>JASWHV010000011.1:80452288-83426812 GCA_030760725.1 Neostapfia colusana
GAGCCACTTCTTCTTAGTTTTGCTTCCGCATTAGTTTTTGCTTCCGCATTTAAATAAGAATTCCGCTGCGTAGAAATAAGGACTTCCGCTGTGAGCATGAGTCCAAGACTCATGAGGTATTGTAATAAACTCTGTTATTCGTGGTAATATATAATCTGAATTCAGTTTGTGGAACGTATGTGTATGTGTGACGAACATCCTGGGCACACATATGCATTAGTTCTCGGTTCCGTGGTTTTCCACAGAATTGAGGGCGTCACAATAACAATCTAGCAACTTACCTAATTAGTCAGCTAAGTCGCACCCTTATTTGGCCTTGTGGTGGCACTGTTTTCCTGGCATGTGCTGGCATGAACCGGTCCTTAGATCTACGGCAAGTAAACCACCATCTCATTCTGCCACATCCACGAACCAAGCTTGCCTAGATCTTCCCCGATTCTATGCTCATTATCATCAAGTTCTTATTATCATTATTCATATGAGTGCAGTACTTAGACATGTTATATCTCGCTTCCCATATCCCGTAGATTAGCGAAGCAAAAAGGAAAATCGACCATACCCGACTCATTAACTTTCCTGGCGACAAGGATGGTTAACAAAACTAGTAAACTCCTATAAAAGGGTTTCCCATCAAGTTGACTCAAGCAAACACGTTTTCGCAAATAAAACAGTTTCCAAAACATGGGATCAATATGGTCAAGGGGCACTTGCCTTGTTCCTATGGCTTTTGTTGCTCACGTGTCTCGAAATCTTGGTGCTGTAGTCCTTCGTAGATAGCTTCCTGAGCTTGTCCTTCTACTCATGACCACACACATACAAAATTACAGCAATCAAACATCTTTACTTAAGATGTAATATGTAGATGGATGCAATTACTATGATGCCGTCTTATTTAGATCAATTTGTACGTGTTCTTGCATATTTTACTGGCTTGCATGGGGTTTTATGGTGAACAAGGGTGTAAGGATCAAGTGTGGACGTGGTGTTGATCTTGACTCAAGATCTAGATCAATTCCACCATCAAAAACCGATCAACATGTGATCTGTCCACACGGAAAAGCTTGTGTTCAAAGAAAAACAGATGCGAAGAAAACCGCGATGATGTCGTAAGATGGTAACGAACACCTACCTCAGCCTTCCTCCTAGCAATGGCAGCAGGACAGATCGTCGGCTCTCTTCCAGCGATGGCGAGCGTGGCGGGCTCGTCGGCGATGCTCACCGGCGACTGAACTCCGGCAAGGGGTGGAACTCGGCGAGTTGGAAGCTAGGGCCTCCAAGTCATCGACTCGAGAGGTGGAAAATAGGTACGTGGTTGCGACCAGGGGTTTTGTGTTCTATTTATAAGGGGTGAAAGAAGAGTCATGTTCCAATTGGATTTCAAATAAGAGTCCTATTCAATTTTTTTTGGATCCTAACAACTTATCTCCAATTGATTTGGTGCGGTAGCAACGTGGAAATTGTGTCGGTCTCCTCAGTACCGGGTATTCCCGCGCCTAGGAGGAAAAACCGCCTAAGGACCTCGTCACCTCCGCAGTGGTGAGCTCCGGAGACGCCACATGTCAAGCGGGGGCCGGGCCTCCCTTTTCCTCAGAGGCGAGCTCCGGATGCACCACGTGTCTGGCGGGCGGGACCTCCCCTCTCCTCAGAGGCGAGCTCCGCGTGCGCCACGTGTCAGTGCCGGACCTCCCTTCTCATCGGAGGTGGGCTCCGAGAATGCCATGTGTCCATTAGGGCCGGACCTCTCGGAGACGAGCTCCGAGGGTGACACGTGTCCAGCAGTGTCGGTCCTCCCGGAGGCGAGCTCCGAGGGTGACACGTGTCCCGCGGGGTCGGACCTCTCGGAGGCGAGCTCCGAGAGCGACACGTGTCCCGTGGGGCGGACCTCATCCCTTCCGCAGGGTGAGTTCCGAAGTCGACACGTGTCTGGCGGGCTAGGCCTCACTTCTCGGCAGAGACTAGCTCCGTAGTCAACACATGTCCCGCGGGGCTGAGCCTCGCTTCTTCCGTAGAGACTAGCTCCAAAGGCAACACGTGTTCCGCAGAACGCGGGAAGTGTCGACGGCGCTCCTCGGCGAATTGGAATTGGCTCTTTTCAGCTATCTTTCTCCCATTTTTATGATTCTTTCCTATTTCTATTTCTTTTATAGTATTTTTCTATATGAAATGCATGAATATGAAATTGAGGGTGTTACACCCTGCAGGTGCAACCGAGAACACAAGCAAGAACGATGAAGATGCAATCTGAAATTGCGAAACTGGGGTCTCACAGACCGTAGAACGGCGAAATTGTTTAATCAAAGCAAAACCCACTGAATTTTGCCGGCGGCTACAGTATTTAAAGGCTAGGGTTCGTCCATAAGACCCTTAGATGCGTCCCTAATGGACTCATACGGGATACAAGGCCCAAAAGCCCAATATGGTGGTGCAGCACCGGATAGAAACCTGAATTCGAATTGTTTCGACAATTCCCAATGACTCCTGGCGAATTTTAATGTGGGACCAGAACCATTGGAAATTTTAACTTCTCATCTTTCCATGCATATGTAGAACGTCGAAAACGGAGTCCGTATGCATCCTGGGCGTCCGTTTTAAGATGGACTGCTTCTGGACTCCGAGTTGAACTCGAGTCCGAGTTGGCGACTGTTTCCATCAACTTGTGGACGTCCCATCTGGTTCTCCACGTCTCCAAATCCTGCTACCTTTACTTGTTGATCATGTCCATGGTTCCTAATAACAATTAAATCATTAAATAACAATCCATTCTCAAACTCACATGGGTAGGAAGTTAGGAACGAGTTCACCTGCTGATTTAGTAACCGTGCTCGTGCTCTTGTGATTGGTCCTTGTATATCAATGTGAGTATCCACTGTTGTGATGTCCTTATCATCCTCCCCCTCCTGAATCGGAGTCGTCCTCGACTCAAGATCATCTTCTTCTCCCAAGTATGGTCGTAAATCTGAAATGTTAAATGCGGGACTAACCCCAAAATCGGGAGGCAACTTAAGCTTATATGCATTGTCATTGATCTTTTCAACAATCTTAAAAGGACCAGCAGCTCGTGGCATAAGTTTAGATTTTCTCAAGTGATGGAATCGTTCTTTTCTCAAATGTAGCCATACCATGTCCCCTGGTTCAAGTTTTACTTCTTTTCTACCTTTAGTACCAGAAATTCTATACTTCTCATTCATCCTTTCAATATTTTTCTTTGTAGTTTCATGCATCTTAAGAATGAATTCAGATCATTGTGTAGCATCTAAATTTATAGTTTCAGAAGCAGGCAAAGGTAATAAATCAATAGGAGCATGGGGATTGAAACCATACACTACCTGGAATGGGCTTACCTTTGTAGTAGAGTGAACTGACCTGTTGTAAGCAAATTCTATATGTGGTAAACAATCCTCCCAACCCTTTAAATTTGTTTTTAACAGCCCTCAACATAGTGGATAGAGTACGATTTACTACCTCAGTTTGTCCATCAGTTTGTGGGTGACATGTGGTTGAAAACAGCAGCTTGGTTCCCAATTTATACCACAAAGTTCTCCAAAAATGATTTAAAAATTTTGCATCATGATCAGAAACAATGGTATTTGGCACACCATGTAAACAAATAATTTCTGTCATAAACAAATCAACAATGTGTGAGCATTATCATTCTTATGACAAGGTATAAAATGTGCCATTTTGGAGAAACGATCAACAACCACAAAAATACTATCCCTCCCCCTCTTAGTCCTAGGCAATCCCAAAACAAAATCCATGGAAATATCCTGCCAAGGTACACTAGGAACAGGAAGAGGCATATAAAGACCATGTGGGTTAAGTCGAGACTTAGCTTTATTGCAAGTAGTGCATCGTGACACGTAGCGCTCGACATCACGTCTCATCTTTGGCCAAAAGAAGTGTGTGGCCAGCACGTCCTCAGTTTTCTTCACTCCAAAATGTCCCATCAAACCTCCTCCATGTGCTTCCTGCAAAAGTAATAGGCGAACGGAACTAGCAGGAACACATAGATTGTTAGCACGATAGAGGAGGCCCTCCCGTAGTACATATTTATTCCAAGTTATTCCTTCTCTACAATTTTCAAAGTCATCTTTGAAGTCCAAATCAGTAGGATATAATCCTTTTATTGTTTCCAAACCAAATATTTTATGATCAAGTTGGGACAGCATGGTCTAACGTCTTGATAATGCATCTGCAATAACATTCTCCTTCCCTTTCTTATGCTTAATGATGTATGGAAATGATTCTATGAACTCAATCAATTTAGCATGTCATGTATTCAGATTGGTTTGACACTTAAGATACTTCAAAGATTCATGATCGGAATGTATGACGAACTCCTTAGACCAAAGATAATGTTCCCAAGTTTGTAGAACTCGCACTAAGGCATACAATTCCTTATCATAAGTAGAATAATTCAGAGAACGACCATGCAATATTTCACTAAAGAATGCAATGGGTTTACCTCCTTGTATGAGAACACCTCCAATACCAATGCCGCTTGCATCATATTCTAGCTCAAATGTCTTGTCAAAATTAGGAAGTTGTAGCAATGGTGCTTGTGTAAGCTTTGATTTGAGAACATCAAAAGCTTGTTGCTGCTGTTCGCCCCATCGAAACTGCACTCCCTTCTTTGGTAGTTCATGGAGAGGTGCTGCAATGGTGCTGAAATCCCGCAAAAAGCGTTGATAAAAACCTGCAAGACCAAGAAAACAACGCACCTGCGTGACGGTCGATGGAGTCGGCCAGCTAGTGATCGTCACAATTTTTGCCTCATCCATCTCAATTCCCTGCGATGAAACGACATATCCAAGAAATGAAACTCGATTGGTGCAAAAGACGCACTTTTCATGGTTACCAAACAAACGTGCATATCTCAAGACACTGAAAACAACACGTAAATGATTAAGATGTTCGTCATATGACTTGCTGTAAATGAGGATATCATAAAAGTAAATCACCACAAATTTTCCAATAAAAGCACGTAAAACCTCGTTCATTAATCGCATAAAAGTGCTAGGTGCATTAGTTAAACCAAAAGGCATGACTAACCGCTCATAAAGTCCAAACTTGGTTTTAAATGCAGATTTGCATTCATCTCCAAGTGCCATTCTAATTTGGTGGTAACCACTACACAAGTAGATTTTTGTGAAAATAATAGCACCACTCAATTCATCAAGCATGTCATCAAAGCGAGGAATAGGATAACGATATCGAATGGTGATGTTATTAATCGCTCTATAATCAACACACATGCGCCAGCTACCATCTTTCTTAGGAACCAAAAGAACAGGAACAAAACAAGGACTAAGGCTTTCACGAATATACCCACGGTTCAAAAGATCTTGAACTTGTCGCTGAATTTCCCTTGTCTCTTCTGGATTCGCCCTGTACGCCGCACGATTTGGCAAACTTGCCGCTGGAATCGAGTCGATCTTATGTTCAATGCCCCTCATAGGTGGTAATCTAGGGGGTATATTGGGGGGAAACACATCCGCAAAATCCTGCAAAAGGTTAGCAACAGCAGGGGGCAATGCAATGGACACTTCATGAAGCGAAAACATGGCTTCTTTGCATACTAAACCATAGTACATCCCCTTGGTATTAAATAAATCAGCAAGGTCAGATTTAGTTGTGAGCAATGAAGGTGATTTTAACTTAATTACTTGCTGTTCTTCAGAGTCTAGTGATTTTGTTGCCTTATCATCACGTGTTTTACTTTTCTCCAAATGCACAATTTCAGCAGGAGTCATAGGAAACAAAGTGATTTTCTTTCCTTTATGCATCAGAGTATATTTATTAGTTCTACCATGATGAATAGCATCCGTATCAAATTCCCAAGGACGTCCCAACAAAAGAGAACAAGCATCCATAGGTACGACATCAAAATCGGCAAAATCATGGTAAGAACCAATCGAAAAATATACTCTCGCTGTTTATGTTACCCTAACCTTACCGCTGTTGTTGAACCAATGAATGTGGTATGGATGAGGGTGTGCTCTTTGTTGTCAACCCAAGTTTCTTGACCACATCCGTGTTCATCAAGTTATTGCGGCTGCCTCCATCAATTATAGTGAGCACACGGCAGTCCTTGACGATGAGAAACATGTGAAAAAGATTGTGTCGTTGTAGCTTGTCATCCGCCTCAACTTTGGAGCTCAAAGCACGCTGCACAATTATGCTTCTATAATTTTCCGTTGCTGCAGTACCAAGTACCTCTTCATCTGTGCTATAGTGGTCATCTTTTGGTCCTGCAGCATTAGTAGCAAGAGAATATTCATCTTCAACATCCGAAGTACTATCATACTGTGACACCCTCATCTCGGGTGTCAGCATATGTTCATGCTTTAGGAAGAGGAAACATTTTAAGAAAAGAAGGAACAGAAAAAAATATCAGAAGGATGGCCAATAAGAGCCGAATCTAGCTCTC
This sequence comes from Neostapfia colusana, assembly GCA_030760725.1. Lineage (NCBI taxonomy): Eukaryota > Viridiplantae > Streptophyta > Magnoliopsida > Poales > Poaceae > Neostapfia > Neostapfia colusana. Next base: position 80,458,719 of record JASWHV010000011.1, read on the forward strand.
AGAAAACGCCGAAGACAACTCACCGCAGCCGATGGCCACGAGGCGTGTTCGGAGCCCGTCCCCGTGAGGTGGGTAGAGGTCCGCCGCTAAAATAGCTACGTGGCAGGTTCGGGACTCATCTCCGCAAAAGGGGGAGGTCCGACCCAGAGGGACACGTGTTGCTCTTGGAGTTTTCCTCTGCGGAAGAAGCAAAGGCATTTCCGCAGGACACATGTCACCTTCGGAGCTAGTCATCACGGAAATCAGAGGACTGGTCACACGGGATACTTGTCGATCTCGGAGCTCACCTCCGAGAGGTCCGGTTCTATCAGACACGTGTCGCCACCGGAGCTTATCTCCGGGAGGTCTGTCACTGCTGGACACGTGTAGACCTCGGGGCATGTCCCTGAAGAAGGAAGAAAGGAAAGACTGGCGCCAACACGTGGCGTGCGTGGAGCTGGCCTCCAAAGAGGGGGGAGGTCTCGCTCGTTGACACGCGGCACAACCGGAGCTCGTCCCTACGGAGAAGGAGATACCAGGCCCCGGAAGGGCACGTGGAGCCTCCGGAGCTCATCGCCGCGAAGGTAACGAGTTCTGGAGCGGCTGTTACGTGTAAGAATACCGGTACGAAAAAGAAACCGGTCTGAATTCCACAACGTTACCGCACCAAATCAACTAAAGATAAGATGATAGGATCCAACGACGATCTGAATAAGACTCTTATTCAGGATACAATCAGATTAGGACTCTTCTCTTCCTGATTATAAATAGAACCCAGAACCTCTGGCCGAAACCACAAACTTCTTTTCCAACTCCTGAGCCGACGACTTAGAGCCCTAGCCCTAACTCGCCGAGTAAACCATCGCCGGAGTACAGCAGGGAAGATCGCCGGAGGAAGCCCAATGATCTGAGGAGGACCTCGAAGACCGAGAAGAACATAAGGTAGGTCTCCAATACCACTTTACGACATCGTTGTGTTTTCTTTGCATCTGTTCTTTGATTCCTTTCGAACAGAAGCCTTCTCGTGGATAGATCACTTGATGATCAGGTTGATCTAAAGACAAGATCATCGCCACATCCACCTTTGATCCGAACACCTCTGTCCATGCAAGCCATGCAAGAACACGTACAAACTAATCTAATAAAATTAATCATAGGATAGCATGCATGTGCATCATCGCATCTAGTTTAAAGTTTGTGCATGATATTGATTGCTGTGAATCTTGTATGCACGTGATCCTACATAGCAGGACAAGCTCAGGGAGTTGTCTACGACGAACTGCAGCAACAAGGTTTTGAGATTCAAGAACAACCGGAACCGCAAGAACAAGGCAAGTGCTCCTTGACCATATTGATCCTATGTTTTGAGTAAAACTGTTTTGTTTTGCGAAAAGGTGTGCGTACTGAGTAAAAAAATGATGGGAAACCCTTTTATAGGAGTTTATTAGCTTTGGTTAAACCACCCTTGTCGCCAGGGATGTTTATGAGTCGAGTATGGTTTTTGCTTTATGCTTCGCTGAGTCTATGGGATTGGAAAGCGAGATAGATGTGTCTAGCTAACTGCACTTGTAAATGATAATGAGAAACTGATGATGTTAATGAACATAGGTCGAAGGGAGATCTAGGCAAGACTGGGTTTGTGAATGAGGTAGCATGAGACGGTGGTGTACTTGCCATAGATCTAAGGACCGGTTCATGCATGCACATGCCAGGATAACAGTGCCACCACAAGGCCAAGTATGGGTGCGGCTTAGCTGAGTAATTAGGTAAGTTGCTAGAGTGTTATGGACTGTGGAAGGCGCGGGGAATGGGAGTCGAGTGAGGACTGCCCTGGGAACTGCATGGCACAAGAGGGGGCCCGTGGGTGGGAGAATTGGAGATTCTAGCCTGCCGGTGAAATCTTAGTGAGTCCATACATCTAGTAACCCCTTTGTAAAGGCTATTTTGTGATCTCTTGACCATACACCGACGGTTGTGTACTGGTATAATGGAGGTTCTGCAGTCGCCGACGGGTGACGAAATCACAAACTTGTGGGGAAAGAGGTGCAAACTCTGCAGAGTCTAAAACTATCATGATAGTCGAGCTTACGGTCATGAGCGTCTGGCTAAACTACCATGATTAGTTGGGATGGTTATTAGGAAGGTTCTTAGTTATGGTTATTGGTTTTGGTTATGGTATGGTTGTTGGAACTGATGAGTCCGGGTGATAAGATGGTTGCATGACATTTGAGTCATGGCAACGAGATGGGTCTCGGTGTGAGACAAAGTTGTTTATGAGATGAGATGGTAGCGAATACGTGAAGGTATTCGTGAGATGGTAGCGAATACGAGGAGGTATTCGTGAGTAGGAATGAGGTTGGTTAATGTTCGGGTGGAACATGGAAAGCGATGGAGGTATGTTGGTAATTTAATACATGCTGGGATTACATTCATCTAAAGTTAAGTTGCTGTTTTATCATGGTTTTATAAATCTGCTTTTCTGCAAATAAGCCTTTTTATACCTACCTTGTTTATGAGCTGCATATCATGTGTTTTCCCGCACTTGCTGAGTACATCATTGTACTCAAACTTGCATTATTTCATCATCAACAACAGGAGAAGATTTCTATGAGGAACGAGTGGAGCATTAAGGCGTGTGATCTGTTCTCAACCTTGCCTGTGGGATGGAGTAGAGATAAAGTCACCGCTGCTTAGATTTGCTTCCGCATTAGTTAGAATTGCATCCGCTACGTAGAAATAAGACTTCCACTGTGAGCATGAGTCCAAGGCTCATGAGATATTGTAATAAACTCTGTTATTCGTGGTAATATATAATCTGAATTCAGTTTGTGGAACGTATGTGTATGTGTGATGAACATCCTGGGCACACATATGCATTAGTTCTCAGTTCTGTGGTTTTCCACAGAATTGAGGGCGTCACGCATACCCACCATCATCTCGTGCTATGTATGCTCGTTTGCTAGGGCAATCTTTCATCACATGGCAAACTCCCTGGCAGCGGTGACAATGTCGGAAGTTCGACTCATGGAAGGAGTGGAAGGCGTAGGCTTGAAAATGGTGTCGTATTGCTGCCCTCCGGCGCGCGAGGAAATGGAGCAGTAGGTGAAGTTCGTTGGCCACATTTGGATGGTGTAGTGGCTGTACGAAAACTCGAAGATGGTGCTGTTTTGGATGGTGTAGATGTCGAACGCGGTGTGAAGGTGCTCCTCGTGCGTTGTTGCTGCTGCTGTTGGCGGCCCTGCAATTCTTTTTCTACCAACATAGCCAGCTGAAATAATCTGTTAACAGTATCATATTCCTTATAATCAACAATTTCCTGAATTTCACGCCTCAACCCCCCATAAAAACGAGCTATTTTATCATCCATGTCCTCTACTACCCCACAGCGCAACATACCCTTTTGTAACTCTTGATAATACTCCTCTACGTACATGTTACCATGGTCTAAGCGCTGCAATTTTTTGCGAAGGTCCAGCTGAAAAGAAGGAGGAACAAAACGAATACGCATAGCTTCCTTTAATCTATCCAGTGTTGGAGGATCAATTCTAGTTTTAACAAGTTCATTCCACCATATGATAGCAAAATCCTTAAACTCACTAGTGGCTTGACGAACTCTATGTTGTTCGGGAACAAGGTGGGCATTAAATTTCTGCTCTCCTGTCATCTCCCAATCAAGATATGCCTCAGCATCATAAGCACTAGAAAAAAAGGGTATAGTAAATTTGACTTTAGCAAAAGGATCAACAAGAGGGCGATTAAAATTGTTATGACAATCATTGTAATTATAACGATTATTACCTCCCATACCTCGTAGATAAAGTGGAAGTCGTGGTTGATTGTTATGATCTTCCATATTATAAGCACCGTCTTCACGTTCTTCAGTGAGAGGCAGCCGCGCCTCAAGAGTATCCATCTGAACAACAAGATCAGCAAGTTGGCGATTCAAGGTCGTCAATGACGCCTCTATTGATGCGTGGGTTTTGGTGAACATATCTATCATTTCCCTCATCATGTCACGCAACTCAGCATGTTGAACACATTCATCATCCCTTTTATCTTCTGCCATTGTTAGTAGTAAATAAAAGACAATAAAAAGATGTTATCCCTATCAACTACAAAGGATAGTGGCAATGTGAAAAGTGGAAGGAAGGAAACAATCTCTCTCTCTCTCTCAAGTATCTTACCACGTTCTTAGAAGTGTTCTTGCCGACACAGCAGGTGGTAAACGATGGACGATGAGAACCAATGAAGCGTGGAGTGATTGCAAAGGTACCTGTTCTGCTCAAGAGGAAAAGTGGAGCTTGGATGGCACAATATGGTGGCTAATAAGCAAAAATCGTTAACAGCAAAACAAAGTTGAATAAGTAGTCAATGTAGTAACCATTGCTGGTTAACAAGTGTTCTAGGCCTAGCACAACGCAAGGCAGTATAAAGGCAAATAGAAGATCAGGAAGATATAACCAACAAGTACAGCACAAGTGTATAGGCCAACGGTTTTCAAGTGTGTGTTGTCAATGCTTTAATATCTGTGCTCTCTTCACTATTTTTTCTTTTTTTAATATTTTTTCTGATATTTTTTGTTTACTCGAGAGCATGAAAATAGGAATCACACAACTTTGCAGCTCAATTGGATGTAAGATGTGGCCTATAGAAAATCAGTAAGATTATTTAAAATTTGGGCTGAAACTTTGGAGGTCGGATAGTCTATCTTCCGAGGGGAATTTGGTCAAACAAATTTCACTGAACATGGCGAAGCGGTGGAAAATCGGTTGCGAAATTTTGAGTATATCAATTTGAAAAAAAAACGCCCGATTTTGAGTTCGTATGCAAAAGTTATGGCCGTTTTAAGGTAGGCTACCCGAGTTACTATTTTTTATGTTGATTCAAACTCGATTTTGAAAAAGATCTCGCAATAGGATGTGAAAGATAATTGGAATTTAGCAACGACGACTAATGGAATCAAGGAGGACTGGCACAATGGTTTGTCACCTGTTCTAGGGCTGGCAATGCGGGAGTTCACGCAAGGCAGCTAGCTAGGGCAAACCGATGATCTTGGTGGATCGGTTTGTTGTTTAGGGATTGTGGAATACGTGAGCAGCAAGAAAAACAAGGAAGTAAAACGATAACTACGATCCAAAAACACAAAGCTAAACCAGCAACAAGACTCGACCACACGAATGCAAAACTCAACAATGCAAACTGAAAAACAAAACTTGCAGACACTATGGTATAGGAATCGGTAAACACGATATTTTTTGTGGCTTTTTCTGTGGATTCTAGGTATGAAAAATAAAAACTAATCTAGTGGAAAATCAAAGTACCTCACGGGCAACCTGAAATCTGATACCAATTGATGAGTGGTTTAGGCCCGATCTTACAAAAGGTAGGTCGATTGAAGTGGAGATTTCGACGTTGATGATCCGAGGCACTCGAGCAGACCCGAATACCCTTGCAATCACTACACCCCTCCTCCGTCGGTTATCAATCGTGATTCACACGCTTGACCTCGCCAAGAAGGCTATCCCTACAGGTGCAACCAAGAACACAAGCAAGAACGATGAAGATGCAATCTGAAATTGCGAAATTGGGGTCTCACAGACCGTAGAACGGTGAAATTGTTTAATCTAAGCAAAACCCACTGAATTTGGCCTGTGGCTGCAGTATCGAAAGGCTAGGATTCGTCCATAAGACCCTTAGACGCGTCTCTAATGGACTCATACGAGATACAAGGCCCCCAATACGGTGGTGCAGCACCGGACAGAACTCTGAATTCGACTTGTTTCAACCATTCCCACTGACTCCTGGCGAATTTTAATGTGGGAACAGAACCATTGGAAAGTTTATCTTCTCATCTTTCCATGCATATGTAGAACGTTGAAAACAGAGTCCGTATGCATCCTGGGCGTCCGTTTTAAGAAGGACTGCTCCTGGACTCCGAGTTGAACTCGAGTCCGAGTTGGCGACTGTTTCCATCAACTTGTGGATGTCCCATCTGGTTCTCCACGTCCCCAAATCCTCCTCCCTTTACTTGTTGACCATGTCCATGTTTCCTAATAACAATTAAATTATTAAATAGCAATCCATTCTCAAACTCACATGGGTAGGAAGTTAGGAACGAGTTCACCTGTTGATTTAGTAACCGTGCTCGTGCTCTTGTGATTGGTTCTTGTATATCAATGTGAGCATCCACTGTTGTGATATCCTCATCATCGACCTCAACTAAGACAGCCCTAGCATGGATCAAAATGTCACACCCGGTTTCTCCGAAAAACGACCGAGTGAATATCACATGTATGACAAGATCATTTTTCTCATACATGTGACGACAAATAGTGAAGCATCATTATATTACAAGCCAAGTATTCAAATATAAATAAGTCTTACATAGCATAACGTCTCGATGGATGATAATATGTTCATAACATGTAAATAAAACAGTAGCGGAAAATAAGACTCGTGGGCTTCATCACAGGCGTTGCCCGGGGGACTCTGTGAACCTAGAATCCTTCTTCGGGTCCGAAGTCTTGGTCATTGAACACCACGTCATTCCCTTGGCCTGAGCAGCAATTTAAACCAACAGAAAAGCAAGCTTGAGTACCGTTGGTACTCAGCAAGTGTGGGAAATTTATTTCATGCATGGATAGAGCAAGGAGAGGTTGAACTCATGGGTAAAGCACTATGCAATTAATACCTATAACCTTAGCTTATTAAGCACCTACATTACTACATAGGTGAAATGGTCCCAATTCCCCTAAACCATCATCAATATCAAGTAACCATAACATCATTTTCAATGTTAAGTTCCCTGCTTAACGTCCTCAACAGCCAATTCATCATTCTCTAATCATGAATAAGTCCAAGCCGCTCTTGACCATGAGCACGGCTGTCATGACACTTTTGACTCTGCAGAGTTTGCACCACTGTACCCACATGTAGTGATTTCATCCCCCGTTGCCGGGTGGACTAAAAGAACCTCCATTATGCCAGTGGCCGCGAACCACGTTCACACTTCCGAGGTGTGTAGCCAGGAGATCACTACGAGGCCTTTACAAAGGAATTTCCGACGAGCATGGGCCCACTGAGGTTTCACCCCTAACAGCATACAAGAGGCTCCAACCCCGCTGCAGTGGCCCCCTCTTGAGCCTTGCGGTTCATATGGTAGTCCAGCTGACACCTATTCCCCGCACCATGCAATACACCCATACTACGTCGGAGATGCACCTAATTAATTGGCCAAGCTGCCCCATCTCAGCATGTGGTTGGCACGGTAAAGCCAGGTTACATGCCCCATGAACCGGTCCTTAGGATCTAGGCAAGCACTAAATACAAACCCGAGTCTCGTGCACACAACACCAACCAATGCATCCAACTTGCCTAGATCCCTCCTCTACATAATTCATAATAATTCATTCAAAGGTAAAGCGATCAAGGTGATGATCTCATATCCCATGTATCCCATTCTAAGCATGGCTAAGCATGAGTGGCATAAATGAAAGATATAATAAAGTAACTCCCAACCCAAGGCTACAAGGAAATAAGATAATGCAATTCTAGGGAAACTTCCTAGCTTGGGTATCATATTTCAAATTGACAATGCAATTAAATTCTAACTACACATCCTAGTATAGGATCAAAGTGGTCAAGGACACTTGCCTTCTTCCTGCTGCTCTGGGAATGGAAAGTCTTGATCTTGAAAGGTGAGAACCTGCTCTGGGGCTGGTTATACTCATGCCAATACATATAGACAAAAGAAAACAACATTCCATAAGCCATAGTCCACATTTCCACTCATGCAAACCACACATGCATACATATGAAAGTCATACACATATTTAAGTGTTGTGTTTACCCTAGATACGTTGATTTTAAGCATACATGCACTTTTAAACATATATATTATTGCTAGATTTAATATTCAGATTTCTAAGTGCACACTATATATGAATTTCTAATTTGAACAAATTTTCTATATTGGATAATACACTTCTTAGCCACAAAATTTGCATAAAAAATAATTTCCTACTCCAAATAGGTTTTCAGATCTTCTACAAAATCTTATTTTGAAGTTTTGGATTTGGGGACCTCATTTAACATTTTCTAATTATGCATACATATTTTCCTATATTTTCAGATTTATTTTCTATACCTACAAATGAACTTTAATATTAAAATAACAAGACATATCACCTAGAAAGAATATGTTCTGATCTAAAATGTCCCATAAAATATCTTTTGACTTCCTCTCTGATGAGGATCAATTTAAATTTATTTTTACCCATTTTTAGAATTTATTTTCTAGCCTAGAAATGAATTTCCAGCCATAAAACAGCAACCTAAATTCATACAAAAATTTCTACTGTTCCAATTACCCCAACAGAACCTTTATAAATTTTCCCTACCCCTTTTTGGTTACTTAGATTCATTTTCCACATATTTGAATTTGTTTTGTGCCTAAAGGGTATATTTCAGAGATAAATTACAAAACAGCAATCTCATTTAGTTTAAAAGTTTATTTCCCTTCTAAATTCAGACCTCAGATTGTTCTACCAATTTTCAACAGGGTTAGAATAATTCAACTGAAACTATACCTATGTTTTGAATTGAAATCCTATTCACATATTCAATTTCCTGAAATTAATAACCCTCACGGGCTGATGTGCAAATTCACACTGCAGTGGGGCCCCATTTCTCATTTCCTAAATTTTCCGGGGTCTAAGTGTGCAAAATAGGGAGGTCTTCCTAATTTTTATTAAGTCTAGGGGCTAAAACTGATTTCTGAGGGTCCAGGGGCTAGATCAGAAGTTTCCGGGGCTAGCTCGTATTTTCCGAGATCTCCAGGGGGTAGCGCGTAAGATTCTTGGCCTTTATAACGCGGGGCGGATGTGGGCTGTTGGATTTAAATGGAGGGCTTAGATTAGATCGCGAACCGGTACGTGTTAAATCTATTCGGGACCGCACGATTTGAAACGGACGGGCCACAGGGGGCCACGTCGCCCTGGCCGGAGCCAGCCAGCGCGCGCGGCGGTGGGTTGCGGCGGTCTCGCCGGCGCAGACTCGGTTTTTGCCGCTATGCGTTAGAACTTGCATCTTTTTGCATGGATCAGCTGCGGAGGGGTAGGGGAAGTTCACCTAGGGGGTTTCTCGGGCTTGGAGAGGTTGGAACCGGCTCTGCGACGACGGTGGGCGGTGAAGCTCCTCGGTGCTCGTCGACGCCGTAGCTCGGGTGCAATGTTCGGTGCCTGCTTCGCCTGCAAGGTTCCCCGGTGGCGGCGGACGGTGACAAAGCTGTTATTCCAGCGAAAAGCGGTGAGATCCGAAGGTTTTTCAATGGGGGACGATCGGTTCTCACCGGAGCGGAAAACGTGGCGGTGAGAGGAAACCGACGGGCTTTTCTGGAGTTTAAAGGCACGAGGAGAGGCGGCGGGGGTCGGTTTAGATGGTGCAGCAACGCTTTGCCGAAGATTGTGGATCGTGGCGTGGAAATCGGCCGAGGCAGCGGCGATCGGCGCGGGAGAATCGGTGGCGGTTGGGGGCGCGCGGAGGAAGGGGATGACACGCGGGCCCCGTGCGTCAGAGAGAGGGGGCGGGGGAAAACAGCCGCAGACTGTTGGGCCGGCTGAGGTGGGTTTCGGCCCATTGGCCGTTTTTCTTTTTCTTTTTCCTTTTTTTTTCTGTTTTGATTCAAATTTGAATTCCAGTTTGAGTTTGAATTTTTATCCACATGCATTACGTCCAAAAATTTTAAATTCACCTCTTTAACAAATTTTGGGGTGTTACACAAAAGGTATACCGTTCCATGATTCGATCCCTTCTTTACCTTTGTGCATCTAGGCCCGATATTATGTTAAGCGTATGAATGTGTGCAAGGTTTCAAGCAGCTCCTGAGGAGTGTCACTTGACAGCCGTAAAGAGAATATTGTGTTATTTAGTTCATACACCTAACCTAGGGTTGTGGTATCCTAAAGGGTCTAAGTTCAATAGGATACTCCGATGCGGATTATGCCGTATACAAAGTGGATAGAAAAAGCTCCTCCGGGACTTGTCAATTCTTGGGTACGTCCCTAGTATCATGGTCATCCAAGAAACAAAATTCCATTGCCCTATCCACAGCCGAAGCGGAGTACGTCGAAGCTAGAAGTTGCTGTGCACAACTTCTTTGGATGCGACAAACTCTAAGAGAGTATGGCCTCGATATGAATCATATTCCACTCCTATGTGACAATGAGAGTGCCATTAAGATTGTCCATAATCCCGTTGATCACTCTAGGACCAAACACATTGACATCCGGCACCACTTCTTGAGAGATCATTCAATAAAGGGGGACATTGTCATTTCAGATGTGAGAACCGAAAAACATCTAGCCGATATCTTCACCAAACCACTAGATGAAAAACGCTTTTGCGAACTTAGGAATAAGCTAAATATCCTTGATTCTTGAAATGTGGCTTGAGACGTTGCACATCCGTTTGTTAGTTGCTTATTCTCTTCAAAATTATGCATATTTTTGAAAACTTGTCTCCCTCAATTTTCCATCAAACTATTTTTTATTATTGTCTCCTTGAATTATGGTCATTGCATGATTGTTTGTGTGTCCTACTGGCCATATTCATTGAGAATACTTATGAAAACTTAGTCCATATGGATTATTCCTTGCAAATTTCTCAATATATATGAGAATTTGATGTCTAGGGATGGACTAGTCCACCCTCGGGGCCGGACAAGTCCGTTAACCAAGACAAGTCCACACCGGACTAGTTCGGGCTGTCATCAGACTTGTCCGGACTACCAAATAAGTTTGGACCTGGTCCGGCGACTGGACTTGTCCCGTATTTCCCACCGGACTGGTCCGAACCTTGGGGACTTAACCCAACCGTTGGGCCCGACTTCCACTATTCCATCCAATAAAACATCTCACGTGCGCCCTTCGCTCAAACTTGCCCCCATTGGTGATTTTTGAGGATTCCCACCAAAATCTTCAAACAATCTGAGCCTTCAACTCTTTGGGGTCTTTAGAAGTCAATCTCCGGACTTTTCTGGCCTCCACTCTGGTGTTTTGCTCGGATTTGAACCTTCAAGGTACGTTCTTGAGCAAAACCTAATTCATTTGAATCCTTCAATTTTAGGTTGTTTCTGCAATAACCTAGGATCCCTAGTGCTTCGATCACACATTGTGATTCTTTTCTTACATCATTGTGACATTATAATTAAATTTGTGGAAAAATACCTTAGTTAGGGTTTAACACTGGTTGGTCCGGACTGAACAAGTCTGTTCCTGACCGGACTAGTCCGACCTAACGTAGGGTTAACTCCTAACTTAGTGAATTTGCTGCACTTCTATCGCAATAACCTTCTGTTATCAACTCATACCTTCTATTAATTGTCTCAACACGATGACTCTCCTCCTCTCTCTGACCCAGAGCGAGAGGCGGCTCGACAAGAGCTTTTTCACCGTCAGGAAGAGGAGGACGCCGCAATCGCTCAAGAGCTAGCTCGTCGTGAAGCTAGAACCAAAAAGAGACATGAAAGAGAGGTAGCACAAGCTCAAGCAGCAGAAGAGCACACTAGCCAAAGGAAGAGGAGGCTAGTATCAGTTGGAGAAAAAGAAAGGGCCCAAGCGGCCGATAAGGGCAAAGGAAAGGCCCCAATCAGGAAGGTGTCTGCCAAGAAGGCTGCACCAAGAAAAAAGGCACTTGTCGGTAGGGGCTTATTCATCCGAGACCGTCCGGTGGGATCAAGTGCTCCCCCACGAGGTCCCATTGGACCCTTGGTTATGATTCCTCCTATGCATAACCCCAACCGGCAACCCGAGCTTTCAAGTAACATTTTTTGAGGGAAACGCTCCGAGAAGGAAAAAAGATTTAGAGAAAAGGATCCCTACAAGTATGAGAAGGCCACATCGGATCACCGCTTCTGGTGTGACTTCAATTGCGATTACAATTGTCTAGTATACTTGAAGATGAAGACGCCGGTTCTAGATGCTCAGTGGGTCGATTGGCCCTATATGGAGAAGAAAAATCACCAAGCTTTCAACGCAGTCATACAAGCAGCTGAGCATCATGGCCCCAAAGAATTGTTTGGGTTTCAATATAACTGGAACACGGAGGTGGTGGCTCATTTTTACGCCACTTGCTACTTCTCCACCTTTGGAGATAGGAAAATCTCCTGGATGACTAACGGAGTCCAATACTCAGTCCTATATGATGAGTTTGCAAGAATACTTGGACTTGAGGAATTTCTGAACCATGACTTGATCATTCACAACCTTACGACAATGGATTTGGGGGAAATGGAATTCATGTATGAGATTGGCTTTTACAATCCCCCCACAACCAAGATCCTCCGTCCTTTCTTTAGTGTGTTAAATCGGATCTTGAGAAAGACTCTAGCACCTAAGGACGGGGATGTGGGGATGATCCAAGGGCATCTTCGGCACCTGCTGAAGCTAATATGTGAAGATGAGAAGTTCAACGTATTTGACTACATCTACAATGACATCTTCAACATATCCCAGACGCCCAACCGCTCGTGTGGATATGCTCCATTCATCATGTGCCTCATTGAGAAGGTTTCTGTCTTGGAGTTTGTGAAGGATGTCAAACATAGACCCCTTCATCCTCAAATTCCTCCCATCGTGCCGAAGATTGGGGGAGCTTCTAGGCGGGGTGCCTCCAATGCACCTCCTCCTCCTCCTCCCGCTCATGCTTCTTCCTCCTCCAGCGACTCTTCAAGTGCAATTCTTGAAGTCTATATTCACTTCCTGCCGCAAATTTGAAGTTAAAACACAGAAGATGGCTAGAAGGCAAGACAAGTACTTGCAGAAGCTCTGTGAGAAGGTAAACATAGCTATGTCCCCGGAGGCCTCCGATGACGAGGAGTTAACACCTTTCCCAGATCTCACGGAGGCGGAGGCTGCTCTCCGTGGTGGTGGGGTGGCCCCTTTAGTGCTGCTCCCGCTGTTGAGGAAGAAGAGGAAGAGCAAGATGATGAGGATGGAGAGGAAGATGAAGAAGCTACCCAAAGCGATGAAGATCATGGTGAGGAGAGTGAGAGCGACGACGAGTAGATTTAGCCTCTCTACTTGCTTCTCCCTTATTCTTTTCCCTTTTTGGTGTCTTGATGTCAAAGGGGGAGAGATTGGAGGGGTATTATGAACTATGAACTATGTAATGTTATTTTGAAAAACTTTGATTGTAACATTGCTACTTTCATATTTGGGTTGTAATAACTTTGTGCTATGTTATGTTACTCTATGTTGATCTTATTAAATATCACCCTACTTTGAATTATGTTATTGTTCCATATATGTGATGATCCTTAATTCCAATTGAGATGCATGTTTAACTCCTACTTACCACATCTCAACATTTGCATCACACGTTGGCACCCCACCATAACAAACAACTGTATAAATATCCCATAGAATACACTCTTGTGTATTACTTTTATTGCAGATTATTCATGCACACACTTAGGGGGAGCTCTTTATACACTTGTGTGTTATGAAAACCAACCCATCTACATTTTTATCGGAAACCTCAATGTGTTGTCATCAAATCACCAAAAAGGAGGAGATTGAAAGTGCATCTAGGCTAAATCCCCATGGGTTTTCATGATTAATGACAACACTTAAGGGATAATGAGCATTACAAGTGTATGTATAGGTGATTAAATAATGGACGGAGATGGATGCACTCAAAAAGGGAAAAGAGGAGAAAAAGGTGGAAATAGTCGAAGAGTAGAATTTAGGGTTTAGATTTCTTTGCGTTGAGTTTAGCCATTTAGTATGAGTGTGTTCATTGTGTCAAAGTTGTGAGAATCATCTAAGAGCTCTTAGTCCAGGTTAGGTTAGTTGGAGAGAAAAGTTGAGGCAGCCAAAAACAGGGCCGTACTTGTCCGGGATGGAAGGCTGGACTAGTCCGGCCACATCGGACTGATCCGATGTCAGGCGAACCAAGAGTTTATGTGTGAGTTCGGATTTGTACGTTCAGAGAAGGACTAGTCCGTTGTGAGTGTGTATGAGTCCTTCCGGAACTAAGTCCTGAAGGACCGGACTAGTGTGCCCTTGAGGGCCGGACTAGTCCGCTCAGTCAGACTAGTCTGGTTCTAACCGAAACAAGAGTTTCTGTGTGAGTTCGGACTAGTCCATTGTAGGTCAGACTAGTTCGTCTGGGAATTGGATATGGCTGCTGGGACAAAGTCCTGGATGGCCGTACTTGCCCGTCCTTTATAACCGAATAACCCATCACGTACGCCCATACTCGATGTTGCCTACAGCAACCATCACGGACGTTGTACGCAACCACCTTTCACCCGTCAGCCAAATGTTGAGCCGGTCTAATCATCCCAAGCATGAGGTCTCTGCGCGCGCAACCAAAGTGCTGCCAGCCGATTTACACCTCAGGATCTCAACCTACCCTCTGAACGACCAGCTATGCCTCAACACCCAGCTACCCGAGTTACATCGGTTTCCCGGTTCCCATATATCTGGTAGGTCTTCGGTATTGTTCTAGCTTGTTCAACAGGCCCGCACACGGCTTGGTCCTCAATCAACACAAGCGGAGCTATGGCACCCAGGCCCCAACTTCCTGCTGCCCTTACTCTCCGCTCGGTCTCATTTTTCTCGCCATGTGTTTCATTTGCTACCTTTACCCGAGTAGTGTGCCTCTAGCCGATTCTCGCGAGCAGTTCCAACTACTCGACTTGTACCGAATCCTACACTATCTTAGTATTGCAGTAGCTAATCAAGGTTTACAAACCTAAGCCCAACCCAGGGTTTTCTTGGCTATGCATTTGGGTTTTCAAACAAGACTGTAATGCAAAATTTAAGTGGGTGCTCAAAGTAAGTTCTCAAAATAGTAAAATTTATAAAAAGGGTAATGCAAACCGGAGCTTGCCTTGCTGCTGTTGGTCATAGGCTAGCTGTTCCTCTGGAGTGATGAAGTCTAAGACTTTGGGTTCCTCCTCAACCTTAGCGACTACATGAGATAATACATATATGTATCAATTTGAATGCATTTGAATTTCCAATTGAAATTGTGAAGACTATAAGTCTTGCTAGACAGGCCCAATGACTCTGAAATTTTTACTGTGGTTTGGATACAACCTAAACAGAGACTTGACCAAGTTTCATTTGCAGCAAAGCTCATTTGAGCCCTCCGCAAATAATTGTGTACTTGGCCTTAATTGGAGCTCTTAGAGTGTTCTAGCGATTTTCATGGAGCAAGCCATGACTTTCTGAAAACTATATTTACAGAGTGTTCTAATGGAGTTGGTTTCACTTAATTTGAAGGTTCCTAGCTAAAGATATGAGCTAAACAATTTCAGGGAAATTCTGAAAATGTTTCTGGACATTTTCCATTTTCTCTGGAACAGTTTTATTAATCACACCATTAGGTGGATCAAATGAGCTCAAATGGATCTGAAATTTTTATGGTAGCTCAGGTATGTTATGATGAACACCCTAGAAAAATTTCAGAATTTTCCTCCAAAGGGTTCTCCAGTTAAAATTCTAAATATTTGAAAGTTTGAAGAATTAATTCTGGACAAATAAGGATTTTCATAAAGTGAAACTTCATTTACTGGAAAGTACTCGGAGATCTGAATCCAAAAAAATTTGGTTCACTCGATTTGGAGTTTCCTAGCCAAAGTTATATGGGTTTGAACTTTGAACTAAATCTGAAAATCGGGGAAAAGTTTAAATCGCTGCGCGTGGGACCGAGGCTACGTGTCAGTTTCTCAGCGGCTGACACACGGGGCTACGGAGTATTTCACGCACAGCCACATCAGATCTGGTGCCACAGTTGATCCACGGTTTAAATATCCGGCCGCTGACACATGGGACCAGAGGCTTCGTCAACCTCCTGACCTCCCGCGCTCGGCCGCCGCCCCCCTCGCCGGAGTGCTCGCCGGAGGTGCTTTGCCGTGTGCCAAACTCCACAATTTTTGCCGCCTCTTCCTAATCCCACATGGGGGACACGGTGCTGGACTTAGCTCGACATGACAACCACCGGAACATGGCCGGCGTCGAGCGGCGGCTTCGGAAGAACTTCAGCCGTGTCGGCTGGACTTCCTAGCACCCCAAAAGATCGAGCTAGCGGTCATAGAGCATCAGTGCACCCTAGGGAAGATTGTCATGGGCTCAAGGCAGCTCGGAAAGGGTCCTAGGTGAGCTCTCACCGTGCGCCCGATGGCTTACGCCATTAGCGCCGGTAGCTAAACTCGAAATGGGCGGTCTACCAAGGTTTTCTTGCTAAGACTGCGAAGGAAAGTTGTTCGCTTCCAAGTCTAGCTCATGTAGGTGCAGTTTGAGGATCTCTAAACAACTATGGAACAGGAATTTGGCAAATCCGCACCTAAAGGTCGGTCTATGCCGAATGCAAGGGAAAAACGAAATTCGTCGCCGGTGATCAACCACTCGGGCTGTGGTTTGAGGGTGAGCAACACGAGACGCTAACACGTCCCGGGATGCATTAGCTTGGGCGTGACACTTTCCTGTTTAGGCTGTCCATGGGAGCCCGAGCTGCGGAAGAGCTTAGGTCACCGGAAAAAATTTTGGTATGGGGCGAGAGCAACCAAACTCGGCTGGTTCCTATTACGGGAAGGTAGGATGAGAGTCTCTAGTACCGTTTTGCAGCATGGAGGGAGTGGGGGAGCTGTGGTTGCCGGTTCTTCGATCAAACCCGAGAGAGCAGCGGTGAGGCAAAGTTTTCTTGCGCGAGGGAGCAAAGACTGAGTGTTTCTGCCTCTGACCGGCTCGGCTTCGGGGATAAGAGGGAGGAGACGTCGGCTGAGTATGGCGCAGGCTGAGCAGGAGCTGGCAGCGGTGTCCAGCTCGGTGACGACCGCAGCTGTAGCCCGAGAACCCGCGCCCGGCAGTATTCAGTCGGTTGAATTGCTGGTTAGGCTGACAGGTGGGACCCCCTTCCATTTTAACCTATGAAATTAACTTTCTCCCACTGCTCTAAACAGTAGTTCCACTAATACCCGCTGAAATTTGAATTATCTACCAAATGCCCATTTGAACTTGATAGAATTCAAATTGTGAAGTGTTGAATATATTTACAGCACATATGCAGTTTGAAATTCAAATTGAATTTGAATTTGCTAAAATTGGCTCATGTCAAGATCAACTCCAAAGGAGTGAAAATTGGTGTGTGAGCTCACAAAAATGTGCTGAGTGTGAATATGAATCCCACTTTTGAATCATGGGATGGAAGGAGTTTGAATTTGAGTTCAAACTAGCCTCTTTCCAATTATACCCAAAAATACCTCAAAAAGGTTTTGGATTTGGGTGAAATTTGGCATGAGCATTCCTAGCAAGGTGTAGGAGTTTTTCATATTCTCAGCCCCTATATGATGCATGTGGGAAATACCACTTTTTCATTTTGTGAGTTCATCCTCTAATGACCATATTGATTGTGGTTAATTGCTCTTCAAATGTGTTCATAAGTTGTCCTCAAATGAGGTGTGTGTGGTGTGATGAACATTTTGGATGTGTGCAAAAACTTAGGCCCTTACATTCCCCCCCCCTTAAAAGAATCTCGTCCCGAGATTATAAGGTGAAAATGAGAGAGAGGACGGTGGGAAATTACCGTATGTGCGACGTGAAAAAGTCAGGGAAGTTAGCGCGAAGAAATCCTTCGCTCTCCCATGTCGCTTCATCTACAGAGTGATTACTTCATAGAACTTTGTAGAACCACAACATACGGTTGCGTGTGGTTCGGGCCTTTTCATCATTTATCTGAACTGGTTCCTCCCAATAAGTGAGATCCGGTTTCAGTTCTTTAATATCCCCCAGCTGAATGGTAGTTGATAGCTTAAGACACTTCCTCAGCTGAGAAATGTGAAAGACGTCGTGCACACCGGAAAGTGTTTCTGGTAATTCTAGCCGGTATGCTACTGATCCACATCTTTCTGTAATCTGGAATGGACCAATGAATCAGGGTGCCAACTTTCCTCTCACCCCGAATCTGTTCACGCCCTTCATTGGAGACACACGTAGATACACGAGATCCCCGACTTCAAAATGTAAAGGACGTCTTCTCCGGTCCGCATACTGTTTTTGTCGGGATTGGGCAGCTTTTAGGTTCGCTTGGATCAGCCGAACCTTTTCCTCCGCATTGTTGACAAGATCAATCCCGAAGGTGACCCTTTCGCCAGACTCACACCAATTCAGTGGTGTGCGGAATTTTCTCCCGTATAGCGCCTCATAAGGCGCCATCTTGATGCTGGTTTGGTACCCATTGTTTTACGAGAACTCGGCTAACGGTAAGTGATCATCCCAATTTTTACCATGGTTGATAGCACAAGCTCGTAGCATATCTTCTAGAATATAATTTACCTGCTCGGTTTGCCCATCCGTCTGCGGGTGGTACGCTGAACTACGGATCAGCTTCGTCCCCAATGCAGCATGTAGCTGCTCCCAAAAATGGGACAAAAATAAAGTGCCCCGCTCCGATATGATGGTGCGGGGTACGCCGTACAAGCATAGGATCCGTGAGATGTACAATTCAGCATACTTCTTGGCGTTGTAGTTGATATTGACCAGGATAAAATGGGCAACTTTGGTGAGCCGGTCACTACAGGAAACAGGGCAACATACGACAGCCAGTATAACATACGACGGCTAGCTGTCGTATATAAACTTACATACGACGGTCAGCAGAGGCTGTCGTATATAAGTTTATAAACGACAGTACAGCCATCGTTTAGTACGTGGCTGTCGTATATAAGTGTTATATACGACAACCAACCCTAGGCTGTCGTATATAGCAGTTATATACGACAGCCACACCGAGGCTGTCGTAAATAAGCCTTATTTACGACGGCCTATGGATGGGCCGTCGTAAATAAGGCTTATATACCCGCGGGGGCTCGGGTCGGCGCGGGCATTCACGCCCGCGCCGACCCGAGCCCGAGCAGCCCTAAGCGCCCCGGCCGCCGCCCGCCGCCGCCCGCCCGCCGCCGCCAGCCGCCGCCCCGGCCGCCCCCCCCCCCCCCCCCCGGCCGCCGCCCCGTCCGCCACCCAGCCGCCGCCCCGGCCGCCCCCGCCAGCCGCCCCCCGCCCGCCAGCCGGTGCCCCGGCCGCCACCCGCCCGCCGCCGCCAGCCGCCGCCCCGGCCGCCACCCGCCCGACAGCCGCCGCCGCCGCCACGGAGGTCCCCGCCCCAGCCTCCACCCCACGCTGTGCGCCGCTGCACCGTGCCGGTCCGCCTCCACGCCGTCAGCCGCACCGTGCCGCGCCGCCTCCACCGTGAGGTAAGTCGCCCGCCTCCCTCTCCTTCTAGAAAGTTTGGTTTTTTAATTACCAATTGTTTATATTATGCTTGTTTGTTTTTTATTGTTTAGTGGATAATTTCTTAGATTTAGATGAATTGATATGCTTAGGTTTAATTATTGCCTAGGTTTATTTGAATTGCTAGCTAGGTGTTTTTTTTAATTGCTTAGAATTGATAAGCTTGTTAACTACGGTAATTATGTTTGTTTAGATGAGTTGATAATTGCTTAGATGATTAATGCATATGAGTTAATAGTTTAATTGATTATTGTTTCGATTGTTTGAGTGTTTAAAAGTACTATATGTACATAAATGGGTTTAGGGCCCGATACGACCCATTTAGTGGTAACGTATACGTCTACAAAAGCACGATGTGAACAACCTAGGCCGCCTCGCCCTACCCCCCACCCCTCCCCCCCCCCCCCCGCAGCGTTCGGCCTCCGATCCCCCATCCCCTCCCCCCCCCCCGCGGCTTAGCCAGCGCTCGTCCTCCGACACTCTGCCGCGGAACTGCCAATCCTTCGGCGCTCGACGTCCTCCGTTGCGGGACTGTCGATCTGCCGGCACTCGTCGGCCTCCATTGACCGGCTGCCGTGGATTTGCCGGCGCTCAACCTCATACGAACGCAAGATCTTGTGCGCAGGCGCCGCCGCCGCCTCCCTTGTGTGCAAGCGCCGCCGCCGTATTCACCTGCCTTATGTCGGGATCTAAGGCGATGGGACGCCTTACGATCCCCAGGCGCCTTACCGCTTAAGCGACGCTTAAGCGATGCCTTAACAACTATGGTTCTTTCCTTCTCTCTATTGTTCTTTCCTCTCTCTCTTTGAAATCACTCAAAAAATGAAAGATTGACGTAAACCTTTACAATATGCGTCACCCGTTTCGAACCAGCCCGTCTCACACGTGTTACGCATGTGAGGCGTGTAGGTTCGGAATTGTCCCTTTTTGGACAGCCTAGGAGTGACCGAGAGGGCGTGCTTATAATGAGACGCGGGGTCTAGATTTGGACGTAGTTTCAACAGCGTAACCCTAATGTTTTCCGCTGCTCCATTTTTGGACGTGCAGTTGGAGAACAGCGGGGTTATGCTGCCGAAATTTCGTCTGAATCTAGACCTCGTGTCTTGTTATAAGCATGTTCGTCTCGGTCACTCTTCGGTAGGTTTAGGACCTATCCTTTCCAATAGATATAGGTCCGTGATATAAATAAATAATAAACTAACTATAAATTCTCTGACTTAAAACTGCAGAGTTAAACATGAGTGAAGACCGTAGTTGGATGTATACCGGTTGGAACAAGGCAACTGGTCACTCAGATGAGTGGTATGTCGGGACAGACGACTTTATTGATCGAGTGTTCTCGTTGTCTATGACCGATAAAGTTCGTTGTCCATGTGCGAAATGCCGGAATACTAAGTTTTTGGACAAAACGACATTGTCATTACACTTGTGCAGAAACGGTTACATGCCATATTATGAGGTCTGGAGTTTCCACGGTGAGTCTGCTCCTCGAGCCGTTCATGTCGTGGAAGATGATGATGATTGTCCGGGTGTTGACAGGATCGATGAGATGTTACAAGATATACAAACGGAGGATCCGCCCACAAATGAGGCAGACGCATTCTTTAATCTCTTGGAAGCTTCTGAAGAGGTGTTGCATGATCATACTGAAATGACTCTTCTTACTTTCATGACCAGATTTATGGCAATCAAATCTAAGTATTTCTTCTCTAATAATTGCTACAATGATATGATGAAACTTATCAGCGATGCTCTTCCACAACCTCATAAACTGCCTAAAGATATGTATCACTCAAAGAAATTACTATCTGGACAGGGTATGAAATATGAAAAAATTGACGTGTGTCCAGATAACTGTATGCTATTCTGAAAAGAGCATGACAAAGAGAAGAATTGTTTAAAGTGTGGAAAATCGAGGTTTGTCGAAGTTGTCAATGACGATGGTGATAAAGTAATGATAGAAGTTGCATATAAGCAATTGCGTTACTTGCCTGTGACACCTCACTTGAAGCGGTTGTTTCTTTCTAAAAGATCTGCCAGACACATGAGATGGCACAAAGAAGGTGTGCGTGAGAACAAAGATGTGTTGACTCATCCGTCGGACGGTGATGCATGGAAGTCTTTGGACTCTTTTGATCCTGCTTTTGCTAGTGATGCGAGAAATGTTCGCATCGGGTTAGCGACAGATGGTTTTTCACCTTTCAGTACAAATGCCACACCATACTCCTGTTGGCCCGTCTTTGTTATTCCGTACAACCTACCACCTTCTCTTTGTATGAAGTACGAGTTTATGTTTCTTAGCCTCATTATACCAGGACCAGATCATCCGGGATCACGTATCAATGTGATGTTGAAACCATTGATTGAAGAATTGAAAACGTTGTGGATTGGAGTTGAAGCGTATGACTGTTACAAGAAGCAGAAATTCAACCTTCGAGCTGCTTATTTGTGGTCTGTCCATGATTTCCCTATGTACGGCATGTTTTCTGGATGGAGCACACATGGTCGTTTGTCGTGTCCCATATGTGCGTCTGACACAGAGTGTTTTCGACTTACATACAGTGGCAAGATAAGCTACTTTGATTGTCATAGGCGTTGGCTTCCTCGAAACCACCCATTCAGGCAACAGAGGAATGCCTTCAGAAAAGATACTGTTGTTACTAAGGAACCACCTAAACGCCTAAGCGGGTGTGAAGTATCCGATGTGTTGGACTCACTAGTCCCTGATGAAGATCGCCCTGGATTCTTTGTAGGTTACGGAAATGTTCACAACTGGACTCATGTATGTGGAGTTTGGGAGCTACCATATGTGAAGTCATTGATACTGATGCATAATATTGATGTAATGCATCAGGAGCGTAACATGGCCAAATGTATCATAAGCACGTGCATGGATATCACGCGCAAAACGAAAGACAACTTAAAGGCTCGAAAGGATTTGGCCGAGATTTGTAATCGACCTACTCTTGAGCTCTCTGAAAGCGGTGGTAAGCCACGTGCTTCTTTCGTGCTTTGACCTAATGAAAAGAAACAAGTTATGGAATGGTTGAAAACTTTGAAATTCCCAGATGGTTATGCTGCTAGTCTGAGACGAGCCGTGAATGTTAAATCGGGAAAGCTCACTGGGTTGAAGAGTCATGACTATCATATAATAATGGAAAGACTCTTACCTGTTATGTTTCGGGGATATCTGGATGATGCGGTGTGGAAGGTGTTAGCTGAGCTATCATTATTCTATAGGCAGTGCCAAAGAAATAACGAAAGACATGATGGAGAAGTTAGAGAAGGAGATACCTGTACTTTTATGTAAGATGGAAAAAATATTTCCTCCTGGTTTCTTCAATCCAATGCAGCATCTTCTTATACATCTTCCATTCGAAGCAAAAGTTGGTGGTCCTGTGCAATATAGATGGATGTACCATATTGAAAGAGCATTGAGATATTTGAAAACTATGGTTGGCAACAGAGCAAGGGTTGAAGGGTGCATTGCCGAAGCATTTACTCTAAAGGAAGTAGGTTACTTTTCTAGTTTCTACTTTGCAGAGGAAAACAATGTCAATACTTTGGCAATGCGATACAATGTAGATGACGAACCACCAGTTAGTGATCTCTCTATTTTTGAATCGAGGGGAACTACTGTTGGCAGCAGCACATCATACGATTTTACTGAAGGAGAAAGGACTGCTGCTTTACTCTACATGTATGCTAATATCGATGGCATGGAGAAATATTTCGAGTAAGTGTTTCTCTTACATTTATGATGATTATTGTATTTACCAATACATGTATGCTAATGTCGATGGCATGTGTTTTGTGTGTACAGTGAGTTCCACAACCAAAACTGGAAACATAAGCATCAACCAACGAGAAAGCAAGTAGAAACGATGCGACGGGCTGGAATTAATGGAGGGCCTAATTTCTTATCCTGGTTTCGAGCTTATGTATTAGCGAACACAGACATCCATCAAGATTTATGACAACTATCTTATGGATTAGTGAAAGTTAGAAGCTATGGTCGATATGACGTAAATGGCTTCCGATTCCGTACAACTCAATTCGAAACTCTTCGTCCTCTCGCAGCAACATCAAATTGCAGAGTTGTGACGAGAGCAATCGACTCACAAGGGAAAGAAACCAATTACTATGGAATCATTAACAAAATTCTAGAATTTACTTTCGCTGGCAATAAAGAACTTTGAGTGGTGTTCTTTGATTGTGATTGGTTTGATAACAATCATGGAACTTGAGAAAATCAATTTGGCATGGTGGAAGTGAATCACAACAAACGCTTACGAGGTTTAGATACATACGTTCTTGCACATCAAGTGGAACAAGTGTATTATCTACCTTATCCATGTAAGAAGCTTAGCACTTGGTGGGTGGTATATAAAGTGAATCCTCGTGAGCGCTTGTATACTCCTGAAGATGATGGTTATCATGATAGTGGAGACACTGAAGAAGTTTACCAAGACGAAGAGTTGCCAGACTCTTTTATCGTCGAGCCTCGTGCAGGACTCGATAACTTAGTAGGAGACATTGCAGATGTAGAGACATCTACAATGCGAAAGCGGAAACGTAAACAGCTCAAGACGACAGATCGCGATGTTGATGATCGTGATGTTGATGATCATGATGTTGATGAATTTTGAAACTCATTACGAGTAATGTTCTTTTAAATGAAAGTGACATTAATTATCGCTTACATTACTTTTAAAACTGATTAGGAGTAATTACTTTTTAAACTGATTAGGATGTCGTCAAGCAAGGGTTTAAAGGGTTCAAAGGGGAAGAAGGCGCCGAGTGTGAGGGGTTTCCTCCCCTCGCAGGAGAGAGACGACTACTTCTATGGTTCCACTTACAGCGGGAGCAGACGCACTCAGCTGTTAAGTGCGTGTCCAGAGTTGCGGGACAGGGTTGTCAGTTTGCAGCGTACAGAGGTAAATTTTTCTACAATGCACAAAATTATTAAAACCACTTTTTCAATTTAACTTACTTACTTTACCATTGTAGTCTGATTCGGACTATGAGTCGGAGGCCAGAGCGGCACCTCAGGAGACGGTACGCAGCTCAGCGTGCCCTCGGGCAGCGAGCCCTCTGGTAGCCAGCCCTCCGGCAGCCACCCCCAGGGTAGTCTGCCCAGCGAGCCCGAGGGCACCCAGCCTGAGGACACGTCCGGTGACCAGCCTTCTGGGTCACCAGACGTGGTGCCGCAGCGGAGGAGACGCACGAGGAGGAGTAACTTTGTTGGTCCTCCACCTATTCCTAGAGAGCTGATAATTATTCGTCCGGTTGGAGACATGTAACACATTAATAAAGTATTGATTTCTATTTGTTCTCAAAGACTATGATCTTACTTAATGACTTAACAAACGACTTTTTAGTTCTTGGGAGGACCTCTCGTACGATGGGCAGAAACACCACAGGACGGTGAACGGTTGCATCGGGAACTTAGTGTGTCTGCACTACCCCGGTGCGATCGATGGACGTGCAGCTACGTCGTGGGACGACTACGCGCGCGTTCCTCACCCGGAGAATGACAACCTACAGGGAGTCGTGTGGGCAGATTTTTGGGTAAGTAACTTTCAAATATTTGAAGTTTCAATTCTTTATGTTCCTTCAAATATTAATGTGTGTATATGTCGAACTGTGTTGGCTTCCTACAGCTCAGGTACCGCCTTGAGGACCCGGCTGAGCAGATGGATCACGCCTGCTCCGTGTTCGAAGTGAACGCTCGGAAGCATGTTATGCAAATGCTTTCGAATGCTCGGAGTCAAGTAGTTAACGACTACTTAAAGCTCCACGACCACGTGGTTGGGTCGTTCAGAGACGCCTCCGACACGTACTTGACGGAGGAGCAATACGCAGAGGTAGGCTGCGTAATGTTTAAATTGTTCATATTAATTTTGCTAAGTAACACCTAATGAACTACGCATGTGTGCAGGTTAGTGTCCCTTGGTTACAGGGATGAACTGAAGATTACCGAGCCCTTTGCAGGTATTGGGCTAGCGATGAGTTCATCGCTAAGTCCAAGAAGGCTCGAGATGCCAGAGGGAGCTCAGAGAAGCACGGTATGGGCGTCCAAGGTTTTGTGCGAATGGCTAAACGGATGGTAAGTTTCTTGGTAGTTTTTATTATATTCATAATGTAGTATTGTTCGTACTAACATATGTTCACAGGAAAAGGAGACCGGCGTGCGACCGAGTGCTACTGCGGTCTATAGGAGAGGTCACGCTGACCCTTCTCAGCCGGAGCAGTGTAGTCAGTACGCAGCGGAGCGCCTGGTAAGTTTCATGACCTCTGAAATTATTTGACACTATATATGTTGTTGAACTTACACAATTTCATTGTTTTTCAGACTAGATATGGGCAAGAGGCTGTGAGGATACACGGCGAAGGGTTCGATTGGGAAAACTCCCCGAACATCGACCCTCAAGCCGCGTATGCAAGCGGAGGTGGAAAAGCACACGGAAGGTGAATTCATTTACTTTCATTGTTTTCAATTCAAGATTATTTAATTTTACCTTGAATTGATTCGTTTTTTTTAGGCTTGCCATATTCTATGGAGTCGTCAACTCTAGGGAGGCATGACCTGCGAGAGGCAGCTCCTCGCAGTCTTCGGCTGCAGGCTCCTCCAGCTGCCGTGTCACCGAGAGAGATCTCGAAGTCATGGCGCTTCGGGAGAGCTTGGCTCGGCGGGAGGAGGCCTTGGCGAGAGAGCGAGAGAACAACAGGGCTGCCATGGCGTACCATGCTTCCTATATGGCACAGATGCAAGCGGCAATGGAAGTAAGAAACATACAATTATAGTTTAATTACATTGCATTTCAATTAGTTTTGTAAATTGTAATGTTTGAAATGACAGGCGCTAGCTCTACAGCAAGGGCAACAAATCCAGATACCGTTGTGGCAGCCACCTCCGTTCGTGCTGGAGCCGTCGCCACCACAGGAGCAGTTTCCTGGAGTACAGGTATAAAAGGAAAGTTATTAAGTGGAAGCCCCAACCGCTAAGAATCCTAATGAACATAGAAAAACAATTGTAAACGTGTACATATGTCACTTTGTTTCGCAGGGATCAGTGACGGAGGCTCAGACTCCATCGCCACAGCTAAGGGCGCCAGGTTCGTCGCGGCAGGATGACTTCTTCGCTCCCGGAGGTAGTGGAGGGGCTAGTAATCAATAGATTTGTGATTTTGTTTTTATTTGTGTGGATGTCAGACTTCGTGATTGTCGATGTGTACTATTGCACTTTGTTGTGAATTTATATATCAAACTGTTTTGTTGTTGTCTTTGGATGTGTAGCTGGCCATCGAGCCAGGTTAGCCATTTTCTATTTTTTTTAAAAAAATGGAAAAGCTTATATACGATGGCCTGTATAGTTTATATACAACGGCCGCTATACAGGGTCGTCGTAAATAAGCCTAAATTATATACGACGGCTGGGCCAGGCTGTCGTATATAAGCTCTTATATACGACAGCCACGGTCCAGCGGCTGTCGTATATAAGCCCTTATATACGACAGCCAGGGTAAAGCGGCTGTCGTATATAAGGCCTTATATACGACAGCCAGGGCCCAGCCGTCGTATATAAAGGCCCTGGCCCAATGGGCCAAGTCTACGAAACGGGCCATTGTATATAAGTGGCCGTCGTATATATACTGTTATATACGACGGTGCCGTCGTATATAACTATATATACGACAAAATATATACGACGGCCACAAACCGTCGTATATAAAGAACTGCCGTCGTATATAAACTATATACGACGGCTTCTGCTCTATATACGACGGTTTTAGCCGTCGTATGCTGACGGAAATCCTGTAGTGGGTCGACGATCACCCACATAGAATCATGCTTTTGAAAGGTGGTGGGTAAACCGACGATGAAGTCCATGCTCACATCTTCCAACTTCCAGACAGGAACGCTCAGTGGTTGTAGCAGTCCCGGTTTTCTCATGTGGTCTGCCTTCACCCTTCCACATGTATCACATTCGGACACGTACTTTGCGATCTCCCGCTTCATTCGTGTCCACCAAAACTTATTTCTGAGTTCTTGATACATTTTGTTGCTGCCGGGGTGAATAGAAAACTTTGACCAGTGAGTCTCATCAAAGATCTTTGTCAAAGTGTTCCGTCGACACTTCCCCCGGGCCTGCTTCAGGGCAGCCCGCGGAGGTTCTTTTTCGGAGGGGCTAGTTCTCTCGAGAGGGTCGTGTTGGATGAAGGAGGATTGACACAAGGATTTTTACGTGGTTCGGGCCGCCGGAGCGTAAAACCCTACGTCCACGGGAGCTGTGTTGCTCTGTGTATTGCTTGCTTGTGTATGAGCTGAGTTGCTAAAATGCCGAACTGAGGTTAAATGCTGAGGGATCCGAACCACTTGTAACGTTGCTGTCGGTACCCGCGATATGGGGTACCCCCGCGCACAGGGGAAAATGCCTAAGGATCTCGCCCTTCTCCGCAAGCTCCGAAGGCGCCATGTGTCCAGCGGGGCCGGACCTCCCTCTCCTCAGAGGAGAGCTCCGGGCTCGCCATGTGGCCAGCGGCAGCCGGGCCTCCCCCCTCCGCGGGGAGAGGTCCGGAGGCTCCACGTGTCCCGCGGGGCCGGACCTCCCTCTCCGCAGAGGGGAGCTCCGGACCCGCCACGTGTCCAGCAGGACAGCGCTGCCTGCCCCCGCGCGGTAGGCAGCAGGCGTAAAGACACACCGTACCTTGCCCGTACAAGGTATTCAAGGCCCGCGCCTCTGTCAGGTGCCGTTGCGCCCAGTCACATCGCAGACTGGCGCGCAGTGTCAGAACCTGCCAGCCAATAAACACAGCGACAAGACATCCCCTGCCGCCCCCGCCATCATCAACCACTACGGCTAGCTTGCGGCATGGGCAGGGCGGCAGAACGAAGACTCGGAAGCCTTCGCCAGAGACAACAACCAACATAACTGCGGATACGATAGTTGGCAGGAAATCACCCTGGGACTACCTGTCGGGTCCCGGGCCCCCCTTGTAAGCCACACGAGCCTTGGACTATAAAAGGCTCGGGTAGGCAACGTTAGCAAGGGTTCGCACTCCGGCAACTCACACCCTAGGCGTAACTCATCCTCAAGCTCAGGACTCCGGTTCTGAGCAACAAGCAATACAGCGAGCACCTCTGCTCACCGTGGACGTAGGGTTTTACGCTCCGACGGCCTGAACCACGTAAAACTCGCCGTGTCAAGCTCCTCCCTCACTCGTCCCTTACGCTTAAGCTCTCCGCAAGTGACTAGCCCCTCCGAAAAAGAACCTCCGCGGGCTGCCCAGAGCAGGTCCGGGGGAAGTGTCGGCCACACACTTCGACATTTGGCACTCCAGGTAGGGGGCTTTTCCCTTGCGCGACGAGTTTCTGCCGATGAAGATGACAAAGCTACCTTCAGCGGCAAGCTCTCCTCCCCCGCGTTCACGACGGACCGTGACTAGCGGGGAATACGTGTCGACGCACTCAGGACGGAGTGTGTCGGCGCAAGCTGGAAGCCAGCAGCCGACTCCGGCAACTCCGGCTCCGCCAATGCAGGCTCCGACTAGCGTGAGATCTTCTGCAGCGCTGAGCGTTCCCCATGGGGATGCGCTAGCTGCAGCAAGAGTGCTACTGCGCAATCCGCCTGCTGGGGACGCGCCTCAGGCAGCGACCCAGCAGTGGATTCGTGAGGTAGACTGTCTCGTCGTCGCCGCCGCAAACCCTCGACTTCGGCAGGGACGACGCTCCGGCCAACCGGCTGTGTCGCTGACGCGCACGCCAACGGTTGACGGGCAGACGGCGGATTCCAGCTCCACCAGGCTTCCGTCGACGGACATGAGGACAGAGCTGGAACGGTGCCACTTGGGCCAAGATGCTCGGGTGTACCTCGAGCGACGTCGAGAAAGGCGTCGCAACCAAGAGGCTGGCGACAGCATGTCGTCAGCCTCGACCCAGCCTGAGGCGCAGACCTTCGCCACGCTATCTCTGCCCCAGGCATACGCCACGCAGCATATGCCACAGCCATATGCCCTGCAAACGGCGCCCCGGCCTATGGCGCAACCTTGCCCATACCGGGGTACACTGTGCCAGCAGCGAACCAAGCGTTGGCGGCACCAACGCCTGCAGCAACAGGAGCGGGATGTGCGGCCCTGGCGCCCCACCTTCGCTTCGCGAGGTGGCCGCGCAAGTTTCGGCCGCACCTGCCCGAGAAGTACGACGGCAGCGTCAACCCGGCGGAGTTCCTCCAGATCTACTCCACCGCCGTACTTGATGCAGGAGGGGATGAGGCCGTCATGGACATCTACTTCCCCGTCGCCTTGACCGGCCCAGCCCGGTCTTGACTCATGAACCTCCCCCAGGGTTCGATAACTTCCTGGGAAGAGCTCTGCCGGCAGTTCACCGCCAACTTCGGCAGTTCCTACACCCGGCCTGGCACGGAGCTCGACCTCCACGCCATCCAGCAACTACCTGGGGAATCACTGCGCTCCTTCATCCAGCGGTTCTCCCAGGTATGCAACACCATCCCACACATTCAAAGTGCTTCTGTGGTGGTGGCGTACCGGCAGGGTGTCCGGGACGAGAAGATGCTTGAGAAACTCGCGACCAGAGAGGTCCGCGATGTCTCCGAGCTCTTCAGCCTGGCGGACAAGTGCGCCAGAGCAGCCGAAGGGCGGAACTGGCACTTACTGCCAGTCTCCGAGTCGGGAGGACAGCCCGGATCTGGCGCTGCTTCCTATGGAAGCAGCAAGAAGACCAAGAACCGGGGAGGTGGCAAGATGAAGTCACCGGCTGCGGCTCCCGTTGCCGCAGCAGCAGTAGCACCCAGTGGGGCTCGGGGGCCGCGCCCCGACAAAAGGCAGCGACAGTCACCAGCCCCAGAAGGTGACCAAGACAAGCTATGCCCTGTGCACGGCAGTTGTCGCCATACTACTGCCGAGTGCCGGGAGATTCAGAAGCTCGTGGAGCGCTTCCGCAAAGGGAAGCAGCAGCGGACTGATGCTCCACCCTTCCGCCAAAGGGAGGGCAAGCAGAAGGTCGACGCCCCAGACAGCGTCGACCACCAAGTGGGGTTCCAGGAGCCTCAGCGCTCCGTGAAGGCGGTGCGCAACCATGAGGACTCCAGCTCCAGTGATGATGAGCGTCGAAAGAAGCTCTACGTCATATACGGCGGGTCCGCCGACCCCTCGTCCCGAAGCGCGGTTAAGACTCTGCTCCGAGCGGTAGCGTCGGTGGCTCCACTCCCAGGTGCCGCACCTCAAGTGGATGGGAACCCCCATCAGCTTTGATGCCACCGACTGCCCCAGGAATGTGGCTGGGGCCGGCCAACTACCGCTCTTGGTAGCGCCCACCATCACCAACGTGAGGATGTATCATGTTTTGGTAGATGGTGGAGCTGGGCTGAACCTCATCAGCCGTGCAGCTTTCCAGAAGCTGCAGATCCCGATGGCCAAGCTCACCCCGTCGAGTCCGTTCTCAGGGGTAGGGCCAGGACAGGTCGTTCCCTACGGCAACATCAGCCTCCCGGCGACCTTTGGAGCTCCGGACAGCTATCGGACAGAATACATTCTGTTCGATGTGGCGGAGATCGACCTCCCCTTCAATGCCATAATTGGCAGGCCAGCCCTGTACCGATTCATGGCAGTAGCCCACTATGGCTACCTTGTCTTGAAGATGCCTACACCAACAGGCATCTTCAGGATTCGTGGAGACCGCACTGCTGCAGTGTCGGCCTTGGAAAAGCTCCAAGCGCTTGCAACAGCTAGAGCACCAGCCCCTGGCAGTGCAGAACCAGACCGGCTCCACCCGAGTGCACGCCACCGTGCCTCTACCGCAGCACCCCGTGTGCAACCCCTCGACGAGGGCGACGTCCCCATAAAGCTCGTTCAAATCGGCGTCGATGCCACCCAGACCACCTGGGTAGCCGGGGGCCTGGATAGCAAATAGGAAGGCGCGCTCGTCACCATCCTCCGGCACAACGTCGACGTGTTTGCATGGCAGCCGTCGCAGATGCCGGGGATCCCTAGGGAGGTGATCGAGCACCACTTAAAGGTCTTCCCCGATGCCCAGCCAGTTCAACAGAAGCCCCGCAAGCAGTCCATCGAGCGGCAAAACTTCATCCGCGAAGAAATCAAGAAGCTGCTGGACACTGGCTTCATACGGAAGTCCACCACCCCCGGTGGTTGGCGAACCCCGTCATTGTCCCGAAGGCCGGAGGGAAGCTCCGGATGTGCATCGACTACACCAGTCTCAATAAGGCATGTCCCAAAGATCCATTCCCTCTCCATAGAATAGATCAAATAGTAGACTCGACATCAGGTTGCGATATGCTGTGCTTTCTAGACGCCTACTCGGGTTTCCATCAGATCCCAATGTCTAGAGAAGATGAAGAGCACACCTCCTTCATCACAATAGATGGCCTGTATTGTTATGTCTCTATGCCTTATGGCCTAAAGAATGCTCTCCCCATCTTTGTACGTGCAATGCACAAAACCTTTAGAGAGTTAATAAGAGACTTAGTAGAGGTGTATGTTGATGACATCGTTGTCAAGGTCAGGCAGAGTTCATCCTTGTTAGATAACCTAGCCTTAGTTTTTGACAAATTGCGCTCCACGCGCACCAAGCTGAACCCCGACAAATGTGTGTTCGGTGTATCCTCTAGGAAACTGTTAGGATTCCTGGTCTCGCACCGGGGAATTGAGGCCAACCCAGAGAAGATCAAGGCCATCGACTTGATGCGGCCTCCTGCCCGCATCAAAGAAGTCCAGAAACTCACGGGATGCCTAGCCGCGCTGAGTCGGTTTATACCGAGACTAGCAGAGCGGGCGCTCCCCTTCTTTAAGCTCCTGTGCAGATCCGGTCCATTTGCCTGGACTGGCGAAGCAGAAGAAGCTTTCCAGGAGTTGAAGCAACTCCTAACGACCCTACCTATCATGGTAGCCCTCGAGCCCGGAGAACATCTGTTGCTCTACATCGCGGCGAGAAGTGAAGTGGTGAGTATGGTCCTCGTCGCAGAGCGGCCGGACCTCTCGTCTTCACAGCCTGCTCCGGCAGCAGAAGACAGACGCTAGGAAACCCCGGAGGTCCAAGACGGCCTCCCGGACCTCCAAGACAACCTCCCGGATGTCCAGGGCGGCCTCCCGGACCTCCAAGACAACCTCCCGGGGGCCCAGCGGGACCCCCCGGGGGTCCAACGGGACCTCCCGGGGATCCAGCAGGACCTCCCGGAGAACTAGCGGGGCCCCCCGGAGGGCCAAGATGGCTTAAGAACCTTCAAGTTTCAACTTCCAGAAGCCCCCCTGGACCCACTCACCTCCAGCGGGCCAGGGCCAATGGATGAAGACCTCTCAGACCTAAGAGGGAGGGTCCGAACCATCCAGAGGCCTGTCTACTACATCAGCGAAGTCCTTCACGATGCCAAGACAAGGTACCTAGAAGTCCACAAGCTGCTGTATGCAGTGCTCGTGGCGTCTAGGAAGCTCCGCCACTACTTTCAGGCCCACCGGGTCTCAGTAGTCACCTCTTATCCGCTGAAGACGATCCTTCACAGCCCCCATGCGACTGGCAACGTCGCTAAATGGGCAGCGGAGCTGGCGGAGTTCGAGCTGGACTTCCTTCCTCGCCATGCAGTCAAAAGCCAAGCGCTGGCTGACTTCGTGGCAGAGTAGACACCAACGAAGGCTGACCCAGGGGGCCACGAAGACGGTGAACCAGAGCAACGAGCTCCGGTCTTCACCGAGCCCCATTGTACGCTCTTCTTCGATGGCTCCTCGCGAAAGCAGGGGCCGGTGCCGGCGTACTGCTTCTCATGCCACCGGGGGAGTAGTTTGGGTACATGGTGCGTCTCAATTTCAAGGCAACCAACAACATGGCAGAGTATGAAGCACTCATCTTTGGCCTACAGATAGCCCTGTCTCTGGGCGCTCGCCAGTTGTTGGCACAGGGTGACTCCCAGCTGGTTATCAAGCAAGTTAAGGGCGAATGCTCCTGCAATGACCCACAGCTAGCTGCTTATCTGCTCCACGTGCAGATGTTGGAGAAAGACTTCCTCGCCTTGGACCTGCGCCACGTACCGTGCGCTGGCAATGCCGCAGCTGAAGACCTTTCAACGAAGGCTTCCACCGGAGCCCCTGTGCCCGAAGGAGTCTTCAAGAGGATGTTGCTGCGGCCCACAGCCCGGCCCGCTGAGCCGGGCGAAGGGGGCTGGACCAGCACCTCGAAGTTGGCGGTCCCGACGGCCCTACAGCCATGGATGCCACCAAGGATCGTAAGCGTCACTGGGGACTCCGTGCAACCCAGCGCTCAAGATTCAGAAGCTCAAGTCAGACCTGATGCATGGATCACAGAGATCCGGGACTACTTGAAAGACAACATCCTCCCTGATGAACATGCATCCGCTGAACGGATCGTGCGTATGGCTAAGAGATACGCACTGGTAGAAGGGGATCTCTACCGGCGTGGCGCCAACCACGTCCTATTGCGGTGCATAACCCAGGGGGAAGGATACGACTTGCTCGCTGAGATCCATGGAGGCGAATGTGGGAGTCACTCTTCCTCACGCACGCTTGTCGGTAAAGCCTTACGTCATGGCTTCTACTGGCCGACAACACTCCAGGATGCCGTCAAGCTGGTCGAGAGCTGCAAGGCGTGCCAGTTCCACGCCAAGCAGATCCATACACCGGCTCAGGCGGTATAGATGATCCCACCCTCATGGTCGTTTGCCGTATGGGGGTTGGACATCCTGGGACCATTCCCAAAGCCGTCGGGAGATTCCGGTACCTCTATGTCGCCATCGACAAGTTCACCAAGTGGCCGGAAGCTGCACCAGTCATCACCATCAACAAGCAATCCACAGTAAAGTTCATCAAGTCGATTGTCTGCCGGTTCGGGGTCCCGAACAGAATCATCACCGACAACGGGACCCAGTTCACCAGCGCAGCCTTCCAAGACTACTGCAAAGACCTCGGCATCCAGGTGTGCTATGCCTCTGTTGCTCACCCAAAGAGCAATGGGCAAGTCGAGAGGGCCAACGTCGAGATTCTTCGGGGCCTCAAGACCCGCACCTATGCCAGCCTGAAGAAACATGGTGCCAATTGGGTGGATGAGCTTCCGAGCACACTATGGGCTAACCGGACATCCCAGAGTCGGGCCACCGGAGAGACACCCTTCTTCATGGTGTATGGGGCCGAAGCTGTGCTTCCCCCAGAGATCACCATGAAGTCTTACCGCGTCCGAACTTATGACGAAGCCGCGTAGGACAACCTCCGGCGCGGAGACATCGACCTCGTCGACGAGGTCCAATTGCATGCAGCACTCCGTAACGCACGGTACAGACAAGCGCTCCGCCACTACCACCAGAGGTCTGTGCATGCCCGGGAGCTGCAGGAAGGCGACCTGGTGCTGCGGCGCATACTTTCTCGCAAAGGGACCCACAAACTCTCCCCTAGTTGGGAAGGTCCCTTCCGAGTCACGAAAGTATGCCGCCCCGGGTGCGTACGCCTTTCCACCGAGGATGGGGATCCGCTCCCGAACCCCTGGAACATCGAACACCTCCGTAAGTTCTACCCCTAGAACAGTAGCAGGACAGTTTCTTCTTTCTAATAGATTCCATAGAGTCCCAGAACAGCGCTCGGAGCAGCTAAGTCTCAAGGGACGGTCCAGGACTACGTTCAGCTTTGCCTGGTTCCGACTCCAAGCGCGTAGAGTCTTGCTTCCCATTTTAATGGGACGGGTCGTGGCCTCCATGTTTAGCCTATTTTCCTCCTATGGAAATCTATAGGGAAAGAACCTATCCTGCTTTGCTCTTCCCTTATGCTCATTCAAATTATGTATTAATTTTTTATGACCGCACTTCCTGGGTATGTTCACCATACACCCAGTACCCTTTTTCCCATTCTCACCTCTAGTCGGCGTTTGCTATCCTGCCTGGGGCGGTCGCGCCTGGGGGACCTGCCGATGGCCAGGGGGCCCCGAGCCCCCGGCACGTCGTGCACCGAAATTCCCAAGCACCGTGCACCGGATCGGGATTGTAAGCCAAATAAGACTATGAGATCGGAAAGGGGGGAGCCCCAAGGAGAATTACGTTTCCCTTGTTTGTGTGCAGGACCCTCCGGCCTTGGCTTCCCGTAGGAGTATGGTAGGAGTACCCAAACAGTTGGCCACGCCTACCAGGGGGCCGCTACGGACCGCACAAAACCGGGAGATCCAGACCTCGCCCCCTCCGTAGGGGCGGGCCCCGAAGGCCCCACGTGTCCAGCGGGGCCGGAGCTCCCGCCTCCTCAGGAGGGGCTCCGGATCCTCCACGTGGCCGACAGAAGCCGGACCTCCCCCTCTGGGGGGGAGCTCCGAAGGCCCCATGTGTCCAGCGGAGCCGGAGCTCCCGCCTCCTCAGGAGGGGGGGCCGGACCCGCCACGTGGCCGGCAGAAGCCGGGCCTCCCCCTTTAGGGGGGGAGCTCAGAAGGCTCCACGTGTCCTGCGGGGCCGGACCTCCCTCTCCTTAGAGGGGATCTCTGGGCCCGCCACGTGGCCGGCAGATCCGGACCTCCCCGTCCTCATGGGGCGAGCTCCGGAGACCTCCGGGGCCCTTAATACAGTAAGGACCTGGGGAAGGTGTCTGTGCAGAGCTTCGAGATTGGTGAAGGCCTATGAGTACCTTGCGGAGCTAAGGGCTCGGCCAGGCGAAACCAAGAAGAAGACAAGGGCATCACAGGCACGAAGGGTCATAAGAGTCTATGTATTCATGGCTCCATGAGCTGGACTACAAACTCGATAAAAAAGAAAGAAACAAGCCCTAAGGTTCCCCTGGCACGTCCAGAACCTAGAAGCTGCAAGAACGGCCACGTCCCCAACTTCAGCACTGGCAGTGTTCTCCCGCTCTGTGACCCGAGCGCAGGGATCACCTCGGCCATCACCAACGTAGGGGCCGGTGTCATCAAGGATGCTTCTGAAGCCCCCTCCACCACTTCAGCAGTTTCCTTGGAGACTTTGCCGCCTGGAGTCCTCCTCGGCGTGTCAGCAGTTTCTTTGGAGACTCCACCGCCTGAGGAGAGAGAATGCAGCTTCCCTGAAGACAACTCTAACCCGAGCATAGGGATCATCTCAGCCATCACCAGCGCAAGGGCCGGTGTCATCAAGGATGCTTCTGAAGCCCCCTCCGCCGCTTGAGCAGTTTCCTTGGAGACTCTGCCGCTTGGAGTCCTCTTTGGTGCTTCAACAGCTTCCTTGGAGACTCCTCCGCCTGAAGCCTCCTCGACGTGTCAGCAGTTTCTTTGGAGACTCCACCACTTGAGGAGAAAGGACGCAACGTTTGGGAACCCTCAGCCAGTCGTCGCTCAAGAAGAGTCTAGTCGGGATGATAAACCCGGGGCCTCTTGGAGGCGTCACCTCTAGAGGCAAGGCATGCAGGCTCCCTGGATCCCTAACTTGGTGCAGAAGCCGCCGCCGTAGGAAATCGAGAGCGATCCTCCTCCGAAGGCAGGTTAGAAGCCATGGGAGAAGACAAGGTCGCAGAGACTCAACGAAGGTGAAAGTGCTGGAAGCCTTATAAAGGAAACCTACCCACGTTGTGGCTTCATTTCACACTTCCCAGGTGCGATTCCAAGAGACTCAAAACTCTTCGAATACACCGCATCGGCAACTGCATCGGCTCCAAGACCGAGCGCCGATGACCGGTGGTGCTGAAGCGGTGGGTCAAGGAGTCAGTCCCCCAAGAAGACGAGCCGGCGTGGCGCTTCAGCGGTTCCCAAAGAAAGTGCCGCAACATGCAGAAGTGGCAGCCTTGGGAACCGCCGCAGTAAAAGCAACCATCAAGTGGGCGCACACTCCCACGATCCCGCGACTGTTCGCGCTCCGGCAGCGGTCAATGCGGGACTTAGAGGAAGTGCGCGGAACAGAAGAGACAAAGGCCCCACCTCGGGCTCGCTATCTCCCCCGAGATGGGCCCGGGGGCCACTGTCAGTACCCGCGATATGGGGTACCCCCGCGCACAGGGGAAAATGCCTAAGGATCTCGCCCTTCTCCGCAGGGAGAGCTCCGAAGGCGCCACGTGTCCAGCGGGGCCGGACCTCCCTCTCCTCAGAGGAGAGCTCCGGGCTCGCCACGTGGCCAGCGGCAGCCGGGCCTCCCCCCTCCGCGGGGAGAGGTCCGGAGGCTCCACGTGTCCCGCGGGGCCGGACCTCCCTCTCCTCAGAGGGGAGCTCCGGGCTCGCCACGTGTCCAGCAGGACAGCGCTGCCTGCCCCCGCGCGGTAGGCAGCAGGCGTAAAGACACACCATACCTTGCCCGTACAAGGTATTCATAGCCCGCGCCTTCCCAAGACACGGGGACGCGGAGCACGCCTGTGTCAGGTGTCGTTGCGCCCAGTCGCATCGTAGACTGGCACGCAGTGTCAGAACCTGCCAGCCAATAAACACAGTGACAAGACATCCCCTGTCGCCCCCGCCATCATCAACCACTACGGCTAGCTTGCGGCATGGGCAGGGCGGCAGAACGAAGACTCGGAAGCCTTCGCCAGAGACAACAACCGACATAACTGCGGATACGATAGTCGGCAGGAAATCACCCCGGGACCACCTGTCGGGTCCCGGGCCCCCCTTGTAAGCCACACGAGCCTTGGACTATAAAAGGCTCGGGTAGGCAACGTTAGCAAGGGTTCGCACTCTGACAACTCACACCCTAGGCATAACTCATCCTCAAGCTCAGGACTCCGGTTCTGTGCAACAAGCAATACAGCGAGCACCTCTGCTCACCGTGGACGTAGGGTTTTACGCTCCGGCGGCCTGAACCACGTAAAACTCGCCGTGTCAAGCTCCTCCCTCACTCGTCCCTTACGCTTAAGCTCTCCGCAAGTGACTAGCCTCTCCGAAAAAGAACCTCCGCGGGCTGCCCAGAGCAGGTCCGGGGGAAGTGTCGACCACACACTTCGACAGTTGCCTACCCGAGTCTTTTATAGTTCAACACTCAGGTGGCTTACAAGGTGGGCCCTGTAGCCCGACAGGTGGCCCCGGGGTGATTTCCTGCCATCTACCATATCTTGCAGTGAATGCTGGTAGTTGTCTCTGGCGAGGGCTTCTTAGTCGTCGTCCTGCCAGTGCCCCAAGCTAGGCGTAGTGGTTGATGATGGCAGAGACGGCAGGGCATGTCTTGTCGCTGTCTTTATTGGTCTTCAGCCTCTGACGCGGCATGCCTGTCTTAACTATGACGTGACTGGCCACAGTGCCACCTGACAGGGGCACGCGCCGCGTCTCCGCATCTTGGGAAGGCGTGGGTCTTGAATGCTGTAGCATCGAAGTACACATGTAAATCTACCAGAGGAGGGGTGAATGGTAGATAAAAACTTTTTAGCGGAAGCAACAAAACACCCCTCAGCAGAAAACTGATCTGTTAAAGAAACCGTGTGTGCGACTAATCTAAACGTGTTCAACGTTGACAAAACTAGTATAGATTGTAGAGAATCAAGTCACGAAGACGTCACAGCAAGAATCATGAAAATCCGTTGAGATAAACTCAAGTTACGATCGAAAGATCGAACAAAGGTCAATCTGTCCTACGCGAGAAAAACAGTTCTGGAATACTGCAAAGAAACTCGTGTAGATCAGAAACTACAAATTAAATGACCGTGAAATTTTCATAGATGATAGATAATCAAGTTGTGAATACAACCCAAAAAGAATCACACCAATTGGATCTGTAAAACTCGAGTTATGATAAAACCACCGAAGCAAGGTAGTGCTGAACAGAAACTCGATGAGAAAACTTGTCTGAAACAAGTCGGACGAACAAGGCACAAAAATTCCTTTAGAATACGAATTTTGTTTATCAAAACACAAGAGGAACAGCCCCAAAGTCGTGCTCCACGAGCTCTGGCCTCCCTTGCTTATATAACCAGCCCGAAGGCCAACTCAACTCAAACTAGGACTCCTACTCCTACTTGGATTCAAACTGTAGCTTTCTAATACTGCTTAGGACTCTTCTATACGCAGATAGAAGCAATCTTAAGACTTCCAAACACCTTAGAAACATATCCCACATTCCTAAAATAACTCAAATTTGTGACCCACACGAAATCCTATCATAACCAACTCAAAACTTTCCATATTTGAGTCAAACACGACTCAGCCGCAGCCTGAGTCCATAACCTAGTCGGTTGGACCTTTCCGACCAATTCTTTACGTCCACATCCCTTCATCGCACCTTGGAACCATGCAGCCACGTCCATGCATTCCTTGCACACGTGCAAACATCTTCCAACGACGTCCAAGATACCTTCATATGCATTGTTTTTGATTCAAACATACTGCGCAACCTCCCGATCAACTCAACCACAATTCCTCCCGAACTTGGTTGTTGAACCTCATCTTCTCCCTAAGACTAGTTCAATGGATCCCGTCACCAGCCATGTATTGAACTCAAGCAACACCTGCAAATGAATAAACAATCAATACTTCCAAGCACAAGTCCTCGACTTGACTCTCGTTAGTTCCGAAACTACAACATCTCACGTGAGCACCTCACATAAGCATGTTGTAAACCATAGCAAAATGATATCAGCCATAACCACCAAAACACACCAAAAACTTAGTAAAATAATACTAAGCAAACTTTCCATAAGAGTAAAGCAAGTTCAAAACATTGCAAGTTAAAAGCAGAACCATTGCAATCAAGCTCCGAACCTTGCCAAAGCTAACCGGACCTTGAACCGGAGCTTACCGAAGCTAGTCAGACCCAGCGCCGGAGCTTACTAAAGCTTAGTCGGACCTAGCACGGAACTTACCAAAGCTAGTCGGACCTAGTACCAGAGCTAGCAAAAACAAGTCGGACCTAACCAAAATAAGTCAGACCTAGAGAAAGCAGTCGGACCTTACGTCGGACCTTGCCGGAGCTACCCAAAACAAGTCGGACCTATCGTCGGACCTTGCAGGAGCTCGGACCTAGAGTCGGACATTGTTAAAAAGGTGTTTTGATAGTATTCAAAACTTTTATCGTCAAAGCCAATGTATTCAGCACACATAGGTCTCACAATCTCCCCCTTGATGAATGCATTGTCAACACCACTTAAAATCCGAACATTGGCTTATTCACATGAAAAGTTTTTGTGAGACCTATGTGTGCTAAATACATTGGCTTTGACGATAAAAGTTTTGAATACTACCAAAACACCTTTTTAACAAGGTCCGACTCTAGGTCCGAGCTCCTGCAAGGTCCGACTTGTTTTGGGTAGCTCCGGCAAGGTTCGACGTAAGGTCCGACTTGCTTTGTCTAGGTCTGACTTATTTTGGCTAGGTCCGACTTTTTTTTGCTAGCTCCGGTGCTAGGTCCGACTAGATTTGGTAAGTTCCGTGCTAGGTCCGACTAAGCTTTAGTAAGCTCCGGCGCTGGGTCCGACTAGCTTTAGTAAGCTCCGGTTCAAGGTCCGGTTAGCTTTGGTAAGGTTCGAGCTTGATTGCAATGGTTCTACTTTTAACTTGCAATGTTTCGAACTTGCTTTACTCTTATGGAAAGTTTGCTTAGTATTATTTTACTAAGTTTTTGGTGTATTTTGGTGGTTATGGCTGATATCATTTTACTATGGTTTACAACATGCTTATGTGAGGTGCTCACGTGAGATGTTGTAGTTTCGGAACTAACGAGAGTCAAGTCGAGGACTTGTGCTTCGAAGTATTAGTTGTTTATTCATGTGCAGGCGTTGCTTGAGTTCAAGACATGGCTGGTGACGGGATCCATTGAACTATTCTTAGGGAGAAGACGAGGTTCAACAACCAAGTTCAGGAGGAATTGTGGTTGAGTTGATCGGGAGGTTGCGCAGTATGTTTGAATCAAGAACAATGCATATGAAGGTACCTTGGACGTTGTTGGAAGACGTTTGCACGTGTGCAGGGAGTGCATGGACGTGGCTGCATGGTTCCAAGGCGTGATGAAGGGATGTGGACGTAAAGAATTGGTCAGAAAGGTCCAACCGACTAGGTTATGGACTCATGCTGCGGTTGAGTCGTGTTTGACTCAAATATGGAAAGTTTTGAGTTGGTTATGATACGATTTCATGTGGGTCACGAATTTGAGTTATTTTAGGAATGTGAGATACGTTCCTAAGGTGTTTGGAAGTCTTAAGATTGCTTCTATCTGCGTATAGAAGAGTCCTAAGCAGTATTGGAAAGTTACAGTTTGAATCCAAGTAGGAGTAGGAGTCCTAGTTTGAGTTGAGTTGGCCTTCGGGCTGGTTATATAAGCAAGGTAGGCCAGAGTTCGTGGAGCACGACTTTGGGGCTGTTCCTCTTGTGTTTTGATA
This sequence comes from Neostapfia colusana, assembly GCA_030760725.1. Classification (NCBI taxonomy): domain Eukaryota; kingdom Viridiplantae; phylum Streptophyta; class Magnoliopsida; order Poales; family Poaceae; genus Neostapfia; species Neostapfia colusana. The sequence goes on from JASWHV010000011.1 coordinate 80,500,261, forward strand.
AACAAAATTCGTATTCTAAAGGAACTTTTGTGCCTTGTTCGTCCGACTTGTTTCAGATAAGTTTTTCTCGTCGAGTTTCTGTTCAGCACTACCTTGCTTCGGTGGTTTTATCATAAGTCGAGTTTTACAGATCCAATTGATGTGATTCCTTTTGGGTTGTATTCCCAACTTGATTATCTATCATCTGTGAAAATTTCACGGTAATTGAATTTGTGGTTTCTGATCTACACGAGTTTCTTTGCAGTATTCCAGAACTGTTTTTCTCGCGTAGGACAGATTGACCTTTGTTCGATCTTTTGATCGTAACTTGAGTTTCTCTCAACGGATTTTCATGATTCTTGCTGTGAAGTCTTCGTGACTTGATTCTCTACAATCTATACTGGTTTTGTCACAGTTGAACATGTTTAGATTAGTCGCACATATGGTTTCTTTAACAGATCAGTTTTCTGCTGAGCGGTGTTTTATTGCTTCCGCTGAAAAGTTTTTATCTACCATTCACCCCCCTCTGGTAGCTTTACACGTGTACTTCGATCCTACAATTGGTATCAGAGCCAGGTTGCTCTAATCTTTGTGATTTTGCACGTGTTTTGACTAATCATCATGGAGAAATACTCCGCCAAACCTTTTGTGTTTAGTGGTATTGATTTTCAGGTTTGGAAGGCACGCATGGAAGCTTTCATCCAGGCGCAAGGCTTTGCAATATGGGAAAATGTGTACAAGCCTTACGATGTTCCTTCAAACGATCAAGTCACGGCTACAAACATGAGAGATGTCGACAACAACAACAAGGCTCGGAACTTGATCATACAAGAACTAACTCAGAGCGACTTCGACCGTGTTGCACACCTCCGATCGGCGTACGATGTGTGGAGAGCACTTTGTGACTACCACGAAGGATCCAACACGATCAAGGAGGTAAGACAGGATATGTTCAAGAAAGAATACATGCGCTTTGAGATGCAACCCGGTGAGTCCATTGATGACCTCTTTGCTCGCTTTAATAAAATTCTCAGCAACTTGCGTAGCGTCAATGTTAATTTTTTAGATGCTGAAAATGCTAGGCAATTACTAAGTGCATTAGACATGTCAATTTGGGAGATGAAAGTAACATACATATGTGAATCCACTGTCATGAGTACTCTTACATTAGATGTGCTTTATTCTAAGCTAAAAACTCATGAAATTGACATTATATCACGTAAACCCAAATAAGACTATTGCATTTGTCTCACAACGTGATATGCCTAGCTCCGGCCAATCATCTAGCAATACACTTGCTTTGCTGTCTTCACTAACCCTGGAACAGATTGAGGAGTTTCCGGAGGAGGAGCTAGTACTTCTTTCTACTAGGTTCTCAAAAGCATTGCAAAATGTGAGAAGTAGAAAAAGAGGAAGCTCCGGACCTCAACGATGCTTTGAATGTGGTAAGACAGGACACTTTCGTACAGATTTCCCTAACCTTTCAGATCCTTCTAACCGTGATGAAAAGCAGAATAAAGTCAAGTCCTCTTTTGGCAAAACCAACAAGAAAAAAAGGTTTTTATAGGATGCAAACTGATAAACAGTTTCATCACCGCACTTCAAGAACTTGGCTCGAGTGATGTAGACATTAGAAATGATGAAGGTTGTCACACCCGGTTTTTCCGAAGAACAACCGAGTGAATATCACATGTATGCCAGGATCATTTTCTCATACATGTGATGACAAATAGTGAAGCATCATTTATTACAAGCCAGGTGTCGAATATAAATAAGTCTTACATAGCATACGTCTCGATGGACGATAATAAGTTCATATTATGTAAATAAAACAGCAGCAAAAATATTATTCCTGTGGGCTCCGTCACAGGCGTTGCCCGGGGGACTCCATGAACCTAGAAACCTTCTTCGGGTCCAAAGTCTTGATCATTAAACACCACATCATTCTCTTGACCTGAGCAGCAATATAAACCAACAAATATGCAAGGTTGAGTACCGTTGGTACTCAGCAAGTGTGGGAAAGTTATGTCATGCATGGCTAGAACAAGGAGAGGTTGAACTCATGGTTGAAGCACTACGCAATTATTGCCTACCACCTTAGCTTATTAAGCACCTACATTACTAAATAGGTGAAATAATCCCAATCTCCCATCCCATCATCATAATCAAATAACCATAACATCATTTCCAATGTTAAGCTCCCCGCTTAACATCCACAACTTCCAAAGCCAATCATCCTCTAATCATGAATAAGTCCAAGCCGCTCTTGACAGTGAGCACGGCTGTCATGACAGTTTTGACTCTGCAGAGTTTGCACCACTGTACCCACATGTAGTGATTTCATCCCCCGTTGCCGGGTGGACTAGAAGAACCTCCATTATGCCAGTGGCTACGAACCAGATTGACACTTCCCAGGTGTGTAGCCAGGAGATCACTATGAAGCCTTTACAAAGGGATTCCCGACGAGCGTGGGCCCACTGAGGTTTCACCACTAACAGCATACAAGAGGCTCCAACCCCGCTGCAGTGGCCCCCTCTTGAGCCTTGCGGTTCATATGGTAGTCCAGCTGACACCTACTCCCCGCACCATCCAACACACCCATACTACGCCGGGGATACACCTAATTAATTGGCCAAGCTGCCCCATCTCAGCATGTGGTTGGCACGGTAAAGCCAGGTTACATGCTCCATGAACCGGTCCTTAGGATCCAGGCAAGTACTAAACACAAACCCGAGTCTCGTGCACCCAGCACCAACCAAATCATCCAACTTGCCTTGATCCCTACCTCTAGATAACTCAGAACATGTCATTCAAGAGTATGGTAAATAAACTGATGATCTCATATCCCAATTATCCCATTCTAAGCATGGCTAAGCACAAGTAATATGAATGAATGACATAATAAAATAAAATCCCATCCCAAGCTACAAGGAAAACAAGGTAATGCAATTCTAGGGAAACTTCCTAGCATGGGTTTCATATTTCAATTGACAATGCAAATAATTCTATCTACACATCCTAGTATAGGAACAAAGTGGTCAAGGACACTTGCCTTCTTCCTGCTGCTCTGGGAATGGATAGTCCTGATCTTGGAAAGGAAGAACTTGCTCTGGAGCAGGTTCTACTCATACCATCACACATAGCAAAAGAAAACAACAATCCATAAGACATAGTTCACACTCTCACTTCATACAAACCACACATTCACATTTATGAAAGTCATTCACATTTCTATGTGTTGTGGTTACTCTATGTGTGTTGATTTTGGGCTTACATGCACTTTTAAACATGTGCATATGATTTCTAACTTTTGTATTCAGATTTATGTTTGCATAATATATATGAATTTCCAATTTAAACAAATTCCTTATATTCAATTGATACACATCTTAGCTACCAAGTATGCATGGAAGGTATTTTCCTACTCCAAATGGTTTTCAGACCTTCTACCAATCCTAAACTGAATTCTTTGGATTTTGGAAACTTCATTTATCATTTTCTAGTTATTCACACTTAGCTTGCTATATTTCCAGATTTATTTCCTATGCCAAAATGTGAACTTTATTAGGAAAATAGTAAGACACCTCATTTAAACAGAATAGGTTCTGATCTAAAATATTAAATAATATATTTTTGAACTTCTCCTCTGATGTGAACTATTTTACATTTATTTTACCAATTTTCAGAATTATTTCCTAGCCTAAAAATGTATCCCTATAACTAATAAATGTGAACAATCAATTAGACAGATTCATTTCAGCTAAAAATCTATTTTTATCTCACTCCAAAGTTTTTCCAAGTGCTAGGAAAGTTTAAATTTGAATTTACAATGTGTTTATCCCATCTTTTAAATTTTAAATACTAATCACATATTCAAATTCCTAAATTTAATATCACATAGGGTTAAAAAGGTAAACTCACCCCACTACAGGGTCTATTATATTATTTTAAGAATTTCCAGGGGCCTAACTATGCATAACAGAGGGGTTTTGCTAATTTTTATTAAGTCCAGGGGCTAAAACTGATTTTTAATTGAATTTACATGAATTTCTGAAGTTCCAGGGGCTAGATTAGAAGTTTTCGGGGCTAGCTCGTATTTTCCGAGATCCCCAGGGGGTAGCGCGTAAGAATCCCGGCCTTTATAACGTGGGGCTGACGTGGACCATCCGATTTAAAACAGACGGCTGAGATTATAACGTCGAACCGGTACGCGGGATTTTAAATTCTACCGTGCGATTTAAAATAGATGGCGCACAAGCGGCCACGTCGCTCTGACCGAGCGCGGGCGGCGCTGCCCGGTGGCGCGTGGCGGCGGAAGGCGGCGATCTTGCCGGAGAACTTCGGATCTTCGTCTATTCTTCCTAAAACTGGGATTTCATGGCATAGATCGGTAGAGGGGAGGTTGGGGATCTCACCTCGGGGTTTTTCTTGAGCTCGGAGGTCCTGGAAGGCGGTCGGCGACGAGGTCCGAGGTGAATTCACGGCGATGCTCGTCGGCGCTGTGTTTGAAGCGCAAACCACCGAGTTTTCTGCACCTGCGTGATTCCCCGGAGGCGGTGGAACACGATCGGCGCGTTAGATCAGAGAACCCGAGCAGAGATCGAGAGAAAACGGTGATCGGAGCTTCGGTTCTCACCGGGAGGAAAAACAGCCAATCGCGGGTGAAAATCGGGAAGATGTCGGTGTTTATATAGCCGGGGGAGGGCGGCGTTCGGTTGTGATTGAGTTTGTGTCGTCCAGAACCGAAATTCGGCTGGGATACGCGAGTATCCGGGGTGGTTTTGATTCGGGGGAGAGAGAGGAGTCCCGGTCGGCCGAGCGCGCGCGCGAGAGGAGGAAGAAGATGGCGGGCCCCACACGTCAGTGAGAAGAAAGCGGGGCGCGCGGCTGCGGGCTGGCGCGGGGGTGAGGTGGGCCGGCTGGTGGGTTTCAGCCCACTGGCCAGGGGGTTTTTTCTTTTTCTTTTTCTTTTCTATTTTGAGTTTAATTTGAATTCCAATTTGAATTTGAATTTCTGCACCACATGCAATACGTCCAAAAAATTTTAAATTCCCCTTTTAACAAGTTTTGGGGTGTTACAAAGGTGAAGATGATCTGGCAAACTTGTGCTTCATGGCGGGCAAATCAAAATCAAGTATGGAGGATGCAGAACACAACAGTGACAACGAAGAGGTATGTCCTACTTGCGAAGAAATGTGTGATGCTATTTCTCGTGCCACTATTATTGTTAAGAAAAAGGACAAAAAGCTTAGGGACAATGTTGTTAAAATTGAGTCACTAGAATCTGAAATTAATCATTTAAAATCCTTGATTCCTAGTGATGATTCTTGTTCCTCATGTGATTTAATATATGAACAATTGTCCTCTCTAAGAAGTGTACACACCTCCACACTTGATAAACTTGAACTTGAAATCGAAAAGAACAAAAAGCTTGCTGCACTTAATGATAAAAACTTGAAAGATGCTTGTTGTTCTACAATTGATTTGCATTGTTCTACTTGTGATGATCTTGATAAGAAACTACAAGATGCTATGAAACAAATTTCTATATTGAACAATGCTTTACGTTCTCATGAAGTTAAATATTGTTCCAATTGCAAATTAAAAAGAAAAACTTCATGTGAAAATTGTCTTGATCTATCAAATAAACTTGATAACATGCATAGGACATTAGATCAGTTTTGTAATGGGAATAAGAACCTAAACTTGCTGCTGAATTCTTCCAAGTCTTGCAATGATAAAACTGGTTTAGGTTTTGATTCACATGCTCATGCTAAGGAACATCCACCTAAAATTGTAAAATCATTACGAAGTGGTTTGATTCAAACAGTTCCTAAACAAAAAGAAGTGGTTTTTAAATCTGCAGGAGTGTTGTCACATTCGGGTTCAAATAAGCATACTGCATGCTCATCTAGAGATGAACACAAAGTTAAATTTCATTGTACCTATTGTGGTAGAGATGGTCATGTCATAGATTTTTTTATAGACTAGCTAAACAACATAAAAAGGAAAGAATGCAAGCTAGATCTTATAACTCTCATGCAAAATTTGCTGCACATACTAAACCGAATGTCAGAAACACGCAACCTGCTGTTATGAGTCAGAAATATTCAAAGTTTACCTCCGGAGCTTCAGTTTTTGCCTCCGGACCTTCTGTTTTTGCCTCCGGAGCTACTGATTTTCGTGCTACACAAGTAACACCTCATAGGTCAGTAGTTAAGAACAAAAAATCTCAAACTTTGACTCATAAACCTGCTGTTTTATCTCAGCTTTCGCATGTTATTCCTGCTGGACATCGTGTGACTCAGTACTTGATTCCTAAATGCCTTTTAACTAACCCCAGTATTAAGTGATCGACGTATTGTGCTTCTCTGTAGGTTACACGCTTGAGGAAGGAGAACATTTGGATTGTGGATTCAGGTTGCTCACGCCACATGACCGGTAACAAAGAATGGTTCTCCTCTCTCTCTTTTGTGTCACATGTAGAGAATGTTACTTTTACCGATAATTCTTCAACTCCTATAATTGCTAAGGGTTCGGTTAGAGTAAATGATCACTACACTTTGAAGGATGTGGCACTTGTCAAAAATTTGAAATACAACTTGGTTTCTGTTTCACAATTGCTAGATGAAAATCTGGAAATTATTTTCAATAAAAACTGCTGCAAAGTTGTAGGTTCAAATAGTGAGCTTATTTTTAACATGTCTCGGTTTGGAAGAGTGTTTAAAGCTGATTTTGATATGTATTCCTCTAAGCATAGATGTCTAGTTGCAAATGATTACAAAGATTTATATTTTTGGCATCATAGACTTGGTCACGTAGGCTTTGATCATCTCACGCGTGTTGGTGCTCTTGACCGCATACGTGGGCTGCCTAAGCTTAAAGGGGACAAAGAAATTGTGTGCTCTTCTTGTAGACATGCTAATATGGTTGCAGGTTCACATGCTCCTCTCACAATGACCATGACAACGGAACCGGGTCAACTTTTACACCTTGACACCATAGGACCTTCACGTGTTCAATCCTTCGGAGGTAAATGGTATGTTCTTGTGGTTGTTGATGACTATTCTAGATACTCTTGGTTTTACTTTATGGCATCTAAGAATGAAGCTTTTAGTCACTTTAGAACTTTATTTCTTAGATTATCAATTGATCACCCAGGATCTTTAAGAGCAATTAGAAGTGATAATGGAACCGAATTTAAAAATCAATCGTTTGATCACTTTTGTGCTGAAAATGCAATAGATCATCAATTTTCTTCACCATATGTACCTCAACAAAACGGTGTTGTAGAGAGAAAGTACAGAACCTTAGTTGAGATGGCTAGGACTATGCTTGATGAATATCAAACTCCTAGGAAATTTTGGGCTGATTCAATTGCAACCGCTTGTTATGTCTCAAATCGTGTTTTCTTGCGTGCTAAGCTAGGTAAAACACCATATGAGCTCAGGTTTGGACATAGGCCTAGTGTCACACACTTTAGGGTCTTTGGTTGCAAATGCTTTCTTAAGAAACATGGTAATCTTGATAAATTTGAAGCTAGATCTGTTGATGGCATGTTTCTTGGTTATCCATCTCATACTAGAGGCTAACGTGTGCTTTTACTTGATACTAACAAAATTGTGGAGACTTGTGAAGTTTCTTTTGATGAAGCTAGCCCAGGTACTAGTTCAAATATTGCAGGTCCGGATCCATATCCGCAGGGGGAGAGTATTTTCGTTGAAGAAGAGGAAGAAGTGGTGCTGCTGTCCGAAAATTCAGCAGCTAATGACATTGTTCCAGCTCCTGATCTTGATTCACAGCCAGCACCGACGACCACCATTGCTGGTCCAGATCCTCCTCACATCACAAGCTCATCTATTTGTGATGAACATGAAGAAGAAGAAGCTTGTGAAGTGTCCACTCCCCTCCGGATTCTCAAAAGTCATCCTCCACAACAAATTATTGGAAGCTTGCATGAACGAGTTACAAGATCCAGGTTTTTTCGACCCCAATTCTCATGCTCATTCTGCTTTTGTTGCTTCTTCTGAACCCAAAGATATATCACACGCACTCACTAATGAATCTTGGATTATTGCCATGCAAGAAGAGTTAGAAAATTTTGAAAGAAATAATGTTTGGAAACTTGTACCTCCACCTCAAGGTCACACTTTAATTGGAACTAAATGGGTGTTTAAAAATAAACAAAGTGAGGATGGGGTTGTGGTTAGGAATAAGGCTAGGTTGGTTGCTCAAGGTTTCACACAAGTTGAAGGTCAAGATTTTGATGAAACTTTTGCTCCTGTTGCTAGATTAGAAGCCATAAGAATTTTGTTAGATTTTGCTGCATCTAAAGGTTTTAAGCTATATCAAATGGATGTTAAAAGTGCTTTTCTTAATGGCTACATAGATGAGGAGGATTATGTCAAACAACCACATGGTTTTGAAAATCCAAATTTTCCTAATCATGTTTACAAACTGTCCAAAGCCTTGTACGGTCTCAAACAAGCCCCTAGAGCATAGTATGATAGGTTAAAAACATTCTTACTTGAAAAGGGGTTTACCATGGGCAAGGTTGATAAAACTCTTTTTGTGCTTAAGCATGGCAATGACTCATTATTCGTTCAAGTGTATGTGGATGATATTATCTTTGGTTGTGCTTCTCATGATCTTGTGTCCAAGTTTTCAGCTATGATGAGTTCAGAATTTGAGATGAATATGATGGGAGAACTCACGTACTTTTTGGGGCTGCAAATCAAGCAAACCAAGGAGGGTACCTTTGTGCATCAAACAAAGTATACAAAAGATCTCCTAAGGCGCTTCAACATGGACAAAAGCAAGCCTCTTCGGACACCAATGGGAACAGCAACAACACTTGAACTTGATGAAGATTGTGATCCCGTTGATCAAAAAGAATATAGAAGCATGATCGGATCACTTTTGTATCTCACGGCATCAAGACCGGACATACAATTCAGCGTATGTCTTTGTGCACGGTTTCAAGCCTCCCCACGTGCTTCACATCATCAAGCCGTCAAAAGGATTCTCAGGTACTTACATGGAACTCAATAATTTGGCATTTTTCTTCCTTCTTCCTCAACCGTTACTTTGAAAGCTTTTTCCGATGCTGATTTTGGGGGTTGTAGGATTGATAGGAAAAGTACTTCTGGTGCTTGTCATTTTCTTGGTAATTCACTTGTTGCCTGGTCCTCTAGAAAACAAAGTTCAGTTGCACAATCCACAGCCGAATCTGAATATGTAGCTGCTGCTAGTGCTTGCTCACAAATTCTTTGGATTGTTCAAACACTTAAGGACTATGGGGTTGACCTAGATAGTGTTCCACTGTTTTGTGATAACACTAGTGCCATTTGCATTGCTAAAAACCCCATGCAACATTCGAGAACTAAGCACATTGACATTAGGTATCACTTTCTCCGTGATAATGTCGAAAAAGGGAACATTGTGCTTCACCATGTAGATACCGAACAACAATTGGATGGCATTTTTACAAAACCTTTCGATTTCACTCGTTTTTGTTACATTCGTAGTGAAATAGGGGTTATGCATCCTCATGGCTTAAATTGAGGGAGAATTTTGAAACTTGGGAAGTCTATGTGTGAATCTGAAATTAAAATAATATGAGCATAGTATTTCATGCATATATGACTTTGTGATCCCTTTTTCATGCTGAAAGTTCTTACTACATTGGAATAATTACTTACACTAAATCTGGTCATGGTCGAACTTTCTTGCTGTTTTGAACTTGTTGCATGCTCACAAGTGCTTTTAATCATAAAGAATTAATCAAGTAATCAACTCACATGTTGAGTTTTTATGTTCAAATAAAAAAATGATAAAAGATCAAGAGAATATGCATGCATCGCACTTCTTCTTTTGAGATGGCTTATCATTGCAATTAGATATGAACTTGAAAGGAGTTGTGTATGACTAAAACCATGTCCTTAAGCTTCTGACTGTCAAATGACATAGGCTTGGATTGGTTGGTTAGAATAAGTCTGATGCTGCATATAATCTCTTGCAAATGTCATAAAATCAAAATTTGTGCTTTAAATGTAAAATAAAATGCAGCAACAAGTGAATGTTTTCAGGTCTTGAAATAGTTAAGTTTGTGAGATCATGACTTGCTTAAATTGAAAATTACACTTGATCTCTAGCATGGCTTACACTACTTTATGTATCTCATTGATGTGATAGTGTAAGTTACTTGATAGTTTGATTTGGATGAGCTTTGTTGTGACACCCTCATTTCTGGTGTCAGCATATATATGTTTTATGAAGAGAAAACATTTTTAGAAAAGTAGGAACAGAGAAAAATATCGAAAAGATAGCCAGTAAGAGCCGAATCCAGTCCACAGAGAGCGTCGAAGACAACTTCTGCGGCCCACTGGCCACGTGGCGTGTTCGGAGCTCATCCCTGCGAAGTGGGGAGAGGTCCGCCGCTAAAATGGCTACGTGGCAGGCTCAGGACTCAGCTCCGCAAAAGGGGAGAGATCCGACCCCGTGGGACACGTGTTGCCCTGAGCTAGCCTCTGCGGAAGAAGCAAAGGCATTTTCCGCAGGACACATGTCACCTTTGGAGCTAGTCACCACGGAAATCAGAGGACAGTTGCACAGGATACGTGTCGATCTCGGAGCTCACCAACGAGAGGTCCGGTTCTATTGAACACATGTCGCTACCGGAGCTTATCTCCGGGAGTTCCGTCACTGTTGGACACGTGTCTACCTCGGAGCTCGTCTCTGAGGAAAGAAGAAAGGAAAGGTCCGACACTGACACGTGGCATGTGCGGAGCCACCTCTGAATAAGAGAGGAGGTCCCGACCGCTAGGATATGTGGCGCACGCGGAGCTCACCTCCGAAGGAGAGGGGAGTCTTGCTCACTTAACACGCGGCACAACGGGAGCTCGTCCGTGCGGAGAGGGAGAGACCAGAACCCGGTGGACACGTGGAGCCTCCGGAGCTCATCACCGAGGAGGTAACGAGTTCTAGGGACGGTTTTTAGAATCTGTACGCGTAGAAATACCGGAAACAGAGATCGACCCGAATTCCACAATGATACCGCACCAAATCAACTAAAGATAAGTTGTAAGATTCAACGACAAATTTGAACAGGACTCTTATTCGGAATACAATCAGATTAGGACTCTTCTCTTCCCGATTATAAATAGAACCCAAAACCTCTGGCCGAAACCACAAACTTCTTTTCCATCTCCTGAGCCGATGACTTAGAGCCCTAGTCCCAACCCGTCGAGCAAACCATCGCCTGAGTGCAGCAAGGAAGATCGCCGGAGGAAAGTCCAACGATCTGAGGAGGACCTCGAGACCGAGAAGAACGTAAGGTAGGTCGCCAATACCACCTTACGACATCGTTACGTTTTCTTTGCATCTGTTCTTTGATTCCTTTCGAACAGAAGCCTTCTCGTGGACAGATCACTTGATGATCAGGTTGATCTAAAGACAAGATCATCGCCACGTCCACCTTTGATCCGAACACCTCTGTTCATCATAAAATCCATGCAAGCCATGCAAGAACACATACAAACCAATCTAATAAAACTAATCATAGGATAGCATGCATATGCATCATCGCATCTAGTTTAAGGTTTGTGCATGATATTGATTGCTGTGAATCTTGTATGCACGTGATCCTACATAGCAAGACAAGCTTAGGGAGCGGTCTACGACGAACTGCAGCAACAAGGTTTTGAGATCCAAGAACAACCGGAACCACAAGAACAAGGCAAGTTCTCCTTGACCATATTGATCCTATGTTTTGGGTAAAAATGTTTTGTTTTGCGAAAAGGTGTGTGTGCTGAGTCAAACATGATGGGAAACCCTTTTACAGGAGTTTACTAGTTTTGGTCAAACCACCCTTGTCGCCAGGGAAGTTTATGAGTCGGGTATGGTTTTTGATTTATGCTTCGCTGAGACCATGGGATTGGGAAGCGAGATAGATGTGTCTAGCTAACTGCACTCGTAATGATAATTAGAAACTGATGATGTTAATGAACATGGATCGGAGGGAGATCCAGGCAAGCCCGGGTTTGTGAATGAGGTAGCATGAGATGGTGGTTTACTTGCCGTAGATCTAAGGACCGGTTCATGCATGCACATGCCAGGATAACAGTGCCACCACAAGGCCAAGTATGGCGGAAGTTGCTAGATTGTTATGGACTGTGGAAAGCGCGGGGAATGGGAGTCGAGTGAGGACTGCCTTGGGAACTGCATGGCACAAGAGGGGGCCCGTGGGTGGGAGAATTGGAGATTCTAGCCTGCCGGTGAAACCTTAGTGAGTCCATACATCTAGTAACCCCTTTGTAAAGGCTATTTTGTCATCTATTGACCATACACCGACGGTTGTGTACTGGTATAATGGAGGTTCTGCAGTTGCCGACGGGTGACGAAATCACAAACTTGTGGATAAAGGTGCAAACTCTGCAGGGTTCTTAAAAACTATCATGATAGCCGAGCTTACGGTCACGAGCGCCTGGCCAACTGCCATGATTAGTTGGGATGGTTATTGGGATGGTTCTTGGTTATGGTTATTGATTATGGTTATGATTTGGTTTTGGGACTATTGAGTCCTGGTGACAAGATGGTTGCATGACTGTTGAGTCATGGCAACAAGATTAGTCTGGGTGTGAGACGAAGTTGTTTATGAGATAAGATGGTAGCGAATACGAGAAGGTATTCGTGAGATGGTAGCGAATACGAGGAGGTATTCGTGAGTAAGAATGAAGTTGGTTAATGTTCGGGTGGAACATGGAAAGTGATGGAGGTATGTTGGTAATTTAATACATGCTGGGATTACATTCACCTAAATTTAAGTTGCTGTTTTATCATGGTTTTATAAATCTGCTTTTCTGCAAATGAGCCTTTTATACCTACCTTGTTATGAGCTACATATCATGTTTTTCCCGCACTTGCTGAGTACATCATTGTACTCAAACTTGCATTATTATTTCATCATCAGCAGCAGGAGAAGACTACTATGAAGACCAAGTGGAGCATTAAGGCGTGTGATCTGTTCTCAACCTTGCCTGTGGAGGGAGTAGAGATAGAGCCACTTCTGCTTAGATTTGCTTCCGCATTAGTTAGATTGCTTCCGCATTAGAATAAAGACTTCCGCTGCATAGAAATAAAGACTTCCGCTGTGAGCATGAGTCCAAGACTCATGAGACGTTGTAATAAACTCTGTTATTCGTGGTTATATATATATATATATATATATATATATATATATATATTCTGAATTCAGTTTGTGGAATATATGTGTATGTGTGATGAACGTCCTGGGCACACATATGCATTAGTTCTCGGTTCCGTGGTTTTCCACAGAATTGAGGGTGTCACATTTGTTTTGTATGTATATGTTATAATGTTCTCATAATAAATTAAAATTTCTCTTTTGTACCTTGCTGAATACATTGTCAAAGGGGGAGAAATTGATCACACATTGCACACATTCACAAGTGTTTTGGCACGATTCTTCTCAGGGGGAGAATTTTTGGTATTTTTGTTTTTCTTCTCATTTTATTTCTGATTTACAAAGGGGGAGAAATTGTTTTCAAAACTTTTCATGTGAATAAACCAATGTTCGGATTTTAAGTGGTGTTGCCAATGCATTCATCAAGGGGGAGATTGTGAGACCTATGTGTGCTGAATACATTGGCTTTGACGATAAAAGTTTTGAATACTACCAAAACACCTTTTTAACAAGGTCCGACTCTAGGTCCGAGCTCCTGCAAGGTCCGACGATAGGTCCGACTTGTTTTGGGTAGCTCCGGCAAGGTCCGACGTAAGGTCCGACTTGCTTTGTCTAGGTCTGACTTATTTTGGCTAGGTCCGACTTGTTTTTGCTAGCTCCGGTGCTAGGTCCGACTAGCTTTGGTAAGTTCCGTGCTAGGTCCGACTAAGCTTTAGTAAGCTCCGGCGCTGGGTCCGACTAGCTTTAGTAAGCTCCGGTTCAAGGTCCGGTTAGCTTTGGTAAGGTTCGGAGCTTGATTGCAATGGTTCTGCTTTTAACTTGCAATGTTTCGAACTTGCTTTACTCTTATGGAAAGTTTGCTTAGTATTATTTTACTAAGTTTTTGGTGTATTTTGGTGGTTATGGCTGATATCATTTTACTATGGTTTACAACATGCTTATGTGAGGTGCTTACATGAGATGTTGTAGTTTCGGAACTAACGAGAGTCAAGTCGAGGACTTGTGCTCGGAAGTATTAGTTGTTTATTCATGTGCAGGTGTTGCTTGAGTTCAAGACATGGATGGTGACGGGATCCATTGAACTATTCTTAGGAAGAAGATGAGGTTCAACAACCAAGTTCGGGAGGAATTGTGGTTGAGTTGATCGGGAGGTTGTGCAGTATGTTTGAATCAAGAACAATGCATATGAAGGTATCTTGGAAGTTGTTGGAAGACGTTTGCACGTGTGCAGGGAGTGCATGGACGTGGCTGCATGGTTCCAAGGCGTGATGAAGGGATGTGGACGTAAAGAATTGGTCAGAAAGGTCCAACCGACTAGGTTATGGACTCAGGCTGCGGTTGAGTCGTGTTTGACTCAAATATGGAAAGTTTTGAGTTGGTTATGATAGGATTTCATGTGGGTCACGAATTTGAGTTATTTTAGGAATGTGAGATACGTTCCTAAGGTGTTTGGAAGTCTTAAGATTGCTTCTATCTGCGTATAGAAGAGTCCTAAGCAGTATTGGAAAGTTACAGTTTGAATCCAAGTAGGAGTAGGAGTCCTAGTTTGAGTTGAGTTGGCCTTCGGGCTGGTTATATAAGCAAGGTAGGCCAGAGTTCGTTGTAACACCCCAAATTTTTAGTCAAGATTCAAATTTTGGATTTAGAACCATAAACCATGTTCAGAGGGGGATTTAAAAATTTTTGGACGTGTTGCATGTTTTGCAAAAATTCAAATTCAAACTGGAATTCAAATTAGACTCAAAACAGAAAAGAAATGGAAAAAGAAAAAGGAAAACCGGGAAAAAACTGGCCAGTGGGCCGAAACCTCAGCCGGCCCAGCTAACCCCGCGCAGCCCGCCCCCGCGCGCGCCGCGCTGCCCCTCGCTGACATGTGGGACCCGCCTGTCATCCCTAACCCCGCGACCCCGGATTCTCCCCGCGCGCGCGATCGCAACCGATCGGGAAACCGCGTCCCGCAGCCGAATTCTGGAACCTGAGGACTCTAACTCGATCACAACAGAACCACCGCCCTCCCCCGGCTATAAAAACAACCGATCCGATCAGTTTTTCGCACGCGATCGCCGATTTTCACTCCGGTGAGCACCGAGACTTCGCCGGTGAATTCTGGCCGATCTAAGCTCGGAAACTCTGATCTAACTCGTTGGTCTTGATCCACCGCCTCCGGGGAACTTTGCAGGTGCAGAAAACCCGAAGATATACGGTGCAAATCCAGCTCCGACGAGCTTCGCCGTGGTTTTGCCTCGGACCTCGCCGCAGAGCACTTTCCAGGACTCCCGAGCTCGAGAAAACCCCCGAGGTGAGATCCCTGACCTCCCCTCTACCGATCTAGGCCATAAGATCACAGTTCTAGGCAGAATTCTCGAGGATCCGAAAGTTTCCGGCGAGATCGCCGCTTCCCGCCGCCGTGCGCCGCCGGCAGCGCCGCCCACGCTCGGTCAGAGCGACGTGGCCGCTTGTGCGCCGTTTATTTTAAATCGCACGGTAGACTTTAAAACCCCGCGTACCGGTTCGATGTTATAATCTCAGCCGTCGGTTTAAAATCAGACGGTCCACGTCAGCCCCGCGTTATAAAGACTGGAATTCTTACGTGCTACCCCCTGGGGTTCTCTGGAATTGAGAGCTAGCCCCGGAAACTTCAGATCTAGCCCCTGGAACTCCAGAAAATCATGTAAATTCATTTAAAAATCAGTTTTAGCCCCTGGACTTATTAGAAATTAGGAAAAACACCTCTGACAAGTGTAGCTAGACCCCTGGAAATTATGAAAATAATATTATAGACCCTGTAATGAGGTGAATTCATTATTTTAGCTCTGTTTAGTATTTAATTTAGAAAATTGAATATGTAACTAGTGTTTAAATATTAAAAAGGGGGACAAACATAATTGTCAAATTTATTAAAAACTTTCTCAGTACTTAGAAAACTTTGGAGTGAGATAAAAATATATTTTTAGGCTGAAATAAATCTGTTTCATCTATTATTCACATTTATTAGTATATGGACACATTTTTAAGTAAAGAATAGTTAAAGAAAAATAGGGAAAATAATTATGAAATAGTATACATCAGAAGCTAAGGTCAAAATATGATCTTAAATTATTTAGGACCAGAACCTAATCTGTTTAGGTAGTGTGTATTACTAATTTAATAATAAAATGCACAATTATACATAAGAAGATAAATCTGGAAATATAGAAACTAGTAAATGATAAATGGAGTTTCTAAAGTACAAAGAATTCAGTTTAGGGTTGATAGAAATAATGAAGGCACATATGGAGAAGAAAAATACTTTTCATACATACTTGGTAGTTTAATATATAAGGAATTTATTTAAAACTGAAACACACATATATATACATATATGTATATATATATAGTATGTGAGTATAAATATGAACACCAAAGTAAGAATCATACACATATAAATAAAAGTGTATGCAAGTCCCAAATCAACACACATAAAGTAACCACAACACATATAATGGTAAAGAACTTTCATAAATATGAATGTGTGGTTTGTATGAAGTAGAAGTGTGAACTATGTCTTATGATTGTTGTTTTTCTTTTGCTATGTGTGATGGTATGAAGTAGAACCTGCTCAAGAACAAGTTATTCAATTCCAAGACCAAGACTACCCATTTCAAGAGCAGCAAGAAGGAGGCAAGTGTCCTTGACCACTTTGATCCTATGCTAGGATGTGTAGATAGAATTATTTGCATTGTCAAGTTAAATATGAAACCCATGCTAGGAAGTTTCCTAGAATTGCATTACCTTGTTTCCTTGAAGCTTGGGTTGGGATTTATATTGTCATGTCATTTATACACATGCATATGCTTAGCCATGCTTAGAATGGGATATTTGGGACATGAGATCATCAGTTTATATTACCATACTCTTGAATGAGACATTGTGAGTTATGTAGAGGTAGGGATCAAGGCAAGTTGGATGTTTTGGTTGTGTGCTGGGTGCACGAGACTTGGGGTTGTGTTTAGTACTTGCCTGGATCCTAAGGACCGGTTCATGGAGCATGTAACCCGGCTTTACAGTGCCAACCACATGCTGAGATGGGGCAGCTTAGCCAATTAATTAGGTGTATCCCCGGCGTAGTATGGGTGTGTTGGATGGTGCGGGGAATAGGAGTCAGCTGGACTGCCATATGAACCGCAAGGCTCAAGAGGGGGCCACTGCAGCGGGGTTGGAGCCTCTTGTATGCTGTTAGGGGTGAAACCTCAGTGGGCCCACGCTCGTCGGGAATCCCTTTGTAAAGGCTTCGTAGTGATCTCTTGGCCGCACACCTGGGAAGTGTGAATGTGGATCGTAGCCACTGGCATAATGGAGGTTCTTTTAGTCCACCCGGCAACGGGGGATGAAATCACTACTTGTGGGTACAGTGGTACAAACTCTGCAGAGTCAAAACTGTCTTGACAGCCGTGCTCACGGTTAAGAGCGGCCTGGACTTATTCATGATTAGAGGAATGATGGTTTTGGAAGTTAAGCGGGGAGCTTAACATTGGAAATGATGTTATGGTTATTTGGTTATGATGATGGGATGGGAGATTTGGACCATTTCACCTGTGTTGTAATGTAGGTGCTTAATAAGCTAAGGTGATAGGTATTAATTGCGTAGTGCTTTAACCATGAGTTCAAACTCTCCTTGTTCTAGCCATGCATGATATAATTTTCCCACACTTGCTGAGTACCATTGGTACTCAACCTTGCATATTTGTTGGTTTATATTGCTGCTCAGGTCAAGATAATGAGGTGGTGTATAATGACCAAGATTTTGGACCCGAGGAAGGTTTTTAGGTTCATGAAGACCCCCGGGCAACACCTGTGATGGAGCCCTAAAGAATAATATTCCGCTGCTAGTTTATTTACTTGTGATGAACTTATTATTGTCCATCGAGACATTTATTATGTAAGACTTATTTATATTCGACACCTGGCTTGTAATAAATGATGCTTCACTATTTGTCATCACATGTATGAGAAAATGATCCTGGCATACATGTGATATTCACTTGGTTGTTCTTCGGAAAAACCGGGTGTGACATTCGTGGAGCACGACTTTGGGGCTGTTCCTCTTGTGTTTTGATAAACAAAATTCGTATTCTAAAGGAACTTTTGTGCCTTGTTCGTCCGACTTGTTTCAGACAAGTTTTCTCGTCGAGTTTCTGTTCAGCACTACCTTGCTTCGGTGGTTTTATCATAACTCGAGTTTTACAGATCCAATTGATGTGATTCTTTTTGGGTTGTATTCACAACTTGATTATATATTATCTGTGAAAATGTCATGGTCATTGAATTTGTGGTTTCTGATATACACGAGTTTCTTTGCAGTATTCCAGAACTGTTTTTCTCGCGTAGGACAGATTGACCTTTGTTCGATCTTTCGATCGTAACTTGAGTTTCTCTCAACGGATTTTCATGATTCTTGTTGTGACGTCTTCGTGACTTGATTCTCTACAATCTATACTAGTTTTGTCAATGTTGAACACGTTTAGATTAGTCTCACACATGGTTTCTTTAACAGATCAGCTTTCTGCTGAGGGGTATTTTGTTGCTTCCGCTGAAAAGTTTTTATCTACCATTCACCCCCCTCTGGTAGCTTTACACGTGTACTTCGATCCTACAGTTTTGAAAACGATTTCTCCCCATTTGTAAATCAGAAATAGAATGAGAAGAAAAACAAAAATACCAAAAATTCTCCCCGTGAGAAGAATCGTGCCAAAACACTTGTGAATGTGTGTTCAATTTCTCCCCCTTTGACAATGTATTCAGCATGGTACAAAAGAGAAATTTTAATTTGTTATGAGCACATTATAACATATACATATAAAACAAATCTCATCCAAATCATACTATCAAGTAACTTACACTAACACATCAATGAGATACATAAAGTAGTGTAAGCCATGCTAGAGATCAAGTGTAATTTTCAATTTAAGCAAGTCATGATCTCACAAACTTAACTATTTCAAGACCTGAAAGCATGACACTTGTTGCTGCATTTTATTTAATATTTAAAGCAAAAATTTTGATCTTATGACATTTGCAAGAAATTATATGCAGCATCAGCCTTATTCTAACCAACCAAGCCAAGCCTATGTCATTTGACAGTCAGAAGCTTAAGGAAATGGTTTTAGTCATACACAACTCCTTTCAAGTTCATATCTAAGTGCAATGATAAGCCATCTCAAAAGAAGAAGTGCGATGCATGCATATTCTCTTGATCTTTTCTCATTTGTTCTATTTGAACATAAAAACTCAACATGTGAGTTGATTACTTGATTAATTCTTTATGATTAAAAGCACTTGTGAGCATGCAACAAGTTCAAAACTGCAAGAAAGTTCGACCATGACCAGATTTAGTGTAAGTAATTATTCCAATTACTATACATGGTAAAAACTACAAAATGTATAACACGAGTAATGTAGTAAGAACTTTCAGCATGAAAAAGGAATCACAAAGTCATATATGCATGAAATACTATGCTCATATTATTTTAATTTCAGATTCACACATAAACTTCCCAAGTTTCAAAATTCTCCCTCAATTTAAGCCATGAGGATGCATAACCCCTATTTCACTACGAATGTAAAAAAACGAGTGAAATCCAAAGTTTTTGTAAAAATATCAGCCAATTGTTGTTCAGTATCTACATGGTGAAGCACAATGTTCCCTTTTTCGACATTATCACGGAGAAAGTGATACCTAATATCAATGTGCTTAGTTCTCGAATGTTGCACGGGGTTTTTAGCAATGCAAATGGCACTAGTGTTATCACAAAACAGTGGAACACTATTTAGATCAACCCCATAGTCCTTAAGTGTTTGAACAATCCAAAGAATTTGTGAGTAAGCACTAGTAGCAGCTACATATTCAGATTCGATTGTGGATTGTGCAACTGAACTTTGTTTTCTAGAGGACCAGGCAACAAGTGAATTACCAAGAAAATGACAAGCACCAGAAGTACTTTTCCTATCAATCCTACAACCCCCAAAATCAGCATCGAAAAAAGCTTTCAAAGTAACGGTTGAGGAAGAAGGAATAAAAATCCCAAATTCTTGAGTTCCATGTAAGTACCTGAGAATCCTTTTGACGGCTTGACGATGTGAAGCACATGGAGAGGCTTGAAACCGTGCACAAAGACATACGCTGAATTGTATGTCCGTTCTCGATGCCGTGAGATACAAAAGTGATCCGATCCTGCTTCTATATTCTTTTTTATCAACGGGATCACAATCTTCATCAAGTTCAAGTGTTGTTGCTGTTCCCATTGGTGTCCGAAGAGGCTTGCTTTTGTCCATGTTGAAGCGCCTTAGGAGATCTTTTGTATACTTTGTTTGATACAAAAAGGTACCCTCCTTGGTTTGCTTGATTTGCAGCCCCAAAAAGTACGTGAGTTCTCCCATCATACTCATCTCAAATTCTGAACTCATCATAGCTGAAAACTTGGACACAAGATCATGAGAAGCACAACCAAAGATAATATCATCCACATACACTTGAACGAATAATGAGTCATTGCCATGCTTAAGCCCAAAAAGAGTTTTATCAACCTTGCCCATGGTAAACCCCTTTTCAAGTAAGAATGTTTTTAACCTATCATACCATGCTCTAGGGGCTTGTTTGAGACCGTACAAGGCTTTGGACAGTTTGTAAACATGATTAGGAAAATTTGGATTTTCAAAACCAGGTGGTTGTTTGACATAAACCTCCTCATCTATGTAGCCATTAAGAAAAGCACTTTTAACATCCATTTGATATAGCTTAAAACCTTTAGATGCAGCAAAAGCTAACAAAATTCTTATGGCTTCTAATCTAGCAACAGGAGCAAAAGTTTCATCAAAATCTAGACCTTCAACTTGTGTGAAACCTTGAGCAACCAACCTAGCCTTATTCCTAACCACAACCCCATCCTCACTTAGTAATTCCCTAGCATTTTCAGCATCTGAAAAAATATCATTGACGCTACGCAAGTTGCTGAGAATTTTATTAAAGCAAGCAAAGAGGTCATCAATGGACTCACCGGGTTGCATCTCAAAGCGCATGTATTCTTTCTTGAACATATCCTGTCGTACCTCCTTGATTGTGTTGGATCCTTCGTGGTAGTCACAAAGTGCTCTCCACACATCGTACGCCGATCGGAGGTGTGCAACACGGTCGAAATCGCTCTGAGTTAGTCCTTGTATGATCAAGTTCTGAGCCTTGTTGTTGTTGCCGACATCTCTCGTGTTTGTAGCCATGACTTGATCGTTTGAAGGCACATCGTAAGGCTTGTACACCTTTTCCCATATTGCAAAGCCTTGCGCCTGTATGAAAGCTTCCATGCGTGCCTTCCAAACCTGAAAATCAATACCACTAAACACTCAAGGTTTGGCGGAGTATTTTTCCAAGATGATTAGTCAAAACACGTGCAAATCACAAAGATTAGAGCAACCTGGCTCTGATACCAATTGTAGGATCGAAGTATACATGTAAAGCTACCAGAGGGGGGTGAATGGTAGATAAAAACTTTTCAGCGGAAGCAACAAAACACCCCTCAGCAGAAAACCGATCTGTTAAAGAAACTGTGTGTGCGACTAATCTAAGCGTGTTCGACTGTGACAAAACTAGTATAGATTGTAGAGAATCAAGTCACGAAGGCGTCACAACAAGAATCATGAAAATCCGTTTAGAGAAACTCAAGTTACGATCGAAAGATCAAACAAAGGTCAATCAGTCCTACGCGAGAAAAACAGTTCTGTAATACTGCAAAGAAACTCGTGTAGATAAGAAACCACAAATTCAATGACCGTGAAATTTTCATAGATGATAGATAATAAAGTTTTGAAGACAACCCAAAACGAATCACATCAATTGGATCTGTAAAACTCGAGTTATGATAAAACCACCGAAGCAAGGTAGTGCTGAACAGAAACTCGACGAGAAAAACTTGTCTGAAACAAGTCGGATGAACAAGGCACAAAAGTTCCTTTAGAATGCGAATTTTATGTATCAAAACACAAGAGGAACAGCCCCAAAGTCGTGCACCATGTGCTCTGGCCTCCCTTACTTATATAACCAGCCCGAAGGCCAACTCAACTCAAACTAGGACTCCTACTCCTACTTGGATTCAAACTGTAACTTTCAAATACTGCTTAGGACTCTTCTATACGCAGATAGAAGCAATCTTAAGACTTCCAAACACCTTAGGAACGTATCCCACATTCCTAAAATAACTCAAATTCGTGACCCACACGAAATCCTATCATAACCAACTCAAAACATTCCATATTTGAGTCAAACACGACTCAGCCGCAGCCTGAGTCCATAACCTAGTCGGTTGGACCTTTCCGACCAATTCTTTACTTCCACGTCCCTTCATCACGCCCTGGAACCATGCAGCCACGTCCATGCAATCCTTGCACACGTGCAAACATCTTCCAACAACGTCCAAGATACCTTCATATGCATTGTTCTTGATTCAAACATACTGCGCAACCTCCCGATCAACTCAACCACAATTCCTCCCGAACTTGGTTGTTGAACCTCATCTTATCCCTAAGACTAGTTCAATGGATCCCGTCACCAGCCATGTCTTGAAATCAAGCAACACCTGCACATGAATAAACAACCAATACTTCCGAGCACAAGTCCTCGACTTGACTCTCGTTAGTTCCGAAACTACAACATCTCACGTGAGCACCTCACATAAGAATGTCGTAAACCATAGCAAAATGATATCAGCCATAACCACCAAAATACACCAAAAACTTTGTAAAATAATACTAAGCAAACTTTCCATAAGAGTAAAGCAAGTTCGAAACATTACAAGTTAAAAGCAGAACCATTGCAATCAAGCTCCGAACCTTACCAAAGCTAACCGGGCCTTGAACCGGAGATTACCAAAGCTAGTCGGACCCAGCGCCGGAGCTTACTAAAGCTTAGTCGGACCTAGCACGAAACTTACCAAAGCTAGTCGGACCTAGTACCGGAGCTAGCAAAAACAAGTCGGACCTAGCCAAAATAAGTCAGACCTAGACAAAGCAAGTCGGACCTTACATCGTACCTTGCCGGAGCTACCCAAAACAAGTCAGACCTATCGTCGGACCTTGCAGGAGCTCGGACCTAGAGTCGGACCTTGTTAAAAAGGTGTTTTGGTAGTATTCAAAACTTTTATCATCAAAGCCAATGTATTCAGCACACATAGGTCTCACAAATGCCTTGATCGTACAAGGCATGGCGTGCCTTTACTCCTGCTGCCTACCGAGCCGGGGTGTGCAGCGCGGCTCTGCTGGCCACGTGGCGGGCCCGGGGCTCGCCTCTGAGGAGAGGGGAGGCACGGCCCCCGCTGGACACGTGGCGCCTTCGTAGCTCACCCCTGCGGAGGGGGCGAGGTCCGGCTCTGCCGGCCACATGGCGGGCCCAGAGCTCACCTCTGAGGAGAGTGGAGGCCCGGCCCCGCTGGACACATGGCGCCTTCGGAGCTCACCCCTACGAAAGGGGCGAGGTCCGGCTATGCCGGCCACGCGGCAGGCCCGGAGCTAACCTCTGAGGAGAGGGGAGGCCCGGCCCCGTTGGACACGTGGCGCCTTCGGAGCTCACTCCTACGGAGGGGGCGAGGTCCGGCTCTGCCGGCCATGTGGCGGGCCCAGAGCTCACCTCTGAGGAGAGGGGAGGCCCGGCCCCGCTAGACACGTGGCGCCTTCGGATCTCACCCCTGCGGAGGGGGTGAGGTCTGGCTCTACCGGCCACGTGGCAGGCCTGGAGCTCACCTCTGAGGAGAGGGGAGGCCCAGCCCCGCTGGACACGTGGCGCCTTCGGAGCTCACCCCTGCGGAGGGGGCGAGGTCCGGCTCTGCCGGCCACGTGGCGGGCCCGGAGCTCACCTCTGAGGAGAGGGGAGGCCCGGCCCCGCTAGACACATGGCGCCTTCGGAGCTCATCCCTGCGGAGGGGGCGAGGTCCGGCTCCGCCGGCCACGTGGCTGGCCCGGGGCTCACCTCTGAGGAGAGGGGAGGCCTGGCCCCGCTGGACTTGTGGGGCCTTCAAAGCTCACCCCTGCAGAGGGGGCGAGGTCCGGCTCTACCGGCCATGTGGCGGGTCCAGGGCTCACCTCTAAGGAGAGGGGAGGCCCGGCCCCACTGGACACGTGGTGCCTTTGGAGCTCACCTTTGCGGAGGGGGCAATGTCCGGCTCTGCCGGCCACGTGGCGTGCCCGGAGCTCACCTCTGAGGAGAGGGGAGGCCCGGCCCCGTTGGACACGTGGCGCCTTCGGAGCTCACCCCTGCGGAGGGGGCGAGGTCCGGCTCTGCCGGCCACGTGGCAGGCCCGGAGCTCACCTCTGAGGAAAGGGGAGGCCCGACCCCACTGGACACGTGGCGCCTTCGGAGCTCACCCCTGCAGAGGGGGCGAGGTCCGGCTCTGCCGGCCATGTGGCAGGCCCGGGGCTCACCTCTGAGGAGAGGGGAGGCCCAGCCCCACTGGACACGTGGGGCCTTCGGAGCTCACCCCTGCGGAGGGGGCGAGGTCCGGCTCTGCCGACCACGTGGCGAGCCCGGAGTTCACCTCTGAGGAGAGGGGAGGCCCGGCCCCGCTGGACACGTGGCGCCTTCGGAGCTCACCCCTACGGAGGGGGCGAGGTCCGGCTCTGCCGGCCACGTGGCGGGCCTAGGGCTCACCTCTGAGGAGAGGGGAGGCCCGGACCCGTTGGACACGTGGCGCCTTCGGAGCTCACCCCTGCGGTGGGGGCGAGGTCCTTAGGTGGTTTTCTCCTCTACGCGGGGGTACCCCGTATTGAGGGTACCGACAATCTTCTTCTGTAACTCTGATTTACGGGGTATGACAATCCGGTCCTTGAACCATAGGACACCGTCTCCGTCTTTTCCGAAACATTTCAGCTCCCCACTGTCTACACGTCTCCGCGAATGCGACATGCCCTTGTCATGTTTCTGAGCTGCCACTATTTCTTCACGGATGGTGGGGATCAAAGCTAAGTTGTAGAGAGCTCCATGTGGAATCACATGCAGTGGTGGCTCGCTCTCTTCCAACGGTGTGATGGTCAGATTGTTGACGTGTGACTTGCAACTCAGCGCATCCGCCACTACGTTTGCCTTTCCGGGGTCATAATGGATCTCTATTCCGTAATCCTTTATCAACTCCAACCATCTTCGCTGCCTCATGTTCAGCTCCTTCTGAGTAAATATGTACTTGAGGCTTTTGTGGTCGTTATATAAATGCCCGAGGTTACCGAGTAGGTAGTGCCTCCACATTTTGAGTGCGAGTACCATGGCAGCGAGCTCTAAGTCATGAGTTGGATAATTCTGCTCATGGTTTCTGAGCTGCCGTGATCCATACGCGACCACTCTTCGGTCTTGCATCAGCACACATCCGAGCCCGATGCTAGATGCATCGCAGTACACATCGAACGGTTTTGTTGTGTCTGGCTGCGCCAAAACCGGTGCTGATGTTAGGTGCTTCACTAATGCCTTGAACGCTGCTTCACATTATGGACTCCAAACATATTTGGTAGCCTTCTTCAGCAGCTCAGTCATTGGCTTTGCAATCTTTGAGAAGTTCGGATGAACCTCCGATAATATCCCACGAGTCCGAGGAAACTCCGTACCTCGTGAACAATTCTAGGGGACATCCAATTCAGCACTTGTGTGATTTTACTCAGGTCTACAGTGATGCCCTCTGCTGAGATGATATGCCCGAGAAAAGGCACTTGCGATATCCAGAATTCGCACTTGCTGAATTCCGTGTATAGTTTGTGATCCCGCAGTCTTTGCAAGACTATACGCGGATGCTTCGCGTGTTCTTCCTCCGACTTGGAATATACAATATGTCGTCGATGAAGACCACGACAAACTTGTCCATTTCTGGCATGAATACCGAGTTCATCAAGTACATGAAGTGAGCTGGAGCATTGGTGAGGCCGAAGGATATGACCAGGTACTCATAAAGTCCGTACCTCGTCGAGAAAGCTGTCTTCGGAATATCCTCAGCCCGTATCTTAATCTAATGGTACCCGGATCTTAAGTCTATCTTGGAAAAGATCTTTGCTTCAACCAACTGATCAAACAATATGTGGATCCGTGGCAACGGGTACTTGTTCTTATTGGTTACGGCGTTTAGTGGACGATAGTCCACGCAAAGCCGCAACGTCTCATCCTTTTTCTTCACAAATAATGCCGAACAGCCCCATGGCGAGGAGCTCAACCTAATAAAACCCTTCTCCAGCAGGTCCGTTAACTGTGTCTTCTGTTCAACCAATTCCTTGGGTGCCATCTTGTACGACCTTCGGGATATTGGCATAGTTCCCGGTGCAAGTTCAATCTTGAACTCCACCTCTCAGTCGGGCGACATCCCCGGTAAATCATCTGGGAACACTTCAAGGAACTCACGGACTACTGGAATATCTTCCAATCTGATGGTGGTGGATTTGTATATACTTGGAAGTTTTATTTCTAGACTGTCCAGAAATAAAGAGTGAGACTCGTGCACTTCTGAGTGCAAATGCACGACTCGGAGGACGGTGTCTAAAACAGCGCCGTGGTGGGTTAACCACGACATCCCTAAGATGACATCAACCTTCTGTCCCTCTAAAACTATGAGATACGTAGGGTATACTCTACCCTCTAAGCATAATGGCGCCTTTTGAACCATCATGCTTGCTGAAATTTTCTCACCCGATGAACAAATCAACTATGGATTTTCGGTGGGTAGTATTTGCAAGCTGTACTTAGCAATAAAAGCTTGGCTAATGAAGCTATGTGTGGCACCTGAATCAAATAACACTATGGTGGGATGCTGGTGGAGTTGGAACATACCCGCAAGGATTGGATTCCCCTTCGGCACGTCCTCTATGGCGAGTTGGTGGACGGTGCCGGGCTTAGGATTTGCCCGCCGCGCATTAATGGGGTTCTGGGGCTGATTCTCTCCGGAAACTATGGTGCCACTCCGCCGCCTTGCCTCTCAGGACAGTTGTCGGCGAAGTGTCCTGGGCGACCGCATTTGAAGCATGTGGCTGCTGTCTGGCCCGTACTTGGGGGACGAAAGCCCGGCATGTGCTGCTGAGGTGCAAGCGCACGCGGCATCACCCGCTGTTGCTGTTGTTGCTGCGTAGGTGGTTCTGGTAATGCCGGCCTGAATGTCGGTGGAGAATATGGCCGACTGCGGAATGGCATCGGCCTCTGTGGTGGCTGCCAGCGCTGACCCGATGGTGACTGATACATCATTCGGTATTTTTGAGAAGGACCACCTCCCTCTCCGCTGCTCTGTGGCGCACTTCGCTTCTTCTCCGACGCCGCTAATTTCTTGCTGGAGTCCTCCTGAACAATCGCAGCATCATTAATATCATTGAGGCTGCCGCAATTGAACATCGCCAGCTTGTCCTTCAGGAGCGGGTTAAGCCCTGGTAAAAATGATCCCGCCGCTTCTCACCGGTATCAGCGTGATAGGAAGCATAGAGTGCAAGATCATTGAACGCCCTGGAGTATTCAAGCGCGTTCCTGCTTCCCTGCTGCAGGCAAAGGAACTCCTGTGTATTCCTCTTCATAAGACCCGGCGGTATGTGATAGGCCCTGAAGGCCGTCCGGAACTCCGCCCAGGTCATAACTCGCTCGGTGGGTTGTGAGGCACAGTAGTTCGCCCACCAAGCGCTCGCGGATCCTTGAAGTTGTTGGACCGCGAACTGAGTCTTGCGCTGCTCACTCACTTGGAGCAGCCCGAACTTCATCTCCATCATGCGGAGCCAGTTGTCCCCATCGAGGGGTTCATCCGCCCTTGAGAATACTGGGGGATGAGTAGCCAGAAAGTCGGAGTAGGAGCTTTGTTGGCGCTCCTCGTGATCTGGACGTCTCTCCGGCCGAGACGTATTTGCAATTAGCGTCTGCAGCAACTCCGTGTGCTGCTGATGAGAACCTGCCATAGCCGCAACGATGTCGGCCAATGTAACTGTTGGCGGTTGCGGTTGTTGCTGTTGATGTTTCTGCTGTTGCTGTCCTGAGGAATCCTCGGGAGGCTGTTGGGAGGCATCTCCTCCCTGACTAGAACCCCCAACGTCTAGGTTGGCACGAGTGCGAGTCATTCTGAAATTCAAAACAGCAGCGATCAGCACATGTCATTCTTAAAATTCCATATAAAACAGTAGGTATTGAAGTGACACATGAATAAACTTGCATAACATTCATATATATTGATAAAGCGTAAACTTTATACAAGATACATTATTCTCGGGTCTCCGAGATGTCGTGCTCATGTCGTCACTACCTATACATATACTACTGTCTACACGACATGTCACCGATTACAAAAGTTTTTGTACATCACCCTCGCTGCCCTACTTGGCAACGGTAACCTACTACTCGGGGTAGAACTCGACCTCCTGTGGGTCATCCTCCTCCGCTACATCTACTGGTGGCTCCGGGTCCATGACCTCCTCTTCCGGTTCAGGTTCCCCTATCGCCGGGATACCCAACACCACGGGTACGACACCAACCATCGGTAGGCCCATTACCGGAGGCACGAGGTCTTGCAACGCATGCACCTCATCCATGGCCTGGTTGTAGTCCTCTTCCCAGCCTTGTCCCTCCTCAATAGCATCATCACGCTCTTGAGTGAGGACCTCATTCTGCTGGTTCAAGGCCTGCACTTGCTGTTGTAATGCCGTGATGTCAACGCGGCTTTTCTTTTTCGCCTTCTTCGGACGATGCAACTGATTATGTTGTTCGTTCAGTCGCTTTATCGTCGGAAGGAGAACATTGCGGAGTGCGCTGTGAGCACTATCGAAATGGTTTCCATGGCTGGTACTCTCCTTGAGCTTCATGGCAAGACAATCCGTATGAACAGCTTGGCTGTCCATCACGGTCTTCCCTGCCCTCAATTGGAGGCTGAGGTTCGCCTCCACGGGGTTGTACCTTGGGCAACCTGGGTCTATTGCCTCCAAGTACCTTTCCCTCCACACGTGATTAGCTCATCCCTCCACCAGAATGAGCGTGTATGGAGTGCCCTCCATAGCTCTCACGTGTAGTTGGCAGAAATGCGACATGGTGTCACGGGCTGCCACTTGCCACATTTCCTTCGGTTGTCTACCTCTCACCAGGATGGTGAACGGTGCCCAACCGGGTGGCGTAGGTCCTGCAGAAACTTTGACATGGATTATCCATGTATTGTTCCGCTCCTCGCCTTCTTACTTGGTGAGGTACTGCATCATCTCGACGTACCCGAAATATTAAAGCATCTGCCTCAACACTTCCGGATAACCGCTGCGGTGAGAACAGTGAGATACCACCCACCCGTTCTCCAATTGTCTATCCGCTGTCATCTGTAGAAACATATTTGAAAAATGTCAAATATTCATTTCAACAGTAAATCATTGAGTTATAACATAAAACATGTCATTGAACTCATAAAACTTGGAAACACAACTCAAACTTAGAACAAATTTGATTGCTGGTCTGCTGCCCAAACTGACAGCCCTGACCAGTTTCTATTTCAACCTGATTTAGACCATCCTAAAGGCAAAACCACTTCTGGGGCTCAACATCAAAGTTAAAGCTAACTTCAATAGATTTCCAGAAAATATTTTCTTGACCTCAGATCTGTCTTGGTTCAAAAGTTATGAGATGTCAAATTTGACAGAATTTCTGGAGAAAATTGGACAGCACCTCCCTGCTTGAGGTACTGATTTGATCCAAGAATTCCAGTTAATTCTACACCAAATTTGACAAAACTTTCTGTTACAAAGTTGTAACCCATGTCAAGAAATTTTCATAACTATCTCATTTTCTATTTTTAGATTTTTGTGCAGGAAGTTATGCTCAATTTACTGAGAGTTACAGAGAGTGTTTGCTCTGCCCTGTTTTCTGGACAGTTTCAACTCTACTGCATTTCTCGACTGGTTAAGGGATGAAACACCTCTGGACATCAATAGAAAATTTGTAAAGATCTTCCAAATATTTCCATAAATGTATCATATGACCCCAACCACGAAAGAACTCAACCTCTAACCTCTGTTTAAATTCAGCCTTATGTCAGCTGGAAACAGGGGACTCTGCCCTTTGTATCCTATAAGATGAAAACTTATTTACTTTGAACATCCTGGTTAAGGGAAGGAGTTACATCAAAGTTTTAGTGCTCTGGATCAAACCTTCAAGTTTTACAATGAAGTTGCTCATTTAGTGGGGTGTGACGTCGAAGCGTCACCAGTTCATGTCGGTACTACGTTCCTCACAAAGAAAAACCTATACCGGACTTAGCCGGCTTCGTTAGTTCAGTGGCGCTAAACGTTTCTCACACACGGATGCTACTCGTCTACCGATTCGTGGTTAGACTACCTGCAAATAACTCACACAATCGTCAGGCTTGGCTGCACACCGAGCCCGGTCCCAATACAGTTCATACACCCGTCCGTCATCACTCGCACGGGTGTTCTCAAGCCAAACACGCCTTGAGTTACGTGTTCACGTTACTAACCATGTGACGGGGTCTCCCAAATTTGCCCGTAGCACGCCAGGGAAGGGCATTGCTCAAATACCCCAAACGACATGAAGAGTCGTAGAGGATATTAAAGCGGGCCGGGTTACCTGCCACCCGTGAGGCTCCACCCTTCAGCTTGTGCGCACTAGTGTACAGCGCTTACATGCACCCCCCAAGACATATGACGTTCCGAGATGCATGATTTTCCGACATAAGCAAATAGGTTACTCTTGCCACTTTCTATACACTAATAACATCCTTATATGGGCTACTAATTTGTTCCTCACCGAGTTTTTGAAAAAGAGGACCTTCTTAGTGTGTTAAACCTCAAGTGAGCTCTGATACCATGCTGCGAGGGCCTCACGGCCTCGTCGAGCCAGGACCACGCTGAGGGGTGCTGCGTTGCACAGCACCGGATAACACACTAAAATGGTACAAAGCGGAAGCAAAGTTTTATTACATAAACGAGTTATGAACATTTTTACAACAAAATAGGTTCAGTCTACACTCACGGGCGTAGACTACGCATCGAGTTGAAACTCAGCCCGTGAACATGTCCCCGCTAGCACACACGCACACTAACACGGTGGCGTGCACGACTCCCACTCGATGGGGTTTCCCTCTTGGGGTTCCGTCTCCTCCTCGGGAGTCTCTTCCTCATAACACCCTGCAAAAGCTTCAAACACAAGCAGTGAGCATGATGGCTTAACAAGTCTGACCCGTCTTTCCTAAACATGAAACTTCTACATGCTAGATTATAGTGTAAATGGGAAAGTAAGATGCAAAGGACTCACCTAAGTAGTTGAACCTTACTTTCAAGTTTTAGCAGCAAGTTGTGGAGAACCTCACGCTAAGGCACATAAGAGAGCCGCAATCAAACAAGAAACGCATTTCTCTCATGTGCTTTGCCCAAGGTTAAAAGGAACTTTAATTTGCGCTAAACTACAACAAGTCATTAACAATCAAGGTATAGCTTTCAATCAACAACTTTTAACATGACTCTAGCCTGTTGTTTCTACGTCACGGTACAGTGAACAAGTGGTACTCACTGACCGCGAGGGACGGCGATTATAATCGATTTACACCTGCAGGGTTACCCGAATAACCCGTCACGTACGCCTGTACTCGATGCTACCTACAGCAACCATCACGGACATCGTACGCAACCACCTTTCACCCGTCAGCCAAATGTTGAGCTGGTCCAATCGTCCCGAGCAAGAGGTCTCTGCGTGCCCGTCCACAGTGCCGCCAGCCGATTTACACCTCAAGCTCTCAACCTACCCTCTGAACGACCAGCTATGCTTCAACACCCAGCTACCCGAGTTACATCGGTTTCCCAGTTCCCATATATCCGGTAGGTCTTCGGTATTGTTCTAGCTTGTTCAACAGGCATGCACACGGCTCGGTCCTCAATCGACACAAGCGAAGCTATGGCATCCAGGCTCCAACATCCTGCTGCCCTTACTCTCCGCTCGGTCTCATTTTTCTCGCCATGTGTTTCATTTTCTACCTTTACCCGAGTAGTCTGCCTCTAGCCTATTCTCGCGAGCAGTTCCAACTACTCAACTTGTACCGAATCCTACACTATCTTAGCATTGCAGTAGCTAATCAAGGTTTACAAACCTAAGCCCAACCCAGGATTTTCTTGGCTATGCATTTGGGTTTTCAAACAAGACTCTAATGCAAAATTTAAGTGGATGCTCAAAGTAAGTTATCAAAACAGTAAAATTTATAAAACGCTAATGCAAACCGGAGCTTGCCTTGCTGCTGTTGGTCATAGGCTAGCTGTTCCTCTGGAATGATGAAGTCTAAGACTCCGGGCTCCTCCTCAACCTTAGCGACTACATGAGATAATACATATATGTATCAATTTGAATGCATTTGAATTTGAAGTTGAAATTCTGAAGAATATACGTCTTGCTAGACAGGCCCAACGACTCTGAAATTTTTACTGTGGTTTGGATACAACCTAAATAGAGACTTGACCAAGTTTTATTTGCAGCAAAGCTCATTTGAGCCCTCCACAAATAATTGTGTACTTGGCCTTAATTGGAGCTCTTAGGGTGTTCTAGGGATTTTCATGGAGAAAGCCATGACTTTATGAAAACTAGATTTTCAGAGTGTTCTAATGGAGTTGGTTTCACTTAATTTGAAGGTTCCTAGCTAAAGATATGAGCTAAACAATTTCAGGGAAATTCTAAAAATATTTCTGGACATTTTCCATTTTCTCTGGAACAGTTTTATTAATCACACCTTTAGGTGGACCAAATGATCTCAAATGTATCTGAATTTATTATGGTAGATCAGGGACGTTATGATGAACAACCTAGACAAATTTCAGAATTTTCCTCCAAAGGGTTCTCCAGTTAAAATTCTAAAAAATATAAATTTTAAAGAATTAATTCTAGAGAAATAAAGATTTTCATAAAGTGAAACTTGATTTGCTGGAAAGTACTCAGAGAGCTTAATCCAACAAAATTTGGTTCACTCGATTTGGAGTTCCCCAGCCAAAGTTATGTGGGTTTGAAGTTTGAACTAAATCTGAAAATTGGGGAAAAGTTTAAATCGCTGCGCGTGGGACCGAGGCTACGTGTCAATTTCTCAGCGGCTGACACACGGGGCTACGGAGTATTTAGCGTGCCGCCACATATGTGCCTTATGAACAAGGTTTTCATGGAGTACTTGGATAAGTTCGCCGTGGTTCTCATCAACGACATCATGGTGTATTCAAAAAGTGAGGAGGAGCATGAAGAACATTTAAAATTGACCTTGCAGAAAATGCGTAAGCATCAATTGTATGCCAAGCTTAACAAGTGTCAATTTTGGCTAAAGGAGATATCGTTCCTATGCCACATTATCTCCGAGGAAGGAGTATCGGTTGATCCCGGGAAAGTGGGAGATATTCTGAAATGGAACCAACTGCAAAACGTGAGGGATATTCGGAGTTTTCTTGGGATGGCTGGATACTACCGATGCTTCATCAAGGACTTCTCTAAGATAGCAAAGCCTATGACGGAGTTGCTAACGAAGGGAAAAGCCTTCCAATGGACACCAGCATGCCAAGAAAGTTTTGAGGAACTCAAGAAAAGGCTAACCACAGCACCGGTTTTGGTATTGCCGGACGTGAGCAAGAGCTTCGACATATATTGTGACGCATCCAGACAAGGGCTCGGTTGTGTGCTCATGCAAGAAGGACAAGGGGTAGCCTATGCCTCACGACAATTAAAGAAGCACGAGCTTAATTATCCTACACATGACTTGGAGCCAGCAGCAGTAGTGCATGCATTGAAGATTTGGAGACATTATATTCTTGGTCACCGATGTGAGATCTATACGGATCATAAAAGCCTCAAGTACATATTTACACAAACGGACTTGAATTTGAGGCAACGTCGATGGTTGGAACTTATCAAGGATTACGATGTTGAAATCAACTACCACCCTGGAAGGGCCAATGTAGTAGCTGATGCACTGGGCCGGAAGGGAGCATGTCACCTACTCACGGTTTGGGAGCTACCACCCGAACTACGCAAGGAGTTCGAACGATTACACCTCGGATTCTTGAACAAGATGGAAGTGAT
This sequence comes from Neostapfia colusana, assembly GCA_030760725.1. Taxonomy (NCBI): domain Eukaryota; kingdom Viridiplantae; phylum Streptophyta; class Magnoliopsida; order Poales; family Poaceae; genus Neostapfia; species Neostapfia colusana. The sequence goes on from JASWHV010000011.1 coordinate 80,534,490, forward strand.
GGAGCTCCACTCTTCATTGGAACAAGAGATAAGAGATGGCCAAGCAACAGATGAGGAGATTAAGGAGATCAAGGAAAGGATCCGACAAGGAATAGAGAAGGATTTCAAATAAGATGAGAAGGGTATGCTTTGGCTAGGAAAAAGGATTTGTGTGCCTAACGTGAAGCACATCCACGACATGATATTAAAAGAGGCACATGATTCACCCTATTCCATACATCCCGGAAGTGCCAAAATGTACAAGGACTTGAAGACTTGTTATTGGTGGGATGGTATGAAAAGGGACATAGCCGAATATGTTGCTCTATGCGACACATGCCAACGGGTGAAGGCTAAACATCAAAGACCCGCTGGATTGTTGCAACCCTTGAAGGTACCCGAGTGGAAGTGGGAGGACATCAGTATGGATTTCATCATCGGATTGCCACGTACTCAGTCAGGTTATGACTCCATCTGGGTTATCGCGGACCGATTGACGAAAACAGCCCATTTTCTCCCTGTAAGGGCCAAGTACAATGTTGCACAATTAGCCGAGTTGTACATGGAGCAGATCGTGTGCCGTCATGGAGTCCCAAGGAGGATAGTCTCAGATCGAGGTTCTCGGTTTACCTCTAGATTTTGGAGGAAGCTACATATAGCTATGGGTACACGACTGGATTTTAGCTCCGCCTATCAGCCACAAACTGATGGACAAACCGAAAGGACAAACCAAATTTTGGAGGACATGTTGAGAGCTTGCGCCTTGAAACATGGGCGTAGTTGGGATATGAGTTTACCGTACGCTGAATTCTCCTATAACAACAGCTATCAAGCTAGCTTGAAGATGTCGCCTTTCAAAGCATTGCACGGTAGACGGTGTAGAACACCGCTGTTTTGGAATGAGACCGGAGAAAACCAAGTGTTTGGACCAGAAGTGCTACAAGAGGCTGAAAAGCAAGTCCAAACCATACGAGAGAACTTGAAGGCTGCTCAGTCACGACAGAAAGGTTATGCGGACAATAGGCGAAGGAAGTTAACTTTCAAAGTAGGAGACTTCGTATACCTTAAGGTATCGCCTATCCGAGGCCAATGACGTTTCAACGTCAAAGGCAAGCTGGCACCTCGCTACATTGGGCCGTTTAAGATTTTGGACAAGCGAAGAGAAGTAGCCTATCAACTAAAGCTCCCAATGCACCTCTCTGACGTATATGACGTGTTTCATGTATCTCAGCTCAAGAAGTGCTTGAGAGTACCAGAGGAGCAAGTACTGATGGAAGAGCGTGAACTTCAATAGGATCTGACCTATGCAAAGCAACCCGTCCGAATTTTGGACGTGAAGGAGAGGGTCACGAGGAACAAAGTGATCCGATGGTGCAAGGTACAATGGAGCCATCACACCGAAGCTGAAGCCACATGGGAGCGTGAAGAAGACATCAAGGCAGAATTCCCTCATCTATTCTCTACCAACGAATCTCTAGGGCGAGATTCAATTTAAGGGGGGTAGAATTGTGACACCCTCATTTTTGGTTTCTGCATGTATTCATGTTTCATGTAGAAAAACACTTTTAAAATAAGTTGAAACCGAGAAAGAATCAAAGAAGTTAGCCAAAAGAAGCAAATTCCAGTGTACAAAGAGCGCCGAAGACAACTCCCGCGGCTCGCTGGCCACATGGCGTGTTCGGAGCTCATCTCCGCAAATGGGGAGGGATCCGCCGCTAAACATGCTACGTGGTAGGCTTGGGGCTCATCTCCACAAAAGGGGAGAGGTCCGACCCTGTGGGACACGTGTTGCCCCCGGAGCTAGCCTCTGCGAAGAAGCGAGGGCAGTCCCGCAGGACACGTATCACCTTCGGAGCTTACCTCCGGGAGGTCCGACACTGCCAAAAACATGTCACCTCCGGAGCTCGCCGCCGGGAGGTCTGACGCTGATAGACATGTGTCGACCTCGGAGCTCGTCTCTGAGGAAAAGGGGAGTCCGGCGCTAGTTGACGCGTGGTATTCACGAAGCTCACCTCCGAAGAGAGGGAGGTCCGAAATTGACACGTGGCACCCCAGAGCCACCTCCGAGGGGAGGGGGAGGTCCGGAACTGACACGTGGCGTTCGCGGAGCATGCCTCTGTTGAGAGGGGAGGTCCCGACCCACCAAACACGTGGCGCACGCGGAGCCCGCCTCTAAGAAAGAGGGAGGTCTCGCTCGCTTGACACGCGGCACAACCAGAGCGCGTCTCTGCGGAAGGGGGGAGACCAGGCCTGATGGACACGTGGAGCTTCCGGAGCTCATCACCGCGGAGGTAACGAGTTCTGGAGCGATTTTTGCTTCTGTACGCGTAGGAATACCTGTATGGGAGGAAACCGACATGAATTCCACAATGTTACCGCACCAAATCAACTAAAAATAAGTTGTTAAGATTCAACGATAAGTTGAATAAGACTCTTATTCAAAGTCCAATCAGATTAGAACTCTTTCTTCCCGATTATAAATAGAACCCAGAACCCTTGGCCGAAACCACGAACTTTTTTTCCAACTCCTGAGCTGACGACTTAGAGCCCTAGCCCCAACTCGCCGAATAAACCCTTCGCCGGAGTTCAGTCGAGGAAGATCGCCGAAAGAGGGCCCCAACGATCTGTCTTGCTAAGAGAAGGACCCCGAGACCAAGAAGAACGTAAGGTAGGTCTCCAATACTACTTACGACATCGTCGCGTTTTCTTTGCATCTGTTCTTTGATTCCTTTCAAACAGAAACTTTTCATGGACAAATCACGTGTTGATCGGTCTGATCTAAAGTCAAGATCATCGCCACGTCCACAATTGATCTCTACAACTCTATTCATCATAAAACCCATGCAAGCCATGCAAGGACACGTACAAACTAAACTGCATCATAGGATTAACATGCATAAGCATCATCGCATCTAGTTAAAGTTTGTGCATGATATTGATTGTTGTAAATCTTGTATGTGCGTGATCATGTATAGAAGGACAAGCTCAGGGAGCTACCTACGACGGACTACAACAAGATTTTGAGCAACCGGAACAGCCAGAACAAGGCAAGTGCCCCTTGATCAACTGATCCTATGTTTTGGGAAACTATTTTGTTTTGCGAAAAGGTATGTGTGCTGAGTTAAATATGATGGGAAACCATTTTATAGGAGTTTAGTAGTTTTGGTTAAACCACCCTTGTTGCTAGGGAAGTTTATAAGTCGGGTATGGTTTTATTTTTAAGCTTCGCTGAGTCCATGGGATTGGGAAGCGAGATAGATGTGTCTAGCTAACTGCACTCGTAATGATAATGGGAAACTGATGTTGTTAATGAACATGGATCGGAGGGACATCTAGGCAAGCCTGGGTTTGTGGATGAGGTAGAAAGAGATGGTGGTTTACTTGCCGTAGATCTAAGGACCGGTTCATGCGAGCACATGCCAGGATAACAGTGCCACCACAAGGCCAAGTATGGGTGCGGCTTAGCTGACTAATTAGGTAAGTTGCTAGATTGTTATGGACCGTGGAAGGCGCGGGGAATGGGAGTCGAGTGAGGACTGCCCTGGGAACTGCATGGCACAAGAGGGGGCCCGTGGGTGGGAGAATTGGAGATTCTAGCCTGCCGGTGAAACCTTAGTGAGTCCATACATCTAGTAGCCCCTTTGTAAATGCTATTTTGTGATCTCTTGGCCATACACCGACGGTTTTGTACTGGTATAATGGAGGTTCTGCAGTCGTCGACGGGTGACGAAATCACAAACTTGTGGGTAAAGAGGTGCAAACTCTGCAGAGTCTAAAACTATCATGATAGCCGAGCTTACGGTCACGAGCGCCTGGCCAACTTCCATGATTAGTTGGATGGTTATTTTGGGATGGTTATGGTTATTTGTTATGGTTTTGGATGGTTTGGTTTTGGTTTGGTTTTCGGGACTGTCGAGTCCGGGTGATAAGATTGGTTGCATGATTGTTGAGTCATGGCAACGAGATTGATCTCGGTGTGAGACGGAATTGTTTATGAGACGAAATGGTAGCGAATACGAGATGGTATTCGTGAGAAAGAATGAGGTTGATTAATGTCTGGTTGAGACATGGAAGGTAATGAACATAATGAAGGTATGATTGGCATTTTAATACATGTTGGGATTACATTCACTTAAAGGTAAGTTGTTGTTTTATCGTGGTTTTGATAAATAACTTTGCTTTCTGCAATGAGCCTTTTTATACCTAACTTGTTGTGAGCTACATATCATATTTTTCCCGCACTTGCTGAGTATATCATTGTACTCAAACTTGCATTATTATTTCATCATCTGCAACAGGAGAAGATTACTATGAAGACCAAGTGGAGCATTAGGCGTGTAATCTGTCCTCAACCTTGCCTGTGGGGATGGAGTAGAGATGGAGCCGTTGCTGCTTAGATTGCTTCCGCACTAGTTAGAAGACCTCCGATGCATAGAAATAAAGACTTCCGCTGTGAGCATGAGTCTAAGACTCATGAGACATTGTAAAAAACTCTGTTATTCGTGGTCATATATATATTCTGAAATTCAGATTGTGGATGATGTGTATATGTGTGATGAACATCCTGGGCACACATATGCATCAGTTCTCGGTTCCGTGGTTTTCCACAGAATTGAGGGCGTCACGGATTGGTATCAGAGCCACGGGTTGACGGTAGGTTACACGCTTAGATAGAACACAGATTGGTAGCTAAGCCACGCTGACATAGGATGCAAGCCTAGGAAAGGCCATAGTTGGATCACAGATTGACAACACCCTAAGCCATGTAGGACCCCCATTGAACAAGCCTTGAATAGAAGTTGTGTGAGCCCTTGTGATGATTGTTTGTGATTATGTGCTTAGTGTGAGTTGTGGGACGTCTCAAAGCGTTGTCCATATCCACACATAAGTAGAAAGAGGTGTGAGATGCCTCGGCACTTGTTCACATCCTCATATGGGTTGATATATATAGTCCAATCCACCTTGATGCATATAGTTAGGGGGATCCATCTAACCTTCTATTCTATTTCGTTCTCTCTCACAGATGGTGAGAGGAAACGCCGGCCGAAGGAACGTCCGTGACAACCAAGAGGATGGCCACGATGAAGTTCCTGTTAACCCCGGAGCTGGTGAGAACAACCTGGAACGGTTGATGGCCATGCAGAATCAACTTATGCAAACCATGATCCAAACTTTAGGTTAGTTGCAGGCCAACAACAACAACCCCGTTCCGGCACCACCGCCACCACCACCGCCGGCTCATAACAGACTGGGAGAGTTCATGAGGACTCGACCACCCACCTTTGCTCATGCTAACGACCCCATGGAAGCCGACGACTGGTTGAAATCCATGGAGAAGAAGCTTTCCATAGTGCAGTGCAATGACCGAGAGAAGGTTCTTTTTGCATCGCACCAACTCATGGGAGATGCCGTTGACTGGTGGGATGCCCTATGTAACGCTCATGTCGACCCGGAGATGATCACTTGGACTGAGTTCAAGGAGAGATTCCGCTCTCATTACATCCCTGCTGGTGTAATGATGCTCAAGAGACAGGAGTTTGAAGATCTCCGCCAAGGACAGAGAAGCGTGAATGAGTATCTCAACAAGTTCACACAACTGTCCCGGTATGCCCCCGAAGATGTCAACTCAGACCAGAGGAAGCAGTACCTGTTCATCAGAGGGTTGAACAATGAGATCCAGGTTCAGCTCCTCAACAATGACTACGCGAGCTTCCAGAAGCTGGTTGACAAGGCTATAGTGGTGGAAAGCAAGATCCGAGAGATCGAGCGAGAGTGCAAGAGGAAGATGCCATATCAGCCCCAAGGGAGCAATGTAACACCCCAAAACCTGTTAAGAGGGGAATTTAAAAAATTTTGGACGTATTGCATGTGGTGCGGAAATTCAAATTCAAATTGGAATTCAAATTAAACTCAAAACAGAAAAGAAAAAGAAAAAGAAAAAGAAAAAAACAAACCTCCCCGGCCAGTGGGCCAAACCCCACCAGCCGGCCCACCTCACCCCCGCCCCAGCCCGCAGCCGCGCACCCGCTTCCCTCTCACTGACATGCGGGGCCCACCTGTCATCCCAGACCTCCCGCTCGCGTCGACCCCGGATTCTTCCGCGCGCGCGATCGTAACCAACCTGGATTTCCGCATCACTCAGCCCGACTCTCGGTCCCAGAAGACTCAAACTCGATCTAAACAAACCCGCCGCCCTCCCCCGGCTATATAAACACCGGCATCTTCTCGATTTTCACCCACGATCAGCCGTTTTCCTTCCGGTGAGAACCCGAGTTTCTCCGGCCAATTTCGCTCGATCTTTGCTCGGGGTTTCTGATCTAACGCGCTGATCTTGATCCACCGCCTCCGGGGAATCACGCAGGTGCAGAAAACTCGGTGGTTTGCGCTTCAAACACAGCGCCGACGAGCCGCGTGAATTCACCTCGGACCTCGTCGCCGACCGCCTTCCAGGACCTCCGAGCTCAAGAAAACCCCCGAGGTGAGATCCCCGACCTCCCCTCTACCGATCTATGCCATGAAATCCCAGTTTTAGGAAGAATTGATGAAGATCCGAAGTTTTCCGGCGAGATTGCCGCCTCCCGCCGCCGCGCGCCGCCGGGCAGCGCCGCCCGCGCTCGATCAGAGCGACGTGGCCACTTGTGCGCCGTCTATTTTAAATCGCACGGTAGAATTTAAATCCCCGCGTACCGGTTCGACGTTATAATCTCAGCCGTCTGTTTTAAATCAGACGGTCCACGTCAGCCCCGCGTTATAAAGGCCGGGATTCTTACGCGCTACCCCCTGGGGATCTCGAAAAATACGAGCTAGCCCCAGAAACTTCTGATCTAGCCCCTGGAACTTCAGAAATTCATGTAAATTCAATTAAAAATCAGTTTTAGCCCCTGGACTTAATAAAAATTAGGAAAACCCCTCTCTTATGTGTAGATAGACCCCTGGAAATTTATGAAATAATATAATAGACCCTGTAGTGGGGTGAGTTTACTTTTTAACCTTATATAATATTAAATTTAGGAATTTGAATATGTAATTAAGATTTAAATTTAAAAGGGTGAGGCACACACATTGTAAATTCAAGTTTAAACTCCACTAACAATTGGAAAACTTTAGAATGAGCTAAAAATAAATTTTAGGCTGAAATGAAATCTGTTTGGATGTGTTCATGTTTATTTGATCTAGAAACACATTTTAGGCTAGGAAATAATTCTGAAAATTTGTAAAATAAATGTAAAATAGTTCACATCAGAGGAGAAGTTCAAAAATATATTATTTACTATTTTAGATCAGAACCTATTCTGTTTAGATGATGTGTCTAACTATTTTCATAATAAAGTTCACAATTAGGTATAGAAAATAAATCTTAAAATATAGTAAAATAGGTATGCATAACTAGAAAATGATAAATGAAATCTCCAAAACCCAAAGATTTAAGTTTAGGATTTGGTAGAAGATCTGAAAACCCATTTGGAGTAGGAAAATACCTTCCATGCATACTTGGTAGCTAAGATGTGTATTAATTGAATATAAGAAATTTGTTTAAATTGGAAATTCATATATAGTGTACAAATATAAATCTGAATACAAAAGTTAGAAATCATATGCACATGTTTAAAAGTGCATGTAAGCCCAAAATCAACACACATAGAGTAACCACAACACATAGAAATGTGAATGACTTTCATAAATGAATGTGTGGTTTGTATGAAGTGAAAGTGTGAACTATGTCTTATAGATTGTTGTTTTCTTTTTCTATGTGTGATGGTATGAGTAGAACCTGCTCCAGAGCAAGTTCTTCCTTTCCAAGATCAGGACTATCCATTCCCAGAGCAGCAGGAAGAAGGCAAGTTTCCTTGACCACTTTGATCCTATGCTAGGATGTGTAGATAGAATTATTTGCATTGTCAATTGAAATATGAAATCCATGCTAGGAAGTTTCCCTAGAATTGCATTACCTTGTTTTCCTTGTAGCTTGGGTTTGGATTTGCTTTATTATATCATTCATTCATATTACTTATGCTTAGCCATGCTTAGAATGGGATAAGTGGGATATGATATCATCAATTTATTTACCTTACTCTGGAATGAGACATTATGAGTTATGTAGAGGTAGGGATCGAGGCAAGTTGGATGTTTTGGTTGGTGCTGGGTGCACGAGACTCGGGTTTGTGTTTAGTACTTGCCTGGATCCTAAGGACCGGTTCATGGAGCATGTAACCTGGCTTTACCGTGCCAACCACATGCTGAGATGGGGCAGCTTGGCCAATTAATTAGGTGTATCCCAGCGTAGTATGGGTGTGTTGGATGGTGCGGGGAATAGGTGTCAGCTGGACTACCATATGAACCGCAAGGCTCAAGAGGGGGCCACTGCAGCGGGGTTGGAGCCTCTTGTATGCTGTTAGGGGTGAAACCTTAGTGGGCCCACGCTCGTGGGGAATCCCTTTGTAAAGGCTTCGTAGTGATCTCCTGGCTACACACCTGGGAAGTGTGAATGTGGTCCGTAGCCACTAGCATAATGGAGGTTCTTTTAGTCCACCCGGCAACAGGGGATGAAATCACTACATGTGGGTACAGTGGTGCAAACTCTGCAGAGTCAAAACTGTCATGGCAGTCATGCTCACGGTCAAGAGCGGCTTGGACTTATTCATGATTAGAGGATGGATGGCTTTGGAAGTTGAGTATGTTAAGCGGGGAGCTTAACATTGGAAATGATGTTATGGTTATTTGATTATGATGATGGGTTGGGAGATTGGGGCCATTTCATCTATGTAGTAATGTAGGTGCTTAATAAGCTAAGGTGATAGGTATTAATTGTGTAGTGCTTTAACCATGAGTTCAACCTCTCCTTGTTCTAGCCATGCATGACATAACTTTCCCACACTTGTTGAGTACCATCGGTACTCAACATTGCATATTTGTTGGTTTATATTGCTGCTCAGGTCAAGAAAATGATGTGGTGTTTAATGATCAAGACTTCGGACCCAAAGAAGGATTCTAGGTTCATGGAGTCCCCCGGGCAACGCCTGTGACAGGGCCCACAAGAATAATATTTCCGCTGCTATTTTATTTACATATTATGAACTTATTATCATCCATCGAGACGTATGCTATGTAAGACTTATTTATATTCGACACCTGGCTTGTAATAAATGATACTTCACTATTTGTCATCACATGTATGAGAAAATGATCCTGGCATACATGTGATATTCACTCGGTTGTTCTTCGGAGAAACCGGGTGTGACAGAAGTGGTATCAGAGCCAGGTTGCCCATAGGAATCTCGCAGGTGCAGAAAACTCGGTGGTTTGCGCTTCAAACACAGCGCCGACGAGCATCGCCGTGAATTCACCTCGGACCTCATCGCCGACCGCCTTCCAGGACCTCCGAGCTCAAGAAAAACCCCGAGGTGAGATCCCCGACCTCCCCTCTACCGATCTATGCCATGAAATCCCAGTTTTAGGAAGAATTGACGAAGATCCGAAGTTTTCCAGCGAGATTGCCGCCTTCCGCCGCCGCGCGCCGCCCGCGCTCGGTCAGAGCGACGTGGCCGTGTCACACCCGGTTTCTCCGAAGAACAACCGAGTGAATATCACATGTATGCCAGGATCATTTTCTCATACATGTGATGACAAATAGTGAAGCATCATTTATTACAATCCAGGTGTCGAATATAAATAAGTCTTACATAGCAAATGTCTCGATGGACAATAATAAGTTCATCACAAGTAAATAAACTAGCAGCGGAATATTATTCTTGTGGGCTCCGTCACAGGCGTTGCCCGGGGGACTCCATGAACCTAGAAACCTTCTTCGGGTCCAAGGTCTTGATCAATATACACCACCTCATTATCTTGACCTGAGCAGCAATACAAACCAACAAATATGCAAGGTTAAGTACCGATGGTACTCAGCAAGTGTGGGAAAGTTATGTCATGCATGGCTAGAACAAGGGGAGGTTGAACTCATGGTTAAAGCACTACGTAATTGATGCCTATCACCTTAGCTTATTAAGCACCTACATTACTACACAGGTGAAATAGTCCCAATCTCCAATCCCATCATCATAATCAAATAACCATAACATCATTTCCAATGTTAAGCTCCCCGCCTAACATTCACACCCTCTAAGACCATCATACTCTAATCATGAATAAGTCCAAGCCACTCTTGACCGTCAGCACGGCTGTCATGACAGTTTTAACTCTGCAGAGTTTGCACCACTGTACTCATATGTAGTGATTTCATCCCCCGTTGCCGGGTGGACTAAAGGAACCTCCATTATGCCAGTGTCTACGAACCACATTCACACTTCCCAGGTGTGTAGCCAGGAGATCACTACGAAGCTTTTACAAAGGGATTCCCGACGAGCGTGGGCCCACTGAGGTTTCACCCCTAACAGCATACAAGAGGCTCCAACCCCGCTGCAGTGGCCCCCTCTTGAGCCTTGCGGTTCATATGGTAGTCCAGCTGACACCTTTTCCCCGCACCATCCAACACACCCATACTACGCCGGGGATACACCTAATTAATTGGTCAAGCTGCCCCATCTCAGCATGTGGTTGGCACGGTAAAGCCAGGTTACATGCTCCATGAACCAGTCCTTAGGATCCAGGCAAGTACTAAACACAAACCCGAGTCTCGTGCACCCAGCACCAACCAAAACATCCAACTTGCCTTGATCCCTACCTCTACATAACTCACAATATCTCATTCAAGAGTATGGTAAAATAAACTGATGATCTCATATCCCAAATATCCCATTCTAAGCATGGCTAAGCATATGCATAATAATAAATGACATGATAAAATGAATCCCAACCCAAGCTACAAGGAAACAAGGTAATGCAATTCTAGGGAAACATCCTAGCATGGGTTTCATATTTTTAATTGACAATGCAAATAATTCTATCTACACATCCTAGTATAGGAACAAAGTGGTCAAGGACACTTGCCTTCTTCCTGCTGCTCTTGGAATGGGTAGTCCTGATCTTTGAAAGGAAAAACTTGCTCTGGAGTAGGTTCTACTCATACCATCACACATAGCAAAAGAAAACAACAATCCATAAGACATAGTTCACACTTCCACTTCATACAAACCACACATTCACACTTATGAAAGCTATTCACATTTCTATGTGTTATGGTTACTCTATGGGTGTTGATTTTGGCTTAGATGTACTTTTAAACATGTGTAATGATTTCTACTTTTGTATTCATATTTATGTTTGCCTACTATATATATGAGTTTCCAAATTTAACTAAATTCCTTATATTCAATTGATACACCTTTTAGCTACCAAGTGTGCATGGAAGGCATTTTCCTACTCCCAATATGTCTTCAGACCTTCTACCTAACTAAAATCTTTGGATTTTGGAAATTTCATTTATCCATTTATAGTTATGCATACCTATTTTGTTATATTTTTAGATTTATTTCCTATGCCTAAATGTGAACTTTATTATGAAAATAGTAAGACACCTCATCTAAACAGAATAGGTTTTGGGTCTAAAATATTAAATAATATATTTTTGAACTACTCCCCTGATTTAAACTATTTTACATTCATTTTACTAATTTTCAGAATTATTCTCTACTTAAAATGTGTCCCTATAACTAATAAATGTGAATAATTAATTAGACAGATTCATTTCAGCCAAAAATCTATTTTTATCTCACTCCAAAGTTTTCCATGTACTAGGAAAGTTTTTAATTTGAATTGACAATATGTTTGTCCCATCTTTTAAATTTAAATACTAACCACATATTCAAATTTCTAAATTTAATATCAAATAAGGTTAAAAAGGTAAACTCACCCCACTACAGGGTCTATTATATTATTTTAAGAATTTCCAGGGGTCTAACTACACATAACAGAGGGGTTTTCCTAATTTTTGTTAAGTCCAGGGGCTAAAACTGATTTTTAAATGAATTTACATGATTTTCTGAAGTTCTAGGGGCTAGATCGGAAGTTTCCGGGGCTAGCTCTTATTTTCCGAGAACTCCAGGGGGTAGCACGTAAGAATCCCGGCCTTTATAACGCGGGGCTGACGTGGACCGTCCGATTTAAAACAGACGGCTGAGATTATAACGTCGAACCGGTACGTGGGGATTTAAATTCTACCGTGCGATTTAAAATAGACGGCGCACAAGCGGCTACGTCGCTCTGATCGAGCGCGGGCGGCGCTGCCCGGCGGCGCGCGGCAGCGGGAGGCGGCGATCTCGCCGGAGGGTTTCGGGTCTTCGTCAATTCTTTCTAAAACTGTGATTTTATGGCATAGATCGGTGGAGGGGAGGTCGGGGATCTCACCTCGGGGGTTTTCTTGAGCTCGAAGGTCCTGGAAAGCGATCGGCGACGAGGTCCAAGGTGAATTCATGGCGAGCCTCGTCGCGCTGTGATTGAACTGCAAACCACCGAGTTTTCTGCACCTGCGAGGTTCCCCGGAGGCGGTGGATCAAGGCCAGCGAGTTAGATCAGAATTCCCGAGCGTAGATCGAGCAGAATTCGCCGGAGAAGCTCGGTTTCTCACCGGAGAGAAAAACGGCGGATCGTGGGGAAAAACGGGACGATGCCGGGGTTTTTATAGACGGGGGAGGGCGGCGTGTTAGTTTAGATCGAGTTGGAGTCCTCCGGAACCAGAATTCGGGCGGAAATCCTATCGATTAAGATCGCGCGCGCGCGGGGAAACAGTCCCGGGTTCGAACGAGCGGAAGCTCGGGGATGACAGGTGGGTCCCGCCTGTCTGCGAGAGGTGCGCGGGCGCGCGGCTGCGGGCTGGCGTGGGGGTTGGGTGGGCCGGCTGGTGGGTTTCGGCCCACTGGCCGGGAAGGTTTTTTTCTTTTTCTTTTTCTTTTTCATTTCTGTTTTGAGTTTAATTTGAATTCCAGTTTGAATTTGAATTTTTGCAACACGTGCAACACGTCCAAAAATTTTTAAATTCCCCCCTTGACAGGATTTTGGGGTGTTACAGGCCGCTTGTGCACCGTCAATTTTAAATCGCACGGTAGAATTGAAATCCCCGCGTACGTTTCGACGTTATAATTTGAGCCGTCTATTTTAAATCGGACGGTCCACGTCAGCCCCGCGTTATAAAGGCCGAGATTCTTACGCGCTACCCCCTGGGGATCTCCGAAAATACGAGCTAGCCCCGGAAACTTCTGATCTAGCCCCTGGAACTTCAGAAATTCATGTAAATTCAATTAAAAATCAGTTTTAGCCCCTAGACTTAATAAAAATTAGCAAAACCCCTCTGTTATGCATAGTTAGGCCCCTGGAAATTCTTAAAATAATATAATAGACCCTGTAGTAGGGTGAGTTTACCTTTTTAACCCTATGTGATATTAAATTTAGGAATTTGAATATGTGATTAGTATTTAAAATTTAAAAGATGGGACAAACACATTGTAAATTCAAATTTAAACTTTCCTAGCACTTGGAAAAACTTTGGAGTGAGATAAAAATAGATTTTTAGCTGAAATGAATCTGTCTAATTGATTGTTCACATTTATTAGTTCTAGGGATACATTTTTAGGCTAGGAAATAATTCTGAAAATTGGTAAAATAAATGTAAAATAGTTCACATCAGAGGAGAAGTTCAAAAATATATTATTTAATATTTTAGATCAGAACCTATTATGTTTAGATGAGGTGTCTTACTATTTTCCTAATAAAGTTCACATTTAGGCATAGGAAATAAATCTGGAAATATAGCAAGCTAAGTGTGAATAACTAGAAAATGATAAATGAAGTTTCCAAAATCCAAAGAATTTAGTTTAGGATTGGTAGAAGGTCTGAAAACCATTTGGAGTAGGAAAATACCTTCCATGCATACTTGGTAGCTAAGATGTGTATCAATTGAATATAAGGAATTTGTTTAAATTAGAAATTCATATATATTATGCAAACATAAATCTGAATACAAAAGTTAGAAATTATATGCACATGTTTAAAAGTGCATGTAAGCCCAAAATCAACACACATAGAGTAACCACAACACATAGAATTGTGAATGACTTTCATAAATGTGAATGTGTGGTTTGTATGAAGTGAGAGTGTGAACTATGTCTTATGGATTGTTGTTTTCTTTTGCTATGTGTGATGGTATGAGTAGAACCTGCTCCAGAGCAAGTTCTTCCTTTCCAAGATCAGGACTATCCATTCCCAGAGCAGCAGGAAGAAGGCAAGTGTCCTTGACCACTTTGTTCCTATACTAGAATGTGTAGATAGAATTATTTGCATTGTCAATTGAAATATGAAACCCATGCTAGGAAGTTTCCCTAGAATTGCATTACCTTGTTTTCCTTGTAGCTTGGGATGGGATTTTATTTTATTATGTCATTCATTCATATTACTTGTGCTTAGCCATGCTTAGAATAGGATAATTGGGATATGAGATCATCAGTTTATTTACCATACTCTTGAATGAGATGTTATGAATTATGTAGAGGTAGGGATGAAGACAAGTTGGATGATTTGGTTGGTGCTGGGTGCACGAGACTCGGGTTTGTGTTTAGTACTTGCCTGGATCCTAAGGACCGGTTCATGGAGCATGTAACCTGGCTTTACCGTGCAAACCACATGCTGAGATGGGGCAGCTTGGCCAATTAATTAGGTGTATCCCCGGCGTAGTATGGGTGTGTTGGATGGTGCGGGGAGTAGGTGTCAGCTGGACTACCATATGAACCGCAAGGCTCAAGAGGGGGCCACTGCAGCGGGGTTGGAGCCTCTTGTATGCTGTTAGGGGTGAAACCTCAGTGGGCCCACGCTCGTCGGGAATCCCTTTGTAAAGGCTTCGTAGTGATCTCCTGGCTACACACCTGGGAAGTGTGAATGTGGTTCGTAGCCACTGGCATAATGGAGGTTCTTCTAGTCCACCCGGCAACGGGGGATGAAATCACTACATGTGGGTACAGTGGTGCAAACTCTGCAGAGTCAAAACTGTCATGACAGCCGTGCTCACGGTCAAGAGCGGCTTGGACTTATTCATGAATAGAGGATGATTGGCTTTGGAAGTTGTGGATGTTAAGCGGGGAGCTTAACATTGGAAATGATGTTATGGTTATTTGATTATGATGATGGGATGGGAGATTGGGATCATTTCACCTATGTAGTAATGTAGGTGCTTAATAAGCTAAGGTGGTAGGCAATAATTACGTAGTGCTTCAACCATGAGTTCAACATCTCCTTGTTCTAGCCATGCATGACATAACTTTCCCACACTTGCTGAGTACCAACGGTACTCAACCTTGCATATTTGTTGGTTTATATTGCTGCTCAGGTCAAGAGAATGATGTGGTGTTTAATGATCAAGACTTTGGACCCGAAGAAGGTTTCTAGGTTCATGGAGTCCCCCGGGCAACGCCTGTGACGGAGCCCACAAGAATAATATTTCCGTTGCCGTTTTAATTACATATTATGAACTTATTATCGTCCATCGAGACGTATGCTTTGTAAGACTTATTTATATTCGACACCTAGCTTGTAATAAATGATGCTTCACTATTTGTCATCACATGTATGAGAAAATGATCCTGGCATACATGTGATATTCACTCGGTTGTTCTTCGGAGAAACCGGGTGTGACAGAAGTGGTATCAGAGCCAAGGTTGCCCGTAGGAACGTGGACCTAGGTAGAAATGGACGTAGTTAGGGACCCTATTTCCTTAAAAACTATTTTACAAAGGTGTGGGTTGAAAAGTGTTATTTAATGGGCCACTTTATTCATCTTACCCCATTTTTTATTCAAACTAGGATTTTTGTTTAAAATCTTATCTAACTTAATTTTAAATGCTTTATGTTTTACATGGTTCGCATGATCCGCACCGCTCGCAAGTCCACCGGAGGGAGAGTTCCCGTAGTTGCCCTTGCCCTGAAAGAGGAGAATCGTCCGGTGACGTATCTCTCCTACGGATTAGCTGTAGGAGGCTTGTTGCGCCGTCTTCGGTGCATGCTCCAAGCTGCCGGCAATACGGGCAAGCTAATCATACACTATAGCTCCACCAGGACCATCCGTGAGAAGAGGGGAGAATGGAGTTCAAAGATGAGGATTATCCACGAAAATCAGCTGCTTAATATCCACCGCTCTCCAGCTTGTCGAGCGACACAGGTCGATGCGGAGAAGGATGTCACCTGAGAGGCAATCACCTGTTAGAGTCACATCTATCATCGTCAACTGGACAGGAGTGAGTACATGTATGTCCTCCAGCGCGAGAGTGGTACAACAGAGTACAAGTACCCGCCAGTGCAGCAGGGGACTTCCCATGAGCACATGGACTTGTGCTTGGAGCATGCTGCTATGCTCAGCACTCGACTGCAGGAGTGTCAGCAGGAGCTTCAGGATGTTCGTGACACCCTAAAGGAAACCGAGGCGTTGCTTCGAGCCTGCTTGAGGACAAGAGAAAGAGGAGATGGTAATGAACTGTGTGTCACCGTGAATGACACATGGACTCCTGACTCCCCAGATCGCCGGGCGATCAGGCGTCGTCGCACTTCTCCACCAGCAGCCTCCCCACCCAAAGCGGAGTCAGAAGGCAGCCGCAATAATGAGGAAGATCCCGAGGAGCCAGCTCAGTGATACGAGTAGTGTAGAGTCCTTCCCTTAGTTTAGTAGGATGTCGAGTAGTCGAGTCGTTGCCTTAGTTAATGGTGTGTTAATGCTTGGTGTGTGACGTGAGTTGTGGAAGCCATGGGCGTTTGTCCACAACCTCGTCTTTAGGTTGTTTTGCTTTGGTGTGTGAACCCATATGAATTAAGAGTGCATTTATGTTCACGTAAGACAAGAAATCCTCAGAAAATATAAATGAAATAAGTTCTCAAAATCTTAAAGTTTAAGCAAGCAAAAACTGGTAAGTTAATACGTAATGCTTTAAAATTAACATCTTGTTAATCATGATAGATGGCCGGAAGAGGAAAGGGTCGTGGTGCCAACCCCGCCAACAACAACGATGAGGTCGGCAACCCTCATCTTTCTGGAGGCCAAGACAGGGGTGGTCGCCGTGAAGGAGTTGATCCCATCCACCAAATGTTTGAGAATCAAAATCAGCTCATCCAGAACCTGACTCAAGTGGTGGCCAACTTGCACCAAGCTCCACCTCCACAAGCTGCACCACGCCAACCAAGGTTGAGTGAGTTTCTAGGAACTCAACCTCCGAAGTTTGCAAGTGCTGCTGAACCTCTAGAGGCAGATGATTGGCTAAAGACCATTGAGAGCAAGATGAGGATTATAAAATGCCAAGGGTATGAGAGGGTGCTGTTTGCCTCTCACCAATTACATGGGCCTGCTGCTGATTGGTGGACCGCTTACGTGGCCGCCCATCATGACCCTGAGAACATCACTTGGGAAGAGTTCAAGCGTAGCTTCCGCAACCATTACATACCAAGGGGTGAACTCAAAAACAAGAGAAAGGAATTCTTGGGATTGCAGCAAGGAAACATGACTGTGAGGGAATACCTCACTAAATTCACTCAACTATCCCGTTATGCCCCACGGGACATAGAGACTGATGAGCAGAAACAGGATTGCTTCGTGGAAGGACTTACAGCAGAAATGCAGTGTGCAATGTCCTCCAACGAGTATGAAAGTTTCCAAAAGATGGTGGACAGAGCATTTGTTGTGGAAAGGAAGCTGAAGGCCTTGGAAAATGAAAACAAGAGGAAGGTCGGATGGTCACACCAAGCCTCGGGTAGCAACACCCGCCCACGTCTGATGCAGCAACCCGCAGGGCAGACGAGCCGAGCTGCGGTACCCTACTCAGCACCGAGAGGGTACAACCCGAACTTCAGGCCTCCGTCCGCACCAACGCAGCCACAATGTCAGTTTGTACAGCAACCTCGCCCCGCATATCAACCTCGACCAGCAGTACAAGGACCCCCGAATCAACCCCAAGACAACAAAGGCCAGGCACCTAAGGTCGGGGTGCAATGCTTTAACTGTGGTGAAGTGGGGCACTACGCCCGTAAGTGCCCAAAGAAGAAGCCCGTGCAGCCGCAACAGCAGAATGTGATGCGAGGACAGGTGAACCACATGACCATGGAGGAGGCGCAAGAGGCACCTGACGTGGTAGTTGGTGAGTTTCCTTCCAATTTACACATTGCAACCCTGTTGTTCGATTCTGGTGCTACCCACTCGTTCATTGCCCAAGGGTTTGTTAAGAAGCATGATTTAGCAACAACACAAATGAACCATATGCTAGCTGTAAACTCTCCAGGGGGAGAAATAAGGACAAGACAAGTGTGTCCAAAGGTGAATCTAGACATTAATGGGGTAGTATTTACTGCCAACCTCATAGTGATAGATTCACAAGGGATAGATATTGTCGAAGTGTGCGATCGACACTTCCCCCGGGCCTGCACTGGGCAGCCCGCGGAGGTTCTTTTTTCGGAGGGGCTAGTCCCTAGCGGAAAGCTTGCGCAGTTGGACGAGTTAGTAAGAGCTTGACACGGCGAGTTTTACGTGGTTCAGGCCGCCGGAGCGTAAAACCCTACGTCCACGGCGAGCTATGGAGCTCGCTGTATTGCTTGCTGCTCAGGGCCGGAGGCCTGAGCTTGGGGGTGGGTTACAGCTTGAGAGTGTATGGCTAGCGTATGAGTTGCAAAGTGCGAACCCTTGCTATCGACGCCTACCCGAGCCTTTTATAGTCCAAGACTCGGGCGGCTTACAAGGGGAGCCGGGACCCGACAGGTGGTCCCGGGAAGATTGTCTGTTATCTACCGTATCTGTAGTTACGCCGGTAGTTGCCTCTGGTCGAAGGCTTCTGAGTCTTCATCTTGCCGCCCTGCCCATGCCGCATGCTAGTCGTAGTGGTTGATGACGGCGCAGGCGGCATGGGATGTCTTGTCACGGCGTTTATTAGCTGGCAGGTTCTGACACCGCGCGCCAGTCTGTGATGCGACTGGGCACAACGGCACCTGACAGACGCGTGCTCCGCGTTTCCGCATCTTGGGAAGACGCGGGCCTTGAATACCTTGTACGGGCAAGGTGTGGGGCGCCTTTACGCCCGCTGCCTACCGCTCGGGGGCAGGCAGCACCGTTCTTCTGGCCACGTGGCTGGTCCGGAGCCCTTCTCTGAGGCGAGAAGGGTCCGGCCTGCGGGGCACGTGGAGCCTCCGGACCTCTCCCCGCGGAGGGGGAGGTCCAGCTTCTGTATGCCACGTGGCGGGCCCGGAGCTCTCCTCTGCGGAGAGGGAGGTCCGGCCCCGCTGGACGCGTGGCGTCTTCGGACCTCTCTCCCGCGGAGGGGGAGGTCCGGCTTCTGTATGCCACGTGGCGGGCCCGGAGCTCTCCTCTGAGGAGAGGGAGGTCCGGCCCCGCCGGACGCGTGGCGCCTTCGGAGCTCTCCCTGCGGAGAAGGGCGAGTACCTTAGGCATTTTACCCTGTGCGCGGGGGTACCCCATATCTCAGGTACCGACAGTGGCCCCCGGGCCCATCTCGGGGGAGATAGCGAGCCCGAGGTGGGACCTCCGTCTCTTCCGATCCGCGCACTTTCTCTAAGTCCCGAATTGACCGCTGCCGGAGCACGAACGGCCGCGGGGTCGTGAGAGCGTGCGCTCACTTGATGATTGCTTTTACTGTGGCGGTTCCCAAGGCTGCCACTTCTGCACGTTGCGGCGCTTTCTTCGGGAACCGCCGAAGTGCCTTGCCGGCTCATCTTCTCAGGAGACTGACTCCTTGACCCCACCGCTTTAGTTAAGCGGCTTGGGCCCACCCGTCATCGGCATTCGGTCTAGGAACCGAAGCGGTTGCCGGTGCGGGATATTCGAAGAGTTCCGAATCGCTTGGAATTGCACCGGGAATCTTTTTAGAGGGGGTCTTACCCACATTGCAGCTTCCCTTCGCACTTCTCAGTGTTTCTTCTCGGACTCTTGTGCTTTTGCTCTCTTGCTTTTGAGTTCTCCCTTGCCATGGATTCCAACCCGCTGCCAGAGAAGAAACGCGCTCGATCTCCTCCAGCAACGGCGTCGGTGCCAAGTCGGGATTCTGGGGTGCCTGACACTCCCTCCGGTGGCGACTCGAAGAGGCCCCGGGTTGACGTGCTGGGGGAAGCTTCTGGGGCGTCCCCTGTTCCGCCAGTCCAAGCGACTGCGGAGCTGCCGTCAGTGACCATAGCGGGCTCTAGGAGTCCTACCCGGCTCGGAAGTCGGGGTTCAGAGCTCGCTGGAGTGTCAGCGCTTCCCGGCCTTCCCCGTCTTGCGGGGAATCTGTGCCGCAGCGTTCGGAGCCAGGGGCAACTGCCGCGGCCCCCAGGCCAGCGTGAACTTCTCCTATTCCGGTGTGCCCGGACTCCGCGGCGGCGTCGTCTCTTCCTGCCGAGACGGCCACCGCGGCCCCCAAGCCGGCGCAGGTCGACCCTGCACTAGGCGGCCCGGCCTTTTCTCCAGCACCGCCTTCCCCGGTTCGCCCCTCTCCTCAGATCAAGGAGCCAGAAGCTGAAGAGAGCCCGGCAGGCCTGGCTGCCAAAGCCTCGGAGCCAGCTTCACCTGATCGGCGTCTCGTCTCAGTTGCTGGTGCACCAACTCTTCCTGAGGAAGAGGTAATGGAGGAGGTCGGGGGGACTGCCCCGGCCTCTGTTGCTCCATTGCCTCTGGCGGATGCCTTCGCGCTTGCCGAGACAAGTGTTCGGCAGGTCTTGGCTGCATTAGGGCGCGAGCGGAAGGAGTATACGGTTGAACGGGATCGCCTCCTCACCTGGGGGAACCTTTTGCGGGAGAGGACCGCAAAGGTTAAGAGTGAGCTCGACTCCAAGCAGGAGTTGCTCGATTTCAGGGAAGCGCTCATCGACTGGATGAAGCGGGCTGTTGACCGATGGACACCCAGTCGTGGCGGATCAACAGGGAGGCCCTGGAGGCACACGCCCAGGCCGAAGAGAGCCTCTCTGCTGCTGTGGAAATACGGCAGTGGTTGGAGCGCCGTGAACTCGCCGTTGAGGAGCGGGAGCGTTTCGTGGCAGCTGAGGCAGAGAGGGTCGCCGCGCAGCTGGCCGCGGGCGAGGATGACCTCCGAGCTCGGATGGAGGAGCTGGAGATTCTGAAGGCAAACCTCGACTTGAGGGAGGAACAGGTCTCCCATGATCGCCGGGCGGTCTTGGATCGGGAGTTGACCGCCGGCTTCAAGGCCGCTGAGTTGGAGCGGCTAGCCAAGACTCTCCACCTTCGGGAGAGTTCCCTGGCGGCCAAGGAGAAGGAATTCTCCGAGAGGAACCTGGAGGCTCTGCAGGCGGCCCGCCGCGAGGTGGAGGAGCTCTCAGCCTTGCGGTCCTCCGAGGCTCTTGCGGTCTCAAGCTTCGTGGATCGAGCGGGGTCCGCCCTGATCCCTCTTGGCTTCAGTCCGGTGAGGGCCGCGACTCCCGCATTGAAGGTGGCAGAGGTGATCCCTGCGTTGGAGTCGATCGGCGCCAAGCTGGACAGACTCGACTCGGTGGTCGCCAGCGAGCTTGAGGCCGAGGGTCGCGGCTTAGCTTTAGAGGTCGCTTCGCATGTGCTGGCATGCTTCAAGAGCCGCGACCCCTCTTTTTCGCTAGAGCCAGCGAGAGAGGGCCCAGCCGCGGAGCAGGAGGAAGCTGCCAGGGCTGAAGTCGAGGATGTGGCCGCCCTTGTAGCCGCAAGGTTCCGGCGAGAGCCAGGAGGTCCTTAGGACTTGTTTCTCCCTTTTTTATCGAGTCTGTAGTCCAGCTCATGGAGCCTTGCTTAATTTGACTCTCTTGGATACTTGTGTCTGTGATGCTTTTTCTCTCCTTATTGGCTTTGCCTGGCTGAGTCCTTAGCTCCGCAAGGTACTCAGAGGCCATTTCCAATCTCGGAGCTTTGCACAGACACCCTCCCCGGGTCCTAACCGTGTTAGGGGCCCCCGGAGGTCTCCGAACCTCGCCCTATGGGGGGCTCCAAATCTGCCTGCCACGTGGCGGGTCCGGAGCTCCTCCTTAAGAGACGGGAGCTCCGGCCATGTTGGACACGTAGGGCTTTGGGAGCACTCCCACTGAGGGGGGAGGTCCGGTTCCTGCCTGCCACGTGGCGAGCCCGGAGCCCTCCTCAAGGAAGGAGAGAGTTCTGGGCCCGCTGGACACGTGGGGCCCTCGGGCCCCGCCCCTGCTGGAGGGGCAGGTCCCGGTCCTTCCAGTCCCAGGCCGGAGTAGCTGGTAGCTCCTTTCCCCCCCCTTCATGCAGTCCCTATTGCCGTAACCTGGAGGTCCTGCACACAGGCAGAGGAAACGTAATTCTCCTCGTGGGGTCCTCCCCTCCCGTCTCCTAGTCTTATCCGTCTTATGGTCCTGACCCGCTATACGGGGCTTGGACAATTCTGTGCACGAGGCGCCGGAGCTCCGGCTCCCTCCGAGGTCCGGGTACGGCCGTCCGATCCCTAGTACCGGGCCATGCGCTAGGGAAGCAGAGTGCACGCGCTTTGGGTTCATGACCAGGCAAAGCGGACGTACTCCCCTGGACCTCCGGAGGGCAGGATGCGCATGCTTTGGGCTCTGGGCCGGCTAAGTTGGATACGCACCCTGGACCCCCCATGCACAACGTTGGCCTTTCCTGGAGGTAACCAACTGGCACCACAACACCTGACTGGGGGAGGCCCGAGAGACTCACTCGGCCATCGGCAGGTGCCTCAAGCGCAGCCGCCTTCGGTAGGATAGCAAATGCCGACTATGGATGAGCGCAGGAGAGGGGTAGCTAGATGTACGATGAACATACAGAGATAGTGCGATCATAAAAATTAATGCATAATTTAAATGAGCGCATGAGAGAGAGCTAAGTAGAACAGGTCTCTGTATTCGTGCCCATAGGTGGAATTCTGGCTGTACATGGGGGCAATGTTCCGCCTCGTCTACAAGGAAAGCAAGACTCTACGCGCTTAGGGTCGGAACCAGGCTAAACTGGACGTAGTCCTGTACCGTCCCTTGAGACTTAGCTACCCCAAGCTCTGTTCCTAAATTCTATGGGGTCTATTACAGAAGTGAATAACCCTGTTCTACCGATGCTCAGTAAGTAGGACTTACAGTGTTGCTTCATGGCAAGGATTTTTTGGGAATGGATCCCACTCTCGGTTGAAAGGCATGTGTACCTGGGGCGGCAGCTTTCATGATTCAGAAGGGACCTCCCCTGCTGGGGGAGAGCTTATGGGTCCTTCTTGGAATATAGCGTGCCGCTTCACCAGGTTGCCCTCTTGCGGGCCCCCGTCGCGTTTGGTTCTTTGGCGGTAGTGCTTAGAGCATTAGCCGAGACCGTGTGTTGTGGGGTGTTCCCTGCAAGCCGAGTCTTGTCGAGGTTGTTATCTTCACGCTGGATCAGGTCCTGTGCGGCTTCTCCTGGGGGCCCCGGGGAGTTCTCCCCTTCTGGCTAAGGCCTTCAAGGGGTAGGTAGACCCGGGCTCGTCTTGGATGACCTAAGGCGTCTTCCCCTTCTGGCGAGGCCTTCAAGGGGTTGACAGACCTTAGGCGGCCCCCGAGAGGTATGTTCGTGGCCCGGAGGCGCACCGCAGTTGGCTAACGCCCTGGCCTGTCACCGTCGGAACTGGAGTCCTCACTGTCATGCACTGTCTTTATGACACGCTGAGGCTCCTGGAACCCCACCTGGTGGGCAGCAGTGACTGGGGCATCGACCTTCTGTTTGCCATCCCTCTGAGGGTAGGGCGGCGCTTCAGCCCTCTGCTGTCTTCCTTTGCGGAAGCGCTCTGCGAGCCTCTGGATCTCTCAACACTCGGCAGCAGTATGGTTGCAGGTGCCATGCACGGGGCATAGCCCGCCTTGGTCACTATCTGGGGCCGGTGATTGCCGCTGTCTTTTGTCGGGGCGTGGCCCCCGAGCTCCACTGGTCGTCGCAGCTGCGGCGACGGGGGCCGTGAATGGTGACTTCATCTTGCCACCCCCCCAGTTCTTGGTCTTCTTGCCACCCCCATAGGCAGCAGCACCGGACCCGGGCTGTCCTCCTGACTCGGAGGTCGGCAGCGCGTGCCATTTCCGCCCTTCAGCTGCTCTGGCGCACTTGTCCGCCAGGCTGAAGAGCTCCGAGACGTTGCGAACCTCTATGGTCGCGAGCTTCTCAAGCATTTTCTCGTCCCGGACACCCTGTCGGAACGCCACCACCACAGAGGCGCTTTGGATATGTGGGATGGTGTTGCGCACCTGAGAGAACCGCTGGATGAAAGAGCGCAGCGACTCCCCAGGTTGTTGTTTGACGGCGTGGAGGTCAAGCTCCGTGCCGGGACGGGTGTAGGAGCTGCCGAAGTTGGCGACGAACTGCCGGCAGAGCTCCCCCCAGGAGGTTATGGACCCCTGAGGTAGGTTCATGAGCCAAGACCGAGCTGGGCCGGTCAAGGCGACGGGGAAGTAGTTGGCCATGATAGCCTCGTCCCCTCCTGCGGCAAGTACGGCGGTGGAGTAGATCTGGAGGAACTCCGCTGGGTTGACGCCGCCGTCGTACTTCTCGGGCAGGTGCGGGCGGAACTTGCGTGGCCACCTTGCGAAGCGAAGGTGGGGTGCAAGGGCCGCACATCCTGCACCTGCTGTCGCAGGTATAGGCGCTGCGAACGCTTGGTTCGCACCTGGCGCTGCGTATCCCGGCATGGGCAAGGCTGCACCATAGACCGGGGCCGCTACTTGCGGCGCATATGGTTGTGGCATATGCTGCGCAGCATATGCCTGAGGCGGGGCTCGCATGGCGAAGACCTGCCCTTCTGGTTGTGTCGAGGCCGACGACATGCTGTCGCCTGCCTCATGGTTGCGACGCCTTTCTCGGCGTCGCTCGAGGTACACCCGGGTGTCCTGCCCCAAGTGGCACCGTTCCAGTTCCCTTCGCAGGTCCATCGACAGGAGCCTGGAGGAGCTGGAATCTGCCGTTAGCCCGTCAACCGTGGGTGTGCGCGTCAGCGACACAGCCGTTTGCCCTGGGCGCCGTCCTCGCCGAAACCGAGGGTTCGTGGCGGCGACGACGAGGCGGTCCACCTCGCGGACCCATTGTTGGGTCGCTGAATGGGGCGCATCCCCCGCAGGTGGGTTGCGCAGCAGCGCTCTTGCTGCAGCTAGCGCACCTCCATGGTGTACGCTCAGCGCTGCAGAAGACCTCACACTGGTCGAGGCCTGCATAGCCGGAGTCGGTGTTGCCGGAGTCGGCTGCTGGCTACCCGCTTGTGCTGACACACTCCGTCCTGAGTGTGTCGACATGTACTCCCCAGTGGTCACGGTTCGCCGTGAACGCGGAGGGGGAGAGTTTGCCGTTGAAGGAAGCTTGGTCATCTTTGTCGGCGGAAACTCGTCGCGCTAGGGGAAAAGCCCCCTACCTGGCGCGCCAAATGTCGAAGTGTGCGATCGACACTTCCCCCGGGCCTGCACTGGGCAGCCCGCGGAGGTTCTTTTTTCGGAGGGGCTAGTCCCTAGCGGAGAGCTTGCGCAGTTGGACGAGTTAGTAAGAGCTTGACACGGTGAGTTTTACGTGGTTCAGGCCGCCGGAGCGTAAAACCCTACGTCCACGGCAAGCTATGGAGCTCGCTGTATTGCTTGCTGCTCAGGCCCGGAGGCCTGAGCTTGGGGGTGGGTTACAGCTTGAGAGTGTATGGCTAGCGTATGAGTTGCAAAGTGCGAACCCTTGCTATCGACGCCTACCCGAGCCTTTTATAGTCCAAGACTCGGGCGGCTTACAAGAGGAGCCGGGACCCGACAGGTGGTCCCGGGAAGATTGTCTGTTATCTACCGTATCTGTAGTTACGCCGGTAGTTGCCTCTGGTCGAAGGCTTCTGAGTCTTCATCTTGCCGCCCTGCCCATGCCGCATGCTAGTCGTAGTGGTTGATGACGGCGCAGGCGGCATGGGATGTCTTGTCGCGGCGTTTATTAGCTGGCAGGTTCTGACACCGCGCGCCAGTCTGTGATGCGACTAGGCGCAACGGCACCTGACAGACGCGTGCTCCGCGTTTCCGCGTCTTGGGAAGACGCGGGCCTTGAATACCTTGTACGGGCAAGGTGTGGGGCGCCTTTACGCCCGCTGCCTACCGCTCGGGGGCAGGCAGCACCGTTCTTCTGGCCACGTGGCGGGTCCGGAGCCCTTCTCTGAGGCGAGAAGGGTCCGGCCTGCGGGGCACGTGGAGCCTCCGGACCTCTCCCCGCGGAGGGGGAGGTCCAGCTTCTGTATGCCACGTGGCGGGCTCGGAGCTCTCCTCTGCGGAGAGGGAGGTCCGGCCCCGCTAGACGCGTGGCGTCTTCGGACCTCTCTCCCGCGGAGGGGGAGGTCCGGCTTCTGTATGCCACATGGCGGGCCTAGAGCTCTCCTCTGAGGAGAGGGAGGTCCGGCCCCGCCGGACGCGTGGCGCCTTCGGAGCTCTCCCTGCGGAGAAGGGCGAGTACCTTAGGCATTTTACCCTGTGCGCGGGGGTACCCCATATCTCAGGTACCGACAGATATTATTTTGGGCGTGGATTGGTTGACCAAACATAAAGGAATCATCCATCGTTCGACAAGAACGGTGGAACTAACTCACCCTAGTGGCACAAGAGTAAAGTTCATAACTATACAAGAGCCTAGGAGGGACATTAAACTCAATCAAGTTGAGGTGGAAGTGGAGGAGATCAGGATCCGACTATTCCATTCATCCTGGGAGTACGAAGATGTACCAGAACCTCAAGAGCAGGTATTGGTCGTATGGCATGAAGCAAGATGTCGCAGAACATGTTGCCCTATGTGACACATGTCAGTTGGTGAAAGCGGAACATCAACGACCCGCGGGATTATTGCAACCACTCAAAGTGCCTGAATGGAAATGGGAAGAAATCGGTATGGATTTCATAGTGGGATTGCCTAGGACCCAATCAGGATATGATTCGATATGGATCATCATCGACAGGCTAACCAAGGTAGCTCATTTCATCCCCGTGAAAGAAAGCTACAACGGATCCAAATTGGCAGAATTATACATGTCAAGGATCGTGTGTTTCCATGGAGTGCCAAAGAAGATAGTGTCAGATCGAGGGACACAGTTCACCTCAAGGTTCTGGCAGAAGTTGCATGAAACCATAGGAACTCATCTAAATTTTAGTTCTGCCTATCATCCCCAAACTGACGGGCAGACGGAAAGAACTAATCAGATCCTTGAAGATATGCTGAGAGCGTGTGCACTCAAAAACAATCGGAGTTGGGATAAGAACTTACCGTATGCGGAGTTCTCCTATAACAACAGCTATTAGGCTAGTATGAAGATGTCACCGTTTGAAGCTTTGTACGGGAGGAAGTGTAGAACTCCACTATTTTGGAACCAAACGGGGGAAAGCAAAGTGTTTGGACCCGAAGCACTACAAGAAGCCGAGGCGAAAGTGAGGGAAATTCGCAACAACTTGAGGATAGCACAGATACGACAAAAGAGCTATGCCGATGTACGAAGAAGAGAGCTCGTTTTCAACGTGGGGGACTATGTCTATCTCAAGGTGTTCCCTATTCGAGGACTTCGTTGGTTCAAGGTGAAAGGGAAGTTATCACCTCGATACATCGGACCCTTTCAAGTTCTGGAGAGGAAAGGCGAAGTGGCATATCAACTAGAATTATCGGCTCGCCTATCGGACGTGCATGATGTATTCCATGTGTCACAGCTCAAGAAATGTCTAAGGACGTCTGAAGAGATGTTACCCATGAACGAGGTTGACGTAGCTGAGGATCTGTCTTATGCCGAACAACCGTTCAAGATTTTAGAGACAATGGAACGCCTCACAAGAAATAAAAGAATCCGGATGTGCAAGGTGCAGTGGAAGCATCACTCGGAAGAGGAAGTCACATGGGAGCGAGAAGACGAGCTTAAGGCACAGTTTCCGGAATTGTTTTCCTAGAACCACCAATCTCGAGGACGAGATTTTTTTTAGGGGGGTAGAGCTGTAACACCCCAAAACTTGTTAAGAGGGGAATTTAAAAATTTTTGGACGTATTGC
Source organism: Neostapfia colusana (assembly GCA_030760725.1). Taxonomy (NCBI): domain Eukaryota; kingdom Viridiplantae; phylum Streptophyta; class Magnoliopsida; order Poales; family Poaceae; genus Neostapfia; species Neostapfia colusana. The sequence goes on from JASWHV010000011.1 coordinate 80,562,360, forward strand.
ATGTGGTGCAGAAATTCAAATTCAAATGGGAATTCAAATTAAACTCAAAATAGAAAAGAAAAAGAAAAAGAAAAAGAAAAAACAAACCCCCCAACCAGTGGGCCGAAACCCACCAGCCGGTCCACCTCACCCCCGCGCCAGCCCGCAGCCGCGCGCCCCGCTTTCTTCTCACTGACGTGTGGGGCCCGCCATCTTCTTCCTCCTCTCGCGCGCGCGCTCGGCCGACCGGGACTCCTCTCTCCCCCGAATCAAAACCACCCCGGATACTCGCGTATGCCAGCCGAATTTCAGTTCTGGACGACGCAAACTCGATCACAACCGAACGCCGCCCTCCCCCGGCTATATAAACACCGGCATCTTCCCGATTTTCACCCGCGGTCAGAGCGACGTGGCCGCTTGTGCGCCGTCTATTTTAAATCGCACGGTAGAATTGAAATCCCCGTGTACCGGTTCGACGTTATAATCTGAGCCGTCTATTTTAAATCGGACGGTCCACGTCAGCCCCGCGTTATAAAGGCCGGGATTCTTACGCGCTACCCCCTGGGGATATCGGAAAATACGAGCTAGCCCCGGAAACTTCTGATCTAGCCCCTGGAACTTCAGAAATTCATGTAAATTCAATTAAAAATCAGTTTTAGCCCCTGGACTTAATAAAAATTAGCAAAACCCCTCTGTTATGCATAGTTAGGCCCCTGGAAATTCTTAAAATAATATAATAGACCCTGTAGTGGGGTGAGTTTACCTTTTTAACCCTATGTGATATTAAATTTAGGAATTTGAATATGTGATTAGTATTTAAAATTTAAAAGATGGGACAAACACATTGTAAATTCAAATTTAAACTTTCCTAGCACTTGGAAAAACTTTGGAGTGAGATAAAAATAGATTTTTAGCTGAAATGAATCTGTTGAATTGATTGTTCACATTTATTAGTTATAGGGATACATTTTTAGACTAGGAAATAATTCTGAAAATTGGTAAAATAAATGTAAAATAGTTCACATCAGAGGAGAAGTTCAAAAATATATTATTTAATATTTTAGATCAGAACCTATTCTGTTTAGATGAGGTGTCTTACTAAGTGTGAATATAGCAAGCTAAGTGTGAATAACTAGAAAATGATAAATGAAGTTTCCAAAATCTAAAGAATTTAGTTTAGGATTGGTAGAAGGTCTGAAAACCATTTGGAGTAGGAAAATACCTTCCATGCATACTTGGTAGCTAAGATGTGTATCAATTGAATATAAGGAATTTGTTTAAATTGGACATTCATATATATTATGCAAACATAAATCTGAATACAAAAGTTAGAAATCATATGCACATGTTTAAAAGTGCATGTAAGCCCAAAATCAACACACATAGAGTAACCACAACACATAGAAATGTGAATGACTTTCATAAATGTGAATGTGTGGTTTGTATGAAGTGAGAGTGTGAACTAGGTCTTATGGATTGTTGTTTTCTTTTGCTACGTGTGATGGTATGAGTAGAACCTGCTCCAGAGCAAGTTCTTCCTTTCCAAGATCAGGACTATCCATTCCCAGAGCAGCAGGAAGAAGGCAAGTTTCCTTGACTACTTTGTTCCTATACTAGGATGTGTAGATAGAATTATTTGCATTGTCAATTGAAATATGAAACCCATGCTAGGAAGTTTCCCTAGAATTGCATTACCTTGTTTTCCTTGTAGCTTGGGATGGGATTTTATTTTATTATGTCATTCATTCATATTACTTGTGCTTAGCCATGCTTAGAATGGGATAATTGGGATATGAGATCATCAGTTTATTTACCATACTCTTGAATGAGATGTTATGAGTTATGTAGAGGTAGGGATCAAGGCAAGTTGGATGATTTGGTTGGTGTTGGGTGCACGAGACTCGGGTTTGTGTTTAGTACTTGCCTGGATCCTAAGGACCGGTTCATGGAGCATGTAACCTGGCTTTACCGTGCCAACCACATGCTGAGATGGGGCAGCTTAGACAATTAATTAGGTGTATCCCCGGCGTAGTATGGGTGTGTTGGATGGTGCGGGGAGTAGGTGTCAGCTGGACTACCATATGAACCGCAAGGCTCAAGAGGGGGCCACTGCAGCGGGGTTGGAGCCTCTTGTATGCTGTTAGGGGTGAAACCTCAGTGGGCCCACGCTCATCAGGAATCCCTTTGTAAAGGCTTCGTAGTGATCTCCTGGCTACACACCTGGGAAGTGTGAATGTGGTTCGTAGCCACTGGCATAATGGAGGTTCTTCTAGTCCACCCGACAACGGGGGATGAAATCACTACATGTGGGTACAGTGGTGCAAACTCTGCAGAGTCAAAACTGTCATGACAGCCGTGCTCACGGTCAAGAGCGGCTTGGACTTATTCATGATTAGAGGATGATTGGCTTTGGAAGTTGTGGATGTTAAGCGGGGAGCTTAACATTGGAAATGATGTTATGGTTATTTGATTATGATGATGGGATGGGAGATTGGGATCATTTCACCTATGTAGTAATGTAGATGCTTAATAAGCTAAGGTGGTAGGCAATAATTGCGTAGTGCTTCAACCATGAGTTCAACATCTCCTTGTTCTAGCCATACATGACATAACTTTCCCACACTTGCTGAGTACCAATAGTACTCAACCTTGCATATTTGTTGGTTTATATTGCTGCTCAGGTTAAGAGAATAATGTGGTGTTTAATGATCAAGACTTTGGACCTGAAGAAGGTTTCTAGGTTCATGGAGTCCCCTGGGCAATGCCTGTGACGAAGCCCACAAGAATAATATTTCCGATGTTGTTTTATTTACATATTATGAACTTATTATCGTCCATCGAGACGTATGCTATGTAAGACTTATTTATATTCGACACCTGGCTTGTAATAAATGATGTTTCACTATTTGTCATCACATGTATGAGAAAATGATCCTGGCATACATGTGATATTCACTCGGTTGTTCTTCGGAGAAACCGGGTGTGACATCACTAAATTGGTAGGTTATAATACTTCATTACTCGTTAAGTAGATCAGTGGAAAACTCCTAAATATCTCTGCGTTAACAGTTTACTTTTCTGTGAACGGACTAGTCCGCCCCGTGGCTGACTAGTCCGCACTCTGCAAGCTAATTAGTTTTTATTAAGTCAAATCTCAGGTGTTTCGCCTATTCACCCCTCTAGGCAACTTTCAATGTCGTACACACACAACACCACTGTACTGCTTAGGCCTTTTGGCCTTTTCAACGCACTACTAACACCACTCAGCTCAATATTTTCACTGCACCATGCAGACTTACTACTAGTCACACATAGGGGTGGTAAACGGGCTCAGCTCATGGACCCTTTTCATAATTTATTTTGGTCCATATTAAATATTAGTTCAAAATGAATATAAATTTGATACCATACTATTCGATCCGACCCTTCACATTATTTATTTTTTGGACCTTTTATTGGCCCTGGTCACACATGCACCGTGCTGCACTTAATTTTTTAATAGACATACACACTAACAAATAACAAGATTAAACCCAACACTACACACTCGGGTGACATGATGCAGCCAACAAGCGGTGATCCCCCCTGATGTATCAACATTTGGTAAACTATGGACTATCATATTCTGACCATGTATGATATTTAAAGGGCATACCCAGTGCTGAAAGCTCCCACACGTTGTGGGGTCTGGGGAAGGAGATTTCTAGGCAGCCTTCCCCTTGCTTATTTTGCAAGGAGGCTATTCGAACCCAGTACCTCCAGGACACGAGACTCTACCACTGCGACAGGTCTGCCCTTTCGATCATGTATGATATTTACAAAAGAAATATCTTAAAGACTTGTAAGATGTCTAACCTCATTGTTAACATGACTATAAACCGACCTACCACAACCAGAGTTTTGAAAAGTGTGAATAATAGAGGCACAGTTAGTTTGGACTAGGATTTGGTCCTCAAACCACTCCCTCGCTAAATTAATGCCTTCCGTAACCGCACTGATTTCAGCTTTCATGATGTCACTACAACTGAATAGATACTGGTAAGTCGATAAATATCTGTACACTTCGAGCCCCTTAGAATCACCCTAGTACTAGCCTTATCAGAATAGTCAAATGGACCATCAACGAACAATGCTACATAATCTGAAGCAGGCTTCAGCCAAGATGGGCACTTAGGCCATGGTGATGCCTTGATGGAGGAACTCAAGTAATAAAAGGCTTGCTTTCCTTTAATACCATCGGCAACAAAATTTTGTCAGATGAGGAACAATGAGTCGAAATACTGAGCACAAGTACCGCGTTGATACCTTAAAACAAGGGTGATCAACTTGTCATGGACAAAATCATTCCTGAGGTTCCATATTCTCCGTAGCAGCATTATAATCATGTTTTGCACCTCGGCTGAAACTTAGTCGAGAAGATGGAATAGCCATTACAAACTTGAATTTTCGAATACTATGATAGTTTGGCAAAGGTCTTCCCTCATGTTGTCCTATAGATTAACTGCATTAGTACAGGTAATCAGGCAGTGGAATGAGTCTTCCAATACAGCATCACAGAGGCCACATACATCTAGGACCCCCAGGTGTTGCCTCTTCATATTAGAATAAGTTACTAACGCATCAGTAATCACCTTTAAAGCAAAGATTTTCATTTTTGGAGAACTGAGGAATTCCATATTAATTTCCACATTGGTCTTGATCCATCAGGTTTGAAACCCGTTGCACCCCCTACAGTATGATCAATATGAGATGATATAGCGAGATACGCAGTTTTGACGGAAAAAATTACTGATTTCTCTGGTGCCACACAATCTAATCCTGTTCAATTGCTTCCACATCAACCAGAAGGAAGAATCTATAGAGGCGTGAAGAGTCCCATGCACCATCTGTTGGAATTTGGCCTCTATAGGCAGAAGTCTTTCATGGGCTAATTTGTGTGGACCGAATATCCTGATGAAAAAGACAATATGGTGTGTAGAGTGGCATGAGTCTTTAGTATTTTTATCTAGGGTAGACGCACTCCAATATATATAGTGGTTCTTTGAGTGGTTCTCAACATGAGAATAATAAAGGACTGTGAGATTGCTAGGAGCACAAACACACACGCACGCACGCGGGGGTTCGCCTTTTACTCGTGTTCAACGCATGACTCATGACTTGCGCTATCGTATCGTGACGAATTGTGTTCTATCAATCGGTTTTATTTGCTATCACGCGTATAAAGCGGTGCTCTATCAACACCTAGACTATCATCTCAACATGAGGAGTAAATGTGCATGTTTATTATGCATTATGCTCTTTTACTGGTCTTATCATGAGGAGAAACTGAGAGTAATTAGAAGCGTAATTGTGTAGATTTATTACATATTCTGATCCATTACTGGTATCATTATGAGGAGAAATTGAGAGCATAATTGTACACGTTTAATATGTATTATGTGCATTATTGCTCCCTTTAATTGCACGTTAAAAGAATCCAGGAGCCAGTTTTCTGAAATAATGACAAATCGAATTAAAAGAAGACGTCCTGGTTACTACAGAAAAACACATAGAAACTCACCTCAAACGTAATTGTTTTCTACGCAGACGTTTTCTGTCCGTGCAGCAAATTGAGGGAGAGCAGTGCCTCCGAGCTCTGAAGGTCTGCACGGGTGCCGACGATTTGAGAAGTGCACTCGCACGATCGCTGACTGCACTTCCATCAACATCGACTTCATTATCAAGTTCATCGTCTCATCCTCTACTTCATAACAGGATTCTCTGTAAGTATATCACTCGATCCACGTTTATTTAAGGTTATTATGTTTTTATTAGGCAATCTGTCTTTCCATCTTCTGTATGATCATTTTTGTGTAGTACTAGCATAAATTATGTTGATTGTTAGTATACATGTTCTATTTGATTTTCTGTTTCAGTTCATGAAATTAATCAATTGCCATGTTAATTTTCCAACACCATCCTCATTCAAGAAATCCATCACTCCATTATATCCCCTTTGAGATATATGGCAAAAGCTTAGCCTATGGGGGTCCATGGATCTCTCCATACCCTAATGTCAACTATCCATAGCATTTTTCCCCAATAATTCCAACTCATGTTCTACTCATTTCTAGACCACCGAGGTATCAAGTAGATTGTTTGATGGGTAATATTTGGCCTTCAATAATTAAGCACATAATCTCTCAGGCTTATCAACTAGCCGCCATGCATGTTTTGCTAGAAGTGCTTCATTAAACAATCTCATGTCTATAGATCACAAGCCTCCATGATATTTGGGTAATATCATTCTTTAACAAGAAAGCCATGTTATTTTCCTTTTGCCATTCTCTACTCCCCACCAATATTATTGAACAAGCTTAGTCAACTAATCCAAATAGATGATGGAAACTTTGGAATACACTCATTACATATATTGGAATAGCTTACGTCACCACCTTTATCAATATCTCCTTGGCCCCGATGGCAACGTGTACTTGTCGGTCCAATCAATCAAAAGTTTACTCAATCTTGCTTGTAATGACTCAAAACACTATTTGTATATACGACTTTCCGGGACGGGAAACCCAAATACTTTGGACCAAACACATTCAATATATGCTTTAATTACCTTCTCTATCAGACATGATTCTACAAACAAGATGGAATATTTCCCCGGATTAACAAGTTGACCGGTTGTTACGGTATAAGTGTTCAAGACATCCTTAATCCCAGTAGCTAGCTTGCACTGCATTAACTATAAAGAACATTATAGTATCGTATATGAAAAGCAAGTGGGAGATACTATGAGCCATTCAACAAATTTTATAGGATCTAACATTTTATCATTATTTGCCTTGTATAATAACCAGATAAATCATCAATAACAACTAAAAATAAGAATGAGGATAATGGGTCACCATGATAAAGCCTACGGGAAGGTGAATAATTTATTGAGAAGTTTCTCATTAAATTGTACTGCATACTTCACCAAGGTAACACACTATTGTTCAAGAGATCTAGGTAGCTGAGAAACCCCATTTGAGTATGGCTCACTCTAGAAAATCTTAATCCACACGACCATAAGCCTTTTATAGATCCAGTTTATAAGCACAATAACTGCAATCTAAATGATAGGCCTGATACTAAATAGCGAAGTCGTCCACGAATCTAAGAGAGAGAGTGACGAAGGGGGAGACAGAGGAGGTAGACACGACCAAAGATTGGTAGGTTAAGAGCTTCTATGTCTTGCGATGTCGTGACAGAAGGTTAGGAAGGCGCAACGGCTAGCCATGAGTGAGGCGGTGCACAGGCGGGCGGCACTGGAGCGAGAGCACGCGCGAGTGACGCCGGTGCGTGAGCGTGACGGTGACATCTTGTGGCGCGACGACGTCTCCGGTGGCTGGGTAAGGCATTGAGATTAATTTTCTTCGTAGACCTACATAGTCCAAGTGATGATGTGTTAATTATGTGCGCCAGTGGACTATTGGAGCTGAATCCGGAATACAACTAAAAAAGAAATATCCTGAATTTAAAACAGGAAACGTCAAAACTGTTTGAAAAGCTCTGAAATCCGTTTTTGATCCCGATCCTGATGAACCCCGACTCATTTTTATCCAGATTCTAAATAACATTCGAATAATTATAAAACAAAGGGGGAAAATGACATTAGGGACGGGATGGGATTCTCTGAGTACAGTTTTCACCTCTAATATTAAACCAAACGCGGTTATGTTGTCTCCGTGTGCATTGTGTATCTGATTCGCCGTTGGCTTTCATTTTGAGCAGGTCTGCAGCGGGCGCTTCGTCGCAATTCAACACTCGCCACTCCAGCCGCCCAAACCCTCCTCCAAACCCCCCAAATCCACCCACCCAAGAAACCGGAGCCAGCAGCAGGGGAGCAGATGCCGCAGCCGCAAGCGCCGGCGATGGCCCCAGCGTCAGCCGGAATCACCACCGAGCAGATCCAGAAGGTCCTCCTCTCGCCACAACCTATCCGTCCTCCCGGTTGGGCTCCGCGTGCGTGTGTATGTGTGTGTGTGGGGGGCGCTTTTGGGGGCCGTTTCCAGTCAAAGATTGGCTCCCTTTGCTAGAATTAATAAGATGGGTTTATGTACTGGATCGATTAGAGATGGGTTTGGATTGGTGCATTACTTTTGACCCCCCTCTGATCTGACCAGCTTTGGCTGAAGCGGGCGACTCAGTGTTAGGGATCAGTAAAGCGGGGAATAACAGCTTGTGTGAGTGTACCATTCGTTGGCATTTCACTGGCTCCTTTAATGTAGCAAGGTCCGATGTCATATTGCTTTGAGCACAACCAAACTGTTAATTTTCCATGTGCGTTGACCTCATAACTTGCACTCATCTACACTCCATAGCCTGCAAAGAGCTCTCTATGCTTCAAACATTTAGGTTCCTTCCTGTTTTGATTTCAATGTGTTGTGTTGTGATGGAAGATGCCATGACACATTTGATTGCATCTTTGTGGATTATATGCTTTTTGTTGTTTTGAAAATTTCTTAGTTCGGAATTACCTTTTCTACTTCAACTTTTCAAATTGTCCTTGGCTTGGAAAGGAAAACTGCTCACTCTATCAAGCCTCTGTTCCGTCTCATCTGTTAATTTTCTCATCTTTGGGTAATACTCTTTTATTTTCTTAATTAGTACTTGAGTTTTTCTAGTATTTGAACGACCAGCGTGCATTGTGTACTACTGGCATCTCATTAGTTGAAAAAGAATAACATAATTTTGCCTAATGCCCTGCTGATAGCAATGCATATCATTCTTATTGCCGTTGAAGAATAGTTTTATATAAACATACTTGAATAATTCCAAATTACTGTTCAAGCCTGGTCTACCACCTTTTTGTAGCCTAATAGACCAAACATTTGCACTTCAAGAATATTGAACATACCATTGACTCCAACTAGTATTTAGTTCAATAACTTTACCATTAAGTCACGTAGTTTGTCTTCTGCTATCTGGGCATTCAATTGGTTATACAGCTCATTCTTGGAAAATCAGTTTATGTATATCCTGTGATGATGTGTTCATCTGTTCTCATGGAACTAACACATTTAGTATGGTATAGTATTACATATTATAGTTTTGCTCATATTAAAGTTTGAATTCAATGTCTTTTTGTATGTTCTATTGAAAATTTTCATTTGTGCTAATTGATCCCATTTTTTTTGCAGTATCTGGATGAGAACAAGCAACTCATTTTGGCTATTTTGGAAAATCAGAATCTGGGGAAGCTGGCAGAATGTGCTCAGTATGTAAATATTTAAACCTTCTTATGCAGTTTTACTATTTCATATGACCTTTCATTTAACTAAATGACAGTGTTATCCTAAACGGTAAACGGTAAACAGTCGGTGGAGCTCTGTTTACCGTTTAGAAGGTTTAGACGGCGTTTAAACGGTGTTTAAACGGATTAAACGGCGTGTACTGTAGCAGCAAGAAAAAATATTTTTTACTATTCTGCTCTATGGTAGATTTTCAAATCAAGTTCAAATTCATGTTAGGAAATAGGAATAAATTTAACATCGACATTATATAAAAATTAAAGAGACAATCACAATATCAGACCACCAAATAATAATATTGAGACTGAAAAATTGTGCATGTAGTAAACTAAACAAATATTTTAACCTTCAGCTGCTAATGCTGTTTTTATTATATTTTTTGAAACACAAGTAATATAACTTCTAATGTGTTTAAGTGAAGCTTAGAAAATGTTTTGATTTTAATCAATTTTGTGATATTAATTTGAAATCTGGATCTGACTTAGAATTGTAAGTTCACTTTGCCTAAACGGTTCTAAACACGTTTAAACACGTTTAAAATCCGTTTCGTTTAGCCCGTTTAAACGGGCGTTGACCCGTTTAAACGGGTCAACCGTTTAATCTACCGTTTAGGGGCTAAACTATGCAGTTGCCCTCTGTTTAGCGTTTAAACACGTTTAAACAGGTCGTTTAGGCCGTTTAGGATAACACTGCCGATGTTATCCTAAACGGTAAACGGTAGATAGTCGGTGGAGGTCTGTTTACCGTTTAGCCTGTCTAAACGGTGTTTAAACGGTGTTTAGACGGATTAAACGGTTTGTACTGTAGCTACGCTGTTGCAACAAGTAAAATATATAACTTTAATATATAAGCCCCGTCTTCACAACTAAAGTACATAACTTACAATAAATCACATGAATGTTATTTAGATAAATTAGAACCCCATACTCTTATTGAGTTTCAGCTGTCCTGCAACTCTCAAACATGAAAATCTAGCAAGTTATAAAATAAAAGGCTAATAAAAGATGTAATTCACATGTGTCATATGTATACTCTATGTTTCTGATATGAGAAAGCGCGCGGGGAGACTGAGCTGCGTGTGCCACGTAGGGACTCGGGGCACGGGTTCGGAGTATGTGGTAGGGAGATGGTGGGAGAGGGCGATCAAGCTGCGCGTGGGCGGTGGCTGATGACGGGCTACTTCGGTTGCGAGCCAAGAGGGCGGGGGCATACCTGGTGGCAGCGGATCGACGGCAGATCAAATACTACAACAAACTCATATCGGCATAATCAATAGGAGTCTTCGATCGCGTGCAGTTTAATGGGCTGAAAAAACCTAGTTCTAACATTTTCACTTCGCCTAAACGGGTCAAAACGCGTTTAAATACGAATAGAAACCGTTTTGTTTAATCCATTTACACCGTTAAATGGCCGTTGACCCGTTTAAAGGGGTCAACCGTTTAAATGTCCGTTTAGGGCCTAAACTACACAGTACGTGTTTGTTTACCGTTTAAACACGTTTAAACGGCTGTTTAATACCGTTTAGGATAACACTATTCGGTGCCACCCCTAGCCTATCACGAATCGCCTCGTTCATTGGCAGTGAGCGAATTTAATTTGCTGTGGTGTGTGTATGGCATCGTCTAGGTGTCCACCTAATCGCCTCAGCAGTGAGAAGGGGCTAGGCTGACATACCTCATCTCACCGCCTTTACAACATAATTACCTATAACTGCGTTCTACTTTACACATTATCCAAAGATCCGTGTTAGTTGATGCCATGATTTGGACTTTGTTAGTTCATTGCTTTTTTGTATGTGTGTTTGTGTGTGCGCGCGCTATATGAGACGGAATGTTGGCCAACTAAACGTCAACAATGTCCAACAAATGAGTGTCGCGAAGATGTGCATGCTATGGTGGATGTGCGGGCACATAAGAAGAGACCAAATTAAGAACGAGGCGATTCGTGATAGGGTAGGGGTGGCACCGATTGAAGAGAAGTTAGTCCAACATCGACTAAGGTGGTTTGAACGTATCCAACGGAGACATCGAGAAGCATTGGTTAACAATGGGGTTTTAACAAAAACAACAACAACAACAAAGCCTTTGTCGCAAGCATGTTTGGGTAGGCTAGACATGAAACCCAACAATTTTTTATTATTTCTAAATGAAGTAAAAGAGAGGAAGAGATATAAGAGTAACAAAAAAATTAAGATTCTGGCACATGAATTGCTACTTTCCATGCGGTCCTAGCATGAGCTAAGTCTCTGGATACATTCTAATCTCTCAAATCTCGTTTTACCGCCTCCTCCCAGGTCAACCTTGGTCGTCCTCTACCCCTCCTAATATTTTCTCTACCTCTTAAAATCCCACTGTTAACCGGTGCTTCTGGAAGTCTCCGTTGGATATGTCCAAACCACCTTAGTCGATGTTGGACTAACTTCTCTTCAATCGGCGCCACCCCTACCCTATCACGAATCGCCTCATTCCTTATTCGGTCTCGTCTCGTGTGCCCGCACATCCATCGTATCATGCACATCTCTGTGACACTCATTTGTTGGACATGTTGTCGTTTAGTTGGCCAACATTCTGCCCTGTCGAAGCGTCTGCGGTCGACACTTCCCCCGGGCCTGCTCTGGGCAGTCCGCGGAGGTTCTTTTTCGGAGGGGCTAGTCCTCTCGCGAGGGTCTCGCCAGAGTGGTCGAAGGAAGGAGATGAAAGTGGTTTGACACGGGGATTTTTACGTGGTTCGGGCCGCCGGAGCGTAAAACACGACGTCCACAGTGAGCAGGGTTGCTCTGTGTATTGCTTGGCGCTTAGAACCGGGGTTCTAAGCTTGGGGATGAACTGGCTAGGGAGTCAGGGTCGAAATGAGCCGAACCCCCTGTAACGTTGCCTACCCGAGCCTTTTATAGTACAAGGCTCGGGCGGCTTACAAGTGGGGCCCCGGGACCCGACAGGTGGCCCCGGGGTGATTTCCTGCCATCTACCGTAACCCGTAGTAATGCCGGTAGCTGTCTCTGGCAGTAGCTTCTTAGCCTCCGTCCTGCTGCCCTGCCCACGCCGCAAGCTAGGCGTAGTGGTTGATGATGGCAGGGGCAACAGGGGTTGTCTTGTCGCTGTGTTTATTGGTCCATAGCCTCTGGCATTCTGCGCCCGTCTTCACTGTGATGTGACTGGGCGCAACGCCTCCTGGCAGAGGCGTGCTCCGCGTCTCCGCGTCCTGGGAAGGCGTGGGTCTTTACTTCCGCTGCCTACCGCGTCGGGGCAGGTAGCGCACGCTCTGCTGGCCACGTGGCGGGCCCGGAGCTCTCCTCTGAAGAGAGGGGGAGCTCCGGCCCTGTTGGACACGTGGAGCCTTCGGAGCTCACCCCCGCGGAGGGGGGAGGTCTGGCTCTGCTTGCCACGTGGCGGACCCGGAGCTCTCCTCTGAGGAGAGGGGGAGCTCCGGCCCCGCTGGACACGTGGAGCCTTCGGAGCTCACCCCCGCGGAGGGGGGAGGTCCGGCTCTGTTTGCCACGTGGCGGGCCCGAAGCTCTCTTCTGAGGAGAGGGGGACCTCCGGCCCCGCTGGACACGTGGAGCCTTCGGAGCTCACCCTCGCGGAGGGGGGGGGGGTCCGGCTCCGCCTGGCCACGTGGCTGGTCCGGAGCTCTCCTCTGAGGAGAGGGGGAGCTCCGGCCCGGCTGGACACGTGGCGCCTTCGGAGCTCGCCCTTGCGGAAGGGACGAGGTCCTTAGGCGGTTTTGTCCTGTGCGCGGGGGTACCCGGTATTGAGGGTACCGATAGTGGTACCCCGGGCCCATCTCGGGGGAGGTAACGAGCCCGAGGTGGGGCCTTCACCTTTTCTATCCCGCGCACTTTCTTCAAACTTCTTTGAACTGCCGCTTGGGCAACGGAAGGTCGTGAGGACTTGACTCTTGCTTTGAAAGTTGCTTTTACCGCGGCGGTTTGCAAGGCTGCCACTACTGCACGTCGCAGCGCACTACCGCACGTCGCAGCGCCTTGTCAGGAACCGTCGGGTTGTCCGCTTGAGTGGCTGACTTCTTGGTCCACCGCTTCTGCTGGACGGCTTGGGCCCACTTGTTATCGTCGCTGGGGCTTGGACCTGATGCATTCACCCCGAGCGGCGCATACGAAGCGTTTTGAATCGCCTCTGGGAGGTTAAAAGGGGATTCCTTCTACATCGTAGGTTTCCCTTTGCACATCTCCCTACACCTGAGCCTTCCGGATTCTTCCGTGCACCCAAGCCTTCTCCGCCTTCCTTCTTGCCCCTTCGTCTCCGATGGCTTCCCACTTGCCTCCGCCTCGCATCGCCCGGACGAAAGACCTTGGGACGGTGCGTAAGCTGCTGGGATGGCACATGGAGGAGCAGAGGCGCTGCCTTCGGCGGGGATCTCTCCCCCTGTGTCTGGAGAGGGGGGAGACCATCTTCTTCGCCGCCTACGCCTTGGCGGGGTTCGTCCCGCCGATTTCTTCTTTCTTCGTGACTCTGCTGGAGACGTACGGCCTCCAGCTTCATCACCTCTCCCCGAACTCCTTCGCTATGGCCGCCGTCTTCGTGCACTTCTGCGAGATGTTCGTGGGAGTGCGCGCTTCAGTGACGCTTTTCCGTCACTTCTTCGTGCTGCGGACGACTGGGTGCAGCTCGAAGAATCAACTGGGCGCCTACTACTTCCAGCACCGCAGCAAGGCTCCGAAGGTCTCTGGGTACCTTCTGCCCTTCAGCGCCACGAGGTGGGAAGGCTGGAGGGACGACTGGATGATCGTGAAGACCGACGAGCACGATCGCCTCCAGGTGCCTACTGACGGTCCAACCACCGGGCGCCGCTTCTGGAAGGAGAGCCCGGAGCTGGAGCCGGAGTACGTGCCAGTCCTGGAGCGGATCCGGTTCCTGGCGGATCAGGGGTTGACATCCCTGATGGTGCTGACAGATTTCTTGTCGCGCCGTCTCGCGCCACTGCAGCAGCGCAGCTGTCCGGCGTGGTACTACACCGGCGAGCACGACTGCACCAGGCTGGAGACGGGTCTAGGCTCTGACCCATCCGCCGAGGTGCTGTGGGAGATGGTGACGAGGGTAAGCAGCGACCTCATCGATGACGGCTTCCTCACAATCCCAGCTTCCTGCGTCCCTCTCTTCATGGAGCCGACGTGGAGGGCGAAGCTGCTGCAGGAGATGTCGACGCTGGACGACATCGGGATCGCCGTGCGCCAGGTCGGAGATGCCTTCCGGGGAATCTCGATCCTCGGGGTTGACCGCTCCGGAGTGGAGCGCGAGGCATCGGCCGATGCCCAACCCGCGCCAGGAGTCGACAGAGCTTGGACTGCCGACAAGGGGAAGTGCAAGGAGTCGGCCTCTGGTTCGCCGAAGAGGAAGCGCTCCCGGTCTCCATCGAGGGCGTCTTTCGCGCCGAGTCAGGGGACCAGAGTCCCCCCGCGCCCTTCATCGGGAGGCGTCGGTTCATCGGGCGGCGACTCCAAGAGGCCTCGGGTCTTCCGTGCCGATGGGACTCCTCTTGGACAGCGGTGGTCAGAGGAGCCCCGGGCGTCCCACCCTCCTTCCACAGATGGTGGAGCTCCGAGGAGGGACGCCGGTGCTGCGGTGTCCGGGGCTGAGCCAGGGGCTCAGGCGCCCAGATCGTCGAGTGTCCCTGCTGCAAGCTCTGCAAGCGGCGGTGCCGGAGGGAGCGCAGCAGGGACTCATCCGAGGGCGCAGGCGCCCCGGGTTTCACGGGCTGGTTCGGCGAGTGGCGCCGGAGGTGCTGCCGGCGGGAGCTCTGCTGCTCCGTCTTCTAGGGGGGCTCCGGGAGCACCCCCTGCTCCGCCGGTCTAGGTGCCCTCGGCGCAGGCCCCGGTGGCGACTGCAGGCTCCGGCGGCCCTGCCCCGGCTCGGAAGCCTGGGCTCTATGCCCGCTGGAGTGTTCGCGTTCCTTGGTAAGTTAGCACTCACCGGATCTCAGCACTTGCGTACTCCTTTTTTTTTGAGAGCTCCCTGTTCTTGCAGGGACTCGTCGGCTGCCGAGGACGCGTCTGTTCCCCGGCCTCCTCCGGTTGGCAGGGGTCCAGTGCCACAGCGTTAGGACGCTGCAGCAGCTTCATCGGCCCTCGTGCAGGTCTAGGTGCCTCCTCCTTCTGGCTCGGCGGAACCGGCTTCTGTGACGGCGGCGACGACCGCTCCTCCTCCTTCGCCAACTCGGGAGCTGGCGGCTGATGAGTACTTGGTGGAGCAGGCTGGCGGCGACCGGCCTTCGGGTGTTGATGCAGGAGGAGCTGGTGAAGGTCCTCTGGTAGGCGATGAGCAGGGGCACGTCGAGGCTTGCCCTGCTCCTGCGCATCCTTCTCCTGATCGGCGCCTCGTGGTGGTTGCCACGGATGTTGAGATGCCGGCGTCTCCTCTGTCGGACGGCGACGTCATGGAGGAGGTCTGTGGCGCGGCTTCGGCCTCTGCGCCCCGCCGTCACTGACGGACGCCCTGGAGCTTGCCCAGACCAGCGTCCGGTAGGTCCTGGCTGCACTGGAGCGTGAGCGGGAGGCCCTGGCGGACAAGAGGGACCGCCTCCGCGGTTGGGGGCGGCTCCTGAAGCTGCGGACCAGGGAGGTCGAGGAGGAGCTCGACGCAAAGCGGGCGAGGCTCGATGTCGAGGAGGTGCTCCTCGATGTCCAGAAGAAGGCCGTTGACTGCCTGGACTTCGAGACTCGGAGGATTATGCAGGAGGCCCGTGAGGCCTACGACAATGTCCAGGCCCGCTCCAACGCCAACGAGGAGATGCGGCTGCAGCTGGTGCGCCGCGAGTGCGCCGTCGCGGAGCGGGAGCCGCCGTGGCGACGAAGGAGAAGAAAGTCGCCGAGCATCTGGAGGCTGGAGAGAGCGACCTGAAGGCCCAGACCGGAGAGCTGGAGCTTCGGGAGGCAGCTCTGGCCGAGAGGGAGGAGCAAGTTACCCGGGACCGCCAGGCGGTGCTGGACCGGGAGCTTGCTGCTGACTTCCGGGCGTCAGAGTTGGAGAGGTTCTCCCAGGACTTCGCGGCGAAGGAGAGGAGGTTCGCCGAGGAAGGTCCTGGTGCCCTGCTGGCAGCTCGCCAGGAGGTGGAGCGGCTCCGAGCTTCGTGGACCGTCGAGGCCCGAGCAGTCTGGGACTTCGTCGGCCAGGCGAAGTCTGCCCTAGTGCCTCTGAAAGTTGTCTAGAGGGGGGGTGAATAGGCTAATAAAACCTGAAACTATTGCAAATAGCGGATTAAACTTGAAGAAGGCCGGACTAGTCCGGTCTGAGGGCGGACTAGTCCGGTCTAGGTAGAAAATTGTGCTTTAGGTTTTCCTTCCAAGTTTGTTTAAGCGTAAGATGTATAGTAGTCAAACAATCTCACTAATAAGTTGGGAATGATTAGATGGCAGGTCAGCGGAACAATTCACAAGTGTTAACAAGACGAAAGCTTAATAAGTAATTCTAGTGAGCGAGCGAGAAGGTAAAGGAACCAAGAGACACGATTTATCCCGAGGTTCGATTCCACACAGAAATCTACGTCCTCGTTGAGGAGTCCACAAAGGACCGGGTCTTTTCCAACCCTTCCCTCACCGAGCGATCACCAAGATTAAGCCCGGACTCTTTCACTATTAATCAAATGTGAATACAATGCTCTTAGGGGCTACTCACAACTTGATGCCCCCTTCAACAACCTAGCAGTTCTAGGAATCAAAATACAACAATCAAGAACTCAAATTATCAATCAGAGTGCAAGAGAGTCAAACCGAGAGCTCAAACGTCGATCACCACGTCTTTCCTCTCACAAAATCACAAACTCCTTAAGATCCGATCTTAAAGGTCTAGAAGATGAGGAAAGAGGCTTAGAAGAGCTCTAGGAATGAGTTTTCAGTGCTAGGATTGTTCACTCCTCAATTCTCAGCCGGGGGGGTCTCCTTTTATAGAAATCCCGACATCTAGCCGTTACCAACTAAAGTCCGGACTAGTCCGGTCCCAACCCCGGACTAGTCCGTTCTTGAGGGACCACTCACGTCACAAGGCTACCAACTAAAGTCTAGTGACCGTTGGATTCAAACGGTCATAAAACCCCGGACTAGTCCTGCCCCAAGGGTGGACTAGTCTGGTCTTACCAAACTTAGTCTAAAAACTCTCTAATCTAGGGCTGCGGACTAGTCCAACCAACTTCGGACTAGTCCGAGCTCACACAGGAACCTTTGTTCCGTCCTAAATCGGACTAGTCTGAAGGGACAGGACTAGTCCGACCTGTGGAGCGGACTAGTCCGATGTCACTCAGAGGCTTCTTCTCCGGACCTAAACGGCTTAGTCCGCTTAACGGACTAGTCCGGCCACACGGGCGGACTAGTCCGGCCCTCTGAGACTTAGTCTCATAACGGCTCAGAGTCACTCGACAACGGACTAGTCCGGCCTAGAACGGACAAGTCCGAACTCACTCAGAGACTTCTTGTCCGGTCTAAAACGGAGTAGTCCGGGTAGGAACGGACTAGTCCGGTCTGTTGTCCGGACAAGTCCGGTCTTCCTTTTCCAGTCATACATATGACTACTTCTTCTCACGATTCTAACTTTCTAACTTTAGTTTGAGCTCTCTAATGATTCTGTCGGTACCCTCAATACGGGGTACCCCCGCGCACAGGGGAAAATGCCTAAGGACCTCGCCCTTCTCCGCAGGGAGAGCTCCGAAGGCGCCATGTGTCCAGCGGGGCCGGACCTCCCTCTCCTCAGAGGAGAGCTCCGGACCCGCCACGTGGCCAACTGAGCTGGACATCCCCCCTCCGCGGGGAGAGCTCCGGAGGCTCCACGTGTCCTGCGGGGCCGGACCTCCCTCTCCTCAGAGGAGAGCTCCGGGCCCGCCACGTGGCCAGCAGCAGCCGAACCTCCCCCCCCCCCATCGCGGGGAGAGCTCCGAAGGCTCCACGTGTCCCGCGGGGCCGGACCTCCCTCTCCCCAGAGGAGAGCTCCGGGCCCGCCACGTGGCCAACAGCAGCCGGATCCCCCCCCCTCCGCGGGGAGAGCTTCGAAGGCTCCACGTGTCCCGCGGGGCCGGACCTCCTCTCCTCAGAGGAGAGCTCCGGGCCCGCCACGTAGCCAGCAGAGCGGCGCTGCCTGCCCCCACGCGGTAGGCAGCAAGAGTAAAGACGCGCCATACCTTGCCCGTACAAGGTATTCAAGACCCGCGCCTTCCCAAGACGCGGAGACGCGGAGCACGCCTCTGTCAGGTGCCCTTGCGCCCAGTCACATCGCAGACTGGCGCGCCGTGTCAGAGCCTGCCCGCCAATAAACACAGCGACAAGACATCCCCTGACGCCCCTGCCATCATCAACCACTACGACTAGCTTGCGGCATGGGCAGGGCGGCAGAACGAAGACTCGGAAGCCTTCGCCAGAGACAACTACCTGCATAACTGCAGATACGGTAGATGGCAGGCAATCTCCCCGGGACCACCTGTCGAGTCCCGGGCCCACCTTGTAAGCCGCACGAGCCTTGGACTATAAAAGGCTCGGGTAGGCGACGTTAGCAGAGGTTCGCCTCATACGCACCCTCGCACTCTAGCCATTGGACATCTCACACCCTCAAGCTTAGGACTCCGGTTTTGAGCGGCAAGCAATACAGCGAGCAACTCTGCTCACCGTGGACGTAGGGTTTTACGCTCCGGCGGCCTGAACCACGTAAAAATCCTCGTGTCAAGCTTCTCTCTCGATCGTCCCTAACGCTGAAGCTCTCCGCGAGTGACTAGCCCCTCCGAAAAAGAACCTCCGCGGGCTGCCCAGAGTAGGCCCGGGGGAAGTGTCGGCTACACACTTCGACATTTGGCGCGCCAAGTAGGGGGCTTTTCCCTTGCGCGACGAGCTTCTGCCGGCGAAGATGACGAAGCTTCCTTCAGCGGCAAGCTCCCCTCCCCCACGTTCACGACGAACGGTGACTAGCGGGGACTACGTCTCGACACACTCTGGACGGAGTGTGTCGGCGCAAGCTGGAAGCCAGCAGCCGACTCCGGCAGCGTCGACTCCGGCAACGCAGGCTCCAGCGAGCGTGAGATCCTCTGCAGCTCTGAGCGTCTCCCATGGGGGCGCGCTAGCTGCAGCAAGAGCGCTACTATGCAATCCACCTGCTGGGGACGCGTCTCAGTCAGCGACCCAACAGTGGATTCGCGAGGTAGACCGTCTCGTCGTCGCCGTCGCAAACCCTCGACTTCGGCGGGGACGACGTCCCGGGCAACCGGCTGTGTCGCTAACGCGCACGCCAACGGTTGACGGGCAGACGGCAGATTCCCGCTCCACCAGGCTCCCATCGACGGACCTGAGGACGGAGCTGGAACGATGCCACTTGGGCAAAGATGCCCGGGTGTTCATCGAGCGACGACGAGAAAGGCGTCGCAACCAGGTGGCCGGCGATAGCATGTCGACTGCCTCAACCTAGCCTGAGGCGCAGACGTTCGCCACGCGATCTCTGCCCCAGGCATACGCTACGCAACATATGCCCAAGCCATATGCCCTGCAAACGGTGCCCCCGGTCTATGGCGCAGCCTTGCCCATACCAGGGTACACAGTGCGAGCAGCGAACCAAGCGTTTGCGGCACCAATGCCTGCAACAACAGGAGCAGGATGTGCGGTCCTAGCGCCACACCTTCGCTTCGCGAGGTGGCCGCGCAAGTTTCGGCCGCACCTGCCCGAGAAGTACGATGGCAGTGTCAACCCGGCGGAGTTCCTCTAGATCTACTCCACCGCTATCCTTGCTGCAGGAGGCTGTCATGGCCAACTACTTCCCCGTCGCCTTGACCGGCCCAGCCGGTCTTGGCTCATGAACCTCCCTCAGGGTTCCATAACCTCCTGGGGAGAGCTCTGCCGGCAGTTCACTGCTTACTTCGGCAGCGCCTACACCCGGCCTGGCACGGAGCTCGACCTCCACGCCATCCAGCAGCAACCTGGAGAGACGCTGCGCTCCTTCATCCAGCGGTTCTCCCAGGTGCGGAACACCATCCCGCATATCCAAAATGCTTCTGTGGTGGTGGCGTTCCGGCAGGGTGTACGGGACAAGATGCTTGAGAAGCTCGCGACCCGAGAGGTTCGTGACGTCTCAGAGCTCTTCAGCCTGGCGGACAAGTGCGCCAGAGCAGCAGAAGGGCGGAACTGGCACTCACTGCCAGCCTCCGAGTCAAGAGGACAACCCGGATCTGGCGCTGCTTCCCATGGAAGCGGCAAGAAGATCAAGAACCGGGGTGGTGGCAAGATGAAGCCACCGACCGCGGCTCCCGTTGCTGCAGCAGCAGCACCCAGTGGAGCTCGGGGGCCACGCCCCGACAAAAGGCAGCGACAGTCACCAGCTTCAGATGGTGACCAAGGCGAGCCATGCCCCGTGCACGGCACCAGTTACCATACCGCTGCCGAGTGCCGGGAGATTCAGAAGCTCGCGGAGCGCTTCCGCAAAGGGAAGCAGCTGCGAGCTGATGCCCCTCCCTTCCGTCAAAGGGAGGGCAAGCAGAAGGTCGATGCTCCAGACAACGTCAGCCACCAGGTGGGGTTTCAGGAGCCTCAGCGCGACATAAAGACGGTACACAACTACGAGGACTCCAGGTCCAGTGACGACGAGTCAGGGCGGTAACCGACTACGGCTGCCCCAAAAGATCTGTGGAGACTGCACTGCTGCGGTATCAGCCTTGGAGAAGCTCCAAGCAGTTGCAGCAGCCCAAGCACCAGCCCCGGCGGTGCAGAACCGGGCCAGCTCCACCCGAGTGCACGTCTCTGTGCCTCGGCCTCACCTCCCGGGGGCCGCTCAGGATCCGTCAACCTCCTGTCGGCCTGAGCCAATGGAGGAAGACATCCTAGGTCTCCCGAGAAGAGTCCGGGTCCTCCTACCTCTTGTAGGCCTGAGCCGATAGGGGAAGGTACCCGGGTGCACCCGGGAGAAGCCGCGCAGGACTCGCCCTAGCGTGAAGATATCGACCTCGTCGGCGAGGCACGATTGCAGGCAACACCCCACAACGCACGGCCCCGGCTGGTGCTCCGGCACTACTGCCAAAGGACCAAGCGCGTCTGGGAGCTACAAGAAGGCGACCTGTGCCACGGCGCACAC
Source organism: Neostapfia colusana (assembly GCA_030760725.1). Lineage (NCBI taxonomy): Eukaryota > Viridiplantae > Streptophyta > Magnoliopsida > Poales > Poaceae > Neostapfia > Neostapfia colusana. Next base: position 80,583,667 of record JASWHV010000011.1, read on the forward strand.
TTTCCCGCGAAGGACCTATAAACTCTCCCCCAGCCGGGAAGGTCCCTTTCGAGTCACGAAAGTTGCCGTCCCAGGTACACACGCCTCTCCACCAAGAATGGGATCCGCTCCCGAACCCTTGGAGCACGGAACATCACAGTAAGTTCTACCTTCTGAGCATTAGTAGAACAAGGCTTTACCTTTCTGTAATAGATCCCATAGGCTCCAGGAACAGCGCTAGGAGCAGCTAAGCCTCTGGGGACGGTCCAGGACTACGTCCAGCTTGACCTGGTTCCGACCCCAAGCGCGTAGAGTCTTGCTTCCCTTCTTAATGGGGCGAGTCGTTGCCTCCATGTTCAGCCTGTCTTCCTCCTATGGGCATTGACGCAGAAACCTGTTCTACCATGCTCTCACTTATGTGCTCATTTAAATTACGCATTAATTTCTATGACCGCACTTTCTATGTATGCTCACCGTACATTTAGCTTCCCTTTCCTGCTCTCATCCATAGTCATCATTTGCTATCCTACCAAAGGCGGTTGCGCTTGAGGCACCTGCCGATGGCCAGGGGGCCTTTCGGGCCTCCCCTAGTCAGGTGTTGCGGTGCCAGTTGGTCACCTCCAGGAAAGGCCTGCGCTGTGCATGGGGGGTAGCCTGCTTTGCCGTTCCGACCCAAAGCCTGCGCGCCCTGCCCTTCGGAGGTCCAGGGGAGTACAACCGCTTTGCCTGGTTCCGTACCCAAAGCCTGTGCACTCTGCTTCCCCAACGTACGGTTCGGTACTAGGGGCTGGACGGTCGTACCCTGACCTCGGAGGGAGCCGGAGCCCCGGCGCCTCGCGCACAGAATTGCCCAAGCCCTGTATACCGGACTAGGACCGTAAGCCAAATAAGACTAAAAGACGGGGAGGGGAGAACCCCCCGAGGAGAATTACGCTTCCTCTACCTCTGTGCAGGATCTCCAGGTTTTAGCTACGGGGACCGGACCGCATGAAGGAGCCATCGACTACTCTAGCGCAAGACCGGAGGATCCGGGTTTTGCCCCTTCTGCAGGGGCGAGCCCCGAAGGCCCCACGTGTCCAGCGGGGCCGAAGCTCCCCTCTCCTCCGGAGGAGCTCCGGGCTCGCCACGTGGTCGGCAGAGCCGGACCTCTCCCCCTCCGCAGGGGTGAGCTCCGAAGGCCCCACGTGTCCCGCGGGGTCGGACCTCCACCTTCTCAGAGGAGGGCCCCGGGCCCGCCACGTGGTCGGCAGATCCGGACCTCCCTGTTCTCACGGGGCAAGTTCCGGAGACCTCCGGGGCCCTTAGCACAATAAGGACCCGGGGAAGGTGTCTGTGCAGGGCTTCAAGATTGGTGAAGGCCTCTGAGTACCTTGCGGAGCTAAGGGCTCGGTCAGGCCAAGCCGAGAAGAAGACGAAAGCACACAGACGCAGAAAATAACAAGAGTCTATTTCATTCAAGGCTCCATGAGCTGGACTACAGACTCAATAAAAAAGGGGAAAAGATACAAGTCCTAGGGTTCCCCTGGCTCGCGCCGGAACCTAGAGGCTACAAGGGCAGCCACGTCCCCGACTTCAGCCCTGGCGGCTTCCTCCTGCTCCGCGGCGGGGCCCTATCTCGCTGGCTCTAGAGAGAAGGAAGGATCCCGGCTCCGGAAGCATGCCAACACGTGCGTGGCAACCTCCATGGCCAGGCCTCGTCCCTCTGCCTCGAGCTCGCCGGCGACCACCGCATCTAGCCTGCTCAGCTTGGCGCCGATTGACTCGAGCGCGGGGATCACCTCGGCCACCTTCAGCGCAGGGGCCGCTGTCTTCACCGGGCTGAAGCCAAGGGGGACCAGGGCGGACCCTGCATGGTCGACGAAGCTCGAGACCGCGCGGGCCTCGGAGGACCGCGAGGCCAAGAGCTCCTCTACCTCGCGGCGGGCTGCCAGCAAGGCGTCAAGGCTCCCCTCGGAGAATTCCTTCTCCTTGGCTGCCAGAGAGCTTTCCCGAAGGTGGAGAGTCTGGGCAAGCCGCTCCAGCTCTGAAGCCCGGAAGTCGGCAGCCAGCTCCCGATCCAGGATCGCCTGGCGCTCCCGGGAGACCTGCTCCTCCCTCGTGGCAAGGTCTGCCTTCTGGGTCTCTAGCTCCATAGCCCGGGCTCGCAGGTCGCCCTTGCCCGCCGCCAGCCGCGCGGCGACTTTCTCCGCCTCGGCCGCCACGGAGCGCTCCTGATCCGCAACTGCGCGCTCACGGCGCGCCAGCCTCTGCCGCACCTCCTCCAAGGCAGAGAAGTTCTCCTCGGCCCGGGCATGCGCCTCAAGGGCCTCCTTGTGGAGCCGCCGCGTCTCGGAGTCAAGACGGTTGACGGCCCGCTTCTGTCGGTCGAGGAGCGCCTCCATGACATCAAGCGACTCCTGCCTGGAGTCGAGCTCCCCCTTGACCTCCTCGGTCCGCTCCCTCAAAAGGCGCCCCCAGGTGAGGAGGCGATCCCTCTCAACCACCTGCTCCCGCTCGCGACCGAGCGCGGCCAAGACCTGCCGGACGCTCGTCTGGGCGAGCACGAGGGCGTCTGCCAGGGGCAGCGGGGCAGCAAAGGCCGGAGCGGCCCCCTGACCTCCTCCATCACGTCGTCTTCGGGAGAAGTCGACGCTCTGGCAACCGGGATAAGGCGCCGGTCAGGAGAAGCCGGCGCTGGGACGGACTCGCTCCCGTTGCGCCCTGGTTCGCTGCCCACCGTAAGGCCCGTGGCAGATCCTCCCGCTCCGGCAACAGGAGGCAATACTTCGACAACCGGACCCGCCGAACCCTCACCAACATCTGGCTTCCGAGCCGGTGAAGAGGGACGAGTGGGAGGAGTCGCCGCTGCCACAGGAGCCGGGCTGACCGGCGCAGAAGGAACTTGCGCTGGCTTGGGGGCTGCGACGACCGTCTCGGCTTTTGAGCGCTGCGGCGCGGACCCCCCGTCAGTCGGGGATGGATGGGAAACGGGAGCGTTACCGGCATTCGGGGAGTCCCTACAAACATGGGAAACTCCTGAGTTAAGAAAAGACGAAGACAACACAGGCTCTAGAATCCGGTAGGCGTCACTTACCGAGAGACACGAGCGCTCCAACGGGCTCTGAACCCCGGCTTCCGAGCCGGGGGAGGTCCACTAGAGCCCGCCGTCGCCGCCGACGGCTGCCCCGCAGTCGCCCGGGCTGGCGGAGCAGGGGATGCTTCTGAAGCCCCCCTGGACGCCGGCCCGGCTCCTGAAGCCCGGGGCGCCTGAGCTCTTGGCTCGCCCCTGGGCATCGACGCGCCAGCAGTTTCCCTCGAGCCTCCACCGCCTGAGGAGGGAGGACGCGACGCCCGGGAACTTTCAGTCCGACGTCGCTCAAGAGGAGTCCCGTCAGGATGATGGGCCCGAGGCCTTTTGGGGTCGCCACCGGACGGGGCGCCATCTCCAGAAGCAGGGCGCGCAGGCGCCCTGGATCCCTGACTCGGCACAAACGCCGCCGCCGGAGGAGACCGGGCGCGCTTCTTCTCCGGAGGCGGGTTGGAAGCCATGGCAGGAGAGAGCTCAAGAACAGGGAAGACAAAGGCGCAATAACTCAAGGAAGGTGCAAGCGCTGGGAAGTGCGAAGGGAAGCCGCGATGCGGGTAAGATCCCCTTTTAAAACTTCTCGGGTGCGATTCAAAGCGATTCGAAACTCTTCGAATACGCCGCTTGGGCAACCGCATCGGCTCCAAGACCAAGCGTCGATGACAAGTGGACCCAAGTCGTCCAGCTGAAGCGGTGGGCCAAGGAGTCAGTCTCCCAAGGAGACGAGCTGGCAAGACGCTTTGGCGGTTCCCGAAAAAGCGTCGCGACGTGCAGAAGTGGCAGCCTTGGGAACCGCCGCAGTAAAAGCAGCCATCAAGTGGGGCACACGCTCCCACGATCCCGCGACTGTTCGTGCTCCGACAACGGTCAATACGGGTCTTAGAGAAGGTGTGCGGAATGGAAGAGACGGAGGCCCCACCTCGGGCTCGCTATCTCCCCCGAGATGGGCCCGGGGGCCACTGTCGGTACCCTCAATACGGGGTACCCCCGCGCACAGGGGAAAATGCCTAAGGACCTCGCCCTTCTCCGCAAGGAGAGCTCCGAAGGCGCCATGTGTCCAGTGGGGCCGGACCTCCCTCTCCTCAGAGGAGAGCTCCGGACCCGCCACGTGGCCAACTGAGCCGGACCTCCCCCGTCCGCGGGGAGAGGTCCGGAGGCTCCACGTGTCCTACGGGGCCGGACCTCCCTCTCCTCAGAGGAGAGCTCCGGGCCCGCCACGTGGCCAGCAGCAGCCGGACCCCCCCCCCCCTCCGCGGGGAAAGCTCCGAAGGCTCCACGTGTCCCGCGGGGCCGGACCTCCCTCTCCTCAGAGGAGAGCTCCGGGCCCGCCACGTGGCCAGCAGCAGCCGCCGCGTTTGCATCTTCCTTGAGCTCTTGCGCCCTTGTCTTCCCTGTTCTTGAGCTTTCTTCTGCCATGGCTTCCAACTTGCCCCCGGAGAAGAAACGCACCCGGTCTCCTCCGGCGGCGGCGTTTGCGCCAAGTCAGGGATCCAGGGCGCCTGCGCGTCCTGCTTCTGGAGATGGCGCCCCGTCCGGTGGCGACTCCAAGAGGCCTCGGGCTCATCATCCCGATGGGACTCCTCTCGAGCGGCGACGGCCTGAAGGTCCCCGGACGTCGCGTCCTCCTTCCTCAGGAGGTGGAGCCCCGAGGGGGAGCGCTGGTGCGGCGATGCCCAGGGGCGAGTCTAGAGCTCAGGCGCCCCGGGCCTCAGGAGCTGGATCGGCGCCTAGGGGAGCTTCAGGAACGTCCCCTGCTCCGCCAGTCCGGGCGACTGCAGGGCAGCCCTCGGCGGCGACAGCGGGCTCTAGTGGACCTACCCCGGCTCGGAAGCCGGGGTTCAGAGCTCGTTGGAGCGCTCGTGTCCCTCGGTAAGTGACGTCTACCGGGTTTCAAAGCCGATATTGTCTTCTTTTTTCCTTAACTCGGTAGTATCCCATGTTTGTAGGGACCCCTCGAGTGCCGGTAACGTTCCCGTTTCCTAGCCATCCCCGACTGACGGGGGATCCGCGCCGCAGCGCCCGGAAGCCGTAACGGTCGCAGCGGCCCCCAAGCCGGCGCAGGTTTCTTCTGCCCCAGTCGGCCCGGCTCCTGCGACAGTGGCGACACCTCCCGTTCATCCCCCTTCACCGGCCCGGGAGCCGGCTGTCGCTGAAGGTTCGGCGGGACCGGCTAGCTGTGTCCCGCCTCCTGTTGCCGAAGCGGGAGAAGTTGCCGCGGGTCCTACGATGGGCAGCGAACCGGGGTGCACCGGGAGCGAGCCTGCCCCAGTGCCGGCTTCTCCTGATCAGCGCCTTATCCCGGTTGCCGGAGCGTCGACTTCTCCTGAAGACGACGTGATGGAGGAGGTCGGGGGCGCGACTTCGGCCTTTGCCGCCCCGCTGCCCCTGGCAGACGCCCTTGTGCTCGCCCAGACGAGCGTCCGACAGGTTCTGGTCGCGCTCGGTCGCGAGCGGGAGGAGCAGGTAGGTGAGAGGGATCGCCTCCTCACCTTGGGGCGCCTCTTGAAGGAGCGAACCGAGGAGGTCAGGGAGGAGCTTGACTCGAGGCGGGCATCGCTCGATGTCATGGAGGCGCTCCTTGACCGTCAGAAGAGGGCCGTCGACCGTCTGGACTCCGAGACGCGGCGGCTCCACAAGGAGGCCCTCGAGGCACATGCCCGGGCCGAGGAGAACTTCTCTGCTTTGGAGGAGGTGCGGCAGAGGCTAGCGCGCCGTGAGCGCGCCATCGCGGACCAGGAGCGCACTGCGGCGGCTGAGGCAGAGAAGGTCGCCGCGCAGCTGGCGGCTGGCGAGGGCGACCTGAGGGCTCGAGCCAAGGAGCTGGAGACCCGGAAGGCCGATCTGGTCGCAAGGGAGGAGCAAGTCTCCCGGGAGCGCTAGGTGATCCTGGATCGGGAGCTGGCTGCCGACTTCCGGGCTTCGGAGTTGGAGCGGCTTGCCCAGAGTCTCCAGCTCCGGGAAGACTCTCTGGCAGCCAAGGAGAAGGAATTCTCCGAGGGGAGCCTCGACGCCTTGCTGGCAGCCCGCCGCAAGGTGTCGGAGCTCCTGGCCTCGCGGTCCTCCGAGGCCCGGGCGGTCTCGAGCTTCGTCGACCAGGCAGGGTCCGCCCTGGTCCCCCTTGGCTTCAACCCGGTGAAGGCAGCGGCCCCGGCGCAGAAGGTGGCCGAGGTGATCCCCGCTGTCGGTACCCTCGATACGGGGTACCCTCGCGCACAGGGGGAAATGCCTAAGGACCTCGCCCTTCTCCGCAGGGAGAGCTCCGAAGGCGCCACGTGTCCGGCGGGGCCGGACCTCCCTCTCCACAGAGGAGAGCTCCGGACTCGCCACGTGGCCGGCAGAAGCCGGACCTCCCCCCTCCGTGGGGGGAGCTCCGAAGGCTCCACGTGTCCCGCGGGGCAGGATCTCCCTCTTCTCAGAGGAGACCTCCGGGCCCGCCACGTGGCCAACAGAAGCCGGACCTCCCCCCTCCGCGGGGAGAGCTCCGAGGACTCCACGTGTCCCGTGGGGCCGGACCTCCCTCCCCTCAGAGGACAGCTCCGGACCCGCCACGTGGCCAGAAGGACAACGCTGCCTGCCCCCGCGCGGTAGGCAGCAGGCGTAAAAGACGCGCCATGCCTTGCCCGTACGAGGTATTTAAGGCCCGCGTCTTCCCAAGACGCGGAGACGCGGAGCACGCCTCTGTCAGGTGCCGTTGCGCCCAGTCACATCACAGACTGGCGCGCCGTGTCAGAGCCTGCCCGCCAATAAACACAGCAACAAGACATCCACTGCTGCCCCTGCCATCATCAACCACTACGACTAGCTTGCGGCATGGGCAGGGCGGCAAAACGAAGACTCGGAAGCCTTCGCCAGAGACAACTACCGGCATAACTGCAGATACGGTGGTCGGCAGGCAATCTCCCCGGGACCACCTGTCGGGTCCCGGGCCCCCCTTGTAAGACACTCGAGCCTTGGACTATAAAAGGCTCGGGTAGGCAACGTTAGCAAGGGTTCGAACTCTGCGAACTCGCACCCTAGACATCACTCACCCTCAAGCTCAGGACTCCGGTTCTGAGCAACAAGCAATACAGTGAGCACCTCTGCTCACCGTGGACGTAGGGTTTTACGCTCCGGCGGCCTGAACCACGTAAAACTCGCCGTGTCAAGCTTCTCCCTCACTCGTCCCTAACGCTTAAGCTCTCCGCAAGCGACTAGCCCCTCCGAAAAAGAACCTCCGCAGGCTGCCTAGAGCAGGTCCATGGGAAGTGTCGACCACACACTTCGACATTTGGCGCGCCAGGTAGGGGGCTTTTCCCTTGCGCGACGAGTTTCTGCCGACGATGATGACGAAGCTTCCTTCAGCGGCAAGCTCTCCTCCCCCGCGTTCACGACGGACCGTGACAAGCGGGGACTACGTCTCGACGCACTCTGGACGGAGTGTGTCGGCACAAGCTGGAAGCCAGCAGCCGACTCCGGCAACGCATGCTCCAGCTAGCGTGAGATCTTCTGCAGCACTGAGCGTCCCCCACGGGGGCGCACTAGCTGCAGCAAGAGCGCTACTGCGCAATCCACCTGCTGGGGACGCGCCTCAGTCAACGACCTAGCAGTGGATTCACGAGGTAGACCGTCTCGTCGTCGCCGCCGCAAACCCTTGACTTCGGCGGGGACGACGCTCCGGCCAACCGGCTGTGTCGCTGACGTGCACGCCAACGGTTGACGGGCAGACGGCGGATTCCAGCTCCACCAAGCTCCCATCGACGGACCTGAGGACAGAGCTGGAGCGATGCCACTTGGGCAAAGATGCCCGGGTGTTCATCGAGCGACGACGAGAAAGGCGTCGCAACCAGGAGGCCGGTGATAGCATGTCGACTGCCTCAACCCAGCCTGAGGCGCAGACGTTCGCCACGCGATTTCTGCCCCAGGCATACGCCACGCAGCATATGCCACAACCATATGCCCTGCAAACGGCGCTTAGCCAGCTCTGTACCCAAAGCGTGCGCACCCTGCCCTCCGGAGGTCCAGGGGAGTACAACCGCTTTGCCTGGTTCCATACCCAAAGCCTGTGCACTCTGCTTCCCCGGCGTACGGTCCGGTACTAGGGGCCGGACGGTCGTACCCGGACCTTGGAGGGAGTCGGAGCCCCGGTGCCTCGCGCACAGAATTGCCCAAGCCCCGTATAAGACTAAGAGACGGGAAAGGGAGGACCCCCCGAGGAGAATTACGTTTCCTCTACCTGTGTGCAGGACCTCCAGGTTATAGCTACGGGGGCTGCATGAGGTGGGGGGCAAGGAGCCATCGACTACTCCAGCGTAGGACCAGAAGGTCCGGGTTTCGCCCCTTCAACAGGGACGAGGCCCGAAGGCCCCACGTGTCCAGCGGGGCCGGAGCTCCCGCCTCCTCAGGAGGAGCTCCGGACCCGCCACGTGGCCGGCAGAAGCCGGACCTCCCCCCTCCAGGGGGGGAGCTCCGAAGGCTCCACGTGTCCCACGGGGCCGGACCTCCCTCTCCTCAGAGGGGAGCTCCGGGCCAGCCACGTGGCCGGTAGATCCGGACCTCCCCATCCTCATGGGGCGAGCTCCAGAGACCTCCGGGGCCCTTAATACAATAAGGACCCGGGGAGGGCGTCTGTGCAAAGCTTCGAGATTGGTTAAGGCCTCTGAGTACCTTGCGGAGCTAAGGACTTGGCCAGGCAAAGCCAAGAAGAAGACAAGCATAACAGGCACAAAAGGTCACAAGAGTATTTATTCATGGCTCCATGAGCTGGACTACAGACTCGATAAAAAGAAAGAAAGAAGCCCTAGGGTCCCCCTGGCTCGCGCCGGAACCTAGAGGCTACAAGGGCAGCCACATCCCCGACTTCAGCCCTGGCGGTCTCCTCCCGCTCCGCGGCAGGACCCTGCCTCGCTGGCTCAAGTGAGAAAGAAGGGTCCCGGCTCCTGAAGCACGCCAACACATGCGTGGCAACCTCCAAGGCAAGGCCCCGTCCCTCTGCCTCAAGTTCGCTTGCGACCACCGCGTCTAGTTTGCTCAGCTTGGCGCCGGATCGCGAGCTGGCGGCCCGCCAAGAGGTAGAGAAGCTCCAGGCTTCGAGGTCCGTCGAGGCCCAGGCGGTCTGGAGCTTTGTTACCGAGGCGGGGTCCGCCTTGGTTCCTCTTGGTTTCAGCCCGGTGCGGACGGAGGCTCCGGCGCAGGAGGTGTCTGAGGCAATCCCGGCGCTTGAGTCCATCGGCGGCAAGCTGGGCCGGCTCGAAGCGGTGATCGCCGACGAGCTTGAGGTGGAGGGACGAGGCCTGGCGAAGGAGGTCGCTACGCATGTGCTGGCGTGCTTCCGGAGCCAAGACCCTTCCTTCTCTCTGGAGCCAGTCCGTCTAGGGCCCGCCGCCGAGCGGGAGGAAGCTGCCAGGGCCGAGGTCGAGGACGTGGCCGCCCTTGTGGCCTCTAGGTTCCAACGGGAGTCCGGGGACTCTTAGGCATCCGCCCCCGTGGCCAAAAGGCCATGTACCTTTTTTTCCCTTTTTTCTTTATTTTTGTTGAGTCTGTAGCCCAGCTCATGGAGCCTTGAATGAATAGACTCTTGTTATCTTCTGTGTCTGTGTGTTTTAGTCTTCTTCTTGGTTTTGCCTGGCTGAGCCCTTAGCTCCGCAAGATACTCAGAGGCCTTCACCAATCTCGAAGCTCTGCACAGACACCTTCCCCGGGTCCTTATTGTATTAAGGGCCCCGGAGGTCTCCGGAACTCGCCCCATGAGAATGGGGAGGTCCGGATCTGCTGGCCACGTGGCGGGCCCGGAGCTCCCTTCTGAGGAGAGGGAGGCCCGGCCCCGTGGGACACGTGGAGGCTTCGGAGCTCTCCCCTCGGAGGGGGAGGTTCGGCTTCTGCCGGCCACGTGGCGGGCCCGGAGCCCCCCCTGAGGAGAGGGGAGCTCCGGCCCCGCTGGACACGTGGGGCCTTCGGGGCTCGCCCCTGCGGAGGGGGCGAGGTCCGTATCCTTCGGTCTTGCCTTGGAGCTCCGGTCTTGCTCGATCCCGTAGCGGCCCCCTAGTAGGTGTGGCCCATTGGTTGGGCGCTCCTACCATACTCCTGCGGGGAGCTAAGGCCGAGAGGTCCTGCACACAAGTAAGGGAAATGTAATTCTCCTTGGGGCTCCCCCTTCCCTATCTCATAGTCTTATTTGGCTTACGGTCCCTATCTATTTGTACGGTGCTTGGGAACTACAGTGCGCGAAGTGCCGGGAGCTCGGGGCCCCCTAGCCATCGGCAGGTACCTCAAACACAACCGCCTTCGGTAGGGCAGCAAATGCCGACTAGAGGTGAGAATGAGAAAAGGGAGCTGAGTGCATGGTGAGCATACACCGGAAGTGCGGTCATAAAAATTAATACGTAATTTAAATGAGCACAAGGGAAGAGCAAAGTAGGACATGTTTCTTTTCATATAAATTTCCATAGGAGGAAGGCAAGCTAAACATGGAGGCAACGACCCGCCCCATTAAGAAGGGAAGCAAGACTCTACGCGCTTAGGGTCGGAACCAGGCCAAGCTAAACGTAGTCCTGGACCGTCCCCTGAGACTTAGCTGCTCCGATCGCTGTTCCTGGACTCTATAGAATCTATTACAAAAATAAGAGGCTGTCCTACTATTGTTCTAGGGGTAGAACTCACGGAGGTGTTCTATGTTCCAAGGGTGCGGGAGCGGATCCCCATCCTTGGTGGAAAGGCGTACGCACCCGGGACGGCACACTTTTGTGACTCGGAAAGGACCTTCCCAGCTAGGGGAGAGTTTGTCGGTCCCTTCGCGAGAAAGTATGCGCCGCAGCACCAGGTCGCCTTCCTGCAGCTCCCGGACACGCCAGACCTTTGGTGGTAGCGTCGGAGCGTCTGTCGGTACCGTGCGTTGCGGAGTGCCGCATGTAATCGAGCCTCGTCGACAAGGTCGATGTCTTCACGCCGGAGGTTGTCTTGCGCGGCTTTGTCGTAAGCTCGGACACGGAGGGACTTCATGGTGATCTCTGGGGGGAAGCACAGTCTCGGCCCCGTACACCATGAAGAAGGGTGTCTCTCCGGTGGCCCGGCTCTGGGATGTCTGGTTAGCCCATAGTGTGCTCTGAAGCTCGTCCACCCACTTGGCGCCATGTTTCTTCAAACCGGCGTAGGTGCGGGTCTTGAGGCCCCGAAGAATCTCGGCATTGGCCCTCTCAACTTGTCCATTGCTCTTTGGATGAGCCACGGAGGCATAGCACACCTGGATGCCGAGGTCTTCGTAGTATTCTTGGAACGCTGCGCTAGTGAACTGGGTCCCGTTGTCAGTAATGATTCTGTTCGGGACCCCGAACCGGCAGACGATCGACTTGATGAACTTTACTGCGGATTGCTTGTCGATGGTGACGACGGGTGTGGCTTCCGACCACTTGGTGAACTTGTCGGTGGCAACGTAGAGGTACCGGAATCCCCCGACGGCTCTGAGGAATGGTCCCAGGATGTCCAACCCCCATACGGCGAACGACCATGAGGGCGGGATCATCTGTACCGCCTGAGCCGGTGTATGGATATGCTTGGCGTGGAACTGGCACGCCTTGCAGCTCTCGACCAGCTTGACGGCATCCTGGAGTGCTGTCGGCCAGGAGAAGCCATGCCGGAAGGCTTTACCGACAAGCGTGCATCAGGAAGAGTGACTCTCACATTCGCCTCCATGGATCTCAGCGAGCAAGTCGCAGCCTTCCCCCTGGGTTATGCACCGCAATAGGACGTGGTTGGCGCCACGCCGGTAGAGATCCCCTTCTACCAGCGCGTACCTCTTAACCATGCGCATGATCCATTCAGCGGATACACGTTCATCAGGGAGGATGTTGTCTTTCAAGTAGTCCCGGATCTCCGTGATCCATGCATCGGGTCTGACTTAAGCTTCTGGATCTTGAGCGCTGGGTTGCACGGAGTCCCCAGTGACGCTTACGATCCTTGGCGGCGTCCATGGCTGCAGGACCCCCGGGACCGCCAGCTTCGAGGTGTTGGTCCAACCCCCTTCGCCCGGCTCGGCAGGCCGGGCTGTGGGCCGCAGCAACGTCCTCTCGAAGACTCCTTCGGGCACAGGGGCTTCGGTGGAGGCCTTTGTTGAGAGGTTGTCAGCTGCGGCATTGCCAGCGCGCGGTACATGGCGCAGGCCCAAGGCGAGGAAGTCTTTCTCCAACATCTGCACGTGGAGCAGATAAGCAGCTAGCTGTGGGTCATTGCAGGAGCATTCACCCTTAACTTGCTTGATAACTAGCTGGGAGTCGCCCTGTGCCAACAACTGGCGAGCGCCCAGAGACAGGGCTGTCTTTAGGCCAAAGATGAGTGCTTCTGTCGAAGTGTGTGGTCGATACTTCCCCCGGACCTGCTCTGGGCAGCCAGCGGAGGTTCTTTTTCGGAGGGGCTAGTTGCTTGCAGAGAGCTTAAGCGTTAGGGACGAGTGAGGGAGAAGCTTGACACGACGAGTTTTACGTGGTTCGGGCCGCCGGAGCGTAAAACCCTACGTCCACGGTGAGCAGAGGTGCTCGCTGTATTGCTTGCTGCTCAGAACCGGAGTCCTGAGCTTGAGGGTGAGTGATGTCTAGGGTGCGAGTTCACAGAGTTCGAACCCTTGCTAACGTTGCCTACCTGAGCCTTTTATAGTCCAAGGCTCGCGTGGCTTACAAGGGGGGCCCGGGACCCGACAGGTGGCCCCGGGGAGATTGCCTGCCGACTATCGTATCTGCAGTTATGTCGGTAGTTGTCTCTGGCGAAGGCTTCCGAGTCTTCGTTCTGCCGCGCTGCCCATGCCGCAAGCTAGTCGTAGTGTGTCGAGACGTAGTCCCCGCTAGTCACGGTCCGTCGTGAACGAGGGGGAGGAGAGCTTGCCGCTGAAGGAAGCTTGGTCATCTTCGCCGGCAAAAGCTCGTCGCGCAAGCGAAAAGCCCCCCTTTCTGGTGCGCCAAATGTCGAAGTGTGTAGTCGACACTTCCCCCGGACCTGCTCTGGGCAGCCCGCGGAGGTTCTTTTTCGGAGGGGCTAGACACTTGCGAAGAGCTTTAGCGTTAGGGACGAGTGAGGGAGAAGCTTGACACGGGGAGTTTTACGTAGTTCAGGCCGCCGGAGCGTAAAACCCTACGTCCACGGTGAGCAGAGGTGCTCGCTGTATTGCTTGCTGCTCAGAACCGGAGTCATGAGCTTGAGGGTGAGTGATGTCTAGAGTGCGAGTTCAAAGAGTTCGCCCCCTTGCTAACGTCGCCTACCCGAGCCTTTTATAGTCCAAGGCTCTAGCGGCTTACAAGGTGGGCTCGGGACCCGACAGGTGGTCCCGGGGAGATTGCCTGCCGTCTACCATATCTGCAGTTATGTCGGTGGTTGTCTCCGGCGATGGCCTCCGAGTCTTCGTTTTGCCGTCCTGCCCATGCCGTAGGCTAGTCGTAGTGGTTGATGATGGCAGGGCCAGCAGGGGATGTCTTGTCGCTGTGCTTATTGGCGGGCCGGCTCGGACACGGCGCGCCAGTCTGCGATGTGATTGGGCGCAACGGCACCTGATAGAGGCGTGCTCCGCGTCTCCGCGTCTTGGGAAGGCGCAGGCCTTGAGTACCTTGTACGGGTAAGGTATGGCGCGTCTTTACGCTTGCTGCCTACCGCGCGGGGGTAGGCAACGTTGCTCTGCTGGCCACGTGGCGGGCCCGGAGCTCTCCTCTGAGGAGAGGGAGGTCCGGCCCCGCGGGACACGTGGAGCCTTTAGAGCTCTCCCCGCGGAGGGGGGAGGTCCGGCTGCTGCTGGCCACGTGGCGGGCCCGGAGCTCTCCTCTGAGGAGAGGGAGGTCCGGTCCCGCAGGACACATGGAGCCTTCGGAGCTCCCCCCACGGAGGGGGGAGGTCCGGCTCAGTTGGCCACGTGGCAGGCCCAGTGCTCTCCTCTGAGGAGAGGGAGGTCCGGTCCCGCTGGACACGTGGCGCCTTCGGAGCTCTCCCTGCGGAGAAGGGCGAGGTCCTTAGGCATTTTCCCCTATGCGTGGGGGTACCCCATATCGAGGGTACCGACAGTTGCCTACCTGTGCCTTTTATAGGACAAGGCTCGGGCGGCTTACAAGTGGGGCCCCGGGACCCGACAGGTGGCCGCGGGGTGATTTCCTGCCATCTACCGTATCCCGCAGTAATGCCGGTAGCTGTCTCTGGCAGTAGCTTCTTAGTCTCCGTCCTGCTGCCCTACCCACGCCGCAAGCTAGGCGTAGTGGTTGATGATGGCAGGGGCACCAGGGGTTGTCTTGTCGTTGTGTTTATTGGTCCACAGCTCTGGCATTATGCGCCCGTCTTCATTGTGATGTGACTGGGCGCAACGCCTCCTGGCAGAGGCGTGCTCCGCGTCTCCGCATCCTGGGAAGGCGCGGGTCTTTAATGCCGCGCCTTGGGAAGGCGCGAGTCTTTACTTCCGCTGCCTACCGCGCCAGGGCAGGTAGCGCAGCTCTGCTGGCCACGTGGCGAGCCCGGAGCTCTCCTCTGAGGAGAGGGGGAGCTCCGGCCCCACTGGACACGTGGAGCCTTCGGAGCTCACCCCCGCGGAGGGGGAGGTCCGGCTCTGCTTGCCACGTGGTGGACCCAGAGCTCTCCTCTGAGGAGAGGGGGAGCTCCGGCCCCGCTGGACACGTGGAGCCTTCGGAGCTCACCCCCGCGGAGGGGGGAGGTCCGGCTCTGCTTGCCACGTGGCGGGCCCGGAGCTCTCTTCTGAGGAGAGGGGGACCTCCGGCCCCGCTGGACACGTGGAGCCTTCGGAGCTCACCCCCGCGGAGGGGGGAGGTCCAGCTCCGCCTGGCCACGTGGCTGGCCCGGAGCTCTCCTCTGAGGAGAGGGGGAGCTCCGGCCCGGCTGGACACGTGGCGCCCTCGGAGCTCGCCCTGCGGAAGGGGCGAGGTCCTTAGGCGGTTTTGTCCTGTGCGCGGGGTACCCGGTATTGAGGGTACCGACACACCCCATAAAGCATCACGGGTCTAACCACCGTCCTATCGCTATTGCTTTGTAACATTGATCCTAAGTATCGGAAAGAGTCCCTTCTAGGTACTATTTGTCCTTGTAGACTAACATTTCCCTCTTCACGACCAACACCACTAAAGTCACACCTCATATACTCAGTCTTGGTCCTACTAAGTCTAAACCCCTTGAACTCTAAGGTTTGTCTCCATAACTCTAATTTCTTATCAACACCATCCCTAGTTTCATCTACCAGTACTACATCATCGACAAAGAGCATGCACCAAGGGATATCCCCTTGTATATCCTTCGACACCTCATCCATCACTGGGCCTCACTGGACGCTCTTCTTCGACGGCTCCTCGCGAAAGCAGGGGGCCGGTGCCGGCGTACTGCTTCTCATGCCATCGGGGGAGCAGTCTGGGTACATAGTGCGTCTCAATTCCAAGGCAACCAACAACTTGGCAGAGTATGAAGCACTCATCTTTGGCCTAAAAGACAATCCTGTCTCTGGGCGCTCGCCAGTTGTTGGCGCAGGGCAACTCCCAGCTAGTTATCAAGCAAGTTAAGGGTGAATGCCCCTGCAATGACCCACAGCTAGCTGCTTATCTGCTTCACGTGCGGATGTTGGAGAAAGAATTCCTCGCCATGTACCGCGCGCTTGCACGGCCGCAGCTGACGACCTCTCAACGAAAGCCTCCATCGGAGCCCCTGCGCATGAAGGAGTCTTCGAGAGGACGTTGCTGCGGTCCACAGCCCGGCCCGCCGAGCCGGGCGAAGGGGGCTGAACCAGTGCCTCGAAGCTAGGCAGTCCCGGCGGCCCTGGATGCCGCCAAAGGATCGTAAGAGTCACTGGGGACTCCGTGCAACCCAGCGCTCAAGATCCAGAAGCTCAAGTAGTCCCGATGCATGGACCACGGAGGTCCGGGACTCCTTGAAGGACATCCTTCCTGATGAACGTGCATCCGCTGAACGGGTGGTGCGGATGGCTAAGTGCTACGCGCTAGTATCTTTACTGGCGTGGCGCCACGGCATCCTATTGCGGTGCATAACCCAGGAGGAAGGCTGCGATTAGCTCGCAGTAGTCCAAGGAGGCGAGTGCTGGGAACGCTCATCGTCCCGCACGTTGGTCGGTTAAGCCACCCGGCATGGCTCCTACTGACCGAGAGCCACCTGGACGCCGTCAAACCGGTTAGGGATGCAATGCGTGCCAGGTCCACGCCAAGCAGACCCACACAACCGGTGCAGACGCGCACCCAAAGCCGTCGGGGGATACCGGCTCCTCCATGTCGAGGGCCAGCCGGACTTCCCAGGGCCGGGTCACGGGAACTACCCTTCCACATGGTATGCGGGGCCGAAGCCATGCTTCCTCCTGATACAGCCATGGGGGTCCCCCCGTGTCCGGTGTACGACGAAGCCACGCATGACCCGCTCTGCGTGAAGACAGGCGCTCCGACGCTACCAAGTAAGTTCACCATGCTTACTTAGGTGTTTATTTAAATTACGCATTAATTTATATGAACACCTCCCCACGCTCTAGACAGTGTGCGTCCATTGTACACTCGGCTCCTCTTTCCGGCTCTCATGCATAGTCGATATTTGCCGTCCTGCCGAAGGCGTTAGTGCTTGGGGTACCTGCCAGAGGCCCGGTGGCCTTTTGGATCTCCCCCTATAAGGGTACTTCACCGCCAGTTGGTCTCCTCCGAGAAAAGACCTACGCTAGAACGGGGGGTCAGGAGCCTTGCTTTGCCCGGTCTTGCACCCAAAGCATGCGCACTCTGCCTCCCGGCGCTACGGTCTGAGTACCAGGGGGCCGGGCGGTTACACCCTGACTAGGGCTGGGGCCAGACCTCCGAGACCAAGTGCACTGGATTACCCAAGCCCCGTATTCCGGCCTGGGACAGTAAGCCAAATGAGACTAAGTGATAGGAAAGGGGGGACCACTGAGCAGTTCCGGACCTCCGCCCCCACAGCTGGGCCGAGCTCCGAGGCCAGTCCTCGCCCTCCTTTCAGAGGCGAGCGCTGATGCCGGACCTCACGCCCTTCGCTGGCCTGAGCTCCGATGACTTCCGGACTCCGCCCCTATAGCTGGGCCGAGCTCCGAGGCCAGCCCTCGCCCTCCTTTCAGAGGCGAACGCTGATGCCGGACCTCACGCCCTTCGCTGGCCTGAGCTCCGATGACTTCCGGACTCCGCCCCCACAGCTGGGCCGAGCTCCGAGGCCAGCCCTCACCCTCCTTTCAGAGGCGAGCGCTGATGCCGGACCTCACGACCTTCGTTGGCCTGAGCTCCGATGACTTCCGGACCTCCGCCCCCACAGCCGGGCCGAGCTCCGATGCCAGGCTTCACCCTCTCCTAAGAGGCTGAACACCGAAGCCGTTAAGACCCTGCCAGCACAGGGAGTACTCAAGACAAGAAAGTGCGCGGATCAGAAGAGACGAAGGTCCCACCTCGGGCTCGCTAGCTCCCCCGAGATGGACCCGGGGGCCACTGTCGGTACCCTCGATATGGGGTACCCCTGCGCACAGGGGAAAATGCCTAAGGATTTCGCCCTTCTCCGCAGGGAGAGCTCCGAAGGCGCCATGCGTCCAGCGGGGCCGGACCTCCCTCTCCTCAGAGGAGAGCTCCGGGCCCACCACGTGGCATACAGAAGCCGGACCTCCCCCTCCGCGGGAGAGAGGTCCGAAGGTGCCGCGTGTCCAGAGAGGCCGGACCTCCCCCTCCTCAGAGAGGAGCTCCGGGCTCGCCACGTGGCCAACAGAAGCCGAACCTCCCCCTCCGCGGGGAGAGGTCCGGAGGCTCCACGTGCCCCGCGGAGCTGACCCTCCTCTCCTCTGAGAAGGGCTCCGGGCCCGCTACGTGGCAGTAGAACGGCGCTGCCTGCCCCGAGCGGTAGGCAGCAGGCGTAAAGACACCCAATACCTTGCCCGTACAAGGTATTCAAGGCCCGCGTCTTCCCAAGACGCGGAGACGCGGAGCACGCCTCTGTCAGGTGCCGTTGCGCCCAGTCGCATCACAGACTGGCGCGCGGTGTCAGAACCTGCCAGCCAATAAACACCGCGACAAGACATCCCATGCCGCCTGCGCCGTCATCAACCACTACGACTAGCATGCGGCATGGGCAGGACGGCAAGATGAAGACTCGGAAGCCTTCGCCAGAGACAATTACCGGCATAACTGCAGATACGGTAGATAATAGACAATCTTCCCGGGACCACCTGTCGGGTCCCGACTCCCCTTGTAAGCCGCCCGAGTCTTGGACTATAAAAGGCTCGGGTAGGCGTCGATAGCAAGGGTTCGCACTTTGCAACTCATACGCTAGCCATACACTCTCAAGCTGTAACTCACCCCGAAGCTCAGGCCTCCGGCCCCGAGCAACAAGAAATACAGCGAGCTTCATAGCTCGCCGTGGACGTAGGGTTTTACGCTCCGGCGGCCTGAACCACGTAAAACTCGCCGTGTCAAACTCTTACTAACTCGTCCATCTGCGCAAGCTCTCCGCTAGAGACTAGCCCCACCGAAAAAAGAACCTCCGCGGGCTGCCCAGTGCAGGCCCGGGGAAGTGTCGACTGAACACTTCGACACTACTCCTAGCCGATCCAGGCTACCAAAGCTTGAAATCGGTATTCTCGACTTCTCTCACCTTTTGACCCACCCATCTAGTCTCTTGTACACAAAGGATATTTACTCAGTCTCCTAATGACAATATCTACTAACTCACGTAGTTTTCCCGTCAAGGATCCTACATTCCAAATACCCACCCAAAATCTATGTTCCTCGGCTAGCTTCCTTACGTTTTGCACCCGTCGAGTAAGATGCAAAGACCCTTGCTCACTTATCACTACATCCGGGCGATGATGTAGCGCGCCGCTAAGGTGGTGGCGATCCGGCCCTTGCTCATTTAACACCATATTCGGGTTCCGATATGGCGCGCCACTAAGGCGGTGGCGACCCGGCCCTTGCCCACTTAACACCATACTCGGGTTCCGATATGGCGCGTCGCTAAGAGGGTTACGCCCCAACGAATTTCTATTGGGTTTTATTTCCATGAGAATGGCTATGTGTAGTTGTTGGCTCGCCAAACCTATCACAACCCCTCCTCCTTTACTCGGCCTTGTGACCGGCTATGTCATTACAACATAGGCGGAGTTAGTATAATCGAAAAACATACCTTCATGTGCCCTTTTTTATGTTGATTGTAGCATCCTCCACCTTCTTTAACAGCTGCTTTGTAATCCTTTCACTCTGTCTTGTTTCCTGTTTTTTCTGCTTTCTTGTTATTTTTCCTACAAATTCTTCTAAACTCCAATTTTCCCAGTAATTTGGGTTATATCCTGTTTTTCTTTAATCCCAAAAAAGGTACATCACACCTTACCATCATGATTTTTTGTTGCTCTTCAGACTCAACTTCCTGATAATCATCCTCTTCATCATCTAATAAGTCATCTTCACTTCCATTATAAGGTACATCCACTTTTTCATCATCATAGTCCACATTCTTGGATTTCTTCTCATTCAATTTCTTTTCCTTGATAATATTAGATGTAGTTCTCATACTATTCCCACTTCTTATAGAATCAGTATTTTTCCCCTGCTCCCTCCACTTTCTCCCCAGTCATCAAGAAGTTTCCCCTCATGAATGCTGGTGGGGCAGATTTCCCTCCTTCACCCTTCCAAGAAGATCCTTTAGAGTTAGAACCACCTCCAAATTCCATTCTAGGTTTTTTTGGGTAGGATAAGCTTGGGAGTCTTTAGTTGGTATAGCTACAGAATCTTTTGGTATGAATTCCCTCTGTGGTGCCTCCATGTCAAACCAAAAATCATATGCAAAAGACACAATTACACCTTCCACCGTGTAGTGTCTTTGCAAGCAATTTTGACTCACATAATCAATACTTGTGATGGTTCTTTCATCTATTTCCATTGTAGCACCAACTAAAGAACACACATAAGCAATTGTTTTAGGATTTCTTTTATCATAAGGAATACCCTTCACTCTAAACCAAGCACTATCCAATTCTCCTTTAGCACCAGTTGCAGGTGTCCAAGTCCAAGGAGTGATGGTAGTTTGAGCATTGGTATATTTCATCCCAGCCTAAAGTGACCCCAATCTCTTATCATTTTTGCATTGGGAAACCTCATGGTAAAGCTAATTTCATCCATTCTCCTAGCAGACCAAATCCAAGCATCACCAAATCTCTTTAAATTCATTTTGTATATCTCTTCCATTTACCCGACCACTAACTACTTTGATCACTGCAGTAGTGGACCTCTCCTTAAGATTACTATCAGATGGGTAATCAGGAATGACCCACTTGGGTAGCACATAAAAGGGGCCACATGTTCTCTCAACAATTTAGTGTAATATTGAAAAGCATGACCCACTTTGTTGCATCTCTCGCAGATCCTATTACGAGGGCACACATTCTCCCTATGCTCTATACTCCCGCATCTCTTACATGCAAATTTCTCAGGAGAAGCAGGAGCTTTGCCTTTGTCTATCATACCTCTGGATTCTTTCGGTTCCACCTCCATAGCTTCTTCCTGCTGATTTTCTTTTGCGTCTCTTGCCAGTTCATCCCATCTCTCTTTGCTTTTCTCTGAACCTTTCTTCTCTTCCTATATCAGATCTGATGTTTCCTAAAGATCTTCACCAAAATCGTCAGATCCGCGACCCTGGTCCCGATACCATGAAATACTCCCCCAACCTCTTCCTCCTCCCTGCCAGTATCTACCTCCTCGACCTCCCCGATTCCACCTCCCTCCGCCTCCATCTCGAGGCCATCTCCTACCCCCTCTCCCATCACCCATCACCATTGGCGCTACTCTCGTCCTCACCTCTTCGGCGTAGGATTTCGATTTCCCCTGGAAGTACCCGAAATATCTCTTCTGAGTTTCGGTATGTATAGTCGACGGCGCCAGGGAAAGCCTAAACCCTATCGACTCCTTCGATTCCCCGCTCGGTTCTACTCGGCCAGAAAAAACTCGATCGTGGGCCCGTGGGCTACCTAGGGCCGCCTGATGCTTCGGTGAGAACGAGTTACCTGGAGGTGTAACTTGGGGAGGCGGCGTTGTCACACGACCTATAAGGGTGGCCCCAGGAAGTGGCGGCGCCGTCCGACGGCCTGGTTGAGTGGACCGAGGACTCTGCACGGAAGATCAACCTGGACGATCGGCCCATGGAGGAGCGGCCCATAGAATCGCCATGGGAGCCCCCCCCCCCCCCCCCCCCCGGAGCGTTCACAGTTTGGGACAAGCTCCCATCAAGGGTAATGTACATTATTGGCACTTTATGTTTCTCTAACGCTCACCACATGACTGACCTTGGTATCTTGTCATACGTCTTCTCAAAGTCAATGAACACCATATGTAGGTCCTTCTTCTGCTCCCTATATCTCCCCATAAGCTAACGAAGTAAGAAAATCGCCTCCATAGTAGACCTCCTAGGCATAAAACCAAACTGGTTTTTAGTGACACTGGTCACTCTTCTCAAACGGTGTTCAATCACTCTCTCCCAAAGCTTCATATTATGACTCATAAGCTTAATCCCTCTATAATTAGTACAACTTTGAATATCTTCTTTATTCTTGAA
This sequence comes from Neostapfia colusana, assembly GCA_030760725.1. NCBI lineage: Eukaryota > Viridiplantae > Streptophyta > Magnoliopsida > Poales > Poaceae > Neostapfia > Neostapfia colusana. The sequence continues at coordinate 80,605,232 of JASWHV010000011.1, forward strand.
GATAGGTACTAATATACTTTTTCTCCACTTTTCAGGCATCTTGTTTGAACTGAAAAATATGGTTGAATAGCTTTGTGAGCCGTACTATTCTCACGTCCCCAAGGCATCTCCACACCTCAATAGGTATATCATTAGGGTGAGGGTATTTCCTTCTTTCATCCTTTTTAAGGCCTCCTTAACCCCAAACTCTTGTATCCTCCGCATGAACCGTCTGTTGGAGTCATCAAAGGAGTCATCTAGCTAGAGCCTAATGCCCTCATTCCCATCATTGAATAGCCCATTAAAGTAGTCTCGCCATCTCTTCTTAATCTCTTCATCCTTCACTAGAATGTGATCTGTCTCATCTTTGATGCATTTAACTTGATTGAAATCCCTCATCTTTCTCTCGCGAATTTTTGCCATGTTGTATATATCCTTTTCACCTTCTTTTGTCTCTAATATCTCATATAGCTCATCAGAGGACTGTCCTCTTGCTTTACTCACAACGTGCCTTGCATTTTTCTTGGCTTCTTTGTACTTCAGCATGTTGCCCGCGCTTCTCCCATGATGCAACTCTTGTAACAATCCTTCTCCTTAATGGCCTTTTATACATTCTCGTTCCACCACCAAGTGTCTTTATCTACAAGTTCCTTTCCTTTTGTCACACCAAACAACTCACTAGCTACCTTCCTAATGCAAGTTGCCATCTCCACCCACATACTATCTGCATCTCTATCTTCCCCCAGGGTCGTTCTGTGAACACCCTGTTTTTAAAGGATTCTTGTGATTCTACTTTCAACTTCCACCACTTTGTTTTTGTGATTTTGACACCTTTGTCCCGCAAAACACGTGCGTGGAAGCGAAAGTCAACTACCACAAATTTATGTTGTGTCACAACACACTTTTCGGAGATTGCCTTACAATCTAGACACACCCGTCTATCCCTTCTTCTAGTGAGGACAAAGTCAATCTGGCTAGAGTGTTCGACACTACTAAAGATCACTAGGTGAGATTGCCTCTTTCTAAAGAGGGTGTTAGCTACCAATAGATCATAGGCTACGACAAAGTCTAGGATGTCCTTACCCTCCTAGTTTCTATCGCCGCATACAAAGCCTCCATGTACTCCCTCAAATCCTACATTAGTTGCACCCACATGACCATTGAGATCTCCTGTGAGGAGTTTCTCAGTTATCGGTGCACTACTAATCATATCCTCTAAGTCCTCCCAAAATTGCCTCTTAGCACTCATGTTGAGTCTAACTTGTGGGGCATAAGCACTAATGATGTTCAAGACAATGTCCCCAATAACTATCTTAATTAAGATGATCCTATCCCCTCGTCTTCGAACATCCTCTACTCCATCCTTGAGACTCTTATCTATTAGAACACCTGAGCCATTCCTAGTCCCAGCCAATCCCGAATACCAAAGCTTGGAACCGGTATTCTCGACTTCTCTCGCCTTTTCACCCGCCTATCTAGTCTCTTGTACACAAAGGATATTTACTTGTCTCCTAATGGCAACATCTACTAACTCACGTATCTTCCCCGTCAAGGATCCTATATTTCAACTATCCACCCGAAATCTATGTTCCTCGGCTAGCTTCCTTGCGCTTTGCACCCGTCGTGTAAGATGCAAAGACCCTTGCTCACTTATCACTACATCCGGGCGGTGATGTAGCGTGCCACTAAGATGGTCGCGATCCAACCCTTGCCCATTTAACACCATATCCGGGTTCTGATATGACCCGTCTCTAAGACGGTGACGACCCGACCCTTGTCTGCTTAACACCACACCCGGGTTCCGATATGGAACGTCGCTAAGAGGGTTACGCCCCAACGAATTTTTATTGGGTTCCATTTCTATGAGAATGGCTGAGTATAGTTATTGGCTCGACAAGACTATCACAACCCCTCCTTTACCCGGGCTTGGGATCGGCTATGTCTTACAACATAGGCGGAGTTAACAATGGGATTTTAAGAGGTAGAGAAAATATTAGGAGGGGTAAAGGACGACCAAGGTTGACTTGGGAGGAGACGGTAAAATGAGACTTGAGAGATTGGAATGTAATCATTGTATCTAGAGACTTAGCTCATGATAGAACTGCATGGAAAGTAGCAATTCATGTGCCAGAATCTTAGTTTTTTTTGCTACTCTTATATCTCTTCCTCTCTTTTACTTCATTTAAAAAAATAATAATAAAATTGTTGGGTTTCATGTCTAGCCTACCCCAACGTGCATGGGACATAGGCTTTGTTGTTGTTGTTGTTCGTGTGTGCGCGCTCGTGTGCGTGCACACCCACTTTTATCACTGCTTATGGCTGTAGTTTCTGTTTTTTTAGCATCTTATCTTAATCTAATGACACTCATTCCTTTGCATTAAAAAAGGCATTATATGCAAATTTCATATTCTAAAAATAATCAGCTAAGAAGAAATGTACAAAATCTCAAAGGGGACTATAGCTTCGCTATTTATCTCATCTGATATTGATATTTTCATGGATATAACATGACTCAGTTAATGTTCACCTTTGATTAATATTTTCTTGTCACGAACCCAGAATGATACAATTACAATACCTGACGGAATGGTTGCATCAATAAGTGGTGTGGCTTTTCTGGGGGAATCTAGTGTACTTCACTTTGTCCAGGCATAAGAATGCAGAGTCTTTGTTATATTCTAGAGACAATGACAGATGTTCTTACTCTGGAATCTGGACTACTTTCACAATATATGGTCCGAGTCTTGCTATATGATAAAGCGTGAACAATTAGCATGCAGTCCATAATACATGCATCCAGATGGTTTGACATAAAGAACTGACGTACTAGTAGTAACCATTTGATACACTCGAATATGCAAAATAACAATGCATGCACAAACTAAAAATGTCGTACGTATTTTGAAGGCATACACAATGCTGCTGTTACATATGTCCCAAGCTATTATAGAGCCTCACATGTCTCATGCTGGCAGTTGGCATAACAATATTTGAATCACATTTCACAATTGTCACAAAATCTACTTCTTTTCAGCAGATGATTATTATGATTTGTGTATGTGGTGATAGTTACATCCATTACAGCATATGCAATCTTGAAAGCCGTATATACCTTATGCTGAAACTATAGTTCAAACTGCAACCACCTCTCTTTTGACCATCTCAAGTTCATGTATATTATATTGTGATATACTCACTTTTTATTTAGACAATGGAGTTCTCTATTTATCTAGACCACATTCACTCCTTTCTCTGACTGTACATTGCAATCATGTTGGCTCTTGCCCCCTACTATACTATACAGCTGTCAGCAAACTTGACCACTGTTTTATGGAGCATCCGTGCTACTAGCATGCATGTATTTACCCATGTACCGTGTATACTGCCTTGACAGTTCCACTCTGCCTGTCTGCCGTAGTTGGGCCACTTGTGCTATGTTATATTGTTAGTTGTGGTAAAAAATGTGAGTTTTTCTTTTCTACTTTTCATTAAATAGTGTTCCTGTTAGTTGTGGTATGGTAAAAGAATGTGATAGGCTTGGCGAGCCAGAATCAAAACTAGCCATTCCTATGGATATGAAACCCAGTTTGGGTTGCATATCTAGCCTACCACTTTGAGACAGGCTTTGTTGTTGTTGTTGTTGTTGTTGTTTACTTTGCATTACATAGTGTTTGTGAATAAGTATATAAATACATTGAACATGTTTTCTCCCTGATGGCACTTTTTCTATTATGTGAATATATGAATGTTATTGTCTTGAAACAGATAGGAAAAAATGTATGCTGTTCAATTGTAATTTCCATCTTTTATAATACTTCTCAGGTATCAAGCACAGCTTCAGAAGAACCTCTTGTATCTGGCTGCAATTGCAGATGCTCAACCACAGACTGCTGTAAGCCGCCCTCAGGTTAGCCATTTTCCGGAACTTTGCTAAGTACATATCCATTCTGCTTTATGTCCTTATATTATTTCCGCAAACAGATGGCACCTCCTGCCGCATCTCCCGGGGTAGGAAATTACATGTCACAGGTGCCTATGTTCCCACCAAGGACACCCCTGACACCGCAGCAGATGCAGGAGCAGCAACTGCAGCAGCAGCAGGCTCAGTTGCTAAATTTCTCTGGTCAGATGGCTGTGAGACCGGGCATGATCAATGGCATGCCTCAGGCCCTGCAAGTTCAACAAACATATGCAGCTGATCCCCAGCCACCAGCATCAGTAAGCAGGCAAGATGCCACTTCGGAACCTTCAGGCACTGAGAGCCGCAAGAGCACTGGTGCCGATAATGATGGCGGAAGCGACTAGGTTGAGAAGGCCTAAGCAGTAGAAGCTAGCCTTTTAGGTCGCAAAACGGATGTATACTACCGATGGACGACGAAAGTCATTCCTGTGCCCTTCAATGATAAAGTGGCCGCGATCTTCGCATGGATGATGACTAGTTGTTGTCGCATTTACCTCACCTTCAGTATGTAGAACAGACGTAGATTGTCCTAATATTTGTTTGCTAGTTCCCCCAAGATACCCTTGTTATAGGCTTGTAGCCATTGGCCACGGCCGCCAAATGTGATATTCAGGATCTGGATTTAGTTATGATTTATGGTAAGGCTGTCTAGAAATAATCTTTTTTCAGACCTCAAATGTGTGAGAGCCTTCGGCATTGGGTACGTATTTTTTTAAAGTTTGATCTCTAAAAATGGTCTGAGTTTGCAAGGCACGTTTGGTAGACTCAGCTTAAAGCTTGCATTGGAATTGTTTTGTTATGCATCCTCCCTACATCATGTGAAATTTATATTTTCGCAATCTAGTACCCTAGTTGGGTCTCAAGAAAATATTGGACTGTACATCTCTCCCTTTATTCTCCCGTTCTAATCATATATGTACTGAACTTGTACTGAATAGTTAAGATAAAGTCACAGTGAAATTTTTCTGCTCAATTTAAGGTTACCATCTAAGGCAGTACAATCAGGTGCTTCATTCACCATCCTAGTGCTTATCACAATCTTGGAGGAAGTTTGGTGCTTGGTTAATCAATCGGTTGCGATATGGATGCATAAGCATTTGAATTCTTACTTTTGAGGTGATGCTTGGAGGCTTACACAGTTTATATGCACTGTAAAAGAATGGGTTGTTGAACTATGCCGATCTTTGAACACAAGGCAACATTGAACAGCACGTGTAGTTTAGTTCAACAAATTTTACTCTTAGGACGAAGATTTAGAGACACGGCTACATGTTTTGCACAGATTTCACAAATGTCGTAGCGTCAATTTGAACTGACAATGAGTGGCATGCCGTTTGCAAACTGACGAAAAAATTCTATAGTGTAGGCCAAGAAACCAAGAAAATGAACATCTGAAATGCTATTTTGGGTAAACCGTCTCACCCATTCATTATCGTTAGACCAGTAAAAAAACTCGTCCATGACGGAGTCGCCACGTGGCAAAACGATGGATGTCTTCCGCCTTCGCATTCGCATTCGCCCACTGAACTCTCGCGCTCCAGCGATCCGCATTCTGACCGGTCCCACCATCCTTGGGCTGCCATGGCTCGGACGGCGGGAGACGACGACGACGACGACGGCCCGCCACCCCCGTACGTCGTCCAGCGCGGTCCCCGGCGCGACCCGCGGCTCAAGGACCTTGGCATCTCCTGCATGCTCAACACCGAGGTGGCGGCGCTGCTCGCGGTGATCCGCCGCCGGCCGGACCCCTACGCGTACCTCCCCCCCGCCGTCGCGGCCGCCGAGGAGGCCACCTTCTCCGGCCTGATCCAGTCGCTCAAGAGCCTCCGCGCGCAGCTGTTCCAGCCCCGGCACGGCGCGTGGCGCTGCTCCGACCCGTCCACCTACCTATCTCCGTTCCTCGACGTCGTGCAGCGGGAGGAGGTGACGCCGGCGGCCACCGGCGTGGCGCTGTCCTCCGTGCTCAAGATCCTCCGCATTGACGTGTTCGACGAGTGCTCCCCGGGCGCCCGCGACGCCGTGCACGCCGTCCTGAACGCGCTCACCAACCTCCGCGTCGAGCGCATCGGCGACCCGGCGTCGGAGGAGGCCGTGCTCCTCCGCGTGCTCCAGGTGCTCGCCGCGCTGCTCCGCACCCGCGCCGCGCCGCTGCTGTCGGACGCCGCCGTGTGCACGGCCGTCAACACGTGCTTCCAGATCGTGCAGCATGCCGCCTGCAGCGGCCGCGGCAGCGAGCTCCTCCAGCGCACGGCGCGCCACTGCATGCACGAGATCCTGCAGTCCGTCTTCGCCCGCTTGCCGGACATCCGAATCGACGACTCCGCCGGCGACGACCCGTCCGCCGCCGGGTTCGGCGCGCGGTGCATGGTGGACGTGTTCAACTTCTTCTGCTCGCTGCTGCTCAACGCGTCCGACATGGTGATGAGCCCCGACGGGCAGTCGGGCGGCGCGTTCACCTCCGAGGAGGACGTGATGCTCTTCTCCCTCGTGCTGGTCAACTCGGCCGTGGAGCTCGGCGGCGAGGCCATCGGCAGGCACCCCAAGCTGCTCCGCCTCATTCAGGACGACCTCTTCTACCACCTCATCCACCACGCCACCGACTGCAGCCCGCTGGTGCTGTCCATGATCTGCAGCACGGCGCTGAACCTGTACCACTTCCTGCGCCGGTTCCTCAAGCTGCAGCTGGAGGCCTTCTTCACGTTCGTGCTCCTCCGCGTCTGCGCCGGCGCCGGCGGTCCCCTGATGCAGGAGGTGGCCGTCGAGGGCCTCATCAGCTTCTGCCGGCAGCCGACGTTCGTGGTCGAGATGTACGTCAACTACGACTGCGACCCGATGCTGCGCAACGTGTACGAGGATGTGGGGAAGCTGCTCTGCAAGGTGGCGTTTCCAACGTCGTCGTCGGGCCCGATGACCACCGTGCAGCTGCAGGCGTTCGAGGGCCTCGTCAACATGATCAGCACCATCGCCGACAACGTCGAGGTCGACAAGGCCCCCGCCACCTACGCCATCGACGTGTCCGAGTACCGCCTCTTCTGGACCGAGCGCTGGGACCCCGGGTCCGGTCACCACCACGAGGAGACGTCGTGGGTGGACTTCGTCCGCAAGCGGAAGCTGCGGAAGAGGAAGGTGGCCATCGCGGCGAACCACTACAACCGCGACCACAAGAAAGGCGTGGAGTTCCTCAAGCTGTGCCACCTGGTGCCCACGCCGCCGGACCCCCGGAGCATGGCCTACTTCCTCCGCTACTCGCCGGGGCTGGACAAGAACAAGATCGGCGAGTTCCTCGGCGACCCCGACGAGTTCAACCTCAAGACGCTCAAGGAGTTCACCGAGACGTTCGACTTCTCCGGCGCCATCCTCGACACGGCGCTGCGCACGTACCTCGAGACGTTCCGGCTCCCCGGCGAGTCGCAGAAGATCCAGCGCGTGCTCGAGGCCTTCTCGGAGCGGTTCTTCGAGCAGCAGCAGCCGGGGGCCGGGGTGTTCGCCACCAAGGACGCCGCCTTCATCCTCTGCTACTCGCTCATCATGCTCAACACCGACCTGCACAACCCGCAGGTGAAGAAGAAGATGACGGAGGAGGACTTCATCCGTAACAACCGCGCGATTAATGACCGTAAGGATCTGCCGCGGGAGTACCTGTCCGAGCTCTTCCACTCCATCTCCACCAACGCCATCACCGTCTTCAGCACCACGGCGGCGGCCGTGGAGATGACGCCCAGCCGGTGGGCGGATCTGGTAAAGAGGTCGCGAGCCATGGAGCCCTTCACGCCGTGCGACTTCAAGCACAAGCTCAGCCGGGAGGTGTTCATCGCAGTGTCGGGCCCCTCGGTGGCCACGCTGGCGGCGATCTTCGACTGCACCGACGACGAGGAGACGCTGAACCAGTGCGTGGAGGGGCTGGTGTCGGTGGCGCGCATCGCGCGGTACGGACTTTACGATGTGCTGGACGAGCTGCTGTGCTGCCTCTGCAAGTTCACCACGCTGCTCAACCCGTACGCCACCACGGAGGAGACGCTCTTCACCTTCAGCAACGAGCTCAAGCCGCGCATGGCCACGCTTGCACTCTTCACCATCGCCAACCGCTTCGGGGAATCGGTGCGCGGCGCGTGGAAGAACGTCGTCGACTGCCTGCTCAAGCTCAAGCGCCTCAAGCTGCTGCCGCCGTCGGTGATCTATCACCACCAGGACGGCCGGCCGCCGGGACACCACCCGAAGTCGTTGTCGTCATCCGACACCACCGGCGTCATCTTCCCCTCGTCGCACCGCGGCGCGGGGACGAGCCGCCACGTGTCCGGCATGATCGGGCGGTTCTCGCAGTTCCTGTCGCTCGACACCGGCGGTGGTGGCGAGTCCTCGCTGCTCGCCATTGGCAGCGAGTTCGAGAACAACCTCAAGATCATCCAGCAGTGCCAGGTCGGGAGCATCTTCACCGACAGCGCCAAGCTGCCCGACGAGGTGCTGCAGAACCTGGGCCGGGCGCTCATCTTCGCCGCCGGCGGCAAGGGTCAGAAGTTCAGCACGCCCATCGAGGAGGAGGAGACGGTCGGCTTCTGCTGGGACCTCATGGTGACGCTGGCGTCGGCGAACCTGCCGCGCTTCGCCACCTTCTGGCCGCCGCTGCACGAATGCTTCAACGCCGTGTCGCAGCTGCCGCTCTTCTCGCCGTGCCCCTTCGCCGAGAAGGCCATCGTGGCGCTGTTCCGCGTCGCCGTACGGCTGCTCTCGGCTCCGCCGCCACCGCAGCAGATGGGGGGCCCGCCGCGCGTGTCCACCGAGGAGCTGGTGTTTAAGTCCATCAACCTGATGTGGAAGCTGGACAAGGAGGTCCTGGACACCTGCTGCGAGGGCATCTCCGAGTGCGTCGTCAAAATCCTGACGGAGCACGCCGGCGGCGTGCAGACACCGCTCGGGTGGAAGACGCTGCTGCACCTGCTCACCATCACTGGCCGCCACCCGGAGACGTTCGACCAGTCGGTGGCGTCGATGGTCAAGCTCATGAGCGAAGGCGTGCACGTCTCGCGGTTCAACTACGCCGCTGTCATCGAGGCGGCGTTCGGGTTCGCCGCGCTCAAGATCAGCCCGCTGGAGATCAGCACCAAGATCCTCCAGCTCATGGCCGAGTCCGTCAACTGGCTCGTTCAGTGGCACAGGTCCGGATACTCCGACGTCAGCAACAGCGGCATCTCTAACTCATCGTCCTCTTCCTCGTCGTCGTCGTGCGTGGAGGACCAGTCGCGCATGGGCAACCTGGCGACCAGCATGTTCATCAAGCTGGCGGAGGCGCTGCGGAAGACGAGCCTGGTCCGGAGGGAAGAGATCCGCAACCAGGCCGTCGCCGAGCTTGGCCGCTCGTTCACTTTCGCTGCCGCCGGCGAGCTGGACTTCGGCCCGGCGGGCTGCCTCGCCTGCTTCAACCTCGTCATCTTCGCCATGGTGGACGACCTGCACGAGAAGACGCTCGAGTACTCCCACCGTGAGGGCGCGGAGCGGGAGACGCGGAGCATGGAGGGCACGCTCGCCGCGGCGGCGGAGCTGCTGGCCGACGTGTTCGTGCTGCTCCTGCCGACACTGGCGCAGGCGCCGGGGTTCCGGACATTCTGGCTCGGCGTGCTCCGGCGGATGGACACGTGTATGAAGTGTGACCTGGCCGCCGGCGGCGGTGCCGGGCTGATGCAGGAGCTCGTGCCGAGGATGCTCAAAAGAATGATCGTGGAGATGAAGGCGAAGGAGGTGCTCGTGCCGCGGGATGGCGACGAGCTATGGGAGATCACGCACATCCAAATCCAGTGGATCGCGCCAGCCGTCAAGGATGAGCTCTTCCCTGAGTAGCTAAGCTAGCTAATTGGACTTCAGACGGATAGCCTTTTCATATATAAAGCATTTATAGGATTCAAAAAATGGATTTAGGCCCTATTTGTCACATGTTCTGAAACAGTTTTTTTAAATAAAAATAAATAGCGAGTATGTCAAACAGCTAGCTTCACCAGCAGTTTATTAGTTCAGCTACTTCTATGAAAGAAGCGATATAAGCTTAAGTTGTTATTTACCAGTGTCGAAGTGTTCGGTCGACACTTCCCCCGGGCCTGAATTGGGCAGCCCGCGGAGGTTCTTTTTTCGGTGGGGCTAGTCCCTTGCGGAGAGCTTGAGCGTATGGACGAGTTAGTAAGAGCTTGACACGGCGAGTTTTACGTGGTTCAAGCCGCCGGAGCGTAAAACCCTACGTCCACGGCGAGCTATGGAGCTCGCTGTTTGCTTGCTGCTCAGAACCGGAGTCCTGAGCTTGAGGATGAGTTACAGCTTGGGGGTGAATGGCTAGCGTATGAGTTGCGGGGGTGCGAACCCAAGGTGCAAATGGCTAGAGTGCGAACCCGTGCTAACGTTGCCTACCCGAGCCTTTTATAGTCCAAGGCTCGAGTGGCTTACAAGGGGGGCCCGGGACCCGACAGGTGGCCCCGGGGTGATTTCCTACCAGCTATTATGTCTTGGCGCTGGCGTCGAAGTCCTCGTCCTGCCGCCCTACCCATGTCGCAGGCTAAATTGTTGGCGATGGCAGGGGAGGCAGGGCATGTCTTGTCCGGTCTTGTCGCTGCCTTCAATGGCCTGCAGCTTCAGACACTGTACGCCTGTCCTGACTGTGACTGGTCACAGCGCCTCCTGACAGGCGTGCGTTGCGCCTCTTCGTCTCGGGAAGGTGCGGGTCTTGAATGCTTTGTACGGTAAAGGCATGGTGCGCCTTTACTCCCGCTGCCTACCGCGTCGGTCGGCAGCACTGTTCTGCTGGCCACGTGTCGGACCCGAAGCTCTCCTCTGAGGAGGGGGGCGCTCCGGCTCCGCTGGACACGTGGAGCCTTCGGAGCTCACCCCCGCGGAGGGGGCGAGGTCCGGTCTTCCGGGCCACGTGGCAGGCTCGGAGCTATCCTTTGAGGAGAGGAGAGCCCCGGCCCTGCCGGACACGTGGTGCCTTTGGAGCTCGCCCTTGCGGAGGGGGCGAGGTCCGACCTCCTGGGCCACGCGGCAGGCCCGGAGCTATCCTCCGTGGGGAGGGGAGCTCCGGCCCCGCTGGACACGTGGCGCCTTCAAACCTCGCCCCTGCAGAGGGAGCGAGGTAATTAGGAAGCTTTACCCTGTACGCGGGGGTACCCGGTATTGAGGGTACCGACAGTGGCCCCCGGGCTCTCCTCGGGGGAGCTAACGAGCCCGAGGTGAGGCCTTCTCCTACCCGCGCACTTTCTTGTCTTGAGTACTTCCTATGCTGGCAGGGTCTTGACGGCTTCGGAGTTCAGCCTCTGAGGAGAGGGTGAAGCCTGGCATCGGAGCTCAGCCCTTGTGAAAGGGGGAGGTCCGGCTTCGGAGCTCGCCTCTGAGAAGAGGGGTGGTCCGGAAAGTCATCAGAGCTCAGGCCCACGAAGGGCGTGAGGTCCGGCATCAGGGCTCGCCTCTGAAAGGAGGGCGAGGGCTAGCGTCAGAGCTCGGCCCAGCTGTGGGGGCGGAGGTCCGGAAGTCATCGGAGCTCAGGCCAGCGAAGTGCGTGAGGTCCGGCATCAGCGCTCGCCTCTGAAAGGAGGGCGAGGGCTGGCCTCGTAGCTCGGCCCAGCTGCAGGGGCGGAGGTCCGGAAGTCATTGGAGCTCAGGCCAGCGAAGGGCGTGAGGTTCGGAGGTCATCGGAGCTCAGGCCAGCGAAGGGCGTGAAATCCGGCATCAGTGCTCGCCTCTGAAAGGAGGGCGAGGGCTGGCCTCGGAGCTCGGCCCAGCTGTGGGGGCGGAGGTCCGGAAGTCATCGGAGCTCAGGCCAGCGAAGGGCGTGAGGTCTGGCATCAGCGCTCGCCTGTGAAAGGAGGGCGAGGGCTGGCCTCGGAGCTCGGCCCAGCTGTGGGGGCAGAGTCCGGAAGTCATCGGAGCTCAGGCCAACGAAGGGCGTGAGGTCCGGAGGTCATCGGAGCTCAGGCCAGCGAAGGGCGTGAGGTCCGGCATCAGCGCTCGCCTGTGAAAGGAGGGCGAGGGCTGGCCTCAGAGCTCGGCCCAGTTGTGGGGGCGGAGTCCGGAAGTCATCGGAGCTCAGGCCAACGAAGGGCGTGAGGTCCGGAGGTCATCAGAGCTCAGGCCAGCGAAGGGCGTGAGGTCCGGCATCAGCGCTCGCCTCTGAAAGGAGGGCGAGGGCTGGCCTCGGAGCTCGGCCCAGCTGCGGGGGCGGAGGTCCGGAAGTCATCGAAGCTCAGGCCAGCGAAGGGCGTGATGTCCGGCATCAGTGCTCGCCTCTGAAAGGAGGGCGAGAGCTGGCCTCGAAGCTCAGCCTGGCTGTGGAGGCGGAGTCTGGCACTGCTCAGTGGTCCCCCCTTTCCTGTCCCTTAGTCTCATTTGGCTTACTGTCCCAGGCCGGAATATGGGGCTTGGGTAATCCAGTGCACTTGGTCCCGGAGGTCTGGCCCCAGCCCCAGCCCCAGTCAGGGTGTAACCGTTCGGCCCCCTGGTACTCAGACCGTAGCGCCGGGGGGCAGAGTGCGCATGCTTTGGGTGCAAGACCGGGCAAAGCAAGGCTCTTGACCCCCCGGTCTAGCGTAGGTCTTTTCTCGGAGGAGACCAACTGGCGGTACAGTACCCTTACAGGGGGAGATCCAAAAGGCCACCGGGCCTCTGGCAGGTACCCCAAGCACTACCGCCTTCGGCAGGATGGCAAATATTGACTATGCATGAGAGCAGGAAAGAGGAACCGAGTGTACAATGGATGCACACTGTCTAGAGCGTGGGGAGGTGTTCATATAAATTAATGCGTAATTTAAATAAACACCTAAGTAAGCATGGTGAACTTACTGGGGTAGCGTCGGAGCGCCTGTCTTCACGCAGAGTGGGTCATGCGTGGCTTCGTCGTACGCCGGACACGGGGGGACCCCCATGGCGATCTCAGGGGGAAGCATGGCTTCGGCCCCGCATACCATGTGGAAGGGTAGTTCCCGTGACCCGGCCCTGGGAAGTCCGGCTGGCCCTCGACATGGAGGAGCCGGTATCCCCCGACGGATCTGGGTGCGCGTCTGCACCGGTTGTGTGGGTCTGCTTGGCGTGGACCTGGCATGCATTGCATCCCTAACCGGTTTGACGGTGTCCAGGTGACTCTCGGTCAGTAGGAGCCAGGCCGGGTGGCTTAACCGACCAGCGTGCGGGACGATGAGCGTTCCCAGCACTTGCCTCCTTGGACTATTGCGAGCTAGTCGCAGCCTTCCTCCTGGGTTATGCACCGCAATAGGATGTCATGGCGCCACGCCAGTAAAGATACCAGCGCGTAGCACTTAGCCATCCGCACCACCCGTTCAGCGAATGCACGTTCATCAGGAAGGATGTCCTTCAAGGAGTCCCGGACCTCCGTGGTCCATGCATCGGGACTACTTGAGCTTCTGGATCTTGAGCGCTGGGTTGCACGGAGTCCCCAGTGACGCTTACGATCCTTTGGCAACATACATGGCTGCAGGGGCGCCGGGACTGCCTAGCTTCGAGGCACTGGTTCAGCCCCCTTCGCCCAGCTCGGCGGGCCGGGCTGTGGACTACAGCAACGTCCTCTCGAAGACTCCTTCGGGCGCAGGGGCTCCGATGGAGGCCTTCGTTGAGAGGTCGTCAGCTGCGGCCTTGCCAGCGCGCGGTACATGGCGCAGGTCCAAGGCGAGGAAGTCTTTCTCCAACATCCGCATGTGGAGCAGATAAGCAGCTAGCTGTGGGTCATTGCAGGGGCATTCACCCTTAACTTGCTTGATAACTAGCTGGGAGTCGCCCTGCGCCAACAACTGGCGAGCGCCCAGAGACAGGATTGTCTTTTAGGCCAAAGATGAGTGCTTCATACTCTGCCAAGTTGTTGGTTGCCTTGGAATTGAGACGCACCATGTACCCAGACTGCTCCCCCGATGGCATGAGAAGCAGTACGCCAGCACCGGCCCCCTGCTTTCGCGAGGAGCCGCCGAAGAAGAGCGTCCAGTTAGGCCCGGTGAAGACCGGAGCTCGGTACTTTGGTTCACCATCTTCGCGGCCCCCTGGGTCAGCCTTCATTGGCGTCCACTTAGCCATGAAGTCAGCCAGTGCTTGGCTCTTGGCTGTCTGACGTGGTCGGGAGCTCAGCTTGAACTCCACCGTCTTCGGGCTGTCTTCCGGCTTCGGAAGCTGGCAGTGAGTGCCAATTCCGCCCTTCGGCTGCTCTGGCGCACTTGTCCGCCAGGCTGAAGAGCTCAGAGGCATCGCAGACCTCTCTGGTCGCGAGCTTCTCAAGCATCTTCTCGTCCCGGACACTGTCGAAGTGCCACCACCACAGAAGCACTTTGAATATGCGGGATGGTGTTGCGTACCTGGGAGAACCGCTGGATGAAGGAGCGCGGTGATTCCCCTGGTTGTTGCTTGACGGCGTGGAGGTCGAGCTCCGTGCCGGGACGGTTGTAGGAGGTGCAGAAGTTGGCGACGAACTGCCTGCAGAGCTCTCCCCAGGAAGTTATGGAACCCTGGGGGAGGTTCATGAGCCAAGACCGGGCTGGGCCGGTCAAGGCGACGGGGAAGTAGTTGGCCATGACGGCCTCATCCCCTCCTGCGGCAAGTACCGTGGTGGAGTAGATCTAGAGAAACTCCGCCGGGTTGACGCTGCCGTCGTACTTCTTGGGCAGGTGCGGCCGGAACTTGCGCGGCCACCTCACGAAGCGAAGGTGAGGTGCCAGGGCCACATATCCTGCCCCTGTTTCCGCAGGTGTCGGTGCCGCGAACGCTTGGTTCGCCGTCGGCACGGTGTATCCCGGTATGGGCAAGGCAGCTCCATAGACCGGGGGCGCTGTTTGCAGGGCATATGGTTGTGGCATATGCTGCGCGGCGTACGCCTGGGGCAGAGCTCGCGTGGTGAAGATCTGCCCTTCAGGCTGGGTCGAGGCCGACGTCATGCTGTCGCCAGCCTCTTGGATGCAACGTCTTTCTCGACGTCGCTCGAGGAACACTCAGGCATCTTGGCCCAAGTGGCATCGCTCCATCTCTGCCCTCAGGTCCGTCGACAGAAACCTGGTGGATCTGGAGTCCGCCGTCTGCCCGTCAACCGTTGGCGTGCGCGTCAGCGACACAGCCGGTTGACCAGAATGTCGTCCCCGCCGAAGACGAGGGTTTGCGGCGGCGACGACAAGGCTGTCTACCTCGCGTATCCACTGCTGGGTTGCTGAATGAGGTGCGTCCCCAGCAGGTGGGTTGCGCAGTAGCGCTCTTGCTGCAGCTAGCGCACCCCTGTGGGGTTCGCTCATCGCTGCAGAAGATCTCACGCTGGTCGGGGCCTGCATTGCCGGAGTCGGCGTTGCCGGAGTCGGCTGCTGGCTACCAGCTTGTGCCGACACACTCCGTCCTGAGTGCGTCGACATGTACTCCCCGCTGGTCACGGTTCGCCGTGAACGCGGAGGGAGAGAGTTTGCCGCTGAAGGAAGCTTGGTCATCTTCGTCAGCGGAAACTCGTCGCGCAAGGGAAAAGCCCCCTACCTGGCGCACCAAATGTCGAAGTGTTCGGTCGACACTTCCCCCGGGCCTGCACTGGGCAGCCCGTGGAGGTTCTTTTTTCGGTGGGGCTAGTCCCTTGCGGAGAGCTTGAGCGTATGGCCGAGTTAGTAAGAGCTTGACACGGCGAGTTTTACGTGGTTCAGGCCGCCAGAGCGTAAAACCCTACGTCCACGGCGAGCTATGGAGCTCGCTGTATTGCTTGCTGCTCAGAACCAGAGTCCTGAGCTTGAGGATGAGTTACAGCTTGGGGGTGAATGGCTAGCGTATGAGTTGCGGGGGTGCGAACCCAGGGTGCAAATGGCTAGAGTGCGAACCCCTGCTAACGTTGCCTACCCGAGCCTTTTATAGTCCAAGGCTCGAGTGTCTTACAAGGGGGGCCCGGGACCCGACAGGTGGCCCCGAGGTGATTTCCTACCAGCTATTATGTCTTGGCACTGGCTTCGAAGTCCTCGTCCTGCCGCCCTACCCATGCCGCAGGCTAAATGTAGCGTGTAGTCGTTGGCGATGGCAGGGGAGGCAGGGCATGTCTTGTCCGGTCTTGTCGCTGCCTTCAATGGCCTGCAGCTTCAGACACTGTACGTCTGTCCTGACTGTGACTGGTCACAGCGCCTCCTGACAGGCGTGCGTTGCGCCTCTTCGTCTCGGGAAGGCGCGGGTCTTGAATGCTTTGTACGGTAAAGGCATGGCGCGCCTTTACTCCCGCTGCCTACCGCGCCGGTCGGCAGCACTGTTCTGCTCGCCACGTGTCGGACCCGGAGCTCTCCTCTGAGGAGGGGGGGGGGGGTGGGGGGGGCGCTCCGGCTCCACTGGACACGTGGAGCCTTCGGAGCTCACCCCCGCGGAGGGGGCGAGATCCGGTCTTCTGGGCCACGTGACAGGCTCGGAGCTATCCTTTGAGGAGAGGAGAGCCCCGGCCCTGCCGGACACATGGTGCCTTCGGAGCTCGCCCTTGCGGAGGGGGCGAGGTCTGACCTCCTGGGCCACGCGGCAGGCCTGGAGCTATCCTCCGTGGGGAGGGGAGCTCCGGCCCCGCTGGACATGTGGCGCCTTCAAACCTCGCACCTGCAGAGGGAGCGAGGTCCTTAGGAAGCTTTACCCTGTGCGCGGGGGTACCCGGTATTGAGGGTACCGACAACCAGCTTTTTAAATAAAAACAAGTTCAATCTGTACCAAACATGATCTTAGATTCCAAACTTAAGATATTTAATAACAAATTGATTATTTTCAAAACATATAGTCTCTCTGGCTTGCTGATGATTTTACTTAGAAGTGAAATCCAGTTGGATATTTTTCGTATCACCGGATACAGATTTTGGAAATTTTTGGATTGGTTCTGATTATATGGGTTCTTATTCGAAAGTGGCCAGAAAACGGTAGTGATGAAAGAAACGGTGAGAAAGGTGGGCAAACCATTTTCACTTTCATATACCGTTTTTGGAATTGGGGTAAGAAAAACGGTTATGGTATCGGAGATTTTTAAAAATATCGTAAACAAATCTATAAAAAAATATTCATATCGGATGGACCCCAAAGTTTATTTTGGAAACAACACCGTGAAAATATTATATCAGCATTACTTCGAATGTCATAAGTAAATCACGACAATGACTCTCAACTGACCAAACATGCAAATCAAATCTTAATTAAAAGACGGAAGATAAAACGGTATTCATGCCATTGTCGGCAAGGGGATTTTCATTTCTAAAACTTACTCTTATAAAAATGATGATGTCTGTCGAAGTGTGCGGTCGACACTTCCCCCGGGCCTGCACTGGGCAGCCCGCGGAGGTTCTTTTTTCGGTGGGGCTAGTCGCTTGCGGAGAGCTTGAGCGTATGGACGAGTTAGGAAGAGCTTGACACGGCGAGTTTTACGTGGTTCAGGCCGCCGGAGCGTAAAACCCTACGTCCACGGCGAGCTATGGGGCTCGCTGTATTGCTTGTTGCTCAGAACCAGAGTCCTGAGCTTGGGGATGACTGAAGTCTAGCGTATGAGTTGCGGGAGTGCGAACCCTTGCTAACGTTGTCTACCCGAGCCTTTTATAGTCCAAGGCCCGTGTGGCTTACAAGGGGGCCCGGGACCCGACAGGTGGTCCCGGGGAGATTGCCTGCAGACTGTCGTATCCGCAGTTATGTCGGTTGTTGTCTCTGGCGAAGGCTTCTGAGTCTTCGTCTTGCCGCCCTGCCCATGCCGCATGCTAGTCGTAGTGGTTGATGACGGCGGGGGCGGCATGGGATGTCTTGTCGCTGCGTTTATTGGCTGGCAGGCTCTGACACCGCGCGCCAGTCTGTGATGCGACTGGGCGCAACAGCATCTGACAGAGGCGTGCTCCGCGTCTCCGCGTCTTGGGAAGGCGCGGGCCTTGAATACTGTCGGTACCTGCGATATGGGGTACCCCCGCGCACAGGGGAAAATGCCTAAGGAACTCACCCTTCTCCGCAGGGAGAGCTCCGAAGGCGCCACGCGTCCGGCAGGGTCAGACCTCCCTCTCCTCAGAGGAGAGCTCCAGGCCCACCACGTGGCATACAGAAGCCAGACCTCCCCCTCTGCGGGAGAGAGGTCCGAAGGTGCCACTTATCCGGCGGGGCCGGACCTCCCTCTCCTCAGAGAGGAGCTCCGGGCCCGCCACGTGGCCGACGAACCTCCTCCTCCGCGGGGAGAGGTCCGAAGGCTCCACGTCTCCCGCGGGGCGCGTGGCCAGCAGAAAAGCGCTGCCTGCCCCCGAGCGATAGGCAGCGGGCGTGAAGACGCCCCATACCTTGCCCGTACAAGGTATAAAAGGCCCACGTCTTCCCAAGACGCGGAGACGCGGAGCACGCCTCTGTCAGGTGCCGTTGCGCCCAGTCGCATCACAGACTGGCGCGCAGTGTCAGAGCCTGCCAGCCAATAAACGCAGCGACAAGACATCCCATGCCGCCCCCGCCGTCATCATCCACTACGACTAGCATGCGGCATGGGCAGGGCTGCAAGACGAAGACTCAGAAGCCTTCGCCAAAGACAACTACCGGCATAACTGCAGATACGGTAGATCACAGTCAATCTCCCCGGGACCACCTGTCGGGTCCTGGGCCCCCCTTGTAAGCCACCCGAGTCTTGGACTATAAAAGACTCGGGTAGGCAACGTTAGCAAGGGTTCGCACCCCCGCAACTCATACGCTAGCCATTCACCCCCAAGCTGTAACTCATCCTCAAGCTCAGGACTCCGGTTCTGAGCAGCAAGCAATACAGCGAGCTCCATAGCTCGCCGTGGACGTAGGGTTTTACGCTCCGGCGGCCTGAACCACGTAAAACTCGCCGTGTCAAGCTCTTACTAACTCGTCCATACGCTCAAGCTCTCCGCAAGGGACTAGCCCCACCGAAAAAAGAACCTCTGCGGGCTGCCCAGTGCAGGCCCGGGGGAAGTGTCGACCGAACACTTCGACATTTGGCGCGCCAGGAACGGGCTTTTCCCTTGCGCGACGAGTTTCCGCCGACGAAGATGACCAAGCTTCCTTCAGTGGCAAACTCTCCTCCTCCGCGTTCACGGCGAACCGTGACCAGCGGAGAGTACATGTCGACGCACTCAGGACGGAGTGTGTCGGTACAAGCTGGGGGCCAGCAACCGGCTCTGGCAGCGCCGACCCCGGCAATGCAGGCTCCAACCAGCGTCAGGTCTGCAGTAGCGCTGGGCGTACCCGGTGGGGGTGCGCTAGCTGCAGCAAGAGCGCTACTGCACAATCCGCCTGCTGGGGACGCGCCTCAGGCAGCGACCCAGCAGTGGATAAGCGAGGTGGACCGTCTCGTCATCGCTGCCGCAAACCCTCGACTTTGGCGGGGACGGCACTCCGGTCAACCGGCAGTGTCGCTAACGCGCACGCCCACGGTTGACGGGCAGACGGCAGACTCCAGCTCCACCAGGCCTCCGACGATGGACCTGAGAACAGAGCTGGAGCGATGCCACTTGGGCCAAGATGCTCGAGTGTTCCTCGAGCAACGTCGAGAGAGGCGTCGCACCCAAGAGGCTGGCGACAGCATGACGTCAGCCTCAACTCAGCCTCAAGGGCAGATCTTCGTCACGAGAGCTCTGCCCCAGGCACACGCCGCACAACATATGCCACAACCATATGCCCTGCAAACGGCGTCTCCGGTCTATGGCGCAGCCTTGCCCATACCGGGGTACACAGTGCCAGGTGCGAACCAAGCATTCGCGGCACCAATACCTGCGGCAACAGGGGCAGGATGTGCGGCTCTTGCACCCCACCTTCGCTTCGCGAGGTGGCCGCGCAAGTTTCGGCCGCATCTGCCCGAAAAGTACGACGGCAGCGTCAACCCGGCGGAGTTCCCTCAGATCTACTCCACCGCCGTGCTTGCCGTAGGAGGGGACGAGGCCGTCATGGCCAACTATTTCCCCGTCGCCTTGACCGGCCCAGCCCGGTCTTGGCTCATGAACCTACCTCAGGGTTCTATAACTTCCTGGGGAGAGCTCTGCCGGCAGTTCATCGCCAACTTCGGCAGTTCCTACACCCGGCCTGGCACGGAGCTCGACCTCCACGCCATCCAGCAACAACCAAGGGAGTCGCTGCGCTCCTTCATCCAGCGGTTCTCCCAGGTGCGGAACACCATCCCACACATCCAAAACGCTTCTGTGGTGGTGGCGTTCTGACAAGGCATTCAGGACAAGAAGATGCTCGAGAAGCTCGCGA
Organism: Neostapfia colusana; assembly: GCA_030760725.1. Lineage (NCBI taxonomy): Eukaryota > Viridiplantae > Streptophyta > Magnoliopsida > Poales > Poaceae > Neostapfia > Neostapfia colusana. Next base: position 80,625,348 of record JASWHV010000011.1, read on the forward strand.
CTAGGGAGGTCCGCGACGTCTCGGAGCTCTTTAGCCTGGCGGACAAGTGTGCCAGAGCAGCCGAAGGGCGGAGCTGGCACTCACTGCCAGCCTCCGAGCCAGGGGGTCAGCCGGGATCTGGCGCCGCTTCCTACGGAAGCGGCGGGAAGATCAAGAACAGGGGCGGTGGCAAGATGAAGCAGCCAGCGGCGGCCCCCGTTGCCGCAACAGCGGCGCCTAGAGGAGCTCGGGGGCCGCGCCCCGACAAAAGGCCGCGACAATCACCGGCTCCAGGCGGAGACCGGGGCGAGTTATGCCCCGTGCACGGCACGAGTTACCATACTGCTGCCGAGTGCCGGGAAATCCAGAGGCTCGCGGAGCGCTTCCGGAAAGGGAAGCAGCTCCTAACTGATGCCCCACCCTACCGTCAAAGGGAGGGCAAGCAGAAGGTCGACGCCCCAGACGACGTCGACCGTCAGGTGGAGTTCCAGGAGCTTCAGCGCGCCGTGAAGGCGGTGCGCAATCATGAGAGCCCCAGCTCCAGCGATGACGAGCACCGGAAGATGCTCTACGTCATCTTCGGCGGGTCTGCTGACCCCTCGTCCCGAAGCGCGGCTAAAGCCTTGCGCCGAGCGGTAGCGTCGGTGGCTCCTCTCCCGAGTGCAGCACCGAACCTCAGGTGGATGGGAACCCCCATCAGCTTCGATGCCACCGACTGCCCCAGGAACATGGCTGGGGCCGGCCAACTACCGCTCGTGGTGGCCCCCACCATCGCCAACGTGAGGATGTACCACATTTTGGTGGATGGCGGGGCTGGACTGAACCTCATCAGTCGCGCAGCCTTCCAGAAGCTGCAGATCCCGATGGCCAAGCTCACCCCATCGAGCCCGTTCTCAGGGGTAGGGCCGGGACAGGTCGTTCCCTACGGCCACATCAGCCTCCCGGTGACCTTTGGGGCACCGGACAGCTACCGGACAGAGTACATTCTGTTCGACGTGGCCGAGATTGACCTCCCCTTCAACGCCATAATCGGCAGGCCAGCCCTGTACCGATTCATGGCAGTAGCCCACTACGGCTACCTTGACGCGACCCGCTCAACCGAGACAGGCCACTCGCCCGGGAATCGCATTGGGTGGTGCCGTGTTGTGCGGCACCCAACAGCACATATATGAGGAACAATGTATTACATAAAAACAATAGCGGAAGCTTACAAGTTTTGCTTTGTAAATACTTTACATCAAGTAACTACAGCGGAAGTCTATATCAACTCACGTCGAATAACTAAGAGCACTCGAGATGAAGTCCAGCCCGCGGACTCCTCTCGCTAGCAACACGAAGACAAGCAGCAGCGGCTGGGTTCTCCATGTGTTACCTGACTCGGGAGTCCCCGAGTCTCACTGGACAACCTTCTTTCAGCATCGTTGTTAACCTGCAAAACCACTTATATAGCAAGCATGAGCACATAGGCTCAGCAAGTCTGACCCGTCTCTCCTAAACAAGAAACTCTACATGCACGACGGTTGCAATTGGGTCGGCTACATTTGCATAAAGGACTCGCCTAAAGTTGATCCTTAACTTTCAGGTTTTTAGCCTCATTGTGCAGACCTTGAGCCGAAAAGCATCGCAACTCCACAATCAAACAAGAAACGCTTTGTTACGATGCTCCTTGCACAAAGTAAAAGTAAAGTTTAATGAGCCTATCTCTAATTCAATCATGGTTGCACAGCCTTATCAAGTTCAAAAGAATAACCAGTTCAGTTCTTACTACGTCAAGACGCAGTGTGCAAGTATGCTCATATGACCGCGAGCGATGGTGATTCGAATCAGTACACGCCCGGACTACACGACACGTACACCCGTACTCCGAGTTGCCGGCAGCAACCTCGACTGACGTTGTACGCGGCCACCTTTCCCAAGATCTTCCACATTGGACGCAGTCCAACTGCCCCGAGTACGCAAGCTCCCTCAAGGTACATACCCGCTGTGGTATGTTCTTGAGTGAGGTACCTCCTGCTACCCTTACGCCGAAAGCCTAAGGCAGTTGGAAAAGTTCCACTATGGATCTCCCAAGGTACATCGGTTTCCTGGGTCCCATATAGCCAGTATGTGCCCGGTACACAACTCAAACTTGTCCAACAGGGCCAAGCACGGACGGGCCTTAACCGACACAGGCAGGGCTATGCACGCACGGCCTGCAACCTGCTGCATATAAACCTCCCTGCCCGGTCTCCATTTCTTAAGTGTGAACTTTCCTCATCTTTTCTAATTTGGACCCGTTCCGAGTAAACCAGCCCTAAACTCGCGAGTAGATTCCAACTACTCGACTTCTACCGGACCTTTCCTACTAACATTAGCGTAGCCAAATTCCCTCGAGGAGTTGCTATTCTACCCTTTCTCTCTTAGGTGTTTCTGGGCATGCAAGTGGGGTTTTCAATATCATCTAGACGTAATGCAATCAACGATGCAAAGCTATGATCTCTACAAATGAAAATGCTTTATAAAACGGTTCAAATGCAAACCGGGGCTTGCCTGTTTTGCAGGTGACTAAGGTTACAATCAGTTAGTGACGATCACTTGGAGCTTGATCACTTGTTTTCCTCCCTCCTTGATCTTCACTTCAAGTCCTTCTCACCTTCTTCACGTATATGCTACACGATATGATCATGCATATGTATTTAATTGAAAAGTTTTTACTAATAAGATCTAATGACAGTTTTAAAACTGGAACTCTGTTTAAGAATTTAAAATGACACTGGTGCTAGTGGTTTGGGTTGGGCTTAAACACTAAGATCAATTATTAAGTGCTTTTCCCACTTAAGTGTTGGTCACCTTAAGAAGTTACCTATGACAGTGGTGATCCAGAGCTCTAATGGAGCTGAGAATTTCATGTGAGTTCCTTGTCCCAAGAAAGTCCTCTGGACCAAAATTTAGCACATTTCATGGAATGGTTTATTCAGAATAATTCTCTAAGTGTTTAGTCAAAGATGAATTAATTCTGGGGTAACATCCATGTTCATGTCAAACTCAGTGAACCACAATTTCAATTATAGTTTATAGAGTCTACATGAATTTTCCTAGGATTTTTGGAGCTAGGAATTTCCCAGAACTGAATTTACAATTTTTGGAAATTCTCTGAAAATGTTTCTGTATTCATTTGAATACAGGAACTTACAATCTGAATTACCCTGATCAATTCAACTCCAAATGAGCTGAAACTTTTACAGGAGTCTAATAACACCATATAGAATATTTTGGCAAAATTTGAGGATTTTTGGATAAACCAAACTCCCTCTAGAATTCTTTTGCTGAAAAGCTTTAAAGAATTTTCCAGAATTAAATAAAGACTTTCATACAAATTGGGTTGCATAATTGGATAGAGTTTGTCAATCTGAATCTAACCCAATTTTAATCACTAAATTTGGAGGTTCCTAGCAAAAGTTATGCTCTTCTAAAGTTTGGGGAAAAATCTGGGATTTGAATAAATCCGGGGAAAAGTTTAAACCTGACTGTGGGGCCACAGGGCACGTGTCAGTCACCGGGAGCGCGCCACACGGGGTCACAGGGTCATTTCCCGCGCTGTTGCAAACGATCCCGCGCCACAGAATATCCAGCCCGCTCCCCTGAGCCGCTGACAGGAGGGACCGGCGAGGTCGTCTTCAACCTCCCGCTCCCGCGCGACCCCGCCGCCGCGCTTGCCGGAGAAGCTCTGGAATCAGTCGTCCGGCCACCTCTGTCGATGAAACTCGCCGCCAGCCCCTAACTCAACGCGAGGAACACGCTGGTGGGGTTTGCTCGAGCCGGTAGGGCCCCCAAACTAGCCCGCGACGGCGCAACGGTTCGGACGAAGTCCGGCGACGTCGCCCCGACGCCCTAAGCCTTCTAGGCTTCAGTTTCCAAGCTCTAGAGCACCGGCGGACGCTAAGGAATCATCGACGTGGAAAGGGAATGGCCCGGAGATGGCTCTAACTTAGGGTTCACCGTGCACCCGCATTTTCCCGCCATAGCCGCCTTCGGAAAGCTTGAAATTGCACCGTGCACAGGGTGTTTCATGCGAGGTTTCAAAAGAGAACTGGTGCGCCTACGTGTCTTGCCGGTGTGTGCGAAGTCTCGTGGTGTCTAAACAACAATTGATCGGGAATTTTACAGAATTATACCGGAAGGTTGGTTTTCACCGGCCGGAGAGGATCTTCAAAATTCGCCGTCGAGAGGTCGAGGCAGGCTCTGTGCGTCGGGTGGAAGCTGCACGGAGCTCCTGCGCGTCCAAAAGTGGCCTCGCTTGGTCGTGAAACTTTCTGGAGGAGGCTGTCCACGGGAGCACGTCGCCGCCGGGGTGTTCGGCCGCCGCGGAAACTCAAGGTTCTCGGCGTAGAGGGCACGAACACACTGGGTGATGGCTCGAGGATGTTGTGGGATGTTCTGCGGTGCAGTTTTGCTGCTCAGCTGTGGCTGGCACACGCGCTAGGCGGTGGTCGATCGACCGAGAGCTCAGCGGCGGTTCTCGGTTGATTTCTCACGTGAGGGAGGAAGGAGCTGTGGTGTCTCGGTGATAAGAGCGAACAGGAGGCCGAGAGAGGGTATAGACCGGTCGGGTGGCTCTCCAGCGCGACGAAATTCCACCAGGAGGTGGCTGCCGGCTGAGCATCGGTGTCGAGCGGAGCTGCGCCCGTCGGTGTCGGGTGCCGACTGAAGTAGGCAAACAGAGACCCAACACTGAGATCTTTTGCAAATTTTCAGTTCACACAATGACATGTGGGACCCACTGATCAGTCCTCCTTATCCCCTCTCCAAATATCTCCCAAGTTTGAATGTTGAGTGAATTCAAATCTGGTATGCATTTGGATAATTGGGCAAGTTTCGTCCAAATTCAAACATGCATTTGAATTCTTTGTGTTTTAAAGTCCATTTTGCAAAATGGGTTGCCAACTATTTCCATAAATCATGAAACTTGGCACACCCCCTAATTTGGACTCAAGGAATTCAAATATGAAATCTGATTTTTATTTTGGCTGCTGCAAATGAGATTTTTAGCACAACAGTTTTGAATTCCATTGTGTTTTTTTTCTCATTTGAATTTTTGTTTGAACAAATTGTTCCAAATCTGATTTTTGTTTTCTCACACATATGGGAACTTCCCATCTTTGTTTTAGACCCCTCTAGGGTTCCAAGTTCTCAAATAAACATTTGACTTGTGTGAAGAAAAATCCTCATGTGTGTTATCACATGTGGAAAAGTTTTTAACAAGTCTTAAATTTCTCCCATATGAAACAAACTTTGCAAACAAGTGTTTTCTTTGTATTCATAATTTTTGGGACCTTTACATACCTTGTCTTGAAGATGCCTACACCAACAGGTGTCCTCAAGGTTTGTGGAGACCGTGCTGCCGCAGTGTTAGCCTTGGAAAAGCTTCATGCGCTTACAGCAGCTAGAGCACCAGCCCCAGGCAGCGCAGAACCAAACCAGCTCCACCCAAGTGCACGCCACCGTGCCTCTACCACAGCACCCCATGTGCAACCCTTCGACGAGGACGACGTCCCCTCGAGGCTCGTCCGAATCATCACCGATGCCACCCAGACCACCCGGGTAGCCGGGGGCCTGGATAGCAAATAGGAAGGCGTGCTTGTTACCTACCTCCGGCACAATGTTGATGTGCTGCATGACAGCCGTCGCGGATGCCAGAGATCCCTAGGGAGGTGATTGAGCGCTATTTAAAGGTCTTTCCCGACGCCCGGCCAGTCCGACAGGACGGAAAGTCCGCCAACCCCGGTGCTTGGCGAACCATGTTGTCGTCCCGAAGGACGGTGGGAAGCTCCGGAAGCGCATCGACTACACCAGTCTCAATAAGGCATGTCCTAAAGATATATTTTCTCTCCCTATGATAGATCAAATAGTAGACTCGATGCCAGGCTGCGATATGCTGTGCTTCCTAGATGCTTACTCGGGTTTCCACCAGACCCCTATGTCTAGAGAAGATGAAGAGCACACCCCCTTCGTCATAGTAGTCAGTCTGTACTGTTATGCCTCTATGCCTTATGGCCTAAGGGACGCTCTCCCTACCTTCGTGCGTGCAATGCACAAGACCTTAGGAGAGCTAATGAGAGACTCAGTTGAGGTGTGTGTTGAAGACATTGTTGTTAAGGTCAGGCACAGATCATCCCTACTAGATAACCTGGCCTTAGTCTTCGCCCTTCCGACAAGTGTGAGTTCGGTGCACCCTCTGGAAAACCCTTAGGATTCCTGGCCTCACGCCGAGGAACTGAGGCTAACCCAGAGAAGATCAAGGCCATCAGCTCGAGGCGGCCTTCCGCCCACAAAAAAAAAAGAGTCCAGAAATTCACGGGATGCCTAGCTGCACTGAGTCGGTTTATACCGAGGTTAGCAAAGCGAACGCTCCACTTCTCTAAGCTCCTACGCAAATCCGGGCCATTCGCTTGGACCGACGAAGCGGAGGAAGCTCCCCAGGAGCTGAATCAGCTCCTGATGACCCTACCCGCAATGGTAGCCCCGGAGCCCGAAGAGCATCTGTTGCTCTACATCGCGGCGACGGCTGCAGCGGTGAGTATGGTCCTCGCCGCAGGGCGGCCGGATCCCTCATCGCCGCAACCTGCTCCGGTATCGGGAAACAAACGCCAGGAAACCCCGGAGGTCCGAGACGACCCCCCGGGTCTCCAAGGCAACCCCCCGGAGGTCCAAAACGGACCCCGGACCCCCGATACAACCTCCCGAAGGACCAACAGAACCTCCCGGATGTCCAGCGGACCCCCCGGAGCTCCCGGGAAATCAGCGGGACCTCCCGGAGGCCCAAGACAGCCTGGGGACCTCCGAGTATCAGCTTGCGGTGGCCTCCCCGGGCCCGCGGGAGGTTCTGTCTACTTCATCAGCGCCACCACCACAAGTGAACGCCAACGCAGGACTGACCCAGGGGGCCACAAAGACGGTGAACCAGGACCCCGGGCTCTGGCCTTCACCGGGCCTCACTAGATGCTCTTCTTCAACGGCTCCTTGCGAAAGCAGGGGGCTGGTGCTAGCATACTGTTCCTCATGCCATCGGGAGAGCAGTCTGGGTATATGGTGCGTCTCAATTCCAAGGCAACCAGCAACATGGCAGAGTATGAAGCACTCATCCTTGGCCTAAAGACAGCCCTGTCTCTAGGCGCTCGCCAGTCGTTGGCACAGGGTGACTCCCAGCTAGCTATCAAGCAAGATGGTGGACAAAGACTTCCTCGCCTTGGACCTGCGCCACGTACCGCGCGCTAGCAAGGCTGCAGCTGACGACCTCTCCACGGAGACCCCCACCGGAGCACCTGTGCCCGAAGGGGGCTTCGAGAGGACGTTGCCGCGGCCCACAGCCCGGCCCGCCGAGCCGGGCGAAGGGGGCTAGACCAGCACCTCGAAGCTGGCGGTCCCGGCGGCCATGGACACCGCCAAGAATCGTAAGCGTCACTGGGGACTCCGTGCAACCCAGCGCTCAAGATCCAGATGCTCAAGTCGGACCCGATGCATGGATCACGGAGGTCCGGGACTACTTGAAAGACAATATCCTCCCTGATGAACGTGTATCCGCTGAACGGATCGTGCGTATGGCTAAGAGACACGTGACGGTAGAGGGGGATCTCTACCGACGCGGCGCCAACCGCATCCTATTGCGGTGCATAACCCAGGGGGAAGGCTGCGACTTGATCGCTGAGATCCATGGAGGCGAATGTGGGAGTCACTCTTCCTCACGCACGCTTGTCGGTAAAGCCTTTCGGCATGGCTTGTACTAGCCGGCAGCACTCCAGGATGCCGTCAAGCTGGTCGAGAGCTGCAAGGCGTGCCTGTTCCACGCCAAGCAGATCCATACACCGGCTTGGACGGTACAGATGATCCAGCCCATATGGCCATTTGCCATACGGGGGCTGGACATCCTGGGCCTGGGACCATTCCCCAGAACCGAGGATGGGGACCCGCTCCCGAACCTTCGGAACACAGAACACCTCTGTAAGTTCTACCCCTAGAGCAACAATAGGGCAGGCTCTTCTTTTTATAATAAATTCCATAAAGTCCATGAACAGTGCTCGGTGCAGCTAAGCCTCAGGGGACGGTCCAGGACTACGTTCAGCTTCGCCTGGTTCCGACCCCAAGCGCGTAGAGTCTTGCTTCCCTTGAGGTGGGTCGTGGCCTCCATACTCAGCCTGCCTTCCTCCTATGGAAATTTATATGAAAAGAAACCTGTCCTACGTTGCTCTTCTTTGGTGCTCATTTAATTTACTTATTAAATTTTTATGATTGCACTTCTAGCGCGTGCTCACCATGCGTTCAGCTCCCTCTTCTCATTCTCACCTTTAGTCGGCATTTGCTGCCCTACCAAAGGCGGTTGCGTCGGAGGTACTGGCCGATAGCCAGGGGGGCCCCGAGCCCCCGGCACTTCGCGCACGGTAGTTCCCAAGCACCGTATAGGTAGACGGGGACCGTAAGCCAAATAAGACTATGAGATAGAGGGGGGGAGCCCCCAAGGAGAATTACGTTTCCCTTACTTGTGTGCAGGACCTCTCGGCCTCAGCTCCCCGCAGGAGTATGGTAGGCACATCCATCCAATGGAACGCACCTACCAGGGGGCCGCTACGGGATCACGCAAGACCGAAACCCCAAGGTAAAATCAAAGAACTAGACCTCACAGGGGTGGCGCCCGAAGGTCCCACGTGTCCAGCGGGGCCAGACCTTCGACCTCCTTGAGGGGGAGCTCCGGGCCCGCCACGTGGTCTACAGAAGCCGGACCTCCCCCCTCCACGGGGAGAGGTCTGAGGACTCCACGTGCCCCGCAAGCCCGGACCTCCCCTTAGAGGGGAGCTTCGGGCCCGCCACATGGCCAACAGGCCCAGACCCCCTCCGTTCTCGTGAGGCGGGTCCTGGAGACCTCCGGAGCCCTTAGTATACAGTGAGGACCCGGAGAAGGTGTCTATGCAGAGCTTCGAGATTGGTCAAGTCCTCCGAGTACCTTGCGGAGCTAAGGACTCGGCCAGGAAAAACCAGGAAGAAGGCTAGGACATGCAGACACAGAAAGGAACAGGAGTTTGTTCATACAAAGGCTCCACGAGCTGGACTACAGACTCAACAAAAATAAAAAAGGAAGTACAGGGCCTTGTGGCCACGGGGGCAGATGCCTAAGAGTCCCCGGACTCCCGATGAAACCTAGAGGCCACGAGGGCAGCCAAGTCCTCGACCTCGGCCCTGGCAGCTTCCTCCCAATCGGCAACGGGTCCTAGACGGACTGGCCCAGAGGAAAGGAAGGGTCTCGGCTCAGGAAGCACGACAGTACGTGCATAGCGACCTCCTTCGCAAGGCCCCGACCTTCCGCCTCAAGCTCGTCGGCGATCACTGCTTCGAGCTGACCCAGCTCGTCGCCGATGGACTCAAGTGCCGGGATCGCTGCGGACATCGGCCGCGTCGGAGCCTCCACCTGCACAGGGCTGAAACCAAGAGGAGCCAAGGTGGACCCCGCTTTGGCAATAAAGCCCCAGACTGCCTGGGCCTCGGCAGACCGCAAGGACTGGAGCTTCTCTACCTCTTGGCGAGCCGCCAGCTCACGATCCATCGCCGCCTGGTGCTCCTGGGAGAACTGCTCCTCCCTCGCGGCAACAGCCAACTCACGGAGCTCCAGCTCCTCGGTCCGAGCCCTTAGCTCCCCCACTTTGGCTCTCAGCCGGGCGGTGGTCTTCTCCTCCTCGGCCGCGGTAGCGCGTTCCCGATCGGCGACGGCGCACTCTCGACAGGCTACCTGCAGCTCCAACTCCTCCGCGGCGGCGGAACGCTCCTTGGCTTTGGCTTCAACGTGGGCCAGAGCCTCGCGGTAGGTGGCACGGAGCCGCCGGGTCTCTGACTCCAAGCGGCTAATGGCCTTCTTCTAAGCGCCAAGTAGAGCACTCATGGCCTCAAGCCTTGACTGCCTCGAGTCAAGGTCCGCCTTAGCCTCCTGGGCCCGCTGCTGCCAGCTGAGAAGGCGCTCCCTCTCGCCGGCCAGCGCCCCCGCTCCTGCTCAAAGGCAGATTGGAGCTGCCGGGCACTGGTCTGGACACGCCCCAGGGCGTCCCACACGGGCGCCGGGGCAGGGGGGAGAGGAGTCACGCCACTGGACCCCCCTGTCGAGTCTAAGACCGGCCGAGGCGCCGGCGCCTCAGCAACCAGGGTAGGGCGCTGTCCTAAGGAGGCCAGGGGGCCAGCAGACGCACCTACAGCGGCCCTCCCAGTCCCAGGACCGGACTTCTGGACTGGTGAAGGAGGGCGGATAGGAGCAGATGCGGCCACCACGGAGGGTGAACTCGCCGGCGCTTTGGGAGCCCCCGTGGATTTGGGGACCATGGGAGCCGCCATGGTCCCCAGGTGCTGAGGCGCGGAGCCTCCGTCGGTTGAAGGCGGCCGGGTAAGAGGCCCGCCCCTGGCAGCTGGTCGGTCCCTGCAAGAAGAGAAAGCCCTCAGACTAAGAGAGGAGACAAGAGCTCTGCTCCTACAAGCTAGAGGGAGCAACACTTACTGGGCGGCATGAGCGCTCCAACGGGCTTGCAGCACCGGCCTCTGGGCTTTAGCTGAACCGCCGGGACCAGCGGCTGGAACGGTCATGGAACGTGACGCCTGGATCCCCGGCACGCTCGCCTGCGTCGCCCCACCAGCATCCGTCCTAGAAATCCCTCCGCTTGAGGAAGGATGACGGGGGTACTTGGGCTACCTCGGACGACCGCTGCCCGGGGAGAGACCCGCCGGGGAGGGACACCCGGGACCTCTTCGGGTCGCCACCTGATGGACCAGCACCCCCGGGAGATGGGAGCAAGGTAGCTCTGGCACCCTGACTCGGCGCAGGTGGCGCCCTCGGAGGAGACCGGGCGCGTTTCTTCTCTGGATGCCCGGGGGCCAGCTCCTTTCCCTTCCCTTTGTCGGCGGCTTGAGCTCCGTCGGCTCTGGGGGAGGGTTTGACAGCAGCAGACGCCTCGTGCCCTGATCCGGAGCGCTCGGTTCTCGGGCGCTCGGTTCCTGGAATTGTAATTCCCCGGAAGGCATCCCCGACCTGCCGGACGGTGATCCCGATGTTGTCAAGGTTCGGCATCTTCCGCAGGAGCTCGGACCTCCTCTGTGGCTCCAAGAAAAGGGGAGTGGCAGAAGGCGGAAGGGCGGGGTCGCCACTGGGAATGTAGTGGCTGCTCACCTTGACCACCATCTCGTTCAGCTCCTCGTCGGAAAGGGCAGAGCCGGGGCCCCTCTCCAGCCTGGTACAGTCCTGCTCGCCAGTATAGTACCACGCTGGGCGACTACGCTGCTGCAAGGGTGCAATACGACGCGACATGAAGTCCATCAGCACCATCAGAGACGTCATCCCCTCGTTGGCCAAGAACCGGATCCGCTCCAAGACCGGAGTGTACTCCTGCTCCAGCTCAGGGATCTCCTCCCAGAAGCGACGATCGGTGGTTGGGCTGGCGGTCGGGAGTTGAAGGCGATCGTGCTCGTCGGTCTGCACAACCACCCAGCTCTACCTCCAGTTTTCCCACCTTGATGCGCTGAAGGGCAGAAGGTACCAAGAGACCTTTGGGTCCTTGCAGCGATGCTGGAAGTAGTATGCTCCCATCTAAGTCTTTGAGTCGCGCCCAGTCGCCCGCAACACGAAGAAGTAGCGGAAGAGTGTCACAGAAGCGTGCACCCCCACAAACATCTCGCAAAAGTGGACAAAGACAGCAGCCATCGCAAAGGAGTTGGGAGAAAGATGGTGGAGCTGGAGCCCATATGTCTCCAGCAGTGTGACAAAGAAGGAAGAAATCGGCGGAACGAACCCCGCCAGAGCATAAGCAGTGAAGAAGACCATCTCCCCCTTTTCCAGCGTCAGGGGGAGAGATCCCCGGCGAAGCCGGTGTTTCTGTTCTTCTGTGCGCCAGCCCAGCAGCCTGCGCACTGGCCCAAGCTCGGAGGAACGAACGAGGCGCGTCGGGAGCAAGTTGGAAGCCATGGCGAAAGAGAGCACAAGGACAGGAAAGCCGAGGCGCAAGAGTTCAAGGGAAGAACGAGCGCTAGGAAATGCGAAGGGAAGCCGCGATGCGGGTAAGATCCCCTTTTAAAAACTTTCCAGGAATGATTCGAGGTGATTCGAAAGTCTTCGAGTACATCGCATCGGCGACCGCATTGGCTCCGAGACCGGGCGCCGATGACAGATGGACCCAAGCCACCCAACTGAAGCGGTGGGTCGAGGGGTCAGTCGCCCCAAGAGACAAGCCGGCAAGGCGCTTCGGCGGTTCCGGAAGAAAGCGTTGCAGCGTACAGGAATGGCATCCTTGGGAACCGCCGCAGTAAAAGAAACCATCAAGTGGGCGCACGCTCCCACGATCCCGCGGCCGTTCGTGCTCCGGCAGCGGTTAATGCGGGACTTAGAGAAAGTGCGCGGATCAGAAGAGGCGGAGGTCCCACCTCCTGCTCACTATCTCCCCCGAGATGGGCCCGGGGGCCACTGTCTGTACCTGCAATATGGGGTACCCCCGCGCACAGGGGAAAATGCCTAAGGAACTCGCCCTTCTCTGCAGGGAGAGCTCCGAAGGCGCCACGCGTCCGGCAGGGCCGGACCTCCCTCTCCTCAGAGGAGAGTTCCGGGCCCGCCACGTGGCATACAGAAGCCAGACCTCCCCCTCCGCGGGAGAGAGGTCCGAAGGTGCCACGTATCCGGCGGGGCCGGACCTCCCTCTCCTCAGAGAGGAGCTCCGGGCCCGCCACGCGGCCGACAGAAGCCGAACCTCCCCCTCCGCGGGGAGAGGTCCGAAGGCTCCACGTGTCCCGCGGGGCGCGTGGCCAGCAGAACGGCGCTGCCTGCCCCCGAGCGATAGGCAGCGGGCGTGAAGATGCCCCATACCTTGCCCGTACAAGGTATTCAAGGCCCGCGTCTTCCCAAGACGCGGAGATGTGGAGCACGCCTCTGTCAGGTGCCATTGCGCCCAGTCGCATCACAGACTGGCGCGCAGTGTCAGAGCCTGCCAGCCAATAAACGCAGCGACAAGACATCCCATGCCGCCCCCGCCGTCATCATCCACTACGACTAGCATGCGGCATGGGCAGGGCTGCAAGACGAAGACTCAGAAGCCTTCGCCAGAGACAACTACCGGCATAACTGCAGATACGATAGATCACAGTCAATCTCCCCAGGACCACCTGTCGGGTCCCGGGCCCCCCTTGTAAGCCACCCGAGTCTTGGACTATAAAAGACTCTGGTAGGCAACGTTAGCAAGGGTTCGCACCCCCGCAACTCATACGCTAGCCATTCACCCCCAAGCTGTAACTCATCCTCAAGCTCAGGACTCCGGTTCTGAGCAGCAAGCAATACAGCGAGCTCCATAGCTCGCCGTGGACGTAGGGTTTTACGCTCGGGCGGCCTGAACCACGTAAAACTCGCCGTGTCAAGCTCTTAATAACTCGTCCATACGCTCAAGCTCTCCGCAAGGGACTAGCCCCACCGAAAAAAGAACCTCCACGGGCTGCCCAGTGCAGGCCCGGGGGAAGTGTCGACCGAACACTTCGACAAATACCTTGTACGGGCAAGGTATGGGGCGACTTTACGTCCGCTGCCTACCGCTCGGGGGCAGGCAGCGTTCTTCTGCTAGACACGTGGCGGGCCCGGAGCCCTCCTCAGAGGAGGGGGGGTCCGGCCCCGCAGGACACGTGGAGCCTCCGGACCTCTCCCCGCGGAGGGGGAGGTCCGACTTCTGTCGGCCACGTGGCAAGCCCGGAGCTCTCCTCTGAGAAGAGGGAGGTCCGGCCCTGCTGGACACGTGGCGCCTTCGGACCTCTCTCCCGCGGAGGAGGGAGGTCCGGCTTCTGTATGCCACATGGCGGGCCCGGAGCTTTCCTCTGAGGAGAGGGAGCTCCGGCCCCGCCGGACGCGTGGCGCCTTCGGAGCTCTCCCTCCGGAGAAGGGCGAGTTCCTTAGGTATTTTCCCCTGTGCGCGGGGGTACCCCATATCGCGGGTACCGACAGTGGCCCCTGGGCCCATCTCGGGGGAGATAGCGAGCCCGAGGTGGGACCTCCGTCTCTTCTGATCCACGCACTTTTTCTAAGTCCCGCATTGACCGCTGCCGGTGCATGAACAGTCGCGGGATCGTGGGAGCGTGCGCCCACTTGATGGTTGCCTTTACTGCGGCGGTTCCCAAGGCTGCCATTCCTGTACGTCACAGCGCTTTCTTCCGGAACCGCCGAAGCGCCTTGCCGACTTGTCTTCTGGGGAGACTGACTCCTTGACCCACCGCTTCAGTTGGGCAGCTTGGGTCCACCTGTCATCGGCGCCCGGTCTCGGAGCCAATGCGGTCGCCGATGCGATGTACTCGAAGATTTTTGAATCACCTCGAATCGTTCCTGGAAAGTTTTAAAAGGGGATCTTACCTGCATCGCGGCTTCCCTTCGCATTTCCTAGCGCTCGTTCTTCCCTTAAACTCTTGTGCCTCGACTTTCCTGTCCTTGTGCTCTCTTTCGCCATGGCTTCCAACTTGCTCTCGACGCATCTCGTTCGTTCCTCCGAGCTTGGGCCAGTGCGCAGGCTGCTAGGCTGGCGCACGGAAGAACAGAAACACCGGCTTCGCCGGGGATCTCTCCCCCTGATCCTGGAAAAGAGGGAGATGGTCTTCTTCACTGCTTATGCTCTGGCGGGGTTCGTTCCGCCGATTTCTTCCTTCTTTGTCACACTGTTGGAGACATATGGGCTCCAGCTCCACCATCTTTCTCCCAACTCCTTCGCAATGGCTGCTGTCTTCGTCCACTTCTGCGAGATGTTTGTGGGGGTGCACGCTTCTGTGACGCTCTTCCGCTACTTCTTTGTGTTGCGGACGACTGGGCGCGGCTCGAAGACCCAGATGGGGGCATACTACTTCCAGCATCGCTGCTAGGACCCAAAGGTCTCTGGGTACCTTCTGCCCTTCAGCGCATCAAGGTGGGAAAACTGGAGGGAGAGCTGGGTGGTAGTGTAGACCGACGAGCACGATCGCCTACAACTACCGACCACCAGCCCAACCACCGAGCGTCGCTTCTGGGAGGAGATCCCTGAGCTGGAGCAGGAGTATGCCCCGGTCTTGGAGCGGATCCAATTCTTGGCCAACGAGGGGCTGAC
This sequence comes from Neostapfia colusana, assembly GCA_030760725.1. Lineage (NCBI taxonomy): Eukaryota > Viridiplantae > Streptophyta > Magnoliopsida > Poales > Poaceae > Neostapfia > Neostapfia colusana. Next base: position 80,640,425 of record JASWHV010000011.1, read on the forward strand.
TCTCTGATGGTGCTGATGGACTTCATGTTGTGTCGTATTGCACCCTTGCAGCAGCGCAGTCGCCCAGCGTGGTACTATACTGGCGAGCAGGACTGTACCAGGCTGGAGAGGGGCCCCGGCTCTGACCCTTCCGACGAGGAGTTGTACGAGATGGTGGGCAAGGTGAGCGGCGACTACATTCCCAGTGGCGACCCCGCCCTTCCGCCCTCTGCCACCCCCCTCTTCTTGGAGCCACAGAGGAGGTCGGAGCTCCTGCGGAAGATGTCGAACCTTGACGACATCGGGATCACCGTCCGGCAGGTCGGGGATGCCTTCCGGGGTATTACGATTCTAGGAACCGAGCGCTTCGGATCAGGGCACGAGGCGTCTACTGCTGCCCAACCCTTCCCAAGAGCCGACGGAACTCAAGCCGCCGACAAAGGGAAGGGGAAGGAGCCGGCCCCCGGGCATCCAGAGAAGAAACGCGCTCGGTCTCCTCTGAGGGCGCCGCCTGCACCGAGTCAGGGTGCCGGAGCACCCTTGCACCCATCTCCCGGGGGTGCTGGTCCATCAGGTGGGGACCCGAAGAGACCCCGGGCGTCCCTCCCCAGCGGGTCTCTCCCCGGATAGCGGCAGTCCGAAGTAACCCAAGCACCTCGTCATCCTTCCTCAAGCGGAGGGGTTTCTAGGACGGATGCTGGTGGGGCGACGTCGGCGAGTGTGCCGGGGATCCAGGCGTCACGTCCCGCGGCCATTCCAACCGCAGGTCCCGGCGGTTCAATTACAGCCCAGAGGCCGGTGCTGCAAGCCCGTTGGAGCGCTCATGCCGCCCAGTAAGTGTTGCTCCTTCTGGCTTGTAGGAGCAGTGTTCTCGTCTCCTCTCTTAGCCTGAGAGCTTTCTTTTCTTGCAGGGACTGACCAGCTGCCGGGGGTGGGCCTCTTACCCGGCCGTCTTCAACCGACGGAGGCTCCACGTCTGGGAACCGTGGTGGCTCCCATGGTCCCCAAATCGACGGGGGCCTCCTCTGTGCCGGCGAGTTCACCCTCCGTGGTGGCCGTATCCGCTCCTATCCGCCCTCCTTCACCAGCCCAGAAATCCGGTCCTGAGACTGGGAGGGCCGCTGTAGGTGCGCCTGCTGGCCCCCTGGCCTCCTTAGGACAGCGCCCCACTCTAGTTGCTGAGGCACCGGTGCCTCCGCCGGTCTTAGACTCGACGGAGGGGGGGGGTCAAGGGCGTGACTCCTGTCCCCTCTGTCCCAGCGCCCGTGTGGGATGCCCTGGGGCGTGTCCAGGCCAGCGCCCGGTAGCTCCAATCCGCCTTCGAGCAGAAGCGGGGGGCGCTGGCCGGCGAGAGGGAACGCCTTCTCAGCTGGCAGCAGCAGGCCCAGGAGGCTAAGGTGAACCTTGACTCGAGGCAGTCAAGGCTCGAGGCCATGAGTGCTCTGCTTGACACTCAGAAGAAGGCCATTAGCCGCTTGGAGTCAGAGACCCGGCGGCTCCGTGCCTCCTACCACGAGGCTCTGGCCCACGTTGAAGCCAAAGCCGAGGAGCGTTCCGCCGCCGTGGAGGAGTTGAGGCTGCAGGTAGCTCGTCGAGAGTGCGCCGTCGCCGATCGGGAACGCGCTGCAGCGGCCGAGAAGGAGAAGACCACCGCCCGGCTGAGAACCAAGGTGGGGGAGCTAAGGGCTCGGACCGAGGAGCTGGAGCTCCGTGAGTTGGCTGTTGCTGCGAGGGAGGAGCAGTTCTCCCAGGAGCGCCAGGCGGCAATGGATCGCTAGCTGGCGGCTTGCCAAGAGGTAGAGAAGCTCCAGCCCTTGCGGTCTGCCGAGGCCCAGGCAGTCTGGGGCTTTATTGCCAAGGCGGGGTCTGCCTTGGCTCCTCTTGGTTTCAGCCCTGTGCAGATGGAGGCTCCGGCGCGGCCGATGTCCGAAGCGATCCCGGCACTTGAGTCCATCGGCGACAAGCTGGGTCGGCTCGAAGCGGTGATCGCCGACGAGCTTGAAGTGGAAGGTCGGGGCCTTGCGAAGGAGGTCGCTATGCACGTACTGGCGTGCTTCCGGAGCCGAGACCCTTCCTTTTCTCTGGGGCCAGTCCGTCTAGGACCCGCTGCCGATCGGGAGGAAGCTGCCAGGGCCGAGGTCGAGGACGTGGCTGCCCTCGTGGCCTCTAGGTTTCATCGGGAGTCCGGGGACTCTTAGGCATCTGCCCCCGTGGCCACAAGGCCCTGTACCTCCTTTTTTATTTTTGTTGAGTCTGTAGCCCAGCTCGTGGAGCCTTGTATGAACAGACTCATGTTTCTTTTGTGTCTGCATGTCCTAGTCTTCTTCCTGGTTTTTCCTGGCCGAGTCCTTAGCTCCGCAAGGTACTCGGAGGCCTTTACCAATCTCGAAGCTCTGCATAGACACCTTCTCCGGGTCCTCACTGTATACTAAGGGCCCCGAAGGTCTCCAGGACCCGTCTCACGAGAATGGGGAGGGGGGTCCGGGCCTGCTGGCCACGTGGCGGGCCCGGAGCTCCCCTCTGAGGGGAGGTCCGGGCTTGCGGGGCACGTGGAGCCCTCGGACCTCTCCCCGCGGAGGGGGGAGGTCCGGTTTCTGTAGGCCACGTGGCGGGCCCGGAGCTCCCCCTCAAGGAGGTGGATGGACTAGCCCCGCTGGACATGTGGGACCTTCGGGCCTCGCCCCTGCGGAAGCGGTGAGGTCTAGTTTTTTTTATCTTACCTTGGGGTTTCGGTCTTGCGCGATCCCGTAGCGGCCCCCTGGTAGGTGCGTTCCATTGGATGGATGTGCCTACCACACTCCTACGGGGAGCTGAGGCCGAGAGGTCCTGCACACAAGTAAGGGAAACATAATTCTCCTTGGGGGCTCCCCCTCCTCTATCTCGTAGTCTTATTTGGCTTACGGTCCCCGTCCACTTATACGGTGCTTGGGAACTACCGTGCGTGAAGTGCCGGGGGCTCGGGGCCCCCCTGGCTATCGGCCGGTACCTCCAACACAACCGCCTTTGGTAGGGCAGCAAATGCCGACTAAAGGTGAGAATGAGAAGAGGGAGTTGAGCGCATGGTGAGCACACGGTAGTAGTGCAGTCATAAAAATTTAATAAGTAAATTAAATGAGCACCAAAGAAGAGCAACGTAGGACAGGTTTCTTTTCATATAAATTTCCATAGGAGGAAGGCAGGCTAAGTATGGAGGCCACGACCCGCCTCAAGGGAAGCAAGACTCTACGCGCTTGGGGTCGGAAACAGGCAAAGCTGAACGTAGTCCTGGACCATCCCCTGAGGCTTAGCTGCTCTGAGCACTGTTCCTGGACTTTATGGAATTTATTATGAAAAGAAGAGTTTGTCCTATTGTTGCTCTAGGGGTAGAACTTACGGAGGTGTTCTGTGTTCCGAGGGTTCGGGAGCGGGTCCCCATCCTCGGTTCTGGGGAATGGTCCCAGGTCCCAGGATGTCCAGCCCCCGTACGGCAAATGGCCATGCGGGCGGGATCATCTGTACTGTCCAAGCCGGTGTATGGATCTGCTTGGCGTGGAACAGGCACACCTTGCAGTTCTCGACCAGCTTGACGGCATCCTGGAGTATTGTCGGCTAGTAGAAGCCATGCCGGAAGGCTTTACGACAAGCGTGCGTGAGGAAGAGTGACTCCCCCATTCGCCTCCATGGATCTCAGCGAGCAAGTCGCAGCCTTCCCCCTGGGTTATGCACCGCAATAGGACGCGGTTGGTGCCGCGTCGGTAGAGATCCCCTTCTACCATCACGTGTCTCTTAGCCATACGCACGATCCGTTCAACGGATACACGTTCATCAGGGAGGATATTGTCTTTCAAGTAGTCCTGAATCTCCGTGATCCATGCATCGGGTCTGACTTGAGCGTCTGGATCTTGAGCGCTGGGTTGCACGGAGTCCCCAGTGACGCTTACGATCCTTGGCGGCGTCCATGGCCGCCGGGATCGCCAGGTTCGAGGTGCTGGTCTAGCCCCCTTCGCCCGGCTCGGCGGGCCGGGCTGTGGGCCGCGGCAACGTCCTCTTGAAGCCTCCTTCGGGCACAGGGGCTCCGGTGGGGGTCTTCATTGAGAGGTCGTCAGCTGCGGCCTTGCCAGCGCGCGGTACGTGGCGCAGGTCCAAGGCGAGGAAGTCTTTCTCCACCATCTGCGCATAAAGTAGATGAGCAGCTAGCTGTGGGTCACTGCAGGAGCATTCACCCTTAACTTGCTTAATAACTAGCTGGGAGTCGCCCTGTGCCAACAACTGGCGAGCGCCTAGAGACAGGGCTGTCTTTAGGCCAAATATGAGTGCTTCATACTCTGCCATGCTGTTGGTTGCCTTGGAATTGAGACGCACCATATACCCAGACTGCTCCCCCGATGGCATGAGGAGCAGTACGCCAGCACCGGCCCCCTGCTTTCGCAAGGGGCCGTCGAAGAAGAGCGTCCAGTAAGGCCCGGTGAAGGCCAGAGCTCGGGGTCCTGGTTCACCGTCTTCATGGCCCCCTGGGTCAGCCTGCGTTGGCGTCCACTTCAGCCACGAAGTCAGCTAGTTTCTGGCTGTTGACTGCGTGACGAGGATGGAAGCCTAGCTCAAACTCCAGTAGCTCCACTGCCCATTTGGTGGCATCTCCCATCGCGTGGGGGCTGTGGAGGATAGCCTTCAGCGGGTAGGAGGTGACCTTCTGAGGCCCAGTGTGCTTGGCAGCAGTGTCGGAGGTTACTAGACGCCACGAGCACTGCATACAGCAGCTTATGTATCTCCAGGTACCTTGTCTGGGTGTCATGGAGGACCTCGCTGATGAAGTAGACAGAACCTCCCGCGGGCCCAGGGAGGCCGCCGGGAGCTGATACTCGGAGGCCCCCAGGCTGTTTTGGACCTCCGGGAGGTCCCGCTGATTTCCCGGGAGCACCGAGGGGTCTCGTTGGACGTCCGGGAGGTTCTGTTGGACCTCCGGGGGGTCCCGTTGCACCTCCGGGAGGTCCTGTTGGTCCTCCGAGAGGTTGTGTTGGGGGTCCGGGGTCCGTTTTGGACCTCCAGGGGGTTGCCTCGGAGACCCAGGGGGTCGCCTCAGACCTCCGGGGTTTCCTTGGCGCCTATTTCCCGATACCAGAGCAGGTTGCGGTGATGAGGGGTCCGGCCGCTCTGCGGCGAGGACCATACTCACCACTGCAGTCGTTGCTGCGATGTAGAGCAACAGATGTTCTTCGGGTTCGGGGGCTACCATTACGGGTAGGGTCATCAGGAGCTGCTTCAGCTCCTGGGGAGCTTCCTCCGCTTCGTCGGTCCAAGGGAATGGGCCGGATTTGCGTAGGAGCTTAGAGAAGGGGAGCGTTCGCTTTGCTAACCTCGGTATAAACCAACTCAGCGCAGCTAGGCATCCCGTGAGTTTCTGGACTTCTTTGATGCGGGCGGGGGGCCGCCTCGAGCCGATGGCTTTGATCTTCTCTGGGTTAGCCTCAGTTCCTCGGTGTGAGGCCAGGAATTCTAAGGGTTTTCCAGAGGATACACCGAACTCACACTTGTCGGAAAGACGAAGACTAAGGCCAGGTTATCTAGCAGGGATGAACTCTGCCTGACCTTAACAACAATGTCATCGACATACACCTCAACTGAGTCTCCCATTAGCTCTCCGAAGGTCTTGTGCATTGCACGTACGACGGTAGGGAGAGCGTCCCTTAGGCCATAAGGCATAGAGGCATAACAGTACAGACCGACTACTGTGATGAAGGAGGTGTGCTCTTTATCTTCTCTAGACATAGGGATGTGGTGGAAACCCGAGTAAGCATCTAGGAAGCACAGCATATCGCAGCCTGACGTCGAGTCTACTATTTGATCTATTATAGGAAGAGGAAATAGATCTTTGGGGCATGCCTTATTGAGACTGGTGTAGTCGATGCACATCCGGAGCTTCCCGCCGGCCTTTGGGACAACCACAGGGTTCGCCAAGCACCGGGGGTGGCGGACTTTCCGTATGAAGCCAGCGTCCAGCAGCTTCTTGATTTCTTTGCGGATGAGGCTTTACTGCTCGGTGGACTGCTTGAGGGGCTTCTGTCGTACTGGCCGGGCGTCGGGGAAGACCTTTAGGTAGTGCCCAATCACCTCCCTAGGGATCTCTGGCATCTGCGACGGCTATCATGCAAACACATCGACATTGTGCCGGAGGGAGGTAACGAGCGCGCATTCCTATTTGCTATCCAGGCCCCCGGCTACCCGGGTGGTCTAGGTGGCATCGGCGCTGATTCGGACGAGCCTCAAGGGGACGTCTTCCTCGTCAAGGGGTTGCACATGGGGTGTTGTGGTAGAGGCACGGTGGCGTGCACTCGGGTGGAGCCGGCTTGGTTCTGCACTGCCTGGGGTTGGTGCTCTAGCTGTTGTAAGCGCTTGGAGCTTTTCCAAGGCTAACACTGCGGCAGTACGGTCTCCACGAACCTTGAGGACGCCTGTTGGTGTAGGCATCTTCAAGACAAGGTAGCCGTAGTGGGCTACTGCCATGAATCGGTACAGGGCTGGCCTGCCAATTATGGCGTTGAAGGGGAGGTCGATCTCGGCCACGTCGAACAGAATGTACTCTGTCCGATAGCTATCCGGTGCCCCAAAGGTCACCGGGAGGCTGATGTGCTGTAGGGAACGACTTGTCCCGGCCCTACCCCTGAGAACGGGCTCGATGGGGTGAGCTTGGCCATCGGGATCTGCAGCTTCTGGAAAGCTGCGCGACTGATGAGGTTCAGTCCAGCCCCGCCATCCACCAAAACGTGGTACATCCTCACGTTGGCGATGGTGGGGGCCACCAAGAGCGGTAGTTGGCCGGCCCCAGCCATGTTCCTGGGGCAGTCGGTGGCATCGAAGCTGATGGAGGTTCCCATCCACCTGAGGTGCGGCGCTGCACTCGGGAGGGGAGCCACCGATGCTACCGCTCGGCGCAAGGCCTTAGCCGCGCTTCGGGACGAGGGGTTAGCGGACCCACCGTAGATGACGTAGAGCATCTTCCGGTGCTCGTCATCACTGGAGTCGGAGCTCTCATGATTGCGCACCGCCTTCACGGCGCGCTGAAGCTCCTGGAACTCCGCCTGGTGGTCGACGTTGTCTGGGGCATCGACCTTCTGCTTGCCCTCCCTTTGACGGTAGGGTGGGGCATCAGTTAGAAGATGCTTCCCTTTCCGGAAGCGCTCCGCGAGCTTCTGGATTTCCCGGCACTCGGCAGCAGTGTGGTAACTGGTGCCGTGCACGGGGGAAAGGTCGCCCTGGCCTCCGTCTAGAGCCGGTGATTGTCGTGGCCTTTTGTCGGGGCGCGGCCCCCGAGCTCCACTGGGCGCCGCTGCTGCGGCAACGGGGGCCGCGGCTGGCGGTTTCATCTTGCTACCGCCTCTGTTCTTGATCTTCCTGCCGCTTCCATAAGAAGCGGCGCCAAATCCTGGCTGACCCCCTGGCTCGGAGGCTGGCAGTGAGTGCCAGCTCCGCCCTTCGGCTGCTCTGGCACACTTGTCTGCCAGGCTGAAGAGCTCCGATACGTCGCGGACCTCCCTAGTCGCGAGCTTCTCGAGCATCTTCTTGTCCCGAACGCCTTGTCGAAACGCCACCACCACAGAAGCGTTCTGGATGTGTGGGATGGTGTTCCGCACCTGGGAGAACCGCTGGATGAAGGAGCGCAGCGACTCCCCTGGTTGTTGCTGGATGGCGTGGAGGTCGAGCTCCGTGCCAGGCCGGGTGTAGGAACTACCGAAGTTGGCGATGAACTACCGGCAGAGATATCCCTAGGAAGTTATGGAACCCTGAGGGAGATTCATGAGCCAAGACCGGGCTGGGCCGGTCAAGGCGACAGGGAAGTAGTTGGCCATGACAGCCTCATCCCCTCCTGCGGCAAGTACGGCGGTGGATTAGATCTGGTAGAACTCCGCCGGGTTGACGCTGCCGTCGTACTTTTTGGGCAGGTGCGGCCGAAACTTGCGGGGCCACCTCGCGAAGCGAAGGTGGGGTGCAAGAGCCGCACATCCTGCTCCTGTTGCCGCAGGTATTGGTGCCGCGAACGCTTGGTTCGCACCTGCCACAGTGTAACCCGGTATGGGCAAGGCTGCGCCCAAGACCGGGGATGCCGTTTGCAAAGCATATGGCTGTGGCATATGCTGCACGGCGTATGCCTGGGGCAGAGTTCGCGTGGCGAAGATCTGCTCTTCAGGCTGGGTTGAGGCCGACGTCATGCTGTCGCCAGCCCCTTGGATGCGACGCCTTTCTCGACGCCGGTCGAGGAACACTCGGGCATCTTGGCCCAAGTGGCATCGCTCCAGCTCTGCCCTTAGGTCCGTTGACGGAAGCCTGGTGGAGCTGGAGTCCGCCGTCTGCCCGTCAACCGTTGGCGTGCGCGTCAGCGACACAGCCGGTTGACCGGAGCGTCGTCCCCGCCGAAGTCGAGGGTTTGCGGCGGCGACGACGAGGCGGTCTACCTCGCGTATCCACTGCTGGGTCGCTGAATGGGGCGCGTCCCCAGCAGTTGGGTTGCGCAGTAGCGCTCTTGCTGCAGCTAGCGCACCCCCGTGGTGTACGCTCAGCGCTGCAGAAGATTTGACGCTGGTTGGTGCCTGCATTGCCGGAGTCGGCGTTGCCGGAGTCGACTGCTGGCTCCCAGCTCGCGCCGACACACTGCGTCCAGAGTGCGTCGACATGTACTCCCCGCTGGTCACGGTTCGCCGTGAACGCGGAGGAGGAGAGTTTGCCCCTGAAGGAAGTTTGGTCATCTTCGTCGGCGGAAACTCATCGCACAAGGGAAAAGCCCCCTTCCTGGTGCGCCAAATGTCGAAGTGTGCGGTCGACACTTCCCCCGGGCCTGCACTGGGCAGCCCGCGGAGGTTCTTTTTTCGGTGGGGCTAGTCGTTTGCGGAGAGCTTGAGCGTATGGACGAGTTAGGAAGAGCTTGACACGGCGAGTTTTACGTGGTTCAGGCCGCCGGAGCGTAAAACCCTACGTCCACGGCGAGCTATGGGGCTCGCTGTATTGCTTGTTGCTCAGAACCGGAGTCCTGAGCTTGGGGATGACTGAAGTCTAGCGTATGAGTTGCGGGAGTGCGAACCCTTGCTAACGTTGCCTACCCGAGCCTTTTATAGTCCAAGGCTCGCGTGGCTTACAAGGGGGCCCAGGACCCGACAGGTGGTCCCGGGGAGATTGTCTGCAGACTATCGTATCCGCAGTTATGTCAGTTGTTGTCTCTGGCGAAGGCTTCTGAGTATTCGTCTTGCCGCCCTACCCATGCCGCATGCTATTCGTAGTGGTTGATGACGACGGGGGCGGCATGGAATATCTTGTCGCTGCGTTTATTGGTTGGCAGACTCTGACACCGCGGGCCAGTCTGTGATGTGACTGGGCGCAACGGCACCTGACAGAGGCGTGCTCCGCGTCTCCGCGTCTTGAGAAGGTGCGGGCCTTGAATACCTTGTACGGGCAAGGTATGGGGTGACTTTACGCCCGCTGCCTACCGCTCGGGGGCAGGCAGCGTTCTTCTGCTAGACACGTGGCGGGCCCGGAGCCCTCCTCAGAGGAGGGGGGTCCGGCCCCGCAGGGAACGTGGAGCCTCCAGACCTCTCCCCGCGGAGGGGGAGGTCCGGCTTCTATCGGCCACGTGGCAAGCCCGGAGCTCTCCTCTGAGAAGAGGGAGGTCCGACCCTGCTGGACACATGGCGCCTTCGGACCTCTCTCCTGTGGAGGAGGGAGGTCCGGCTTCTATATGCCACGTGGCAGGCCCGGAGCTTTCCTGTGAGGAGAGGAAGCTCCGGCCCCGCCGGACGCGTGGCGCCTTCGAAGCTCTCCCTGCGGAGAAGGGCGAGTTTCTTAGGTACTTTCTCCTGTGCGCGGGGTACCCATATCGCGGGTACCAACAATGTCTAATGTGATCTTGCCTTACAATACATCTGAAAAGAAAAAGAGTCGGTAGTTTGTGGTAGTTTTCTTTTGTTTAGGAGGATGAAGAGATAAAATGCAGGAATGAAATAAAAATCTGATCCGCTCATCCATGGAGCTGGCATCGTTGCCTTGGCTTCTGATTGATTTCTCCACTCCGCTCCCCTATAATTTTGTTGTTACTACGGACGGCATCCTCCCCAATCAATCTCATTCCCTCCGCCGCCGCCGCCGCCGCCGTGTCCCCGCCGCTCCTCCTTCCCTCCTCAAGGGCCAGGAGGGTCTTCCACTCGTCGTCTTCGCAGCTGCAGCACCACGACTTCCTCACACGTCTCCTTCCGACTGTGGCTACGCCGCACTCCGTGTTGCTTACGTGTGCTGTCGATTCCAACATTACCGTGTCCTCTGGCTCGGGCACAAGCTTCATAGCCGACGCCACCGCTAATACAACATTCAAAAATTAAACTGGAAACAATATGGACAAATTTTCAATTAGATCATCGGAATTTCATATTTGTTAAGAAATTTCCTATTAAATTCCGAAATTGATACACATTTTTTGAAAGAATCAGCTTGCTGGGCTGGGGCGTTGTTGGGTCGGCCTGCTGCACTGTCACTGAGGTGAGAGAGAGAAAGAAAAAGGTTGGCGGACTGGCGGAGGAGAGAGAGAGAGAGTTGGCCGAAGGAAAGGATTTGACCCAGCTCGTTTTTTTCCTTTTTTTTCTCTTTTTTTCTATTTCTTTTCCTAACGTATTTTGATTCTAATTATTTTGCGATTATTTTTGCCACAAAATTTATATGTGTATATGTAACAATGACATGCATGATAATGCACATTTTTATTTTTTATTTAAACAAAAAATGATTTTTATCCAATCATTTGATTACTAATTCAAATAAGTTTGTGTTTTTATGATTTTTAAAAATAAGAATGTTATGAATAAAGCTATTTAGTCAAATTTGATGTATGTCATATGTGTGGATGAATGGACTATAAGACATGAACGCTATTTTAAGTTGAGACTTGATTTGTATATCGTTAAGTTGTAATGGTCTGAGTTTGCAAGGCACGTTTGGTAGACTCAGCTTAAAGCTTGCATTGGAATTGTTTTGTTATGCATGCTCCCTACATCATGTGAAATTTTATATTTTTGCCATCTAGTACCCTAGTTGGGTCTCAAGCAAATATCGGACTGCACATCTCTCCCTTTATTCTCCTGTTCTAACCATGTATGTATTGAACTTGTACTGAATAGTTAACATAAAACACAGTGAAATTTTTCTGCTCAATTTAAGGTTACCATCTAGGAGACAGTACAATCAGGTGCTTCATTCACCATCCTAGTGCTTATCACAATCTTGGAGGAAGTTTGGTGCTTGGTTAATCAATCGGTTGCAATATGGATGCATAAGCATTTGAATTCTTACTTTTGAGGTGATGCTTGGAGGCTTACACAGTTTATATGCACTGTAAAAGAATGGGTTGTTGAACTATGCCGATCTTTGAACACAAGGCAACATTGAACAGCACGTGTAGTTTAGTTCAACAAATTTTACTCTTAGGACGAAGATTTAGAGACACGGCTACATGTTTTGCACAGATTTCACAAATGTGGTAGCGTCAATTTGAACTGACAATGAGGAGTGGCATGCCGTTTGCAAACTGACGAAAAAATTCTATTCGGAATGGAATATATGACATGAAATGCTATTCAGAATGGAATATATGACATGAACGCTATTTTATTGTCAATCTTTTAGTTGAGACTTGATTTGTATATCGTTAATTTGTAATGGTTAATCATATGAAAGTAATTGAGGTGATTTTTATGTCATTTGAAGTAATGATGACATAACGCTTTGGGGCATTTTTTATTAAATAAACTTTTGGGTCCATTTGATATCGACATGTTTTCATTTCGATTGATATATTTTTGATATTTTCAAAATCTCCGTCGTAAGTGTTTCTGATGTTACCATTTGTGACTCTGATTTTTTTTTAAAATAACGGCAGGAGCACTGCCTTTCATTAAGAATGAATAGATTACATCCTAAGTTACATCGTGTACCTGATCCGGGGGTCAGTTTATCCAGGAGGCATTCCTCCCGGAAAGAAAGAAGAAAGGTGGGGGTCGCTAAAGATCATCTACTCCTCTGAGTAGTGTATACTCGAACAAAATGATGTTTTCGATTAGACAGGATACATGGCCAGGTGTGACTCTGATTTCAAAGTCGATATATAAAAATGAACATTATTTGATTATTTTTCTGAAGTTTTCGTCCCTAACAACAAATATTGTTGACCAGTTTAACTATGCCCATTATGTCGGCCAATTTATATTGATAAGGAAGACATGAGCTCTATTCTCAGAATATCATCGTTACCAGATTGCGTTTGGCAGCTTGGTAACATGGATAGTCCCGGTGGCTCAGGGTCTCGGGTGTATGGTAGAGAATTACACTTGCTGACAGACTCGGGGATAGACCTAGACAAGCTATTTTCTAATATATGATTTTCTTGTCATAGAAAATGCATCTCAGCATTTAGGTTTAATCGACTCGTAAAAGCCAATTGAGAATGAAGAAAGTTCCCGATGTGCTCTACCACACTTCTATTCTTCTGCATATTGGTATCACGACAATCTGAATTCTGAAATACATATCAGAAAACATTGAGATGAAAATTCCTGGTTTGATTTGTAATTTGTCACCATTCCCAGTGCTATTGCAATGTAATGAACTGGAAGCAACTGCATCAATGTTTGTGCGAGCATCACCAACCAAGATAATCGACAACAAAAATTTACAGGGAAGATAGTCTCTGCAATGACTTGTCCAATTGAACTTATTCCATCCCATATGATTTATCCAATAGAAGGCACCAATCAGTGCATCAAATACAGGTACACGTAGAAGTACATGACCGAAGAATACTAATTTATACAGATCTACATGTTGTGATCATCTTTATGCCTTTGAAACTGGAAAACAGCTCAGTAAAACAATCTTTCTTGTTACAAGCAGAAAATTGTAATCGGGTTGTCACTTCTTCAGCAGGGCTCGAGAGTAAATCCTCTTGCAGTATGGGCTTGTTCTAAGTAGTACCACATGAGATCGGATTGCGTTCGTTAGCGCAGAGTGCAGTGACCCCTGAAATTTTAGTCAAAGTTACAACAACTGACAAATCAATTACTGTAAGGATACTATGATTGCGTCCCTTCTCATGAGGCTCTTACCTTGGAATTCTGGAGAGCAGAGTAAATGACATAGTTTGCATATGGGTGCTGAAGCAACTGCTCCAAGCGTGGCGTAGCTAGAACCTCAAGTATGATCTTCGCCTTTTCAGCCTCCTTGAAGACTTTCAGACATTTCTCAACCACATTGCTGCTGAACTTCTGCATGGAAAGATGGATATACTTGCCTTCAAACTGCTGTGCAAGACTCGAATTTGCGTTTGGGATCTTCAGGTCCATCACATACTGGACAACATAGTTCCTGTAACAATAGCAGACGAGGCTTGACATTTGTAAAAAGCAGCACACGAATACTTCACAACCGGTAAAACAGACACTGGCCTGAAAAGTACCAAATGCCACAGTGGTCCGAGGGGGGCATACCCAGTGCTGAAAGCTCCCACACACAGTGGTCCGAAGAAACAGAAAAAGGAAGTACAGAGAAGCTTTGAAGAAACGATTTTTGAACAATAGAGTTTTAAGATGGAGAACTACCCATATGCATCCTGTGCAAGTTCAAAACCGTTGCAGGCAATTGCAACAACCAGCTTCTCCCTGTGCTCACCACGCGAGCGTGCAATGCAGCGCTGCAGGACGCAGCAACCATGACATTGCATTCCAATCTCAAGGCAATGGAGAGCAGCAGCATCAAAAATTGGCTGAGATGTATAAACTGTCAGTTAATATATTAAAGGTAAACTGTGCTTATCAACTCCACTACAGTTTAACACAGATAATAAACACAATAAAGTGGAAAGGTTTAGACAAGTGGAAGCGGTCCTTGTTGTTACTATCTTCACTTCTCTGAATCAAATTGATGTGTCTAAATTTTGTAAGAAACGGTGCCTCCCAAAAAGGAAAAACACGCAAACAGAGGAACAGAAACTTCCTTAGAACCTAGACAGAACAAAAGCATCACAACAATATATCCACATTTCTCGAAAGTTCAGATGCACGCATCCATATACCTTATTATCATCAGCATCTAACGACTGCAGGCACTTCTGCACGACATGGTTGCCATTAGGATCCTTGATGAGCTCCAAGAACCCAGGGCGAAGCGCCTCGATGACGAGCCTTATCTCCTCTTTTGTCCTGAGGCTCTCGATCAGCTTCTGCACTGCCCTTGTCCTGAAATGCACACCACATACACAATCAGCAAAATGTACACACTGGCCGTCGCGATCAATGAAAAGATGGAGTTGACGATTTTACCCATGGACGTTGAGGGAGATCCTGACGAGCACCAAGGCGTCGGCGGTGAGGGCGAGCACGAGGGCCGTCCTCTGCCCGGCGTCGCAGACGGCGAGTAGCTTCTGCATGAGGTAGTTCCCGAAGGGGTCCACCATGAGCTGCGCGGCGTGGCTTGCGACGCCGGCGAAAACGAGGTCGACCTCGCGCTTGCCGTCGTCGAGCCGCTGCTGCAGGAACCGGCACCCGTGCTGGTCACGGGCGACGTGGTACATGAACCCGCGCAGGTCGGCCAGGCTCTCGCCGTGCGACTTGACCGCCGCCGTGCCACACTTCTTGGGGCTCGTCGTCGCGTTCTTCCTCCTGCCGTTCTTGCACTGGGCCCGCGGCGGCGAGCACCGGAGGTCCCAGCCATCGGCGACATCGAACGGGAAGGAATCGAAAAGGGAAGGCATGTTCGCGCGGTGGTTCGCCATGGAGAACGGCTTCGGCGAGCCCACAAGATCCCCTCCTTTCTTCGGGCAGACCGAGCCGGCGAAGCCGAGCCGAGCGGCGGTGACCGGCAACTGCGGCTCGTCGTCGCCGTCGACGACGCCCATCGCGGCGAGTTCGTGAATGAGGCAGGAGAAGTCCTCTGCCTCGTCGTCGGCGTCGCCGCCGCCTAGGAGGCCGCCGTGGTGGAGGAGAGGGATCTTGTTGAGCAGCATCTCCATCTCCGCGTCGAGCTTCATCTCCCCAACTCCGGTGAATTTAATAGAATCTTGATCTCCCCGGAATGAACTCAAATGCTGGAGAATTGCGTGGTCACTGATCAGATTGGATATTTGGATTGGTTTGAGGGAGAAGGATTGGTGTGAGGGGTGGTGGTTTCTTGGAGACGGGTTGTTGGGGCATGCAGGGGAGGAAGGAGGGAGGTTTATATATGGATAGAGCGGGAAAGTAGTGAGGAGTGAGGTGAGAAGAGAGCGCCTCTCGCTTCTTACCAAGTCTCATTTTCTTTCTTTGGCTATTCACTTGATATTTATTTTGATTTTTTTAGTTAAGGGGCAATTGTCCGGAAAAACAGGAATTCCGAACGAAATTGTCCTCTTCAAAATAATGGGCAACTCAAAAGTTACAAGTAGTTAATTGTCTACACTATTGCATCATGCATTTTTAATCTTATATAATTTCGAGAGCAGGATATATGTTGAAGTAAACTGTTCATTCTCCTGGTAGTTGACATTAACAGATGAAGCTAAATGTCTAATACTAACTTATTTTGAGCATGCACTCAATCAAAAAAATAGACAATGAGTTCTTCCTCTTTCGTGCAAATATCGAACATTCGGTTTACCGGTTCTGGCATTTTACTTATTTCAAAGTTAATCGTACACGACAACTTGGCTCACTCATGTCCATTGGTTATTCCTGTGGTCCATGCTGCCCGGATTTGCTTGTTGGCACTCGAAAAAAAGATATGAACTGGATCTATGTGGTGCACTTTTGTCCTGTTGTCAGCGACTTAAGCATGTACCTTTTTGTCCTAAAAATATCTCTTGTGGGATATTTTCTCTTCTTTCTTTGTTGGGTTCACTACTCAGGAAAGAGATATTTGTGCTTTTGGATGCAGGTAGGGTCCAGAGAGGTGAGCAAGCATTGCATAGAACCAAGAAGCGGACTGTTACCCATTGTAATTGTGTGTGGGGCACAGGGGCATATTAGTCATTAGTGAGGGATTAATGTTAGGGGTAGTTTAATCTTTTCTTCTCACTTAATCGCTCTATATAATCATTGATCATCCAATACAGCCACAATCATTCCTCTAATATGGTATCAGCTAGGAATTGATTAGGATTAGGGTCTAACCCTAACCCTAATGACCCAGCCGCCGCTGCCGCACTGGCCTTGCGCCGCCGCCGCCTTCGTCGGTGCGCCGTCCGTCGGAGCAGCCGCCGGCCTCCCCGGCGCACCGCCCGCCGGAGCCGCCGCCGAGACGCAGTGCGCCCATGCAGCCACGCCGCCCGCTGGGGCTGCCGCCGCCGCCACTGGCGCGCATCCCGCCCACGTAGCCGCGCCGCCTGGTGGGGCCGCCGCGCCGCCGCCCTGGGCCGCCGTCGGCGCCGCTGTACCGCTGCCCTAGGCCGCCGCAGGGGCCGCCCCGCTGCCACCATGCGTCGTCGGTGCTCCTGCAGCCCCCACCGCATAGCCGCATCTGGCCATTGCCGGCGCTCCTATAGCCCCCACCGCGCAGCCGCATCTGGCCGCCGCCGGGGCTCCTGCAGCCCCCACCGTCCATCCAGCCCCCAGCGTTGCCACCCCTCGAGCCGCTGCTGCCACCTGGCCCGCCGTTGTCGCCTCTGCAGCGCCTCATGACGGCGCCACTGCCTGGCCCGCAGCAGCTGCAGCCGCTCCTTGGTCCGCCGGCCCTGCAGCCCCCCACAACGGCACCGCCTAGCCCGCAGCCGCCGCCGGCCCCTGGCCCGCAGCCGCCACTCCCTGGACCGCCGCCGCCGCAGCAGCCAGGGCGCACGAGGGGGCCCCCGCTGCCACCCTAGGAGGTGCTTCTCGACCGCCATCGGCTGGTGTACCTGGATCGGCTGTTGCCTACTCTGTTGGCACGACCGTCGAGGGTCTGAGCGTGTTGTCTTCCTTCCCGGCGCCGCTACCACCTGGGCATGTCGCGACCCGTTCTACACCGTCGATCTACCTGCAGGGTCTCACACCGTCTGGCCCTAACTGGGTGGTGGACTCCGGTGCCTCGTACCACACCACCGCTGACGTCGGTATCCTCTCTTCTACCCGCCCTTCCCGTCCCTCTGATCCTTCATCTATCGTTGTTGGGAATGGGTCGGCTCTTCCAGTCACCTCAGTAGGTGACTCGGGTTTGCCGAATTCGTTTCAGCTACGTGATGTTCTTGTTGCTCCTGACATCATTCAGCACCTTCTTTCCGTTCGTCGTTTTACTACTGACAACCATGTTTCCCTGGAGTTCGATCCTTATGGTGTAACTGTGAAGGATCTTACTACTCGACGCATTCTCTTTCGCTGTGAGAGTACGGGTCACCTGTACACGATGCGTCTTCCTGCTTCCACTCTGCCTCTCGCCCTGACTACGACAACTTCTTCGAAGTTGTCTGGTAGTTTAGTGATTTCGTGTACTCGAGGTACTCATGAGTCTCTTTGCCATGCTTATCAGTTGGGCCGCCACGTTCGACTTCCTTTTCCGCATTCTGTCACTCGTGTCGAGCACATCTTTGATTTGGTGGTCGTTGATGATTTTTAGCACTATTCATAGACTTTTCCCTTGCGACAGAAGTCTGATACGTTCGACACTCTTTCTCACTTCTTCGCTTGGGTGTCCACCCAGTTTGGGCACACGATCCGTGCGGTCCAGTGCGACAACGGGCGCGAGTTTGACAACTCTGCGTTCCCTGACTTTCTGCTTTCTCGCGATGTTCAGTTGCACATGTCTTGCCCGTACACTTCCCCCTAGAATAGCAAGGCTGAGTGCATGATTCGGACCACCAACGATGTCATGCGCTCCCTGCTGTTTCAGGCTTCTACCCCTGCTCGCTACTAGGCGGAGGCGCTTCACAATTCCACCTACCTCATTAATCATCTTCCTACTAAGGCGATTAGTGCTTCCACCCCTCACTTCGCTTTGTTCGGCACCCCTCCTCTTTACGACCATCTTCGAGTCTTCGGGTGTGCTTGCTACCCGAACCTCTCTGCCACGGCTCCCCATAAGCTTGCGCCTCGCTCGACTCGGTGTGTTTTCCTTGGGTACTCCCCTGACCATAAGGGGTACAGGTGCCTTGACCCTACCACCCGTCGTATCTTGATCTCCCGACACGTCGTCTTTGACGAGTCTTCCTTTCTATTTTCCACCCCGTCCCCTGACTCCGTCGCTGAGTTGGATTCCCTCTTCTATACTGACCCCGAGGCCGCTCCTGTACAACGACCTTACCGTTTACCTCTTGCAGGTTACCCACCCACTGCACCACGCACAACTTCGGCATCTTCCACGCCACCTGTTGTGCCTTACGTGGCATCGACGTCCCTGACGCCACCTGCTGCGCCACGCGCAGCCCCGACGTCCCTGACGCCACTTACTGCGCCACGCGTAGCCCTGGCGTCCCCGACGTCACCCACTGCACCACGGGCGGCCCCGGTGTACCCGACGACGCCTGCTGCGCCAAGTGCGGCCTCGGCATCCCCGACGTCGACTACTGCGCCACGCACAACCTCAGCTTCCCCGACGTGACCTGCAGCGAGCCCGACGTCACCAGACGCACCAGGAGCAGCACCTACGATGACTTCTCACTTCGCTGAACCAGTACTTGCCTACCAGCGACGAGCACGGGGGGGGGGGGGGGGGGGGGGGGGGCTGCTCCAGCTGCACCACGCGCCGGCCCGAAACCCACTCTCGTCTACCCACGACGAGAGAAGGTTGTTGTACCCGAGCGCCCGGTGTACAACCCTCCTCTTCTCCACAGGGATCCTGGTCACGTCCACCCGATGGTGACTCAACGTGCGTCCGGGAGTCTTCGGCCAGTTGAGTGCTTCACTGGAGCTGCCTTCTCGTCGACGACATCTCCACCGACCGACTCTTCTTCGATCTCACCCATACCTACTTCCGTGCGTAGCGCCCTCGTCGACTCTCACTGGCGACGCGCTATGGAGGGAGAGTATGGGCCCTGCTTGCCAACCGGACCTAGGACCTGGTTCCCCGTCCCGGTCGTGGCAATGTTGTCACGGGCAAGTGGGTGTTCACGCACAAGAAGAAGGCGGACGGTACCTTGGAGAGGTACAAGGCTCGGTGGGTACTCCGGGGTTTCACTCAGCGCCCTGGAGTCGACTACGACGAGACCTTCAGCCTGGTGGTGAAGCCAACGACGGTTCGTACCGTTCTGTCACTGGCTCTCTCGCTTTCTTGGCATGTCCACCAGTTGGACGTCAAGAATGCCTTTCTCCACGGTACACTGACCGAGACGGTGTACTGCAGTCAGCCGACAGGATTAGTTGATTCAGCTCACCCAATAGTCTGTAAGCTGAACAAATCCCTGTACAGACTGAAGCAGGCACCGCGAGCCTGGTATAGCCGGTTCGCCTCCTTCTTGGTCTCACAGGGGTTCGTCGAAGCTAAGTCGGATACTTCGCTGTTTGTCTATCGACGTGGCAGTGACACTGCTTACATTATACTGTACGTCGATGACATTGTACTAACAACGTCTAGTCTGGCCTTACTTCGGCGCACCATTTCTGCTTTACAGCAGGAGTTCGCTATGAAGGACCTGGGCCGTCTCCACCACTTTCTGGGTATTGTGGTCAAGGACCGACCAGGCGGCTTATTCCTTCACCAGCGACAGTACAGCCTGGATATCCTCCAACGAGCGGCATGACTGAGTGGAGGTCGTGCTCCACTCTAGTGGATACTCAGGCGAAGCTCTCCGCTACAGACGGGACACCCATCTCCTACCTCACTGCTTACAGGAGTCTTGCAGGTGCTCTTCAGTACCTTACCTTCACCAGGCCGGATATCTCGTATGTGGTTCAGCAGGTGTGCCTCCACATGCATGACCCGAGGGAGCCGCACCTCACCGCTGTGAAGCAGATTCTTCAATACCTATGAGGTACCCTCGACTACGGCCTCCTCCTTTGACGTGACGCGGTCTCCGAGTTGGTCGTGTATACCGACGCTGACTGGGCAGGCTGCCCGGACACACGACGTTCTACTTCGGGCTACGCCATCTTCCTAGGCGGTAACCTCGTCTCCTGGTCCTCGAAGAGACAGACCGTGGTATCACGCTCGAGTGCTGAGGCGGAGTATCGCTCCGTGGCTAACGGCGTGGCTGAGGCCTCCTGGCTTCAGCAGCTGCTTCAGGAGCTCCACACTCCCGTCGCCGGGAGCACCCTGATCTACTGCGACAACGACAGCGCCGTGTACCTCTCCACCAACCCGGTCCAGTATCAGCGCACAAAGCATGTGGAGATCGACCTCCACTTTGTTCGTGAGCGGGTTGCACGTGGCGAGGTTCGGGTACACCATGTCCCGACGACGACGCAGTTCGCCGACATCTTCACAAAGGGCCTCCCGTCGTCGTTGTTCTCCGAGTTTCGGTCCAGTCTCAACATCTACAGTGGCTAGATGTTGTGACTGCCGGGGGTGTTAGATACTGTAATTGTGTGTGGGGCTGTTGTGGATGCATTTGTGGGCTGCCAATATGGTCGGCGTGAGGCCCACAAAGCCCACAACTAGGCCGGCCAGGCCCTGCAGCCGCACCAGGAAAATATTTAGAAGAACTAGTTAGATAATGTTTAGGAATAAAAGGGAGTTATAGATTGAATCAGTTTAGATAGAAAGAAATAGACTAAAAAAAGGGAAGAAAAGAATCCTAGTCAGTTTGGGGGATTATCCCCAAACAGACTAGGAGTAGGCTGCGGCCAAAGGGGGGGGGGTCCTGTCCCCCCTTTATAAGCAGCCCCCCTCCCTCATGTTTTGAGCATCCAGGAAAAAATAAGAATCCCCGTTGAGGGTTGTTCTTCTCCTTGGATCACGGTGGCTTCGAACCCTAACCCTAGCCGCCGTGACCAGCTACTTTGTCCCCCACGTTACGTACTGCGCAGCTGCCCCCACGCCTCCTCGCTGCTGGTTTCTCCCCTGCGCAGCCCTAAGCACAGCCAAGGGGTCTCCCACCTCCCTGTTTCTCAGCATTTGGTATCAAGAGACTCCGGGGCAGCGACCATGTCCGGCCCCGTGGACGATTCTGGGACTTTCACCCTCCAAGATCTCGGCAACATGATGAGCAAGATGATGGGGCAGATAGACACCATCAACAAGCGCTTGGACCGCCACGATATGCGCCTTGCGCGCTTTGAGAAGGCACCGGAGCGGGAGCTCTCCGGTGGCGAGGACTTGCAACAAAACTCACCGCAAGGCAGCAACCTTCCCCGCAGCTGCGGCAGCGGCAAGGGCGGCGGCGGTGGCAGCGGCGGCCATGGCGGCAACGACGACCACTACAGTACCAGGCGCCCACCGGGACGCCCGACCTTCGACGACAGCGGGCTGCGTCGTCACAAGGTCAATTTCCCCAAGTTCGACGGGGAAACAGATCCGCTGCCCTGGCTCACCAAGTGTGAGACATACTTCCGAGGGACACGTACGATGCCAGAAGAAAAGGTGTGGCTCGCGTCTCTCCACCTGGAGGGTGTCGCGGCCGAGTGGTACACTGCTCTAGAACGTGACTGTGGCATCGTGTCCTGGGAGCGGTTCGCGGACTTCGTCAACATGCGCTTCGGGCCTCCGCTCCGCTCCAACGACCTGGCGGAAATTAAAGATCTCCGTCGTACTGGCACGGTTGAGGAATATCAGCGTCAATTCCTGGTCCTTCTTTGTCGTTGCGAGGACCTCAGCCAGCGCCAGCAGATCAACCTCTTCACAGCTGGCCTCGGCGAGCCACTTAGAACGGATGTGGAGCTGCAGTTTCCCACTAATCTACAAACCGCCATGAGTCTGGCCAGAGCCTTTGAACGTCGACTTGCGGCAATAACAGATAGCGGAATACAGAAGGGCGCCGCCTCTCAACGCTCCACACGCTCTTCTATTGTGTCCCGCGCCTCTGCTACGGCCTCAAGTGGCAGTTCTACAGCACCCGCCCCGACATCGTCAACAACGGCATCTTCTCGCCCACGCTTCAAACGCCTTACACCCGATGAGATGGCTGCTAAACGGGCAAGCGGCGAGTGCTATCACTGCCCTGAACGGTACACACCGGACCATAAGTGTGCCGGCAAAGGAATCTTCATTCTGGAGCTTGACGACGATGATGACGTTGACGCGACCGTAGCTGATATGGGCATCTCCTTACACGCCCTGACCGGCATCGACTTCGCCAACACAATGAAGCTCCAGGTCTACGTCCACGGCAACCTACTGACAGCACTGGTCGACACAGGGTCCACTCACACCTTCATCAGGGAACCACTCATCAAGGAGCTCGGCCTGATGATGTTGCCACGATCAGGCGTCGGCGTCCGAGTCGCCAACGGCGACTCTATCTCCTGTCCAGGCATCTGTCCACGTGTACCCTTGATGATTGCAGGGGATCGCTTCGACGTCACATGCTACGCACTTCCACTGGACGGCTTCGACTTTGTTCTAGGAGTCCAGTGGCTGCGATCTTTGGGACCCATTCTCTGGAACCTTGAGGACCTCACGATGAAATTGTGGCGCGGGGACCGTGAGGTGATCTGGACGGGGCTGCGAAGTTCAGCTCCGGTATGTGCCTCTCTAGCACCACCTACTGATATGATGGGCGCCCTCCTGGATGGCTTCCAGGACCTCTTCGACGAGCCACGCGGGCTTCCTCCTGCACGACGCCACGACCACCAAATCAGGCTCCTGCCGGGCACAACTCCAGTAGCTGTCCGGCCGTACCGCTACCCCCAGCTTCTTAAAGACGAGATTGAGAAGCAATGCGCCGAGATGCTTCGCCAAGGCATCATCCGAGAATGCACATCTGCATTTTCCTCGCCAGTACTGTTGGTCCGAAAAGCCGACGGCACGTGGCGCTTCTGCATCGACTACCGCGAGCTCAACGCCAGAACTTTGAAAGACAAGTTCCCGATCCCGGTGGTTGACGAGCTACTGGACGAGCTTCGCGGCGCAAGGTTCTTCACCAAGCTTGACCTCCGCAGCGGCTACTTTCAAGTGCGCATGCACTCGGACGACATTGAAAAGACAGCATTCCGAACTCATCGAGGCCACTATGAGTTCTTGGTGATGCCATTCGGCCTCACCAATGCGCCGTCCACGTTCCAGTCGTTGATGAACGACGTCCTCGACCCCTACATCAGAAAATTTGTGCTTGTCTTCTTTGATGACATATTGGTGTATAGCAGGACCTGGGTCGAACACCTTCAGCACGTCAAGCAGGTGTTCCAGACACTACGGACAAACAAGTTGTTCCTGAAGAAATCTAAGTGCTTCTTCGGCCAGGAGACTGTGTCCTACTTAGGACACATCATATCCGCTCACGGCGTGGCAATGGATCCGACCAAGGTGGAGGCCGTGGAACGTTGGCCTACACCTCGGTCCTTACGAGCCTTGCGAGGTTTCCTCGGGCTCACCGGCTACTACCGCAAGTTCATTGCGGGGTATGGTGCGGTGGCCGCACCCCTCACCGCCCTACTAAAGCGGGAAGCATTCCGCTGGACTGATGATGCGCAGGATGCTTTCTCCCAACTCAAGCAGGCGTTGATGACAGCGCCTCTACTTCAAATGCCGGATTTCGACAAGCGCTTCATCGTCGACTGCGACGCGTCCGGCGCCGGCTTTGGGGCGGTTCTACACCAGGGCGACGGCGCCATAGCATTCTTCAGCCGCGCTGTAGCGACTCACCATCATAAGCTACCGGCATACGAGCGTGAGCTAATCGGTCTTGTGAAGGCCGTACGTCATTGGCGGCCTTACTTGTGGGGTCGTCCCTTCACTGTTCGAACTGATCACTTCAGCCTGAAATATATCCTGTATCAGCGACTCACGACGATTCCCCAACATGCTTGGGTGAGCAAACTTTTTGGTTATGATCTGCAGGTTGAGTACCGACCGGGGCGCTTGAATGGGGCAGCTGACGCCCTGTCCCGCCGCGACGAGGAAGACATAGTTATTCACGCCATATCCGCGCCAGTCTTTCCACTCTTCGACTCGCTCCGCGCGGAGATCGCTACAGACCAGCAGGCGCAACAGCTATGTGCCCAACTCCGGGAGGGAGTCGCACCTGCTGACTGGGCCGAACGCGACGGCCTTCTACTTCACAAGGGGAAGCTCTTCGTTCCCGACAAGTCCTCCTTGTGGCCCTCTCTCCTAGCTGAGGCGCATGATGGGGGCCACGAAGGCATCCAGAAGACAGTGCATCGGCTACGCCTCTCCTTCTACAACCCGTCCTTGCTACGGCGGGTGCGTGAGTATGTCCGCGGGTGTGCTACGTGCCAACGCAACAAGACTGATCATCTTCATCCAGCCGGCCTGCTACAACCGCTGCCTATACCGTCGGAAGTCTGGAGTGATATCTCCATGGACTTCATTGAAGGTTTTCCGAAAGTTGGTGGGAAATCAGTGATCTTGACAGTGGTAGATCGCTTCTCCAAGTATGCCCACTTCATTCCCCTAAGCCACCCTTACAGTGCTGCATCAGTGGCGCGGGCATTCTTCGACGACATTGTACGACTACACGGCTTTCCCTGCTCCATCGTCAGTGATCGTGATACCGTCTTCACCAGCCTCTTCTGGTCAGATTTGTTCCGGCTAGCCGGTGTCCAACTTCAGCTCAGCTCGGCCTTCCACCCGCAGTCTGACGGCCAATCTGAGGTCGTCAACAAGATCATCACTGTGTACCTTCGCTGCTTGGCTGGTGACCGACCAAAGAATTGGTTGCAGTGGCTTCCTTGGGCTGAGTATTGCTACAACACTTCCTACCAGACGGCCCTCAAATGCTCGCCCTTCAGAGTGGTCTATGGCAGGGACCCTCCGGCTCTTGTTGGTTACCAACCGGGCGTATCTAGAGTAGCAGCAGTGGATAAACAGCTAAAGGATAGAGATGAATTCTTAGCTGAAATCAAGAACAGGTTGGTACAAGCACAAGTCACCATGAAAAGCTATGAAGATAAGTTCCGCCGAGAGGTGGAATTTCAGATCGGTGATTGGGTTTGGCTGCGGCTTCATCAGACAGCTGTGGGAGTAATGACGACGCCTTCTTCAAAGATTGGACCAAAATATTTTGGACCATATCAGATCATTCAACGCATTGGGACTGTATCATATAAACTTCAGTTGCCTCCTCAAGCAAGGATACATGATGTCTTCCATGTGTCCCTGTTAAAGAAATTTGAAGGTCCTACTCCCATACAGGTGGTGCCTTTACCACCACTTCTGCATGGACGTGTTGTACCTACGCCTGAAAAAGTACAAAGGGCGCGTTTGAACAGAGGTGTCTGGGAGCTACTCGTCAAATGGGCAGGACATTCTGAAGCTGATTCATCATGGGAGCAACTAGAAGATTTTAGGATGAAGCACCCCTCCTTTAAGCTCGAGGACGAGCTCTTTGTCGGGAAGGGGGGAAATGTTGTGGATGCATTTGTGGGCTGCCAATATGGTCGGCGTGAGGCCCACAAAGCCCACAACTAGGCCGGCCAGGCCCTGCAGCCGCACCAGGAAAATATTTAGAAGAACTAGTTAGATAATGTTTAGGAATAAAAGGGAGTTATAGATTGAATCAGTTTAGATAGAAAGAAATAGACTAAAAAAAGGGAAGAAAAGAATCCTAGTCAGTTTGGGGGATTATCCCCAAACAGACTAGGAGTAGGCTGCGGCCAAAGGGGGGGGTCCTGTCCCCCCTTTATAAGCAGCCCCCCTCCCTCATGTTTTGAGCATCCAGGAAAAAATAAGAATCCCCGTTGAGGGTTGTTCTTCTCCTTGGATCACGGTGGCTTCGAACCCTAACCCTAGCCGCCGTGACCAGCTACTTTGTCCCCCACGTTACGTACTGCGCAGCTGCCCCCACGCCTCCTCGCTGCTGGTTTCTCCCCTGCGCAGCCCTAAGCACAGCCAAGGGGTCTCCCACCTCCCTGTTTCTCAGCAGGGGCACAGGGGCATATTAGTCATTAGTAAGGGATTAGAGTTAGGGGTAGTTTAGTCTTTTCTCCTCACCTAATCCCTCTATATAATCATCCCTGTACCCTCATTATTCTGATCATCCAATACAGCCACAATCATTCCTCTAATACGAACAAAACTCAGGTTATCCATAAGAGGCATGTCCTGAGCTGAGCCTTATGCTTGAGCATGGACCAAGGCTCTTGCACTTTTTCGTACAAAACAGAAGTTGTGCACCGTAACCTGTCCTGTCCTGGACACCATATCAGGTCATGAGTGGAGACAGATCTTAGACGAAGGTCGGCCTTATGATGCTCGCATATTGAAAGGAGTTATGTTACTTTTGACTTAAATCAATTTTTCGGCTCAGAAATTGTGGTAGCAGGTTTGAAGGACCACAAACTGAAACCAACAGGACCTGGAATCTACAAACTGAGATCAACCCGTTCCTTCTAAGATTTATTCTAACTTTATCTCGTCTTTTTGGGAATATATTCAGACTGCAAAGCTTGTGTTGAACAATTTTTTCCCTCAGATAGACCAACTATCGTTATCAAATGTAGCCAACATTTGACTGCCCCAAATGAAGTGTGGCGTCATCAAACAATATTTGGTTCAGGAACCATGGTGTTCTCCTCATTTTGGACAGCTTGATCTGAACACATAAAGATATTTCATCCAATTTTTATAGCGGCACCAACGGTTGCAAATTCATCCTTGCCGTCTTCCTGACAACTATCATTAACAGCCATGCTGCCAGGACCTTGTCAACCCAATCAATTAGTAGAAGCACCATCACTACTGTCAGAGTTAGAAGTTTTTGTTGAACTGGAATCCCATCTTTTTGTTTTCATGGTCTACGTCTGCAGGAAGAATGCTTAGAATCTTCCCATCTACATTCTCATTGTCCACATCCATCTGATCCTCGTCGGTTCCCTTGCTTCCTGCAGCCTTCATAAGTTTTTTTTTCACCTTGTTATCTTCAGCAGGATAATGTGCAGCAACTTCCTGCAGTGCATGATTTCCGTCACTTCCTGTATCTTGTGCTGCGTCCTGCGTGCTATGCTCCTCAAGTTATTCTTGTACCCTCTGGCCATGAGATAGGTCGCCACAGCGGCTCTGGAAAGTCCATGTCAAATTTGAAACTTTATAGGAAGCAGACGACGATGACAACAACAAACACTACAGGAAGCAGACTGATGTTCCTATTTCTGCAGCTCTTGGAAGCATTCCAGTTGTTTTGGTGCTGTGTTGATCTGTTGAATGTATCTTGGTCTCTTGGACCAGAGAACATATTTTTCCAGCCGTACCTGAAAATCAAACAGCATGTCAGCTAGGGAGCAGTAGGTCATGAAAAATCCCTAGCTGACTTGCTGTTTGAAATCATATACGTGGCTGATAAAAAATCTTAAACGTGGCTAGTAGGCCATGGAAAACAGCCACGTATCTTGAATAAACTATGTAAATTCATGAAATCATATACGTGGCAGATAAAAAAATAATAATGAAATATCAGGAAAATCAGATACAGTAGGTCATAAAAAAAGGATGTACTCGGTGCCATAAGCTGTCACGCATCAAATTCTTGGCGCATGCACCATCAAGTTTTTTCATGACTTGTAAGCATTGATATGATGTTCGACCAATAATATGTGCGATTATTCTCCACTGAGTAGGCATGAATTTAGCAAGATGGAGTAGCTTCTCATTCTCTTCCCTTATCCACCCAGTCTGAAACTAAAAGACATTTGTATAGTGAACGATATTATAAGATCATTATATATTTAAGCCAGACTTCAGCGACAAGGATAGGCCCATGGTACATACAAACAATTGAAAGAGGCATTATTTTAAAGATGAAGTGTTCTTCAGACCATTCAATTTGGAACAGATCGTAAGCAAGGTGGACACACCAAACAAATATTAGATAGTCAAAGTTCAAACATTAGATGATAGCCCTCACGGTTTGGTAATTAGTACCTCATGTTACAAGAATCACAAATTTATTCATAGTGAAAAAAGGTAACATGTGAAAAACAGATCTGCTAAACAGCATTGCTTATAATACAATCCACATGAGTAAGTAATTGCTCTGTTCTTATTCATTAGACAATTTATCAACAACATATTCAGGCACATAATCACCATTATTATGAAAGGGTGGCAAATATTAATAGGTTCCCTCATTAATCTTATCTAAGCATCATCTAGTGCAAAACCACATGAAGAGATAACATTTACAAACAACAGTTCCTCTAAACTGCACTGCTTCTAGAATCCACACAGGCTAGTATATATAACAATTCAGGCTAAAGCACTACCATATGATGTACTGTTTTTTATCAGATAACTTATCAACTAACACCTTGGGGCACATATATTCACCTCACCATGTTTAACAAATGACAAAGTTGCAGCTTAGTCATTAAACAAGAAACTCATGACACAGAAAGCAACATGAATGGCCACAAAGTTAGCGAGCCAATTGTTATTTTAGACTTCTAATTGAGCGGCTTCGATAAAATAGCACTTACGTGGTGGGTTTCGATGAAATAGCTCTCTTAACATTCACACACCATTAAAATAGCATTATGACATATTTTAACTATTTTTTATTTCTTTTTATTTCGTTTAATTTACATTGCATCTGAACTGACCAAAATGACCTCCAATTGATTTTTTCCTTCTCCAGTCGATTTTTTCTGGCTCATTCCTGTTTCAGCGCTGGCCCGCCGTTCGCCGCCTGATCGCGGCCCCGCCCTGCTGCCCGAACCGGAGGTGCCACGGGAAACTGAGAGTTCTTTCTTTTTAATTGAATAAGTTGCAACTTTGTTTGCACATTGTACGTATAAGCTCACCACGTGGCTCAGCAGGAGCCAAAGAAAAACATGAGAGAAGGATGGAGAGCCCTGGGCGATCGCCATGTATGTGCCATATGGCGGTTTAAAGGATAAAGGGAGGAAAAAATAACTGGGTGGCATTTTGATTAGTTTAGGTGCAATATAAATTGAGAAAAAAGAGGAAAAAATAAATATGACTTAAAATAAGCCATTTTAACGGTATGTCAATTTTAAAAATGTCATTATCGAAGTCCATGACGTAAGTGCTATTTCGTCAAAATCGTTTGATTAGAGTTCTAAAATAGCAATTGGCTCCAAAGTTAGCTACATATGGGGTCAAGTCGGTTTCGTACGAGGCCGATCCATGCCAGCCGGGACCCGTGTCGAAGCGTGCGTTGGTCGGTCGCCTGCTGCGATCGAGAGCTGTCGTGTTTTTCTCGAGGCGCGAGATCGTTTAATGGAGATAACGCCCGGTACCTACGCATCGTGTCACTGTGTGGTTGTTGGCAGGCGGGCGTAGGCGGCAACGGCGCGGGTGGGGCAGCAACGGTCGGGCGGGCTGCGGGAGTGCAGGGTGCGGGAGTGCGGGCAGGCTGGTTCTCGGGTAAACCTTTCTGGCAATTTCGGGTCATTTTAGCCAATTTCGGGCTATTTTGGATCGATGGGCTTATTTCGGGCTGTGCCAGCCCGAAAATCATTTTCGTGCCGGGCCGCTGAAGACGTCGAACTCGGGCACGGCACGGCCCAAAATACCGTGCCGGGCCGGGCTGACCCGAATATATTTCCCGGCCCGAATATATTTCAGGCCTATTTCGTGCCTGGGCCATGCTGGCCCATTGGGCTTAGGCCCGCCCGGAATTGGCCCGGCCCAACTCCCAGCTCTAGACTGTAATCACCAGGTAGGCCGCATAATCACATGTAGGCTGCAAGTAAACATATAGCAGGGTCCCGTTTCTAAATCACCACATAAACCATCTAAACTTTCATCGGGGAGAAGAATTGCTTTCAGTGGTTCATATTATTAAGCAGCCGGGTTCCGAAACATGCTCCAGTTCCTCCTCTGCAGTGGATTGTGATTCCAAATAACACTGCTAGTGTTAATAAGTCACTTTAATAAGTCGAATGCCACTTCAAGTCTGAAATTCAGTAACCAGGCGTATTCAGTGTGTCAGGCTAGCTGAATCACCTTCTCGAGGAAAGTGCTGAGCGTACCAGCACAGCTTGCACTGCCTAGCGGGCGAGCAGCAACAACATAGGACTAGGTGAGTCGGCGGCAGCCTTGAGTGATTGTGAAGGAGCTGCAGGGCAGAAAAGTGACAGGTGGGTTCGGACCGGACATGGAGAGAACTTTTGGGTTGGATAGTTGGATGCAAAGACCTTTTCGGTGTAATTGTATAAAAATCTCTTCAAACAATCTTCATCCTATCATCAATACGATTTTGCATTTAAACTCTTTCACTTGGTAAGGGTGCCTACATTTTTTTTCAATCTAACTTCCTTGGTAGAGTGGTTTAAGAGAAAAAATACATTGACCCTAAGATGAAGATGCTATGCTATAGGAGAGATTTAGCATGATCACATCATAGAGTTGTTTGAATTCTAGTCATTCCATACAACAAAACCAAAGTAATTACATTGTACGAAGCATGATTTTGATGTTTGTTTGATAGATAGTCTTTGCAAATGTCATCCTTTTTTCAGTGGTAAAGTTACTTATGTGAGTTATTTACATATTAAATGTCCAAGTGACAAAAATTTGTAATTTTCCCCTATATTCTTGGAAGGGAAAAATATTTGATGTAATGTTATCACGAGTTCTATGGTTCCTCATAAAAAAGAAAACATATTTTCTAATAAAGTGGTGAACAACTATCTAGAACTCTAGTTATATCTTTTGTAAGCATGAAAGAAAGCTTCCCTTTCCAATAACCTCATACAATCATCACGTTCATCTGTGCAATCTGTTGTGCGATAAGGAAAGCGGGTATTACTTCGGCTTGGCGGTGTGTCTTGGTGTCTGGTCGGTGTTGTGCCGGAGTAACCTGGGCACCAGGATGATGGCGACATGGTCACGTGGCGGGCGAAGATCTAGCGGCAAGAGGCGGGTCGGCATCAATGCGGGCGAAATCGAGCATCTGGAGGCAGGATTGTGGTGGCGTAGGCGCCAGGGACAGGCCGTCGGAGAGCCTGCCGGAGGCGGAGCCCAACCCTAGCGCGGGCGGAGGTTGGACGAGGCGTGCGGACGTTAGCGGGGAACGGGGCCGCGCGTGAGATTCGGCGACGGAATTCATCGGGCTTCCCACGCGGAACCACCACATCTTCGCGCTCCTCACTCCGCGCCGCCCCAGAGCTCCTCGACAGCCGCGCACCGTGTTGCCTTGCCGGTCACCAACAAAGAAGCGAAGCAGTCAGCGTTTCTAGCGCCTTAGACAAAATAACACTTACATTGTGCCTTTCGTTAAAATAACATTTTTATCATTGATGCACCGCTAAAATAAAAATTTAGTCTAATCTACCTCCTTTTAATATTTTTCTTTTCTTTTCTAATTCTTATAAATTCTGAAATGACCGTTGTACCCTTCTTTTATTTTTTGTTGTACCCTAAACTTTTGGTTGTGCCCTACTGTATCTCCTCTTCCAAAAGAACGCCATCAGCCTGAGCCGCCGCCACTAGACCTTCGTGGCCGAGCCACCGCCGCCAGGCGTCCGTGGCCTAGCCGCTGCCGCCAAGCCCCCCTTGCGCTTCGCTGACACTGCCTGGCACTGGAGTCGAAGAGCCTACCCCGCCCTGTGGCTCGAAGACGAGCGCCGCCAACGGAGAACTCCCTGACCTGCTTATAAAGGAGATTACGGTACAGGAAGGTGCGGCCACAAAAGGCTGGCGGTAGGTGAAGAGGGATTAAGGGTAAAGCCAAAATAAAAGAAGGGCACAATGATCATTTTAGAATTTATAAGGATTAGAAAAGAAAAGAAAAATGTTAAAAAGAGGTAGATTAGACTAAATTCTATTTTAACGGTGTATCAACGATAAAAATGTTATTTTAGTGAAGCCCATGATGTGAGTGTTATTTTATCGAAGCCGCTCGAAATGGGTGTTATAATAGCAATTGACTCTGCGCGCGAGTACCAACAGCCGGAGCAGCCGACACCATCCAGTAGCGCCGCACTGTAGCGTGTGGCCATTTGGTGTAAGGCTATCCACACTCATGTGCTCTAGAAATCTACTCTAAACGAATTTTTCCAAACCTTTCCAATACACTCCAAAAGATTCTCCATTTTCCCGCACTCATATACTCTTTAAAAATACTCTATATCAACGGGAACGACTATAATGCAAACAGTCACTTGGTGCAATTGTGCAAAAATCTCTTCTAAATCACACGATCTATATCCTGCGGTGAATATATTTTTACACTTAAACCCTCCCACCTGGCAATATAAGTGAAAGAATTGAAGTGTACAGGTGGGAGGGTTTAAGTGTAAAAATACACTCATCGCAGGATGTAGATCGTGTGGTTTAGAAGGGATTTTTGCACGATTGCACCAAATGACTGTTTACATTCTAGATGTTCCCCTATATCAACTACCATCTATTATTTAATATTTCTTTCCATCTTCTTCCTTTTTTCCCTTTTTTATTATCCTCTCTTTATTTTCTTTCTTTTCTTTCCTTTTCCCTGTCTTTATTTCTATTTATTTTCTTTCTCCCTCGAAGCTTCTCCTTTCTCATCTTCTCCCGTTGCCTCGTCGAATCAGCCCGCGCCGTATCCAGCACCCCGGTGCGGATAGCCTAACTCTTCCAGTACCCAGTGCAGCAGCTGCCGAAGTCCCGTAGATGCTCGCTCACATCAGTGCGAGCAGTCTTTAGAGCGTGCAAGCTTAGTTCTATGTCCAATTTGTTTCATGAATGACGAGGAGGGTGGTCATGCAACTTGTTTGTTGCCCGGTGGAGATGGCCTAAGGCGTTAGTTTATGTTAATTCAAAGATAAAAAAGATTGTAGTAAGATTCAAATCAATTGGTTGCAAAATGCAACCGAGATTCATGGGATGCTAGTTAACAGATACAATATGGATTCTGATGCATCTAGACCATGAAGTGCATTGAAATCAGTTGTTAAAATAAAACTTAACAAATGCTACCCTCCATTTGTACAGGACAATATAATTTACGTCTTTTGAATCAGTTCAATGTGAGCAAGTGACACCCAAGGCAGCATTACGTATTTAAAGTAACGTTCAGGATAAGTAATGATCAATATGATTGAGAAATCCAGTACCAGGATGCTGTCTTGATGGACATCAGAACTGCACCCAAGGCACGTCCAACATACACCGTTACTCAACCAAGATCAGAGGGCAACGAGTCGATGGACAGAATCAAATCAAAACTATAAAACTGTAATAAATTAAAAACCTCCATGCATTTTCATGATGACCAAATTAAAAACCAAGTATATAGGCTAAGGAACACGAGATAAAGTGGTAACCATCCGGTCTGAAGGAAAATTGGAGTCACACAGAACAGGGATGAGTATCAGACCACCCAGCCAAGTACAGATAGCACAAACATTTTTATGATGACTACATAATATATTAGGTAACGGCTACTGGCTCGTTCTTCACTCATCTTCATCACCACCATCGCCGCCACCGCCACTTGCCCTATTCTGGTTCTTTCTCTTCACCCTGCCTGGAGGGCCCCCACCGAACGGGCTCGTCAGTGAGAAGTCAATGTGCTTTTCAGACTCGACCCTCACCATGAATGATGGGACATTGACGATTTGCCTGCCAACCCTGCAGTAGCAAATGATCCATCAGTTATCCTTGCAGATGCCAACTACAGCATAACACAAACACATCCATCTGGTGCGACACAAACACAACAACAGTTAACAAAGAATGGGCATTACAATGAATTAAAGTTTCCAGTATATGCTACTGATCATGTTCAAGCTGGCCGCCATAGAACTGTCCTGTGACAGCTGAACCATGTATGCATGCAATCAACATCCAGAACATTTGCTAATGTTGACACAGTATACAAATTCTTTTATGCAGTCTTATCTGGCCTACCCCAAGGTGCTTGGGACAGACTTTTGTGACAAATAAATTGCATCAGAACAGCACAACCGTGAAAATTTTCCAACTCGAAGTACATTATAGTCTGCATATTCTAGACAGAAAAATATTGGACTTCAGAAAATATTTAGTGCATCAAAGTGTTCTCAGCAGACCATTGTGAGATAATTTGAATCTACTCATCATCAGAACACATCAGTTGTTTATACAAAATGGATCAATACAAAATTGAGGTTTTTATGGCAAACATCGGAAGCTAGGTATAAACTAGGACATGACAAACAAGTGTCAAAAATGTATACAAGAAAGGAATTTTGTAAGCATACCTGATGTGACGCTGCCTGATCAAGACACGTGCATGGTGAATGGACTTGGCCATGCCAGCCTTGAAAACAAGAGTCTGAAGACGCCTGGCAAGGAAGTTCTCAGCAGTAAGCGCCAGGACATAATCAAGCTTGTTCTGACCCTCAGCAAGCAGCCCATAGCGGTTCATGCGGCGGAGCAGCGCCTCACCCTCAAAGATACGGCGAGGGTTCTTCTCATCCAACGTGAGCAAGTGCCTGGCAGCATTACGTATCCTGCTCAGGGCATACTGGACTCTCCAGAGCTCACGCTTGCACCTCAGTCCATACTCACCCACCAGCTTCAACTCTGCGTCAAGACGCTCCTTCTCATAAGGACGTCTAGGCTTCTTGAATGTCTTACCATCTGCAAGAAGAATTGTTTTAGTAGAGAATATGGAACCGTGGACATACTGATGAAATAAACATATACAAAAGCCTAGAAGAGAAGTGTAAACACCAAATGAGAATGCCAGAAAAAAAACAGATACCATTTTAAAATACTACAAAAAACTCAAAAACATCCAGGAGGGGGCACTTCCTGCTGTATAGAACATGTGTGGAGCAATCATCAAGTGGCGTGCTACCTTGTAGCATTCACATGTGCTAGTAGCATCCTATGCCTACCAATCCTATCAGGCGGCCATGATTTACGTAGTCCTCACTCTTTCCCGCATCCAACCAAGCTTCCTTTGAAAGGAACACTGTGATCATGGTTCCAGTGAAAACCTTACTAGGGACTGCTCTGTCGTTTGCAATTTTCAATGAACCTAAAATGACAGCTTCAACAACTGCCATAAAGTCTGCACAGCATGGTGTCACTAAGGAATCATCACAACAACAGTAATCCCTAGTAAGGTTAAACAAAAAAGCCATCTCAGACCACATCTACTGATTTCTAAACCTAAGGAACAGAAACTTGACCCAGAGCAAACCCCCTGGCCTCTGCCAACTTCAGATCCAGGGGGACCAACACCAAATCTAAATCCTACAGATAGCTCCTCATGAACCCGAGCCAAGCAAACGCTTCCACATCGCAACTACGCCGTGTGCAGGTTTCCACAGCAAGAAACTTCCAAACGCCAGAAACAGCCCCCAATCTCCACTAGCAGCGGCAACAACCACCATTCGGCGCCAGATCACGGCGGCCCGCTTCTAATTCAAGAACCCCCAAAGGAACCGCAACGAATCACAGGGTTGGAGGATAAGAGATGGAAGGGAGGGGAATCTCCGCGCGAGCTTACAGTTGCGGTAGAAGCTGACGTGCACCATGGCTGGTGCTCCTCTCCTTCCTCCCTTGCGCTCTCGTTTCGGGCTTCGCCTTCTCCGCCGCCGCCGCCGCTTCCGTGGTGGAGTCGATGCGGACTGGCGTGAGAACGAGGAGGCGGAGCTTTTATAATATACCCTAAAAACCCTAACAGGCTGCGAATTCAGGATGGGTCGAGGCCTGTGTGGGCCGGGCCCAAACTACGGCGTACCGACCGTGGGCTTCTACAGGTTGCTCGTGAATTATTGGGAATTTTTGTTTTCGAAATACGAACATTTAAAATGTAAATTGTGAAATTGGGGGTCATTTCAAAACAACACTTTATTGCACTCTGGAGGGGCAATTTAACGCTCTAATGATTGTTCACAAGATTTCCTTTGCATTGAGCCTCCTGCACAAAATCACTCA
Source organism: Neostapfia colusana (assembly GCA_030760725.1). Lineage (NCBI taxonomy): Eukaryota > Viridiplantae > Streptophyta > Magnoliopsida > Poales > Poaceae > Neostapfia > Neostapfia colusana. The sequence goes on from JASWHV010000011.1 coordinate 80,676,272, forward strand.
GACGGCGGTTTTTTATGAATCCTCCTCTTAGGGTGATTTTTTATCAAATATTGCAATTTGTGATCACACATTGTAGTAAATATTTTAAACATGAAAGATGTAATTTCGACATTTTAAATATAATAAATATTTATCACGATATAAGGTAAACCTAGATCAAACATATTGCAAATGACAAGTATCTCATAAATGTTACTTTTAACATAGGTTAAACATATTATAGTTCCAAATATTCCTGAAGAATTGATCGAGTAGCACGAGGGTGAGGATGTATCAATGTCGTTGATGCAGCTACGGAAGGTCTCTCATATATTGCATGTCCTGAAGGGCCAGATGTTAATCTTGCTAAATTTTTCTTACAGGATTTATAGGTCCTTTCGAGCTTGTTACATGCAATACAATGTTTCCTCCTTTGTCTCGCATCTGACTCGCTCATATCATTCCCAATACGTCGTGTTTTAGGTCTTCTCTTCACACATGCGGTTCTAAGGTCTAAAATGTATAACATTTATTTGCGATGTCTGTAAATGTGTCAATATACCGAACCTATATCCTTTAAATTCTCTATGTATGTGCAATTGATTCCATCCTAAAATAAGACAGAACATAAATTTTATGAGAAATACAGCATTCCATGCTGGCAGGCATGACATGAGAGCATGGCTTATTTAGCAACCATTGAATTTTATGGCATGTGCGAACACAAGTATCATCACTTTTCAAAATAGACTCATGTAATACCCTCTCATGTCTCACGCCACGCCGTACTCTTTTTTTGCACAATAATTGAAATCAATGCTCTTGTATACTACAGTAGAGTGCCCGATAAAGATTCATCTTTTGTGACTCGCCTTGCATATTTTATGTGACCATCACTACAGGAATCCTGTAAATTTACGACGACCGTTGTTATTTACGACGGTTATAGGGTTAGCCGTCGTAAGTAACATTATTTGTGACGGCCAGGTTCGATCGTTGTAGATAAAAGCTTGTTTATGACGGACTAACCTAGTCCGCCATAAATACCATCTTATTTACGACGCCTCTGGTTTGACCGTCGTAAATAAGGTTATTTACGACAACCTTGCCACGAGCCGCCGTAAACAATGGGTATATACCCGCGGGCCCGAGGTCGACGCGGGCATTCACGTCCGCGCCGACCCCGAGCCCGCGAGCCGCCGCCGCAGCCGCGTGCGCCCCCGCCACACTGGCCCCGCCGTCGCCCCAGCCCCCAGCCGCGCCGCCCCCGCCCCCAGCGCCCGGCCCCCGACACCTCCCAAACCCCCACCATCACCGCCCCGGCCGCCAGCCGCGCGCCCCCCGACCCCGGCGGTCCTCGGCGCCCTCCCCCGACCTCGGCGGCCCCCGACGTCCCTCCCGACCCCGGTGCCCCGCTGCCCCACCCTCGGCCTCGAGCTCTCGCGGCATCGTGCCCCGTCACCCGTCGAGAAAGTATTCTTTGTTTTTGAAATTAGTTGAAAATTATAGATAGAAAATTGTTGATTAGAAGTTTGTAGGTAGAAATTCAGTTGAAAATTATCAAATAGTTTTTAGCTAGTTTACTTACTAATTTAGAATTTAAGTTTCTTACTTTCTTTAATTTGGTGATAATTAGAGTTAGTTTAGTTAATTTAGTTATTAGTTAGTATTATTGTTAATTTATGTAGTTGTTCTTTTAGTTTGTATTATTGTCAGCCGCATCGACCCCGAGCCTGTGCACCGCCGCCCGCACCCGCCGCAGCCGGGACCTGCCCCCCCTCCCCTCCCCCCGTGCGTCGCGGCCCCCGACCTCCGCCGTCGCCACGCCTCTGCCCGGCCCCGAGCCACCGCTCCAGCCCCCAGCCCCCGCCAGTGCCCTGGTGCGCCCCCGACCCCACCAGCCCATCCTGCCCGCCGTCGCCGGACTTTGCGCCCTCGTCGAGTAATTTTTTAATAATTATGTTTTGTTTATTAATTACATGCATGAAAATTGTTTGAAAATTGAGTGTTAATTATTCGCTTCAACGGTTAGCTATATACACCGTCGTGAGAGCATGTAGTAAGATAATTAATAGTAGGACATCTGTCGAGCCGGACATCGAGGCGAATGGTGCCGGTGCGGACACGAAGCGCTTGTTAGAATATGGTGGTGTACACGAGACATAGACTAGCGATCTCCTAACCTTTTCCTTTCTTTCTCTATTTCTTTCCTCTATCTCTCATCGGAACACATGGACCGCCGTAAATATGTTTTTTTTACGACGATATTGAATGAATCAAAACCGAGTAACGTAACCTATGAGTCACCCGTTTCGAACCGTCACGTGTCACTTGCGCTACGCACGTGACACGTGTAGCTTCAGAATTGTCCTTTTTTTTGACAGCCTCGGAGCAAATGAGAGAGATTGCTTATGGCGAGACGCGAGAGGTTTGGATCCTGATGAAGTTTTGGTTGTATAACCCTGATGTTCTCTGCTGCACCATTTCGGGCATGTGGTTGGAGAACTGCTGGGTTATGGTGCCGAAATTTTATTAGGATCCTGATCCTGTGTCTCGTTGTAAGCAAGCTCTCTCACTCTTGGGTGGGTTTAGGACACATACTTCCTAATAGAGATGTAGACTCGTGATATCTAAAGCTGAATTTGGTTTGTAGGCTCAAATATGGGTGAAGACCGTAGTTGATGTATACTGGTTGGAAAAAAATGGAAGTCACTCAGATAAGTGGGTGACCAAGACTACGACTTTTGTGGACCGTGCTTTTTCATTAGCCAAGACAAATAAGGTGTGGTGTCCATGTAGCAGATGGCAGAATATGATTTGTTTGGACAAGAGAACACTTTCACTAAACTTGTGCTGATACGGTTTTGTGCCACATTATGAGGTGTGGATCTTTCACAGCGAATCAGCGCCTAAACTCATAGAAGAAGAGGAAGAGGATGCTTATAGCATGGGGTTGATAGAATGGATGAGATGCTTGAATCTTTACAACCAGACTTTAACGAAGACTCCCCTACACCGGAGGTTGAAGCGTTCTTCAATCTTGTCAGAGCCTCAGAAGAACCGCTACATGAGCACACAAAAGTGACACTATTTTCTTTCATGACATGACTTAGGGTAATTAAGTCTAAGTATTTTTTCTCAAATAATTGTTACAATGATCTTGTCAAATTGATCAGCGATATTCTTCCAAAGCCTCATAAATTACCTAAAGACATGTACTAATCAAAGAAAATGCTTTCTGGTCTGGGTATGAAATATGAGAAGATTGATATATGTCCAGACAACTGCATGCTTTTCTGGAAAGAGCATGGAAAAGAGAACAAGTGCTTAAAGTGTGGTAAATCGAGGTTTATCGAAGTTGTTAACGACGACGGTGACAAGGTGATGTAATAAGTCGCAAATAAGCAACTTCGTTACTTCCCCGTCACACCTCGATTGAAATGATTGCTTCTCTCTAAATAGTGCCAGACACATGAGGTGGCACAAAGAAGGTGTGTGCGACAACGATCAAGTAGTGGTGCACCCGTCTGATGGTGATGCATGGAAGGCGCTAGACAACTTCGATGCAGACTTCGCTAGTGATGTGGGAAATGCTCGCATCGGGTTAGCGACAGATGGCTTCTCATCTTTCAGTACAAATGTCACACCTTACTCATGTTGGCCGGTTTTTGTTATTCTGTACAACCTACCACATGTTCTTTGTATGAAATATGAGTTCATGTTCCTTTGTCTCATTCTACCTGGACTAGATCATCCTGGTGCAAACCTGAACGTGATGTTGCAACCACTAATCAAAGAGTTGAAACAGTAGTGGACATAAGTTGAAGTGTACAACTGTTACAAAAAGCAGAAATTCAACCTTCGAGTTGCGTACTTGTGGTCCGTCCATGATTTTTCAGCATACGACATGTTTGCTGGCTGGAGTGTCCACGAATGTTTGACATGTCCGATATGTGCTTCAAACATGGATTGTTTTCGTATTACTCATGGTGGCAAGATCTGCTACTTTGATGGTCATATACATTGGTTGCCCTAGATCACGTGTTTAGGAAATAGAAGAATGCTTTCAAAAAGAACACTATTGTGACGAAGAGACCGTCGAAGCGTTTAAGAGGGTCAGGAATTGCTAATATGTTGGATAAATGTGTGGTAGATAAAGATCGTCCGAGGCTTTTTATAGGTTATGGAGAGGTACACAATTGAACTCACATATGTGGACTATGTGACCTATCATACATCAAGTCATTGATTTTAATGCACAATATTGATGTCATGCACCAGGAGTGTAACATGGGTGAATGCATTATAAGCAAGTGCATGGATATGTCTCGCAAAACAAAAGACAATATAAAGACTCGAAAGGATTTGGTAGAGCTTTGTAATCGTCCAACGCCTTAGCTCTCTGAAAGTGGTGGTAAGCCACGTGCTTCTTTCTGTCTTAAACCTAACCAGAAGAAAGAAGTTCTGAATTGGTTGAAAGGGTTAAAATTCCCCGATGGCTATGTTGCTAGCTTGAGATGAGCCATTAATGTCAGGATTGGAAAGCTCACTGGGTTAAAAAGTCATGATTATCACATAATCATGAAAAGACTCCTACTCGTTATGTTCCGGAGCTACCTTGATGATGCAGTTTGGAAAGCGTTAACTGAGCTTAGCAATTTCTAGAAGCACCTATGTGCTAAAGAAATCACGATACAGATGATGGAGAAGTTGGAGAAGGAGATACCAGTTCTTTTATGTAAGATGGAAAAAGTATTTTCTCCAAGATTTTTTAATCCAACGCAGCATCTCCTTATTCATCTGCCGTATGAAGCTAAATTGGGTGGCCCTGTGCAATATAGGTGGATGCATCGCATTGAAAGAGGTTTAAGATATCTTAAACCAATTGTTGGTAATAGGGCTAGAGTTGAAGGATCAGCGTTGAAGCATTTACTCTTAAGGAGTTAGGATACTTTTCAAGTGTTTACTTTATAGATGAAAACAATATCAATGCTTCTACGATGTGGCACAATGTGGCTGAAGATCCTCCTTGTAGTGACCTATTCATTTTTACGACGAGGGGCACCCCTGTCGGTATTAGCACGAGCTACAATTGTACCACAGAAGAAAGGAAGGCTACTTTGCTGTACATGTATGCTAATATAGATGGGATGAACAAATATTTTGAGTAAGTATTTGTTCTACTTCTATGCTACGTAGCATTCTTTACTATATCTTACTGCTAAAATTCATGTTTTTCGGACAGCGTGTTTCATGAGCAAAATTGGATACTTAGACATCAACTCACAAGCAAGCAGGTAGAAATGATGCGACGAGATGGAATTAATGGAGAGCCTAATTTTCTCTTAGTTTCGAGATCAAGTAACATTTTCTTGTCGCTTCTCTATCCTGAATTATATAGTACTATGTAAAAAAATATTCTTATAAGTTTATAATATGGACAATATGTAAAAGATGCCAACGTCCATCAAGACTTGTGACAACTATCTTACAGAATATTCAAAGTTAGAATGTACGGTCAGTACGACGTCAACGGATTCCGATTCCGTTTGACTCAATTTGAATTTCTTCGTTTTCTTGCGGCAACGACTAATACCGGAGTTGTGACGAGAGCAATCGATTTTAAAAGACGGGAAACAAATTACTATGGGATCATTAAAAAAATTCTCGAATTCAACTTTGACGGCAATAAGGAACTTAAAGTAGTTTCATTTGATTGTGAATGGTTTGATAACCATAATGGAACCCATGAAACCAATTTGGCATGGTTGAAGTGTAACACAACGAAAGGCTACCAGGGTACGACTCTTTTGTACTTGCAGGCCAAGTTGAGCAAGTGTATTATCTACCTTATCCATGCCAGAAGATGGGTGCTTGGTGGGTTGTTGAAAGTGCATCTAGGTAATCCCCGTGGGTTTTGGTTGATTGATGACGACAATTAAGATGCTAATAAGTTTCTACTGAGTATGAGCACAAGTGTTTATCAAAAAAATGGATATGGAGTCTCTCAAGAAGCAAAGGGAAAAGAAGAAGACTTGAAAGAGTAGAAAATAGCATTTTCTATTAATCTTCACATTTTTCTAGTTGTGTATAGGGTCTTCTCCTTTAGAGTGTTTGAGAATCACTAGAGAGCTCAAACGAAGGATAGAAAGTTAGAATCATGAGGCGAAGTAGTCATAGATATGAAGAAAAGGGAAGACCGGACTTGTCCGGACAAATGGCCGGACTAGTCCGTTCATACCCGGACTAATCCGCTTTAGACCGGATAAAGAGTCTTTGAGTCAGTTCGGACTTGTCCGTTAAAGGCCGAACTGGTCCGTTGTTGTGTGAGTCTGAGCCGTTATGAGACTAAGACTCAGAAGGCCGGACTAGTCCGCCCAAGAGGTCGGACTAGTCCGCTAAGCGGACTAAGCCGCTTTGGTCCGGAGAAGAAGTCTCTGAGTGCCATCGGACTAGTCCGCTCCATAGGCCGGACTAGTCCGCTCCATAGGCCGGACTAGTCCGATCCTTTCAGACTAGTCCGAATTAGGACGGAACAAAGGTTCCTGTGTGAGCTCAGACTAGTCCGAGGTTGGCTGGACTAGTCCGCAGCTCCAGTTGAGGGAGTTTTTAGACTAAGTCTGGTAAGACCGGACTAGTCCGCCCTTTGGGCCGGACTAGTCCGCCCCTACCAGACTAGTCCGTTCTCATACGGAACAAAGGTTCCTAATTGAGATGGGACTAGTCCGCTCTAGGCCAGACTATTCTGGGGTTTCATGACCGTTTGAATCCAACGGTCACTAAAACTTTATTTGGTAAGCTGTGACGTGAGTGGTCCCTTAAGATCGGACTAGTCCGGGGTTGGGACCGGACTAGTCCGGACTTTAGTTGGTAACTGCTAAATGCCGGAACTTCTATAAAAGGAGACTCCCCGGCCGAGAATTGGCAAGACACGAAACTAAGCGCTGAAAACTCATTTCTAGAGCTCTTCTAAGCCTTTTTCCTCACCTTCTAGACCCCTAAGATTGGATCTTAAGGAGTTAGTGGTTGTTGTGAGAGGAAAGACGTGGTGATCGACGTTTGAGCTCTCGGTTTGATTCCTTTGCACTCTAACTGTTATTTTGAGTTTTTAACTGTTGTACTTTGAATTCTAGAACTACTTGGTTGGTGTAGGGAGCCTCAAAGTGTGAGTAGCTCCTAAGATCATTGTATTCACATTCGATTGATAGTGAAAAAGCCCGGGCTTGATCTTGGTGATCGCTCGGTGAGGGAAGGGTTAGACAAGACCCAATCCTTGGTGGACTCCTCAACGAGGACGTAGGTTCCTGTGTGGAATCGAATCTCGGGATAAATCGTGTCTCTAGGTCTCTCTACTATTTAAATTGCTCACTAAAATTACTTGTCAAGCGTTCATTGTGTTATTTCTCGCAAATTGTTCTATTATTTTGCAATCTAATCATTCTCAACTAATTAGTGATATCACTTGACTACCACATATTTTCTGCTCAAACAAACTTGAAAGGAAAACTAAAATACAAATTAGGCTTAGACCGGACTAGTCCGACCTCAGACCGGACTAGTCCGGCCTGCTCTGGTTTTATCCGCTGTTTATTTGAATTTCAGGTTTTATTAGCCTATTCACCCCCCTCTAGGCAACTTTCAATTGGTATCAGAGCCTAACTCTCCACAAAAGCTTAACCGCTTGGAGAGGAGATGGAGGACAAGGTCGGTAGCTAAATTGATCTCAACAAGGGAAAAGGAGCAAGTTCGAGCAACTTTGAAGAACAAGGTTCTAACCCACCTCCCGCAGTTGCTCCTCCACAAGACGTTACAAGCTTAGAACAAGATGAAGAAGTTCTTCGTCTCATGGCACTCCTCAAAAAGAAGAAGGAGGAGGCTAAAAAGAAAAAGAAGAAGTTAGAGAAGAAACTCAAGAGTAGTCAACAAGACTACTCGCGATATCCTTTTAACTATGAACGACTAAATTCTCATTCCAGTTATTTATCAATTTCTCTAGGCAAACCACCTCACTTTGATGGAACTAACTATACAATGTGGAAAGACAACATGAAGTTGCATCTAATTTCCTTGAACCCAAGTCTTTGGCATGTGGTATGTACAGGTATAGATATCCCCGAAGACGAGGATGAACTCACCCTAAAACAAGAACAATAAATCCACCGCAATGCACAAGCAGCAGCTGTGGTCAACTCATCTCTGAGCATTGAAGAATTTAACAAGGTAGATGGGTTGGAGATTGCCAAAGACATTTGGGACACCCTCAAGATCGCACATGAAGGAAACCGATCCGTGAGGGAAGCTAAGATTGAGATGATAGAAGGAGAGCTTGGAAGGTTCGCCATGGAAGAAGGCGAAACACCTCAAGAAATGTACAACCGACTCAAAACTCTTATCAACAAGAGTCGGGCGTACGGATGCAAGAAATGGAATGACCATGAGGTGGTAAAAAAATGATAAGAGCATTTATGCCTCGCAATGTGACCCTATGCACCTTAATCCGGAAAAGTCCAAACTTTCATTTGATGACTTCGGATGAAGTGCTAGGGAAGATCATTAACCATGAGATGATGGAGAAGGAAGCCCAACACGTCAATGACTTAGCCAAGATCACTGCATCCAAGAAGAAGGGCATTGCTCTCAAGGCCACATCCAAGTCCAAGGCAAAAGAAACACAACTCACAAGTGAAGATGAAGAAAGTGATGATGAGAGCACAAACATGGATGATGAAGAAATGGCGTTCTTCATCAAAAGATTCAAAAGGTTGATGAGGAGAAGGAGAAGCCATCACTATGAGAACAAGAGCAAAGACAAGGGCAAGTCAAGAACAAAGAAGACTTGCTACAACTGTGGAGAACATGGGCATTTCATTATGAACTGTCCCCATAGCAAGGAAGATGACAAGAGAAAGAAGAAGGATGGGAAGCCGCAAGACAAGAAATTCTTCACAAAGAAGAAGACATATGGACAATCCCACATCGGAGAAGAATGAGACTCAAATGAAGAATCCTCCTCCGAAGATGAAGAAAAAGTGGCAACCGTAGCCATCAAGAGGCCAACCATGAAGAAATCACTCTTGCCAAACAAGGGTGATTGGAAGAGCCGAAGTCACACATGCCTCATGGCAAAGGAAGGAAAGCGCAAGGTAATGACTAAACCTTCTAAGTTACATATTGAAGATGATAGTGACTTTGATAGTAGTAGTGAAAACGAATTCATGTGTAGAGGATTAAACAAAAAGGCTATAGCTAAAATGAAAATGCTATCGGATGAAATATTTGAACAAGAAGAGCTTCTCAATCAACAAGAAGAATTGCTTATCCTTGAAAAGGAAAGAAACCCTGAGATTGAGAAACTTCTTGAACTTGAGAGAGAAAAGTGTAGAACACTTGAAAGCGAACTTGTCATGAGCAAGGAGACGTGCGTTCAGCTTAAAAGTGAGAATGTAGCACTATAAGATGAACTTGTAAGCTTAACCAAAGCTCACAGGAATCTTGAAGCACAACTTGACTCACTTAAGTCAAGTGTCCCAACTAATTCATCCTCCAAAAGCTCTCTCTCAACAAATATAGAATCCAACACTAAAACTTGTAAATGTGCTAGCATTGTCTTAAACTTAAAAAATGAGCTCAAAGAGGCACAAAGCAAGAATACACACAAGAGTGGGATCTTTGATAAAGAAAAAAATCAAATATGCACGTAGTGCTTACATAATCACAAGATCTCCCTTCATCAAAGATGGACTTGGATATACTAGGGGAGGAAAGCAAAATGCTAGAATCCTTAAAAACAATAGCAAATTCGTAGCCTTCGTGAAAGAAAACTCAAGTCAAGACAAGAGTAACAACCTTGCATCTACCTCACATAAGATTACCAAAAATATAAAATCTATAGTATTTCATAATTTCGATGAGTCTTATGTTCTTATGAAAAGCAAATATGGTAAAGTTTATGCAAAATATGTTGGGCCACTCCACAAGAGTCCAAAAACTTGTGTGTGGGTGCCCAAATGCCTAGTAACTAACCTCAAAGGACCCAACCAAGTTTGGGTACCTAAGAGCAATGTTTAAATTGTTTTGCAGGCCTACTCCTCCGGTGGCACTAAATGGGTGCTAGATAGTGGGTGCACTAACCATATGACCGGAGAGAGGAAAATGTTTGTTGAGTATGAAGAAAATGATGATCCAAATGAAGGCATCTATTTTGGAGACAACAATCAAGGAAGGGTACTAGGTATTGGTAAAATTGCAATCTCCTCTCAACACTTTCTTTCACATGTTCTACACGTTGAATCATTGGACTATAACCTATTGTCCATATCTCAACTATGTGAGAAAGGTTATAATTGCTTGTTTACTAACGAGGATGTGACCGTCTCTAGAAGAAGTGATAACTCAATTGCCTTTAAGGGTGTGTTAAAGGGAAAGCTTTACTTGGTGGATTTTTCCACAGATAAAGCTCAGCTTGACACATGCTTAATAGCAAAAACCAACATGGGATGGCTGTGGCATAGAAGACTAGCCCATGTTGGAATGAGGAACTTACAAAAACTTCTAAAGGGGGATCACATCCGTGGACTAAAAGGTGTTGTTTTTGAAAAGGATAGACCATGTAGTGCGTGCCAAGCAGGAAAGCAAATTAGAACAGCTCACCCCGCCAAGAACGTGATGACGACAACAAGACCATTGGAGATGCTTCACATGGACCTCTTTGGCCCTGTCACCTATATAAGCATTGGCGGTAACAAGTATGGTCTTGTAATTGTTGATGATTATTCTCGTTTCACTTGGGTATTTTTCTTGCATGATAAGGGAGAAACTCAAGGAATCCTCAAGAAGTTCTTGAGGAGAGCTCAAAACGAGTTTTCTTCAAAAACTAAGAAGATTAGAAGTGACAACGGTTCTGAATTCAAGAACACTCAAGTAGAAGAGTTTTTGGATGAAGAGGGCATCAAACATGATTTTTCAGCCCCTTATACTCCCGAACAAAATGGGGTAGCTGAAAGGAAGAACCAAACACTCATAGAGATGGCAAGAACCATGCTTGACGAATACAAGACCTCGGATCGATTTTGGGCGGAGGCAGTCAACACCGCTTGTCATGCTACAAACCACCTCTACCTCCATCGACTCTTGAAGAAAACCTCATACGAGCTCCTAACCGGTAACAAACCCAATATCTCCTACTTTCGAGTTTTTGGAAGTAAATGCTATATTCTTAACAAGAAGCCTAGGATTTCAAAATTTGCTTCAAAATCCGATGAAGGTTTTCTACTTGGTTATGACTCAAACACCTACGCTTATCGTGTCTTCAACAAAACCTCCGGGTGCATTGAAATTGCACGTGACGTGGTGTTTGATGAAACTAATGGCTCCCAAGTAGAGCAAGTTGATCAATGTGTATTAGATGAAGAAGAAGCACCAAGTGAAGAACTAAGAAGAATGGGGCTTGGAGAAATCCGTCCCCAAGAAAATGTAGGACAAGATGCTACAAGCTCATAAAAATTGACACCTCTCATTCAAGATCAAAATCAAACACCCCAAGATCAAGACGGTCAGTTTGAGGAAGAAGAAAATCGAAACCATGGTGTTGATCAATGTAACACCCCAATATCTGCTAAAGAGGGGAATTTTAAAATTTTTAGACGTATTGCATGTGGTGCGGAAATTCAAATTTAAACTGGAATTCAAATTCAAATCAAAACAGAAAAGAAAAGGGAAAAGAAAAAGAAAACCTCAGCCAGCCATTGGGCCGGAACCCGCTAGCCGGCCCCCTATTCCCCTGCGCCGGCCCACAACCACACACCCTCTCTTCCTCTCACTGACACGCGGGGCCGCGTGTCATCTCCTACCTCCGGCGCGCGCCAACCGACCGGACTCTTCCCCGCGCCCGATCGCAACCGAACTCCGGAAACCCGCGCCCCTGGCCCGAATTCTGGTCCCGGACGTCTCCAACTCGATCTCAACCGACCGCCGCCCTCCCTCACCTATATAAACGTCGACATCGCCCTGTTTTTTTTCCCCCGATCGGCCGTTCTTCTCTCCGGTGAGAACCGAAGATTAAATCCCCGTTTTCTTTCGATCATTGCACAGATTATCTGATCTAACGCGCCGATCGTGCTCCACCGCCCCCAGGGAGCCCTGCACGTGAAGGAAACGACAAGTTTCGCGCCCTAGCAGCTGTTCCGACGTGCACCGAAGATCGTCGCCGTTGAAGCTCGCCGCCGACCGACTTCTAGGACCTCCGAGTGTTGGAAAACCCCTCGGTGAGCATCCCCTACCCCTCCGCAGCCGATCCATGGAAAAAGATGCGAGTTCTAACGTGTAGCGGCAAAAGCCGAGGCTGCGCCGGCGAGATCGCCACCCCCGCCACCGCGCGCCGCCGCGCGCGCGGGCTGGCTCCGGCCAGGGCGACGTGGCCACTTGAGGGCCGTCTATTTTAAATCGCACAATAGAATCAAAACGCGCGCATACCGGTTCGACGATCTAATCTGAGCCGTCTGTTTTAAATCGGACGGTCCACGTTAGCCCCGCGTTATAAAGGCCGGGATTCTTACGCGCTACCCCCTGGGGATCTCGGAAAACACGAGCTAGCCCCGGAAACTTCAGATCTAGCCCCTGGAACTTCAGAAATTCGTGTAAATTCAATTAAAAATCAGTTTTAGCCCTTGGATTTAATAAAAATTAGGAAAACCCCTCTGTTATGTGTAGTTAGACCCCTGGAAATTTATGAAATAATAAATTAGACCCTGTAGTAGGGTGGATTTACCTTTTTGACCCTATATGATATTAAATTCAGAAATTTGAATATGTGATTAGGATTTAAATTTAAAAGGTGAGGCAAACACATTGTAAATTAAAATTTAAACTCTACTAGCACTTGGAAAACTTTAGAATGAGTTAAAAATAGATCTTAGGCTGAATTGAATTCTGTCTAAATGATATTCATATTTATTAGTTCTGGAAACATATTTTAGGCTAGGAAATAATTCTAAAAACTAGTAAAATAAATTTAATTTGTTCCACATCAGAGAGGAAGTTCAAAGATATATTATTGAACATTTTAGATCAGAACCTATTCTGTTTAGATGATGTGTCTTACTATTTTCATAATAAAACTCACTTTTAGGCATAGAAAATAAATCTGAAAAATATAAGAAAATAGGTATGCATAATTAGAAAATGATAAACGAAGTCTCCAAATCCAAAAACTTCAGTTTAGGATTTGGTAGAAGATCTGAAAACCTAATTGGAGTAGGAAAATACCTTTGATACAAACTTTGTGGCTAAGAAATGTAATAATGAAATATAAAGAATTTGTTCAAATTGGAACTTCATATATAGTGTGCGTAGAGTAACCACAACACTTAGAAATGTGAATGACTTTCATAGGTATGTATGTGTGGTTTGTATGAAGTGAAAGTGTGAACTATGTCTTATGGATTGTTGTTTTCTTTTGCTATGTGTATTGGCATGAATAGAACCTGCCCCAGAGCAAGTTCTCCCTTTCCAAGACCAAGACTTTTCATTCCCAGAGCAGCAGGAAGAAGGCAAGTGTCCTTGACCACTTTGATCCTATACTAGGATGTGTAGATAGAATTATTTGCATTGTCAATTGAAATATGAAACCCATGCTAGGCAGTTTCCCTAGAATTGCATTATCTTGTTTCCTTGTAGCTTGGGTTGGGATTTATTTTATTATGTCATTCATTCATATTACTTATGCTTAGCCATGCTTAGAATGGGATAAGTGGGATATGATATCATCAACTTGATTACCTTACTCTTGAATGAGACATTATGAGTTATGTAGAGGTAGGGATCGAGGCAAGTTGGATGATTTGGTTGGTGCTGGGTGCACGAGACTCGGGTTTGTGTTTAGTACTTGCCTGGATCCTAAGGACCGGTTCATGGAGCATGTAACCTGGCTTTACCGTGCCAACCACATGCTGAGATGGGGCAGCTTGGCCAATTAATTAGGTGTATCCCCGACGTAGTATGGGTGTGTTGGATGGTGCGGGGAGTAGGTGTCAGCTGGACTACCATATGAACCGTAAGGCTCAAGAGGGCGCCACTGCAGCGGGGTTGGAGCCTCTTGTATGCTGTTAGGGGTGAAACCTCAGTGGGCCCACGCTCGTCGGGAATCCCTTTCACTACAGGAAAAACGATCATTGATGACGGCCAACTTTATTGTCGACGGGGCCGCCATCTTTAATGTTTTTGACGACAGCTTTATCTAGCCGTCGTCAATAACTTAGTTATTGACGACGGCTAGACGAGAACCGTCGTCAATAAATTATTGACGACGGTGGCCGTCGTCTTTAACTAAATTCGGGCCCACCCGAGGAGTTATTGATGATGGTGACCTAGTACCGTCGTCAACAAGTCCTTATTGACGATAGTTTCCTAGCACCGTCGTCAATAACGGGCTATATAACCCGTGCGCGAGCCGGGAGGCGACCAGTGCCGCCTCCCGACTCGCAACGGTCGCCGCCGCCGTCCCGGTTGCCGCCGCCCATCCCCGCCACCGCCGCCGCCCGTCACCGCCGTCCCGGTCGTCGCCGCCCGTCCCCGCCACCGCCGCCGCCCGTCTCCGGCCGAGGTAAGTCCCCTCCCCCTCCCCTCCGGCCTCTCCCCGGCTTTTGTCGGGGCCGCGCCGCCGGCCACCGGCCGACCCGGCCCCGGCACCTCCCCCTCCGGCCCGGCCCCTATGACCTTGTGATATGTAAAGCCTTCAGAAATTGCCCCAGCCACCTAGTAAACAAAGAAAGCAGTTAGGTCACTGTTGCTTATGACCATATGGGTGATCCTTATCAGATAAGAACTGCTTGAAACATGAAAATGAATTCATTATGAAATAAAACTAATTACGCTTATTGAAGATTCAGCTAATGTTCATTCCAATTTGGCTTCTACCCTTTTCTAGGAGTGAGCGTGATTAATTATAAATCGTAAAACCGACCCAAACTAAATCAAAATATGCGGTTAATTGACATTCTCGGTTAAATTTGATTTTTATTTTTATGTATTACTGTTGACCAAATTTTATTTGATTTTCATGTCATATTAACCGATTTAACCAAAATTTAACCCCTCACTACCCAAAACCCATAAAAACAAAGACTAATAGTACTAATCGTCATCCTCATCAAAATTCTTCTCGTGGCCCAATCCAGTTTTCATAATCTCCAATCATCACCAGCGCATACATGTCATTTTTGTATACTTATTGTTATTTTTCATATGTTTAGTCATTTTTATCTAAAAAATTATATTGCATACTAAAATGCGGTTAATCGCAAAAACTAAACTGAATTAATTGCACCCAAATTGTACGGTTATGACTTCTTTTTAATCACATTCAGTTATGAATTCTTTATAACCAGAATTTTTATTAACTAAATTAACTGAATAACCACCCTACCTTTTTCGGAGAGGATCTAACTACAGGTAAGTGTATGGTTCCGTTGGCTCTTCCCTGCAAACCATAGGTCCATACGTGAACAAGAAGTGTTGATGCAAACAAAATTACGTTCATAGTAAGAAAGTTTTCATCGTCATGTTGAAACAAATATGCAGAATAACCAAGTCAGTTACAAGTTTACTTGGGTGAATTCATCATGACTGGCCACTCTAACTGATTGCGATGGATATCACTGTTTCATGATGTTTTTTCAATGTAGACACATTATTACCTGATCTTTTAAGGTTTGATAATTGACAAAAATTAGAAAGCTTCAGGGTGGTTTCCTCATTATTACAAAATACAAATTGTGTTCATGGCTTTGACAGGGGCATTATTTCATCAAGGAAGCAGATTAACCATTCATGTTAGCTTAATGGTCATCCGTTGTCAGAACACGCCGGAGAAACAGCCTCCACTAGACTGCCGGCGAGCTCCTCTGCACATACACACTGGAACAGAACGCAAGGCAAAAATGGGAGTTTTTGTGCAGCAGCAAAACTGACTGCTGGTTTCTGTATATCGACTGAATATAAACAACTGAAAGTTGACGACCTTTATGCCACACGAGCGACTCTCTCGGCACGGAGATCTGCACTACTTGCATGCCTCTTGGTCATGCACCCACTACTAACAACAGAATTAACAGACCCAAGTAAATTCAGCTCAATAAAATAGGAAATTCAGAAAAAGCACAAAAGAAAGTAAACTGACTCACTAACTGACCAAGGTGCACAAGGTTTATTCTCACAATCTCCTCCTAAACCTTGTGTGCCATCTACTGAATATTCTTGAGGCCAATCTTTAGATTCAGTTCTCTGAACTTAGCCTTGCAAAGAGGCTTTATCAGTATATCTCCCAACTGATCCTCTGTCCTGATAAATTGTACCTCAATCTGCCCTGAATTTTCATATTCTTTGATCACATGATATCTCACATCTATATGCTTTGATCGGTCGTGGTGAACTGGATTTTTGATCAAAGAGATAGCAGACTTGTTATCTACTCTGATCACTGGTACACTCACATCAGCATCCTTGATTTCAGCTAGCAAACGTGCTAGCCAAATTGCTTGATAAGCACCAGCAGCAGCTGCAATATGCTCAGCTTCGCAACTTGACAGTGCCACCACTCTTTGCTTTGAAGATTGCCAACTAACAGGGCTCCTCCCAAGGAAAAATATAACACCAGAGGTGCTTTTCCTATCATCTACATCACCAGCTAAGTCTTTATCAGTATAGACTATAAACATTTCCATTTCTCCTTCCTCTCTTGGATAATAAACACCAAAACTGCTTGTCTCAGCAATATACCTCAGAAACGTGAAAATGAATCCCGCGCCCCACCCCGCCGCCACCGCTGCCGTCCCGCCCCAAGCCCCGCCTGGCCGCCCCTGCTCACGCCGAGCCCCGGCCGCGCCTCGGCCGCCCCGAGCCCCGACCTTAGTTGATTAATTGTTTAATTAGTATTGTAATTGATTATTGTTTAAATAATACTTTGATTGATTGCGTGATTAGTTACTATATGTAAATAAATGGGTTTCGGCCCGGTTCGGCCTCACACGACCCATTTAGGGTTTGTCACGGCCCATTTATTGGTAATGTATTAGTCGAGACAGGCACGGAGGACAGTAAGCTCCCACGCGTGGACGGCGGGCCCCGACGGTGCGGTTTCATCTTTGAACCACTTACGACGGTGTAACACCCCAAAATCTGTTAAGAGGGGAATTTAAAATTTTTTGGACGTATTGCATGTGGTGCAGAAATTCAAATTCAAATTGGAATTCAAATTAAACTCAAAACAGAAAAGAAAAAGAAAAAGAAAAAGAAAAAAAACAAACCTCCTCGGCCAGTGGGCCGAAACCCACCAGCCGGCCTACCTCACCCCCGCCCCAGCCCGCAGCCGCGCGCCCGCTTCCCTCTCACTGACATGCGGGGCCCGCCTGTCATCCCCGACCTCCCGCTCGCGCCGACCCCGGATTCTTCCGCGCCCGCGCAATCGTAACCAACCCGGATTTCCGTGTCCCTCAGCCCGACCGCCTTCCAGGACCTCCGAGCTCAAGAAAACACCCAAGGTGAGATCCCCGACCTCCCGTCGACCGATCTATGCCATGAAATCCTAGTTTTAGGAAGAATCGACAAAGATCCGAAGTTTTCCAGTGAGATCGCCGCCTTCTTCACTCGGTTGTTCTTCGGAGAAACCGGGTGTGATAGAAGTGGTATCAGAGCCAAGATTGCCCGTAGGAACGTGGACCTAGGAAGAAATGGACGTAGATAGGGACCCTATTTTCTTAAAAACTATTTTACAAAGGTGTGGGTTGAGAAGTGTTATTTAATGGGCCACTTTATTCATCTTCCCTCATCTTTTATTCAAAATAGGATTTTTGTTTAAAATCTTATCTAACTTAATTTTAAATGCTTTATGTTCTAGATGGTTCGCATGATCCGCACCGCCCGCAAGTCCACTGGAGGGAGAGTTCCCGTAGTTGCCCTTGCCCTGAGAGAGGAGAACCGTCCGGTGACGTATCTCTCCTACGGATTGGCAGTAGGAGGCTTGTTGCGCCGTCTTCGACGCATGCTCCAAGCCGCCGGCAATACGGGCAAGCTAATCATACACTATAGCTCCACCAGGACCATCCGTGAGAAGAGGGAAGAATGGAGTTCAGAGATGAGGATTATCCACGAAAATCAGCTGCTCAAGATCCACCGCTCTCCAGCTTGTCAAGCGACACAGGTCGATGCGGAGAAGGATGTCACCTGGGAGGCAATCACCTGTCAGAGTCACATCTATCGTCGTCACCTAGACAGGACTGAGTACATGTATATCCTCCAGCGCGAGAGTGGTACCACGGAGTACATGTACCTACCAGTGCAGCAGGGGACTTCCCATGAGCACATGGACTTGTGCTTGGAGGATGCTGCTATGCTCAGCACTCGATTGCAGGAGTGTCGGCAGGAGCTTCAGGATGTTCGTGACACCCTGAAGGAAACCAAGGCGTTGATTCGAGCCTGCTTGAGGGCGAGAGAAAGAGGAGATGGGAATGAACTGTGTGTCACCGTGAATGACACATGGACTCTTGACTCCCCAGATCGCCGGGCGATCAGGCGTCGTCGCACTTCTCCACCAGCAGCTTCCCCACCCAAAGCGGAGTCAGAAGGAAACCACAATAATGAGGAAGATCCCGAGGAGCCAGCTCAGTGATACGAGTAGTGTAGAGTTCTTCCCTTAGTTTAGCAGGATGTCGAGTAGTCGAGTCGTTACCTTAGTTAATGGTGTGTTAATGCTTGGTGTGTGACGTGAGTTGTGGAATCCATGGGCATTTGTCCACAACCTCGTCTTCAGGTTGTTTTGCTTTGGTGTGTGAACCCATATAAATTAAGAGTGCATTTATGTTCACGTAAGACATGAAATCTTCAGAAAATATAAATGAAATAAGTTCTCAAAATCTTAAAGTTTAAACAAGCAAAAACTGGTGAGTTAATACGTAATGCTTTAAATTAACATCTGGTTAATCATGATAGATGGCCGGAAGAGGAAAGGGACGTGCTGCCAACCCCGCCAACAACAACGATGAGGCAGGCAACCCTCATCTTTCTGGAGGCCAAGACAGAGGTGGTCGCCGTGAAGGAGTTGATCCCATCCACCAAATGCTTGAGAATCAAAATCAGCTCATCCAGAACCTGACTCAAGTGGTGGCCAACTTGCACCAAGCTCCACCTCCACAAGCTGCACCACGCCAACCAAGGTTGAGTGAGTTTCTAGGAACTCAACCTCCAAAGTTTGCAAGTGCTGCTGAACCCCTGGAGGCAGATGATTGGCTAAAGACCATTGAGAGCAAGATGAGGATTATACAATGCCAAGGGTATGAGAGGGTGCTGTTTTCCTCTCACCAATTGCATGGACCTGCGGCTGATTGGTGGACCGCATACGTGGCCGCCCATCATGACCCTGAGAATATCACTTGGGAAGAGTTCAAGCGTAGCTTCCGCAACCATTACATACCTAGGGGTGAACTCAAAAACAAGAGGAAGGAGTTCTTGGGATTGCAGCAAAGAAACATGACCGTGAGGGAATACCTCACTAAATTCACTCAACTCTCCCGTTATGCCCCACGGGACATAGAGACTGATGAGCAGAAACAGGATTGTTTCGTGGAAGGACTTACCACAGAAATGCAGTGTGCAATGTCCTCCAATGAGTATGAAAGCTTCCAAAAGATGGTGGACAGAGCATTTGTTGTAGAAAGGAAGCTGAAGGCCTTGGAAAATGAAAACAAGAGGAAGGCCGGGTGGTCACACCAAGCCTCGGGTAGCAACACCCGCCCACGTCTGATGCAGCAACCCGCAGGTTAGACGAGCCGTGCTGCGGTACCCTACTCAGCACCGAGAGGGTACAACCGAACTTCAGGCCTCCGGCAGCACCAGCACCACCACAACGTCAGTTTGGACAGCAGCCTCGCCCTACATATCAACCTCGACCAGCAGTACAAGGACCCCCAAACCAACCCCAAGACAACAAAGGCCAGGCACCTAAGGTTGGGGTGCAATGCTTTAACTTTGGTGAAGTGGGGCACTACGCCCATAAGTGCCCAAAGAAGAAGCCCGTGCAGCCGCAACAGCAGAATATAATGCGAGGACGGGTGAACCACATCACCATGGAGGAGGCGCAAGAGGCACCCGACGTGGTAGTTGGTAAGTTTCCTACCAATTTACACATTGCAACCCTGCTGTTTGATTCTGGTGCTACCCACTCGTTCATTGCCCAAGGGTTTGTTAAGAAGCATGACCTAGCAACAACACAAATGAACCACGTGCTAGCAGTAAACTCTCCAGGTGGAGAAATAAGGACAAGACAAATGTGTCCCAAGGTGAACCTAGACATTAATGGGGTAGTATTTACTGCTAACCTCATAGTGATAGATTCACAAGGGATAATTATTATTTTGGGTATGGATTGGTTGACCAAACATAAGGGAATCATCCATTGTTCGACCAGAACGGTGGAACTAACTCATCCTAGTGGCACAAGAGTAAAGTTCATAACAATACAAGAGCCTAGGAGGGACATTAAATTAAATCAAGTTGAGGTGAAAGTGGAGGAGATCAGGATTATCAGGGAATACCCAGACGTTTTTCCGGAGGAGTTGCCAGGTATGCCTCCCGATTGTGAAGTGGAATTCGCGATTGAGCTAGTGCCTAGAACAGCTCCGATATACAAGAGACCTTATCGGATGGACTCCAAGCAGCTGGGAGAACTCAAGGATCATTTAAGAGAATTGACGGAGAAGGGGTATATTCGTCCTAGTTCCTCACCATGGGGAGCTCCAGTGATATTTGTGTCGAAGAAGGACGGAACCCAAAGGTTATGCGTAGACTACCGTGCCTTGAATGAAGTAACCATCAAGAACAAGTACCCATTACCCCACATTGAAGACTTGTTTGATCAGTTGAGGGGAGCTTGTGTGTTCTCGAAAATTGATCTCAGGTCGGGATACCACCAACTTAAGATAAGACAAACCGATATTCCAAAGACAGCTTTCGTATCTCGGTACGGACGGTATGAATACACTGCCATGCCTTTCGGGCTAACTAATGCCCCGACATACTTCATGTATCTCATGAACAAGGTATTCATGGAATATCTGGACAAATTTGTGGTGGTTTTCATAGATGACATTCTCGTCTTCTCCAAAGATGAAGAGGAACATGAGAAACATCTAAGGTTGGTGTTGCAGAAGCTGAGGGAACACCAACTATATGCCAAGTTGAGCAAGTGTGAGTTTTGGCTGAAGAGAGTTCCCTTCTTAGGACATATAATCTCGGAGGGAGGAATCTCCGTAGATCCCGCCAAGATCGAGGATATACAGAAGTGGAAGACCCCTGAGAATGTCAGGGACGTTCGAAGCTTCTTGGGATTGGCTGGATACTATCGACGGTTCGTTGAGGGATTCTCCAAGATCTCGAGACCCCTCACTAAACTGTTGGAGAAGGGAATCACATTCACATGGACGCCGCAGTGCGAGACGAGTTTTCAGGAGCTAAAGAAAAGATTGACAACAGCCCCAGTGCTAGTTATGCCAGATATGCAGAAGAACTTTTTGGTGTACTGCGATGCCTCTGGAAACGGGTTGGGATGTGTTCTCATGCAAGAAGGGCATGTCATGGCTTATGCGTCCTGGCAGCTCCGGAAACACGAGAAGAACTATCCTACACATGACCTAGAACTAGCCGCAGTGGTACACGCGTTGAAAATTTGGCGGCACTACTTGATGGGGAAGAGGACAAAAATATATACGGATCATAAGAGTTTAAAATACATTTTCACACAGCCAGATCTTAACCTCAGACAAAGGAGATGGTTAGAGCTAATTAACGACTTTGATGTGGGAATCAACTATCATCCTGGGAAAGCGAATGTCGTGGCGGATGCTTTAAGCCGGAAAGTGCATGTCAATAGGTTGAGCTTGAAGGACATGCCTGCAGAATTGAAGGACGATGTTATAAGACTAAATCTATGCCTGGTGAATAGTGGTGAAGCCATCGCCATGGAAGTGGACTCCACACTGGAGCAAGACATACGCGATGATCAAAAGAATGACGAGAAGATACAAGAAATCCGACAACTCATCTAGAAAAATAAAGCCCCTGGTTTCAGAGAGGATGAACAAGGTACGGTGTGGCACGGGAAAAGAATCTGTGTGCCTGAAATAAAGGAGATCCGTGAATTGATTTTGAAGGAGGCTCACGATTCTGACTATTCCATTCATCCTGAGAGTACGAAGATGTACCAGGACCTCAAGAGCAGGTATTGGTGGTATGGCATGAAGCAAGATGTCGCGGAACATGTTGCCCTATGTGACACATGTCAGTTGGTGAAAGCGGAACATCAACGACCCGCGGGATTATTGCAACCACTCAAAGTGTCTGAATGGAAATGGGAAGAAATCGGTATGGATTTCATAGTGGGATTGCCTCGGACCCAATCAGGATATGATTCGATATGGGTCATCATCGACATGCTAACCAAGGTAGCTCATTTCATCCCCTTGAAAGAAAGCTACAGCGGATCCAAATTGGCGGAGTTGTACATGTCAAGGATCGTGTGTTACCATGGAGTGTCCAAGAAGATAGTGTCGGATCGAGGGACACAGTTCACCTCATGGTTCTGGCAGAAGTTGCATGAAACCATGGGAACCCATCTGAATTTTAGCTCTGCCTATCATCCCCAAACTGACGGGCAGACGGAAAGAACCAATCAGATCCTTGAGGATATGCTGAGAGCGTGTGCACTAAAAAATAATCGGAGTTGGGATAAGAACTTACCGTATGCGGAGTTCTCCTATAACAACAACTATCAGGCTAGTATGAAGATGTCACCGTTTGAAGCTTTGTACGGGAGGAAGTGTAGAACTCCACTATTTTGGAACCAAACGGGGAAAAGCAAAGTGTTTGGACCCGAAGTACTACAAGAAGCCGAGGCGAAAGTGAGGGAAATTCGCAACAACTTGAGGATAGCACAGACACGACAAAAGAGCTATGCCGATGTACGAAGAAGAGAGCTCGTTTTCAACGTGGGGGACTATGTCTATCTCAAGGTGTCCCCTATCCGAGGACTTCGTCGGTTCAAGGTGAAAGGGAAGTTATCACCTCGATACATCAGACCCTTTCAAGTTCTGGAGAGGAAAGGCAAAGTGGCGTATCAACTAGAATTACCGGCTCGCCTACCGGATGTGCATGACGTATTCCATGTGTCACAGCTCAAGAAATGTCTGAGAACACCTGAAGAGATGTTACCCCTGAATGAGGTTGACGTAGCTGAGGATCTGTCGTATGCCGAGCAACCGTTCAAGATTTTGGAGACAATGGAACGCCTCACA
Source organism: Neostapfia colusana (assembly GCA_030760725.1). Lineage (NCBI taxonomy): Eukaryota > Viridiplantae > Streptophyta > Magnoliopsida > Poales > Poaceae > Neostapfia > Neostapfia colusana. Next base: position 80,699,587 of record JASWHV010000011.1, read on the forward strand.
AGAAATAAAAGAATCCGGATGTGCAAGGTGCAGTGGAAGCATCACTCGGAAGAGGAAGCCACATGGGGGCGAGAAGACGAGCTTAAGGCACAGTTTCCGGAATTGTTTTCTTAGAACCACCAATCTCGAGGACGAGATTTCTTTTAAGGGGGGTAGAGCTGTAACACCCCAAAACCTGTTAAGAGGGGAATTTAAAAATTTTTGGACATATTGCATGTGGTGCAGAAATTCAAATTCAAATTAAACTCAAAACAGAAAAGAAAAAGAAAAAGAAAAACCTCCCCGGCCAGTGGGCCGAAACCCACCAGCCGACCCACCTAACCCCCTCCCCAGCCTGCAGCCGCGCGCCCGCTTCCCTCTCACTGACATGCGGGGCCCGCCTGTCATCCCCGACCTCCCGCTCGCGCCGACCCCGGATTCTTCCGCGCGCACGCGATCGTAACCAACCCGGATTTCCGCGTCCCTCAGCCCGACTCTCGGTCCCAGAAGACTCAAACTCGATCTAAACAAACCCGCCGCCCTCCCCCGGCTATATAAACACCGGCTTCTTCCCGATTTTCACCCACGATCAGCTGTTTTTCCTTCCGGTGAGAACCCGAGTTTCTCTGGCCAATTTCGCTCGATCTTCGCTCGGGTTTTCTGATCTAACGCGCTGATCTTGATCCACCGCCTCCGGGGAATCACGCAGGTGTAGAAAACTCGGTGGTTTGGGCTTCAAACACAGCGCCGACGAGCCTCGCCGTGAATTCACCTCGGACCTCGTCGCCGACCGCCTTCTAGGACCTCCGAGCTCAAGAAAACCCCCGAGGTGAGATCCTCGACCTCCCCTCTACCGATCTATGCCATGAAATCCCAGTTTTAGGAAGAATTGACGAAGATCTGAAGTTTTCCGGCGAGATCGCCGCCTCCCGCCGCCGCGCGCCGCCGGGCAGCGCCGCCCGCGCTCGATCAGAGCGACGTGGCCGCTTGTGCGCCGTCTATTTTAAATCGCATGGTAGAATTTAAATCCCCGCGTATCGGTTCGACGTTATAATCTCAGCCGTCTGTTTTAAATCGGACGGTCCACGTCAGCCCCGCGTTATAAAGGCCGGGATTCTTACACGCTACCCCCTAGGGATCTCGTAAAATACCCAAAGATTTCAGTTTAGGATTTGGTAGTAGATCTGAAAACCCATTTGGAGTAGGAAAATACCTTCCATGCATACTTGGTAGCTAAGATGTGTATTAATTGAATATAAGAAATTTGTTTAAATTGGAAATTCATATATAGTGTACAAATATAAATCTGAATACAAAAGTTAGAAATCATATGCACATGTTTAAAAGTGCATGTAAGCCCAAAATCAACACACATAGAGTAACCACAACACATAGAAATGTGAATGACTTTCATAAATGAATGTGTGGTTTGTATGAAGTGAAAGTGTGAACTATGTCTTATGGATTGTTGTTTCCTTTTGCTATGTGTGATGGTATGAGTAGAACCTGCTCCAGAGCAAGTTCTTCCTTTTCAAGATCAGGATTATCCATTCCCAGAGCAGCAGGAAGAAGGCAAGTGTCCTTGACCACTTTGATCCTATGCTAGGATGTGTAGATAGAATTATTTGCATTGTCAATTGAAATATGAAACCCATGCTAGGAAGTTTCCCTAGAATTGCATTACCTTGTTTTCCTTGTAGCTTGGGTTGGGATTTGCTTTATTATATCATTCATTCATATTACTTATGCTTAGCCATGCTTAGAATGGGATAAGTGGGATATGATATCATCAATTTATTTACCTTACTCTGGAATGAGACATTATGAGTTATGTAGAGGTAGGGATCGAGGCAAGTTGGATGTTTTGGTTGGTGCTGGGTGCACGAGACTCGGGTTTGTGTTTAGTACTTGCCTGGATCCTAAGGACCGGTTCATGGAGCATGTAACCTGGCTTTACCGTGCCAACCACATGCTGAGATGAGGCAGCTTGGCCAATTAATTAGGTGTATCCCCGGCGTAGTATGGGTGTGTTGGATGGTGCGGGGAATAGGTGTCAGCTGGACTACCATATGAACCGCAAGGCTCAAGAGGGGGCCACTGTAGCGGGGTTGGAGCCTCTTGTATGCTGTTAGGGGTGAAACCTCAGTGGGCCCACGCTCGTCGGGAATCACTTTGTAAAGGCTTCGTAGTGATCTCCTGGCTACACACCTGGGAAGTGTGAATGTGGTTCGTAGCCACTAGCATAATGGAGGTTCTTCTAGTCCACCCGGCAACGGGAGATGAAATCACTACATGTGGGTACAGTGGTGCAAACTCTGCAGAGTCAAAACTATCATGACAGCCGTGCTCACGGTCAAGAGCGGCTTGGACTTATTCATGATTAGAGGATGGATGGCTTTGGAAGTTGAGGATGTTAAGCGGGGAGCTTAACATTGGAAATGATGTTATGGTTATTTGATTATGATGATGGGTTGGGAGATTGGGACCATTTCATCTATGTAGCAATGTAGGTGCTTAATAAGCTAAGGTGATAGGTATTAATTGCGTAGTGCTTTAACCATGAGTTCAACCTCTCCTTGTTCTAGCCATGCATGACATAACTTTCCCACACTTGCTGAGTACCATCGGTACTCAACCTTGCATATTTGTTGGTTTATATTGCTGCTCAGGTCAAGAAAATGATGTGGTGTTTAATGATCAAGACTTCGGACCCGAAGAAGGATTCTAGGTTCATGGAGTCCCCCGGGCAACGCCTGTGACGGAGCCCACAAGAATAATATTTCCGCTGCTGTTTTATTTACATATTATGAACTTATTATCGTCCATCGAGACATATGCTATGTAAGACTTATTTATATTCGACACCGGGCTTGTAATAAATGATGCTTCACTATTTTTCATCAAATGTATGAGAAAATGATCCTGGCATACATGTGATATTCACTCGGTTGTTCTTCGAAGAAACCAGGTGTGACAGACGGGGCATAACGTACGACGGCTAACTCTAAAGGCGTCATAAGATAATGGCATGCCCCAACGGGGCATAACTTAGGACGGCTGACCCACTTCTTTGTCTCTCGTTCTTTCCTTCTCTCTCGTTCTTTCCTCTCTCTTTTAAATGACTCAAAAACAAAAGATTGACGTAAACCTATACAACATGCGTCACCCGTTTCGAACGGGCCCGTCTCACATGTGTTACGCATGTGAGGCGTGTACGTTCGGAATTGTCCCTTTTGGGCCAGTCTGGGAGTGACCGAGGGGGCGTGGCATGTGATGAAACGCGGGTTTAGATCTAGACGAGATTTCGACGGCATAATGCTGTTGTTCTCTGCTGCACCATTTTCAGGCGTGCAGTGGAGAACAGCGGGGTTATGCTGCCGAAATTTTGTTCGGATCCATACCATGCGTCTCGTCATGAGCACGCTCCACTCGATCACTCTCGGGTGGGTTTAGGACCTATCCTTTTCAATAGATGTAGGGCCGTGACATAAATAAATTATAAAGTAACTATAATTTCCTTGACATTAAACTGCAGATTCAAACATGAGTGAGGATCGTAGTTGGATGTATACCGGTTGGAAGAACAGTTCTGGTGGTCACTCGGATGAGTGGTTCGCAAAGACAGATGCTTTTGTAGATCGAGCTTTTTCATTGTCAAATATCGATAAGGTGCGGTGCCCATGTACGAAATGTCAAGGTGCAAAGTGTTGGGACAAAGTGAATTTGGCGTTTCACTTATGTCGATACGGTTTCATGCAAGATTATGAGGTGTGGACCTTTCACGGTGAGACATATTCTCAACCCATACAAGTTTCAGATGAGGATGACAACACGGGGGTCGATAGGATGGACGAGATGCTTGATGCCATAAATCCTGAATTGATGGAGGATCCTCCTACAACAGAGGTTGAAGCGTTTTTCACGCTTCTCAAAGCTTCAGAAGAGCCGTTGCATGAACACACCGAAGTGACGCTCCTTACTTTCATGACTAGATTTATGGCCATTAAGTCTAAGTATTTCTTCTCCAATAACCGCTACAACGATCTCATAAAAGTGATCAGCGATATCCTTTCACAACCACATAAAGTGCCTAAAGATATGTATCAGTCTAAGAAGTTGATTTCTGGTCTAGGTATGAAATATGAGAAGATTGATATGTGTCTAGACAATTGCATGCTTTTTTGGAGAGAGCATGCCAACGAGAACAAGTGCTTAAAATGTGACAAAGCGAGATTTGTCGAAGTTGTGACGAGGGCCGCCGATGCCGAAGGACGTGAAACTAATTTCTATGGGATCATAAGTAGAATCCTAGAATTTAGTTTTGCCGGGAGTAAATACCTTAAAGTAGTCTTCTTTGACTGCGATTGGTTTGATAATAACAATGGAACTCGATAAAACCAATTTGGCATGGTAGAAGTCAAACACAAGGACCGACTACGAGGCTACGACACCTTTGTCCTTGCACACCAAGTCGAACAAGTGTACTATCTACAATATCCATGCGAAAAACTTAGTGCATGGTGGGTTGTACAAAAGGTGAATCCTCGTGAGCGGTTATGTACACCGGACAATACTGGTTACATTAATGAGGCTGATGTTGTTTACCAAGAAGAAGAGTTGCCGGATTCTTTTTTCGTTGAGGCTGGTCTACGACTCGATGAATTAGTTGGAGATGCACAAGATGTACAGACTCATAATGTGAAAAAACGAAAATGGCGAACAACCACGGCAAAAGATCGATGGTCCGGTTTACGAAGTAGAGTACATGATCGTGATACTGATGAATTTTGAAATTGAGTACAAGTAACGTTTCCTTCATCTCTTCTTTCGTCTTCTATATTTTCCTTTAAATTCATTATCAAATTTCCTTTCATCAGGATGTCGTCGAGCAGTAGACGACAGGGGACGCGGGGCTTTCTGCCCCCGAAAGCAGACTCCGTTTTCCATGGCTGTTAGTCTAGCAATGGTAGATTGTCTCAGCTGTTGGGCCTCGACAGAGGCCAGGGGTCACAAGAGCGGTCACGACAGGTAAATAATATTAAATTACATAAATTATATAAATAACTTTCTTAAATCTATATTACCAATCTTCAAATTTTTAGGACGACTCTACGTCTGAGGAGACAGAGGCCAGGGGTCCTCTTCAGACACCACAGGTTTTGGAGCCTGTTACAGATCCTGCTTCGGATCCTCTTCAGGTTCCGGCACCGCAGGCTTCAGACCCTGCTTCAGAGCCTTCCACAGAGCCTGATGTGGAGCCGGCTCCACAGCGGCGTTACAGGAGGAGCCACTACGTGGCTCCTCCTCCGGTTCCTGCACGGCCAGAAGATCGGGTCGTTATTCGTCCGGTTGGCGATAGGTAAGTAAATCTATAACAAATCAATTTAGATATTTTAACACTTATATATGTACTAATTGAGAATCGTGTATTAGGTCTTGGACCGATGACTCGTTCACGGGTCAAGGACGCCACCGCCAGGTCAACGCTGTCCTGGGCCAGCTCATCCGTTGTCACTTCCCCGGTCTAGTGAACGACGGGCTGCTACGTCTTGGGACGATTACGCTACGGCCCAGAACATTACCTACGGCAACCACCAGGAGCATGTGTGGCATGAATTCATGGTAAGTAAATCGTCTATTCGTTAAATGCGAACCTATTATATGTTAAATACATTAACTTGTATATTTCTTCTTGTAGAAATATTACCATTTGGAGGACGAGGCCCAGCTGGATCACGCTCGCCTGGTCTTCAACAACAACGCTAGGAAGCTCCTGACGCAGTCGATTTCAGCGGCTCGCATTCAGGCTACGAAGGCGTACTATAAGTTGCATCCGGACGAGGGTGAGCCGGGGTAGTTTAGGGATGTGGCGGACAAGTACTTGACGGAGGCACAGTATGCAGAGGTAAATTCTTTGTTTTACTTTGCTTCATTATCCAATTTTCATCAATGTTTTCATCCAACAAGAAATGTGTGCAGGTCAGCGTACCGTGGCTTGAGTCCTGTCCGGACGCCTACAGTTCTCTGTGTGCTCGTTGGGCGAGCCAGGGCTTCCAAGGCGTGTCGATGACCCGCCGACAGAGTCGAGGGACGGACGGGAAACACCGTCTTGGCGGGGACGGCTATGTACACCTTGCTAAACGGATGGTAAGTGATACTCGAATTATATTCTAGTTAATTTCTATCGCTATCATTGTACTAACACGTATCGATAGGAGCGCGAGATCGGTCAGGAGCCAACCGCTATCCAGGTGTGGAGGAGGGGTCACATGGGAAGTGACCCCTCGCAGCCTGATCAGCTTCTTCTCAGACAGCAACGGAGACGTTGGTGAGTTCTTTAGTTGACTTAATTGTATTCTCTTTAAGACTTCTGATGACTTTAATTCTCTGTATTTTCAGGAAAAGTATGGGGAGGAGGTGCGGAGGCTTCGAGGCCACGATTACGATTGGCAGAACTCGCCGATCGTACCTGAAGCCGCCTATGCAAGCGGTGGCGGTAAACCTCACGGCCGGTGAGTTCTGTTGTTTTTCATTTACTTTCATGAACTTCGAGACACGAAACTTTAATACTCTTACTTCGTTGTGTAGGTTGGCCATCTTCGATGGAGTAGTAGACTCGAGGGAGGCGCGGTCTTACTCGAGGGCCTCTTCATCACAGGGTGGATCCAGCAGACGTGGCAGCCGTGATCTAGAGCTCCAGAGTGTCCAGGAGGAGCTCCAGAGGACGCAGGAAGCGCTGAGGCTCGCGAACGAGAGGCAGGCAGCCGAGCTCCGGGCTAGGGACGAGTATCAACACTCGTACATGCTACAGCTGCAAGCTGCCATGCAGGTAAGTTCAGATCATTGTACTCAACGTTTCTAATATATAAATGACATGTATAATAATTTACTTCATATTTGCAGGCTATGGCCACAGGACAGCCTGTTGTCTTTTCTCAGTGGGCGCCGCCACCGATACAGCTACCACAGGGGCCGACGTCAGGAGCACAGGTACAAAATTTCTCATAATAGCTGCAACTAGTTAAACTTGCTCAAATTTAGTTGAATTTGATCAAACTTACTTAAACTTAGAGAAAATTAGTTAAACATCCTCAAACTGAGCAAAATATGGTACAACTTACTCAACTATAGTCAAATATGACCAAACTTACTCAAACATAGCCAAAACTATTTGAACTAGCTTAAACACAAACACTACTAGTCCATACTTCTCAAACTTAGTAAAATATGAGCAAACTTACTCAAACATAGCCAAATCTAGCTAACTTGCTCAATTCTAACTTGTAATGAGTTTATTTAATCATATACACATCTGTGAAATTCTAATTTGTCTAACTATACATGTACATCATAGGGATCGGTGACGCGGGCCCAGGAAACTCCATCCCCTCAGCAACCAGCGTTTGGACGAGCGCACGACGACTTCCTGGACTCCAGTGGCAGCGGTCGGGGTAGCGTAGGGTAGTGTGGCGTGCGTATAGTGTTTTTGTGCCTGCCTGTGATGTATATTTTGATTGCCTGTGATTTGGCCATCGAGTCAGGGCTGGCCTCAAAGCCAGAGCAGTATTTTCTATTTTTTTTAAAAAAAATTGGAAAGCTTATTGACGACGGTTTCTGGTACTTGGCCGTCGTCAATAAGCCATTAGTATTGACGACGGCCAGGTACCAGAAACCGCCGTCAATAAGCCATTGTTATTGACGATGGCCAAGTGGAAACCGTCGTCAATAAGCCATGGTTACTAACGACGGTTCAAATCCTGGCCGTCGTCAATAAGCTTATTTACGACAGCCTGATTTAGCTGTCGTCAATAAGCTTTTTTATTGACGACGGCCAGGTACCAGAAACCGTCTTCAATAAGCCATCGTTACTGACGACGGTTCATATCCTAGTTGTCGTCAATAAGTTTATTGACGACAGCTAGATTTAGCTGTCGTCAATAAGGTTATTGACGACGATTACCGTCGTCAATATATTTATTGACGACTAATAATTGACGACAGCCGGAAACCGTCGTCTATAAAGTTTTACCGTCGTCAATAAGTAGTGTTCTTATTGATGACGGTTTCTGGCCGTCGTCTATTGTCCGGATTCCTGTAGTGTTTGTAAAGGCTTCGTAGTGATCTCCTGGCTACACACCTGGGAAGTGTGAATGTGGTTCGTGGCCACTGGCATAATGGAGGTTCTTTTAGTCCACCCGGCAACGAGGGATGAAATCACTACATGTGGGTACAGTGGTGCAAACTCTACAGAGTCAAAACTGTCATGATAGCCGTGCTCACGGTCAAGAGCGGCTTGGACTTATTCATGATTAGAGGATGATGGATTTGGAAGTTGAGGATGTTAAGCGGGGAGCTTGACATTGGATATGATGATTATGGTTACTTGATTTTGATGATGGGTTGGGAGATTGGGACCATTTCACCTGTGTAGTAATGTAGGTGCTTAATAAGCTAAGGTAATAGATATTAATTGCATAGTGCTTTAACCATGAGTCAATCTCTCCTTGCTCTAGCCATGCATGACATAACTTTCCCACACTTGCTGAGTACCAACGGTACTCAAACTTGTATATTTGTTGGTTTAAATTGCTGCTCAGGTCAAGGGGATGATGTGGTGTTCAATGACCAAGACTTCGGACCCGAAGAAGGATTCTAGATTCATGGAGTCCCCGGGCAACGCCTGTGATGGAGCCCACAAGAATAATATTCCGCTGCGGTTTTATTTATATGTCATGAACTTATTATCGTCCATCGAGACGTATGCTATGTAAGACTTATTTATATTCGACACCTGGCTTGTAATAAATGATGCTTCACTATTTGTCATCACATGTATGAGAAAATGATCCTGGCATACACGTGATATTCACTCGGTTGTTCTTCGAAGAAACCGGGTGTGACAGAAGTGGTATCAGAGCCAAGGTTGCCCGTAGGAACATGGACCTAGGTAGAAATGAACTTATTATCGTCCATCGAGATGTATGCTATGTAAGACTTATTTATATTCAACACCTGGCTTGTAATAAATGATGCTTCACTATTGTCATCACATGTATGAGAAAATGATCCTGGCATACACGTGATATTCACTCGGTTGTTCTTCGGAGAAACCGGGTGTGACAGAAGTGGTATCAGAGCCAAGGTTGCCTGTAGGAACGTGGACCTAGGTAGAAATGGACGTATTTAAGGACCCTATTTTCTTAAAAACTATTTTACAAAAGTGTGGTTGAAGGTGTTATTTAATGGGGTCACTTTATTCATCTTACCCCAACTTTTATTCAAAATACAAATTTTGTTTAAACTCTTATCTAACTTAATTTTAAATGCTTTATGTTTTAGATGGTTCGCATGATCCACACCGCCCGCAAGCCCACCGGAGGGAGAGTTCCTGTAGTTGCCCTTGCCCTAAGAGAGGAGAATTGTCCAGTGACGTACCACTCCTACGGATTGGCAGTAGGAGGCTTGTTGCGCCATCTTCGGCGTATGCTCCAAGCCGCCGGCAATACGGGCAAGCTAACCATACACTACAGCTCCACCCGGACCATCCGTGAGAAGCGGGAAGAATAGAGTTCAGAAATGAGGATTATCCATGAAAATTAGCTGCTCAAGATCCACCGCTCTCTAACTTGTCGAGCGACATAGGTTGATGCCGAGAAGGATGTCACCTGGGAGGCCATCACCTGCCAGAGTTACATCTACCGTCGCCACCTGGACAGGACTGAGTACATGTATGTCCTCCAGCGTGAGAGTGGTACAACGGAGTACAAGTACCCGCCAGTGCAGCAGGGGACTTCCCATGAGCACATGGACCTGTGCTTGGAGGATGCTGCTATGCTCAGCACTCGACTGCAGGAGTGTTAGCAGGAGCTTCAGGATGTTCGTGACACCCTGAAGGAGGCTGAGGCGTTGCTTCGTGCCAGCTTGAGGGCGAGAGAAAGAGGAGATGGGAATGAACCGTGTGTCACCGTGAATGACACATGGACTCCTGACTCCCCAAACCGCCGGGCGAGCAGGCGTCGCCGCACTTCTCCACCAGCAGCTTCCCCACCCAAAGCGAAGTCAGAAGGCAGCCGCAATAATGAGGAAGATCCCGAGGAGCCAGCTCAGTGATACGAGTCGTGTAGAGTCCTTTCCCTTAGTCCAGCAGGTTATCGAGTAGTCGAGTCAATACCTTAGTTAATTGTGTGTTAATGTTTGGTGTGTGACGTGAGTTGTGGAAGCCATTGGCTTTTTGTCCACAAGCTCGTCTTTAAGTTGCTTTGCTTTGATGTGTGAACCCCTATGAATTAAGAGTGCATTTATTTTCGCGTGAGACGTGAAATGCTCAAAAAATGTTAATATAATAAGACCTCATGAGTTTAGGTTTAAACAAGCAAATTGGAAATTTAATACGAAATGCTTTAAATTAACATTTGGTTGATCATGATAGATGGCTAGAAGAGGAAAGGGTCGTGGTGCCAACCCCGCCAACAACAACGATGAGGCCGGCAACCCTCATCTTTCTGAAGGACAAGACATGGGTGGTCGCCGTGAAGGAGTTGATCCCATCCACCAAATGCTTGAAAATCAGAATCAGCTCATCCAGAGCCTAACTCAAGTGGTGGCCAACTTGCACCAAGCTCCACCTCCACAAGCTGCACCACGCCAACCAAGGTTGAGTGAGTTTCTAGGGACTCAACCTCCATAGTTTGCAAGTGCTGCTGAACCTCTGGAGGCAGATGATTGGCTAAAGACCATTGAGAGCAAGATGAGGATCATACAATGCCAAGGGTATGAGAGGATGTTGTTTGTCTCTCACCAATTGCATGGACCTGCTGCTGATTGGTGGACCGCTTACATGGCCGTCCATCATGACCCTGAGAACATCACTTGGGAAGAGTTCAAATGCAGTTTCCGCAACCATTACATACCAAGGGGTGAACTCAAAAACAAGAGAAAGGAGTTCTTGGGGCTGCAGCAAGGAAACATGACTGTGAGGGAATACCTCACTAAATTCACCCAACTATCCCGTTATGCACCGCGGGACATCGAGACTGATGAGAAGAAACAGGACTGCTTTGTGGAAGGACTTACAGCGGAAATGCAGTCTGCAATGTCCTCCAACGAGTATGAAAGCTTCCAAAAGATGGTGAACAGAGCATTTGTTGTGGAGAGGAAGCTGAAGGCCTTGGAAAATGAAAATAAGAGAAAGGCGGGATGGTCACACCAAGCCTCGGGTAGCAACACACGCCCACGACTGATGCAACCAACCGCAGGGCAGACGAGCCGTGCTGTGGTGCCCTACTCAGCACCCAGAGGGTACAACCCAAATTTCAGGCCTCCATCAGCACCGGCACAGCCGCAGCGTCAGTTTGTACAGCAGCCTCGTCCCACATATCAACCTCGACCAATAGTGCAAGGACCACAGAACCAACCCCAAGACAACAAAGGCCAGGCACCTAAGGTTGGGGTGCAATGCTTCAATTGTGGCGAGGTGGGGCACTACGCTCATAAGTGCCCAAAGAAGAAGCCCGTGTAGCCGCAGCAGCAGAATGTGATGCGAGGACGGGTGAACCACGTGACCATGGAGGAGGCGCAAGAGGCACCTGACGTGGTAGTTGGTAAGTTTCCTGCCAATTTACACATTGCAACCCTGTTGTTCGATTCTGGTGCTACCCACTCGTTCATTGCCCAAGGGTTTGTTAAGAAGCATGATCTAGCAACAACACAAATGAACCATATGCTAGCAGTAAACTCTCCAGGGGGGGGGGGGGAAATAAGGACAAGACAAGTGTGTCCCAAGGTGAATCTAGACATTAATGGGGTGATATTTACTGCAAACCTCATAGTAATAGATTCACCAGGGATAGATATTATTTTGGGTATGGATTGGTTGACCAAACATAAAGGAATCATCCATTGTTCGACAACAACGGTGGAACTAACTCACCCTAGTGGCACCAGAGTAAAGTTCATAACCATACAAGAGCCTAGGAGGGACATTAAACTCAATCAAGTTGAGGTGGAAGTGGAGGAGATCAGGATCATCAGGGAATATCCAAACTTTTTTCCGGAGGAGTTGCTAGGTATGCCTCCTGATCGTGAAGTGGAATTCGCGATTGAGCTAGTGCCTGGAACAGCTCCGATATACAAGAGACCCTATCGGATGGACTCCAAACAGCTGGAAGAACTCAAGGAACATTTAAGAGAATTGATAGAGAAGGGGTACATTCGTCCTAGCTCCTCACCATGGGGAGCTCCAGTGATATTTGTGCCCAAGAAGGACGGAACCCAAAGGTTGTGCGTAGACTACCGTGCGTTGAATGAAGTAACCATCAAGAACAAGTACCCATTACCCCGCATTGAAGACTTGTTTGATCAGTTGAGGGGAGATTGTGTGTTCTCGAAAATTGATCTCAGGTCGGGATACCACCAACTTAAGATAAGGCAAACAGATATTCCAAAGACATCTTTCGTATCTCAGTACGGACTGTATGAATACACCGTCATGCCTTTCGGGCTAACTAATGCCCCGGTATACTTCATGTATCTCATGAACAAGGTATTCATGGAATATCTGGACAAATTTGTGGTGGTTTTCATTGATGACATTCTCGTCTTCTCCAAAGATGAAGAAGAACATAAGGAACATCTAAGGTTGGTGTTGCAAAAGCTGAGAGAACACCAAATATATGCCAAGTTGAGCAAGTGTGAGTTTTGGCTGAAGAGAGTTCCCTTCTTAGGACATATAATTTCGGAGGGAGGAATCTCCGTAGATCCCGCCAAGATCGAGGATGTACAGAAGTGGAAGACCCCTGAGAATGTCGGGGAAGTTCGAAGCTTCTTAGGATTGGCTAGGTATTATCGACGGTTTCTCCAAGATTTCGAGACCCCTCACCAAATTGTTAGAGAAGGGAATCACATTCACATGGACACCGTAGTGTGAGACGAGTTTTCAAGAGCTGAAGAAAAGATTGACAACAGCCCTAGTGCTAGTTATGCCAGATATGCAGAAGAACTTTTCGGTGTACTGCGATGCCTCTGGAAACAGGTTGGGATGTGTTCTCATGCAAGAGGGGCATGTTGTGGCTTATGCGTCCCGGCAGCTCCGGAAACACGAGAAGAACTATCCTAAGCATGACCTAGAGCTAGCCACAGCGGTACACTCGTTGAAGATTTGGCGGCATTACTTGATGGGGAAGAGGACAGAGATATATACGAATCATAAGAGCTTAAAGTATATTTTCACACAGCCAGATCTCAACCTCAAACAAAGGAGATGGTTAGAGCTAATCAATGACTTTGATGTGGGCATCAACTATCATCCTGGGAAAGCGAACGTCGTAGCAGATGCTTTAAGCCGGAAGGTGCAGGTCAATAGGTTGAGCTTAAAGGACATACCTACAGAACTGAAGGAAGAGGTTGTAAAACTCAATCTATGTTTGGTGAATAGTGGTGAAGCCATCGCCATGGAAGTGGACTCCACATTAGAGCAAGATATACGCAACGGTCAGAAGACTGATGAGAAGATACAAGAAATCAGAGAACTCATCAAGGATAATAAAGCCCCTGGTTTCAGAGAGGATGAACAAGGTACGGTGTGGCACAGGAAAAGAATTTGTGTGCCTGAAGTGAAGGAGATCCGTGAATTGATTTTGAAGGAGGCTCATGATTCCGACTATTCCATTCATCCTAGAAGTACGAAGATGTATCATGACCTCAAGAGCAGATATTGGTGGTATGGAATGAAGCGAGATGTCGCAGAACATGTTGCCCTGTGTGACACATGTCATTTGGTGAAAGCAGAACATCAACGACCCGTGGGATTATTGCAACCACTCAAAGTTCCTGAATGGAAATGGGAAGAAATCGGTATGGATTTCATAGTGGGACTGCCTAGGACCCAATCAGGATATGATTCGATATGGGTCATCATCGACAGGCTAACCAAGGTAGCTCATTTCATCCCCGTGAAAGAAAGCTACAGCGGATCCAAATTGGCAGAATTATACATGTCAAGGAATGTGTGTTTCCATGGAGTGCCAAAGAAGATAGTGTCAGATCGAGGGACACAGTTCACCTCAAGGTTCTAGCAGAAGTTACATGAAACCATGGGAACTCATCTGAATTTTAGTTCTGCCTATCATCCCCAGCCTGACGGACAGACAGAAAGAACCAATCAGATCCTTGAGGATATGTTGAGAGCGTGTGCGCTCAAGAACAATAGGAGTTGGGATAAGAACTTATCGTATGCAGAGTTCTCCTATAACAACAGCTATCAGGCTAGTATGAAGATGTCACCATTTGAGGCTTTGTATGGGAGGAAGTGCAGAACTCCACTATTTTGGAACCAAATAGGGGAAAGTAAAGTGTTTGGGCCCGAGGTACTACAAGAAAGCCGAGGTGAAAGTGAGGGAGATCCGCAACAACTTGAGGATAGCACAAACACGACAAAAGAGCTATGCCGATGTACGGAGAAGAGAGCTCGTTTTCAACGTGGGGGGCTATGTTTATCTCAAGGTGTCCCCTATTCGAGGACTTCGTCGGTTCAAGGTGAAAGGGAAGTTATCACCTCGATACATTGGACCCTTTCAGGTTCTGGAGAGGAAAGGCGAAGTGGCATATCAATTAGAACTACCGGCTTGCCTATCGGATGTGCACGATGTATTCCATGTGTCACAGCTCAAGAAATGTCTGAGGACGCGTGAAGAGATGTTACCAATGAATGAGATTGACGTAGGAGAGGATCTGTCTTATGCCGAGCAACCGGTCAAGGTTTTGGAGACAATGGAATGCCTCACGAGAAATAAAAGAATCCGGATGTGCAAGGTGCAGTGGAAGCATCACTCGGAAGAGGAAGCCACATGGGAGCGAGAAGACGAGCTTAAGGCACAGTTTCCGGAATTGTTTTCCTAAGAACTACCAATCTTGAGGACGAGATTTCTTTTAAGGGGGGTAGAGCTGTAACACCCCAAAATCTGCTAAAGAGGGGAATTAAAAAATTTTTGGACGTATTGCATGTGGTGCAGAAATTCAAACTTAAACTGGAATTCAAATTCAAATCAAAACAGAAAAGAAAAGGAAAAAGAAAAAGAAAACCTCAGCCGACCAGTGGGCCGAAACCCGCCAGCCGGCCCACTATTCCCCCGCGCCAGCCCACAACCGCGCGCCCTCTCTTCCTCTCACTGACACGCGGGGCCCGCGTGTCATCTCCTACCTCCGGCGCGTGCCAAACGACCGGACTCTTCCCCGCGCCCGATCGCAACCGAACTCCGGAAACCCGCGCCCCTGGCCCGAATTCTGGTTCCGGACGTCTCCAACTCGATCCCAACCGACCGCTGCCCTCCCTCGCCTATATAAACGTCGACATCACCCTGTTTTTTTCCCCCGATCGACCATTCTTCTCTTAGGTGAGAACCGAAGATTCAATCCCCGTTTTCTTTCGATCATTGCACGGGTTATCTGATCTAACACGCTGATCGTGCTCCACCGCCCCCCAGGGAGCTCTGCACGTGAAGGAAACGACAAGTTTCGCGCCCTAGCAGCTGTTCCAACGTGCACCGAAGATCGTCGCCGTTGAAGCTCGCCGCTGACCGACTTCCAGGACCTCCGAGTGTTGGAAAACTCCTTGGTGAGCGTCCCCTACCCCTCCGCAGCCGATCCATGCAAAAAGATGCGAGTTCTAACGTGTAGAGGCAAAAGCCGAGGCTGCATCGGCGAGATCGCCACCCCCGCCGCCGCGCGCCGCCGCGCGTGCGGGATGGCTCCGGCCAGGGCGACGTGGCCACTTGAGGGCCGTCTATTTTAAATCGCACGGTAGAATCAAAACCCGCGCGTACCGGTTCGACGATCTAATCTGAGCCGTCTGTTTTAAATCGGACGGTCCACGTTAGCCCCACGTTATAAAGGCCGGGATTCTTACGCGCTGATGTGGACATCACTCCTGCAGATATACACAACACTCACATGGTAGACATGCAAGGTCCAATTACTAGAGCTCGAGCACGAAAATTGAATTTAGAGGTGAGCTCGTTCCTGAACAATTCTTTATATGTGAATTTTGAGAGTATGTTGCTACCTAATGGATTAATTATGATTAGGAACCATGGAGAGGACATGGAGAGGGGTTTGGAGGCGTGGAGGGCCAGAAAATACACCAACAAGAAGTTAGAGACCGAGCCCAACTCAAACTCGAGTCCAACTCGGGCCCATGAGCAGTCCACCTTAAAATGGATGCACAGGAGGCATACAGACTCTGTTTTTGACGTTCTACATATGCACGGAAAGCTGAGAGAATAAACTTTCCAATTGAACTGGCCTCACGTCAAAATTCACTCGGAGTCGAAGGGAAACTTCGAAACAATATAAAGTTTAGAGTCTGTCAGGTTGTTGCATCACCTAGTTGGGCCATTGGGCCTTGTATCGAGTCCAAGTCCATTATGTACGTGTCTTAGGGTTAGGTCACGACCCCAGCACCCCCTGGTCGTCCTCCACCTCCTTTATACCCCCTAGCCGCCGTCACAAACAGCTGGGTTTTGCTTAGTTACAATCTGTCATTGAACAGTTTGCCGATCATCGGTTGTGAGACCCCAAATTCGTGATCAATTCAATTTTGATTGCAACTTCTCTGTTCTTGCTTGTGTTCTTGATTGTGCTTGCAGGGATAAGCCTTCGTGGCAAGGTCATTCATGTGACACGGGTGATAACCAACGGAGCATTGGTGTAGTGATTGTGGGGTTTCGTTCGTTCGGAGCCTTGGATCATCAACGTCGAGATCTCCACCAAATTAAGTTTACCCTACCTCTCGGAAGATCGGGACTCATCCTCCTATCAATTGGTATCAGATTTCCAGGTTCACCGTGAGGTATACTTGTGTGCCCTTTAGATTTATTTTGTTTCAGTCCTATCGTCCACAAAAAGCCACAAAAAAAATTTAGTTTCCTTGACCTACAACCCCCGCTCAACCTTTTGCACAATTTAGTTTCGGAGTCCGTAGTTCTGAGTTCGTATTCTAGGTTGAGTCTGGTTGCTGGTTTCGATTTGTTTTGCTTCAGTTTTGTTTCTTCCATCTGCTGCCATCTACAAAAAACCAATCAAAAAAAATCCATCCAACGATTCGTTTCTGTTCAGTTTCCACCACCACCAAAACCTGATTCGGGGTATCCTCCTTAAAACGGGCATAACTTTTCGCTCGTAACTCCGATTGAGGCGCATTTTTTTCCCAGAAAGGTCTCGAAAAAGTCCACATACGGTGTTTTCAAAAAAATTACAAAAAATTTAAGAAGGCCCTCGTTTCGAACTCCGAAGTTCCAGCACCAGTTTTTCCAATCGCTCCTGAATTTGTGCCGATCTCATCTTTCATCGGTTTGAGCTAATACTTGGTGCTGTTTCTATTCTTGTGCCCCTGGTTGAGAAAAAAATATAAAAAAAAATAAAGAGAAAAAAAAAGATTTTGATTTCTACTAGTGCTTCAAGACAAAAACAGGAGGCTAAGGGGTTTTCTAGTTGTGCTATTTCTGTATGAGTGCTGGATACTTGCTGATATTATCCTTGTTGTTCATCATCATTCATCCTTGCCCTTGCTTGTTGCCACAACTGTTCTAATACATTCTTAGGCCAGCAACTAGGTGAAATTCTTTGGACACTTATTCAGCATTGCTATCTGTTACTAACTTGTGTGCCACATACATATACTGCATTTGAGCCTTCCAAGCTCCACCTTCTCTCAAGCAGAACAGGTAACCTTTGCAATCACACCCACTCTCTGCTTGCTTCACACCGGTCACCGTTGACCACCTGCAGTGCTGGTAAGAAACTTGTAAGAGCGGGGTAAGACACATCTTACTGATCGATTTTCCACCCACTTCGGAGCACATAGTAATAGGGTTCCTCACGATCTTTTTGTCTTTGTTTCTGTTTTGTACTAACAATGACAGGAAAGAAGCCTATGGATAAGACCTCTGGTTCTACACCTCTGGATGATGATGAGTGTTTGTCCCATATGGAACTAAAGGACATGATGCGGGCAATGACCGAAGCTTTCAACAATTACCAGACCACTACAACAGCCACCTTTCAGAGGCTCCATACAAGTGTTGCTGGTCTGACCACACGGTTGGACGAGATGGAGACTCGTCTTCCCCAACAAGCTACACCCTCTATCATCCTTGATGGTGATGCACATGCTCACTACGACACAGTGGATGACTTCAATAACGATGAGGTTGATGCACAGCAGCGCTGTCGCCCTCGACGAAATCGTCAAGGTATGGGAGGTAGACCTCGTCCTCATGCTCCTGAACAAGATAATGATCCTTATGCTAAGATTAAGTTTTCTATTCCAACATTTTATGGATCTTATGATGCTGAGACTTACTTGGATTGGGAGATGACGGTAGAACAAAAATTTAGCTCTCATCTTGTTCTTGAGCGACATAGAGTTAGACAAGCCACTAGTGAGTTTAAAGATTTTGCTATAATTTGGTGGAATGAACTTGTCAATACACGTAATGCACCACAGACATGGGCTGCGTTAAAAGAAGAGATGGACGCTAGGTTTGTTCCTCCTTCATATAGACG
Source organism: Neostapfia colusana (assembly GCA_030760725.1). Taxonomy (NCBI): domain Eukaryota; kingdom Viridiplantae; phylum Streptophyta; class Magnoliopsida; order Poales; family Poaceae; genus Neostapfia; species Neostapfia colusana. The sequence goes on from JASWHV010000011.1 coordinate 80,718,124, forward strand.
TGATCTTCTTAAGAAATTGCAACGCTTTGATCAGGGTGACATGACTGTCCAAGAGTACTACCAAGAGTTGCAGAAAGGTATGCTTCGTTGTGGGGTAGTTGAGGATCAGGAAGACCAAATTGTTAGGTTTTATGGGGGCTTGCGGCGTGAGATCCAGGACATAGTTGACTACAAGGAATATCATTCTACTCAACGTTTATTTCAACTTTCTATGTTAGCAGAAAAAGAAGTGCAGGGTCGCCAACAGCAGCGGCGGAACAACACCTTCACGCCACGACAATTTTCGGTGCCATCCAAAGCAGCGCCCTCCTCGAGCATACGTGCTTCTACACCACCCTCCACGGGTGTTGTACGCAGCAGCATCGCACCTTCTACATCACGGGGACAAGATAACAGCAAGTCCCAGATGCCTCCAGGTGTTGCAGCAAAGGCGGCTGCACCCAACACTTCGACAAGTCACAGCTCTGACATCAAGTGCCACCGCTGCCAGGGACTTGGCCATATGCAACGAGATTGCCCCAGCAAACGGGCGATCATTGCCACTGCTGATGGTGGGTATGTTAGTGCTTCTGATATTGAAGATGAAAATATTATTGCAACTAACATTTCAGGTTTGGATGATGGTGCTGAGGAGGTTCTTGGTACATCTGCGACAAACAACTATAGGACTTTGATTGTGCAGCGAGCTTTGAGTGCCACGGTTTGAGAGGACGACGACCGCCAACGTCACAACCTTTTCAACATGTTTCTCGTCGTCAAGGACTGCCGTGTACATACCATCATTGATGGTGGTAGCTGCAACAATTTGGTGAATTGTTGAGGTGGTCAAGAAGCTTGGCTTGACCACACGGGAGCATCCCCACCCTTATCACATTCACTGGTTTAACAACAATGGTAAGGTTAAGGTAACACAAACAGCAAGGATACATTTTTCCATTGGTTCTTATCATGATTTTGCTGATTTTGATGTGGTACCTATGGATGCTTGTTCTTTTTTGTTGGGACGTCCTTGGGAGTTTGATACTGATGCTATTCACCATGGTCGATCTAATAAGTATACTCTCATGCATAAGGGCAAGAAAATTGTGTTGCTTCCTATGAGTCCCACTGAAATTGTACAATTTGAGCAAGAGAAAAAGAATAATGCTAAGCAAAAGGGTGTTTTCAATTCTGAAATTCAGCAACCTATTAAGTTGAAAAATCCTATTTTCCTTGCAACTAAATCTGATCTTGATGATTTATATGCCTCTAATGGAACTTGCTATGCTTTAGTGTGCAAACATGCTTTATATTCCATTGAGGATACGTCCATTGTCTTGCCACCTGCTGTTGCTAACCTTTTGCAGGAATATATGGATGTTTTTCCATCAGAGATACCCCCCGGATTACCACCTGTGCGAGGCATTGAGCGCAAGATTGATTTGGTTCTAGGGGCGAGCTTGCCAAACCGTGCTGCCTACAGGACCAACCCCGACGAGACTAAGGAAATTCAGCGACAAGTCCAAGATCTTCTGGACCGTGGGTACATTCGTGAGAGTCTTAGTCCTTGTTCTGTTCGTGTTCTTTTGGTTCCAAAAAAAGATGGCACTTGGCGCATGTGTGTTGATTGTAGAGCCATCAATAACATTACCATTCGTTATCGCTATCCTATTCCTAGATTGGATGACATGCTTGATGAGTTGAGTGGTTCTGTTATTTTCTCCAAGATTGATTTGCGTAGTGGGTATCATCAGATTCGTATGGCTTTAGGTGATGAATGGAAAACTGCTTTTAAAACTAAATTCGGACTTTATGAATGGTTAGTCATGCCATTTGGTTTAACTAATGCGCCCAGCACTTTCATGAGGTTGATGAATGAGGTTTTACGTGCTTTTATTGGTAAATTTGTGGTGGTTTACTTTGATGATATCCTTATTTACAGCAAGTCATATGATGAGCATCTTGAACATTTGCGTGATGTTTTTAATGTCTTGCGCGATGCACGTTTATATGGTAACCTTGAGAAGTGCACCTTTTGCACCGATCATGTGTCTTTTCTTGGGTATGTTGTTACTTCGCAGGGCATTGAGGTGGACGAGGCAAAGATTGTTGCCATCACGAGCTGGCCACTTCCGACTACGGTCACACAGGTTCGGAGTTTTCTTGGTCTCGCAGGTTTCTACCGGCGTTTCGTGCGGGATTTCAGCACCATTGCGGCACCTCTCCACGAGTTGACAAAGCATGGAGTGCCGTTTTGATGGGGACCAGCACAACAATAAGCTTTTGATGTTCTCAAGTCGAAGCTCACACAAGCACCATTGCTGCAGCTTCCTGATTTTGAGAAGACCTTCGAGCTTGAATGTGATGCGAGCGGCATTGGCATTGGAGGAGTGCTAATTCAAGGAGGTAAACCTGTTGCCTTCTTTAGTGAAAAATTGCATGGGCCTTCGCTGAATTATTCTACATATGACAAAGAACTTTATGCTTTAGTGCGTGTCTTGCAAACTTGACAACATTACCTATGGTCTAAAGAATTTGTCATACATTCAGATCATGAGTCTTTGAAGTATCTTAAAGGACAAGCTAATCTGAACAAACGTCATGCTAAATGGATTGAGTTCATCGAATCATTTCCTTACATCATTAAACATAAGAAAGGGAAAGACAATGTGATTGTCGATGCTTTATCTAGACGTTATACCATACTATCCCAACTTTCTCATAAAATCTTTGGTTTGGAAACCGTAAAGAGGTTATATGCTACTGATTTGGACTTTAAAGATGCCTTTGAAAATTGTAGAGAGGGAAGAACGTGGCAAAAATTCCTGCTGCGTGAAGGCCTTCTCTACCGTGCTAACAAGCTGTGTGTTCCAGCTAGCTCCGTTCGTCTTTTCTTGTTGCAGGAAGCGCATGGAGGTGGTTTGATGGGACATTTTGGTGTTAAAAAGACAGAGTATGTGCTGTCCGCTCACTTCTTTTGACCACGAATGAGGCGTGATGTGGAGCGCTACGTTTCACGTTGCACGACATGCAACAAAGCTAAGTCTCGACTTAACCCACAAGGTCTTTATATGCCTCTTCCGGTTCCTAGTGCACCTTGGGAGGATATTTCTATTGACTTTGTTTTAGGATTGCCTAGAACAAAGAGGGGGAGGGACAGTGTCTTTGTGGTTGTTGATCGTTTCTCTAAAATGGCTCATTTTATACCCTGCCACAAGACCGATAATGCTTCACATGTTGCTGATTTGTTCTTTGATGAGGTTGTGCGTTTGCATGGTGTTCCCAATACTATTGTTTCTGATAGGGATGCTAAGTTTTTGAGTCACTTTTGGAGAACTTTATGGTATAAATTGGGAACAAAGTTGCTATTTTCTACTACTTGTCATCCACAAACTGATGGGCAAACGGAGGTAGTTAATCGTACCTTATCTACTATGTTGCGGGCTGTTTTGAAAGACAATTTGAGGTTGTGGGAGGAGTATTTGCCACATATTGAGTTTGCTTATAACAGGTCTATTCACGCCACAACCAAGTTAAGTCCGTTTATGGTAGTGTATGGTTTCAATCCTCATGCTCCAATTGATTTGCTACCTTTACCACATACTGAAATTGTGAACTTAGATGCTACACAACGTTCTGAATTTATTCTTAAGTTGCACGAACTACTAAGTTACAAATTGAAAAAATGAACGAAAAGTATCGCATTGCTGCTAGTAAAGGTAGGAAGGAGGTAAAATTGGAACCCGGTGATTTGGTGTGGGTTCATTTGAGAAAAGATAGGTTCCCAGATTTGAGAAAGTCCAAACTCATGCCACGTGCTGCTGGACCTTTTAAGGTTCTTAAGAAGATAAATGACAATGCATATAAACTTGAGTTGCCTCCCGAGTTTGGGGTTAGTCCCACATTTAACATTTCAGATTTGAAGCCATACTTGGGAGAAGAAGATGAGCTTGAGTCGAGGACGACTCCAATGCAAGAGGGGGAGGATGATGTGGACATCACTCCTGCAGATATACACAACACTCACATGGTAGACATGCAAGGTCCATTGACTAGAGCTCGAGCACAAAAATTGAATTTAGAGGTGAGCTCGTTCCTGAACAATTATTTATATGTGAATTTTTAGAGTATGTTGCTATCTAATGGATTAATTATGATTAGGAACTATGGAGAGGACATGGAGATACATGGAGAGGGGTTTGGAGGCGTGGAGGGCCAGAAAATACACCAACAAGAAGTTAGAGACCGAGCCCAACTCAAACTCGAGTCCAACTCGGGCCCAGGAGCAATCCAACTTAAAATGGATGCACAGGAGGCATACGGACTCTGTTTTTGACGTTATACATATGCACAGAAAGCTGAGAGAATAAAATTTCCAATGGAACTGGCCCCATGTCAAAATTCACACGGAGTCGACAGGAAACTTTGAAACAATATAAAGTTTAGAGTCTGCCAGGGTGTTGCATCACGTAGTTGGGCCATTCGGCCTTGTATCGATCCAAGTCCATTATGTACGTGTCTTAGGGTTAGGTCACGACCCCAGCACCCCCCTGGTCGTCCTCCACCTCCTTTATACCCCCTAGCCGCCGTCACAAACAGCTGGGTTTTGCTTAGTTACAATCTGTCATTGAACAGTTCGCCGATCATCGGTTTGAGACCCCAAATTCGTGATCAATTCAGTTTTGATTGCAACTTCTCTGTTCTTGCTTGTGTTCTTGATTGCGCTTGCAGGGATAAGCCTTCGTGGCGAGGTCATTCGTGTGACACGGGTGATAACCAACGGAGCAGTGGTGTAGTGATTGCGGGGTTTCGTTCGTTCGGAGCCTTGGATCATCAACGTCGAGATCTCCACCCAATCAAGTTTACCCTACCTCTCGGAAGATTGGGACTCATCCTCCTAGCATGCGCTACCCCCTGGGGATCTTGGAAAACACGAGCTAGCCCCGGAAACTTCTGATCTAGCCCCTGGAACTTCAGAAATTCGTGTAAATTCAATTAAAAATCAGTTTTAGCTCCTGGACTTAATAAAAATTAGGAAAACCCCTCTGTTATGTGTAGTTAGACCCCTGGAAATTTATGAAATAATAAATTAGACCCTGTAGTAGGGTGGATTTACCTTTTTGACCCTATATGATATTAAATTCAGAAATTTGAATATGTGATTAGGATTTAAATTTAAAAGGTGAGGCAAACACATTGTAAATTCAAATTTAATCTCTACTAGCACTTGGAAAACTTTAGAATGAGTTTAAAATAGATTTTAGGCTGAAATGAATTCTGTCTAAATGATATTCATATTTATTAGTTCTAGAAACATATTTTAGGCTAGGAAATAATTCTAAAAACTAGTAAAATAAATTTAATTTGTTCCACATCAGAGAGGAAGTTCAAAGATATATTATTGAACATTTTAGATCAGAATCTATTCTGTTTAGATGATGTGTCTTACTATTTTCATAATAAAACTCACTTTTAGGCATAGAAAATAAAACAGAAAAATATAGGAAAATAGGTATGCATAATTAGAAAATGATAAATGAAGTCTCCAAATCCAAAAACTTCAGTTTAGGATTTGGTAGAAGATCTGAAAACCTAATTGGAGTAGGAAAATACCTTTTATACAAACTTTGTGGCTAACAAATGTAATAATTAAATATAAAGAATTTGTTCAAATTGGAACTTCATATATAGTGTGCAAATAGAAATCTGAACATAGAAGGTAGAAATAATATACATATGTTTAAAGGTGAATGTAGGCCAAAAATCAACACATGTAGAGTAACGACAACACTTAGAAATGTGAATGACTTTCATAGGTATGTATGTGTGGTTTGTATGAAGTGAAAGTGTGAACTATGTCTTATGGATTGTTGTTTTCTTTTGCTATGTGTATTGGCATGAATAGAACCTGCCCCAGAGCAAGTTCTCCCTTTCCAAGAACAAGACTTTCCATTCCCAGAGCAGCAGGAAGAAGGCAAGTGTCCTTGACCACTTTGACCCTATACTAGGATGTGTAGATAGAATTATTTGCATTGTCAATTGAAATATGAAACCCATGCTAGGCAGTTTCCCTAGAATTGCATTATCTTGTTTCCTTGTAGCTTGGGTTGGGATTTGTTTTATTATGTCATTCATTCATATTACTTATGCTTAGCCATGCTTAGAATGGGATAAGTGGGATATGATATCATCAACTTGTTTACCTTACTCTTGAATGAGACATTATGAGTTATGTAGAGGTAGGGATCGAGGCAAGTTGGATGATTTGGTTGGTGCTGGGTGCACAAGACTCGGGTTTGTGTTTAGTACTTGCCTGGATCCTAAGGACCGGTTCATGGAGCATGTAACCTGGCTTTACCGTGCCAACCACATGCTGAAATGGGGCAGCTTGGCCAATTAATTAGGTGTATACCCCGGCGTAGTATGGGTGTTGTCACACCCGGTTTCTCCAAAGAACAACCGAGTGAATATCACATGTATGCCAGGATCATTTTCTCATACATGTGATGACAAATAGTGAAGCATCATTTATTACAAGCCAGGTGCCAAATATAAATAAGTCTTACATAGCATACGTCTCGATGGACGATAATAAGTTCATAATATGTAAATAAAACAGCAGCGGAAATATTATTCTTGTGGGCTTCGTCACAGGCGTTGCCCGGGGGACTCCATGAACCTAGAAACCTTCTTCGGGTCCAAAGTCTTGATCATTAAACACCACATCGTTCTCTTGACCTGAGCAGCAATATAAACCAACAAATATGCAAGGTTGAGTACCGTTGGTACTCAGCAAGTGTGGGAAAGTTATGTCATGCATGGCTAGAACAAGGAGAGGTTGAACTCATGGTTGAAGCACTACGCAATTATTGCCTACCACCTTAGCTTATTAAGCACCTACATTACTACATAGGTGAAATGATCCCAATCTCCCATCCCATCATCATAATCAAATAACCATAACATCATTTCCAATGTTAAGCTCCCCGCTTAACATCCACAACTTCCAAAGCCAATCATCCTCTAATCATGAATAAGTCCAAGCCGCTCTTGACCGTGAGCACGGCTGTCATGACAGTTCTGACTCTGCAGAGTTTGCACCACTGTACCCACATGTAGTGATTTCATCCCCCGTTGCCGGGTGGACTAGAAGAACCTCCATTATGCCAGTGGCCACGAACCACATTCACACTTCTCAGGTGTGTAGCCAGGAGATCACTACGAAGCCTTTACAAAGGGATTCCCGACGAGCGTGGGCCCACTGAGGTTTCACCCCTAACAGCATACAATAGGCTCCAACCCCGCTGCAGTGGCCCCCTCTTGAGCCTTGCGGTTCATACGGTAGTCCAGCTGACACCTATTCCCCGCACGATCCAACACACCCATACTACGCCGGGGATACACCTAATTAATTGGCCAAGCTGCCCCATCTCAGCATGTGGTTGGCACGGTAAAGCCAGGTTACATGCTCCATGAACCGGTCCTTAGGATCCAGGCAAGTACTAAACACAAACCCGAGTCTCGTGCACCCAGCACCAACCAAATCATCCAACTTGCCTTGATCCCTACCTCTATATAACTCATAACATCTCATTCAAGGGTATGGTAAATAAACTGATGATCTCATATCCAAATTATCCCATTCTAAGCATGGCTAAGCACAAGTAATATGAATCAATGACATAATAAAATAAAATCCCATCCCAAGCTACAAGGAAAACAAGGTAATGCAATTCTAGGGAAACTTCCTAACATGGGTTTCATATTTCAATTGACAATGCAAATAATTCTATCTACACATCCTAGTATAGGAACAAAGTGGTCAAGGACACTTGCCTTTTTCCTGCTGCTCTGGGAATGGATAGTCCTGATCTTGGAAAGGAAGAACTTGCTCTGGAGCAGGTTCTACTCATACCATCACACATAGCAAAAGAAAACAACAATCCATAAGACATAGTTCACACTTTCACTTCATACAAACCACACATTCACATTTATGAAAGTCATTCACATTTCTATGTGTTGTGGTTACTCTATGTGTGTTGATTTTGGGCTTACATGCACTTTTAAATATGTGCATATGATTTCTAACTTTTGTATTCAGATTTATGTTTGCATAATATATATGAATTTCCAATTTAAACAAATTCCTTATATTCAATTGATACACATCTTAGCTACCAAGTATGCATGGAAGGTATTTTCCTACTCCAAATGGTTTTCAGACCTTCTACCAATCCTAAACTGAATTCTTTGGATTTTGGAAACTTCATTTATCATTTTCTAGTTATTCACACTTAGCTTGCTATATTTCCAGATTTATTTCCTATGCCTAAATGTGAACTTTATTAGGAAAATAGTAAGACACCTCATCTAAACAGAATAGGTTCTGATCTAAAATATTAAATAATATATTTTTGAACTTCTCCTCTGATGTGAACTATTTTACATTTATTTTACCAATTTTCAGACTTATTTCCTAGCCTAAAAATGTATCCCTATAACTAATAAATGTGAACAATCAATTAGACAGATTCATTTCAGCTAAAAATCTATTTTTATCTCACTCCAAAGTTTTTCCAAGTGCTAGGAAAGTTTAAATTTGAATTTACAATGTGTTTGTCCCATCTTTTAAATTTTAAATACTAATCACCTATTCAAATTCCTAAATTTAATATCACATAGGGTTAAAAAGGTAAACTCACCCCACTACAGGGTCTATTATATTATTTTAAGAATTTCCAGGGGCCTAACTATGCATAACAGAGGGGTTTTGCTAATTTTTATTAAGTCCAGGGGCTAAAACTTATTTTTAATTGAATTTACATGAATTTCTGAAGTTCCAGGGGCTAGATCAGAAGTTTCCGGGGCTAGCTCGTATTTTCTGAGATCCCCAGGGGGTAGCGCGTAAGAATCTCAGCCTTTATAATGTGGGGCTGACGTGGACCGTCCGATTTAAAACAGACGGCTGAGATTATAACGTCGAACCGGTACGCGGGGATTTAAATTCTACCATGCGATTTAAAATAGACGGCGCACAAGCGGCCACGTTGCTCTGACCGAGCGCGGGCGGCGCTGCCCGGCGGCGCGCGGCGGCGGAAGGTGGTAATCTCACCGGAAAACTTCGGATCTTCGTCAATTCTTCCTAAAACTGGGATTTCATGGCATAGATCGGTAGAGGGGAGGTCGGGGATCTCACCTCGGGGTTTTTCTTGAGCTCGGAGGTCCTGGAAGGCGGTCGGCGACGAGGTCCGAGGTGAATTCACGGCGATGCTCGTCGGCGCTGTGTTTGAAGCGCAAACCACCAAGTTTTCTTCACCTGCGTGATTCCCCGGAGGCGGTGGAACACGATCGGTGCGTTAGATCAGAGAACCCGAGTAGAGATCGAGAGAAAACGGTGATCGGAGCTTCGGTTCTCACCGGGAGGAAAAACAGCCGATCGCGGGTGAAAATCGGGAAGATGCCGGTGTTTATATAGCCGAGGGAGGGCGACGTTCGGATGTGATCGAGTTTGCGTCGTCCAGAACCGAAATTCGGCTGGGATACGCGAGTATCCGGGGTGGTTTTGATTCGGGGGAGAGAGAGGAGTCCCGGTCGGTCGAGCGCGCGCGAGAGGAGGAAGAAGATGGCGGGCCCCACACGTCAGTGAGAAGAAAGCGGGGCGCGAGACTGCGGGCTGGCGCGGGGGTGAGGTGGGCCGGCTGGTGGGTTTCGGCCCACTGGCCGGGGGGGGGGGTTTGTTTTTTTCTTTTCTATTTTGAGTTTAATTTGAATTCCAATTTGAATTTGAATTTCTGCACCACATGCAATACATCCAAAAAATTGTAAATTCCCCTCTTAACAAGTTTTGGGGTGTTACAACTCTACCCCCTAAAAAAATCTCGTCCTCGAGATTGGTGGTTCTAGGAAAACAATTCCGGAAACTGTGCCTTAAGCTCGTCTTCTCGCTCCCATGTGGCTTCCTCTTCCGAGTGATGCTTCCAATGCACCTTGCACATCCGAATTCTTTTATTTCTTGTGAGGCGTTCCATTGTCTCCAAAATCTTGGGTTGTTCGGCATAAGACAGATCCTCAGCTACGTCAACCTCGTTCATGGGTAACATCTCTTCAGGCGTCCTTAGGCATTTCTTGAGCTGTGACACATGGAATACATCATGCACGTCCGATAGGCGAGCCGGTAATTCTAGTTGATATGCCACTTCGCCTTTCCTCTCCAGAACTTGAAAGGGTCCGATGTATCGAGGTGATAACTTCCCTTTCACCTTGAACCGAGAAGTCCTCGAATAGGGGACACCTTGAGATAGACATAGTCCCCCACGTTGAAAACGAGCTCTCTTCTTCGTACATCGGCATAGCTCTTTTGTCGTGTCTGTGCTATCCTCAAGTTGTTGCGAATTTCCCTCACTTTCGCCTCGGCTTCTTGTAGTACTTCGGGTCCAAACACTTTGCTTTCCCCCGTTTGGTTCCAAAATAGTGGAGTTCTACACTTCCTCCCGTACAAAGCTTCAAACGGTGACATCTTCATACTAGCCTGATAGCTGTTGTTATAGGAGAACTCCGCATACGGTAAGTTCTTATCCCAACTCCGATTGTTTTTGAGTGCACACGCTCTCAGCATATCTTCAAGGATCTGATTAGTTCTTTCCGCCTGCCCGTCAGTTTGGGGATGATAGGCAGAAAATAAAATTTAGATGAGTTCCCATGGTTTCATGCAACTTCTGCCAGAACCTTGAGGTGAACTGTGTCCCTCGATCTGACACTATCTTCTTTGGCACTCCATGGAAACACACGATCCTTGACATGTATAATTCTGCCAATTTGGATCCGCTGTAGCTTTCTTTCACGGGGATGGAATGAGCTACCTTGGTTAGCCTGTCGATGATGACCCATATCGAATCGTATCCTGATTGGGTCCTAGGCAATCCCACTATGAAATCCATACCGATTTCTTCCCATTTCCATTCAGGCACTTTGAGTGGTTGCAATAATCCCGCGGGTCGTTGATGTTCCGCTTTCACCAACTGACATGTGTCACATAGGGCAACATGTTCCGCGACATCTCGCTTCATGCCATACCACCAATACCTGCTCTTGAGGTCCTGGTACATCTTCGTACTCCCAGGATGAATGGAATAGTCGGAATCGTGAGCCTCCTTCAAAATCAATTCACGGATCTCCTTTACTTCAGACACACAGATTCTTTTCCCGTGCCACACCGTACCTTGTTCATCCTCTCTGAAACCAGGGGCTTTATTTTCCTTGATGAGTTGTCTTATTTCTTGTATCTTCTCGTCATTCTTTTGACCATTGCGTATGTCTTGCTCTAGTGTGGAGTCCACTTCCATGGCGATGGCTTCACCACTATTTCACCAGGCATAGATTGAGTCTTATAACATCGTCCTTCAATTCTGCAGGCATGTCCTTCAAGCTCAACCTATTGACCTGCACTTTCTGGCTTAAAGCATCCGCCACGACGTTTGCTTTCCCAGGATGATAGTTGATGCCCACATCAAAGTCATTGATTAGCTCTAACCATCTCCTTTGTCTGAGGTTGAGATCTGGCTGTGTGAAAATGTACTTTAAACTCTTATGATCCGTATATATCTCTATCCTCTTCCCCATCAAGTAGTGCCACCAAATTTTCAACGCGTGTACCACTGCGGCTAGTTCTAGGTCATGTGTAGGATAGTTCTTCTCGTGTTTCCGGAGCTGCCGGGATGCATAAGCCACGACGTGCCCTTCTTGCATGAGAACACATCCCAACCCGTTTCCAGAGGCATCGCAGTACACCGAAAAGTTCTTCTGCATATCTGGCATAACTAGCACTGGGGCTGTTGTCAATCTTTTCTTTAGCTCCTGAAAACTCGTCTCACACTGCGGCGTCCACGTGAATGTGATTCCCTTCTCCAACAGTTTGGTGAGGGGTCTCGAGATCTTGGAGAATCCCTCAATAAACCGTCGATAGTATCCAGCCAATCCCAAGAAGCTTCGAACGTCCCCGACATTCTCAGGGGTCTTCCACTTCTGTATATCCTCGATCTTGGCGGGATCTACGGAGATTCCGCCCTCCGAGATTATATGTCCTAAGAAGGGAACTCTCTTCAGCCAAAACTCACACTTGCTCAACTTGGCATATAGTTGGTGTTCTCTCAGCTTCTGCAACACCAACCTTAGATGTTTCTCATGTTCCTCTTCATCTTTGGAGAAGACGAGAATGTCATCTATGAAAACCACCACAAATTTGTCCAGATATTCCATGAATACCTTGTTCATGAGATACATGAAGTATGCCAGGGCATTAGTTAGCCCGAAAGGCATGACGGTGTATTCATACAGTCCGTACCGAGATAAGAAAGCTGTCTTTGGAATATCAGTTTGCCTTATCTTAAGTTGGTGGTATCCCAACCTGAGATCAATTTTCGAGAACACACAAGCTCCCCTCAACTGATCAAACAAGTCTTCAATGCGGGGTAATGGGTACTTGTTCTTGATGGTTACTTCATTCAAAGCACGGTAGTCTACGCATAACCTTTGGGTTCCGTCCTTCTTCGGCACAAATATCACTGGAGCTCCCATGGTGAGGAACTAGGACGAATATACCCCTTCTCCGTCAATTCTCTTAAATGATCCTTGAGTTCTCCCAGCTGCTTGGAGTCCATCCGATAAGGTCTCTTGTATATCTGAGCTGTTCCAGGCACTAGCTCAATCACGAATTCCACTTCACGATCGGGAGGCATACCTGGCAACTCCTCCGGAAAAACGTCTGGATACTCCCTAGTAATCCTGATCTCCTCCACTTTCACCTCAACTTGATTTAATTTAATGTCCCTCCTAGGCTCTTGTATTGTTATGAACTTTACTCTTGTGCCACTAGGGTGAGTTAGTTCCACCGTTCTGGTCGAACAATGGATGATTCCTTTATGTTTGGTCAACCAATCCATGCCCAAAATAATATCTATCCCTTGTGAATCTATCACTATGAGGTTGGCAGTAAATACTACCCCATTAATGTCTAGATTCACCTTTGGACACACTTGTCTTGTCCTTATTTCTCCACCTGGAGAGTTTACGGCTAGCATATGGTTCATTTGTGTTGTTGCTAAATCATGCTTCTTAACAAACCCTTGGGCAATGAACGAGTGGGTAGCACCAAAATCGAACAACAGGGTTGCAATGTGTAAATTGGCAGGAAACTTACCAACTACCACGTCAGGTGCCTCTTGCGCCTCCTCCATGGTCACGTGGTTCGCCCGTCCTCGCATCACATTCTGCTGTTGCGGCTGCACGGGCTTCTTCTTTGGGCACTTATGGGCGTAGTGCCCCACTTCACCACAGTTAAAACATTGCACCCCGACCTTAGGTGCCTGGCCATTGTTGTCTTGGGGTTGGTTCGGGGGTCCTTGTACTGCTGGTTGAGGTTGATATGCGGGGCGAGGTTGCTGTACAAACTGACGTTGTGGCTGCGTTGGTGCGGACGGAGGCCTGAAGTTCGGGTTGTACCCTCTCGGTGCTGAGTAGGGTACCGCAGCTCGGCTCGTCTGCCCTGCGGGTTGCTGCATCAGACGTGGGCGGATGTTGCTACCCGAGGCTTGGTGTGACCATCTGGCCTTCCTCTTGTTTTCATTTTCCAAGGCCTTCAGCTTCCTTTCCACAACAAATGCTCTGTCCACTATCTTTTGGAAACTTTCATACTCGTTGGAGGACACTGCACACTGCATTTCTGCTGTAAGTCCTTCCACGAAGCAATCCTGTTTCTGCTCATCAGTCTCTATGTCCCGTGGGGCATAACGGGATAGTTGAGTGAATTTAGTGAGGTATTCCCTCACAGTCATGTTTCCTTGCTGCAATCCCAAGAATTCCTTTCTCTTGTTTTTGAGTTCACCCCTTGGTATGTAATGGTTGCGGAAGCTACGCTTGAACTCTTCCCAAGTGATGTTCTCAGGGTCATGATGGGCGGCCACGTAAGCGGTCCACCAATCAGCAGCAGGCCCATGCAATTGGTGAGAGTCAAACAGCACCCTCTCATACCCTTGGCATTGTATAATCCTCATCTTGCTCTCAATGGTCTTTAGCCAATCATCTGCCTCCAGAGGTTCAGCAGCACTTGCAAACTTCGGAGGTTGAGTTCCCAGAAACTCACTCAACCTTGGTTGACGTGGTGCAGCTTGTGGAGGTGGAGCTTGGTGCAAGTTGGCCACCACTTGAGTCAGGTTCTGGATGAGCTGATTTTGATTCTCAAGCATTTGGTGGATGGGATCAACTCCTTCACGGCGACCACCCCTGTCTTGGCCTCCAGAAAGATGAGGGTTGCCGGCCTCATCGTTGTTGTTGGCAGGGTTGGCACCACGACCCTTTCCTCTTCCGGCCATCTATCATGATTAACCAGATGTTAATTTTAAAGCATTACGTATTAACTTACCAGTTTTTGCTTGCTTAAACTTTAAGATTTTGAGAACTTATTTCATTTATATTTTCTGAGGATTTCTTGCCTTACGTGAACATAAATGCACTTTTAATTCATATGGGTTCACACACCAAAGCAAAACAACCTGAAGACGAGGTTGTGGACAAACGCCCACGGCTTCCACAACTCACGTCACACACCAAGCATTAACACACCATTAACTAAGGTAACGACTCGACTACTCGACATCTTGCTAAACTAAGGGAAGGACTCTACACTACTCGTATCACTGAGCTGGCTCCTCGGGATCTTCCTCATTATTGCGGCTGCCTTCTTACTCCGCTTTGGGTGGGGAGGCTGCTGGTGGAGAAGTGCGACGACGCCTGATCGCCCGGCGATCTGGGGAGTCAGGAGTCCATGTGTCATTCACGGTGACACACAGTTCATTCCCATCTCCTCTTTCTCTCGCCCTCAAGCAGGCTCGAAGCAACGCCTCGGTTTCCTTCAGGGTGTCACGAACATCCTAAAGCTCCTGCTGACACTCCTGCAGTCGAGTGCTGAGCATAGCAGCATCCTACAAGCACAAATCCATGTGCTCATGGGAAGTCCCCTGCTGCACTAGCGGGTACTTGTACTCCGTTGTACCACTCTCGCGTTGGAGGACATACATGTACTCAGTCCTATCCAGGTGACGACGATAGATGTGACTCTGACAGGTGATTGCCTCCCAGGTGACATCCTTCTCCGCATCGACCTGTGTCGCTCGACAAGCTGGAGAGCGGTGGATCTTAAGCAGCTGATTTTCATGGATAATCCTCATCTCTGAACTCCATTCTTCCCTCTTATCACGGATGGTCCTGGTGGAGCTATAGTGTATGATTAGCTTGCCCGTATTGCCGACGGCTTGGAGCATGCGTCGAAGACGGCGCAACAAGCCTCCTACAGCCAATCCGTAGGAGAGATACGTCACCGGACGATTCTCCTCTTTCAGGGCAAGGGCAACTACGGGAACTCTCCCTCCGGTGGACTTGCAAGCGGTGCGGATCATGCGAACCATCTAAAACATAAAGCATTTAAAATTAAGTTAGATAAGATTTTAAACAAAAATCCTAGTTTGAATAAAAGATGGGGTAAGATGAATAAAGTGGCCCATTAAATAACACTTTTCAACCCACACCTTTGTAAAATAGTTTTTAAGGAAATAGGGTCCCTAACTACGTCCATTTCTACCTAGGTCCACGTTCCTACGGGCAACCTTGGCTCTGATACCACTTCTGTCACACCCGGTTTCTCCGAAGAACAACCGAGTGAATATCACATGTATGCCAGGATCATATTCTCATACATGTCCTTGGTGGCGGCACGGCCGCTCCAAGGCAACATGCAATTACACCCCCTTCTTCTCCTCAGGCGGGTGTGGTGGTTGCTCCGTCGGAGGATGATGAGCCCGTGGTGGCTATGGGGTGTCCTCTCTTGCAGATGCTGGAAGCGGTTCCGCTCCTCAAGGCCATGAAGGTGGCATACTCCGGCCTGGAACAGGTGCAGGAGGTGCTTGTTCGAGAGTGGGACGAGCTGAAGGCGGAGCGGGAGCGCCTCAGGGACTGGGGCAACCTGCTGAAGGAGCTAATCCAGGCCGCCAAGGAGAAGGCGAGGGTGAGGATGGAGCGCCTGGAGGTCATGGAGGAGGCCATCGACCTGGAGCAGGCCGCGGTCGGGAA
Source organism: Neostapfia colusana (assembly GCA_030760725.1). NCBI lineage: Eukaryota > Viridiplantae > Streptophyta > Magnoliopsida > Poales > Poaceae > Neostapfia > Neostapfia colusana. The sequence continues at coordinate 80,734,225 of JASWHV010000011.1, forward strand.
GCTCAACATGATGTCCCGGGACCTCCTGTCTGAAGACAAAAGACTCCACGCCGCAGCTGACGCTCGTGCCAAAACTCTCTCAGAGACGCCGGAGATCCTCGTTTGGTGGGAGCAGGAGCTGCAGGCGAAGGAGAGGGACCTCCTTATCTGCAAGGCAGCCCATGAGGGGGAGCAGGAGCGCTTGGGAAAGCAGCTCCCGGATGCCGGCAAGCGTGAGCTTTCTGCCTCATCCAAGGAGGCCTCCCTAGATTGCCGAGCTGCAGAGCTGGCTGCCAAGGGGGGGGGGGGGGGGAGCTGGCTGCCCGGGAGAAGGAGCTGGCGAACCAGGACCTGGTCCAGGAGCTAGCTGCTGCTGCCAAGACAGTGGAGGAGCTCTAGGCTTCTCGCCCCGTTGATGAGGAGAAGGTTTGGGACTTCCTCGGTCGCGTGGAGACGGCGTTGGAGCCCTTCGGCTTCGGCCCCTTGCGCTTGGAAGGTCCGGTGCAGGAGGTGAGCTAAGTGCTCCCTGCGCTGGACTCGGCCGAAGCCAAGCTGCTGGCGCTAGAGGGCATCATTAGGGAAGAGCTGTAGGACGAGGGCAAGGCCCTGGCTCAGCAAGTGGCAGATCACGTGCTCACATGCTTCTGGATCTGAGACCCCAATGTCTCCCTCGAGCCGGTGGTGCAGGGTCCCGTCGTAGAGGCGATGGAGGCGGCCAGGTCCACTGTGGAGGACACCGCCAAGCTCGTAGCTACGAGGTTTCAACGCCAGTAGGCTTCTAGGGCTCCTGCTTGTCTTGTGCGTCTACCAGCCCTTGTCTTGAATAAAAAACTTGTTGTTGAAGTTTTTATATCTTGTGTTCTAGAAGTGTGACTTCGGGTCCTTGGTAACGCAAGGGCACGAAACAACTTGGATGAGGTGGCTAGTCTTTGCTGATGTCGTTAGCTTGTCTCCCCGGGTCCTTAGCAGTGTAAGGACCCAAAGAAGCTCCTGTGGGTTTGTTAGCTTGTTGTAGTCGAAGCTCCGAGTCCCTGCTTGTTGCCATGGCAGTCCCGATGTCCTGCCCGCATAGACCACCGTGACGACACCCTGGTAGCTGTGGCCCTTAGGTTTGGGGCGCACCTACCAAGCAAACTATTGAGGCAGGACATCGGCAGCGGACCCCCTGGGAGGTCCGGAATGCTAGGACCTGCTCGTACCTGCACAGACATGGCAAAGAAAAGGAGTAATCATGCTCACTGGTCACAATTCCCTTGCTCCTAGTTTCGTTGTCACTTACGGTCCTTAGTTGAGCTGTCGGGCTTGGGTAATTCAGTGTGAGAGCATCCGGGTTATGGTTACTACTTTGCTTAGGAGTATGAGCCGTTCGTCTCCCTGGTACTCAGCCGCAGCGCTGGAGGGGCAAAGTGTGCATGCTTAGGGTGCAGGACCAGGCTAAGCAGGCACACTCTCTGGACCTCCCGCTGGCATTAGCTTTTTAGGGAGGGACCATTCGGCGTCATAGGTCCCTGAGCAAGGAAATAACTGAAGGACCCCGGGTTCACCACATGTACCTCAAGTGGACCGCCTGTAGAAGGACAACACAACTCCCACTATGGGTAATCACAGGGAAAAGTGACTGGCCATACGGCTGGAGCAGTATGGGAAAGTAAGCACGGAAATTAAAGAGGCGATGCCCGGGGTTTGGTTATTCCCTTGTCCGTAAGTGTGTGCCATCCGACCCCAAGTACTCAGTCGTAGCGCTGGGGTGGCAAAGCGTACATGCTTAGGGTGCAGGACTAGGCTAAGCAGGCTGCATGCTCTAGACCTCCCGCGGATGTTAACCTTTCAGCGAAGGGACTTTCCCGTGCCACGGGACTCCAAAAAGCAGATAGGACAAACCCCGGACATGCCATGAGACAGTTGATATGCAAAAGTAAGAAAAAGTTGCGAAGTAATGAGATGGAAGTAAGAGCACACAGGGGATAGATTTTTCTCGGATCAGGTTAATTCATAGGAGGAGGCAGGCTTTACAAGAAGGCATTGACCGCTCTAGATGAGAAGAGTAGCAGGACTCCTCCGGAGCTTAGCAGTTCCGAGCGCTGCTCCTATACTCTATGACACCCTAACAGAGAAAAAAGAATCCTACCGCTGCGCTAAGGATAGAACTTACGGAGGTGCTCTATGTTCCAGGGATTGGGTAGAGGTACCTCATCCTACGTGGCCAGGCGGATGCACCCAGGGCGGGATACTTGTGTCACTCGGAAGGTACCCTCCTAGCAAAGGGAGAGTTTATTTGTTCCTTCGCGAGAAAGTATGCGCCGAAGCACCAGGTCGCCCACCTCGAGCTGTCTACTACGCACGAACCGCTGGTGATAGCGCCAAAGCGCCTAGCGGTACCGTACGTTTCGAGCAGCTTCGTCATATGCCTGGACTCGGGGGGAGCCCATGGTGATCTCTGGGGGGAGGACGGCATCATCCCCATACACCAGGAAGAAGGGCGTTTCCCCTGTTGCTCGGCTGAGGGACGTTCGTCTGCCCACTGCGCACGTAAGATCGTCTACCCAATTGGCACTATGCTTCTTCAAGCAGTTGTAGGTTTGTGTCTTGAGTCCCTTGAGTATCTCAGCATTAGCCCTCTTGACTTGTCCGTTGCTCTCTGGATGCGCATCGGATGCGTAGCAGAGTTGGATTTTGAGGTATTCGTAGTACTCTTGAAACACTGCACTTGTGAACTGGGTTCCGTTGTCGGTGATGATTATGTTCGGAACCCCGAACCAATAGATGATTGACTTGATGAACTTGACTGCTGACTGCTTGTTGATTGTCACTACAGAGCTGCTTCTAACCTCTTGGTGAACTTGTCTACGACGACGTAGAAGTACCGATACCCTCGGACGGATCTGGGGAAGGGTCCTAAGATGTCCAGCCCCCACACAGCGAAGGGCCATGAGGGCGGGATCATCTGCAGTGTATGCGTTGGTGGTGGATTTGCTTAGCGTGGAACTGGCACACGTTGCATCTCTTGATAGCTTGACAACATCCTAGAGAGTTATCGGTCAGTACACGCCATGCCGGAAGGCTTTTCCGACCAGCGTGCGGGAAGATGCATGGTTCTCACACTGTCCTCCATGGATCTCTACGAGCAACTCACAACCCTCCTCCCGGGTCATGCACCGCAATAGAACGCCATTGGCGCCACACCCTTAGAGATCCCCCTGTACCAGCGTGTATCTCTTAGTCAACCGAATGATCCGTTTAGCGGATGCATGTTCATCGAGAAGGATATTGTCTTTCAATTAGTCCCGGACCTCCGTAATCCATGTGTCGTGACCTACTTGAGATTCTGGATCTTGAGCGCCGAGTTGCACGGAGTCCCCGATGACGCTTACGTTCCTTGGCGGGCTCCATGGTAGCAGGGTGAATGTGGCCTAGAGGGGGGGTGCATAGGCGTTGAAAACTTTTCCTGCAACACTTAACAAATTCGTCAAATACAGGAGGGGCCGGACTAGTCCAGTATCGGTACAGAATAGTCTGGTATGCTAGTTATACTGACAAAAAGATAGATTATTTAATGTATTCTCCTCAAATGTTATAGCTGCGGAATTAAGTAAATTATCCTAACAACTTGTGTAAGTTTTAGGATGATTAATTTGAACAAGGAATACAAGATTAATATATGTTGCAAGATTAATCAATCCTATGCCCTAGATGATGATGATGATTGCAAATGTAAATAACAAGAATACGAGAGGCAAGGATTTTACCGAGGTTCGATCTCACCAAAGAGATCTACTTCCTCGTTGAGTAGCCCACATAGAGCCGGGTCTCAATCAACTCTTTACCTTTTCAAGTCACCACAAAGGCCAACTTAAGTTCCACTATTACGGGGCAATCACCATGTCGGTGGGGCAACCTCACACGTTGAGGGCTCCCACAAAATTATAGAGAAAAAAGCGATCAAACACACTCGAAAGATTTACAACAGATGCAAGAGTGTATAAGAGATCAAACCCCAAGACCTTAGCAATGCATAGAAGACGATCTCCCTATCCCAGATCTGGATTCCCAGAAGATTTAACTTTTAAGGGCTTTGGATGTGTGAGGAGAGGTGTTTCTGTGCTCTTGGGACGAGTGGCGGCGGTAGGGTTCTTAGTTGTTCACTGTTGTGCACTGCTTTTTTTGTTGTGGGGTCATGGATCACCCATTTATAGAGTTTCCAAAAAGTTACCGTTAGTGATCCCGACTGTCGGACTAGTCCGCTCTAGGGACCGGACTAGTCCGGTGTGCTGTGTAAAATTTGCGTGAATTGTGCAGCACACCTGAAATCCTAATTTGTGTGAGGTGTACTGGACTTATTCGTATTGGAACAGAAAGTTATCCGGATTAGTCCGTAATGGGTCCAGAGACTCAATCGGACTAGTCCGCAATAGGACGGACTTGTCCGGTGCAGGGTAATATGTGTTGAGTGAATATCAGAAAGTTGAACGGACTTGTCCGACAAGTGTCCAGACTTGTCCGTGTGAGAACAGTAAGTCGATCGGACTAGTCCGCTGGTGAACAAACTAGTACGGTGTTTCAGTGTATTGCTTAATTAATTGATTTTAGCCCTTACCCTCTACGCAAAAATATAAGCTCTTGGGATGTATCTCTCACACACATCCTATACATTGATATCTACTTTGCGCTTCCTTGATCAGTTGAGCTTTTCCTTTTCTCACTCCTCATTTTTCACCTTTTTGAGTGCACCATAAGTTCTAGTCTTTGTAAACCTACATTCATCTCAACGAATTCATTAGGATCTCATTTGTTTGTCATCAATCGTCCAAAACCCACAAGGAAATGCCTAGATGCACTTTTAATCTCCCCCTTTTTGGTGATTGATGACAACCAATTGATATTTCACAATTAAGAGTAAATATTGATTTTCATAAATTGTGCATATATGAGAATGACATATGAACAACAAAAATTTCTCACATATATGCACTCTTTATGGTGGGGTGACTATAAAGTGTGTGTAAGCAGATATTGTGATGTGCATAATGAAAAATACAGCAATTATAGAAGCAACCATCACAGGAATATCAATATGAACATCACACGTTCATATTAAACAAAACAGGCATCCAAATAGAGATTACAATAGTTCAAAACTTAAAAACACAAAAGATACATGTCCATCATCACTTGTCTTTAAGGCTCAAAATAGACTACTAGCACTACTAGTCTAGTCTCAATCTCTCCCCCTTTGGCATCAAGGCACCAAAAAAGGAAAAATTGAGGCGAATCACTCTCCGTCATTCCCTCTCTCACTCTCAGTCCTGTCTTCATCTTCAGACTCCTGAGCATGTTGAGGAGGAGGAGGAACAGTGACACCTACATGTACAAAGGAGGCCAATTCTTGTTTTGTGAGAGGCGCCATCTCTGTGATATTTTCTTCGGAATCCTCTGAAATTTGAGGAGATCCCACTGGCTCAATATCAAGCTTCTCATAGATTGCTTTGATGTTTGCCTTCATATACCTCTAGTGCCTCTTCCTGGCCAAGCTTTCCTTGTGTTGCTTAACCTCCACTTTGCGGCAGGATGCAAAGATGGAGGAAAGCATCTTCAATACACCACTAGATGACTCTTTGGAGGATGGAGGAGCAGAGGTAACAACTGGAGTCCTTGTGCCTTCATTTGCTTGATTGGATATTTGTTCTACTGCAGGTGAGGCAGGGGCATTTGAAACATTGTAGACTGGTGGCTTCTGGGACTTGAGGCCGGCATGCTCAACATCTTTGACAAACTCAAGGCTGGTTACCTTCTCAATCATGAACATGATGTAAGGTGCATAGCCACAGGACGTATTCGGAGTGATTGAGATGTTCACAATGTCATTGTATATATATTCAAAGACATTGAATGTCCTTTTCTTGCTTATTACTTTCATCAAGGTCTTTAGAGTTCCTTGAATTGTCTCTGCATCTCCATCGTTTGGAACAATAGTCTTCCTCAAAATTCTGTTAAGCTCGACAAAGAATGGCTTCAAGTACTTTGTGGTAGGTGCCTTGTATGGCATTCTTGTGTCATAAAGGAAAGCTAGCTCATCCTTCTCCAAAGGCTTCAAGTTGTGAATCACAAGCTCATTTTCCAAAGTGTCTTCGAGATGGAGTATCCTGGCAAACTCCTCATAAGTGACACTATACTTGGATCCATGAGTCATCCAAGTGATCTCATCCCCATCGTCACAAGCAAAGTAGAGAGTAGATTAGAATTGAGTGATGACTTCATTGTTCCAATTATATCGGAAAGATAGGAGATCCTTTCATCCATGCCTCTCCAATGCCTCCATGACTTCATGATATGCTTGACAGTTCTTGAATTGTAGATAAGTCATGTCCACCCATTGACTGGCAACCACTAGATTTTTCATCTTCCTGTAGACATGCTCATAATAATCAACATGGAAGTGGCTCTAGAACCTTGGGTCAGCTGATTGCTTTGGCTGCTCATAGACTTCAACCTTTCTGAGCTTGTTGGCCAAGTCATTTCCATTACCCATGAAATCATCTTCTGAGGGCTGCCTGTTGTGCTGTACAGGAGGTTTCATCTTTAGTGGACCAATGGGTCCACTTGCAAGTCCTTTGCCCTTGCTAGCGCTTCTCCTTGGTACCATTGAGCTGGCACCTGCACCATCCTTGCTAGATGGCTTCTTGACTACCACCTTCCTCTTTCTTGGAAGCACATCATCAGGAGGAGAATCATTTGCATCATGGTCATGGCGCTTCTTGCTTCTTAGCTCTTTTGCCCTGTCCATCTCTGGCGGTCACCCTCAGCTTCATAATCAAACATGCTGTCATCTAATGCGGACGACATCGTGCCTGACACAGGGTGACAAGGTGTGATAAGAATGGGAATTAGACTTTGTGGAGACAGGAATTTAGAGGTTCAAACTGTCAAGGGGCCGAACTTGCCCGATTTCAGGGTGCGGACTTGTCTGGCTAACCGGACTTGTCCGCACCAAGCACCGGACTAGTCCGGTTTGACCTATGAAACCTAACTTCATATTCCAAAAAATCTAACTGATATGGATACAAAAAGGTAGGAGGACAATAGGAGTACATACAACAATGCAATGTATACCCTAGGAATCAAGAAAAGTAAGCAAGATTTGAAGAAAGATGAGAACTAGGGCTAGGGTTTGAGTTTTACCGAAATTCAAAGATTTTAGATGGAGGCGTAGAGTAGAGTCCGGATTAGTCTGGAGGAGGGGGTGCTTCGCATTGAGGGGAAGATTTTCCGTGGAAAAACCTTCAATTTTGGTGGCTCAAAGTGGAAATCGCCTTGGGAGCTCGAGTTTGAGGAGAGAGAAGGCACAAGCAATTGTGAGGAGGAAGAAGATAGACTTTTGGCGGTGGGTTAGGGTTAAGCCCGATAGTAACGGACTAGTCCGCAAGGGACCGGATTAGTACGGTACACCGGACCAGAGCCGGACTACTCACCGGCAACGGACTAGTCCGGTGCTGAGCACAGACTTATCGGGGACAGCTGGGCAGTTTAGGATTAGAACAAAGAGATTTTTGGGAATTTGATCTAATAATAATCTAAAGGACAACATTTCACAAATAATCTTGATGAACATGACCAGTAAGCAATCAACAATCATACAATGGCCATAATTTACCAAGATTCAATAACTGAAATAGTTTTCAAGAGAAAATTGAGATAAGGGATGAATTTTCGCAAAAGTAAGCAAACTTTGAAGAATCAATCAGGTATGTAATGTTTCAAGCCACATTTTGAGCACCAAGTATATTTAATTCACTTTTAAGCTTGCAAAATCTCTTTTCATCTAGTGACTTGGTGAATATGTTCGCTAGTTGTTTTTCAATTCTAACATGTGAGATTACTATGTCACCTTTTAATGAATGATCTCTTAGAAAATGATGACGTATGTCTATGTGCTTGGTTCTTGAGTGCTCTACTGGATTGTGTACAATTTTTCTGGCACTTTCATTATCACATAGGAGTGGAATATGGCTCAAATTGTAACCATAATCCTTTAGAGTTTGTGGCATCCAAAGTAGCTGTGCGCAACAACTACCGGCTGCAACATACTTTGCTTCGGCTTTGGAAAGAGCAATGGAATTTTGTTTCTTTGAGGACCTTGAAACTAAGGATCTGCCAGAAATTAGCAGGTTCCTGAGGTGCTTTTCCTATCGACGTTGCAGCCTGCGTAGTCGGCATCGGAATACCCTATAAGGTTAAACTTGGATCCTTTAGGATACCAAGGGCCCAAGGTAGGTGTGTGCACAAGGTATCTTAAAATTCTTTTTACAGCTATTAAATTACAATATTTAGGTGCAGCTTGAAACCTTGCACACATACAGACACTAAGCATAATATCAGGCCTAGATGCATATAAATAAAGCAGTGAACCAATCATAGACCGATATACCTTTTGATCCACATCTGGACTGTCTTGTCAAGATGTCCATTAATTGCCATGGGGGTCTTGATAGACTTGGCTTTGTCCATATTGAAGTTTTTGAGGATGTCTTGTGTACTTAGTTTGGCAAATGAAAGTGCCCTCTTTCAGCTGCCTCACTTGGAATCCCCAAAAGAACTTCAATTCGCCCATCATTGACATCTTAAATCAGTCTGTCATAATTCTACTAAATTATTCACAAAAAGATTTACTAGTAGAACAAAAAATGACGTCATCAACATAAATCTAACATACGAATAGATGACCATCAAAATGCTTTGTAAACAAAGTATAATAAGCTTTTCCTATTTTAAAGCCATTTTGAGTGAGAAAGTCCCTAAGGCACTCATACCAAGCTCGGGGAGCTTGTTTGAGGCTGTGACACCCAGTTCTGAAAATGAACCAAGTAAATGCATATGTGTGCCCATGATGTTCATCACACATACACACATATTTCACAAACTGAAATTCAGAATATAAACACGTATGAATAATGTTTAAGTACTTTATTACATTGACTCGATGTCTCACTCATGAATATCCAACTTATTTAGCAGCGAAAGACTCTAAACGACAGCGGAAAATGGCTAAGACAGCAGGTTCCAACTTCAACTCCACAGGCATGTTGATGGTAGTTCGCACGCCTAGTACTCCACATGTTCCTCGAAGTATATATATATATATATATATATATATATATATATATATATATATATATATATATATATATATATATATATATATATATATATATATATGTGTGTGTGTGTGTGTGTGTGTGTGTGTGTGTGTGTGTGTGTGGGAATGCAAGGGTGAGTACATGTCGTACTCAACAAGTGCGGGAAAAGTATGACATGTAGCTTACAACAAGGTAGGCAACAAAAAGGTTCATTGCAGCAAGCAAGTTTTATTTCATAAATATGGTAAAAACAACAACTATTTCTAGGTGAGTTTAATCCCATCATAACCAAGTAATTTCATCAATATTCCTTCATCATAATTTAACATTTATCAAGCCTCAACCAGCCAAAATTTTTCTCAAGTTCATATCATACTCATAAATATTCATAACCATCTCATTTTCATAGTACTGAAACCAAACTCATTTTCATGACCCAAAACAGTCCCGAAACCAATCCCAATGACCATACCACAACCATAACTGAATAAACATGTCAAGTTTTGCCTCTAATCATGGAAGTTGGCCAGGTGCTTGTAACAGGAAGCACGAGTATCATGATAGTTTTACACTCTGCAAACGTGGCACCACTTTACCCACAAGTTTATGATTTCGTCACCCGTCAGCGACTAGAAAGAAACTCCACTATACCAGTACACAACCGTCAGTGTATGACCAAGAGATCACAAATAGCCTTTACAAAGGGGCTACTAGGATGTACGGACCAACTCGGGTTTCACCGGCAGGCTCTGATGGGAAGTTTAGGCCCGATCTTCTGAAAGGTAGGTCGATTGAAGTGGAGATCTCAATGTTGATGATCCGAGGCACTCGAGCAGACCCGAATACCCCTGCAATCACTACACCCCTGCTCCATTGGTTATCAACCATGATTCACACGCTTGACCTCGCCAAGAAGGCTATCCCTGCAGGTGCAACCGAGAACACAAGCAAGAACGATGAAGATGCAATCTGAAATTGCGAAATTGGGGTCTCACAAACAGTAGAACGGCGAAATTGTTTAATCTAAGAAAAACCCACCGAATTTGGCTGGTGGCTACAGTATTTAAAGGCTAGGGTTCTGCCATAAGACCCTTAGACGCGTCCCTAATGGACTCATACGGGATACAAGGCCCAAAAGCCCAATACGGTGGTGCAGCACCGGACAGAACTCTGAATTTGACTTGTCTCGACCACTCCCAATGACTCCTAGCGAATTTTAATGTGGGATCAGAACCATTGGAAAGTTTTATCTTCTCATCTTTCCATGCATATGTAGAACGTCGAAAACAGAGTCCGTATGCATCCTTGGGCGTCCGTTTTAAGATGGACTGCTCTTGGACTCCGAGTTGAACTCGAGTCCGAGTTGGCGACTGTTTCCATCAACTTGTGGACGTCCCATCTGGTTTTCCACGTCCCCAAATCCTCCTCCCTTTACTTGTTGTCATGTCCATGGTTCCTAATAACAATTAAATCATTAAATAGCAATCCATTCTCACATGGATAGGAAGTTAGGAACGAGTTCACCTGCTGATTTAGTAATCGTGCTCGTGCTCTTGTGATTGGTCCTTGTATATCAATGTGAGTATCCACTGTTTTAATGTCCTCATCATCCTCCCCTCTTGAATTGGAGTCATCCTCGACTCAATATCATCTTCTTCTCCCAAGTATGGTCGTAAATCTGAAATGTTAAATGTGGGACTAACCCCAGAATCGGGAGGCAACTCAAGCTTATATGCATTGTCATTGATCTTTTCAACAATCTTAAAAGGACCAGCAGCTCATGGCATAAGTTTAGATTTTCTCAAGTGAGGGAATTGTTTCTTTTCTCAAATGTAGCCATACCAAGTCCCCTGGTTCAAGTTTTACTTCTTTTCTACCTTTACTATAAGGAATTCTATACTTCTTATTCATCCTTTCAATATTTTTCTTTGTAGTTTCATGCATCTTAAGAATGAAATCAGATCGTTGTGTAGCATCCAAATTTATAGTTTCAGAAGGAGGCAAAGGTAATAAATCAATAGGAGCACGGGGATTGAAACCATACACTACCTGGAATGGGCTTACCTTTGTAGTAGAGCGAACTGACCTGTTGTAAGCAAATTCTATATTTGGTAAACAATCCTCCCAACCCTTTAAATTTGTTTTTTAAAACAGCCCACAACATAGTGGATATAGTACGATTTACTACCTCAGTTTGTCCATCGGTTTGTGGGTGACATGTGGTTGAAAACAGCAGCTTGGTTCTCAATTTATACCACAAAGTTCTCCAAAAATGGCTTAAAATTTTTGCATCACGATCAGAAACAATGGTATTTGGCACACCATGTAAACGAATAATTTCCGTCATAAACAAATCAGCAATGTGTGAGGCATTATCATTCTTATGACAAGGTATAAAATGTGCCATTTTGGAGAAACTATCAACAACCATAAAAATACTATCCCTCCCCCTCTTAGTCCTAGGCAATCCCAAAACAAAATCCATGGAAATATCCTGCCAAGGTACACTAGGCAGGAAGAGGCATATAAAGACCATGTGGGTTAAGTCGAGACTTAGCTTTATTGCAAGTAGTGCATCGTGACACGTAGCGCTCAACATCATGTCTCATCTTTGGCCAAAAGAAGTGTGTGGCCAGCACATCCTCAGTTTTCTTCGCTCCAAAATGTCCCATCAAACCTCCTCCATGTGCTTCCTGCAAAAGTAATAGGCGAACGGAACTAGCAGGAACACATAGCTTGTTAGCACGATAGAGGAGGCCCTCCCATAGTACATATTTTTCCAAGTTCTTCGTTCTCTACAATTTTCAAAGGCATCTTTGAAGTCCAAATCAGTAGGATATAATCCTTTTATTGTTTCCAAACCAAATATTTTATGATCAAGTTGGGACAGCATGGTGTAACATCTAGATAATGCATCTGCAATAACATTCTCCTTCCCTTTCTTATGCTTAATTATGTATGGAAACGATTCTATGAACTCAATCCATTTAGCATGTTGTTTATTCAGATTGGTTTGACACTTAAGATACTTCAAAGATTCATGATCGGAATGTATGACGAACTCCTTAGACCAAAGGTAATGTTGCCAAGTTTGTAGAACTCGCACTAAGGCATACAATTCCTTATCATAAGTAGAATAATTCAGAGAAGGACCATGCAATTTTTCACTTAAGAATGCAACGGGTTTACCTCCTTGTATGAGAACACCTCCAATACCAATGCCGCTTGCATCACATTGTAGCTCAAATGTCTTGTCAAAATCAGGAAGTTGTAGCAATGGTGCTTATGTAAGCTTTGATTTGAGAACATCAAAAGCTTGTTGCTGCTGTTCGCCCCATCGAAACTGCACTCCCTTCTTCGTCAGTTCATGGAGAGGTGCTGCAATGGAGCTGAAATCCCGCACAAAGCGTCGATAAAAACCTGCAAGACCAAGAAAACTACGCACCTGCGTGACGGTCGATGGAGTTGGCCAGCTAGTGATCGCCACAATTTTTGCCTCATCCATCTCAATTCTCTGCGATGAAACGACATATCCAAGAAACGAAACTTGATTGGTGCAAAAGACACACTTTTCTAGGTTACCAAACAAACGTGCATCTCTCAAGATATTGAAAACAGCACGTAAATGATTAGGATGTTCGTCATATGACTTTCTGTAAATGAGGATATCATCGAAGTAAATCACCACAAATTTTCCAATAAAAGCACGTAAAACCTCGTTCATTAATCGCATAAAAGTGCTAGGTGCATTAGTTGACCCAAAAGGCATGACTAACCACTCATAAAGTCCAAACTTGGTTTTAAATGCAGTTTTCCATTCATCTCCTAGTGCCATTCTAATTTGGTGGTAACAACTACGCAAGTCAACTTTTGTGAAAATAATAGCACCACTCAATTTATCAAGCATGTCATCTAAGCGAGAAATAGGATAACTATATCGAATGGTGATATTAATCGCTCTACAATCAGCACACATGCGCCAGCTACCATCTTTCTTGGAAACCAAAAGAACAGGAACAAAACAAGGATTAAGGCTTTCACGAATATACCCGCGGTTCAAAAGATCTTGAACTTGTCGCTGAATTTCCCTTGTCTCTTTCGGATTCGCCCTGTACGCCGCACGATTTGGCAAACTTGCCCCTGGAATCAAGTCGATCTTATGTTCAATGCCCCTCATAGGTGGTAATCCAGGGGCTATCTCGAGGGAAAACACATCCGCAAAATCCTGCAAAAAGTTAGCAACAGCAGGGGGCAATGCAATGGACACTTCATGAAGTGAAAACATGGCTTCCTTGCATACTAAAGCATAATACATCCCCTTGGTATTAAATAAATCAGCAAGGTCAGATTTAGTTGTGAGCAAGGAAAGTGATTTTAACTTAATTATTTGCTGTTTTTCAGATTCTAGTGATTTTGTTGCTTTATCATCACGTGTTTTACTTTTCTCCAAATGCACAATTTCAGCAGGAGTCATAGGAAGCAAAGTGATTTTCTTTCCTTTATGCATCATAGTATATTTATTAGTTCTACCATGATGAATAGCATCCGTATCAAATTCCCAAGGACGTCTCAACAAAAGAGAACAAGTATCCATAGGTACGACATCAAAATCAGCAAAATCATGGTAAGAACCAATCGAAAATTGTACTCGTGCTGTTTGTGTTACCCTAACCTTACCGCTGTCGTTGAACCACTGAATGTGGTATGGATGAGGGTGTGCTCTTGTTGTCAACCCAAGTTTCTTGACCACATCCATGTTCACCAAGTTATTGCAGCTGCCTCTATCAATTATAGTGCGTACACGGCAGTCCTTGACGATGAGAAACATGTGAAAAAGATTGTGTCGTTGTAGCTTGTCATCCACCTCAACTTTGGAGCTCAAATCACGCTGCACAATTATGCTTCTATAATTTTCCGTTGCTGCAGTACCAAGTACCTCTTCATCTGTGCTATAGTGGTCATCTTTTGGTCTGGCAACGTTCGTAGCAAGAGAATATTCATCTTCAACATCTGAAGTACTATCATACCCACCATCATCTCGTGCTATGTATGCTAGTTTGCTAGGGCAATCCTTCATCACATGACCAACTCCCTGGTAGCGGTGACACTTAATGTCGGAAGTTCGACTCGTAGAAGGAGTGGAAGACGTAGGCTTGAATGGTGTCGTCTTGCTGCCTACCGGCACGCAAAGAAGTAGAGCAATAGGTGAAGTTCGTTGGCCACAATTGGATGGTGTAGTGGCTGTACGAAAACTCGAAGATGGTGCTGTTTTGGATGATGTAGATGTCGAACGCGGTGTGAAGGTGCTCCTCGTGCGTTGTTGTTGCTGCTGCTGGTGGCCCTGCAATTCTTTTTCTGCCAACATAGCCAGCTGAAATAATATGTTAACAGTATCATATTCCTTATAATCAACAATGTCCTGAATTTCACGCCTCAACCCCCCATAAAAACGAGCTATTTTATCATCCATATACTCTACTTCCCCACAACGCAACATACCCTTTTGTAACTCCTGATAATACTACTCTACGGACATGTTACCTTGGTCTAAGCGCTGCAATTTTTTGCGAAGGTCCTGCTGAAAAGGAGGGACAAAACGAACACGCATAGCTTCCTTTAATCTATCCCATGTTGGAGGATCAGTTCTAGTTTTAACAAGTTCATTCCATCATATGATAGCAAAATCCTTAAACTCACTAGTGGCTTGACGAACTCTATGTTGTTGGGGAACAAGGTGGGCATTAAATTTCCGCTCTACTGTCATCTCCCAATCAAGATATGCCTCAGCATCATAAGCACCAGAAAAATAGGGTATAGTAAATTTGACTTTAGCAAAAGGATCATCAAGAGGGCGATTAAAATTGTTATGATGATCATTGTAATTATAATGATTATTACCTCCCATACCTCTTAGATAAAGTGAAAGTCGTGGTTGATTGTTATGATCTTCCATATTATAAGCACCGTCTTCACGTTCTGCAGCGAGAGGCAGCCGCGCCTCAAAAGTATCCATCCGAACAACAAGATCAGCAAGTTAGCAATTCAAGGTCGTCAATGACGCCTCTGTTGATGCGTGGGTTTTAGTGAGCATATCTACCATTTCCCTCATCATGTCACGCAACTCAGCATGTGGAACACATTCATCATCACTTTTATCTTCTGCCATTGTTAGTAGTAAATAAAAGACAACAAAAAGATGTTATCCCTATAAACTACAAAGGATAGTGGCAATGTGAAAAGTGAAAGGAAGGAAACAATCTCTCTCTCTCTCTCTCAAGCGTCTTACCACGTTCTTACAAGTGTTCTTACAGACACAACAGGTGGTAAACTGTGAACGGTGAGAACCAATGAAGCGTGGAGTGATTGCAAAGGTACCTGTTCTTCTCAAAAGGAAAAGAGGAGCTTGGATGGCACAATATGGTGGCTAATAAGCAAAAAATCGTTAACAACAAAACAAAGTTGAATAAATATTCAATGTAGGAACTGTTGCTGGTTAACAAGTGTTCTAGGACTAGCACAAAACAAGACAGTAGAAAGGCAAATAGAAGATCAGGAAGATATAACCAACAAGTACAGCACAAGTGTATAGGCCAACTGTTTTCAAGTGTGTGTTGTCAATGCTTTAATATATGTGCTCTCTTCACTATTTTTTCTTCTTTTTTTTTTTAAAAATATTTTTCTGATATTTTTTGTTTACTCAAGAGCACGAAAATTGGAAGCACACAACTTTGCAGCTCAATTGGATGTAAGATGTGGCCTATAGAAAATCAGGAAGATTCTTTAAAATTCATGCTGAAACTTTAGAGGCCGGATAGTCTATCTTCCGAGGGGAATTTATCCAAATAAATTTCGCCGAACAGGGCGAAGCCGTGGAAAATCGGTTGCGAAATTTTGAGTATATCAATTTGAAAAAAAATTGCCCGATTTCGAGTTCGTATGCAAAAGTTATGGCCGTTTTAAGGTAGGCTATCCGAGATACTGTTTTTTATGTTGATTCGAACTCGGTTTTGAAACAGATCTCAGAATAGGATGTGAAAAACAATTGGAATTTAGCAACGTCGAGTGATGGGATGTTGTGTGATGAATCAAGGAGGACTGGCACAATGGTTTGTCACCTGTTCTAGGGCTGGCGATGCGGGAGTTCACGCAAGGCGGCTAGCTAGGGCAAAACCGATGATCGTGGTGGATCGGTTTGTTGTTTAGGGATTGTGGAATAGGTAAGCAGCAAGGAAACACAAGGAAGAAAAACGATAACTACGACCCAAAAACACAAAGCTAAACCAGCAACAACACTCGACCACACGAATGCAAACTCAACAATGCAAACTGAAAAACAAAACTTGCATGCACTATGGTCTAGGAATCGGTAAACACGGTATGTTTTTTTGTGGCTTTTTTTTTCTGCGGACTCTAGGTATGAAAAACAAAACTAATCTAGTGGAAAATCAAAGTACCTCACGGGCAACCTGAAAATCTGATACCAATTGATGGGAAGTTTAGGCCCGATCTTCAGAAAGGTAGGTCGATTGAAGTGGAGATCTCGATGTTGATGATCCGAGGCACTCGAGAAGACCCAAATACCCCTGCAATCACTACACCCCTGCTCCGTTGGTTATCAACCATGATTCACACGCTTGACCTCGCCAAGAAGGCTATCCCTGCAGGTCAACCGAGAACACAAGCAAGAACGATGAAGATGCAATCTGAAATTGCAAAATTAGGTCTCACAAACCGTAGAACGGCGAAATGGTTTAATCTAAGCAAAATCCACCAAATTTGGCTGGCGGCTACAATATTTAAAGGCTAGGGTTCGGCCATAAGACCCTTAGACGTGTCCCTAATGGACTCATACGGGATACAAGGCCCAAAAGCCCAATACGGTGGTGGTGCAGCACCGGACAGAACTCTGAATTCGACTTGTTTCGACAATTCCCAATGACTTCTGGCGAATTTTAATGGGACCAGAACCATTGGAAAGTTTATCTTCTCATCTTTCCATGCACATGTAGAACATCGAAAACAGAGTCCGTATGCATCCTGGGCGTCCGTTTTAAGATGGACTGCTCCTGGACTCCGAGTTGAACTCGAGTCTGAGTTGGTGACTGTTTCCATCAACTTGTGGACGTCCCATCTGGTTCTCCACGTCCCCAAATCCTCCTCCCTTTACTTGTTTATCATGTCCATGGTTCCTAATAACAATTAAATTATTAAATAGCAATCCATTCTCAAACTGACATGGGTAGGAAGTTAGGAACAAGTTCACCTGCTGATTTAGTAACCATGCTCGTGCTCTTATGATTGGTCCTTATATATCAATGTGAGTATCCACTGTTGTGATGTCCTCATCAGGCTCGAATCTCCATTCTCCCACCCACGGGCCTCCTCTTGTGTCATGTTGTTCCCAGGGCAGTCCTCATCGACTCCCATTTCCCGCGCCATCCAACGGTCCATAACAAGCTAGCAACACACCTAATTAGTCAGCTAAGCCGCGCCCATATTTGGCCTTGTGGTGGCACTATTTTCCTGGCATGTGCTCGCATGAACCGGTTCTTAAATCTACGGCAAGCAAACCACCATATCATTCAGCAACATCCATGAACCAAGGTCACCTAGATCTCCCCAATTCCATGCTCATTAACATTATCAAGTTCTCATCATCTTTATTCATATGAGTGCAGTAGCTAACAAGTTTTATTTCAGTTTCCCGTATCCCGTAAGTTAAGCGAAGAAAAAAGGAAAAATGACTATACCTAACTCATCAACTTTCCCGGTGACAAGATGGTTAACAAAACTAGTAAACTTCTATAGAAGGGTGTCCCATCAAGTTGACAGAAGCATACGAGTTTTCGAAAGAAAAACAGTTTCAAAAACATAGGATCAATATGGTCAAGGGGCACTTGCCTTGCTCCCGTGGTTCGTGCTGCTCAAGCGTCTTGAAGTCTTAGTGCTGTAGCTCCTCGTAGACGGCATCTTGATCTTGTCCTTCTACTCACGACCACGTACATACAAATTTTATAGCAATCAATTATCATGCACAAACTTTACTCAAGATGCAATGAGGTGGATGAATGCAATTCCTATGGTGCAGTTTTATAAAATCAATTTGTACGTGTTCTTGCATGTTTTAGTAGGCTTCCATGGGGTTTTATGATGAACAAGGTTGCTGGGATCAAGTGTTGACGTGGTGATGATCTTGACACAAGGTGTAGATCAATTCCACCGTCAAAAATTGACCAAAACATGGTCTGTCCACACGCAGAAGTTTCTGCTCGAAGGGGGCTAAGAAAATGGTGCATAGAAACAGCGGCGACGTTGTAAGAGGGATAACGAAGACCTACCACACTTCTTCCTTGCGGCAGGGCGTCCTTCCTAGCAATGGCAGCAGCGGAGGATTTTCCGTGGAGAATTATGGGGCTGTGGGTAGGGCAGAACGTTGGGGGCTTCTTTTCCGGTGACGGCGAGGCGTGACGGGGCTCAACGACGGCCAAATTCCAGCAAGGGGGGACTCGGCGACTTGGCAGCAAGGGGGCGCAACTTGGCAGCAGGGGGGCGGCGGCCAAAAGAGGCAAAGGGGTGGACGGCTAGGGGGGAGTTATATTTATAAGGGGGAACAAAATAGTCCTAGAGGTGGGGGACAAAAGAGTCCTAGAGGTGGGGGAGACAAAAGAGTCCTAGAGGTAGGGGAGACAAAAGAGTCCTAGAGGTAGGGGAGACAAAAGAGTCCTAGAGGTAGGGAAAACAAAAGAGTCCTAGAGGTGGGGGAGACAAAAGAGTCCTAGAGGTGGGGGACTAGGGTTTCCCCCCCTAATGGGCAGCGGCCAATTTGGGAACCCCCCCCCTCCCAAATGTGGGGGAAATTCCCTCCTAGGGGAATTTGGAGAAAATAAGTAAAATTGGAAAAAATTCAGGAAATTAGGGGAAGGGGGAAATTTAGGGAAAAATTGGGGTGGCCCGATTTGGCTATTTTATTTATTTTTCTTTTTATTTCTTTTCCTTCCCTATTTATTTTCATTATTTTTCATTTCTATTCCCTTTTATTATTTTATTTGCTTCTATATTCCTCTCTTTATTTTTTATTCTTTTTAAATGCTTTTCTATATGAAAATGTATGCAATGCATGGTAGTGAAATTGAGGGTGTTACAAAACTACCCCCCTTAAAATGAATCTCGCCCTCGAGATTCGATAGAGTGGAGAAAAGATGAGGGAATTCCGCCTTGATATCTTCCTCACGTTCCCATGTAGTTTCGGCTTTCGTGTGATAACTCCATTGTACCTTGCACCAACGGATTACTTTGTTCCTTTTGACCCTTTCCTTCACATCCAAGATTTGACGGGGTGTTCAGCGTTGGTCAGATCCTCTTGAAGCTGTAGCTCATCCATCGATACTTGTTCTTCCGGTACTCTTAAGCACTTTTTGAGTTGGGATACGTGAAACACGTCGTGCACGTCGGAGAGGTGCGTTGGCAGCTCTAGTTGATAGGCTACCTCTCCTCGCTTGCCCAAAATCTTGAATGGCCCGATGTAGTGAGGTTCTAACTTGCCTTTGACGTTGAACCATCTTTGTCCTCAGATAGGTGACACCTTGAGGTACACGAAGTCTTCAACTTCGAAGGTCAATCTTCTCCGCCTATTGTCCGCATAACCCTTTTGTCATGACTGAGCGGCCTTCAAGTTTTCACGTATTGTTTGGACTTGCTTTTCGGTGTCTTGCAGCACTTCGGGTCTGAATACTTGGCTCTCTCCGGTCTCATTCCAGAACAGCGGCGTTCTACCCGTCTACCATACAATGCTTTGAAAGGTGACATCTTCAAGCTGACTTGGTAACTGTTGTTGTACGAGAATTCAGCATACGGCAAGCTCTTATCCCAACTACGCCCATGTTTCAAGGCGCAAGCTCTCAACATGTCTTCCAAAATCTGATTTGTCCTCTCGGTTTGCCCGTCAGTTTGTGGGTGATATGCGGAGCTAAAATTCAACCGCGTACCCATGGCTTCGTGCAGCTTCTTCCAGAACCTAGAGGTAAATTGAGAACCTCAATCTGAAACTATCCTCTTTGGAACTCCATGACGACACACAATTTGCTCCATATATAGCTCAGCTAGTTGTGCAACGGTGTACTTGGTTCTCACAAGAAGGAAGTGGGTTGTTTTCATCAATCGGTCCATGATAACCCAAATGGAGTTAGCCGGACTGAGTACGCGGCAATCCGACTATGAAATCCATGTTGATGTCTTCCAACTTCCACTCGGGTACTTTAAGTGGCTGCAACAATTCAGTGGGTCTTTGATGTTTGGCCTTCACTCGTTGGCACGTGTCGCATAGGGCAACATATTTAGCAATGTCCCTTTTCATGCCATCCCACCAATAGCATGTTTTCAGGTCATTGTACATCTTTGTACAGCCGGGGTGTATGGAATAAGGTGAATCATGTGCCTCCTTTAGTATTGTGTCGCGGATGTGCTTCACGTTAGGCACACAAATCCTTTTCCCTAACCAAAGCGTGTCTTTCTCATCTTCCTTGAAATCCTTTTCTATGCCTTGTCGGATTCTTTCCTTGATTTCCTTATCGTTGCTTGGCCATCTCGTATCTGTTGTTCCAGCGTTGATGAGAGGGCCCGACACCCGTTCACGGGGCCGTGCCGTTCGCCCGGGAATCGCATTGGGTGGTGCCGTGTTGTGACACCATCAATTTCAATTTCTGCATGCATTCATATTTTATATAGAGAAAACATTTTAAAAGAAGTGGAAGCAGAAAAAGAATCACAAAGATAGCCAAAAAGAGCAAATTCCAGTTCACCGAGAGCACCGAAGACAACTCCCGCGGTCCGCAGGCCACGTGGCGCCTTCGGAGCTCATCCCCGCAAAAGGGGGAGAGGTCCGCCGCTAACTGGCTACGTGGCAGGCTTGGAGCTTGCCTCTGAAAAATGGGCGAGGTTCGACCCTATGGGACACGTGTTGCTCCTAGAGCTAGCCTCTGCAGAGAAGCGAGCCCAGCCCCACAGGACATATGTCGCCTACGGAGCTAGTCACCGCGGAAGAGAGAGGACCAGTCGCGCGTGACACGTGTCGCTCTCAGAACTAACTTTCGAGAGGACCGACCCCGTGGGACACGTGTCGCTCTCGGAGCTAACCTCCGAGAGGTCCGGTCCTATTGGACACGTGTCACCTCTGGAGCTTGCCTCCGGGAGGTCCGACACTACCAGACACGTGTCACCTCCGGAGCTCATCTCCGGGAGGTTCGACGCTGACAGACACGTGTCAACCTCGGAGCTCACCTCCGAGAAGTAAGGAAGATAGGCGCTACTTGAGACGTGGCATTCTCGGAGCTTACCTCTGAAGAGAGGGGAGGTCCAGAACAGACAGGTGGCACTACCAGAGCCCACTTCCGAAGAGATGGGAAGTCTGGCACTGACATGTGGCACCCCCGGAGCCACCTCCGAAGAGAGGGGAGGTCCGGAACTGACACGTGGCGTACGCGGAGCTTGTCTCTGGAGAGAGGGGAGGTCTCGACCCACCAGACGCGTGGCGCACGCGGAGCTCACCTCTGAAGGAGAGGGAGGTCTCGCCCGCCTAACACGCGGCACAACAGGAGTCCACCTCTGTGGAAAAGGGAGGCCCGCCCTCTGCTGGACACATGGAGTGTGACACCCTCATTTTTGGTTTCAACATATATTCATGTTTTATGAAGAGAAAATATTTTAAGAGAAGTAGGAACAGAGAAAAATATCAAAAGGATAGCCAATAAGAGCCGAATCCAGTTTCCAGAGAGCGCTGAAGACAACTTCCGCGGCCCGCTAGCCACGTAGAGTGTCCGGAGCTCATCCCGGCGAAGTGGGGAGAGGTCCGCTGCTAAACTGGCTACGTGGCAGGCTCGGGGCTCATCTCCGCAAAAGGGGAGAGGTCTGATCCTGTGGGACACGTGTTGCCCCCGGAGCTAGCCTCTACGGAAGAAGCAAAGACATTTCCACAGGACACATGTCACCTTCGGAGCTAGTCACCGCAGAAATCAGAGGACCAGTCGCGCGGGATACGTGTCGATCTCGGAGCTCACCTCCGAGAGGTCCGGTTCTATTGGACACGTGTCGCCACCAGAGCTTATCTCCGATAGGTCCGACATTGTTGGACACGTGTCTACCTCGGAGCCTGTCTCTGAGGAAAAAGGGAGGTCTTGCTCGCTTGACACGCGACACAACCGGAGCTCGTCTCTGCAGAAAGGGAGAGACCAGGACCCGGTGGACACGTGGAGCTTCCGGAGCTCATCACCGAGGAGGCAACGAGTTCTGGAACGGTTCTTAGATTCTGTACGTGTAGAAATACCGGAACAGAGGAGAAACCGACCTGAATTCCACAATGATACCGCACCAAATCGACTAAATGTAAGTTGTTAAGATTCGATGACAATCTGAATAGAACTCTTAAATCGAAGTCCAATCAGATTAGGACTCTTCTTCTCCCGATTATAAATAGAACCCAGAACCCCTGGCCGAAACCACGAACTTCTTTTCCAACTCCTAAGCCGACGACTTAGAGCCCTAACCCCAACTCGCCGAGTAAGCCATCGACGGAATTCAGCGAGGAAGATCGCCGGAAGAGAGCCCAACAATCTGAGAAGGACCCTAGACCGAGAAGAATGTAAGGTAGGTCTCCAATACCACCTTACGACATCGTTGTGTTTTCTTTGCATCTATTCTTCTATTCCTTTCGAACAGAAGCTTTCTCGTGGACAGATCACTTGTTGATCGGGTTGATCTAAAGACAAGGTCATCGCCACGTCCACATCTGATCCAAACACCCCTGTTCATCATAAAGCCATGCAAGAACACGCACAAACCGATCTAATAAAGCTGATCATAGGATAGCATGCATATGCATCATCGCATCTAGTTAAAGTTTGTGCATGATATTGATTGTTGTGAATCTTGTATGTGCGCGATCCTGTATAGCAGGACAAGCTCAGGGAGCTGTCTACGACGAGCTGCAACAACAAGGTTTCGAGATCCAAGAGCAACCAGAACCGCAAGAACAAGGCAAGTGCTCCTTGACCATATTGATCCTATGTGTTTGGAAAAAAAATTGTTTTGTTTTGTGAAAAGGTGTGTGTGCTGAGTCAAACATGATGGGAAAACCTTTTATAGGAGTTTACTAGCTTTGGTTAAACCACCCTTGTCGCCAGGGATGTTTATGAGTCAGGTATGGTTTTTGTTTTATGCTTCGCTGAGTCCATGGGATTGGGAAGCGAGATAGATGTGTCTAGCTAACTGCACTCGTAATGATAATGAGAAACTGATATTGTTAATGAACATGGATCGAAGGGAGATCTAGGCAAGCCTGGGTTTGTGAATGTGGTAGCATGAGATGGTGGTTTACTTGCCGTAGATCTAAGGACCGGTTCATGCATGCACATGCCAGGATAACAGTGCCACCACAAGGCCAAATATGGGTGTGGAACATATGTGTATGTGTTATGAACATCCTGGGCACACATATGCATTAGTTCTCGGTTCCGTGGTCTTCCACATAATTGAGGGCGTCACATGGAGCCTCCGGAGCTCATCACCGCAAAGGTGACGAGATCTGAAGCGGTTTTTGCTTCTGTACGCACGGGAATACCAACACGGAAGGAAACCGACACGAATTTCACGTTGCTACCGCACTAAATCAATTGAAGATAAGTTGTTAAGATTCAAAAACAATTTGAATAGGACTCCTATTCGAATTCCGATCAAAGTAGGACTCTTTGTATCCCTCTTATAAATAGAACCCAGAACCTTTGGCCGCAACCACGTACTTCCTTTCCACCTCCCGAGTCCACGACTTGGAGCCCTAGCCCCCAACTCGTCGAGCTAAACCCCTTCGCCGGAGTTTGACCACCGGAGAGACTGCCGACAAGCCCGGACCACGATCGCCATCACCAGAGGAGAGCAGACGATCTGTTTTTCTGGAGGAAGGACTCGAAGGAAGTAAGGTAGGTCTCCAATACCACCTTACGACATCATCGCGTTTTCTTTGCATCTGTTCTTCGATCTTTTTGAACAGAAGCTTTTCCGTATGGACAGATCACATGTTGATCGATTTGATCTAGATCTTGTGACGAGATCATCGCCACGTCCACATTTGATCCTTACACCTCAGTTCATCGTAAAACCACATGCAAACCCATGCAAGCCATGCAAGAACACGTACGAACCGATCTAATAAACAACATCATAGGATTAGCATGCATATGCACCATTGCATCTTGAGTAAAGTTTGTGCATGATGATTGATTGCTGTGAATCTTGTATGTGTGTGATCATAAATAGAAGGACAAGCTCAGGGAGCTATCTACGAAGGATTTCAGCACCAGGAATTCGAGATCCTAGAGCAACAGAAGCCGCAAGAACAAGGCAAGTGCCCCTTGACCATATTGATCCCATATTTTGGAAAACTATTTTGTTTGTGAAAAAGGTGTGTGTGCTTGAGTCAACTTGATGGGAAAACCTTTCATAGGAGTTTACTAGTTTTGTTAACCACCCTTGTCGCTAGGGAAGTTTATGAGTCGGGTATGGTCGTTTTTGCTTTTTGCTTCGCTAATCTACGGGATATGGGAAGCGATAGAATGTGTCTAGCTACTGCACTCATACAAATAAAGATAATGAGAACTTGATGTTGATAATGAACATGAATCGGGAGAGATCCAGGCAAGCTTGGTTTGTGGATGAGGTAGAATGAGATGGTGGTTTACTTGCCGTAGATCTAAGGACCGGTTCATGCCAGCCATACTAGGATAACAGTGTCACCACAAGGCCAAATATGGGTGCGACTTAGCTGACTAATTAGGTAAGTTGCTAGATTGTTATGGACCGTGGAAGGTGTGGGGAATGGGAGTCGAGTGAGGACTGCCCTGGGAACTACATGGCACAAGAGGGGGGCCCGTGGGTGGGAGAATTGGAGATTCTAGCCTGCTGGTGAAACCTTAGTGAGTCCATACATCTAGTAGCCACTTTGTAAAGGCTATTTTGTGATCTCTTGGCCATACACCAATGGTTTTGTACTGGTATAATGGAGGTTCTGCAGTCGCCGACGGGTGACGAAATCACAAACATGTGGGTAAAGTGGTGCCACCTCTGCAGAGTGTAAAACTATCATGATAGCCGAGCTTATGGTCACAAGCGCCTGGACAACTCACATGATTAGATGGGATGGTTATTGGAATGGTTTTTGGTTTGGTTATTGGTTTGGTGATGGTTTGGTCTTTGGATTTGGTTTTTGGGACTGTTGAGTCCGGGTAACGAGATTGGTTGTATGACTGTTGAGTCATGGCAATGAGATTTGATCTCGGTTATGAGATGGAATTGAATATGAGATGAGATGGTAGTGAATACAAGATGGTATTCATGAGCATGTGAAAAGTTAAGAAAGATAAATGTTCAGATGAAAAGTGGTGAATCATGATGGAGGTATGTTGATGTTTTTATCATTATTTGTGAAATAAACTTTGCTTTTATGCAATGAACCTTTTTATACCTACCTTGTTGTCAGCTACATGTTATACTTTTCGCACTTGCTGAGTACGTCATGTACTCACCCTTGCATTATCATACATCATCAGCAACAGGAGAGGAGTACTATGAAGACCAAGTGGAGTATTAGGCGTGTAATATACCCTCAACCTTGCCTGTGGAGTAGAGATGGAGCCGCTGCTGCTACTTAGTTTGCTTCCGCTATAGTTTAGAAGACTTCTGCTGCTAAAATAAGACTTTCGCTGCTAAGATAAGACTTCCGCTGCTAGAATGAGTCTGAGACTCATGAGGCATTGTAATAAACCCTTTTATTCGTGGTTATATATATTTTGAATTCAGTTTGTGGAATGCATGTGTATGTGTGATGAACATCCTGGGCACACATATGCATCAGTCTCGGTTCCGAGAGGTTTTTCTTCTCGGGATAGGGGTGTCACACATTGGTATCAGAGCTACAGTTGATCGTAGGTTACACGCCTAGATAGGTCACAAATTGGTAGCTGAACGACGGTTGACCATAGGACGCAAGCCTAGTCGCAGATTGGTATTAGAAGCCACGCTGACCGTAGGATGCAAGCCTAGGTAGAATGCATAGATTGGCATTGGAACCCCATTGACCATAGGACAAAGTCACAAATTGGTAGTCATAGATTGGTCACAGATTGGTATCACCCCAAACCACATAGGACCCCCATTGAGTAAGCCTTGAATAGGAGTTGTGTGCTGAACTTTTGTGATGATTGTTGTGCTTGAGTGCTTAGTGTGAGTTGTGGGACATTTCAGCGTTGTCCATATCCACACATAGTAGAGAGATGTGAGATGCTTTGGCACTTGTTCACATCCTTATATAGGATGATATATAGTCCATTCACCTTGATGCATATAGTTGGGAGGGATCACTCTAAACTTCTAACCTCTATTCTACTCAACTCTCTCTCATAGATGGTGAGAGGAAACACCGTACGTCAAGGGAGGAACGTCTGTGGCAACCAAGAGGATGACCACGTTGAGGTTCCTGAGAATGACAACCCCGGAGCTGGTGCAAACAACCTGGAACGGTTGATGGCAATGTAAAACCAGCTTATGCAAACTATGATCCAAACTTTGGGTCAGCTGCAAGCCAACAACAACCCCTGCACCACCGCTACCACCACTGCCACCACCTCCGGCTCACAACAGGCTGGGAGAGTTCATGAGGACTCGACCACCTACTTTCTCACAAGCTAATGACCCCATGGAGGCCGAAGACTTGTTAAAGTCCATGGAGAAGAAGCTTGCCATAGTTCAGCGCAATGACTGAGAGATAGTTCTCTTCGCATCGCACCAACTCATGGGAGCAGCCGCTGACTGGTGGGACGCCCTTTGCAATGCTCATGACAGTCCGGAGACTATTACTTGGACTGAGTTCAAGGAGAGTTTCCGCTCTCATTACGTCCCTATGGGAGTCATGATGCTCAAGAGACAAGAGTTTGAAGGTCTCCGCCAAGGACACAAGAGCGTGAATGAGTACCTTAACAAGTTCACGCAGCTTTCTGCCCCCGAAGATGTCAACTCCGACCAAAGGAAGCAGTACTTGTTCATGACAGGGTTGAACAACGAAATCCAAGTTCAGCTCCTCAACAATGATTATGCAAGCTTCTAGAAGCTAGTTGATAAAGCCATAGTGGTTGAAAGCAAGATCCGAGAGATCGAGCAAGAGGGCAAAAGAAAGATGCCATACCAGCCACAAGGGAGTAATGTACGTCCCCGGTACATGCCCCTAGCTGCACCACAGTATGGATCGTTTCGCCCAAATCAGCCACCACAGCAACGTCCTGTCATGCAAGCACCTCGTGTGCCTTTGCCTCCTGCGCCTCGTCCAAACATGGGCGCTCCTGTTCAAAACCCCCGCCCCAACGTACCTGCTGTCGTGGGCAACAAGGCATGCTTTGCATGCGGGGAGACGGGACATTTTGTGTCACACCCGGTTTATCCGAAGAACAACCGAGTGAATATCACATGTATGCCAGGATCATTTTCTCATACATGTGATGACAAATAGTGAAGCATCATTTATTACAAGCCAGGTGTTGAATATAAATAAGTCTTACATAGCAAATGTCTCGATGGACAATAATAAGTTCATCACAAGTAAATAAATTAGCAGCGGAATAATTATTCTCGTGGGCTCCGTCACAGGCGTTGCCCGGGGGACTCCATGAACCTAGAATCCTTCTTCGGGTCTGAAGTCTTGGTCATTGAACACCACATCATTATCTTGACCTGAGCAGCAATATAAACCAACAAATATGCAAGGTTGAGTACCGATGGTACTCAGCAAGTGTGGGAAAGTTATGTCATGCATGGCTAGAACAAGAGGAGGTTGAACTCATGGTTAAAGCACTACGCAATTAATACCTATCACCTTAGCTTATTAAGCACCTACATTACTACATAGGTGAAATGGTCCCAATCTCCCATCCCATCATCATAATCAAATAACCATAACATCATTTTCAATGTTAAGCTCCCCGCTTAACACCCACAACTTCCAAAGCCATCATCCTCTAATCATGAATAAGTCCAAGCCGCTCTTGACCGTGAGCACGGCTGTCATGACAGTTTTGACTCTGCAGAGTTTGCACCACTGTACCCACATGTAGTGATTTCATCCCCCGTTGCCGGGTGGACTAAAAGAACCTCCATTATGCCAGTGGCTACGAACCACATTCACACTTCCCAGGTGTGTAGCCAGGAGATCACTACGAAGCCTTTACAAAGGGATTCCCGACGAGCGTGGGCCCACTGAGGTTTCACCCCTAACAGCATACAAGAGGATCCAACCCCACTGCAGTGGCCCCCTCTTGAGCCTTGCGGTTCATATGGTAGTCTAGCTGACACCTATTCCCCGCACCATCCAACACACCCATACTACGCCGGGGATACACCTAATTAATTGGCCAAGCTGCCCCATCTCAGCATGTGGTTGGCACGGTAAAGCCAGGTTACATGCTCCATGAACCGGTCCTTAGGATCCAGGCAAGTACTAAACACAAACCCGAGTCTCGTGCACCCAGCACCAACCAAAACATCCAACTTGCCTTGATCCCTACCTCTACATAACTCACAATATCTCCTTCAAGAGTATGGTAAAATAAACTGATGATCTCATATCCCAAATATCCCACTCTAAGCATGGCTAAGCATATGCATAATAATAAATGACATTATAAAATGAATCCCAACCCAAGCTACAAGGAAACAAGGTAATGCAATTCTAGGGAAACATCCTAGCATGGGTTTCAATTTTTTTCAATTGACAATGCAAATAATTCTATCTACACATCCTAGTATAGGAACAAAGTGGTCAAGGACACTTGCCTCCTTCCTGCTGCTCTTGGAATGGGGTAGTCTTGATCTTGGAAAGGAAGAACTTGCTTTGGAGCAGGTTCTACTCATACCATCCCACATAGCAAAAGAAAACAACAAGTCATAAGACATAGTTCACACTTCCACTTCATACAAACCACACATTCACGTTTATGAAAGCCATTCACAATTCTATGTGTTGTGGTTACTCTATGTGTGTTGGTTTTAGGCTTACATGCACTTTTAAACATGTGTATATGTAACACCCCAAAATTTTGATTCAAAACCCTAAATCATGTTAAGAGGGGAATTTAAAATTTTTTGGACGTGTTGCATGTTTTGCAAAAATTCAAATTCAAACTGGAATTCAAATTAAACTCAAATCAGAAAAGAAATAGAAAAAGAAAAAGAGAAAACAGAAAAAAAAACCGGCCAGTGGGCCGAAACCCACCAGCCGGCCCACCCAGCCCCCGCGCCAGCCCGCAGCCGCGCGCGCTGCTTCCTCACACTGACAGGCGGGGCCCACCCGATCGTCGTCTACCTCGCGACAGCGCCGGACTCCCTCGCACCCGAATCAAAACCGATCGGGATTTCGGCGTATCCCCGCTGAATTCTGTTCGTAGGCGACGCGGACATGATCTAAACCACCCCGCCGCCCTCCCCCGTCTATAAAAACCCCGGCCACGTTCTGTTTTTCCCACGCGATCGGCTGTTTTTACTCCGGTGAGAACCGAGACTTCTCCGGCGGATTCTGGCTGATCTAAGCTCGGAATTTCCGATCTAACTCGCTGGTCTTGATCCACCGCCTCCAGGGAACCTTGCAGGTGCAGAAAACTCGGTGACTTGCGGTGTAAACACAGCGCCGACGAGCTTCGCCGTGGTTTCGCCTCGGACCTCGTCGCCGATCACCTTCCAGGACCTCCGAGCTCAAGAAAACCCCCGAGGTGAGATCCCCGACCTCCCCTCTACCGATCTATGCCATAAAATCACAGTTCTAGGAAGAATTCCCGAAGATCCGAAAGTTTCCGGCGAGATCGCCGCTTCCCACCGCCGTGCGCCGCCGGCAGCGCTGCCCGCGCTCGATCAGAGCGACGTGGCCTCTTGTGCGCCGTTTATTTGAAATCGCACGGTAGGGCTAAAATCCCCGCGTACCGGTTCGATGTTATAATCTCGGCCGTCGGTTTAAAATCGGACGGTCCATGTCAGCCCCGCGTTATAAAGACTGGAAATCTTACATGCTGCCCCCTGGGGTTCTCGGGAAATAAGAGCTAGCCCCGGAAACTTCTGATCTAGCCCCTGGAACTCCAGAAAATCATGTAAATTCATTTAAAAATCAGTTTTAGCCCCTGGACTTAATAAAAATTAGGAAAAACACCTCTAATAAGTGTACCCCTGGAAATTCTGAAAATAATATTATAGACCCTGTAATGGGGTGAGTTTACCTTTTTAGCCCTGTTTAGTATTTAAATTAGGAAATTGAATATGTGGCTAGTGTTTAAAAATTAAAAAGTGGGACAAACATATTGTCATAATTAAATTAAAAACTTTCTCAGTATTTAGAAAACTTTGGAGTGAGATAAAAACATATTTTGGGCTGAATTGAATCTGTCTAATTTATTATTCACATTTAGGGACACATTTTTAAGTAATGAATAGTTTTAGAAAATAGGGAAAATAATTGTGAAATAGTTTACATCAGAGGCAAAGGTCAAAATATGTTATTAAATTATTTAGGTCAGAACCTATTCTGTTTAGATGATGTGTATTACTAATTTCATAATAAAGAACACATTTATGTATAGGAAAATAAATCTGAAAATATAGCAACTAGTAGATGATAAATGGAGTTTCTAAAATCCAAAGAATTCAGTTTAAGGTTGGTAGAAATTCTAAAGGCACATATGGAGAAGAAAAATACTTTTCATACATACTTGGTAGTGAAAAGGTGTAGTAGTTGAATATAAGGAATTTATTAGAAACTCATATATAAATAGTAGGTAAGTATAAATGGGAACACAAAAGTAGGAATCCTATACACATGATTAAAAATGCATGCAAGCCACAAATCAACACACATAGAGTAACCACAACACATATAATGGTGAATGACTTTCATAAATATGAATGTGTGGTTTGTATGAAGTGGAAGTGTGAACTATGTCTTATGGATTGTTGTTTTTCTTTTGCTATGTGTGATGGTATGATGTAGAATCTGCTCAAGAGCAAGTTATTCCTTTCCAAGATCAGGACTATCCATTTCAAGAGCAGCAGGAAGGAGGCAAGTGTCCTTGACCACTTTGATCCTATGCTAGGATGTGTAGATAGTATTATTTGCATTGTCAAGTTAAACATGAAACCCATGCTAGGAAGTTTCCCTAGAATTGCATTACCTTGTTTCCTTGTAGCTTGGGTTGGGATTTATTTTATCATGTCATTTATTATTATGCATATGCTTAGCCATGCTTAGAATGGGATGTTTGGGATATGAGATCATCAATTTATTTTACCATACTCTTGAATGAGATATTGTGAGCTATGTAGAGGTAGGGATCAAGGCAAGTTGGATGTTTTGGTTGTGTGCTGGGTGCACGAGACTCGGGTTTGTGTTTAGTACTTGCCTGGATCCTAAGGACCGGTTCATGGAGCATGTAACCTGGCTTTACCGTGCCAACCACATGCTGAGATGGGGCAGCTTGGCCAATTAATTAGGTGTATCCCCGGCGTAGTATGGGTGTGTTGGATGGTACGGGGAGTAGGTGTCAGCTGGACTACCATATGAACCGCAAGGCTCAAGAGGGGGCCACTGCAGCGGGGTTGGAGCCTCTTGTATGCTGTTAGGGGTGAAACCTCAGTGGGCCCACGCTCGTCGGGAATCCCTTTGTAAAGGCTTCATAGTAATCTCCTGGCTACACACCTGGGAAGTGTGAATGTGGTTCGTAGCCACTGGCATAATGGAGGTTCTTTTAGTCCACCCGACAATGGGGGATGAAATCACTACATGTGGGTACAGTGGTACAAACTCTACAGAGTCAAAACTGTCATGACAGCCGTGCTCACGGTCAAGAGCGGCTTGGACTTATTCATGATTAGAGGATTGATGGTTTTGGAAGTTGTGATGTTAAGCGGGGAGCTTATCATTGGAAATGAAGTTATGGTTATTTGATTATGATGATGGGATGGGAGATTGGGACATTTCACCTATGTAGTAATGTAGGTGCTTAATAAGCTAAGGTGATAGGTATTAAGTGCGTAGTGCTGTAACCATGAGTTCAACCTCTCCTTGATCTAGCCATGCATGATATAATTTTCCGACACTTGCTGAGTACCATTGGTACTCAACCTTGCATATTTGTTGGTTTATATTGCTACTCAGGTCAAGATAATGAGGTGGTGTATAATGACCAAGACTTTGGACCCGAAGAAGGTTTCTAGGTTCATGGAGACCCCGGGCAACGCCTGCAATGGAGCCCACAAGAATAATATTCCGCTGCTAGTTTATTTATTTGTGATGAACTATTTATCGTCCATCGAGACATATGCTTTGTAAGACTTATTTATATTCGACACCTGGCTTGTAATAAATAATGCTTCACTATTTGTCATCACATGTATGAGAAAATGATCCTGGCATACATGTGATCTTCACTCGGTTGTTCTTCGGAGAAACCGGGTGTGACAGAAGTGGTATCAGAGCCAAGGTTGCCCGTAGGAACGTGGACCTAGATAGAAATGGACGTATTTAAGGGCCCTATTTTCTTAAAAACTATTTTACAAAGGTGTGGATTGAAAAGTGTTATTTAAATGAGTCACTTTCTTCATCTTATCCCAATTTTCATTCAAAATAGGATTTTTGTTTAAGAGTTTATCTAATCTAATTTTAAATTCTTTTTGTTTTAGATGGTTCGCATGATTCACACCGCTCGCAAGTCCACAGGAGGGAGAGTTCCTGTAGTTGCCCTTGCCGAGAGAGAGGAGAGCCGTCTGGTGACGTACCTTTCCTACGGATTGACAGTAGGAGGCTTATTGCGTCGTCTTCGGCGTATGCTCGAAGCCGCCGGCAATACGGGCAAGCTAATCATCCACTATAACTCCACCAGGACCATCCGTGAGAAGAGGGAAGAATGGAGTTCAGAGATGAGGATAATACACGAAAATCAGCTGCTTAAGATTCACCACTCTCCAGCTTGTAGAGCGACACAGGTCGATGCGAAGAAAGATGTCACCTGGGAGGCCATCACCTGCCAGAGTCACATCTATCGTCGCCACTTGGACAAAACTGAGTACATGTATGTCCTCCAGCGTGAGAGTGGTACCACGGAGTACAAGTACCCGCCGGTGCAGCAAGGGACTTCTCATGAGCACATGGACTTGTGCTTGGAAGATGCTTCTATGCTCAGCACTCGACTGCAGGAGTGTCAACAAGAGCTTCAGGATGTCCGGGACACCCAGAAGGAAACGGAGGCGTTGCTGCAAGCCTGTTTGAGGGCGAGAGAAAGAGGAGATGGGAATGAACTGTGTGTCACCGCGAATGATACATGGACTCCTGACTCCCCAGATCGCCGAGCGATCAGGCGTCGTCGCACTTCTCCCCAGCAGCCTCCCCACCCAAAGCAGAGTCAGAAGGAAGCCGAAATGATGAGGAAGATCCCGAGGAGCCAGCTCAAGAAAACGAGTAGTGTAGAGTCCCTCCCTTAGTCAGTAAGACGTCAAATAGGTGAGTCGTTAAGTTAAGTTAATGGTGTGATAATGCTTGGTGTGTGACGTGAGCTGTGAAAGCCATGAGCAATTGTCCACAGCCTCGTCTTTAGATTGTTTTGTTTTGGTGTGTGAACCCACATGAAATAATATTGCATTTATTTTTGTGTGAAAAGTGAACCCTTAGAAAAGAATAACAAAGCCTCAACACTTCAAAGTACAAACAAATGAAAGTAGTAAGATGATACTAAATGCTTTCAAATTAACATTGGTTGATTCTGCCAGATGGCCGGAAGAGGAAAAGGACGTGCTACCAACCGCGCCAACAACAACGATGAGGCATGCAACCCTCATCTTTCTGGAGGCCAGGACTGGGGTGGTTGCCGTGAAGGAGTTGATCCCCTCCACCAAATGCTGGAGAATCAAAATCAGCTCATCCAGAACTTGACTCAAGTGGTGGCCAACTTGCATCAAGTTCCACCTCCACAAGCTGCACCACGCCAACCAAGGTTGAGTGAGTTTCTAGGAACTCAACCTCCAAAGTTTGCAAGTGCTGCTGAACCTCTGGAGGCAGATGATTGGCTGAAGACCATTGAAAGTAAGATGAGGATCATCCAGTGCCAAGGGTATGAGAGGGTGCTGTTTGCCTCTCATCAATTGCATGGACCTGCTGCTGATTGGTGGACCGCCTACGTGGCCGCCCATCATGACCCTGAGAACATCACTTGGGAAGAGTTCAAGCGTAGCTTCCGCAACCATTACATCCCAAGAGGTGAACTCAAAAACAAGAGTAAGGAGTTTTTGGGACTGCAGCAGGGAAACATGTCGGTGAGGGAATACCTCACTAAATTTACTCAACTATCCCGTTATGCCCCACGGGACATAGTGTAACACCCCAAATTTTTAGTCAAGATTCAAATTTTGGATTTAGAACCATAAACCATGTTCAGAGGGGGATTTAAAAATTTTTGGACGTGTTGCATTTTTTGCAAAAATTCAAATTCAAACTGGAATTCAAATTAGACTCAAAACAGAAAAGAAATGGAAAAAGAAAAAGGAAAACCGGGAAAAAACTGGCCAGTGGGCCGAAACCTCAGCCGGCCCAGCTAACCCCGCGCAGCCCGCCCCCGCGCGCGCCGCGCTGCCCCTCGCTGACATGTGGGACCCGCCTGTCATCCCTAACCCCGCGACCCCGGATTCTCCCCGCGCGCGCGCGATCGCAACCGATCGGGAAACCGCGTCCCGCAGCCGAATTCTGGAACCTGAGGACTCTAACTCGATCACAACAGAACCACCGCCCTCCCCCGGCTATAAAAACAACCGATCCGATCAGTTTTTCGCACGCGATCGCCGATTTTCACTCCGGTGAGCACCGAGACTTCGCCGGTGAATTCTGGCCGATCTAAGCTCGGAAACTCTGATCTAACTCGTTGGTCTTGATCCACCGCCTCCGGGGAACTTTGCAGGTGCAGAAAACCCGAAGATATACGGTGCAAATCCAGCTCCGACGAGCTTCGCCGTGGTTTTGCCTCGGACCTCGCCGCAGAGCACTTTCCAGGACTCCCGAGCTCGAGAAAACCCCCGAGGTGAGATCCCTGACCTCCCCTCTACCGATCTAGGCCATAAGATCACAGTTCTAGGCAGAATTCTCGAGGATCCGAAAGTTTCCGGTGAGATCGCCGCTTCCCGCCGCCGTGCGCCGCCGGCAGCGCCGCCCACGCTCGGTCAGAGCGACGTGGCCGCTTGTGCGCCGTTTATTTTAAATCGCACGGTAGACTTTAAAACCCCGCGTACCGGTTCGATGTTATAATCTCAGCCGTCGGTTTAAAATCAGACGGTCCACGTCAGCCCCGCGTTATAAAGACTGGAATTCTTACGTGCTACCCCCTGGGGTTCTCTGGAATTGAGAGCTAGCCCCGGAAACTTCAGATCTAGCCCCTGGAACTCCAGAAAATCATGTAAATTCATTTAAAAATCAGTTTTAGCCCCTGGACTTATTAGAAATTAGGAAAAACACCTCTGACAAGTGTAGCTAGACCCCTGGAAATTATGAAAATAATATTATAGACCCTGTAATGAGGTGAATTCATTATTTTAGCTCTGTTTAGTATTTAATTTAGAAAATTGAATATGTAACTAGTGTTTAAATATTAAAAAGGGGGACAAACATAATTGTCAAATTTATTAAAAACTTTCTCAGTACTTAGAAAACTTTGGAGTGAGATAAAAATATATTTTTAGGCTGAAATAAATCTGTTTCATCTATTATTCACATTTATTAGTATATGGACACATTTTTAAGTAAAGAATAGTTAAAGAAAAATAGGGAAAATAATTATGAAATAGTATACATCAGAAGCTAAGGTCAAAATATGATCTTAAATTATTTAGGACCAGAACCTAATCTGTTTAGGTAGTGTGTATTACTAATTTAATAATAAAATGCACAATTATACATAAGAAGATAAATCTGGAAATATAGAAACTAGTAAATGATAAATGGAGTTTCTAAAGTACAAAGAATTCAGTTTAGGGTTGATAGAAATAATGAAGGCACATATGGAGAAGAAAAATACTTTTCATACATACTTGGTAGTTTAATATATAAGGAATTTATTTAAAACTGAAACACACATATATATACATATATGTATATATATATAGTATGTGAGTATAAATATGAACACCAAAGTAAGAATCATACACATATAAATAAAAGTGTATGCAAGTCCCAAATCAACACACATAAAGTAACCACAACACATATAATGGTAAAGAACTTTCATAAATATGAATGTGTGGTTTGTATGAAGTAGAAGTGTGAACTATGTCTTATGATTGTTGTTTTTCTTTTGCTATGTGTGATGGTATGAAGTAGAACCTGCTCAAGAACAAGTTATTCAATTCCAAGACCAAGACTACCCATTTCAAGAGCAGCAAGAAGGAGGCAAGTGTCCTTGACCACTTTGATCCTATGCTAGGATGTGTAGATAGAATTATTTGCATTGTCAAATGAAATATGAAACCCATGCTAGGAAAGTTTCCCTAGAATTGCATTACCTTGTTTCCTTGTAGCTTGGGTTGGGATTTATTTTACCATGTCATTTATTTCCATGCATATGCTTAGCCATGCTTAGAATGGGGTATTTGGGACATGAAATCATCAGTTTATATTACCATACTCTTGAATGAGATATTGTGAGTTATGTAGAGGTAGGGATCAAGGCAAGTTGGATGTTTTGGTTGTGTGCTGGGTGCACGAGACTTGGGTTTGTGTTTAGTACTTGCCTGGATCCTAAGGACCGGTTCATGGAGCATGTAACCCGGCTTTACAGTGCCAACCACATGCTGAGATGGGGCAGCTTAGCCAATTAATTAGGTGTATCCCCGGCGTAGTATGGGTGTGTTGGATGGTGCGGGGAATAGGAGTCAGCTGGACTGCCATATGAACCGCAAGGCTCAAGAGGGGGCCACTGCAGCGGGGTTGGAGCCTCTTGTATGCTGTTAGGGGTGAAACCTCAGTGGGCCCACGCTCGTCGGGAATCCCTTTGTAAAGGCTTCGTAGTGATCTCTTGGCCGCACACCTGGGAAGTGTGAATGTGGATCGTAGCCACTGGCATAATGGAGGTTCTTTTAGTCCACCCGGCAACGGGGGATGAAATCACTACTTGTGGGTACAGTGGTACAAACTCTGCAGAGTCAAAACTGTCTTGACAGCCGTGCTCACGGTTAAGAGCGGCCTGGACTTATTCATGATTAGAGGAATGATGGTTTTGGAAGTTAAGCGGGGAGCTTAACATTGGAAATGATGTTATGGTTATTTGGTTATGATGATGGGATGGGAGATTTGGACCATTTCACCTGTGTAGTAATGTAGGTGCTTAATAAGCTAAGGTGATAGGTATTAATTGCGTAGTGCTTTAACCATGAGTTCAAACTCTCCTTGTTCTAGCCATGCATGATATAATTTTCCCACACTTGCTGAGTACCATTGGTACTCAACCTTGCATATTTGTTGGTTTATATTGCTGCTCAGGTCAAGATAATGAGGTGGTGTATAATGACCAAGATTTTGGACCCGAGGAAGGTTTTTAGGTTCATGAAGACCCCCGGGCAACGCCTGTGATGGAGCCCTAAAGAATAATATTCCGCTGCTAGTTTATTTACTTGTGATGAACTTATTATTGTCCATCGAGACATTTACTATGTAAGACTTACTTATATTCGACACCTGGCTTGTAATAAATGATGCTTCACTATTTGTCATCACATGTATGGGAAAATGATCCTGGCATACATGTGATATTCACTTGGTTGTTCTTCGGAAAAACCGGGTGTGACAGAGGTGGTATCAGAGCCAAGGTTGCCCGTAGGAACGTGGACCTAGGTAGAAATGGACGTATTTAAGGGCCCTATTTTCTTAAAAACTATTTTCCAAAAGTGAGGGTTGAAAAATATTATTTAAAGAGTTATTTTCTTCAGCTTACCCCAACTTCCATTCAAAATAGGATTTTTTTTTGTTTGAGAATTTATCTAACCAAATTTTAAATTCTCTTGTTTTAGATGGTTCGCATGATTCGCACCGCTCGTAAGTCCACAGGAGGGAGAGTTCCCGTAGTTGCCCTTGCCGAAAGAGAGGAGAGTCGTCCAGTGACGTACCTTTCATACGGATTGGCAGTGGGAGATTTGTTGCGCCGTCTTCGACGAATGCTCGAAGCCGCCGGCAATACGGGCAAGCTCATCATCCACTATAACTCCACCAGGACCATCCGTGAGAAGAGAGAAGAATGGAGTTCGGAGATGAGGATTATACACGAGAATCAGCTGCTTAAGATTCACCACTCTCCAGCTTGTCGAGCAACACAAGTTGACGCGGAGAAAGATGTCACCTGGGAGGCCATCACCTGCCAGAGTCACATCTATCGTCGCCACTTGGATAAAACTGAGTACATGTATGTCCTCCAACGTGAGAGTGGTACCACGGAGTACAAGTACCCACCGGTGCAGCAAGGGACTTCCCATGAGCACATGGACTTGTGCTTGGAGGATGCTGCTATGCTCAGCACTCGACTGCAGGATTGTCAACAAGAGCTTCAGGATGTCCGAGATACCCTGAAGGAGACGGAGGCCTTGCTGCGAGCTTGCTTAAAGGCGAGAGAAAGAGGAGATGGGAATGAACTGTGTATCACCGTGAGTGATCCATGGACCCCTGACTCCCCGGATCACCGAGCAATCAGGCGTCGTCGCACTTCTCCACCAGCAGCCTCCCCACCCAAAGCAGAGTCAGAAGGTAGCCGAAATGAGGAGGAAGATCCCGAGGAGCCAGCTCAAGAGGACGAGTAGTGTAGAGTCTTTCCCCTAGCTAGCAAGAGGTCGAGTAGTCGAGTCGTTACGTAGTTAATGGTGTGATAATGCTTGGTGTGTGACGTGAGTTGTGGAAGCCATGAGCAATTGTCCACAGCCTCGTCTTCAGATTGTTTTGCTTTGGTGTGTAAACCCACAGGAAATAATAGTGCATTTGTTTGGTGTGAGATATAAATCCTCGTAAAATTTTAACAAAACTTCAACACTTCAAAGTACAAACAAGTGAAAGTAGTAAGATGATACTAAATGCTTTCAAATTAACATTGGTTGATTCTGCCAGATGGCCGGAAGAGGAAGAGGACGTGCTGCCAACCCCGCCAACAACAATGATGAGGCATGCAACTCTCATCTTTCTGGAGGCCAGAACCGGGGTGGTCGCCGTGAAGAAGTTGATCCTCTCCACCAAATGCTGGAGAATCAAAATCAGCTCATCCAGAACTTGACTCAAGTAGTGGCCAACTTGCATCAAGTTCCACCTCCACAAGCTGCACCACGCCAACCAAGGTTGAGTGAGTTTCTAGGAACTCAACCTCCAAAGTTTGCAAGTGCTGCTGAACCTCTGGAGGCAGATGATTGGCTGAAGACCATTGAAAGTAAGATGAGAATCATACAATGCCAAGGGTATGAGAGGGTGCTGTTTGCCTCTCATCAATTGCAGGGACCTGCTGCTGATTGGTGGACCGCCTACGTGGCCGCCCATCATGACCCTGAGAGCATCACTTGGGAAGAGTTCAAACGTAGCTTCCGCAACCATTACATCCCAAGAGGTGAACTCAAAAACAAGAGGAAAGAGTTTTTGGGACTGCAGCAGGGAAACATGACAGTGAGGGAATACCTCACTAAATTCACTCAACTATCCCGTTATGCTCCACGAGACATAGAGACAGATGAGCAGAAACAAGATTGTTTCGTGGAAGGACTTACCGCAGAGATGCAGTGTGCAATGTCATCCAATGAGTATGAAAGCTTTCAAAAGATGGTGGACAGAGCATTTGTGGTGGAAAGGAAGCTAAAGGCCCTTGAAAATGAGAATAAGAGGAAGGCTGGGTGGTCACATCAAGCCTCAGGGAGCAACACCCGCCCACGTATGATGCAGCAACCTACGGGGCAGACGAGCCGTGCTGCGGTGCCCTATTCAGCACCAAGAGGGTACAACCCAAACTACAGGCCTCCCGCAGCACCAGCACAGCCGCAACGTCAGTTTGTACAACAGCCTCGCCCCGCATATCCACCTCGACCAGCAGTGCAAGGACCCCCAAACCAACCCCAAGACAACAAGGGCCAAGCATCTAAGATTGGGGTGCAATGTTTCAGCTGTGGTGAAGTGGGGCACTACGCCCATAAGTGTCCAAAGAAGAAGCCCACGCAGCCACAGCAGCAGAACGTAATGAGAGGACGGGTGAACCACGTCACTCTGGAGGAAGCACAAGAGGCACCCGACGTGGTAGTTGGTAAGTTTCCTGCCAATTTACACCTTGCAACTCTGCTGTTTGATTCTGGTGCTACCCATTCGTTCATTGCTCAAGGGTTTGTTAAGAAGCATGACCTAGCAACCACACAAATGAACCATATGCTAGCGGTAAATTCTCCAGGTGGAGAAATAAGGACAAGACAAGTGTGTCCCAAAGTGAACCTAGACATTAATGGGGTAGTATTTACCGCTAACCTCATAGTGATCGATTCACAAGGGATAGATATTATTTTGGGTATGGATTGGTTGACCAAACATAAAGGAATCATCCATTGTTCGACCAGAACGGTGGAACTAACTCACCCTAGTGGCACAAGAGTAAAGTTCATAACGATACACGAGCCTAGGAGGGACATTAAATTAAATCAAGTGGAGGTGAAAGTTGAGGAAATCAGGACTATCAGGGAATATCCAGATGTTTTTCCGGAGGAGTTGCCAGGAATGCCTCCCGACCGTGACGTGGAATTCGCAATCGAGCTAGTACCGGGAACAGCCCCGATATACAAGAGACCTTATCGAATGGACTCCAAGCAGCTAGAAGAGCTCAAGGATCATTTGAGGGAATTGACGGAAAAGGGGTATGTTCGCCCTAGTTCCTCACCATGGGGAGCTCCGGTAATATTTGTGCCTAAGAAAGATGGAACTCAAAGGTTATGCGTGGATTACCGTGCCTTGAATGAGGTGACCATCAAGAACAAGTATCCATTACCCCGCATTGAAGACTTGTTTGATCAGTTGAGGGGAGCTTGCGTGTTCTCGAAAATTGATCTCAGGTCGGGATACCACCAACTCAAGATAAGGCAATCTGATATTCCCAAGACAGCTTTCGTATCTCGGTACGGACTGTATGAATACACTGTCATGCCTTTCGGGCTAACCAATGCCCCGGCATATTTCATGTACCTCATGAACAAGGTATTCATGGAATATCTGGACAAATTTGTGGTGGTTTTCATAGATGATATTCTCGTCTTCTCCAAAGATGAAGAAGAACATGAGAAACATCTAAGGTTGGTGTTACAGAGGCTGAGAGAACACCAACTATATGCCAAGTTGAGCAAGTGTGAGTTTTGGCTAAAGAGAGTTCCCTTTTTGGGACATATAATCTCGGAGGGAGGAATCTCCGTAGATCCCGCCAAAATCGAAGATATCCAGAAATGGAAAACCCCTGAAAATGTCGGAGAAGTTCGAAGCTTTTTGGGATTGGCTGGATACTATCGACGGTTTATTGAGGGATTCTCCAAGATCTCGAGACCTCTCACCAAACTGTTGGAAAAGGGAATCACATTCACTTGGACGCCACAGTGCGATACGAGCTTTCAGGAGCTAAAGAAGAGATTGACAACAGCCCCCGTGTTGGTTATGCCAGATATGCAGAAGAATTTCACGGTGTACACGCGTTGAAAATTTGGCGGCACTATTTGATGGGGAAGAGGACAGAGATATATACGGATCATAAGAGTTTGAAGTACATATTCACACAACCAGATCTCAACCTCAGACAAAGGAGATGGTTAGAGCTAATCAATGACTTTGATGTGGGCATCAACTATCATCCTGGGAAAGCAAACGTCGTGGCCGATGCTTTGAGTCGGAAAGTGCAGGTCAATAAGTTGAGCTTGAAGGATATGCCTGCAGAATTGAAGGACGAGGTTATAAGGCTCAATCTATGTCTAGTAAATAGTGGTGAAGCCATCGCCATGGAAGTGGACTCCACACTCGAGCAAGACATACGCGAGGGCCAAAAGAATGATGAGAAGGTACAAGAGATCAGACAGCTCATCAAGGAAAATAAAGCTCCTGGTTTTAGAGAGGATGAACAAGGAACGGTGTGGCACGGGAAAAGGATCTGTGTGCCAGAAGTAAAGGAGATTCGTAAATTAATTTTGAAGGAGGCTCACGATTCCGACTATTCC
Source organism: Neostapfia colusana (assembly GCA_030760725.1). Taxonomy (NCBI): domain Eukaryota; kingdom Viridiplantae; phylum Streptophyta; class Magnoliopsida; order Poales; family Poaceae; genus Neostapfia; species Neostapfia colusana. The sequence continues at coordinate 80,776,632 of JASWHV010000011.1, forward strand.
ATTCATCCTGGGAGTACGAAGATGTATCAGGACCTCAAAAGCAGGTATTGGTGGTATGGCATGAAGCGAGATGTCGCGGAACATGTTGCCCTGTGTGACACATGTCAGTTGGTGAAAGCAGAACATCAACGACCCGCGGGATTGCTGCAAACACTCAAAGTGCCTGAATGGAAGTGGGAAGAGATCAGCATGGATTTTGTCGTAGGATTGCCTAGGACCCAGTCCGGGTATGATTCAATATGGGTTATTATTGATAGGCTAACCAAGGTAGCTCATTTCATCCCTGTGAAAGAAAGCTACAGCGGATCCAAATTGGCAGAATTGTACATGTCAAGGATTGTGTGTTACCATGGAGTGCCGAAGAAGATAGTGTCGGATCGAGGGACGCAGTTCACCTCGAGGTTTTGGCAAAAGTTGCATGAAACCATGGGAACCCATCTGAATTTCAGTTCTGCCTATCATCCCCAAACTGACGGGCAGACGGAGAGAACCAATCAGATTCTTGAAGACATGTTAAGGGCATGTGCGCTCAAAAACAATAGGAGTTGGGACAAGAACTTACCGTATGCGGAGTTTTCTTATAACAACAGTTACCAAGCTAGTATGAAGATGTCACCGTTTGAAGCTTTGTATGGAAGGAAGTGCAGAACTCCCCTATTTTGGAACCAAACAGGAGAAAGTAAAGTGTTTGGTCCCGAAGTGCTACAAGAAGCCGAGGCAAAGGTGAGGGAGATTCGCAACAACTTGAGGATAGCACAGACACGCCAGAAGAGTTATGCCGAGCAACCATACAAGATTTTGGAGACAATGGAACGCCTCACCAGAAATAAGAGAATCAGGATGTGCAAGGTGCAGTGGAAGCATCACTCAGAAGAGGAAGCCACCTGGGAACGGGAAGATGAGCTTAAGGCACAATTTCCGGAATTATTTCCTTAGAAGCACCAATCTCGAGGACGAGATTTCTTTTAAGGGGGGTAGAGCTGTAACACCCCAAATTTTTAGTCAAGATTCAAATTTTGGATTTAGAACCATAAACCATGTTCAGAGGGGGATTTAAAAATTTTTGGACGTGTTGCATGTTTTGCAAAAATTCAAATTCAAACTGGAATTCAAATTAGACTCAAAACAGAAAAGAAATGGAAAAAGAAAAAGGAAAACCGGGAAAAAACTGGCCAGTGGGCCGAAACCTCAGCCGGCCCAGCTAACCCCGCGCAGCCCGCCCCCGCGCGCGCCGCGCTGCCCCTCGCTGACATGTGGGACCCGCCTGTCATCCCTAACCCCGCGACCCCGGATTCTCCCCGCGCGCGCGCGATCGCAACCGATCGGGAAACCGCGTCCCGCAGCCGAATTCTGGAACCTGAGGACTCTAACTCGATCACAACAGAACCACCGCCCTCCCCCGGCTATAAAAACAACCGATCCGATCAGTTTTTCGCACGCGATCGCCGATTTTCACTCCGGTGAGCACCGAGACTTCGCCGGTGAATTCTGGCCGATCTAAGCTCGGAAACTCTGATCTAACTCGTTGGTCTTGATCCACCGCCTCCGGGGAACTTTGCAGGTGCAGAAAACCCGAAGATATACGGTGCAAATCCAGCTCCGACGAGCTTCGCCGTGGTTTTGCCTCGGACCTCGCCGCAGAGCACTTTCCAGGACTCCCGAGCTCGAGAAAACCCCCGAGGTGAGATCCCTGACCTCCCCTCTACCGATCTAGGCCATAAGATCACAATTCTAGGCAGAATTCTCGAGGATCCGAAAGTTTCCGGCGAGATCGCCGCTTCCCGCCGCCGTGCGCCGCCGGCAGCGCCGCCCACGCTCGGTCAGAGCGACGTGGCCGCTTGTGCGCCGTTTATTTTAAATCGCACGGTAGACTTTAAAACCCCGCGTACCGGTTCGATGTTATAATCTCAGCCGTCGGTTTAAAATCAGACGGTCCACGTCAGCCCCGCGTTATAAAGACTGGAATTCTTACGTGCTACCCCCTGGGGTTCTCTGGAATTGAGAGCTAGCCCCGGAAACTTCAGATCTAGCCCCTGGAACTCCAGAAAATCATGTAAATTCATTTAAAAATCAGTTTTAGCCCCTGGACTTATTAGAAATTAGGAAAAACACCTCTGACAAGTGTAGCTAGACCCCTGGAAATTATGAAAATAATATTATAGACCCTGTAATGAGGTGAATTCATTATTTTAGCTCTGTTTAGTATTTAATTTAGAAAATTGAATATGTAACTAGTGTTTAAATATTAAAAAGGGGGACAAACATAATTGTCAAATTTATTAAAAACTTTCTCAGTACTTAGAAAACTTTGGAGTGAGATAAAAATATATTTTTAGGCTGAAATAAATCTGTTTCATCTATTATTCACATTTATTAGTATATGGACACATTTTTAAGTAAAGAATAGTTAAAGAAAAATAGGGAAAATAATTATGAAATAGTATACATCAGAAGCTAAGGTCAAAATATGATCTTAAATTATTTAGGACCAGAACCTAATCTGTTTAGGTAGTGTGTATTACTAATTTAATAATAAAATGCACAATTATACATAAGAAGATAAATCTGGAAATATAGAAACTAGTAAATGATAAATGGAGTTTCTAAAGTACAAAGAATTCAGTTTAGGGTTGATAGAAATAATGAAGGCACATATGGAGAAGAAAAATACTTTTCATACATACTTGGTAGTTTAATATATAAGGAATTTATTTAAAACTGAAACACACATATATATACATATATGTATATATATATAGTATGTGAGTATAAATATGAACACCAAAGTAAGAATCATACACATATAAATAAAAGTGTATGCAAGTCCCAAATCAACACACATAAAGTAACCACAACACATATAATGGTAAAGAACTTTCATAAATATGAATGTGTGGTTTGTATGAAGTAGAAGTGTGAACTATGTCTTATGATTGTTGTTTTTCTTTTGCTATGTGTGATGGTATGAAGTAGAACCTGCTCAAGAACAAGTTATTCAATTCCAAGACCAAGACTACCCATTTCAAGAGCAGCAAGAAGGAGGCAAGTGTCCTTGACCACTTTGATCCTATGCTAGGATGTGTAGATAGAATTATTTGCATTGTCAAATGAAATATGAAACCCATGCTAGGAAAGTTTCCCTAGAATTGCATTACCTTGTTTCCTTGTAGCTTGGGTTGGGATTTATTTTACCATGTCATTTATTTCCATGCATATGCTTAGCCATGCTTAGAATGGGGTATTTGGGACATGAAATCATCAGTTTATATTACCATACTCTTGAATGAGATATTGTGAGTTATGTAGAGGTAGGGATCAAGGCAAGTTGGATGTTTTGGTTGTGTGCTGGGTGCACGAGACTTGGGTTTGTGTTTAGTACTTGCCTGGATCCTAAGGACCGGTTCATGGAGCATGTAACCCGGCTTTACAGTGCCAACCACATGCTGAGATGGGGCAGCTTAGCCAATTAATTAGGTGTATCCCCGGCGTAGTATGGGTGTGTTGGATGGTGCGGGGAATAGGAGTCAGCTGGACTGCCATATGAACCGCAAGGCTCAAGAGGGGGCCACTGCAGCGGGGTTGGAGCCTCTTGTATGCTGTTAGGGGTGAAACCTCAGTGGGCCCACGCTCGTCGGGAATCCCTTTGTAAAGGCTTCGTAGTGATCTCTTGGCCGCACACCTGGGAAGTGTGAATGTGGATCGTAGCCACTGGCATAATGGAGGTTCTTTTAGTCCACCCGGCAACGGGGGATGAAATCACTACTTGTGGGTACAGTGGTACAAACTCTGCAGAGTCAAAACTGTCTTGACAGCCGTGCTCACGGTTAAGAGCGGCCTGGACTTATTCATGATTAGAGGAATGATGGTTTTGGAAGTTAAGCGGGGAGCTTAACATTGGAAATGATGTTATGGTTATTTGGTTATGATGATGGGATGGGAGATTTGGACCATTTCACCTGTGTAGTAATGTAGGTGCTTAATAAGCTAAGGTGATAGGTATTAATTGCGTAGTGCTTTAACCATGAGTTCAAACTCTCCTTGTTCTAGCCATGCATGATATAATTTTCCCACACTTGCTGAGTACCATTGGTACTCAACCTTGCATATTTGTTGGTTTATATTGCTGCTCAGGTCAAGATAATGAGGTGGTGTATAATGACCAAGATTTTGGACCCGAGGAAGGTTTTTAGGTTCATGAAGACCCCCGGGCAACGCCTGTGATGGAGCCCTAAAGAATAATATTCCGCTGCTAGTTTATTTACTTGTGATGAACTTATTATTGTCCATCGAGACATTTACTATGTAAGACTTACTTATATTCGACACCTGGCTTGTAATAAATGATGCTTCACTATTTGTCATCACATGTATGGGAAAATGATCCTGGCATACATGTGATATTCACTTGGTTGTTCTTCGGAAAAACCGGGTGTGACACATAGAGACTGATGAGCAGAAACAAAATTGTTTCGTGGAAGGACTTACCGCAGAAATGCAGTGTGCAATGTCCTCCAATGAGTATGAAAGCTTCCAAAAGATGGTGGACAGAGCATTTGTGGTAGAAAGGAAGCTAAAGGCCTTGGAAAGTGAGAATAAGAGGAAGGCCGGGTGGTCACATACAGCCTCAGGGAGCAACACCCGCCCACGTCTGATGCAGCAACCTGCAGGGCAGACGAACCGTGCTGCGGTACCCTACTCAGCACCAAGAGGGTACAACCCGAACTACAGGCCACCGGCAGCACCAGCACCGCCACAACGTCAGTTTGTACAGCAGCCTCGCCCAGCATATCCACCTCGACCAGCAGTACAGGGACCTCCAAACCAACCTCAAGACAGCAAAGGCTAGGCACCTAAGGTTGGGGTGCAATGTTTTAGCTGCGGTGAAGTGGGGCACTACGCCCATAAATGCCCAAAGAAGAAGCCCGCACAGCCGCAACAGCAGAATGTGATGCGAGGACGGGTGAACCACGTCACTATGGAGGAAGCGCAGGAGGCACCCGACGTGGTAGTTGGTAAGTTTCCTGCCAATTTTCACCTTGCAACCCTGCTGTTTGATTCTGGTGCTACCCACTCGTTTATTGCTCAAGGGTTTGTTAAGAAGTATGACCTAGCAACAACACAAATGAACCATATGCTAGCCGTAAACTCTCCAGGTGGAGAAATAAGGACAAGACAAGTGTGTCCCAAGGTGAATCTAGACATTAATGGGATAGTGTTTACTGCTAACCTCATAGTGATAGATTCACAAGGGATCGATATTATTTTGGGCATGGATTGGTTGACCAAACATAAGGGAATCATTCATTGTTCGACCAGAACGGTGGAACTAACTCACCCTAGTGGCACAAGAGTAAAGTTCATAACAATACACGAGCCTAGGAGGGACATTAAATTAAATCAAGTTGAGGAAATCAGGACTATCAGGGAATATCCAGACGTTTTTCCGGAAGAATTGCCAGGTATGCCTCCCGATCGTGAAGTGGAATTTGCAATTGAGCTAGTGCCTGGAACAGCCCCGATATACAAGAGACCTTATCGGATAAACTCCAAGCAGCTAGAAGAACTCAAGGATCATTTGAGAGAATTGAAGGAGAAGGGGTATTTCCGCCCTAGTTCCTCACCATGGGGAGCTCCGGTGATATTTGTGCCCAAGAAAGACGGAACCCAAAGGTTATGCGTGGATTACCGTGCCTTGAATGAGGTAACCATCAAGAACAAGTACCCATTACCCCGCATTGAAGACTTGTTTGATCAGTTGAGGGGAGCTTGTGTGTTCTCGAAAATTGATCTCAGGTCGGGATACCACCAACTCAAGATAAGTCAATCTGATATTCCCAAGATAGCTTTCGTATCTCGGTACGGACTGTATGAATACACCGTCATGCCTTTCGGGCTAACTAATGCCCCGGCATACTTCATGTACCTCATGAACAAGGTATTCATGGAATATCTGGACAAATTTGTGGTGGTTTTCATAGATGACATTCTCGTCTTCTCCAAAGATGAAGAAGAACATGAGAAACATCTAAGGTTGGTGTTGCAGAGGCTAGGAGAACACCAACTATATGCCAAATTGAGCAAGTGTGAGTTTTGGCTGAAGAGAGTTCCCTTCTTAGGACATATAATCTCGGAGGGAGGAATCTCCGTAGATCCCCCCAAAATCAAGGATATACAGAAGTGGAAGACCCCTGAAAATGTCGGGGAAGTTCGAAGCTTTTTGGGATTGGCTGGATACTATCGACGGTTTATTGAAGGATTCTCCAAGATCTCGAGACCTCTCACCAAACTGTTGGAGAAGGGAATCACATTCACCTAGACGCCACAGTGCGAGACGAGTTTTCAGGAGCTAAAGAAGAGATTAACAACAGCCCCAGTGCTCGTTATGCCAGATATGCAGAAGAACTTTACGGTGTACTGCGATGCCTCTGGAAACGGGTTGGGATGTGTTCTCATGCAAGAAGGGCATGTCGTGGCATATGCATCCCGACAGCTTCGGAAGCACGAGAAGAACTATCCTACACATGACCTAGAACTAGCCACAGTGGTACACGCGTTGAAAATTTGGCGGCACTATTTGATGGGGAAGAGGACAGAGATATATACGGATCATAAGAGTTTGAAGTACATTTTCACACAGCCAGACCTCAACCTCAGACAAAGGAGATGGCTAGAGCTAATCAATGACTTTGATGTGGGCATCAACTATCATCCTGGGAAAGCAAACGTCGTGGCCGATGCTTTAAGTCGGAAAGTGCAGGTCAATAAGTTGAGCTTGAAGGACAGGCCTGCAGAATTGAAGGATGAGGTTATAAGGCTCAATCTATGTCTAGTAAATAGTGGTGAAGCCATTGCCATGGAAGTGGACTCCACACTAGAGCGAGACATACGCGAGGGTCAAACGAATGATGAGAAGATACAAGAGATCAGGCAACTTATCAAGGAAAATAAAGCTCCTGGTTGTAGAGAGGATGAACAAGGAACGGTGTGGCACGGGAAAAGAATCTGTGTGCCTGAAGTAAAGGAGATCCGTGAATTGATTTTGAAGGAGGCTCATGATTCTGACTATTCCATTCATCCTGGGAGTACGAAAATGTACCAGGACCTCAAGAGCAGGTATTGGTGGTATGGCATGAAGCGAGATGTCGCGGAACATGTTGCCCTATGTGACACATGTTAGTTGGTGAAAGCAGAACATCAACGACCCGTGGGATTGTTGCAACCACTCAAAGTGCCTGAATGGAAATGGGAAGAAATCAGCATGGATTTCATCGTTGGATTGCCTAGGACCCAATCAGGATATGATTCAATATTGGTCATCATTGATAGGCTAACCAAGGTAGCACATTTCATCCCCGTGAAGGAAAGCTACAGCGGATCCAAATTGGCAGAGTTGTACATGTCAAGGATCGTGTGTTACCATGGAGTGCCAAAGAAGATTGTGTCGGATCGAGGGACACAGTTCACCTCAAGGTTCTGGCAGAAGTTGCACGAAACCATGGGAACCCATCTGAACTTTAGTTCTGCCTATCATCCCCAAACTGACGGGCAGACGGAAAGAACCAATCAGATCCTTGAAGATATGCTGAGGGCATGTGCACTCAAAAACAATCGGAGTTGGGACAAGAACTTACCGTATGCGGAGTTTTCCTATAACAATAGCTATCAAGCTATTATGAAGATGTCACCGTTTGAAGCTTTGTACGGGAGGAAGTGCAGAACTCCCCTATTTTGGAACCAAACAGGGGAAAGTAAAGTGTTTGGTCCAGAAGTACTACAAGAAGCCGAGGCGAAGGTGAGGGAAATTCGCAATAACTTGAGGATAGCACAGACACGCCAAAAGAGCTATGCAGATGTACGAAGAAGAGAGCTCGTTTTCAACGTGGGAGACTATGTTTATCTCAAGGTGTCCCCTATCAGAGGACTTCGTCGGTTCAAGGTGAAAGGGAAGTTGTCACCTCGATACATCGGACCCTTTCAAGTTTTGGAAAGGAAAGGCGAAGTGGCATATCAACTAGAGTTACCGGCTCATCTATCGGATGTGCACGATGTATTCCATGTGTCACAACTCAAGAAATGCCTGAGGACGCCTGAGGAGGTGATACCCATGAATGAAGTGAACGTAGCTGAGGATTTGTCTTATGCCGAGTAACCATACAAGATTTTGGAGACAATGGAACGCCTCACCAGAAATAAAAGAATCTGGATATGCAAGGTGCAGTAGAAGCATCACTCAGAAGAGGAAGCCACCTGGGAGCGGGAAGATGAGCGCAAGGCACAATTTCTAGAATTGTTTTCTTAGAACCACCAATCTCGAGGACGAGATTTCTTTTAAGTGGGGTAGAGCTGTAACACCCCAAAATTTTGATTCAAAGCCCTAAATCATGTTAAGAGGGGAATTTAAAAATTTTTGGACGTGTTGCATGTTTTGCAAAAATTCAAATTCAAACTGAAATTCAAATTAAACTCAAATCAGAAAAGAAATAGAAAAAGAAAAAAAAAAGAGAAAACAGAAAAAAAACCGGCCAGTGGGCTGAAACCCACCAGCCGGCCCAACCTGCCCCCGCGCCAGCCCGCAGCCACGCGTCCGCGCTCTCTCTCTCAGATAGGCGGGACCCACCTGTCATCCCTAACCCCCGATCGTCCGAAACTCAGACTGTTCACCCGCGCGCGCGCGATCGCAACCGACCGGATTTCCGGCCGAATTCTGGTTCCGGAGGACTCCCACTCGATCTAAACAAACCCGCCGCCTTCCCCCGTCTATAAAACCCCCGACCTCGTTCTGTTTTTCCCACGCGATCGCCGATTTTTCCTCCGGTGAGAACCGAGACTTCTCCGGCGAATTCTGGCTGATCTAAGCTCGGAAATTCCGATCTAACTCGCTGGTCTTGATCCACCGCCTCCGGGGAACCTTGCAGGTGCAGAAAACTCGGTGACTTGCGGTGTAAACCCAGCGCCAACGAGCTTCGCCGTGGATTCGCCTCGGACCTCGTCGCCGATCACTTTCCAGGACCTCCGAGCTCAAGAAAACCCCCGAGGTGAGATCCCCGACCTCCCCTCTACCGATCTATGCCATAAAATCACAGTTCTAGGAAGAATTCTTGAAGATCCGAAAGTCTCCGGCGAGATCGCCGCTTCCCGCCGCCATGCGCCGCCGGCAGCGCCACCCGCGCTCGATCAGAGCGACATGGCCGCTTGTGCGCCGTTTATTTTAAATCGCACGGTAGGGTTTAAACTCCCGCCTACCGATTCGATGTTATAATCTCGGCCGTCGGTTTAAAATCGGACGGTCCACGTCAGCCCCGCGTTATAAAGACTGGAAATCTTACGTGCTACCCCCTGGGGTTCTCGGGAAATAAGAGCTAGCCCCGGAAACTTCTGATCTAGCCCTGGAACTCTAGAAAATCATGTAAATTCATTTAAAAATCAGTTTTAGCCCCTGGACTTAATAAAAATTAGGAAAAACACCTCTGATAAGTGTAGCTAGACCCCTGGAGATTCTAAAAATGATATTATAGACCCTGTAATGGGTGAGTTTACCTTTTTAGCCCTGTTTAATATTTAAATTAGGAAATTGAATATGTGGCTAGTGTTTAAAATTTAAAAAGTGGGACAAACATATTGTCAAAATTAAATTAAAAACTTTCTCAGTATTTAGAAAACTTTGGAGTGACATAAAAATATATTTTGGGCTGAAATGAATCTGTTTAATTTATTATTCACATTTAGGGACACATTTTTAAGTAAAGAATAGTTCTGGAAAATAGGGAAAATAATTGTAAAATAGTTTACATCAGAGGAAAAGGTCAAAAATATATTAGCAAATATTTTAGATCAGAATCTATTCTGTTTAGATGATGTGTCTTGTTATTTTTATAAAGTTCACATTTAGGCATAGGAAATAAATCTGAAAATATAGCAAATAGTAAATGATAAATGGAGTTATAAAATACAAAGAATTCAGTTTAGGGTTGGTAGAAATTATGAAGACACATATGGAGAAGAAAAATACTTTTCATACATACTTGGTAGTGAAAAGGTGTAGTAGTTGAATATAAGGAACTTATTGGAAACTCATATATAAATAGTAGGTAAGTATAAATGGGAACACAAAAGTAGGAATCCTATACACATGATTAAAAATGCATGCAAGCCACAAATCAACACACATAGAGTAACCACAACACATATAATGGTGAATGACTTTCATAAATATGAATGTGTGGTTTGTATGAAGTGGAACTGTGAACTATGTCTTATGGATTGTTGTTTTTCTTTTGCTATGTGTGATGGTATGATGTAGAACCTGCTCAAGAGCAAGTTATTCCTTTCCAAGATCAGGACTATCCATTTCAAGAGCAGCAGGAAGGAGGCAAGTGTCCTTGACCACTTTGATCCTATGCTAGGATGTGTAGATAGAATTATTTGCATTGTCAAGTTAAACATGAAACCCATGCTAGGAAGTTTCCCTAGAATTGCATTACCTTGTTTCCTTGTAGCTTGGGTTGGGATTTATTTTATCATGTCATTTATTATTATGCATATGCTTAGCCATGCTTAGAATGGGATGTTTGGGATATGAGATCATCAGTTTATTTTACCATACTCTTGAATGAGATATTGTGAGTTATGTAGAGGTAGGGATCAAGGCAAGTTGGATGTTTTGGTTGTGTGCTGGGTGCACGAGACTCGGGTTTGTGTTTAGTACTTGCCTGGATCCTAAGGACCGGTTCATGGAGCATGTAACCTAGCTCTACCGTGCCAACCACATGCTGAGATGGGGCAGCTTGGCCAATTAATTAGGTGTATCCCCGGCGTAGTATGGGTGTGTTGGATGGTGCAGGGAGTAGGTGTCAGCAGGACTACCATATGAACCGCAAGGCTCAAGAGGGGGCCACTGCAGCGGGGTTGGAGTCTCTTGTATGCTGTTAGGGGTGAAACCTCAGTGGGCCCACGCTCGTCGGGAATCCCTTTGTAAAGGCTTCGTAGTGATCTCCTGGCTACACACCTGGGAAGTGTGAATGTGGTTCGTAGCCACTGGCATAATGGAGGTTCTTTTAGTCCACCCGGCAACGGAGGATGAATTCACTACATGTGGGTACAGTGGTACAAACTCTGCAGAGTCAAAACTGTCATGACAGCCGTGCTCACGGTCAAGAGCGGCTTGGACTTATTCATGATTAGAGGATTGATGGTTTTGGAAGTTGTGATGTTAAGCGGGGAGCTTATGATTGGAAATGAAGTTATGGTTATTTGATTATGATGATGGGATGGGAGATTGGGACCATTTCACCTATGTAGTAATGTAGGTGCTTAATAAGCTAAGGTGATAGGTATTAAGTGCGTAGTGTTGTAACCATGAGTTCAACCTCTCCTTGATCTAGCCATGCATGATATAATTTTCCCACACTTGCTGAGTACCATTGGTACTCAACCTTGCATATTTGTTGGTTTATATTGCTGCTCAGATCAAGATAATGAGGTGGTGTATAATGACCAAGACTTTGGACCCGAAGAAGGTTTCTAGGTTCATGGAGACCCCGGGCAACGCCTGCAATGGAGCCCACAAGAATAATATTCCGCTGCTAGTTTATTTATTTGTGATGAACTATTTATCATCCATCGAGACATATGCTTTGTAAGACTTATTTATATTCGACACCTGGCTTGTAATAAATGATGCTTCACTATTTGTCATCACATGTATGAGAAAATGATCCTGGCATACATGTGATCTTTACTCGGTTGTTCTTCGGAGAAACCGGGTATGACAGTTTTAGCTATGGTGAAGTGGGGCACTATGCCCATAAGTGCCCAAAGAAGAAGCCCACGCAGCCACAACAGCAGAATGTGATGAGAGGACGGGTGAACCATGTCACTATGGAGGAAGCACAAGAGGCACCCGACGTGGTAGTTGGTAAGTTTCCTGCCAATTTACACATTGCAACCCTGCTGTTTGATTCTGGTGCTACCCACTCGTTCATTGCAAAAGGGTTTGTTAAGAAGCATGATCTAGCAACAACACAAATGAATTATATGCTAGCAGTAAACTCTCCAGGTGGAGAAATAAGGACAAGACAAGTGTGTCCCAAGGTGAATCTAGACATTACTGGGGTGGTATTTACTGCTAACCTCCTAGTGATAGATTCACAAGGGATAGATATTATCTTGGGTATGGATTGGCTGACAAAACATAAGGGAATCATCCATTGTTCGACCAGAACGGTGGAACTAACTCACCCTAGCGGCACAAGAGTAAAGTTTATAACAATACAAGAGCCTAGGAGGGACATTAAATTAAATCAAGTTGAGGTGAAAGTGGAGGAGATCAGGATTATCTGGGAATATCTAGATGTTTTTCCGGAAGAATTGCCAGGTATGCCTCCCGATCGTGAAGTGGAATTTGCAATTGAGCTAGTGCCTGGAACAGCCCCGATATACAAGAGACCTTATCGGATGGACTCCAAGCAGCTGGAAGAACTCAAAGATCATTTGAGAGAACTGACGGAAAAGGGGTATATTCGCCCTAGTTCCTCACCTTGGGGAGCTCCGGTGATATTTGTGCCTAAGAAGGATGGAACCCAAAGGTTATGCGTGGATTACCGTGCTTTGAATGAGGTAACCATCAAGAACAAGTACCCATTACCTCGCATTGAAGACTTGTTTGATCAGTTGAGGGGAGCTTATGTGTTCTCAAAAATTGTTCTCAGGTCGGGATACCACCAACTCAAGATAAGGCAATCTGATATTCCCAAGACAGCTTTCGTATCTCGGTACGGACTGTATGAATACACCGTCATGCCTTTCGGGCTAACTAATGCCCCGGCATACTTCATGTATCTCATGAACAAGGTATTCATGGAATATCTGGACAAATTTGTGGTGGTTTTCATAGATGACATTCTCGTCTTCTCCAAAGATGAAGAAGAACATGAGAAACATCTAAGATTGGTGTTGCAGAGGCTAAGAGAACACCAACTATATGCCAAGTTGAGCAAGTGTGAGTTTTGGCTGAAGAAAGTTCCCTTCTTAGGACATATAATCTCGGAGGGAGGAATCTCCGTGGATCCTGCCAAAATCGAAGATATACAGAAGTGGAAGACCCCTGAAAATGTCGGGGAAGTTCGAAGCTTCTTGGGATTGGCTGGATACTATCGACGGTTTATTGAAGGATTCTCCAAGATCTCGAGACCTCTCACTAAACTGTTGGAGAAGGGAATCACATTCACATGGACGCCGCAGTGTGAGAAGAGTTTTCAGGAGTTAAAGGAAAGATTGACAACAGCCCCAGTGCTGGTTATGCCAGATATGCAAAAGAGCTTTACGGTGTACTGCGATGCCCCTGGAAACGGGTTGGGATGTGTTCTCATGCAAGAAGGGCACGTCGTGGCTTATGCATCCCGACAGCTCCGGAAGCACGAGAAGAACTATCCTACACATGACCTAGAACTAGCCACAGTGGTACACGCGTTGAAAATTTGGCGGCACTATTTGATAGGGAAGAGGACCGAGATATATACGGATCATAAGAGTTTGAAGTACATTTTCACACATCCAGACCTCAACCTCAGACAAAGGAGATGGTTAGAGCTAATCAATGACTTTGATGTGGGCATCAACTATCATCCAGGGAAAGCAAACGTCGTGGCCGATGCTTTGAGTCGGAAAGTGCAGGTCAATAAGTTGAGCTTGAAGGACATGCCTGCAGAATTGAAGGACGAGGTTATGAGGCTCAATCTATGCCTAGTAAATAGTGGTGAAGCCATCGCCATGGAAGTGGACTCCACACTAGAGCGAGACATACGCGAGGGTCAAAAGAATGATGAGAAGATACAAAAGATCGGACAACTCATCAAGGAAAATAAAGCTCCGGGTTTTAGAGAGGATGAACAAGGAACGGTGTGGCACGGAAAAAGAATCTGTGTGCCTGAAGTAAAGGAGATCCGTGAATTGATTTTGAAGGAGGCTCACGATTCCGACTATTCTATTCATCCTGGGAGTACGAAGATGTACCAGGACCTCAAGAGCAGTATTGGTGGTATGGCATGAAGCGAGATGTCGCGGAACATGTTGCCCTGTGTGACACATGTCAGTTGTTGAAAGCAGAACATCAACGACCCGCAGGATTATTGCAACCACTCAAAGTGCCTGAATGGAAATGGGAAGAAATCAGCATGGATTTCATCGTGGGATTGCCTAGGACCCAATCAGGATACGATTCGATATGGGTCATCATTGATAGGCTAACCAAGGTAGCTCACTTCATCCCCGTGAAGGAAAGCTACAGCGGATCCAAATTGGCAGAGTTGTACATGTCAAGGATCGTGTGTTACCATGGAGTGCCAAAGAAGATTGTGTCGGATCGAGGGACACAGTTCACCTCAAGGTTCTGGCAGAAGTTGCACGAAACCATGGGAACCCATCTGAACTTTAGTTCTGCCTATCATCCCCAAACTGACGGGCAGACGGAAAGAACCAATCAGATCCTTGAAGATATGCTAAGGGTAGGTGCACTCAAAAACAATAGGAGTTGGGACAAGAACTTACCGTATGCGGAGTTTTCCTATAACAACAGCTATCAAGCTAGTATGAAGATGTTACCGTTTGAAGCTTTGTACGGGAGGAAGTGCAGAACTCCCCTATTTTGGAACCAAACGGGGGAAAGTAAAGTGTTTGGTCCAGAAGTACTACAAGAAGCCGAGGAGAAGGTGAGGGAAATTCGCAACAATTTGAGGATAACACAGACACGCCAAAAGAGCTATGCCGATGTACGAAGAAGAGAGCTCGTTTTCAACGTAGGAGACTATGTCTATCTCAAGGTGTCCCCTATCAGAGGACTTCGTCGGTTCAAGGTGAAAGGGAAGTTGTCACCTCGATACATCGGACCCTTTCAAGTTTTGGAAAGGAAAGGCGAAGTGGCGTATCAACTAGAGTTACCGGCTCATCTATCGGATGTGCACGATGTATTCCATGTGTCACAACTCAAGAAATGCCTGAGGATGCCTGAAGAGGTGTTACCCATGAATGAAGTGGATGTAGCTGAGGATTTGTCTTATGCCGAGCAACCATACAAGATTTTGGAGACAATGGAACGCCTCACCAGAAATAAAAGGATCCGGATGTGCAAGGTGCAGTGGAAGCATCACTCAGAAGAGGAAGCCACCTGGGAGCGGGAAGATGAGCTCAAGGCACAATTTCCGGAATTGTTTTCTTAGAAACACCAATCTCGAGGACGAGATTTCTTTTAAGGGGGGTAGAGCTGTAACACCCCAAAATTTTGATTCAAAACCCTAAATCATGTTAAGAGGGGAATTTAAAATTTTTTGGACGTGTTGCATGTTTTGCAAAAATTCAAATTCAAACTGGAATTCAAATTAAACTCAAATCAGAAAAGAAATAGAAAAAGAAAAAGAGAAAACAGAAAAAAAAAACCGGCCAGTGGGCCGAAACCCACCAGCCGGCCCACCCAGCCCCCGCGCCAGCCCGCAGCCGCGCGCGCTGCTTCCTCACACTGATAGGCGGGGCCCACCCGATCGTCGTCTACCTCGCGACAGCGCCGGACTCCCTCGCACCCGAATCAAAACCGATCGGGATTCGGCGTATCCCCGCTGAATTCTGTTCGTAGGCGACGCGGACATGATCTAAACCACCCCGCCGCCCTCCCCCGTCTGTAAAAACCCCGGCCTCATTCTGTTTTTCCCACGCGATCGGCTGTTTTTACTCCGGTGAGAACCGAGACTTCTCCGGCGAATTCTGGCTGATCTAAGCTCGGAATTTCCGATCTAACTCGCTGGTCTTGATCCACCGGCTCCGGGGAACCTTGCAGGTGCAGAAAACTCGGTGACTTGCGGTGTAAACACAGCGCCGACGAGCTTCGCCGTGGTTTCGCCTCGGACCTCGTCGCCGATCACCTTCCAGGACCTCCGAGCTCAAGAAAACCCCCGAGGTGAGATCCCCGACCTCCCCTCTACCGATCTATGCCATAAAATCACAGTTCTAGGAAGAATTCCCGAAGATCTGAAAGTTTCCGGCGAGATCGCCGCTTCCCGCCGCCGTGCGCCGCCGGCAGCGCCGCCCGCGCTCGATCAGAGCGACGTGGCCTCTTGTGCGCCGTTTATTTTAAATCGCACGGTAGGGTTTAAATCCCCTAGTACCGGTTCGATGTTATAATCTCGGCCGTCAGTTTAAAATCGGACGGTCCACGTCAGCCCCGCGTTTTAAAGACTGGAAATCTTACGTGCTACCCCCTGGGGTTCTCGGGAAATAAGAGCTTGCCCCGGAAACTTCTGATCTAGCCCCTGGAACTCCAGAAAATCATGTAAATTCATTTAAAAATCAGTTTTAGCCCCTGGACTTAATAAAAATTAGGAAAAACACCTCTGATAAGTGTAGCTAGACCCCTAGAAATTCTGAAAATAATATTATAGACCCTGTAATGGGGTGAGTTTACCTTTTTAGCCCTATTTAGTATTTAAATTAGGAAATTGAATATGTGGCTAGTGTTTAAAAATTAAAAAATGGGACAAACATATTGTCATAATTAAATTAAAAACTTTCTCAGTATTTAGAAAACTTTGGAGTGAGATAAAAACATATTTTGGGCTGAATTGAATCTGTCTAATTTATTATTCACATTTAGGGACACATTTTTAAGTAATGAATAGTTTTAGAAAATAGGGAAAATAATTGTGAAATAGTTTACATCAGAGGCAAAGGTCAAAATATGTTATTAAATTATTTAGGACCAGAACCTATTCTGTTTAGATGATGTGTATTACTAATTTCATAATAAAGAACACATTTATGTATAGGAAAATAAATCTGAAAATATAGCAACTAGTAAATGATAAATGGAGTTTCTAAAATCCAAAGAATTCAGTTTAAGGTTGGTAGAAATTCTAAAGGCACATATGGAGAAGAAAAATACTTTTCATACATACTTGGTAGTGAAAAGGTGTAGTAGTTGAATATAAGGAATTTATTTAAATTGGAAACTCATATATAAATAGTAGGTAAGTATAAATGGGAACACAAAAGTAGGAATCATATACACATGATTAAAAGTGCATGCAAGCCACAACTCAACACACATAAAGTAACCACAACACATATAATGGTGAAGGACTTTCATAAATGTGAATGTGTGGTTTGTATGAAGTAGAAGTGTGAACTATGTCTTATGATTGTTGTTTTTCTTTTGCTATGTGTGATGGTATGATGTAGAACCTGCTCAAGAGCAAGTTATTCCTTTCCAAGACCAGCACTACCCATTTCAAGAGCAGCAAGAAGGAGGCAAGTGTCCTTGACCACTTTGATCCTATGCTAGGATGTGTAGCTAGAATTATTTGCATTGTCAATTGAAATATGAAGCCCATGCTAGGAAGTTTCCCTAGAATTGCATTACCTTGTTTCCTTGTAGCTTGGGTTGGGATTTATTTTATCATGTCATTTATTATTATGCATATGCTTAGCCATGCTTAGAATGGGATATTTGGGATATGAGATCATCAGTTTATTTTACCATACCCTTGAATGAGATATTGTGAGTTATGTAGAGGTAGGGATCAAGGCAAGTTGGATGTTTTGGTTGTGTGCTGGGTGCACGAGACTCGGGTTTGTGTTTAGTACTTGCCTGGATCCTAAGGACCGGTTCATGGAGCATGTAACCTGGCTTTACAGTGCCAACCACATGCTGAGATGGGGCAGCTTGGCCAATTAATTAGGTGTATCCCCGGCGTAGTATGGGTGTGTTGGATGGTGCGAGGAGTAGGTGTCAGCTGGACTACCATATGAACCGCAAGGCTCAAGAGGGGGCCACTGCAGCGGGGTTGGAGCCTCTTGTATGCTGTTAGGGGTGAAACCTCAGTGGGCCCACGCTCATCGGGAATCCCTTTGTAAAGGCTTCGTAGTGATCTCCCGGCTGCACACCTGGGAAGTGTGAATGTGGATCGTAGCCACTGGCATAATGGAGGTTCTTTTAGTCCACCCGGCAACGGGGGATGAAATCACTACATGTGGGTACAGTGGTACAAACTCTGCAGAGTCAAAACTGTCATGACAGCCGTGCTCACGGTCAAGAGCGGCTTGGACTTATTCATGATTAGAGGATTGATGGTTTTGGAAGTTGTGGATGTTAAGCGGGGAGCTTAACATTGAAAACGAAGTTATGGTTATTTGGTTATGATGATGGGATGGGAGATTGGGACCATTTCACTTGTGTAGTAATGTAAGTGCTTAATAAGCTAAGGTGATAGGGATTATTTGTGTACTGCTTTAACCATGAGTTCAACCTCTCCTTGTTCTAGCCATGCATGATATAATTTTCCAACACTTGCTGAGTACCATTGGTACTCAACCTTGCATATTTTGTGGTTTATATTGCTGCTCAGGTCAAGATAATGAGGTGGACTTTGGTCCCGAAGAAGGTTTCTAGGTTCATGGAGACCCCCGGGCAACGCCTGTGACGGAGCCCTCAAGAATAATATTCCGCTGCTAGTTTATTTACTTGTGATGAACTTATTATTGTCCATCGAGACATTTGCGATGTAAGACTTATTTATATTCGACACCTGGCTTGTAATAAATGATGCTTCACTATTTGTCATCACATGTATGAGAAAATGATCCTGGCATACATATGATATTCACTTGGTTGTTCTTCGGAAAAACCGGGTGTGACAGTATATGATTTCTACTTTTGTATTCACATTTATGTTTGCATACTATATATGTGAGTTTCCAATTTAAATAAATTCCTTATATTCAATTACTACACCTTTTAGCTACCAAGTATGCATGAAAGGTATTTTCCTACTCCATATGTGTCTCCATATTCACTTGGTTGTTCTTCGGAAAAACCGGGTGTGACAGTATATGATTTACTACTTTTGTATCTCACCTCGGGGGTTTTCTTGAGCTCGGAGGTCCTGGAAAGTGATCGGCGACAAGGTCCGAGGTGAATTCACGGCGAGGCTCATCGGCGCTGTGTTTGAACCGCAAACCACCGAGTTTTCTGCACCTGCGTGGTTCCCCGGAGGCGGTGGATCAAGACCAGCGAGTTAGATCAGAATTCCCGAGCGAAGATCGAGCATAATTCGCCGGAGAAGCTCGGGTTCTCACCGGAGAGAAAATCGGCGGATCGTGGGAAAAAAGGGACGATGCCGGGGTTTTTATAGACGGGGGAGGGCGGCGGGTTGGTTTAGATCGAGCTGGAGTCTTATGGGACCGTGAGTTGGCTGGGAACGCGCGGTTTTCCGGTCGGTTACGATCGCGCGCGCGCGGGGGAACAGTCCGGGTTTCGGACGATCGGGGGTTAGGGATGACAGGTGGGTCCCGCCTGTCTACGAGAGGGGGCGCGGGCGCGCGACAGCGGGCTGGCGCGGGGGTCCGGTTGGTGGGTTTCGGCCCACTGGCCGGAAAGATTTGTTTTTTTTTCTTTTTCTTTTTCATTTCTATTTTGAGTTTATTTGATTTCCAGTTTGAATTTGAATTTTTGCAACACATGCAACACGTCCAAAATTTTTTAAATTCCCCTCTTGATAGGATTTTGGGGTGTTACAGCTCTACCCTCCCTTAAAAGAAATCTCGTCCTCGAGATTGGTGTTTCTAAGAAAACAACTCCGGAAATTGTGCCTTAAGCTCATCTTCTCGCTCCCAGGTGGCTTCCTCTTCTGAGTGATGCTTCCACTGCACCTTGCACATCTGGATTCTTTTATTTCTTGTGAGGTGTTCCATTGTTTCCAAAATCTTGGATGGTTGCTCGGCATAAGACAAATCCTCAACCACGTCAACCTCATTCATGGGTAACACCTCTTCAGGCGTCCTCAGACATTTCTTGAGCTGTGACACATGGAATACATCGTGCACATCCGATAGGCGAGCCGGTAATTCTAGTTGATACGCCACTTCACCTTTCCTCTTCAGAACTTGAAAGGGTCCGATGTATCGAGGTGACAACTTCCCTTTCACCCTGAACCGATGAAGTCCTCGGATAGGGGACACCTTGAGATAGACATAGTCTCCCACGTTGAAAACGAGCTCTCTTCTCCGTACATCGGCGTAGCTCTTTTGTCGTGTCTGTGCTATCCTCAAGTTGTTGCGAATTTCCCTCACTTTCGCCTCAGCTTCTTGTAGTACTTTGGGACCAAACATTTTACTTTCCCCTGTTTGGTTCCAAAATAGGGGAGTTCTGCACTTCCTCCCGTACAAAGCTTCGAACGGTGACATCTTCATACTAGCTTGATAACTGTTGTTATAGGAGAACTCCGCATACGGTAAGTTCTTATCCCAACTCCAATTGTTTTTGAGTGCACACGCTCTGAGCATATCCTCAAGAATCTGATTGGTTCTTTCCGTCTGCCCGTCAGTTTGGGGATGATAGGCAGAGCTAAAATTCAGATGGGTTCCCAAGGTTTCATGCAACTTCTGCCAGAACCTTGAGGTGAACTGTGTCCCTCGATCCGACACTATCTTCTTTGGCACCCCATGGTAACACACGATCCTTGACATGTACAACTCCGCCAATTTGGATCCGTTGTAGCTTTCTTTCACGGGGATGAAATGAGCTACCTTGGTTAGCCTGTCGATGATGACCCATATCGAATCATATCCTGATTGGGTCCTAGGCAGTCCCACTATGAAATCCATACCGATTTCTTCCCATTTCCATTCAGGCACTTTGAGTGGTTGCAATAGTCCCGCAGGTCGTTGATGTTCTGCTTTCACCAACTGACATGTGTCACATAGGGCAACATGTTCCGCGACATCTCACTTCATGCCATACTACCAATACCTGCTCTTGAGGTCCTGGTACATCTTCGTACTCCCAGGATGAATGGAATAGTCAGAATCGTGAGCCTCCTTCAAAATCAATTCACGGATCTTCTTTACTTCAGGCACACAGATTCTTTTCCCGTGCCACACTGTTCCCTGTTCATCCTCTCTGAAACCAGGGGCTTTATTATCCTTGATGAGTTGCCTGATTTCTTTTATTTTCTCGTCATTCTTTTGACCCTCGCGTATTTCTTGCTCTAGTGTGGAGTCCACTTCCATGGCGATGGCTTCACCACTATTCACAAGGCATAGATTGAGCCTTATAACCTCGTCCTTCAATTCTGCAGGCATGTCCTTCAAGCTCAACTTATTGACCTGCACTTTCCGACTTAAAGCATCTGCCACGACATTTGCTTTCCCAGGATGATAGTTGATGCCCACATCAAAGTCATTGATTAGCTCTAACCATCTCCTTTGTCTGAGGTTGAGATCTGGCTGTGTGAAAATGTACTTTAAACTCTTATGATCCGTATATATCTCTGTCCTCTTCCCCATCAAGTAGTGCTGCCAAATTTTCAACGCGTGTACCACTGCGGCTAGCTCTAGGTCATGTGTAGGATAGTTCTTCTCGTGCTTCCGGAGCTGCCGGGATGCATAAGCCACGACATGCCCTTCTTGCATGAGAGCACATCCCAACCCGTTTCCAGAGGCATCGCAGTACACCGTAAAGTTCTTCTGCATATCTGGCATAACTAGCACTGGGGCTGTTGTCAATCTTTTCTTTAACTCCTGAAAACTCGTCTTACACTGCGGCGTCCATGTGAATGTGATTCCCTTCTCCAACAGTTTGGTGAGGGGTCTCGAGATCTTGGAGAATCCCTCAATAAACCGTCGATAGTATCCAGCCAATCCCAAGAAGCTTCGAACTTCCCCGACATTCTCAGGGGTCTTCCACTTCTATATATCCTCGATTTTGGCGGGATCCACGGAGATTCCTCCCTCCGAGATGATATGTCCTAAGAAGGGAACTCTCTTCAGCCAAAACTCACACTTACTCAACTTGGCATATAGAGTGGTGTTCTCTCAGCCTCTGCAACACCAACCTTAGATGTTTCTCATGTTCCTCTTCATCTTTGGAGAAAACGAGAATGTCATCTATGAAAACCACCACAAATTTGTCCAGATATTCCAGGAATACCTTGTTCATGAGATACATGAAGTATGCCGGGGCATTAGTTAGCCCGAAAGGCATGACAGTGTATTCGTACAGTCCGTATCGAGATACGAAAGCTGTCTTGGGAATATCAGATTGCCTTATCTTAAGTTGGTGGTATCCCGACCTGAGATCAATTTTCGAGAACACACAAGCTCCTCTCAAATTTAATATCACATAGGGTTAAAAAGGTAAACTCACCCCACTACAGGGTCTATTATATTATTTTAAGAATTTCCAGGGGGCTAACTACACATAACAGAGGGGTTTTTCCTAATTTTTATTAAGTCCGGGGGCTAAAACTGATTTTTAAATGAATTTACATGATTTTCTGAAGTTCCAGGGGCTAGATCAGAAGTTTCCGGGGCTAGCTCTTATTTTCCGAGAACCCCAGGGGGTAGCGCGTAAGAATTCCGGCCTTTATAACACGGGGCTGACGTGGACCGTCCGATTTAAAATAGACGGCTGAGATTATAACGTCGAACAGGTACGCGGGGATTTAAATTCTACCGTGCGATTTAAAATAGACGGCGCACAAGCGGCCACGTCGCTCTGATCGAGCACGGGCGGCGCTGCCCGGCGGCGCACGGCGGCGGGAGGCAGCGATCTCGCCAGAGAGTTTCGGATCTTTGTCAGTTCTTCCTAAAACTGTGATTTTATGGCATAGATCGGTGGAGGGGAGGTCGGGGATCTCACCTCGGGGGTTTTCTTGAGCTCGGAGGTCCTGGAAAGCGATCGGCGACGAGGTACGAGGTGAATTCACGGCGAGGCTCGTCGGCGCTGTGTTTTGACACGACCCCATTGGTCCTGTCGAGCCAGGATCACGCTGAGGGGTGCTGCGTTGCACAGCACCGTATAACACACGTCAAAGGTACAAAGCGGAAGCGGAAATTTTATTACATAAACAAGTTTATGAACATGTTTACATCAAAATAAGTTCAGTCTACACTCGCGGGCGTAGACTAAGCATCAAGTGCACGTTCAGCCCTTGAACGTGTCCTTGCTAGCACACACACACACACACTAACTCTGCGGCGTGCACGACTCCCACTCGACGGGGTTCCCCTCCTGGGGTTTCGTCTCCTCTTCGGGAGTCCCTTCCTCATAGAACCCTGCAAAAGCTTCAAACACAAGCAGTGAGCACGAAGGCTCAGCAAGTCTGACCCGTCTTACCTAAACATGGAACTTCTACATGAGGGTACTAGGTTACAAGAGGTAAAAATCATTTGCAAGGACTCGCCTAATTAGTAGAACCTTACTTTCAAGTTTTAGCAGCAGGTTGTGGAGAACCTTACGCTAAGGCACATGAGAGAGCCGCAATCAAACAAGAAACGCATTTCTCTCATGTACTTTGCCCAAAGTTGAAAAGAACTTTAGTTAGCTCTAAGCTACAGCATATCATTAACAGTCAATGTCCAGCTTTCAATCAGCAACATTTTAACATGTGACTAGCCTGTTCTTTCTATGTCACGGTACAGTGAACAAGTGGTACTCACTGACCGCGAGGGACGGCGATTATAATCGATTTACACCTGCAGGGTTACCCGAACAACCCGTCACGTACGCCCGTACTCGACGTTGCCTACAACAACCATCACGGACGCCGTACGCGACTACCTTTCACCCGTTAGCCAAATATTGAACCGGTCCCATCGTCCCGAGCAAGAGGTCTCTGCACGCGCATCTCCGTGTCGCCAGCCGATTTACACCTCGAGCTCTCAACCTACCCTCTGAACGACGGGCAATGCCTCAATAACCAGCTACCCGAGTTATATCAGTTTCCCGGTTCCCATATAGCCGGTAGGTCTTCGGTACTGTTCTAGCTTGTTCAACAGGCCCGCACACGGCTCGGTCCTCAATCGACACAAGCGGAGCTATAGCACACAGGCCCCAAAGTCCTGTTGCCCTTACTCTCTGCTCGGTCTCATCTTTCTTGCCATGTATATCATGTGCTATCTCTACCCGAGCAATGTGCCTCTAGCCTATTCTCGCGAGTAGCTCCAACTACTCGACTTGTACCAAATCCTACTCTATCCTACCAATGCAGTGGCTAACGAGGTTTTCAATCCTAAACCCAACCCATGGTTTTCTTGGCTATGCAGTTGGGTTTCCAATCAAGACTCTAATGCACAGAACAATATTCAAAGATGTGCTCAAAACAATAAACATTTGTAAAAAGGTTAATGCAAACCGGAGCTTGCCTTGCTGCTCTTGGTCGTAGGCTAGCTGTTCCTCCGGAGTAACGAAGTCTAGGACTTCGGGTTCCTCCTCGACCTTAGCGACTACATGATATAAGAAACATATGTATCAATTTAACTGCATTTGTATTAACTTTGAAGTTGTGGAGTCTATAACCCTTGCTAGACAGACCTAATGACTTTGAAACTTTTACTGTGGCTTGGTTACAACCTAAACAGAGACTTGGTCAAGTTTTAGTTGCAGCAAAGCTTATTTGAGCCCTCCACAATTAATTATGTCCTTGACCTTAACTAGAACTCTTAGGGTGTTCTAGGAATTTTCATGAAGCAAACTATGACTTTCTGAAAACTAGATTTTCAGAGGGTTCTAATGGAGTTGGTCTCACTTAATTTGAAGGTTCCTAGCTAAAGTTATGAGGATTTGAAGTTTGAAGGAAATCTGAAAATCGGGGAAAGTTTAAATCTCGCGGGGGCCCGCGGGGACACGTGTCGAGCGCAGAGGTGTCCGGCACCCCGGAGATACCACACATGTCGAGCGCGGAGGTGTCCGGCACACCGTAGCTCACAGGGTATTTGCGCGCCAGCACAACCGATCCCCGGCCACACCCGATCCCGATTTAAATTCTACAGCCGCTGACACGTGGGCCAGCCGGCTTCGTCTTCCTCCCGCCGTTCTCTCGCGCCCGCGCCGCCGACCTCGCCGGAGCAGACTCGGAGCTCGCCGGCTCGCCGCTGCCAGACCTCCCATGGGCTGAGACTCGCCGTTAGGGGTTTATCGACATCGAGGAACACGTCGGTGGTGTCAGGTCGGGCTGGGGGTGACCGGAAATAGCTCGGCGACGTGCCGCGGCCTCGGTGGAGGTTCGGCACTGTCGACCGTGGGTCCTAACCCGCCAACACCCCGAACAAACGGTCCTACAGCATCAGTGTACCTCTAGGAAGCTCGACAAGGTGTAAAAAGGGTTCAGGGATGGCGGCAAGTCGATCGGCACCGTGTGACCGATCGTGTCCGCCATGACCGCCCTTGATCGAGCTCGAAATTCTTTACTCTTAGACAGTTTCACACCACGGATGCAGAAAAGAACTTGATCGCCGGCTAGTCCAGCGTCTACGTGCAAGATTTGATGACCTCCGAAAGATCATAGAGCGAGAATTTAAAGAAACCGTACCGGAAGCTCGGGTTACGGTCGCCGGAGCAAAAACTAGAAATTCTCTGCGGATTCTTCACGGTTGGCTTCCAAACTTGGAGGAGAGCAGCAGGGTGGTCGCGCGCTCCTATTGCCTCTCTTGCTGGACCGTGTAAACGCCTGGGGAACGCTGTCCACGGGCGCCTGACTCTCGGCTGAGGCTAGGCCGCCGCGGTGGCGATCGCTCTTGGGCAAAGGAGGTCGGAACTCAGGGTTTCTGGTGTTGGGGAGGTGAAGTGCGACCTCGGTGGCTGTCTAGTAGCTCAGGAACGAAGGAGGAGATGGTTTTGCTGGTTTTCCCGATTGAGCAAAGAGCTGCGGCGAGAGACAATGCCGCTGCTCGGGTTGCCCGCGAGAAGATAAAGCCGGCCGACTCCTGCTCGGCTGAGGCGGTGCCGGTCGCGTGGGGGCGCGAGCAAGCCGCCCTGGGCGCCAGCGCGCGGAGGGGGAAGCAGCTGGTGGCGCCGGTAGCTGCTCGGTGGCACAGCCGACAGCTGCTCGGTGGAATTTCCCACCGAGACTCTGACTTTGGTTGCAAGTTTCTCCTTCTTCCCTCTATGACATGTGGGTCCCACCCGGGGTTTTAACCTCTGAAATTTACTCCTGATCACTGTAGTGAACAGTGAACCCCACAATACCCCGGGTGATTCAGATTATTCACCCTTGAGCCATTCGAATTGAATAGGATTCAAATTGGATTTGGTTTGAGTGAATTTCAGCACAAGTGCAGTTTTGAATTCAAATGAAGTTTGAATTTGTCCCACTTAGTTCATGTCAAGATCAACTCCAAATGGAGTGAAAATTGGTATGTGGGCTCACAAAAATGTGCTGAGTAAGAATATGCCTCCCACTTTTAAATTCATGGGATAAAAACAGTTTGAATTTGAATATGGTTTCAAACTTCCCTCTTCCTAACTATACCCAAAATGACCTAAAAAGGGTTTTGAATTTGGGTGAAACTTGGCATGGACATCCTTAGCAAAATGTAGGAGTTTTCATATGTCCAGCCCCCCCCCCCCTTATATCACATGTGTGAAATACCACTTTGGCAATGTGTGAGTTTGTTCTCTAATGAGCATGTTGATAATTGTTACTTGCTCTTCATTTGTGTTCATCATCCTTCCTCAAATGAGGTGTGTGGTGTGGTGATGAACACTGCAATTGTGTGTCAAAAACTGAGGCCCTTACATTCCTCGCCCCTTAAAAGAATCTCGTCCCGAGATTATAAGGTGAAAATGAGAGAGAGGATGGTGGAAAATTACCGGATATGCGATGTGAAAAATTCGGGGTAGTTATTGCGAAGGAATTCTTCGCTCTCCCATGTTGCTTCGTCCATGGAGTGATTACTCCATAGAACCTTGTAGAACCACAACGTACGGTTGCGTGTGGTTTGGGCCTTTTCATCAATAATCTGCACCGGTTCCTCCCGATAGGTGAGATCCGGTTGCAGTTCTTCAATATCCTCCAGCTGAACGGTAGTTGATAGCTTAAGACACTTCCTCAGCTGGGAAATGTGAAAGACGTCGTGCACACCGGAAAGTGCTTCTGGTAACTTCAGCCGGTATGCCACTGATCCACATCTTTCGGTAATCTGAAATGGACCGATGAATCGGGGTGCCAACTTTCCTCTCACCCCAAATCGGTTTACGCCCTTCATTGGAGACACCCGTAGATATACGCGATCTCCAACTTCGAATTGTAATGGGCACCTTCTCCGGTCCGCATATTGTTTCTGACGGGATTGAGCGGCTTTTAGGTTCGCTTGAATCAGTCGAACCTTTTCTTCCGCATTGTTGACAAGGTCAACCCCGAAGGTAACCCTTTCGCCAGACTCACACCAATTCAACGGTGTGCGGCATTTCCGCCCATATGGCGCCTCGTAAGGTGCCATCTTGATGCTGGCTTGGTACCCATTGTTGTACGAGAACTCCGCTAACGGCAAGTGATCATCCCAATTCTTGCCGTGGTTGATAGCGCAAGCTCGTAGCATGTCTTCTAAAATCTGATTTACCCGCTCGGTTTGTCCATCCGTCTGCGGGTGGTATGCTGAACTACGGATCAGCTTCGTCCCCAAGGCAGCGTGTAGCTGCTCCCAAAAACGGGACACAAATAAAGTGCCCCGATCTGATATGATAGTACGGGGTACGCCGTACAAGCATAGGATCTGTGAGATGTACAGTTCAGCGTACTTCTTGGCGTTGTAGTTGGTGTTGACCGGGATGAAATGGGCAACTTTGGTGAGCCGATCGACGATCACCCACACAGAATCATGTTTATGCAAGGTGGTGGGTAAACCGACGATAAAGTCCATGCTCACATCCTCCCACTTCCAGGCAGGAATGCCCAGGGGTTGCAGCAGTCCCGGTTTCCGCATATGATCTGCTTTCACCCTTCGACATGTATCACACTCGGACACGTATTTTGCAACCTCGCGCTTCATCCGTGTCCACCAAAACTTTCTTCGGAGTTCTTGATACATCTTGTTGCTGCCGGGGTGAATAGAGAACTTTGACAAGTGAGCCTCATCAAAGATCTTCTTCCGTAGTTCCGGGTTTCGGGGTACGACGATCCGGTCCTTGAACCATAGGACGCCGTCTCCGTCCTTCCGGAAACATTTCAACTCCCCACTGTCTACACGTCTCCGCAAATGTGACATGCCCTTGTCATTCTTTTGGGCTGCCGCTATCTCTTCAAGGATGGTGGGGATTAAAGCTAGGTTGTAGAGAGCTCCGTGTGGAATCACATGTAGTGGTGGTTCACTCTCTTCCAACGGTGTGATGGTCAGATTATTGACGTGTGACTTGCGGCTCAGCGCATCTGCCGCTACGTTTGCCTTGCCCGGATGATAATGGATCTCTATTTCGTAATCCTTTATCAATTCTAACCATCTTCGCTGCCTCATGTTCAACTCCTTCTGAGTGAATATGTACTTGAGGCTTTTGTGGTTGGTATATAAATGTACGAGGTTACCGAGTAGGTAGTGTCTCCATATTTTTAGTGCAAGTACCACGGCAGCGAGCTCCAAGTCGTGAGTTGGATAATTTTGCTCATGGTTTCTAAGCTGCCGTGATCCATACGCGACCACTCTTCGGTCTTGCATCAGCACACACCCGAGCCCAATGCCGGATGCATCGCAGTACACATCGAACGGTTTTGTTGTGTCTGGCTGCGCCAAAACCGGTGCAGATGTCAGGTGCTTGACTAAAGCCTTGAATGCTGCTTCACATGCTTGACTCCAAACATATTTGGTAGCCTTCTTCAGCAGCTCTGTCATTGGCTTGGCAATCTTCGAGAAGTTCAGAATGAACCTCCGATAATATCCCGCGAGTCCGAGGAAACTCCGTACCTCATGAACAGTCCTCGGGGATTTCCAATTCAGCACTTGCGTGATCTTGCTCGGGTCCACAGCGATACCCTCCGCTGAGATGATATGCCCGAGGAAAGGCACTTGCGATATCCAAAACTCGCATTTGCTGAATTTTGCGTATAACTTGATCCCGCAGCCGTTGCAAGACTATACGCAGATGTTTCTTGTGATCTTCCTCCGACTTGGAATATACCAGGATGTCGTCGATGAAGACCACGACAAACTTGTCCAGCTCCGTCATGAATACCGAGTTCATCAAGTACATGAAGTGAGCTGGAGCATTGGTGAGGCCAAAGGACATGACCAGGTACTCATAAAGTCTGTACCTCGTCGAGAAAGCCGTCTTCAGAATGTCCTCAGCCCTTATCTTAATCTGATGGTACCCAGATCTTAAATCCATCTTGGAAAAGATCTTTGCTTCGACCAACTGATCAAACAACATGTCGATCCGTGGCAACGGGTACTTGTTCTTGATGGTTACGGCATTTAATGGACGATAGTCCACGCAAAGCCGCAACGTCTCATCCTTCTTCTTGACAAATAATGCCGAACAGCCCCATGGTGAGGAGCTCGGCCTAATAAAACCCTTCTCCAGAAGGTCCGTGAGCTGAGTCTTCAGTTCAGCCAACTCCTTGGGCGCCATCTTGTACGGCCTTCGGGATATTGGCATGGTTCCCGGTGCAAGTTCAATCTTGAACTCCACCTCTCTATCGGGTGGCATCCCCGGCAAATCGTCCGGGAATACATCAGGGAACTCTCGGACCACCGGAATATCTCCCAATCTGATGGTCGTGGCTTGATAGACACTTGGAAGTTTTATTTCTGGACTGTCCAGAAATAATGAGTGAGAACCGTGCACCTCTGAGTTTAAGTGCACGACTCGAAGGACGGTGTCTAAAACAGCGCCGTGGCGGGTTAACCACGACATCCCTAGGATGACATCGACCTTCTGTCCCTCTAAGATAATGAGAGACGTGGGGTACACTCTACCCGCTAAGCATAATGGTGCTTTGGAGACCATTACGCTTGCTGAAATCTTCCCCCCCCCCCCCCCCCCCCCCGGTGAACAAATTATATATGGACTATCGGTGGGTAGTATTGGCAAACTATGTTTAGCAATGAAAGCTTGGCTAATAAAATTATGCGTGGCGCCTGAATCAAACAGTACTATAGCGAGATGCTGGTGGAGTTGGAACATACCCGCAAGGATTGGCTCGCCCTCCGTCACGTCCTCAATGGCAAGTTGGTGGACAGTGCCGGGCCTAGGGTTTGCCCGCCGCGCATTAGTAGGGTTCCGGGGTTGATTCCTCCCCGGAAACTGTGGTGCCACTCCGCCGCCTTGCCTCTCCGGGCAACTGCTCACGAAGTGTCCTGGACGACCACACTTGTAACATGTGGCCGCTGCTGGTGGAGTACTCGGTGGACGAAATCCCGGCATGCGTTGCGGAGGTGCAAACGCACGAGGCATCGCCCGCTGCTGCTGTTGTTGTTGCGGTGGTACTGGCAGTGCCGGCCGGAATGCCGGTGAAGAGTACGGCCGACTGCGGAACGGCATCGACCGCTGTGGTGGCTGCCAGCGTGGACCTGATGGTGGGCGATTCACCATCCGAAACTTCTGAGAAGGACCGCCTCCTTCTCCGCTTCTCTGCGGCGTGCTTCGCTTTCGCTCTGCCGCCGCCAACTCCTTGCCGGAGTCCTCCTGAACAATCGCAGCATCAATGATGTCGTTGAGGCTGCCGCGATTGAACATCGCCAACTTGTCCTTCAGGAGCGGGTTAAGCCCCTGGTAAAAATGGTCTCGCCGCTTCTCGTCTGTATCCGCGTGATACGACGCGTAGAGCGCGAGATCGTTGAACGCTCTGGAGTATTCCAGCGCGTTCCGGCTCCCTTGTTGCAGGTGTAGGAACTCCTGCGTCTTCCTCTTCATCAGACCTGGTGGTATATGATAGGCCCTGAAGGCCGTCCGGAACTCCGCCCAGGTCATCACTCGGTCGGTGGGCTGTGAAGCACAGAAGTTGGCCCACCACGCGCTCGCGGATCCTTGGAGCTGCTGGACCGCGAACTGAGTCTTGCGCTGCTCGCTGATCTGGAGCAGCCCGAACTTCATTTCTATGGCGCGGAGCCAGTTGTCCGCGTCGAGTGGTTCATCCGCCCTTGAGAATACAGGGGGATGAGTCGCCAGGAAGTCGGAGTAGGAGCTCTGTTGGCGCTCCTCACGATCTTGACGTCTCTCTGGGCGAGACGTATTGGCGATGAGAGTCTGCAGCAACTCTGTGTGCTGCTGATGCGAGCCCGCCATTGCCGCGACAATGTCGGCCAATGTAACCGTTGGCAGTGGCGATGGCGGTGTTTGCTGTTGCTGTTGCTGCTTCTGTCCCGAGGAGTCCTCGGGAGGTGGTTGGGAGGTCTCTCCCCCTTGACTGGTACCCCCAACGTCAGGGTTGGCACGAGTACGCGTCATTCTGAAATTCAAAACAGCAGCGATTAGCACATGTCTTACTTAAAATTCCATACGCAACAGTAGGTATTGAAGTGACACATGATTAATTTGCACAACATTCACATATATTGATAAAGAAGAAACTTTATACAAAATACATTATTCTCGGATCTCCGAGAAGTCGTGCTCATGTCGTCACTACCTATACATACGCTACTGTTTACACGACATGTCACCGATTACAAAAGTTGGGTTACGCTACCCTAGCTGCCCTACTTGGCAACCGTAACCCCCTACTCGGAGTGGAACTCGACCTCCTGTGGGTCGTCCTCCTCCGGTACCTCTGCTGGTGGCTCGGGGTCTACCACCTCTTCTCCCATTCCGGGTTCTCCCATGGCTGGAAGACCCAAGACTACCGGTACGCCTAATACCGGGGGCACGAGGTCCTGCAAGGCATGCACCTCGTCCATAGCTTGGTTGTAGTCTTCTTCCCAGCCTTGGCCTTCCTCGATAGCGTCGTCCCGCTCTTGAGCAAGGTCCTCATTCTGCTGGGTTAGGGTCTGCACCAGCTCTTGCAACGCCGCGATGTCAACACGGCTCTCTTTCCTTGCCTTCTTCAGACGACGCAACCGATTGTGTTGTTCATTCAGTCGCTTGATCGTCGGAAGGAGCACATTGCGGAGTGCGCCGTGAGCACTCTCGAAATGATCTCCACGGCTTGTGCTCGCCTTGAGCTTTGTGGCGAGATGTTCCGTATGAACAGCTTGGTTGTCCATCACGGCGTTTCCCGCCCTCATCTGGAGGCTGAGATTTGCCTCCGCGGGGTTGTACCTTGGGCAACTCGGGTCCGTTGCCTCCCGGTACCTTTCTTCCCACACCTGCTGAGCTCGTACCTCCACCAGAACGAGTGCGTATGGAGTGCCCTCCATAGCCTGCACGTGTAGTTGGCAGAAACGTGACATGGTGTCACGGGCTGCCACTTGTCACATCCCTTCCGGTTGTCTTCCTCTCACCGTGACGATGAACGGCACCCAACCGGGTGGCGTAGGTCCTGCAGGAACCTCGACATGGATCGTCCACGTCTTGTTCCCCTATCCGCCTTCTTCCTTGGTGAATTATTGCGGCATCTGGTTGTACCCGAAATATTGGAGCATCTGCCACAATGCTTCCGGGTAGCCGTTACGGTGAGAACAGTGGGACATCACCCACCCGTTCTCCAGTTGCTTATCTGCTGTCATCTGTAAAAATATATTTGAGAAATGTCAAATATTTATTTAAACAGTAACCGCTGAGTTATAACATAAAACATGTCATTGAACCCATAAAATTTGGAAACATAGTTCAAATTTTAAACAGATTTGACTGCTGATCTGCTGTTCCCATGACAGCCCTGACCAGTTTCCATTTCAACCTGGTTTAGGCCATGTTTTAAGGCAAAACTAATTCTGGAGCTCAACATAAAAGTTAAAGCTAACTTCAATAGCTTTCCAGCCAGTATTTGCTTGGCCTAAGATCTGTCCTGGTTCAAAAGTTATGAGATGTCAAAGTTAACAGAATTTCTGGAAACAATTGGACAGCACCTCCCTGCCTTAGGTACTGATTTGATCCAAGAATCCCAGTTACTTCTGTTCCTAATCTGACAAAACTTTCTGTTACAAAGTTGTAACCCATCTCATAGGCTTTCCAGAACTACCTCATTTTCTATTTTTGGATTCTTATGCAGGAAGTTATGCTTAATTTACAGAGAGTCTACAGAGAGTTTTTACTCTGTCCTGTTTTCTGGACAGTTTCAACTCTACTGCATTTTTCGGGTGGTTAAGGGATGAAACACCTTTGGAACTCAACAGAAAGGTTGTAAAAATCTTCCAAAGCTTTCCAGAAATGTATCATATGACCCTAACCTCGAAAGAACTCAACCTCTAACCTCTGATTAACTTCAGCCTTAATTTAGGTGAAAACAGAGTGCTCTGTCCTTAGAACCTATAGTTGAAAACTTGTTAACTTTGATTATCCTGTTTGAGGAAAGGAGTTACACCAAGTTTTACTGCTTTAGATCAAAACTTTCAAGTTTTTAAATGAAGTTGTTCATTTAATGGGGTGTGACGTCGATGCGTCACCAGATTATGTCGGTACTACGTCCTCACAAAGGAAAAACCTATACCGGACTTAGCCGGCTTCGTTAGTTCAGTGGCACTACTCGTCACTCGCACACGGATGCTACACGTCTACCGTTTCGTGGTCAGGCTACCTGCAGAAACTCAAACAATCATCAGACTCGGCTGCACACCGAGCCCGGAATCCATACAGTTAGTACACCCGGCCGTCATCACTCGCCCGGATGTTCTCAAGCCAACCACGCCTTGAGTTACGTGTCCACGTGACGGGGTCTCCCAAGTTGCACCACGCACGCCAGGGATAGACGTTGCTCGAATACCCCAAACGACATGAAGAGTCGTAGAGGATACCAAAGCAGGTCGGATTACCTGCCACCAGTGGGGCTCCATCCTTCAGCTTGTGCGTACTGGTGGACAGCGCTTACGTGCACCCCCCAAGACATGAACGTCCCGAGATGCATGATTTTCCGACATAACAAATAGGTTAATATGCCACTTTCTATATGCTAATAACATCCTTATACGGGCTACTAACTCGTTCCTTACCGGATTTTTGAAAAAGAAGACCTTTGTACTGTGTTAAACCTCAAGCGAGCTCTGATACCAACGCTGACACGACCCCATTGGTCCTGTCGAGCCAGGATCACGCTGAGGGGTGCTGCGTTGCACAGCACCGTATAACACACGTCAAAGGTACAAAGTGGAAGCGGAAATTTTATTACATAAACAAGTTTATGAACATGTTTACATCAAAATAAGTTCAGTCTACACTTGCGGGCGTAGACTAAGCATCAAGTGCACGCTCAGCCCTTGAACGTGTCCTTGCTAGCACACACGCACACTAACTCTGCGGCGTGCACGACTCCCACTCGACGGGGTTCCCCTCCTGGGGTTCCGTCTCCTCTTCGGGAGTCCCTTCCTCATAGAACCCTGCAAAAGCTTCAAATACAAGCAGTGAGCACGAAGGCTCAGCAAGTCTGACCCGTCTTACCTAAACATGGAACTTCTACATGAGGGTACTGGGTTACAAGAGGTAAAAATCATTTGCAAGGATTCACCTAATTAGTAGAACCTTACTTTCAAGTTTTAGCAGCAGGTTGTGGAGAACCTTACGCAAAGGCACATGAGAGAGCCGCAATCAAACAAGAAACGCATTTCTCTCATGTACTTTGCCCAAAGTTGAAAAGAACTTTAGTTAGCTCTAAGCTACAGCATATCATTAACAGTCAATGTCCAGCTTTCAATCAGCAACATTTTAACATGTGACTAGCCTGTTCTTTCTACGTCACGGTACAGTGAACAAGTGGTACTCACTGACCACGAGGGACGGCGATTATAATCGACTTACACCTGCAGGGTTACCCGAACAACCCGTCACGTACGCCCGTACTCGACGTTGCCTACAACAACCATCACGGACACCGTACGTGACTACCTTTCACCCGTTAGCCAAATATTGAACCGGTCCCATCGTCCCGAGCAAGAGGTCTCTGCACGCGCATCTCCGTGCCGCCAGTCGATTTACACCTCGAGCTCTCAACCTACCCTCTGAACGACGGGCAATGCCTCAATAACCAGCTACCCGAGTTACATCAGTTTCCCGGTTCCCATATAGCCGGTAGGTCTTCGGTACTGTTCTAGCTTGTTCAACAGGCCCGCACACGGCTCGGTCCTCAATCGACACAAGCGGAGCTATAGCACACAGGCCCCAAAGTCCTGTTGCCCTTACTCTCCGCTCGGTCTCATCTTTCTTGCCATGTATATCATGTGCTATCTCTACCCGAGCAATGTGCCTCTAGCCTATTCTCGCGAGTAGCTCCAACTACTCGACTTGTACCGAATCCTACTCTATCCTAGAAATGCAGTGGCTAACGAGGTTTTCAATCCTAAACCCAACCCATGGTTTTCTTGGCTATGCAGTTGGGTTTCCAATCAAGACTCTAATGCACATAACAATATTCAAAGATGTGCTCAAAACAATAAACATTTGTAAAAAGGTTAATGCAAACCGGAGCTTGCCTTGCTGCTCTTGGTCGTAGGCTAGCTGTTCCTCCGGAGTAACGAAGTCTAGGACTTCGGGTTCCTCCTCGACCTTAGCGACTACATGATATAAGAAACATATGTATCAATTTAACTGCATTTGTATTAACTTTAAAGTTGTGAAGTCTATAACCCTTGCTAGACAGACCTAATGACTGTGAAACTTTTACTGTGGCTTGGTTACAACCTAAACAGA
Source organism: Neostapfia colusana (assembly GCA_030760725.1). Lineage (NCBI taxonomy): Eukaryota > Viridiplantae > Streptophyta > Magnoliopsida > Poales > Poaceae > Neostapfia > Neostapfia colusana. The sequence goes on from JASWHV010000011.1 coordinate 80,812,156, forward strand.
GACTTGGTCAAGTTTTAGTTGCAGCAAAGCTTATTTGAGCCCTCCACAATTAATTATGTCCTTGACCTTAACTAGAACTCATAGGGTGTTCTAGGAATTTTCATGAAGCAAACTATGACTTTCTGAAAACTAGATTTTCAGAGGATTCTAATAGAGTTGGTCTCACTTAATTTGAAGGTTCCTAGCTAAAGTTATGAGGATTTGAAGTTTGAAGGAAATCTGAAAATCGGGGAAAGTTTAAATCTCGCGGGGGCCCGCGGGGACACGTGTCGAGCGCGGAGGTGTCCGGCACCCCGGAGATACCACACGTGTCAAGCGCGGAGGTGTCCGGCACACCGGAGCTCACAGGGTATTTGCGCGCCAGCACAACCGATCCCCGGCCACACCCGATCCCGATTTAAATTCTGCAGCCGCTGAGACGTGGGCCAGCCGGCTTCGTCTTCCTCCCGCCGTTCTCTCGCGCCCGCGCCGCCGACCTCGCCGGAGCAGACTCGGAGCTCGCCGGCTCGCCGCTGCCGGACCTCCCATGGGCTGATACTCGCCGTTAGGGGTTTGTCGACGTCGAGGAACACGTCGGTGGTGTCAGGTCGGGCTGGGGGTGACCGGAAATAGCTCGGCGACATGCCGCGGCCTCGGTGGAGGTTCGGCACTGTCGACCGTGGGTCCTAACCCGCCAACACCCCGAACAAACGGTCCTACAGCATCAGTGTACCTCTAGGAAGCTCGACAAGGTGTAAAAAGGGTTCAGGGATGGCGGCAAGTCGATCGGCACCGTGTGACCGATCGTGTCCGCCATGACCGCCCTTGATCAAGCTCGAAATTCGTTACTCTTAGACAGTTTCACGCCACGGATGCAGAAAAGAACTTGATCGCCGGCTAGTCCAGCGTCTACGTGCAAGATTTGATGACCTCCGAAAGATCATAGAGCGAGAATTTAAAGAAACCGTACCGGAAGCTCGGGTTACGGTCGCCGGAGCAAAAACTAGAAATTCTCTGCAGATTCTTCACGGTTGGCTTCCAAACTTGGAGGAGAGCAGCACGGTGGTCGCGCGCTCCTATTGCCTCTCTTGCTGGACCGTGTAAACGCCTGGGGAATGCTGTCCACGGGCGCCTGACTCTCGGCTGAGGCTAGGTCGCCGCGGTGGCGATCGCTCTTGGGCAAAGGAGGTCGGAACTCGGGGTTTCTGGTGTTGGGGAGGTGAAGTGCGACCTCGGTGGCTGTCTAGTAGCTCAGGAATGAAGGAGGAGATGGTTTTGCTGGTTTTCCCGATTGAGCAAAGAGCTGCGGCGAGAGACAATGCCGCTGCTCGGGTTGCCCGCGAGAAGATAAAGCCGGCCGACTCCTGCTCGGCTGAGGCGGTGCCGGTCGCGTGGGGGCGCGAGCAAGCCGCCCTGGGCGCCAGCGCGCGGAGGGGGAAGCAGCTGGTGGCGCCGGTAGCTGCTCGGTGGCACAGCTGACAGCTGCTCGGTGGAATTTCCCACCGAGACTCTGACTTTGGTTGCAAGTTTCTCCTTCTTCCCTCTATGACATGTGGGTCCCACCCGGGGTTTTAACCTCTGAAATTTACTCCTGATCACTGTAGTGAACAGTGAACCCCACAATACCCCGGGTGATTCAGATTATTCACCCTTGAGCCATTCGAATTGAATAGGATTCAAATTGGATTTGGTTTGAGTGAATTTCAGCACAAGTGCAGTTTTGAATTCAAATGAAGTTTGAATTTGTCCCACTTAGTTCATGTCAAGATCAACTCCAAATGGAGTGAAAATTGGTATGTGGGCTCACAAAAATGTGCTGAGTAAGAATATGCCTCCCACTTTTAAATTCATGGGATAAAAACAGTTTGAATTTGAATATGGTTTCAAACTGCCCTCTTCCTAACTATACCCAAAATGACCTAAAAAGGGTTTTGAATTTGGGTGAAACTTGGCATGGACATCCTTAGCAAAATGTAGGAGTTTTCATATGTCCAGCCCCCCCCTTATATCACATGTGTGAAATACCACTTTGGCAATGTGTGAGTTTGTTCTCTAATGAGCATGTTGATAATTGTTACTTGCTCTTCATTTGTGTTCATCATCCTTCCTCAAATGAGGTGTGTGGTGTGGTGATGAACACTGCAATTGTGTGTCAAAAACTGAGGCCCTTACATGTTTGAACCGCAAACCACCGAGTTTTCTGCACCTGCGAGGTTCCCCGAGGCGGTGGATCAAGACCAGCGAGTTAGATCAGAATTCCCGAGCGAAGATCGAGCAGAATTCGCCGGAGAAGCTCGGGTTCTCACCGGAGAGAAAATCGGCGGATCGTGGGAAAAAAACGGGACGATGCCGGGGTTTTTATAGACGGGGGAGGGCGGCGGGTTGGTTTAGATCGAGCTGGAGTCTTCTCGGACCGGGAGTCGGCTGGGAATGCGCGGTTTTCCGGTCGGTTACAATCGCGCGCGCGGGGGAACAGTCCGGGTTTCGGACGATCGGGGGTTAGGGATGACAGGTGGGTCCCGCCTGTCTGCGAGAGGGGGCGCGGGCACGCGGCAGCGGGCTGGCGCGTGGGTTGGGTGGGCCGGCTGGTAGGTTTCGGCCCACTGGCCGGGAAGATTTGTTTTTTTCTTTTTCTTTTTCTTTTTCATTTCTGTTTTGAGTTTAATTTGAATTCCAGTTTGAATTTGAATTTTATCAACACATGCAACACGTCCAAAAAATTTTAAATTCCCCTCTTGACAGGATTTTGGGGTGTTACATTTTGCGAGCCAGTGCCCGAAGAGAGGTCCTGGACAACCAAGCAATGTGCCCAAGCAGAACCCACGGCCGAACGGAGGAGCCAATCAAGGAAACCGTGGACAGCAGAACTACGCTCGCGGCAACGTGAACCATGTCTCTGATGAGGAAGCGCAACAGGCTGAGGACGTCGTGATTGGTATGTTCCTTGCCAACTCCAACCCAGCCACCATTCTATTTGATTCCGGAGCATCGCATTCATTCATATCATCCAAGTATGTTGCCAAGTATAATATACCCATATCACACTTGAAATATACTATGTTGGTTAATTCTCCCGGTGGATAGATGAGGACTAATATAGTATGTCCGAAAGTAAACCTTAAAATAAGGGGGGTAGACTTCCTTGCCAACCTCATTGTTTTGGATTCCCAAGGGCTTGACATAATATTTGGAATGGATTGGTTAAGCAAGCACAACGGAGTAATCCAATGTGCTGAGAGGAGCGTGCAGTTGACAAACGAGCACGGTACTCGCATTGAGTTTGAGTCAGCCCAACCGGTAACCGAGAAGGCAACGTTGAACCACGTCGAAGAGGCAACATCGGAAAGCATTCCGGTGGTTCAAGAATTTTCGGACGTGTTACCGGAAGAACTTCCAGGTATGCCACCTGACGAGGACATTGAGTTTTCCATTGACTTGGTACCCGGAACTGCACCTATAGCAAAGAGACCATATAGGATGCCCGTTAATGAACTAGTGGAGCTCAAGAAGCAAATTCAGGAGCAGCTAGAGAAGGGTTTTATACGCCCAAGTTCATCACCGTGGGGAGCCCCCGTGCTCTTCGTGGACAAGAAGGATGGGACCCAAAGGATGTGTGTGGATTATAGGTCTCTCAATGAGGTGACGATCAAGAACAAATACCCTCTGGCCCGTATAGAGGACCTATTCGACCAGATGAAAGGAGCCGAGTGTTCTCCAAGATTGATCTTCGGTCTGGATACTTCCAGCTGAAGATTAAGCCCTCCGATATACCCAAGACTGCCTTTCGAACACGGTATGGTTCGTATGAATATACCGTCATGTCTTTTGGGTTAACAAATGCACCTGCATATTTCATGTACCTCATGAACAAGGTCTTCATGGAGTACTTGGACAAGTTCATCGTGGTTTTCATCGACAATATCATGGTGTATTCGAAAAGTGAGGAGGAACATGAAGAACACTTGAGATTGACATTACAGAAGCTGCGAGAGCATCAATTATATGCCAAGCTCAGCAAGTGTCAATTTTGGCTAAAGGAGATATCGTTCCTAGGCCACATTATCTCCGAGGAAGGAGTATTGGTTGATCCCGGAAAAGTGGGAGATGTTCTGAAGTGGAACCAACCGCAAAACGTGAGGGATATTCGGAGTTTTCTTGGGATGGTTGGATACTACCGACGTTTCATCAAGGACTTCTCCAAGATAGCGAAACCTATGATGGAATTGCTAATGAAAGGAAAAAAATTCCAATGGACACCAGCGTGCCAAGAAAGCTTTGAGGAGCTCAAGAAGAGGCTAACCACAGTGCCAGTTTTGGTATTGCCGGACGTGAGCAAGAGCTTTGACATATATTGTGACGCATCCAGACAAGGGCATGGATGTGTGCTCATGCAAGAGGGACAAGTGGTAGCCTATGTGTTGAGACAACTCAAGAAGCACGAGCTCAATTACCCCACACATGACTTGGAACTCGCAGCCGTGGTGCATGCATTAAAGATTTGGAGACATTATATCCTTGGCCACCGATGTTGAGATCTATACGGATCATAAAAGCCTCAAGTACATATTCACCCAAACGGATTTGAATTTGAGGCAACGTCGATAGTTGGAGCTCATCAAGTACTATGATGTTGGAATCAACTATCACCTCGGAAAGGCCAATGTAGTAGCCGATGCATTGAGCCGGAAGGGAGCATGTCACCAACTCACGGTTCGGGAGCTACCGCCCGAGCTGCGCAAGGAGTTTGAACGGTTACATCTTGGATTTTTGAACGAGATAGAAGTGATGAAACTCCACTCTTCATTGGAACAAGAGATAAGAGATGGCCAAGCTACGGATGAGGAGATCAAGGAGATCAAGGAAAGGATCCGACAAGGAATAGAAAAGGACTTCAAGGAAGACGAGAAGGGTACGCTTTGGCTAGGAAAAAGGATTTGTGTAAAGAGGCACATGACTCGCCTTATTCCATACATCCCGAAAGTACCAAGATGTACAAGGACCTAAAAACTTGTTATTGGTGGGATGGTATGAAAAGGGACATAGATGAGTATGTTGCCTTATGCGACACATGCCAACGGGTGAAGGCCGAACATCAAAGACCCGTTGGACTGTTGCAACCCTTAAAGGTACCCGAGTGGAAGTGGGAAGACATCAGTATGGATTTCATCATCGGATTGCCACGCACTCGATCGGGTTACGACTCAATCTGGGTAATCGTTGACCGATTGACGAAAACCGCTAATTTTCTTCCTGTTAAAACCACGTACCGCGTGGAAGATCTAGCCGAGCTATACATGGTGCAAATCGTGTGCCGCCATGGAGTCCCGAAGAGGATAGTATCAGATCGGGGTTCTCAGTTTACCTCTAGTTTCTGGAGGAAGCTGCACAAGGCTATGGGTACACAACTAGATTTTAGCTCCGCTTATCACCCGCAAACCGATGGGCAAACCGAGAGGACAAACCAAATTTTGGAGGACATGTTGAGAGCTTGCACTTTGAAACATGGGCGTAGTTTGGATAGGAGCTTGCCATACGCTGAGTTCTCCTATAACAACAGCTATCAAGCCAGCTTGAAGATGACACCTTTTGAAGCATTCTATGGTAGACGGTGTAGAACGCCGTTGTTTTGGAACGAGACTGGAGAGAACCAAGTATTTGGACCTGAAGTGCTACAAGAAGCTGAGAAGCAACTCCAAACAATACGGGAGAACTTGAAGGCTGCTCAGTCACGACAGAAAGGCTATGCGGACAATAGGGGAAGCAAGTTGACTTTTGAAGTAGGAGACTTCGTATACCTTAAGGTATCGCCTATCCGAGGTCAACGACGTTTCAACGTCAAAGGCAAGTTAGCTCCTCGCTACATCGGGCCATTTAAAATTTTGGACAAGCGAGGAGAAGTAGACTATCAACTAGAGCTCCCAACACACCTCTCCAACGTGCATGACGTGTTTCATGTATCCCAGCTCAAGAAGTGCTTGAGAGTACCAGAAGAACAAGTACCGACGGATGAGCTTGAGCTTCAAGAGGATCTGACCTATGTAGAGCACCCTGTCCGAATTTTGGACGTGAAGGAAAGGGTCACGAGGAACAAAGTGATCCGTTGGTGCAAGGTACAATGGAGCCATCACACAGAAGCTGAAGCCAGAAGAGAACGTGAAGAAGACCTTAAGGCAGAATTCCCTCATCTATTCTCCACTAGCAAATCTCGAGGGTGATATTCAATTTAAGGGGGGTAGATTTGTGACACCCTCAATGATTTGTGACACCCTCAATTTTGATTTCTGCATGCATTCATATTTTATATAGAGAAAACATTTTAAAAGAAGTGGAAGCAGAAAAAGAATCACAAAGATAGCCAAAAAGAGCAAATTCCAGTTCACCGAGAGCACCGAAGACAACTCCCGCGGTCCGCAGGTCACGTGGCGCCTTCGGAGCTCATCCCCGCAAAAGGGGGAGAGGTCCGCCGCTAACTGGCTATGTGGCAGGCTCGGAGCTTACCTCTGAAAAAGGGGCGAGGTCCGACCCTATGGGACACGTGTTGCTCCCGGAGCTAGCCTCTGCGGAGAAGTGAGGCCAGCCCCACAAGACATGTGTCACCTTCGGAGCTAGTCACTGCGGAAGAGAGAGGACCAACCGCACGTGACAAGTGTCGCTCTCGGAACTCACTTCCGAGAGGACCGACCCCATGGGACACGTGTCGCTCTCGGAGCTAACCTCCGAGAGGTCCGGTCCTATTGGACACATGTCACCTTCGGAGCTCGCCTCCGGGAGGTCCGACACTACCGGACACGTGTCACCTCCGGAGCTCATCTCCAGGAGGTCCGACGCTGACAGACACGTGTCAACCTCGGAGCTCAGCTCCGATAAGTAAGGAAGATAGGCGCTACTTGAGACGTGGCATTCTCAGAGCTCACCTTTGAAGAGAGGGGAGGTCCAGAACGGACACGTGGCAAGCAGAACACGTGGAGCCTCCGGAGCTCATCACCACAAAGGTGACGAGATCTGAAGCGGTATTTGCTTCTGTACGCACAGGAATACCGACACGGAAGGAAACCAACACGAATTCCACGTTGCTACCGCACCAAATCAATTGAAGATAAGTTGTTAAGATTCAAAAACAATTTGAATAGGACTCTTATTCAAATTCCGATCAGAGTAGGACTCTTCGTATCCCTCTTATAAATAGAACCCAAAACCTTTGGCCACAACCATGTACTTCTTTTCCATCTCCCGAGTCAACGACTTGGAGCCCTAGCCCCCAACTCGCCGAGCTAAACCCCTTCGCCGGAGTTTGACCACCGGAGAGACCGCCGACGAGCCCGGACCACGATCGCCATCGCCGGAGGAGAGCCGACGATCTGTTTTTATGGAGGAAGGACTCGAAGGAAGTAAGGTAGATCTCCAATACCACCTTACGATATCATCACATTTTCTTTGCATCTGTTCTTCGATCTTTTTGAACAGAAGCTTTTCCGTATGGACAGATCACGTGTTGATCGGTTTGATCTAGATTTTGTGACGAGATCATCGCCACATCCACATTTAATCCTTACACCTCTGTTCATCACAAAACCCCATGCAAACCCATGCAAGCCATGCAAGAATGCGTACGAACCGATCTAATGAAAACAACATCATAGGATTAGCATGCATATGCACCATTGCATCTTGAGTAAAGTTTGTGCATGATGATTGCTTGCTATGAATCTTGTATGTGCGTGATCATAAATAGAAGGACAAGCTCAGGGAGCTATCTACAAAGGATTTCAGCACCAGGAATTCGAGATCCTAGAGCAATAGAAGCCGCAAGAACAAGGCAAGTGCCCTTTGACCATATTGATCCCATATTTTGGAACACTGTTTTGTTTGCGAAAAAGGTGTGTGTGCTTGAGTCAACTTGATGGGAAAACCTTTCATAGGAGTTACTAGTTTTGTTAACCACCCTTGTCGCCAGGGAAGTTTATGAGTTGGGTATGGTCGTTTTTGCTTTTTGCTTCACTAATCTACGGGATATGAGAAGCGATAGAATGTGTCTAGCTACTGCACTCATATGAATAAAGATAATGAGAACTTGATGTTGATAATGAACATGAATCGGGGAAGATCTAGGCAAGCTTGGTTTGTGGATGAGGTAGAATGAGATGGTGGTTTACTTGCCATAGATCTAAGGACCGGTTCATGCCAGCCATGCCAGGATAACAGTGCCACCACAAGGCCAAATATGGGTGCGGCTTAGCTGACTAATTAGGTAAGTTGCTAGATTATTATGGACCGTGGAAGGCGCGGGAAATGGGAGTCGAGTGAGAACTGCCCCGGGAACTGCATGGCACAAGAGGGGGCCCGTGGGTGGGAGAATTGGAGATTCTAGCCTGCTGGTGAAACCTTAGTGAGTCCATAAATCTAGTAGCCCCTTTGTAAAGGCTATTTTGTGATCTCTTGGCCATACACCAACGGTTGTGTACTGGTATAATGGAGGTTGTGCAGTCGCCGATGGGTGACGAAATCACAAACTTGTGGGTAAAGTGGTGCCACCTCTGCAGAGTGTAAAACTATCATGATAGCCGAGCTTATAGTCACAAGCGCCTGGACAACTCACATGATTAGATGGGATGGTTATTGGAATGGTTTTTGGTTTGGTTATTGGTTTGGTGATGGTTTGGTCTTTGGATTTGGTTTTCGAGACTGTTGAGTCCGGGTAATGAGATTGGTTGCATGACTGTTGAGTCATGGCAATGAGATTTGATCTCGGTTATGAGATGGAATTGAATATGAGATGATATGGTAGTGAATACGAGATGGTATTCATGAGCATGTGAAAAGTTGAGAAAGATAAATCGTTCGGATGAAAAGTAGTGAATCATGATGGAGGTATGTTGATGTTTAAATACATGTTGGGATTACATTCACTTAAAGCTAGTTGTTGTTTTTATCATGATTTGTGAAATAAACTTTGCTTTTATGCAATTAACCTTTTTATACATACCTTGTTGTCAGCTACATGTCATACTTTCCGCACTTGCTGAGTACGTCATGTACTCACCCTTGCATTATCATACATCATCAGCAACAGGAGAGGAGTACAATGAAGACCAAGTGGAGTATTAGGCATGTAATCTACCCTCAACCTTGCCTGTGGAGTAGACATGGAGCCGCTGCTGCTGCTTAGTTTGCTTCCGCTATAGTTTAGAAGACTTCCGCTGCTAAAATAAGACTTTCGCTGCTAAGATAAGACTTCCACTGCTAGAATGAGTCTGAGACTCATGAGGCATTGTAATAAACCCTGTTATTCGTGGTTATATATATTCTGAATTCAGTTTGTGGGATGCATGTTTACGTGTGATGAACATCCTGGGCACACATATGCATCAGTCTCGGTTCCGAGAGGTTTTTCTTCTTGGGATAGGGGCGTCACACGTGTTATGTGGCACCCAACAACACACATTTAAGGAAACTATGTATTACATAAATCAAAAGAGGAATCTTACAGATGTTCTTTGTAAATAATTTACATCAAATAGCTACAGCGGAAGACTATAATCAGCTCACGTCGAATAACTAATGAGCACTCGAGAAGAGGTTCGGCACGCGGACTCCTATCGCTAGAAACACGAAGACATTGCAGCGGCTGGGTTCTCCATGTGTTACATGACTCGGAAGTCTCCGAGTCTCACCGGACAACCTTCTTCATAAGCGTCGATGTTAACCTGCAAAATCACTCATATAGCAAGCGTGAGCACATAGGCTCAACAAGACTTAACCGTCTCTCCAAAAGGCATGCAACTCTACATGAAGGTAACTTAAGACAATAAACAAGTAAGTTGCATAAAGACTCGCCTACACGTTCATCCTTAACTTTCAGATTTTAGCCATCACAGTGGTGACCTTGCGCTAAGCAACATTGGAAATCCACAATTAAACAAGAAATGCTTCATTCCAATGTTACTTGTTCCAAGGTGGAAAATTAACTTTAATTTGCTCTATCACTACTTCATACATGGTTTTTATGAAATTCCAATTATCATAGCAGCATATAAAACTTGCAAACTATTATCACATAAATTGATTACTACGTCACAACACAGTGAGCAAGCAGTACTCATATCCGCGAGGGGCGGTGATTCAAATCAAACACTGCCCGGATTACTCGACACATACGCCCGCCTCTGAAGACCCAAAGCTGGCGTCCTTCATTACGTCGTATGTGGCAACCTTTCTGTAACACCCTCAAATTCATTTCCATACATTGCATACATTTTTCATGCAGAGAAACATTATAAAAGAAGTAGAAATGGAGAAAAAATTATAGAAATGGAGAAAGAACTATAGAAATAGAGAAAGAACCATAGAAATGGAGAAAAGAACCATATAAATGGAGAAAGAACCATAGAAATGGAGGAAGGAATCATAGAAATGGAGAAAGAACCATAGAAATGGAGGAAAAACACAGAAATGGAGAAGGGAACATAGAAATGGAGAATGGGGCATAGAAATGGAGAAGGGCAATGTAGAAATGAAGAATGGGACATAGAAATGGAGAGGGGAATGTAGAGATGGAGAATGGGACATAGAAATGAAGAGGGGAATGTAGAAATAGAGAATGGGACATAGAAATGGAGAGGGGAATGTAGAAATGGAGCAAGTGACATAGAAATGGTGAGGAATGGGAAAAAATAGCTGAAATGAGCCATTCCCAATTCCCCCCCAAAATTTCTAAATTCCCCAATTCCCAAAAAGGGGAATTTTCCTAACATTTTGGGAATAAAATCCCCAAGGCTGCCACACCACAAGAGATAAGTTTGTTAAGATCCAAAAAAATTGAATAGGACTCTTATTTGAGCTCCAATTGGAGTAGGACTCTCCCTTCTCCCCTTATAAATATAACCCCCACCCCCTGGCCGAAATCCTCTCTATTTTGGACGTCCCCCCTGCTGCCAAGCCCCCTTCCTTGCTGCCATTACGCCAAGTTCCCCCTTGCCGGAATTTGGCCACCGTCGAGCTCCGTCGAGCCCCGCCGTCGCCAGAGAAGAAGCCCGACGATCTGTTCTGCCCTAATCTTTAATAGAAAAATTCCCCACTGCTGCCATTGCTAGGAGGAAGGCCCTGCCACCAAAAGGAAGTGAGGTAGTTCACCATTACCCATCTTACGACATCGCCGCTGTTTCTACGCATCCGTTTTCTTCGCCCCCTTCGAGCAGAAACTTTTACGTGTGGACAGATCGTGTTTTGATCAGTTTTTGACGGTGGAATTGATCTAGATCTTGAGTCAAGATCATCACCACGTCCACACTTGATCCCAGCACCCTTGTTCATCATAAAACCCCATGAAAGCCCGTTAAAACATGCAAGAACACGTACAAACTGGTTTAATAAAACAACACCATAGGATTTGCATTCATCTACCCCATCGCATCTTGAGTAAAGTTTGTGCATGATGATTGATTGCTGTAAATTTTGTATGTGCGTGATCAGAAGAACAAGCTCAAGAGGCCATCTACGAGGAACTACAGCACCAAGACTTTGAGACGCTTGAGCAACAAGAGCCACGGGAGCAAGGCAAGTTCCCCTTGACCATATTGATCCTATATTTTTTGAAACTGTTTTATTTGAAAAAACATGTATGCTTGAGTCAACTTGATGGGACACCCTTTTATAGGAGTTTACTAGTTTTGTTAACCATCCGTGTCGCCGGGAAAGTTTATGATTCGGGTATGGTCGTTTTTCCCTTTTTGCTTCGCTTAATTCATGAGATACGGGAAGCTGAAATAAAACATGTCTAGCTACTGCACTCATATGAATAATGATGATAATATCTTGATGATGTTGATGGGCATGGAATCGGGGAGATCTAGGCAAGCTTGGTTCATGAATGTTGCTGGATGAGATGGTGGTACTTGCCATAGATCTAAGGACCGGTTCATGCCAGAATATGCTAGGAAAACAGTGCCACCACAAGGACAAGTATGGGTGCAGCTTAGCTGATTAATTAGGTGTGTTGCTAGCTTGTTATGGACTGTGGATGGCGCGGGGAATAGGAGTCGAGGAGGACTGCCCTGGGAACTGCATGGCACAAGAGGGGGCCGTGGGTGGGAGAATGGTGATTCAAGCCTGCCGGTGAAACCTCAGTGAGTCCATACATCTAGTAGCCCCTTTGTAAAGGCTATTTTGTGATCTCTTGGCCATACGCCGACGGTTGTGTACTGGTATAATGGAGGTTCTGCAGTCGCCGGTGGGTGATGAAATCACGAACTTATGGGTAAAGTGATGCCACCTCTGCAGAGCGTAAAACTATCATGATAGCCGTGCTTCCGGTCACAAGCACCTAGCCAACTTCCATGATTAGAGGGGAAACTTGGGATGGTTATTCGGTATGGTTGTGGTATGGTCATTGGGATTTACTTTGGGACTGTTTTGAGTCATGATAATGAGTTTGGTTTCGGTTATATGAATATGAGATGGTTATGAATGTTTAGGAGAATGAGATGGACTTGAGAAATATTAATGGCTGAATGAGACTTGATAAGTGGTGAATTATGATGAGAAAATGTTGCTGAATTAGTTGGTCATGTTGGGATAAATTTCACTTAGAAATAGTTGCTGTTTTATCATGTTTGTGAAAGAAAATTTCCTTGCTGCAATGAGCCTTTTTATTCCATACCTTGTTGTAAGCTACATGTCATACTTTTCCCGCACTTGCTGAGTATGACATGTACTCACCCTTGCATTACCACATATACATCAGCTACAGGAGGTGAGTACTTCGTGGACCATGTGGAGTACTAGGTGTGCGAACTACCGTCAACATGCCTGTGGAGTCGAAGATGGAGCCTGCTGTCTTTAGTCACTTTCCGCTATCGTTTAGAGTCTTCCGCTGCAAGAATAAGTTAGATATTCATGAGTGAGACATCGAGTCATTGTAATAAAGTACTTAAACCCTATTTATTTGTGGTTATATTCTGAATTCAGTTTGTGGATTACATGTGTATGTGTGATGAACATCCTGGGCACACATGTATTCACTTGGTTCTATTTTCGGAACCGGGTGTCACAGATTGGTATCAGAGCCACGTTGACTGTAGGACGCAAGCCTAGGTAGAATGGACACTCTAAAACACATAGGAACACCCTTCTAAACTGCTGTTTTTGAAAATTGCTTGCTGCTGCACTTTAATTGTCAATTCAGCCACCGCAAGGTGCTATTTTCATCCCCTCTTTTTCTCTTCTATTGGACAGCAACACTTTTGCTTTCTTGCTTCATAGCTTCTGAAGTTTTGGAATTATTTTATCCTTCTCTAAAGTTCTCATGTCTTATTTATAGATCCCGGTGACTAGGAGCACGACACGCGTAAGTACTCGTCCACCACCACGTGGGAGGAGGTGAAGATGGAACCTCATGATGAAGATGAAGTCAATAGCTCTATGCATGAGGAAGAGGACCCGGAAGAGGTGGAACCATTCGAAGACGACATGGAAGATGATCCACAAGAACGGCATTGGTACGTACCTCAGGAGGACTTTCTCGCGGGCTTACACCCCGTGGAGCCTCATGAAGCTATGTCGGGAGGAGATGAATCCAAAGAGGAGCCAACCCATGCTGAGGCCAATATAAAGTGATGAACGGTCCAACTGTTCAGTTCAATAATTCCGGTCTGACGGAATGGAAGGAGGACACATATCCAGGGAGCTCAATGAATTTGTGGATTGCTGCAGCCTATACCCAGAGTATCTCCTCAAGAAAGTCCCTCGTCTCGGACATGAAGAGTGGAAGGCTGAAGTAACCATCCTATCTAACGGTAGGGTTGTCACTCAGCACTTCACACCCACATGGAGAGCTACAAGGGCAGAAGCTATCGATGATGCTGCATGGGAAGCACTCACCGGACTGTGCTATGCCTTCCATGAGCAGCTTGAGGGAACCACTTTTGAGCTGCACCCATGTCGGAAGAGTGGCACAAGGGAGATCATTGGACCTCATGTAACAGCTCTTTCCGACCCACAAGCTGTTGACAAGTCTCAGAGGTTGCTTGTGGAGTTAGGAAACCGCTACACAAGCGCACAAGAAGAGATCCGTTACCTCCGCAAGAAGCTGTATTTGCTGGAGAAACAAGAGGAGACTCGTGCCAACGCGGGAGCAAATAGAGCACCAGCGTCATCTAACCCTACATGGACTGCCGACTCACCATGGCGTGCGCCCATGTATGGACCACCCCTGCCACATGGCGAGAACAGCACCAGTTCTCACGATTAAGTTTAAGCTTCCATTGAATAAAGCTGTAATACGAACGTTAAGATCGCAGTAGATCAAATAGGAGTGGTGTGCAGAATTTTTTTTTATGATGATTGCTTGTGTTTGTGTGCTTGGTGTGAGTTGTGGGACACTTCGGCGAATGTCCATATCCACACATAGTAGAGAGGTGTGAGATGCTTCGGCACTTGTTCACATCCTCATATAGGCTGAAATTAATAAAATAAGTTGCTTAGTTCATATACCTTGATGCATATAGTTGGGAAATCCCTTCTTTCAATTCTGAATTCTATTCCGAGAATAAGCCTTAAAATAAGAGGGTAGACTTTCTCGCCAACCTTATTGTCTTGGACTCCCAAGGGATTGACATAATACATGGAATGGACTGGTTAAGCAAGCACAACGGAATGATTCGATGTGCTCAGAGGATCGTGCAGTTGACGAGTGAGCACGGTACTCGTATTGAGTTCGAGGCAGCCCAATCGGCAACCGAGAAGGCAGCACTGAACCACGTCAAAGAAGCGACATTGGAAAGCATTCCAGTGGTTTAAGAATATTCAGATGTGTTCCCGGAAGAACTTCTAGGTATGCCACCTAACCGGGACATTGAATTTGCCATTGATTTAGTACCCGGAACTGCACCTATAGCGAAGAGGCCGTATAGGATGCCCGCTAATGAACTAGCGGAGCTCAAAAAAAGCAAATTCAGGAGCAGCTAGAAAAGGGTTTTATAGCTCAAGCTCGTCACCATGGGGAGCCCCCGTGCTCTTCGTAGACAAGAAGGATGGGACCCAAAGGATGTGTGTGGATTATAGGTCTCTCAATGAGGTGACGATCAAGAATAAATACTCGCTGTCCCGTATAGAGGACCTGTTCGACCAAATAAAAGGTGCCGAATTTTCTCCAAGATTGATCTTTGGTCAGGATACTTCCAGCTGAAGATTAAGCCCTCTGATATACCCAAGACTGCATTCCGAACACGGTATGGTTCATATGAGTATACCATTATGTCTTTTGGGTTAACAAACGCACCCGCATACTTTATGTACCTCATGAATAAGGTCTTCATGGAGTACTTGGATAAGTTCATCGTGGTTTTTATCGATGAAATCATGGTGTATTCGAAAAATGAGGAAGAACATGAAGAACACTTGAGGTTGACATTGCAGAAACTGCGAGAGCATCAATTGTATGCCAAGTTCAGCAAGTGTTAATTTTGGCTAAAGGAGATATCGTTCCTAGGCCACATCATCTCCGAGGGAGGAGTATCGGTTGATCCTGAAAAAGCGGTAGATGTTCTGAAGTGGAACCAACCGCAGAATGTGAGAGATATTCGGAGTTTCCTTGGGATGGCTGGATACTACTGCCGGTTCATCAAGGATTTCTCCAAAATAGCGAAGCCTATGACTGAATTGCTAATACAAGGGGGGCCTTGGCGCAGTGGTAAAGCTGTCGCCTTGTGACCACGATGTCATAGGTTCAAGTCCTGGAAACAACCTCTTACAGAAATGTAGGGAAAGGCTGCGTACAAAAGACCCAAGTGGGTCGGACCGTTCCCCGGACCCTGCGCAAGCGGGAGCTACACGCACCGGGCTGCCCTTTATTTTATGACTGAATTGCTAATGAAAGGGAAAAGCATTTCAGTGGACACCAGCGTGCCAAGAAAGCTTTGAGGAGCTCAAGAAGAGACTAACCACAGTGCCGGTTTTGGTATTGCCGGACGTGAGCAAAAGCTTCGACATATATTGTGATGCATCAAGACAAGGGCTTGGATGTGTGCTCATGCAAGAAGGACAAGTGGTAGCCTATGCGTTGAGACAACTAAAGAAACATGAGCTGAATTACCCCACACATGACTTGGAACTAGCAGCCGTGGTACATGCCTTGAAGATTTGGAGGCATGCCGATGTGAGATCTATACAGATCACAAAAGCCTCAAGTATATATTCACGCAAACGGATCTGAATTTGAGGCAACATCGATGGTTGGAACTCATCAAGGATTATGATGTTAGAATCAACTATCACCCCGGAAAGGCCAATGTAGTAGCTGATGCATTGAGCCGAAAAGGAGCATGTCACCAGCTCACGGTTCGGGAGCTGCCACCTGAGCTGCGTAAGGAGTTCAAAGGGTTGCATCTCAGATTCTTGAACGTGATGGAGGTGATAGAACTGAACTCCTCGCTGGAACAAGGGACACAAGATGGCCAAGAAACGGATGAAGAAATCAAGAAAAGAATCCGACAAGGCATAGAAAAGGATTTCAAGGAAGACGAGAAAGGCACACTTTGGTCAGGGAAAAGGATTTGTGTGCCTAACGTGAAGCACATCCGCGACACGATATTAAAGGAGGCACATGACTCACCTTATTCCATACACCCCGGCTGTACAAAGATGTACAAGGACCTGAAAACTTGCTATTGGTGGGATGGTATGAAAAGGGACATAGCTGAATATGTTGCCTTATGCGATACGTGCCAGCGGGTGAAGGCCGAACATCAAAGACCCGCTGGACTGTTGCAGCCATTGAAAGTACCCGAGTGGAAGTGGGAAGACATCAGCATGGATTTCATCGTCGGATTGGCACGTACTCAATTGGGTTACGACTCTATTTGGGTTATCGTGGACCGAGACGAAAACAGCCCATTTCCTTCCTGTTAGAATAAGTACAGCGTTGCATAACTAGCCGAGCTGTATATGGAGCAAATCGTGTGTTGCCATGGATTTCTGAAGAGGATAGTTTCAGATCGAGGTTCTCAATTTACCTCTAGGTTCTAGAAGAAGCTGCATGAAGCCATGGGTACACGACTGAATTTCAGCTCCGCTTATCACCCGCAAACCGACGGGCAAACGGAGAGGACAAACCAAATTTTGGAAGACATGTTGAGAGCTTGCGCCTTGAAACATGGGCGTAGTTGGGATAGGAGCCTGTCGTACGCTTGAGTCAACTTGATGGGACACCCTTTTATAGGAGTTTACTAGTTTTGTTAACCATCCGTGTCGCCGGGAAAGTTGATGAGTCGGGTATGGTCATTTTTCCCTTTTTGCTTTGCTTAATTCACGGGATACGGGATGCTGAAATAAAACATATCTAGCTACTGCACTCATATGAATAATGATGATAAGATCTTGATAATGTTAATGGGCATGGAATCGGGGAGATCTAGGCAAGCTTGGTTCATGAATGTTGCTGGATGAGATGGTGGTACTTGCCGTAGATCTAAGGACCAGTTCATGCGAGAATATGCCAGGAAAACAGTGCCACCATAAGGACAAGTATGGGTGCGGCTTAGCTGATTAATTAGGTGTGTTGCTAGCTTGTTATGAACCATGGATGGCGCGGGAAATGGGAGTCGAGGAGGACTGCCCTGGGAACTGCATGACACAAGAGGGGCCCGTGGGTGGGAGAATGGTGATTCGAGCCTGCAGGTGAAACCTCAGTGAGTCCATACATCTAGTAGCCCCTTTGTAAAGGCTATTTTGTGATCTCTTGGCCATACACCGACGGTTATGTATTGGTATGATGGAGTTTCTGCAGTCGCTGATGGGTGACGAAATCACGAACTTGTGGGTAAAGTGGTGCCACCTCTACAGAGCGTAAAACTATCATGATAGCCGTGCTTTCGGTCACAAGCACCTGGCCAACTTCCGTGATTAGAGGGGAAACTTGGGATGGTTATTCGGTATGGTTGTGGTATGGTCATTGGGATTTGTTTTGGGACTGTTTTGAGTCATGATAATGAGTTTTGTTTCGGTTATATGAATATGAGATGGTTATGAATGTTTATGAGAATGAGATGAACTTGAGAAAGATTAATGGCTGAATGAGACTTGATAACTGGTGAATTATGATGAGAAAATGTTGCTGAATTACTTGGTCATGTTGGGATAAATTTCACTTAGAAATAGTTGTTGTTTATATCATGTTTGTGAAATAAAATTTGCTTGCTGCAATGAGCTTTTTTATTCCATATCTTGTGGTAAGCTACATGTCATACTTTTTCCGCATGTCACACCCGGTTTCTCCGAAGAACAACCGAGTGAATATCACATGTATGCCAGGATCATTTTCTCATACATGTGATGACAAATAGTGAAGCACCATTTATTACAAGCCAGGTGTCGAATATAAATAAGTCTTACATAGCATACGTCTCGATGGACGATAATAAGTTCATAATATGTAAATAAAACAGCAGCGGAATATTATTCTTGTGAGCGCCGTCACAGGCGTTGCCCGGGGGACTCCATGAACCTAGAATCCTTCTTCGGGTCCGAAGTCTTGATCATTAAACACAACATCATTTTCTTGACCTGAGCAGCAATATAAACCAACAAATATGCAAGGTTGAGTACCGATGGTACTCAATAAGTGTGGGAAAGTTATGTCATGCATGGCTAGAACAAGGAGAGGTAGGGATCAAGGCAAGTTGGATGATTTGGTTGGTGCTGGGTGCACGAGACTCGGGTTTGTGTTTAGTACTTGCATGGATCCTAAGGACCGGTTCATGGAGCATGTAACCTGGCTTTACCGTGCCAACCACATGCTGAGATGGGGCAGCTTGGCCAATTAATTAGGTGTATCCCCGGCGTAGTATGGGTGTGTTGGATGGTGCGAGGAATAGGTGTCAGCTGGACTACCATATGAACCGCAAGGCTCAAGAGGGGGCCACTGCAGCGGGGTTGGAGCCTCTTGTATGGTGTTAGGGGTGAAACCTCAGTGGGCCCACGCTCGTCGGGAATCCCTTTGTAAAGGCTTCGTAGTGATCTCCTGGCTACACACCTGGGAAGCGTGAATGTGGATCGTAGCCACTGGCATAATGGAGGTTCTTTAGTCCACCCGGCAACGGTGGATGAAATCACTACATGTGGGTACAGTGGTGCAAACTCTGCAGAGTCAAAACTGTCATGACAGCTGTGCTCACGGTCAAGAGCGGCTTGGACTTATTCATGATTAGAGGATGGATGGCTTTGGAAGTTGAGGATGTTAAGCGGGGAGCTTAATATTGGAAATGATGTTATGGTTATTTGATTATGATGATGGGTTGGGAGATTGGGACCATTTCATCTATGTAGTAATGTAGGTGCTTAATAAGCTAAGGTGATAGGTATTAATTGCGTAGTGCTTTAACCATGAGTTCAACCTCTACATAACTCATAACATCTCATTCAAGAGTATGGTAAATAAACTGATGATCTCATATCCCAATTATCCCATTCTAAGCATGGCTAAGCATAAATAAATGACATGATAAAATAATTCCCAACCCAAGCTACAAGGAAACAAGATAATGCAATTCTAGGGAAACTTCCTAGCATGAGTTTCATATTTCAATTGACAATGCAAATAATTCTATCTACACATCCTAGCATAGGATCAAAGTGGTCAAGGACACTTGCCTTCTTCCTGCTGCTCTGGGAATGGATAGTCCTGATCTTGGAAAGGAAGAACTTGCTCTGGACCAGGTTCTACTCATACCATCACACATAGCAAAAGAAAACAACAATCCATAAGACATAGTTCACACTTTCACTTCATACAAACCACACATTCATTTATGAAAGTCATTCACATTTCTATGTGTTGTGGTTACTCTATGTGTGTTGATTTTGGGCTTACATTCACTTTTAAACATGTGCATATGATTTCTAACTTTTGTATTCAGATTTATATTTGTACACTATATATGAATTTCCAATTTAAACAAATTTCTTATATTCAATTAATACACATCTTAGCTACCAAGTATGCATGGAAGGTAATTTCCTACTCCAAATGAGTTTTCAGATCTTCTACCAAATCCTAAACTGAAATCTTTGGGTTTTGGAGATTTCATTTATCATTTTCTAGTTATGCATACCTATCTTCCTATATTTTAAGATTTATTTTCTATACCTAATTGTGAACTTTATTATGAAAATAGTAAGACACATCATCTAAACATAATAGGTTCTGATCTAAAATAGTAAATAATATATTTTTGAACTTCTCCTCTGATGTGAACTATTTTACATTTATTTTACAAATTTTCAGAATTATTTCCTAGCCTAAAATGTGTTTTTAGATCAAATAAACATGAACACACCCAAACAGATTTCATTTCAGCCTAAAATTTATTTTTAGCTCATTCTAAAGTTTTCCAATTGTTAGTGGAGTTTAAACTTGAATTTACAATGTGTGTGCCTCACCCTTTTAAATTTAAATCTTAATTACATATTCAAATTCCTAAATTTAATATTATATAAGATTAAAAAGTAAACTCACCCCACTACAGGGTCTATTATATTATTTCATAAATTTCCAGGGGTCTATCTACACATAACAGAGGGGTTTTCCTAATTTTTATTAAGTCCAGGGGCTAAAACTGATTTTTAGTTGAATTTACATGAATTTCTGAAGTTCCAGGGGCTAGATCATAAGTTTCCGGGGCTAGCTCGTATTTTCCGAGATCCCTAGGGGATAGCGCGTAAGAATCCCGGCCTTTATAATGCGGGGCTGATGTGGACCGTCTGATTTAAAACAGACGGCTGAGATTATAACGTCGAACCGGTATGCGGGGATTTAAATTCTACCGTGCGATTTAAAATAGACGGCGCACAAGCGGCCACGTCGCTCTGATTGAGCGCGGGCGGCGCTGCCCGGCGGCGCGCGGCGGCGGGAGGCGGCGATCTCGCCGGAAAACTTCGGATCTTCGTCAATTCTTCCTAAAACTGGGATTTCATGGCATAGATTGGTAGAGGGGAGGTCAGGGATCTCACCTCGGGGGTTTTCTTGAGCTCGGAGGTCCTGGAAGGCGGTCGGCGACGAGGTCCGAGGTGAATTCACGGCGAGGCTCGTCGGCGCTGTGTTTGAAGCGCAAACCACCGAGTTTTCTGCACCTGCGTGATTCCCCGGAGGCGGTGGATCAAGATCAGCGCGTTAGATCATAAATCCCGAGCAAAGATCGAGCGAAATTGGCCGGAGAAACTCGGGTTCTCACCGGAAGGAAAAACAGCTGATCGTGGGTGAAAATCGGGAAGATGTCGGTGTTTATATAGCCGGGGGAGGGCGGCGGGTTTGTTTAGATCGAGTTTGAGTCTTCTGGGACCAAGAGTCGGGCTGAGGGACGCGGAATTCCGGGTTGGTTACGATCGCGCGCGTGCGGAAGAGTCCGGGGTCGGCGCGAGCGGGAGGTCGGGGATGACAGGCGGGCCCTGCATGTCAGTGAGACGGAAGCGGGCGCGCGGCTGCGGGCTGGGGCGGGGGTGAAGTGGGCCGGCTGGTAGGTTTTGGCCCACTGGCCGGGGAGGTTTGTTTTTTCTTTTTCTTTTTCTTTTCTGTTTTGAGTTTAATTTGAATTCCAATTTGAATTTGAATTTCTGCACCACATGCAATACGTCCAAAAAATTTTAAATTCTCCTCTTAACAGGTTTTGGGGTGTTACAGATCTACCCCCCTTAAAAGAAATCTCGTCCTCGAGATTGGTGGTTCTAAGAAAACAATTCTGGAAACTGTGCCTTAAGCTCGTCTTCTCGCTCCCATGTGGCTTCCTCTTCCGAGTGATGCTTCCACTGCACCTTGCACATCCGGATTCTTTTATTTCTTGTGAGGCGTTCCATTGTCTCCAAAATCTTGGATGGTTGCTCGGCATAAGACAGATCCTCAGCTACGTCAACCTCATTCATGGGTAACATCTCTTCAGGTGTTCTCAGACATTTCTTGAGCTGTGACACATGGAATACGTCATGCACATCCGATAGGCGAGCCGGTAATTCTAGTTGATACGCCACTTCGCCTTTCCTCTCCAGAACTTGAAAGGGTCCGATGTATCGAGGTGATAACTTCCCTTTCACCTTGAACCGACGAAGTCCTCGGATAGGGGACACCTTGAGATAGACATAGTCCCCCACGTTGAAAACGAGCTCTCTTCTTTGTACATCGGCATAGCTATTTTGTCGTGTCTGTGCTATCCTCAAGTTGTTGCGAATTTCCCTCACTTTCACCTCACCTTCTTGTAGTACTTTGGATCCAAACACTTTGCTTTCCCCCGTTTGGTTCCAAAATAGTGGAGTTCTACACTTCCTCCCGTACAAAGCTTCAAACGGTGACATCTTCATACTAGCCTGATAGCTGTTGTTATAGGAGAACTCCGCATACGGTAAGTTCTTATCCCAACTCCGATTGTTTTTGAGTGCACACGCTCTGAGCATATCCTCAAGGATCTGATTGGTTCTTTCCGTCTGCCCGTCAGTTTGGGGATGATAGGCAGAACTAAAATTCATATGAGTTCCCATGGTTTCATGCAACTTCTGCCAGAACCTTGAGGTGAACTGTGTCCCTCGATCTGAAACTATCTTCTTTGGCACTCCATGGAAACACACGATCCTTGACATGTATAATTCTGCCAATTTGGATCCGCTGTAGCTTTCTTTCACAGGGATGAAATGAGCTACCTTGGTTAGCCTGTCGATGATGACCCATATCGAATCATATCCTGATTGAGTCCTGGGTAATCCCACTATGAAATCCATACCGATTTCTTCTCATTTCCATTCAGGCATTTTGAGTGGCTGCAATAATCCCGCGGGTCGTTGATGTTCCGCTTTCACCAACTGACATGTGTCACATAGGGAAACATGTTCCACGACATCTCGCTTCATGCCATACCACCAATACCTGCTCTTGAGGTCCTGGTACATCTTCGTACTCCCAGGATGAATGGAATAGTCGGAATCGTGAGCCTCCTTCAAAATCAATTCACGGATCTCCTTTACTTCAGGCACACAGATTCTTTTCCCGTGCCACACCGTACCTTGTTCATCCTCTCTGGAACCAGGGGCTTTATTTTCCTTGATGAGTTGTCTGATTTCTTGTATCTTCTCGTCATTCTTTTGACCATCGCGTATGTCTTGCTCTAGTGTGGAGTCCACTTCCATGGTGATGGCTTCACCACTATTCACCAGGCATAGATTTAGTCTTATAACATCGTCCTTGAATTCTGCAGGCATGTCCTTCAAGCTCAACCTATTGACCTGCACTTTCCGGCTTAAAGCATCTGCCACGACATTCGCTTTTCCCAGGATGATAGTTGATTCCCACATCAAAGTCGTTAATTCGCTCTAACCATTTCCTTTGTCTGAGGTTGAGATCTGGCTGTGTGAAAATGTATTTTAAACTCTTATGATCCGTATATATTTCTGTCCTCTTCCCCATCAAGCAGTGCCGCCAAATTTTCAATGCGTGTACCACTGTGGCTAGTTCTAGGTCATGTGTAGGATAGTTCTTTTCGTGTTTCCGTAGCTGCCGGGACGCATAAGCCACGACATGCCCTTCTTGCATGAGAACACATCCCAACCCGTTTCTAGAGGCATCGCAGTACACCGAAAAGTTCTTCTGCATATCTGGCATAACTAGCACTGGGGCTGTTGTCAATCTTTTCTTTAGCTCCTGAAAACTCGTCTCGCACTGCGGCGTCCACGTGAATATGATTCCCTTCTCCAAAAGTTTGGTGAGGGGTCTCGAGATCTTGGAGAATCCCTCAATGAACCGTCGATAGTATCCAGCCAATCCCAAGAAGCTTCGAACATCCCCGACATTCTTAGGGGTCTTCCACTTCTGTATATCATCGATCTTGGCGGGATCTACGGAGATTCCTCCCTCCGAGATTATATGTCCTAAGAAGGGAACTCTCTTCAGCCAAAACTCACACTTGCTCAACTTGGCATATAGTTGGTGTTCCCTCAGCTTCTGCAACACCAACCTTAGATGTTTCTCATGTTCCTCTTCATCTTTGGAGAAGACGAGAACGGCGGCGGGAGGCGGCGATCTCGCCGGAAAACTTCGGATCTTCGTCAATTCTTCCTAAAACTGGGATTTCATGGCATAGATTGGTAGAGGGGAGGTCAGGGATCTCACCTCGGGGGTTTTCTTGAGCTCGGAGGCCCTGGAAGGTGGTCGGCGACGAGGTCCGAGGTGAATTCATGGCGAGGCTCGTCGGCGCTGTGTTTGAAGCGCAAACCACCGAGTTTTCTGCACCTGCGTGATTCCCCGGAGGCGGTGGATCAAGATCAGCGCGTTAGAACAGAAATCCCGAGCGAAGATCGAGCGAAATTGGCCGGAGAAACTCGAGTTCTCAGCGGAAGGAAAAACAGCTGATCGTGGGTGAAAATCGGGAAGATGCCGGTGTTTATATAGCCGGGGGAGGGCGGCGGGTTTGTTTAGATCGAGTTTGAGTCTTCTGGGACCGAGAGTCGGGCTGAGGGACACGGAAATCCGGGTTGGTTACGATCGCGCGCGCGCGGAAGAGTCCGGGGTCGGCGCGAGCGGGAGGTCGGGGATGACAGGCGGGCCCCGCATGTCAGTGAGAGGGAAGCGAGCGCGCGGCTGCGGGCTGGGGCGGGGGTGAGGTGGGCCGGCTGGTGTGTTTCGGCCCACTGACCGGGGAGGTTTGTTTTTTTCTTTTTCTTTTTCTTTTCTGTTTTGAGTTTAATTTGAAGTCCAATTTGAATTTGAATTTCTGCACCACATGCAATACATCCAAATTTTTTTAAATTCTCCTCTTAACAGGTTTTGGGGTGTTACACCGCACTTGCTGAGTACGACATGTACTCACCCTTGCAGTACCAAATATACATCAGCTACAGGAGATGAGTACTTCGAGGACCATGTGGAGTACTAGGTGTGCGAACTACCATCAACATGCCTGTGGAGTCGAAGATGGAGCCTGCTGTCTTTAGTCACTTTCTGCTGTCGTTTAGAGTCTTCCGCTGCAAGAATAAGTTAGATATTCAAGAGTGAGACATTGAGTCATTGTAATAAAGTACTTAAACCCTATTTATTCGTGGTTATATTCTGAATTCAGTTTGTGGATCACATGTGTATGTGTGATGAACATCCTAGGCACACATATGCATTCACTTGGTTCTATTTTCGGAACTGGGTGTCACACTTTCGCAGGACACCCGACTGTAGAACCGGTCGCGCTGTCTCGGGCTCATAGGTCTAACGAGACGATGTGGTATGCCTCTACAATCCAATTAACCTGGTACATCGGTTTCCTGGGTCCCATATAGCAGTAAGCATCTGGTACACAACTCAATACTTGCTCAGCAGGGCTGCACATGAGAACGGTCCTTAACCGACACAGTTAGAGCTACTCGACCAAGACCTCATCTTGTCGCTGCCTAAACTCTCTGCCCAGTCTCATCTTTGGAAACATAAACTTTAGTTTGCCTCTTTAAACCATACCCATGTGATCCCAAACTATAGCTCGTGAGTAGATTCCAACTATTCGACTTCTAACGGATGTTGCAACCTATTCAGCATGGCATTATTCTACAGCGGGGACACTTACTCTACCCTTGACTCGAGGGTTCATTTGGTCATGCATTGGGAGTATAAAACATTCCTGACCTAATGCACATACAAACTCTAAACCATAGTAGTGAACAAAGTAAAAACTTTATAAACAACTTAAATGCAAACCGGAGCTTGCCTTTGTTTCGCAAGTGACTACGTATATATTCAGTTAGTGAAGATCACTTGAGGCTTGATCACTCGATCACCTTGTCTTTGAAGTCCCGCTTCACTTCCTTCACAAGTCCTCACGTAGACGACTACACGATATGAATATGCATATGTATTTAATTGTAAACCTTTTTCTATCAAGTCAAATGACAAGTTTAAAACCATAGCCCTGTTTAAGAATTTAAAATGACACTAGTGCTCGTGGTTGGGTTTGGGTTAAGTAAAGTGATCAAGTGCTAAGTGCTTTTCATCCCTTGTGTTTTGATCATCTAAAGAGGTTGAACAGAACAGTGGTGATCCAGAGCTTCAATGGAGCTGAAAATTTTCATGTGAGTTCATTCTCACGAGAAAGTCATCTGGACCAAAATTTAACACTTTTCACTGAGTGATTTATTCTGAACAATTCTTTAAGAAATTAAACAAAAAGGAATTGATTCTGAGGTAAGTCACATGTTCATGTCAAACTGAGTGGACTACAATTTCAATTATAGTTCATAGAACCAGTATGAATTTTCCTAGGATTTTTTGAGCTAAGAATTGTCCAGAACTGAATTTCCAAGTTTCGGTAATTCTCTGAAAATGTTTCTGTATCCAATTGAACACAGCAACTTAAAATATGAACTCTCCTAATCAATTCAACTTCAAATGAGCAGAAATTTTTACAGTGGTTCACTAACATCCTAAAGAATATTCTGGAAAAATTTGAGGATTTTTGGATGAACCAAACTTCCTCTAAAATTCTTTTGCTGAAAAGCTTTAAAGAATTTTCCAGGTTGAAATAATGACTTTCATACAACCCCGACCTCCAAAACCCCTGAGCATTGAGTTACTGGCCGGGAGAAGGCCGGGAAGCCGAGTCCGGCGAGGTGCCGCCGCTGCTGGCGAGGGGGAAGGGAACGGGTGCGGGAAACCGACCGAGGAGGAAGAAGACCCGGGGCTGGCCCACCTGTCAGCGGTTGTATTTTAAAAAGCGGGATCCTCTGTGGCCGGGGATCGGGTTTCAATACCCGGGTTGCAACCCTGTGGACCGTGTCTCCTGTATCTCATTGGCTGCCATTTAAACTGTGGGTCCGGGTAGGTTTTCTGTGGGAAATTAATTCTAGATTTCAAGCAAAGTTTAGAAATTCATAACTTGTGCTAGGAAACTCCAAATTGGGAGATTTAAATTGGGTTAGATTCATCTTGGAAAGATATATCCAAGTGTGCAACCCACAGCCATTTTTGGGGTTGGTGTAGGCTCTAGGGGACCGAAGCTAGGTCGGTGGCGTGCAGCGGATTTGGTGAAGCTTCGGCGACCTCGGCTCACTTCTCCCGACCGCCAAACCCTCGGTTCATCGGCTCTAAAGAATCAGTGGCACCTAAGGAAGATCAACATGTGCACAGACTAGCTCGGGAACGGCGGATACTAGGGTTTCACCGGGCGCCCGAGGCGTTCCGCCATGGTTGAGCTCGGGAAAACTTGAAATGGGCCGCCAACACCGGGTTTCAAGCTAGGGTTGCAAAGTAAAATTGATCACTAGCTCGTCTAGCACCTTTGTGCACGATTTGGTGGCCTAAACACAAGAAATGCGATCAAATTTTTACAAATTCTCATCCGGGGTCACTTTGCACACGCCAAGAGAAAATCTCCGAATTGAAGCTCGATGAGCCTCGGCTTGAGCTGAGACTTGGCGAGGAGCAGCACGGTTAGTTGGCGCGTCTCGGAGTGTGCTTGCTCAGCCGTGAAAAGCCTCGGTGCGAGCTGTCCACGGGAGCCCGAGCTACGTTTGCTTTAGGTCACCGCACGAAGAGCCCGTTCTAGGGTGGGGAACGCTGGGAGCTGCGGGTTTTTTGCGCTGAGGAGTTGAAGGATAGTCACGCAGTGCTGTTTTCGGCCCCGAGCGGTGCTGTGCGCAACACTTGCCGGCTTCCGATCGAGTTCCAGAGGCGGCGGGAGTCGGGTGAGATTCTTGCGCGAGAGAACCACCGAGAGGCACGTGAGCGAATGAGAGAGGCAAACTTGCTTCGTGCACTCTCCGCGTAAAGATCGGACCGAGCACGAACAGAAGCAGGAGGTGAATTTCGGTCGGTTGCAGCTCGGGAGGTGGCGCGCGTGAGATGAACAGCCAGGTCCGAGTGAAACAAAATCGAGAAGACTTAGGGAGCAAGGTTAAACACCTCACTGACCATTGGGCCCCACTCCTTTCCTCTCTCAAATATATCCAATTTTTGGCACAATGTAAACTTCAGTCATGAAGAGCTACAATTTAAAATCCTTTTGGAAATTTGACAAGGTGTACTTCAGTTTCAAATTTGAATTCAAATTTCAAGGAAATTCAAAGCCTCTTTGACATACAAATCAAAGTACCTCCAAATTTGCTCAAATTTTTCCATCCCACTAATTTGAACCTGAAGAATTTAAATATGCCCTCTGATTTTTGAGTTGGCCATTGCAAATGGGAATTTTGAACAACCAGTTTGAACTCTCTTTTTGAAATGGCCACCTTTTCATTTAAGTAAACCAGAATTTAAAATCCTCCCGCACATGACAACATTCACATGTTTACAAAAGTTTTTGCAAGTCCCATTTCTTGAATTTGAACTCAACTTTATTCACAACTCGAGTTTCTCATTTACATGTTTTAGGACTTTTACAGTTGAGTTCAGTTCTATCACCTCCATCTCGTTCAAGAACCCGAGATGTAACCATTCGAACTCCCTACGCAGCTCGGGTGGCAGCTCCCGAACCGTGAGTTGGTGACATGCTCCTTTTTGGCTCAATGCATCAGCTACTATATTGGCCTTTCCGGGGTGATATCGATTCCAACATCATAATCCTTGATGAGTTCCAACCACCGACATTGCCTCAAATTCAGATCCGTTTGCGTGAATATATACTTGAGGCTTTTGTGATCCGTGTATATCTCACATCGGTCACTAAGGATGTAATTCCTCCAAATCTTCAAGGCATGTACCACGGCTGCAAGGTCCAGGTCGTATGTAGGGTAATTCAGCTAATGTTTCTTTAATTGCCTTGATGCATAGGCAACCACTTGTCCTCCTTGCATGAGCACACATCCAAGCCCTTGTCTTGATGCATCACAATATATATCAAAACTCTTGCTTACATCCGGTAATATTAAAACAGGCGCTGTTGTTAATCTCTTCTTTAGCTCCTAAAAGCTGTCTTGACACGCTTGTGTCCACTGATATGCTTTCCCTTTCATCAGCAATTCAGTCATCGGCTTTGCTATTTTGGAGAGATCCTTGATGAACCGGCGGTAGTATCCAACCATCAAAAGGGAACTCCAAATATCCCTCACATTCTGCGGTTGGTTCCACTTCAAAACATCCCTCACTTTTCCGGGATCAACTGATACTCCTCCCTCGAAGATGATGTGGCCTAGGAATGATATCTCCCTTGGCCAAAACTGACACTTGCTGAACTTAGCATACAATTGATGCTCTCGCAGTTTCTGCAATGTCAATCTCAAGTGTTCCTCATGTTCTTCCTTGCTTTTTGAATACACCATGATATCGTCGATGAAAACCACGACGAACTTATCCAAGTACTCCATGAAGACCTTATTCATGAGGTACATAAAGTATGCAGGTGCTTTCGTCAACCCAAATGACATAACGGTATATTCATGCGAACCATACCGCGTTCGAAATGCAGTCTTGGGTATATCGGAGGGCTTAGTATTCAGTTAGAAGTATCCCGACCGAAGATCAACCTTGGAGAAAATTCGGGCACCTTTCATTTGATCAAACAAGTCCTCTATGTGGGGCAGCGGGTACTTATTCTTGATCGTCACTTCGTCGAGAGAACTACAGTCCACACACATCCTTTGGGGCCCATCTTTCTTGTCCATAAAGAGCACAGGGGCTCCCCATGATGACGAGCTTGGGCATATAAAACCCTTATCTAGCTGCTCTTGAATTTGTTTCTTGAGCTCCACTAATTCATTAGCAGGAATCCTATACGGCCTCTTCGCTATAGGTGCAGTTTCGGGTACTAAATCAATGGCAAATTCAATGTCCCGGTCAGGTGGCATACCTGGAAGCTCTTCTGGGAACACATCTGAATATTCTTAAACCACCGGAATGCTTTCCAATGTCGCTTCTTCGATGTGGTTCAGCACTGCATTCTTGGTTGCAGGTTGGGCTGCCTCAAACTCAATACGAGTACCGTGCTCACTCGTCAACTGTACGCTCGTTTGAGCACATTGAATCACTCCGTTGTGCTTGCTTAACTAATCCATTCCAAGTATTATGTCAATCCCTTGGGAATCCAAGACAACAAGGTTGGCAAGAAAGTCTACCCCTATTATTTTAAGGCTTACTTTCGGACATACTATATTTGTAGGAGCTAGAACTCAGATTTGAAAGAAGCGATTTTCCAACTATATGCATCAAGATGTATGAACTAAACAACTTTTTTTATTAATTTCAGCCTATATGAGGATGTGAACAAGTGCCGAAGCATCTCACATCTCTCCACTATGTGTGGATGTGGGCATTCGCCGAAACGTCCCACAACTCACACCAAGCACACAACTCAAGCAATCATCATAAAAGTTTCTGCACACCACTCTTATTTGATCTACTCTGGTCTAAACCTTCCTATTACAGCTTTATTCAATGGAACCTAAACTTAATCATGAGAATCGGTGCTGTTCTCGCCGTGTGATGGGGTGGTCCATACTTGGGTGCACGCCAAGGTGAGTCGGCAGTCCATGTAGGGATATATTACGCTGGTGCTCCATCTGCTCCCGCGTTGGCACGAGTCTCCTCTTGTTTTTCCAGCAAGTACAACTTTTTAAGAAGGTAACGGATCCCTTCTTGTGTGCTTGCATAACGGTTTACTAACTCCACTAGCAACCTCTGAGACTTATCAGAAGCTTGTGGATTGGAAAGAGCTCCTCCATGGGGTCCAATGATCTCCCTTGTACCACTCTTTCCGATACGTGTGCAGCCCAAACGTAGTGTTCTCAAGCTGCTCACGGAAGGCGTAGCGCAGTCCGGTGAGTGCATCCCATGCAGCATCATCGATAGCTTCTGCCCTTGTAGCTCTCCATGTGGGCGCGAAGTGCCGAGTGATAACCCTACCGTTAGTTAGGATGGTTACTTCAGCCTTCCACTCTTCATGTCCGAGACGAGGGACTTTCTTGAGGAGATACTCCGGGTATAAGCTGCAGAAATCAAGGAACTCTCTAAGCTCCTTGGATATGTGTCCTCCTTCCATCCCGTCGGACCGGAATTCTTAACCGAACGGTTGGCCCATTCATCACCTTCATTTTCGGCCTCAGCAGGGGGTGGCTCCTCTGCGGATTCATCTGCTTCCGACATAGCTTCATGAGACTCCACGGGGTGTAAGCTCGCGTGAAACTCCTCTTGAGGTGCATACCAATGCTGCTGTTCTTGCGGATCGTCTTCCATGTCGTCTTTGATTGGTTCTATCTCTTCCGGATCCTCTTCCTCATGCATAGAGCTACTGACCTCATCTTCCTCATGGGTTCTATCTTCACCTCCTCCCAATATGGTCCATCGGACACCTCAATGGGGTTAAGTGCACTCCCAAGTGGTGGTGGACGAGTCCTTATGCGTGCTGTGCTCCTAGTCATGGGCATCTATAAATAAGACATGAGAATTTTAGAGAAGAAGAAAATAACTCCAAAACTTCAGGAGCTATGAAGCAAGAAAACAGAAGTGTTGCTGTCCAAAAGAAGAGAAAAAGAGGGACTGAAAATAGCACTTTGCGGTGGCTGAATTGACAATTAAAGTGCAGCAGCAAGCAATTTTTGAAAATAGCAGTTTAGAGGGGTGCTTCTATGTGTTTTAGAGTGTCCATTCTACCTAGACTTGTGTCCTACGGTCAACGTGGCTCTGATACCAATTTGTGATACCTGGTTCTGAAAATGAACCAAGTGAATGCATATGTGTGCCCAGGATGTTCATCACACATACACATGTACTTCACAAACTGAAATTCAGAATATAACCACGTACGAATAATGTTGAAGTACTTTTTACATTGACTCTGTGACGCCCTCAATTCTGTGAAAAACCACGGAACCGAGAACTAATGCATATGTGTGCCCAGGATGTTCATCACACATACACATGTGTTCCACAAACTGAATTCAGATTATATATTACCACGAATAACAGATTTTATTACAATATCTCATGAGTCTTGGACTCAAGTTCACAGCGGAAGTCTTATTTCTATGCAGCGGAAGTCTTTATTCTAATGCGGAAGCGATTTAACTAATGCGGAAGCAAATCTAAGCAGGAGTGGCTCCATCTCTACTCCCTCCACAGGCAAGTCTGAGAATAGATCACACGCCTTAACGTTCCACTTGGTCTTCGTAGTAGTCTTCTCCTGTTGCTGATGAGGAGATAATAATGCAAGTTTGAGTACAATGATGTACTCAGCAAGTGTGGGAAACACATGATATGTAGCTCATAACAAGGTAGGTATAAAAGGCTTATTTGCAGAAAAGCAGATTTATAAAACCATGTCAAGTTCACAGCGGAAGTCTTATTTCTATGCAGCGGAAGTCTTTATTCTAATGCGGAAGCGATTTAACTAATGCGGAAGCAAATCTAAGCAGGAGTGGCTCCATCTCTACTCCCTCCACAGGCAAGTCTGAGAATAGATCACACGCCTTAACGTTCCACTTGGTCTTCGTAGTAGTCTTCTCCTGCTGCTGATGAGGAGATAATAATGCAAGTTTGAGTACAATGATGTACTCAGCAAGTGCGGGAAACACATGATATGTAGCTCATAACAAGGTAGGTATAAAAGGCTTTTTTGCAGAAAAGCAGATTTATAAAACCATGATAAAACAACAACTTAACTTTAAATGAATGTAATCCCAGCATGTATCGAATTACCATTCATCACTTTCCATGTTCTACCTGAACATTAACCAACTTTATTCTTACTCACGAATACCTCCTCGTATTCGCTACCATCTCACGAATACCTTCCCGTATTCGCTACCATCTCATCTCATAAACAACTTCGTCTCACACCGAGACCAACCTCGTTGCCATGAATCAACAGTCATGCAACCATCTTATCACCCGGACTCAACAGTCCCAAAGCCAAACTATAACCAAACACAATAACCATGACCAAGAACCATCCCAACTAATCATGGCAGTTTAGCCAGGCGCTCGTGACCGTAAGCTCGACTATCATGATAGTTTTAGACTCGGCAGAGTTTGCACCTCTTTACCCACAAGTTTGTGATTTCGTCACCCGTCGGCGTCTGCAAAAACTCCATTATACCAGTACACAACCGTCGGTGTACGGTCAAGATGTGGCGGACCGGAATCCGCTCATCCAGGATCGCAGAGGGTGGTGCCGCGCGATGCGACACCCGACAGCACACGTCATAAGAACACATTATATTACATGGGAAAACAAACTGAATGTACAAAGTAGTACACTTCTCAGTTACAAACTAGGGTCTTTTATTACACAGCGGAAGTTTCTTTTGTACAACTCACGCCCGCCTATCTAGCAAAAGTCGGTTGCCCATCCCTAGGGCAACCCACACTAGCTGCACGTCTCAGCTCAGCGCGGCGTGTACGGCTCCCACTCAGCCGTGGTCCCCGATGGAGGGTAACCCTCGTCGGTGGACTCATACTCCGAGTCCGTGGGTGGCTCCTCACCTGAAAAACACTTAAGCAGCAACCGTGAGCACGAAGGCTCAGCAAGGCTTAACCGACTCACCTAAGCATGAAACTCTACATGAGGTATACCATGACATAGGATAGCAATGTTGCAGCAAATGGACACGCCTACAAGTTCATCCTTAGTTCATCTTTTAGCAACAAGTTAACAGTTCAGGAAGCTGAAATTTAGTAAGCAATATTTGGTGGCAAACATGTAGCAATACAATGTTATATCATATCAGCAGTATTGAATCACCATATTTCATACATTAGTCTACGTCACGACTCAGTGACCAAGTGGTACTCTTCACCGCGAGGGACGGCGAATCGACTCGATATATACCTGCAGGGAAACCCAAAGAGCACGTCACGTACGCCCACCCGTGGAGCTGCACAGCACGCTCACTCGATGTCGTACGGGACAACCTTTCACCCAACAGCCCAAACGTCGAACCGGTCGCACCGAAACGAGCAGGAGGTTCCCCACACGGAGCATCTCTCTATGCCCGTTGGCAGATTTCCACCTTGCTGCCCTCAGCCTACACCTATAAATCGGTGCGTTATGCCTCGGCGCCCGGAGGTTTAGGCTACGTCGGTTTATCGGGGCCCATATATCCGATATGCCTTCGGTACATTCAAACTTGATCAGCATGGGCCGCACACGGCTCGGTCCTTAATCGACACGGACAGGGCTGCGCACACAAGACTCCCTCTTGCTGCGCCCTAGCCCCTGCCCAGTCTCATTTTCATTACTAATGTGATCTCACATCACTCAACTGAACCCGTGCGTCCCAAGCCTATCTCGCGAGTAGATTCCAACTACTCGACTTGTACCGAAGCCTTATGAATCTTTAAGCATAGCCTATCTATTCGAGGTCTTAGACACTACCCTCACTCTTTTAGGAATCTTTGGTTATGCAAGTGGGGTTTCATTCATCCTATACCTAATGCATAATCATACTTCATATGACACATGTAAACAAAGTAAGACTTATAAAAGGGTTAATGCAAACCGGGGCTTGCCTTGTTACTGCTGGTCAGTAGTTAGTTCTTCGTCCGGAAGAAGGAAATCCAGCACTTCCGGGGTCTCTTCTTCAATGGCTACACGTTTAATACAATACTACATGTTAATTTGAATGCAAAGTGTAAACTTGAATACTTATTTACTAATAACTCTAGCTAGCCCTCCCCTGTGGTTCTGAAATTTTTATTGTGGCTTGGTAGGGTCCTAACCAGAGTCTTGACCAAGTTTCATTTGAAACCAAGTTCATTTGAACCTTGTACAAATAAAAACCTCTTTGGTCAATAATTGAGCCTCTAAGTAATTCCAGGGTTTTTCATGGCTCCCACCATTACTTTCTGGAAACTAGAATTTAGGATGGTTCTGATGGAATTGGTTTCACGTCATTTGAAGAATTCTACAGAAAGTTATGTCCTAATTAAGATTGGAGAAAATCTGAAAAATGTTTCTGTACATCTTTCTATTTTCTCTGGGCAGTTCCCTTAATCACCCAATTAGGGTAACTAAATGAACTTGGATGAGTCTGAAAATTTTACTGGGATTCAGGGATTCTCCCATGAACCTTTCAGCCAAATTTCAGAATTTTTCATAAAGTAGTTCTCCAGATAAAATTCCCAACAGTTTAAACTTTAGGGATTTAATTCTGCAAAACTATTCACTTTCATGAGCTGAATTTGGTATTGCTGGAAAGTGCTCAGAGAGCTAAATCCAAACAAATTTGGTTCACTCGATTTGGAGCTTTCTAGCCAAAGTTATGAGGATTTGAAGTTTGGAAGAATCCTGAAAATCGGGGGAAAAGTTTAAACTCTCGGGGCCTGCGGGGACACGTGTCGAGCGCCGAGGTGTCCGGCACACCGGAGATACCACACGTGTCGAGCGCAGAGGTGTCCAGCACACCGGAGATACCACAGGGTATTTTGCGCGCCAGCACAGCCGATCCCCGGCCACACCCGATCCCGGTTTAAATTCTTCAGCCGCTGACACGTGGGCCAGCCGGCTTCGTCTTCCTCCCGCCGTTCTCTCACGCCCGCGCCGCCGACCTCACCGGAGCAGACTCGGGGCTCGCCGGCTCGCCGCTGCCGGACCTCCCAGGGGCCGAAACTCGCCGCCAGGGGGTTGTCGACGTCGAGGAACACGTCGGTGGTGTCAGGTCGGGCTGGGGGTGACCGGAAATAGCTCGGCGACGTGCCGCTGCCTCGATTGAGGTTCGGCACCATCGACCGTGGTTTCTAAACCCGCCAACACCTCGAACAAACGGCCCTACAGCATCAGTGTACCTCTAGGAAGCTCGACAAGGTGTCAAAAGGGTTCATGGATGGCGGCAAGTCGGTCGGCACCGTGTGACCGATCGTGCCCGCCATGACCGCCCTCGATCGAGCTCGAAATTCGTCACTCCTATACAGTTTCACGGTACGGATGCAGAAAAGAACTTGATCGCCGGCTAGTCCAGCGTCTATGTGCAAGATTTGATGACCTCCGGAAGATCATAGAGCGAGAATTTAAAGAAACCGTACCGGAAGCTTGGTTTACGGTCGCCGGAACACAAACTGG
This sequence comes from Neostapfia colusana, assembly GCA_030760725.1. NCBI lineage: Eukaryota > Viridiplantae > Streptophyta > Magnoliopsida > Poales > Poaceae > Neostapfia > Neostapfia colusana. The sequence continues at coordinate 80,848,125 of JASWHV010000011.1, forward strand.
AAATTCTCTGTGGATTCTTCACGGTTGGCTTCCAAACTTGTAGGAGAGCAGCACGGTGGTCGCGCGCCCTGTTGCCTCTCTCGCTGGACCGTGAAAACGCCTGTGGAACGCTGCCCACGGTGCCTGACTCTCGGCTGAGGCTAGGTCGCCGCGGTGGCGATCGTTTTTGCGCAAAGGACGTCGGAGCTCGAGGTTTCTGGCGTTGGAGAGGTGGAGTGCGAGCTCAGGTGGCTGTCTAGCAGCTCAGGGACGAAGGAGAAGATGGTTTTGCTGGTTTTCCCGATTGAGCAGAGAGCTGCGGCGAGAAACAATGCCGCTGCTCGGGTTTGCCCGCGAGAAGATAAAGCCGGCCGACTCCTGCTCGGCTGAGGCGGTGCCGGTCGCGTGGAAGCGTGAGTCAGCTGCCCTGGGCGCCAGCGCGCGGAGAGGGAAGCAGCTGGTGGCGCCGGTAGCTGCTCGGTGGCACAGCCGACAGCTGCTCGGTGGAATTTCCCACCGAGACTCTGACTTTGGGTGCAAGTTTCTCCTTCTCCCCTCTATGACATGTGGGTCCCACCCAGGGTTTTAACCTCTGAAATTTACTCCTAATCACTGTTGTAAACAGTGAGCCCCATAATACCCCTGGTGAATCAAATTATTCACCTCTGAGCCATTTGAATCGAATAGAATTCAACTTGGGTTCGGTTTTGAGTGAATTTCAGCACAAGTTCAGTTTTGAATTCAAATAAAGTTTGAATTCGTCCCACTTAGCTCATGTCAAGATCAACTCCGAATGGAGTGAAAATTGGTGTGGTGTGGTGATGAACACTTCAAATGTGTGCCAAAACTGAGGCCCTTACACAAGAGATCACAAAATAGCCTTTACAAAGGGGTTACTAGATGTATGGACTCACTAAGGTTTCATCGACAGACTAGAATCTTCAATTCTCCCACCCACGGGCCCCCTCTTGTGCCATGCAGTTCCCAGGGCAGTCCTCACTCGACTCCCATTCCCCGCGCCTTCCACAGTCCATAACACTCTAGCAACTTACCTAATTACTCAGCTAAGCCGCACCCATACTTGGCCTTGTGGTGGCACTGTTATCCTGGCATGTGCATGCATGAACCGGTCCTTAGATCTACGGCAAGTAAACCACCATCTCATGCTACCTCATTCACAAACCCAGTCTTGCCTAGATCTCCCTCCGATCCATGTTCATTAACATCATCAGTTTCTCATATCATTACGAGTGCAGTTAGCTAAACACATCTATCTCGCTTCCCAATCCCATGGACTCAGCGAAGCATAAAACAAAAACCATACCCGACTCATAAACATCCCTGGCGACAAGGGTGGTTTAACCAAAGCTAGTAAACTCCTAAAAAATGGTTTCCCATCATGTTTGACTCAGTACGCACACCTTTTCGCCAAACAAAACAGTTTTACCCAAAACATAGGATCAATATGGTCAAGGAGCACTTGCCTTGTTCTTGCGGTTCCGGTTGTTCTTGGATCTCAAAACCTTGTTGCTGCAGTTCATCATAGACAGCTCCCTCAGCTTGTCCTGCTATGTAGGATCACGTGCATACAAGATTCACAACAATTAATATCATGCACAAACCTTAAACTAGATGCGATGATGTGCATGCTTGCTATCCTATAATTAGTTTTATTAGATTGGTTTGCACGTGTCCTTGCATGGCTTGCATGGACAGAGGTGTTCGGATCAAAGGTGGACATGGAGATGATCTTGTCTTTTAGATCAACCTGATCATCAAGTGATTTGTCCACGAGAAGGCTTCTATTCGAAAGGAATTAAAGAACAGATGCAAAAAGAACACAACGATGTCGTAAGGTGGTATTGGAGACCTACCTTACGTTCCTCTCGGTCTCGAGGTCCTCCTCAGATCGCTGGGCTTTCCTCCGGCGATCTTCCTTGCCACGCTCTGGCGATGGTTTACTCGGCGGTTTGGGAATAGAGCTCTAAGTTGTCGGCTCAGGAGTTGGAAAAGAAGTTTGTGGTTTCGGCCAGAGGTTCTGGGTTCTATTTATAATCGGGAAGAGAAGAGTCCTAATCTGATTATATCCCAAATAAGAGTCCTATTCAGATCGTCGTTGGATTCTAACAGCTTATCTTTAGTTGATTTGATGTGGTAACATTGTGGAATTCAGGTCGGTTTCTGTTCCGGTATTTCTATGCGTACAGATTTCCAAAAACCGTCCCTAGAACTCGTTACCTCCTCGGTGATGAGCTCCGGAGGCTCCATGTGTCCACCGGGTCTTGGTCTCTCCCTTTCCGCAGAGATGGGCTCCGGTTGTGCCGCGTGTCAAACGAGCGAGACCTCCCTCTTCCTCGGAGGTGAGCTCCACGTGCGCCACGTATCCTGGTGGTCGGGACCTCCTCTCTTACTCGGAGGTGGCTCCGCGCACGCCACGTGTCAGTGCCGGACCTTTCCTCTCTTCTTTCCTCCGAGACGTGCTCCAAGATTGACACGCGTCCAACAGTGTCAGACCTCCCGGAGATAAGCTCTGGTGGCGACATGTGTTTAATGAAACTGGACTTCTCGGAGGTGAGCTCCGAGATCGACACGTATCCCGCGCCACTGATCCTCTGATTTTCGTGGTGACTAGCTCCGAAGGTGACATGTGCCCTGCGGAAATGCCTTTGCTTCTTCCGCAGAGGCTAGCTCCGAGAGCAACACGTGTCCCACAGAGTCGGACCTCTCCCCTTTTGCGGAGATGAGCCCCGAACCTGCCACGTAGCCATTTTAGCGGCGGACCTCCCCCCACTTTGCAGGGACGAGCTCCGAACACGCCACGTGGCCAGCGGCCGCGGTAAGTTGTCTTCGGCGCTTTCTGTGAACTGGATTCGGCTCTTACTGGCTATCTATTTGATAATTCCTCTGTTCCCACTTCGTTTAAAATGTTTTCTCTACATGAAATATGAATACATGCAGAAACCAGAAATGAGGGTGTCACAAATCTACCCCCCTTAAATTGAATCTCGCCCTCGAGATTCGTTAGTAGAGAACAGATGGGGAAATTCTGCCTTGATATCCTCTTCACGCTCCCATGTGGCTTCAGCTTCGGTGTGATGGCTCCATTGTACCTTGCACCATCGAATTACCTTGTTCCGGGTGACCCTTTCCTTTACGTCCAAGATTTGGTCAGGGTGTTCCGCATAAGTCAGATCCTCTTGAAGTTCAAGTTCTCTCATTGATACTTGCTCCTCTGGTGCTCTCAAGCATTTCTTGAGCTGGGATACATGAAACACGTCATGTACGTCGGAGAGGTGGGTTGGGAGCTCTAGTTGATAGGCTGCTTCTCCTCGTTTGTCCAAAATCTTAAATGTCCGATGTAGCGAGGTGCTAGATTGCCTTTGACGTTGAAACGTCGTTGGCCACGGATAGGCGATACCTTAAGGTATACGAAGTCTCCTACTTCAAAGGTCAACTTCCTACGCCTATTGTCCGCATAGCCTTTCTGTCGTGACTGAGCAGCCTTTAAGTTCTCCCGTACCGTTTGGACTTGCTTTTCAGCCTCTTGCAGCACTTCGGGTCCAAACACCTGGTTCTCTCCGGTCTCGTTCCAGAACAGTGGCGTTCTACACCGCCTACCATATAATGCTTCGAAAGGCGACATCTTCAAGCTAGCTTGATAGCTGTTGTTATAGGAGAATTCGGCATACGGTAAACTCCTATCCCAACTACGCCCACATTTCAAGGCGCAAGCTCTTAACATGTCCTCCAAAATTTGGTTTGTCCTTTCGGTTTGTCCATCGGTTTGTGGGTGATAGGCGGAGCTAAAATCCAGTCTTGTACCCATGGCTTTCTGCAGCTTCCTCTAGAATCTAGAGGTAAACTGAGAACCTCGATCCGAGACTATCCTCCTCGGGACTCCACGACGACACACGATCTGCTCCATGTACAACTCGGCTAATTGTGCAACGTTGTAATTGGCCCTTATGGGGAGAAAATGGACGGTTTTCATCAATCGGTCCACGATAACCCAGATGGAGTCGTATCCCGATTGAGTACGTGGCAATCCGACGATGAAATCCATACTGATGTCTTCCCACTTCCACTCTGGTACCTTCAAAGGTTGCAACAATCTAGCGGGTTTTTGATGTTCGGCCTTCACCCGTTGGCATGTGTCGCATAGGGCAACGTATTCGGCTATATCCCTTTTCATACCCTCCCACCAATAACAAGTTTTCAAGTCCTTGTACATTTTGGTACTTCCGGGATGTATGGAATAGGGTGAATCGTGTGCCACCTTCAATACCATGTCACGGAGGTGTTTTATGTTAGGCACACAAATCCTTTTTCCTAGCCAAAGCGTACCCTTCTCATCCTCTTTGAAATCTTTCTCTATTCCTTGTCGGATTCTTTCCTTGATCTCCTTGATCTCCTCATCCATTGCTTGGCCATCCCTTATCTCTTGCTCCAATGAGGAGTGGATCTCCATTATTTCCATGTTGTTCAAGAATCTGAGGTGTAACCATTCGAACTCCTTGCGTAGTTCGGGTGGTATCTCCCGAACCATGAGTTGGTGACATGCTCCCTTTCGGCTCAATGCATCAGCTACTACATTGGCCTTCTCGGGGTGGTAGTTGATTCCAACATCATAATCCTTGATGAGTTCCAACCATCGACGTTGCCTCAAATTCAAGTCCGTTTGTGTAAATATGTACTTGAGGCTTTTATGATCCGTATAGATCTCACATCGATGACCAAGGATATAATGTCTCCAAATCTTCAATGCATGCACCACTGCTGCTAGCTCCAAGTCATGTGTAGGATAATTAAGCTCGTGCTTATTTAATTGTCGTGAGGCATAGGCTACCACTTGTCCTTCTTGCATGAGCACACATCCAAGCCCCTGTCTGGATGCGTCACAATATATGTCAAAGCTCTTGCTTACGTCTGGCAATACCAGAATCGGTGTTGTGGTTAGCCTTTTCTTGAGTTCCTCAAAACTTCCTTGGCAGGCTGGTGTCCATTAGAAGACTTTTCCCTTCATTAGCAACTCCGTCATAGGCTTTGCTATTTTAGAGAAGTCTTTAATGAAGCGTCGATAGTATCCATCCATCCCAAGAAAACTCCGAATATCCCTCACACTCTGTGGTTGGTCCCACTTCAGAACATCTCTTACTTTTCCGGGATCAACCGATACCCCTTCCTTGGAGATAATGTGGCCTAGGAAAGATATTTCCTTTAGCCAAAATTGACACTTGTTAAGCTTGGCATACAATTGATGCTCACGCAATTTCCGCAAGGTCAATTTCAAATGTTCTTCATGCTCCTCCTCACTCTTTGAATACACCATAATGTCGTCGATGAAAACCACGACGAACTTGTACAAGTACTCCATGAAAACCTTGTTCATAAGGTACATGAAGTATGCAGGTGCATTTGTCAACCCAAAATACATGACGGTATATTCATACGAACCATACCGTGTTCGAAAGGCTGTCTTGGGTATATCGGAAGGCTTAATCTTCAGCTGGAAGTATCCCGACCGAAGATCAATCTTGGAGAACACTCGGGCTCCTTTCATTTGGTCGAATAGGTCCTCTATACGAGGCAGAGGGTACTTGTTCTTGATCGTTACCTCGTTGAGAGACCTATAGTCCACGCACATCCTTTGGGTTCCATCCTTCTTGTCTACGAAGAGCACAGGAGCTCCCCATGGTGACGAGCTTGGACGTATAAAACCCTTCTCCAACTGCTCTTGAATTTGCTTCTTGAGTTCTACTAGTTCATTGACGGGCATCCTATAGGGTCTCTTGGCTATGGGTGCAGTTCCGGGTACCAAGTCAATGGCAAACTCAATGTCTCGGTCAGGTGGCATACCTAGAAGCTCTTCCGGGAACACGTCCAAAAATTCCTGAACCACCGGAATGCTGTCCAATGTTGCTCCTTCAACGTGGTTCAAATTTGCCTTTTCAGTGGTTTGTTGGGCTGACTCAAACTCAACACGGATACCGTCCTCATTTATCAACTGCACGCTTCTTTTAGCACATTGGATTACCCCGTTGTGCTTACTTAACCAATCAATCCCGAGTATAATGTCAATCCCTTGGGAATTCAAGACAATAAGGTTGGCAAGGAAGTCTACCCCCCTTATTTTAAGGCTTACTTTCGGACATACTATATTAGTCCTCATCTCTCCACCGGGAGAATTAACTAACATAGCACATTCTAAGTGGGATACGGGTAGATGATGTTTGGCAACATATTTGGAAGATATGAAGGAATGCGATGCTCCAGAATCAAATAAGATGGTGGCTAGGTTGGAGTTGGCAAGGAACATACCAATTACGACGTCCTCAGCCTGTTGTGCTTCCTCAGTAGAGACATGGTTCACGTTGCCGCGAGCATAGTTCTGTTGTCCCCGATTTCCTTGGTTGTCCCCTCCGTTCGGTCGCGGGTTCTGCTAAGGCACGTTGCCTTGCTGTCCAGGGCCTCTCCTCGGGCACTGGTTCGTGAAGTGTCATATCTCCCCGCGTGCAAAGCATGCCCTGTTGCCTATGGCAGCAGGTACATTGGGGCAGGGGTTTTGAACAGGAGCACCATTGTTAGGTCGGGGCGCAGGAGGCATGGGCACGCGAGGTGCCGGTGCAACGAATTGTTGCTGTGGTGGCTGACCAGGGCGGTATGCAGGAGTGGTTGACCTATACTGTGGTGTGGCTAGGGGCATGTACCTTGGTCGTACGTTGCTCCCTTCGGGCTGACATTGCATCTTCCTCTTGCCTTCTCGCTCGATCTCTTTGATCTTTTTTTCGACCACTATAGCCTTTTCAACCAGCTTCTGGAAGCTTACGTAGTCATTGTTGAGGAGTTGAACCTGGATCTCATTGTTCAACCCTCTCATGAACAAGTACTGCTTCCTCTGGTCTGAGTTGACATCCTCGGGGGCATACCGGGACAGTTGCGTGAACTTGTTGTGGTACTCATTCACACTTCTCTGTCCTTGGCGGAGACCTTCGAACTCCTGCCTCTTGAGCATCATTACACCAGCAGGGATGTAATGAGAGCGGAAACTTTCCTTGAACTCAGTCCAAGTGATCGTCTCTGGGTCGGCGTGGGCGTTGCATAGGGCATCCCACCAGTCAGCGGCAGCTCCCATAAGTTGGTCCAACGCAAAGAGAACCTTCTCTCAGTCATTGTACTGTACTATGGCAAGCTTCTTCTCCATGGATTTTAACCAGTCGTCGGCCTCCATGGGGTCACTAGCTTGAGCAAAGGTGGGTGGTCGAGTCCTCATGAACTCTCCCAACCTGTTATGAGCCGGCGGTGGTGGTGGCGGTGGTGTCGGAACAGGGTTGTTGTTGGCCTGCAACTGACCCAAAGTTTGGATCATGGTTTGCATAAGCTGGTTTTGCATGGCCATCAACCTTTCCAGATTGTTCTCACCAGCTCCGGGGTTAACACAAACTTCCTCGTGATCATCCTCTTGGTTGTCACGGACGTTCCTTCGGCCGGCGTTTCCTCTCACCATCTGTGAGAGAGGTCAAAATAGAATAGAATGTCAGGAGGTTAGGTAGATTCCCTCAACTATATGCATCAAGGTGAGTTGGACTATATATATTAGCCCATATGAGGATGTGAACAAGTGCCGAAGCATCTCACACCTCTTTCTACATACGTGTGGATATGGACAACGTTTGGAGACGTCCCACAACTCACACTAAGCACACAATCACAAACAATCATTGCAAGGGCTCATACAACTCCTATTCAAGGCTGGTTTCCTATGCCAAGGTGGTTTTTAAAGCCAATCTAAGCGTCCTAGGATGCTTCCTTGGGTCAGCGTGGCTTAGCTACCAATCTGTGTCCAATACCAATCTGTGACTCCTATTTAAGGGTGTAAACTACTGTTAACCCGTGGCTCTAATGTCAATCTAAGGTTTCTACCTAGGCGTGTAACCTACTGTCAACCCGTGGCTCTGATACCAATCTGTGACGCCCTCAATTCTGTGGAAAGCCACGGAACTGAGAACTAATGCATATGTGTGCCCAGGATGTTCATCAGACATACACATATGTTCCACAAACTGAATTCAGATTATATATTACCACGAATAACAGAGTTTATTACAATATCTCATGAGTCTTTGACTCATGTTCACAGCGGAAGTCTTATTTCTATGCAGCGGAAGTCTTTATTCTAATGTGTAAGCGATTTAACTAATGCGGAAGCAAATCTAAGCAGGAGTGGCTCCATCTCTACTCCCTCCACAAGCAAGGCTGAGAATAGATCACACGCCTTAACGTTCCACTTGGTCTTCGTAGTAGTCTTCTGCTGCTGATGAGGAGATAATAATGCAAGTTTTAGTACAATGATGTACTCAGCAAGTGCGGGAAACACATGATATGTAGCTCATAACAAGGTAGGTATAAAAGGCTTATTTGCAGAAAAGCAGATTTATAAAACCATGATAAAATAGCAACTTAACTTTAAATGAATGTAATCCCAGCATGTATCGAATTACCAACATACCTTCATCACTTTCCATGTTCCACCCGAACATTAACCAACTTCATTCTTACTCACGAATACCTCCTCATATTCGCTATCATCTCACGAATACCTTCCCGTATTCGCTACCATCTCATCTCATAAACAACTTCGTCTCACACCGAGACCAACCTCGTTGCCATGACTCAACAGTCATGCAACCACCTTATCACCCAGACTCAACAGTCCCAAAACCAAACTATAACCAAAAACAATAACCATGACCAAGAACCATCCCAATAACCATCCGAACTAATCATGGTAGTTTAGCCAGGCGCTCGTGACTGTAAGCTCGGCTATCATGATAGTTTTAGACTCTGCAGAGTTTGCACCTCTTTACCCACAAGTTTGTGATTTCGTCACCCGTCGGCGACTGCAAAACCTCCATTATACCAGTACACAACCGTCGGTGTATGGTCAAGAGATCACAAAATAGCCTTTACAAAGGGGTTACTAGATGTATGGACCCACTAAGGTTTCACCGGCAGGCTAGAATCTTCAATTCTCCCACCCATGGGCCCCCTCTTGTTCCATGCAGTTCCCAGGGCAGTCCTCACTCGACTCCCATTCCCCGCGCCTTGCACAGTCCATAACACTCTAGCAACTTACCTAATTACTCAGATAAGCTGCACCCATACTTGGCCTTGTGGTGGCACTGTTATCCTGGCATGTGCATGCATGAACCGGTCCTTAGATCTACGGCAAGTAAACCACCATCTCATGCTACCTCATTCACAAACCCAGTCTTGCCTAGATATCCCTCCGATCCATGTTCATTAACATCATCAGTTTCTCATATCATTACGAGTGCAGTTAGCTAAACACATCTATCTCGCTTCCCAATCCCATGGACTCAGCGAAGCATAAAACAAAAACCATACCCAACTCATAAACTTCCCTGGTGACAAGGGTGGTTTAACCAAAGCTAGTAAACTCCTAAAAAAAGGTTACCCATCATGTTTGACTCAGTACGCACACCTTTTCGCAAAACAAAACAGTTTTACCCAAAACATAGGATCAATATGGTCAAGGAGCACTTGCCTTGTTCTTGCGGTTCCGGTTGTTCTTGGATCTCAAAACCTTGTTGCTGCAGTTCGTCGTAGACAGCTCCATGAGCTTGTCCTGCTATGTAGGATCACGTGCATACAGGATTTACAGCAATTAATATCATGCACAAACCTTAAACTAGATGCGATGATGTGCATGCATGCTATCCTATGATTAGTTTTATTAGATTGGTTTGCACGTGTCCTTGCATGGCTTACATGGACAGAGGTGTTCGGATCAAAGGTGGACGTGGCAATGATCTTGTCTTTTAGATCAACCTGATCATCAAGTGATTTGTTCACGAGAAGGCTTCTGTTCGAAAGGAATTAAAGAACAGATGCAAAAAGAACACAACGATGTCGTAAGGTGGTATTGGAGACCTACCTTATGTTCCTCTCGGTCTCGAGGTCCTCCTCAGATCGCTGGGCTTTCCTCCGGCGATCTTCCTTGCCGCGCTCCGGCGATGGTTTACTCGGCGGTTTGGGAATAGAGCTCTAAGTTGTCGGCTCAGGAGTTGGAAAAGAAGTTTGTGGTTTCGGCCAGAGGTTCTGGGTTCTATTTATAATCGGGAAGAGAAGAGTCCTAATCTGATTATATCCCGAATAAGAGTCCTATTCAGATCGTCGTTGGATTCTAACAGCTTATCTTTAGTTGATTTGGTGCGGTAACATTGTGGAATTCAGGTCGGTTTCTGTTCCGGTATTTCTACGCGTACAGATTTCCAAAAACCGTCCCTAGAACTCGTTACCTCCTCGGTGATGAGCTCCGGAGGCTCCATGTGTCCACTGGGTCTTGGTCTCTCCCTTTCCACAGAGATGGGCTCCGGTTGTGCCGCGTGTCAAACGAGTGAGACCTCCCTCTTCCTCGGAGGTGAGCTCCGCGTGCGCCACGTATCCTGGTGGTCGGGACCTCCTCTCTTACTCGGAGGTGGCTCCGCGCACGCCACGTGTCAGTGCCGGACCTTTCCTCTCTTCTTTCCTCAGAGACGTGCTCCAAGGTTGACACGTGTCCAATAGTGTCGGACCTCCCGGAGATAAGCTCTGGTGGCGACATGTGTTTAATGAAACCGGACTTCTCGGAGGTGAGCTCCGAGATCGACACGTATCCCGCGCCATTGATCCTCTTATTTTCGTGGTGACTAGCTCCGAAGGTGACATGTGCCCCGCGGAAATGCCTTTGCTTCTTCCGCAGAGGCTAGCTCCGAGAGCAACACGTGTCCCACAGAGTCGGACCTCTCCCCTTTTGTGGAGATGAGCCCCGAACCTGCCACGTAGCCATTTTAGCGGCGGACCTCTCCCCACTTCGCAGGGACGAGCTCCGAACACGCCACGTGGCCAGCGGCCGCAGTAAGTTGTCTTCGGCGCTTTTTGTGAACTAGATTCGGCTCTTACTGGCTATCTATTTGATAATTCCTCTGTTCCCACTTCCTTTAAAATGTTTTCTCTACATGAAATATGAATACATGCAGAAACTAGAGATGAGGGTGTCATAGACTCGATGTCTCACTCATGAATATCCAACTTATTTAGCAGCGGAAGACCCTAAACGACAGTGGAAAATGGCTAAGACAGCAGGCTCCAACTTCAACTGCACAGGCATGTTGACGGTTGTTCGCACACCTAGTACCCCACATGATCCTCGAAGTATTCTTCTCCTGTTGATGATATATATATGTGGGAATGCAAGGGTGAGTACATGTTGTACTCAGCAAGTGCGGAAAAAGGATGATATGTAGCTTACAACAAGGTAGGCAATAAAAAGGCTCATTGCAGCAAGCAAATTTTATTTCACAAATGTGGTAAAACATCAAATATTTCTAATTGAGTTTAGTCCATCATAACCAAGTAATTTCATCAACATTCCTTCATAATAATTCAACATTTATCAAGCCTCAACCAGCCAAAATTCTTTCTCAAGTTCATCTCATACTCATAAATATTCATAACCATCTCATTTTCATAGAACCGAAACCAAATTCATTTTCATGACCCCAAACAGTCCTAAAACTAATCCCAATGACCATACCACAACCATAACTGAATAAACATCCCAAGTTTTACCTCTAATCATAGAAGTTGGCCAGGTGCTTGTAACCGGAAGCACGACTATCATGATAGTTTTACACTCTGCATAGGTGACACCACTTTACCCACAAGTTTGTGATTTTGTCACCCGTTGGTGACTATAAAGAACCTCCATTATACCAGTACACAACCGTTGGTGTATTGCCAAGAGCTCATAAAATAGCCTTTACAAAGGGGCTACTAGGATGTACGGACCCACTGAGGTTTCACCGGCAGGCTCGAATCTTCACTCTCCCACCCACGGGCCCCCTCTTGTGCCATGCAGTTCCTACGGCAGTCCTCATCGACTCCCATTCCCCATGCCATCCAACGGTCCATAACAATCTAGCAACACACCTAATTAGTCAGCTAAGCCGCACCCATATTTGGCTTTGTGGTGGCACTGTTTTTCTGGCATGTGCTCGCATGAACCGGTCCTTAGATCTACGGCAAGCAAACCACCATATCATTCAGCAACATCCATGAACCAAGCTCGCCTAGATATCCCCAATTCCATTCTCATTAACATTATCATGTTCTCATCATCTTTATTCATATGAGTTCAGTAGCTAACAAGTTTTATTTCAGCTTCCCGTATCCCGTAAGTTAAGCGAAGCAAAAAGGAAAAATGACCATACCCGACTCATGAACTTTCCCGGCGACAAGGATGGTTAACAAAAACTAGTAAACTCCTATAAATGTGTGTCCCATCAAGTTGACACAAGCATACGAGTTATCAAAATCAAAACAGTTTCAAAAACATAGGATCAATATGGTCAAGGGGCACTTGCCTTCCTCCCGTGATTTGTGTTGCTCAAGCGTCTCGAAGTCTTGATGCTATAGCTCCTCGTAGACGGCCTCTTGAGCTTGTCCTTCTACTCATGACCACGTACATACAAAATTTACAGCAATCAATTATCATGCACAAACTTTACTCAAGATGCAATGAGGTGGATGGATGCAATTCCTATGGTGCAGTTTTATAAAATCAATTTGTACGTGTTCTTGCATGTTTTAGTAGGCTTCCATGGGGTTTTATGGTGAACAAGGTTGCTGGGATCAAGTGTGGACGTGGTGATGATCTTGACATAAGGTGTAGATCAATACCACCATCAAAAATTGACCAAAACATGATCTGTCCACACGCAGAAGTTTCTGCTCGAAGGGGGCGAAGAAAACGGTGCGTAGAAACAGCGGAGATGTTGTAAGAGGGGTAACGAAGACCTACCCCACTTCTTCCTTGTGGCAGGGCCTCCCTCCTAGCAATGGAAGCAGCGGAGGATTTTCCATGGAGAATTATGGGGCTGTGGGTAGGGCAGAACGTCGGGGGCTTCTTTTCCAGCGACGGCGAGGCGTGACGTGGCTCGACGGCGGCAAAATTCCGGCAAGGGGGGGGGGGGCTCGTCGACGTGGCAGCAAGGGGGCGCAACTTGGCAGCAGGGGGGGCAGCGGCCAAAAGAGGAAAAGGTATGGGCGGCTGGGGGGGAAGAGTTATATTTATAAGGGGGAACAAAAGCATCCTAGAGGTGGGGGACAAAAGAGTCCTAGAGGTGGGGGACAAAAGAGTCCTAGAGGAGGGGGGGACAAAAGAGTCCTAGAGGTAGGGAAGACAAAAGAGTCCTAGAGGTAGGGGAAACAAAAGAGTCCTAGAGGTAGGGGAGACAAAAAAGTTCTAGAGGTAGGGGAAACAAAAGAGTCCTAGACGTGGGGAGACAAAAGAGTCCTAGAGGTGGGGGACTAGGGTCCCCCCCTCATGGGCTGCGGCTAATTTCGGGAAAAATCCCCCAAGTGTGGGGGAAATCCCCCCCTTGGGGAATTTTGGGGAATTTGGGGAAAATCAGGAAAATTGTGAAAAATTTGGGAAATTAGGGGAAGGGGGAAATTTGGGGAAAAATTGGGGTGGCCCAATTTGGCTATTTTATTTATTTTTATTTCTTTTCCTTTCCTATTTATTTTCATTATTTTCCATTTCTATTCCCTTTTATTATTTTATTTCCTTCTATATTCCTCTCTTTATTTCTTCTTCTTTTTAAATGCTTTTCTATATGAAAATGTATGAAATGCATGGTAGTGAAATTGAGGGTGTTATAGAGGCCATAGAGAGACCTACGCAGTTTGTACACAAGGTTGGGCTACTCTTGATCTTCAAATCCTGGTGGCTGCTCCACGTACACCTCTTCCTCGATAGGATCGTTGAAGAATGCGCTTTTGACATCCATTTGATATAGCTTAAAATTGTGGTGAGTAGCATAGGCTAATAAAATACGAATGGACTCAAGTCTAGCTACGGGGGCAAAGATTTTGTCGAAATCCAAACCTTCGACTTGTGAGTAACCTTTTACCACAAGTCGTGCCTTTTTTCTCGTTACGATTCTGTGTTCATCTTGCTTATTCCAAAAGACCCATTTGGTGCCCACGATGTTTGCCTTTGGTCTTTGCACAAGCTCCCATACTTCATTTCTTTTGAAATTGTTCAGTTTCTCTTGCATGGCGGTCACCAAATCTGGATCTTTTAGTGCTTCTTCAACCCTGTATGGTTCCAGAAACGAGACGAAAGAGTAATGTTCAAAAAAAATTAGCAATACGAGATCTAGTAGTTACTCCCTTTGCAATATCTCCAATGATGTTGTCGACAAGATGATCTCTTTGTATACTCTGATTTACTCTTGGGTGAGGCACTTGTGAGGTCATTTGCTCTTAATTATCTTCATTGTCAATGTCTCCCCCTAGATCATTGCTTCCATGCATATATTGATCTTCTTGATTCTCCTGATGTTGATCTTGTACCGAAGCTCCCCCTTGATCATTGCTCTCTTGTTGAGGTACATATTGAGCACTTGAGTCTTGTGATTGCTCTTGCGGTCGAATATCACAAAGTGTCGTCCTCCTCAATGCTTGACATGGGGCTTCTTCTTGACCTAACACATACTTATTAACTTGCTCCACTTGGGAGCCATTAATATCATCGAACACTACGTCTCGTGCCACTTCAACAATGCCAGAGACTTTGTTGAAAACACGATAGGCGTAGGCGTTCGAATCATAACCAAGCAAGAACCCTTCATCAGATTTCAAAGCGAACTTCGAAGTCCTCAGTTTCTTGTTCAAAATAAATCATTTGCTTCCAAATACTCTGAAATATGAGACATTTGGTTTGTTACCAGTGAGGAGCTCATATGGCATTTTCTTCAAAAGTAGGTGAAGATATAGCCGGTTCGTGGCGTGACAAGCGGTGTTTACAGCTTTAGCCCAAAACCGGTCCGAAGTCTTGTATTCATCTAGCATTGTCCTCGCCATCTCAATGAGCGTTCTGTTCTTCTTTTCGGCCACCCCATTTTGTTGAGGGGAGTAGGGTGCCAAAAACTCATGTTTTATTCCTTCTTCATCCAGGTACTCCTCAACTTGAGTATTTTTGAACTCCGTTCCATTGTCACTTCTAATATTCTTGACGGTTGAGGAGAATTCATTTTGCACTCTCTTCAAGAACTTCTTGAGAATCCCCTGGGTCTCTAATTTATCATACAAGAAAAATACCCAGGTAAATCTAGAAAAATCATCAATAATGACTAAACCGTATTGGTTACCGTCGATGCTTATATAAGCAATTGGACCAAGAGGTCCATATGAAGAAGTTCCAGCGGTATTGATGTAGTCATCACGTTCTTTGCAGGGTGTGGTGCTCCAACTTGTTTTCTCGCCTGGCATGCGCTACATGGCCTGTTTTTTCTCAAATACGACATCTTTCAAACCTTAGATGTGGCCACCCTTTAGAAGTTTCTGCAGATTCCTCATCCCAACATGGGCTAGCCGTCTATGCCACAGCCATCCCATGTTAGTTTTTGCAACCAAGCAAGTGTTGAGTTCAGCTTTATCTTTGTTAAAATCAACAAGATAAAATTTTCCCTTCAACATTCCCTTGAATGCAATTGAGTTATCGCTTCTTCTAAAGACTGTCACACCCTCATTAGTGAGTAAAAAATTGTATCCTTTGTCACATAGCTGAGATATGGACAAAAGATGATAATCCAAACAATCAACATGTAAAACATTGGAGAGAGTGTGTTGAGAGGATATTTCAATTTTAGCGCTGCCAAGTACTTTTCTTTGGCTGTTGTCTCCAAAATAAATTCCTTCACTTGGATCTCAGTTTCGCTCATACTCTACGAACATTCTCCTTTCTCCGGTCATGTGATTGTGCATCCACTGTATGATGTGGGCATCACTCCTGCAGATATACACAACACTCACATGGTAGACATGCAAGGTCCAATTACTAGAGCTCGAGCACGACAATTGAATTTAGAGGTGAGCTCGTTCCTGAATAATTCTTTATATGTGAATTTTGAGAGTATGTTGCTATCTAATGGATTAATTATGATTAGGAACCATGGAGAGGACATGGAGATACATGGAGAGGGGTTTGGAGGCGTGGAGGACCAGAAAATACGCCAACCAGAAGTTAGAGACCGAGCCCAACTCAAACTCGAGTCCAACTCGGGCCCAGGAACAGTCCACCTTAAAATGGATGCACAGGAGGCATACGGACTCCGTTTTTGATGTTCTACATATGCACGGAAAGCTGAGAGGATAAAATTTCCAATGGAACTGGCCCCACGTCAAAATTCCCTCGGAGTCGATGGGAAACTTTGAAACAATATAAAGTTTAGAGTCTGTCAGGGTGTTGCATCACCTAGTTGGGCCATTGGGCCTTGTATCGAGTCCAAGTCCATTATGTACGTGTCTTAGGATTAGGTCATGACTCCACCACCCCCCTGGTCGTCCTCCACCTCCTTTATACCCCCTAGCCGCCATCACAAACAGCTGGGTTTTGCTTAGATTATTCTGTCAAGAACAGTTTTGCCGTTCATCGGTTTGTGAGACCCCAACTTGAATGCTTCATATCTTTCAGCAATTTGGTTGCATTCTTTCTTGTTCCTGCTTGTATTCTTCGATTCGCAGGCAAGGATTAGCCTTCTTGGCGAGGTCAACCGCGCAATATCGGTTGATAACCTGAGGAGACGTGGTGCTGCGATTGCAGGGTTCAGAACATGTTGTTCGGAAGCCGGATCGATTTGTGTCAAGTCTCCACCAAATCGAGAGTTATTAGAACCTTTCGGAAGATCGGGACCCCTAGACACATCAAGTGGTAATCAGAGCTTTAGGTGCACCGTCAGGTTTGCATTCCCCTAGTTTTGTTTATCTTGAACTCGTCCTATCATCCACGAAAAAGCCAAAAAAATTATAGTCATAGGTTTCCCCATCCCAGACCAGGTTTAGCCCTTTGCACAATTCTGTTTAGAGTCCGTAGTGTTGAATTTGTGTCCTAGTTCGTGTTTTGTTGCTGGTTTAATCGTGTTTTGTTCCTACTTTGTTATTCCATCCGCTGCATTCCGTCGAAACCCTAGCTGCCACAATCGTTATCAAATCGATCACCATAACTATTCATTGTGCTAGGGTTATCCTTGTTCTTCAGTTTTCATCACATATTACGTGAGTTTATCCTCCTTGATATACGTGCACCATCCCACACGTTGTCACCATCATATCCAATTTTTTTCTCACCACCGTTTCCAATTCAGCTCCACCAAAAACATAATCTTGTGGTGCTGTCTTAAAACAGTCATAACCTTGGCATTGGGTTAAATTACATTGCGTAGATTCACTTTAGAAGATTGATTATTTGGCATCTAAAGGCTCAACAATAATCATAAAGAAACATATTGAATTTCTGTTGTCCACATCTTTTTTTTTTCAAGTGAGCTGAAAATTTGTGCGACATGTATATTAATGCTCCTGATTTCACGGCAGATATAAAAAAATCAATGAAAAAATATAGAAAAGAAAATTTGTGAAGAGGAGCACAAATATCAAAACTTGGGTGTGTTATTTTGCCTTGTGGTGCAATTGTTCCTGCTCAATTATTGTCCTTATCATTCATACTTCTTGCTGTCCTGTTCATAACATCCGGGATAAGACACGAGTAGGCCAGCAACTAGGACAAGTGTTTGGACATCTATTCAGCATTACTATCTGTTATTGAATTGTGTGCTACTCACATATATTTGGCCATCCAAACTTCACATTCATCCTTTCGAATAGCACAAGTTTTTGACCCTTGCAATCGCTGAATCACGTTGTCCAGGTATCCTTTGCCTTGTTGTGGTAAGAAACTTGTAAGAGCTTGGTAAGACTCGACCCATTGCTTTGTGAGTTCCACCATCATTGCGTAGTAGTTGATAGGAATAATCTTGTTGTTTTCCATATTATTCTTGCTAACAATGTCATATCATGTTGATCCTACGGAGTGTGTTTTGAAAAGTGAGATGAAGGGTTACATAGAAAAAATGATGAAGTCTGTCAAGGAAGCAATCGCACAAGGGATAAAAGATTATCTTGCTGAACAGAGAATACCCCACACCCTTGAGAGGTTGGACAAACGCTTAAGCTCACTAGTTGGAAGGATTGATGATATGGAGACCCACCTACCATTCAGCCATGATGCTACCCACCACAACAACTTTGAAGAAGAAGAAGACGTGTTGTGTGATGTCAATGGAGAGGTGGGTACACGTGCTACGCAGAATGTACATCTACATCAACGCCTTCGTCAGAACACTCATAGTATGGTAGGAAACAACATGCGTGGTAACAATAACCGCCCTCTTGATGACCCTTTTTCTAAAGTTAAATTTTCCATACCTTCATTTTCTGGTGCTTATGATGCTGAGGCATATCTTGATTGGGAAATGACGATTGAGCAGAAATTTAATTCCCATCTTGTTCCTGAACAACATAGAGTTCGACAAGCCACTAGTGAGTTTAAGGATTTTGCTATAATATGGTGGAATGAACTAGGTACCACACGCTTACAACCTGATACATGGGAACGTTTAAAAGAAGCTATGCGTAATTGTTTTGTTCCTCCATCGTACCAACGTGATTTACGAAAGAAATTGCAGTGCTTAGAGAAGGGAAATAATTCTGTCCAAGATTATTATGCGGAGCTTCAAAAGGATATGATACGATGTGGGGTAGTAGAGGACACTAAAGATAAAATTTGTTGTTTCTATGGGGGGTTGAGATGTGAGATACAGGATATTGTTGATTATAAGGAATTTAATACTGTCAACCAGTTGTTCCAGCTTGCTATGCTTGCAGAAAAGGAGTTACAGGGTCGTCAACAAAAGAACAAGAGTAGCAGTGGTGCCTCCTACACTCCACGCACGACAACATCTTCGGGGGCGTCCAAGTCATTCCGTTTTGATGCCCTTTCACCAAAACCAGCAGCCAAGATTCCTTCTGGCAGCAACAACGTTTCAGCAGCACCGAAACCACCACCTGCACGACCTGCGGATTCGGGTAAAAATTCCATGCAAGTACCCACCAAAAGTGCTTCATCCGTTGCTTCAACAGGATGCACTTTCGGCATTCAGTGCCACCGCTGCCATGGTCTTGGTCATGTGTAAAAAGATTGTCCTAGTCAGCGGGCATACGTGGCTACAGAAGAGGGAGGATACATCAGCACCTCCGATGTCGAAGACAACAATGATGATGAAGCTGTCACGGACAATGATGAGGGACATGTTTTTGGGAGTGAAGACACATCAGCCTACATGAACATCATTGTGTAGCGGGTGCTGAGCACACAGGTACAACAACTTGATAGATTACAACGCCATAATTTGTTTCAGATTTTCTTTGTCATCAAGAACCGGCGAGCACGTGTCATCATTGATGGAGGAAGCTGCAACAACTTGGTGAGTTCTGAATTGGTCAAGAAGCTTAGCTTGAATACACGACCACACCCACATCCATACTATATTCAATGGTTGAATGATTCTGGAAGAGCTAAGGTAACACAAACTTGCAGAATTCCGTTTTCCATTGGTACATATGTTGATTCCATTGATTGTGATGTGGTACCCATGCAAGCGTGTTCACTTTTATTGGGTCGACCTTGGGAACATGATAAGCATGCTTTGCACCATGGTAGAAGTAATAAATATACTTTTATGCATAAAGGAAAGAAAATTACTTTGCTACCTTTGACTCCTGCTGAAATTGTACAAGCTAATAGGGAGAGAGCTGGAATTTCTAGTAGTTCTAAATCAGAAAATCAACAAGTCATTAATTCTTTGTTACCACCAAATAATGAGATATCTACACCTAGTTCTAAGACTGAGCGAATTAAATTGAAGGGTCGTGTAATGCTTGCTACAAAATCAGACCTTGCTGAAATTTCCGATCTTGATATTTGTTGTGCATTGGTGTGCAAACAAGTTTTGTTCTCCATTGATGATATTGCTAGGTCTTTGCCTCCAGCAGTTACTAACTTGTTGCAAGAGTATGAGGATATTTTTCCAGCTGAGATACCCCCGGGACTTCCACCTTTGAGAGGGATTGAACATCAAATTGATTTGATTCCAGGTGCAATTTTGCCAAACCATGCTGCATATAGGACCAACCCCGAGGAGACTAAGGAAATTCAGCGGCAAGTCCAAGACCTTTTGGACCGTGGGTATGTACGTGAAAGCCTTAGTCCTTGTGCTGTTCCTGTACTTTTGGTTCCTAAGAAAGATGGTACTTGGCGTATGTGTGTTGATTGTAGAGCCATTAACAATATTACTATAAGGTATCATCATCCTATTCCTAGGCTAGACGACATGCTTGATGAGTTGTGTGGTTCTATAATTTTCACTAAGATTGACTTGCGTAGTGGTTACCACCAAATAAGAATGAAATTGGGAGATGAATGGAAAACAGCTTTTAAAACCAAATTTGGGTTGTATGAGTGGTTAGTAATGCCTTTGGTTTAACTAATGCACCAAGTACATTCATGCGTTTGATGAATGAGGTCTTGAGAGCTTTTATTGGAAAATTTGTGGTGGTTTACTTTGATGATATCTTGATTTATAGCAAGTCATTGGATGAACATATGGATCATTTACGTGCTGTTTTTAATGCTTTGAGAGATGCACGTTTATTTGGTAACCTTGAGAAGTGCATCTTTTGTATGAATCGAGTTTCCTTTCTTGGCTATGTTGTGACTCCACAGGGAATTGAGGTGGATGAGATGAAAATTCAAGCGATCAAGAGCTGGCCAATACCTCAAGCCATTACACAGGTAAGGAGTTTTCTTGGTCTTGCAGGTTTCTACCGACGTTTCGCCAAGGATTTTAGCACTATTGCTGCCCCATTGCATGAGTTGAATAAGAAAGGTGTGGTGTTCCATTGGGGGAAAGCACAAGAGGAGTCCTTTGACACCTTGAAGGACAAGCTTACACACACACCATTGCTGCAACTTCCTGATTTTAGTAAGACTTTTGAACTTGAATGTGATGCTAGTGGAGTTGGCATTGGTGGTGTCTTACTGCAAGGTGGTAAACCGGTTGCATACTTTAGTGAAAAACTTAATGGTCCTGTTCTGAATTACTCCACATATGATAAAGAATTTTATGCTCTCGTACGATGCTTAGAGACATGGCGTCATTATTTATGGCCTAAAGAATTTGTTATTCATTCTGATCATGAATCGCTAAAGCATATTCGTTCTCAAAATAATCTGAATCGTAGACATACAAAATGGATTGAATTAATTGAGTCTTTTCCTTATGTTATTAAACATAAGAAAGGGAAGGATAATTTGATCGCTGATGCATTGTCTAGACGATATAATATGTTGTCCCGACTTGATTGTCGAATTTTTGGACTTGAATCAATTAAAGAATAATATGCTCTTGATGCTGATTTTAAAGATGTGTTGCTGCATTGTAGAAAAGGTCATACCTGGAATAAATTTGTACTGGATGATGGATTTTTGTTTAGAGCTAACCGCCTATGCATTCCAGTTGGTTCCATTCGTCTTTTGTTATTACAGGAGGCACATGGTGGAGGTTTGATGGGCCATTTTGGCGCAAAGAAGACGGAGGATGTTCTGGCCACACATTTCTTTTGGCCAAAGATGAGGAGAGATGTAGAGCGGTTTGTGGCTTGCTGCACCACATGTCAGAAAGCTAAGTCCCGTTTGAATCCACATGGTTTATACATGTCTCTTCCCACTCCTTCCATTCCTTGGGCGGATATCTCTATGGACTTTGTTTTGGGATTGCCTAGGACTAAGAGGGGGAGGGACAGCATTTTTGTTGTGGTGGATTGTTTTTCTAAGATGGCACATTTTATACCGTGTTAGAAAAGTGATGATGCTGTACATATTGCTGACCTTTTTTTCAAAGTGATTGTTCACTTGCATGGTATGCCTTCTACTATTGTTTCAGATCGTGATGCTAAATTTTTGAGTCACTTTTGGCGCACCCTATGGAACAAGTTGGGTACAAAACTGTTGTTCTCTACAACATGTCACCCACAAACTGATGGGCAAACAAAAGTAGTGAACTGCACTTTGGGCACCATGTTGAGAGCTGTTTTGAAGAAAAATTTAAATATGTGGGAAGAATGTTTGCCACATGTGGAGTTTGCATATAATCGGGCAACACATTCTACCACCAAGGTAAGTCCTTTTCGGGTTGTGTATGGATTCAATCCTCGTGCTCCTATTGATATCTTGCCTTTACCTACTAGTGAGAGAACTCATAATGATGCAAAGGAACGTGCTGATTTTATTTTGAAAATTCATGAGACCACTAAACACAATATTGAAAAGATGAATGAAAAATATAGAATTGCTGGTAGTAAAGGTAGGCAGGAAGTTAGACTTGAACCGGGTGATTTAGTTTGGTTACACTTGAGAAAGGATAGATTTCCAGAACTGAGAAAGTCTAAATTGATGCCTAGAGCTGATGGTCCTTTTAAAATACTTGAGAAGATTAATGATAATGCATATAAACTTGAGTTGCCTCCCGAGTTTGGGGTTAGTCCCACCTTTAACATTTCAGATTTGAGACCATATTTGGGAGAAGAAGATGAGCTTGAGTCGAGGATGACTCCAATGCAAGAGGGGGAGGATGATCTAGACATCACTCCTGCAGATATACACAACACTCACATGGTAGACATGCAAGGTCCAATTACTAGAGCTCGAGCACGACAATTGAATTTAGAGGTGAGCTCGTTCCTGAACAATTCTTTATATGTGAATTTTGAGAGTATGTTGCTACCTAATGGATTAATTATGATTAGGAACCATGGAGAGGACATGGAGATACATGGAGAGGGGTTTGGAGGCGTGGAGGACCAGAAAATACGCCAACAAGAAGTTAGAGACCGAGCCCAACTCAAACTCGAGTCCAACTCGGGCCCAGGAGCAGTCCACCTTAAAATGGATTCCCAGGAGACATACAGACTCCGTTTTTGACGTTCTACATATGCACGGAAAGTTGAGAGGATAAAATTTCCAATGGAACTGGCCCCACGTCAACGGGAAACTTCGAAACAATATAAAGTTTAGAGTCTGTCAGGGTGTTGCATCACCTAGTTGGGCCATTGGGCCTTGTATCGAGTCCAAGTCCATTATGTATGTGTCTTAGGGTTAGTTCACGACCCTAGCACCCCCCTGGTCGTCCTCCACCTCCTTTATACCCCCTAGCCGCCATCACAAACAGCTGGGTTTTGCTTAGATTATTCTGTCAAGAACAGTTTCGCCGTTCATCGGTTTGTGAGACCCCAACTTGAGTGCTTCATATCTTTCAGCAATTTGGTTGCATTCTTTCTTGTTCTTGCTTGTGTTCTTCGATTCGCAGGCAAGGATTAGCCTTCTTGGCAAGGTCAACCACGCAATATCGGTTGATAACCTGAGGAGACGTGGTGCTGCGATTGCAGGGTTCAGAACGTGTTGTTCGGAAGCCGGATCGATTTGTGTCAAGTCTCCACCAAATCGAGAGTTATCAGAACCTTTTGAAAGATCAGGGCCCCTGGACACATCACTGTCGAGCTTCTATTTTGATCCGCCGGAGGAATAGGCCTGCAAACCAGAGTTATGTCTTGGTTTTAGGTACCCAGGTTTGCTTGGGGTCCTCGAAGGTTAGTCACAAGTGTTTTAGGCACCCACACACAAGTTTTGGTCTCTCGTGGCGTGGCCCTGTATATTTAGCATAAATATATCCAGATTTATTTTTCATAAGGACATAAGATGCATCAAAAGTATGAAATAATGTTTGCAGTTCAGATTCATATGATTTTTCTTTAACAAAGGCAAAATGATTCTTATTTTGACCACTACTGAATTGCTTCTTACCTCTTGCATACCCAAGACCATCTTTGACATTAGGAGGTCTTGTGACCATATATGCACTACGTGCATATTTGATTTTTCTTTGTCAAAGATGCTGCTTTGGGATGGATGCTTAGCTTGTGTAGCATTGGATTCATCTGTTACATTAGCCGTCTTACTAGAGCATGTGCAAGTTTTAATAGTTGTCAAATTGACATCTTGAGAAGGTGTGCTTTTAGAGGAGGAAGTGCCACTTTGCTTGAGTGACTTCACTTGCACTTCAAGGATTTTGTTAACTTTCGTTCAGCTAGCAAGTTTGTCCTTGACTGCAATGTGTGAGTCTTCTAGTTTTGAGTAAGTTTTCTTACTCAAAGCTAGCTCAAGCTCAAGTGCCTTACTTTTCTCCTTTTCAAGCTCAAGAAGCTTTTCAACCTCCTGATATCTCTTCCTTTCACGAATGAGCATATCTTCTTGGTGGTTGACAAGCTCCTCCTTCTCAAAGATTTTATCTGACAACATCTTCATTTTTCTTAGTGCAGTTTTGCTAAATCCTTTAAGCATTTTCTCATTTTCACTAGAACTATCAAAATCATCATTACAGGAATGTAAGGAGGGGGGGTGTAAGTCAAACCTTCTTCTTGCCTTCCTTAGCCATGAGGCAAGTGTGGTTGTGGTTCTCCCTTCCTCCCATGTTTGGGAAGAGTGTAGACTTCTTGGTTGGCTTCTTGATGGCAATTGTTGCCATCTCATCTTCATCATCCGAGGAGGACTCGTCATTTGAGTCCCACTCCTTGACGATGTGCGCTTGATGTGCTTGCTTCTTTTTCTTGAAAGTTTTCTTCTCTTGCTACTTTGCTTCTTTCTTCTTCTTGTTTTACTCATGCGAACAATCAACCATAAAGTTTTCATATTCACCGTAGTTGTAGCAAGTACGTCGAGTCTTGGATTTTCCTTTTTCTTTGTTCTTTCCTTCACTTGAGTTGCTGCCTCTTTTTCTTCTCATCATGCATTTGAATCTTTTCATAAAGAGCAACATCTCTTCATCCTCCGTATCTGTGCTTACATCGTTAGTGTCTTCTTCTTCATATGTCTCACGAGTCTCCTTCCCTTTGGGCTTGCAAGTTGCCTTGAGGGTGACCCCCTTCTTCTTGGATGAGGTAAGTTTAGCTAAGTCTTTGACATATTTAGCTTCTTTCTCCATCATCTCGTGATTGATAATTTTGCCAAGGACTTCATCGGAGGTCATTTTGTGAAACCCTAGGCTTTCTCTTATCATGGAACACAAGGTGATATTCCAAAGCATAAAGGCTCTTATCATTCACTTCACAACCTCATGATCAGTCCACTTCTTGCTTCCATAAGCACGGATCTTGTTGATGAGTGTCTTCAAGTGGTTGTACATCTCTTGAGGAGTTTCACCATCTTCTATGGCAAATCTCCCCAATTCTCCTTCAAGCATTTCAATCTTCGCTTCTCGGACAGAGTGGTTCCCTTCATGAGCAGTATAGAGTGTATCCCAAATGTCTTTGGCAACTTCAAGTCCATCCACCTTGGTGAACTCTTCTCGGCTCAAGGATGAAGTGATCACCGCAACGGCTTGTGCATTGCGGTGAATTTCTTGTTCTTGCCCCGGAGTGAGTTCATCGTCGGTGTCTGGGATATCTATACCTGTACAAACTATATGCCAAAGACTAGGATTAAGTGAGATAAGATGCATCTTCATATTATACTTCCACATTGATTAATCATTGCCGTCAAACTGTGGAGGTCTTCCCATAGGAATAGAAAGATAATGATTGCAGTTGTTAAGCTTCTCATAATTAATAGGATACCTGGAGTAGTCTTGATGACTACCCCCTTTTGGCTTTTCATCCTCCTTCTTGCCCTTCTGTCTTAGAAGCTTCTTCCATAGAAGCACCTTGAGTTCACGCACTTCTTCATCATCGTGTTTGTTCTCCTTGAGCACATCAAATGCCTTGGAGTCTTGTTCGTTTCCAATGATGGGAATTTCTGGGATCTCGTTCTTCTTGTCGATGGCCATTTGTCTCTCCGAGCGGTGAGTGCCGTAAAAGGAGAGCCTTGCTCTGATACCAATTGAATGTGGCCTAGAGGGGGGTGAATAGGCGTTAAAAACTTTTCCTGCAACTCTTAACAAATTCGCCAAATACAGGAGGGTCCGGACTAGTCCGGTATGCTAGTTATACCAACGAAAAATAGATTGTTTAATGTATTCTTCTCAAATATTATAGCAGAGGAATTAAGTAAATTATCCTAACAACTTGTGTTAGTTTTAGGATGATTAATTTGAACAAGGAATACAAGATTAATATACGTTGCAAGATTAATCAACCCTATGCCCTAGATGATGATGATGATTGCAAAAGTAAATAACAAGAAAACAAGAGACAAGGATTTTACCGAGGTTCGATCTCACCAAATAGATCTACTTCCTCGTTGAGGAGCCCACACAGAGTCAGGTCTCAATCAACCCTTTACCTCTTTAAGTCACCACAAAGGCCAACTTGAGTTCCACTATCACGGGGGCTATCACCAAGTCGGTGATGCAACCTCACACGTTGAGGGCTCCCACAAAATTACAGAGAGAAAAGTGATCAAACACACTCGAAAGATTTACAACAAATGCAAGAGTGTATAAGAGATCAAACCCCAAGAGCTTAGCAATGCGTAGAAGACGATCTCCCTATCCCAAATCTGGATTCCCAAAAGATTTAACTTTTAAGGGCTTTGGATGTGTGAGGAGAGGTGTTTCTGTGCTCTTGGGACGAGTGGCGGCGCTAGGGTTCTCAGTTGTTCACTGTTGTGCACAGTTTTTTTGTTGTGGGGTCATGGATCACATACTATAGAGTTTCCAAAAGTTACCGTTAGGGATCCCGACTGCTGGACTAGTCCGCTCTGGGGACCGAACTAGTCCGCTGTGCTGTGTAAAATTTGCATGAATTATGCACCACACCTAAAACCCTAATTTTTGTGAGGTGTACCGGACTTGTCCGTATTGGAACATAAAGTTATCCGGACTAGTCCGTGATGGGTCCAGAGACTCAATCATACTAGTCCGCAATAGGACGGACTTGTCCGGTGCAGGGTGATATGTGTTGAGTGAATATCAGAAAGTTGAACGGACTTGTCCGGCAAGTGTCCACACTTGTCCGTGTGAGAACAATAAGTCGATCGGACTAGTCCGCTGGCGAATGGACTAGTCCGATGCTTCAGTGTATTGCTTAATTAATTGGTTTTAGCCCATACCCTCTACGCAAAGATATAAGCTCTTGGGATATGTCTCTCACACACATCCTATACATTGATATCTACTTTGCACTTCTTGATCATTTGGGCTTTTCCTTTTCTCACTCCTCATTTTTCACCTTTTTTAGTGCACCATAAGTTCTAGTCTTTGTAGACCTGCATTCATCTAAACGAATTCATTAGGATCTCATTTGTTTGTCATCAATCGTCCAAAACCCACAAGGGAATGCCTAGATGCACTTTCACAGGGCCGCCGGGACCGCCAGCTTCGAGGTGCTGGTCTCGCCCCCTTCGCCTTGTTCGACAGGCCAGGCTGTAGGTCGTACCAAACTTTCAAAGACTCCCTCAGGCATTGGAGCCCAGGTGGAAGCCTTCGTTGACAGGTCGTCGGCGATTGTGTTGTTGGCGCGAGGGACATGGCACAATGAGGGGGCCCGATCCCGATCACGGGGTCGTGCCGCCTTGCCCTAGGAATCGCATTGGGTGGTGCCGTGTTATGCGGCACCCAACAGCACACATACAAGGAACACAGTATTACATAAATCAAAAGCGGAAGCTTACAATTATTCTTTGTAAATAATTTACATAAAATAGCTACAGCAGAAGTCTATAAACAGCTCACGATGAATATCTAAGAAGCACTCGAGAAGAGATCCAGCCCGCGGACTCCTCTCGCTAGCAACACGAAGACATGGCAGCGGCTAGGTTCTCCAAGGGTGACATGACTCGGAAGTTTCTGAGTCTCACCGGACAACCTTCTTTATAGCGTCGATGCTTACCTGCAAAACCACTTATATAGCAAGAGTGAGCACAAAGGCTCAGCAAGACTTAACCGTCTCTCCTAAAGCACGAAACTCTACATGAACGTAACCTAAGACCTATCCTGTAATTTGCGAAAAGACTCACCTACGAGTTCATCCTTAACTTTCAGATTTTAGCCATAATAGTAGTGACCTTGTGCCCAGCAACATTGGAACTCCACAATCAAACAAGAAACGCTTCATTCCAATGTTACTTGTCCCAAGGTGAAAAATAAATTTAGTTTGCTCTATCTCTACTTCAAACATGGTTTTCATGCAACTTAACATAATCACAACAGCAATTATACTTTTTGCAAACTGTTTCCACACAAGTTGATTTAACTACGTCACAACATGGGAGCAAGCGGTACTCAATAACCGCGAGGGACGGTGATTCGAATCAAACACTACCCGGATAACTCGACACATACGCCCGCCTCTGAAGACCCATCTCTGGCGTCCTTCATTACGTCGTATGTGGCAACCTTTCTCAGGACACTAAACTGTAGAACCGGTCGCGCCGTCTCGGGCTCATAGGTCTAACGAGACGATGTGGTATGCCTCTACAGTCCAGTGAACCTGGTACATCGGTTTCCTGGTTCCCATATATCAGTAAGCATCCGGTACACAACTCAATACTTGCTCCTGGACGCGGCATACGCATCAGTCCTTAACCGACACAGGCAGAGCCACTCGACCAAGACCTCGTCTTGTCGCAGCCTAACCCCTCTCCCCGGTTTCATCTTTAGAAATGTAAACTTTAGTTTGCTTCCTTTCCCAACCACACTTATGATATTCTAAACTATAGCTCGCGAGTAGTTTCCAACTACTCGTCTTCTATCGGATGCCCTAGTCTATTTAGCATTGCCCTATTCTACAGCGATGACACATTTCTACCCTTGACCTCAGGGTTCATGTTTGGTTATGCAAGTGGAGTATCACACATCCTTGACCTAATGCACATACAAACCTTGACCAATAGTAGTGAACAAAGGGAAAACTTTAAAAACCACTTAAGTGCAAACCGGGGCTTGCCTTGGTTTTGCAGGTGACTAAAGTCAGTTGAGAGAAAGTCAGTTTCTGATGTATTGAAGTTCACTCCTGCCCTTCTTGTTCCTTGATCCAAGTTCACCTCCTCCTTCTTCACTTTCCACGTTTAATCACTACACGTTAGGAATATGCATACATGTTCAATTATAAAACTTTTTGCTAATAAATGCTACAGACAAGTTTCAAACTGGAACTTTGTTCAAGAATTTAAAATGACACTGGGGGTGGTGGTTTGGATGTGTGTCTAAGCACTATCCTCAAGTGAGAAGTGAGGTTCATCACTTGGGTGGTGATCACCTAATGAGGTTGAACAGGACATAATGATCCAGGGCTCCAATGGAGCTGGAAATGTTCTTGGGGGTTCATTGTCACAAGAAAGTCCTCTGGACCAAAATTCAGAACATTTCACTAAGTGGATCACCCAGAACAATTTCCTAAGCATTTAAGCATAAAGGAATTAATTCTGATTAAACTTGCACTTTCATGCAAATCTAAGTGAACCATAATTTCCTACATAGCTCAGAGAGTATGCCTAAAAGTTCCTAGGATTTTTGGAGCTAAGGAATGGCTAGAACTGAATTTCCAAGTTTTGGAAATTCTCTGAAAATGTTTCTGTATTTATTTGAATACAGAAACTGGAAATTGGAATTATCCCAACTAAATCAATTCCAAATGAGCTGAAACTTTAACAGGAGTTTCCTAATATCCTAAAGAATATCCTGGCAAAATTTGGGGAATTTTGGATGAACCAAACTCCCTCTAAAATTCTTTTGCTTAAAATCTTTAAATAATTTTCCAGAATTTTCTATGGGTTTTCATGCAAATTGGGTTGCATATTTGGATAGAGCATTTCATCCTGAATCCAACCCAATTTGAATTACTAAATTTGGAGCTTCCTATCAAAAGTTATGCATTTTACAAGTTTGAACAACTCTCTGTTTGATTTTAAACAGCACAGTCACACGTGGGGCCCACGGGTCAGGTGCTTCTTCAACCTCCCGCCAGAGCCCGCGGGTGCACACCGGCTGAAAACTTGGCATGGCTCGTTCTCCCTCATTTCTCCACCAAATAAGCTCCGGTTTCGCCCTACATGTTCCTGGGAACGTGGCGCAGCTGCCGGGCAAGGTTTCCCCGCGTGAAAACGGCTGTAGGTGGGTCGGCACCGGCGGGGCGGCTCGGGAGCTCGACATGGACGCGTTCCCGCGTGTCCAAGGCATCTCCCGGCGAGCTACGATGTCCTACAGCATCCCTATGGGTCTAGGAACATGGAACGGAGATCAAATCGTGCAGAACATGGCTGCAAACTAGTCGTCACCGTGGACCGTGGCAGTTTTGGCCGCCGGCGACGATTTCTCGTCGCCCGGGGCATAGGGTGGTCGGTTTGCTTCGTGCTTCGGCGTGGAAGGGCGCTAGGAACCCTAGTAGCTGTGGTCTGAATTGTAGAACGAACAATCAATCGATTGGAGCTAATTTCAGAAATTTGCTGAGGTCGGTCCTTCACGTGCGCCGGCGCCAAAAATGAAATTCTGGCTAGCCGGCGTCGGGGGAGAGCAGGGGGACGACAGGATGAGGATCAGTACCTCCTGGCGCACCTCTGTGGCCTCTTGAGCACGCCGGAGAGGCACTGGGCTGGCCGGGAGACAGGGAGCTGTGGAGACAGCAGCCTCTGTCAAACTTTTGCACGAGGGGGGCAACAACAGAATTGGCCTCGGGGTTGTGGGCAACAGGACGCGACGGAGGTGATAAGAAGGGGGGAAACAGCTCGCCAGCGCGAGGGGGACGAGCAGGAGGTGGAGCTTTGGGGCGTGGAGCAGCAGCTCGCTGTCGCTCAGGGGCAAGGCCTCGGTGGAGTGAGAACAGAGAGAAAGACTTAATGATTAAGTCTGCTCATTCCTATGACATGTGGGGTCCACCCCTCTTCTTATCCCCTAAAACTCTCACAAATATCTCCAAATTTTGGAATCTTGCAAATTCAGCTATGAGGTACTCAAATCCAAAAGTCATTTGGCAATTTGACCAGTTTTGCCTCAGTTTCAAATTTAAATTCAAATTTGGATGAAATTTACAAGTCCTCTTGATATTCATATCCAAGCACCTCCAAATTTCCTCCAAATTGGTCTCCCTCATAATTTGGATCTGAGAAATTCAAATATGTCCTCTGATCTTTGAGTTGGCTATTGCAAATACACTTTTTCAAACAACAGTTTGAATTTTCTCTTTTGAACATGCCCTTCTTCTTTTTGAAATGCACCTCTTAATTCAAACTGAATTCAAAGTTTTATTGCACATGCCAACACTTTCATGAGGAACACAAAAGTTTTTGTAAGTCCCATTTCTTGCATATAAACTCAACTTTATTCATAGCTCAAGTTTTCTATTTACAAGTTTTGGGACTTTTACATTCCTCCCCCCTTAAAAAGAATCTCGTCC
The DNA here is from genome assembly GCA_030760725.1 of Neostapfia colusana. NCBI lineage: Eukaryota > Viridiplantae > Streptophyta > Magnoliopsida > Poales > Poaceae > Neostapfia > Neostapfia colusana. The sequence goes on from JASWHV010000011.1 coordinate 80,879,448, forward strand.
CGAGATTCATGATTAAGGACAAGGTGGAGAGGACAACTACTACATATAAGCCTCTAACAACTCCGGATGATTGCGTTGCAAATACTCCTCGCTTTCCCATGTAGCTTCGTCGGACGTGTGATTTTCCCATAGCACCTTGAAAAATCGCAGCGTCCGATTCCTGGTTTCGCGAGTCTTTTCATCAATTATCCGGGTTGGTCGCTCAACATACGTGGGGTCCGGCTTCAAATTTTCTATGTCTCCCGTGAGAATCTCCGTTGGAACTTTTAAACACTTCCGCAACTGAGATATGTGGAAGACATTATGAACTCCGGCTAAGGCTGCCGGTAGCTCCAAACGGTATGCCACGGGTCCACACCTTTCAATGATAATGAAGGGACGATAAAACGTGGAGCTAATTTTCCTTTCACTCCAAATCGGTGAATGCCCTTCATCGGAGATATGCGGAGGTATACGGGGTCCCCAACATGGAAATCCAGAGGACGACGTCTCCTATCCGCATAGCTCTTTTGTCTGGACTGAGCGGCTTTCAGATTTGCTTGAATAAGCCTTACCCGCTCTTCTGCTTCATTTACGAGATCAATCCCGTAAGTTACCCTCTCGCCGGATTCACACCAGTTCAAGGGTGTGCGGCACCTCCGGCCGTAGAGAGCTTCATAAGGCGCCATTTTGATACTTGATTGATACCCGTTGTTATATGAGAACTCCGCCAACGGTAAGTGATCATCCCAGCTCTTACCGTGGTGGATGACACATGCTCTCAGCATATCTTCAAGTATTTGATTCACCCTCTCAGTTTGTCCATCGGTTTGAGGGTGATACGCGGAGCTTCGAATCAATTTAGTTCCCAAGGATGTGTGTAGCTGTTCCCAGAAACAGGATACGAACAGCGATCCTCTGTCGGAGACAATGGTACGGGGAACTCCGTGCAGGCATAAGATTCGTGCTATGTATAACTCCGCATACTGCTTGGCACTGTAGTTGGTATGCACCGGAATGAAACGTGCCGATTTGGTCAATCGATCAACGATTACCCAAACCGAGTCATGGTGGTGGGAGGTCATCGGCAATCCAACAATGAAATCCATACTCAAGTCTTCCCACTTCCATGCCGGTATTTGTAGCGGTTGCAGCAGGCCCGACTTCTTTACGTGGTCGGCCTTAACTCTTCGACACGTATCACATTCTGAAACGTATTTTGCAACTTCACGTTTCATACGTGTCCACCAAAACTTCTTCCGGAGGTCTTGGTACATTTTATTGCTGCCAGGATGAATAGAAAATTTGGATAAGTGAGCCTCATCCAAAATCTTCTTCCGCAGCCTCATATTACGGGGTACGACTATCCGGTCCTTGAACCACAAGGTATCTTCATCATCTAACCAGAAACATTTCATCTCCCCGTTCTTCAACCTCCTTTTGATATGAGCCATGCCCTTGTCTCTCCTTTGAGCTTCCATGACCTCCTCTCTTATTGTGGGTATGAGAGCTAGGTTATGTAGGGCCCCATAGGGAACCAAGTAGAGACTTGGTTCTTCCTCTTCTATCGGCGTGATGGTTAGGTTATGAATATGAGACTTCCGGCTGAGTGCATCGGCAACCACATTTGTGTAAAAGCCCAAGAAAAGGGACTTGCAAAAACTTTTCTTCACCTCACAACACAACAGTTTTTATTGTGAACACCATAGAAAATGTTGTGAAGAGCAAGTAACCTCCATCAAAAGAATGATTAGAGGGGAAAGCCTTCACTTTCACAATGTAGGGTTTCTACACATGAGCATGAGAGGTTGAGCTCACCCCTAGGATTTAAAAAGTATTGGGAAGGTTCAGTCCAAAGCTCATGCAAATTCAACAATTTTTGAGGCACTTTTGGGTTATTTCAAAAAGAGGCCAATTTGAATGTAAATTCAAATTGCAGCAACTTTCATCATCCAAATTCAAAAGTTAGCTCCATATCTATACTCAGCACATTTTTCTGAGTAAGCTCACCAATTTTCATCCCCATTGGAGCTCATCTTGTCAAGAGCTAAATTTGCAAGAATTCAAAACTGAATTTGAATTTCAGTTTAAATATGAAGCACATTTAACCAAACAAAGTTTGAATTTGAGAATTCAAATTCAAACAAAGACTTGGGAGCTAAGTCTCACATTAAATTGTGAGTAGCTGGTGGGATAATTAACAAAAACAGAAAAGAAATATTAGGGAAAAAGAAGAAAGGGGGAGGCCCACAGGTCAGTGGCACACATGAGGGGCAGTCGGTTGCTGCAGCCGACCCCGACTTCGCGCGCAAGCCAGGGAACGGCGGCGAGCCACCGAGGCAGCAATCGGCCACCTCACGGTGCCAAACCGCGGCTTAAAGGCCAGCGCACAGCCCACGCCACCTTCCTCCTGCTTTCCAAACGAGAACCCCCCCCTACCGAGCTCCTTCCTCGTTTCCGCGCGAGCACAGAAACGCCGCCCTCTCTGATCGCCGGCGTCCGGCCAGCACAGGCGCGCTCGTGCCCGACGAGCCACACAAGAAAGGACCGCCTTAAGGTGCTGATTCTTCTAGTCCCTACCATTCTTCATTTCATGGGCTGTCGAGGGAGTATTTCGCCGGGAAAGCTTCGGGTGTCTTGAGACCGAGCTCCCACAAAATCCCAAAATTCATGGGGGTTAGCTCATCATCGGGCAAACCGAGTCATGCACACGCTCTATACACGGCCACGACCACCTAGGATCGAAAACCAGTAAAAACCGTGGGCTAGGTTTACGGTTCTTTGAAGTTTTCTGAAGCACAGCCGATATCCGGCCTAGGTCGCCGGTGAGGTCGTAGTTACCGCCGTTTTCACGGGGATCGGTGTCCATGTCCGTGACCAGCAGGTGTCAGCGGAGCTCCCCGAGCAAACCGCATCGAAAAAGGTGCGTGGGATGCCGAGTTGGACGTTGCCGGTGAGCTCCCGGCCGCTGTTGCCGTCGGGAGCACTGTTCCGGTGGTTGTCAAGTTCTGGGGAGGGCACCACCGTGTTCCTCAGGCCGAGATAGGCACTGGCGGCGAGATTCAGCAAGCTCCGAGGACCGGAACCCGTCTCCGGCGAGAGCTCCGGCGAGCTTGGCGGCGGGGTCGCGCGGGTGGCCGGAGGAGGACGAAGGGGTAGGCCCCACGCGTCAGCGGCTGGAGATAAATGGGTGGGATTCTCTGTGGTCCAGGATCCAGTGCGGCCACGCGGGAAGTAGTTTGTGGCCCCGTGTGGCTCGGCTCCAGCGGTCGACACGTGTACGTGGACCCACCCGCAGGATTTAAACATTTCTGGAATTTCCAGTTTTAGTGCAAACTTTAGAGCTCCATAACTTCTGCTAGGAAGCTCCAAATTTAGTGATTCAAATTGGGTTGGATTCATCTTGCCTATCTCTGTCCAGATATACAACCCAATTTGTATGAAACCCATTAATTATTTCTGGAAAATTCTTTAAAGCTTTTCAGCAAAAGAATTTTAGAGGGAGTTTGGTTCATCCAAAAATCCCCAAATTTTGCCAGAATGTTCTTTAGGGCATTAGTAAACCCCTGTAAAAGTTTCATACCAGTTGGAGTTGATTTGGTCAGAGGAATTCAAATTGGAAGGTGCTGTGTTCATTTGAATGCAGAAACATTTTCAGAGAATTTCCAAAACTTGGAAATTCAATTCTGGGCAAACCTTAACTCCAAAAATGCTAGGAAAATTCATGCAAACTCTATGGGCTATAATTGAAATTGTATTTCATTAAGTTGAGCATGAACAGGGGTATTACCTCAGAATGAATTCTTCCTTGCTGATTTGCCAAGAGAATTATTCTGAGCATACCACTCCATGAAAAGTGCTAATGTTTGGTCCAGAGAGTTTTCTTGTGACAAGGAACTCACAAAAAAATTCTCAGCTCCATTGGAGCTCTAGATCACCCCTGTCCTGTTTAACCACTTAAGGGCTTAATATGGAAAAGGGGGAAAACCACTTAGCATTTAACCCTGTGATTAAGTCCAAGCCAAACCACCAACACCAGTTCATCTTTAAATTCTTAAACAAAGTTCCAGGTGTTAGAGGCTGGTTATTAGAACTAATAGTAGAAGTCTTACTCTAAAACTCACATTTGCATCTAAATTAACATGTAGTATTTCATTAACGTGTAGCCGTTGAAGAAGAGACTCCGGAAGTGCTGGACTTCCTTCTTCCGGACGAGGAACTAACTACTGACCAGCAGCAACAAGGCAAGCCCCGGTTTGCATTAACCTTTTTATAAATCTTACTTTGTCTACATGTGTCATATGAAGTATGTATGTGCATTAGGTATAGGATGAATGAAACCCCACTTGCATAACCAAAGGTTCCTAAATGAGTGAGGGTAGTGTCAAGGACCTCGAGTAGACAGGCTATGCTTAATGAGTCATAGGACTTCGGTACAAGTCGAGTAGTTGGAATCTACTCGCGAGATAGGCATTGGGACATACGGGTTCGGTTGAGTGATGAGAGATCACTTTAGTAATAAAAATGAGACTAGGCAGGGGCTAGGGCGCAGCAAGAGTGAGTCTTGTGTGCGCAGCCCTGCCCGTGTCGATTGAGGACCGATCCGTATGCGGCCCTGCTGAACAAGTATTGAACGTACCGAAGGCATATCGGATATATGGGCCCCGGTAAACCGATGTAGCCTAAACCTCCGGGCGTCGAGGCATAGCACACCGATTTATAGGTGTAGGTTGAGGGCAGCAAGGTGGAAATCTGCCAACGGGCATAGAGAGATGCTCCATGTGGGGAACCTCCTGCTCGTTTCGGTGCGACCGGTTCGACGTTTGGGCTGTTGGGTGAAAGGTTGTCCCGTACGACATCGAGTGAGCGTGCTGTGCAGCTCCACGGATGGGCGTACGTGACGTGCTCTTTGGGTTTCCCTGCAGGTGTATATCGAGTCGATTCGCCGTCCCTCGCGGTGACGAGTACCGCTTGTTAACTGCGTCGTAACGTAGACTAATGGATGCAATATGTTGATTCAATGATGCTGATTGATATAATTGTATTGCTACATGTGTGCCACCAAATACTGCTTACTAAATTTCAGATTTCATGAACTGTTAACTTGTTGCTAAAAGATGAACTAAGGATGAACTTGTAGGTGTGTCCTTTTGCTGAAATGTTACTATCCTATGTCCATTGTACCCCTCATGTAGAGTTTCATGCTTAGGTGAGTCGGTTAAGCCTTGCTGAGCCTTTGTGCTCACGGTTGCTGCTTAAGTGTTTTTCAGGTGAGGAGCCACCCACGGACTCGGGGTACGAGTCCACCGGCGAGGGTTACCCTCCGTCGGGGACCACGGCTGAGTGGGAGCCGTACACGCCGCGCTGAGCTGAGGAGTGCAGCTAGTGTGGGTTGCCCTAGGGCTGGGCAACCAACTTTTGCTAATTAGGCGGGCGTGAGTTGTATAGTGTAGACTTCCGCTGTGTAATATAAACAATAGTGTAACTGAAGTTTGTACCTGTTTGTACAGTTTCAGTTGTTTCCCATGTAATATAATATGTTCTTATGACGTGTGCTGTCGGGTGTCGCATCGCGCGGCACCACCCTCTGCGATCCTGGATGAGCGGATTCCGGTCCGCCACAGCCTGGTATCAGAGCTGCAGTGGGGATAGCACAGTACTAAAGGACTGCATTATGGGAAAAACTTAGGTATACGGTGAGGAATCGGTAGCTGCCCAAGTAAGGACTATATTAGCCTAGTTACTTAAAGTGGCAAAGACTAACCTATGTGTTATAATTCTGAATTTCAATTATGTAACGACGCACCTACGCTCTGGTAAGTATGGTAAGGAACGCCACCGAAAGCGGTTCAATTTTGGTTAGCTCTCCCTGACGAGGAACGTGGTTCAGGGATTTGTCTCATAGCTTGGTGTGAGACGTCAATATGAACCTCTTGAACTCTTCATGTTCCTGAGTTCATATGAAACGCTGATCCCTAGCGTGCATTAGGCAAGTAAGTGGAGACCCCATCGCGTGGTCAGTAACGCGAGAGTGTGTTCGTCTGGAAATAGCCCAGGAGGACATACGCAGCGCTTGCCATCGGTGTGCCCTGCAGGGCAGTAGGTGGTATCTGTTGGGTTGATAACATTCCCAACCGTGACGACCCGTTCATGACCTACTCGGGTTCCCCGTCGTGTGGTGTTGAAAAACACGATCACGTACCTTGAGACGTGACCTAACTCAGGGATGGCCGTATGACAATGATACGGGCGTTTGTATTTACTTCTAAATATGGAACTGCCTGAAATGAATAACCATTGAGTGCACCATTATTGTGTGGCCTTCTGCAGGTACTAACCACGTAAGTATCCGTGTAGTAAACGTGTGCGAGAGACCGTTTAGTGCCACATTTGAGACGTATATGCCGGTAAAATCTGGTTAGGAATTTCTTTTGTGAGGAACGTAGTACCGAGATATTGTAGGCATATGCATGAGAATAATGATAACAAAGAATTTAAATCTATAGGTTCAACATTTAGGACCCTGGTTGGGTATAAAAATGGGATAGTGAAGTAGGATAGCCAAATGGATGAAAAACAGAGTGCTCTGTTTTGGACAGCAAGTTTGCTGATCTTCAACAGGGCATAACTTTGTTGTATACTTCCAGAGCTGAAACTCGCCTTAAGATGGCTGAAATCCCAGAGGAATGTAAACTGTCCAGAACCAGGGCAGAGTAAAACATCCTCTGAACTGATCTGTTTTTCAAACCTAACTCCCAGTAGAAAAATCTAAAATTGTCATATAATACATCCTTAGAAAGAGTAGAAGATGTGCGACACCTTTGCAATTCAAAGTTCCTGAAATTTCAGCACAGAATTTAGTGGAAATCAGGGTTGAAAACAGCCACTTCCAAGGGAGGTGCTGTTGAAATTCTTCCAGAAATTCTGCTAACTTTGAATTAGCATAACTTTTTAACCAAAGCTGATCTGGGGGCAAATGAGTACTCGTTGGAAAGATACTGAAGTTAACTTTAACTTTGGTATTCAACATGAGTCATGAGGATGCCCAGAACCAGATCAAAACTTGGAATAGGTAGGAACTGGTCATTCTGACGGAAGAATGACAGTTGAACTCATTGGAGAGGGTGTCGTACCCTAAGAGTGGTATGCGTGATGACAACGCGATAGTAATGTCTCGTAGTGACCAAACCTAGTTATGTTGAGCTTGCAAAGTGGAGGTTCATCAAGTTGGATTAAACTAGCTTGTGTTTGGTCTGGTAATGGTGTAGCTTGTGCAAAGTTATTACACTATCTACTTACGAGATGTATCACATGTTTTCATTATCATTATGTTTTACACCTATTTCATTTAGACTGCATGCAAAATGTTGCGGGACTGATGTTTAATGTCGTGTGGTTGCAGATGGTTCGTACTAGGACCACGCACGAGGTTGGTGGCTCTAGCCAACAGGGAGGTGATGACTCCCAGCCACCGGCCTACGACAGCACCCCGCAGCAGCAGCCACCACCGCCGCCTCCGCTTACTCTAGCGGATGTGATAGCGGCACTGGTGGGGGGTCATGAGGAGCAGACCGACCTGCTCCGCACGATCGTGCAGAATACGTCCCAGGCGGGGGGACATCAAGAGCGAGGGCCTCGTGAGCCCCGCGAAGTGTCGTACTCGGATTTCATGAGTACGCACCCTCCAGTGTTCACCGAAGCTGAAGAACCACTGGAGGCTGACAACTGGCTGCAGACCATCGAGTCCAAGTTTGGGCTGCTCCAGTGTACGGAGCGGCAGAAGATTCTGTTCGCAGCACAGCAGCTCCACGGTGCCGCTGGTGCGTGGTGGGCGAATTATGTCGCCTCACGTCCGGCTGGCCATGCCGTGGAATGGCAAGAGTTCCGGGAGGCGTTCCGCGCCTATCACATTCCTCCCGGAATAATGAAGAGGAAGTTCCAAGAATTTTTGGAACTGAAGCAGGGCGGGAGGAGTGCCCACGACTACTCCCGTGCCTTCAACCATCTGGCGCAGTATGCGTCAGACTACGTCTCCACGGAGGAGAAGAAGAGGGAGCACTTCTATCGGGGGTTACACCCCAAAATGAAGACCCACCTCGTACAGTGGAACCGCGGAACATTCAACGACTTAGTCAATGCCGCGATCATGCAAGAGGATGCTCAGCGGGAGTTGGCAGCTGAGCAGCGGAAGCGCAGCGCTCCACCCAGCGGTGGGAGTGGCGCTCCCCAGAAGTACCATATGGTGTATCGGACACCATCCAGGCAGCAGTGGCGTCCACCGGCGCGACCTCAACAGTTCGGGGGACGTTCGTTCCAAGCACCCCCGTTCCATCCGCCGATGCCACCACCAAGACAGCAACAGCAGCAGCAGACGATACCCCGGGCGTTTCCACCGCCACAACGCGCCCCGGGTTTCCGTCCACCGATCAGCGGGGGACCGCCCCGTTTCACCTGCTTCACGTGTGGCCAGGCGGGCCACTTCGCGAAGGACTGTCCCCAAGGGCAGCAGAGCAGCGGGCAAGCCCAGTTCCAGGGCGGTGCTTGAGGCCGACCTCCGGTGAAGAAGGTTGGTCAACGGACTGGGGGTGTCCGCAACCTCGACAGTGAGGACGCCCCAGAGGGAGACAACGTGCTGGCGGGTACGTTTACTCTCAACAATCAAGCCATCGTCATATTATTTGATTCTGGTGCCACCCACAGCTTTATAAGTGAATCCTATGTGGCTAAACATCAATTTCAAGTCTTCTCAACCGACTGCACTTATATGATATGCTCACCGGGAGGGAAGATTTCAGCTAATATGATAATTCCAAAGGCACCTCTGTGCTTAGGTGGGAAACTATATCCCACCACCTTGATAATCCTTATGGGACAAAAGATTGATGCAATCTTAGGGATGTCATGGCTACAATACCATGGCGCTGTCCTAGAGGCTCGGACACGGACGGTTCACTTAAATTCTCCATTCCACCGTCCGCATTCCATGGTGTTAGACACGCCAGTCCGGGAAGTTTTAGCAATTAATAATGCTGAAGCTCTCAAGTTAGAAGACATCCCCGTAGTTCGGGAGTATCCCGACGTGTTCCCGGATGATCTTCCGGGCATGCCACCTGAGCGGGATGTCGAGTTCAAGATCGAGCTCGCACCCGGGACTACGCCCATATCACGGAGACCATACAAGATGGCTCCAAATGAGCTGGCTGAACTGAAAGAACAGCTCAATGATCTGTTGAGCAAGGGTTTCATTAGGCCGAGTTCCTCGCCTTGGCGATGCTCGGCGCTATTCGTGAAGAAGAAGGATGAGACCCTGAGGCTGTGTGTGGATTACCGGCCGCTCAACGCCGTCACCATCAGGAATAAGTACCCACTGCCCCGCATCGACATATTGTTTGATCAACTTGTGGGTGCAAGTGTGTTCTCCAAGATGGACCTTCGCTCTGGATATCACCAGATAAAGATCCGGGCGGAGGATATCCCGAAGACGGCCTTCTCAACGAGAAATGGATTATATGAATATCTCGTCATGTCCTTTGGTCTCACAAATGCTCCAGCCCATTTCATGTATCTCATGAACTCGGTGTTCATGCCGGAGCTGGACAAGTTCGTGGTAGTGTTCATCGACGATATCTTGGTTTACTCCAAGACCGAAGCCGAACATGCCGAACACTTGCGGACCATTCTTCAACGATTGCGAGACCATAAACTCTATGCCAAGTTCAGTAAATGCGAGTTTTGGATCAGCCAAGTGCCATTCTTGGGACATATCATCTCAGCTGAAGGCATTGCGGTTGACCCAAGTAAAATAGAGCAAGTGTTGAAATGGAAAGCTCCCACTTCAGTTCATGAAGTCAGAAGCTTCCTCGGGTTAGCGGGATACTACCGGAGATTCATTCCAAGCTTCTCCAAGCTCGCTAAGCCGATGACAGAGTTGCTGAAGAAAGGGACGAAATATGTTTGGAACACGGCGTGTGAAGGAGCCTTCCAAGCATTGGTGAAGCATCTCACAACAGCCCCGGTCTTAGCTCAGCCGGATACAACAAAGCCCTTCGACGTGTATTGTGACGCGTCCGGTATTGGGCTTGGCTGCGTGTTGATGCAGGAGGGACGTGTGGTCGCTTATGGCTCACGCCAACTCCGGAACCATGAGCAGCATTATCCTACTCATGACCTGGAGCTTGCTGTAGTGGTTTTGGCGTTGAAAATGTGGAGGCACTATCTCCTGGGGAATTTGGTGCATCTCTACACCGACCACAAGAGCTTGAAATATATTTTCACCCAGAAGGAGCTGAACATGAGGCAAAGGAGGTGGTTAGAGCTAATCAAAGATTATGAGATTGAGATCCATTACCACCCCGGCAAGGCGAATGTGGTTGCCGACGCGCTGAGTCGGAAATCACATGTCCATCACCTCACCATTACACCGGTGGAGGAGGAAGAGCCAAGTTTATACTTGGTTCCTTATGGATCGCTGTACAACCTTGCCCTCATCCCTACTATTAGGGAGGACATCATTGCTGCTCAGAAAAATGATAAAGGCATGGCACATCTCCGGAGACGGATAGACAATGGAGAGATCAAATGTTTCCGGAAAGATGATGAGGGGACGCTATGGTTCAACAACCGCATAGTCGTACCCCGGGACATGGAACTGAGGAAGAAAATCCTCGACGAAGCCCACTTGTCTAAATACTCCATTCATCCAGGCAGCAACAAAATGTACCAAGATTTGAAAAAGAAATTTTGGTGGACACGGATGAAGCGGGAGGTAGCGAAGTACGTATCCGAATGTGATACGTGCCGACGAGTGAAGGCTGATCACATGAAGAAATCAGGGCTGTTGCAACCCCTGAAGATCCCGGCATGGAAATGGGAAGATGTGAGCATGGATTTCATTGTGGGATTACCCCTAACAGCCAACAAGCATGATTCCATATGGGTAATCGTTGATCGGTTAACCAAGACGGCTCACTTCATCCCGGTAAATACACGTTACAGTGCCGGCAAATATGCGGAGCTATACATAGCGAAGATTCTATGCCTATACGGGGTACCCAAGACCATTGTCTCAGATCGAGGTGCATTATTTGTACCTCGCTTTTGGGAGCAGCTACACGCTGCATTGGGTACTAAGTTGATCAGGAGCTCCGCTTATCACCCTCAAACAGATGGCCAGACAGAGAGGGTGAATCAAGTTCTGGAAGACATGTTGAGAGCATGTGCCATCCACCATGGTAGGAACTGGGATGATCACCTACCATTGGCGGAGTTCTCGTACAACAACGGCTATCAGGCGAGTATCAAGATGGCACCCTACGAAGCTCTCTACGGTCGTAAATGCCGCACCCCACTAAATTGGTGCGAGTCCGGTGAAAGGGTCACATTCGGGGTTGATGTGGTGAACGATGCCGAAGAGCGCGTTCGTACCATTCAAGCCAATTTGAAGGCCGCTCAATCCCGACAGAAGAGCTACGCTGATAAGAGGCGTAGACCGTTGCACTTTGACGTTGGGGAACATGTGTACCTCCGCGTGTCTCCAATGAAGGGCGTGCACCGGTTCGGTGTGAAGGGGAAGCTCGCTCCCCGTTTCATTGGACCCTATGCTATCACCGAGAAGTGCGGACCAGCGGCGTATCGATTGGAACTACCGGCATCTCTTGCGGGTGTCCATGATGTTTTCCATGTTTCGCAACTGCGAAAATGTTTGAAGCATACAGCTGCTGTTCCTACCGAAGACATCGGCGAATTGAAACCGGATTTAACATATGATGAGTATCCGGTGGCCATTCTTGATGAGAAAGCCCGAACCACGCGTAGCAGAACGTTGTGGTTCTACAAAATACTCTGGAGTAACCACACCGCCGAAGAAGCGACGTGGGAGAGCGAGGAGTTCCTTCGCTCAAATTACCCGGAGTTCATGGCTTCTCAACGCGGGTAAGTCCCTATTACATCATTATCTCTTCTTTTGTAATCTCGGGACGAGATTCTTTTAAGGGGGGAGGGATGTAAAAGCCCAAGAAGAGGGACTTGCAAAAACTTTTCTTCACCTCACAACACCACAGTTTTTATTGTGAACACCATAGGAAATGTTGTGAAGAGCAAGTAACCTCCATCAAAAGAATGATTAGAGGGGAAGCCTTCACTTTCACAATGTAGGGTTTCTACACATGAGCATGAGAGGTTGAGCTCACCCCTAGGATTTAAAAAGTATTGGGAAGGTTCAGTCCAAAGCTCATGCAAATTCAACAATTTTTGAGGCACTTTTGGGTTATTTCAAAAAGAGGCCAATTTGAATGTAAATTCAAATTGCAGCAACTTTCATCATCCAAATTCAAAAGTTAGCTCCATATCTATACTCAGCACATTTTTCTGAGTAAGCTCACCAATTTTCATCCCCATTGGAGCTCATCTTGTCAAGAGCTAAATTTGCAAGAATTCAAAACTAAATTTGAATTTCAGTTTAAATATGAAGCACATTTAACCAAACAAATTTTGAATTTGAGAATTCAAATTCAAACAAAGACTTGGGAGCTAAGTCTCACATTAAATTGTGAGTAGCTGGTGGGATAATTAACAAAAACAGAAAAGAAATATTAGGGAAAAAGAAGAAAGGGGGAGGCCCACAGGTCAGTGGCACACATGAGGGGCAGTCGGTTGCTGCAGCCGACCCCGACTTCGCGCGCAAGCCAGGGAACGGCGGCGAGCCACCGAGGCAGCAATCGGCCACCTCACGGTGCCAAACCGCGGCTTAAAGGCCAGCGCACAGCCCACGCCGCCTTCCTCCTGCTTTCCAGACGAGAACCCCCCCTACCAAGCTCCTTCCTCGTTTCCGCGCGAGCACAGAAACGCCGCCCTCTCTGATCGCCGGCGTCCGGCCAGCACAGGCGCGCTCATGCCCGACGAGCCACACAAGAAAGGACCGCCTTAAGGTGCTGATTCTTCTAGTCCCTACCGTTCTTCATTTCATGGGCTGTCGAGGGAGTATTTCGCCGGGAAAGCTTCGGGTGTCTTGAGACCGAGCTCCCACAAAATCCCAAAATTCGTGGGGGTTAGCTCATCACCGGGCAAACCGAGTCATGCACACGTTCTATACACGGCCACGACCACCTAGGATCGAAAACCAGTAAAAACCGTGGGCTAGGTTTACGGTTCTTTGAAGTTTTCTGAAGCACAGCCGATATCCGGCCTAGGTCGCCGGTGAGGTCGTAGTTACCGCCGTTTTCACGGGGATCGGTGTCCATGTCCGTGACCAGAAGGTGTCAGCGGAGATCCCCGAGCAAACCGCATCGAAAAAGGTGCGTGGGATGCCGAGTTGGACGTCGCCGGTGAGCTCCCGGCCGCTGTTGCCGTCGGGAGCACTGTTCCGGTGGTTGCCAAGTTCTGGGGAGGGCACCACCGTGTTCCTCAGGCCGAGATAGGCACTGGCGGCGAGATTCAGCAAGCTCCGAGGACCGGAACCCGTCTCCGGCGAGAGCTCCGGCGAGCTTGGCGGCGGGGTCGCGCGGGTGGCCGGAGGAGGACGAAGGGGTAGGCCCCACGCGTCAGCGGCTGGAGATAAATGAGTGGGATTCTCTGTGGTCCAGGATCCAGTGCGGCCGCGCGGGAAGTAGTTTGTGGCCCCGTGTGGCTCGGCTCCAGCGGTCGACACGTGTACGTGGACCCATCCGCAGGATTTAAACATTTTTGGAATTTCCAGTTTAGTGCAAACTTTAGAGCTCCATAACTTCTGCTAGAAAGCTCCAAATTTAGTGATTCAAATTGGGTTGGATTCATCTTGCCTAGCTCTGTCCAGATATACAACCCAATTTGTATGAAACCCATTAATTAATTCTGGAAAATTCTTTAAATCTTTTCAGCAAAAGAATTTTAGAGGGAGTTTGGTTCATCCAAAAATCCCCAAATTTTGCCAGAATGTTCTTTAGGGCATTAGTAAACCCCTGTAAAAGTTTCATACCAGTTGGAGTTGATTTGGTCAGAGGAATTCAAATTGGAAGGTGCTGTGTTCATTTGAATGCAGAAACATTTTCAGAGAATTTCCAAAACTTGGAAATTCAATTCTGGGCAAACCTTAACTCCAAAAATGCTAGGAAAGTTCATGCAAACTCTATGGGCTCTAATTGAAATTGTAGTACATTAAGTTGAGCATGAACAGGGGTATTACCTCAGAATGAATTCTTCCTTGCTGATTTGCCAAGAGAATTATTCTGAGCAAACCACTCCATGAAAAGTGCTAATGTTTGGTCCAGAGAGTTTTCTTGTGACAAGGAACTCACAAAAAAATTCTCAGCTCCATTGGAGCTCTAGATCACCCCTGTCCTGTTTAACCACTTAAGGGCTTAATATGGAAAAGGGGGAAAACCACTTAGCATTTAACCCTGTGATTAAGTCCAAGCCAAACCACCAACACCAGTTCATCTTTAAATTCTTAAACAATGTTCCAGGTGTTAGAGGCTGGTTATTAGAACTAATAGTAGAAGTCTTACTCTAAAACTCACATTTGCATCTAAATTAACATGTAGTATTTCATTAACGTGTAGCCGTTGAAGAAGAGACTCCGGAAGTGCTGGACTTCCTTCTTCCGGACGAGGAACTAACTACCGACCAGCAGCAACAAGGCAAGCCCCGGTTTGCATTAACCTTTTTATAAATCTTACTTTGTCTACATGTGTCATATGAAGTATGTATGTGCATTAGGTATAGGATGAATGAAACCCCACTTGCATAACCAAAGGTTCCTAAATGAGTGAGGGTAGTGTCAAGGACCTCGAGTAGACAGGCTATGCTTAATGAGTCATAGGACTTCGGTACAAGTCGAGTAGTTGGAATCTACTCGCGAGATAGGCATTGGGACATACGGGTTCGGTTGAGTGATGAGAGATCACTTTAGTAATAAAAATGAGACTAGGCAGGGGCTAGGGCGCAGCAAGAGTGAGTCTTGTGTGCGCAGCCCTGCCCGTGTCGATTGAGGACCGATCCGTGTGCGGCCCTGCTGAACAAGTATTGAACGTACCGAAGGCATATCGGATATATGGGCCCCGGTAAACCGATGTAGCCTAAACCTCCGGGCGTCGAGGCATAGCACACCGATTTATAGGTGTAGGTTGAGGGCAGCAAGGTGGAAATCTGCCAACGGGCATAGAGAGATGCTCCGTGTGGGGAACCTCCTGCTCGTTTCGGTGCGACCGGTTCGACGTTTGGGCTGTTGGGTGAAAGGTTGTCCCGTACGACATCGAGTGAGCGTGCTGTACAGCTCCACGGATGGGCGTACGTGACGTGCTCTTTGGGTTTCCCTGCAGGTGTATATCGAGTCGATTCGCCGTCCCTCGCGGTGACGAGTACCGCTTGTTCACTGCGTCGTAACGTAGACTAATGGATGCAATATGTTGATTCAATGATGCTGATTGATATAATTGTATTGCTACATGTGTGCCACCAAATACTGCTTACTAAATTTCAGATTTCATGAACTGTTAACTTGTTGCTAAAAGATGAACTAAGGATGAACTTGTAGGTGTGTCCTTTTGCTGAAATGTTACTATCCTATGTCCATTGTACCCCTCATGTAGAGTTTCATGCTTAGGTGAGTCGGTTAAGCCTTGCTGAGCCTTTGTGCTCACGGTTGCTGCTTAAGTGTTTTTCAGGTGAGGAGCCACCCACGGACTCGGGGTACGAGTCCACCGGCGAGGGTTACCCTCCGTCGGGGACCACGGCTGAGTGGGAGCCGTACACGCCGCGCTGAGCTGAGGAGTGCAGCTAGTGTGGGTTGTCCTAGGGCTGGGCAACCAACTTTTGCTAAATAGGCGGGCGTGAGTTGTATAGTGTAGACTTCCGCTGTGTAATATAAACAATAGTGTAACTGAAGTTTGTACCTGTTTGTACAGTTTCAGTTGTTTCCCATGTAATATAATATGTTCTTATGACGTGTGCTGTCGGGTGTCGCATCGCGCGGCACCACCCTCTGCGATCCTGGATGAGCGGATTCCGGTCCGCCACAATTTGCCTTGCCCAGATGGTAATGAATTTCAATCTCATAGTCCTTGATCAGCTCCAACCATCGCCGTTGCCGCATATTTAACTCCTTTTGAGTGAATATGTACTTCAAGCTTTTGTGGTCGGTGTAGAGATGAACCAGATTTCCCAATAGGTAATGTCTCCACATCTTTAAAGCTAGTACCACGGCAGCAAGCTCGAGATCATGAGTTGGATAATGTTGCTCATGATTCCGTAATTGCCGTGATCCATATGCGACCACGCGTCCTCCTTGCATGAGTACACAACCAAGCCCGACGCCAGATGCATCACAATAAACATCAAAAGGCTTGGTTGTATCCGGTTGCGCTAGAACCGGGGCTGTTGTGAGGTGTTTCACCAACGCTTGAAAAGCTTCCTCACATGGCTTGCTCCAATCATACTTGGTGCCCTTTTTCAGTAGCTCCGTCATAGGTTTGGAGATTTTTGAGAAGCTCGGGATGAACCTCCGATAATATCCCGCCAAACCCAAGAAGCTACGAACTTCATGGACTGATGTTGGAGACTTCCACTTCAACACTTGTTCAATCTTGCTTGGATCAACAGCAATGCCTTCTGCTGAAATAATGTGCCCAAGAAATGGCACTTGGTTGATCCAGAATTCACATTTACTAAACTTTGCATAGAGCTTGTGATCTCTCAGTCGTTGGAGCACAATATGCAAATGTTTAGCGTGTTCCTCTTCAGATTTGGAGTAGACCAAGATGTCATCGATGAATACTATGACGAACTGATCCAGCTCCGGCATGAACACCGAGTTCATAAGGTACATAAAGTGGGCCGGAGCATTGGTCAACCCAAATGACATGACAAGATATTCATAGAGCCCATATCTTGTCGAGAATGCTGTTTTTGGGACATCTTCCGCGCGAATCTTGATTTGATGATATCCCGACCTTAAGTCCATCTTGGAGAAGTCTTTAGCACCCACTAGCTGATCAAAAAGAATATCAATTCTTGGTAGTGGATACTTGTTCTTTATGGTCACAGCATTTAAAGGACGATAATCGACACATAGCCTCAGCGTCTCATCCTTCTTCCTCACAAATAAAGCTGAGCAACCCCATGGTGATGAACTTGGACGAATAAACCCCTTGTCCATTAGATCCTTGAGTTGCTCCTTCAGCTCGGCTAATTTGTTCGGAGCCATTTTGTATGGTCTCCGAGAGATTGGCGTAGTTCCCAGCATCAATTCTATTTTGAATTCCACCTCGCGCTCAGGTGGTAAGCCTGGAAGATCTTCGGGAAACACGTCCGGATATTCACGGACTACCGGAATGTCTTCTAACTTGCACGCCTCGGCATTACATACTTCCGGTTCTTTAGAAATCGCTTCGCCGAGGTACAATGTTTGACGTCCGTGAAGTGGAGAGTCCAAGTGAACACTCCTGTTCTCGATGTCCAGAACAGCCTTATGGAAGGTCAGCCACGATATTCCCAATATGGCATTGATTCCCTGGTCTTCGAGAATGATGAGGGTGGTAGGATAAATTTTTCCACCCAAGCAAAGTGGTGCTCGAGAAACGACTTCATTAGTTGAGATGTCTCCACCTGGCGAATGAATAAGGTAAGAACCTTTTGTGACAGTTGTGGAGATCTGATCCCGGATCACCGTTGCCCTGCGAATGAAGTTATGTGTCGCACCAGAGTCGAATAAAATGACAACCGGCTTGTCATTTAAGGTGAACCTGCCGGCAAGAACAGGTCCTCCCTTTGGCAGATCATCGACTGACACATAATTGACTGTTCCCACTTTGGACATAGCTTTTCTTGGCTGTCCAAGATCACTCTGTTGAACTGGACCCGCAGACCCATTGTTGCTGCTCGGTTCAGTTGCTTCATTGACCTTAAGATCATTGTCAAGCTGAAGTGGGACAGCACCTTGCTCGGCTGAGAAATCACCTTGTTCATCTTCAACCTCTTGAGGGAAAAAGTATTCTGGTGCACCTTGTTGATACTGAGGTGCATAAGAAATAAGTTGCTGCTGCGGTGGAGGTGAATAAGACCTCTGTGGAGTAGAAGAGTCGTCACACTCCCAGAATGATTGCACCTCTTGTGGAATCTCCCGACCGGAAGGTGAACGAATTACCAACCGATACTTCTGAGGTAGACGATTTTCTTCATCTTGTGATGAGTCCCTCTCCCTCTTTTCCTTGAGGTAGAGGTTGGAATAATATTCTTGAGCGATAGCACAGCTCACAAACTTATCAAAATTCTCTTGGCTAACTTGAGCCAATTCACATCGCAGCCTAGCAGTCAGCCCTCGGTAGAAATGATAACCTTTCATGGCTGGTGATTTCACATAGTCAGGGACATATTGAGCTAAGCGATTGAATTCCTTCGCATACTCAATAACACTCATGTCCCCTTGCTTCAGACTCCAGAACTCATCCAGACTGGTTTGCATTATGCCCGCAGGGATGAAACGAGCACGAAATGCAGCCTGGAACTCCGCCCATATGACACGATGCCCTACTGGTTGGACAGCAAGGTACTCTGCCCACCATGCTCCAGCAAAGCCGTGAAGCTGCTGAGCGGCATATAGAGTCTTCGAGAATTCATCACATTGGATCAACCCAAACTTGGACTCAATGACACGTAACCAGTGATTTGCTTCACAATGGTCAACCGCCTCGGAGAATACCGGCGGTTGTGTTGCCAAGAAATCCAGATACGTGCTCTGGGTTGGTATGTGATGTTTAGCTTCGCGATCATGCCTTGCTGAACTAGAGTTTGGAGAGTTTCATTCATCTTCGCCATAATTACAGCCAATCCGGTTGGTGATGGCCCTTGTGATGAAGTCGAGTCATTCCCACCTCGACTTGAACCTCCAAGCTCCATTTGAGAATATGTACGTACCATACTGCACGAAACAAAATTTTGAGTCCATCAAAATTCTATCTCAGTAGTAAGTAAAGATAAGTAAAACATGAACATGTCATGAACTTTATGAAAGCATAACCACATTCATGTTTAAACAAATCTTATGTACGCTAAGCTAATTAGCGGGACTACCCTGACCAGCTCACACAAACTCCAAATTTTACTCAAGTTATCAACGGATTCTTGACTTGAGTTCAACACCAAAGTTTTAGTAAACTTCAGTATCTTTCCAATGAGTACTTATAGGCTTCTTAAAGATTTTTCTACAGGAAGTTATTGCTTAAAAACAGAAAGGTCCAGAGAGGTTTTTGCTACTGTCCTGGTTTGAACAGTTTGCCTTCAACTGGGCTTTTCACCAATTTAACATGTGATTCTGCTCTGGAGGTCTACAAATAAATTGTAGAGCACTTGAAAATCTTTCCATAACTGTATCATACACCTTAATTGGTTAAATATACTCAGAGTTTTGCTCTGTCAAAGTCCAGCAAACATTTCTGCCAGAAACAGAGCACTCTGTTTTCGAAAACTTTGACACCTAGTTATACCCTCATTTGAATCTTAGCTCAAAATAAGAGTTCAATAACTAATACTTGTTTCAAACTTCCATTTTTAGTTGCAAGTTAATTCATGAATCATTTCTTCAAAGGGAAGAGGTTCAGATGTTTAGTACGGTGTCGATGCACCGTAAGAACATGTCGGTACTACGTTGCCTCACCAAAAGAAAATCCAACCCGGATTATACCGGCATATACGTATTATTAGTGGCACTAGGACGGTCTCTCGCACACGTGTACTACAGGGGATACGTACGTGGTTAGTACCTGCAGAAGATCACTCAATAGTGGTGCACTCAAAGGTTGTTTCATTTCAGGCAGTTCTATAATTGAAAGTAAATACAAACGCCCATATCATTGTCATACGGCCGTCCTTGAGTTAAGTCACGTCTCAAGGTACGCGATCGTGTTTCAACACCACACGACGGGGAACCCGAGTATGTCATGAACGGGTCGTCACAATTGGGAATGTTATCAACCCAACGGATACCACCTACTGCCCTGCAGGGCACGCCGATGGCAAGCGCTGCATATGTCCTCCTGGGCTACTTCCAGACGAACACACTATCGCGTTACTGACCACACGATGGGGTCTCCACTTACTTGCCTAATGCACGCTAGGGATCAGCGTTTCATATGAACTCAGGAACATGAAGAGTCCAATAGTTTCATATTAACATCTCACACCAAGCTGTGAGATCTAACCCTGAACCACTTTCCTCGTCAGGGGAGCTAACCGAAATTGAACCGCTTTCGGTGGCGTTCCTTACCATTCTTACCTGAACGTAGGTGCGTCGTTATATAATGAAAGTTCAGAATTAAAACACATATGTTAGTCTTGCCACTTTAAGTAACTATACTACTATAGTCCTTATGTGGGTCTAATACCGTTTCCCCACCGTATCCTAAGGTTTTGTCATAATACCATCCTTATTCCGTGTGCTATTACCAATGCGGCTCTGATACCATGCTGAGGGGGCCCGATCTCGATCACGGGGTCGTGCCGCCTTGCCCTAGGAATCGCATTGGGTGGTGCCGTGTTATGCGGCACCCAACAGCACACATACAAGGAACACAGTATTACATAAATCAAAAGCGGAAGCTTACAATTATTCTTTGTAAATAATTTACATAAAATAGCTACAGCGGAAGTCTATAAACAGCTCACGATGAATATCTAAGAAGCACTCGAGAAGAGATCCAGCCCGCGGACTCCTCTCGCTAGCAACACGAAGACATGGCAGCGGCTAGGTTCTCCAAGGGTGACATGACTCGGAAGTTTCCGAGTCTCACCGGACAACCTTCTTTATAGCGTCGATGCTTACCTGCAAAACCACTTATATAGCAAGAGTGAGCATAAAGGCTCAGCAAGACTTAACCATCTCTCCTAAAGCACGAAACTCTACATGAACGTAACCTAAGACCTATCCTGTAATTTGCGAAAAGACTCGCCTACGAGTTCATCCTTAACTTTCAGATTTTAGCCATAATAGTAGTGACCTTGCGCCCAGCAACATTGGAACTCCACAATCAAACAAGAAACGCTTCATTCCAATGTTACTTGTCCCAAGGTGAAAAATAAATTTAGTTTGCTCTATCTCTACTTCAAACATGGTTTTCATGCAACTTAACATAATCACAACAGCAATTATACTTTTTGCAAACTGTTTCCACACAAGTTGATTTAACTACGTCACAACATGGGAGCAAGCGGTACTCAATAACTGCGAGGGACGGTGATTCGAATCAAACACTACCCGGATAACTCGACACATACGCCCGCCTCTGAAGACCCATCTCTGGCGTCCTTCATTACGTCGTATGTGGCAACCTTTCTCAGGACACTAAACTGTAGAACCGGTCGCGCCGTCTCGGGCTCATAGGTCTAACGAGACGATGTGGTATGCCTCTACAGTCCAGTGAACCTGGTACATCGGTTTCCTGGTTCCCATATATCAGTAAGCATCCGGTACACAACTCAATACTTGCTCCTGGACGCGGCATACGCATCGGTCCTTAACCGACACAGGCAGAGCCACTCGACCAAGACCTCGTCTTGTCGCAGCCTAACCCCTCTGCCCGGTCTCATCTTTAGAAATGTAAACTTTAGTTTGCTTCCTTTCCCAACCACACTTATGATATTCTAAACTATAGCTCGCGAGTAGTTTCCAACTACTCGTCTTCTACCGGATGCCCTAGTCTATTTAGCATTGCCCTATTCTACAGCGATGACACATTTCTACCCTTGACCTCAGGGTTCATGTTTGGTTATGCAAGTGGAGTATCACACATCCTTGACCTAATGCACATACAAACCTTGACCAATAGTAGTGAACAAAGGGAAAACTTTAAAAACCACTTAAGTGCAAACCGGGGCTTGCCTTGGTTTTGCAGGTGACTAAAGTCAGTTGAGAGAAAGTCAGTTTCTGATGTATTGAAGTTCACTCCTGCCCTTCTTGTTCCTTGATCCAAGTTCACCTCCTCCTTCTTCACTTTCCACGTTTAATCACTACACGTTAGGAATATGCATACATGTTCAATTATAAAACTTTTTGCTAATAAATGCTACAGACAAGTTTCAAACTGGAACTTTGTTCAAGAATTTAAAATGACACTGGGGGTGGTGGTTTGGATGTGTGTCTAAGCACTATCCTCAAGTGAGAAGTGAGGTTCATCACTTGGGTGGTGATCACCTAATGAGGTTGAACAGGACATAATGATCCAGGGCTCCAATGGAGCTGGAAATTTTCTTGGGGGTTCCTTGTCACAAGAAAGTCCTCTGGACCAAAATTCAGAACATTTCACTAAGTGGATCACCCAGAACAATTCCCTAAGCATTTAAGCATAAAGGAATTAATTCTGATTAAACTTGCACTTTCATGCAAATCTAAGTGAACCATAATTTCCTACATATCTCAGAGAGTATTCCTAAAAGTTCCTAGGATTTTTGGAGCTAAGGAATGGCTAGAACTGAATTTCCAAGTTTTGGAAATTCTCTGAAAATGTTTCTGTATTTATTTGAATACAGAAACTGGAAATTGGAATTATCCCAACTAAATCAATTCAAAATGAGCTGAAACTTTAACAGGAGTTTCCTAATATCCTAAAGAATATCCTGGCAAAATTTGGGGAATTTTGGATGAACCAAACTCCCTCTAAAATTCTTTTTCTGAAAATCTTTAAATAATTTTCCAGAATTTTCTATGGGTTTTCATGCAAATTGGGTTGCATATTTGGATAGAGCATTTCATCCTGAATCCAACCCAATTTGAATTACTAAATTTGGAGCTTCCTATCAAAAGTTATTCATTTTACAAGTTTGAACAACTCTCTGTTTGATTTTAAACAGCACAGTCACACGTGGGGCCCACGGGTCAGGTGCTTCTTCAACCTCCCGCCAGAGCCCGCGGGTGCACACCGGCTGAAAACTTGGCATGGCTCGTTCTCCCTCATTTCTCCACCAAATAAGCTCCGGTTTCGCCCTACATGCTCCTGGGAACGTGGCGCAGCTGCCGGGCAAGGTTTCCCCGCGTGAAAACGGCTGTAGGTGGGTCGGCACCGGCGGGGCGGCTCGGGAGCTCGACATGGACGCGTTCCCGCGTGTCCAAGGCATCTCCCAGCGAGCTACGATGTCCTACAGCATTCCTATGGGTCTAGGAACATGGAACGGAGATCAAATCATGCAGAACATGGCTGCAAACTAGTCGTCACCGTGGACTGTGGCAGTTTTGGCCGCCGGCGACGATTTCTCGTCGCCCGGGGCATAGGGTGGTCGGTTTGCTTCGTGCTTCGGCGTGGAAGGGCGCTAGGAACCCTAGTAGCTGTGGTCTGAATTGTAGAACGAACAATCAATCGATTGGAGCTAATTTCAGAAATTTGCTGAGGTCGGTCCTTCACGTGCGCCGGCGCCAAAAATGAAATTCCGGCTATCCGGCGTCGGGGGAGAGCAGGGGGACGACAGGATGAGGATCAGTACCTCCTGGCGCACCTCTGTGGCCTCTTGAGCACGCCGGAGAGGCGCTGGTCTGGCCGGGAGACAGGGAGCTGTGGAGACAGCAGCCTCTGTCAAACTTTTGCACGAGGGGGGCAACAACAGAATTGGCCTCGGGGTTGTGGGCAACAGGACGCGACGGAGGTGATAAGAAGGGGGGAAACAGCTCGCCAGCGTGAGGGGGACGAGCAGGAGGTGGAGCTTTGGGGCGTGGAGCAGCAGCTCGCTGTCGCTCAGGGGCAAGGCCTCGGTGGAGTGAGAACAGAGAGAAAGACTTAGGGATTAAGTCTGCTCATTCCTATGACATGTGGGGTCCACCCCTCTTCTTATCCCCTAAAACTCTCACAAATATCTCCAAATTTTGGAATCTTGCAAATTCAGCTATGAGGTACTCAAATCCAAAAGTCATTTGGCAATTTGACCAGTTTGCCTCAGTTTCAAATTTGAATTCAAATTTGGATGAAATTTACAAGTCCTCTTGATATTCATATCCAAGCACCTCCAAATTTCCTCCAAATTGGTCTCCCTCATAATTTGGATCTGAGGAATTCAAATATGTCATCTGATCTTTGAGTTGGCTATTGCAAATACACTTTTTCAAACAACAGTTTGAATTTTCTCTTTTGAACATGCCCTCCTTCTTTTTGTAGTGCACCTCTTAATTCAAACTGAATTCAAAGTTTTATTGCACATGCCAACACTTTCATGAGGAACACAAAAGTTTTTGTAAGTCCCATTTCTTGCATATAAACTCAACTTTATTCATAGCTCAAGTTTTCTATTTACAAGTTTTGGGACTTTTACACACAAGTCCAAGACTTGGAAGTCTTTTCCAGCTTCTGCACTGTGACGCCCTCAATTTCGTGGAAAAACCACGGAAACGAGAATTGATGCATATGTGTGCCCAGGATGTTCATCACACATATACACATCATCCACAAACTGAATTTCAGAATATATATAACCTCGAATAACATGGTTTATTACAAGGTTTCATGAGTCTTGGACTCAGCTTGGCAGCGGAAGTCTAATCTTACAGCGGAAGTCTTATTTCTATGCAGCGGAAGTCTTCTAACTAGTGCGGTAGCAATCTAAGAAGCAGCGGCTCCATCTCTACTCCATCCCCACAGGCAAGGTTGAGGACAGATTACACGCCTAATGCTCCACTTGGTATTCATAGAAATCTTCTCCTGTCGCTGATGATGAAATAATAATGCAAGTTTGAGTACAATGATGTACTCAGCAAGTGCGGAAAAATATGATATGTAGCTCACAACAAGGTAGGTATAAAAAGGCTCATTGCAGAAAGGAAAGTTATTTATAAAAACCACGATAAAACAGCAACTTAACTTTAAGTGAGCGTAATCCCAACATGTATTAAAATACCCACATACCTCCATTATGTTCATCACTTTCCATGTCCCAACCAGACATTAATCAACTTCATTCTTGCTCACAAATACCTTCCCGTATTCGCTACCATTTATAAACAAATTCGTCTCACACCGAGACCAATCTCATTGCCATGACTCAACAGTCATGTAACCAAATCTTATCACCCGGACTTCAACAGTCCTGAAAGCCAAACCATAACCAAAACCATAACCAATAACCATAACCAATAACTATAACCAATAACCATCCCAACTAATCATGGAAGTTGGCCAGGCGCTCGTGACCGTAAGCTCGCCTATCATGATAGTTTTAGACTCTGTAGAGGTTGTACCACTTTACCCACAAGTTTGTGATTTCGTCACCCGTCGGTGACTGCAGAACCTCCATTATACCAGTACACAACCGTAGGTGTATGGTCAAGAGATCACAAAATAGCCTTTACAAAGGGGCTACTAGATGTATGGACTCACTAAGGTTTCACCGGCAGGCTAGAATCTCCAATTCTCCCACCCACGGGCCCCCTCTTGTGCCTTGCAGTTCCCAGGGCAGTCCTCACTCGACTCCCATTCCCCGCGCCTTCCACGGTCCATAACAATCTAGTAACTTACCTAATTAGTCAGCTAAGCCGCACCCATACTTGGCCTCGTGGTGGCACTGTTATCCTGGCATGTGCTCGCATGAACCGGTCCTTAGATCTACGGCAAGTAAACCACCATCTCATTCAGCAACATCCATGAACCAAGCTTGCCTAGATCTCCCCGATTCCATGCTTAGTAACATCATCAAGTTCTCATCATCATTATTCATATGAGTGCAGTAGCTAACCATGTTTTAATTCAGCTTCCAGTATCCCGTAAATTAAGCGAAGCAAAAAGGAAAAACGACCATACCCAACTCATCAACTTTCCCGGCGACAAGGATGGTTAACAAAACTAGTAAACTCCTATAAAAGGGTGTCCCACCAAGTTGACTCAAGCATACGAGTTTTCGCAAACAAAACAGTTTCAAAACATAGGATCAATATGGTCAAGGGGCACTTGCCTTGTTCTGGCGGTTCTGGTTGCTCAAAATCTTGTTGTTGTAGTCCGTCGTAGGTAGCTCCCTGAGCTTGTCCTTCTATTTGCGATCACGCATATACAAGATTCACAGAAATCAA
This sequence comes from Neostapfia colusana, assembly GCA_030760725.1. NCBI lineage: Eukaryota > Viridiplantae > Streptophyta > Magnoliopsida > Poales > Poaceae > Neostapfia > Neostapfia colusana. The sequence goes on from JASWHV010000011.1 coordinate 80,905,432, forward strand.
TATCATGCAAAAACTTTACTTTAAGATGCAATGATGCATATGCATGTTAATCCTATGGTGCAGTTTTGGTTTGTGCGTGTTCTTGCAAGTTTGTATGGGGTTTTTATGAAGAACAGAGGTGTATAGATCAAATGTGGACGTGGCGATGATCTGGGCTTGAGATCTAGATCAAACCGATCAACACGTGATCTGTCCATGAAAAAGCTTCTGTTTCGAAGGAATTGAGGAAACAGATGCGAATAAAAACTGTGATGATGTCGTAAGGTGATAATGGAGACCTACCTTACGTTCTTCTTGGTCTCGGGGTCCTTCTCCTAGCAGGACAGATCGTTGGGGCTCTCTTCCAGCGATCTACCGCGACTGAACTCCGGCGAAGGGTTTACTCGGCGATCTGGGGCTAGGGTTCTAAGTTGTTGACTCAGAGAAGATGTTACGACCAAGGGGTTTGTTGAGGGTTCTATTTATAAGAGGAAAACGAAGGGTTCTTATCTGATTGGACTTTGAATAAGAGTCCCGTTCAAACTGTTTTTAAATCTTAACAACTCATCTCTTGCCGATTTGGCTTGGTAACATTGTGGAAGTCATGTCGGTTTCCTCAGTACCGGGGATTCCCATGCATACAGAAGAAAAACCACTTCAGAATCACGTCCTTACGCGGTGATGAGCTCCAGAAGCTCTACGTGTCCATCGGGGGCCTGGTCTCCCTTTTCCGTAAAGACGAGCTCCGGTTGCGTCGCGTGTCAAGCGAGCGAGACCTCCCTCTTTCTCATAAGCGGGCTCCGCGTGCGCCACGTATCCTGGCGGGTGGGACCTCCCCTCTCAACAGAGGCGAGCTCCGCGAACGCCATGTGTCAGTTCTGGACCTCACCCTCTCCTCGGAGGTGGCTCCGGGGTGCCATGTGTCAATTCCGGACCTCCCTCTCTTCGGAGGTGAGCTCCGTGAATGCCATGCATCAAGTAGTGCCGGACTTCCTTTTTCCTCAGAGACGAGCTCCGAGGTCAACACGTGTCCATCAGCGTCGGACCTCACGGAGGCGAGCTCCGGAGGTGACACGTGTTCGGTAGTGTCGGACCTCCCGGAGGTGGGCTCCGAACGCGCCACGTGGTCAGCGGCTGCGGGAATTGTCTTCGTCACTCTCTGTAGACTAGAATTTGGCTCTTTTTGGCTATCTTTTTAATATTTTTGCTATTTCTTCTTATTTTAAAATGTTTTCTACATATAAAATATGAATATATGCAGAACCTGAAAATGAGGGTGTCACATGCACTTGGAGGAGGTAGGCTGCAAGCTAAGGATTATTGCAGCAGCATTCTCCCTTGACCTGCTTGATGATCAGCTGGGAATCACCTTTGACCAACAACTACTGGATGCCGAGAGACAGCGCGGTCTTAAAACCGAAGATGAGTGCCTCATACTCCACCATGTTGTTGGTTGCCTTGAAGTCAAGCCGCACCATGTACTTGAGCTGCTCCCCGATCAGGGTGAGGAGTAGTACCCCCGCTCTGGCACCTTGCTTGCACGAGGAGTCGTAAAAGAAGAGTGTCCAGTGAGGCCCGGTGAAGACCGGAGCTCTGAGCTCGGGCTCATTGTTGTCTTGTCCCCCTGGGTGGCATGGTGGTGATGTCCACTCAGCCACGAAGTCGGCCAGTGCCTGACTCTTCACCGCATGGCATGGTAAGAAGTCGAGCTCGAACTCCACCAGCTCAGTATCCCACTTTGCAACGCTCCCAGTTGCGTTCGGGCTATGGAGCACGACTTTTAGTGAGTATGAAGTGACCACTGAAATCTTGTGAGCTTGGAAGTAGTGGCGCAACTTCCTTAATGCAATGAGGACTGCATAAAGCAGCTTCTACACCTCCAAATATCTTGTCTTGGCATCGTGGAGGATCTCATTGATGTAGTAGACTGGATGTTGGATGGTCTGGACCCTCCTAGGGGGGTCCAATGCATATTCTTGGAGAGGTCCGGGACTCGAGGGCTCCTGGGCCCCGGGTCCGGGACTGCACTCTGGGAGCTGAGACCCGAATGCGCATTGGTCGTCAGGTCTAGTGGATTGGGATCTGACTAGCTCCTCGCCACCTGGCCCCCTGCGAGGTCTGATTCCTAGAACTCGGGACATGCAACAGGAGCCTCGTCTAGGACTTGGGGTTTTTGTGGTTCCAGTCGCTCCGCTACTAGGGCCATGCTCATGATCTCTATTGTGGCGGCGATGTAGAGGAGTTGAGGCTCGCCTTGTTCCGGGGACACCATGATCAGCAGCGTTGTGAGGTACTTCTTTAGCTCCTGGAACGCCTCATCTACCTCCTCGGTCCAGACAAAGGGTCCGGACCCGTGTAGAAGCTTGAAGAACGAGAGAGCCTGCTCAACTAGTCTAGAGATAAACCGACTGAGCGCAGCCAAGCAACCCGTGAGCTTCTGCATGTCCTTGATGCGGGCAGGTGGCCGCATCACTTTGATTGCCTTTATCTTCTCTGGGTTAGCTTCAATTCCCTGGTGTGATACCAGAAAACTGAGTAGCTTCCCGGCATAGACCCGAAGACACACTATTCTGGGTTCAACATTGTGGGTGTCGAACGCAAACTGTCAAAGACTAAGGCGAGGTTGTCGAGCAAAGATGCATGCAACTTAACCTTAACGACGATTTCATCGACGTACACCTCTACAAGGTCCCAAATGAGGTTCCCAAATGTTTTATGCATTGCACGTACAAAAGTGGGAAGAGCATTCTTAAGACCATAAGGCATGGATACATAGCAAAACAAGCCATGTACTATTATGAAGGCAGTGTGCTCTTCATCTTCTATAGACATTTATATTTGGTGGAAACCTGAGTAAGCATCTAGGAAACACAGTATATCGCAGCTGGATGTAGAGTCCACTATTTGGTCTATGTGAGGGAGAGGAAAAGGATCATTCGTGCATGCCTTATTGAGAGTGGTGTAGTCGATGCACATCCGAAACTTCCCGTCTGCCTTGGGGACATCAACGGGGTTGGCCAACCATCGTGGACGGTGGACCTCTCGGATGAAGCCGGCATCAAGCAGCTTCTTGATTTCTTCATGGATGAAGTTATGCCGCTCAAAGAACTATTTCTGAGGCTTCTATTGCACCGCCCTGGCGTCAGGGTAGATCTTCATATGGCGCTCAATCACCTCAGTAAGGATCCCAGGCATCTGTGACGATTGCCATACAAACACGTTGACATTAGCCCAGAGGAAGGTGACAAGCATGAGTTCCTATTTGTCACCCAGATTCCCCGCGATGCGGGTGGTCTGGGCGGCGCCCGAGCCGATCTGGACGACTTTGACGGGGACATCCCCGTCGTGTGAGGTCTGCACACGGGGTGCAGATGTCAACCCTTGCTGATGCATGCTTGGAGGCAGCCAGCTAGTTTCACTGTAGCCGGAAGCAGCCTCTTGCGCCGTTGCCAACGCCTGGAGCTTCTCCAGCGCTGAGACGGAGGCAGAGTGGTCTCCGCAGATCTTGAGGATGCCGCTAGGTGTCAGCATCTTCAAGACCAGGTATCCATAGTGCGCTACAGTCATGAACCGGTACAGGTCTGGTCTACCGATGATGGCGTTGAAGGGGAGTTTGACCTCCGCAACATCGAAGACGACGCTTTCCATGCAAAAGTTCTTAGGCGTCCTGAAAGTCACCGAGAAGAATATGCTACCGCAGCGCCAGATAGGGTCCTGACCCACCTTCGAGAATGGATGCCAGGGGGTGAGCCTGGACATGGGGATCTACAGCTTCTTGAAAGTTGCAAGGCTGATGACGCTGAGGGATGCCCCACCATCGATCAGCACATGGTAGAGCTTCACGTTGGCGATGGTGGGGGTGGCGAGGAGTGGAAGCTGCCAGGCACCCGCCATGTTCCTGGGGCGGTCAGAGGCGTCGAAGTTGATCGACGTCTCCATCCACTTATGGTGGGGCACCGACCCGGGGGCAGGAGCAGCCGCTGCCACAGCCCGTCGCAGGGTCTTGATGGCACACCAGGATGTGATGTCCCAGGAACCCCTGTACATCACATGGAGCGTCTTGCGATGCTCGTTGTCGGTGCTGGAGTTGGAGTCTGAGTGGCCGTAGACGGCCTTCAATGCCCGGTTGGCGTTCTGATACTCCATCTCTTGCTCCTTGCCGGCCTCAGGGTCATCTTTTTGCTTGCCCTCCCGCTGGCGGAAGGGCGCGCCGTCTTGGCGCTGCCGCTGCTGCTTGCGGAAGCACTCCGCAAGCTTCTTGATCTCCCAGCACTCGCTAGCGCCATGGCGGCTGGAGTTGTGAACCGGGCACCACTGGCCATCGTCACTGATGGACCGCGGTCATGGACGCTTGTCGGTGCATGGGCCATGGCCCCCACCGGCCGCTGCAGCAGCGACGGTGGGCGCCCTGGCTAGAGGCTTGTCCTTGCCTCCAGCCTACTTCTTGCTTCTGCCCTGAGCAGCAGCTTCACCAGCACTCCCCATCCCGGAGGCAGGTCGCGAGTGCTAGTCTTGGCCCTCTGCAGCTCTGGCACACTTGTCCGCCAGACTAAAGAGCTCGGAGAAATCTTGCACGTCATGCGTGTATAACTTTTTGAGCATCTTCTTATCTCTAATGCCCTATCAGAATGCCATGACGATAGAAGCGTTGGAGATGCGGGGGATGGTATTCCGCACTTGGGAGAACCGCTGGATGAAGGACCACAGCGACTACCCCTTGTGCTGTCGCACGGCGTGGAGGTCGAGCTCCCTACCGGGGCGCGTGTAGGAACTCCCAAAGTTGGATGTGAACCGCCAGCACAACTCTTCTCAGGAGGATATGGAGCCTGAAGGAAGGTTCATGAGCCATGACCGGGCAGTGCCAGTCAAGGCCACCAGGAAGTAGTTGGCCATGACGGCCTCATTCCCTCCTGCAGCTAGTATGGAGGTCGAGTAGATCGGTAGGAACTCGGCATGGTTGACAGTCTCGTCGTACTTCTCCAACAAGTGTGGCAGCGGCTTGGTGGTCAGACCACCATGCGAAGATGTGGGGTGAGTGCCATGCAGCCCCCACCTGCTACTAGAGAAGCAGGGGTCTGCGCAGCGCATCTCGCAGGTACGGCATTCGGGGTGCCATACTCGCCCTTGAGGTTGCGGCGTCTCTCGCGACGTCGCTCGATGGTGATGCGGACATCTTCACTCATGCAACGGCGGTCCAACTCGACCCTGAGGTCAGTTTTGGCCTGCCTAGCCGTGATCGCCATGCGCGCCGTAGCCGTCTCGCATGCCACCATCGGCGTATGTGACTGCGCCTGCAACAGCTCAGCCCGCTGCCTTCTGTAGGCTAGTGTATTCATGGCGGTGGTGACGAGGTGGTCGACGTCGTTGCGCCACTGCTCTGCTTACTCTAGGGGAGCATCTTCGCCCGGTGGGTTGTGGAGAAGAGTGCGTGCTGCGACCAGCACGCTCTCCGGGCTTGCAACTGGTGGCACCGTTGCCGCTGTGTGGTGGCAGCAGTGGCTGCCTCGGGAACGGCGACCGTCTGGTCACCTGCTTGGCAGAGATCTACCCGCTCTGGAGTGGGAAGTGGCTTCCTCCTCCTTCCCCTGGAGACGACGATGAGTGGGGTGAGAGGAGCCAGCAATGGACTGGATGTTCACCATGGTGGCGATGCTCGGTCGTCTAGAGAGCGTCAAAGCCCCCTACCTGGCGCGTCAAATGTCGAAGTGTATCCTGTGACACATCCCCCGGTACCCCTACTGGAGTACTGGAGCAGTCCATGGAGGTATGTTGTTTGGAGGGGATAACGTCCCTAGATCAATCGACCTTGAAGAACAGAGATGAACACCAGGATTTACTTGGTCCGGCCGCCGGAGCGTACAACCCCTACGTCCGCGGGAGTGTGAGTTGTATTGCCTGTGCTTGCGTGTGTGAGAGTCTGTGGGTCAGAATCGAGAGAGTGAATCCCCTTTGTCGTAGGCTGCCCGGTCCTTTTATGTCTTAATACCGGGCAGTTACACTGTGGCCTCGGTCCGACAGGTGGCCCCACGGCTGTCCGTACCCTATACACGATCTAGGATATTTACAGCTACTAGTAGTGCTCGCCATAGAAGGAGTTAAGGCGCGCCGCCTGACACGTCGGGCGCCTCAGACCGAGTAGCGGTTGATGATGGCGGGAGAAGGCTCCGTCTTGTCACCGCGTCCTTCTCGGTCTGTTGTTCAGTACTATGCAGTTATTGTCGTTGTCATGCCGTACCGCCCTGTCATGCCACTTTAATGACTGCCAGGAGTGAACGGAGGCGTGCACCGTGCGCCATGCTTCTAGGGAACGTGCGAGCCTTGAATGCGTGAGCAGACTGCGCACGTCTTCCTTGACTCCTGAGGCCCATGGCCCATGGTGGATTGTGGGACACGTGGCGGCCCCGGAGCCCACCTCGGTAGAGAGGCCGGGCTTGGAGCGAGAGGACATGTGGCAGCATCGGACCTCACCTCAGCGGGGAGCTCAGGTACGGGGCCGAGTACACGTGGCAGCTCTGGAGCCCTCCTCGGCGGGGAGGTCAAGCCTGGAGCCTGAGGATACGTGGCAGCACCGGACCTTGCCTCAACGGAGAGGCCAGGTTTGGGGCAGCTCCGGAGCCCTCCTCAGCGGGGAGGGCAGGCCCGGAGCCCAGAGACACGTGGCAGCGCCGGACCTCGCCTCAGCAAGGAGGCCAGGTCCGGGGCCGAGGACACGTGGAAGCTCCGGTGCCCTCCTGAGCGGGGAGGCCTGGCCTGGAGCTCAGAGACATATGGCAGCACAGGACCTCACCTCAGCGGGGAGGCCAGGTCCTTTTTCCATGGTTAAAAAGATAAAATTGCTCCCATTAAGGCTATGATTTATCAATGGTTAGAAAATTTTAGGATCACGGGTCCTTTAGAGTGCAGATTATTAGTTATCCGCATTGTTATAAGAATAGGAGCTTTACAAATGCATCCATTGCTTATATCCCAATAGCTCTACATCTTATCAATGAGGATTATCTTGTTCAAGGGCACACTCTAACACATGGACCCAATGGCTTTTTACTGTTTTCTTCCCCGGCTATGCAAAAGAAATTTGTTTACCTAAGCCAGATCTTCATTTATATAAGTGTCGGGAGTTAACGATTGCTCTTCGACCTCTCAAAGAAGCCCGCAGGATTAATGTTTCTGGTAGGATCACAAGGAGTCGATCAAGAAATGCAGCCATGGCGATGCCACCACTATATACTCCTACCCATGAATAACAAGAGGAAATGGATCCATCAGAGAATACACCTGGATGGATCCAACCCCAACAGTATGAGGCTGGAAGATCATCATGGCAATCCGCATCTAGTGACCAATGGGCCACTGGAGGAGGATGGGAAACCATATGGATCTCAATCAAGCTCAAGCAGCTTGCCTCCTCCATCAATGAGTGCCCGATGTTCCTTTTCGGCTAGAGGTTATCGTGACCTTAGCCAAGGAATGACGGATTTCACTCAACGGATAGGAGACCTTGAAGTAAGGACGGGAGACATCCTCAACACACTTCAAGATCACATTCGAGGTACCCATAATTGGCAACAACAAATCGACACTCAGTTCAACAATGTCAACGCCACGCTGCAACAACAGGCTGATCTACTGGCCTATTTCCATCATCAAGTGTTCAACCCTTATCATGGAAACCGATGAAGAACAAGCTTGGGAAGGACCCTCACTTGAGATACTTGTATCACATTGCATTTCATATCATTTCCCTTTCAACATCGTTGCATCTAAAAAAGAAAAAACTTAGAATAGAATTTGAACTGAATAAAAGATGGGCGGTAAGAATGTTATACATTTGCATAAGTTGAAATGATGAATAGTTGCGCTGTTTTATTTTTCTTTATTTCCTAGTATAAAACTTAGTATTCTCCAACTATTGAGTTTACTAGTTTTTAGTACTCATGTCTTGAACTTAGAATTTGCGGGTAACATAAGCTTACATATAATTCTAAGTTGTTGTGAGATATGATATAGCAATTAGAGCTGCAAAATCATATTTAAGGTGAAACTTAGGGTGCGTTTTGTAAGAAGAAATGTTTTAGATTCTAGGTTGAATCAGTTGAAACGGTACCAAACAGCAAAAAAGTGAAGCGTTTCAGTAGTGAATCCATAAGAAAAGATTCACATTTTTTGCCTACGAACCTGAAATACCTAAAAAGGTGTTCCACACCCTGAATCACTTCATATTATTCTACACTCCTCCAGTTTCGTAATTATTTACAATGATTTGCCATCGTCTACCCTTATTCTCAACTCGTCGCAGCTATTGCGGCGCAACAAGAATTTATCCGTTCATGTGGATGATGACATATATTTTGCAATGACACTTATATATAATAGATATTAGAAGAATTTATTATGTATTATACTATGACAAAAATAATATAGTCCATCCAAGGGTAAATAGGTCATTTCAATCTTCTTCTCTCTATACTGAAACTGAAATCAGAAAAGTAGGCAAACGGTTTCTAAAGTGATTATGTTCCATTTGAGAAACATTTCTGCTTTGAAACTGAAATGTTTTTGATTCTCGGAGAATCTGAAGCTATACCAAACGAGGCCTTAATATCCGGAGAAATACAAATTGATTAAAATTTGAAAGTTTCCTCACTTGATTAGAACTTACTACCAAAAGCATATGATATTATCAATACATAAAACTTTTTTATGCATATGCTATTTGCTTTCACATTGAGCCTAGTCAAACTAGTATAGACCTATGTGAGATTCTTTGCATATTTGTGTGATTAAGACATCACTGCACATGCTAAACTTCTACCGTAGAAATTAGCAAATTTATCCATCTACCACTCCACAACAAAAAGATACTCCATATTTTCCATGTCAAACACTCTCTCAGAAGTAATTGAAAAAGGAGTAGAAGTCATGGCTGCTAGAAAAAAAAAGAGAGAAAATGCATGCTCACAATACATGAGCATGAGAAAAAATAAAGTAGTCATGTTTCATCCTTACAATAAAGAGAGTCCACAAAAAGGAGTCATCTTCCACTTTCACATATCATCGATCATACATGCACATCCTGATCTAGAATATGATTTCTTTTCTTTGACTTAGCAAAATATGCGATGCAAATATGCCTACTCTTGTTTCCTACCATGCTCCACAAACGTCATACTTAGAGGTAGGATCAAACGAGGCATTGCCTTGGTGAGAAAAGTTTCACTTAAAAAATGAGTGATTGAGAGTTATCATTTGAGGAACTTGAAAATTGAGAACCATTTGAAACTCTCTGAAATTTAAGTGGAACTTGGTATTTAGGTGATGCCTGCTTGATTTGTTGTTCTATCTTTCAACCACCCAAGAAGAGGAGAAGGCATAAGCCTCATATTGACTAAGGTAAATGGTGAGAAACATTACCAATTTATTCAATACAAGAAACAATATTTTGTTGTGCACTTGGTACTATTGAAAAGTAGACATTGTAGCAACTCCTGATCAACAACCTATGTCCTGATCTTTGTTTCGGGACGAGCAAAGGTTAAACTTGGGGGAATTTGTTGACGGTAGTTAAATACCAATTTTAATTGTCAATATTACTCAATTATGTGAAGAACTAAACATTTCTTGCATGCATTATACTTGCATAATGTAGTTCCACTAGTACATGGAAAGAATCGTGCATGTCGGGAATATATGCAGAATTGAGGAGGATTTAGGGGAGCAATCCTAAATTATACACTTCCAGCCAATTAGAGGACGACATGTGGCAGTCCATGGATCCAATGGCCCACCTACAGGGGTATCCGAGCGAATCCAACGGTGAATCACCAGGGAAACACCTGAGTGCCCACCTGGCAGCCACCTGGAGAAAACACATCGAGTTTGGGGCCACCCCAGGGTCGGCCGAACCCCTTTTCGGCCTACCTGGTCACTCCCCCAAACCTGATCATCTTACACTGTCGACTCCCTGTGGCTCCTTGAAGCGGTTCTGACTGCTTCGCGTGCAATTAGTGGCAGGAACCGACCACAACTCATGTATAAATAGAACCCCGTACCCCTCACTTCACCACACACCACTTGAGTAACCACTCTCTAGTGTACGCACTCTAACCAAGTCCTTAGTGGAGTATAGGGTGTAGGAGACAGCCTCTAGTTCCTAAGTCCAAGTTAGGAAAGGTATGGCTCATGTATCTTTTCTTTTATTTGTAACTTTACTCTTATTAATTATATTAGTCTTCTTTTATTCATATGCTTGGATGAAGCGTTTCTTGTTGATTGTGGAATCCATGCATGTGGTAGATTTAGTTGTTTTTATGATAGTATAGGTACATTGTTATTATGTTATCATAAACACCATAGGTCTCCACTATAGTCTAATTAGGTATTATATGAATATGTTACACTACACAAAAAGCGACTATTGACGAAAGCCAAATTTATTGACGACTGGGATGTCGTCTTTAAATTAATTGATGACGGCTAGATACAATCGTCATCAATAATGTGGTAATTGACAACGGCTAACCTAGTACTGTCATCAATAAACTAAATAACGACGGTGGCCGTCGTCTATAAAGGCCGTCGTCAAATTTGGCCGAGATCCGGCCCCACCCGAGGCGTTATTGACGATGGGGATACACAACCGTCGTCAATAAGCAGCTTATTGACGACGGTGAGGAACAAACATCGTCAATAAGCCCGATATACTCCCAACCCCGTGAGTCGGGAGGTGGCCTTCTCTCCCGCCCGCGCCGCCTCCCGACTCCACTTCGCCGTCGCCGGTCTCTGCCGCCCCGTGCGCCGCCTCCCGACTCTCCGTCGCCGGTCTCCGCCAGCCCGTCTCCGGTCACCGCCGCCCGAGGTACGCCCTCCTCCTCGCAGCCCCTCTACCCGCGGCCCCTCTCTGCCGCTGCACAGCCGGCCGCCCCCGCCGCCCCTCTCTGCCGTCGCGCCGCCGGCATCCCCGCCGCCCCTCTCCGCACCCGCGACACCTTGGCCCCCCTCCCGCCCGGCTACCCCGCCGCTCCGGCCCCCCTCTGTGACGCCCGGTCCCGTAAAACACGGAACCCAGCTAATGCATATGTGTGCCCAGGATGTTCATCACACATACACATGTGATCCACAAACTGAATTCAGAATATAACCACGAATAAATAGTGTTTAAGTACTTTATTACATGAATCTCTAGCTTATTCTTGCAGCGGAAGTCTCTAACTTATTCTAGCAGCGCAAGTCTCTAAACGATAGCGGAAGCATCTAAACAGCAGCGGCTCCATCTCCAGTCCACAGGCAAGTTAACGGTAGTCTGCACGCCTAGTACTCCACGTGATCTTCGAAGTACTCCTCTCCTGTTGCTGATGTTTGTATGATAATGCATGGGTGAGTATATATCGTACTCAGCAAGTACGGGAAAAGTATGACATGTAGGTTACAGCAAGGTAGGGAATAAAAAGGCTCATTGCAGAAAGCAAATTTTGTTTCACAACCATGATAAAAACAGCAACTATCTTTAAGTGAATTTGATCCCAACATATATCCAATTAAAACAGTAACATACCTCCATCATAATTTACTACTTATCCCGTCTCATCCAGCCATTAATCTTTATCAACAACATCTCATGCTCATAATAACCATCTCATATTCATATCCATCTCATAACCGAATAACCGAACAAAACTCATTATCATGTCTTAACAGTCCCAAAACCAATCTCATTACCAAGACTCAACAGTCCCAAAACCAATCCCAAGACCATACCATAACCATACCAATAACCATCCCGATAACCATCCTATCTAATCATGTGAGTTGGCCAGGCGCTTGTGACCGTAAGCACGGCTATCATGATAGTTTTACACTCTTAAGAGGTGGCACCACTTTACCCACAAGTTTGTGATTTCGTCACCCGTCGGCGACTGCAAAACCTCCATTATACCAGTACACAACCGTCGGTGTATGGCCAAAAGATCACAAAATAGCCTTTACAAAGGGGCTACTAGATATATGGACTCACTATGGTTTCACCAGCAGGCTCGAATCACCATTCTCCCACCTACGGTCCCCCTCTTGTGCCATGCAGTTCCCAGGGCAGTCCTCTCTCGACTCTCATTCCACGTGCCTTCCACGGTCCATAACAATCTAGCAACTTACCTAATTAGTCAGCTAAGCCGCACCCATATTTGGCCTTGTGGTGGCACTATTTTCCTGGCATGTGCTGGCATGAACCGGTCCTTAGATCTACGGCAAGTAAACCACCATCTCATTCTACCACATCCACAAACCAAGCTTGCCTAGATCTCCCCCGATTCTATGCTCATTAGTACCATCAAGTTCTTATTATCATTATTCATATGAGTGCAGTAGCTAGACACGTTCTATCTCGCTTCCCATATCCCGTAGATTAGCGAAGCAAAAAGCAAAAGCGACCATACCCGACTCATTAACTTTCCCGGTGACAAGGATGGTTAACAAAACTAGTAAACTCCTATAGAAAGGATGTCCCATCAAGTTGACTCAAGCACACATGTTCTCGCAAACAAAACAGTTTCAAAACATGGGATCAATATGGTCAAGGGGCACTTGCCTTGTTCCTGTGGCATTTGTTGCTCACGTGTCTCGAAGTCTTGGTGTTGTAGTCCTTCGTAGATAGATTCCTGAGCTTGTCCTTCTACTCACGACCACGCACATACAAAATTATAGCAATCAAACATCATGCACAAACTCTACTCAAGATGCAATGGTGCAAATCCTATGATGTTGTCTTATTTAGATCAGTTTGTACGTGTTCTTGCATGTTTTACTGGGCTTGCATGGGGTTTTATGGTGAACAAGGGTGTAAGGATCAAGTGTGTACGTGGTGATGATATTGACTCAAGATCTAGATCAATTCCACCGTCAAAAACTGATCAACACATGATCTGTCTACATGAAAAAGCTTCTGTTCGAAGAAAAACAGATGCAAGGAAAACCGCGATGATGTCGTAAGATGGTAACGAAGACCTACCTCGGCCTTCCTCCTAGCAATGGCAGAAGGTCAGTTCATCGGCTCCCTTCCGGCGACGGCGAGCATGACGGGGCTCGTCGGCGGTCTCACCGGTGGCTGAACTCCGGTGAAGGGGGTTAACTCGGCGAGTTGTTCTAAGTCGTCGACTCGAGAGGTGGAAAATAGGTACGTGGTTGCGGCCAGGGGTTTTAGGTTCTATTTATAAGGGGTGAAAGAAGAGTCCTACTCCAATTGGATTTCAAATAAGAGTCCTATTCAATTTGTTTTGGATCCTAACAACTTATCTCCAATTGATTTGGTGCGGTAGCAACGTGGAAATTGTGTCGGTTTCTTCAGTACCGGGTATTCCCGTGTGCACAGGAGAAAAACCGCTTAAGGATCTCGTCACCTCCGCAGGGTGAGCTACGGAGGCGCCACGTGTCAAGCGGGGGCCGGGCCTCCCTTTTCCTTGGAGGCGAGCTCCGGGTGCGCCACGTGTCTGGCGGGCAGGACCTCCCCTCTCTTTAGAGGCGAGCTCCGCGTGCGCCACGTGTCTGGCGGGTGGGATCTCCCCTCTCCTCAGAGGCGAGCTCCGCGTGCACCACGTGTCAGTGTCGGAGCTCCCTTCTTCTCGTAGGTGGGCTCCGAGAATGCCACGTATCCAGCAGCATCGGACCTCTCTTCTCGGAGGTGAGCTCCAAGAGTGCCACGTGTCCAGCAGTGTCGGACCTCCCTTCTCCTCGGAGGTGAGCTCCGAGGATGACACGTGTCCAGCAGTGCCGGACCTCTCGGAGGCGAGCTCCGAGGGTGACACATGTCCAGCGGGGCGGACCTCTCGGAGGCGAGCTCTGAGAGTGACACGTGTCCCGTGGGGCGGACCTCGTCCCTTCCGCAGGGGTGAGTTCCGAAGTCGACACGTGTCCCGCGGGTTGAGCCTCGCTTCTTCCGCAGGGACTAGCTCCGTAGTCAACACGTGTCCCGCGGGGCTGAGCCTCGCTTCTTCCGTAGAAACTAGCTCCGAAGGCAACACGTGTCCAGCGGGGTCGGACCTCGCCCCTTCTCCTGAGGCGAGCTCCGAGCCTGCCACGTGGCCAGTAGTGCCGGACCTCACCCCCTCCGCAGGGATGAGCTCCGAAGGCGCCACGTGGCCAGCAGGCTGCGGGAAGTGTCGACAGCGCTCCTCGGCGAATTGAAAGTGGCTCTTTTCAGCTATCTTTCTCCCATTTTTATGATTCTTCCCATTTCTATTTCTTTTTATAATGTTTTTCTATATGCAATGCATGAATATGAAATTGAGGGTGTTACAAACCTACCTCCCTTAAACTGAATCTCGCCCTCGAGATTCGATAGAGTAGAGAATAGGTGAGGGAATTCTGCCTTGAGGTCTTCCTCACGCTCCCATGTAGCTTCAGCTTCCGTGTGATGGTTCCACTGTACCTTACACCAACAGATCACTTTGTTCCTCGTGACCCTTTCCTTCACGTCCAAAATTCGGACAAGGTGCTCTACATAGGTCAGATCCTCTTGAAGCTCGAGCTCATCCATTGGTACTTGTTCTTCCGGTACACGCAAGCACTTCTTGAGTTGGTATACGTGAAACACGTCATGCACGTCGGAGAGGTGCGTTGGGAGCTCTAGTTGATAAGCTACCTCTCCTCGCTTGCCCAAAATCTTAAATGGCCCGATGTAGTGGGGTGCTAACTTGCCTTTGACGTTGAAATGTCGTTGGCCACAGATAGGCGATACCTTAAGGTACACGAAGTCTCCTACTTCGAAGGTCAACTTTCTTCGCCTATTGTCCGCATAACCTTTTTGTCGTGATTGAGCAGCCTTCAAGTTCTCCCGTATTGTTTGGATTTTCTTCTCGGTGTCTTGCAGCACTTCGGGTACAAACACTTGGTTTTCTCCGGTCTCATTCCAGAACAGCGGTGTTCTACACCGTCTACCATACAATGCTTCGAAAGGTGACATCTCCAAGCTTGTTTGATAGTTGTTACTGTATGAGAACTCAGCATACGGCAAGCTCCTATCCCAACTACGCCCATGTTTCAAGGCGCAGGCTCTCAACATGTCTTTCAAAATCTGGTTTGTCCTCTCAGTTTGCCCGTTGGTTTGCGGGTAATACGCGGGGCTGAAATCCAGTCGTGTACCCATAGCTTCATGCAGCTTCTTCCATAACCTAGAGGTAAATTGGGTACAAACTATCCTCTTCATAACTCCATGACGGCACACGATTTGCTCCATGTACAGCTCGGCTAGTTCTACAACATGGTACGTGGTTCTAACAGGAAGAAAATGGGTTGTTTTCGTCAATCGGTCCACAATAACCCAAATGGAGTCGTAACCTGACCGAAGGTCGATCTTGGAGAAAACTCGGGCACCTTTCATTTGGTCAAACAGGTCCTCTATACGGGGCAGCGGGTATTTATTCTTGATCGTCACCTCATTGAGAGACCTATAATCCACACACATCCTTTAGGTCCCATCCTTCTTGTCTATGAAGAGCATGGGGGCTCCCCATGGTGACGAGCTCAGGCGTATAAAACCCTTCTCTAGCTGCTCCTGAATTTGCTTCTTAAGTTCCACTAGTTCATTAACGGGCATCCTATATAGCCTCTTCGCTATAGGTGCAGTTCCAGGTACTAAATCAATGGCAAACTCAATGTCCCGGTCAGGTGGCATACCCGGAAGTTCTTCCGGGAACACGTCCGAATATTCTTGAACCACTGGAATCCCTTCCAATGTTGCTTCTTCAACGTGGTTCAACGTTTCCTTGTCGGTTGCCGGTTGGGCTGACTCGAACTCAATACGAGTACCGTGCTCATTTGTCAACTGCACGCTCCTCTCAGCACATTGGATCACTCTGTTCTGCTTGCTTAACCAATCCATTCCAAGTATTATATCTAGCCCTTGAGAATCCAAGACAATAAGGTTGGCAAGAAAGTCTACCCCCCTTATTTTAAGGTTCACTTTTGGACATACTATATTAGTCCTCATCTCTCCACCGGGAGAATAACTAACATAGTATATTTCATGTGTGATATGGGCAGATTATACTTGGCAACATACTTGGATGATATGAATGAATGCGATGCTCCGGAATCAAATAAAACAGTAGCTGGGTTGGAGTTGGCAAACATACCAATCACGACGTCCTCAGCCTGTTGCGCCTCCTCAGCGGAGAAATGATTCACGTTGCCACGACCGAAGTTCTGCTGCCCATGATTGCCTTGATTAGCTCCTCCGTTTGGCCGTGGGTTCTGCTTGGGCGTGTTGCTTGGCTGTCCAAGGCTTTTCCTCGGGCGCTGACTTGCAAAGTTTCCCGTCTCTCCGCATGCAAAGCATGCCTTGTTGCGCAAGACAGCAGGAACGTTGGGACGGGGTGGTTTTGAGCATAAGCACCCATGTTGGGGCGGGGCGCAGAAGGCAAAGGCACACGAGGTTCTTGCACAAAAGGACGTTGCTGCGGTGGTGGATTAGGGCGAGAAGTAGAAGCGGATGAGCCATATTGTGGTGCAGCTGGGGGCATGAAACGGGGATGTACATTGCTCCCTTGTGGCTGGTATGGCATCTTTCTCTTGCCCTCTTGCTCGATCTCACGGATCTTGCTCTCAACAACTATAGCTTTGTCAACAAGCTTCTGGAAGTTTGCATAGTCATTGTTGAGCAGTTGAACTTGGATCTCATTGTTCAACCCTCTCATGAACAAGTATTGCTTCCTTTGATCCGAGTTGACATCCTCGGGGGCATACCTTGACAGCTGCGTGAACTTGTTGAGGTACTCATTCACGCTATTCTTTCCTTGGCGGAGACCTTCGAACTCTTGCCTTTTAGCATCATGACTCCAACAGGGACGTAATGAGAGCGGAAACTCTCCTTGAACTCAGCCCAAGTGATAGTCTCCTAGTCGACATGAGCATTGCAAAGAGAACTTTCTCCCATAAGTTGGTTACTTGCCGTAGATCTAAGGACCGGTTCATGCGAGCCATGCCAGGATAACAGTGCCACAACAAGGCCAAGTATGGGTGCGGCCTAGCTGAGTAATTAGGTAAGTTACTAGATTGTTATGGACCGTGGAAGGCGCAGGGAATGGGAGTCGAGTGAGGACTGCCCTGGGAAATGCATGGCACAAGAGGGGGCCCATGGGTGGGAGAATTGGAGATTCTAGCCTGCCGGTGAAACCTTACTGAGTCCATACATCCAGTAGCCCCTTTGTAAAGGCTATTTTGTGATCTCTTGGCCATACACCGACGGTTGTGTACTGGTATAATGGAGGTTCTGCAGTCGCCGACGGGTGACAAAATCACAAACTTGTGGGTAAAGAGGTACAAACTCTGCAGAGTCTTAAAACTATCATGATAGCCGAGCTTACAGTCACGAGCGCCTGGCCAACTTCCATGATTAGATGGGATGGGATGGTATTTGTTTATGGTTTTGGATGGTATTTTCTTTTGGTTATTAGTTTGGTTATGGTTTGGTTTTCGGGACTGTTGAGTCCGGGTGATAAGATTGGTTGCATGACTGTTGAGTCATGGCAACGAGATTGGTCTCGGTGCGAGACGGAATTGTTTATGAGATGAAAAGGTAGTGAATACGAGATGGTATTCGCGAGATGGTGGCGAATACGAGAAGGTATTCGTGAGCAAAGATGAAAAAGATTAATGTCTGGTTGAGACATGGAAAGTGATAAAACATAATGGAGGTATGTTGGTATTTTAATACATGTTGGGATTACATTCACTTAAAGCTGAGTTGTTGTTTTTATCGTGTTTTGAGAAATAAATTTTGCTTTATGCAATAATCCTTTTTATACCTTCCTTGTTGTGAGCTACATATCATATTTTCCCGCACTTGCTGAGTACATCATTGTACTCAACTTGCATTATTACTTTATCATCAGCTACAGGAGAAGATTACTATGAAGACCAAGTTGAGCCTTAGACATGTAATCTGTCCTCAACCTTGCCTGTGGGGATGGAGTAGAGATGGAGCCACTGCTGCTGCTTGGATTGCTTCCGCACTAGAATAAAGACTTCCGCTGGTAGATTTAGACTTCCGCTGCTAAGATAGACTTCCGCTACTAGAATGAGTCCAAGACTCATGAGACTTTGTAATAAACCCTGTTCATTCGTGGTAATATATTCTGAATTCATTTTGTGGATGATATGTGTATGTGTGATGAACATCCTGGCACACATACGCATCAGTTCTCGGTTCCGTGGTTTTCCACAGAATTGAGGGTGTCACAGCAGGGTGGGAGGGTGGCCGGGGCAGCGAAGCGGGAGGGGAGCTGTGGCGGCGCAAGGTGGCGGGGGCGGCCGGCGGCAGCGGGGCAGAGAGGGGCGGCGGGGGCAGCGGGGCGGGAGGGGGCCAGGTCAGCGGGGCAGCGGGGCGGGAGGAGGGTCGTGGCGGCGCGGGGTGGCAAGGGCGGCCACCGGCATGATAGAAGAGAGGGGCGGCGGGGGCAGCAGGGCACGAGGGTGTAACACCCTCAATTTCATATTCATGCATTGCATATAGAAAAACATTATAAAAGAAATAGAAATGGGAAGAATCATAAAAATGGGAGAAAGATAGCTGAAAAGAGCCAATTTCAATTCGCCGAGGAGTGTTGTCGACACTTCCCGCGGCCTGTTGGCCACGTGGCGCCTTCGGAGCTCATCCCTGCCGAGGGGGTGAGGTCCGGCACTACCGGCCACGTGGCAGCCACTGGACACGTGTTGCCTTCAGAGCTTGTCTCTGCGGAAGAAGCGAGGCTCAGCCCCGCGGGACACGTGTTGACTACAGAGCTAGTCCCTGCGGAAGAAGCGAGGCTCAACCAGCGGGACACGTGTCGACTTCGGAACTCACCCCTGCGGAAGGGACGAGGTCGCCCCACAGGACACGTGTCACTCTCAGAGCTCGCCTCCGAGAGGTCCGCCCCGCTGGACACGTGTCACCCTCGGAGCTCACCTCCGAGAGGTCCAGCGCCGCTGGACACGTGTCGTTCTCGGAGCTCACCTCCGAGCAGAAGGGAGGTCCGACACTGCTGGACACGTGGCACTCTTGGAGCCCACCTCCGAGAAGAGAGGTCCGACGCTGCTGGACACGTGGCATTCTCAGAGCCCACCTCCGAGGAGAGGGGAGGTCCGGCACTGACACGTGGCGCATGCGGAGCTCGCCTCTGAGGAGAGGGGAGGTCCCGCCCGCCAGACACGTGGCGCATGCGGAGCTCGCCTCTAAAGAGAGAGGAGGTCCCGCCCGCCAGGCACGTGGCGCACCCGGAGCTCGCCTCTGAGGAAAAGGGAGGCCCGGCCCCCGCTTGACACGTGGCATCTCTGGAGCTCACCCTGCGGAGGTGACGAGATCGTTAAGCGGTTTTTCTCCTATGCGCGCGGGAATACCCGGTACTAAGGAAACTGACATGATTTCCACGTTGCTACCGCACCAAATCAATTGGAGATAAGTTGTTAGGATCCAAAACAAATTGAATAGGACTCTTATTTGAAATCCAATTGGAGTAGGACTCTTCTTTCACCCCTTATAAATAGAACCCAAAACCCCTGTCCGCAACCACGTACCTATTTTCCACCTCTCGAGTCGACGACTTAGAGGCCCTAGCCCCCCCCCAACTCACCGAGTTAACCCCCTTCGCCGGAGTTCAGCCACCGGTGAGACCGCTGATGAGCCCCGTCACGCTCGCCGTCGCCGGAAGGGAGCCGACGAACTGACCTGCTGCCATTGCTAGGAGGAAGGCCGAGGTAGGTCTTCATTACCATCTTATGACATCATCGTGGTTTTCTTCGCATCTGTTTTTCTTCGAACAGAAGCTTTTTCATGTGGACAGATCACGTGTTGATCGGTTTTTGACGGTGGAATTGATCTAGATCTTGAGTCAAGCCATCACCACGTCCACACTTGATACTTACATCCTTGTTCACCATAAAACCCCATGCAAGCCCAGTAAAACATGCAAGAACACGTACAAACTGATCTAAATATGACAGCATCATAGGATTTGAACCATTGCATCTTGAGTAGAGTTTGTGCATGATGTTTGTTGCTATAATTTTGCATGTGCGTGGTCGTGAGTAGAAGGACAAGCTCAGGAAGCTATCTACGAAGGACTACAGCACCAAGACTTCGAGACACGTGAGCAACAAAAGTCACAGGACCAAGGCAAGTGCCCCTTAACCATATTGATCCCATGTTTTGAAACTGTTTCGTTTGTGAAAACATGTGTGCTTTAGTCAACTTGATGGGACATCCTTTTTATAGGAGTTTACTAGTTTTGTTAAGCATCCTTGTCGCCGAGAAAGTTAATGAGTCGGGTATGATCGCTTTTGCTTCGCTAATCTACGGGATATGGGAGGGAGATAGAACGTGTCTAGCTACTGCACTCATATGAATAATAATAAGAAGAACTTGATGATACTAATGAGCATAGAATCGGGGGAGATCTAGGCAAGCTTGATTTGTGGATGTGGTAGAATGAGATGGTGGTTTACTTGCCGTAGATCTAAGGACCGGTTCATGCCAGCACATGCTAGGAAAACAGTGCCACCACAAGGACAAATATGGGTGCGGCTTAGCTAACTAATTAGGTAAGTTGCTAGATTGTTATGGACCGTGGAAGGCGCGGGGAATGGGAGACGAGAGAGGACTGCCCTGGGAACTGCATGACACAAGAGGGGGCCCGTAGGTGGGAGAATGGTGATTCAAGCCTGCCAGTGAAACCTTAGTGAGTCCATTCATCTAGTAGCCCCTTTGTAAAGGCTATTTTGTGATCTCTTGGCCATACACCGACGGTTGTGTACTGGTATAATGGAGGTTTTGCAGTCACCGACGGGTGACGAAATCACAAATTTGTGGGTAAAGTGGTGCCACCTCTTAAAAGTGTAAAACTATCATGATAGCCGTGCTTACAGTCACAAGTGACTGGCCAACTCACATGATTAGATGGGATGGTTATCGGGATGGTTATTGGTATGGTTATGGTATGGTCTTGGGATTGGTTTCGGGACTGTTGAGTCTTGGTAGTGAGATTGGTTTTGGGACTGTTAAGACATGATAATGAGTTTGGTTCGGTTATTTGGTTATGAGATGGATATGAATATGAGATGGTTGTTATGAAATGAGATGTTGTTGAGAAAGATTAATGGCTGTATGAGACGGGATAGGTGGTAAATTATGATGGAGGTATGTTACTGTTTTAATTGGATATATGTTGGGATCAAATTCACTTAAAGATAGTTGCTGTTTTTATCATGGTTGTGAAACAAAATTTGCTTTCTGCAATGAGGCTTTTATTCCCTACCTTGCTGTAACCTACATGTCATACTTTTCCCGCACTTGCTGGGTACGACATGTACTCACCCTTGCATTATCATACAAACATCAGCAACAGGAGAGGAGTACTTCGAAGATCACGTGGAGTGCTAGACGTGCAGACTACCATCAACTTGCATGTGTAGTAGAGATGGAGCCGCTGCTGTTTAGATGCTTCCGCTATCGTTTAGAGACTTCCGCTGCTAGAATAAGTTAGAGACTTCCGCTGCAAGAATAAGCTAGAGATTCATGTAATAAAGTACTTAAACACTATTTATTTGTGGTTATATTCTGAATTCAGTTTGTGGATTACATGTGTATGTGTGATGAGCATCCTGGGCACACATATACATTAGCTGGGTTCCGTGTTTTACGGGACCGGGCGTCACAGATTGGTATCAGAGCCACGTTGATCGTAGGACACAAGCCTAGGTAGAGTGCACAGATTGGCATCAGAACCACATTGACCGTAGGACGCAAGTCTAGGTAGAATAGACACCCTAAAACACATAGGAACACCCCTCAAAACTGCTATTTTCGAAAATTGCTTGCTGCTGCACTTTCCTTGTCAATACAACCGTCGCAAGGTGCTATTTTCAAGCCCCTCCTTGTCTCTTCTTTTGGACAACAACACCTTTGCTTTCTTGCTCCATAACTTCTGAAGTTTTGGAGTTATTTCTTCCTTCTCAAAGTTTTCTCATGTCCCATTCATAAATGGCCCTGGTGTTCCCGATCAACGCCATCTAACCATACATGGACCGCCAACTCACTGTGGCGTGCGCCCATGCATGGACTACCCCCGTCGCATGGCGGGAACAACACCAGTTCACATGATTAAGTTTAGGACTCCCATTGAATAAGCTTGAATAGGAGTGGTGTGAACTTTTGTGATGATTGCTTGTGTTTGAGTGCTTAGTGTGAGTTGTGGGACGCTTCAATTGTCCATATCCACACAAAGTAGAGAGACGTGATATGCTTCGGCACTTGTTCACATCCTCATATAGACTGAAATTAATTAGTTCATCCACCTTGATGCATATAGTTGAGGGGATCAATCTAAACTTCTAACTTCTACTCTACTCAACTCTCTCTCACAGATGGTGAGGGAAAATGCCAGCCGTCAAAGGAGGAACGTTCGTGGCAACCATGAACCCCAAGAGGATGGCAACGTTGAGTTTCCTGAAAATCCTAACCCCGGGGCTGGTGCAAACAACCTTGAACGGTTGATGTGCAGAACCAGATCATGCAAACTATGATCCAAACTTTGGGTCAGCTGCAAGCCAACAACCACAACCACCCTAACCCCGTTCCTACACCACCACCACCCCCACCACCACCACCGCAAGCTCACAACCGACTGGGAGAGTTCATGAGGACTCAACCGCCTACTTTTGCACAAGCTAATGATCCCATGGAGGCCGACGATTGATTGAAATCCATGGAGAAGAAGCTTGCTATTGTTCAGTGCAATGATCGGGAGAAAGTTCTCTTTGCATCGCACCAACTTATGGGAGCGGCCGCTGACTGGTGGGATGCCTAGATCTCCCTCCAATCCATGTTCATTAACAACATCAGTTTTCTCATTATTCTTACGAGTGCAGTTAGCTACACACATCTATCTCGCTTCCCATAATCCCATGGACTCAGCAAAGCATAAAAGTAAAACCATACCCGACTCATTTACTTCCCTGGCGACAAGGGTGGTTTAACCAAAACTAGTAAACTCCTATGAAAGGGTTTCCCATCATGTTTGACTCAGCACACACACCTTTTCACAAACAAACCAGTTTTCCAAAACATAGGATCAATATGGTCAAGGGACAGTTGCCTTGTTCTTGCAATTCCTATTGCTCAAACTCTTGCTGTTGTAGTCCGTCATAGGTAGCTCCCTTAGCCTGTCCTTCTATACGTGATCACGCACATACAAGATTCATAGCAATCAATATCATGCACAAACTTTAACCAGATGTGATGATGCATATGCATACAAATCCTATGATGCAGTTTTTTTATTAGATCATTTTGTACGTGTTCTTGCATGGCTTGCATGGTTGAACAGAGGTGTTCGGATCAAATGTGGACGTGGCGATGATCTTGACTTTAGATCAAACCGATCAACACGTGATCTGTCCACAAAAAAGCTTCTGTTCAAAAGGAATCAAAGAACAGATGCAAAGAAAACGCGATGATGTCGTAAGGTGGTATTGGAGACCTACCTTACGTTCTTCTTGGTCTCGTGGTCCTTCTCCTAGCAAGACAGATCGTCGGGGCTCTCTTCCGGCAATCTCCGGCGATTGAACTCCGGCGAAGGAGTTTACTCGGCGAGCTGGGGCTAGGGCTCTAAGTTGTCGGCTCATGAGGTGGAAAAGAAGTTTGTGGTTGTGGCCAAAGGTTTTTGGTTCTATTTATAATCAGGAAGAGAAGAGTCCTAATCTGATCAGAATTCGAATAAAAGTCCTACTCAAATTGTTTTTAGATCTTAACAACTTATCTTAGATTGATTCGGTGCGGTAGCATTGTGGAAATCGTGTTGGTTTCCTCCGTACCGGGGATTCCCGCGCGTACAGAAGAAAAACCGCTTCAGGATCACGTCCTTACGCGGTGATGAGCTTCGGAGGCTCCACTTGTCCAGCGGGAACCTGGGCTCCCCTTTCCGTAGAGATGAGCTCCGGTTGTGTCGCGTGTCAGGCGGGCAAGACCTCCCTCTTCCTCAGAGGCGAGCTCCGCGTGTGCCACGCGTCCTGGCGGGTGGGACCTCCGCTCTTCCTCAGAGACGAGCTCCACGTGCGCCATGTGTCTGGTGGGTCGGGACCTCCCCTCTCAACAGAGCGAGCTCCGCGAACGCCACGTGTCAGTTCTGGACCTCCCCCTCACTTCGGAGGTGGCTCCTGATGTGCCATGTGTCCTAACAGCGCCAGACTTCCTTTCTTCTCAGAGACTAGCTCCGAGGTTAACACGTGTCCAACAGTGACGGACCTCTCGGAGGTGACACGTATCCGGTAGTGTCGGCCCTCCCGGAGGCGAGCTCCGGAGGTGACACGCGTCCAGTATGAACGGACCTATCGGAAGTGAGCTCCGAGAGCGACACGTGTCCCGGGCGGCTGGTCCTCTCTCTTTTCCGCGGAGGCTAGCTCCGGAGGCAACATGTGTCCCACGGGGTTGGACCTCTCCCCCTTTGCGGGGATGAGCCCCGAGCCTGCCATAGCCAGTTTGCCGGCGGACCTCTCCCCTTTGCAGGGATGAGCTCCGAAAGCGCCACGTGGCCAGCGAACCGTGGGAATTATCTTCGGCGCTCTCTGTAAACTGAAATTTGCTCTTTTTGGCTAACTTTTTTTATTCTTTCTTGGTTTCAATTTATTTTAAAAGTGTTTTTCTACATGACACATGAATACATGCAGAACCCGAAAATGAGGGTGTCACACCCGCCCTCCGCCGCCACGCCGCCGGCCGCCCAAGCCCCCCTCCCGCACCGTGCCCCAAACAGAGGAGCTCCATGTGTGCCGAGCCCCTCTCCCCGCCGCCCGTCTCCCCGCCGCCCCTCTCCGCTACCGGCCGCCTCCGCCGCCACTCTCCGCCACCACGCCGTCGGCCGCCCCCGCCGACCCTCTCCCCGCCGCCTCTCTCCGCCCCCGTGATGCCTTGGCCGCCCTCCCGCCCTAGTGCAGCGTATTTTTACCAATAAATGTACCAACTCTGCTACTGGATCAAACAAATTACAATAAATGTACCAGCAGACTTTGGAATTTCATGTGTTTACCAATTTTCTGTGCATTCTGGGTACTATGTTTATGCAAAACCACTGCTGTGAAACTCATCTGACAATCTTGAATCCCTCCATGGCTATTTCTTTTGTTGCTCCATGATATTTAGTAACGTGAAGGTAGAACTGTATGTATTCCATGTGTAAGATATAAATTCAAATCTACAATATATTAGATATATAGTCAGTAGCTAGCTAGGCGAGATGGAAAGCAACGACAATGCCGTCCTGCAGTAGCTTGGATAAACAAAGCTACGGCGCTAGTCGGTCACGGGCGGCTCACGACCCTTGTTGGTGACTCACGGCGGCATCGGTCGAGCAGCCTTTTTTTCTCTTCCTCTCTGTTTTTCTTTATTTCTGTGAATGAAGTCGATGCCAAGGACGCAACAGACAGGCACAGGTACAGTACAGCAGCATCATCACTAGTGGCCACAGCGGTGAGCAGCAAAGACGTGGCGTTTACTTGCAGCTCTCCCACCCCACGCCGTGTGTGCCACCCAACCATCACGCCGCTATTTAACATTGCAATTTGCAGCCTTTGGGCTTTGGTTCTTCCTTCTTCTCCGCTATAACTTGCAAGAGGCGGATGCGTGGCAGAGCTTCCTTTGGCTGTTGCTTGCAAGTAGCAGCAAGCCAAGAGGAAAAGCAGGGGACGGAGGAAGGGGAAGATCCACCCACCCCATTGTCCGTTGCCGCTTTTCTTTTAACCGTGCGGCAGCCAGCGGCAGCGGCAGCCACCACCACCACAACCGCATCCACCTGACACGGAAGGAAGGAAGGAAGAAACAGGTGACGGGAGCTTCGCTGCTCTGTCCCGTGGCATTGCAGCCCGGTTCCGTCCAAGCTGAGCCGTGGGGCGGGGTTTTTTATTTCTTCTCCTCGCGGTGCCGCCCGCACCACTTAGCTCCCCCGCCCGCCCGCCCGCTCACTAACTCCACCTCCACCTCCTAAAACCGGGCGTGCAGTGTCGGCTTTTAGCCACTATACCGAACGCCACGCCGCGTCCAGGCGCTCTGGCCCGGACGCCATGGCTGGGCGACTCGCCTAGCCGGCAACTGGCCGCCGCCGCCACTGCAGGCGCCGCTGCTGCCCGCCTAGCGCTGCCGCCGCCCGCCTCCTAGCGTCGTCGCCGCCTCGCCGTTTCTGACAATTCAATTTAGATATTTTTATACTTATATATGTACTAATTGAGAATCATGTATTAGGTCTTGGGCCGATGGCTCGTTCACGCATCAGGGACGCCACCACTAGGTCAATGCTGTCCTGGGCCAGCTCATCAATTGTCACTACCCCGGTCAAGTGAACGGACGGGCTGCTACGTTTTGGGACGATTACGCTACGGCCCAGGACATTACCTACGACAACAACCAGGAGCATGTGTGGCGCGAATTCATGGTAAGTATGAAGAATATTTGTTAAATGCAAACCTATTATATGTTAAATACATTTACTTGTATATTTATTCTTCTAGAAATATTACATTTGGAGGACGAGACCCAGCTGGATCACGCACGTCTGGTCTTCAACAACAACGCCAGGAAGCTCCTGACGCAGTCAATATCGATGGCTCGCATTCAGGCTATGAAGGCGTACTTTAAGTTGCATCCGGACGAGGGTGATCCGGGGCAGTTCAGGGATGTGGCCGACAAGTATTTGATGGAGGCGCAGTACGTAGAGGTAAAATGTTTATTTTACTTTGCTTCATTATCCAATTTTGATCAATGTTTTCATCCAATAACAAATATCTGCAGGTCAGCGTACCGTGGCTTGAACCATGTCCGGACGCGTACAGTTCCCTGTGTGCTCGTTGGGCGAGCCAGGGCTTCTAAGGCGTGTCTATGACCCGGCGACAGAGTAGAGGGACGGACGGGAAACATCGTCTTGGCGGGGATGGCTACATACGTCTTGCTAAACAGATGGTAAGTGGTACTCGAATCTTATTTTAGTTAATTTATGGTGCTATCATTGTACTAACACGTATCGATAGGAGTGCGAGATCGGTCAGGAGCCGACCGCTATCCAGGTGTGGAGGAGGGGTCACATGGGAAGTGACCTGATGAGTAGTTTAGGCCCGATCTTCCGAAAGGTAGGTCGATTGAAGTGGAGATCTCGACGTTGATGATCCGAGGCACTCGGGCAGACCCGAATACCCCTGCAATCACTACACCACTGCTCCGTTGGTTATCAACCGTGCTTCACACGCTTGACCTTGCCAAGAAGGCTATCCCTGCAGGTGCAACCGAGAACACAAGCAAGAACGATGAAGATGCAATCTGAAATTGCGAAATTGGGGTCTCACAAACCGTAGAACGGCGAAAGTGTTTAATCTAAGCAAAACCCACCGAATATGGCCAGCGGCTGCAGTATTTAAAGGCTAGGGTTCGTCCATAAAACCCTTAGGCGCGTCCCTAATGGACTCATATGGGATACAAGGCCCAAAAGCCCAATACGGTGGTGCAACACCGGATAAAACTCCGAATTCGACTTGTTTTCGACAATTCCCAATGACTCGTGGCTAATCTTAATGTGGGACCAGAACCATTGGAAAGCTTATCTTCTCATCTTTCCATGCATATGTTAAACATCAAAAACGGAGTCTGTATGCATCCTGGGCGTCCGTTTTAAGATGGACTGCTCCTGGACTCCGAGTTAAACTCGAGTCCGAGTTTGTGACTGTTTCCATCAACTTGTGGACGTCCCATCTGGTTCTCCACGTCCCCAAATCCTCCTCCCTTTACTTGTTGATCATGTCCATGGTTCCCAATAACAATTAAATCATTAAATAGCAATCCATTCTCAAACTCACATGGGTAGGAAGTTAGGAACGAGTTCACCTGCTGATTTAGTAACCGTGCTCGTGCTCTTGTGATTGGTCCTTGTATATCAACGTGAGTATCCACTGTTGTGATGTCCTTATCATCCTCCCCCTCTTGAATCGGAGTCATCCTCGATTCAAGATCATCTTCTTCTCCCAAGTATGGTCGTAAATCTGAAATGTTAAATGTGGGACTAACCCCAAAATCCGGAGGCAACTCAAACTTATACGCATTATCATTGATCTTTTAAACAATCTTAAAAGGACCAGCAGCTCGTGGCATAAGTTTAGATTTTCTCAAGTGAGGGAATCGATCTTTTCTCAAATGTAGCCATACCAAGTCCCCTAGTTCAAGTTTTACTTCTTTTCTACCTTTACTACCAGAAATTCTATACTTCTCATTCATCCTTTCAATATTTTTCTATGTAGTTTCATGCATCTTAAGTAGCATCCAAATTTATAGTTTCAGAAGGAGGCAAAGGTAATAAATCAATAGGAGCACGGGGATTGAAACCATACACTACCTGGAATGGGTTTACCTTTGTAGTAGAGTGAACTGACCTGTTGTAAGCAAATTCTATATGTGGTAAACAATCCTCCCAACCCTTTAAATCTGTTTTTAAAACAGCCCGCAACATAGTGGATAGAGTACGATTTACTACCTCAATTTGTCCATCGGTTTGTGGGTGACATGTGGTTGAAAACAGCAGCTTGGTTCCCAATTTATACCACAAAGTTCTCCAAAAATGACTTAAAAATTTTGCATCACGATCAGAAACAATGGTATTTGGCACACCATATAAACGAATAATTTCCGTCATAAATAAATCAGCAATATGTGAGGCATTATCATTCTTATGACAAGGTATAAAATGTGCCATTTTGAAGAAACGATCAACAACCACAAAAATACTATCCCTCCCCCTCTTAGTCCTAGGCAATCCCAAAACAAAATCCATGGAAATATACTGCCAAGGTACACTAGGAACAGGAAGAGGCATATAAAGACCATGTGGGTTAAGTCAAGACTTTGCTTTATTGCAAGTAGTGCATCGTAGCGCTCGACGTCACGTCTCATCTTTGGCCAAAAGAAGTGTGTGGCCAGCACGTCCTCAGTTTTCTTCACTCCAAAATGTCCCATCAAACCTCCTCTATGTGCTTCCTGCAAAAGTAATAGGCGAACGGAACTAGCAGGAACACATAGCTTGTTAGCACGATAGAGGAGGCCCTCCCGTAGTACATATTTATTCCAAGTTCTTCCTTCTCTACAATTTTCAAAGACATCTTTGAAGTCCAATCAGTAGGATATAATCCTTTTATTGTTTCCAAACCAAATATTTTATGATCAAGTTGGGACAGCATGGTGTAACGTCTAGATAATGCATCTGCAATAACATTCTCCTTCCCTTTCTTATGCTTAATGATGTATGGAAACCATTCTATGAACTCAATCCATTTAGCATGTTGTTTATTCAGATTGGTTTGACACTTAAGATACTTCAAAGATTCATGATCGGAATGTATGACGAACTCCTTAGACCACAGGTAATGTTACCAAGTTTGTAGAACTCGCACTAAGGCATACAATTCCTTATCATAAGTAGAATAATTCAGAGAAGTACCATGCAATTTTTCACTAAAGAATGCAATGGATTTACTTCCTTGTATGAGAACACCTCCAATACCAATGCCGCTTGCATCACATTCTAGCTCAAATGTCTTGTCAAAATCAGGAAGTTGTAGCAATGGTGCTTGTGTAAGCTTTGATTTGAGAACATCAAAAGCTTGTTGCTGCTGTTCGCCCCATCGAAACTGCACTCCCTTCTTCGTCAGTTCATGGAGAGGTGCTGCAATGGTGCTGAAATCCCGCACAAAGCGTCGATAAAAACCTGCAAGACCAAGAAAACTACGCACCTACGTGACGGTCGATGGAGTTGACCAGCTGGTGATCGCCACAATTTTTGCCTCATCCATCTCAATTCCCTGCGATGAAACGACATATTCAAGAAACGAAACTCGATTGGTGCAAAATACGCACTTTTCGAGATTACCGAACAAACGTGAATCGCTCAAGACATTGAAAATAGCACGTAAATGATTAAGATGTTCGTCATATGACTTGCTATAAATGAGGATATCATCGAAGTAAACCACCACAAATTTTCCAATAAAAGCACGTAAAACCTTTTTCATTAATCGCATAAAAGTGCTAGGTGCATTAGTTAAACCAAAAGGTATGACTAACCACTCATAAAGTCCAAACTTGGTTTTAAATGCAATTTTCCATTCATCTCCTAGTGCCATTCTAATTTGGTGGTAACACTACGCAAGTCAATTTTTGTGAAAATAATAGCACCACTCAATTCATCAAGCATGTCATCTAAGCGAGGAATAGGATAACGATATCGAATGGTGATGTTATTAATCGCTCTACAATCAACACACATGCACCAGCTACCATCTTTCTTCAGAACCAAAATAACAGGAACAGAACAAGGACTAAGGCTTTCACGAATATACCCACGGTTCAAAAGATCTTGAACTCGTCACTGAATTTCCCTTGCCTCTTCCGGATTTGCCCTGTATGCCGCATGATTTGGCAAACTAGCCCCTGGAATCAAGTCAATCTTATGTTCAATGCCGCTCATAGGTGGTAATCCAGGGGGTATCTCGGGGGGAAACACATCCGCAAAATCCTGCAAAAGGTTAGCAATAGCAGAGGGCAATGCAATGGACACTTTATGAAGCGAAAACATGGCTTCTTTGTATACTAAAGCATAGTACATCCCCTTGGTATTTAACAAATCAGCAAGGTCAGATTTAGTTGTAAGCAGCGAAGGTGATTTTAACTTAATTACTTGTTGTTTTTCAGAGTCTAGTGATTTTGTTGCCTTATCATCACGTGTTTTACTTTTCTCCAAATGTACAATTTCAGCAGGAGTCATAGGAAGCAAAGTGATTTTCTTTCCTTTATGCATCAGAGTATATTTATTAGTTCTACCATGATGAATAGCATCTGTATCAAATTCCCAAGGACGTCCCAACAAAAGAGAACAAGCATCCATAGGTACGACATCAAAATCGGCAAAATCATGGTAAGAACCAATCGAAAAATGTACTCTCGCTGTTTGTGTTACCCTAACCTTACCGCTGTTTTGAACCACTGAATGTGGTATGGATGAGGGTGTGCTCTTGTTGTCAACCAAGTTTCTTGACCACATCCGTGTTCACCAAGTTATTACAACTGCCTCCATCAATTATAGTGTGCACACGGCAGTCCTTGATGATGAGAAACATGTGAAAAAGATTGTGTCGCTGTAGCTTATAACGATTATTAGCTCCCATACCTCGTAGATAAAGTGGAAGTCGTGGTTGATTGTTATGATCTTCCATATTATAAGCACCGTCTTCACGATCTTCAGCGAGAGGCATCCGTGCCTCAAGAGTATCCATCCAAACACCAAGATCAGCAAGTTGGCGATTCAAGGTCGTCAATGACGCCTCTGTTGATGCTTGGGTTTTGGTGAACATATCTGTCATTTCCCTCATCATGTCACGCAACTCAGCATGTTGAACACACTCATCATCCCTTTTATCTTCTGCCATTGTTAGTAGTAAACAAAAGACAACAAAAATATGTTATCCCTATCAACTACAAAGCATAGTGGCAATGTGAAAAGTGGAAGGAAGGAAACAATCTCTCTCTCAAGCGTCTTACCACATTCTTACAAGTGTTCCTACCAACACAGCAGGTGGTAAACGGTGGACGGTGAGAACCAATTAAGAGTGGAGTGATTGCAAAGGTACCTGTTCTGCTCAAGAGGAAAAGTGGAGCTTGGATGGCACAATATGGTGGCTAATAATCAAAACAAATCGTTAACAGCAAACAAAGTTGAATAAGTATTCAATGTAGGAAATGTTGCTGGTTAACAAGTGTTCTACGCCTAGCATAATACAAGGCAGTAGAAAGGCAAATAGAAAATCAGAAAGATATAACCAAGAAGTACAGCACAAGTGTATAGGCCAACTGTTTTCAAGTGTGTGCTGTCAATGCTTTAATATTTGTGCTCTCTTCACTATTTTTTTCTTTTTTTAATATTTTTTTGATATTTTTTGTTTACTCGAGAGCACGAAAATAGAAAGCACACAACTTTGCAGCTCAATTGGATGTAAGATGTGTCCTATAGAAAATCAGGAAGATTCTATAAAATTAGGGCTGAAACTTTGGAGGCCGGATAGTCTATCTTCCTAGGGGAATTTGCCCAAACAAATTTCGCCGAAACAGCAGAGCCGTGGAAATCGGTTGCAAAATTTCGAGTAGATCAATCTGAAAAAAAAATGCCTGATTTCGAGTTCGTATGCAAAAGTTATGGCCATTTTAAGGTTGGGTACCCAAGTAACTGTTTTTTATGTTGATTCAACCTCGGTTTTGAAAAAGATCTCGCAATTAGATGTGAAAAACAATTGGAATTTAGCAACAACGAATGATGGGATGTTGTGTGATGAATCAAGAAGGACTGGAACAATGGTTTGTCACATGTTGTAGGCCTGGCGATGCGGGAGATCATGCAAGGAGGCTAGCTAGGGCAAACCGATGATCTTGTTGGCTCGGTTTGTTGTTTAGGGATTGTGGAATAGGTGAGCAGCAAGAAAAGCAAGGAAGAAAAACGATAACTACGACCCAAAAACACAATGCTAGACCAGCAAAAAGACTCGACCACACGAATGCAAACTCAACAATGCAAACTGAAAAACGAAACTTGCAGGCACTATGGTCTAGGAATCGGTAGACACGCTATGATTTTTTTGTGGCTTTTTCTGTGGACTCTAGGTATGGAAAACAAAAACTAATCTAGTGGGAAATCAAAGTACCTCACGAGCAACCTGAGCTCTGATACCAAATGATGAGTAGTTTAGGCCCGATCTTCCGAAAGTTAGGTCGATTGAAGTGGAGATCTCGACATTGATGATCCGAGGCACTCGAGCAGACCCGAATACCTTTACAATCACTACACCACTGCTCCGTTGGTTATCAACTGTGCTTCACACGCTTGACCTCGCCAAGAAGGCTATCCCTGCAGGTGCAACCGAGAACACAAGCAAGAACGATAAAGATGCAATCTGAAATTGCGAAATTGGGGTCTCACAAACCGTAGAACGGCGAAAGTGTTTAATCTAAGCAAAACCAACCGAATATGGCTAGCGGCTGCAGTATTTAAAGGCTAGGGTTCATCCATAAAACCCTTAGACGCGTCCCTAATGGACTCATACGGGATACAAGGCCCAAAAGCCCAATACGGTGGTGCAACACCGGACAGAACTCCGAATTCGACTTGTTTTGACAATCCCCAATAACTCCTGACAAATTTTAATGTGGGACCAGAACCATTGGAAAATTTATCTTCTTATCTTTCCATGCATATGTAGAACGTCAAAAACGGAGTCCGTATGCATCCTGGGTGTCCGTTTTAAGATGGACTGCTCCTGGACTCCGAGTTGAACTCGAGTCCGAGTTGGCGACTGTTTCCATCAACTTGTGGACGTCCCATCTGGTTCTTCACGTTCCCAAATCCTCCTCTCTTTACTTGTTGATCATGTCCATGGATCCTAATAACAATTAAATCATTAAATAGCAATCCATTCTCAAACTCACATGGGTAGGAAGTTAGGAACGAGTTCACCTGCTGATTTAGTAACCGTGCTCATGCTCTTGGGATTGGTCCTTGTATATCAATGTGAGTATCCACTGTTGTGATGTCCTCATCATGACCTGTCGCAGCCTAATCGGATGTCTTCTCATACGGCAACAGAGACGTTGGTGAGTTCTTTTATTGACTTAATTGGATTCTCTTTAATACTTCTGATAACTTTATATTTCCTGTATTTCCAGGAAAAGTATGGGGAGGAGGTGCGGAAGCTTTGGGGCGAAGATTTACGATTGGCAGAACGCGCCGATCGTACCTGAAGTCGCGTATGCAAGCGGTGGTGGGAAACCTCATGGCCGGTGATTCTGTTATTTTTTTATTTAATGTCATGGACTTCGAGACACGAAACTTTAATACTCTTACTTCGTTGTGTAGGTTGGCCATCTTTGATGGAATAGTCGACTCGAGGGAGGCGCGGTCTTCCTCGAGGGCCTCTTCATCCTAGGGTGGGTCCAACAGGCGTATGAGCCGAGATCTGGAGCTCCAGAGTATCCAGGAGGAGCTCCAGAGGACACAGGAAGCGCAGCGACTGAGGAACGAGAGGCAGGCAGCGGAGCTCAGGGCTAGGGACGAGTATCAACACTGTGTACATGCTACAGTTGCAAGCTGTCATGCAGGTGAGTTCGGACCGTTGTACTCAACATTTTCTAATATATGAATGACATGTATAATATTTTACTTCATATTTGAAGGCTATGGCCGCAGGACGGCAGGTTGTTATTCCCCAGTGGGCGCCACCACCGATACAGCTGCCATAGGTGCCACAGGGGTTGATGACAGGAGCACAGGTACAAAATTATTCAATAGCTGAACTTGCTCAATTCTAGCTAACTTCTAATTTCTTAACTTGCTCAATTCTAACTTGTAATTACTTTATTTAGTTAAATACGCATTTTTAAACTTCTAATTTATCTAACTATACATGCACATCACATGGATCGGTGGCGTAGGCTCAACAAACTCCATCCCCCTAGCATCCGGCGTTTGGACTACGGCGCGAGAACGACTTCCTGGACTCCGGTGGCAGCGGTCAAGGTAGCGTTGGGTAGTGGCGTGCGTATAGTGTTTTGATAACTGTGATATTTTTGTTTTGATGCATGTGTGATCTAGCCATCCAGGCAGGGCTGGCCTCGAAGCCAGGGCAGCCTTTTCTATTTTTTTTAAAAAAGAAAACTGCAATCCTTATTGACGGAGGTTTTTGGTACTTAGCCATCGTCAATAAGTCATAATAATTGACGACGGCCAGAACAGCCGTCGTCAATAAGCCACAATAAATGACGACAGCCAGTTGTACCGTCGTCTATAAGCCATAATTATAGACGACGGCCAGCTGTACCGTCGTCTATAATAGACCTTATTAACGACGGCCAGCAGTTGGCCATTGTCTATAAGCTTCTTGAACAGCCACGTGGCTCGACAAACTTATATACGACAACTGGTTTTAGCCGTCGTCAATAAGCCATAATAATTGACGACGGCCAGAACACCCGTCGTCAATAAGCCATAATAATTGACGACGGCCAGAACAGCCGTCGTCAATAAGCCACAATAATTGACGACGGCCAGCTGTATCGTCGTCTATAAGCCACAATTATAGACGACGGCCAGCTGTACCGTCGTCTATATTAGTCCTTATTGACGACGGCCAGCAGTTGGCTGTCGTCTATAAACTTCTTGAATAGTCACGTGGCTCGACAAACTTATAGACGACAACTGGTTTTAACTGTCGTCAATAAACTTATTAACGACGAATTATTGACGATGGTCAGGAACCGTCGTCTATAACCATTTACCGTCATCAATAAGTTATTGACAACGATAGTAAGCTTATAGACGACGGTTTTTTACCGTCATCTATTTTTGCGATTCTTGTAGTGTTAGTATGAGTAATATAGTGTTTGGTCCCAGCATTGGTTCAATGGTGTTTAGGTTAGTCGTTGCCTTAGGACGGTAATTGTGCTGCAGCTCCTAAGGTATTTACTTAGCATGCAAGCGTGGTACTTGGATAGTTAAGTAGTATTGGATGTCTCATAGACCCACGGGTTGTAGGGCTAGGCAGCAGATGATGACAACCCTGTCCGTCCATTGTACTTCCCCACGTTCGGCTATGCCACAGACTCTTAGCGGGAGTCGCTCTGGTAAACCAGGGGTAAGCCCGTGTCTTATATGTTGGACCACTAAGCCCTAGTATTCACTACTAACTTACACATGTATATTATTAGTCTATGCATATATATATTAAAAGCACATTAGGAACAACCCTTACCTTAGCTTATCTCTCTTTAGGACTATCTTATCTTTTTATCCATCGTAATTGGCTTCCTACTAGAACACCATATCCTCCATCATCTTGTCACATTTCACCTTCCTTTGAGATTATATGATACCGTAGGGACTACTCTTGGATGAAATGTTACAGCGATATTTTCTGCGTGCTTGCAGAATTCATCTTACTTTGGCCCTAGGTTAGCTTAGTTATCACAAGTATTGCTGGCATCTATTGTCCGGATGACCTGTAGTTGATAAGAAATACCAACAGTCCACTGCATGCTTCAGACGTTTAAGAAACCAATACCAGATGATGTTTGTGTTCTCACTCTTGACAAAAGCAAATTGCACTAGAAGGCCCTAATGCATGCACCTAAGGAAAAGAAGCACGCCAGAGGATGGAAGCAAGACCTAACATGATGTGTATAATTTTGATGTCATAGTAAGTTATTGGGTTCCTGTTATGTATGTTGGTTAACATCTGAGCAAGATTATCATACAAGTCTCATATGTGCCAAACCTCATCTCCAACACCTTCAGTTTAGCTCTCCATATCTTCCCATAGGTTATTTTATACTTGAATTTCTTGTATATGTGTGGTTATCGATTTTGGTTATATGCTATATTGTGAACAATCATCCCATACATCTTATTTGAAATAAATGCAGAAATCAGATTACGATGACACTTCTCCATGTCCCTCGGATGACAGTTGTGTAATGTGACAATATTGCACTCTCAAAAATCCTTTCATGTCCCTTTCATCGCATGCACTCGCCAAGGGCAACCATCCTTGATACACCTTACTTTATACAGACTTCTTCATATCACTACTTGAACTCTCTCATCATGGATACGGACCAAACACTTTACTGCCTTATTTACAACATCAATAGTTGCGTACTTGGCACCCTTAACAACTTTATTGTCTCGATACTCTAAGGACACCATGTCTCTCTTGTTGATGACAATATGTCTGAAATAACTACTTGTCCATTATGTTGGTATACAATCGTTCCTCAACATCCGACGAATCATCATCTTTATTAATTACTTGAACATGTTCATCTTCAAGCTGCATTAATAAAATAAAGATGTTTGTTACATGATGTAATTAAACAAACAAATCAATAAAGGAAACTAAGCGCCTAATAAATCTAAAGGAGTAAGGAAGCTAGGGTGCCCAGGAAGGTAGGGTGCCCTACAAAGGTCGGGCTTCCCTACCCCGTCGCACACACTTTTGAGTTTAGCGCATATGCTACGACGGAGAGAGTTGAATTCCTCTCTAAGGACTTGTTTGGATGCAACTAAATACTCTCCATTTGAAGTGGATTGAGAGGGATTGGAGCAAATATTAGTTCATTTTTCACTCCATTCCACTCCAATCCACTCTATTTCTTATTACCCAAACAAGCCCTAAGGGTTTCGAGCTCGTACTTAAGCTCAGCCCTCTTTAATCTTTTCTCCCGCCACAAGATTAGCTAGCTTTCGGTTCTCCATGCGGAGAACCGCTATGTTCATAGCTAGGTGAACAGTTGTGGATCTTTTAGGACACACTGCTCTGGAATTGCCCCACTGGTCTTGTAATGGGAGGCGGTGAGAGGTGTCGCCTCATCAAACTCCCCCTTGAAGGAGAAGGATCAATAGACTGGTTTAGCTCCTTCTTCCGAGGTGAGCAGCTTCAGCAAGGCCTTTCCACGACCTGTGGGAGTTCTCACCTCACGGATTTGGAGCTGGCCTTTCGAAGGCGGGCTCTTCAGTGAGTAAGTCGGGGAAGCAGAGGTGTAGCGATGGTTGTTCACATCCCGTGACCTTCTCAGCTCCCTATTGCTCCCTTCTGGCGGCAGGGTGGTCAGGGGCTCTATGGTGATTACTCCCGCACCCGCTATTATTGCGTGTCAATAATTCACTTGGATTTGAATTCTTATGCATAGTCGTTCCAGGGCATCAGCAATCTAAGCCTTTGATATTAGTAGTGCCGTAGAGTGGCCGTCATCTCCGAATGCTTCATTGCACAAGCAAAAAGGTATAACAAACTAACAAACTGCAAATCAGTACCGAGATCATTCAATACTACAGACAGTTCATCAGCGCACCGCCATGCATCTTAACACAGACAGTTCATACATCATATATCGCTCAATTCTCACAAGATCTTGACACAAAGGGCCAAGGTACTTAAGGCACCCTAACTGCTACTACTTAACCGGCGGATTGCTGCTTCGGCCCATCCGTGGTGCATGTTGTCGTACGCCAACCAGATCGGATCACACCTTGATCTCCTCCTCGGCGGGTTTCGGGCGATCAGATTTCTTGCTGGCCATGATGCTGTTGAAGTTGTCTGACTTGCACAGCAGGATTTCAATCTGAAACCAAGAACAGATGTTTAGAGATCAAGATCGAGGGAGGCTACAACCACAAGAGTTGTGAACTAAAATGGAAGAGACACAATTTAGTCACCTTGGCCTTACGGACGAGCCGGCCCTTTGACTCATCTTTGGTACCAATGGTTGACGTCAGAATCTCTGAAGAGGTTAAAGAAAAAGAGCGGAAGACGAGTGAGTGTAATTTCTTAAAGTTTAACATGTGAAAGATAATTTAGTTTTCAGAAGGTGATTATCGGTGCTCACTCTTTTCGGTTGCAAGGCCATTGTTCTTGAGGATCTCAGCAACAGTCACAACGGTGCCGATGGCTGCAATCAAAGACAAGTCAGAAATACAGCTGAGTAGTAAAGTGAGTGTTGACAGAGTTTTGAAAAATAGTTTCAACGTGTGCATCTTGAGCACAAAATGTTAGAATCCATGCACGCACGAGAGAAGGAGAAAACAACGAACTTTTTGGAAGAACTTGTGACTGAAAAACTTGAGTAGGAATGTATTATTTACCCATCCCGAGAGCAGAGAGCTCAACCTCGTCGTAGTTCTGCATGTACCTCTGCAGACAACATTCATAAGGGATTAGTTTTGTTAACCATGGAGAGACAAATTGCATGGTTTCGAAACAAATTTGCAACAAGCTCTATATGTACCTTGGCGAGGTTGACGTAGAAGTAGAGCGGCTTCTTGTTGGTGGAGACCTGGATGCGGTTCTTCTTGGCCGACGCCCCGGCCTCCGTCTCCGTCTCCGCCTCCTCCTCGGCCTCCGCCGCCGCCGCCGTCGCCTCTACCTCCTCCCCGACCACGGCCACGTCCTTCTCCTCCGGCGCCGCCTCCTCCGCCACCTCCCTCTTCACCTCGGCCTCGGCGGGCGCCTCCTCCCTCACCAGCTGCGCCTGGGCGGCCTCCTCCGCCGCCGCCGCCGCTAGATGCACCGCCTGCATGGTGATCGCTCGTCGCGCTCGCTTGTGTGATGCAGGGACGGACAAGGATCGGAGGAGGTTGCTACCTGCGAGCGGGACCCGGCGGTGGCACCGGCGCAGAATTATGTAGCGCGCGATGCGTGGCACCGGCGGTTGCGGTAGGACGCGCGGTTGTCCGGAGGTGGCGGTGTCCCTGGTGGTTGTTTGGAGACCCCTCCAAACCGCGCGCGAATGCATGGACAAGGTACGTACGTCGATTGGACCGGGCCTCAGATCCATTGATCAAATGGGTAGAACTAGTCCGTTTAAACTGCAGACACATTATTAATATTAATCCAACCCTCCTGTTTTTTCTTTTCTTTTTGAGTTTCATAGAAAATGTTTGGACTAAAAGAGTCGGCATGCGATTTCTTCAAGCCCCCCTAAGCTTTACTTTCTCAAAGTAATACTAATTTTCAGTCGTCTAAAATTAGTATATCCTTTCAACCTACGCCGTGAATCATCGGATCTATTTTAATATTTATTCGTTTGTTGTCAGTTATTTTTCTTGTATAATTATGTATTAACTATAGAAAAAATTGTTGATATATTGACGATAGAAAATTATGATGTATTTAGATTCGATGACTCAGAACAAAGTTAAAAAAAGATGCTAATTTCAGATGACTGGAAATTACAAACTCTTTTTTTACACAAACAGCGGAGAGACCTCTACTTTCTCTTTCTTACAAATTGTACAGGGGGGGGCACTCAGACTCTGGGCAGGAAGTGTTTGTCAAACAAAAATTGAGAGTAGGAATCATCAACATATTGGTTTTGCATTTGTAGATAATGAAAAAAATTATCAAGTGGCCAATATAACAATTTTGAGAAAATAGAACCTATTTTGCCATTGTTTATCAAGTGGGTACTATAACTATTTTTAAGAAATGAGACCTAGTTTGCCGTTGTTGATTATTACATGAGTTCAGCATCCACTGAACAAATAAGAAAAATGGAAAAACATGCTATTAACATGATCCATTACATAGCCTATAACAAAAGACATGTAGCATCTCGATGCTGATTTCCAGTTTTTTGTACCTTTTCCTTGTTCAATGAAGCATTCCGACATGAAGACCACTACTATAACCGAATACATAAGTTTCTTTTTTCGTAAAATGCCGAATCCGGCATTCAACTGTAAGTTAGGAAAGAGATTACATGTACAAGGGGTATCATGTAGAGCAGCAGTTACGGTGGGCCTGCTATCTGCAATCCTGACGGAACACTATCTCGACAAGGTGTCTTGCACCCGCTGTACACCACAATTGAACCTCATTATTTAAACTGACGACTAGGCTTCCTCCCGTTCGCTCTACTGATTGGAAGATCCTAGCATGTCGCTCTGTCTAAATGAACTATATGACTGTAATAGATAGTGTTCTGATGCCCTTTGCCCACCGTGCTCCTTTGACGTCTGAGAGTCCATCAAACCAGTCCACAATCGAGTTGTTGGCCTTCCAGTTTGTTAGGTGTAGTCGCGATTCCGCTGCCCATCTTGAAGTTTCAGTCCATAGCTTCATGGCCATCCAGAGAAAAGTTGTCGCACCGTCTCCGAATTCCGGTAACAAAATGGGCATATGTAATTGTTTGCCTAGCCCCACTATATCTGTAGCCCATAATCAGTTTTGTAACAAAGCCACACGAAAATTTTCACCGAAGCAGCGCCCAAGCCTTCCATACTTTGCTGGGAAAGAAGGATAAGTTGCCTCCTTCGGATTGCATGAGGTAGGCTGATCTCGCCGAGAATACACCCGTAACCGTCCATGTCCATTGATTTCATCTTGCTAGTAATTTTCAATTAGTGTTTATCAGACTGCATGCCATGTTAGTTTCCTAAGGAAACATATTAGAAGAGACTATAAATGGAGTGCTTGATCTGAACTGGCGACTTTATGTTAGATGTGTGTTTTCAAGGGCGCGACACCCGTGCGTTTTCAGAAGCCACTGAAAGTCAAGTCATAAAACTCCTTTGAAGAATATTGTCCAACTACCTAGATATAATTCCATTTGTCTCTGTTGTTTGGATTATAATTTATATTCTGAACTATTGCATGTAGCTTCTGTAGCTCACGAAAGGCTTGATCTGATAGAGGTAAATAAAACAGATCCTCAATCTGATTAACACTCATAAAATTTTGAACCGATATATTTTGACACTTGGCGAAGGAAAATAAATTGGGTAACTGTGTTTCCATATGACAGTTGTTCCAGACATCGCTCCAGAGGATTGAAGCTCTATTTGCAATAATACATCTTTCCGTCAGAAAGATCCTTGAATTGGAGCCCCATGGGGCACAATATTATTGTAATATTTTGACTATACTAATTTAACTCAAGGAATATGTTTTTGGTTGTAAAATTTATCTAGGTGAAGGGAAGGTCTGGCGCAGTGGTAGAGTCTCTCCACTTGTGTCCTGGGGTCCTGGGTTCGAATCAGCCTCCTTGCAAAATAAGCAAGGGGAAGGTTGTCTAGAAATTCTCTTCCCCAGACCCCACAACGTGTGTGAGCTTTCAGCACTGGGTAATGCCTTTTTTGTAAAATTTATCCAGGTGCTTTAATAGCAGAACAGTATTATGAGTTCTTCGGTTCAGAACACCTAAAACCCCCTTTTCTTTTCGGCCTTAAACATTTTTCCCTGACAATAAGAGGCTTGCATTTTGCATTCAGATCACTGCCTCTCCAAAGACATAACCTTCTAGCCTTATCTATCATCTCCAAAACCGTAATTGGTATGTTTAATAAATACATGGTATAGGTCCGAAGGGAGTCAACACTTGTCGGTACCCTCGATATGGGGTACCCCCGCGCACAGGGGAAATTGCCTAAGGATCTCGCCCTTCTCCGCAGGGAGAGCTCCGAAGGCGCCACGCGTCCAGCGGGGCCGGACCTCCCTCTCCTCAGAGGAGAGCTCCGGGCCCACCACGTGGCATACAGAAGCCGGACCTCCCCCTCCGCGGGAGAGAGGTCCGAAGGTGCCACGTGTCCGGAGAGGCCGGACCTCCCTGTCCTCAGAGAGGAGCTCCGGACTCGCCGCGTGGCCAACAGAAGCCGAACCTCC
This sequence comes from Neostapfia colusana, assembly GCA_030760725.1. Taxonomy (NCBI): domain Eukaryota; kingdom Viridiplantae; phylum Streptophyta; class Magnoliopsida; order Poales; family Poaceae; genus Neostapfia; species Neostapfia colusana. The sequence continues at coordinate 80,947,648 of JASWHV010000011.1, forward strand.
CCCTCCGCGGGGAGAGGTCCGAAGGCTCCACGTGTCCTGCGGGGCCGGACCCCCCTCTCTTCTGAGGAGGGCTCCGGGCCCGCCACGTGGCCAGCAGAACGGCGCTGCCTGCCCCCGAGCGATAGGCAGCGGGCGTAAAGACGCCCCATACCTTGCCCGTACAAGGTATTCAAGGCCCGCGCCTTCCCAAGACGCGGAGCACGCCTCTGTCAGGTGCCGTTGCGCCCAGTCGCATCACAGACTGGCGCGCAGTGTCAGAGGCTGCCAGCCAATACACGCAGCGACAAGACATCCCATGCCGCCCCCGCCGTCATCATCCACTACAACTAGCATGCGGCATGGGCAGAGCTACAAGACGAAGACTCAGAAGCCTTCGGCAGAGACAACTATCGGCATAACTGCAGATACGGTAGATATCAGTAATTCTCCCCGGGACCACCTGTCGGGTCCCGGCCCCCCTTGTAAGCCACCCGAGTCTTGGACTATAAAAGGCTCGGGTAGGCGACGTTAGAAGGGGTCCGGACTCTAGCCATCCGCACCCCTGGGTTCGCACTTTGCAACTCATACGCTAGCCATACACTCTCAAGCTGTAACTCACCCCCAAGCTCAGGCCTCCGGCCCCGAGCAGCAAGAAATATAGCGAGCTCCATAGCTCGCCGTGGACGTAGGGTTTTACGCTTCGGCGGCCTGAACCACGTAAACCTCGTCGTGTCAAGCTCTTACTAACTCGTCCATCTGCGCAAGCTCTCCGCTAGAGACTAGCCCCACCGAAAAAAAGAACCTCCGCGGGCTGCCCAGTGCAGGCCCGGGGGAAGTGTCGACTGAACACTTCGACATTTGGCGCGCCAGGAAGGGGGCTTTTCCCCTTGCGCAACGAGTTTCCGCCGACGAAGATGACCAAGCTTCCTTCAGCGGCAAACTATCCCCCCCTGCGTCCGCGGCAAACCGTGACCAGGGGAGAGTACATGATGACACACTCAGGGCGGAGTGTGTCAGAGCAAGCTGGGAGCCAGCAACCGGCTCTGGCAGCGCCGACCCCGGCAATGCAGGCTCCAACCAGTGTCAGGCCTTCAGTAGCGTCGGGCGTACCCGGTGGGGGTGCGCTAGCAGCAGCAAGGGCGCTACTGCACAATCCGCCTGCTGGGAACGCGCCTCAGGCAGCGACCCAGCAGTGGATTCGCGAGGTAGACCGTCTTGTCGTCGCCGCCACAAACCATTGACTTTGGCGGGGACGACGCTCCGGCCAACCGGCTGTGTCGCTCACGCGCACGCCAACGGTTGACGGGCAGACGACGGGTTCCAGCTCCACCAAACTTCCGTCGACAGACCTGAGGACAGAGCTGGAACGGTGCTACTTGGGCCAAGATGCCCGAGTGTTCCTCGAGCGACGTCGAGAAAGGCGTCGCACTCAAGAGGCTGGCGACAACATGACGTCAGCCTCGACCCAGCCTGGAGGGCAGACCTTCGCTACGCGAGCTCTGCCCCAGGCGTACGCCGCACAGCATAAGCCACAACCATGTGCTCTGCAAGCGGCGTCCCCGGCCTATGGCGCAACCTTGCCCATACCGGGGTACACTGTACCAGGCGCAACCAAGCGTTCCCGGCACCAGTACCTGCACTGGGAGCCAGCAACTGGCTCTGGCAGCGCCGACCCCGGCAATACAGGCTCCAACCAGCGTCAGGTCTTCAGTAGCGCTGGGCGTAACCGGCGGAGGTGCGCTAGCCGCAACAAGAGCGCTACTGCACAATCCACCTGCTGGGGACGCGCCTCAGGCAGCGACCCAGCAGTGGATTCGCGAGGTAGACCGTCTTGTCGTCGCCGCCGCAAACCCTTGACTTCGGCGCGGACGACGCTCCGGCCAACCGGCTGTGTCGCTGACGCGCACACCAACGGTTGACGGACAGACGGCGGATTCCAGCTCCACCAGGCTTCCGTCGACGGACCTGAGGACTGAGCTGGAACGATGCCACCTAGGCCAAGACGCCCGAATGTTCCTCGAGCGACGACGAGAAAGGCGTCGCAGCCAAGAGGCCGGCGTCAGCATGATGACTGCCTCAACCCTGCCTGAGGCGCAGACTTTCGCCACGCGAACTCTGCCCCAGACATACGCCACGCAGCATATGCCACAGCCATATGTCCTGCAAACGACGCCCCCGGTCTATGGCGCAGCCTTGTCCATACCGGGGTACACTGTGCCAGCGGCGAACCAAGCGTTCGCGGCACCAACACCTGCAGCAACAGGGGCAGGATGTGCGGCCCTAGAGCCCCACCTCCGCTTCACGAGGTGGTCGCGCAAGTTTCGGCCGCCCCTGCCCGAGAAGTACGACGGCAGCGTCAACCCGGCGGGGTTCCTCCAGATCTACTCCACCGCCGTACTTGCCGCAGGAGGGGATGAGGCCGTCATGGCCAAGCTACTTCCCCGTCGCCTTGACCGGCCCAGCCCGGTCTTGGCTAATGAACCTCCCTCAGGGTTCCATAACTTCCTGGGGAGAGCTCTGCCGGCAGTTCATCACCAACTTCGGCAGCTCCTACACCCGTCCCGGCACGGAGCTTGACCTCCAAGCCATCAAGCAACAACCTGGGGAGTCGCTGCGCTCCTTCATCCAGCGGTTCTCCCAGGTACGCAACACCATTCCGCATATTCAAAGTGCTTCTGTGGTGGCGGAACTTCGATAGTGTCCAGGACAAGAAGATGCTTCGGAGGCTTGCAACCAGAGAGGTCTGCGATGCCTCCGAGCCCTTCAGCCTGGCGGACAAGTGCGCCAGAGCAGCCGGAGGGCGGAGCTGGCACTCACTGCCAGCTTTCGAAGCCGGAAGACAGCTCGAAGACGGAGGAGTTCAAACCGAGCTCCCGACCACGTCAGACAGCCAAGAGCCAAGCACTGGCTGACTTCGTGGCTGAGTGGACGCCAACGAAGGCTGACCCAGGGGGCCGCGAAGACGGTGAACCAAAGTACCGAGCTCCGGTCTTCACCGGGCCTCACTGGACGCTCTTCTTCGACGGCTCCTCATGAAAGCATGGGGCCGGTGCCGGCGTACTGCTTCTCATGCCATCGGGGGAGCAGTCTGGGTACATGGTGCGTCTCAATTCCAAGGCAACCAACAACTTGGCAGAGTATGAAGCACTCATCTTTGGCCTAAAAGACAGTCCTGTCTCTCGGCGCTCGCCAGTTGTTGGCGCAGGGCAACTCCCAGCTAGTTATCAAGCAAGTTAAGGGTGAATGCCCCTGCAATGACCCACAGCTAGCTGCTTATCTGCTTCACGTGCGGATGTTGGAGAAAGAATTCCTCGCCTTGGACCTGCGCCATGTACCGCGCGCTTGCACGGCCGCAGCTGACGACCTCTCAACGAAAGCCTCCATCGGAGCCCCTGCGCATGAAGGAGTCTTCGAGAGGACGTTGCTGCGGTCCACAGCCCGGCCCGCCGATCCGGGCGAAGGGGGCTGAACCAGTGCCTCGAAGCTAGGCAGTCCCGGCGGCCCTGCAGCCATGGATGCCGCCAAAGGATCGTAAGAGTCACTGGGGACTCCGTGCAACCCAGCGCTCAAGATCCAGAAGCTCAAGTAGTCCCGATGCATGGACCACGGAGGTCCGGGACTCCTTGAAGGACATCCTTCCTGATGAACGTGCATCCGCGGAACGGGTGGTGCGGATGGCTAAGTGCTATGCGCTGGTATCTTTACTGGCGTGGCGCCACGACATCCTATTGCGGTGCATAACCCAGGAGGAAGGCTGCGATTAGCTCGCAGTAGTCCAAGGAGGCGAGTGCTGGGAACTACCCTTCCACATGGTATGCGGGGCCGAAGCCATGCTTCCCCCTGATATAGCCATGGGGGTCCCCCCGTGTCCGGCGTACGACGAAGCCACGCATGACCTGCTCTGCGTGAAGACAGGCGCTCCAACGCTACCCAGTAAGTTCACCATGCTTACTTAGGTGTTTATTTAAATTACGCATTAATTTATATGAACACCTCCCCACGCTCTAGACAGTGTGCGTCCATTGTACACTCGGCTCCTCTTTCCGGCTCTCATGCATAGTCGATATTTGCCGTCCTGCCGAAGGCGGTAGTTCTTGGGGTACCTGCCAGAGGCCCGGTGGCCTTTTGGATCTCCCCCTATAAGGGTACTGCACCGCCAGTTGGTCTCCTCCGAGAAAAGACCTACGCTAGAACGGGGGGTCAGGAGCCTTGCTTTGTCCGGTCTTGCAGCATGCGCACTCTGCCTCCCGGAGCTACGGACTGAGTACCAGGGGGCCGGGCCGTTACACCCTGACTGGGGCTAGGGCCAGACCTCCGGGACCAAGTGCACTGGATTACCCAAGCCCCGTATTCCGGTCTGGGACAGTAAGCCAAATGAGACTAAGGGATAGGAAAGGGGGACCACTGAGCAGTTCCGGACCTCCGCCCCCACAGCTGGGCCGAGCTCCGAGGCCAGCCCTCGCCCTCCTTTCAGAGGCGAGCGCTGATGCCGGACCTCACGCCCTTCGCTGGCCTGAGCTCCGATGACTTCCGGACCTCCGCCCCCACAGCTGGGCCGAGCTCCGAGGCCAGCCCTCGCCCTCCTTTCAGAGGCGAGCGCTGATGCCGGACCTCACGCCCTTCGCTGGCCTGAGCTCCGATGACTTCCGGACTGCGCCTCCACAGCCAGGCCGAGCTCTGAGGCCAGCCCTCGCCCTCCTTTCAGAGGCGAGCGCTGATGCCGGACCTCACGCCCTTCGCTGGCCTGAGCCCCGATGACTTCCGGACTCCGCCCCCATAGCTGGGCCGACCTCCGAGGCCAGCCCTCGCCCTCCTTTCAGAGGCGAGCGCTGATGCCGGACCTCACGCCCTTCGCTGGCCTGAGCCCCGATGACTTCCGGACTCCGCCCCCATAGCTGGGCCGAGCTCCGAGGCCAGCCCTCGCCCTCCTTTCAGAGGCTAGCGCTGACGCCGGACCTCACGCCCTTCGCTGGCCTGAGCTCCGATGACTTCCGGACTCTGCCTCCGCAGCCAGACCGAGCTCCGAGGCCAGCCCTCGCCCTCCTTTCAGAGGCGAGCGCTGATGCCGGACCTCACGCCCTTCGCTGGCCTGAGCTCCGATGACTTCCGAACCTCCGCCCCCACAGCCGGGCCGAGCTCCGATGCCAGGCTTCACCCTCTCCTAAGAGGCTGAACACCGAAGCCATCAAGACCCTGCCAGCACAGGGAGTACTCAAGACAAGAAAGTGCGTGGATCAGAAGAGACGAAGGTCCCACCTCGGGCTCGCTATCTCCCCCGAGATGGGCCCGGGGGCCACTGTCGGTACCCTCGATATGGGGTACCCCCGCGCACAGGGGAAAATGCCTAAGGATCTCGCCCTTCTCCGTAGGGAGAGCTCCGAAGGCGCCACGCGTCCAGCGGGGCCGGACCTCCCTCTCCTTAGAGGAGAGCTCCGGGTCCACCACGTGGCATACAGAAGCCGGACCTCCCCCTCCGCGGGAGAGAGGTCCGAAGGTGCCACGTGTCCGGAGAGGCCGGACCTCCCTCTCCTCATAGAGGAGCTCCGGGCTCGCCGCGTGGCCAACAGAAGCTGAACCTCCCCCTCCGCGGGGAGAGGTCCGAAGGCTCCACGTGTCCTGCGGGGCCGGACCCCCCTCTCTTCTGAGGAGGGCTCCGGGCCCGCCACGTGGCCAGCAGAACGGTGCTGCCTGCCCCCGAGCGATAGGCAGCGGGCGTAAAGACGCCCCATACCTTGCCCGTACAAGGTATTCAAGGCCCGCGCCTTCCCAAGACGCGGAGCACGCCTCTGTCAGGTGCCGTTGCGCCCAGTCGCATCACAGACTGGCACGCAGTGTCAGAGGCTGTCAGCCAATACACGCAGCGACAAGACATCCCATGCCGCCCCCGCCGTCATCATCCACTACGACTAGCATGCGGCATGGGCAGAGCTACAAGACGAGACTCAGAAGCCTTCGGCAGAGACAACTACCGACATAACTGCAGATACGGTAGATATCAGTAATTCTCTCCGGGACCACCTGTCGGATCCTGGCCCCCCTTGTAAGCCACCCGAGTCTTGGACTATAAAAGGCTCGGGTAGGCGACGTTAGCAGGGGTCCGGACTCTAGCCATCCGCATCCCTGGGTTCGCACTTTGCAACTCATACGCTAGCCATACACTCTCAAGCTGTAACTCACCCCCAAGCTCAGGCCTCCGGCCCCGAGCAGCAAGAAATACAGCGAGCTCCATAGCTCGTCGTGGACGTAGGGTTTTACGCTCCGGCGGCCTGAACCACGTAAACCTCGCTGTGTCAAGCTCTTACTAACTCGTCCATCTGCGCAAGCTCTCCGCTAGAGACTAGCCCCACCGAAAAAAAGAACCTCCGCGGGCTGCCCAGTGCAGGCCCGGGGGAAGTGTCGACTGAACACTTCGACAACACTGAATTTATGAGGTGCAATCTACCGGCCAGGCTCAAAAACTTTGATGAAGTAGTTAATATTTTTCAATCTTGGATATTATTGGGGCATAATATTTTGTGTTTGGCATTTTCAGACTCAACGGAAGACCCAAATATGTGAAAGGGAATTATCCAAGCTCACAGCGAAAAACACGTTCTAAGTTCATAGCCTTAATTATCAACCACTACTAGAAAAAGCATTTTCACACGCGCCTCCTATTTCTTGTATAGGCGGTCTATTAAAAAAACGTCTGTGATGCCCAATGAATAAAAAATCGTCTATAATAATTAATTATCACAAGCGGTCTTGACAATATATAGAACCGTCTGTGGAAACATCAAGATTTGCATAGGAGACCTTAGATACAGAACGCTTATGAAAATGGACAATATCTCAGACGGTTTTGGATAAATAACCGCTTATAAAAATAGGCTTGTTAAAACAGACGGTCGCTATAGAAAACCTCATGTGATAATGGGCAATATCTAAGGCGGTTTTTCATCACGGACCGCCTGTCAAACTACACTTGTTGTCACAAGCTTTCTTTGTTTGAAACCGCCTGCGATATTGTATTTATCACCTTCGGTTCCTTATATCAACCGCCTGTGAAAAAAGTGTATATATAGCCTTCACGGGTTCTGTCCGTGCGCGGCTGAGTTAGCTATAGCCGCAGCAGATGATATTTTTCCAAATTTTGGGGGGCGGGGCGGGTTTGTTTCCAAATATTTTTAGAGGTAAGTCTCCCTATTATTATTCTATGCTTTTGCTTTATTTTCCCCTTTTTATGCAATTTATGGCCTCAATTTTGTAATTTATATTCTACACCAATTTTTCTGTATTTTGTACATCTGGATAAGGATAAGAGTTAAATTAGAGTTTATATCAAAGATTTGTCTTTCCATAAGTTAAACCTATGATCTTGCTTTGCTTTTTCTCCTTTGGGTGCAATTTAAGATTTTAATTTTTTAATTTAGATTCTGCATGAATTTTTAAGGATTTAGAAGATCTGGAATTAGAATTAAGCTAAATTTAGAATATTTTCAAAGATTCTATCTCCAAAAAGTATGCTCTGCTACATTGTATATATCCTACATTTTCAAATTTTTATTTATGCTACATTGTATATATCTTATATTTTCAAATTTTTATCTATGCTACAATATTGTATATATATCCTACATTGCATATATCCTACATTGTACAGATTGACGTAAAAGATTGACCGAGTGTGGATATACAATATGCCAAGACCTGATCCTACGCACATTCAAAATGTTGCAAGCTTTATTGAAGTGTCCAAGAGACATGCGAAGATGCAAAAGATGAATGATATATTAGGTCCTTGTATCGACTGCAAAAACAAGATTTTTTAGACAGATACTATAGTAATCCATCACACTTGATGAAAAGAGGTTTTAAGAAAAACTACATAATATGGACAGAGCATGGTGAGTTAGATACACGTGAAGTGGACAATGATGACGAGAAAGGTGTCAGATATTCGGATGGGGATAATGCTCATATCGATTATGGTCGTGACAATCATGATGAGGAGGAGGAGGAAGGGTTTGATTGTGAGGAGATGTTGCATCACATGGAACCACATGTGCTGATTTCTATGGGAACAAGTAAAGGTTTAAGTTAAGATTTCTATGGGAACTTTTATATGATAAATCAAAGGTTTGTGATAAAGAGTTTACTATGTTGCATGCATTCCTAGAACTACTAAAGTTGAAGGCCACCCACGGATGGTTCGATTGTAGTTTCACTGATCTTTTAAATCTTTTGGCAGAAATTCTTCTGCTATTAAACTGCCCAGAAGCACTTATAAAGCGAAGAAGGTTCTATGTCCGATGTCGTTAGGTGTGACAAAAATACACGCTTGTCCGAACCATTTGTATTCTATTTTGCAAAGAGTATGAGCTCGCAATGAGATGCCCGATCTGCGGTGTCAGTAGATAAAAAAGGACTACAATCACCAGTATGTTACCAATATGAATAAGACCCGGAAAAATAAAAAGAGTTATATTGGCCGTACGGGTGATGATGAAACTTCGGATAATGCAGACGGGAATAATAAGAGAAAGATTCCTACCTTAGTGACGTGGTACCTTCCAATAATTGATCGTTTGAAGCGTATGTTCTCAAACCCTAGTAAGGCCAAACTTATGTGTTATCATTCTGAACAGCGCACGAAAAATGACAAACAGATCTGACACCCTAGTGATGCAACACAATGGAATTTTTTTATATTTAGTATACAAACTTTGCAAAGAAAATCAGAAATGTAAACTTTGCTTTGGGTACGGATGGAATGAATCCCTTTGATGAAAAAAGGAGCATACACAACACATGGCCGTGATCTTAACGATGTACTACCTACCGGCCTGGTCATGTAACAAGAGAGAGTACATTTCATTATCTATTCTTATCCAAGGTCCAAAACAAGTTGGCGTCGAAATTGATGTGTTCCTGGAACCTCTAATGGAGGATATGACAAAGTTGTGGAATGAAGGGGTACGTACATGGGATGAGTACAAGCGAGAGTATTTCACGCTAAGAGCAATGATATTCGTTACCATCCATGATTATCCCGGACTCTTTACATTATCGGGACAAATGAAAGGGAAGAAAGGTTGCATAAGGTGTGTGGATGAAACTGGTTTTCCGTATCTCACTTCATCCAGAAAGTTGGCATACATGAGACACCGACGGTTCTTGATAGATATACACAAGTACTAGAAGATGAAAAAACAATTTAATAACAAAACCGAAAAAGGTACTGCACCAAAACCTTATAGTGGTAAACTCGTGTTCGAAATAGTCAACAACATTCAGGTTGTTTTCGTTAAGGGAAAAAATAAAGGTACAAAGAGAAAGAAAACTACACCTTCGGCTGACATAACTGACACAGCTTTCAAGAAACAATCAATTTTTTTAAGTAGCTTCCGTACTGCAAAGATTTGGAAATTTGTCATAGTATTGATTTGATGTGTGTTACACAGAATGTTTTTGACAGCATAATTGGAACCTTGCTGGACACGCCGAGTAAGACAAAGGACGGATTAAAATCACATATGGACCTAGTAAATCTTGACATCAAACTAGAGATTCACCCAATATAAAAAAGGCAATGGGAAACATTACCTTCCACCAGCTATCTAAACCTTGACACTACAGGAGAAAAAAAAAAGCAATTTGTGAATGCTTGCGTGGGGTCAAAGTGTCCACGGGTTTCTCATCAAATATCAACAAACTAGTCTCGATGAAAGACTTCTCTCTATTTGGTTACAATTTTCATGATTGTCATATAATGATGACAGTGTTCCTCACCATTGCAATAAGGATCATCAAACCGGTGCATATAAAAGTTGTGATCACACGTTTGTGTTACTTCTTCAATGCAATATCGCAAAAGGTGACATCTTGTGAAGATGTAGACTATCTGAAAACGTACATCATCGAGACTATGTGCAGGCTTGAGATGTGTATCCTACCATTTTTTATATGCAAGTACACCTAATCATACATCTCGTAGATTAGATTAAAGCATTTGGGCCACTATATTTACATCACATGTTTCCATTGGAGCGACATTTAGCAGTATTAAAGGGTTATGTGCGAAATCGTGCTCACCCAGAGAGTTCAATTATGAAAAGCTACACTACAGAAGAAGTGATTGAGGGTTGCACTGATTACATCATAGATAGAAAATAAATTGGTGTGCCTATACCAGTACATGAGGGTAGACTACGTGGGAGAGGCAAAATGGGTTGAAAAACTTTCATCGTTCAGGATTATAAATTAGTACATTATGCATATTTTAGTGTACTATAACAGCTCGCAATAGCTGAGCAGTATATCGAGGAACACCAAATTGAGTTTCGTAGAGAAAGCCCAGGCTACGTACAGGAGTGGATCATGAGAGAGCATAGAAAATGTTTCACTGAATGGTTAATGGACAAAATATACTATACGGAGACTCCATAGAAGAGGCAACAATGAAGAAGTTTGCTTCTAGCCCATCCACTTTGGTGACATCATGGCAAGCATATGACATCAATAGGTACACATTTTACATTAAGGCAAAAGACAGTAAGAGTGTTGCACAAAATAGTGGGATTCGTATAGAGACTTATGATCCACTAGGGCAGAAGACCACATACTTCGGGTTCATAGAGGAAATATGGGAACTTGATTATGGCGAAAAAATGCAAGTACTCGTGTTTAAGTGCCAATGGGTAAAACCCCATGATGGTGCGAAAGTGGACAACTACGGGATCACCTTGGTAGACTTAAAGAAAATGGGCTATAAAGATGACCCGTGGGTTCTCACCGATCGTGTTGCACAAGTTTTTTGTGTACAAGATCTAGGAACTGAGAAGATACACGTAGTTGTTTCTGAGAAGCAAAATATTGTTAGAGTTGACAATGTGAGAGATAATGAATAGAAATATAATCAATATGAAGAGATGTCCCTCTTCACCGGTCCAGAAAACATCAAGCTAGTAGAAAAAAATTAAAAAGGACCTGAAACACTACATGCGAGAAGATGTCAACGCAGGAAAATTGTATGAAATAAATTTAACAAATATTGTGAAAAATTATAATATTGAACACAGTGTAATATTTAGTGACTTATGTTTTTATGTATCAGTGTGATTTTAAAAGTTTAGTCAACAGCAGGGGCAGCCAGGCCCAAGAGAGCCGCGAGTTCAAATTTGAATGGAATTCCTTAAATGTATCACTGTGATTTAAAAAGTTTGGGCAACAGAAGTGGCAGTCAGATTCAACAGAGCCGCGAGTATGCGAAGCACTGCAAGCAGGCAAGTCAAGCCTAGCCGCACAACAGCGCAACAGACCCATGGAAGAACAGAGAGTACTCGAGAATAGAGTAGTGACAGTTCAAGTGGATCGGAGCAACAGAGGTATCCAAGCTTATAAGTTGGATGAGGGCGAGTTAGGAACCCGAGGTGGGACTAAATCACACCTGCAATCTAATATCACGGGTGGTTCTTCTGTAGAACCGCCTGTGAAAATAGCACTTCATAGGCGGTCAAATTAAAGGTCGCCTGTCAAAATATCACTTCACAGGCAGCGCTTATTGCTAACCGTCTGTGAAAGTAGCACTTTGCACGCGGTAGAACTTAATGCCACCTGTGAACACTTCACTTCAAAGGCGGTGATTATTATGGACCGCATGTGAAGATGCCTGTGTCAGCCTGTGAACTTTTGTCCCACATCGGTATGTTTAGGGTGTTCTATCCGACTTATAAGGTAAGACGTGCTTCTTCGTTTCAAGTATTATGGTTGAGTACTCTGATATTATGTTATCCGGAACCGTATAACCTAACACGAGGGTCTCCAACCATAATACTCCGTAATGCATTTTTTTATTTTTCTCAGAACATCTAAAATAATATTTTAGTTCAAAGTAAACTTCACATGTGTCTCTAAAACAACACCCTTTGAACATAAATTCCTTCCTATCAAATTAAAATACAGCAGGGGCAGCCACACCCAAGAGAGTCACGAGTTCAAATTTGAATGAAATTCCCTAAATGTATCATTGTGATTTTAAAAATTTGGTCAACGGCAGGGGCAGCCAGGCCCAAGAGCGTCACGAGTTCAAGTTTGAATGGAATTCCCTAAATGTATCATTGTGATTTAAAAAAGTTTGGGCAATAAAAGTGGTAGCCAGATCCAACAGAGTCGCGAGTGCGCGAAGCACTGCAAGCAGGCAAGTCAGACCTAGCCCCACAAAAGCGCCACAGGCCCATTGGGGATCCGAGAGTACTAGCGTAGATCAGTACGAGTTTAAGTGAGTTTGAGACAACAGAGGAATCCAAGCTTATAAGATGGACACGGCAAGATAGTTACACGAAGTGGGACTAAATCCAAATTTCACAGGCGATTTTATGCTACACCGCCTGTGAAAATTGAATTTCACATAAGGTGGTTCTTAAGGACCGCCTGTGAAGATGTTGGGCCACGCTCAATAGCACGGTCTTTTCACAGGTTGTCCTTTTTAAAACCGCCTGTGAAATATTATTTTCACAGGCGATTGTTCTAGCAGCCGCCTGTGAATCTTCCTCACAGGCGGTTGTTCTGACAGACGCCTGTGGAACTACCCTTCATAGGCAGTTTTTCTTACGGCCACATGTGAAAATTTTCATACAGCTCAACCGGAATAGATTAATTAACTTTGTCCATATATGTAAGGGCCCAAGTTTTTCACTTGCTAAAAGTGTTGATTAACCCACACACCTCAGCTCAATTGTGGTAAACTTATGAACACATTTGAAGAGCAAGTAACCACCATCAATAGATAAATAGAAGATGAACTCACAAAATGCAAAAGTGGTATTTCACACATGCATCTCATAGGGGCTGAGCATACTATCAACTTCTAAACTTTGTTAAGAATGCTCATGCCGAATTTCATGCTAATCCAAACCCTTTTGAGATACTTTTGGATACAACCATTAAAAGGCTAGTTTGAACTTAAATTCAAATTCGAACTCCTTTCATCACATGAATTCAAAAGAGGGATTCATATTCACACTCCGCACATTTTTATGAGCTCACACACCAATTTTCACTCCATTTGGAGTTGATCTTGACATGAGCTAATTGTAGCAAATTCAAATTAAATTTGAATTTTAAACTTCACATTTGCTACAATAGTAATCAAACCAATTCATGCTTTGGATTATTTAGATTCAAATGGTTATTTTATGGATTGATCAAACATCAGAGGGTATGAAAGTCCCAAATATTGTGCAAAAGTGGAAATTCAATTTATGAGGACAATAGATGAGTTGTGGGTCCCACTGTCAGTGACACACTGAGAAGAATCGACTCACAGCCGAGCTGCTCGGTCCCCCGGGCTGCACCCACGAGTGCCACAGCACCGAAGACCAGTGCAAGCCCCTGCTCGGTGTTCCTCGCAGCAGACCGATGCCCCAGCCTTCTTATCCCCGCACTCGAGCCGACCAAACCTATTTTGCTCGTCGCTGCTCTCTCTCGCGCAAGAACAGAGACGAAACACTGCCACCTTCGCAACTCGATCGGGAAACCGCACCATCGTGGACAGCACAACTAGGAGGCTTTCACGCCCGAACAAGGAGACCCAAGGACACGCCGGTGATCAGTGCTGCTTCTCCCCGAAATGCAGATCAAACCTTGAACTATCGCGCCCGAATTTGACAATTTTCTTCCGGTGCACACACATGGACCTGCCGGTAAGGACTTCCGAAATTGGTGCTCAATTCTCCCTTAGGGTTCACCAAATCGGGCACAAATGAGCTAGAGTAGTTGGCGACAAAAACCCCTTCACAACCCTAGCTTGAAACAGCACGTAGACCAACCAATTTCCAAGTTTTCCGAGCTCAAACGCGGTGGACGTCTAGATTGCACGGTGACAACTCACTTAGGGCTATTCTAGAGGAAGTTTGAGGCCATGTCAATCTTTCTAGAGGTTCACTAGTGCTATAGAGCCTTTTCTCGAGCTTTTGCGGTGCTAGAACAACCGGCCGACGGGGTCGAACCTCTCCCGAGGCCGCCGCACGTCGCTGGCATGGTTCTAGCCATCGACGGCTTGCCCCGACCTCACAAACGTGTTCACCGACCACCTAAACCCCCAGAAGGCAAAGCCTGCGGCCGGGAAGCGGCCGGGAACGCGCGGCCGACAAGGTCGTCGCCTCTGTCCGGCGAGGGGCCGAGCACATACGGGGATTCGGCGGGAGGAAGAAGGGGTGTCGGTCCCACGCGTTAGCGAGTTAAAATTTAAGTCTAGGATTTGTTGTGGCTTCGGATCAATTCTGGCTGTGCGCTGAGAACTCCGTGGCCCAGTGTGGCTCGCATCTCAGTGGCTGCGGTTTAAACAGTGGGGCCAGCAGAATTTCCAATAGAAATTTAATTCCAGATTCAGCTCCAACTTTAGAAGTTCATAACCTTGGCTAGAAGTGTCCAAATTGAGTGAACCAAATTTTGTTGGATTCAGCTATCTGAGTAATTTCCATCAGAACAAGTTTCACTCCATGACAACCCTCATTTCTCCATAATCAATTCTCCAAATTTTAAACTGTTGGGAATTTTAACTGGAGATTCCTTCTATGGAAAATTCTGAAATTTGGCCAAGATGTTCATGGTAATATCCTTGAGTCACACGAAAAAATTTAGATCTATCCGAGCTCATTTAGTCCACATAATGGTGCGATTAAGTAAATTGATCCAGAGAAAAAGAAAAATATCTAGAAACATTTTTCAGAAATTCTATGAACTTTATTAGCTCATGTCTTTTGCTAGGATTCTCCAAATTAGATGAAACCAATTCCATTAGAAACATCTTAAACTCTAATTTCCAAAAAGTAATGGATTGCTCCAGGAAAATCCCTAGAAAACCATAGAAGCTCTAATTATGGTCAAATACACGTTTATTTGTGCTGCGCTCAAATGAGCTTTGCTTCAAATGAAATTTGGTCAAGTCCCCGTTTACGTTGTCACAAAGCCACAGTAAAAATTTTAGAGTAAAAAGAGTTGTCTCGCTAGAGTTCCTATATTTACATTATCACTTCAATCTCAAATGCATTTAAATTAGACACGCATCGTATTTTCATTTCCGTGTAGTCGCTAAGGTCTAGGAGGAACCGGAGATAATAGATTTTATTCCTTCGGAAGAGAGTTTACTCAACGACCAACAACAAGGCAAGCTCCGATTTTTATTAACCTATTTTTAAAGTTTATTATTTTGATCACTTACATTATGCAATTCTTATAATGTGCATTAGAGTCTTGAATCGCAACCCACTTGCATAGCCAAGATAACCAGAGATTTTGGGTTTAGGATTTGAACCTCGAGTAGCCACCAATGCTCAAATAGGATATGATTTGGTACAAGTTGAGTAGTTGGAACTACTCGCGAGAATAGACTTGGAGGCACTCTACTCGGTTAGAGAGATAGACAATGATTCACATGGCAAGAAAATGAGACCGAGCGGAGAGTAAGGGCAGCAGGACTTTAGGACCTGGGTGCCACAGCTCTGCTTGTGTCGATTGAGGACCAAACCGTGTGCGGGCCTGTTGAACAAGCTAGAACTGTACCGAAGACCTGCCGGATATATGGGAACCGAGAAACCGATGTAATCCAGGTAGCGATATGTTGAGGCATTGCTTGTCGTCCACAGGGTAAGTTGATAGCAGTGAGGTGTAAATCGGCTAGCGGGCACCAAGGATGCTCCGCATAGAGACCTCCTGCTCGGGATGATAGGATGGGTTCAACACTTGGCTAACGAATGAAAGGTGGTTATGTACGACGTCCGTGATGGTTGTTGTAGGCAACATCGAGTATGGGCGTACGTGACAGATTATTCGGGTAACCCTGCAGGTGTAAATCGATTATAGTCATTGTCCCTCGTGGTTAGTGAGTACCACTTATTCACTGTACAGTGACGTAGAAAGAACAGGCTAGTTGTCATGGTAAAAGTTGCTAGTTGAAAGCTTTAGTTGATTTTAGTGGCGTGCTTTATATTAGAGCAAATAAAATTTCTTTTCAACCTTATGCAAAGCACATAAGAGGAATGCGTTTCTTGTTTGATTGCGGACTTCCTATGTGTTTTAGCACACGGTTTTCCACTAACTTCAAGTTAAAACATGAAAGTAAGAGTCCACTAATTAGGCGAGTCCTTATGCAAAGAATTTCCTATTGTACACTTCATTTCCGCATATAGAGTTAAATGTTAGGTGAGACGGGTCAGTCTTGCTAAGCCATCATGCCCACTGCTTATTTGTTGAAGCGTTTGCAGGGTCTTATGAGGAGGAGGCTCCCGAGTAGGACACGGATACCCTAGAGGGAATCACCGTCGAGTGGCAGTCGTGCACACCGTCGTGTTAGTGTGGTGTGTGTGCTAGTGAGGACACGTTTACAGGCTGAAACTCTTTTTGCTTAGTCTATACCCGCGAGTGTAGACTACAACGTTATTTTGTTTTAACTATGTTTATAAACAGTTTACGTATTAAAAGTTAGCTTCTGCTTATTGCCTTCTTCGTGTGTTATCTGGTGTTGTCCATCACAGAACCCCTCAGCGAGATCCTGAAATGTCGGGACCGTCGGGTCCTCACAATATATAGCAAAACACACAGAATGGAATAATTAACATTATTAATACAGTACAAGATACAGAACATTAAAATTAACTTTTCTAAAAACACTCCAATTATAAGGTTTAGACAAAATACAGAACATGTAAATCAACCATAGTTTCTGACACGAAGCATACTTCAAAAAACAGTCCAACAGCAAACAACAACAACAACATAGTGATATTAAAAAATTTTCATCCTAAATAACTAAACGATATGCCTTCTTTCAGATGTTATTTTCTTCCATTTTGATGACATATCCCCATCTTCTTCTTCCTCAGGTTGAGTCGAACGACGCTCTATCGTCTTCAGACTTAACTCTCACTGTTATTTCATGGAGAGCATCATTAGCATTATAACAATATCATTTAAATCAGAGAATTTAAAATCAGAGTCATGTCAAAGAAGTACCTTCAATATGTTTACGCTTGGCAAACTTGCCCTTGCTATCCCTTATCTACTTCAGGGTTGTCTTGTGACCCTTTGAATCAAGGTTGCCTTGTTTGTTTTAACCTTCGATTGGGTGAGGATACGACGAGCCTTGCTAGACTCACAATGAGGCAACTGTTTGTCTGAAAAAGGTAGTGTTAAAGGTAACTTTAATAGCCCCGACTACTGATTCTTTTCTGATAAGCTGCACTTTAAAAGAAATCTGATCCTGATCTTTTTTACTATGCAAACATTTATCTACACAAGCTGCGATCATTAGAGGCTGACGAGGAACACTAGGAGCAGGCAAGTATGGAGGAGGTAAGTTTGAAGGAGGCATGTCTCGAGGAGAGACTTGTGCAATAACTTCTTTCTCTTTCCCTTTTGAAACATGCTCTGTTACCGGGGGGGGGGGGGGTTCAGAGATAAGAACATAACCCGCGGTATCACCTATCGCTCCATTGGAATGAAACGAATGTTAGTGAACCTTCAATCATCCGGATCTAAGAAGACTCTAGTAGTAGGTAGAACAATAGAACGAGAAGCATTCCCCGTAGAATTGTCAAAGGCTGTTACCCACTCCTTGAACTTATAAATCACCTCTTTCAGTACCACCATACTCTCCTGGATACCAACATTTTCCCTCTGTTGCACTGGTGATGATATGTGTGAAGATCCCACGTGCACACTCTGTTCTGGGATGATATTTTCCCTCTGTTGCACTGGTCCTGAGACTATCGGACCAACCAAAAGATGGGGATTACCATTGTGAGGAGGAGGATCGATCTCATCAACCACAGCGACATTAGCAAAACTAGAAGTGAGGGGATAAAGTCCAAGAACGGCCTTCCCCTCCACACTCCATCCCGAACTTTATCACAATGCTATGAGGGGTATCCAAGATATCCTCAACCATAACAAATGCTAAAACTCGAGCCAGGGAAGTATCATTCTTTTCCCAGTATAACAACTGTTTGAAAGTTGAATAAACTTGTTTGATGTGTCTATCATTACTTAAACCCAAAGGAAAGCCAAGAAATAAAACCCGTACTTTCTTAGTAAAGATGGTACGCCTGAAATTCAGGCGAAATTCATCATTTTTAACAAACTAGAAAAGGTGATTTCCAACTTGGTGAGGGTTTACCGCAATCACAGAATCTCTGTTATAAGGGTACTTTAAATGAAACAAACCAATTCCGAAAGGATGAGAACCCAAGTTTATGACTTCTAGGCGCAAGGTATTTTGTAGGTACTGAACAATCTCATCCAAAAGACCACTTTTTTGTTCCGGAGACAATACCTATTCTGTGACGGCAATGACCATTTCTTCATTGCACCGAGTGATATCTTCTGAGAGAAAGCAAGAACGACGGCAACCATATGAACTCCTCCATCTTCAATAGACATTAGAGGCGGGATGAAACTGGTGGGATCGAGAGGAAAGTGGGTCATTGGGAAGAACACGCAGGAGCAGGAGTAGTCTTGGTTTTGATTAAGGGGGTTACTAAATTCTGAGCATGATCGACAAAACCCTATGGCGAGGAAGTTATAAGGATATCCAGTGAACGCAGCGATTGAGCCGCGAAGCGACCTGTCCCACATACTTCACAAACGGCCATAAATAAAACCTCTTCAGAAATAAATCTTCACTGGCGGTTATTACGACATACCGCCTTTGAATTAAAGCTTCACAAACGGTTATCAATAAGGGCCGTCTATGCCTGTGAAGTTAATATTGGACTAAAAAATTTGAATTTTGTAGAAGGGAATTTATCTTCAGAGGCCACTACCATTATGCCCGCTTGTGAAAATAATTTAACAATTTTTTACTATTTCTCTCTCTGTATATGTTTTGTTTTCATGCATCATTATAAACAAATAACCAAATGAAGTTTATAGGATACTCAAAGTTATTTCTTTACAATTATTTGTTCACGTCTAAATGTCCAAACATAACAAACAAAAGAGATAGAAGGGAAGGCTTATAAGATTAAACTTGAAGTATATTATACTTCAGTTTATGTGGACAAATAATATATTTTAGAGTTAAATAAACTTTATATATTATAGTGTTTGTTTATATATTTGTAAAAATGAAGGGATGACATATAAGATAAGAATTTAAATATCAAGGCATATTTTCACAGGCGCCTGTTTAAAGAGCCGCCTGTGAAAATTGCATCTTCACAGGTCGCTGTTTTAAGAGTCGCGTGTGAAAATATATATTCACAGGCGGTTTCTGTTTACAGACGACTGTGAAAATGCAGCTCTATAAAGCCACATAGCTGCTCCCCACGAAACCTAAGTCCTGGTGTTTGAAACAACATCGTTAGGCTGCCAAAAATTTTCACGCACGCCTTGCCGCCGAGCGCCGCTCCACCGCCGTCTTCTTCGCGTGCCAACGCCACCTCCCTCCTCCTCCTGTCCGTCGCCAAGTACATGACGCCGCCTCCCTCCTTCTCGCATCCGCCGCCAGGTAAACGCCGCCACCTCCCCCTCCCCCCATCAAGGAATGACCACTGATCTGACACATTCTTCATATTCTTTTGGATTGTTTTGGATCTTTACTGTCACGTCCCTTGGCCGCCGACTCGCCAGAGAAGGGGCGTGAGCGCGCGACGAGCTCGCCGATGAGCATGATGACGATGGTGATGGGAAGGAGACGCTCGGTGGTGTATTTCTCTTTTTTGTTTTTCGTGTCTTTCCTCTCGGTCACCCAACCTCCTTTAGTACCACGGGCTAAGCTAACTCACACGGGTATGACATCTCCCCCCCCCCCCCAAAATATGCTTGCCCTCAAGCACCTACATCCCGTGCAACAAGCTTTACTCAATATGCTTGACCTCAAGATGATAAGCTTTATCCTTCTATAACTTTAGTTTATTCTAAAATGAGATGATAAGCAATTGATTTCTTGTCTTATTAGTACTAACATGGAAGGCTCTAAGAAGACCGTCTTGCAAGGTGATATTGCCGGTAACAAGGAAGGCTAGAATATTGATTGGAACTCAGACCACTCCGGCAATGAGTCCAGTAGTGATGGATCATATCAAAATCTACAAGATCCTTTTGCTCAAGTGACGATTAAAACTAAAAGAACTTCAAAGGATCTTGATCCAGAATATGATCCTGCCGACGAGGTATGGTACTTGTCCGGTCTAATAAATCACAAATATTATTATTTAAGTTAATATTGCTTGTCAAGCAAATAAAGTCTTTTAATTATTTTCTATCTAGCTTAACTTTCAAGAGAACGAGGTGACTTCTGCTACTAAACACGCAGAAGATTCTCCAATGGTTGAATCCTCAAGTTCGCAAAAGCGAAAACGAGGGAAACGAGGTGCAAATAAGGTTCCAGAAGGCATCATATACATAACAAGAATCGGTGAAGGTGGGCTTCCCCAAGAACCACTTGATGTTGTTACAAAGTACCGAAATGTCTGTGGTTGTCTTGTTAGAGCACTCGTGTCGATCACAACGGGAAATTGGAAAAAAATTCCCTGAGGCGGGCAAGGATGAGTTGTGGGAGAGGTTGAAAAAACAATTCAAGTTCCCAAAAGACACGGAAGAAGTTGTAAATAAAGCAACATTGATCCCTTGGAGCAAGAAGTTTTATGGCTAGAAGAGTGAGATGCATGCGTATGTTAAGGACAATAAGGTCCCTAGCCCTAAGAAGATGGGAAAAATCACGCAAGCTCAGTGGGATGAATTTGTTCATTAAAAGACCACACCTGAGGCTATAGCCCTAAGTCAAGCTAGGTCTGAGCTTGCAAAGAAAAACACTTACCACCATCGCTTGGGGTCTACCGGATATGCCCCAAAAATTGGAAAATGATATAAGATAATAGAGGACACTGTCAACGCGGGCAATCCTGACCCGCTAAAAGGCTGCGATCAGAAAACTAGGCGATGGGTGTTAGCTCGGTCAGGTTTGACCAATAAGGGCCAACTTGCAAAGCCCGAATCTCTATCCGAAGTAAGGACGAGATTACCAGATATAATTGAAAAGCAAGAGAAGGGTCTCTTCAAGCCAGTGAGGGAGATGGACCAACTTACTACTGCTCTAGGCAATCCTGAACACATTGGACGGGTCCGAGCAATCTCTTCTCAAATGTCCTGGAAAGAGGGGTTCCCGAACGATGCAGCGTCATATAGAAAACATGATAAATTCAAGAAGACACTTGAAGATAGGATTGAAGGAAAGGTCAAGGCCTCTGTATAACAAATATTGCACAAACTTAGAGAATCAGGACAATTGCCGTTTGAGAATAAATTGTTGGTGCCCAATGAAAATGCGGCTTTGCTATCTCCAACTTCCCTGCCTAGCAGCGTAGGATCAGTGACACCTGCCTTCCCTGTCGATGATATCGTTGAGGACAAAACTTGTCGTCTTCTCGTCCCCATTGGTAGAATAGGTAAAAAAACAAAAATGGCTGCCACTGCTTTGGCAAAATCATATCAAGTCTACAACAATAATCCCCTTCCTATGTACTATGTTGCGGTGCAAGTTCATGAGATCATTGACAATAATAATTTTGGAGATTATGAAATAGACCACAGGACTCCTGAGTGGATAACGACACTGGGACATGTTGTCAACAAGTTAATACTTTGGCACCGACGCGACATCTTGTTGGCGATGAGCCAATATCGAGCCCCGTCATCGCATCTTAGAAGACCTCAACCTTGCGGTCTTCTTCTACATTGAAGGTTCACGACAACCACTCCTTCTATCTTCTAGCAAGGACGATAGTAAAGAGAAACAAGACCAACGATTTGAACAACAGGTTAAAGCAGTATAATAGCACGCTGAAGAAGTTGAACCTCAGTTTGAAGCAGTTTTAGAGCATTGTTGAAACCGTCCAACTTTCAACGACTACTCCTCCCACAATTAATATGCAAGTTTGCTCATACCAAAATAAGGAACCTTCGGAGTCAGTAACAAAGTATCTGAAAAGATGAAGAAACAAAATTCAACAGCCTCCCACGCTTCATACGTGCCAACAATACAAAATAATGAGACGTGGAAAGAAGACGAATAAGTTCGTAGTCGGGACTTGTTGTGTTAAGAAAAAGAGATCTCAATATACAAGAAGGGGGACGTCCCTTCTGAATTTGAGGATGGGAAGCCGATCATAACAGATACAACTTAGCAAACAACCTTTTCCGGTCAGGAGAATGTACGAGTGGTATATGATGTGCAACAAAAAATATGATATTTTTAATATCACATTTCGTGTGCCGGAAGAAGCATTTTAGGGTGGAGGAGGAAACAATAAACGACCAGTTTTTTTTTGAAGATCTGTGGGGTTTGTTCTATCGAGGATTGCTCGAAATTAACTTTTTACTCATCTGGTGTTTGTAAGTGTCTCTAATATTTCGTAGTTGCTTTTCTTACTACACACATACATTGCATGATTTCATAACGATTCCGGACTTATTCTTTAGGATATAACACATGGATTATAAAAAAGTGAACGGCAAGAGGGAATCCTTGAGCCGGCAAGGATTGCCAAGTCGAATTTCAAAGTGTGGGTGAAGCGGAATTCAGCCAATACCAGCACATGACACAAAAAGAATTTATAAAGACAACCAATAAAACCATAAAGAATAGAAAGATGGAA
Organism: Neostapfia colusana; assembly: GCA_030760725.1. NCBI lineage: Eukaryota > Viridiplantae > Streptophyta > Magnoliopsida > Poales > Poaceae > Neostapfia > Neostapfia colusana. The sequence continues at coordinate 80,970,261 of JASWHV010000011.1, forward strand.
ATGACAACCTACATAGGACGAGCCAAGTTTAACTTTCTCAAAGATGGCAAGAACCTCATAAAGGGTTCGTACCACTTTGAGTAAATTCGATATATGATGTTGAAACAGCAATTATTTTTAACCGTTAACACGTTTGTTCGTACGTGTGTAGTAATCACTATATTTGTATCTTCATCAACCCAAAGCATGGTTCAGCGTCAGTCATGGACCGTTAACTTTGTTTGTCCATGTGTCGCGAAGTTATTCACCGAAGAGGTTGTTTTTCGGCAACACGGGTCCACATGCCGATGTGTCAGAACTATGCAACTATGATCATTCAACTAGTTTTTAGAGAAACTTATAAAATTTGTGTACTTGTGAACTACGATTAATATATACATGTAAGTGCATTGTATGTATATGATACTTATATTTTTATGATTGTTGTATGAATGTTTATTTGAATCTGAGCTGGTGCAAACTGTGTTTGTGCTCTTTGTATTTGAATTTGAGTTGGAAATTAGAAATAACAGCATGTATTTCTGTATAAGGTATATATCTTCACGGGCGGTTCTAAAACATTAACTGCATGTGCTAAGAAAGTATCACAGGTGGCCAGTAGTTAAAATGGTCTGTGATAACAGATTATCACATGCGGTGGGTTGCCTAGAACCGTCTGTGATAATAGATGTTCACATACGGCCTCATGTACGGAGCCGTTTGTGATAACACATTTTCAAAAGCGGTTGATGAATTTGAACCGTCTGTGATAACTTATTTTCACACGCGGTCAAATATATTGACCCGCTTGCAATATCTTTTTTTACAAGCGGTCTCATATAAAGAGTCACATGTGATATTCAGTTTCAGAAGCGGTTTGTAACGAAGTAGCGCCTGCAATATCAATTTTCACAAGCAGTCCTATATTTAGAGCCGCATGTGGTAGTATAGTTTCACAAGCGGTCTTCCATAAAGAGCCATCTGTGGTAGTCTATTTTTACAAGCGATCTTTATCACAGGCAGTCTTATTTAATAAACTGTCTGTGATAATTTATTTTCACAGGTGGTTCTTGGTGCCGTCTGTGAAAATGAGTCATTTTCACAGACGCTTTGTCGCATGCGGTTTTCAAAACCGGCTGTGATAATATGTTTTATAGGCTTATGTGAAAATGTTTTCTATAGTAATGAACATTGATAAGAATCAAGCAAGATTTTTATTATTAATCTGCAAACCTGTCGATTGAGCAAAGGATTCAAGTATGTCTGAGTTTATAGTTGTAGTGCTTGTTTTCGCTGTTGTGTTGTGTTTGTTGTAGCTGTCTTTCTCTTTCACAAAGACAGTTATCCTGCATAGTTAAGAAAAAACAAATAGCTAAGGTACTTGATTATGCGGTCTTCTTTTTTCAACGATATAGGGAAACCCTGATGTTAGATTATGCACTCTCGTATGGGAAATTTTCTACGAACATGAAATTAAGCATCTGTCTAGATTTCAGACATCTAAAATTGACGTAAAATTTCATGCCACACTATTTAACAGCTAATCACTATGATTAACAGTTAATCCTTACAAATAACAAAACTAGCAAGTTTTCTATGATCTGACAAAGTCATTTTAATATATTATTTTACAATTAAAATGATCCTTATAAAATAACAAAAATAACAACTAATAATTTATAAGATTAATATCCCTTCTTCCTCGCCATCACGCCCTCACCACCAACCGCCTGCACTCGCTGCCGCGCCTCTGCTGCTCCCGCCCGCGCTAGCCCATGTCGATGGAGTCGAAGAATAGGGTTGGGAGGGAAAAAATATATTGTTTTGCACGAATCTTAAAGCAGAATCAATTACCCACGACGCCTTCTAAGATTTCTTAAAATTTCAGGCACCTGAACAATAAGATTTCTGTTAAATTGAATTCACATGAACACGGACTTGATGCTGTCTCCTCTCATGTCATGAGTAGGGCTATTAATGAGCCACGAGATTAGATTAGAATTGAATTTGTATTAATTTTTGGTATAATATATAATAAGGATCTATTTAAGGTGCGAAAAGGCCCATGAGGTGAGCTAGGGGCTCTTTCACAATTTATTTATTTCGGCTCTTAACAAGTATTAATTAAAAAATATATATAAATTTGACCCTTTCTTAATCTCATCCAACTTTTAATATTTTTAGTTTATTTTTTCGGCCCTTTTATCAGTCCAGGTGAGCCCTGTTACTAGTAGGGGTGAAAACAATCGGAAAAATAGTTAAATCACTTTCATTTTCATATATGATTTTCAAAAATCATATTAAAAACAGTAATATCAAAAATTCCGAAAATATCAGAGATGGATACATTGGAACGTAAACATGTCAATATCAGAACGGTTTCGATTTTTTTCGGAAACAACACCCAAAGGGCAAAGTATTAGCAATCATTATTTAAAATGACATAAACCATGATAATAACTTCACACTAGTAACCATACCAAAATATGAGAGCAATGCAAATCAAATATAACCGTACAAAATATTGGGCTGTTAAAACTTATCCTAGTCCATACATCAAACTTAATGGGTTCTCGGGCTGTTAAGTATTGGGTCAAGACCCCGTGCTGATTTTGGAAATGAAAGCGAAAATTATTCAGAAATTTCTAAATAATACGCATTTCAAATATTCGGTCAAAAATCTGCCCAAATCGTTTCTGTTCCAATTTCCAAATTTCCATTTCTAATTTTCAAACAATTTCCAAATAATTCCAATAGAAACGGAAACAGTTTGAAATTTCTCAAAATAGGTATCGTTGATCCGAGAAATTTCCATCAGTATTCCACCCACAGACTAGGCTAGTCATGAGGTCCTAAATTCAAAATAGTCTCTACAGAAGCCTTCAACACTTTGTACACACTTTAAATTAAATTCGCATATACAACTAAATTCTCCGGTAATGACGTTAGGATCGTCAATGTTACAACAGGCTGACTGTACCATCTGCAGTTTGCCCGATTGATGAGAACACAGGCATTTGTTGGAACTCAGAACTGTACCATCTGCACTCATTCTCTTACATAACACAATAAACATAGAAAATTGGAGCCAACAACAAAGTCATTATACAATCTCTCCCATTGTTCCCAGATTAAATGTGCGAATTAAGCAACCAGTCTTCTGTATAAATGCCCCCTACCAAAATCTTTTCCTTATGTACTAACTTTGATCTACAAATTAAACAAAGATTTATCCTAGCAGGGACCATCATACTCAACACGATGAAAATCAACACAACACACATGCTTGGTTGCCCGAAAGAGCCTTGAAAAGGATACCCCAGCAATCAACAGGCCTTAGCAACGCTGATGGCTTCATGATTATAGACCTTAGTGCACAAAAGGCCCAATACTCTGCCATTTTTCTTCTGTTGATGTCTCTTTGTTATACTCTTTGGCATACAAGTACTTCTGTTATCCTCTTTGCATACTACCTCCGGATGAGGTGTTTGTTAGGATAGAAGCCAAGATGAAATGTCTCTTAATTATAAATTTTCACAGGCTTCTCAAAGGTGTGACGATTCTGCAGACAATAAAATGAACCAACACAGAAAGGTTATATCAAATTAATTCATGCATATTTAATCATTTAAAGGAATAACATAATTTGTTACACAGCTTACTAGCACAGTTAACATAAATATGACAGTTCACTCTGTTTGAAGAACAAACTACAAATACTATACCAACTATTTATTATACTGCTGAGTGAACCTCAGGTGCCCCAAGCACAAAAGGTTGCTCGGGTGCTCCTGTGCGTGAAATGTACTTCTAAAAGTGCATAAGTAATTTCTAAGAAAAAAAATGGCAGATGGTGCACGCTATCAAAGTCATGCAAAGTTTTAGGTGTAACAAAACTAAGGAGAAATAAGTATGATAACGGGTTGTTACTGTTCACTCTCTATATACAACCGATTTCTCTATCATTGCTCTCTCCACAAGTCTGTTACACCTAAAATTTGCAAATCTAGATTGCATGATCTATAACTCTTTAATTTTTATGCATATTTTCATGTGCATCTTGCGAGTAGGAACAAAGGCGCACATAAATTTGCTCTCAGTGGAAGGTATTCGGTTTTTGTAACAATTAATTATTATTGAAAAATAGCAACGGCACTCATTACTCTCGAAAGTATTTAAAACAACAAGTATCAAAATCAATGCATATGGGCCAAACAAATTAAGAAAACCACACAGAGCATGTAAACCCTGCATGACGAAAAGTGAGTGGGATGATGCATATGAACATGACCATGAATGGGAGTCCAAGGTTCAGAGTTGGACAGCACTGCTTACCTGATTGGCTGTGTATGACCGCTTTGAGGTGGTATCAGTGTGCTCCAAGCCAAGGTACTGTTCCCAAGCACCGTAAACATCTCTCCTCTGTACAATAAGGAAAAAAGAGCCATCATGTATAAACATATAGAACAGGGAAAAGTATCCAATAAGGGTGTCTAATGCTGAAGACAGATCATGTACCTGAAAACGTGCTGATACAATGTCAGTATCCTGTAGGTACTCTGGCCGATTCATGGATATGAATGCAAGCTTCCACTGAAGTGAGCATTGTCAGGGTTCAAGAACCATGTTGGCAGAACAATTAATACAAAAAGGAATATTAAAGATGCTAGAAATTCTATAAAGAGCTAACAGGACATGACTACAGGCAGGGAAAGAGGGACAAGAATGGTTGAACAAGGGCTAAATAGTATCCCATCTACCCTTCATATCTGAAGGAATGAGTTGTTCATTGTTTTTGTCCTCTGAGCATACAGAAGGTGCACTCAACGTCTCCATTCCAGAACTTCCCCTAATTGATGTAACTGTATCAACTAACCCCTTTGATATGGTTTCTCTATATAGCCACATAAGATGTTGAAATATAAGTGAATTGCCCACCTTTCCCTATCAGCTTAATCTTTTAGGGTCAACTGATCGGTGCATAATGGCTTAACATGGTATCAGAAAGGGTTAGGGTTTCTGGGCCTCTCTCCCACCCGCCGCCACCCTCTCCTCTTCTCTCTCTCCCACCACCAGCCGCCGCCGCTGCCTCCTCCATGTAGCAGCGCCGCCGTGGCCCTGCCAGCGTGCCGCCGCCGGCAGGCGAGCCGGCGGCGGCCCTCCGCCAGCGCCCTCTCTCCCATCCGCCGCCGCTCTGGCCGCTGCGCCCACCACCACCCTGCCGGCGTCCCCGTCCAGAGCCCGCCCGGGCCCCTCCGCCTCCCCCGGCGTCTTGCCGCCGCGCGGCGTCCGCGAGGACTACCCTAGGGTCTGCTCTCCTCTCTCCCCCACAGCCGCCACCTCCTCCCTAAACAGCCACCGCCTCCACCCTGCCAGCGCGCCGTCGCCATGGCCGCCCAAGCCGTCCTCCCCGCGCCCCCGCGGCCGCCCACCCAAGTCGTGGGACCCCAACGCACCGCCAAAGCCGTCGTCCCCGCGGCCGCCCGACCAAGGCCAAGGGCGCGCTCGACGCCGCCGTCGCGCAGGCCACCGATGGCATGCACAGGGCCCGCGGCCGCCCGCCTAAGGCCAAGCGCGCGCAGGACGACCCCGACACGCACAGACCCTGCGGCATCGCCCCTGGCCGCCTCCATCACCCCGCCGTGGCCGGGAGCAAGTGCGCCGCTCCCTTCCCTCTCGTCTCCGGCGGCCCTGCGACTGGATATGGGGGTCGCCGCCCCTCTCCATGGCTCTGTGGCGGCCCGATCTGGGAGTGTTGGCTGCCCTCCGCACCGCCGGCTTCCCAACCCCGGCGCGGCCGGACCTGCCACTGCCCTCCTCGCCGACGGCTTTCCCGGCCCCGTCGCCGCCGCAGATCCGCTACCGCCCACCGCCGCGCCTCCGCTCCTCCCAATGGCCGCAGCAGCGCCTCCGCTCCTCCCCATGGCCGTCGTGGCGCCTTCACCCCTCCTATCCCGCGCTGCCGGCCTTCGGCATGCGTCCCTTTTCCTCCTACCCCGCGCTGCCGCCCCTCCGCGCGCGTCCTTGCCCTCCTACCCCACGCCGTCGGTCTCCGCCGCGCGCGTCCTTGCCCTCCTACCCCGCGTTGTCGACCTCCGCCACGCGCGTCCCTCCTATCTCGCGATGTCTGCCTTCCGCGCGCGTCCCTTCCCTCCTATCCCGCGTTGTCGGCCTTCGCCGCGCGCACCCCTCCTACCCCGCGTTGTCGGCCTTCCGCGCGCATCACTCCTCCTACCCCGCGCTGCTGGCCTTCCGCGCGCGTCCTTGCCCTCCTACCCCGCGCTGTCGGCCTTCCGCGCGCATCCCTGCCCTCCTACCCCGCGCCGTCGGCCTTCGCCGCGCGCATCCTTCCTACCCCGCGCTGCCGGCCTTCCGCACGCGTTTCTGCCCTCCTATCCCGCGCTGCCGGCCTTCCGCGCGCGTCCCTGCCCTCCTATCCCGCGCTGCCGACCTTCCGCACGCGTCCTTGTCTTCCTACCCCGCGTCGTCGGCCTTCACCGCGCGCGTTCCTCTTACTCCGCGTTGTCGGCCTTCCGCACGCGTCCATCCCTCCTACTCCGCATCTTTCGCATGCGTCGCCACCCTCAGCCACGCGCACTTGGGCCATCTCTACCGGTCGTGCCCCTCATGGCAAGGTGTTTGCGGCACACTCCGTCCTCGCCACTGCTCGGGAGCGTGAGTGGGCTCTTCTACGGTGTTCTCCGCGGGAAGTTGTTGGCGTGTTGTTTTACTCATGTATGTAGGGTCTTTTGGTTCAGTCTCAACATCTGCCACGGCTAGATGTTGTGACTGCGAGGGGGTCTTATTAGAGTGTCTTTGTGTTTACTCATGTAGTGTGTTGTTGTCCAGTCTCAACATCTGTCACAGCCAGAGTTTCGACTGCGGGAGGATGTTAGACTGTGTGTGTGTGTCAAGGGGTATTGTGGTCCTTTTGAGTTGGGCTTCATAGCCTATATATGTAACCCCCTCTCTTGCACTATCAACAATGACTTCATTTCCTTCTCACATAGTATCAGAGCCAGAGATCTCGAGTTCGAATCCTAGCGGGCGCGATTTCAGCAGGTGGACTGCCCAGGAGCGCTTCTGCGGCGGCTAGCGCACTTGCTTGAGTGGCGCTCTGCGCCGCGGCAGATCTTGAGATTGATGGAGTTCGCCGGGAACGTCGACGCGAAGAGCTTGCCGCTGACGGAGGCTTGGTCATCTTCGTCAGCGTAGACTCGTCAGAGAGCGAAAAGCCCCCTACCTGGCGCGCCAAATGTCGAAGCGTCTGCGGTCGACACTTCCCCCAGGTCTGCTCTGGGCAGCCCACGGAGGTTCTTTTTCGGAGGGGCTAGTCCTCTCGCGTGGGTCTCGCTGGAATGGATGACGGAAGGAGATGAAGGTGGTTTGACACGGGGATTTACATGGTTCGGGCCGCCGGAGCGTAAAACCCTACGTCCACGGGAGTGCTCGGAGCACTGGTTTCCTTGAGTATGAGGATGGCCTCGAGGGAGCTGGACTCAGCCGAGTCCGAACCCCCTGTAACGTTGCCTACCCGAGCCTTTTATAGTCCAAGGCTCGGCGGCTTACAAGGTGGGCCCCGGGACCCGACAGGTGGTCCCGGGGTGATTTCCTACCAGCTACTATGTCTTGGCGATGGCGTCGAGGTCCTCGTCCTGCCGCTCTGCCCATGCCGCAGGCTAGGTGTAGCGTGTAGCCGTTGGCAGGGGCAGTAGGGCATGTCTTGTCCGTGTCTTGTCGCTGCCTTCAATGGTCTACAACTTCTGACACTGTGCGCCTGTCTTGACTGTGACGGGTCACAGTGCCTCCTGACATGCGTGCGTCGCGCCTCCGCGCCTTGGGAAGGCGCGGGTCTTGAATGCTTTGTACGGTAAAGGCATGACGCGTCTTTACTCCCGTTGCCTACCATGCCGAGCAGGCAGCGCTGCTCTACTGACCACGTGGCGGGCCCAGAGCTCACCTCTTAGGAGGGGGGAGCTCCGGCCCCGTTGGACACGTGGAGCCTTCGAAGCTCACCCCCCAGAGGGGGGAGGTCCGGCTCTGCTGGCCACGTGGCGGGCCCGGAGCTCACCTCTGAGGAGAGGGGAGGTCCGGCCCCGCTGGACACGTGGAGCCTTCGGAGCTCGCCCTTGCGGAGGGGGCGAGGTCCGGCCTCCTGGGCCACGTGGTAGGCCCGGAGCTATCCTCCGAGAGGAGGGGAGCTCCAGCCCCGCTGGACACGTGGCTTCTTCGGAGCTCGCCCCTGCGGGGGGGGGGGGGGGGGGGGGGGGGGGGGGGGAGGCGAGGCCCGGCCTTCTGGGCCACGTGGCAGGCCCGGAGCTATCCTCTGAGGAGAGGGGAGCTTCGGCCCTACTAGAGACGTGGCGCCTTCGGAGCTCACCCCTGCGAGGGGGGGGAAGCGAGGTCCGGCCTTCTGGGCCACGTGGCAGGCCCGGAGCTATCCTCTGAGGAGAGGGGAGCTTCGGCCCTACTGGAGACGTGGCGCCTTCGGAGCTCACCCCTACGGAGGGGGCGAGGTCCTTAGGCGATTTCACCCTGTGCGCGGGGGTACCCGGTATCGAGGGTACCGATAGTGACCGACCGGGAAGTCTTCCCGGGTACGCACGAATGAGGACAAAGTGCGCAAAAAAGACGAGTGATGGTTTGTGGGGCTAGTCTATGATCCTAGAGAGCTGTTACAGAAAGCTGAACTCATATGCAGTTTTAACCCTGCCATTGAGAACAGTTCTGACCAGAACAAGCTGGTGAAAGTTGTGTCACGGTCACTATAGAGCAGGGAAATCCATGGAGACGGACGATGCCTTCAAAGAATGCCTTGGCAACAGATGCGGCTGTATATGGATGGCCTAAGGCAATGAAGTAGGAAAATTTGGAGAATCTGTCCACGACTATCAATACCACCGATTTGCCTCCCACCTTTAGAAATCCCTCTACAAAATCCATCAAGATGTCACTGCATACAGAAGAAGGAACCGGCAATGGCTGAGCAGGCCCGCATGGTAGAGGTGTTCAGATTTATTGCGCTGACACACCTCACATTCTTGGACAAACTCCCGTATAAGACGGAGGGCTGATGGACTGCAGAAGGAGGCCCGCCAGCGATGCAACGTCTTCTGTACCCCTTCATGGCCGGCTTCATGGGCATCAGCCAGCAGCATGGGCCATACCGACAAGGCATCCGGGATAAATAATTTGCACCGATATAAAAGAAGCCCATCCACTTGTGACCAGCCCTCCTTGGCTGTTCCAGCGCCCAGTTACGCCTGAATTTCTGCTACTTGAAGATCAGCAGCAGCCTCTGCTCGCAGGGTGTCAAAGAGCTGAAATGTAGGGGCAGTGATGTTGTTGGCCTGCAGCAGGTGTTCTCTTCTTGACAGTGCGTCAAGCAGGTGTTCTTCTCTTCTTGACAGTGCATCAGCGGCTCCATTCAGTCTTCCGGGCATGTACTCCACAGATAAGTCATACCCAAATAACTTGCTTACAAAATATGTTGAGGGATAGTGGACAACCGCTGGTCCAGAAGGAATTTCAGGCTGTAAATAATGGTCTGTCCGGACCGTAAAATGTCACCCCCAGAGGTAGGGACGCCAATGCCGCACCACCTTGACAAGCCCAATCAATTCCCGCTCGTAGGCTGGTAGTTTTTGGTGATGAAGAGCCACTGCATGGCTAAAATAAGCAACTGTACTACGCCTTGGTGGAGAAAAGCACCAAATCCGGAACCAAGGCGTCACAGTCAACAACAAATGGCTTGTCGAAGTCGGGCATTTAGAGTGGTGGTGCTGAAATCAGTGTCTGTTTCAGCAGATTGAAGGCATCCTCCGCATCTTGAGTCCACCTGAAGGACTCTCTTCAGCAAGGCAGTGAGACGGGCAGCCACGACACCAATACCCCACAGTAAACTTGCGGCAGTAGCCCGTGAGCGTAAGGAAGCCCCGGAGTGCCCGCATCGAGTAGGGTGGGGGCTAACTCTCCATGGCCGCCACCTTGGCAGGGTCCATGGCCACGCCACTGGAAGATATGATGTGTCCAAGATAGGACTGTTAGACACTGTGATTATGTGTGTGTCACAGGGGCATATTAGTCATTAGTGAGGGATTAGGGTTAGGGGTGATTTAGTCATTTCTCCTCACCTAATCCCTCTATATAATGGACCCTGTACCCTCATGATGGATTCATCCCATTCAGTCCAGATTTATCCCTCTAATATGGTATCAGCTAGGTAATCAAGGATTAGGGCTTAACCCTAATCCTCTTCCCCTGATGGCTGTGCCGCCGCCGCCACAGCCCCTCCACAGCGCCGCCGCTGCAGCGGCCCTGCCCAGCCGCCGCCGGCCCAGCCGCCGCCGCTGATGGCTGTGCCGCCGCCGCCGCCACAGCCCCTCCACAGCGGCCCTGCCCAGCCGCCGCCGGCCCAGCCACCGCCGCTGCAGCGGCCCTGCGCCGCCGCTGCCGCCGCCGCCTTCGCCGGCGCGCCGCCCGCAGGAGCAGCAGCCGCCGCCGAGGCGCCACGCCTCCGCGCAGCCGTGCCGCCCGCGGTGGCTGCTGCTGCCGCCGCCCCATTCACCTCCACTGCTCCCAACCACGCCGCGGTGCCCAGGGCCGGGCCCGCCGCTGGCGCCGCTGCCGCCAGCACCCCAGTCGCGTCTCCAGCCCGTGCAGCTGCGCCCTGGGCCGCAGCGCCCTGGGCTGCCGCCAGATCTGCGCGCCGGACCACTGGCGCCGCCGCCGCCAGCGCCCCAGTCACGCTGCCCGCCGCCGCCTCGGGGAGGGCTGGCGCGGCCGCCACTGCCCTCTGGCCAGATGCTGCCGTGCCACCACCCTGGGCCACCGCACAGCCACATCTAGCCCCCACCGCCCATCCAGCCCCCAGCGCTGCCACCCCTCGAGCCGAGCTCGCTGCTTCCGTCTGGCCCGCCGCCGTCGCCTCTGCAGCACCCCACGACAGCGCCGCTGCTTGGCCCGCAGCAGCTGTAGACGCCCCTTGGGCCGTCAGCCCTGCAGCCCCCCACAACGGCGCCGCCTGGCCCGCAGTCGCTAGTGCACCATGGGACGCCGCTCTGGGAGGTGCTCCTCGGCCGACATCGACTGGTGTACCTGGATCGGCTGTTGCCTACTCGCTTGGCACGACCGTCGAGGGTCCACGCGTGTTGTCTTCCTTCCCGGCGCCACCACCGCCGGGGCATGTCGCGACCCGTTCAACACCGTCGGTCTACCGGGGGGGTCTCACGCCGTCTGGCCCTGACTGGGTGGTAGACTCCGGTGCCTCCTACCACACCACCCCTGACGTCGGTATCCTCTCCTCTACCCGCCCTTCCCGTCCCTCTAATCCTTCATCTATCGTTGTTAGGAATGGGTCGACTCTCCCAGTCACCTCAGTAGGTGACTCGGGTTCGCCGGATTCGTTTCAGCTACGTGATGTTCTTGTTGCCCCTGACATCATTCAACATCTTCTTTCCGTTCGTCGTTTTACTACTGACAACCATGTTTCCCTTGAGTTTGATCCTTATGGTGTAACTGTGAAGGATCTTACTACTCGACGCTTTCTTTTCCGCTGTGATAGTACGGGTCCCCTGTACACGATGCGTCTTCCTGCTTCCGCTCCGCCTCTTGCCCTGACTACGACAGCATCTTTGACCATTTGGCATCGTCGGCTTGGCCACCCCGGTGTTGATGCTATGTCGAAGTTGTCTGGTAGTTCAGCGATTTCGTGTACTCGGGGTACTCATGAGTCTCTTTGCCATGCTTGTCAGTTGGGTCGCCATGTTCGACTTCCTTTTCCTCACTCTGTCACTCGTGTCGAGCACACATTCGATTTGATTCATTGTGATCTTTGGACTTCACCTGTTCTTAGTGTCTCTGGATGCAAGTATTACTTGGTGGTCGTGGATGATTTTTCGCACTATTCGTGGACTTTTTCCTTGCGACAGAAGTCGGATACTTTCGGTACTCTTTCTCACTTCTTCGCTTGGGTGTCCACCCAGTTTGGGCGCACGATTCGTGCGGTCCAGTGCGACAACGGGCGCGAGTTTGACAACTCTGCGTTCCGTGACTTTCTGCTGTCTCGCGGTGTTCAGTTACGCATGTCATGTCCGTACACTTCCCCCCAGAACGGCAAGGCTGAGCGCATGATTCGGACCACCAACGATGTCATGCGCTCCCTGATGTTTCAGGCTTCTACCCCTGCTCGCTACTGGGTGGAGGCGCTTCACACTGCCACCTACCTCATTAATCGCCTTCCTACTAAGGCGATTAGTGCTCCCACCCCTCACTTCGCTTTGTTCGGCACCCACCCTCTTTACGACCATCTTCGGGTCTTCGGGTGCGCTTGCTACCCGAACCTCTCTGCCACAGCTCCCCATAAGCTTGCGCCTCGTTCGACTCAGTGTGTTTTCCTTGGGTACTCCCCTGACCATAAAGGGTACAGGTGCCTTGACCCCACCACACGTCGTATCTTGATCTCCCGACACGTCGTCTTCGACGAGTCTTCCTTTCCCTTTTCCACCCTGTCCTCTGACTCCGTCACTGAGTTGGATTCCCTCTTCTCTACTGACCCGAGGCCGCTCCTGTACAGCGACCTTGTCGGTTACCTCTTGCAGGTTACCCACCCGCTACGCCACGCATGACTTCGGCGTCTTCCACGCCACCTGTTGTGCCTTACGTGGCCCCGGCGTCCCTGACGCCACTTGCTGCGCCACGCGCGGCACCGGCGTCCCTGACGCCACCGGGTGCGCCACGCGCGGCACCGACGTCCCTGACGCCACCGGCTGCGCCACGCGCGGCCTCGGCGCCCCCGACGTCACCCACTGCAGCACGCGCGGCACCGGTGTCCCCGACGACGCCTGCTGCGCCAAGCGCGGCCTCTGCGTCCCCGACGTCGACTACTGCGCCACACACGGTCTCAACTTCCCCGACATCACCTGCAGCAAGCCCGACGTCACCAGACGCACCAGGAGCAGCAACGACGACGACTTCTCGCTTCGCTGACCCCGTACTTGCCTACCAGCGACGAGCACGGGGGGGCGGCCCTACTCCAGCTGCACCACGTGTGGCTCCGAGACGAGAGAAGGTCGTTGTACCCGAGCGCCCGGTGTACAACCCTCCTCTTCTCCACAGGGATCCTGGTCACGTCCACCCGATGGTGACTCGACGTGCATCCGGGTGTCTTCGTCCAGTTGAGCGCTTCACCGGAGCTGCCTTCTCGTCGACTACTTCTCCACCGACCGACTCTTCTTCGATATCACCCATACCTACTTCCGTGCGTAGCGCCCTCGCCGACCCTCACTGGCGCCGCGCTATGGAGGAAGAGTATGAGGCTCTGCTTGCCAACCGGACCTGGGACCTGGTTCCCCGTCCTGGTCATGGCAATGTTGTCACGGGCAAGTGGGTGTTCACGCACAAGAAGAAGGCGGATGGTACCTTGGAGAGGTACAAGGCTCGGTGGGTACTCCGGGGTTTCACTCAGCGCCCTGGAGTCGACTACGACGAGACCTTCAGCCCGGTGGTAAAGCCGGCGACGGTTCGTACCGTTCTATCGCTGGCTCTCTCACGTTCTTGGCCTGTCCACCAGTTGGACGTCAAGAATGCCTTCCTCCACGGTACACTGACCGAGACGGTGTACTGCAGTCAGCCGGCAGGGTTTGTTGATTCAGCTCACCCAGACATGGTCTGTAAGCTGAACAAATCCCTATACGGATTGAAGCAGGCACCGCGAGCCTGGTATAGCCGGTTCGCCTCCTTCTTGGTCTCACAGGGGTTCGTCGAAGCTAAGTCGGACACTTCGCTGTTTGTCTATCGACGTGGCAGTGACACTGCCTACCTCCTACTGTACGTCGATGACATTGTACTAACAGCGTCTAGTCCGGCTCTGCTTCGGCGCACCATTTCTGCTTTACAGCAGGAGTTCGCTATGAAGGACCTGGGCCGTCTTCACCACTTCCTGGGCATTGCGGTCGAGGACCGACCAGGCGGCTTATTCCTTCACCAGCGACAGTACTGCCTGGATATCCTCCAGCGAGCGGGCATGACCGAGTGCAAGCCTTGCTCCACTCCAGTGGATACTCAGGCGAAGCTCTCCGCTACTGACGGGACACCCGTCTCTGACCCCACTACTTACAGGAGTCTTGCAGGTGCTCTTCAGTACCTCACCTTCACCAGGCCGGATATCTCGTATGCAGTTCAGCAGGTGTGCCTCCATATGCATGACCCGAGGGAGCCGCACCTCACCGCTGTGAAGCGGATTCTTCGGTACCTACGAGGTACTCTCGACTACGGCCTCCTCCTTCGACGTGACACGACCTCCGAGCTGGTCGTGTACACCGATGCTGACTGGGCTGGCTGCCCGGACACACGACGTTCTACTTCTGGGTATGCTGTCTTCCTGGGCGGTAACCTCGTCTCCTGGTCCTCGAAGCGACAGCCCGTGGTGTCGCGTTCGAGTGCTGAGGCGGAGTATCGCGCCGTGGCTAACGGCGTAGCTGAGGCCTCCTGGCTCCAGCAGTTGCTTCAGGAGCTCCACACTTCCGTCGCCAGGAGCACCCTCATCTACTGCGACAACGTCAGCGCCGTGTACCTCTCCACCAACCCGGTCCAGCATCAGCGCACAAAACATGTGGAGATCGACCTCCACTTTGTTCGTGAGCGGGTTGCACGCGGCGAGATTCGGGTACACCATGTCCCGACGACGACGCAGTTCGCTGACATCTTCACGAAGGGCCTCCCGTCGTCGCTGTTCTCCGAGTTTCGGTCCAGTCTCAACATCTGCAGTGGCTAGATGTTGTGACTGCGGGGGGGTGTTAGACACTGTGATTATGTGTGTGTCACAGGGGCATATTAGTCATTAGTGAGGGATTAGGGTTAGGGGTGATTTAGTCATTTCTCCTCACCTAATCCCTCTATATAATGGACCCTGTACCCTCATGATGGATTCATCCCATTCAGTCCAGATTTATCCCTCTAATAAGGACATCGACTCCTCACCGAAGAAGCACTTTGATTTCTTTAGGGCCAACTGGTGTGTACGTAGGACCTGAAACACTTGCTTCACATGTTGTAAGTGCTCCGACCAGGACCTGTTATATATCAAAATATCATCGAAGAAGACCAAGACAAATTTGCGGATAAAGGGGTCCAACACTTCATTCATCTGGGACTAAAATGTTGACGGAGCATTAATGAGGCCAAAGGGCATCACTAGGAACTCGTAGCGGCCAAGGTGAGTGCGGAAGGCCATCTTATCGATATCGTCCGGGTGCACGCACACCTAGTGGTAGCCGCTACGAAGGTCGAGCTTGGTAAAGAACCGTGCGCCCCACAGTTCATCCAGCAACTCATCAACCACCGGAATGGGAAACTTGTCCTTGATCGTCTTCGAGTTCAGCTCGCGGTAGTTGATGCAGAAGCGCCACGTGCCATCGATCTTTTTGACCAACAGAACTTGCGACGAAAAGACCGAAGTACATTCGCGGATGATGCCTGGCGCAGCATCTCCGCGCACTGCTTCTCGATTTCATTCTTGAGAAACTGAGGGTAGCGGTACGGCCTGACGGCGACGGGGGTTGTTTCGGGCAACGGCCTGATGTGATGATCATGGCGCCGAGGGGGAGGTAACCCATGCGGCTCCTCAAAGAGGTCCTGAAAGGACCCGAGGCAGCAACTCCATGAGGTCACCGGTGCTGACTAGGGAGGCGCACAGGGTGTTGGTGGTGGTCAGACCCCTCCAGCACACCTTGTCGTGGCGCTATATCTCTATGCTGAGATCGTCGAAATTCCAGAGGATGGGTCCTTGGGACCGTAACCACTAGACCCCCAACACTATGTTGAACCCGTCGAGGGGAAGGGCGAAGCAGTTAATGGGGAAGACCTCTCCTACAATAGAGACAGGGACATGTGGACAAACAACAGTACAAGAGAGCTTCTCACCATTGACGATCTTGATGCCCACACCTGGTCGTGGGTGCATCATCAAGCCTAGCTCCTGGATGAGAGGCTCACGGATGAAGGTGTGAGTGGAACCCATATCAACCAAGGCCACCAATTCCTTTCCCTGGATCTGCACAGCAAGCTTCATCGTGTTGGCGGTGTAGATCCTGGTTAGGGCATGGAGAGAAATGCCCAATTCAGCCGTTGCTGCCTCCTCATCATCACCATCGTCGAGGTCCAAGAGGTAAACCCCCTTGTTGGCACACGTGTGATCGACGGTGTACTTCTCCGAGCAGTAGTAGCATTCCCCATTGGCACGTTTGGCTGTCAGTTCCTAAGGGGATAGCCGCTTGAGGCGCTGCCTGGAGGTGGCAGGCCTCAGCGCAGGAGAAGCAGTCATAGCAGGGGGGCGGCCAGCCAAAGATGCAGCAGCTGTCTTCTGCACAGGAGCAGCAGCAACCGATGTACCAGCAGAGGCACCTTTGGGAGGGATACTGCTGGATGTTGGGGTTGCTAGACGGCGCTCATAAGCCCAGGCGAGACTCATTGCCGTCTGCAGATGGGAAGGGAATTGCAGCTCCACATCAGTCCGGAGGGGTTCACCGAGGCCTACGGTGAACATGTTGACCTGTTGGCGCATGGACAGGTCCTCGCAGCAGCAGAGCAGCACCAAAAATTGGCGCTGGTACTCCTCAATAGACCCGGTGCGGCACAATTCCTTCAATTCAGCCAAGTCATTGGAACGCAGCGGCGGTCCAAAGCGCATGTGCATAAATTCTGTGAACCTGGCCCAGAAAATGATGCCGCAGTCCCGTTCTAACGCGTAGTATCATTCAGCAGCAACGCCGTCCAGGTGGAGGGATGCAAGCCAGACCTTCTCCTCAGCCATGGTTCGCATTCCTCGAAAATAAGTCTTACACTTATTAATCCAAGGCAGCGGATCAGTTTCCCCATCGTATTTAGGGAAACTGATCTTATGGCGGTGAGAAGGAATATCATCGGGACGGCCTTGGCTCAAAGAACCTCCAAAACCGTTCCCTGGTTCACCCTGAGGAAAGGTCCCAGCAGGGCTCTGGTCCTCCTGCAGAGAAGGAGGAATCTGGTGCGCAGAGGCCACCGTATCAGGGGCCTTCTCCAACTTGGCAAGGCGCTGATCATCCATATCAAGCCTGGAATTCATGGTGGACAGCTGGGCTAAAATGTGAGTCATCGTGTTGTTGATGTCGCCTAGCGTGGTGGTGAGGTCGCCCATCTTGGAGTTCAGGACAGCCAAGGACCGGGTCTCAAGATCGTGTTCGAGGCCGGACATAGTCGATGCCTCGAATGAATCTGATACCAAATTGATGTGTTTCTTGCGCCTGGGGGTGTGGAGAGGAGAGTGGAGAGTGACTTGAGAGGCTGTTGTGCGGCTGCTGATCTGAATTCCCTGCGCTGGAAGGGTTTCCAGCCAGGGTGATCAAGTGGCCTCCCAATAGGGGTACTTTCCCCTTGATGATCCCCTAAGTACAGACTACGCTCCTTTTTATAGGCTGGGCAGGCGCCCAGCTCCAAACAAGCTCCAACCAAACTCCAAACAGACTCCAACAGACTCCAAACAGACCCTTAACAAACTCATAATCCTATCCTCTTTTATTCTTGGAACAGAACAGATTCTGTTCTTATTTAATGGATAGGCATTCCCCCTTCTAGTAGCCGGCGCCCTGACTGGTGGGCCCTTTGTGGGCGCGCCTGCAGTACTGGCGGCACACAAAGGAGTCCACAACAGTGGATTAGGTGGGTCGATGCTGCACGCAAGTTGTTCTGCATGTACGTGATACGGCCGGAGGTGAGTTGCTTGCATGACCAGTTCGAGTGTGGCGTTCTGGACAGAAGCAACGGCTTCTGCATATCCGCTTGACCAGTTCGAGTGGCTGGCGAGGCATGCAGTTGTTAGCCTTGTGCCAATCTCGTGGAAACACTCGCTCCGAGTGCGAAAGCTATGAAACGGTTAGCCAGCAGAGGTTGGTGTGCGTATGTGCTATATAAACTGCATCCAATACGTGTGTTGATGAACTAAGCTGAGTCTGAATAAACAGAAGTGTGTGTTCGTCCCCAGTAGCAGATTGTTCTTCATCTCTTCGTTCATGCGTCGATCCTCAATTCCAACAAGTGGCATCAAAGTCAAAGGTAGAGATGGCAACCCCGCTGCTGAAGAAAGGCTACCCGGGCACGACAAGCTCCAGCAGCTCCGGCGAGGCGGAGCGGGTCATGCCAAATTCCGCATCGGTGGAATTGCCGGTGTTGTCGAAGACCAATTATCATGAATGGTAGTTGGTGATGCAAGTCAGCTTGGAGGCCCTCGGTCTGTGAGGCGCCGTCGAGAACGTCGATGTCGGTCGAAGAGAAGATCGTCTCGCCTTGGCCGCGATTCTGTGGGGATGACGGCGGAGATGAAACCGGGTCTCGCGGTGAAGAAGTCAGGGATGGAAGCCTGGGAAGCCATCAAGAGGATGCGCATGGGCGATGTGCACGTGAAGGAAGTCAATGCCCAGCAGCTGTTGATGAAGCAATTCGAGACGATTTCCTTCGTCGATGGTGAGTTTGCTGACGATTTCGTGATGCAGATTACAGTAATCATCGACAATTTGCGGGAACTAGGCGAGAGTATGGAAGAAAATCGGTTGGTGAGGAAGATTCTCTATGTTCTCCCCCAAAATTCAATCAAATTGCTTGTGCGATCGAGATGTTGCTCGATCTAAATCGGATGACAACCGAAAGAACTCGTCGGGCGGTCGGGCGGCTTCGAATTGCGAAAGATCACTTCAACATCGAGGTTGTTGCGGACCACGTCGGGCAATTAATGCTCACTGAGGAGCAATGAGAAGCTCGACGGCGTGAGCACGACATGGAACGGAGTCGCGCAACACGAATCAACCGCATGGAGATAATGAAGGTTGTGGCAGTGGTGAAAGAAGCGACGATTGCAGCGAAGAAAACTCCGGCAATGATGACGGCAGCACAAATTCAGTGAGAAGCGGGCATGGCAGAGGTCGCTGCCGCGGGGGTGCTTCGAGTGCAGCAAGCACGGCCATATGGTAAGGAACTGCCGCTAGGAGAAGAAGGAAGAAGCGTTGCTCGCCGACATCGACGAATCACCGACGTTTATGTGAAGAATGTCACGTCATGACGTAGTTTAGAGGGTGAATGTTGGAATAGACCATGCCACGGGCAATGTCGTGGGTGCCCCGTGCTATGAGTCGTGGAGCTGTGTGTGTGGGTTAGCTGGGTCGATGTTGCATGCAAGTTGTGCATGTACATGATACGGCCAGAGGTGAGTTGCTTGCATGACCAATTCAAGTGTTGTGTTCTAGGCGGAAGCAACGGCCGCTGCATATCCGCTTGACCAGTTTGAGTGGCTGGCGAGGCATGCAGTTGTTAGCCTCGTGCGAGTCTAGTGGAAAGACTCGCTCTAAGTTCGGAAGCTGCGAAACGGTTAGCCAGCAAAGGTGGGTGTGCGTATGTGCTATATAAGCTGCAGCCTATACGTGTGTTGATGAACTGAGCTGAGTTGAATCTGAATAAACAAATGTGTGCGTTCGTCGCCAGGTTCAGTTTGTTCTTCGTCTCTCCGTTCGTTCACCGATCCTCATTTCCAACATAAGAGATGACAGCTCTGTAGCTCTAGAAATTGAATATATTAAAACAATCCAACTCCATCCTTCCCGGAAGCACCGGTTAACATTGAGATTTTAAGAGGTAGAGAAAATATTAGAAGAGGTAGAGGACGACCAAGGTGAACTTAGGAGGAGGCGATAAAACGAGACTTGAGAGATTAGAATGTATCTAGAAACTTAGCTCATGATAGGACTGCATGGAAAGTAGCAATTTATGTGACAGAATCTTAGCTTTTTTTTTTACTCTTATATATATCTTCCTCTCTTGTACTTCATTAAAAAAGTTGTTGGGTTTCATGTCTAGCCTACCCCAACATGCTTGGGACAAAGGTTTTGTTGTGGTTGTAATCCAACTCCATCCTTCATCCTGACAACCACCTCCGCCTCAGATGAAGTCATCTGACCATCTCTCATTTTCAGTTTCTCTTCTCTTCCTAATTAATTATCAAATCTAAAATTCTTGACTTAACCAAGCGTAGCCTGAGGCCTGAGCGCATAATTACAAAGTAGGAATCCCAAGCTTTGGGGGCCGGGGTACATGAGCTTTTTCAGCTAAAGTGATCACATTGCAGCGGGTAGCAGCTGCAGCTACAGCCAGCAGCAAGATGCATATGGGATGCATCACGGATATGAACAGGTTGGACTAATCTTCTAGCGCACAAGCAAGATTTTTTTTAAGTTTTTTGGCCCACACATTTATTTCAAAATGAAAATGAATCTAAATAACATCAGGCAGTCAGAAATTTATGTACACATGGACATGTTAAATTCAAATGACCTCCATGTCAGCATTCAGAAGAAGAAAAAAGGCAAAATATAATGCAAAATACACTCTACATGTAGAGAGCGTTGCCCCCAGGCGGTAGTAAAGAACATTACCTTAGAGAATTCCTCATCAGGGACTCTAAGTTTTCGATTGATGCGCTCCATCACTTCTGCAGCAGTCTCACCTTCCCGGATGACCAGCAAAAAAGGATCTCCAAAATTCTGAATCTGCTGTTAGTCAGAACAGTAATGTCAACTGATACTGCATGAGCAAAGTCACATATACTTTTCTTATTCAACTAAATATAGACTAGTAATTAACAACGCAATCATAAGGAAACTTCAGTACCTGGTTCTGATTAGGATCTTTTGTGAAATGATAAACATGAATCAACCGATCGTGTGGGCCAAGATTCTTCTCTTCCTCCGGGATCTGTTTCAATTGATAGGAGCAATACCATGCAAGATGGGTTCAAATAAGGACCACATTCTAAAATACAGTTTTTATATGATCACAACTTAAATGTCAGTAGATTAGAAAACTCGTTTGAATGCAAATACAGCAGAAGGGTCAACAGAATCAACAACACTAAACATAGAAACTCACAAACCTCTTCAGCCCTTAGTGTCCAATACTGATCATTTATGTTTTCTATCTTCTCGTGAGGAGGAAAGATCTACGGTGGGAAATCACAAATACTGAATTAAGGGGAAATATAACACCAATTTTAAAAAATAAGTTCAACAACAACAGAGCATTGCGTTAAAAAGAAAGATCATCTAAATTTGCAAATGAGCATGCACTAACCTTATAAATCTTGTGGTAAAATACTTCAAGCAAACGGAGCTCAGCATCAGGATTTGATAGCTCAACCTGTTCATCATTAAATAAGCACTGGTGAGGCATGCTTTTAACCAAAACGCAGATAATAGTTAAAAACAAGGTAGAGGTATTATGTAGAAACTAGAAACCCAATAGAAAACATAATATCCAAACAAATAAATTACTCGTGACATAAAAAAGAGAGAGGATAATCAAAGACAGATGAGAAAGCACCTTGGTTTTCAAGTCAGTAATCACATCGCTAATGGTGCTATTTTTTGGAAGTCTTATGCTATGAACTACAACCTGAAAAGTCATGTCAGTGGCGTTCTTCAGGAACAAATGATCAACGTGTGAATTAGTAACATGCAGGCTACAAACCTCATCTTTTGTTGCATGGTGGAATGCAACTTTCAGTGTTTTCAAGCATTGCAATTCTGGCAGCGGAATGTCCAGGACCTCATAATATAATATATCTGAAGTCTGAAGCACAGCAGCAAATAGAGGTACAATATATAGGGGTGAATTTAAACCAATTATTGTACTTCCTGGTAAACCAAGGAAGGCAATTAACTGATTAGATCAATAAGGCAATTTACCTGGTTATAATGGACAAGCATATCCAATAGATGTTCTACTCCCCGATATCTAATGGGTTGTGGTTTAGGCTGCTGAGAATAACAATTGTGAGATGTAAGCCGAACTTTCGACGGATCATCCAAGCCAAGTCGATGTGCAACTCGCTCAACAACATCGTCATAAGTATGAAGTTTCGACCTAAGCAAAAACAAGGAACACAAATATGTAAGTTGCTTTCTAAACAATATTTTGAATGCAAAATCCAGTCAGATTTGTGATCCCTTACAATTCCAATGAAAAATCATCCTCCTTTGGTTTTTCCAGAGATCGGAAGTGCACAACCTAGTACAAGTAACACAAAGGTTACAACAGAGCTCACGAAACAGTAGAAGATAGCTGTTTATGCATATGTAATATAATTATATTTTAATAGTGAAATAACAACATAAACAAATATATTAGTTCTGTTTAGGTAGACTAGTGAAAGTGATATCTCAAGATACAACAGCAGATGAGAGAACATAGAAAAGAACAAATATTGTGACATTAAAACAAATAAAGATGCTTTGGTTTTTATTATCCAAGAATCCAAATACACTACTACATTGTGTTGGAAGGGTAGTGCTCACCGTGAATACATAAATAGGTAGAGTTGTGACAGCAAGATACAAAATGCAGTGAAACAAAAGGAGGGAAAAGTACACTAAACTTGATAAACAATGAGAAAAGCTGAAAATACTAAACTTGAGTTATATTTCTTTTCCTCAGATACACATAAGTGTGCATCATTGCATCATTATATCAATAAGCAGACAAACAGTTAAAAACACAACGCGAAAATAACACAACAAAATAGCAACATCACTAACACACTTAATTTTGTATCCGCAACACCGCTCATACAATTTGTATCTGAGTATACCTGCCTATTGTGAACATACTCCAAGAATGAAGGAACATCTGGATAGCGAACTTGAGTATCACCTCCTGGAACAGGTGACTTCTGGAAACAGATAATGTCTCCATCTTCAAGCTAAAACATGAGAAAAAAATAAAGTTAGAAAAATCTATTCGTGTCTTAAAATATTTCAATGTAAAATGAGGAATAAAATATTCCGATAATAAAAGGGATTGCTTGCAAACCTGACTAGAACGGAAAGTAAGCTTCTTGTCAATATGTTCACACATCACATTTGGCTCAAACTTAATTTCCTGCAGCATAAAATGCCAAAGTCTCAGAACATTCATCTGGAGAAGAGCATCGCTACATTACTACTAAGTCTAGAATTATGACTTATGACAAATCAATATCGAGATGTTCTTGAACTATCAACCATTTGAACAGAACCATACCAAACAAGGAGAACACACATCAAATCAAAATACTGTGTATTCTAGATGAACAAATAGTCACCTCATATAGCTCAATTTCTTCATTTGGGGGAAAGCCGGCCATGTCAGTTAGTTTCGTTAGGATTTCAGATGGCTTTCCCAAAGCCTTCACGAAAATTCTACCAACAAAACTGTATAATAACGTGATCATGTGAGTCATCTATTATAGAATCCCAACACAATAATTGATAAACAAATTTACAAGAAATATACTGTAGTTCTTCCTTTTCAGGATCATAAAGCTTGAAGAAAAGTAATATGTCTTCTTTGCTCTTTTCAGGAGGACGAATTGGACATTGATCCTGTAAAAGTAATAATTAGCCAGTGTCAAACATCTCAAATATAGAAGGCGTAACAGGAAGCTTAATGTGAAACATGACAAAACAATAAATAATTGATCTATATTATTACCGGTCCGCGTTCTATTTCCAGAAACAATTTCAGCTCAGCATTGTGTGCCTTGTTTGAGACCTCCCTAAGCTGCCCAACCTGTGAGCAGAAGTAACAAATTATCATCGCAAATAAATTAACATAAACAAATGAAAGTATAAGTCTAATATGATAAAAGATGTTGTAATTAACTCCTGCAAGGTTTTGTATCATAAACACATCCTCCTGGTTTATTGCAATAATGTTACAGTTAAGCAACTCAACCAAATAAAGTAATGTTCCATGTTATGTAAACCGATCTCAAGAGTCTATCAATGGCACAAGTTCACCCACCCAAACTGTAATTGATATGAGCAAATGCAATTATTGGTAAATAAAAGAAACCAAATTCATGTTAACATATTAACAAAAAGAAAATTGAAAGTAAAAAATCGATCAAGCAAATAAAACTCACCTATATAAGCAAAAGTTAAAGGCAACTTCAATAGTTTCCATTCTATAAAGTAGTAGAAGGGTTTACAAGCATGAAATTTCAAAAACAATAAATAACTCACTGATTGTGCTTCTTCATGGGGGGTCAATGGACGATTTGGTCGATACGTATGATTCTGCCTCTTAGCCCACAACCAGAAGCGTTGAAACTGCACAGGGATGCCATATTCCTTTGCAACTTCTTCCTATTAAACAACTCATTCAACAAATCAATGAGATTAAACTTAAGTCAAAAAGTGATGTTATTTAGGCAACAATAGGATTGCATAGCTTATAGAGTACTCCCAACAAAAACAAACAAAAAGCAACCAACGAAAACAATAGTATTGCTTTTCTATGACAAAGAACAGCCAGACCATAAAGCAACTGCAGTGCTTCTTATTTCCATGTAATTTTTCTGATAAAAAATAACAGTATAGTAAAAGATAAAGTTTTGCCTGGAAAGGCCTAAATTTGATTTCAAAACCACCACAAATACAGGAGGTCAATGCCTTCAAATGGCCTGTAATATCCGAGAAATCTTAACCATGAAAGCTTGATTTCAAAGAACAAGTGTTACTGTGATCATTACCTTGAATGAAGTAAAAGGCAGTTGTTTCTGAATGCGGAAGCTGCGAACTTTTTCATGGTCAACCAGATCAAAATATATATTCTTGCCAATCTGCTCCTTTAAATCTTTATCTCGAGCAATCTATGTTCATGTTTAGCACAAGGATCTATTAAGAGGGTCACCAAGTGAGAAGCTGGTATAAATGAAACAATACCAGACCTTTATGATAGTGTAGAGGTGAGCTTCAGCCTTTTCCTTCTTCTTATGTTCTTTCTCCCCTTGTTCTTTCTTCAACCTTATCTGTATAGCACAGTTGAATACTTCCCAATCCTCAAAGAAGATACAACATATTACATAAAAGGGAGGGAAATGCACACGAGCTACTTACCCGCAAATGCTCAGCAATATCCTTCTCATCGACATTACACATTATTTTCTCCATGTCACTTTCACGGATATAAACAAGCATGTAGGCATTTGAATACTTTGTAAATTTAAATGGTGAGTTATTGAAACCAGGGTTTATTTGAGGCAACTGTTCAACACAAAGAATGGAAAGGAGACACAATAAACAAGATGAGAGAAATTCCTAACAAAAAACTGCAGGGTAAGTAATAGGCTGTTGTTACTAAAAAATGCTACCTCTTCCTCACCCCCATACTGCTCTTCAAGCGCCTTTTTGGTATCTTCTTTTGTAACCCGCTCATCATCAAATTTGTACCTGAAAGTATGCAGCCAGCAAAACATCACTGTGTACAATTGCAAAATATTTTGAAAAGAATAGTAACTATACAATAATATTATGGTGTGTACAAACAAAGAAAGATATTCCAAGTAAATAAGCTATCACTGTGAAAGAAGGCAGCCTAGTACTGTGAGCTCAAACCACGTGAGGCTGATAAAGCTAATCAACTGTGTAAAGATGTTATACTTTGATGCAAGACATGGTATGCTTATAAACAGGGTTTCAAATTGGCGTCTGGATGCCCACACGCCTGCCTAGCCAGCAGGACAGGCAGCGGTGACGAGCGGGTAGGCGGAGGCAGCGAGCAGAGGCGTCAGGGGTCAGCGTTGGCGTCAGGCCAGGCTGGACTCAGCCTGATTGATGTGAACCGTCAGAATCTGGCGCATATAAAATCCTATCCTTACCCCTAACCCTAAATCATTTTCTCCCTCTCTCTCTCTCTCTCTCTCTCTCTCTCTCTCTCTCTCTCTCTCTCTCTCTGCTCTCCACCGGTGGCGGGCAGAGGCGGCGGCGCCACAAGGAGGCGGGCAGGCGGCGGTGGAGGGCAGCAATGGCGGCAATGGCCAGCGCGTCGCCTAAACATTGCTTATAAAGCCTGAATATGCAGAGAATGAGGTTGTAAGAGAAGAAGTGCATAAGTATTAATGAATACCCAGTTTAAGGAGGGACATCTAAAGAATATGTAGCCCCAATAACCAACTACATGTTATCCAGCTTAGCAATGCCAGATCAATCTAAGCAAAACAGACAGTACCAGGAATCATATCCATCAGAAAAGAACTGAGACCCAAGAGATAAAAAACACACCACTGATCTGAAAGTGTTGGCCGTATGAAAGCGTAATAGTGTCCACCATGTACTCCTCCACTGTGAACAAGAACACTGAATAAAAAAAAAGACAGACAACATCAGCAATCTTCAAAAAAAAAGATCAGGTCTACAGGCATTGTCGTAAAAAATAAAAATCGACAAAATGGCCATATATAATGTCAATTAGGAAGAGAATGAATTATCATTTTGCACGTTTCATTATAGCTTCACTATGTAAGGGCTAAGGAGTAAGGACAATGTTGAGTACATGTAATGTATTCAGTGTTCCAAAAAGCGCTAGGCGCTAGGCGGGAGGTGACCCTCCGCCTAGAGCCTAAGCGTGCCTAGGCGGCGCCTAGGCGTTATAAACTGTAGCAGTAGTACACTTTAAATTTTTTTAAAATACAAAAATATAAGAGTATATTCTGCTCTACTGGACTAATTTTCCATGGGCCAGTTTCTTCCTCTCCACACAACCTTTCCCGCAGCCCACCCACGTGCAACCTGGCCCAGTGCCACCCTTCAGCTCCTCCTCCCTGCACCGCTGGATTTGCCCACGCAGCCGGCCGACGAGATCTGGGGATTCCACACGCCCCCCCCCCCCCCCGCCGCCCGGAAAACCTCCAGGCCCCCCGCTGCGGCCCTCGGGGGTTTCCTCCCCCCCCCCCCTCCCCCCGCGTCGCGGCCCTCCGGGATCTCGCCCCCCACATCGACGTTGGTGCTCCTCGTCGTGGCAAGCGCGAGCGCGAAGATCTGGAATCCCCCCACCCCCGCGCTCGGCCGACGAGTGGCAAGCGCGAGCGCGAAGATCTGGAATCCCCCCCCCGGCGCTCGGCCGACGAGCGCGCGCTGCCCTCTGGGGATTCCCCCCCCCCCCCCCCGGGGCCGCGGCCCTCTGGGATCCCGCCCCCCAAGCGAGCGGCAAGATCTGGAATCGCCCCCCCCCCCCCCCGGCGCCTCACGAGCGCCCACCCCCTGAGGCGAGGCGGGAGGCCAGCGCCCCGCGCTGAAGCGCGCCTAGGCGACCGCCTTAGAGCGCCTTTTGGAACGCTGAATGTATTGTACAATATCAAGTAATTGTCTATTGTAACAGAAGAGATAAGCGCATCTAGAAAGAGTAACTAAAATTAAAGGGAAGTGCTATGCTGGCCAAAATTTACCATATGTACATACATGGATTAGATTTCTAGTTTATTGCTGTTGTGCTTATATAAAATCATTCAAGAATTAGAATAACATAGTCATGTATGACAAGATTAATTACCTGTGGAGAGTATAAAGGTTTCTAATACTTCGGTCTGCATCTGGAGAAAGATATTTTCCATTGCCTCGATCAAGATCAAGTTGTAGCGGGAACTCGTAGCGATCATTAATCTGCAGATAAGTATCTTCCTAATTATCATTTCCAACGTATTCTATACCTCATTTCATAAATGAAAGAGATATAATGTCAATTGCTTGAACAGCAAAATACAAACAATTGAAACTGAACGAGGCAAAGACACTATCGTGAAACAGGGAATTCTAATAAAAATAGCAGTCACAAATATGATCAACTCTCTGAGATGGAATGGTTAGTTACATTTGCACTTAGGACGCCACTTATATAATGGTGATATTTGGCAATCTGTAGGCTTGAGTATTTCAGTTAAACACCTACAAAATAAGCATGACTGAATACTGGGTGTATTAGTATATTACAGCGTGTAGATCATACTAGGTCTCAAATAGATAGTTCCATGTTGGATGTATTAAGCGCATAGGCCATGTTAGGATTCATGGATTCAGCAGTCCAGCTAACAGCTTTCTATTTTCATGTTTGCATAAGAAGATGAGTGTGGTATAAAACACAAGTGATGGAGGTCTCATGTTGTACAACTCAAAACAAAGTTCATTCTAAAAAGATGTTTATTCTTAAAAGTATAATCAGCATATTGTTGCAATTCCAGCCCCAAAAACTTCTCTGTTCTTGCTGTAAGAACTGATCTGCCCTTAGCAGATCAATCTGACCAGGCTTTGATGGTGGCTGAACCAAGCCTGGTGACGGCTAGGGTTGAGGAGGGAGGCAGCAGCTTGGGGAAGATGATGCCCTGGCGCTGGCTGGAACAGCAGGAGACCTGGCAGCGGCTGGAACAGCAGCAGACCTGGGCGGCAGCTGGAACAGCAGCTCTGAGGGGCAGCAGCAGACCCTAGCCCCTGGTGGCGGTAGGGTTCTTGGGAGGCGCCGACCTGGGAGAGAAAGAGAGGGGCGGCGGCAGCAAGGGGGAGAGAGGCG
The DNA here is from genome assembly GCA_030760725.1 of Neostapfia colusana. Classification (NCBI taxonomy): domain Eukaryota; kingdom Viridiplantae; phylum Streptophyta; class Magnoliopsida; order Poales; family Poaceae; genus Neostapfia; species Neostapfia colusana. Next base: position 80,998,635 of record JASWHV010000011.1, read on the forward strand.
GCTAGGGCAGAAAAAAGGTGGAGGAATTTTTCTTTATTGATCTCTCTCTCAACTTTAGAGGTGTTTTGGCTTGTTTATATAGCCCCCCTTACAAGAGTCTTAACCTATTACAAAAGAATCTATTAGTCTATCTCTAAAAAGACTAAACTCAGATTTCTTCTAGAAGGGGACCCGGCCTGGGCCAGGGCAGACCAGCCCACTCGGCCCAGTTCTGGCCGCCCTGGCCAGGGGCAGATCAGCCCACATTCTCCTCCTGATCATGATACTGGTCCACGTCTAGGCTCCCGATCCTTCTCCTCATCTCCACGAACTTCTGTCTTCCAAGGGTCTTGGTCAAGATGTCCGCCATCTGGTCTTGAGTGGAGATTTGCTCAAGCACAATAGTACCGCTGTCTACACACTCCCGTATGTAGTGGTACTTTACGTCGATGTGCTTGCTTCTGTTATGGTGTACCGAGTTCTTGCTCAAGTCTATAGCTGACTTGTTATCAACTCGCGGCACCGGCGCCTTCGATTTTTCAGCCAAGTTCTCCATCAGCCGTGCCATCCATACACCTTGACATGCCCCTTGAGCTGCTGTGATATACTCTGCTTCACATGAGGACAAGGCCATCACCTTCTGCTTGCAAGACTGCCATGAAACAGGGTTGTTTCCAAGACAGAACAGCACCCCGCTTGTACTCTTGCGATCCTCCCACATAGCCACTATCCGAGTATCCAATAAGCTCCATGTCTCCTCCTCTTGCATAGAAGACTCCATAGTTGATTGTGCCCGCTATGTAGCATACAATGCGTTTGACTGCAGCAAAGTGATCATCCTTGGGCTCCTCCAAAAACCGACTCACGTACCCGACCGAGTAGGCGAGATAGGGACGTGTGTTCACCAAGTATCGCAGCCCTCCAACCAAACTCCTATAGTCCGTTGCATGCACCAACGGGTTGTCACTTGTCTTGCAAAGCTTGAAGCCTTGCTCCATGGGAAATGCACAGGGGTTGCAACCTTCCAGGCCAGCTTTAGAGACAAGTTTGGAAGCGTAGGCCGCCTACCCAACGCTTATCCCTGCATCAGTTTGCCGCACTTCCAGGCCAAGATAATATGACAAGAGACCTAAGTCGCTCATCTTGAACCTCTTCATCATCTCTCCTTTGAACTTCTTGAGATCGCCTCCTCCTGTGATCACAAGATCGTCGACATACACGCCGACGATGAACTTCTCATCTTCAGCTCCACGGAAATAAATCCCGTGCTCGCTCGTACTCTTCTGGAAACCAAGCGATAGCAAGCTATCGTTGAGCTTGGCATTCCAGGCCCTGGGCGCCTGACGAAGTCCATATAAAGCCTTCTTGAGCCGATACACCTTGTGTTCGGCTCCGTCGATGATGAAGCTAGCGGGTTAGGAGACGTACACCTCCTCCATCAAGTCGCCGTTCAGGAAGGCGCTCTTCACGTCCATGTGGTGTACCTCCCACCCCTTGTGTGCCGCAACTGCAAGGAGCAAGCGAACAGATTCGAGACGAGCTACAGGAGCAAATACCTCGTCAAAATCTATTCCTTGCCGTTGGACATAGCCTTTTGCCACCAATCGAGCCTTGTGCTTCACCACCTCCCCATGCTCGTCCTTCTTCACCTTGAACACCCATTTGAGTCCAATGGGCTTGTGTCCTGCAGGAAGATCAACAAGTTGCCAAGTCTTGTTTTCTTTTATGGACTCCATCTCCTCGAGCATTGCCCGTCTCCAGCACGGGTGTTCCTCAGCATCGGCGAACGACATGGGCTCCTCCGCGGTGGTGAACATGAGCTCCCCCTCCTCTAAGCTTGGTGGGCGCTCAGCCCAACCAGGAGGGGTGAGGGTTCCAAGCACGTTGTGCATCGTGCGAAACCGTAGTTTCGCACCGTCGTCATAGTAGGCATCGACGACGTTGCTACCGGGGTCCGACAACGGTGTTGCGAAGCAGATGGGTCGTGGAGGATTCCGGGGCGTGACGAAGGTGCTGGAATCCTCAAGTCCGGAATCCCCCCACTGCTGCTGACCCCCGTGCAGGACTGTCCCAGACCACCTGATTTGCGCTGGACAACCCCTGCAGGGGCCCTTGGGGCGACGCTGCAGGTGTTGAACTCTCTCCAGCAGGTCTGGAGGCTGGCGCAGGAACTCCTAGGGTATGGACAGACCCTTCTGTGCCCCTCCTGGGCACCTCTGGGGTGTTGTTCGGCCCCTCCGGACCCTGCAACACCTCTCTAGGTGCTGAAACAGCAGGTCCAGCAGGTGTTGGACCTAAGGAGTCGACGTGAAAGGCGGTGTAGTCCTCTTCTCCTGCTCCTTCTCCCCAGTCCCACTTGGCCGCCTCGTCGAATATCACGTCACGTGATATGTGTGTGCACCCATCAGCCGGATTATACATCCGATAGCCCTTCGTCCCTGCAACATAGCCAAGAAAAATCATCGGAGTACTCCGGTCTTCCAACTTTTTCAGGTGGGGGCGCGTGTTCTTGACATGCCCCACGCACCCAAAAGTTCGAAAATAATTGACGGTTGGTCGCTCTCCATGCCAAGCTTCATATGGTGTCTTCCCATCGAGGCCGCAGGTGGGGGATCGATTCAAGATATAGACAGCCGTGATAACTGCCTCACCCTAAAAAATCCTGGGCATACCCTTCGCCTTCAACATGCTCCTCGCCATGCCGACCACCGTCTGATTGTGTCGCTCCACAACCCCGTTTTGTTGCGGCGTATATAGGGATGTGAGCTGACGTTGTACTCCGTGCTGAGCGCAGTACTCGTCAAACTCCTGTGAGGTGAACTCCCCTCCGCAATCAGTACGGAGTAGCTTCAGCCTCCTCCCGGACCCTAATTCAGCCGTCGCCTTGAATTGCTGAATTAAGTCGGGCGCCTGGTCCTTGGTTGCTAGAAGATAGAGCCATATATAGCGGCTCATGTCACCCACTAGCAACAAGAACATCTTCTTGCCGCCTGGAGTCGTCGGCGTGATAGGCCCGCAGATGTCGCCGTGGACAAGGTCTAGCGCGCCCTCCGCGCGCCGCCTAGCTTGCTTGGGGAAGCTGGAGCGCCTCTGCTTCCCGACCAAGCAAGCTTCGCACAATTGATCGACGTGATCAATTTACGGAAGCCTGAGCACCATCTCCTCTCGTGCCAACTTCCGAAGCGTCTGGAAGTCGACGTGTCCGTAGCGTTCGTGCCAACGCCACGCAACATCATCATGCCTCGCGGTTAGGCAAACCGGACGTGTGATGTTGAGCCTGATGGAGTACAGCTTGATGTCGTCTCGCTGAACTCGTGTGAGGAGACGTTGTTGCTCATCCCGTATGTGCATCACTCCTCCTTGCACCGTGATGTTGTAGCCATCCTCATCCGGCTGGCCGACACTGATGAGGTTGGTGATGAGGCGCGGGATGAGGTAGACGCCGGTGAGCCTCCTGTGCTCACCCGTCTTGGCGGCAAATAGGACCGTACCCTTCCCCTGGATATGCACGACGGAGTTGTCGCCGAACTTGATGGTTCCGACGACATTTTCGTCGAGCTCGGAGAAGACGGAGCGCGAACCCGTCATGTGGTTGGTCGCGCCCGTGTCGAGGTACCAACGAGTGTCGTCAAAGTCCGTCGTCATTGCTGCGGTGAGCGAAGACACGTCCCTTCACTATCTCCAGTGGGCCCGTAGGACGTTCCTGTACAAGCTCCTCCTGTACAGAGGCCACCCTTGTCATAAACAAGGTGCCCTCCTCCGCCTTCGCCACGAAAGCCTGCTGTTGTGGCTCCTCCTTAGGCTTCGACCGACACTCCCTAGCCCAGTGGCCCTTCTTCCCACACTTCCTGCACTGGTCCCGCGGAATATCCTTCCCGGAACCTCCCTTCTTGCCTCCGTTCTTCTTGGGCGGGCCCTTTCAGCCGCCCCTCTTAGAAGAACCCGCGGACTGGGTAGACCGCTCCTCCTTCCGATGTGTCTCTCACTCCTCCTGAGTGAGGTACAGCTAACCGTTGTGTACTCCTCCCTTCCGCTGCGTCGAGTCGAAGGCGTTCTCAGCCGCCCTGAGACGCCCCGTCACCTCCGACAAGGTGAGAGTCGACACGTCCAGCAGTGTCGTGATCGCCACCACGATCTGTTGGAAGCGTTTTGGAACGCTTCGCAGGAGCTTTTCCACGGCCCTCTCTTCTCCTATCTCCTCCCCTAGCGACGCAAGCCGTGATAGCATGCCGCTCAGGCGGAGGGAGAAGTCCTCCACGCTTTCGCCATCCTTGAAGACAGCGTCCTCGAACTCCTTCCGAAGTTGTTGTGCTGTTGTCTTCTTCACGCGGTCGGCCCCGACCCGCATGATGGCGATCGTGTCCCATGCCTCCTTCGCCGTCCTCTTTTCTCTGATCGTCGTGATCATCTCCGGCAGGACAGCGCTGACCAAGATGTCAAGCGCCATCATATCTTCTTGCTCGCTCACGTTCCCTTCCTCCACGGCCTTCCAAAGCAGCCGTGCCTTCAGCTTGATCTTCATCATGAGAGCCCACTCCGCGTAGTTAGTCTTGGTGAGCACGGGGAACCCCGTCCCGGTGTTCACCTCACGAGCTGCCGGTGAGGGTGTGCCATGGCTGATGGCGCTGCCGCTGCTTGTAGGTGTCGACGACATCTTGCAGAATTCAGCCTAGGGTTGAAACCAGCTCTGATGCCATGAATGTTGCAATTCCAGCCCCAAAAATTTCTCTGTTCTTGCTGTAAGAACTGATCTGCCCTTAGCAGATCAATCTGACCAGTCTTTGATGGTGGCTGAACCAAGCCTGGTGGCGGCTAGGGTTGAGAAGGGAGGCAGCAGCTTGGAGAAGATGATGCCCTGGCGCTGGCTGGAACAGCAGGAGACCTGGCGGCGGCTGGAACAGCAGCAGACCTGGGCGGCAGCTGGAACAGCAGCTCTGAGGGGCGGCAGCAGACCCTAGCCCCTGGTGGCGGCTAGGGTTCTTGGGAGGCGCCGACCTGGGAGAGAGAGAGAGGGGCGGCGGCAGCAAGGGGGAGAGAGGCGGATAGGGCAGAAAAAAGGTGGAGGAATTTTTCTTTATTGATCACTCTCTCAACTTTTAGGGTGTTTTGGCTTGTTTATATAGCCCCCCTTACAAGAGTCTTAATCTATTATAAAAGAATCTATTAGTCTATCTCTAAAAAGACTAAACTCAGATTTCTTCTAGAAGGGGACCCGGCCTGGGCCAGGGCAGACCAGCCCACTCGGCCCAGTTCTGGCCGCCCTGGGCCAGGGGCAGATCAGCCCACACATATCTGATTCAAATAATCATAAAGATGTAATCAAGTAATTCATCATTCCCAAGGTGAGATTTAGCACAGTTCGAACCTTAACCATTGTATCGCGCATGTAGTCATATTCAAAACGCTTTAGTTGAAGTTGCAAAACAGGAGGGAAATCAAGGAAGAGCACGCCCTTCTTTGCATCCTGGCAGAAAGAAAAGATTAAAACTAGGTGCCAATATAATAATCAGGGAAAGGTTAAAATCAATCTCCTTCATTACATTGATATGCATGCAATCTTCCTAAAACTCTGAAAATCAGGGAAACATTTTACTATCTAAGATGACTCCAAAGAAATCATACCAGTAACCGAATTTCTGCAAGTATACAAACATTACAGAATGACTGTTCAAATACAAGGAACATATTATGCTATGATCATTCACATTCACCTACAATAATATATAAAGTACTAAGCTAAGTAATGCTGTAAACATACATCACCAATGATACGAAGAGTCTACACATTGCACTTCCCATTTGAAATATATGCAAAAGGTACTATGGTAAGTAATATCAGAACAGAGATTGACAAAGAAATTGTTGCACTGGGGATTAAGGGAAACATATACAAGTGCATATCAATTCCATCAGGTAGATTATATAACTATAATTATATGATCCATGGGTCTAATGGACCATCCTTAGACTAGATGGACCACGAATCATGTTGTACACACTCATCAAGCTAACACAGTAGACTGTAGACTTCATATGCACGAAAACAACAAATATTTCAAAGACAATGCCTATATCATGATATAGAACGTAACAATAAAAATACTAAACCAAACTATTCTGAAAAAAAATCATGCATATAACAGAATTTGCAGGAACCTGTAAGCCATGTTGCTCTGCGTGATATTTATTATCACCCTCTAGACGCTCCACTTCCACATATTTATCGAATGATGCATAAACATCACGACAACCTTTGACATCAAGTTGTAAGTCTGCAAGACCATGATATAAGAAACTATAATATGACATGTATGATTTTCAATGCAAGCGCAATTAAAGTGAAAAAGCCTACCATAAAATGATTCCTTTCTGCTAGATTTATAGTCCACATTAATGCACTCAATGTAATTGATGTGGTGCCCTTCAAATAACTGTTCAATTGTTCCTTCTACAACAGTTCCCTGGGAACAAAGAAAAGTTAACAAAGCCAAATCAGTAAAGTGACAGTTCATTTTTGGGATATCACCTTCATCTTATCTTCAAGTTTCTCACAAAGAACTCTGTTGAGCTCTTGCACATCATGTTGCATGAAAGAATCGTAAGTGTCCCATCCAAAAGATTTGGTCAAATCTTTTGTAGCAACGCTGTTGTCGCTATACTGGAGCTTGTAGAAAAGGCTTTGTAGAGCTAAGGGAATGCTCCCAGATGGCATGTCATTCTCAGTAGTTGGCATATGATATACAGCCTAAAATATACTTCAATAAATTAATTTGAAAAATAAAATGCAGATACTCAGCAAAACATGTGGGAGAGTAAGGCATGATCTCACACCTTCCTGAAGTATGGTATATGGTACAATGTTTGTAGAAGAGAATTCATATAACATGTAGCACCTTGATTCTTAAGACCAACATAACCTGTTTCTTTTTTGGAGTCATAAGTCCAATAATCAACCATTCTGCGGACAGCAACATCAGCTTCGACAACAACAGTGTCATTCATAAGATAGCCCCTGCTTGGGTCATACAGCTCACTCAAAGGCATAAAAGATGTGAATCCCCAGTCGCTTTCACGTGCATTAAACTGGTGCTGAGTATCTGCCGAACATGAGACCAACATAGACTTGACCAAAAGGAAATTATGGAAATACTAGGGGATTCGAGTATGAGTTGAACACACGAGCACAGCGATTATTAGACACAAAACAATAGAACACAGGAGTCTATAAATGAATGAGATTGGCAGTCAAGCGCATTCCATGCAATAATGCTAATAATCATGTACCTAAAGATTATTAGCAACCGACATGAAGTTTATGGCTTCGAGAAAGTTTTAGTCAGCAAGTGATCACAAACTCCCTAAAAGTAAACAAATAAACCTATAAGAATTTACTGGGAAAAATAAATAAAGCAGGCTGGCATGTGTGCCCCACCACATGTCATCAACTGTAAGTACGGATGGCATGGGTCAGGTGGAGTAAAAACCTGCCCGGAACAAGAGAGATTGCGGGTGAAATTTTAGGCCCGCACCTTTCGGGTGCCTATTGGGTTTCACTTGTCTAGGAACATCCTACAATTTTTGACAAACAAGTCTAACAAAAACCATTCACTTTGAGTGACAATGCAATAAAAACTACTGAGTTGCTTACAGAGATTGTAAATGTAGGTTCTAATAAGCAAGATGGAGCAAATAATTACAGAAAAAGGGACCAAGTTTAACCTTGAAATTGCATACATCGTAAAAGATTGACAACTTCTAGCCTATTTCGGGTACCCGATGGGCACCCGACCCGTGGCACATCAGGTCAGGTGCGGGTCAGACCCACAGGTGGAAAATCCTACCCGTGCCCTTCGGTGGATTTGAGCCCGCGGGTGGATTGCCATCCCTAATTGTAAGTCATCCAATGGCAATTTTCAAACTGCGACTGCAGAGGCATTTATTAAAGTTATTGTATATTGGAATGAATCATTGTCAAATATGATCTGTAAATTCCCAAAATGATCAGCCTTATGTGTTATTTATGGTTTTAAGGAGATCCTAACAAAAGCTACATTTCCCATAGAATGAAACAGTCCAACTAACTAAAGCAACCAACCAAACAATTATACCCTCCAAACCGACAACCACCGCAGTCGAAGGGGAAAAAAGTACATGTGACAGTTCAAACGCTAGTTTGAGTTGACAGAAATGCCAAGAAAAAAGAGGTGCATAGTTAAAAATGAGGGTAAACCCATAATTGAGTTACAAAGTAGGGGGCACTCATGCAATTAGAGCAAGGAACTACCATGACATCTGTCATTTTGCATGCCAGTTGCCATTGTCTATAGGTAAATAGACTATGCACCGAATTTCTAATCCAAACCTCATGCAACCAGGGGCCACTTTCGACTCACTATATATCGCCTTAGAACCCATAAAAGATATAAAATGTGACCTAGTTAGTTTTTCTTCTTTTTTTTGGGGGGGGGGGGGTCAGTAATTGGGTCAATTGGCTCAGCATTGTGAAATAGGAACCTAGGCACATGGTGTGCACATTTTAATAGTTTCATCGAGGACAAACAGCTCCTGCATGTTGTAGTAATAAAGTTTGATATTTGTCAGTTATGAATGATAAACTAGAGGCGAATGGCCTCATAGTGTTCTAGCTCAAATCAAGAATCCAAGTTATAGCCTCGTGAAACTTCAATGATGGAAATGGCATTCATAAGATATGCATACAGCAATGTTAAAAGAAGACAGGAGATACCTTTCCGTATTGTATACTTTAGATGGATCTGATTTACAATAGCCAAGCTGAACTGAGCATAACGGCTCCACCCATACGGGAGGCTACCCGAGTCCGCAACATCCAAGTACATAGAGAAATGATCTACATTGTTCCCCTTGGGGAAAATCAGCACTCGCCTACAAGCAGAAAGCAGCACGTCCATTAAACACGTGTAACATAAATCATTCTTGCTTTAACCATGTTTTATGCAACAGCCGCAACGGCAAGATATCGGGCACTCACCATTTGTATCCCCCGACGACAAACTCATCTGAGTAGTGCTTCTTGGTGTTGATCCGGCTGAAGTTCTCGATCGTCCAGGTGAACCTTGATGTCTGTGGGTCCTCTGCAGGCTGGCTCTCAGCGGTGTTGGCGGGCTCCGTCTGCGCCACCACTAGCAGTAGCAACAGCAGCAGCGAAAACAGAACCGCACGTGTGAGGAATCCGAATGGAATCACATAAACCCACCAACCTCCCATGGAAATGAACGTGTACAGACGGCAGCAAATCTCGAGGCCCTCACCTTCCATCGGCTGCGGGGCGTCTGCGGCGGGGATCTCCTGGTGCGGCACGAGCATTTCGTCGCCCTCCTGCTGCTGCTCCGGGTAGGAACGGAGCAGGAACGGGCAGAGGGTCAGATCCGGCGCGGCGCGCAAACCGCAGACCAAACCCGGGCTCTCTGGTCGGCGCCGAGAGCGACGAGCCGCGGAGATCGGAGCCGGCGAGCGAGTGAGATAGGAGGCAAGCACGTACCTCGACCGGGGGAGTCATCATAGTCATGGGGTCGCCGGCGGCCAAGAACGGCGGGCGCTGGAGAAGCGTCCGCCACACGACGGCGGCGGCGGGAGGAGGAGGAGGAGGGCGCGGCGGCGATGCGGGGGTGGGGGCGGGGAGGGAGCCGCTGCCGATGCGGGGGAGGGTCGGTCGCGTGGTCTCGGGGGCGATTTGGGGATTTTCTTGGTCCAGCAAGGCACAGTGAGGAGCAACTTGGGGATTTTTCGTGTGCGTCTAATTTTCAATCCAACTTGTTTTGCTCATCATCGGCAGCCACTTGATGATATTAGGTGTCTCCGATTGTCCCATATAAAATAAATAACGTTTTTCTATGATCTAAAAAAGAACAAGATCATGTCCTAACTGAGATTACAGTTTAACATAGTCCTTATAATCTGAAAATGTAGACAAGAACAAGGTCAAAGAGATTACTTGAGCGTTGATTGAGATCCCTTTCGATTTCAGTCAATTGGAGAGAAGGATTTTCCTTTTCTCTCAACTTCTCTTCTCTCATGCAAAGATCACACGTCACCTATGGCTTCATGCTTGACGAGTTTCTTTCTATTTCATGTTACCATAAATTAGGTAGAGACATGTTTATATAAACTCCAAACAAGTATATATTGGAAGAGATTCTATAGATATCATCATTTTTATTTTGGTATAATAAATCGTCAAATGTCACAACCTTACCATGGTCATGATCAGTTTTAGCTTTGTGATTGATGCATTGAGGCATGGTAAAAGTGAAATGCAAGGCTATCATGACTAAAAACCAGATCATGTTGTGTTAATATAGTTTATCAAGAGTGTGAATGTGGTTGAGCGAACATGCTGAGGTAATAAGATATTTGTCTCAGCGCTAAATGTACAAACACTCAACTAATGTCACGATGAATGATGAGTGTAGACATAGGTATTATACATTTCATATTGAGCAGTAGAAAGGAAGCTGATAGCAACAGCTCCCATCCGTTTGTAGATAGTAATAAGCAAATCAAACTTCCCACACATGAGATGGATTTATCAAAATTCACCAAAATAAACCGATTCAACTGATTTGAGACATAGTCACAGATTGAAAAACCACCAAGGGTGGCAACTGCACCAATGAAGACCCAAAGCAACAACCACCATCCAGTCATGGACCCATACTCAATGCACATTCTTAGATCAGAACATAAAATTTTGTTTAGACTAAATCTACAAGTGCTAAAGGTTTGATGCTAAGGTTGTCTGCACCGGGGTGGTGGACCCGGTGCGAGACGCCGTATTCGGCGTCGGGGTCACCCGCGTGAGCCGCACCGACGTGTGGGATGGGTTGCGCCAAACGCTTGCACTGCATAGTAACCCACCACCTCGAGCGTCCATGACATGCAACTGTAGCTCTTCGGCAGTTAATTACATGCGCGGGCGAGGCATCGCGGAAGCGAGGCGGCGAGCCGGCACGGCGTCGATCGAGCGCCGGAGCGAGGCTGCGAGCTGGCTCCACACCTTCGAACTCCGCAATGGTTGATTTTGGGAAGATTTTGAGAAGAAGATCATACGAAGAGGAAAGGAAGAGAGAAGTGCTCGGTGGGGAGGGGTAACAGAGAAGGAAATAAATAGATAAAAAGGAAGAAAAAAGGAAAGGGAGAGGAAAAAGGGGAAAAGAAAAAGAAAGGAAAGGAGAGAGGGAAAAAGGAAAAATGGATATGAGAAAAGGAAAGAAAAAAGAAAGAAAGAAAGAAAGAAAGAAAGAGAAGAAAAATGAAAAAAAAGAAATAAAATATGTGAAAAGGGGAAAGGGGGTAAAAAAGGTTGTTTTAAAATAGTGCGTGTAATATTATGAAACCGAAGTATTAATATGATATAATATAAAATAAGAGATTATTATATGATATTATATGAATGTTAGTTTATATAGAGTAGATATTTAGAGTATGACGAGTGCGGAAAGATATGTTGGTGTCGAAGTGTTTCCTTCGACAATTCTCTCGGTCCGCTCTCGAGCGGCCCGTGGAGGTTCTTCTTCAGGAGGGGTTTAGTGGTTTTGAGCGTCGCAGCATGATGGAGAGATGGACACGAGGATTTACGTGGTTTGGGTCGTCTGAGCGTAATACCCTACGTCCACGGAGTGTTGGTTGTTCTTTGTTGCTTGAGTTTGAGGGTGGCTCGAGCCTGCAAGCTTACAATGGTGTTCGGGGATCGGAATTGGATCAAAATCCTTTTGCATGTTGGTTGTCATGTCCTTTATAGCTCAAAGCCAGACAACCTTACAAGTGGGCTGGCCTGACGGGGGGCCCCGGGTATGGGCAGCAACCCCTACTAAGGCTAGAACGCCCATTACTAGTAGTAGCGTACTTGATGAAGTCGTAGGGCGTGTTGCCTTGTCGCATCGCCATCCTTAAGTGATGCCTGACGAAGGCGGTAGGAATATGTCTTGTCCCGCGACGCTGCACTGTTGTTGCCGTCAGAGCGCCGCGCGACTGGTCTCTGCTGCCAGGCACGCCTGTACCGGGACACGCTGGATTGCTTGCCTGGGGATCATGCGAACCTTAAATGCGCGATAGGACAACACATCTTCCTCTTTACTCCTTGGCTACTTGCTTGTCGGCGCGGTGTCACACCCGGTTTTTTCGAAGAACAACCAAGTGAATATCACATGTATGCCAGGATCAGTTTCTCATATATGTGATGACAAATAGTGAAGCATCATTTATTACAAGCCAGGTGTCAAATATAAATAAGTCTTACATAGCAAATGTCTCGATGGACAATAATAAGTTCAGCATAAGTAAATAAACTAGCAGCGGAATATTATTCTTGAGGGCTCTGTCACAGGCGTTGCCCGGGGGTCTCCATGAACCTAGAAACCTTCTTCGGGTCCAAAGTCTTGGTCATTATATACCACCTCATTATCTTGACCAGAGCAGCAATATAAACCAACAAAACATGCAAGGTTTAGTACCAATGGTACTCAGCAAGTGTGGGAAAATTATATCATGCATGGCTAGAACAAGGAGAGGTTGAACTCATGGTTAAAGCACTACGTAATTAATACCTATCACCTTAGCTTATTAAGCACCTACATTACTACACAGGTGAAATGGTCCCAATCTCCTATACCATCATCATAATCAAATAACCATAACATCATTTCCAATGATAAGCTCCCCGCTTAACTTCCAAAACCATCAATCCTCTAATCATGAATAAGTCCAAGCCGCTCTTGACCGTGAGCACGGCTGTCATGACAGTTTTGACTCTGTAGAGTTTGTACCACTGTACCCACATGTAGTGATTTCATCCCCCGTTGCCGGGTGGACTAAAAGAACCTCCATTATGCCAGTGGCTACGAACCACATTCACACTTCCCAGGTGTGTAGCAAGGAGATCACTACGAAGCCTTTACAAAGGGATTCCCGACGAGCGTGGGCCCACTGAGGTTTCACCCCTAACAGCATACAAGAGACTCCAACCCCGCTGCAGTGGCCCCCTCTTGAGCCTTGCGGTTCATATGGTAGTCCAGCTGACACCTATTCCCCGCACCATCCAACACACCCATACTACGCCGAGGATACACCTAATTAATTGGCCAAGCTGCCCCATCTCAGCATGTGGTTGGCACGGTAAAGCCAGGTTACATGCTCCATGAACCGGTCCTTAGGATCCAGGCAAGTACTAAACACAAACCCGAGTCTCGTGCACCCAGCACACAACCAAAACATCCAACTTGCCTTGATCCCTACCTCTACATAACTCACAATATCTCATTCAAGAGTATGGTAAAATAAACTGATGATCTCATATCCCAAATATCCCATTCTAAGCATGGCTAAGCATATGCATAATAATAAATGACATGATAAAATAAATCCCAACCCAAGCTACAAGGAAACAAGGTGATGCAATTCTAGCGAAACTTCCTATCATGGGTTTCAAATTTAAATTGACAATGCAGATAATTCTAGCTACACATCCTAGCATAGGATCAAAGTGGTCAAGGACACTTGCCTCCTTCTTGCTGCTCTTGAAATGAATAGTCCTGATCTTGGAAAGGAATAACTTGCTCTTGAGCAGGTTCTACATCATACCATCACACATAGCAAAAGAAAAACAACAATCCATAAGACATAGTTCACACTTCCACTTCATACAAACCACACATTCATATTTATGAAAGTCATTCACCATTATATGTGTTGTGGTTACTCTATTTGTGTTGATTTGTGGCTTGCATACACTTTTAATCATGTGTATATGATTCCTACTTTGGTGTTCACATTTATACTTACATACTATATATATATGAGTTTCCAATTTAAATAAATTCCTTATATTCAACTACTACACCTTTTTACTACCAAGTATGTATGAAATATATTTTTCTTCTCCATATGTGCCTTCAGAAATTCTACCAACCCTAAACTGAATTCTTTGGATTTTAGAAACTCCATTTATCATTTACTAGTTGCTATATTTTCAGATTTATTTTCCTATGCATACATGTGTGCTTTATTATGAAATTAGTAATACATATCATCTAAACAGAATAGGTTCTGGTCCTAAATAATTTAATAACATATTTTGACCTTGGCCTCTGATGTAAACTGTTTCACAGTTATTTTCCCTATTTTCTAAAACTATTCATTACTTAAAAATGTGTCCCTAAATGTGAATAATAAATTAAACAAATTCTATTCAGCCTAAAATATGTTTTTATCTCACTCCAAAGTTTCCTAAATACTGAGAAAGTCTTTAATTAAATTTTGACAATATGCTTGTCCCACTTTTTAATTTTTAAACACTAGCCACCTATTCAATTTCCTAAATTAAATACTAAAAAGGGCTAAAAAGGTAAACTCACCCTACTGCAGGGTCTATTATATTATTTTAAGAATTTCCAGGGGTCTATCTATACTTAACAGAGGTGTTTTTCCTAATTTTTATTAAGTTCAGGGGTTAAAACTGATTTTTAAATGAATTTACATGATTTTCTGAAGTTCCAGGGGCTAGATTAGAAGTTTCCGGGGCTAGCTCTTATTTCCCGAGAACCCCAGGGGGTACCACATAAGATTTCCAGTCTTAATAACGCGGGGCTGATGTGGACCGTCCGATTTTAAACCGACGGCCTAGATTATAACATCGAACCGGTACGCGGGGATTTAAACCCTACCGTGCGATTTAAAATAAACGACGCACAAGCGGCCACGTCGCTCTGATCGAACGCGGGCGGCGCTGCCGGCGGCGCACGGCGGCGGGAAGCGGCGATCTCGCCGGAGACTTTCGGATCTTCGAGAATTCTTCCTAGAACTGTGATTTTATGGTATAGATCGGTGGAGGGGAGGTCGGGGATCTCACCTCGGGGGTTTTCTTGAGCTCGGAGGTCCTGGAAAGTGATCGGCGACGAGGTCCAAGGCGAAACCACGGTGAGGCTCGTCGGCGCTGTGTTTACGCCGCAAGTCACCGAGTTTTCTGCACCTGCAAGGTTCCCCGGAGGCGGTGGATCAAGACTAGCGAGTTAGATCGGAATTTCCGAGCTTAGATCGGTCAGAATTCGCCGGAGAAGTCTGGGTTCTCACCGGAGTAAAAACAGTCGATCGCTTGGGAAAAAGAGAACGAGGCCGGGGTTTTTATAGACGGGGGAGGGCGGCGGGGTGGTTTAGATCGTGTTTGCTTCACCCCCGAGCGAAATTCGGTTGTCATCCGCAGCAATTCCGATCGGTTTGGATTCGGGTGAGAGAGAGTCCGGCGCGGGCGCGAGGTGGAAGACGATCTGGTGGGTCCCGCCTGTCAGCGGAAGGAAGCGGCGCGCGCGGCCGCGGGCTGGCTCGGGCGCTGGTTGGGCCGGCTGGTGGGTTTCGGCCCACTGGCCGGTTTTTTTCTGTTTTCTCTTTTTCTTTTTCTATTTCTTTTCTGATTTGAGTTTAATTTGAATTTTTGCAAAACATGCAACACGTCCAAAATTTTTTAAATTTCCCTCTTAGCATGATTTAGGGTTTTAAATCAAAATTTTGGGGTGTTAAACGCGGCGTCCAGGTGGCTAGCCCCCGGGACACGCGTCGTCACCGGAGCTGTCTTGCGGAGTAGCGAAGGATCCGGAGTCGTTGGACACATGGCAATGTCGGAGCACTCCCTAGCAAGAGGGGAGGTCCGGAGCTGTCCTGCATGTGGCCGCACAGGAGCCCTCCTTCACGGGAAGGGACGCCTGGAGTTGTTGCCTACGTGACAGCACTGGAGCCCTCCCGCGCTGGAGGTCGGGCCCGAAGCCGTAGGACACGTGGCTGCACCGGAGCCCTCCTTGGCGGGAAAGGACGCCTAGAGTTGTTGCCTACGTGGCAGCACCAAAGCCCTCCCATGCTGGAGGTCGGGCCCAGAGCGGTAGGACACGTGGCACCTCCGGAGCTCTCTCCGGCGAAAGACGTGGCTCGGAGGTTCCGGACACGTGGCTGCACCAGAGCCCTCCCTGGCGGGAGGTCGGGTCCAGCACCATCGGACACGTGGCGGCTCCGGAGCCATCCTCGGCCGATAGTGAGACTCAGAGCTGAAAGTGCATCTAGGTAATCCCCGTGGATTTTGGATGATTGATGACGATAATTAAGATACTAATGAATTTTACTGAGTATGAGCACAAGTGCTCATCAAAGGAATGCATGTAGAGTCTCTCAAGAAGCAAAAAGGAAAAGAAGAATATTTGAAAGAGTAGAAAATAGAATTTTTCTATTGAGTTTTACATCTTGGAGTTGTGTAAATGATCTTCTCTTTTAGAGTGCTGGAGAATCATTAGAGAGCTTAAACTAAAGTTAGAAAGTTAGAATCGTGAGAGAAAGTAGTCATAGGTATGGCTGAAAAAGGAAGACCGGATTTGTCCGGACTACAGGTCGGACTAGTTTGTTCCTACCCGGACTACTCCGTTTTAGACCGGACAAGAAGTCTCTGAGTGAGTTCGGACATATCCGTTCTAGGCCGGACTAGTCCGTTGTCGAGTGAGTCTGAGTCATTATGAGACTAAGTCTCAGAGGGCCGGACTAGTCCGCCCGTTTGGACGGACTAGTCCGATTAAGCGGACTAAGCCGTTTAGGTCCGGAGAAGAAGTCTCTGAGTGACATCGGACTAGTCCGCTCCACAGGACGGACTAGTCCGGTCCGTTCAGACTAGTCCGATTTAGGATGGAACAAAGGTTCCTGTGTGAGCACGGACTAGTCCGAAGTTGGTTGGACTAGTCGGCAACCCTAGATTAGAGAGTTTTTAGACTAAGTCTGGTAAGACCGAACTAGTCCGCCTTTGGGGCCGGACTAGTCCGTCCTTACCAGACTAGTCCGTTCTCATACGGAACAAAGGTTCCTGACTGAGATCGGACTAGTCCGCTCTTGGCTGGACTAGTCCGGGGTTTTATGACCGTTTGAGTCCAACGGTCACTAGACTTTAGTTGGTAGTCGTGTGACGTGAGTGGTCCCTTAAGAACGGACTAGTCCGGGGTTGGGACCGGACTAGTCCGGACTTTAGTTGGTAACGGCTAGATGTCGGGATTTCTATAAAAGGAGACCCCCCCGGCTGAGAATTGAGTAGTGAACAATCCTAGCACTGAAAACTCATTCCTAGAGCTTTTCTAAGCCTCTTTCCTCACCTTCTAGACCTCTAAGATTGGATCTTAAGAAGTTTGTGGTTTTGTGAGAGGAAAGACGTGGTGAACGACGTTTGAGCTCTCGGTTTGACTCTCTTGCACTCTGATTGATAATTTGAGTTCTTGATTGTTGTATTTTGTTTCCTAGAACTGCTAGGTTGTTGAAGAGAGTTTCAAGTTGTGAGTAGCCCCTAAGAGCATTGTATTCACATTTAATTAATAGTGAAAGAGCTCGGGCTTGATCTTGGTGATTGCTCGGTGAGGGAAGGGTTAGAAAAGACCCGGTCCTTTGTGGACTCCTCAATGAGGACGTAGATTCCAGTGTGGAATCGAACCTCAGGATAAATCGTGCCTCTTGCTCACTTTACCTTCTTGCTTGATCACTTAAACTACTTGTTAAGCTTTCATCTTGATTAACACTTGTGTATTGTTCCGCTGACCTGCCATCTAATCATTCCCAACTTATTAGAGAGGTTGTTTGACTACTATACATCTTACGCTTAAACGAACTTAGAAGGAAAACCTGAAACACAATTTTCTACCTAGACCGGACTAGTCCGCCTAAGACCGGACTAGTTCGGCCTTCTTCAAGTTTAATCCGCTGTTTGCAATAGTCTCAGGTTTTATTAGCCTATTCACCCCCCTCTAGGCAACTTTCAAGAGCATGCAGACACGTGGCTGCCTCGGAGCCCTCCTTAGCAAGTGGTCGGACCCGAGGACTAGAACCATGAGTGCTCCCTAGCTAGCGGTTGGGCTCAGCCTGCAGGTTGGGTCTCTATGCTTCTTCTTTTGCTTTTACACACGGGGTACCCGGTCTTGAAGGTACCGACAGCTAGAAAGCAAGAAATCTTTTAGGGTGTACTGAAAAGAGGTAGGGATATTCTTTTAGAGTAGGCTTTTAGAGCACAACGAGTGCAGACAACCTAATGATCCTTTTATAGCTTGTTTGAATTTTGTGGCTACTAAATAATATTAATTGATTACTAATAAGAAAGAAGTCAATTTACTACTTTGAAGTATAACGAGATCTACTTAACCCTTTAATCTTTTATTTGGTCTAATTAACCTTTGTGGTGTTTTATTTATCTCAGTTTTGTGCTGCCATTTAAGAGCCCCTATAGGGACAGATTATTGCATCCGTAATACAAAAGCACAACTAGAACAAAGAAGTCATTGAATAGCTCAAACAATGAGGCAAACAAAATTGAACCATAAACAAATTTTAATCCGATATGCTCCAAGCCGTTTGGAAAAGACAAGCACAAGCAACCAAACTATGATTTTGATGCAGATGGCGGAGGGAGTGAACACAGCCTAGGTGCGAACCTTTGTGGACGTCAATATCAAGTAGCTAAAGGTAATGATTGTTTTACCCTACTTCCACCCAACAAGTGACACATATGGCATGTGGAATTAGCTAAATCACCTAAACTTTTAGTCAACATCACAATTCTAGTAAAAAACAATCCAAAGGTGAATAGTGAACCAGTTTATGAAACTCAGAGGGTTAAGTAAAAGATGGAATGGCAAAATTCATCCTCAAACTATAACGGGGAACTCGATTTCAACCTTAATTTTTCAAAAGTGTCAATTTAATCTTTGAATTTTAGATTCCAGTTCATTTCGGTCCTTTAGCCTAGTTGGTTATCCACATTCTTGTGTCACATCAGCTTTTGTGTCACGTCATTTCTAGGTTGCACATCGTATTATGTAACCGCAGAGTCTCTAAATTGTTAGTTGGTGGGTTACTAATCAAGTTGCATATTATTCCTTGATAATAATAATCTCGATAATAATAATCTCTGATGATAGATGCTTGTAACTTACTGATGCTTCTTGGCCTGCTTTAATACTTTAAATTTTGAAGAAAATGAAAGTCGGGTACGTCTAAGATTTTGCATTTTAGCCCCGTGTGTATTAGTGTGCCTAATTTATGAAGAGTTGAAACTACTCTAGCAAAAGTATAATTTTATTATTATATAGTAAATCACAGTGGTGGATCTAGAATTTTAGTTATGGGGTACAAATTTAACTATCCACGCCACCAAAGTCTAATTGGGTGTAGGAACAAAAAATAGTCACAAAATCTTCCTCTGTTTTGCTCTCCCATAAACCTAAAAGCTTTATATTTGACAAGGTTTTCTACATACATAATATGATATAGATTATATCACTTGGTAGTTTTACAAAAAATTGGGGAGACAGGTACCTCCTGCACTTGCCTAAATAAGTCCTCGGTAAATCACCTAGATTCCCTTTTTAAGACGACAAAAAATGTTGTATTTTATGAGTGAGATGGAAGGGTAGATGATGTGGTATAGAAGCTAATATGGATGGCTAGCTCGCACTACAGACAAGAACGGACCGGTTATCTAAAGTTCAAGGGCTAAATTGATCCTTTAAAATTTCAAGGACCAAATTGAGTTGTGGATGAATGTTTAAGGACCAAATTGAGTATTCCACTTAAGTAAAACAAATAAAAGATTATGGGTTCATGTGGACTCTCGACATACTGCTTGAGATGAAATCGAAAAGCATGGTGTCCTTTAAATGATAGATCTAGGATATCTATCATGGTTAATTTAGTTATTTTTAATATCAACTGAAATTTGATGATATGGAGTTTAAAATATCAATTGAAAAAATATTAGACAAAAGCATGTTTTAGTTGTCCTTTAATTCTTTTTTAAATGAAGATATCCTTTAAAATCACTGTAGAGTCATGTGAGTTGAATATAGCCTTGGCTGTTCGTGGAACAGAGGGTTCAGTAGCGTGGAGTCGTCAGCGGATGGTCTAAGCCACCTACACTTCGAGAAATCTCGGCGTTAGCTCACCGAAATCAAGATAGGATGAGGTTCTTGTTGATCAAGAACGTGGTATGTCTCACTTACGTGGAGAAGGTCAGATGCTTTTCTCGACAAAGTAACAAAGAGTCTACAATCTAAGCTACGATCTATGAAAACGAAAGAAGAACAAAAAGTTGATTGTATTGATCTGAGCTTGGCTTCTTATTTCGGCAGACGGCTGCCTTTATATAGAATCTGATTACATTCAAGAAGATTTGATCTTCTAAGTTTAAACTAGACTCATCTAATCTCTAGGACTCAATCCTATCTAAATGCACGGACGAATGTTGTGCTAGACCTTCTAGAACACTTGACATGATGACTTCTAATTTGTACAAAGTTTTGAACTCTACCGAGATCATCTAAGTTCCTTCGGCCTTTATCTTGCATTTTAGTCAGTTTATCTCGCAGCCGCAAAGTAATTGGGTCTTCTCGGGTTGATTTCCCACCTAGGCACTTGTATCTTGAGTTTTCAAGATAAGACAGGCTTCCCGCACAAATTTTCTTAAGCCTTGGGTAGTTTCCTTGCCGAAGCCTTCTGCACCTTGAGTTCTCGAGATAAAAATCCCTTTCCACCTTGTTTTTGGCTCCTGCAACTTGTAAAAAACTCAACCATTTTTCACCTCCAACACATGGCCCCCTGTTTTTAGGTAAACATGGTGTGCCAAAAAAACACCTCCAGGGCTAGGATTTATTAGATAAATCGGTTGCTTTACCTTGCAAAGCTTGGATAACTCATCCCTCTTGCCATAAACTCGGATAAATCGTTTTACGTACATTCCATTAATGGTTTTTCCTAAGTTTTCTCCTTGCAATTCTCTACGAAGTATGCATTTTCAGGGACAATACCTACAATATTGTAAGCCCCCCAGCATGGTGACCACTTGCCAAACTTCTTGTCTAGAGTTCCTAAGGGAAAAAATGTTCTCCAAACCAAGTCTCCAACCTAGAACGAATTTTCTCAAACTCTTTTGTTGTAATACTTGGCCACCTTGAGCTTTTTCTTCTCTATCTCCTTTAAAGCTTTCATTCGGCTCTCTGTGATTCCATCCAAGTTATCCATCATCAAGTCTTGATAATCCATAGCTGAAAGGTTATCTTCCTGATCCACTCGACAAGCTTTCATGCGAAGTTCAACAGGTAACATAGCCTTTTGCCCATATACAAGCTCAAATGATGTAACTTTGGTAGCACCATGTCTTGATACTCGATTAGCCCATAAGGCTTCACTCAGAGTCTCATGCCAACGTTTATGATTCTCGTTGATCTTCTTTTTTTATGAGCTTCATAAGTAATTTGTTACTAGACTCAGCTTGTCCGTTAGTTTCAGCATAATCAGGAGAATAATTCAACAACTTTATTCTAAAAGGCTCAGCAAACTCCCTAAATTGTGAGGATATGAAGGCTCCTCCTTGATCCGTGGTTAAGGTTTATGGAACACCGAATCTATGAATAATATGCTCAAGAACAAAGTTGGTTACCTCTTTGTACGTGTTATTCTTGAGTGGCACAACATTTGTCCATTTGGTGAAGTAGTCTGTGGCAACCAAAACAAACTTATGTTTCTTCGATGATGCTGGATGGATCTCCCCAATGAAGTCTAAACCCCATCCTCTAAAGAGCCAAGGCTTCACAATGGGGTGAAGCATGCTTGCCGGTGCTTGTTGGATATGTCCAAATATTTGACAAGCTTCACATCCTCTATAATACTTGAAACAATCTTCCTGCATAGTCGGCCAATAGAAACCAGCTCTCTTAGTCATCTATCTCATCTTGTGAGCCGATTGATGCACACCACAAAGACCATCATGCACCTCTCCTATGGCCTCTCTTGCCTGTTCTTTGTCCAAACACTTTAACAATAGCCCATCCAAGGTTCAGCCATATAATTCATCATTGATCAAGGTGTACCACAATATTTGATGCTGAACCATCCTATCTTTGCACGTGTTTGGGTTCTTGATATATTCAATGATCGTTGGCCTCCAATCTTCTATGTTCATCACATCAAAGTTGGCCGAATTGCTGTGCCTTATCATGTCTTCATCGCTTTTGGGCAATGTCAACCTTGTTTTTACGTGAAATCTTCCTCTTTTCACCTCATATCCCGAAGCTTGTTGTGCCAAGTCATTTGCTCTCCGGTTTTCTTCCCTTGGTATAAGTTTGGCACATAATGTATCCAAAGTTTTGATGATACCTAAACATCTTTCATGATAATCATTCAAGATACCATCATAACATTGGCTGTCTCCACTAACCTGCTAGATGACAAGCTTAGAATCATCATAAACTTAAATATTCTTGATCCCCATGTTGACCAAGTGTTCCAAACCGTTCAGCAGGGCCTCGTACTCGGCTTGATTGTTGGTGCATACAAAATTTAGTTGAATAAAGAACTCATAAACTTCTTCGGTGGGCGAAACCAATATATATATATCCAAGTCCTTGACCTCTGTTACAAACGTCTTTTTGCATTTCGGCTCTCCTCTCCTCTTCATAGCTTCAACTTTCTTTGGGTTGACCTCTATGTCGTGTTCATGCACGATGAAACCCAAAAAGCGTCCAGTAAACACACCAAATGCACATCTGAGAGGGTTCATCTTAAGATCATACACTCTCATCCTCCCAAAAGACCTCCTTAAGTCGGTCATATGGTCTTGAAACTCAGCCGACTTTACCACGAGATCGTCAATGTGCACCTCAAGAATGTCTCCCAACATGTCGTGGAAAATCAAATTCATGGCCCTTTGATATGTTGCCCCAGCATTCTTCAACCAAAAAGTCATGACAACCCACTCGAACAAACCAACAAACCTAGGGCAACAGAACACTTTCTTCGATGTGTCTTTCTAAGCCATGAAAATTTGATTATAACCAGCGTTATCGTCCAAGAAACTGATCACCTTATGCCCTAAAGCATTGTTGATCAACACCTCGGCAATAGGCATTGGATACTCATCCTTTGTTGTTGCTCGGTTCAAGTCCCGTAAGTCTATGCAAATCCTCAACTTTCCTGTGTTCTTCTTCTCTACCGGAACTATATTAGAAATCCACTAAACATACCTGCAGGGCCGAATGAACTTAGCTTCGAGTAGACGATTCACTTCTTCCTTGATCTTGTCATGGATAGCCAGGTTAAATCGCCTAAATGGTTGCTTGTGAGGCCTGAAACCTGGCTTGATCGGCAGCATGTGTTCCACGAGTTCCCGGTGTAAGGGCCTAAGTTTTTGCACACATTCAAAGTGTTCATCACACCACACACCTCTCATTTGAGGAAACTTTATGAATACATTTGAAGAGCAAGTAAACACCATCAACATGGTCATTAGTGAATAAACTCACAAAATGCAAAAGTGACATTTTCCACATGCATCATATAGGGGCTGGGCATATGAAAAGCTCCTACAACTTGCTAGGAATGCCCGTGCCAAATTTCACCCAAATCCAAAACCTCTTTGAGGTATTTTTGGGTATAACTAGAAAGGGGTTAGTTTGAACCCAAATTCAAATTCAAACTACTTCCATCCCATATGTTCAAAAGTGGGAGGCATATTCTTACGCAGCACATTTTTGTGAGGTCACACACCAATTTTCACTTCATTTGGAGTTAATCTTGACATGAGCTAAGTTTAGCAAATTCAAACTCAAATTGAATTTCAAACTGCATGTGTGCTGAAAAATTATTCAAACACTTCACAATTTGAATTCTATCAACTTCAAATGGGCATTTGGTAGATAATTCAAATTCTAAAGGGTACTAGTGGGATTACTGTTTGTAGTAGTGGGAGGAAGTTAATTTCAGAGGTTAAAAGGGGAGTGGGACCCACATGTTAGCCTCACTATCGAATCCAACCGACTGAAGGCAGGGCACTCGGTTTCTCGGGCTTCATCCGAGCGCGCCGCCGAGCTGATCGCCGGGACACCTCCTGCTCGGTCTGAGCTGTGTCAACCGACGTCACCCCCTCCCTCTTATCTTCGCAGTTGAGCCGACCCAAGGCAGCACCGATCAGTCTTCGCCTCTCACGCAAGAAAAACACTGCCTCGCCGCCGCTCTCTCGGAATTAATCGAAGAGCCAACGATCACAGCCTCCCCACTCCCTCCAAGCTGCAAAATGGTACTAGAGACTCTCCTCTTCCTTCCCCGTCGTAGGAACTAGCCGAGTTTGGTTGATCTTGCCCCACACCGAAAGATTTTCCGGTGACCTGAAGTTTTTCGTACTTCGGGCTCCCATGGACAGCCCAAACGGGAAGGTGTCACGCCCAAGCTAAGGCGTCCCCGGACGTGTTAGGGTCTGGTGTTGCTCACCCCCAAACCACAGCCCGAGTGTTTGATCACTGGTGACGAATTTCAGTTTTCCCTTTCATTCGGCGAAGACCGACATTCGGGTGCGGATCTGCCAAATTCTCGTTCCATAGTTGTTTAGAGATCCTCAAACTGCACCTACACGAGCTAGGCTTGGTAGCGATCAACTTTCCTTCGCAGTCCTAGCAAGAAAATCTTGGTAGACCGGCCATTTCTAGCTTTTCTACCAGCGCTAATGGTTGAAGCCGTCGGACGCACGGTGAGAGCTCACCAAGGACCTCTCCCGAGCTGCCTCGAGCCCATGCCAAGCTTCGCTAGGGTGCACTGATGCTCTACGACCGATAGCTCGATCTTTTGGGGTGCTAGGAAGTCCGGTCGATACGGCCGAAGTTCTTCCGAAGCCGCCACTCGTCGCCGGCCATGTTCCGGTGATTGTCACGTCAAGTTGAGCCCGCCACCGTGTTCCCCGTGTGGGATTAGGCAGAGGTGGCAAAGATAGTGGAGTTTGGCACACGGCAAAAGCCCTCCGGCGAGGGGGGCGGCGGTCGAGCGCGGGAGGCCGGAGGTAGACGAAGCTTCCGGTCCCACGTGTCAGCGGCCGATAATTTAAACCGAGGATTAGCTGTGGCATCGGATCGGGTGTGGCTGCATGAGAAATACTCCGTAGCCCCATGTGTCGGCCGCTGAGGAGTTGACACATAGCCCCGGTCCCACGCACAGCGATTTAAACATTTCCCCGATTTTCAGATTTAGTTCAAACTTCAAACTCACATAACTTTGGCTAGGAAACACCAAATCAAGTGAACCAAATTTTATTAGATTCAGCTCTGTGAGTACTTTCCAACAAATCAAGTTTCACTTGAAAATCCTTAGTTCTCTAGAATTAATTCTTCAAATTTTAAAATATTTAGAATTTTAACTGAAGAACCCTTTGGAAGAAAATTCTGAAATTTTGCTAGGATGTTCACCAAACTATACCTGAGCTACCATAAAAATTTCAGATCCATTTGAGCTGATTTGATCCACCTAATGGTGTGATTAATAAAATTGTTCCGTAGAAAATGAAAAATGTCCAGGAACATTTTTTCAGAATTTCTCTAAATTTGTTTAGCTCATATCTTTAGCTAGGGACCTTCAAATTAAGTGAAACCATTTCCATTATAACCCTATGAAAATCTAGTTTTCAGAAAGTCATGGCTTGTTCCATAAAAATCCCTAGAACACTCTAGGAGCTCCAATTAAAGCCAAGTACATAATTATTGTGGAGGGCTCAAATGAGCTTTGCTACAAATGAAACTTGGCCAAGCCTCTGTTTAGGTTATATCCAAACCACAGTAAAAATTTCAGAGTCATTAGGTCTGTCTAGCAAAACTTATCGTCTTCACAAGTTTAACTTCAGTTCAAATGCATTTAAATTGACACATATTTGTATTTATCATATTTAGTCGCTAAGGTTGAGGAGGAACCCGAAGTCTTAGAGTTCGTCACTCTAGAGGAACAGCTAGCCTACGACCAAGAGCAGCAAGGCAAGCTCCGGTTTGTATTAATTATTTTTACAAATTTTACTATTTTGAGAACTTACTTTAGCACCCACTTAATCTTTACATTAGAGTCTTGTATTAAAACCCAAATGCATAGCCAAGAAAACCCTAGGTTGGGATTAGGTTTGAAAACCTTGTTAGCTACTGCAATGCTAAGATAGTGTAGGATTTGGTACAAGTCGATTAGTTGGAACTACTCGCGAGAATAGGCTAGAGGCACATTGCTCGGGTAAAGATAGCAAATGAAACACATGGCAAGAAAAATGAGACCGAGCGGAGAGTAAGGGCAGCAGGACTTTGGGGCCTGGGTGCCATAGCTCTGCTTGTGTCAATTGAGGACCGAGCCGTGTGCGGGCCTGTTGAACAAGCTAGAACAGTTCTGAAGACCTATCGGCTATATGGGAACCGGGAAACTGATGTAACTCGGGTAGCTGGGTGTTGAGGCATAACTGGTCGTTCAGAGGGTAGGTTGAGAGCTCAAGGTGCAAATCAGTTGGCGGCACCACGGATGCGCGCGCAGAGACCTCTTGCTCGGGGCGATCAGACCGGTTTAACATTTGGCTGACGGGTGAAATGTGGTTGCGTACGACATCCGTGATGGTTGTTGTAGGCAACATCGAGTACGTGTGTATGTGACGGGTTATTCGGGTAACCTTGCAGTTGTAAATAGATTATAATCGCCGTCCCTCGCGGTCAGTGAGTACCTATTGTTCACTGTATCGTGACGTAGAAAGAACAGGCTAGATACATGTTAAAATGTTGCTGATTGAAAGATGGACTTTGATTGTTAATGATTTGCTGTAGTTTAGAGCTAATTAAAGTTCCTTCAACCTTGGGCAAAGTACATGAGAGAAATGCGTTTCTTGTTTGATTGCGGCCCTCTGCCTTAGTGTGAGGTTCTCCATAACTTGTTGCTAAAACTTGAAAGTAAGATTCAAATAAATAGGCAGGTCCTTTTGTAACTTACCTTCCTAGCTCTTATTGCAATTCTAGCATATAGAGTTACCTGTTTAGGTGAGACGGGTCAGTCTTGCTGAGCCTAGGTGCTCACGCTTGCTATATGAGTAGTTTTGCAGGTTAATCTCGGTGCTTATGAGAAGGTTGTCCGCTGAGACTCGGAGACTTCCGAGTCATTTAACACGTGGAGAACCTAGCCGCTGCCGTATGACTTCGTGTTGCTAGCGAGAAGAGTCAGCGAGCTGGACATCTTCTCGAGTGCTTAGTAGTTATTCGACGTGAGATGATTATAGTCTTCCGCTGTAGTTAATTAATGTAAATTATTTACAAAGAAACATTTGTAAGCCTCCGCTTTTGATTTATGTAATACATGTTCCCTTATATGTGTGTTGTTTGGTGCCGCGTATCACGGCACCACCCAATGCGATTCTCGGGGGAGTGACACGACCCCGTGCATGAACGGGTGGTCGGGTCCCTCTCAGCATGGTATCAGAGCCGCATTGGTAATAGCGCACGGAATAAGGATGGTATTACGATAAAAACTTAGGATATGGTACTAGGCCCACATAAGGACTACTATTAGTATAATATGAAGGTGGCGACCTAACTTATTTGCTATGTTGGAAAATCGTGCATCTCAGGATGTTTTGTCTTGGGGGGTGCACGTAAGCGCTGTCCACCAGTGCGCACAAGCTAAAGGGTGGAGCCCCACGGGTGGCAGGTAACCCGGCCTGCTTTGATATCCTCTACGACTCTTCATGTCGTTTGGGGTATTCGAGCAATGCCTTTCCCTGGCGTGCTTCGGGCAAGTTTGGGAGACTCCGTCATGTGTTCAGTAACATGAACACGTAACTCAAGGCATGTTTGGCTTGAGAACACCCGTGCGAGTGATGACGGACGGGTGTATGAACTGTATGGATACCGGACTCGGTGTGCAGCCGGGTCTGACGATTGTGTGTATCTTATGCAGGTGCTAAACACAAAAACCATAGTCCAAGTAGAACACGTTTGCGAGTGACCTTTTTAGTTCCACCTAAGGATACGGATCTCCCGGTATAATCCAGTTATGATTTTCTTTTGTGAGACAACATAGTACCGTCATATGTCTTACGGTGCATCACCACCATACTATACTTTATGACTTCTTTCCTATGAAGAAATCATTCATGTCTAACTTTTTACTAAAAATGGAAGTTGGAAAACACATATTAGTTAATGAACTCCTCATTTGAACCAAGCTTCAAAGGGGAGAATTGATAGGTTTCTATGTTTATCAAAAACAGAGTGCTCTGTTCTGGCAGAAATTTTTGCTGGACTTTGACAGAGCATAAATCTGAGAATTTTGACCGAATGGAGGTGTATGATACAGTTCTGGAAAGTTTTTTAATTTATCTACAACTTCTTTCTAGAACTCCAGAGCAAAATCACACACCAAATTGGCTGAATGTCAAGTTGAATGCAAACTGTTCAGAAAACAGGACAACTACAAACCTTCCTAGATGTTTCTGTATAACACTTATAACTTTCTGTAGAAAAATCCCTAAGTAGCCTATGATATACCTTTGAAAAGGTTATGAATAGTACAACATTGTTGTAGTTCAAAGTTTGTTCATACTCTTATTGTATTTGCATATACAACTGTGATAAAACCAGCCACATACAAAGGAGATGCTGGCAAATTTTATCTAGGAATTCTGTCAACTTTGAAAAATCATAACTTTTGATCCATAATTTATATAGAGGCATGTTAATACTCGTTGGAAATATATTGAAGTTAACTTTAAATTTGGTATACAACTTGAGTTATGAAAATGCTTCTAACTGGATCAAAATCTGGATTTAATGCATGAAGGTCTGTATAGAGAAAAGGAAAAATGAGTGATATCGTGCAGGCTAGTACAAGTTATGTGCCGCAAAAGTACCGGTTGGTGTTCCAAACGTAATTCGGTGAAATGGAGGCCCCTGTACGATTAAGTCCTCAGAGGTTGATTGCTGGTCATGTACCACAACTTGCACCACCTCTAGAGCAGCAGCATCAGACGGTTGTTTGTACTCCATCATTGCAGCTATATGTATCTAGCGTCCAACCTCAAGTTAGCGAAGAGCCAGAGAGACATCTGTGCTCCATTGTGGTCGGACGGGCCATTATGCTAGGTATTGTCTGGAGGGAATTCAAGGATGCGGGTCATCGTACTTTCAATGTTCAGACCCGTACCGATATCTGCAGAAAAGAGGGCAGACAAGGGGCAACATTCACTACATAGTGAGTGATGATGTTCCGGAAGGAGAAGCCACGTTAGCAGAGATGTTTTTTCTGAATTAGCTACCGGTATTAATTCTATTTGACTCCGGTGCCACACCTAGCTTTGTTAGTCAATCTTTTGTGGCTCAACATCAGCTCCATACCACTTTTACAAAGAGGCAATACCTCATATCTTCGCCGGGGTAGCATTACAAGAAGTGATGTTTTCTTCTGAGCACCTCTTTGTTTGCGGGTTAGATTATAACCCATGACCCTCCTTATTCTCGGGGTCTGAAGATCGGCATTATTGTGGGGATGTCGTGGTTGAATTACCACAATGCGGTTCACAACATTAGTTTTCAAACCGTTAAGCTCAACACCACACAACATGGTCTTCATACATTATTTCTGGGCGCCAGTCAGCAACATATTGCAATATTGAACCACTCAGAAACTGTTAAGATAGAGGACAGTCCGGTGGTACGTAAAAGATTATTCTTCAGCACATAGTGTCTGCTAATAAAATTGTGGGTGGCCCCGGAATCAAATAACACGAAAGTGGGCTGTTCGTGTAACGTGAACATGCCCGCTAAAACTGGTTCACCTTTTGCAATGTCCTCAATAGCAGCATAGTTAACCCTGCCAGCTTTTGAAAGATTCTTCTTTGAAAGTTCATGGTGCTGATCTGAGCATTGATGAGACGACACACGAGTGTGGCTCTGCTCAGCTCCACGACGGTTTCGTGCTGCAGAAATTCTCAGCTCTCTACTAACACGAGGTGGAGATAATTCGTGCGTAGCTGGTGGTGGTAGGGTTGCACGAATTATTTCTGACTGCTGCTGTTGAGGTGGAGGCTCATAAGTGATCAACTCCAGCCGTGGTTGTGAGAGTTGCATCACAGGCTGAATTTGTTGCCTAACTGGCAAGCAATACTGCATTCGATAGTTCGGAGGAACCTCGCTATCACTGTCCGGCGTTATACTCCTTTTTAGAGGAGCCAGTTCAGATCATTGATGAAAAGGCCCGAACCACACGCAATCGTACATTGTGGTTCTACAAAGTTCTATGGAGTAATCACCCCGTAGACGAAGCGACATGGGAGAGCGAAGGTTTTCTTCGCGCCAACTACCCCGACTTTTTCGCGTCGCATATACGGTAGTTTTCCACCGCCCTCTCTCTCATTTTCACCTTATAATCTCTGGACGAGATTCTTTTAAAGGGGAGGAATGTAAGGACCTAAGTTTTTGCACACATTCAAAGTGTTCATCACACCACACACCCCTCATTTGAGGAAACTTTATGAATACATTTGAAGAGCAAGTAAACACCATCAACATGGTCATTAGTGAATAAACTCACAAAATACAAAAGTGGCATTTTCCACATGCATCATATAGGGGATGGGCATATGAAAAACTTCTACACCTTGCTAGGAATGCCCATGCCAAATTTCACCCAAATCCAAGACCTTTTTGAGGTATTTTTGGGTATAACTAGAAAGGGGTTAGTTTGAACCCAAATTAAAATTCAATCTACTTCCATTCCAAACTATCAAAGCCTCTCCACTCCCTCCAAGCTGCAAAACGGTGCTAGAGACCCTCCTCTTCCTTCCCCGTCGTAGGAACTAGCCTAGTTTGGTTGATCTTGCCCCACACTGAAAGCTTTTCCAGCGACCTGAAGTTTTCCACACCTCGTGCTCCCGTGGACAGCCCAAACGGGAAGGTGTCACGCCCAAGCTAAGGCGTCCCTGGACGTGTTAGGGTCTGGTGTTGCTCACCCTCGAAACACACCCCAAGTGTTTGATCACCGGCGACGAATTTCAGTTTTCCCTTTCATTCGGCGCAGACCGACATTCAGGTGTGGATCCACCAAATTCTCGTTCCATAGTTGTTTAGAGATCCTCAAACTGCACCTACACGAGCTAGGCTTGGTAGCGATCAACTTTCTTTCACGGTCCTAGCAAGAAAACCTTGGTAGACCGATCATTTCTAGCTTTTCTACCAGCGCTAATGGTGGAAGCCGTCGGGCGCACGATGAGAGCTCACCTAGGGCCTCTCCCGAGCTGCCTCGAGCCCATGCCGAGCTTCCCTAGGGTGTACTGATGATCTACGACTAATAGCTCGATCTTTTGGGGTACTAGGAAGTCCGGTCGACACGGCCGAAGTTCTTTCGAAGCCGCCACTTGTCGCTGGCCATGTTCTGGTGATTGTCACATCAAGCTGGGCCCGACACCGTGTTCCCCGTGTGGGATTGGCAGAGGCGGCAAAGGTCGTGGATTTTGGCACACGACAAAATCCCTCCGGCGAGCACTCCGGCGAGGGGGGCGGCGGTCGAGCGCGGGAGGTCGGAGGTAGACGAAGCTCCCGGTCCCATGTGTCAGCGGTCGATAATTTAAACAAGGGATTAGCTGTGGCACTGGATCGAGTGCGGATGCGTCCGAAATACTCCGTAGCCCCGTGTGTCGGCCGCTGAGGAGTTGACACGTAGCCCCAGTCCCACACGCAGCGATTTAAACATTTCCTCGATTTTCAGATTAACTTCAAACTTCAAACTCACATAACTTTGGCTAGGAAATGTAAGGGCCTCAGTTTTGACACATGCTTGAAGTGTTCATCACCACACACACACCTCATTTGAAGAAAGTTGATGAACACATTTGAAGAGCAAGTAACCACCATCAACATGCTCATGAGAGAATAAACTCACATATTGCAAAAGTGGTATTTCCCACATGTAATATATAGGGGCTGGGCATATGAAAAACTCCTACACATTGCTAGGAATGTGCATGCCAAGTTTCACCCAAATTCAAAACCTTTTGAGGTCATTTTGGGCATAGCTAGAATGAGGGCAGTTTGAAACTACATTCAAATTCAAACTGTTTTTATCCCATGAATTAAAAAGTGGGAGACATATTCTTACTCAGCACATTTTTGTGAGCTCACACACCAATTTTCACTCAATTTTGCGTTGATCTTGACATGAGCTAAGTGGGGCAAATTCAAACTTTATTTGAATTTTAAACTGAACATGTGCTGAAATTTATCCAAACCAAACCCAATTTGAATTCTAGTCAATTCAAATGGCTCAAAGGTTGATAATTCAAATCACTAGGGGCTTTGTGGGGATTACTGTTTACAACAGTGATAAGGAGTTAATTTCAGAGGTTAAAATTGAGGGTGGGACCCACATGTCATAGAGATAAGAGTGAAGACTTGCACACAAAGTCACAGCCTCGGTGGGAAATTCCCCTGAGCAGCTGCCGGCTGTGCCACCGAGAAGCAACCGGCGCCACCAGCTGCTTCTCCCTTCACGCGCTGGCGCCCAGGGCGGTCTGCTCGCGCCCCCACGCGACCGTCACCGCCTCAGCCAAGTGAAGGCCCGAGGCCTTCTTATCCTCGCGGGCGACACCGGGCGGCGCCATTCTTCTTTTCCCCGAGCTTGCGCTCGATCGGGAAAACACAGCAAACAATCGCATCCTCGCCTCCCGAGTTGCTAGGCAACACGCTGAGCTCAAGCACCACCCTCCCAACGCCTGAACCACCGGGTTTCGGCCCCTGTTCCCGTGATCAACGACGACCGCCGCAACTTAGCTGAAGGATAGCGATCGGTCTCACGTGGGCAGCACACCACAGCTACTTTCACAGCCTAGCAAGGGCAGAAAAAGGAGCGCACAGACTCCACGCTCTTTCGGCCTGAAGCTCAAGCCACGCCGTGCACTCCCGCTGGCGAATTCCGAGAATTTGCTCCGGCGACCTCAGCCCGAGCTTCCGGTACAGTTCTTTAAAATTCTCCTTCTCTGTCCCTCCTTGAGTCATCAAATTTTGCACACATATGCTGGATTAGCCGGCGATCAAATCTCCTTTAGCATCCATCGCATGAGAACGCCTCGGAGAGGCGGGATTTAAGCTCTATTCGGAGTGTCCGCCGCGGAACCATTCGGTCGCACGGTGAAACCGTATTTACGGTGGCTTCCGAGCTACTCTGAGGTCATGTCGAGCTTCCTAGAGCTGCGCTGGTGATGTAGAGCCCATCGGCGCAAGCGATGGCGGGCTAGAGACCTCGGACAACGGTGCCGAACCACAGCAGTAGCCGCCGCACGTCGCGGAGCTGGTTCCGGCCACCGACGTCCCAAACAGAGCCCACCAACGTGTTCCTCGATGCCCTAAACCCTCTGGCGGCGAGTCTCTGTCTGGGCGGCGGCCGGGAACGCCAGTCCGGCGAGCTCTGGGTCTGCTCCGGCGAGGGCAGGCGGCGCGGGCACGAGGGCGCGTCGGGAGGAAGACGAAGCCGGCTGGCCCACGCGTCAGCGACATAAAAATTTAAATCAGGATCGGGTGCAGCTGGGATCCATTGTGCTGGCGTGCAGGAACCCTGCGGACCACGGTGTGCCGACGCCTCAGCACGCGACACTTGTCCCCGTGGCCCACCCGCAAGTTTAAACTTTTTCCTGATTTTCAGATTTCATTCAAACTTCAAATCCTCATAACTTGGGCTAGGAAACTCCAAATTGAGTGAACCAAATTTTGTTGGATTCAGCTCTCTGAGCACTTTCCAGCAAATAAAGTTTCATTTCATGAAAATCCTTATTTCTCCAGAATTAATTCCTCAACATTTAAACTGTTGTGGAATTTTAACTGGAGAATGCATTGGAGGAAAATTCGGAAATTTTGCTGGGATGTTCACCAAAATATCCCTGACCCACCATAAAAGTTTCAGGTCCATTTGAGCTCATTTGATCCACCTAATGGTGTGATTAGTGAAACTGTTCCAGAGAAAATAGAAAATATTTAGAAACATTTTCAGAATTTTCTCTGAAATTGTTTAGCTCATATATTTAGCTAGAAACCTTCAAATTAAGTGATACCAACTCCATTACAACCCTCTGAAAATCTAGTTTTCATAAAGTCATAGTTTGTTTCATGAAAATCCTTAGAACACCCTAAAAGCCTTCAATTAAGGTCAAGTACATAATTAATTGTGGGGGGGCTCAATTGAGCTTTGCTGCAACTAAAACTTGACCAAATCTATGTTTAGGTTGTAACCAATCCACAGTAAAAGTTTCACAGTCATTGGGTCTGTCTAGTAAGAGTTATAGACTTCACAAGTTTAAATTCAATCAAATGCATTTAAATTAATACATATCCTTGTATATCATGTAGTCGCTAAGGTCGAGGAGGAACCCGAAGTCCTAGACTTTGTTACTCCGGAGGAGCAGCTAGCCTACGACCAAGAGCAGCAAGGCATGCTCCGGTTTGCATTAACCTTTTTATAAAATTTTTATTGTTTTGAGCACTTACGTGAGTATTATGATTCCTTGCATTATAGTCTTGTTTGGAAACCCAATTGCATAGCCAAGAAAACCATGGGTTGGGTTTAGGATTGTAAAACCCGTTAGCTACTGCAAAGCTAAGTGAGGATAGGAATCAGTACAAGTCGAGTAATTAGAACTACTCGCGGGCATAGGCTAGAGGCACTCGACTCGGGTAGAGATAGCACATGATACACATGGCAAGAAAGATGAGACCGAGCGGAGAGTAAGGGCAGCAGGACTTTGGAGCCTGGGTGTTGTAGCTCCGCTTGTGTCGATTGAGGACCGAGCCGTGTGCGGGCCTGTTGAACAAGCTAGAACAGTACCGAAGACCTACCGGATATGGGAACCGGGAAACCGATGTAACTCGGGTAGCTGGGTGTTGAGGCATAGCTGGTCGTTCAGAGGGTAGGTTGAGAGCTCGAGGTGTAAATCGGCTGGCGGCACTGAGATGCGCGTGCAGAGACCTCTTGCTCGGGACGATTGGACCGGTTCAACATTTGGCTGACGGGTGAAAGGTAGTTGCGTACGGCGTCCGTGATGGTTGCTGTAGGCAACATCGAGTACGGGCGTACGTGATGGGTTATTCGGGTAACCCTGCAGGTGTAAATCAATTATAATTGCTGTCCCTCGCGGTCAGTGAGTACCACTTGTTCACTATACTGTGACGTAGAAGGAACAGGCTAGTTACATGTTAAAATGTTGTTGATTGAAAGATGGACCTTATTGTTAATGATTTGTTGTAGTTCAGAGCTAACTAAAGTTCTTTTCAACTTTGGGCAAAGTAAATGAGAGAAATGTGTTTCTTGTTTGATTGCGGCTTTCTCATGTGCCTTAGCGTAAGGTTCTCCACAACCTGCTGCTAAAACTTGAAAGTAAGGTTCTACTAATTAGGCGAGTCCTTGCAAATGATTTTTACCTCATGTACCCTATCAATCCATCATGTAGAAGTTCCATGTTTAGGAGAGACGGGTCAGTCTTGGTGAGCCTTCGTGCTCACTGCTTGTGTTTGAAGCTTTTGAAGGGTTCTATGAGGAAGGGGCTCCCGAAGAGGAGACGGAACCCCAGGAGGGGAACCCCGTCGAGTGGGAGCCGTGCACGCCGCAGAGTTAGTGTGCGTGTGTGCTAGCAAGGACACGTTCACGGGCTGAACGTGAACTTGATGCGTAGTCTACGCCCGTGAGTGTAGACTGGACATATTTTGATGTAAAAATGTTCATAAACCACTTTATGTAATAAAAGTTCTGCTTCCGCTTTCTACCTTTGATGTGTGTTATCCGGTGCTGTGAAACGCAGCACCCCTCAGCGTGATCCTGGCTCGACAAGACCGTGGGGTCGTGTCAGCGTTGGTATCAGAGCTCGCTTGAGGTTTAACGCACTACAAAGGTCATCTTTTTCAAAAATCCAGTGAGGAACGAATTAGTAGCCCATATAAGGATGTTATTAGCGTATAGAAAGTGGCATACTAACCTATTTGTCTATGTCGGAAAATCATGTATCTCGGGACGTTTATGTCTTGGGGGGTGCACGTAAGCACTGTCCACCAGTGGGCACAAGCTGAAGGGTGGAGCCCCACGTGTGGCAGGTAACCCGACCCGCTTTAATATCCTCTACGACTCTTCATGTCGTCTGGGGTATTCGAGCAACGTCTGTCCCTGGTGTGCGTGGTGCAATTTGGGAGACCCCGTCACGTGGTCTGAAACGTGAACACGTAACTCAAGGCGTGTTTGGCTTGAGAACATCCGGGCGAGTGATGACGGCCGGGTGTATGAACTGTATGGATACCGGGCTCGGTGTGCAGCCGAGTCTGACGATTGCTTGAGTTTCTGCAGGTAGTATAACCACAAAACGGTAGACGTGTAGCATCCGTGTGCGAGTGACGTTTAGTGCCACTGAACTAACGAAACCGGCTAAGTCCGGTATAGATTTTTCTTTGTGAGGACGTAGTACCGACATGATTTGGTGACGCATCGACGTCACACCCCACTAAATGAACAACTTCATTGTAAAACTTGAAGGTTTTGATCCAAAGCACTAAAACTTGATCTAACTCTTTCCCTTAATCAGGATATTCAAAGTTAACAAGTTTTCAACTTATAGGATGCTAAGGACAGAGCACTCTGTTTTCAGCTGAATTAAGGCTGAAGTTAATCAGAGGTTAGAGATTGGTTTATTTCGAGGTTGGGGTCATATGATACATTTCTGGAAAGCTTTGGAAGAGTTTTACAACTCTTCTGTTGAGGTCCAGATGTGTTTCATCCCTTAACCAATCGAAAAATGCAGTAGAGTTGAAACTGTCCAGAAAACAGGGCAGAGCCAAGACTCTCTGTAAACTCTCTGTAAATTGAGTATAACTTCCTGCATAAAAATCCAAAAATTAGAAAATGAGGTATTTATGGAAGGCTTATGAGATGGGTTACAACTTTGTAACAGAAAGTTTGGTCAGATTGGGAGCAGAATTAACTGGGATTCTTGGATCAAATCAGTACCTAAAACAGGGGGGTGCTGTCCAATTTTCTCCAGAAATTTTGTTAACTTTGACATCTCATAAATTTTGAATCAAGATAGATCTTAGGCCAAGCAAATACTTTCTGGAAAGCTATTGAAGTTAGTTTTAACTTTGATGTTGAGCTACAGAATTAGTTTTGCCTTTAGCATGGCCTAAATCAAGTTGAAATGGAAACTGGTCTGGGCTGTTATGTTGGACAGCAGATCAACAGTCAAATTTGTTTAAAATTTGAACTATGTTTCCAAGTTTTATGGATTCAATGACATGTCTTATGTTATAACTCAATGGTTTACTGTTTAAATAAATACTTGACATTTCTCAAATATATTTTTACAGATGACAGCAGATAAATAGTTGGAGAACGGGTGGGTGGTGTCCCACTGTTCTCACCGCAGCGGCTATCCGGAAGCATTGAGGCAGATGCTTCAATATTTCGGGTACAACCAGATGCCGCAGTACTTCGCCAAGGAAGAAGGCGAGGAGGGGAACAAGACGTGGAAAATCCATGTCAAATTCCCGGCAGGACCTGCGCCACCCGGTTGGGTGCCGTTCACCGTCACGGTGAGAGGTAGGCAACCGGAAGGGATGTGACAAGTGGCAGCCCGTGACACCATGTCACGTTTCTGCCAACTTCACGTGAGAGCGATGGAGGGAACTCCATACGCGCTCTTCTGGTGGAGGGACGGGCTCATCATGTGTGGGAAGGGAGGTACTGGGAGGCAGCCGATCCGGGTTGCCCAAGGTACAGCCCCGCGGAGGCAAGCCTTAGCCTCCAGTTGAGGGCGGGGAATGCCGTGATGGACAGCCAAGCTGTTCAGACGGAGCATCTCGCCTCGAAGCTCAAAGAAAGTACCAGCCGTGGAGACCATTTCGAGAGTGCCCACAGTGCACTCCGCAATGTGCTCCTTCTGACGATCAAGCGACTGAATGAACAGCATAATCAATTGCATCGTCTGAAGAAGGCGAAGAAGAAAAGTCGTGTCGACATCGCGGCGTTGCAAGAGCTGGTGCAGACTCTAACCCAGCAGAATGAGGACCTTGCTCAAGAGCGGGATGGCGCTATTGAGGAAGGGCAAGGCTGGGAAGAGGACTACAACCAGGCCATGGACGAGGTGCATGCATTGCAGGACCTCGTACCTCCGGTATTGGGCATACCGGTGGTCTTGGGCCTTCCAGCAATGGGAGAACCCGAGATGGGAGAAGAGGTGGTAGATCCAGAGCCACCAGGAGAGGTACCGGAGGAGGACGACCCGCAGGAGGTCGAGTTCTACTCCGAGTAGGGGGTTACAGTTGTCAAGTAGGGCAGCTAGAGTAGTGTAACCCAACTTTTGTAATCAGTGACATGCCGTGTAGACAGTAGCGTATGTATAGGTAGTGACGACATGAGCACGACTTCTCGGAGAACTGAGAATAATGTATCTTGTATAAAGTTATGCTTTATCAATATATGTGAATGTTGTGCAAATTATTCATGTGTCACTTTAATACCTACTGTTGCATATGGAATTTTAAGTATGACATGTGCTAATCGCTGCTGTTTTGAATTTCAGAATGACTCGTACTCGTGCCAACCCGGACGTTGGGGTTACCAGCCAAGGGGGAGAGACCTCCCAACAGCCTCCCGAGGACTCCTCGGGACAGCAGCAGCAACAGCAGCAACAACAAACACCGCCACTGCCAACGGTTACATTGGCCGACATCGTCGCGGCAATGGCGGGTTCACATCAGCAGCACACGGAGTTACTGCAAACCCTTATCGCTAATACATCTCGCCCAGAGAGACATCAAGACCGTGAGGAGCGTCAACAGAGCTCCTACTCCGACTTCCTAGCGACTCATCCCCCGGTATTCTCAAGGGCGGATAACCTCTCGACGCGGACAACTCGCTCCGTGCAATAGAGATGAAGTTCGGGCTGCTCCAGATAAGCGAGCAGCGCAAGACTCAGTTCGCGGTCCAGCAGCTCCAAGGATCCACGAGCGCGTGGTGGGCAAACTTCTGTGCTTCACAGCCCACCAACCGAGTAATGACCTGGATGGAGTTCTAGACGGCCTTCAGGGCCTATCACATACCGCTAGGTCTGATGAAGAGGAAGACGCAGGAATTCCTGCACCTGCAGCAAGGGAGCCGGAACGCGCTGGAATACTCCAGGGCGTTCAACGATCTCGCGCTCTATGCGTCGTATCACGCTGATACCGACGAGAAGCGGCGGGACCACTTTTACCAGGGGCTTAACCCGTTCCTGAAGGACAAATTGGCGATGTTCAATCGCGGCAGCCTCAACGACATCATTGATGCTGCAATTGTCCAGGAGGACTCCAGCAAGGAGTTGGTGGCGGCAGAGAGAAAGCGAAGCGCGCTGCAAAGTAGCGGAGAAGGAGGCGGTCCTTCTCAGAAGTTTCGGATGGTGAATCGCCCACCATCAAGTCCACGCTGGCAGCCACCATAGAAGTCGATGCCGTTCCGTAGTCGGTCGTACTCTTCACCGGCATTCAGGACGGCACTGCCAGTACCACCTCTGCAACCACAACAGCAGCAGCGGGCGATGCGGCGTGCGTATGCACCTCAGCAGCGCATGCCGGGCTTTCATCCCCCGAGCACCACACGAGCAGCGGCCACATGTTACAAGTGTGGTCGTCCAGGACACTTCGCCAGCAGTTGTCCAAAGAGGCAAGGCAGCGGAGTTGCACCGCAGTTTTCGGGGAGGAATCAACCCCGGAACCCTACGAATGCGCGGCGGGCAAACCCTAGGCCCGGTACTATCCACCAGCTTGCCATAGAGGGCGTGCCGGAGGGTGAGCCAATCCTTGCGGGTATGTTCCAACTCCACCAGCATCCCGCCATAGTATTGTTTGGCCACGCATAGCTTCATTAGCCAAGCTTTCATTAATAAATATAGCTTGCAAATACTACCTACCGATAGTCCTTATGTGATCTGTTCACCGGCTGGGAAAATTTCAGCAAGCATGATGGTCCCAAAAGCGCCATTGTGCTTAGAGGGTAGAGTCTACCCCACGTCTCTCATAATCCTAGAGGGACAAAAGGTCGATGTCATTCTAGGGATGTCGTGGTTAACCCGCCACGGCGCTGTTTTAGACACCGTCCTCCGAATCGTGCATTTGAATTCAGAAGTGCACGAATCTTATTCTTTATTTCTGGATAGTCCAGAAATAAAACTTTCAAGCGTCTATCAGTCCACAACCATCAGATTGGAAGATATTCCAGTGGTCCAAGAGTTCCCTGACGTGTTCCCGGAGGATTTACCGGGGATGCCGCCCGATAGAGAGGTGGAGTTCAAGATTGAACTTGCACCGGGAACCATGCCAATATCCCGAAGGCCATACAAGATGGCACCCAAGGAATTGGCTGAGCTGAAGACTCAGCTAACGGACCTGCTGGAGAAGGGTTTTATTAGGCCAAGCTCCTCGCCATGGGGCTGTTCGGCATTATTCGTGAAGAAGAAGGATGAGACGTTGCGGCTTTGCATGGACTATCGTCCATTAAATGCCGTAACCATCAAGAACAAGTACCCGTTGCCACGGATCGACATGTTGTTTGATCAGTTGGTCGAAGCAAAGATCTTTTCCAAGATGGACTTAAGATCCGGGTACCATCAGATTAAGATAAGGGTTGAGGATATTCCAAAGACAGCATTCTCGACGAGGTACAGACTTTATGAGTACCTGGTCATGTCCTTCGGCCTCACTAACGCTGCAGCTCACTTCATGTATCTAATAAATTCGGTATTCATGCCGGAGCTGGACAAGTTTGTCGTGGTTTTCATCGATGACATACTGGTATATTCCAAGTCGGAGGAAGATCACAAGAAGCATCTGCGTATAGTCTTGCAACGGCTGGGGGATCACAAGCTATACGCGAAATTCAGCAAGTGCGAATTTTTGATATCGCAAGTGCCTTTCCTCGGGCATATCATCTCAGCGGAGGGTATCGCTGTAGACCCGAGTAAGATCACTCAAGTGCTGAATTGGAAATCCCCAAGAACTGTTCACGAGGTACAGAGTTTCCTCGGACTCGCGGGATATTATCGGAGGTTCATTCCGAACTTCTCGAAGATTGCCAAGCCAATGACGGAGCTGCTGAAGAAGGCTACCAAATATGTTTGGAGTTCGGCATGTGAAGCAGCATTCAAGGCTTTAGTCAAGCACCTAACATCAACACCGGTTTTGGCACAGCCAGACACAACAAAACTGTTCGATGTGTGCTGCGATGCATCCGGCATTGGGCTCGGATGTGTGCTGATGCAAGACCAAAGAGTGGTCGCGTATGGATCACGGCAGCTTAGAAACCATGAGCAAAATTATCCAACTCACGACTTGGAGCTTGCTGCCGTGGTACTCGCACTCAAGATGTGGAGGCACTACCTACTCGGTAACCTCGTACATTTATATACCGACCACAAGAGCCTCAAGTACATATTCACTCAGAAGGATCTGAACATGAGGCAGCGAAGATGGTTAGAATTGATAAAGGATTACGAAATAGAGATCCATTATCATCCGGGCAAGGCAAACGTAGTGGCAGATGCGCTGAGCCGCAAGTCACACGCTAACAATCTGACCATCACACCGTTGGAAGAGAGCGAACCACCCCTACATGTGATTCCACACGGAGCTCTCTACAACCTAGCTTTGATCCCCACCATCCGTGAAGAGATAGCGGCAGCTCAGAAACATGACAAGGCCATGTCGCATTTGCGGAGACGTGTAGACAGTGGGGAGCTGAATTGTTTTCGGAAGGACGGAGACGGCGTCCTATGGTTCAAGGACCGGATCGTCGTACCCCGTAAGCCGGAGTTACGGAAGAAAATCTTTGACGAGGCTCACTTGTCAAAGTTTTGTATTCACCCCGGCAGCAACAAAATGTATCAAGAACTCAGAAGCAAGTTTTGGTGGACACGGATGAAGCGGGAGATCGCGAAGTACGTGTCCGAGTGTGATACATGTCGAAGGGTGAAGGCAGATCATATGCGGAAACCGGGACTGCTACAACCACTAGGTGTTCCTGCCTGGAAGTGGGAAGATGTGAGCATGGACTTCATCGTCGGTTTACCCACCACCTTTCAAAAACATGATTCTGTGTGGGTGATCGTCGACCGACTCACCAAAGTTGCCCATTTCATCCCGGTCAACACCAACTACAACGCCAAGAAGTACGCTGAACTGTACATCTCACGGATCCTATGCTTGTACGGCGTACCCCGTACCATCATATCGGATCAGGGCACTTTATTTGTGTCCCGTTTTTGGGAGCAGCTGCATGCTGCCTTGGGGACGAAACTAATCCGTAGTTCAGCCTACCACCCGCAGACGGATGGGCAAACCGAGCGGGTAAATCAGATCTTAGAAGACATGCTACGAGCTTGCGCTATTAACCACGACAAGAATTGGGATGATCACTTGTCGTTAGCCGAGTTCTCGTACAAAAATGGG
Source organism: Neostapfia colusana (assembly GCA_030760725.1). Taxonomy (NCBI): domain Eukaryota; kingdom Viridiplantae; phylum Streptophyta; class Magnoliopsida; order Poales; family Poaceae; genus Neostapfia; species Neostapfia colusana. The sequence continues at coordinate 81,040,919 of JASWHV010000011.1, forward strand.
TATCAAGCCAGCATCCAGATGGCGTCGTATGAGGCGCTATACGGAAGGAAATGCCGCACACCATTGAACTGGTGTGAGTCTGGCAAAAGGGTTACCTTCGGGATTGACCTTGTCAACAACATGGAAGAGATGGTTCGACTGATTCAAGCGAACCTAAAAGCCGTCCAATCCCGGCAGAAACAGTATGCGGACCAGAGAAGACGCCCATTACAACTCGAAGTGGGGGATCACGTATATCTACGTGTGTCTCCAATGAAGGGCGTAAACAGATTTGGGGTGAGAGGAAAATTGGCACCCCGATTCATCGGTCCATTCCAGATTACCGAAAGATGTGAATCAGTAGCATACCGGCTGAGACTACCAGAAGCACTTTCCGGTGTGCACGACGTCTTTCATATTTCCCAGCTGAGAAAGTGTCTCAAGCTATCAACTACCGTTCAGGTGGAGGACATTGAAGCACTGCAACCGGATCTCACCTATCGGGAGGAACCGGTTCAGATTATTGATTAGAAGGCCCGAACCACACGCAACCGTATGTTGTGGTTCTACAAAGTTCTATGGAGTAATCACTCCGTGGACGAGGCGACATGGGAGAGCGAAGGATTTCTTCGCGTTAACTACCCCGACTTTTTCACGTCGCATATCCGGTAATTTTCCACCGTCCTCTCTCTCATTTCCATCTTATAATCTTGGGACGAGATTCTTTTAAGGGGGGAGGAATGTAAGGGCCTCAGTTTTGACACATGCTTGAAGTGTTCATCACCACACACACACCTCATTTGAAGAAATTTGATGAACACATTTGAAGAGCAAGTAACCACCATCAACATGCTCATGAGAGAATAAACTCACATATTGCAAAAGTGGTATTTCCCACATGTAATATATAGGGGCTGGGCATATGAAAAACTCCTACACATTGCTAGGAATGTGCATGCCAAGTTTCACCCAAATTCAAAACCTTTTGAGGTCATTTTGGGCATAGCTAGAATGAGGGCAGTTTGAAACTACATTCAAATTCAAACTGTTTTTATCCCATGAATTCAAAAGTGGGAGACATATTCTTACTCAGCACATTTTTGTGAGCTCACACACCAATTTTCACTCCATTTGGAGTTGATCTTGACATGAGCTAAGTGGGGCAAATTCAAACTTTATTTGAATTTCAAACTGAACATGTGCTGAAATTTATCCAAACCAAACCCAATTTGAATTCTAGTCAATTCAAATGGCTCAAAGGTTGATAATTCAAATCACCAGGGGCTTTGTGGGGATTACTGTTTACAACAGTGATAAGGAGTTAATTTCTGAGGTTAAAATTGAGGGTGGGACCCACATGTCATAGAGATAAGATTGAAGACTTGCACACAAAGTCACAGCCTCGGTGGGAAATTCCACCGAGCAGCTGCCGGCTGTGCCACCGAGAAGCAACCGGCGCCACCAGCTGCTTCTCCCTTTGCGCGCTGGCGCCCAGGGCGGTCTGCTCGCGCCCCCACGCGACCGTCACCGCCTCAGCCGAGTGAAGACCCGATGCCTTCTTATCCTCGCGGGCGAGACCGGGCGGCGCCATTCTTCTTTTCCCCGAGCTTGCGGTCGATCAGGAAAACACAGCAAACAATCGCATCCTCGCCTCCCAAGTTGCTAGGCAACACGCTGAGCTCAAGCACCACCCTCCCAACGCCTGAACCACCGGGTTTCGGCCCCTGTTCCCGTGATCAACGATGACCGCCGCAACTTAGCTGAAGGACGGCGATCGGTCTCACGTGGGCAGCACACCGCAACTACTTACACAGCCGAGCAAGGGCACAAAAAGAAGCGCACGGACTCCACGCTGCTTCCACCTGAAGCTCAAGCCACGCCGTGCACTCCCGCCGGCGAATTCCGAGAATTTGCTCCGGCGACCTCAGCCCGAGCTTCCGGTACAGTTCTTTAAAATTCTCCTTCCCTGTCCCTCCTTGAGTCAGCAAATTTTGCACACATATGCTGGATTATCTGGCAATCAAATCTCCTTTAGCATCCATCGCATGAGAACGCCTCGGAGCGGCGGGATTTAAGCTCTATTCAGAGTGTCCGCCGCGGAACCATTCGTTCACACGGTGAAACCATATTTACGGTGACTTCCGAGCTACTCTGAGGTCATGTCGAGCTTCCTAGAGCTGCGCTGGTGATGTAGAGCCCATCGGTGCAAGCGATGGCGGGCTAGAGACCTCGGACAATGGTGTCGAACCACAGCAGTAGCTGCCGCACATCGCGGGGCTGGTTCCGGCCACCGACGTCCCAAACAGAGCCCACCAACGTGTTCCTCGATGCCCTAAACCCTCTGGCGGCGAGTCTCTGGCTGGGCGGCGGCCGGGAACGCCAGTCCTGCGAGGGGAGGCGGCGCGGGCACGAGGGCGCGTCGGGAGGAAGATGAAGCCGGCTGGCCCACGCGTCAGCGACTTAAAAATTTAAATCAGGATCAGGTGCGGCTGGGATCCATTGTGCTGGCACACAGGAACCCCGCGGACCACGGTGTGCCAACGCCTCAGCACGCGACACGTGTCCCCGTGGCCCACCCGCAAGTTTAAACTTTTCCCCGATTTTCAGATTTCATTCAAACTTCAAATCCTCATAACTTGGGCTAGGAAACTCCAAATCGAGTGAACCAAATTTTGTTGGATTCAGATCTCTGAGCACTTTCCAGCAAATCAAGTTTCATTTCATGAAAATCCTTATTTCTCCAGAATTAATTCCTCAAAATTTAAACTGTTGTGGAATTTTAACTGGAGAATCCCTAGGAGGAAAATTCTGAAATTTTGCTGGGATGTTCACCATAATATCCCTGAACTACCATAAAAATTTCAGATCCATTTGAGCTAATTGGTCCACCTAATGGTGTGATTAGTGAAACTGTTCCAGAGAAAATAGAAAATATTCAGAAACATTTTCAGAATTTTCTCTGAAATTGTTTAGCTCATATCTTTAGCTAGAAAACTTCAAATTAAGTGAGACCAACTCCATTAGTACCCTCTGAAAATCTAGTTTTCAGAAAGTCATAGTTTGTTTCATGAAAATCCTTAGAACACCCTAAAAGCCTTCAATTAAGGTCAAGTACATAATTAATTGTGGGGGGGCTCAAATGAGCTTTGCTGCAACTAAAACTTGACCAAATCTATGTTTAGGTTGTAACCAATCCACAGTAAAAGTTTCACAGTCATTGGGTCTGTCTAGTAAGAGTTATAGACTTCACAAGTTTAAATTCAATCAAATGCATTTAAATTAATACATATCCTTGTATATCATGTAGTCGCTAAGGTCGAGGAGGAACCCGAAGTCCTAGACTTTGTTACTCCGGAGGAGCAGCTAGCCTACGACCAAGAGCAGCAAGGCATGCTCCGGTTTGCATTAACCTTTTTATAAAATTTTTATTGTTTTGAGCACTTACGTGAGTATTATGATTCATTGCATTATAGTCTTGTTTGGAAACCCAATTGCATAGCCAAGAAAACCATGGGTTGGGTTTAGGATTCTAAACCCCGTTAGCTACTGCAAAGCTAAGTTAGGATAGGATTCGGTACAAGTCGAGTAATTGGAACTACTCGCGAGCATAGGCTAGAGGCACTCGACTCGGGTAGAGATAGCACATGATACACATGGCAAGAAAGATGAGACCGAGCGGAGAGTAAGGGCAGCAGGACTTTGGGGCCTGTGTGCTGTAACTCCGCTTGTGTGGATTGAGGACCGAGCCATGTGCGGGCCAATTGAACAAGCTAGAACAGTACCGAAGACCTACCGGATATATGGGAACCGGGAAACCGATGTAACTCGGGTAGCTGGATGTTAAGGCATAGCTGGTCGTTCAGAGGGTAGGTTGAGAGCTCGAGGTGTAAATCGGCTGGCGGCACTGAGATGCGCATGCAGAGACCTCTTGCTCGGGACGATTGGACCGTTTCAACATTTGGCTGACGGGTGAAAGGTAGTTACGTACGGCGTCCGTGATGGTTGCTGTAGGCAACATCGAGTACGGGCATACGTGACGGGTTATTCGGGTAACCTGCAGGTGTAAATCGATTATAATCGCCGTCCCTCGCGGTCAGTGAGTACCACTTGTTCACTGTACTGTGACGTAGAAAGAACAGGCTAGTTACATGTTAAAATGTTGCTGATTGAAAGATGGACTTGATTGTTAATGATTTGTTGTAGTTCAGAGCTAACTAAAGTTCTTTTCAACTTTGGGCAAAGCAAATGAGAGAAATCCGTTTCTTGTTTGATTGTGGCTCTCTCATGTGCCTTAGCGTAAGGTTCTCCACAACCTGCTGCTAAAACTTGAAAGTAAGGTTCTACTAATTAGGCGAGTCCTTGCAAATGATTTTACCTCATGTACCCTATCAATCCATCATGTAGAAGTTCCATGTTTAGGAGAGACGGGTCAGTCTTGCTGAGCCTTCGTGCTCACTGCTTGTGTTTGAAGCTTTTGAAGGGTTCTATGAGGAAGGGGCTCCCGAAGAGGAGACGGAACCCCAGGAGGGGAACCCCGTCGAGTGGGAGCCGTGCACGCCGCAGAGTTAGTGTGCGTGTGTGCTAGCAAGGACACGTTCACGGGCTGAACGTGAACTTGATGCGTAGTCTACGCCGTGAGTGTAGACTGGACATATTTTGATGTAAAAATGTTCATAAACCACTTTATGTAATAAAATTCTGCTTCCGCTTTGTACCTTTGATGTGTGTTATCCGGTGTTGTGCAACGCAGGACCCCTCAGTGTGATCCTGGCTCAACAAGACTGTGGGGTCGTGTCAGGAAACTCCAAATCAAGTGAACCAAATTTTGTTGGATTCAACTCTCTAAGTACTTTCCAACAAATCAAGTTTCACTCTATTAAAATCCTTAGTTCCCCAGAATTAATTCTCAAATTTTAAAGTGTTTAGAATTTTAACTGGAGAACCGTTTGGAGGAAAGTTCTGAAATTTTGCTAGGATGTTCACCAAAATATCCCTGAGCTACCACAAAAATTTCAGATCCATTTGAGCTCATTTGATCCACCTAATAATGTGATTAATAAAACTGTTCCAGGCAAAATGAGAAATGTCCAGAAACATTTTTCAGAAATTTTGTGAACTTGTTTAGCTCATATCTTTAGCTAGACAACTTCAATTAAGTGAAACCAATTCTATTAGAACCCTCTGAGAATCTAGTTTTCAGAAAGTCATGGCTTGTTCCATAAAAATCCCTAGAACATTCTTGGAGCTCCAATTAAAGCCAAGTACATAATTATTGTGGAGGGCTCAAATGAGCTTTGCTGCAAATGAAATTGTCCAATCCTCTGTTTAGGTTATATCAAAACCACAGTAAAAATTTCAGAGTCATTAGGTCTGTCTAGCAAACTTATAGTCTTCACAAGTTTAACTTTAGTTCAAATGCATTTAAATTGACACATATTTGTATTTATCATATGTAGTCGCTAAGGTTGAGGAGGAACCCGAAGTCTTAGACTTCGTCACTCCAGAGGAAAAGCTAGCCTACGACCAAGAGCAGCAAGGCAAGCTCCGGTTTGCATTAACCATTTTTACAAATTTTACTGTTTCGAGAACTTACTTTAAGCACCCACTTAATCTTTGCATTAGAGTCTTGTTTGAAAACCCAAATGCATAGCCAAGAGAACCCTGGGTTGGGATTAGGTTTGAAAACCTCGTTAGCTACTGCAATGCTAAGATAGTGTAGGATTCGGTAAAAGTCAAGTAGGTTGAACTACTCGCGAGAATAGGCTAGAGGCACATTGCTCGGGTAAAGATAGCAAATGAAACACATGGCAAGAAAAATGAGACCGAGCGGAGAGTAAGGGCAGCAGGACTTTGGGGCCTGGGTGCCATAGCTCCGCTTGTGTTGATTGAGGACCGAGCCGTGTGCGGGCCTGTTGAACAAGCTAGAACAGTACCAAAGACCTACTGGCTATATGGGAACCGAGAAACCGATGTAACTCGGGTAGCTTGGTGTTGAGGTATAGCTGGTCGTTCAGAGGGTAGGTTGAGAGCTCGAGGTGTAAATCGGCTGGCGGCACTGCGGATGCGCACGCAGAGACCTCTTGCTCGGTACGATCGGACCGGTTCAACATTTGGTTGACGGGTGAAAGGTGGTTGCGTACGACGTCCGTGATGGTTGCTATAGGCAACATCGAGTACGGGCGTACGTGACAGGTTATTCGGGTAACCCTGCAGGTGTAAATCGATTATAATCGTCGTCCCTCACGGTCAGTGAGTACCACTTGTTCACTGTACCGTGACGTAGAAAGAACAGGCTAGATACATGTTAAAATGTTGCTGATTGAAAGATGGACTTTGATTGTTAATGATTTACTGTAGTTTAGAGCTAATTAAAGTTTCTTTTAACCTTGGGCAAAGTACATGAGAGAAATGTGTTTCTTGTTTGATTGCGGCTCTCTCATGTGCTTTAGAATGAGGTTCTCCACAACTTGCTGTTAAAACTTAAAATTAAGGTTCAAATAAATAGGCGTGTCCTTTTGCAACTTACCTTCCTATTTCATATTGCAATTCTAGCATATAGAGTTACGTGTTTAGGTGAGACGGGTAAGTCTTGCTGAGCCTAGGTGCTCACGCTTGCTATACGAGTGGTTTTGCAGGTTAACCTCGGTGCTTATGAGAAGGTTGTCCGGTGAGACTCGGAGACTTCCGAGTCATTTAACACGTGGAGAACCCAGCCGCTGCCGTATGACTTTGTGTTGCTAGCGAGAAGAGACCGTGGGCTGGACATCTTCTCGAGTGCTTAGTAGTTAGTCGACGTGAGATGATTATAGTTTTCTGTTGTAGTTAATTGATGTAAATTATTTACAAAGAAACATTTGTAAGACCCTGCTTTTGATTTATGTAATACATGTCCCCTTATATGTATGTTGTTGGGTGTCGCGTATCACGGCACCACCCAATGCGATTCTCGGGCGTGTGGCACGACCCCGTGCGTGAACGGGTGGTCGGGTCCCTCTCACCCGGATAAGACCTGGCGTCTCGGTGTATTCCCATGTAAAGCAATCCATAAACTCGTTAAGTAAATGGCTTACCTCTCGCTTCTGAGAATGCTTCAAGTTTTTGTTGATGAAGGTTGGCCGATGTGCCGATCCATCCTCGAGCTTGATCTCTTCTAGTTCGTCCACTAAGGAAAACCCCTACCGGAGCTTCCCTAAGTCGTCGAAGTCTTCCACTAACTCGCCCATATCGTTTCTATCTAAATGATATTGCTCGCTTATCTCCGGGAACTATGTTAAGTGACCTCGTTTACCTTGCATTTTCAAGTTACGTTAATGAGCCGAGTGACATCAGTTGGCTTTACACCAACGGGTACAAACCCGTCCCTTCCTACGCTCACAAAGTCATAGTCGGTTAAGTCCTGACCTGTGAGGCACCTAATATCTTCGTGTTGAAGGTCAAATGACTCGGCCATTGCTATACAAGCCGAATTATCAGCCTCAACCACCTCTACCTCACCACCAACCCATTGGATCAAGCATTGTTGAAGTGTAGACGGTACACATCCATTGGCATGGATCCAATCCCGCCTAAGGAGCAGATTGTACCGACTCCTGTCATTGACGATGAAGAATGTCGTAGGGAGGGTCTTGCTTCCAACTGTGAGTTCCATATATAATATTCCTTTAGCTTTCGTTGGGTCTCCAGCAAAACCACTCAAAGTCGTGTTGGTCTTGATGAGATTGCTCTCTTGGTATCCAAGCTTCTCAAACATGGATATTGGCATGATGTTAACACCTACTCCTCCATAAACCAACATTCTTCCCACTGGTATTCCATTTACATGTCCTTGGAGATGTACAATGGTTTCATGTGTTGGCCGAGTTGTTCTGGTCTATCAAAAACCACATTCTTAGCCCTAGATCGAGCTCGGCCACCTCAACCTCCGGAAGACAAAACTCAAAAGGCAAATGGAACACCATGTTAACTTCGACTTGTTTTCATTCTTACCCGTGGGGTTTTCTTTGTTCTCATCATCTTCAGCTTCTTCCCGGACAATTCCCTTCTCTTTCCTAGTCTTCTTGGTGATCATTGGCCGTGCTTGGTTGAACCAACTATCCCTCTGCTCCTCCTTCGTCTTTTCAGCAATTTCGAGAGCCCTCAACCTTTGGACACGTCTTTTTTGCGTCTTGTTGAGCCCTGTGTGACACCATTAGGGTGTTGGCTTAATCCTGTAGCCACTGTCTTGATTTGATCTTGCTTGACCCCTTCTGGCTTCATGCCATCTGCTGAGTCGTTGTAGAGCTGTTTTGGGTCGACCGATTGTCTTTGCTTGTGCACGTTCAAATGATCTTGTTACCTCGTGTTTTGGAGTTGGTGTGATGCCTGGCCCGACGATGATCCTCCCTTCTGGAGATATTAGTCGAGAACGTTTGTTAGAGAGCCTTGTGTTGATGCTGCGTTTCTTGGCTTTGCTTGGACCAATCCTGGAGCTGTCATCCCCCAATCGTTTGCCTAGAGTTTGTTTCGTAGGCCGGCCTTCAACTCCCGAGCTGCTAGGGCCAGTGTATCTTGGATCACACAAGGTAGTGATCTAATAATCAAGACATGTCGACCCGAGCTCGTGTTGTCTTTGGTCTAAGCCTTCCCGTCATGTAACTGGTTTTTCAACTTTTTTTGCTTCTGTTTTCAAGTTGCATCGCTGGTTCCTAACCTTCCCGGGTAATGATCCCGCACCCGAGGTCCCCGAGTGGCTCGGGGAGGTGTTTTACCTCAAAAACCCACTGATTTCCGAGGTACGGCTTGCCTTCAGGCCGTGACCCCCGATCCTATCGAGAAGTTGATTTACCTCAGAAAATTAGTGGATTTCCAAGATAACGAGACTTCCCAAATCCAGTTTTCCGAAGAGTTTCCAAGTCTGGTGTTGGTGAAGATCGTCGACCTGTCACACTTGCACCCCTTCAGCCTGTGGAAAATACTTCCTGCCTCCTTCTTCCTGATGTATTTGGTAATCAAATACTCGAAGGTCGGCTTGAACTGAGTTGTCTTCCTTGGTCCATTGTGCTTCGATCTGCTGACCTCGGGGTTTCGAGGCTTGATCATATTCTTCCGTAGGTCATCGGACACGATCACATTCTTTTCTTTAGTTGTCGATGCTTGATCGGTCCTTACGAGTATCTTCTTCCCTTCTAGGCTCACCACGTTGACGGGGAAGGGATCCGTGTCCAATTTCATACGTTGTTCATCACCTAGAGTCAACCGGCCACCGTTGAAAGCCGATTGCACCTGTCGACGAAAGAAGTTGCTCTCGTTAGTTGAATAAGAGAAGGACTCATGCTACTTGCAATATTTTTTTATTGGCTAGCTGCTCGGGTGAAGGGATAACATGGCGATTCTTCAACTTGATCACTTTGTTTTGTAGTAGCACGTTGAAAAGCTTATCACACTTTGTTACATCGAAGGTGAACTTCATGTCCTCTTTCTTCCTGGGGTTGGGCTTTAAGAAAGTGCAAGCCAGAGGCTTGTTCTTGTGTTTTTCAACCCATTCGACCACACACACTTCCATCTCTTCGTCACTGGCCGAATCCTCTCCAAGTTGGTTGACGTGTTGCCTCTCCCGATCACTGTGGTTGATCTCCTTGAACTAGCCGTGTGCCTTAGCCTCTTTGGCTCGGTTATCGTGTGCCACAGCGCGTTGCAGTACCTGATTGACGTCCCCAAACTCGACGTCGTCCATCTTCTCCTTGAGGTAAGGTAACAGCCCTGCAAACGCTAGGTCGTCCAAATCTTTCTCCCCTATGGTTAGGCTAAAACATTTGTTTCGTGTTTCCTAAACCGTTTGATGTATTCAGCCACAAGTTCATTATGTCTTTGCCTCACCGCAGTTAGATGGAACAATCTTATCTCTCTCTCTCGCTGGTGAAGAAGTACTCGTGGAACTTTTGTTCTAGACACGACCAAGTTAAGACAATATTCGATGACAAAGATGTGAACCAACTAAAGGCCGTGCCGGATAGGGACAAGGGGAACAATCTGATCCGGTGAACATGCATGATTCCCATGTCATTGGACTGGATCAAGAATTGGTATACGTGTTCTTGAGTTGTTTTAGAGTCCTCCCCACTAAACTTAGTGAAATCTGGCACCCTAATGCCTCTGAGATACGGGATATTGTCGTAATGGTTGGCGTAAGGTTTTCGGTAGCTTCTAATCGTGGTTCTCGTCGTCACCCCGAGTTCTCTAAGTGTTCTAGTCACTTGTTCCCTGAGTTCTTCATGTGGTGTGGGGTTTTGTTGCATGGGAGGCTCAAGCAAGTTGCACGGAGCAACTTATGAAGGTATTGGAGGGAAGTACACGTCGGGTACCGGCCCAAGCGGTACATCGTTCCCTTTGGGTGGAATGACAGGTCCATATGCCACTGTTTGGTAGTATGGATGTTGCACATTCGTGGTAGGCTACCTGGCTTGCGTGTATGTAGATGGCATGCAAGGTGGTGGAGCACTAGCTGAGTTCCCTGCTGCACTGCTCGAGTTAGCTTCTACACGCTTGCCTACTGCCTTATCTTGCATCTGCTGCACGGTAGATCGGAGTTGCCGGTGAAGGTTCTGATCTATCATGTTCTCTACGTCGGTTTTGAATGTGTCGAACGAATTCTTAAGCCTATCAACTACCGATGATGCCATATGCTCTAGATCGGCGCTTACTTCGACGTGACCGATACATCTATAAGTTGCATGAGTTCTTTAAGTGATATCGGTGAGTTTGCCTTGCGAGCAGTTACTTTGTGCGTGTCGGCCTGCTAGACGATGCCTTCTCGCGTTTTGTGGAAGCACACAAGCTTGGCTTGAAGTCGCCCCATGTTCTCTTATTGGATCTCTTGCTCAACCTCCACTCGGATGCGTTCACATACCTCCTGTGAAAGATCATCGAGCTGGACGTCGATGACGTGGCTCGTGTTGACGGTTTTGCCGTTGGCCTTCCTTCTTGATGCGTCGGCCATGCCTTCTTCAGATGTGATCGGTGCAGAAGTGTTCCGATCACGTTGTAGATGCGTTTGGTCGACGTGAATGACGTCTCTCCCCAGCGGAGTCACCAGTTCTGTTTGTGGAACAGAGGGCTCAGTAGCGTGGAGTCGCTAGCAGATGGTCTAAGTCACCTACACTTCGAGAAATCTTGGCGTTAGCTCGCCGTAATCAAGATAGGATGAGGTTCTTGTTGATCAAAACATGGTACGTGTCATTTACGTGAAGAGGGTCAGATGCTTTTCTCCGCAAAGCAACAAAGAGTCTACAATCTAAGCTACGATCTATGAAAACGAAAGAAGAACAAAAAGATGAATGAAAAGTTGATTTTATTCATCTGAGCTTGGCTTCTTGTTTTTGCAGACGACTACCTAAGTTTAAACTAGACTCATCTAATCTCTAGGACTTAGTCCTATATAAATGCTCGGACGAATGTCGTGCTAGACATTCTAGAACACTTGTCACCGTAACTTCTAATTTGTACAAAGTTTTGAACTCTACCAAGATCAGCTAAGTTCTTTCAGCCTTTATCTTGCGTTTTAGCCAGTTTATCTCGCAACCGCAAGGTAATTGGATCTTCTCGCGTTGAGTTCCCACCCGAGCAATTGTATCTTAAGTTTTCGAGGTAAAACAGGCTTCCCGCGTGTATTTTCTTCAGTCTTGGGCAGTATCCTTGCCGAAACTTTCTGCACCTTGAATTCTCGAGATAAAAAGCCCTTTCCACCTCTTTTTTTGCTCCTGCATCTGCAAAACCTCACAACTATTTTTCACCTCCAACAATGGGGAGGGAAACTCTTATATGCTCCAAGCGTGCTATTTACATTACAAATTGAATTGAGCGGATCAATTTTCCCACTATTTTATCTAGTTTACATTAATGCTCTAACAAGCATCACCACTCTGATGGCTTTGCGTGCTCAACTGGTTATTATGTCTTACCTGATCTCTTTGTGCTGTGGACGCCTTCGTGGGCTAGCATTATGCGCGTCAGGCCCACAAAGGCGCCAGCAAGGCGGCGGCTCAGGTGGAGAAAGGTGCCTAAGTCAATAATGGAAGTCTAGCTTTATATTAGGAAGAGAATAAATATATTACGACGGTTGTGTTTAAAAAGGAAGTGTGAGTTTGATTAGGGAATAAAAGATCCCGGTCAGTGGGGGGATGTCCCAACTGACCAGGGTCTCGTGGCCCAGCTAGGGGCGGCCATGGGTCCTGGACCCCAATAAATACCGACCCCCACCCCTCATTGTGAGTCATCCAGGAAATTCAGAAGTACCCCATTTGATTGTTCTTCTCCTTGGATCACTGTGGCTACGAACCCTAACCCTAGCCGTCGTGACCCCCCCTCTCTTCTCCCGCGATACGAGCTGCGCAACTCCTGCTACGCCTCCTCGCTGCTGGTCCCTCCCCTGCGCAGCCCTAGGCGCAGCAGGTGGGCCTCCCCCACCCTCAATTCACAGCAATTGGCATCACGATCCAGCGGAGAACCAACCATGTCCATCTCCGGGGCTGATTCTGGGCCTATGTCCGTGGGGGACATTGCTGCCCTCATGAAGAGCATGCACTCCGACATCATGGCTTCCATCGATCGCCTATCACTAGAGGTGGCGACCGTGCGTACTCGCCTCGATCAGCACGACGTCCGTCTTGCCCGTATTGAGAAACAGCCTGATTCAGCCTTCTCACCACAGCAGCAACCACAGGACACCACCATGGGCAACGAAAATCTGTTCAACACGGATGCCAACGGCAGCGGCGGTCGGGCGCGCGGCGCTGGCAGGGGACGCGGTGGCCGTGGTGGCAGCGGACGGGGCAGCAGCGACGACGGTGACGACTTCAGCCCGCGCAACTATGGCCGGCGTTCCCAGGGGCGTCACACGTTCGACGATGGTGGGCTGCGCTGCCACAAGATCAGTTTCCCGAAATTCGACGAGGAAACTGATCCGCTTCCCTGGCTCGCCGAGTGTGAGACATACTTCCGCGGGACACGTACGATGCCGGTAGAGAAGGTGTGGCTCGCGTCCCTCCACCTAGAGGGAGTCACGGCCGAGTGGTACACCGCTCTGGAACGCGACTGCGACATCGTGTCTTGGGAGCGGTTTGCGGACTTCGTCAACATATGCTTCGTACCTCCACTCCACTCCAACGACCTGGCTGAGATTGAAGATCTTCGTCATACTCGTACGGTTGAGGAGTACCAGCGTTAGTTTCTGGTCCTTCTCTGCGCTGCGAGGATCTCAGTCAGCGCCAGCAAATCAATCTCTTCACAGCTTGCCTTGGAGAGCCACTTTGTACCGATGTGGAGTTGCAGTTTCCCACAAATCTGCAGACTGCCATGAGCCTGGCCAGGGCCTTCGAACGTCGACTCACGGCAACAACAGATAGCGGGACACAGAAGGGTGCCGCCTCTCAACGCTCTACGCGCTCTTCTCCTGTGTCACGCACCACCACCTCGTCTTCTAATGGTGGTTCTGCGCACCTGCTCCAACATCTTTGGCGACGACATCCTCCCGCCCGCGCTTCAAGCGTCTCACGGCTGAAGAGTTGGCTGCAAAACGCGCAAGCGGCGAGTGCTATCACTGCTTAGAGCGGTACACGCCAGACCATAAGTGCGCAGGCAAGGGAATCTTCCTCCTTGAGCTCGACGACGACGACATCGACGTTGACACGGCCGTTGCCGACATGGGCATCGCCCTACATGCCCTGACCGGCATCGACCTCACCAACACAATGAAGCTCCAGGTCTACATCCGCGGCAAGTTGTTGACCGCATTGGTCGACACGGGCTCCACTCACACCTTCATCAGAGAGCCCCTCATCAAGGAGCTCGGTGTGATGATGTTGCCGTTGCCAGGCGTCGGTGTTCAGGTCGCCAACGGCGACACCATATCCTGCATAGGCATCTGTCCACATGTACCATTGATGATTGCAGGAGATTGCTTCGACGTCACATGCTACGCGCTGCCACTCGACGGCTTTGACCTCGTGCTGGGAGCACAGTGGTTGCGGTCCTTGGGACCGATCCTCTAGAACCTCGAGGACCTCACGATGAAGCTGTGGCACAAGAAACGTGAGGTGGTCTGGACGGGGCTGCGCAGCTCAGCCCCCGTGTGCTCTTCTCTGGCGCCTCCTACCGACATGATGGGCGCCCTTCTGGATAGCTTCCAGGACCTCTTCGATGAGCCACACAGTCTTCCTCCTCCACGGCACCACGACCATCGCATCAGGCTCCTACAGGGCACAACTCCAGTAGCTGTCCAACCGTACTGCTACCCCCAGCTTATCAAAGATGAGATTGAGAAGCAGTGTGCTGAGATGCTTCACCGGCGCATCATCCGGGAGTGCACCTCCACATTCTCCTCGCCAGTGTTGTTGGTACGAAACGACGACGTCACGTGGCGCTTCTGCATCGACTACTGCGAGCTCAACGCGCAAACTTTGAAAGATAAGTTCCCTATTCCGGTGGTCGATGAACTGCTGGACGAGCTCCGCGCCGCGAGGTTCTTCACCAAACTTGACCTCCGCAGTGGCTACTTCCAGGTGTGCATGCACCCGGACGACATCGACAAGACGACATTTCGATCTCATCGAGGCCACTATGTGTTCTTGGTGATGCTGTTCGACCTCACCAACACGCCATCCACGTTCCAGTCGTTGATGAACTATGTCCTCGAGCCGTACATCAGGAAATTCATGCTTGTCTTCTTTGATGACATCTTGGTGTATAGCAGGTCCTGGGCCAAACACCTCTAGCATGTCAAGCAGGTGTTCCAGACACTTCGGACATACAAGCCGTTCCTAAAGAAGTCCAAGTGCTTCTTCGGCCAGGAGACCGTGTCCTACCTAGGACACATCATCTCCTTCCAGGGCGTGGCGATGGATCCGACCAAGGTGGAGGCAGTGGAGCGTTGGCCTACACCTCGGTCCATACGAGCCTTGCGAGGCTTCCTTGGGCTCACCGGCTACTACCGCAAGTTCATTGCGGGGTATGGCGCAGTGGCCGCGCCCCTCACTACCCTCCTCAAGCGGGAAGCATTCCGCTGGATTGACGAGGCGCAGGATGCCGTCTCCCAGCTCAAGCAAGCGCTGATGATAGTGCCTCTTCTCCAAATGCCAGACTTCAACAAGTGCTTCGTCGTAGACTGCGACGCATTGGGCTCCCGCTTTGGGTCGGTTTTGCACCAGGGTGATGGTGCCATTGCCTTCTTCAGTTGCACCGTAGCTCCTCACCACCACAAGCTACTAGCATATGAGCGTGATCTATCGTCCTTGTGAAGGTCGTGCGCTATTGGAAGCCTTACTTATGGGGTCACCCCTTCACCTTTAGGACTGATCACTTCAGTCTGAAATACATCCTGGATCAACGCCTCATAACAATTCCCCAACATGCTTGGGTGAGCAAGCTCTTCGGCTATTATCTGCAGGTTGAGTACATGCTGGGGCGTCTAAACGGGGCAGTTGACGCCTTGTCCCGCCGCGACGAGGAAGACGTGGCTATTCATGCCATATCAGTGCCAGTCTTCCACCTCTTCGATTCGCTTAGTGCGGAGATCGCCACGGACCAGCAGGCGCAACAGTTGCGCGCCCAGCTCTAGGTGGGAGCCGCACCTGCTAACTGGGCCGAACATGAAGGTCTCCTCCTACACAAGGGGAAGCTCTTCATCCTCGACACGTTCTCCTTGTGGCTCTCTCTTCTAGCTGAGGCGCATGAAGGGGGCCACGAGGGCGTCCAGAAAACAGCGCACCGGCTACGACTCTCCTTCTACAGCCCGTCACTCTTGCGACGGGTGCGCGAGTACGTCCGCAGTTGCACCACATGCCAGCGCAACAAGATGGACCATCTACATCCGGCCGGCCTACTACAGCCTCTTCCCGTACCCTCAGAGATCTGGAGTGATATCTCCATGGACTTCATCGAGGGTTTTCCGAAGGTTGTAGGCAAGACGGTGATCCTGATGGTGGTGGATCTCTTTTCGAAGTACATCCACTTCATTCCATTGAGCCACCCGTACAGTACTGCATCTGTGGCAAGGGCGTTCTTCGACGACATTGTACGTCTACACGGCTTCCCTTGCTCCATCGTCAGCGACCGCGACACTGTCTTCACTAGTTTGTTCTGGTCATACTTGTTTTAGCTAGCTGGTGTTTGTCTGCAGCTCAGATCGGCCTTCCACCCACAGTCCGACGGCCAATCCGAGGTTGTCAATAAGGTCATCACCATGTATCTCCGTTGCCTGGCTGGTGATCGACCAAAGTCATGGCTGCAGTGGCTTCCCTGGGCTGAGTACTTCTACAACACATCGTACCAGACAACCCTCAAGTGCTCACCCTTCATAGTGGTCTATGGTAGAGATCCCCCAACACTTATCTCTTATCATCAGGGAGTCTCCAAGGTAGCAGAAGTTGACCAACATCTAAGGAACAGAGATGAGTTCTTAGCTGAAATTAAAGACAGGTTGGTGCAGGCTTAGATTGCCATGAAGAACTATGAAAAAAAGACTCGGCGTGAGGTGGAATTTAATACTGGAGACTGGGTTTGGCTACGTCTTCATCAGTGCACTGCAGTAGGCGTGATAGTGGCACCACCATCAAAGATTGGTCCTAAGTATTTTGGACCATATCAGATCATACAACGCATTGGTGCGGTCTCATATAAGCTGCAGCTACCTCCTCAAGCTCAGATACATGACATCTTTCATGTGTCTCTCTTGAAGGAGTTTGAAGGTCCTGCACCAACTCTAGTGGCGCCTCAGCCACCTCTCTTCCATGGGCGAGTCATACCACAACCAGAGAAGATTCAGCGGGCACGACTGAATAGAGGAGTCTGGGAGCTGCTAGTCAAGTGGATTGGCCATTCTGATGCAGATTCTACATGGGTCCAGCTAGAATATTTCAAGATGAAGCACCCCACCTTCCATCTCGAGGACGAGCTCTTTGTCATGAAGGGGGGAAATGTTGTGGACACCTTCGTGGGCCGGCATTATGCGCGCTGGGCTCACAAAGGCGCCAGCAAGGCGGCGACTCAGGTGGAGAAAGGTGCCTAATTCAATAATGGAAGTCTAGTTTTATATTAGGAAGAAAATAAATATATTAGGACGGGTGTGTTTAAAATAGGAATTGTGAGTTTTATTAAGGAATAAAAGATCTCGGTCAATTGGGGGATGTCCCAACTAACCAGTGGCACGTGGCCCAGCTAGGGGCAGCGGCCAGTGTCCTGGACCCCAATAAATACCGACCCTATCCCCTCATTGTGAGTCATCCAGGAAATTCAGAATTACCCCATTGGTTTGTTCTTCTCTTTGGATCACCGTGGCTATGAACCCTAACCCTAGCCGCCGTGATCCCCCCTCTCTTCTCCCGCGATATGCGCTGCACAACTCCTCCTACGCCTCCTCGCTGCTGGTCCCTCCCCTGCGCAGCCCTAGGCGCAGCAAGAGGGCCTCCCCCACCCTCGATTCACAACACTTTGACTCCATGCGCTTGTGTTTTCAACAACTTGTGGTTACAAAAATGGAACGGAAATGCTTGATTTGGCAGTGGGAGGAAGAAGTAGAATTGATAGTTTGGCATAATATGTTATTGTAAGGATCATGTTAGTTGTAAAATAATCAATCATATGAATCTTGTCAATGTATAGATCATAAAAAATGTTAGTTTCATTAATTGTAAGAATTAATGGTTAATTGTATAAATTGACTATTAATTAGGTCTTAATTATGTTTGTGTGAAATTAAGCCCAATTTCAGGCGCCTGCCAAAACAGAAGTGTAGCTTGGTGAAAGTCACAGAAGGTGTCAAACAATCATAAAAGGAAATGTGCAACGTTAGAAATGATGAGGTAAGTCCAATGTTTGTAGCTGGCAGAGTTACGCTAGTGTTTTGTCACACGGACAAAGCATGTTTTCTTTTGAAAGCATGCGTCTTTTCATATTTAGGATGATATATACTTTACTGAAATTAAGCAACACACAAGTTTAATAGTGACAATATTTAACTTTGTAACTTACTATGCTCTATAAACCATTCGTCCGAGTGATCTGGGACCCACGTGTCAGCAAGACAGTAGTGACAGACGAAATGGGGTTTTCTCTCAGTTGCATAGGAGGCATTATTGAAAGGAAAAAGCACCATATGTAACAGCCAGAGCTTGCTGAACATTTCACATGTGAAGCAAAATTACTCTTGCTGACACACACAATGGAAGCAAAATTACTCTTTCTTATCAAAATATCAGCGATGTATTCTTAGCCATATTCGTTTCTGTCCAGATATTCAGATTGGAAGCGCATTGGTTAATGGACAGGAACTATATATTCAAACATCGAAAGCCAACCCTCAATTGGAGGAGCATCTGACTGACTAGCAGCAGCGGGACTATTGGGTTCACAGACTCGAGATATTGTAGGGCATGTACACTAGAACTTTTTGTTCACTGACTTGAAGTCAAGCAGCTTCAAAATCCATAAGTAGAGAGATTCAAAAGAACAGATTAATCAAATTCATGGATAATAGACCTAAATATCTATTAAAGAATTCCTCTACCATGTCTGTCCAGTCCAATCTACAGACATCCCCAGAGCTCGAGCTCCGAACCAGACGACAAAAGATTGGTTTTCTTGGCCCCCTGATAAAATCCAAATCTGAAGGACTTCTGTGCCTGAAAGAGATCATATTGGCAGCTGCCAAAATCCTCTGCTACCGAAACAATATGCACCTCAATAAACACATGGATTGACTTGATTTATGGCTTTCAGCATTTGAAGCAAGAACCAGGGCAGGAGTGCAAGAGCATAGCTGAAATATGAAATAAATCGTTTCGGTCCTTCTGCATGAATAAGGGCTCGTTACGACGTTACCCTTTTCCTCCATCTGCAAAGTTTCGGCAAGGCAGCTCTGCACAACGTTGAATCATGTTATGGTTTATGCACCCCCATCAATTCTCAATCTCATAATATTTCATGCATACTTGTCCAATCCATCAAGTTGTTTGGACATTGACAAATGAAAAACAGAACGGTATTTTCTTTCTCCAGAATTGTGAAAATCTTGCATGAAAGAAACTCCAAAAGGTTTTCGAGAACAAAAAAAAGAAACCCTGACAAGATGAGTTTAGTTTTAAAAGGCAAAAAAAAATCTATGAACAGCACACACGACCATTTACCACTACTACCACCACCTTCGTAGCATGAGAAGCAATTTCTCCCCAGCATAAACTCTCCATTTCTCGCACCACCGGAAGCATGGTGTGGGGAATGAAGCCTGGTCCGAGATCCCCGGTAACAACAAACACGGCAACAATGAGCGGCCCGGCCCTGACCACAAGGTGATCGAGGGCCTAACGTTTGGTGCCGGAGATCTTGGATCAGCCTCCATTCCACACACCCCGCTCCCCTCACCATCTCACTTCTTCACCTCACCCCCCTCCCCAACTCATGATTCCCCAATCAACATGACACACACACAGCAACCTTAAAAAGAGCCTCCAGAGACACCAGCCAGCTACGCCCATGTCCTGCAAAACACTTTCTAGAGTTATTAAACACATAAACTAGGGTTTGATCCAGGTTAGGTGAGAGCTGTAAGCTTTTGCTCCTGCAATTGGACGTTGTCTTGTTCTTGCCGGTGCTGGTATAGAATACTCAGATGTGTAAGCTTTTTTGCAGGGCAGCGGTGCAGGACAAGAAGGGGGTGAAGGTTGGGGGGAGCCTGAGGTAGTGGGGCAGCTGATGCACGGTCCTTCTTGTGTTCCTGTTGCAGGTTGAACTGGAGTCGGAGGAGAAGAGAGCAGGCGAGGGTAGCACGTGGTGGTTAAGCTGTCGGGTGTGGCCTCACGTGATGCCTGCCTATCATAGTTTTTTTTTCTTTTCTCTTTTTGAAAACGCCATACGGCTTATATTAAGAGTAAGAAAAGGAAAATGGACGATTTACATACGTAAGATGCGCATAGAAAATGTTGGTGATATGTCCAAGAAGCAATCATAACAATTCGGATAAAGGCCTGATGGATATTTGATCCATAAGAAATTAGGGTACTAATGGACCTCTGACCTAAAAGCCCATTAGCGCGCCTATAAATATGAGGGGTAGGGTTACGGACAGATGTCTCCACCAGATAGCAGTCCCAGCCGCCGCCCCTCACAGGTCAGCCGCCGAAACCCCTGCCGCGCGCACGGTGCTAGCACACCGACGCACGGCGTTCCTCCCTGTATGTGTGGACTCCGTGGAGGCGCTGCTGTTACTGCTGCGCTGATCGGCTACGACGCGCATCTACGATCCGCTGCGCTGCGCGTCTAGTGGTAACGATCCATGACCTTCTTACTCGCATGTTTCCTGGGTGATACGGTCGAATTGCTAGAGTAGCGCATCCCTATTTCCCTACAGTGGTATCAGAGCCGACTTGCGTAGTTTTTGGTCTGGATCTTAGATGCGATCTACTGCAGACAGGTTCATATGATGAATTTTTATAGTTCGGCTTTTGGGGTTTGGAATTGGTTAGAGTAGATTGCTATCATATGACTAAACGATTAGTTCGTGCTCCTTCTCTGCTATGTGCGCAACCTGTCCCTACCGGCTGGAATCACCATCGGAACTAATAGTGTACATAGCTAACAGATTGAGCCAACAAATCACGGTCATGTGTCGCGATCTTCTCGTGGATAACCAATCACAATGAAAATTGAGGCATTCTGAATGGCTCAGATTCGGGTTGATCTGATCAATTCGATGAGATTTTCATAGTGATTTCATAGATGCGATCTATGTAATTCCGTTTGGTGTTCAGGGCGCTGCCCTGAAACCCGCGGGGGGCGGCTCCCCCCTCGACCCGCGAGGACCGCCGTTGCTATCTGCTATAGTGACATCATTAAGTTGTTTCGCGATAGACATCGTTCTACGCTTAACTTGTTTTTGCAGGGAATGATGTGAATGGTATGGCCTAAATATGATGTGATAATCTGTGTGTAAAATTCGTGCAGCCTGCGTGTTGCAAATTTAACACAATCGGGTTGAGGTTGTCACATATTTATATAACGACCTGCGTGTCGCCCTGTGATGCCTGATCTCTCATGTAATTTATTTGATAGCTATTAGATGTATTAGCGTCTTTTATATTCATTGAGAAACCTCAAGCATGATGGCGATGGTGATCACCATAAGAAGGGAGACATGGCGGTGTAGATCATGATGAAACCATGGTGATGGAGACCACTATGATCCTAAAGGCCATACTATTCACATATATGATATGATCGTATGCCTGTGATGTTTTACTATTCTTTTCATGCTTTTCATATGGTGGATGTTTTGTCATGATAGAATAGCTTCCCTCGGAAAAGTTGAGTATTTGATGCCATTTACCTATAGCTGCACCTATGTTGTTTTGATCGTTGTATGATAGGTTTGCCAAAGCAAAATACCGTCATCTATCATAATGAATAGGGTGAATGTTGGACATTCACATGCATAGTATTGGTTTACTCAACAAAGCTATCAAAACGGTTTTGGGCTTTATGACATAGTGTTGAGAGCCGGGGCATTGGATGTCACCCAATAAACAACAATCATATAGAGATATGATTAACAATGGTTGTTTACCTATGTCACTAATTTTCTAGCAGTGAAGCCAAAGCTCACTAGGAATTAGTGAATATGGATCTTGGACCACTATATGTCGTTAGAGGGAGGACGATGCTCATATAGTGGTGGTATCTTTTATTAAACTGTTAATAAAAGATTGGTACATAACATAGTGCTAAAACCTTGCATATTTATTTTCTATTGTAGATCATGTCTGCTAGTAACAATTCCGGTTTCAATTTTCGATCTGTGCTTGAGAAAGAAAAGCTCAATGGAGCTAACTTTATTGATTGGTACCGCAACCTGAGAATTGTTCTCAGGCAAGAGAAAATTGAGTATGTTCTTGAGCAACCTTACCCCAATGATCTCCCTGATGATGCAAATGCCGCAACTCGCAGGACTTATGAGAAGCACTGCGATGATGCGCTTAATGCAAGCTGCCTCATGCTTGCCACAATGTCCCCTGATCTACAGAAACAATATGAGCATGCAGATGCTTATTCTATGATTCAGGGACTACGTGGAATGTTTGAGAACCAAGCAAGGGCTGAGAGGTACAACATATCAAAGTCCTTGTTCTCATGCAAGCTGGCAGAAGGTAGCCCGGTCAGTCCCCATGTAATCAAGATGATTGGTTACATTGAGACTTTGGACAAACTTGGTTCTGAACTCAAGGATGACCTGGCTATTGACGTTATTCTCCAGTCACTCCCACCGAGCTATGAGCCATTTATATTGAATTATCAAATGAATGGCATGGAGAAAACGTTGGCTGAATTGCATGGGATGCTTAAAACAGCCGAGGAAAGCATTAAGAAAAACACCACTCATGTGATGATGGTTCAAAAGGAGAATAAAAAGAGGAAGCGTGTGATGCATCCTAAAGGCAAGGGAAAGGTTCCCAATGAGTCTTCAAGCTCAAAGCCAAAGGGCAAATCAGGCCCTTCTCCTAATGATGAATGCTTCCACTGTCATGCTAAGGGACATTGGTCTAGGAACTGCAAGAAGTACTTGGAGGATAAGAAGAAGAAAGGGAGTGAGACTTCCACTTCAGGTATAAATGTTATAGAAATCAATATTGCTACATCTTCTAGTGAATCATGGGTATTTGATACCGGATCAATGATTCACACTTGCAAATCGTTGCAGGGTCTAAGTGAGACTAGAAGATTTGCAAAAGGCGAGTTGGATGTTCGGGTCGGAAACGGAGCAAATGTTGCCGTCATAGCTGTCGGAACTTATCACTTGTCATTACCCCCAGGATTAGTTTTGGAATTAAATAATTATTATTGCATTCCTTCTTTGAGCAAGAACATTATATCTTCTTCATGTTTGGAAGAAGTTAATGGTTATGAGATTATAATAAAGAACAAATGTTGTTCTATTTATTATAATAATATTTTCTATGCTCAATGTCCATTAGTGAATGGATTATATGTTCTTGATTTTGAGGATAAAACAGTCTATAACATTAA
The DNA here is from genome assembly GCA_030760725.1 of Neostapfia colusana. Lineage (NCBI taxonomy): Eukaryota > Viridiplantae > Streptophyta > Magnoliopsida > Poales > Poaceae > Neostapfia > Neostapfia colusana. The sequence continues at coordinate 81,063,941 of JASWHV010000011.1, forward strand.
TACAAAAAGGACTCGATGAAATGATCTAAATCCCACTTTTATTTGGCATTGTCGCTTAGGTCATATAAATGAGAAACGCATTGAGAAACTCCATAAAGATGGTTTGTTAAGTTCATTTGATTTTGAATCACTTGACACATGCGAGTCTTGTTTGCTTGGGAACATGACCAAAGCACCCTTCACTGGTCAAAGTGAGAGGGCAAGTGACTTGTTGGGACTTATACATACTGATGTATGTGGACCAATGAGTTCGGTAGCTAGAGGTGGTTTTCAGTATTTCATTACTTTTACCGATGACTTTAGTAGATATGGATATGTCTATCTAATGAGGCACAAGTCTGAATCTTTTGAAAAGTTCAAAGAATTTCAGAATGAAGTACAAAATCAGTTGGGCAAGACAATTAAACTTCTACGATCTGATCGTGGGGATGAATATTTGAGCCATGAATTTTATGATCATTTAAAACAATGTGGAATTGTTCCACAGTTGACTCCACCTGGAACGCCCCAATGGAATAGGGTGTACGAGCGGAGGAACCGAACCTTGCTAGACATGGTTAGGTCGATGATGAGCCAGACTGATCTTCCACTATCTTTTGGGGTTATGCTCTTGAAACTGCTTCGTTTACACTAAACAGAGTCCCAACTAAGTCTGTTGAGAAGACACCATATGAGATGTGGACCGGGAAACGTCCCGGATTGTCTTTCCTCAAAGTTTGGGGATGTGATTCTTATGTCAAACGTTTGACGTCAGACAAACTTACTCCCAAATCAGACAAATGCTTCTTTGTGGGATATCCTAGAGAAACCAAAGAATATTATTTTTATAATAAAACGGAGGGTAAAGTGTTTACTGCTCGCAATGGTGTCTTCTTGGAGAAAGAGTTTCTCTCAAAAGGAGTTAGTGGGAGCAAGGTGCATCTTGAAGAAATTCAAGAAATATCTGAAAATGTTTCGGCACCCTCTAATCCTATACAGGATGTACAAGATGTTGTACAACCACTTACTGAAACATCAGCCCCACGAAGGTCTACAAGAGTACGTCGTGCAACTGAAAAGTTGACACTCCTAACCACGGAACCACAGGACATGGTATTGTTGGACAATAATGAGCCTGTGACCTACACTGAAGCAACAATGGGACCCGACTCTGAGAAATGGCTTGGAGCCATGGAATCCAAAATAGAATCCATGCATGAAAATCAAGTTTGGAACTTGGTTGATCCAATCGATGGTGTGAGACCGATCGATTGCAAATGGATTTTCAAGAAAAAGACCGATATGGATGGAAAAGTTCACATCTATAAAGCACGATTGGTGGCGAAAGGTTTCAAACAAATTCAAAGTGTTGATTATGATGAAACATTTTCGCCCGTCGCTATGCTAAAGTCTGTTCGGATTCTCCTAGCAATTGCTGCATATTTTGATTATGAAATATGGCAGATGGATGTCAAAACAGCCTTTCTTAATGGGAGTCTGACTGAGGATGTGTACATGACACAACCTGAGGGTTTTGTCGATCCTAAAAATGCTAGAAAAATATGCAAACTTCAAAAGTCTATCTATGAATTGAAGCAAGCATCTCGGAGTTGGAATCTACGTTTTGATGAAGTGGTCAAAGGGTTTGGTTTCATCAAGAACGTAGAAGAACCTTGTATTTACAAGAAGGTTAGTGGGAGCACACTTATATTTCTGGTCCTATATGTAGATGACATATTGTTGATCGGAAATGACATTCCAGTACTAGATGATGTTAAATCCTCATTAAGGAAAAGTTTCTCAATGAAGGATTTAGGAGAGGCAGCGTACATTTTGGGCATAAAGATCTATAGAGATAGATCTAAAAGGTTAATTGGATTAAGCCAAGACACATATATTGACAAGATATTGAATCGGTTCAATATGCAAGATTCTAAGAAAGGTTTCTTGCCAATGTCACATGGCATCACTCTAAGCAAAAGTCAGTGTCCTTCGACGCCTGATGAGCAAAAGAGGATGAGAGCGATTCCTTATGCTTCGGCTATTGGATCTATCATGTATGCCATGTTGTGTACACGCCCAGATGTATCCTATGCTCTAAGTGTTACGAGCAGGTATCAATCAGATTATGGTGAGGCTCATTGGACAGTTGTCAAAAATATTCTTAAGTACTTGAGAAGAACTAAGGATGTATTCCTAGTGTTTGGAGGTGAAGAAGAGCTCGTTGTAAGAGGTTACACCGATGCTAGCTTCCAAACAGACAAGGATGACTCTAGATCGCAATCCGGTTTTGTGTTCTGCCTCAATGGAGGGGCAGTGAGCTGGAAAAGTTCCAAGAAAGACACAGCAGCAGATTCAACGACGGAGGCGGAGCATATTGCAGCTTCTGAAGCTGCAAAGGAAGCTGTTTGGATCAGAAAATTTGTTTCTGAGTTGGGTGTTGTTCCTAGTGCGTCCGGACCTGTGGATCTCTATTGCGACAATAATGGAGCCATTGCACAGGCAAAGGAGCCTAGATCACACAAAAGATCCAAACATATACTACGACGCTATCATCTGATTCGAGAGATTATCGACCGAGGTGATGTGAATATATGCAAGGTGCATACGGATTTGAATATGGCAAATCCATTGACAAAGCCTCTTCCACAATCAAAGCATGAGACACACACAACATCTATGGGTATTAGATACTTACATCAGTGATCCTAGTGTGTAGTGGGAGACTTGTGTCATAGCTATGTTTATGTACTATTTGAGTAACTATTATTCACATTGATCATCAAGTATGTGACTTGTTCGTGAGACTCTTTGCTAATTATAATGTTACTCAAAATGATCCCTAGTCTACATCGTTATATGAGATAATGATAGTACGTAGACTAGCACATGTATTAATTGATGATCACGTTTCACGGATCATAGATATGGAGATATCAAATTAATAATGTGAACACATGTTAGTGAACATGGTGTTGGATAGACCCATTCCGAGACACTGTTGGGATTGTTATTTACATATGTGCCATCAGTTGGTCTTGAGCGATACACCTGCTAGATTCTTTGACCTGAGATCGCCATTGTTTCTCACTATGTGTAGTTGTGCACTTTGAAACTATCAAACGCTACTCCGTAACTGGGTGGTCATAAAAATAGTCTTCAGGTGCATGATGAAGCATGGAATGAGATGTGTGCGGATCAATATGGGATTTGCCCCTCCTAAATAACAGGAGAGATATCTCTGGGCCCCTCGAGATAGTTGGATTGAAAGTGCATGGCCATGCCAAAATGATTAAAGAGTTAATCATTATGACTAAAAGTTAGTCATAGATTGAATCCACTATTTGATCGAGTGAATGGTCGAGCTATCACAAGGATGGCACGTATCTTGCCTTGAGCTTGACTGGTATCGTGTGGCAAAGGAATTAGCATGTGAATGTATCTAGGTTCAGCCGATATGATCTTTATGTACATTCGGGAGTCAGTATGTCCTGCTAGGTACCTCTACTGACTTGTGTTTGAAAACGGTTTTCATTCATAACCGACTGTACATGAAACTAACGGGTCACACACTTAAGGGGATGGAATATTGAAAAACTTGGCTATATGATTGTCTCTAGTGCAAGTGGGAGATTGTTGGTGATATGCCCAAGAGGCAATCATAATGATTCGGATAAAGGCCTGATGGATATTTGATCCATAAGAAATTAGGGTACTAATGGGCCTCTGACCTAAAAGCCCATTAGCGCGCCTATAAATATGAGGGGTAGGGTTACGGACAGATGTCTCCACCAGATAGCAGTCCCAGCCGCCGCCCCTCACAGGTCAGCCGCCGAAACCCCTGCCGCGCGCACGGTGCTAGCACACCGACGCACGGCGTTCCTCCTGTACGTGTGGACTCCGTGGAGGCGCTGCTGTTACTGCTGCGCCGATCGGCTACGACGCACATCTACGATCCGCTGCGCTGTGCGTCTAGTGGTAACGATCCATGACCTTCTTACTCGCATGTTTCCTGGGTGATACGGTCGAATTGCTAGAGTAGCGCATCCCTATTTCCCTACAGAAAACACATTAGAGAGAAGAAGGGGGGTGTAAGGGCCTCAGTTTTGGCACACATTTGAAGTGTTCATCACCACACCACACCAATTTTCACTCCACTCGAAGTTGATCTTGACATGAGCTAAGTGGGACGAATTCAAACTTTATTTGAATTCAAAACTGAACTGGTGCTGAAATTCACTCAAACCGAACCCAATTTGAATTCTATTCAATTCAAATGGCTCAGGGGTGAATAATTTGAATCACCAGGGGTATTATGGGGCTCACTGTTCACAACAGTGATTAGGAGTAAATTTCAGAGGTTAAAACCCCGGGTGGGACCCACATGTAATAGAGGGGAGAAGGAGAAACTTGCACCCAAAGTCAGAGTCTCGGTGGGAAATCCCACCGAGCAGCTGTCGGCTGCGCCACCGAGCAGCTACCGGCGACAGCAGCTGCTTCCCTCTCCGCGCGCTGGCACCCAGGGCGGCTGGCTCGCGCCCCCACACGACCGGCACCGCCTCAGCCGAGCAGGAGTCGGCCGGCTTTATCTTCTCGCGGGCAAACCCGAGCATCGGCATTGTTTCTCGCCGCAGCTCTCTGCTCAATCGGGAAAACCAGCAAAACCATCTCCTCCTTCGTCCCTGAGCTGCTAGACAGCCACCTGAGCTCGCAGTCCACCTCTCCATCGCCAGAAACCTCGAGCTCCGACCTCCTTTGCCCAAAGACGATCGCCACCGCGGCGACCTAGCCTCAGCCGAGAGTCAGGCGCCCGTGGGCAGCGTTCCGCAGGCGTTTTCACGGTCCAGCGAGAGAGGCAACAGGAGTGCGCGACCACCGTGCTGCTCTCCTCCAAGTTTGGAAGCCAACCTTGAAGAATCCACAGAGAATTTCCAGTTTGTGCTCCGGCAACCGTAAACCGAGCTTCCGGTACGGTTTCTTTAAATTCTCGCTCTATGATCTTTCGGAGGTCATCAAATCTTACACATAGACGCTGGACTAGCCGGCGATCAAGTTCTTTTCTGCATCCGTAGCGTGAAACTGTCTAGGAGTGACGAATTTCGAGCTCGATCGAGGGCGGTCATGGCGGGCACGATCGGTCACACGGTGCCGACCGACTTGCCGCCATCCCTGAACCCTTTTGACACCTTGTCGAGCTTCCTAGAGGTACACTGATGCTGTAGGGCCGTTTGTTCGAGGTGTTGGCGGGTTGAGAAACCACGGTCGACGGTGTCGAACCTCAACCAAGGCAGCGGCACGTCACCGAGCTAGTTCCGGTCACCCACAGCCCGACCTGACACCACCGACGTGTTCCTCGACGTCGACAACCCCCTGGCGGCGAGTTTCAGCCCCTGGGAGGTCCGGCAGCGGCGAGGCGGCGAGCCCCGAGCCTGCTCCGGCGAGGTCGGCGGCGCGGGCGTGAGAGAACGGCGGGAGGAAACGAAGCCGGCTGGCCCACGTGTCAGCGGCTGAAGAATTTAAACCGGGACCGGGTGTGGCCGGGGATCGGCTGTGCTGGCGCGCAAAATACCCTGTGAGCTCCGGTGTGCCGGACACCTCCGTGCTCGACACGTGTGGTATCCCCGGTGTGCCGGACACCTCCGCGCTCGACACGTGTCCCCGCAGGCCCTGAGAATTTAAACTTTTCCCCCGATTTTCAGGATTCTTCCAAATTTCAAATCCTCATAACTTTGGCTAGAAAGCTCCAAATCGAGTGAACCAAATTTGGTTGGATTTAGCTCATTGAGCACTTTCCAGCAATACCAAATTCAGCTCATGAAAGTGAATAGTTTTCCAGAATTAAATCCCTAAAGTTTAAACTGTCGGGAATTTTATCTGGAGAACCACTTTATGAAAAATTCTGAAATTTGGTCGAAAGGTTCATTGGGAAATCCCTGAATACCAGTAAAAATTTTCAGGCTCATCCAAGTTCATTTAGTTACCCCAATCGGGTAATTAAGAGAACTGCCCAGAGAAAATAGAAAAATGTACAGAAACATTTTTCAGATTTTCTCCAATCTTAATTAGGACATAACTTTCTGTAGAATTCTTCAAATGACATGAAACCAACTCCATTAGAACCATCTTAAAGTCTAGTTTCCAGAAAGTAATGGTTGGAGCCATGAAAACCCCTGGAATTAGTTAGAGGCTCAAATATTGACCAAATGGGCTTTTATTTGTACAAGGTTCAAATGAACTTTGTTTCAAATGAAACTTGGTCAAGACTCTGGTTAGGACCCTACCAAGCCACCCTAAAAATTTCAGAACCAAAGGGGAGGGTTAGCTAGAGTTATTAGTAAATAAGTATTCAAGTTTACACAGTGCATTTAAATTTACATGTAGTATTATATTCAACGTGTAGCCATTGAAGAAGAGACTCCGGAAGTGCTGGACTTCCTTCTTCCGGACGAAGAAATAACTACTGACCAGCAGCAACAAGGCAAGCTCCGGTTTGCATTAACCTTTTTATAAGTTTTACTTTATTTACATGTGTCATATGAAGTATGATTGTGCATTAGGTATAGGATGAATGAAACCCCACTTGCATAACCAAAGGTTCCTAAAAGAGTGAGGGTAGTGTCTAAGACCTCGAGTAGATAGGCTATGCTTAAAGATTCATAGGGCCTCGGTACAAGTCGAGTAGTTGGAATCTACTCGCGAGTTTAGGCTTGGGAACACACGGGTTCGGTTGAGCGATGTGAGATCACATTAGTAATGAAAATGAGACTGGGCAGGGGCTAGGGCGCAGCAAGAGGGAGTCTTGTGTGCGCAGCCCTGTCCATGTTGATTGAGGACCGAGCCGTGTGCGGCCCACGCTGATCAAGTTTGAACGTACCGAAGGCATATCGGATATATGGGCCCCGATAAACCGATGTAGCCTAAACCTCCGGGCATCGAGGCATAGCACACCGATTTATAGGTGTAGGTTGAGGGCAGCAAGGTGGAAATCTGCCAACGGGCATAGAGAGATGCTCCGTGTGGGGAACTTCCTGCTCGTTTCGGTGCGACCGGTTCGACGTTTGGGCTGTTGGGTGAAAGGTTGTCCCGTACGACATCGAGTGAGCGTGCTGTGCAGCTCCACGGGTGGACGTACGTGACGTGCTCTTTAGGTTTCCCTGCAGGTGTATATCGAGTCGATTCGCCGTCCCTCGCGGTGAAGAGTACCACTTGGTCACTGAGTCGTGACGTAGATTAATGGATGAAACATGTTGATTCAATCTTGCTGGTTGATATAATTGTATTGCTACATGTGTGCCACCAAATACTGCTTACTAAATTTCAGATTTCATGAACTGTTAACTTGTTGCTAAAAAATGAACTAAGGATGAACTTGTAGGCGTGTCCTTTTGCTGAAATGTTACTATCCTATGTACATTGTACCCCTCATGTAGAGTTTCATGCTTAGGTAAGTCGGTTAAGCCTTGCTGAGCCTTCGTGCTCATGGTTGCTGCTTAAGTGTTTTTCAGGTGAGGAGCCACCCACAGACTCGGAGTACGAGTCCACCGGCGAGGGTTACCCTCCGTCGGGGACCACGGCTGAGTGGGAGCCGTACACGCCGCGCTGAGCTGAGGAGTGCAGCTAGTGTGGGTTGCCCTAGGGCTGGGCAACCACTTTTGCTAGATAGGCGGGCGTGAGTTGTATAGTGTAGACTTCCGCTGTGTAATATAAACAATAGTTGTAACTGAAGTTTGTACCTGTTTGTACAGTTTCAGTTGTTTTTCCCATGTAATCTATTATGTTCTTAAGACGTGTGCTGTCGGGTGTCGCATCGCGTGGCACCACCTCTGCGATCCTGGATGAGCGGATTCCGGTCCGCCACAGCCTGGTATCAGAGCTGCATTGGGGATAGCACAGTACTTAAGGACTGCATTATAGGAAAAACTTAGGTATACGGGGAGGATTCGGTAGTTGCCCAAGTAAGGACTATATTAGTATAGTTACTTAAAGTGGCAAAGACTAACCTATGTGTTATAATTCTGAATTTCAATTATGTAACGACGTACCTACGCTCTGGTAAGTATGGTAAGGAACGCCACCGAAAGCGGTTCAATTTCGGTTAGCTCCCCTGACGAGGAACGTGGTTCAGGGATAGAGTCTCACAGCTTGGTGTGAGATGTCAATATGAAACTCTTTGACTCTTCATGTTCTTGAGTTCATATGAAACGCTGATCCCTAGCGTGCATTAGGCAAGTAAGTGGAGACCCCATCGCGTGGTCAGTAACGCGAGAGTGTGTTCGTCTGGAAGTAGCCCAGGGGGACATACGCAGCGCTTGCCATCGGCGTGCCCTGCAGGGCAGTAGGTGGTATCTGTTGGGTTGATAACATTCCCAACCGTGACGATCCGTTCATGACATACTCGGGTTCCCCGTCGTGTGGTGTTGAAACACGATCACGTGCCTTGAGACGTGACTTAGCTCAAGGACGGCCGTATGACAATGATACGGGCGTTTGTATTTACTTTCAAATATGGTACTGCCTGAAATGAATAACCATTGAGTGCACCATTATTGTGTGGTATTCTGCAGGTACTAACCACGTATGTATCCGTGTAGAAAACGTGTGCGAGAGACCGTTTAGTGCCACACTTGAGACGTATATGCCGGTATGATCTGGTTAGGATTTTCTTTGGTGAGGAACGTAGTACCGAGATATTGTAGGCATATGCATGAGAATAATGATAACAAAGAATTAAAATCTATAGGTTCAACATTTAGGACCCTGGTTGGGTATAAGAATGGGATAGTGGAGCAGTATAGCTAAAAGTATGAAAAGCAGAGTGCTCTGTTTTGGGCAGCAAGGTTGCCGAACTTTAACAGGGCACAACTCACAGGTCTTTTAGCCGAGTGAGGTGTGCTATATAGTTCTGGAAAGGTATTGAAGTACTCTACAACTTTGTTGTAGACTTCCAGAGCTGAAACTCACCTTAAGATGGCTTAAGTTCCAGAGGAATGTAAACTGTCCAGAACTAGGACAAAGTAAAACATTCTCTGAATTGTTCCGTTTTTCAAACATAACTCCCAGTTTAAAAATCTAAAATTGTCATATAATACATCCTTAGAAAGAGTAGAAGATTTTTGACATCTTTGTAATTCAAAGTTCCTGAAATTTCAGCACAGAATTTAGTGGAGACTTGAATGGAAAACAGCAACTTCCAAGGGAGGTGCTGTTAAAATTCTTCCAGAAATTCTGCTAACTTTGAATTAGCATAACTTTTTAATCAAAGCTGATCTGAGGGCAAACGAGTACTCGTTGGAAAGTTACTGAAGTTAACTTTAACTTTGGTATTCAACTTGAGTCATGAAAATGCCCAGAACCAGATCAAAACTTGGAATAGGTAGAAACTGGTCATTCTGACAGAAGAATGACAGTTGAACTCATTGAAAAGGGTGTTGTACCCTAAGGGTGGTATACGTGATGACAACGCGATAGTAATGTCTCGTGGTGGCCAAACCTAGTTATGGTGAGCTTCCAAAGTGGAGGTTCATCAAGTTGGATTAAACTAGCTTGTGTTTGGTCTGGTAATGGTGTAACTTGTGCAAAGTTATTACACTATCTACTTACGAGATGTATCGCATGTTTTTATTGTCATTATGTTTTACACCTATTTCATTTGGACTGCATGCACTCTCTTGCGGGACTGATGTTATTGCCGTATGGTTGCAGATGGTTCGTACTAGGACCACGCACGAGGTTGGTAGCTCTAGCCAACAGGGAGGCGATGACTCCCAGCCACCGGGCCTACGACAGCACCCCGCAGCAGCAGCCACCACCGCCGCCTCCGCTTACTCTAGCGGATGTGATAGCGGCACTGGTGGGAGGTCGTGAGGAGCAGACCGACCTGCTCCGCACGATCGTGCAGAATACGTCCCAGGCGGGGGAACGTCAAGAGCGAGGGCCTCGTGAGCCCCGCGAAGTGTCGTACTCGGATTTCATGAGTACGCACCCTCCAGTGTTCACCGAAGCTGAAGAACCACTGGAGGCTGACAACTGTCTACGGACTATCGAGTCCAAGTTTGGGCTGCTCCAGTGTACGGAGCGACAGAAGACCCTGTTCGCAGCACAGCAGCTCCACGGTGCCGCTGGCGCATGGTGGGCGAATTATGTCGCCTCACGTCCGGCTGGCCATGCCGTGGAATGGCAAGAGTTCCGGGAGGCGTTCCGCGCCTACCACATTCCTCCCGGAATAATGAAGAGGAAGTTCCAAGAATTCTTGGAGCTGAAGCAGGGCGGGAGGAGTGCCCACGACTACTCCCGTGCCTTCAACCATCTGGCGCAGTATGCGTCAGACTATATCTCCACGGAGGAGAAGAAGAGGGAGCACTTCTATCGGGGGTTACACCCCGAAATGAAGACCCATCTCGTACAGTGTTACCGCGGCACATTCAACGACTTAGTCAATGCCGCGATCATGCAAGAGGATGCTCAGCAGGAGTTGGCAGCTGAGCAGCGGAAGCGCAGCGCTCCACCGAGCGGTGGGAGTGGCGCGCCCCAGAAGTACCGTATGGTGTATCGGACACCATCCAGGCAGCAGTGGCATCCACCGGCGCGACCTCAACGGTTCGGGGGACGTCCGTTCCAGTCACCCTCGTTCCGTCCGCCGATGCCACCACCAAGACAGCAGCAGCAGCAGACGGTACCCCGGGCGTTTCCACCGCCACAACGCGCCCCGGGTTTCCGTCCACCGATCAGCGGGGGACCGCCCCGTTTCACCTGCTTCACGTGTGGCCAGGCGGGCCACTTCGCGAAGGACTGTCCCCAGGGGCAGCAGAGCAGCGGGCAAGCCCAGCTCCAGAGCGGTGCTCGAGGCCGACCTCCGGTGAAGAAGGTTGGTCAGCGGACTGGGGGCGTCCGCAACCTCGACAATGAGGACGCCCCAGAGGGAGACAACGTGCTGGCGGGTACGTTTACTCTCAACAATCAAGCCATCGTCATATTATTTGATTCTGGTGCAACCCACAGCTTTATAAGTGCATCCTATGTGGCTAAACATCAATTGCAAGTCTTTCCAACCGACTGCACTTATATGATCTGCTCACCGGGAGGGAAGATTTCAGCTAATATGATGATTCCAAAGGCACCTCTGTGCTTAGGTGGGAAACTATATCCCACCACCTTGATAATCCTTATGGGACAAAAGATTGATGCAATCTTAGGGATGTCATGGCTACAATACCATGGCGCTGTCCTAGAGACTCGGACACGGACGGTTCACTTAAATTCTCCATTCCACCGTCCGCATTCCATGGTATTAGACACGCCAGTCCGGGAAGTTTTAGCAATTAATAATGCTGAAGCTCTCAAGTTAGAAGACATCCCCGTAGTCCGGGAGTATCCTGATGTGTTCCCGGATGATCTTCCGGGCATGCCACCTGAGCGGGATGTCGAGTTCAAGATTGAACTTGCACCCGGGACTACGCCCATCTCACGGAGACCATACAAGATGGCTCCAAATGAGCTGGCTGAACTGAAAGAACAGCTCAATGACCTGTTGAGCAAGGGTTTCATTAGGCCGAGTTCCTCGCCTTGGGGATGCTCGACGCTATTCGTGAAGAAGAAGGATGAGACCCTGAGGCTGTGTGTGGATTACCGGCCGCTCAACGCCGTCACCATCAAGAATAAGTACCCACTGCCCCGCATCGACATATTGTTTGATCAACTTGTGGGTGCCAGTGTGTTCTCCAAGATGGACCTTCGCTCTGGATATCACCAGATAAAAATCCGGGCGGAGGATATTCCGAAGATGGCATTCTCGACGAGATATGGACTATATGAATATCTCGTCATGTCCTTTGGTATCACAAACGCTCCAGCCCATTTCATGTATCTCATGAACTCGGTGTTCATGCCAGAGCTTGACAAGTTCGTGGTAGTGTTCATCGACGATATCTTGGTTTACTCCAAGACAGAAGCCGAACATGCCGAACACTTGCGAATCGTTCTTCAACGATTACGAGACCACAAGCTCTACGCCAAGTTCTGCAAATGCGAATTTTGGATCAGCCAAGTGCCTTTCTTGGGACATATCATCTCAGCGGAAGGCATTGCGGTGGACCCAAGCAAAATAGAGCAAGTGTTGAAATGGAAAGCTCCCACTTCAGTTCATGAAGTCAGAAGCTTCCTCGGGTTAGCGGGATACTACCGGAGATTCATTCCAAGCTTCTCCAAGCTCGCTAAGCCGATGACAGAGTTGCTGAAGAAAGGGAAGAAATATGTTTGGAACACGGCGTGTGAAGGAGCGTTCCGAACATTGGTGAAGCATCTCACAACAGCCCCGGTGTTAGCGCAGCCGGATACAACCAAGCCCTTCGACGTGTATTGTGATGCGTCCGGTATTGGGCTCGGCTGCGTGTTGATGCAGGAAGGACGTGTGGTCGCTTATGGATCACGCCAACTTCGGAACCATGAGCAGCACTATCCCACTCATGACCTTGAGCTTGCTGCAGTGGTTTTGGCGCTGAAAATGTGGAGGCACTATCTCCTGGGGAATCTGGTGCATCTCTACACCGACCACAAGAGCTTGAAATACATTTTCACCCAGAAGGAGCTGAACATGAGGCAAAGGAGGTGGTTAGAACTGATCAAAGATTATGAGATTGAGATCCATTACCACCCCGGCAAGGCGAATGTGGTTGCCGATGCGCTGAGTCGGAAATCACATGTCCATCACCTCACCATTACACCGGTGGAGGAGGAAGAGCCAAGTTTATACTTGGTTCCTTATGGATCGATGTACAACCTTGCCCTCATCCCTACTATTAGGGAGGATATCATTGCAGCTCAGAATACGGATAAAGGCATGGCACATCTCCGGAGACGGATAGACAATGGAGAGATCAAGTGTTTCCGGAAGGATGATGAGGGGACGCTGTGGTTTAATGACCGCATAGTCGTACTCCAGGATATGGAGTTGAGAAAGAAGATCCTCGATGAGGCTCACTTGTCCAAGTACTCCATTCATCCAGGCAGCAACAAAATGTACCAAGATTTGAAAAAGAAATTTTGGTGGACACGGATGAAGCGGGAGGTAGCTAAGTACGTATCCGAGTGTGATACGTGTAGACGAGTGAAGGCTGATCATATGAGGAAATCAGGGCTGCTGCAACCCCTGAAAATTCCAGCATGGAAATGGGAAGATGTGAGCATGGATTTCATCGTGGGATTACCCTTAACAGCCAACAAGCATGATTCCATATGGGTGATCGTTGACCGACTGACCAAGTCAGCTCACTTCATTCCCGTGCATACACATTTCCATGCCAACCGATACGCGGAGTTATACATTGCCAGGATTCTATGCCTGCATGGTGTACCCAAGACCATAGTCTCAGACCGAGGTGCATTGTTTGTATCTCGCTTTTGGGAGCAGTTGCACGCTGCTCTGGGTACTAAACTGATTAGGAGCTCCGCCTACCACCCTCAGACAGAAGGCCAGACAGAGAGGGTGAATCAAGTTCTGGAGGACATGTTGAGAGCATGTGCCATCCACCATGGTAGGAACTGGGATGATCACCTACCATTGGCGGAATTCTCGTACAACAACGGCTATCAGGCGAGTATCAAGATGGCACCCTACGAAGCTCTCTATGGTCGCAAGTGCCGCACCCCATTAAATTGGTGTGAGTCCGGTGAAAGGGTCACATTCGGGGTTGATGTGGTGAACGACGCCGAAGAGCGCGTTCGGACAATTCAAGCCAATTTAAAAGCCGCTCAATCCCGACAGAAGAGCTACGCTGATAAGAGGCGTAGGCCGTTGCACTTTGACGTTGGGGAACACGTGTACCTACGCGTGTCTCCGATGAAGGGCGTGCACCGGTTCGGTGTGAAGGGAAAGCTCGCTCCCCGTTTCATTGGACCCTATGCTATCACCGAGAAATGTGGACCAGCAGCGTATAAATTGGAGCTACCGGCATCTCTTGCTGGTGTCCGTGAAGTTTTCCATGTTTCGCAACTGCGAAAATGTCTGAAGCATACAGCTGCTGTTCCTACCGAAGACATCGGCGAGTTGAAACCGGATTTAACATATGAGGAGTATCCGGTGGAAATCATTGATGAGAAAGCCCGAACCACGCGTAGCAGAACGTTGTGGTTCTACAAGATCCTCTGGAGTAACCACACCGTGGAAGAAGCGACGTGGGAGAGCGAGGAATTCCTTCGCTCAAATTACCCAGAATTCATGGCTTCTCAACACGAGTAAGTCCCTACCACATCGCTATCTCTTCTTTTGTAATCTCGGGACGAGATTCTTTTAAAGGGGCAGGAATGTAAGGGCCTCAGTTTTGGCACACATTTGAAGTGTTCATCACCACACCACACCAATTTTCACTCCACTCGAAGTTGATCTTGACATGAGCTAAGTGGGACGAATTCAAACTTTATTTGAATTCAAAACTGAACTGGTGCTGAAATTCACTCAAACCGAACCCAATTTGAATTCTATTCAATTCAAATGGCTCAGGGGTGAATAATTTGAATCACCAGGGGTATTATGGGGCTCACTGTTCACAACAGTGATTAGGAGTAAATTTCAGAGGTTAAAACCCCGGGTGGGACCCACATGTCATAGAGGGGAGAAGGAGAAACTTGCACCCAAAGTCAGAGTCTCGGTGGGAAATCCCACCGAGCAGCTGTCGGTTGCGCCACCGAGCAGCTACCGGCGCCACCAGCTGCTTCCCTCTCCACGCGCTGGCACCCAGGAGTCGGCCGACTTTATCTTCTCGGCCGAGCAGGAGTCGGCCGACTTTATCTTCTCGCGGGCAAACCCGAGCAGCGGCATTGTTTCTCGCCGCAGCTCTCTGCTCAATCGGGAAAACCAGCAAAACCATCTCCTCCTTCGTCCCTAAGCTGCTAGACAGCCACCTGAGCTCGCACTCCACCTCTCCATCGCCAGAAACCTCGAGCTCCGACCTCCTTTGCCCAAAGACGATCGCCACCGCGGCGACCAAGCCTCAGCCGAGAGTTAGGCGCCCGTGGGCAGCGTTCCGCAGGCGTTTTCACGGTCCAGCGAGAGAGGCAACAGGAGCGCGCGACCACCGTGCTGCTCTCCTCCAAGTTTGGAAGCCAACCGTGAAGAATCCGCAGAGAATTTCCAGTTTGTGCTCCGGCAACCGTAAACCGAGCTTCCGGTATGGTTTCTTTAAATTCTCGCTCTATGATCTTTCGGAGGTCATCAAATCTTACACATAGACGCTGGACTAGCCGGCGATCAAGTTCTTTTCTGCATCCGTAGCGTGAAACTGTCTAGGAGTGACGAATTTCAAGCTCGATCGAGGGCGGTCATGGCGGGCACGATCGGTCACACGGTGCCGACCGACTTGCCGCCATCCCTGAACCCTTTTGACACCTTGTCGAGCTTCCTAGAGGTACACTGATGCTGTAGGGCCGTTTGTTCGAGGTGTTGGCGGGTTTAGAAACCACGGTCGATGGTGTCGAACCTCAACCGAGGCAGCGGCACGTCGCCGAGCTAGTTCCGGTCACCCCTAGCCCGACCTGACACCACCGACGTGTTCCTCGACGTCGACAACCCCCTGGCGGCGAGTTTCAGCCCTTGGGAGGTCCGGCAGCGGCGAGCCCCGAGCCTGCTCCGGCGAGGTCGGCGGCGCGGGCGTGAGAGAACGGCGGGAGGAAGACGAAGCCGGCTGGCCCACGTGTCAGCGGCTGAAGAATTTAAACCGGGACCGGGTGTGGCCGGGGATCGGCTGTGCTGGCGCGCAAAATACCCTGTGAGCTCCGGTGTGCCGGACACCTCCGCGCTCGACACGTGTGGTATCCCCGGTGTGCTGGACACCTCCGCGCTCGACACGTGTCCCCGCAGTCCCCGAGAGTTTAAACTTTTTCCCCGATTTTCAGGATTCTTCCAAATTTCAAATCCTCATAACTTTGGCTAGAAAGCTCCAAATCGAGTGAACCAAATTTGGTTGGATTTAGCTCATTGAGCACTTTCCAGCAATACCAAATTCAGCTCATGAAAGTGAATAGTTTTCCAGAATTAAATCCCTAAAGTTTAAACTGTCGGGAATTTTATCTGGAGAACTACTTTATGAAAAATTCTGAAATTTGGTCGAAAGGTTCATTGGGAAATCCCTGAATACCAGTAAAAATTTTCAGGCTCATCCAAGTTCATTTAGTTACCCCAATCGGGTGATTAAGAGAATTGCCCAGAGAAAATAGAAAAATATATAGAAACATTTTTCAGATTTTCTCCAATCTTAATTAGGACATAACTTTCTGTAGAATTCTTCAAATGACATGAAACCAACTCCATTAGAACCATCTTAAAGTCTAGTTTCCAGAAAGTAATGGTTGGAGCCATGAAAACCCCTGGAATTAGTTAGAGGCTCAAATATTGACCAAATGGGCTTTTATTTGTACAAGGTTCAAATGAAACTTGGTCAAGACTCTGGTTAGGACCCTAACAAGCCACCCTAAAAATTTCAGCACCAAAGGGGAGGGTTAGCTAGAGTTATTAGTAAATAAGTATTCAAGTTTACACAGTGCATTTAAATTTACATGTAGTATTATATTCAACGTGTAGCCATTGAAGAAGAGACTCCGGAAGTGCTGGACTTCCTTCTTCCGGACGAAGAAATAACTACTGACCAGCAGCAACAAGGCAAGCCCCAGTTTGCATTAACCTTTTTATAAGTTTTACTTTGTCTACATGTGTCATATGAAGTATGATTGTGCATTAGGTATAGGATGAATGAAACCCCACTTGCATAACCAAAGGTTCCTAAAAGAGTGAGGGTAGTGTCTAAGACCTCGAGTAGATAGGCTATGCTTAAAGATTCATAGGGCCTCGGTACAAGTCGAGTAGTTGGAATCTACTCACGAGTTTAGGCTTGGGAACACACGGGTTCGGTTGAGCGATGTGAGATCACATTAGTAATGAAAATGAGACTGGGCAGGGGCTAGGGCGCAGCAAGAGGGAGTCTTGTGTGCGCAGCCCTGTCCGTGTCGATTGAGGACCGAGCCGTGTGCGGCCCACGCTGATCAAGTTTGAACGTACCGAAGGCATATCGGATATATGGGCCCCGATAAACCGATGTAGCCTAAACCTCCGAACGTCGAGGCATAGCACACCGATTTATAGGTGTAGGTTGAGGGCAGCAAGGTGGAAATCTGCCAACGGGCATAGAGAGATGCTCCGTGTGGGGAACCTCCTGCTCGTTTCGGTGCGACTGGTTCGACGTTTGGGCTGTTGGGTGAAAGGTTGTCCTGTACGACATCGAGTGAGCGTGCTGTGCAGCTCCACGGGTGGGCGTACGTGACGTGCTCTTTGGGTTTCCCTGCAGGTGTATATCGAGTCGATTCGCCGTCCCTCGCGGTGAAGAGTACCACTTGGTCACTGAGTCGTGACGTAGATTAATGGATGAAACATGTTGATTCAATCTTGCTGGTTGATATAATTGTATTGCTACATGTGTACCACCAAATACTGCTTACTAAATTTCAGATTTCATGAACTGTTAACTTGTTGCTAAAAAAATGAACTAAGGATGAACTTGTAGGCGTGTCCTTTTGCTGAAATGTTACTATCCTATGTCCATTGTACCCCTCATGTAGAGTTTCATGCTTAGGTAAGTCGGTTAAGCCTTGCTGAGCCTTCGTGCTCACGGTTGCTGCTTAAGTGTTTTTCAGGTGAGGAGCCACCCACGGACTCGGAGTACGATTCCACCGGCGAGGGTTACCCTCCGTCGGGGACCACGGCTGAGTGGGAGCCGTACACGCCGCGCTGAGCTGAGGAGTGCAGCTAGTGTGGGTTTCCCTAGGGCTGGGCAACCACTTTTGCTAGATAGGCGGGCGTGAGTTGTATAGTGTAGACTTCCGCTGTGTAATATAAACAATAGTTGTAACTGAAGTTTGTACCTGTTTGTACAGTTTCAGTTGTTTTTCCCATGTAATCTATTATGTTCTTAAGACGTGTGCTGTCGGGTGTCGCATCGCGCGGCACCACCCTCTGCGATCCTGGATGTGCGTTTTCCGGTCCGCCACAGGGGGGAGTGTGGTGGAAGGAAGTATGAGAAGAAGGAGGTTTAAGACTGATGCTCCACACTACTAGTACACAACAAAGCAAGCTTAGCAGCCCCGACAAGACGTCACTAGAGTAGTTCTTTATGCAGTTGTCCGTACCACTCGATTACCGTTTGCTCCCTACCTCGGAACACCCTGGCATTTCTTTCCTTCCACAAATTCCAAATCACCGCCATGATCAGCGTCCGCAACCCCTGGGCACGTGATTTAGGCCGGGTGTTTGTGGTAGCCCGAAGCCAATCAGTAAGCGAACAGACCTCCTCCCAATTTTCCGGATGCAGTTCCCAGATCTGCAATTCCATACTGATCTTCTGCCAGTAAAGTCGGGTGACCGGACATTGAATCACAAAATGAAGAGAAGTCTCAACACTCCGGAAACAAAATACACAGAAGTATGAATTTGGCCAGCCACGCTGCTGCAGCCTGTCAGCCGTCCAGACCCTATCTTGTGAGAGAAGCCAAGCAAATACTTTACACTTGGGCGGCGCCCAAACTTTCCATATTAGCAAAGGGTCCATTGTAGACAGGGTCCCTTCGAATTGTATCCTATATGCTGAACGAGCAGTGTATGTTCCTGAAGCCGACTTCCATATGATAGTGTCTTCGACCTCATTACGGAGGTTGACGCTCTCCTCCCTTATCATGATTAGCAAGGATAAGAACTGAACCTGAAGCTCAATGGAGAGTAGGGGCCGGAAAGTAGTGATCCATGCCTCTTCCCTGACAGCCTGCAATACTGTCATCCACTTCTTCCGACAGTTGTTGAAAAGTTCAGGAAAAAGCGCAGCCGGCGCCAGGCCTCGTAGCCAACTGGACCACCAGAATGACGCCCTTTCACCATTCCCCACTGTTACTATAGTGGCAGCCGCAAATAGAACACGGTCAGTTATGTCAACCGGAAGCTCCATACAATACCACGGCAGCTGCGAGCTAGTCCAAGCGCGCCAGAGCCACCGAAGTCGCAACGCCCGGCTGAAATGTTGCAGGTCCAAAATCCCAAGACCCCCTTTCTCAGTTGGTGAACAAACCCGTCCCCATGTAACCTTGCATTTTCCCCCACTGAGTTTCTGAGACCCGGCCCACAAAAATCGGCGACATGCTTTATCCACCTGCTGAATAAATTTGGAGGGAACTCGCACAAAGCTCATAAGATACATCGGCAGCGAAGTGAGGACTGTCTTCACTAATTCCTTCCTCCCTGCTAGCGTCAAAAGTCTGGCCTGCCAACCTGCTAACTTTGCGTGAATCTTCTCCAGGATCGGCTGCAAGTGATGAGGGTGCAGTCGCCCTAGGTGGATCGGTAGACCGAGATAAGTAATAGGAAGGGATGTCACCTCACCCTCAAAATCCTGCAGAATAGTCGGTAGCTCACTTGCGTCACATCGGACTGCAGTAATAGTGCTTTTAGACATATTAACCACCAAGTCGGACGTCTGGCCAAAACGTCGTAGAATGTCCAGTGTGAGCTTCACCTCATTACGCACCGGGTTTAACAAAATCACCACATCATCGGCATACATTGAGATCCGCAGAGAGGCATGATCACTGTGAAGAGGGGATAAGATACCTTTCATTGTTGCCTTCTCAAAAATGGCGTGGAGCGTATCGATTGCCAGAATAAACATATAGGGGGATATTGGGTCCCCTTGCCGAAGACCCCTTTCATGAAAGATCGTAGGACCTCTAGTCCCATTTAGTAGCACCTGAGAACTAGCCGTGGACCACAAAAGAGCCATCCAATCTCTCCAACGTCTCAGAAAGCCTCGTATCTACAGCAGTTCAAACATGTACTCCCAGGCAACAGAATCAAAAGCCCTGGAGATATCAAGTTTCAGCATCAGCACTGGTCTTCCCATATTATGAAATTGTCGCACCACATTCCTGACGTATAGGAAGTTGTCGGTACCCGCGATTTGGGGTACCCCCGCGCACAGGGGAAAATGCCTAAGGATCTCGCCCTTCTCCGCAGGGAGGGCTCCGAAGGCGCCACGCGTCCGGCGGGGCCGGACCTCCCTCTCCTCAGAGGAGAGCTCCGGGCTCGCCACGTGGCCTGCAGAAGCCGGACCTCCCCCTCCGTGGGAGAGAGGTCCGAAGGCACCACGTGTCCAGCGGGGCCGGACCTCCCTCTCCTCAGAGGAGAGCTCCGGGCCTGCCACGTGGCCGATAGAAGCCGGACCTCCCCCTTCGCGGGGAGAGGTCCGAAGGCTCCACGTGTCCTGCGGGGCCGGACCTCCCTCTTCTCTGAGGAGGGCTCCGGGCCCGCCACGTGTCTAGCAGAAGAGCGCTGCCTGCCCCCGAGCGGTAGGCAGCGGGCGTAAAGACGCCCCATACCTTGCCCGTACAAGGTATTCAAGGCCCGCGCCTTCCCAAGACGCGGAGACGCGGAGCACGCCTCTGTCAGGTGTCGTTGCGCCCAGTCGCATCACATACTGGCACGCGGTGTCAAAACCTGCCAGCCAATAAACACAGCGACAAGACATCCCCTGCCGCCTCCGCCGTCATCAACCACTGCGACTAGCATGCGGCATGGGCAGGGCGGCAAGACGAAGACTCAGAAGCCTTCGCCAGAGACAACTACCGACATAACTGCGGATACGATAGTCTGCAGGCAATCTCCCCGGGACCACCTGTCGGGTCCCAGGCCCCCCTTGTAAGCCACCCGAGCCTTGGACTATAAAAGGCTCGGGTAGGCGACGTTAGCAAGGGTTCGCACTCCCGCAACTCATACGCTAGGCATAACACATCCTCAAGCTCAGGACTCCGGTTCTGAGCAACAAGCAATACAGCGAGCTCCTCAGCTCGCCGTGGACGTAGGGTTTTACGCTCCGGCGGCCTGAACCACGTAAAACTCGCTGTGTCAAGCTCCTCCTTAACTAGTCCCTACGCTCAAGCTCTCCGCAAGTGACTAGCCCCTCCGAAAAAGAACCTCCGCGGGCTGCCCAGTGCAGGTCCGGGGGAAGTGTCGACCACACACTTTGACATTTGGCGCGCCAGGTAGGGGGTTTTCCCTTGCGCGACGAGTTTCTGCCGACGAAGATGACCAAGCTTCCTTCAGCGGCAAACTCTCCTCCTCCGCGTTCACGGCGAACCGTGACCAGCGGGGAGTACATGTCGACGCACTCAAGACGGAGTGTGTCGGCGCGAGCTGGGAGCCAGCAGCCGACTCCGGCAACGCCGACTCCGGCAATGCAGACTCCAACCAGCGTCAGATCTTCTACAGCGCTGAGCGTACAACACGGAGGTGCGCTTGCTGCAGCAAGAGCACTACTGCACAATCCACCTGCTGGGGACGCACCTCATTCAGCGACCCAGCAGTGGATACGCGAGGTAGACCGCCTCGTCGTCGCCGCCGTAAACCCTCGACTTCGGCGGGGACGACACTCCGGTCAACCGGCAGTGTCGCTGACGCGCACGCCAATGGTTGACGGGCAGACGGCGGGTTCCAGCTCCACCAGGCTTCCGTCGACGGACCTGAGGACAGAGCTGGAACGGTGCCACTTGGGCCAGGATGCCCGGGTGTATCTCGAGCGACGTCGGGAAAGGCGTCGCAACCTAGAGGCTGGCGACAGCATGACGTCGGCCTCGACCCAGCCTGAAGAGCAGATCTTCGCCACGCGATCTCTGCCCCAGGCATACGCCGCGCAGCATATGCCACAACCATATGCCCTGCAAACGGCGCCCCCGGTCTATGGAGCTGCCTTGCCCATACCGGGATACACCGTGCCGACGGCGAACCAAGCGTTCGCGGCACCAACACCTGCGGCAACAGGGGCAGGATGTGCGGCCCTGGCACCCCACCTTCGCTTCGCGAGGTGGCCGCGCAAGTTCCGGCCGCACCTGCCCGAGAAGTACGACGACAGCGTCAACCCGGCGGAGTTCCTCCAGATCTACTCCAGCGCCGTACTTGCCGCAGGAGGGGATGAGGCCGTCATGGCCAACTACTTCCCCGTCGCCTTGACCGGCCCAGCCCGGCCTTGGCTCATGAACCTCCCCCAGGGTTCCATAACTTCCTGGGGAGAGCTCTGCCGGCAGTTCGTCGCCAACTTCGGCAGCTCCTACACCCGTCCCGGCACGGAGCTTGACCTCCACGCCGTCAAGAAACAACCTGGGGAATCACTGTGCTCCTTCACCCAGTGGTTCTCCCAGGTACGCAACACCATCCCGCATATTCAAAGTGCTTCTGTGGTGGTGGCGTTCCGGCAGGGTGTCCGGACGAGAAAATGCTTGAGAAGCTCGCGACCAGAGAGGTCCGTGACGTCTCCGAGCTCTTCAGCCTGGCGGACAAGTGCGCCAGAGCAGCCGAAGGGCGGAACTGGCACTCTCTGCCAGCCTTCGAGTCAGGAGGGCAGCCCGGGTCCGGCGCTTCTTCCTATGGAGGTGGCAAGAAGGCCAAGAACCGGGGGAGTGGCAAGATGAGGTCATCGACCGCAGCTCCCGTCGCCGCAGCAGCGACACCCAGTGGAGCTCGGGGGCCGCGCCCCGACAAAAGGCAGCGGCAGTCGCCAGCCCCGGATGGTGACCAGGGCGGGCTATGCCCGGTGCATGGCGCTGGCAATCATAGTGCTGCCGAGTGCTGGGATATCCAGAGGCTCGCAGAGCGCTTCCGCAAAGGGAGGCAGCAGAGAGCTGAGGCACCGCCCCTCCCTCAGAAGGAGGGCAAGCAGAAAGTCGATGCCTCAGTCAGCGCCGGCCACTAGGTGGGGTTTCAGGAGCCTCAGCGCGTCATGAAGACGGTGCACAACGGTGAGGACTCCAGCTCCGATGGTGACGGGCCAGGGCGGTAGCCAGCTGTGGATACCCCGGAAAGCCAGTGGAGGCTGCACTGCTGCGGTGTCAACCTTGGAGAAGCTCCGAGTAGCCGCAGCAGCCCAAGCACCAATCCCAACGGTGCAGGATCGGGCCAGCCCTACCCAAGAGCACGCCTCCGTGACTCTGTCCTACCTCCTGGGGGCCGCCCGGGGTCTGTCAACCCCTTGACGGCCTTGCCAGAAGGGGAAGACGCCTTGGGTCTCCCAAGAAGAGTCCGGGTTCTCCTACCCCTTGAAGGCCTTAGCCAGAAGGGGAGGGCACCCCGGGGCGCCCAGGAGAAGCTGCACAGGACATGATCCAGCGTGAAGATGACAACCTCAGTGGAGACTGCACTGCTGCAACATCAACCTTGGAGGAGCTCCAAGTAGTCACAGCAGCCCAAGCACCAGCCCGATGGTGCAGAACCGGGCCGGCTCCACCCGGGCGCACGCCTCCGTGCCTCGGTCATACCTCCTGGGGGCCGCCCAAGGTCCGTCAACCCCTTGAAGGCCTTGCCAGAAGGGGAAGACGCCTTGGGTCTCCCAAGAAGAGTCCGGGTACTCCTACCCCTTGAAGGCCTTAGCCAGAAGGGGAGAACTCCCCGGGGCGCCCAGGAGAAGCCGCGCAGGACCTGATCCAGCGTGAAGATGACAACCTCGTCGACGAGGCTCGGCTGCAGGTGACACCCCACAACGCACGGTCTCGACTGCTGCTCTAGCACTACCGCCAAAGAACCAAACGCGTCATGGACCTGCAGAAAGGCAACCTGGTGCCGCGGCACGCACTTTCCTAAGAAGGACCTATAAACTCTCCCCCAGCCGGGAAGGTCCCTTCCGAGTCACGAAAGTTGCCGTCCCAAGTGCACATGCCTTTCAACCGAGTGTGGGATCCGTTCCCAAAACCCTTGGCATGGAACAACGCTGTAAGTCCTACCCCCCAAGCATTAGTAGAACAGGGTCATTCCCTTCTGTAATAAATCCCATAGAGTCTAGGAACAGCGCTTGGGGCAGCTAAGTCTCAAGGGACGGTCCAGGACTACGTCCAGCTTAGCCGGGTTCCGACCCTAAGCGCGTAGAGTCTTGCTTCCATTCTTGACGAGGCGGGTCATTGCCTCCATGTACAGCCTGACTTCCACCTATGGGCATTAACACAGAAACATGTTCTACTTCTCTCTCATGTGCTCATTTAAATTATGCATTAATTTTTATGATCGCACTCTCTATGTATGTTCATCGTACATCTAGCTCCCTCTCTCCCGTGCTCACCCATAGTCAGCATTTGCTATCCTACCGAAGGCGGCTGCGCTTGAGGCACCTGCCGATGGCCAAGTGGCTCTCTCGGGCCTCCCCCAGTCAGGTGTTGCGGTGCCAGTTGGTCACCTGCAGGAAAGGCCTGCGCCGTGCATGGAGGGTCCAGGGTGCGTATCCTGCTTAGTCGGCTCAGTACCCAAAGCGTGCGCATCATGCCCTCCGGAGGTCCAGGGGAGTACAGCCGCTTTGCCTGGTTCCATACCCAAAGCCTGCGCACTCTGCTTCCCCGGCGCACGGTCCGGTACTAGGGATCGAACGATCGTACCCAGACCTCGGAGGGAGCCGGAGCCCCAGCGCCTCGCGCACAGAATTGCCCAAGCCCCGTATAACGGATTAGGATCGTAAGTCGAATAAGACTAAGATACGGGAGGGGAGGACCCCCCGAGGAGAATTACGTTTCCTCTATCTGTGTGCAGGACCTCCAGGTTACAGCAACGGGGGTTGCATGAAGCGGGGGGGGGGGGGGGGGGGGCAAGGAGCTGCTAGCTACTCCGGCATGGGATCGGAAGGTCCGGGTCCCGCCCCTTCCACAGGGGCGAGGCCCGAAGGCCCCACGTGTCCAGCGGGTCCGGAGCTCCCGCCTCGCAGAGGGGGGCTCCGGACTCGCCACGTGGCTGGCGGAAACCAGACCTCCCCCTCTGAGGGGTGCTCCGAAGGCCCCACGTGTCCAGCAGGGCCGGAGCTCCCGCCTCCTCAGGAGGGGCTCCGGACCCGCCACGTGGCCGGCAGATCCGGACCCCCCCATGGGGCGAGCTCCAGATACCTCCGGGGTCCTTAGTACAGTAAGGACCCGGAGAAGGTGCCTGTGCAGAGCTTCGAGATTGGTAAAGGCCTCTGAGTGCATTGCGGAGCTAAGTACTCGACCAGGCAAAACCAGGAAGAAGACAAAAAACATCACAGGCACAAACATTCAAGAGAGTCTATTTATGTATGGCTCCACGAGCTGGTCTACAGACTCGGTAAAAAGAAAGAAGCGAGTCCTAGGGGCCTCCTGGCTCGTGGCGGAACCTAGAGGCTACAAGGGCGGCGACTTCCCTAACTTCGGCCCTGGCCATCTCCTCCCGCTCTGCGGCAGGACCGTCTTTCACTAGCTCCAGTGAGAAGGAAGGGTCCCGGCTCTTGAAGCAGGCCAGCACATGTGTGGCAACCTCCAAGGCCAGGCTCCGTCCCTCTGCCTCAAGCTCGCTGGCAACCACAGAGTCCAGCCTGCTCAGCTTGGCGCCAAGTGACTCCAGTGCGGGAATCACTTCAGCCACCTTCAGCGCAGGAGCCGCCGCCCTCACCGGGCTGAAGCCTAGAGGGACCAAGGCGGACCCTGCCTGGTCGACGAAGCTCAAAACTGCACGGGCCTCGGAGGACCGTGAAGCCAAGAGCTCCTCTACCTCACGGCGGGCTGCTCGCAGGGCGTCGCGGCTTCTCTCGGAGGACTCCTTCTCCCTGGCCGCCAGGGAGCTTTCCCGAAGGCGAAGAGACTGGGCAAGCCGCTCCAGTTCAGAAACCCGGAAGTCGGCAGCCAATTCCCGATCCAGGACCGCCTGGCGTTTGCGGGGGACCTGTTCCTCCCTCATGGCCAGGTCAGCCTTCCGGGCCTCTAGCTCCCTGGTCCAAGCTCGCAGGTCAGCCTCGCCCGCCGCCAGGCGCGCGGCGACCCTCTCCGCCTCGGTAGCCGAATAACGCTCCTGGTTCTCGACGGCGATCTTGCGGAGCTCCAGCCTCTGACGTATCTCCACCACTTCGGAGAGACTCTCCTCGGCCTGGGCATGTACCTCGAGGGCCTCCCGGTGGAGCCGTCGCGTTTCGGCGTCCAGGCGGTCAACAGACCGTTTCAGCCGATCGAGGAGCGCTTCCCTGAAGTCAAGCGACTCCTGCCTGGAATTGTGCTCGCCCGTGACCTTCACGGTCCGCTCCCGCAAAAGGTTCCCCCAGATGAGGAGGCGATCCCTTTCAACCGTATGCTCCTCCCGCTCACGACCAAGTGCGGCCAAGACCTGCCAGACGCTCGCTTGGGCGAGCGCGAAGGCATCCGCCAGAGGCAGTGGGGCAGCAGAGGCCGGAGCAGCACCCCCGACCTCCTCCATCACATCATCCTCAAGAGTGGGTGATGCACAAGCGACCGGGATGAGACGCCGATCAGGAGAAGCTGGCGCCGGGACTTCGACGGCCGGACCAGCCGAACTCCCACCCGACGCTGAAGTAGAAGTTGGGTCGCCTGGTACAGGGTTGACCTGTGCTGGCCTGGGGGCCGCGGCAGCTGTCTCGGTAGGCGGAGATGACGCAGCCGTGGAATCCGGGCACACTGGAGCAGGGGAAACTCGCGTTGGCTTGGGGGCCGCGACAGCCGTCCCGGTTTCCGAGCGCAACGGAACAGACTCCCCACCAGACGGGGACGGCCGGGAAGCGCGAACACTCCAGCGGGCCCTGAACCCCGACTTCCGAGCCGGGGTAGGATCCCCAGAGCACGCCGTCGCCGCTGACGACCGCTCCGCAGTCGTCTGGACCGGCGGAGCAGGGGATGCTCCAGAAGCTCCCCTCAATGCATCAGCCCGGGGCCTCTTTGTGTCGCCACCAGAAGGAGTGCCATCTCCAGAAGCAGGAGGTGCAGGCACCCCAGATCCCCGACTTGGCACAGATGCCGCCACTGGAGGAGATCGAGCGCGTTTCTTCTCTGATGGCGGGTTGGAGGCCATGACGAGGGAGGACTCAAAGGCAAGAAGACAAAGGCGTAAGAGTCCAAGAAAAAGCGCTGGGAAGTGCAAAGGGAAGCCGCAATGCGGGTAAGATCCCCTCTGAGAACTTCCCAGGAGCAATTCCAAGCGATTCGAAACTCTTCGAATACGCCGCATCGGCAACCGCTTTGGCTCCGAGACCGGGCGCCGATGACAGGTGGACCCAAGCCGCCCAGCTGAAGCAGTGGGTCAAGGAGTCAGTCTCCTAAGAAGACGAGCCGGCAAGGCACTCCGGCAGTTCCGGAAGAAAGCGCCGCGATGTACAGAAGTGGCAGCCTTGGGAACCGCCGCAGTAAAGGCAACCATCAAGTGGGCGCACGCTCCCACGATCCCGCGACTGTTCGTGCTCCGGCAGCGGTCAATGCGGGACTTAGAGAGAGTGCGCGAAACAGAAGAGACGAAGGTTCCACCTTGGGCTCGCTATCTCCCCCGAGATGGGCCCGGGGGCCACTGTCGGTACCCGCGATATGGGGTACCCCCGCGCACAGGGGAAAATGCCTAAGGATCTCGCCCTTCTCCGCAGGGAGAGCTCCGAAGGCGCCACGCGTCCGGCGGGGCCGGACCTCCCTCTCCTCAGAGGAGAGCTCCGGGCTCGCCACGTGGCCTGCAGAAGCCGGACCTCCCCCTCCGCGAGAGAGAGGTCCGAAGGCGCCACGTGTCCAGTGGGGCCGGACCTCCCTCTCCTCAGAGGAGAGCTCCGGGCACGCCACGTGGCCGACAGAAGCCAGACCTCCCCCTCCGCGGGGAGAGGTCCGAAGGCTCCACGTGTCCTGCGGGGCCGGACCTCCCTCTTCTCTGAGGAGGGCTCCGGGCCCGCCACGTGTCCAGCAGAAGAGCGCTGCCTGCCCCCGAGCGGTAGGCAGCGGGCGTAAAGACGCCCCATACCTTGCCCGAACAAGGTATTCAAGGCCCGCGCCTTCCCAAGACGCGGAGACGCGGAGCACGCCTCTGTCAAGTGCCATTGCATCCAATCGCATCACAGACTGGCGCGCGGTGTCGGAACCTGCCAGCCAATAAACACAGCGACAAGACATCCCCTGCCGCCTCCGCCGTCATCAACCACTGCGACTAGCATGCGGTATGGGCAGGGCGGCAAGACCAAGACTCAGGAGCCTTCGCTAGAGACAACTACCGACATAACTGCGGATACGATAGTCTGCAGGCAATCTCCCCGGGACCACTTGTCGGGTCCCGGGCCCCCCTTGTAAGCCACCCGAGCCTTGGACTATAAAAGGCTCGGGTAGGCGACGTTAGCAAGGGTTCGCACTCCCGCAACTCATACACTAGGCATAACACATCCTCAAGCTCAGGACTCCGGTTCTGAGCAACAAGCAATACAGCGAGCTCCTCAGCTCGCCGTGGACGTAGGGTTTTACGCTCCGGCGGCCTGAACCACGTAAAACTCGCCGTGTCAAGCTCCTCCTTAACTCGTCCCTACGCTCAAGCTCTCCGCAAGTGACTAGCCCCTCCGAAAAAGAACCTCCGCGAGCTGCCCAGTGCAGGTCCGGGGGAAGTGTCGACCACACACTTCGACAGAAGTTATCTTGGATAGATCGCTTTGAGATGAAGGCACTTTGCGCAGGCGAGATTAAGCTATCCATTTCCACTGATAAACGCCTAGCGAGCACCTTAGAAATAATTTTAGCCACAGAGTGGATCAGGCTTATTGGCCTAAAATCAGCCGGAGCCCGTGCTTCCTTTTTCTTAGGTAACAGGGTAATATCAGCACCACTCAGTTTATGAAGAGAGCCACAACGCATGTTGAAAAAGCAGTGTAGTGCCCGCATGAAGTCATCTTTAATAATCGTCCAGCAACACTTATAGAATTCCATTGTGAAACCATCTGGCCCCGGCGCCTTTTCTGATGGCATCAGCAGAATAGCTTGATGAACCTCCTGCTCAGAAAATGGCTGCACCAGAGAAGCTGGGTCATGGACAGTCGGAAGATCCAACAGGCCCCATTGAACAGATGCCAGCCGTTCAAAACGAGCTCCAATGTTTAATGTGAAAAACTGATGAAGGAGCTGCTCTTTTTCTTCATGCAACCGCACCAGTGAACCTTCAGAATTTAACAGATGGAAAATATAATTTTTTTAGCCCGCGTCTTGTGCTTTGCATGAAAAAATCTTGTACATGCATCACCCAATCGCAGCCAAGTCAGTCGAGAGGCCTGACGGCGTCTAGATCATTCAATAGCTCCTAGGCCAAGCAAGCGCAGTTTGAGCTCTTTCCTCAATTCAACTTCCAAACTCGAGAGAGCCCTGACTTCTTGAGCTGCATCCAAGTTGTGAATGATGTCCGTTATCATATACAGTTGCATCCTTGCCTTCCCCAAAAGGTCAGCACTCCACCGACGCAGAGCCTTGGCTATGTTTGAAAGTTTATGGTGCAGAACCGAGAGAGGAGAGGCATTGTGCCTATACACTTGCGCTGCCCAAACCATTTGCACCACCTGCGTAAAACCCGGTATTTGCAACCAGAAGTGTTCAAATCTAAACATGGGTGATCTTAGAGGCTTTTCTTGCTGCGCCAAAAGGATGGGGCAATGGTCAGATATAGATGATGACAAAGCCACCACACCGAAGTCCTCGAAGACCGCATCCCATGCCTGGTTATAGAAAACTCTATCAAGGCGAACCAGTGTAGGATTGGCACGTTCATTACTCCAAGTGAAATTCCTATTAAGCAGCCGGTACTCCAGCAACTCAGACAAGTTGAGTGTGTTTCGAAATGCTCTCATCCATCTCCTATTCACATTTCCATTGTTCTTGTCTCGAGCTTCATATATGAGATTGAAATCTCCTATGCAAACCCACGACATACCATGCACCGGCTTCGCAGCTCTAATTTCTGACAAGAAGTCCAGTCTGCCCTCATTCGAGGAGGGCCCATAAACAGCAGTCAACATTGCAGTAGTGAGAGATGGGGTATGAGTGAAAGCCATGGTTACAGAGAATATACCTAGGGTATGTGTCGTAACAGAGACAATGGAAGGATTCCATGCCACTAATATACCCCCTCGCGTGCCGGCTGCAGGTAGATGAAGGGACTGAAGGTTGGGCCCAATACAGTCTGCAGTGAGTCGAGCATCCAGATGTTGAAGTTTTGTCTCCTGGATGCAAACGATTGAGGGGCACGCTGAATAAATCAAGGACTTCAGTATCTCACGACGAGCCGGCGTGTTAAGCCCTCGAACATTCCAACTTAAGATAGATAGGTTGCCACACGACGAGCCGGCGTGTTAAGCCCTCGAACATTCCAACTTAAGATAGATAGGGTGCCATCCATAAGCTACAGCAAGCACCAACAACTTCACCTTGGTACACAGGGAGGGAAAGCTCCCATTCGAACACTAGACATAATACAACACCAGCCCTAGTACAGAAAGACACCTTCCAAATCCCCAAGAAAGTCTTCATGCGTACATACTTCATTGACACCAGGGAGAACATCATCAATGGGTTCCTCTGGACCTACCAAGTCTAGTTCCCTGATTAGACGAAAGGTAGCACGAAGGGATACTGGGATCTGCGAGGCTTTGGAAGCCTGGCGCGCACTACGCCTTCCTGCCGTAGCCGGTACCGACTGGCCCCTCACAGTAGGTCGACGTCGGGTCGGCAGAGGCAACAATACAGAGTCGGGTGGACCGAAGACAGTGTCCTCAAAACATGAGTGAAGGGTTCGTTTAGTTCCAGCTTTATGAAGCAAATTCATTATTAAAAATCTGAAACCTCAACTAAATGGGTTCCATGTGAAGCGAATTTTAAAAACATGCAGATTTTCCTGGTATAAATTAGATTTTTCAGATCTTTCATTCAAGTATTGAAAAATATTGCTCACCAGCCACTAGTTACACACACCCGAATCGTTTTATTTCTTCCAGCTCACATTAGTTTTTCCACATTTCGCAGTTAAAAATCAGATTTTTCAAAAATCCTTAGTTGAATCAAACACACCCTAAGTAAGACATTAGTTTGGATGGCACAAATTAGATGGCTCAGGAGAAAAAAAGAAAGAAGCAATCTGTGCATGGTACAGTAGCGAAGCCTAAGTCAAGTGTTGGTTTTCTGCGGCTAAACCTAGTCAGGGTGAAGCTAGAACCGATGGTGGTGTCAATACGCCTAATTAGTTTGCATAGCCTGGCGGGGTGGTGCCCGGGCACGGGCACCAGAGTAAAAAGATAACATGATCCTGCATAGAGTCATTCGTTGTTTTTCTCGTTCTTTTGCAGATAGAAGGACAGTGCCCAGTGGAATGATGTCAGATTAATTCCACGCAAGATCGATGGATCGATATGGGCGATATCTGTTGGCGTTAAACACTCACTCACCGATAATGCTTCGCAATCAGAAATCTTGTGTGTTTGAGAGTTCCTTTTGGACGACTGGAAAGAGCAGCAGCACCGCCCGCTTCTTTTTCTTTCGTTAGTTATCTCCAGCCGATCACAACAAAAAATGCAAAACAGACACTCCGGGTCCTGCTCGCCACGCATCACACACGTTCCGCACCGTCTGCTGCGACGTGCATGGTGCTGTGGACTCGATCTTCTCCTCTCCTACGCGAGCGCGCGCCAGACCCGGATCAACTACGCATAAGAGTTCAGATTTCGTGTGGCGCAAGACAAGTCCAAGGCTCACACGAACACATCTTATTTTGACAGCACAAAACATTCTAAACCGGATAGACACTCAGAAGTACTAACAATCTCCCCCTACTTCTGAGACTTGAGCTGGATCACCCCGATCTTCTCGCGAAGTTCTTGAAACTGGATACGTCCCAGCGGCTTTGTGAGAATATCCACAAGTTCTTCCTTCGTCCCAATGTGTTCCAAACACACTGCACGCGTTCCACACACTCCCTAACAAAATGAAACTTAATATCAATGTGCTTACTTCGATCGTGTAGAACCAGATTCTTGGCAAGTGCAATTGCCGCTGTGTTGTCCATTTTGATCACCGGCGCTGAAACTTGTATTCCGGTGATTTCTTCAAGTAGCCGATGAAGCCAAACAGCCTGACTCGCTTCTGCAGCACTAGCCATATACTCAGCCTCGCACGTTGATTTTGCCACGGGCTTTTGCTTGCTTGACAGCCAACTGACTGGGTTTCCAGTGAGGAAAAAGATAACCCCAGATGTGCTTCGTCGATCATCCATGTCCCCTCCAAAATCACTATCACTGTATCCTATCAAGTCAAAGTTTATTTCAGACCGGAAATAGAGTAAGCCATACCTGGTTGTAGCTGCCACGTAACCAACAGATGCTTCAACGCCACCATATGTTCCTCTTGTGGTTCAGACATGAAACGACTCAGATATCCCACGTTGAAACTTAGGTCAGCACATGTGTGTAGCAAGTACCTGAGTCCCCTGATCAGACTACGATACAATGTAGCGTCTGTTAACGGTGTTACACTCCTCTTGGTCAGTTTCAAGCGATTTTCCATGGGTGTTGAACAACCATTGAAGGTACCCATTCCACTCCGGTCGAGCAACCTTGCAGCATAATCACCTTGGCAGAATTCAATACCGTGTTTCCCTTGCCTCACTTCAATCCCTAGATAGTATGACAGTCTTCCAAGGTCACTCATCCCGAACCTCTCCTTCATCCTCTCTTCGAATTTCTTGAGTTCATCCACGTTCTCCTACACAACCAACAGGTCATTAACATAAACTCCCACAATGATTCTTGCCGTGTCTCCAAGTTTGGTGTACAACCCATGTTCCGCACCTGCTGAAACCAAGTTGACATAAGCATTTATCCAACTTGCAGTTCCAGGCGCGAGGAGCCTACCCCAAACCGTACAACGCCTTGTGAAGTTTGAGAACCATCTTCTCTTTTTCCCTCTGCCATGAAACCTGGCGGTTGTGTTACATAGACCTCCTCTGCAAGATCCCACATTTAGAAATGCGGACTTGACGTCCATGTGATGAACGTGCCAACCAAAATGTGCAGCCACTACCAACACAAAGTCTCACGGACTCCATTCTTGCAACAGGTGCAAACACTTCTTCGAAGTCGATACCCTGTTTCTGGACGTACCCTTTTGCGACGAGCCTTGCCTTATGGCGCACAACACTTCCATTTTCGTCTCTTTTCATCTTGTAAACCCACTTTAGGCCAATGGCACGATGTTCTTTGGGAAGATGCACTAGTGTTCAGGTTCTGTTCTCTTCAATTGAGGTTAACTCTTCTATCATAGCCATATGCCACTCCTTGCTCCTCATAGCTTCCTCTGTTGCACATGGTTCCTCCCCAATGGTGGCAAGCAGCTCCTAAACTTCTCCAAGCTCGGGTTCACAAGGGGTCATACCAAGTATATCCTACATGGTACGATAACGCCTTGGTGCATCATCAGCTTCATCATCAAGGTCCAGTGACGTGTTCGGAGGGCATACGAACTTCACCGGTCTTTGTGTAATTTGATTGGTCATTGATCCTGAACATGCATCACCTTCACAAGTCTTGACTGACAGATCTGGTGTAGATGTTACTGCAAAATTCAAGTTATCAGTCTCACCAGAACCCGTACCCCGCACCGCGCACCGTGTATTCTACCCTGAATATGTCCTCATCACCAGTCGACAAGTTTGATCTACCATCTTCCCAGCTCTAGGGTCAATTTTCTTCAAACACGGCATCCCGTGACACTTGCACCTGCGCAGTGACAGGATTGTAGAAATGACATGATTTGCTTCCAGACTCATAACTGATAAACACCATAGGAGTGCTTCTGTATTCGAGTTTGCTCAGGCGTTTGCTCCCTTGCTTGACGTGAGCAACACACCCAAAAGTACACAAGTGATGAACACTGGGCTTCTTCACATGCCATGCTTCATACGGGGTCCTGTGCACCACACTTTGAGTGGGACAACGATTCAACACGTAAACAACAGTGGTTACCGCCTCCCCCCAAAACCATCCGGGCATCTTCATTGATTTCAACATGCTACGAGCCATCCCCATCACCGTCTGATTTCGGCGCTCGACCACCCCATTTTGCTCTGGCGTATATGGAGCCGTCAAGTGTCTTTGGATGCCATCCTTGATGCAGTGTTCAACAAATGCTCGCACCGTGAACTCCCCTCCCCGGTCTGTGTGGAGAGTCCCAATCTTTCTCCTAGCTTCAGCTTCGTCATGTGCTTGAAACGTCATGAATAAATCCATGGCTTGGTCTTTATAGTTTATCAAGAACACCCACATGTACCGACTGAGATCATCCACCAGGAGGAAGATGTATTTGTTACCCCTTGGAGTTGCCGGCGTAACTGGACCACAAAGATCTCCATGAACCAGTTCAAGTTTGTTCGTCGCCCTGAAACTTGCCTCCCCCGGGAACGGATGCCGACGCTGCTTTCCTGCTAGACACCCATCACAAACCTCCTCAGTTTGTTCAATCTTCGGCAACCCATATACAAGTTTCTCCTCAACCAATTTCTTGAGACTCCGGAAATTCAGATGCCCCAGTCTTACATGCCATCTCCACGTCGCATTATGCCCTTGGGCAACCATGTACGTGAGTTGCACCACATTAAGCTCTAGAGTGTACAGGCGATTAGATCCTCTCCTCACCTTCACCAGGGGTGTACCGTCCTTGTCCCAAATCTTGATGAAACCATCGACCATCAAGATCCGATATCCCTCTTCCTCAAGTTGACCCAGACTTACGATGTTTGCCTTGAGTCATGGAATCAGATACACTTCGTTCAGTGCCTTTTGTTCCCCATTCTTGCACATGAACACGACAGTAGCACGCCCTTCAATCCCGGTCACGGAACCATCACCAAGTCAAACACTCCCATGCAAATTATTGTCAAGTTCGGCAAACATACCTTGCTCTCCCGTCATATGGTTTGTGGCACCGGAGTCAAGT
Source organism: Neostapfia colusana (assembly GCA_030760725.1). Classification (NCBI taxonomy): domain Eukaryota; kingdom Viridiplantae; phylum Streptophyta; class Magnoliopsida; order Poales; family Poaceae; genus Neostapfia; species Neostapfia colusana. The sequence goes on from JASWHV010000011.1 coordinate 81,098,684, forward strand.
ATCCAACGTGTGTTACCTCCTCCCTCCTTGTCACCAAGTTGAACAAACAACTCGTCCTCTTTGTGACCTTCTTCATTGGAGGGTGTCTGCGCCATGTCGCTGGTTTTGGCCAGAGCCACCAACAGACTATTTTCAAACTCATCCTCCACACGAGCGGTGTTCACCTCCTCATCTTTCTTCTTCTGTCTGCATTCTCGAGCCCAGTGTCCTCTCTTACCACAATACCTGCACTCATCATTTGCCATGCTTTGTCTGGCACTTCTGCCACCACGGTTTCCCCGACCGCGCCCTCGACCACGGCCATGGTCTCTTTTGTGCTCCGACGGATTCATGTGGTGTTCTTGACCACCGGAATTGCCCATCTTCACACGTGACGACAGGCGAGCCAAGAGTTCATCTTCGGTCAGGTTCAGTCTCCCTTGGATGTCATTGTCCCCATGTTTTGACCCGAGTCTCTCCTCGGCCGCCTTCAGGCATCTAATAAACTCATCGATGGACATCTCACTCAGGTCCAGGAGTGTCTCGATGGAATCTGCAATCTGCTCGAACTTTTGTGGTACCGCTTGTAGAAACTTGCGCACGACCTCCTCCTCAGTGCACTCGCTCCCGAGTGTCGCTAACTGAGAGGTGATCTGGTTGATGCGAACGCCGAACTCGTCCACAGTTTCTTCATCTCGGAACGTGAGGCTGTCGAACTCTCTTCTTAGTGTGCTTGCCCTCACCTTGCGAACACGATCAACGCCGACATTCCGCAGCTTGATCGCCTCCCAAGCGAGTTTTGCCGACTCCTTCCCGGCGATGAAACCGGCCAACTCCGGCGGCACCGCTTTGGTGAGGACTTCCAATGCCATCCGATCTTCGATGTAGTCGTCGGTGCCGAGACTCACGGCGGTCCACAGACCTCTTGCCTGCAACATCACCCTCATCTGTGCTGCCTACTCGTGGTAGTTCGACTTCGTGAGTGACGGAAACGATCCGCCGCTGCTTGCCTCCCTGGTGATTCGATGGATCACCAGTGCTCCGGTGCCAGCTCCATTCCCGTTGGAGACTTCTAGTGGCGTGGCATATCTCCATGGACGTCGAGCCGGCGAGGAAGAGCGACGACGCAACATGAGCACCCACCTGAATGCAGCGTCGCGATCCCAGGTGTTGAACCGGGCTCTGATGCCAATTGTTGGCATTAAACACTCACTCACCGATCACACTTCGCAATCAGAAATCTTGTGTGTGTTTGAGAGTTCCTTTTGGACGACTGGAAAGAGCAGCAGCACCGCCTGTTTCTTTTTCTTTTGTTAGTTATCTCCAACTGATCACAACAGGAAACGCAAAACATACGCTCTGAGTCCTGCTCGCCATGCATCACACGTTCTGCACCGTCTGCTGCGACGTGAATGGTGCTGTGGACTCTATCTTCTCCTCTCCCTATACGAGCGCGCGCCAGACCCGGATCAACTATGCATAAGAGTTCAGGTTCCGTGTGGTGCAAGACAAGTCCAAGGCTCACACGAACACATCTTATTTTGACAGCACAGACCATCCTAAACAGGATAGACACTCAGAAGTACTAACAATATCATCTTGCGACTCAAAAAAAACAGCAACATTGGACGATGTTAGGTACAAGAACTTCTCCGACGAGTTCTTGATCTCCGACGATCGCGTGTTTTCTCTCACACACCGAGTACTCACACAGGAGGTTTTTCGCATGTAAAAGACTTCGTGCCTTTTCTGTTTTCTTGCTTTAAAATGAATACAATGTCGAGTTGAACGTGATGCATGCAATGCATGGCCTAATCTTGCGCAGAGCTCGCCCATGATCTAACAAACTTGGGCGACGCCCGGTATGCAGAAAAACTCAAAGACGTGGCCTCCAACTTGGTCCACACATACACAATTCTAGGAGATCAAACAAACAAACATGCAATGCAATGCCTAGATACAAACAACATGAGTATTATTCGTGCGCCAGGCTTAGTCGTGTCAACAGTTCTCCCCCCTAAGCCCGACGCTCCCCTTCAGCTTTGATGAGGCTGAGTCTTGTGCGAAGCTCAATAAAACGATTTCTTCCAAGTGACTTTGTCAGCAAATCGACCAGCTGATTGTTGGTGTCGACATGCTCCACCTTCACCCTTTTTTCTTCCACATATTGTCTGATGAAATGATATTTTGTATCAATATGTTTGCTGCACTCATGAAATACCGGGTTACGACTCAGTGGGATTGCTGACTGATTATCAATCTTAAGTGTAAATGGTTCAACTTCTCCTCTTCATTGTAATTCGGCCAAGAGTCTACTCAACCAAATACCTTGACACGTTGCAGTGGTGGCCGCAACATATTCGGCTTCACAACTTGACAAAGCCACTACTAGCTGCTTCTGAGACTGCCATGTGATCAAGCTGTCATTCAAGAAGAATATAACACCAGTGGTGCTTTGCCGTGTATCAACATCTCCTGCAAGATCACTATCGCTGTATCCAATCAGCTTAGCTTCTCCTTTCATTCTTCCATAGTGACAACCCAAATCCACCATGCCAGCTACATACCTCAGCACTCTTTTGACAGCTAACAGATGCTCCACAGTGGGTCTTCCCATAAATCTGCTAACATATCCGACCACATATGCTATATCCGGTCTGGTATTAACTAGATACCTCAACGCACCAACAATCCTTCTATATTGAGTAGAATCAACATGAGGTGCAGTGCTTGACTTACTCAGACTCAGTCGGTTTCCATCAGTGAATGACTTGGGTTGCACCTCTCCAAGTTTGCAGCTGCCAAGATCTTCAACGCATACGATCTCTAGCTCACGGTAACTCCATTATCGTCTTGTCTCACCTCAAGGCCAAGGTAGTAACGCAAGAGACCAAGATCAGACACTTTGGAAGGTGCTCTTTTCATTTCTTCTTTGAACTGCTTGAGTTCATTGATATTTTTTCCGGTGATGATGAGATCATCCACATATACCCCGACGATGATCTTGTGCCCACGTTCAAAACTTCCTCCCCGTATGTAGATGGCATGCTTGAAATCGCTACGATGAAAACCAAGCGATATAAGAACAGCATCCTACTTTGCATACCATGCATGATGATCTTGGCGAAGCCCGTATAGTGCCTTTGACACCTTCAACACTTTGTTCTCCTCGCCTGTCACAACAAAGCCTGGTAGCTGCGAGACAAACACTTCTTCATGCAGTTCCCCATTAAGGAACACGAACTTTACATCCATGTGGTGCACCGGCCAGTTCTGCCCCGCTGCATATGCTAACAAAAGACGCACTGACTCCAGTCGGGCCACCGGAGCAAAAACTTCATCAAAGTCCACTCCTTGCTGCTGCACGAAGCCTATTGCAGTGAGTCTAGCTTTGTATTTGATGACATTTCCTGCTGCGTCTTTCTTGGTCTTGAAGATCCACTTCAAACTGATCAAGCGTCGATCAGTGGGTGCTTCTGTTAGTTGCCATGTCCCATTTTCTTTGATCGCTGTCATCCCATCAAGTATGTCCTTGAACCAACACTCATGCATCTGTGCCTCTTGAAACGAAGCTGGCTCCTCTGTGTCCACAAACTCTTGTTTGATTCCCCCTGAATGCGGGCCCACCATCGTTGATGTTATGCAAAGTACGGAACCGCAAGGGTGCCTCACCATCATGATCAACATCTAGTTCTGCCTCAGCCCCTGCCAGTGGAGTTGCATGTATGACCGCCGGCCTCGGTGCGTCCTGATCTCTAGGTGACACAGCCAGGTGTGGTGAACCAGTCCTGGGTGCTGGTTAACCTGCAGGTGTAGGAGGTGCTGCCTGCCCCCCGTGATGCATGATGACCACTTCAGGATGATCGGCCTGAACATACTCAACAATGAACTCACTGTTCGTCTTGCCCCCTTCCCAGCACCAACTCCTCTCTTCATCGAAGACCACATCTCGTGACACATGAATTCGTTCTGCCACCGGATCATTGACTCGGTAAGCCTTTGAGCCCGGCTCATACCCCACAAAGATCATGGGCTTGCTTCGTTCTTCAAGCTTGTGTAGGTGCGGTCGGGTGTCCTTGACGTGAACCACGCACCCGAACGTGCGTAAATGGTGAACCGATGGTGTGTTGCCAGTCCACAATTCATAGGGCGTTCTTCGACCAGCTCCTTTGGATGATGACCGGCTGAGGAAGTAGACGGTGGTCTTGACTGCCTCCCCCTAGAACATGCCCGACAGATTCTTTGCTTTCAACATGCAACGTGCCGCTCCGACCACGATCTGCTTTCTCCTCTCAACAACACCATTCTGGGGAGGTGAATATGGTGTCGCGAGTTGTCGTTGCACACCCAACACTGCAAAATACTCATTGAAATGACCCGCTATGAACTCGCCACCACGATTGGTACGCAGAGCGCGAAGCTTCTTGCAACTCTTCCGCTCTGCCACTGCCTGGACATTCTTGATCGCTGCCGGCGCCCCATCTTTGGTGGATAACAGCACAACCCACATGTACCTGCTATAATCAGACACCAGCAAAAGGAAATACCGATTACCATTGGGTGTTTCCGGAGTGATCGGGCCACAAATGTCCCCGTGCATGAGTTCCAACGGCTCTGTCGCACGTCGCATAGCTTGATGCGGGAATGGGGTTCGACGGTGCTTACCAGCGAGACAAGCCTCACATATCTGCCCTACTTGTGACAAGACTGGAAGTCCACAAACTAGTCCTTCTCTTCCCATTTTTCACAAAGCCCTGAAGTTGATGTGAGCAAAACGGGAATGCCACTTCCATGCATCTTCTTTAGCGAGCGCTGCTAGACAAATTGGGCGTGCTATGGCAATGTCAAGCACGTACAGTCGTCCAGTGCTTCGTTGAACCTTGGCCAGCAATCTTCCTTGCTCATCCCTAATCTTCATAACTCCCCCTTCGGTGTGAATTTGAAATCCACTTTCATCCAGCTGACCACAGCTGATGATGTTTGCAGTGAGGCAAGGAATGTAGTAGGTGTTCGACAGAGATTTGTGTTCACCATTCTTGCATGCAAACAGAATAATGCCACACCCCTCGATGTGGGCAGCTGAACCATCACCAAACCGGACCGTTCCCACCACACTTGTGTCAAGATCGGCGAAGGCTTCCTTGAGTCCTGTCATGTGATTGGATGCCCCTGTATCAAAGATCCACCTCTTCTTGTCCTGGTCACCTTCTCCCTTTTCCCCAAGGACTGCATGCACTTCCTCTTCTGTATGCTCAAACAACTGTCTCGGTAGACATTGGATCGCTGTAGAGCTACCTGACCCCATCTCCACAACCTGTGACCGAACATGAGTCCGTGCCATTAGTAGTGTTGGCTCATCCTCCTCGACCACATGAGCCTGCTCGTCCCGCTTGATCCGGCTACGGCATTCCCTGGCCCAATGACCAATATTTCCACAACTGCGAGATTTTTCTTTTCCACGGTTTGGCGGCATGGCACGATCTCTGTTTGAATCATTGCCCGTGCCTCTCTTACCGCCACGACTCTTGCCTCTCTTTGCGAGACTGCCACCGGAAGCTCCACCCCGGCAACTACTCTCCTGCTCCTTCTGCTTGTAACGCTCAAGCCACTCGTCCTCTGTGAGGTAAAGTTTATCTCCGCCATTGTCAGCATGAGCCCCATCATCTTCAACAGCCTTTAGACGTGCTGTAACCTCTTCCACCGACATGACAGTGATGCCAAGAAGTGTTTCAATTGAGACAACGAGCTGACGGTACCTTGGTCGAGTGGCGCGCAGGTACTTGGCAACAATCTTGTCGCTGGGCTCCGAGTCACCAAGAGTAGCTAGTTGGTTCGTCATGTTCGTCAGATGCATGGCGAAGTCCTCAACCGACTCTGCATCACGAAACACCAATTGCTCATACTCACGTCGAAGTTTCTGAGCATGCCTTGCGAACGCGATCTATTCCGACTCTCATGGTCTTGATGCTCTCCCACGCCTCCTTCGCCGATGGCTTGGTTGTGAGTGTGGAGATCATTTTAGGCGGAACCTCGCTACAGATGGCGTCGAGGGCCATGCGGTCCACCTGAAAATCCACGTCGTCAGATTCTACCGCCACCCAGAGCAATCGAGCCTCAAGTTTAATTTTATCAACAGAGACCAGTCATTGTAGTTTGTCTTCGTCAGGAGTGGATAGTTCGTCGGGCCTGCCGACGCGACCATCTCCACCAATCGCTCCACCACGACACGTTCGCCGCCGCCGTGTCCTCCACGTGGCCTACGCAACGGAGATCTCCCAAGACGACCCTCGCCAGTTGGAGTGCATGATGTGCCGCCCGCCATGATCAATGGACATGCAACCGGCTCTGATGCTAATTGTTAGGTACAAGAACTTCTCCGACGAGTTCTTGATCTCCGGTGATCACGTGTTTTCTCTCACACACCGAGTACTCACGCAGGAAGTTTTTCGCACGTAAAAGACTTCGTGCCTTTTCTGTTTTCTTGCTTTAAAACGAATTCAATGCCGAGCTGAACGTGATGCATGCAATACATGGCCTAATCTTGCGTGGAGCTTGCCCATGATCTAACAAACTTGGGCGACGCCCGACAAGCAGAAAAACTCAAAGACGTGGCCTCCAACTTGGTCCACACGTACAAAATTCTAGGAGATCAAACAAACAAACATGCAATGCCTAGATGCAAACAACATGAGTATTATTCGTGCGCCAGGCTTAGTCGTGTCAATAGACGAACCCAGACGCAAACCAAACATCCTATATAAAGCACTACTACTACAAAATAGTAGTAAGTTACAAAGTTAAATATTGTCAACTTGACCCGGGGCTGTCCGGACGCTTTACCAATGTCCACAGTGCTGTCCATGTTTTATAAGGTAGCCAACATGGCAGACATGAAAAAAATAGGTGATTGTTGCCATATGTAAAATGGGACATACCTAATGCTAAAGATTCCTGCATATTACGAGATCACGTAATGATTACTTCTATTCTAAACAATCTTACCTACTTTTATAGATAGATTGGTTCGAACCCAAAATCTAAGAACATAAGTGGAGACACAGTGTGGTTGTTGCTATATCACTACAGAAATGCAGCACACTTACGCCAGCCAGAAACCGTCGTACATAAGAGAAAACCGTCGTAAATAACTAACTTATGATGGTTTTCTGTTATTTATGACGGTTTCTGGCCATTTCAAGTTTTTGGTCGTAAATAATATTATTTGCGACGGTTACCTCGTAAATAATTAACTTACGACGGTTGGCAAAGGCCGTCATAAGTAAAAGGTTGTCGCCCATTGCCACGCTACGTGGCGGGCTGGGCACCTTACGAGGCTGGGACCCCGACCGTCGTAAGTTAGTTAGGTTAACTTACGACGGCCTAGCCGTGTCCGTTGTAAGTTAATTAGGTTAACTTACGACGGCCCTGTATAGCTGGCCGTCATAAATAAGGTTTTTAATTTAAAAAAATAGAAAACAACTACCGTGGAACGATGGCCAGCTCACAGAACAGCTTCATCATATACACAATAAGACAGATATTCCATTATAATCATCCAAAATATGAAACAAAAGGAGCTAAACACTATCCCTTCCATTGGCTCCTGCACTCGCTCCTCCATTCGCTTCTCCACTTGCTCCGGAGCCGAAGAATCTGCCTCCGCGCCCTCCTCCCAGTGCCGGTAGCTGTGGCGGTATAGTTTGAGCCTCCGTTGCGATCTATGCAATACAAATAAATAGATAAAGTGAGTTTAAACTTGTACGACTCTCTCTCCACTACTGTCACTCCCTCTCTCTCCCTCCCCTGCACTCTCGCCCTCTCCCTCCCCCTCTCTCTACGACTCCCCCTCTCTCTCACCCCCTATCTCTACCACTCCGTCTCTCCCTCCCTCTTTCCCTTTTCACTCTCACTCTCTCTCCCTCTCCCTACCCCTCTCTACCACTATGTCTTACTCTCACTCCCTCCCTCTCCCCCTCTCACTCTCACTTTCTCCCTCGCCCTCTCCCTCCCCCTATCTCTACCACTCTATCTCTCTCTCCCTCCCTCTTTCCCTTTTCACTCTCACTATCTCTCCCTCTCCCTCCACCTCTCTATCACTATCTCTTACTCTCACTCTCTCCCTCTCCCCCCTCACTCCCACTCTCACTCTCTCCCCTCAACTACACTAAGTTTTTCTTAGATTAGAAAATAGCAAATAAAAAACACATTACCTGGACATCTGAATGTGCGTGTGGTGGGGGCACTTATGACGGGGCCAAATCTAACGGTTTCCACGTCAAGATCGGGATCTATTGCCCACTCTGTCGAGCTAAGGCCTATAATTGCAAAATATTAAAACAAATAAACTAAAACAATGTTAGAAATTTAAATTAATTTGTATTCAAATACTTACCTCCATCGCCGCCTGCTGCTCCTGTGCGGCCCGAGCTAGATCCCTCTCCCTCTGGAGCTCCTCCCTCTCTCTTCGGATCCCGTCTCTCTCCCTAAGGAGCTCCTCTATCTGGCTCTGTGAGTGACGACGACTTGTATGCCCGATGGACGAACCCTCCATCGATGGAGTGACGATCGTAGGTCGCGCTACCTCGAGTTGACAACTCAATCGAAAATGACAAACCTATAAAAAAATAAAAGAATAATAATTATAAGAAGCAATATTTTACAAAAATAAAGAAAATGATCAACTCGTCCATGTGCCTTTTCACCTCCGCTAGCGTAAACGGCTTGATGGTCAATTGGCGTGTTTCCCAATCGTACCCTTCGCCGTGTATCCTCACGGCCCCTCGCCCATATTTTTCTTAAATAGAGTAAAATTGTGTGTTAGTAATAACAAATTACTAGCTTACCAGTCGATCGACCGCGATTTGATTGCACTCCCCAGGCTGGGATGAGTCCTTATGACCCCGCTTCCAGACGACAGTGTCGGTCGGTACCTGACAGGTCTCGCACTCCTGTAGATACGTGTTAGTATGATAATTATATTATAAAGACATACAAAGAAGGATTATTATTCTTGCCATGCATTTCGCCAAACGCACATGACCATCGGGGCCATAGGAGTGCTATGAGTTTGAAACTCTGCATCCACGAGCCCTCCTAGACTTAGCGATGAAAGCATCGCTAGCCCACATCTGGCAGAGAGCTCGGTACACTTCGGGCCAACCCTCTAATCAGGAAATACTCACCTGCATATATTTATCATGTCATTGAAATACCTTTTACATAACTAAGTATTGAAATAATTGAACACAAATAACTTACCTCCGTGTACTGCTTTTCTGTCAAGTAAGTGTCTGAGGCCCTCCTAAACGGCCCCGACTGGTACTCCTGGTGCTGCTTGAGGTACTCGTTCACGGCTTGAATACGAGCGTATGATAATACTTGTGTTACAAGCTTCCGTGCGTTCCTGTTGAACATGACTCTAGCATGGTCCAACAAGCTCTGGCTCATGTCCTCTAAACGTATCTCAGCTATAAGAAATAAACATTGAAGAGATATGGATTAACGGTTGAATCAAGTTGAAGAATATTAATTTATAAAATTTTATTAAGCAGACTTACCATAAAATCTGCCTCACACAACCCCCTAAAAGTTACTATGCGTCTCATGGGAGACACGAGCGTAGTCATCCAACAACGTCGCATGGACCTCGTCGATCACACCGAGATAGTGCAAACGCACTAAAGACCCGATGCAACCGAACACCTTCTGTGGTGCCCTTGACCTGTGAACGAGCAGTCGTACTAGGAGCTGCAAGGATTTAGTGAACTTATTAATGTACCCACAAACAAAAGAATCTAAAAGTTGAATATTATTTGAAAGTTTGCTTACGTGTCTCCGACCGGGCGAATAGTGACCTGCTCTGTATGAATTGTAGAAGGCGACACAAAGTGCATCCTCCTCGTCCGCCGCCTCTGCTCCGAGACTACGTCTGGTGACCCGGAAGTCTGCTCACCACTAGAGCCCGAAGGCTCCACGCTAGGCACCTTAGAAGGCTGTGGCGGCGCCCTAGCCTCTAACTCTTAATCAGATGACTCCGAGTCAGACTGCAAAATAGAAGGATTGATAAGAATAGTTAATTGCTAAGTGACATATAAGATAACGTAATTTCTAATGATAATGTACCTCCGTGCGTTGTAAGGCCATAGGTACGCTCGCTAGGTCCTGGACACGTCTCAACAGCTGAGAGCATCTGCTCTCACATGAGGATCTATCCCTAAAAAGGGTGTCCCGTGCCTCCCTGAGGAAGCCCCTAGCCCCCTTCCCTTTTCCTTTCTGTAACGACATCCAGTTGTAAGGAGTAATTGATAAATATGTTAGGAAAATATACAAACTTATAATAATTTAGTGAAAAAAGTTATTTGGAGTCAGTTTCAGAATTCATCGACATCATGAACCCTACTCCTTAAACCAGATCATCGATCTTGTTTCGTAATTTGTTTTTGTTTCCGTTTGCGCATATTAGAAGTCTCTTCTTCGTTAGCGTCGCCAACCAAGTGATCGAGTTCAACACCATGCTCGACGGAAAATGAGTCTGGCAACTCTTGTTCTTGATAAACCTCATCAACGTTATTGATATCATGGTAGTCATCATCTCTCGGAGTATATAACCGCTCACGAGGATTCACCTTATATACCACCCACCAAGAATTAAGCTTTTGACATGGATAAGGTAAATAATACACTTGCTCCACTTGGTGTGAAAGGATAAATGTATCGTAGCCTCGTAGTTGTTCATTATGTTTGACTTCTACCATGTCAAATTCGTTTTGTCGTGTTCCATGTTTGTTGGCAAACCAATCATAATCAAAGAAGATGGCTTGAAGTTCCTTATTTCTGGCAAAACTAAATTCAAGTATTTTTTAATGATCCCATAGTAATTAGTTTCACGACCTTGAGAGTCGATTGCCCTCGTCAGAACTCCAGTATTACATGCTGCTGCGAGAGGACGAAGAGCTTCAAATTCAGTTGTACGAAATTGAAATCCGTTGACATCATATCGATCATAGATTCTAAATTTAACCAGTCCATAAGATAGTTGTTGCAAGTCTTCATGGACGTCAGGCTCTTTCACGCAGTGTCCAGATTACGAAGTTATACGAATACTTTATAATACTTAAAAGTTATAAGAATACTTTATAAATACCAATAAGTTAACGAGAAAACGAAACATATTCTCGGAACCAGGAAAGAAAATTAGGTCGTCCATATTTCGTCCGATCGCATCGTTTCTACTTGTGTGCTCGTAATTTGATGCCTATGTGTCTAATTTTGTTTATGGAACTCACTGGATGAAAAAAACTTTCATTAATATAAATGTTGCATTATATTCCAATAAGCATCAATGTTAGGACAAAATTTACTCAGAATATTTGTCCATCCCATCTATATTAGCATAAATGTAGAGTAAAGCGGTCGTTCTTCCATCTGCGATACAATTGTAGCTCCGACTACCACCAATAGTAGTGTCCTTCGTTGCAAAAATAGAGAGATCGTTGCAAGTTGGATGTTCATTTGTATTGTATCGCATCGCCGAAGTATTTACATTGTGTTGCTCTGCAAAGTAAACACTTGAAAAGTATCCCACTTCCTTAAGGGTAAAAGCTTCGGCGATGCACCCTTCCACCCTTGCTCGGTTGTCAACCATTGGCTTCAAATATCTAAATGCTTTTTCAATGTGATACATCCATCTATATTGCATAAGACCGCCCACTTTAGCCTCAAATAAAAGATGGATAAGGAGCCTTGGATTGAAGAAGCCGCGAGAAAATTTTTTTCCATCTTACATAACAGTACCGATATCTCCTTCTCCAACTTATTCATCATCTCTACCGTGATTTATTTAGCACATAGCTGTGTATAGAAGTAGATAAGCTTGACTAGCACCTTCCACACCGCATCATCAAAATAGCCACGAAACATAACAGGTAGGAGTCTTTCCATAAGTATGTGATAATCATTACTTTTCAATCCAATGAGCTTTTCCGTCTTCACATTCACGACTCATTTCAGATTAGCTGCTTAACCATCTGGGAATTTCAAACTTTTCAACCATTTCATGACTTCTTTCTTTTCTTTAGATCGAAGACAGAAAGAAGCACGTGGCTTACCACCGCTTTCAGAGAGCTCAAGAGTTGGACGGTTACAAAGCTCTGCCAGATCCTTTCGAGCCTTTATATTGTATTTTGTTTTGCCCGTCATATCCATGCATGTGTTTATTATACATTTACCCATGTTACGCTCCTGGTGCATAACATCAATATTTTACATTAAAATCAAAGACTTCACATACGGGAGCTCTCAAAATCCACATATGTGAGTCCAATTATGTTCCTTCCGTAACCTACAAAATATCCAGGACGACTTTCATTTGCCACGAGTTTGTTCAACATATCAGGAATTTCTGACCCATTTTGACATTTCGGTGGTCCTTTTGTTACAAGAGTGTCCTATCTGAAGACATTCTTCTGTTATCGAAACACGTGATTTCGAGACAACCAACGTCTATGACAATCGAAGTAGCATATCTTGCCTCTATGAGCAAGTCTAAAGCAATCCGTGTCTGAAGCAAATATCGAGCACGTCAAACGATCGTGAGTGCTCCATCCAGAAAACATACCGTATCCTGGAAAATCATGGACGGATCATAAGTAAGCAGCCCGCATATTGAATTTCTGCTTCTTGTAACAGTCGTAAGCTTCGACTCCTGTACACAAAGTTTTTAGTTCCTCAATCAATGGTTTCAATATCACGTTTAGACATGGCCCAAGATGATTCGCTCCAGGTGTGATGAGGCAATGAAACATGAATTCATACTTCATACAAAGAGATGGTGGCACGTTGTATGAAATAACAAAAACGGGCCAACACGATTATGGCGTGGCGTTTGTACTAAACGGTGAGAAGCCATCTATCGCCAAACTCATGCAAACATTTCTCGCATCACTGGTAAATCATGGATCGAAGCGGTCCAACGCCTTCCATGCCTCACCATCGGACGGTTGCGTTATGACTCCATTGTTATGACACACACCTTCTTTGTGTAATCTCATGTGTCTAGCTTTTATTTTTGAAATAAGCAACCGCTTCAATCGAGATGTCAGTGGTAAGTAACAAAGTTTCTTATGTGCGACTTCTGTCATCACATTATCACCATCGTCGTTAATAACTTCGACAAACCTCGATTTACCATATTTTAAGCACTTGTTCACGTGTAACCGTTTCAACACAAGTATATCGAAAGAGTCATTTTATCAAGCCACTTTGTGTTCCGGCATTTCGTACATGGGCATCGCACCTTACCTATCGTCGATAACGAAAAGGCTCGACCGATAAAAGCATTTGTCTTTGCGAACCATTCATGTGAGTGACCACCTTTCTTGTTCCAACCAGTGTACATCCAACTAAGGTTTTCACCCATGTTGGAGGCTATAGATTAAACAGGGAGAAAAAATCGTTAATTTATACTTCTATTGGGACAGATATGTACTAAACCCACCCAAGAGTGACCGAGATGAACGTGCTTCTGATGAGACGCCTGGTCCGAATCCAGACAAAATTTCGGCAGCATAATCCTGCTGTCGGTACCCGCGATATGGGGTACCCCCGCGCACAGGGGAAAATGCCTGAGGATCTCGCCCTTCTCCGCAGGGAGAGCTCCGAAGGCGCCACGCGTCCAGCGAGGCCGGAACTCCCTCTCCTCAGAGGAGAGCTCCGGGCTCGCCATGTGGCCTGCAGAAGCCGGACCTCCCCCCTCCGCGGGGGAGAGGTCCGAAGGCGCCACGTGTCCAGCGGGGCTGGACCTCCCTCTCCTCAGAGGAGAGCTCCGGGCCCGCCACGTGGCCGACAGAAGCCGGACCTCCCCCTCCGCGGGGAGAGGTCCGAAGGCTCCACGTGTCCTGCGGGGCCGGACCTCCCTCTTCTCTGAGGGGAGCTCCGGGCCCGCCACGTGTCCAGCAGAAGAGCGCTGCCCCCCCCCCCCGAGCGGTAGGCAGCGGGCGTAAAGACGCCCCATACCTTGCCCGTACAAGGTATTCAAGGCCCACGCCTTCCCAAGACACGGAGACGCGGAGCAAGCCTATGTCAGGTGTCGTTGTGCCCAGTCGCATCACAGACTGGCGCGCGGTGTCAGAACCTGCCAGCCAATAAACACAGCGACAAGACATCCCCTGCCGCCTCCGCCGTCATCAACCACTATGACCAGCATGCGGCATGGGCAGGGCCGCAAGACGAAGACTCAGAAGCCTTCGCCAGAGACAACTACCGACATAACTGCGGATACGATAGTCGGCAGGCAATCTCCCCGGGACCACCTGTCGGGTCCCAGGCCCCCCTTTGTAAGCTACACGAGCCTTGGACTATAAAAGGCTCGGGTAGGCAACGTTAGCAAGGGTTCGCACTCTAGCCATTCACACCCTCAGGACTCCGGTTCTGAGGAACAAGCAATACAGCGAGCACCCCAGCTCGTCGTGGACGTAGGGTTTTACGCTCCGGCGGCCCGAACCACGTAAAACTCGTCGTGTCAAGCTCCTCCTTAACTCGTCCCTATGCTCAAGCTATCCGCAAGTGACTAGCCCCTCCGAAAAAGAACCTACGCGGGCTGCCCAGTGCAGATCCGGGGGAAGTGTCGACCACACACTTTGACACCTGCTGTTCTCCGACTGCACGCCCGATAATGGTGCAGCGGAGAACATCAGGGTTACGCTGTCAAAATCTCGTCCCGATTCATACCCGCATCTCATCGTAGGCACACACCCTCGGTCACTCTCAAACTGTCCAAAAAGGGAAATTCCGAACCTACCCGGCTCACATGCGTACGCATGTGAGACGGGCCGATTCGAAACGGGTGATGCATATTCTAAAGGTTTACGTTACTCATTCTTTTTTGAGTCATTTATGACAAACATAGAGAGAGAGAGAGAAATAGGAGAGAAGAAAGAGAGAGAGAGAGAGGGAGGAGAAAAATAGGTGTGACCGTCAACGCGCGGGTATGCGTCCATGATAAGGTTTTTAAGTCAACTAATCGACTGTAGTCGTTTTAGGGGCGACTATGTCGACTAGTCGACTCTAGTCGATCCCTAGTCGAGCCACTAGTCGTCCTGTTTTTTTAGCCCTGATCGGTCAACTAGTCGGACGACTAGTTTTCTAATCGCCCTGATCGCGTTGTTGTCCATGATCGACCGTCAGCGATCGATATGGATGACTAATCACGACTTAGCGTCCCAGCGGGAGGCGCGAGGAGCGCGGCTTAGTATCCGAACAGGGGGCACACGTAGTGGTGGCGCCAACAAGTGCTTGGCGTCTTCACCGGTTTTCTTCACCTCCGTGCCCGCCTCGACGTTTATTATACTAATTACTATCCTAAATATCATATTATGCGTGCTCTCATAACGGTCTATATAGCTAATTAACCGTAATGAACCAAATAATTACACTAAATTTCATAATAATTTTCAACTAAATAATAATATTAAACAATTAATTAACAAAATAAACACAATAAATAATAATCAAAGACAATTTACAACTATATAATGAAATAACTTAACTAATTAATAACCTAAGTAATTTAACTAATCAATTAACCATACAACTAACTAATTAAATAAATAAACAATCACTAACTAATAATAAACTAATTAAAAATAAACTAACTTAATATTAAACTAAATAAATACTAAACTAACTTAATTGTAACCTAAATTATAATTAAATAACTAAATAAAGCAAAAATTAACTTATGAACTAAACTAATTAGTAAAGTAACTAGATTAATTAACAAATAAACTAATTATACAACTAATACAAAATTATATTACACTTACCTCAAAGTGGCGGCAAGCGCGAGGAGGGGCACGGGGCCGAGCGGCGGTGGTGGCGCGCCGGGCAGTGCCTCTGAGGCGGCTCTTGGGCGGTGGCGGCGGCTCTCGGGCGCGACCTCTCAGGCGGGTGCGGCCACGATGGTGGGTCGGGGTCGGCGCGGGCGTGAATGCCCGTGCCGACCCCAGCCCGGGCGGGTATATACCCGCTATTTACGATGGCCAGGGGCTTAGCCGTCGTAAATAACGGGTGAACTTATGACAACATGGTTAATTACAACGGCCCTAGGGTTGGGGTTGGCCGTCGTAAGTTGAGGCTAACTTACAACGGTTGTGCCCTGGTTGTCTTAAATTAGTCTCAACTTACGACGACCGGATTTGGCCGTCGTAAATACTGATGTTTACGACGGCTAACTCTAAGGCCG
This sequence comes from Neostapfia colusana, assembly GCA_030760725.1. NCBI lineage: Eukaryota > Viridiplantae > Streptophyta > Magnoliopsida > Poales > Poaceae > Neostapfia > Neostapfia colusana. The sequence goes on from JASWHV010000011.1 coordinate 81,114,903, forward strand.
TCGTAAATTATTTAGTCGTCGTAAATGTTGCTTTTTCATGTAGTATATGTAATTGAAAAAAATGATATCCGATTTTCAATCCTAAACCTCAAAATTCACTAATTTTCACTACCTTTTCACGATTAAGCATGTAATTCAAAATCGACTGTCCGTCCAGATGCACAGTTTAATGGACCAGTTTATGTCAATTTTCGAAGATATGGTGCACAACATTGCAACTTGAGCTACATGGTGGCTCCATTGGTCATCTTTTGAGTTTGCGCTCATTTTCAAAGTCATCCGTGGTAAGGCCGATCTATTAGCCTCATTTAATGTATGGCAGAGGAAAAATGTCATGGGTTACTTCAATCCCTTTTAAACCATTTTGTGGCCTGTGGGAATATAAAAGGCACACATATATATTTTTGTGACATCACAAAAAAACTTAATGCAACCCAAGGCCTGGCCTGTACTGGCACATCACGGCCCAAGTTCCACATGTGTCTGAGATAGTCAGATGGCCCAGTAACTTAGATTGGCGTCAATGCCTTGACAATTGGGCTGGTCCAGTGCAACAAGCTGCCCAGCCCGCGTAGGTATCCAAATTCGACCCAACCAAGCCCAACCCAACCAAGGCAGCCACATACGGGCATACGGCCCAGCCCAGATCGCACGGCCCCGATGATCCGCTCGTCCACTCCAGACCCGCACCCGCCTCTCCCCGCCCACTATATAATATCTCTACCAATCTTTCACGCCGCCCTCTCGCCCAGAACCCTAGCCCTTGCGCCGCCGCCGCCAGCGCTCGAGCTCCTCCGCCGCCCGCTGGCTCGCGCTGCCGCAGCAACGCCGCTATGAAGGTACCAGCGTGGATCCTCGCTCGATCCTCTCCCGTGCTCAGATTGGGCCGTCGTCGCTGTTCGGTATCTGACTCGATCCGCTTGTTTTGTTTTCCTTTTTTTTCTTCTTTTTGTCAGTTCAACATCGCGAACCCGACCACCGGGTGCCAGAAGAAGGTCGAGATCGATGATGAACAGAAGCTGTGAGTACTCACCTCCGCTTCTCCTCTTGCTCGTGTTGGCGTGCTCATCGATCCCGCCGTAGTAGCGGCCTGCTTCCGTGGTGGCAGTTGAATCCGTGTGAAACCACTAGCCTTTGTTTCAGCGGGCCTGTTTATCGCAATCTAAACGGCGTAGATTTATTCCGCCTTCATGACTAATTGTGTCGATTTGTATCTGCTAGTGCATCCTCCTACCCTTGTTTCTAACCATAGACGTTGAGTTTAAAAGCGCGCCATGGTTCTGTGCTTTGGGTGCTGTAGCAATTAGTAAGCATAGGATAATCTGCAAAGTTGTATGCTGATTGCTTGAAATATTCTTCACCTTTTCCTTGTATGTCTGTGGTTTGTATTGTCTGGGTATATTCTAAACTGTCTCTGAGCTGTTCTGCTGCAAGGGTCGAACTGTCTTTAGTAGTTTGGTAATGTTTGCTCTCACGAGTGCCTACCAGTCCTTAGTAGTCAACTTTGTGAATGTATTGGGACATTAGCACTGTTGTTCACTGAGGTGTACATGACTTTATTTTATAAAAGGGAACATCTAGAATGCAAACAGGCATTTGGTGCAATCGTGCAAAAATCCCTCTTAGACCACATGATTTTCATCCTACAATGATTGCATTTTTACATCTGGACCTTCCCACCTGCACACTTCAATTCTTTCAACTTATATTGCCAGGTGGGAGGGTTTAAGTGTAAAAATACACTCACCGCAGGATGTAGATTGTGTGGTTTAGAAGGGATTTTTGCACGATTGCACCAAATGACTGTTTGCATTCTAGTTGTTCCCTTTATAAAATGGTAATTGTTCTTTAGTTGTTTTATCTGAAAGGGATCTTTGAAAACCGAAATTCTAGCATTCCATTTGGTTGTTCGTTGACAACTCATTATGTGACACTATACTTCTAGATTTTGAGTTAGCAGAAGTGTGCTTCAACATTAATTGAACATGGCGTCTCTTAATTATATTGTGACTGTTTCACAATGTTTTTGTCCTCAAGCAATAATTCTCTTATGCCATTTATCGAGACATCTAATGCCTTTGTATCAACTACAGTCGTGCCTTTTATGACAAAAGGATCTCCCAGGAGGTCCTTGGTGATGCTCTAGGCGAGGTACTCTTTTGACAACGTATTTCTTGAACCATAATTAGTTTACTGCTCTTTTATTGCTCTAATTTATCTGTATATGGCGTTTCACGCTTTTACAGGAATTCAAGGGCTATGTCTTCAAGATCATGGGTGGCTGTGATAAACAGGGCTTCCCCATGAAGCAAGGAGTGCTAACCCCTGGGCGTGTCCGCCTTCTGCTCCACAGGGGTAAGACTTGCTGTATTTCACATTACACTTGACTTGAAACGTCATTGGCCAGTGTATTGAGTTTCCTAACTGGTTGGTTTTGTATAAACTACTCTGCAGGCACACCCTGCTTCCGTGGGTATGGCAGACGTGATGGTGAGCGTCGCAGGAAGTCTGTCCGTGGTTGCATCGTCAGCCATGACCTTTCTGTCATCAACTTGGTGATTGTCAAGAAGGGTGAGAATGATCTGCCTGGTCTGACTGACACTGAGAAGCCTAGAATGAGGGGACCCAAGAGGGCATCAAAGATCAGGAAGCTCTTCAACCTTTCCAAAGATGATGATGTCCGCAAGTATGTCAACACATACCGGAGGACATTCACAACCAAGAATGGTGAGAATATCTGTTATATTGTCTGCTATTTTTTTTCTGTCATCTGTGCACACACGTCTCACCGGTAACATTTCTCATTTGTTGGAAGTCTATTTTGTATCATAACTTGTAACTTGTCTGTTCTGAAATATATGATGTAAGCGTCATATTTAAGGGTAGGAGGTAATGCTTGTGACACCTGACTGAATTACCATATTTTTATTATTCAGTGCTTCTATGCCCATATTCTTGGAGTTGTCTGATTGTGATCTTCCTTTGTACCTGATGATGGTAACTAATCTTGCAGGCAAAAAGGTGAGCAAGGCACCTAAGATCCAGCGTCTCGTGACCCCGCAGACCGTCCAGAGGAAACGTGCCAGAATCGCCGAGAAGAAGAAGAGGATCGTCAAGAAGCAGGCTGAGGCTGCTGAGTACCAGAAGCTGCTGGCCCAGAGGCTCAAGGAGCAGAGGGAGCGCCGCAGTGAGAGCTTGGCCAAGAGGAGGTCCAGGCTTTCTTCCGCCGCCAAGGCTGCTCCCACCTCTGCCTAAGAACGTTTCTGGGATTTTCAGAGATGTTTTGGGATCCCCTACCATGCCTAAATTATAGATTAAGAATGGAGGCACTATGTTTGATGATCAGTTGAAACTATGCTTTTTTTAGCGTCGTTGAGTAATTGGTACAATTTTGCATGAACATGGTACTGGCTTGTTGAAGCTTTTCAAGTACCGGAGATTTGTTATGTTGTTCGTTTTTGAAACCCTTGATTTCAAGATAAGTGCAGGACCAGTATGCTAGAGTTGGCACGTTTCCTCTGGTCTCCACATATAATTTTGTGCCCGAGCGCTTGAGTGGTTCGTGCAGATTTCTTTCGTTGTGTGAGTTATGCATCAGAATCGGTCTGGGTCTCACTTTGTAAAATCTGCTGTTGTCACCTGTTAAATCTTCAACGTATTAAACATCGCTTGGTTAGCCCTTAAGAACCAGTGTTTCCTTCCTGGCATCCAGGTCAACTGGAACTGGGCTTTTGCTTGTCCCTCGTTGCGGTTCCGTGCCGCCGAGCTTGGTTTCGTCTCCAAAATAATGCGAAATCTGCCCAATCTGGCATGTGAGAACTATGCTTAGCTAGTGTGGTAAACTCGAGATCGCATCTGCAATTTTCGCAGCAAAACCGTGTGCATGCTGAGTCTCTCCCGTTTTCCCGCCTTCCCTTGGGAGCGGGACAGGCAGCTTTCATCAGAGAGGCCAGCCAAGCAAGCAAGCGCGCCAGCAGCGTCGTCAGAGACGCCAAGCCCAGGCAGCAGTATCGAACTGTTGATGCTGCTGCACGTACGCCCAGGGAGCTACCTCAGTATAAACTGCAGAAGCTGTCTCAGTACAAAAAATATATTCTTTCATTTCAATTATTTGATGCTAGTTAGTTAAATTTTGAAGTAAATAGCGTCAAATAATTTGAAATTAATACTTTGCATCGTCTCTCAGATAGTAAGACTCCCTCTTGCCATCTAATGTCGGCTTTGAAATGTCGGAGCCCCGTATGAAAACTGCCAATTTCATAGAGAAGCGAACACACAAGGTTCAGGAACAAAACCCCACATTTCAAAACGGAGGACCTGAGATCAGGAGCCAACAAGTCCCAAAGACAAGACGGCATGGCGACGCAGTCCCTGACCGGCGCTACAAGCGCCACAGCGAGCCACCCGGATGACGATCCAGATGCGGCAACGCCTCGGTCGGTCACTAGTAGCACGGCGCGTTATCACCAGCTAGCCCTGTCGACTCCCCGTCTCCGTAAACGCACACGGAGTGAACGCGCTTGCCGAGCGAGGAAAGTGTGGAGCTGCCCCCGCGAAGGAAGGCACTTCCTCCTCGAGACGGGAGCAGGCTCTCTCTGAATGAACTTCTGAAGAGGGGCACGCCCACACCGGCCGGAGTAAAGGCGTTGGAAAGGCTCGGTTCCTTGTTCGGAATCCATCGGTAGTTGATTAGGGTTCATACACCAGACGAATACAATGCCCTTGATGAATCATGAATTCCGAACGAGAAGTTTGATGAACTTCAACATCCATAAACAGCTTGCTACCTCTTTTAGAAATATATCACCAGGACGCGGGCCTTGGCTTTTCGAATAAAAATAGTGGACTGGATGGAATAACCAATGGCCTCTAAAGTTCCAGATGGGGAGAGGATTTCGAAAAGTAACTTCAATATCCGGTTTTGTGAAACAAGGCAAAGATGAAACTAACGGAATTACGCTTCAAAGATTTGCAAAAAAATGTAATATAAGACTATCATACACCTTAAAACGTTTCTATAAAAATATTTTACATGCTTTACAATTAGTTTGAAAGACTTTTTCCTCTATGTTAGTATATGTCACTGCTTAATCCTACTTTTCCTCTTGATCGCAGGTTATACGGATGGAACCCTAGTGGACGGATTCTTGTCCGCCGAACTGCTCTCTTATTCGCTGGCGCCGTCGTGCATATGCGCCAACAGACAAGGAGCAGAGATAAGAGTTTAACTCTATAATCTGTTCTGCTGTTTATTGATGAGATCGGTGGATTTATATAATCCCCAATCCAGAATTACATTCGGACTCTGTTTCTTGATTCCTACTAGATCTCTATTACTAAACTGACTCTGAATTTATCTCTAACAGACTCAGATTCCCCTAACTGACTCAGACTCTTTAAAGGACTTAATATAGTCCCACTCTAATACAATTATATCTATTTATACCCCTAATTACTCTTGTTTTGTCATCGAACATCTCTTGCTCTGCGCTGATATTGAATTCCGCACATAACATCTCTCCCTCCCTCGGGAAAAAGCTCGTCCTCGAGCTTGAATGTAGGATATTGTCTTTTAAATTCTGAAACATCTTCCCATGAAGCTTCTCAAGATGGTCTCCCATTCCATTGAACTAAAATCTGCCAAATTCCTCTGTTAAGTCTAGAGCGTAAGACTGCTTCACGAGTAGGAACTAAGCGGCCATTCTGAAGTTTAGGCAGAGCTGGTGGAGTATCTGGTGGTGTTCCCACAAACTGTTTTAGCATGCTGACATGAAAAACTGGGTGGAGACGGGCTTTAGAAGGCAATTCCAGTTTGTAGGCAACACGACCAATTTTTTCTATGATTTTATAAGGACCATAGAATTTTGCCGATAATTTGCCTTTAGGACCACGCAATAAGGTAGCAGCCGCTCTGTGATGCAACCTCGCCACACCCATTAACCCACATCAAATTCTAAAGGTCTGTACTTGCCATCATAATAATACTTATCATGTTGTTGAGCCCTTAATAAATTTTCCCGGACTTCTTGTAGAAAAGCATCTCTTTCCACTAGTGTTTGTGCTACTGCATGCACCTTGGCAGAATGATTATCATATGATATTAAGGAAGGTGGATCACCATCATAGACCACAGGAAATGGGGTTGAATGTAGGGCTGTGTGATATGAAGTATTATAGCAAAACTCTGCACACGGTAGCCATTGAACCCACTGTCTTGGCTTGTCTCCTGTCATGCACCTTAAGTACATTGCAATAATTTTGTTTACTGTTTCTGATTGACCATCAGTTTGTGGGTGAAAAGCAGTGTTGAATAATAGGTGAACTCCCTGCAATCTAAATAATTCTTGCCGGAATTGACTTGTGAACACAGTATCCCTGCCAGAAATAATTGAAACTGGTAGCCCATGAAGTCGCACAATTTCTGTAAAAAATGCCCTTGCTACTGTTTCGGCAGTGTATGGATGGGAAAGGGGAATAAAATGAGCATATTTAGAAAACCTGTCCACCACTGTCAGAATAACTGATTTCCCATAGACTTTGGGTAGAGCTTCAATAAAATCCATAACCACATCTTCCCATACATGTTGTGGTATTGGAAGTGACTGTAGGAGGCCTGCATGATGTTGGTTAGGAATTTTGTTCTGTTGGCATACTAAACATGCTCGAACATATTCTTCAACAGTCTTCTTCATGCCTTTCCATAAAAAAATCTTGACGTACACGATGTAGTGTTTTTTCAATACCCTCATGTCTAGGTTCATGGGCAGATGAATAGATTGAGAAGTTGGATGGATATGAACCTTCTTTTTATGTAGAATGAAATCATCACAAATGCTCCATTGTGCTCCCATATCCCGTGCAGTAATTTTCTCTTGAAGTTTAATAAGTTCTGGGTTAGACATGGTTTCTGCCTTAATTTTTTTCTAAAAGATCAAACTTAGGTCTAGAAATAATCATAAGCTCTGCTTCTTCACAATCTCTGCGTGACAGAGCATCAGCCACTGTGTTTAAGCGTCCTGGCCGAAACTCTACTGTAAAATCATATCCAAATAGTTTACTTATCCAGTGATGTTGGTGTATTGTTCATAAGCGTTGATCCAAAAGATATTTTAAATTATAGTGGTCTGTTCTCACAAGAAATGATCTTCCCCATAAATAAGCCCTCCAATGTCTTACGGCATAAACAAGACCAATGAGTTCTCTTTCATGGGCAGCTAGCTTGGTATGTCTTGGAAGCATAGGTTTGCTGAAGAATGCTAGTGGTCCTGAACCTTGATGAAGAACTGCACCAAATCCTACTCCTGATGCATCACATTCTATAATAAACGTGCTGTTGAAATCCGGAAGTTTAAGCACTGGGGCTGAGGTGAGAGCAGTTTTCAGTTTTTGAAAGGTTGTCTTTGCTTCCTCTGTCCAGCAGAAGCCTTGTTTAGACAACAATTTATTCAAGGGGGTGGCAATAGTACCAAAGTCTTTTATGATTTTTCCGTAATATCCAGCAAGCCCAAAAAATCCTTGTAAAGCTCGAAGTGTCTTGGGTTGTGGCCAATTCAGAACAGCTTGAACTTTGGACTGGTCCATTGCAACCCCTTGTTTAGATATGACATGACCTAGATAGGCCACTGGTTCCTCTCCAAATGTGCATTTAGACTTTTTGAGAAACAACTTGTGTTCTCTTAGTAATAAAAGAATCATTCTTACATGTCTGAGATGATCTGACCAGGTCCTGCTGTAAATGAGTATGTCATCAAAAAATACCAATACAAACCGTCTTAAGTATGGTTGTAGTATAGAGTTCATCAGAGATTGAAATGTAGCTGGTGTGTTTGTGAGTCCAAAGGGCATTACTATAAATTCAAAAAGGCCCTCATGTGTCCTAAATGCTGTTTTTTCAATATCTCCTTCAAACATTCTCACTTGATAATATCCTGAACGCAGATCCAGTTTAGTAAAGTAACAACTCCCTTTTAGTTCATCTATCAGTTCATCTACTATAGGTATAGGGAATTTATCCTTTATTATCTTTTCATTCAAAGCCCGATAGTCAATGCACAAACGCCATGATCCATCATGTTTCTTTACTAGTAAAATTGGGGATGAATATGCTGAAGTGCTTCGACGAATCATCCCTTGAGCTGATAATTCTACACACTGTCGTTCAAGTTCATCCTTTTGTGTTGGGGGGTAACGGTATGGGCGCACCACCACTGGAGTTGTACCAGGCAGAAGGTGGATTCGATGATCACAGTTCCTAGATGGGGGTAATCCTTTAGGTTCTTAAAAAATATCCTCAAATTCCATTAATAGTTCCTGAATGAGGAGTTGTGATGAATAGAGTTGTGATCTCTATTGTGATCTATTTTCTGGTATTCCTTTCCAGATTACTTTGTTTTGATCATGCCAAAAGGACATTGTCATGGCATCAAAATCCCACAGTATTGGTCCCAAGGTCCTCAGCCATTGTACTCTAAGGACGATATCATGGTCTCCTATCAGGATTGTAAATAAATCCACTGAGAAATTAATTTTGTTAATTGTCAGTGTGATATCACTGCACAACTCAGAGATTTCCACTTGATCTCCATTTGCTACCTGTAACCCTTGTCTGAGTATAGGTTGCAGGTTTGCTGCCTTGGTTGCGTGTACTGAAATAAAGTTATGTGTAGAACCTGAGTCTATTAGGGCATTAAGGCAAATGTCACCTATCTGCACTGGTATACACATAGAGTTATATTGCCTTATTCCTGTAATAGCATAGAGTGATATTTCAGGTACTTCTTAATAGTATTCAAACTGTAGTAAGTTCCCACTCTCATTATTATCAAGGGCAATGTAGAATAATTTAGGACAGTCTTTTTTATGTTCCTGGGAGAATTTTTCATCACAGTTATAACACAATCCTTTAGCCCTTCTTTCGGCCAATTCTTCTCGAGATAAAAATCTTACTGCTCTTTTAGGTTGTCCTGGTTGTGCAGTTGAACTAGTAGGGGTGACTCCCTCTATTTTCTCCTTGAGTGCCATTGATGGTCTAAAGAATTGTGTCCTAGATTCTGTCAAGGAGATACGACGTTCATAAGCTCGAGCCAAACTCATGGCCTCCTCTAGTGTTGCTGGCCTTTGGAGTTCAACATCAGTCCTAAGGGGTTGGCGCAAACCTGCTGTAAAAAGGCTCATTGAATTCTTATCAGTCATAGAGTCACAATGGCATAGAAGCTGTAAGAATTGTTCCTGGTAGTCTGCCACATAGCCAGTTTGACTGAGTTTAGCAAGGTCCCCTAATATATTAGATCACAATGGTGGTCCAAAACGTTGGTTAACCAGGGACACAAAGTTCTGCCAACTTGGTTCTCCATGATCCCGAGCAAGAAGATAATACCAGAGGTCTGCTGCTCCTTCCAAATGCAATGTAGCATACCAGACTTTATCTTCTTCCTGAATTTCTTGGCCTCTAAAGAATTGTTGGCACTTGTTTAACCAAGGCAAGGGATTAACAGCTCCATCATATAGTGGAAAGCGAATTCGGTGGACGTGTTGAGGAAATCGGTGCTCTTGCCTGGAATCCTCCTCAATGCGTCCTCTGTTTCCTCTATCATCCCTGGTTCCATGATCCTCTAGACCAGTGTCTAGATCTGCTCCAGAGTTAGTCCCACTCTTCCCATGCTTCCTTGTTTTGTTTGAGGCTAGAGGAGGATTCTTATCTGAATAGGTACTAGGGTCTGTGTTATCATTAATCTTCCCATCTTCTCTGGAACTGCTAGCATGCTCCAATCTTGATATTGCAATATTATGCGCATCTAACTGTTGTTTGACTGTTTGAAGCTCTGCTTTGATTAATGAAACAACAACCAACTGAGTGGATTGCAGTTTCAGTTGTCCATTAATCTCACTGATGGTTGTGGACAATTTGGTCAACTGCTCGCTGAGATTGTCCATAGCAGATTTCTTTTCTCCCATAGGATTGTTGGTGGAATCTGATACCAAATTGTCACTGCTTAATCCTACTTTTCCTCTTGATCGCAGGTTATACAGATGGAACCCTGATGGACGGATTCTTGTCCGCCGAACTGCTCTCTTATTCGCCGGCGTCATCGTGCATATGCGTCAACAGACAAAGAGCAGAGATAAGAGTTTAACTCTACAACCTGTTCTACTGTTTATTGATGAGATCGGTGGATTTATATAATCCCCGATCCAGAATTACATTCGGACTCTGTTTCTTGATTTCTACTAGATCTCTATTACTAAACTGACTCTGAATTTATCTCTAACAGACTCAAATTCCCCAGCTGACTCAGACTCTTTAAAGGACATATAGTCCGACTCTAATACAATTATATCTATTTATATCCTTAATTACTCTTGTTTTGTCGTCGAACATCTCTTGCTCTGCGCTGATATTGAATTCCGCACATCAGTATACCACACTCGTTCTTCTATATATTATACTCTATATTACTAAAATAGTAACATTAACCCACCTATCAACCACACATCTATATTTTAAAGAGATAAATAATAATATTATAACTTAAGAAAAATACTGTTTTAAATTGACATTTAGAGTAACCGCTAGGCTCTTTCGTCTTTCGATACAACATTTCCCTTCTCTAACTGGCTAACAGTCCGCTTCACTCGATCTCCCAGCTACAGAGGTAGAGGGGGGCAGAACCGTCCATCGCCATCCCATCAGGTCAGGAAGCAGGGGAAGGAAGAAAACCCTCTGCCTGACCTCTCCGCTCCGCGCTCTCCTCCCTCGTCTCCTTCCCCTGCAAGCCTTCTCCTCTCCGCGAAAACCATCTCGCCCAATTCCTCCCGCGCGACGGCGCGCACGCCAGGCCTACCCAAGGCCGCGAGACCGCTCGGCTGAGGCGGCGATGGCGCTAATGCGCGTGCTCCCCTGACACGGTAACCATCTCCAGGCCCACCCTTTCCCTTTTTCCCTTGGGCGTTTCTTGTTCGGTTCGACCAAGGCGCGGCGCTGCGCGGCGCGTCTCTTGGCCGGTTTGGCCGCGCGCGTCCTCCCGGAGATCGCGGTTCTCGCGGCGTGGCGACCCCGTCAGCCGTTCTTGGCGGGGTGGGTTCCCCCATGCGTAGTGGTTTTTTCTTGAGGTTTTTGGGCGATCTTGGCGTGCGCCGGTGGGTTTCCTGGCCGTCGATCGCCGTCCGTTTCGCGAGAGTTTTTCCTTCGTCGTTTTTGTGCAACGCGATCGCGGATTCGGTAAGCACGACCATGGCCTCCTTTTATTCTCGTTTTCCCGGTTTTGTTTCTCTGGGTTTTCTTGAGCCGGTGGGGGCGTGATCACTATCTCGTCCTTCCTACCATCAGGATACGAAAAGTTCTGTCGCCATGTGGATTTCCGGGTTTTTCTCTGGGCGTCGTGTTGTCTCCTGCTGTTGTCTTTACGACTAGTTGTTTGTACAAATGTTTTGTTTGATTTAGTGATGAAGATTTTGTCCTTGTTCCAGTGATCTTGTAGGTGATTTTCTTGTGTCGCATCGCACTGCAGGTGGTGCGGCACTGGTGTTGTTTTAGCATTGGGGACATTGTGATTTGTTCTGGTACTGGTATAGAAGAATTGCCGAGTAATCTGGATAACACAGAGTTCAGAAACTTTCTTGCCAGTATCACTGGAACCATGTTTACAGATCGTGGGGAACAATCTGCAGGGGGTTCTTCCCATGAGACAGGGTGGGCTCCCAGTGTCGCAAGAAGACCGTCCAATTTCCAGGCTCCTCTGCACCATATGGCAGCGGTGGGAAGTAACCTGGTTGGTCTTGACAACGCTAGTTTGATTGATGCCCGGTCGTTGACGTCGGCATTCGAGAACATGAGCCTGGGCCTCACAGATGGCCCTGCTGAATATGCTTCTAACTCTTACAGTGTTGCATTCAGGGATGGACACTGTCCTGCCAGCCTTGTGAATTCATCTGCTGACAGAGCAAGAAATGGGTTACTTCAGTCGGCATACACTCAGACTGGTGATTTTGCACATTCACCACAGATGGTCAACAATTCTGAACACATGATGCCGAAGTTTGGTGATCAAATTCCCCCAGTGTACACAGGGATGGATGGCTCAGATGATGCTTATGCGACTTCAATCAATTTACCACCAGCTTCGCCTTTTCAGCAACAGCATTTAATCAATGGGTTATCGCAAAATTATGCACCACATCAGCAGGTGGACTCAAAATTCAAGTGGCATGATATTGACGTCGAGAGGCATCCTATCATGAAGGCACATTATTCTTATCAGTCAATGTCACATGTTGCTCCTTCTGATGTTTTTTGGTTTGATAGCAGTCAATGTGGTGCTGTCAAATCTTCTGTTTCACCTTATCTTAGGATGCCCATTCATAGTGCTGACATCTACTGGGATGTTGCTATGGGTCCTAATGGAAATAACCAAATGAAACCTACACGTGTGGATAACAGTCCCTGTATGATTTATCCTGACTGCTCATGTGACACCTGTGAATATTGCCAGGTTCAGCTATCCGAAAAGCTTGAACATCCATATAGGCTCAGACGTTCACCTAAAGGTTTATTACAAAATCGTATTTTGGATAAAGTCAAACTGAAAATTACACCTGAAAAGATTCTGATGAAGTCAGATGGTCTAGATTCAATTATAAATATCAAGCCTGGATTTGCACTTAACGGGTTTGCTGATGGAGAACAAAGAACCAACCTTAATGGACATAATCATCTTCTAAATGTTCAGAGCAACAACTCCTTGCATTTTGATTTGCAGAGATCCCAGTTTCTGTCATCCTTGGAATCTGATTTGGCCTTGAAATCTGCCCAACTTAAGTATAATTTAGTGGATGGAGATTTTGGAGAATTGTACCTTTTGGCAAAGGATCAAAATGGTTGCCGCTTCCTACAAAGGGTATTTACAGAAGGTTCCCAAGACAATGCTCAAAAGGTCTTTGATGGCGTAATCAAGCATATTGATGAACTCATGGTTGATCCATTTGGAAATTACCTGGTGCAAAAACTACTCGAGGAATGCAATGAGTATCAGAAGATCCGTATAGTTTATGAAATAAGCAAAAGACCAGGCCAGCTAATTAAAGTTTCATGCAACATGCACGGGTATGACCATTTCATACACTGATATTCACTTCCTCTTCGTTTCAGGTTATGTATTTATTTACTTTTTTTGAACATAAAAATTTCAGGACACGCGTTGTGCAAAAGCTGATAGAAACTATAAATTCGTCAGATGAAGTTTCCATGGTTGTATCTGCATTGAGCCCCGGTGCCATTACATTAATGATGGACGCCAATGGCAGTCACGTTGCACACCGTTGCTTGCAGAAGCTGTCAGCTGAGCACAAAGCAGTAAGACATTTGATCTTTACTAGTATGATAAATACTGTGGAACAACTGAGTTGTTGCAAGGAAACTCGAAACACTCTTAAGGCCTTTGCTAAAACCCTACTACTAGGAACTGAGCCAGATCAGTTGTTTAAGGAATGTCGGTGTACACCCTGACCACCCAGGCTTCTTAATCAAAAGCCATCTAGTTCCTCCTAAGTTGGTCTAGCTTTTAGAAGTCTGCTACCCCCTCCCCCATCATTAGTACTCTCACAACATGTTGCATTCCTGAAGTTTGACCTTACTACCTAGCCAGGGCTCCATGACAGGTCCTAGAACAAAAAGAATTGTCCACCGGTGGTCTATTGAGAATCTAAAAGATTTCAAAGCTATAGAGAACTAAAGCCCTTGAACACCCAACCCGGCTAGGGCTTTGGGCCATTCCTAGTTCCGCGCTCCTAGTTCCTATGTCAGTTGTTATGTTCTTTCATCTGCTTTCTGGACACTGTTTCATTGTTTAAGCAAAACCCAGCCGTTTATTTTTCCTAAATAATAAAAGATTAGTCAAAGTCACTGAAACTATAGTTCCTACCAAGTTACGTTGACCACCATGGTATGTACATCCTTTTTTGGAACATTTATTTAGCCACTTTAGTTGGACTGTCCTTCAACTTCTCAATTTTTGCTGTACACCCCGTCTAATAATTCGCAGTTCTGTTATCCAGATTAGTTTCTAATGTTCTGTTCAATGAATCTTGGTCTGGGAAACATAATACAGTAGAGGATTGAGATATTCAAGCAAAGGATGCCCAATTAAAGCAAATATTGATATATTTAGTCATATATTAAAACATAATACAGTAGCTGAATGATAAAAACATATCTGACATAGAATATTGCTTCGAGCTAGCGAAACTTGATTTTGGGCCATTTCTCAATGCAGAGCCATTTCTTTCCTATCATTGTTGTCAACCTTAAACTTGATTTTGGGCCACCATTTTGCCATTGCAGTTCCTTCTCAATGCAGCCATAGAATATTGCTTCGAGCTAGCGAAAGATCGTCAAGGCTGTTGGATCATTCAAAAATGTATTCTTCATGCAAATAATGAACAGAAGAACAGGTTGTTGTACGATATCACATCCAGGGCCCTTGATCTTGCAGAACATCAGTACGGGTATGCATTTTCTCCTGTCTTTTTTGCAGGCCATGTCGTGATCATGTTGCAGTCTTGCGCTTGAGTACTAACCATATTATTTCCCCTTACAGAAACTATGTTATACAGTATATATTCGATCTCAAAGTTACATGGGCAACTGATGAAATACTGGACAAGCTTGAGGGTCACTATGGATATTTATCAATTCAAAAGTGTAGTAGCAATGTGGTTGAAAAATGTATAAAAGAAGCACGGGAGCCAAAACGAGAGAAAATCATCCATGAGCTTATCAGTGACCCCAAACTACTGCATATCTTACTTGATCAGTTCGGCAACTATGTGATTCAAACAGCACTCCGAGAGTGTGAGGTAATAACAATGCAGGATGTTCAGTATCAGTTCCTCAAAAGCCAACATTTTCATTCTAACCATGCTTGTAACGTGCAGGATCCTGCAGTTAAAGCCGCATTGATTGATGCTATTAAGCCGCACACTGCTGCTCTTCGAAACAACATGTTTGGAAAGAGAATTTTGTCGAAAACCTGCCTGAAGAACAGCAAGAACTAATTCTGTGCGTCTTTGCCTGTCTTTTGGACCTCACTCCAGTTAAGGCAACACTAATGTATAAATCTGTATTATGATATGTAGAAAGATAGGATGGGCCACAAAAATTGAGAGCAACTCTAGCAGTCTCTAAAACTGAGTCACTGTAATCAGCTATAGAGGGGGTCCTAAAAGAACTTTTCTGGTTATAGGGAGCCTGTGCTTTACCAAACTAAGGTGGGAAAAGGGGGTCCAATTGTTGGAAGCCATATTTTGGGTCACTGTAGATTATGTGATGCATGTTGTAGAGTCTTAGAGATTTTGTGCAAATAATTATGAGTTCTGTTATCACGTCATCAGTAATTTGACAGATGCTTGTATCTGTGTCATCTCAAGTAGTAGCCTTTTGCTGTCTGTATGATGTATTTTATGTCCCACGAGAGTTGACTCTTATCTCAAATGTGGAGTATGCTGATCTTTTGTGGAGTCTGCTTTTGGTATCTGAAATGTTGAAAAGCCTTTTTTCTTCTTCAGAATTCCATGTAAATTAAAATACGACTCTTCTTACATGTCGTCCAGATATGTGTATCTTTGAAATTAGGTGCTTTCATCAACATCTGGTAATCACAGTAGTTTGGTTGGAGCGTGATGATGCAAGGGAATGGGAATCAGTGTGCATTGTTTGGTCTGAAACTCCTAAATATCCATCTCAATTTGAGCTGTTGCATTCCAGTATCTCCAAATGACAAAATTCAGGGCAGCTCAAGCTAAAATTTACAACCAAACTTGCATCAGTACATCTCAGTCGCTTGGGCGATTTCTTCTACTCCGTGGTGACGGACAGGTAGACCTGCTGCATGGCCTCTCTGAACCGGGGGATGTCGAGGGTGACGTTCTGGCCTTCGAGGAAGTACTTCCACAGCTCACCCTTGCGGTGTATGGACAGCGGGTCAGCGAACACGGGGTGGTCCATGGCGTACCTCTCCTTGAGCGTGGTCTCCTCCGCCGTGACCTCGTACTCGACGTACCGGAGCCCCATGTCCGGCGCCGGCTGCCCGAAGTCGTACCAGCACGGCCACTTCATGGCGCCCCAGGGGATGATCTGCACCAGCGTGGCGTTGCGCGGCAGGAACACCATGTTGGTGAGCCCGGCGCCGTGCACGCCCACCATCACGTCGCACGAGTTCACGGTCACCGCTAACCGGGCCACGTCGCGCACCTCCTGCTCCCCCGCGGCGACCACGTCGAACCCGAGCCCCGTCAACGCGGCCATGGCGTCGCCTTCGTTCGTCAGCGACCTCGAGTGGCGTCTGAACACCATTACCAGCCGAGGCTTCCGTCCTGAGATCCGGCTCACCGGCGTCGACATTGGCCGCGGCATCGAGAAGACGGATCGGAGGAAGTCGTCGAACCCCGCCATGGTATATCCGTTCCGAGACCGGGCCGGGTCGATGCCGAGGATCCGGTGGCTCTCCAGCCCGACACGCGCGGCCGGGAAGCACCGCACAGCGGCGTCGCTGTCGAGGTCGATGACCGGATAGAACGACAGCGCGGCGAGGACCTGCCGGTGCTTGGCGAACCACCGCGCGTCGTGGTCCGCGGCGAGCAGCTGGACGTGACCCCCGTACTCGCGAGCAGTGATGTAGAGCGGGATGATGACGTCGCTCATGGCGTGGAAGAAGTTGGTGCCGCA
Organism: Neostapfia colusana; assembly: GCA_030760725.1. Taxonomy (NCBI): domain Eukaryota; kingdom Viridiplantae; phylum Streptophyta; class Magnoliopsida; order Poales; family Poaceae; genus Neostapfia; species Neostapfia colusana. The sequence goes on from JASWHV010000011.1 coordinate 81,131,620, forward strand.
CCCGCCGGTGGAGAAGACCACCGCCGGCACGTCGTGCGCCACCGTGCACCGCGGCGGGACGATGTCGTCGGCGGCGGGAGGGACGGACCGTACGGCCACCTCGCGGATCCGCGCCATGGTCCCCTTCTCCCACTTGCGCGTGTACGGACGGACCCGGATCGTCGCATTCTCGGGGCGGTAGGTGGAGGACGAGACGACGTAGACCATGGCGGACTTGCCGTGGATGCGCACGTCGCCTTCCATCTCGCAGGTGTCGGAGTGGTAGCCGCTGAAGTTGCAGGTTAGCTTGCTGCTTATTGGTGGTGGTACAACATCTGCAAATGACAAGAGATATTAGACAGTTCCCAAAAATCTCTCTCTCTCTCTCTCTCTCTCTCTCTCTCTCTCTCTCAAACATACCCACACACACACTCTCTCTAGAAAACAGCAGTCATGGAACAAGTATGGATTTTACCTGACTTCAACAAAGAGCTATCTTTTGGCCCGTTCGTCGCAAGGATCTGGCTTTGTTGAGAGTGATCTGTAGCAAATTAAGTCAATTTGATGTCAGCTTTCAAATATACGCAGTGACAAAGAGGGGAACGACAAAGAGTAGTAACTATTTGCTGTACATTTGAGCTCGTTTTCTACTACCAATCGCATAGAAACAGTGACTGTACATAATGGGAACACATGTCGTTATAATAAACCAATTTGTGGATTGGATTCGCTGACTTCTCGATTAGAGAATCTGAATTGAATGAGTGGCCATATGTCAAACACGAGATCGGTTTTGTTAATAGCCATCGAGGGAGAAATGGAACTGCAGCTTCTGGATCGGATGCATCTGACATCCAAAACATGAAGATGTATTCCGATTCCTAGATCCTATTCGCCGTACCTCGTGCAGATTCTGACTTCGATACGTCTGGTGGCGGTTGCTGCTGCCATCTGCTTGCACTGTCCGAACCTTGAAAAGAGAGTTGAATCACATGTATTATGCCGAAATTTGACATCAACAAGTGTTCAAACCGATGACAAAGAAAACTCTGCTCACCTAAGGATGAAACCTTGTTGGCCATCTCGTCTGCGAAATTGGTAAAATTTGCCCCGTTCACTGTGCAAAACAGGGGTCCAAAACGTCAATTAAGCACTCTAGACCCATAACCATCGACCATATCTATGCTTGTATAGTTTCACTGTTAAAATCCATTTTCAGACAATGAAACGTCCGTGGACTTACGTTGAGCAACCTGCGGCAGGATATCGGTCTTGAGCACAATGAAGAGGACGAGAGGCAGCACGAACCACAGCGCCCCGCCGCTAGGCTTGCCGCAGCACTCATGCCGCCTGCCCTTCATGGCGCACGCAAGCTGGAGCTGCTAGAAGAAGACCTCTCCAAAGCAACTGTCCTACGCTAGCGTCGCCAGCGATAAAACTGTCCTATACTTAGCATGACATCTTTGCTTTGAAACGCGAGCTGATTAAAATGCCCATTAGTTGACTTGGATTTGCTGCAGCATTTAACTCCACGCACATGAACGCCGACGGAACCGGAGCTAAATAATCAGTGATTTAGATTGCATCACCGTCGAGAGAGGTAGCACTAGGGCTTCGGCTCATGGGTCTTCATAAATTATACCAGTTTTTATAATAAAAATAAATATAAATTTAGTTTGATACTCATATGGTTCGATTCTTCAACATCTAATTTATTTTTTCGGAACCGAGCCCTAGTTAGCACTGGTTGACTGACAGCAAGGAGGCACTTGCATGGTTGCCAGGACGATGCAACCTAAATCCCTTCTAGTGTATTCTAAAGAAGGCATAAACTACAGGAGGCATGCATATACTTCGAATTTTCAAAGTCAGCTTAGATATAACAACAGGGTAAATTAAAAGGAGATTGACTAGTTTTTTTCTCATGTAGTATTTGGATGTTTAACATCGAGAAAATTTGTTGATTTTGACACCATTTTCTAAATAACGCAATTTGTGTGATTAGTTTTGTTCTCTTAGGAAGGGCAGACCTGGCGCAGTGGTAGTGCGTCTTAACTTGTGTCTTGAGGTCTTGGGTTTGAACCACCCTCTCTGCAAAAAGCAGGAATAAGGCTGTCTAGAAATAACCCTTCCCAGACCCCAGATGTGTGACAGGCTTCGGCACTGGGACCACAACTTTATACGGTTTTGCACTATTATAACTTTCTGTGGTTTGTTTAGGTCTACGTAGATAGAGAGGTTGTTTTGAACCATTTGTGTTGGAGTAATAAGGCATCGCACGGGAAACACTAGTGTTATGGATCTATCCATACATCGTAACAAGGACATGCAGCTGATTTGATATTTATCCTGAAACCATTCTCAATTGATACGAGCAGTTCCACCTTTTTATTCTCATGTACTCTATTATGATCACCGTGATACAGTTATTCACCAAACATTAATGAAAACATAATAATAGACTTTATAGATCATGAGAATTATTTGAGATTGATTTTCCTTTATAATCAGTGATAAATCCCGACTAAAAATCTCTAATTTTCCCATGGCAAATCTTTTTCTCGATAACCCTCAGCAAATCTTTAAAGTATTAAATCTATATTTTAGCCCCTTAACTATTCTCTCAACTTATTTTTTGTCACTCATCTTTTATATTGATTAAATTTGGTCCCTAGCCTCTTAATACTACTCACGATAGGTATTTAAGTAGTTTTCATGATGGTTTTATAAGACAATGTTGACTAGAATCATACCCTACTATAAATTTGATGTCATAGAAAAAAATCTGATTCAGCTGCTCACTCTGCTCAATATCTCCTCAGCGTATCTAATGAGGCCGCCTCAATTGAATCTATCCCACACTGCTCCCAACTAGTTCGTTTTGTCACTTCACTTGAGCCATGAAGATCATATATACACCTGAGCCAGTCAATACTACGACACATGTGTTGAATATATGCGGCACTTATGGGCTCAAGCCACGGAAATAATGAGTGGATTATGTAAACTGATCTGCAGCGAGGACGTGCAAAGGAGAGGATCACATGTGTGATCTAACGGCGTAGCCACATCTAAAAACTATCATAAAAACTACTTACGATTTGTGGGTGATATTAAGAGATAGAGGATCAAATCTAACCGGTATAAGAGAAGAGGGACAAAATTAAACCGAGTAAATAATTGAGTGATTAAATTTGAACTTTATCCATCTTCAAATGATTAGAACGTTGGGAATAATGTCAACTTCTGCCATTGGCAAATGTCCAATTTTCCCTCAGAAGGCAGCTTCGCTTACCTAGGCCGCCAAGGGATTGGACTGGGCCTCCTCCACTTTCTTTCCTCTCCGGCGCAACACGCACACCTAGGGCCCGTTTGGTTGTTGTCTAACTTTGCCACGCCTAAGATTAGTCGCGCCACAGCTTTTTAGATGAATGTTTGGTTGACTGCCATATGTGTGGCAAGCCACACTTTCTTAGCCCCCTGGCCCATATGTCATACTCTCATTTTTTTGACTAAGTTTGACACACTTGTGGCTAAGAATTTGGTGGCCACACTTTTTGTGGCAAGCCACACTTTTTTTGACTAAGTTTGAGACACTTGAATTTTCAAACAAAGAACATGCTCTCTTTCACCTCACTGCCAAGCGGGGACCACATGTCAGCTTCATCTTCTCCAAAACAACCGCCACCTTCTCTCTCTTCTCTATATCGCATGTGCAAGAAAGGCTTCGGCCATGTGTAAATTTTTGCGCCTTTTTCCCCAACCGACGCCCCTACGCCGCCGCCTTTCCCTCCTCTATAATCCCAACCGAAACCCCCGCCGTTCCTCCACCGATCGTACCCAATTCCTCTCGGTGAAAACCGCCGCCTCCATCACCAGTCTTCCAAAATTCACCACAACCATCGCTACATTCTTCATTCTAACTCCTCCTACATCATCACAAGCCCAAAAGGAAGGTTTCCCGACAAAAAACTCTGAGGAACTGTGCTCGGAGCGCTTCACCGACGGAGGTCACCGGAGTTCTCCGCCTTTCGCTGTCGCCGACCCACTTTCGACCGTTCCCGAGATCAAAGGGACTCCATAGGTGAGTTCTCCATCGCCTCCTCTACCTTCCCTAGTAGAAAAATCAAGAAAAGGCAAAGAAGATCGCGAAACCGATAAAATCCGATGAACCGCCGCCGCTCACCGGCGAGCGCGCCACTGCCTATGAAGAAGAAAGGGTAGGGGGCGACGTGGCCGAATCCTGGCCCTCGGTTTCGTGTGTACAATCAAGATTAGAAAAACGTACCCCTTCGGTTATTTTAAATCCGCACCGCCCAGATCAAATCTAACGGCCCAGATTCAAATAAGTTATAAACATTGGAAATTTACAAGATAACCCCCCTGTAGTTTTCAAAGGAAATGATATAGGTCCTGAACTTTGTGGAAAAACCCTCATACTTTATAGAAAATAGGAAATAAACATTTCTTTAGTATAAAAGCCCCCTGAACTTCTAAAAATTTTGGAAAATAATTCTATAAATGCATTTTGGACACTAGAAAGACTGTAGATATCACATTTTGATCCAGGGAAGTTTAGAAAATTATATTTATTTCTGTAAGTAATCAAAATAGGGTAAATAATCTCTAAAAAATGGTAAAAACTTATTAAATAATCTGTTTACAATATTTTAACTAGTATATATGTTCTGAAATTAAATAGAATTATTTCTATAGGCTGAAAATGCATTCTAAGTTATAAGTTAATGCTGAAATTCAAATAAAAACCATATATACTTCAGAAAAATTGTAGAAATTAATTAAAATGTATAGATAAATTCTAAAAATGAAATAAAAGCAATAAATACCCTGGAAATAGTTGTAGTAAGACTTTTGAAAATATTTTTTAGGTCTGAAATTATCATAAAACTAGTATATGTGCATATATACACTTTAAAAATTATTATAAATCACTACAAAGCTAGAAAATGTATGTTTTGCCATAACAAAAATGAAGTATAAAATATATATGTCAAGTTGTTGTTCATTTTCACTCCAAAACACATATAAAATAAAATATAACCATATGTAGATGGAGAAACCAAATAGAAATAAATGATATATGTAGATAATTAAGTATATATATGATTGTAATGTGTTGTTAAGTTTCTTATTGCATGTTTACATTGTTTTGTGTGCATATTCATGAGTAGAACCGTCACAAGAATCATTTCTTAATCTTCAAGGGCAAGATTTCGAAGTCACCGAGCAGCAATTCAAAGGCAAGTGTTCCTTGACCACTTTGCTCCTATTTTAGGATGATTAGTTAGAATGTTTGCATGATGTCTTTAAGATGAAACCCAGTTTAGGATATATGACTAGTTTCCATATCATTCCTTGAAACCATGATGGGATTTAGTTAGAATATGTCATTGACATTTATGTGCTTAGACATGCTTAGAACTTAGAAAATAAATGAAACATAGTTATTACTTGTCTTGTGGTATTTATGAGAGACACAAGAGTGTGTCATAGTGATAGGAATCTAGACAGACTGATTGTTTTGTATGATGCTTCATGCACGAGACTCGGGATAGTGTTGGTGCCTGTCTTAGATTCTAAGAACCGGTTTATGGAACAGTAAACCCGGCTTTACAGTGCCACCACAAGACTGAGATGGGGCAGCTTGGCCAATTAATTAGGAGTTCGCCGGTATAGTATGAGTGTTTGGATGGTGCGGGGAATGGGAGTCCATTTTTGACTACACTGGGAACTGCAAGGCTCAAGAGGGGGCTTCTGCATGGGAGGGTTTACTCCTAGGAACTGCAGCGGTGAAACCTTAGTGGGCTTGTACTTGTCAGTAGACCCTTTGTAAAGGTCATGTAGTGATCTCCTGATCGCACACCAAAGGAAGTGTGTAATATGGCTTGTAACCACGGTAGTCAACCTAACAATAGGGGATGAAATCACTACTTGTGGGTAAAGTGGTACAATCTCTGCAGAGAATCAAACTGTCATGACAGTCGTGCTCACGGTCAAGAGCGGTTTGGACTTGTCCATGATTAGTGTGACACCCTCATTTTTGGTTTCTGTATGTATTCATGTTTCATGAAGAGAAAACATTTTAAAGGAAGTAGGAACAGAGAAAGAATTAAAAGGATAGCCAAAAAAACAAGAATCCAGTTCACAGAGAGCGGCGAAGACAACTCCCGCGGCCCGCTGGCCACGTGGCGTGTTCGGAGCTCATCCCTGCGAAGTGGGGAGAGGTCCGTCGCTAAAATGGCTATGTGGCAGGCTCGGGGCTCATCTCCGCAAAAGGGGAGAGGTCCGACCCTGTGGGACATGTGTTGCCCCCGGAGCTAGCCTCTACGGAGAAGCGAAGGCAGTTCCGCAGGACACATTTCACCTTCGGTGCTAGTCACCGCGGAAATCAGAGGACCAGTCGCGCGAGATACATGTCGATCTCGGAGCTCACCTCCGAGAAGGTCCGGTTCTATTGGACACATGTTGCCACCGGGGCTTACCTCCGAGAGGTCCGGTTCTATTGGACACGTGTTAACCTCGGAGCTCGTCTCTGAGAACAAAGGAAAGTCTGGCGCTACTTGACGCGTGACATTCACGGAGCTCACCCCCGAAGAGAGGGAGGTCTAGAATGGATACGTGGCATACCCGGAGCTACCTCCGGAGAGAGGGAAGGTCCGGCACTGACACGTGGCGTGTGCGGAGCCACCTCCTAATAGAGAGGAGGTCCCGACCGCCAGGATACGTGGCGCACGCGGAGCTCACCTCCGAAGGAGAGGGAGGTCTCGCTCGCTTGACACGCGGCACAACCGGAGCTCGTCTCTGCGGAAAAGGGGAGACCAGGCCCCGGTGGACACGTGGAGCTTCCGGAGCTCATCACCGCGGAGGTAACGAGTTCTGGAGCAGTTTGTGGATTCTGTACACATAGAAATACCGGTACAGAGAGGAAACCGACCTGAATTCCACAATGTTACCGCACCAAATCAACTAAAGATAAGTTGTTAAGATTCAACGATAATTTGAATAGGATTCTTATTCGAATACAATCAGATTCGGGCTCTTCTTCTCCCGATTATAAATAGAACCCAGAACCTTTGGCCGAGACCACAAACTTCTTTTCCACCTCCTGAGCTGACAACTTAGAGCCTAGCCCCCAACTCGCCGAGTAAAACCATCGCCGGAGTTCAGTCGAGGAAGATCGCCGGAAGGGAGCCCAACGATCTGTCTTGCTAAGAGAAGGACCCCGAGACCATGAAGAACGTAAGGTAGGTCTCCAATATCACCTTACGACATCATCGTGTTTTCTTTGCATCTGTTCTTCGATTCCTTTCGAACAGAAGCTTTCTCGTGGACAGATCACTTGATGATCGAGTTGATCTAAAGACAAGATCATCGCCACGTCCACATTTGATCCGAACACCTCTGTTCATCATAAAATCCATGCAAGCCATGCAAGAACACATACAAACGGATCTAATAAAACTGATTATAGGACAGCATGCATATGCATCATCGCACCTAGTTAAAGTTTATGCATGATATTGATTGCTGTGAATCTTGTATGTGCGTGATCATGTATAGAAGGACAAGCTCAGGGAGCTGTCTACGACGAGCTGCAACAACAAGGTTTCGAGATCCAAGAGCAACCGGAACCGCAAGAACAAGGCAAGTGCCCCTTGACCATATTGATCCTATGTTTTGGGAAAAAACTATTTTGTTTTGCGAAAAGGTGTGCGTGTTGAGTCAAACATGATGGGAAACCCTTTTATAGGAGTTTACTAGTTTTGGTTAAACCACCCTTGTCGCCAAGGAAGTTTATGAGTCGGGTATGGTTTTTACTTTTATGCTTCGCTGCGTCTATGGGATTGGGAAGCGGGATAGATGTGTCTAGCTAACTGCACTCATAATGATAATGAGAAACTGATGTTGTTAATGAACATGGATCGGAGGGAGATCTAGGCAAGACTGGGTTTGTGAATGAGGTAGCATGAGATGGTGGTTTACTTGCCGTAGATCTAAGGACCGGTTCATGCGAGCACATGCCAGGATAACAGTGCCACCACAAGGCCAAGTATGGGTGCGGCTTAGCTGACTAATTAGGTAAGTTGCTAGATTGTTATGGACCGTGGAAAGCACGGGGAATGGGAGTCGAGTGAGGACTGCCCTAGGAACTACATGGCATAACAGGGGGCCCGTGGGTGGGAGAATTGGAGATTCTAGCATGCCGGTGAAACCTTAGTGAGTCCATACATCTAGTAGACCCTTTGTAAAGGCTATTTTGTGATCTCTTGGCCATACACCGATGGTTGTGTACTGGTATAATGGAGGTTCTGCAGTCGCCGACGGGTGGCGAAATCACAAACTTATGAGTAAAGAGGTGCAAACTCTGCAGAGTCAAACTATCATGATAGCCGAGCTTACGGTCACGAGCGCCTGGCCAACTTCCATGATTAGTTGGGATGGTGATTGGATATGTTTAGTGGTTATGGTTTGTGTCGAAGTGTTCGGTCGACACTTCCCCCGGGCCTGCACTGGGCAGCCCGCAGAGGTTCTTTTTTTGGTGGGGCTAGTCCCTTGCGGAGAGCTTGCACGGATGGATGAGTTAGTAAGAGCTTGACACGGTGAGTTTTACGTGGTTCAGGCCGCCGGAGCGTAAAACCCTACGTCCACGGCGAGCTATGGAGCTCGCTGTATTGCTTGCTGCTCGGAACCGGAGTCCCGAGCTTGGGGGTGAGTTACAGCTTGGGTGTGAATGGCTAGCGTATGAGTTGCAGAGGTGCGAACCCAGGGTGCGAATGGCTAGAGTGCGAACCCCTGCTAACGTCGCCTACCCGAGCCTTTTATAGTCCAAGACTCGGGTGGCTTACAAGGGGGCCCGGGACCCGACAGGTGGTCCCGGGGAGATTGACTGATATCTACCGTATCTACAGTTATGCCGGTAGTTGTCTCTGCCGAAGGCTTCTGAGTCTTCGTCTTGTAGCTCTGCCCATGCCACATGCTAGTCGTAGTGGATGATGACGGCGGGGGCGACATGGGATGTCTTGTCGCTGCGTTTATTGGCTGGCAGGCTCTGACACTGCGCGCCAGTCTGTGATGCGACTGGGCGCATGTCACACCCGGTTTTTCCGAAGAACAACCAAGTGAATATCACATGTATGCCAGGATCATTTTCTCATACATGTGATGACAAATAGTGAATCATCATTTATTACAAGCCAGGTGTCGAATATAAATAAGTCTTACATCGCAAATGTCTCGATGGACAATAATAAGTTCATCACAAGTAAATAAACTAGCAGGGAAATATTATTCTTGAGGGCTCCGTCACAGGCGTTGCCCGGGGGTCTCCATGAACCTAGAAACCTTCTTCAGGACCAAAGTCCACCTCATTATCTTGACCTGAGCAGCAATATAAACCACAAAATATGCAAGGTTGAGTACCAATGGTACTCAACAAGTGTGGTAAAATTATATCATGCATGGCTAGAACAAGGAGAGGTTGAACTCATGGTTAAAGCACTACGCAAATAATCCCTATCACCTTAGCTTATTAAGCACTTACATTACTACACAAGTGAAATGGTCCCAATCTCTCATCCCATCATCATAACCAAATAACCATAACTTTGTTTTCAATGTTAAGCTCCCCGCTTAACATCCACAACTTCCAAAACCATCAATCCTCTAATCATGAATAAGTCCAAGCCGCTCTTGACCGTGAGCACGGCTGTCATGACAATTTTGACTCTGCAGAGTTTGTACCATTGTACCCACATGTAGTGATTTCATCCCCCGTTGCCGGCTGGACTAAAAGAACCTCCATTATGCCAGTGGCTACGATCCACATTCACACTTCCCAGGTGTGCAGCCAGGAGATCACTACGAAGCCTTTACAAAGGGATTCCCGACGAGCGTGGACCCACTGAGATTTCACCCCTAACAGCATACAAGAGGCTCCAACCCCGCTGCAGTGGCCCCCTCTTGAGCCTTGCGGTTCATATGGTAGTCCAGCTGACACCTACTCCCTGCACCATCCAACACACCCATACTACGCCGGGGATACACCTAATTAATTGGCCAAGCTGCCCCATCTCAGCATGTGGTTGGCACTGTAAAGCCAGTTTAAATGCTCCATGAACCGGTCCTTAGGATCCAGGCAAGTACTAAACACAAACCCGAGTCTCGTGCACCCAACACACAACCAAAACATCCAACTTGCCTTGATCCCTACCTCTACATAACTCACAATATCTCATTCAAGGGTATGGTAAAATAAATTGATGATCTCATATCTCAAATATCCCATTCTAAGCATGGCTAAGCATATGCATAATAATAAATGACATGATAAAATAAATCCCAACCCAAGCTACAAGGAAACAAGGTAATGCAATTCTAGGGAAACTTCCTAGCATGGGCTTAATATTTCAATTGACAATGCAAATAATTCTAGCTACACATCCTAGCATAGGATCAAAGTGGTCAAGGACACTTGCCTCCTTCCTGCTGCTCTTGAAATGGGTAGTCCTGATCTTGGAAAGGAATAACTTGCTCTTGAGCAGGTTCTACATCATACCATCACACATAGCAAAAGAGAAACAACAATCCATAAGACATAGTTCACACTTCCACTTCATACAAACCACACATTCATATTTATGAAAGTCATTCACCACTATATGTGTTGTGGTTAGTCTATGTGTGTTGATTTGTGGCTTGCATACACTTTTAATCATGTATATATGATTCCTACTTTGGTGTTCACATTTATACTTACCTACTATATATATATATGAGTTTCCAATTTAAATAAATTCCTTATATTCAACTATTACACCTTTTTACTACCAAGTATGTATGAAAGATATTTTTCTTCTCCATATGTGCCTTCAGAAATTCTACCAACCCTAAACTGAATTCTTTGGATTTTAGAAACTCCATTTATCATTTGCTAGTTGCTATATTTTCAGATTTATTTTCCTATGCATACATGTGTGCTTTATTATGAAATTAGCAATACACCTCATCTAAACAGAATAGGTTCTGGTCCTAAATAATTTAATAACATATTTTGACCTTTCCTCTGATGTAAACTATTTCACAATTATTTTCCCTATTTTCTAAAACTATTCAATACTTAAAAATGTGTCCCTAAATGTGAATAATAAATTAGACAGATTCAATTCAGCCCAAAATATGTTTTTATCTCACTCCAAAGTTTTCTAAATACTGAGAAAGTTTTTAATTTAATTATGACAATATGTTTGTCCCACTTTTTAATTTTTAAACACTAGCCACATATTCAATTTCCTAATTTAAATACTAAACAGGGCTAAAAAGGTAAACTCACCCCATTACAGGGTCTATAATATTATTTTCAGAATTTCCAGGGGTCTAGCTACACTTACCAGAGGTGTTTTTCCTAATTTTTATTAAGTCTAGGGGCTAAAACTGATTTTTAAATGAATTTACATGATTTTCTGGAGTTCTAGGGGCTAGATCAGAAGTTTCCGGGGCTAGCTCTTATTTCCCGAGAACCCCAGGGGGTAGCACGTAAGATTTCTAGTCTTTATAACGCGGGGCTGACGTGGACCATCTGATTTTAAACCGACGGCCGAGATTATAACATCGAACCGGTACGCGGGGATTTAAACCCTACCGTGCGATTTAAAATAAACGGCGCACAAGAGGCCACGTCGCTCTGATCGAGCGCGGGCGGGGCTGCCGGCGGCGCACGGCGGCGGGAAGCGGCGATCTCGCCGGAAACTTTCGGATCTTCGGGAATTCTTCCTAGAACTGTGATTTTATGGCATAGATCGGTAGAGGGGAGGTCGGGGATCTCACCTCGGGGGTTTTCTTGAGCTCGGAGGTCCTGGAAGGTGATCGGCGACGAGGTCCGAGGCGAAACCACGGCGAAGCTCGTCGGCGCTGTGTTTACACCGCAAGTCACCGAGTTTTCTGCACCTGCAAGGTTCCCCGGAGGCGGTGGATCAAGACCAGCGAGTTAGATCGGAAATTCCGAGCTTAGATCAGCCAGAATTCGCCGGAGAAGTCTCGGTTCTCACCGGAGGAAAATCAGCCGATCGTGTGAGAAAAACAGAACGAGGCCGGGGTTTTTATAGACGGGGGAGGGCGGTGGGGTGGTTTAGATCATGTCCGCGTCGCCTACGAACAGAATTCAGCGGGGATACGCCGAAATCCCTATCGGTTTTGATTCGGGCGCGAGGGAGTCCGGCGCTGGCGCGAGGTAGACGACGATCGGGTGGGCCCCGCCTGTCAGTGTGAGGCAGCAGCGCGCGCGGCTGCGGGCTGGCGCGGGCGCTGGCTGGGCCGGCTGGTGGGTTTCGGCCCACTGGCCGGTTTTTTTCTTTCTGTTTTCTCTTTTTCTTTTTCTATTTCTTTTCTGATTTTAGTTTAATTTGAATTCCAGTTTGAATTTGAATTTTTGCAAAACATGCAACACGTCCAAAATTTTTTAAATCCCCCTCTTAACAGGATTTAGGGTTTTGAATCAAAATTTTGGGGTGTTACAGCTCTACATCCCTTAAAAGAAATCTCGTCCTCGAGATTGGTGTTTCTAAGAAAACAATTCCGCAAATTGTGCCTTGTGCTCATCTTCCCGCTCCCAGGTGGCTTCCTCTTCTGAGTGATGCTTCCACTGCACTATGCACATCCGGATTCTTTTATTTCTGGTGAGGCGTTCCATTGTCTCCAAAATCTTGTATGGTTGCTCGGCATAAGACAAATCCTCAGCTACGTCCACTTCATTCATGGGTAACACCTCTTCAGGCGTCCTCAGGCATTTCTTGAGTTGTGACACATGGAATACATCGTGCACATCCGATAGATGAGCCGGTAACTCTAGTTGATACGCCACTTCGCCTTTCCTTTCCAAAACTTGAAAGGGTCCGATGTATCGAGGTGACAACTTCCCTTTCACCTTGAACCGACGAAGTCCTCTGATAGGGGACACCTTGAGATAGACATAGTCTCCTACGTTGAAAACGAGCTCTCTTCTTCGTACATCGGCATAGCTCTTTTGGCGTGTCTGTGCTATCCTCAAATTGTTGCGAATTTCGCTCACCTTCTCCTCGGCTTCTTGTAGTACTTCTGGACCAAACACTTTACTTTCCCCCGTTTAGTTCCAAAATAGGGGAGTTCTGCACTTCCTCCCGTACAAAGCTTCAAACGGTGACATCTTCATACTAGCTTGATAGCTGTTGTTATAGGAAAACTCCGCATACGGTAAGTTCTTGTCCCAACTCCTATTGTTTTTGAGTGCACCTGCCCTTAGCATATCTTCAAGGATCTGATTGGTTCTTTCCGTCTGCCCGTCAGTTTGGGGATGATAGGCAGAACTAAAGTTCAGATGGGTTCCCATGGTTTCGTGCAACTTCTGCCAGAACCTTGAGGTGAACTGTGTCCCTCGATCCGACACAATCATCTTTGGCACTCCATGGTAACACACGATCCTTGACATGTACAACTCTGCCAATTTGGATCCGCTGTAGCTTTCCTTCACGGGGATGAAGTGAGCTACCTTGGTTAGCCTATCAATGATGACCCATATCGAATCATATCCTGATTGGGTCCTAGGCAATCCCACGATGAAATCCATGCTGATTTCTTCCCATTTCCATTCAGGCACTTTGAGTGGTTGCAATAATCCCGCAGGTCGTTGATGTTCTGCTTTCACCAACTGACATGTGTCACACAGGGCAACATGTTCCGCGACATCTCGCTTCATGCCATACCACCAATACCTGCTCTTGAGGTCCTGGTACATCTTCGTACTCCCAGGATGAATAGAATAGTCGGAATCGTGAGCCTCCTTCAAAATCAATTCACGGATCTCCTTTACTTCAGGCACACAAATTCTTTTTCCGTGCCACACCGTTCCTTGTTCATCCTCTCTAAAACCCGGAGCTTTATTTTCCTTGATGAGTTGTCTGATCTCTTGTATCTTCTCATCATTCTTTTGACCCTCGCGTATGTCTCGCTCTAGTGTGGAGTCCACTTCCATGGCGATGGCTTCACCACTATTTACTAGGCATAGATTAAGCCTCATAACCTCGTCCTTCAATTCTGCAGGCATGTCCTTCAAGCTCAACTTATTGACCTGCACTTTCCGACTTAAAGCATCGGCCACGACGTTTGCTTTCCCGGGATGATAGTTGATGCCCACATCAAAGTCATTGATTAGCTCTAACCATCTCCTTTGTCCGAGGTTGAGGTCTGGCTGTGTGAAAATGTACTTCAAACTCTTATGATCCGTATATATCTCGGTCCTCTTCCCCATCAAATAGTGCCGCCAAATTTTCAACGCGTGTACCACTACGGCTAGTTCTAGGTCATGTGTAGGATAGTTCTTCTCGTGCTTCCGGAGCTGTCGGGATGCATAAGCCATGACGTGCCCTTCTTGCATGAGAACACATCCCAACCCGTTTCCAGAGGCATCGCAGTACACCGTAAAGCTCTTTTGCATATCTGGCATAACCAGCACTGGGGCTGTTGTCAATCTTTCCTTTAACTCCTGAAAACTCTTCTCGCACTGCGGCGTCCATGTGAATGTGATTCCCTTCTCCAACAGTTTAGTGAGAGGTCTCGAGATCTTGGAGAATCCTTCAATAAACCGTCGATAGTATCCAGCCAATCCCAAGAAGCTTCAAACTTCCCCGACATTTTCAGGGATCTTCCACTTCTGTATATCTTCGATTTTGGCAGGATCCACGGAGATTCCTCCCTCCGAGATTATATGTCCTAAGAAGGGAACTTTCTTCAGCCAATACTCACACTTGCTCAACTTGGCATATAGTTGGTGTTCTCTTAGCCTCTGCAACACCAATCTTAGATGTTTCTCATGTTCTTCTTCATCTTTGGAGAAGACGAGAATGTCATCTATGAAAACCACCACAAATTTGTCCAAATATTCCATGAATACCTTGTTCATGAGATACATGAAGTATGCCGGGGCATTAGTTAGCCCGAAAGGCATGACGTCGTATTCATACAGTCCGTACCGAGATACGAAAGCTGTCTTGGGAATATCAGATTGCCTTATCTTGAGTTGGTGGTATCCCGACCTGAGATCAATTTTCGAGAACAAACAAGCTCCCCTCAACTGATCAAACAAGTCTTCAATGCGAGGTAATGGGTACTTGTTCTTGATGGTTACCTCATTCAAAGCACGGTAATCCACACATAACCTTTGGGTTCCGTCCTTCTTGGGCACAAATATCACCGGAGCTCCCCAAGGTGAGGAACTAGGGCGAATATACCCCTTTTCCGTCAGTTCTCTCAAATGATCTTTGAGTTCTTCCAGCTGCTTGGAGTCCATCCGATAAGGTCTCTTGTATATCGGGGCTGTTCCAGGCACTAGCTCAATTGCAAATTCCACTTCACGATCGGGAGGCATACCTGGCAATTCTTCCGGAAAAACATCTGGATATTCCCGGATAATCCTGATCTCCTCCACTTTGACCTCAACTTGATTTACTTTAATGTCCCTCCTAGGCTCTTGTATTGTTATAAACTTTACTCTTGTGCCGCTAGGGTGAGTTAGTTCCACCGTTCTGGTCGAACAATGGATGATTCCCTTATGTTTTGTCAGCCAATCCATACCCAAGATAATATCTATCCCTTGTGAATCTATCACTATGAGGTTAGCAGTAAATACCACCCCAGTAATGTCTAGATTCACCTTGGGACACACTTGTCTTGTCCTTATTTCTCCACCTGGAGAGTTTACTGCTAGCATATAATTCATTTGTGTTGTTGCTAGATCATGCTTCTTAACAAACCCTTTTGCAATGAACGAGTGGGTAGCACCAGAATCAAACAGCAGGTTTGCAATGTGTAAATTGGCAGGAAACTTACCAACTACCACGTCGGGTGCCTCTTGTGCTTCCTCCATAGTGACGTGGTTCACCCGTCCTCTCATCACATTCTGCTGTTGTGGCTGCGTGGGCTTCTTCTTTGGGCACTTATGGGCATAGTGCCCCACTTCACCACAGCTAAAACATTGCACCCCAACCTTAGGTGCTTGGCCTTTATTGTCTTGGGGTTGGTTTGGTGGTCCTTGCACTGCTGGTCGAGGTGGATATGCAGGGCGAGGCTGCTGTACGAACTGACGTTGTGGCTGTATTGGTGCTGTCGGAGGCCTGTAGTTTGGGTTGTACCCTCTTGGTGCTGAGTAGGGTACCGCAGCACGGTTCGTCTGCCCTGCTGGTTGCTGCATTAGACGGGGGCGAGTGTTGCTCCCTGAGGCTTGATGTGACCAACTGGCCTTCCTCTTATTCTCATTTTCCAAGGCCTTTAGCTTCCTTTCTACCACAAATGCTCTGTCCACCATCTTTTGGAAGCTTTCATACTCATTTGAGGACATTGCATACTGCATCTCCGCGGTAAGTCCTTCCACGAAACAATCTTGTTTCTGCTCATCAGTCTCTATGTCTCGTGGGGCATAACGGGATAGTTGAGTAAATTTAGTGAGGTATTCCCTCACAGTCATGTTACCTTGCTGCAACCCCAAAAACTCCTTCCTCTTATTTTTGAGTTCACCTCTTGGGATGTAATGGTTGCGGAAGCTACGCTTGAACTCTTCCCAAGTGATGTTCTCAGGGTCATGATGGGCAGCCACGTAGGCGGTCCACCAATCAGCAGCAGGTCCATGCAATTGATGAGAGGCAAACAGCACCCTCTCATACCCTTGGCACTGGATGATCCTCATCTTGCTTTCAATGGTCTTTAGCCAATCATCTGCCTCCAGAGGTTCAGCAGCACTTGCAAACTTTGGAGGTTGAGTTCCTAGAAACTCACTCAACCTTGGTTGGCGTGGTGCAGCTTGTGGAGGTGGAACTTGATGCAAGTTGGCCACCACTTGAGTCAAGTTCTGGATGAGCTGATTTTGATTCTCCAACATTTGGTGGAGAGGGTCAACTTCTTCACGGCGACCACCCCTGTCCTGGCCTCCAGAAAGATGAGGGTTGCACGTCTCATCGTTGTTGTTGGCAGGGTTGGCAGCACATCCTTTTCCTCTTCCGGCCATCTGGCAGAATCAACCAATGTTAATTTGAAAGCCTTTAGTATCATCTTAGTACTTTCACTTGTTTGTACTTTGAAGTGTTGAGGCTTTGTTATACTTTTCTGAGGGTTCATTTCTCACAGAAAAACAAATGCAATATTATTTCATGTGGGTTCACACACCAAAGCAAAACAATCTAAAGACGAGGCTGTGGACAATTGCTCATGGCTTCCACAACTCACGTCACACACCAAGCATTATCACACCATTAACTTAACTTAACGACTCGCCTATTCGACATCTTGCTAACTAAGGGAGGGACTCTACACTACTCGTTTTCTTGAGCTGGCTCCTTGGGATCTTCCTCATAATTTCGGCTTCCTTCTGACTCTGCTTTGGGTGGGGAGGCTGCTGGTGGAGAAGTGCGACGACGCCTGATCGCTCGGCGATCTGGGGAGTCAGGAGTCCATGTATCATTCACAGTGACACACAATTCATTCCCATCTCCTCTTTCTCTCGCCCTTAAGCAGGCTCGCAGCAACGCCTCCGTTTCCTTCAGGGTGTCCCGGACATCCTGAAGCTCCTGTTGACACTCATGCAGTCGAGTGCTGAGCATAGAAGCATCCTCCAAGCACAAGTCCATGTGCTCATGGGAAGTCCCTTGCTGCACCGGCGGGTACTTGTACTCCGTGGTACCACTCTCACATTGGAGGACATACATGTACTCAGTCTTGTCCAGGTGGCGACGATAGATGTGACTCTGGCAGGTGATGGCCTCCCAGGTGACATCCTTCTCCGCATCGACCTGTGTCGCTCTACGAGCTGGAGAGTGGTGGATCTTAAGCAGCTGATTTTCGTGTATAATCCTCATCTCCGAATTCCATTCTTCCCTCTTCTCACGGATGGTCCTGGTGGAGTTATAGTGGATGTTTAGCTTGCCCGTATTGCCGGCGGCTTCGAGCATACGCCGAAGACGGCGCAACAAGCCTCCTACTGCCAATCCATAGGAAAGGTACGTCACCGGACGACTCTCCTCTCTTTCGGCAAGGGCAACTACGGGAACTCTCCCTCCTGTGGACTTGCGAGCGGTGCGATGCGAACCATCTAAAACAAAAAGAATTTAAAATTTGGTTAGATAGACTCTCAAAAATCCTATTTTGAATGAAAATTGGGGTAAGATGATGAAAGTGACTCATTAAATAACACTTTTCAACACACACATTGTAAAAATAGTTTTTAAGAAAATAAGGTCCTTAAATACGTCCATTTCTACCTAGGTCCACGTTCCTACGGGCAACCTTGGCTCTGATACCACTTCTGTCACACCCGGTTTTTCCGAAGAACAACCAAGTGAATATCACATGTATGCCAGGATCATTTTCTCATACATGTGATGACAAATAGTGAAGCATCATTTATTACAAGCCAGGTGTCGAATATAAATAAGTCTTACATCGCA
Organism: Neostapfia colusana; assembly: GCA_030760725.1. Lineage (NCBI taxonomy): Eukaryota > Viridiplantae > Streptophyta > Magnoliopsida > Poales > Poaceae > Neostapfia > Neostapfia colusana. The sequence continues at coordinate 81,150,081 of JASWHV010000011.1, forward strand.
AATGTCTCGATGGACAATAATAAGTTCATCACAAGTAAATAAACTAGCAGCGGAATATTATTCTTGAGGGCTCCGTCACAGGCGTTGCCCGGGGGTCTCCATGAACCTAGAAACCTTCTTCGGGACCAAATTCCACCTCATTATCTTGACCTGAGCAGCAATATAAACCACAAAATATGCAAGGTTGAGTACCAATGGTACTCAGCAAGTGTGGGAAAATTATATCATGCATGGCTAGAACAAGGAGAGGTTGAACTCATGGTTAAAGCACTACGCAAATAATCCCTATCACCTTAGCTTATTAAGCACTTACATTACTACACAAGTGAAATGGTCCCAATCTCCCATCCCATCATCATAACCAAATAACCATAACTTCGTTTTCAATGTTAAGCTCCCCGCTTAACATCCACAACTTCCAAAACCATCAATCCTCTAATCATGAATAAGTCCAAGCCGCTCTTGACCGTGAGCACGGCTGTCATGATAGTTTTGACTCTGCAGGTTTGTACCACTGTACCCACATGTAGTGATTTCATCCCCCGTTGCCGGGTGGACTAAAAGAACCTCCATTATGCCAGTGGCTACGATCCACATTCACACTTCCCAGGTGTGCAGCCAGGAGATCACTACGAAGCCTTTACAAAGGGATTCCCGACGAGCGTGGGCGCACTGAGTTTTCACCCCTAACAGCATACAGGAGGCTCCAACCCCGCTGCAGTGGCCCCCTCTTGAGCCTTGCGGTTCATATGGTAGTCCAGCTGACACCTACTCCCCGCACCATCCAACACACCCATACTACGCCGGGGATACACCTAATTAATTGGCCAAGCTGCCCCATCTCAGCATGTGGTTGGCACTGTAAAGCCAGGTTACATGCTCCATGAACCGGTCCTTAGGATCCAGGCAAGTACTAAACACAAACCCGAGTCTCGTGCACCCAGCACACAACCAAAACATCCAACTTGCCTTGATCCCTACCTCTACATAACTCATAATATCTCATTCAAGGGTATGGTAAAATAAACTGATGATCTCATATCCCAAATATCCCATTCTAAGCATGGCTAAGCATATGCATAATAATAAATGACATGATAAAATAAATCCCAACCCAAGCTACAAGGAAACAAGGTAATGCAATTCTAGGGAAACTTCCTAGCATGGGCTTCATATTTCAATTGACAATGCAAATAATTCTAGCTACACATCCTAGCATAGGATCAAAGTGGTCAAGGACACTTGCCTCCTTCCTGCTGCTCTTGAAATGGGTAGTCCTGATCTTGGAAAGGAATAACTTGCTCTTGAGCAGGTTCTACATCATACCATCACACATAGCAAAACAAAAACAACAATCCATAAGACATAGTTCACACTTCCACTTCATACAAACCACACATTCATATTTATGAAAGTCATTCACCATTATATGTGTTGTGGTTACTCTATGTGTGTTGATTTATGGCTTGCATACACTTTTAATCATGTGTATATGATTCCTACTTTGGTGTTCACATTTATACTTACCTACTATATATATATATGAGTTTCTAATTTAAATAAATTCCTTATATTCAACTACTATACCTTTTTACTACCAAGTATGTATGAAAGATATTTTTCTTCTCCATATGTGCCTTCAGAAATTCTACCAACCCTAAACTGAATTCTTTGGATTTTAGAAACTCCATTTATCATTTGCTAGTTGCTATATTTTCAGATTTATTTTCCTATGCATACATGTGTGCTTTATTATGAAATTAGCAATACACCTCATCTAAACAGAATAGGTTCTGGTCCTAAATAATTTAATAACATATTTTGACCTTTGCCTCTGATGTAAACTATTTCACAATTATTTTCCCTATTTTCTAAAACTATTCATTACTTAAAAATGTGTCCCTAAATGTGAATAATAAATTAGACAGATTCAATTCAGCCCAAAATATGTTTTTATCTCACTCCAAAGTTTTCTAAATACTGAGAAAGTTTTTAGTTTAATTATGACAATATGTTTGTCCCACTTTTTAATTTTTAAACACTAGCCACATATTCAATTTCCTAATTTAAATACTAAACAGGGCTAAAAAGGTAAACTCACCCTATTACAGGGTCTATAATATTATTTTCAGAATTTCCAGGGGTCTAGCTACACTTATCAGAGGTGTTTTTCTTAATTTTTATTAAGTCCAGGGGCTAAAACTGATTTTTAAATGAATTTACATGATTTTCTGGAGTTCCAGGGGCTAGATCAGAAGTTTCCGGGGCTAGCTCTTATTCCCGAGAACCCCAGGGGGTAGCATGTAAGATTTCCAGTCTTTATAACGCGGGGCTGACGTGGACCGTCCGATTTTAAACCGACGGCCGAGATTATAACATCGAACCGGTACGCGAGGATTTAAACCCGCACGTGCGATTTAAAATAAACGGCGCACAAGAGGCCACGTCGCTCTGATCGAGCGCGGCGGCGGGAAGCGGCGATCTCGCCGTAAACTTTCGGATCTTCGGGAATTCTTCCTAGAACTGTGATTTTATGGCATAGATCGGTAGAGGGGAGGTCGGGGATCTCACCTCGGGGGTTTTCTTGAGCTCGGAGGTCCTGGAAGGTGATCGGCGACGAGGTCCGAGGTGAAACCACGGCGAAGCTCGTCGGTGCTGTGTTTACACCGCAAGTCACCGAGTTTTCTGCACCTGCAAGGTTCCCCGGAGGCGGTGGATCAAGACCAGCGAGTTAGATCGGAAATTCCGAGCTTAGATCAGTCAGAATTCGCCGGAGAAGTTTCGGTTCTCACCGGAGGAAAATCAGCCGATCGCGTGAGAAAAACAGAACGAGGCCGGGGTTTTTATAGACGCGGGAGGGCGGCGGGGTGGTTTAGATCATGTCCGCGTCGCCTACGAACAGAATTCAGCGGGGATACGCTGAAATCCCGATCGGTTTTGATTCGGGCGCGAGGGAGTCCGGCGCTGGCGTGAGGTAGACGACGATCGAGTGGGCCCCGCCTGTCAGTGTGAGGCAGCAGCGTGCGCGGCTGCGGGCTGGCGCGGGCGCTGTCTGGGCCGGCTGGTGGGTTTCGGCCCACAGGCCGGTTTTTTTCTGTTTTCTCTTTTTCTTTTTCTATTTCTTTTCTGATTTGAAGTTTAATTTGAATTCCAGTTTTAATTTGAATTTTTGCAAAACATGCAACACGTCCAAAAATTTTTAAATCCCCCTCTTAACAGGATTTAGGGTTTTGAATCAAAATTTTGGGGTGTTACAGCGCAATGGCACTTGACAGAGGCGTGCTCCGCGTCTCCGCGTCTTGGGAAGGCGCGGGCCTTGAATACCTTGTACGGGCAAGGTATGGGGTGTCTTTACGCCCGCTGCCTATCGCTCGGGGGCAGGCAGCGCCGTTCTGCTGGCCACGTGGCGGGCCCGGAGCCCTCCTCAGAAGAGAGGGGGGGCCGGCCCCGCAGGACACGTGGAGACTTCGGACCTCTTCCCGCGGAGGGGGAGGTTTGGCTTCTGTTGCCCACGTGGCGAGCCCGGAGCTCCTCTCTGAGGAGGGGGAGGTCCGGCCTCTCTGGACACGCGGCACCTTCAGACCTCTCTCCCGCGGAGGGGGAGGTCCGGCTTCTGTATGCCACGTGGTGGGCCCGGAGCTCTCCTCTGAGGAGAGGGAGGTCCGGCCCCGCTGGACGCGTGGCGCCTTCGGAGCTCTCCCTGCGGAGAAGGGCGAGATCCTTAGGCATTTTCCCCTGTGCGCGGGGGTACCCCATATCGAGGGTACCGACAATTTGGTTTTTGTTTGGTTTTCGGGACTGTTGAGTCCGGGTGATGAGATGGGTTGCATGACTGTTGAGTCATGGCAACAAGGTTGGTCTCGGTGTGAGACGAAGTTGTTTTATGAGATGAAATGGTAGCAAATACGAGATGGTATTCGTGAGATGGTAGCGAATACGAGGAGGCATTCGTGAGCAAGAATGAGGTTGATTAATGTCTGGATGGGACATGGATGGTAATGAATATAATGGAGGTATGATCGGTATTTTAATACATGTTGGGATTACATTCACCTAAAGATAAGTTGCTGTTTTATCATGGTTTTTGATAAATAACTTTGCTTTCTGCAATGAGCCTTTTTATACCTACCATTTTATGAGCTACATATCATATTTTCCCGCACTTGCTGAGTACATCATTGTACTCAAACTTGCATTATTATTTCATCATCAGCAACAGGAGAAGATTACTGTGAAGACCAAATGGAGCATTAGGCGTGTAATCTGTTCTCAAACTTGCCTGTGGGGATGGAGTAGAGATGGAGCCGCTACTGCTTAGATTGCTTCCGCACTAGTTAGAAGACTTCCGCTTCATAGAAATAAGACTTCCGCTGTGAGCATGAGTCCAAGACTCATGAAACATTGTAATAAACTCTGTTATTCGTGGTTATATATATATTCTGAATTCAGTTTGTGGAACATATGTGTATGTGTGATGAACATCCTGGGCACACATAAGCATCAGTTCTCGGTTCCGTGGTTTTCCACAGAATTGAGGGCGTCACAGATTGGTATCAGAGCCACGGTTGAGAGTAGATTACACACCTAGATACAATCACAGATTGGTACCAGAACCATGGTTGACGGTAGGTTACACGCTTAGATGGATCACAAATTGGTATCAGACACAGACTGGTATCAACCTGCCACGGATAGATCACACAACCTAGATAGATCACAGATTGGTAGCTAAGCCACGCTGACCATAGGATGCAAGCCTAGGATGCATAGTTTGGCCTTGAAACTACTTTAACAGGAGATACAAGCCTAGGAGAAGCCATAGTTGGATCACAGATTTGACATCACCCTAAGTCATATAGGAACCCCTAAACAAGCCTTGAATAGGAGTTGTGTGAGCCCTTGTGATGATTGTTTGTGAATTGTGTGCTTAGTGTGAGTTGTGGGACGTCTCAAACCATTGTCCATATCCACACATAGGTAGAGAAAGGTGTGAGATGCTTCGACACTTGTTCACATCCTCATATGGGCTAATATATATAGTCCAACCCACCTTGATGCATATAATTGAGGGGATATACCTAACCTTCTAACATTCTATTCTATTTCGTTCTCTCTCACAGATGGTGAGAGGAAACGCCGGCCGAAGGAATGTCCGTGACAACCAAGAGGATGGCCACGATGAAGTTCCTGTTAACCCGGAGCTGGTGAGAACCACCTGAAACGGTTGATGGCCATACAAAACCAACTTATGCAAACCATGATCCAAACTTTGGGTCAGTTGTAGGCCAACAACAACAACCCCGTTCTGGCACCACCGCCACCACCACCGCCGGCTCATAACAGACTGGGTGAGTTCATGAGGACTCGACCACCCACCTTTGCTCAAGCTAACGACCCCATGGAGGCCGACGACTGATTGAAATCCATGGAGAAGAAGCTTTCCATAGTGCAGTGCAATGACCAAGAGAAGGTTCTCTTTGCGTCGCACCAACTTATGGGAGCTGCTGCTGACTGGTGGGATGCCCTATGTAACGCTCATGTCGACCCGCAGACGATCACTTGGACTGAGTTCAAGGAGAGTTTCCGCTCTCATTACATCCCTGCTGGTGTAATGATGTGTCACACCCGGTTTTTCCGAAGAACAACCGAGTGAATATCACATGTATGTCAGGATCATTTTCTCATACATGTGATGACAAATAGTGAAACATCATTTATTACAAGTCAGGTGTCGAATATAAATAAGTCTTACATAGCAAATGTCTTGATGGACAATAATAAGTTCATCACAAGTAAATAAACTAGCAGCGGAATAATTATCCTTGTGGGCTCCATCACAAGCGTTGCCCGGGGGACTCCATGAACCTAGAAACCTTCTTCGGGTCCAAAGTCTTGATCATTATACACCACCTCATTATCTTGACCTGAGCAGCAATATAAACCAACAAATATGCAAGGTTGAGTACCGATGGTACTCAGCAAGTGTGGGAAATTTTTGTCATGCATGGCTAGAGCAAGGAGAGGTTGAACTCATGGTTAAAGCACTACGCAATTAATACCTATCACCTTAGCTTATTAAGCACCTACATTACTACATAGGTGAAATGGTCCCAATCTCCCAACCCATCATCATAATCAAATAACCATAACATCATTTCCAATGTTAAGCTCCCCACTTAACATCTTTAACTTCCAAATCCATCATCCTCTAATCATGAATAAGTCCAAGCCGCTCTTGACCGTGAGCACGGCTGTCATGACAGTTTTGACTCTGCAGAGTTTGCACCACTGTACCCACATGTAGTGATTTCATCCCCCGTTGCCGGGTGGACTAAAAGAACCTCCATTATGCCAGTGGCTACGAACCACATTCACACTTCCCAGGTGTGTAGCCAGGAGATCACTATGAAGCCTTTATAAAGGGATTCCCGACGAGCGTGGGCCCACTGAGGTTTCACCCCTAACAGCATACAAGAGGCTCCAACCCCGCTGCAGTGGCCCCCTCTTGAGCCTTGCGGTTCATATGGTAGTCCAGCTGACACCTATTCCCCGCAGCATCCAACACACCCATACTACGCCGGGGATACACCTAATTAATTGAGGGCGTCACAATTAGAGAAACATGGAATTGAGTTGGAAAAGGATGTTAGGTGGTGTAACCTAACTTTAATAACTTATTTATGAAGATGGTGGGATTGATCACTTAGTAATATAGGTTGCTAATCAAAGCTAAGGACTAGGATTAATGCATAGTGATTAACAATGTCAGCCTCTCCTTTCTATTGGCCTTCATGACATCTTTTCCTACACTTGCTGAGTACCCAGTTGTACTCAAACTTGCTTCTGTTGGATTTCATATGCTGCTCAGGTGCAAATGAAGACATAGACTTCAATGAAGAAGACTTTGATCTTGATGAGTTATTCTAGGCTGGTGAAACCTCCGGGCAACGCCTATGGATTGAAGTCCCACATGAATGCCTTCTGTTGTATTACATTTATAGTGGGTAGAAGTTCTTTATGACATTTATATGTAATATTCTATTACACGATACACTTGGCTTGTAATATAATGATATTACACTCTTGTCGGTACATGTATGATTCAACTGATCCTAGCATACATGTGAGAATATGCTCGGTTGTTCCTTGAGGAAAACCGGGTGTGACAATTAGTCACCAACCAAACAGGCCTATAGCCGCAAACCGCTCACCCTCGTGGTCCCAATGCGTTAAAGACGCCGCCGCCGGTGGATGTACCGCCTCTTCCGTGTGATGATCACAATAGAACATGCAATGTCTTCGACATTAGGCGTCATCATCCAAAGAACTCAGAACGAAAACAAGGCCAAATCACTGAAAAATAGCAAATATCCAACTGCTGAATGTATCCAGGCAACTTCTCTCTCTTTTCACTCCAATGTAACCACTGCTTCACGGATTTACTACAAGAGATTAAGAAAGAGAGAGGGATGAAGAAATAGACAGCGAGAGGGGATAACAAAATCTAACAACTCTCTAACTGACTTCACCTCTTGCTTATGTCTTCATCTTATAGCCGCTCACTAGTTGGTCCTTGGGCCTAGAGCTGGGAGATGGGCCGGGCCATTTCCGGGCGGGCCAAAGCCCGACAGGCCGACATGGCCCAGGCACGAATTAGGCCTGAAATAGATTCCGGCCGGGCCGGCCTGGCACGGTATTTCGGGCCATGCCGTGCCCGAGTTTGGAGGCTTCGGGCGGCCCGACACGAAACAGAGTTTTGGGACGTGCTTGGGCCGGCCCGACCCGAAATTAGCCCATCAGCCCGGTGAGGCCCATCGGCCTGAAAAGGCCCGAAATGCACGAAAACAGCCCGAAATACCCGAAATTAGGGTTCGGCCGGTTTGCCCCCGACCCGAAATTGCCCCACAGCGCTCCCGTAGCCCGCCCTCCCACGCCGCCCTCGTGCCCCGCCCACGCCGCCAGCCCAGCAGCCCGCCAGCCCGCCCGCGCCGCCAACCCGCCCGCACCCCCGGCGACCAACCCCCCGCCGCCGGCGGCCAGCCCCGCGCCGCTGCTCGCCAGGCCGCCAGCCCCGCCCACGCCTGCCCCGTGCGGCAGTGCCGTGCGTGCTGACGCGCCGCCCCCGTGCCGTGCGCGCTGCCCCCTGCCCCTGTGCGTGCTGCCTCGTGCCGCCGTGCGCGCTGCCCCGTGCCACGATGCGCCTGCCCCTGCCTCAGTGCCCAGTGCCGCCGTGCGCCTGCCCCCTTGCCCCGAGTCCCGAGGCTACCCCGAGCTAGGCAGCCAGCCGACCTGCCCCGCCCGTGCGGCCTGCCCCGAGGCGCCCCGCCGCGCCGTGCCGCCCCACGCGCGCTCTTGCCCGTGCCGTGCCCCACACCCGCGTCGCCCGCCCATCGCCACGCCATATTGTTTGTATTTTGATTTTTGAATATGCTTCCTAATCGAAGAAAAGTGTTGGTATCTCGTCGTGCCCGTGGCTCCGGCTCCTAAAGCCGTGGTAATTATGATCCTAGCTTGCTGTCCGTGCTAGAGGATCCAGATCCACGTCGCCCATCTCCAAGCATGGGAGATTTTGGAATGGATGATGTAAATATAGAGAATGAACCCTATGAGTATGAGGTGGGGGTCGAAGCTCAAGGTGGTGCACATGTAGATGCAGGTTTGGTCCGTTTGGATGATAACTCTGTGTTTGCGCGTATCTATTACATATAATAATTCCATTTGTTACTCTGTTGTTCAATTAATGCAGGTTTAGGAACGGGAAGCTTCTCTGTCGATGCGCCCCCTAGCAATGAAACTATACAATCATTCTCCTCCATGCAGGGTCGCAAAAGTATAACGACATGTTGGCAACATTTCGAAAAGAATAAGTAATTTCGATGGTAAGTGGATTGTTAGTTTTGCTACATGCAAGTATTGCAAGAAAACTCTCACTGTAGGTTCTAGTGGTGGCACGGACCATTTGAATCGACATTATACGGGATGTATAAAGCGGTTAGCTTTGCGAGAAGGTGCAGTGGTTCAAACTCAACTCAACTTTAATTCGGATGGTTCAGTAAGTACTTGGGTTTATAATACTGAAGTTGATCGTTCTGAAATTGCTAGGTATATTGCAGTTGATGATCAACCTATTTGCATGGGTGAGAGTGTTAATTTCGAAAGAATGGTTCAACATGCATTTTATCCACAATATCATAATGTTTCTAGAAAAACTACTAGAGGTGACTTGCTTAAAAGATATCATGATAAAATGGATATATTAAAAGAAGCATTCAAGACTATGCCATTTTCTGTTGCATTGACATCTGATATTTGGTCATCATCACACCAAAGAACAAACTATTTGAGTGTTGTTGCTCATTACATAGATCATGAATATAAGCTTAATAAAAAGATATTACGATTGCATCTTATTGATGAGAACCACACTGGTGAGGCTATTGCATCTCATGTGCATGAGGTTATTAATGAATATGGCATTGGAGATAAGATTACTTCTATTACTCTTGATAATGCATCGACTAACACTATGGCTATGGAAATATTGATGCCACATATAGAAAGCTACATTGGTGGGTATGTTCTCCATCAAAGATCTGTGTACCACATCATCAATCTCATTGTGCAAGCGAGATTGTCAAAGGCAAGTTCATGCATTGATAATATTCGTAGTGCTATTCGTTATCTTTTGAATTCTCCACAGGTTTACAAGAGTTTCAGGGAGTATTGTAGTGTAAAGGGATTGAAACCCAAAAAGTTTTCACTTGATATGAAAGTGAGATGGAACTCGACATACACCATGTTGAAGCAATTAAAAGGGTATGAGGAAATTTTCACTACTTTTATGAATGCTCAAGGTGCAGGTATACTACTTAATAAACAGGATTGGGATACCGCGCGGCGCCTTCGTCGTCTCTTGAAACCATTTTACAATGCAACAACATTGTTGTCTGATATTTATTATCCCACATCTCCTCTCGTAATTGAATAGCTTATGACTTTTGCTGAAACGTTTAAGACATATGAGTATGATCCAGTACTATGTCCAATAATTGAAGAAATGAAAGTAAAATACCTAAAATATTTTGATGCTATCCCACATTTGTATTGTTTTGCTCTCATCTTTGATCCACGTAAGAAGCTAGAGCAATTAGAAGGTGCTTTACAATTTATTGGTGATAATCTAGATCTTGATCAGTCTGGGGCTTACTCACATGTTAAATTGGAGATATTTCGAGTTTTTGGTATGTACCAGCAGAAATACGGTCAAACTCGCTCTAGAGGTAAAGTAGCACCAACTAAAAAGAGGAAAAACATGGTAGCTAATATGTGGAAGAAATTGAAGTCTAAAGAATCTTCAACAACGACGTCCTCTAGGTCCAATTGGAATCCAAACGCCGAGTTGTCCCACTACCTTGACATAGATCATGTGGCGCATGATCCAATGCTTCAGGTACATATCTAATTGTAATGTCTGATTTATAATTTTTGATTTATAATGCTTATGTTTTCTTTTCTTTTTAGGATGATAGTGCTGAGCTGGACCTCTTAGGCTGATGGAAAGACAATGAACGTCAATTTCCAGTGCTCTCACAATTTGCATGTGACGTCCTACTCGTTCCAGTTTCTAGTGTGTCATCTAAAGCCATATTTAGCTTAGCAGGAAGAATTATTGAAAAGAGAAGGTGTTTGTTTTAATACATTGACTTACCTTGTTATCTTGTTATGAATCAATATATATTTATTTTAGTATCTTGCAGGTCATCTCTTATACCGAAGATGGTTGAGTGTCTTACATGTCTTAAAGATTGGGAGATGACAGAATCTAGAGATCAACACCGCCTTGAAGATCCGGAAATATTGAAAGCATTAGAAGATCTTGAGCTTGATGAATCTGAATGATGTCATTGATAATAAAACAAACTGTACTCTTTTCCTTACGGGGGGAGCTCACTATGAGTGTAAGTTTTTTAACGAGTCAGTTTGTAACAAAACTTTAAACTTTAATGAAATATTTCTCCACATACTTTGTGTGCTTGAAAATTATGCCGTGAGATGGTATATGTTATGACTTGTGAATTTATGGCTCATATGTTTGAAAAATTGCAAATACTTCATATCATTGTATGCAAAATATATGTTTTTGAATGTGAAATTCAATGGAGACATATAATTTATCCTATTCAAACTCCAATATTTTTTAGAATGTTTGAATTTTCCCTGGTTTTGGATTTAAGAGTTTTTAGATTTATTTAGAATTTTTTAGATTTTTGGATTTTTTTTCGGTTTTACAGTTTTTTTGGATTTTTTCGATTTTACAGATTTTTTGGATTTTTTGGATTTTATAGAATTTTTTGGATTTTTTTTGAATTATTTGGGGTTTTTTTCGGATATCTGGATCGTGCTTGGGCCAGGCCGGGCCTGAAATAGGCCTGCCGGACCGCGTGCCGTGTTCGGGCCAGCGATTTACTAATTCGTACCGGCCAACCCGGCCCGTCGTGCTTTCGGGCCGCGGACCGAATCGGCCCGAAGCACGAAAATTCTGGGCCGTGCCGGCCCGGCCCGACTTCCACCACTACTTGGGCCGTGCTAATCAATTTGCCTCGCCGCAGCCTGGGTCTCCAGAATCCTTCCCGCCAACCGAGTTCGGCAATAGGGCGTTTCCTATGGTATATCCAACAACAGCTGGGTACCGGATATGACACTGCCCCCTGCTGGGCATTCAGCTTGTCCCCAACTGAAGCCAAAGAAAAACGAGTCTGCAACACATGATATTCCTCTCATGTTGTGAAATACTCCGGTAAACCAGACCAAGTAACATGTATCGCCACAGCTGCTGCGTTGCCTTTATTTGACCAATCTACGCTCCAGAATCCTAGCTGGTTCAGACTTCTGTATGCTGAGATTAATATCGTCAGGGGGATTGCTGAAAACTGGAGTGTGATCAGGTGTAAAGTGCTTCAACTGTGAGACATGGAATATAGGGTGAACTTGACTTGAGCTTGCTAGGTCCAGTTTGTAAGCCACAGAGACTATCTTCTCCAATATCTTAAATGGACCGAAGAATTTGAATGCCAGCTTTAGACAAGGTCGGTTCACCACAGAACTTTGAGCATACGGCTGAAGTTTGAGCAAAACTGAGTCTCCCACTGAAGATGTACGCTCAGATCAATTTGCATCTGCATAATGTTTCATATGGTTTTGTGCCTTGCACAAATTCTCCTTCACCGGTTGAGCAAAACTGAGTCTCCCACTGAAGATGTACGCTCAGATCAATTTGCATCTGCATAATGTTTCATATGGTTTTGTGCCTTGCACAAATTCTCCTTCACCGGTTCCAAGAAGATCTGTCTTTCTTTCAGAGTGTCAGTAACTTCAGGGTTTTAGAATTCTCTGAGGAAATAGTCTAGGTGAAGGATCACTGCCATATAATGCTTTGAAGGGGGTGCAATACAGGGCAGAATGATAAGAAGAATTATACCATAGCTCAGCCAGAGAAAGCCATTTAGCCCAAAGCTTGGGATTATCATGAACAACACAATGCAGGTACATTTCAATCCATTGATTGATCCTTTCGGTCTGTCCATCTGACTGTGGGTGATATACAGAGCTAAACTGAAGTTTAGTGTCAAGTAACTTAAATAGCTTCTTTCAAAATGTACTTGTAAATATTTTATCTCTATCAGACACTGATCTTAGGAACTTCACGCAGTTTCACAATATTGTGAAGAAAAAGTTGTGCAACTTGTGGAGCTGTGAAAGGGTGTTTCACAGGTAAAAAGTGTGCATATTTAGTAAATCTGTCCACAACTAATAGAATAATCAAGTAGCCATCAGATTTAGACAAACCTTCAATAAAATCTATTGATAAGTCTTTCCAAGAGCTATTAGGAATAGGGAGTGGCTGGAGCAAACCTGGAGATTTAATATTTCCATGTTTTGCCTGTTGACAAACTTGACACTGCTTGATAAAATTCTCAACATCTGATTTCATCCCCTGCCAGTAAAAGATGTTTTTTTTTCAGTCGAGTATGTTGCTTGAACACCTGAATGGCCCCCAAGGCAGAACTATGAAAAACATTAAGTAATTTGGTCTGTGAGCCAAATTATTAGCCACCCATAACTTGCTTTGTATTTGATAAGTCCATCCATCAGAGAAAATCCATGAGCATTAGGACTAGAGATTGCCAACTAAGTCAACAGTTCTTGTGCTTTAGAATTTGGGAATACTGGCATAGCTGCAGATATTGCATTAGTACGAAAATATTGGCCTACCCTGGATAAAGCATCAACCACCTTGTTTTCTATACCTTCTTTATACTGAAATTTGAATTGAAGGCCAACCAATTTGGACATAGCTTTTTTGTAGATCAGTAGAAAGAGACTGATCTTGCAAATGGCATAGACTCTTATGGTCTGTTATAATGACAAAGGGGCATCTGTGTAGATAACATCTCCATTTATCCACAACCATTAAAACAGCAAGGAACTCCTCATAGGTGGATAATTTCCTATTATTAGCACTCAATGCCTTGCTAAAATATGCAATAGGATGACCATTCTGAGAGAGGAGAGCCCCAATGCCCACCTCACATGCATCAGTTGCAACTTCAAATTGTTGAGAAAAGTCTGGAAATGCAACGACTCGGGTGGAACTCATAGCAGTTTTCAGTTTCTCAGAGGCATCCTGTGCCAATGGAGACCACTGAAACTATTTGTGCTGCAAAATACCGGTCAGAGGCTTGGCAATTATACCATAATTTCTCACAGATTTTTTATAATAACCAGTTAAGCCCAAAAATCCTTTGAGTTCAGTGAAATGCTAAGGGACAGGCTAGTTGAGCATTGCATTTCTTTTAGATGGGTCAGTAGAGACTCCTTTGTCTGAGATAATATGTCCTAAATAAGACAGTGTTGCTTTAGCAAAGGTGCACTTACTGAGTTTGATGAACAACTTGTTTGAAGAGAGTGTTTGAAAACCAACTAAAGATGGTGTAAATGATCATCCAGAGTTTTGCTATACACCAATATATCATCCATAAATAATAGAGCAAATTTCCTCATAAATTCGGCAAAAACAGAGTTCATAACACATTGAAAAGTTGCAAGCGTTAGTCAATCCAAATGGCATCACTCTGAATTGAAAATGCCTATGGTGGGTCTTGAATGCAGTTTTTACCTCATAAACTTGAACCGTACTGATTTGGTGAAATCTAGGCCTATCAATTGTCGAGAAATATTTTGCTCTAGCAATTTCATCCAGAAATTCATCAATTACTGGCATAGAAAACTTGCTTTTAATAGTGACAGTCGGAGTGTGTGAGCTGCGACAATCCTCCCGGCCTGCTCGGAAGCAGCTCACGAGGTTCTTTGATTGGAGGGGGCTTGGCGCCCTACGCGACCGTGCTCGAGGGAGCGGATGAACACCGGTATTTACATGGTTCGGACTGCCGGAGCGTAATACCCTACGTCCACACGAGCGCTTGCTGTATTGCTTGCTTGCCTGTGCTTGTGAGGGTGCGAATCAGAGATTTCGGAACCCTTTGACGGGTGGTCACCCCGGTCCTTTTATAGTTAAAGGCCGGGGTGGTTACAATGTGGCTTGGGGCGCGATAGGTGTCCCCAAAGCTATGTAAACCCTATACATGATCTAGGGCCTCACCCTCTAAGTAGAGAAGTTGGAGGGGGAGTTAAGTCCCGCCGCCTGGCGCGCTGAGCGCCCCTGTCCGTGGGTCAGGTGATGATGAAGACATCGTCTTGTCACCGCGTCTTCTCGCCCTGCTTGGGTGGCTTCGTGCCGTTAGGCGGCACTGTACTGCTGTCACGCCTTTCCGTCTTGTCTTGTCACCGTAATGGTGAATTGGTAGAGGACGGAGACGTGTGTAGTGCGTCATGCTTCTTATCGTGATAGCGTACTTCCTTCGTGACTTCGTCGACCCACGGCCCACGACGGATCGTAGGGCACGTGGCGGCTCTGGAGCTCTTATCGACGGGTTTGGAGCTAGGGGACACGTGACAGCTCCGGACCTCACACCAGCGGGAAGGTGGCTCTGAGCCAAGAGACACGTGGCAGCTCCAGACCTCACCTCGGCGGGGAGGTACGGGTCGGAGCCCAAGGCATGTGTCAGCACTGGAGCTGTCCTCAGCAGGGAGGTGGCTCTGAGCCAGGGGACACGTGGCAACTCCGGACCTCACCCAGCAGGGAGGCTCGGACCGGAGCCTGGGGCACGTATCAGCTCCGGAACTCAAGCGCACGTGGCAGCCCCAGAGCTGACGTTGGGGCCAAGGACACGTGGCTACGCTGGGGCCCGCCTCAATAGGGAGGCGGGGCCCAGGCTGTCTTTTACCCACTACGCGGGAGTACCCGGTCTGTGGGGTACCGACAGTGGCCCCGGGCCCATCTCGAGGGAGGCACCGAGCCCGCAGGTGGGGCCCCCCATTTCCCCCGCGTGGTGGTTTTGAACCTGCACTTTGAAAACCGAAGTAGCGACGAGATTTCCGCGTAGTGGACGAGTGGTTGTACCTGGGAGACGGAAAGGCTGCTCATCCTTGGTGTAGTGGGTGTAATCGCTAGTCAAAGCGGCAACACGTCATCGTGTCTACTCTTGATTGACGGGTCACGACGATTTGCTCGAGGGGTTTCCTCGGGGTAATCACCGTGGCAGCCCATGGGTCGCTCGCCACTGATCCAGCGCACCGCTTTTCTCGTGAATCGTCGGACGTTCCCGAGAAGTTAATCGTCAGGCCCCCAGTGTCTGAAGGGTGGACCTGAGTCCTACCCGTCATTGGGAGGCAAGTGCTGAGGTGACGAGCTCGAGGGGTTGCCTCGGGGCTCTTACTGCCGCAACCAACAGGTTGGTCGCTACAGGTCCACACCGCCGCTCTCCTCGGAAACCGTCGGGCGTTTTTGAGAAGTTACCCGTCTGGTCCCTAGTGTTTGACGGGTGGACCTGAGTCCTACCCTTCAATGGGGGAGGCGAGTGCTGAGGCACCATGCTCAAGAGGTTGCCTCGGGGCACTTACTGCAGCAACCAACGGGTTGGTCGCACCGCTCTTCTCGGGAATCGCCAGACATTCCCGAGAGGTTACCCACCCTGCCCCCAGTGTCTGACGGGTGGACCTGGGTCCTACCCATCGTTGGGGGAGGTGAATAGGCCGCGGTGTGAGAAGTGAAAGCCTAATCGTCGCACTTGTTGCCCTGCCAGAGGTTGCGGATGTGTATAAAAGGAGGCCTTCCGGTGTTGGGTGGTAACCTCCTTCATTATGCAGCCTTCGTCCTCCTTTTGCGCAGTGGAAGCCTCTGCTCCCCAGCACTCTCGTCCACCTTATGCCCTTACACCGGTAACCATCTTCACCCACTTTTGCGACATGTTCGTGTGTGTGCGGCCTTTGGTGCGGCTCCCCAAGTCATCCTTCTCCTTGATGGTCCCGGATAGAAGCACAAGCCATTCTAATGGCATGCCGAAGGTAAGGGAAGTTGTCGGGGACAAGATCCTCGATTTGCAGGGTGTATCTATGTCAGTGCCGGGAGGTATTAGGTGCCTGACGGAGGAAGGTTAAGTCCATGGTGGTCAAGCCTTCCCTCGGTGCCGACAGATCGCCCTTCTCCGGCAAGGCGCCTAGAGGACATGTCCTACACGGAACTAGGCGTTGTTGTGGACAACCAAGTCTGCCACCGATGGCGTCTGGCCCACGTGACACTGGATGTCACCGTTGTCTCGGTGCTGTAGATCGGTGATGCTTGACGAAAACTGAGGCGTCAGACTGATATGTTTGGTGGACGTCCTGGGGCTTATAGTAGGTGACCGTATCTCTGTGCAGAGGTTGGCTTGGGGGACAACCAAGTATGCCTTGGAGAAGAAGATTGCTCGACTTGTAGCTACTAGGCTCCTCAATTGCCTTGTATCCCCTTTTGTATGCCAGAACTCTGTTATTAATGAAGACTCTTTGTTTCAAGTCTTGTGTGTTGAGTTACTGGTGTAGACTTTGGACCTTGGTAGCGCAACGGTCCGGAATGATTTGGGTGAAGTAGGTAGCTCTTTGCCGATTTCTTGAGCTTGTTCCTCTGGGTCCTTAGCAGCGTAAGGCCCTATGGTGCCCCGATAGTGTGGCTACCGCTCCTTCTGGTTCCTTGGCAGCGCAAGGTCTCGAGGGAAGTTCGACCCTTATCTTCAGCTTGTTCCAGGGGGACACATGGCAGCTCTGGACCTCACTTCGGCGGAGAGGTACGGGTCGGAGACCAGGGCACGTGTGAGCTCCGGAGCTTTCCTTAGCAGGAGGAGGCTTTGAGCTAGGATACACGTGGAAGCTCTGGACCTCACCTCAGCGGGGAGGCTCGGACCGGAGCCTAGGGCACGTGTGAGCTCCGGAGCTATCCTCAGCAGGGAGGAGGCTCTGAGCTAGGAGACACGTGGCAGCTCCGGACCTCACCTCAGCGGGGACGCTTTGGACTGGAGCCCAGGGCACGTGTGAGATCCGGAGCTTTCCTCATCAGTGAGGGGGATCTGAGCCTAGAGACACGTGGAAGCCCCGGACCTCGCCTCAGCTGGGAGGCTTGAACCGGAGCCCAGGGCACGTGTGAGCTCCGGAGCTTTCCTCAGTAGGGAGGAGGCTCTGAGCCTAGAGACACGTGGCAGCCCCGAACCTTGCCTCAGTAGGGAGGCTTGGACCAGAGCCTAGGGTACGTGTGAGCTCCGGAACTTTCCTCAGCAGGGAGGAGGCTCTGAGCCTAGAGACACGTGGCAGCCCCGGACCTCGCCTTAGCAGGGAGACATGGACCGGAGCCTAGGGTACGTGTGAGCTCTGGAGGTTTCCTCAGCAGGGAGGAGGCTTCAAGCCTAGAGACACGTGGCAACCCCGGACCTCGCCTCAGCGGGGAGGTTCCGACCGGAGCCCAAGGGTAGTGTGAGCTCTAGAGCTTTCCTTAGCAGGGAGGAGGCTCTGAGCCTAGAGAAACGTGGCAGCCCCGGACCTCGCCTCAGTGGGGAGACTCGAACAAGAGCCCAGGGTGCGTGCTGGCTCCGGAACTCAAGCGCATGTGGCAGCCCTAGGGCTGACCTATGGACCAAGGGCACGTGGCTTTGTCTATTTACAGTTGATATGCATGAGTTAGCACAAACTGTAAAGGGAGAGCGCGTAGGGTAAGACAAAATTTTCTCATCCCAGGATTCCTTCATAGGAGGAAACATGCCGTCAAGAAGGCAGCGACCCGCTCCATATGATGAGAGTAGCATGACTCCCTCGGGGCTTAGCTGTTCTAAGCGCTGTTCCTAGACACTATGGCACCATTTGACAGAAAATAAAACCCTACTGCTGCGCTAAGGATAGAACTTACGGAGGTGTTTTATGTTCCATGGATTAGGTAGAGGTACCCCATCCTCTGTGGCTAGGCGGACGCACCTGACATGACATACTTGTGTCACTCGGAAGGGACCGTCCCAGCTGGGGGAGAGTTTATTCCCCCCTTCTTGAGAAAGTATTCATCGAAGCACCAGGTCACCCACCTCGAGCTGTCTACTCTACACAAACTGCTGCTGATAATGCCGGGGCGTTTGACGGTATCACACATCCCGAGCAGTTGCTTGCCACCTTCACTCATTGACAAGGTCGATATCTTCACGCCGGAGCTGATCCTGCATGGCTTTGTCGTACGCTCGGACACGGGATGAGCCCAAGGTGATTTTCGGGGGGAGGACGACCTCAGCCCCATATACAAGGAAGAAGGGTGTTTCCCCTGTCGAGCGATTGAGGGACGTCCGGCTAGCCCACAGTGCACACGGAAGCTCTTCAACCCAATTGGCACCGTGCTTCTTCAAGCTGTTGTAGGTGCGCGTCTCGAGTCCCCTGAGTATCTCGGCATTTGCTCTTTCGACTTGACCGTTACTCTCTTTGTTAGCAACAGAAGCATAGGAAACTTGGATGCCAAGGACTTCGCAGCAGTCTTGGAACACTGCACTGGTGAACTGGGTCCCGTTGTCGGTGATGATTCTGTTTGGGACCCTGAACCGGAAGATGATCGACTTGATGAACTTGACTGCTGACTGCTTGTTGATAGTTACTACAGGGGTAGCTTCCCGCCACTAGGTGAACTTGTCTACAGCGACGTAGAGGTACCGGTACCCTCCGATGGATCTGGGGAATGGTCCCAGGATGTCTAGCCCCCACACAGCGAAGGGCAATGGGGGTGGGACCATCTGCAACGTCTGCGCTGGTGTGTGGATCTGCTTAGCATGGAACTGGCACGCCTTGCATCTCTTAACCAGGTCGACGACATCCTGGAGAGCTGTTGGCCAGTAAAAGCCATGCCAGATGGCTTTACCGACCAGCGTGCGGGAAGATGCATGGTTCCTACATT
The DNA here is from genome assembly GCA_030760725.1 of Neostapfia colusana. Lineage (NCBI taxonomy): Eukaryota > Viridiplantae > Streptophyta > Magnoliopsida > Poales > Poaceae > Neostapfia > Neostapfia colusana. The sequence continues at coordinate 81,169,432 of JASWHV010000011.1, forward strand.
TGCCTCCATGGATCTCTATGAGCAGGTCGCAGCCCTCCTCCCGGGTAATGCACCTCAATAGGATGCCATTAGCGCCACGCCAGTAGAGATCCCCTTCTACCAGCGTGTATCTCTTAGCCAACCGAGCGATCCTGTCAGCGGATACACGTTCACCGGGAAGGAAATTGTCTTTCAAGTAGTCCCGGATCTCCGTGATCCATGCGTCGGGACCTACTTGAGCACTTGGATCTTGAGCGCCGGGTTGCACAGAGTCCCTGGTGACGCTTACGATCCTTGGCGGGCGCCATGGTAACATGGCCGCTTTGACCACCAGCTTCGAGGTGCTGGTCCTGCCCCTTCGCCTGGTTTGGCCGGCCTGGCGGTAGGTCGCAGCAACTTCCTTTCAAAGACCCCCTCAGGCATCGGAGCCCAAGTGGAAGCCTTCGTTGACAGGGCTTCGACTATTGTATTATTGGCACGGGGAACATGGCACATGTCCAAGGATAAGAAGTCCTTCTCCAACTTCTGTACTTGGAGGAGATAGGCTGCAAGCTGTGGGTCGTTGCAGCAGCACTTTCCCTTGACTTGCTTGATGATCAACTGAGAATCACCCTTGACCAACAACTGCTGGACGCCGAGGGACAGCGCGGTCTTTGACCCGAAGATGAGAGCCTTATATTCCGCCATGTTTTTGGTCACCTTTAAGTCAGGTCGCACCATGTACTTAAACTGCTCTCCGATTGACGTAATGAGCAGAGCCCCCGCTCCGCCATTTGTTGGAACTTGGGCCGTGCCGGGCCGGGCCGGCTCGGCCTGGTCGTGCTTTGGGCCGGTTTGGCCCGTGGATCGAAAGCACGATAGGCCAGTTCGTGTCGGGCCGGGTGGCCCGAATTGCGATAACCCTGGCTAGGCACGGCCCGGGGCACGTCGGGCCCGCTTCGGGCCGTGCCCGGCTTAAAAATTGTGGTACAGGTAGAAAAAAATTTAAAAAACAAAAATATATAGAAAAAATACAGAAAAATCACAAAATATAAAGTGGAATAAAAAACAAAAAAACTATGTACAAGAGGATAGCTTACAAGATTTATTGAGAACTTCATGCATACGCACAAAAAAAACACAAGCCAAATTTTTGGGGGGGGGGGGGCGAATATAATTTTATTGATAAGTTGATTACAAATTGTCTCATTAAAAACCTTACACTCATTGCGAGCTCCCACCGTAAGGAAAAGAGTACAGTTTGTTTGAGTTTTTGTTCATACAATCAACAATACATTCAAAACAACATCATTCAGACTCATCTAGCTCAAGATCCTCCATCGCTTTCATATTTTCTAGATCCTCAATACGGTGTTGATCTCTAGATTTCACCGCCTCCCAATCTTTAAGGCATGTGAGGCACTCAAGCATCTTGGGTGTAAGAGAGGACCCGCAAGAGTGGTCGAACAAAATCAACATTGAATCAATTTAACATATGCTGAAAGAAAAATGATCGACGATCTACTCACCTCCTTTCTTCTATTATCCTTCCAGCTGAGCTAAATATAGCTTTAGAAGACACACTTGAAACTGGAATAAGTAGAACATCAAGCATAAATTGAGAGAGCACCGGAAACTAACATTCATTGTCTTTCCACCACACTAAGAGGTCCACCTCAACATCATCCTGAAAACTAACATAAATGAAATGGTAAATATATTTTTAGATTTAGTTCATAAAAGCAAAATATATACCTGAAGCATTGGATCGTGAGCCACGTGGTCTATATCGAGATAGTGGGACAACTCCGCGTTTGGATTCTAATTTGACCTAGAGGCATGTGAGGATGTAGTAGAAGTTTCCTTGGGTTTCAATTTTTTCCACATGTTAGCTGCCGTACTTCTTCTCTTTTCAGTTTGTTGTCCTTTTACTAGTGTGTGGGTTGTCCACATTTCTGTTGATACATACCAAATTCTTGAAATATCTTGGACTTAACATGTGAGTACGCAGATGAGTAATCTAGATCAAGTTTATCACCAATAAATTGTAAAGCAACCTCTAATTGCTCTAGTTTTTTACGTGGATAAAAAATGAGAGCAAAACAATAAAGATGTGGGATAGCATCAAAATATTTTAGGTATTTTGCTTTCAGTTCTGTAACAATAGGAGCAAGTATTTCATCATTCTCATATTCACAAAGTATTTCTACAAAAGTCATGAGCCATTCAAATAAAAGGGGAGAAGTAGGATAATAGATACCGGACAACAAGGTTGTTGCATTATAGAACGGTTTCAATAAGTGTCAAAAACGTGATGTCGTAGTCTAATCTATTTCATGAAGCACTATACCTGCATCTTGAGCATTTATAAAAGTGGTAAAAATGTTCCCATACCCTTTTAATTGCTTCAACATGGTGTATGTAGAGTTCCATCACACTTTCATATCTAGCGAAAACTTCTTTGGTTTCAACCCTTTTACACGGCAATATTCCCTAAAATTTTGATAACCTGTGGATAATTCAAAAATAACGAATGACACTATGTATATTATCAATGCATCCACTTGCCTTTGTCAAACTAGTCTGCACAATAAAATTAATGATATGGCATACACATCTTTGATGTAGAACATACCCACCGATGTAGCTTTCAATATGTGGCTCAAGTATATCCATAGCCCTAGTGTTAGCCGATGCATTATCAAGAGTAATAGAGACAATCCTATTTTCAATACCAAATTCTCTAATAACCTCTAGCACATGTGAGGCAATTGACTCACCGTGTGATTCTCATCAATGACACGAAATCCTAAAATCCTTTTGTTTAACTTATACTCATGGTTTATGTAATGAGCAACAACACTAAGATAGTTTGTCCTCTAGTGTGAAGATAACCAAATATCTGATGTTACTGCAACATAATATGACATGCTCCTAAAAGTTTGTTTCAACATCTCCATTTTATCATTGTATCTTTTAATTATATCATGTCTAGTGGTTTTCCTAGAAACATTACTATATTGTGAACAAAAAGCTTTCTGAATCATTCTTTCAAAATTAACACTTTCACCCATAGAAATAGGTTGATCCTCAGTTGTAATACATCTAGCAATTTCAGAGCAAGCTACATCAGCGTTATAAACCCAAGTACTTACAGAGCCGTCGGGCATGAAGTTCTATTGAGTTTGTGTTGCTCCACCTTCTCGTAACGCAAGCTTGTTCATACATCCAACATAATGCCGATTCAAATGACCCATGCCGCTACTCGATGCTGCAGAAAGAACCTTTTTACAATATTTGCATGTAGCAGAAACAACAACACTCTTACAACTGATGAATTCCTTGTTCTCAATAAAGTGTTTCCAACATGCCGCTCGACTTCTCCGACCCGTAGTTGTGGAAGATGTTTGACCACCTTCTTTGCTAGGGCTAGGGCTGAATGATGCAGGCGCGGTCATGGTTGTACCGACGGAGAAGCTATCTGTACATGCATAATTCAAATTAAATGCATCATATTGACCTTCCTCTTCCTCATAGACATCCTCACCTTCCATATGATTATCATCCATGCTGTAGTCTCCCATGCTTGGGGACAAACGACGTGGATCGGGTTGCTTGGCCTCGGACATGGACGACATGTGCCAATCACGACCACGAACACGGTGCAACGATGTCGCAATCTTTTTCCTATTACCGCTACCCCTAGATGGAAGCATCTTACTCTTGCTCGAGGGAAGATGATGGCGCGGCGCAAGCTGGCGACGGCGCGTAGGTGGGGCGGGACCACACGGGCGCACTGCTCGGCACGGGCGGTGCGGATCCATGGCGCGCTGCTCGACGCGGGGGCAGAGGCATGCAGCGCGGGGCGGTCCGGTGCGGGGGCGCGCGGCTAGGGGCGGGCCGGGGCGGTGCGCGTGGCTGACCAGTGCGGGGCACGAGACTCGGAGGCGGGGAGGACCGGCGGAGGCGAGGCAGCTGACTAGCCCGAGAGCTTGGGATGGCGGCGGCACGCGACGGCCGACGGGGATGGCGGCGCTCTTCGGGATTTTGGGAGACCGACGGAATACGCGTGTGATGTGTGAACCTAACAGGCCGCAGGTGGGGGTATTGTAAAAATATCCGGGCCGCAATCAGGCCGATGGGCTCTTTCAGGCCGGTTTCAAAATTCAAAATTTAGTCCCAAACTTTTTGCCATGTCGTGCCGCCCGTCGTGCTCGGTTCCCAGGCCCGGCACAACCCGATGTTCCGTGCTGGGCCCGCCCGACTTGAATCCGTTTCGTGCCGGACCGGGCCTCGTGCTGGGTTTTTCATCCGGGCTTCAGCCCACCCAAAAGTGCCCCAACCCAATTCCCACCTCTGCTCCGGCACCTTGCTTCCGTGAGGAGCCGTCAAAGAAGAGAGTCCAGTAAGGCCCAGTGAAAACCGAAGCTCTGGGCTCTAGTCCACCGATGTTTTGGCCCCCTGGATGGTATGGTGGTGGTGTCCACTTTGCCACGAAGTCAGCTAGCGCCTGGCTCTTCACCGCATGGCGCGGTAAGAAGTCCAACTCGAACTCCGCCAGCTCCGCAGCCCATTTGGCTATGTTTCCGGTTGCGTTGGGGCTGTGGAGGATGGTTCTCAGCGGGTATTAGGTAACCACCGAGATCTTGTAAGCTTGGAAGTAGTGGCGCAGCTTCCTTGAAGCAACGAGTACTGCATAGAGCAGCTTGTGCACCTCCAGATATCTTGTCTTGGCATCGTGGAGGACCTCGCTGATGAAGTAGATCAGATGCTGGATGGTTCGGACCCTCCCGGAGGGGTCCGATGCGTCTTCTTGTAGTGGTCGGGGACTCGGGGGCCCCCAGCCCCCGGGTCTAGGACTGCACTCTGGGAGCTCGGAGCTAGATGCACAATGGTCGTCAGGTCTAGATGGCTGAGACCCGACTAGTTCTTCTCGGAGAGGTCCGAGACTTAGGGCCCCAGACCCTCGGGTCCGGGACTGCATTCCGGGAGGTCGGACCCGGATATGCATTGATCATCAGGCCCACCTGTTTGGGACCTGATTATCTCTCCATTCCAAGGGTCTCCTGCGGAGTCTGAGCCCTGGGGCTATAGACCAACGGTAGCAGGAGCCTTAATTGGGACTTGGGGTCGATGGAGTTGTGGCTGCTCCGCAACCAGAACCATGCTCACGACCTCAGTTTTGGCAGCAATGTCGAGGAGTAGAGGCTCGCCTTGTTCCAGAGCCACCATGATTGGCAGCGTTGTGAGGAACTTCTTCAGCTCCTGAAATGCCTCATCTGCCTCCTCGGTCCATATGAATGGACCGGACTTGCGCAGAAGCTTGAAGAATGGAAGAGCCCGCTTAGCCAATCTAGAGATAAACTGACTGAGCACAGTCAAGCATCCAGTAAGCTTCTGCACGTCCTTGATGCAGGCAGGAGGCCGCATCAGTTCTATCGCTTTAATCTTCTCTGGGTTAGCTTCAATTCCTCGGTGTGAGATCAAGAATCCGAGAAGCTTCTCGGCAGAGACCCCGAAGACACATTTGTCTGGGTTCAACTTTGTGAGTGTTGAACGCAGTCTGTCGAAGACTAAGGCTAGGTTGTCGAGTAGAGATGCTTGCGACTGAACCTTTACTACGATGCCATCGACATAAACCTCTACTAGGTCCCGAATGAGGTTCTCAAATGTTTTGTGCATTGCACGCACGAAAGTGGGAAGATCATTCTTAAGACCATAAGGCATGGACACATAGCAGTATAGACCATCTACTGTGATGAAGGCGGTATGCTCTTCATCTTCTCTAGACATAGGTATTTGGTGGAAACCTGACTATGCCTCTAGGAAACATAGTAGATCACAGTCGGATGTAGAATCGACTATTTGGTCTATACGGGAGAGAGGGAACGGATCCTATGGACATGCCTTATTGAGGGTGGTGTAGTCGATGCACATGCGTAGCTTCCCGCCAGCCTTGGGGACGACAATGTAACACCCTCAAATTCATTTCCTTGCATTGCATACATTTTTCATAGAGAAACATTTTAAAAGAAGTAGAAATGGAGAAAGAATCATAAAAATGGTGGGGAATGGGAAAAATATAGCTGAAATGAGCCAATTCCAATTTGTCGAAGTGCGCCGTCGACACTTTCCCCGGCACCGCAGAACACGTGGCGCTCGTGGAGCTCACCCCTGCGGAGGGGGTGAGGTCCGGCACCGCGGGACACGTGGCGCCCTCACCCCTACGGAGGGGGTAAGGTCCGGCACCGCGGGACACGTGGCACCCGCGGAGCTCACCTCCACGGAGGGGGTGAGGTCCGGCACCGCTGGACACGTGGCGTCTTCGGAGCTCACCCCTGTGGAAGGGATGAGGTCCGACCCCACGGGACACGTGGCGCCTTCGGAGCTCACCCCTGTGGAAGGGATGAGGTCCGGCCCCGTGGGACACGGGGCACCTTCATAGCTCACCCATGCGGAAGGGATGAGGTCCGATCCCATGGGACACATGGCGCCTTCGGAGCTCACCCCTGTGGAAGGGATGAGGTCCGTCCCCGCGGGACACGTGGCGCCTTCGGAGCTCACCCCTGCGGAAGGGATGAGGTCCGGCCCCGCGGGACACGTGGCGCCTTCGGAGCTCACCCCTGCGAAAAGGGATGAGGTCCGGCCCCGTGGGACACGTGGCGCCTTCGGAGCTCACCCCTGCAGAAGGGATGACGTCCGGCCCCGCGGGACACATGGCGCCCTTGGAGCTCGCCTCTGAGGAGAGGGGAGGTCCGACGCTGCTGGCCACGTGGCGTCCTCGGAGCTCGCCTCTGAGGAGAAGAGAGGTCCGGTGCCGCTGGACACGTGGCGCCCTTGGAGCTCGCCTATGAGGAGAAGGGAGGTCCGGCACTGCTGACACGTGGCAGGCCCAGGGCTCGCCTCTGAGGAGAAGGGAGGCCCGGCCCTGCCGGACACGTGGCGCCCTCAGAGCTCGCCCCTGTGGAGGGAGCGAGGCTCGGCTCTGCTGGCCGTGTGGCAGGCCCGGAGCTCGCCTCTGAGGAGAGGGGAGGCCTGGCCCCCGCCGGACACGTGGCACCTTCGGAGCTCACCACTGTGGGGATGCGAGGTCCTTAGGCGGATTTTTCTCCTGTGCGCGGGAGTACCCGGTACTAAGGGTACCGACACAATATCCCCAAGGCTGCCGCACCTAACTGAAAAGATAAGTTTGTTGAAATCTAAAATTGAGTTAGACTCTTATTTGAGCTCCAATTGGAGTATGACTCCTCTTTTTCCCCTTATAAATAGAACCCAAAACCCCCTTGGCCGTAACCCCTTACCTTTTCCCCCTCCCAAGTCGACGACTTGGAGGCCTAGCCCCCAACTCGCCGAGTTGGACACCCCCCTCGCTGGAGCCGGTGAGCACGCCGATGAGCCCCGTCACGCCTCGCCGTTGCCGGAAAGGAGCCAGCGAGCATAAGGGAAGTGAGGTAGGTCTTCGTTACCCATCTTACGACGTCGTCGCTGTTTCTATGCGTTTTCTTCGCTCCTTTCGAACAGAAACTTTTTCGTGTGGACAGATCATATTTTGATCGGGTTTTGACGGTGGAATTGATCTAGATCTTGAGTCAAGATCATCACCATGTCCACACTTGATCCCTACACCCTTTTCATCATAAAACCCCATGCAAGCCCATTAAAACATGCAAGAACACGTACAAACTGGTTTAATAAAACAGCACCCTAGGAATTTGCATTCATCTAACCCATTGCATCTTGAGTAAAGTTTGTGCATGATGATTGATTGCTGTAAATTTTGTATGTGCGTGATCAGGAGTAGAAGGACAAGCTCAAGAGGCTATCTACGAAGAACTACAGCACCAAGACTTCGAGACACTCGAACAACAAGGGCCATGAGAGCAAGGCAAGTGCCCCTTGACCATATTGATCCCATGTTTTGAAACTGTTTTGTTTGCGAAGACTCGTATATGCTTGAGTAAACTTGATGGGACACCCTTTTATAGGAGTTTACTAGTTTTGTTAACCATCCTTGTCGCTAGAAAAGTTGATGAGTCAGGTATGGTCGTTTTTCCTTTTTGCTTCGCTTAATCCACGGGATACGGGAAGCTGAATTAAAACATGGTTAGCTACTGCACTCATATGAATATGATGATGAGAACTTTATGATGTTAATGAGCATGGAATCAGGGGAGATCTAGGCAAGCTTGGTTTGTGGATGTTGCTGAATGAGATGGTCTTGCCGTATATCTAAGGACCGGTTCATGCCAGCACATGCCAGGAAAACAGTGCCACCACAAGGCCAAATATGGGTGCGGCTTAGCTGACTAATTAGGTGTGTTGCTAGCTTGTTATGAACCGTGGATGGCGCGGGGAATGGGACTCGAGAGGAACTGCCCTGGGAACTGCATGGCACAAGAGAGGGCCCGTGGGTGGGAGAATGGTGATTCGAGCCTGCCGGTGAAACCTCATCGAGTCCATACATCTAGTAACCCCTTTGTAAAGGATATTTCGTGATCTCTTGGCCATACACATATGGTTACGTACTGGTATAATGGAGGTTTTGCAGTCGCCGACAGGTGATGAAATCAGAAACTTGTGGGTAAAGTGGTGCCACCTCTGCGAAGTGTAAAACTATCATGATAGCCGTGCTTCCGGTCACAAGCACCTGACAAACTCACATGATTAGAGGGAAAACTTGGGATGGTTATTCGGTATGGTTATTGTATGGTCATTGGGATTTGTTTTGGGACTGTTTCGAGTCATGAAAATGAGTTTGGTTTGGTTATATGAATATGAGACGGTTATGAATATTTATGAGCATGAGATGAACTTGAGAAAGATTAATGGTTGGTTGAGACTTGATAAATGGTTAATCATGATGGAGGAATGTTGCTGTTTTACTTGGTTATATTTGGATAAATATCACTTAGAAATAGTTGCTGTTTTTATCATGTTTGTGAAATAAAATTTGCTTGCTGCAATGAGCCTTTTTATTCCATACCTTGTTGTAAGCTACATGTCATACTTTTCCTGCACTTGCTGAGTACGACATGTACTCACCCTTGCATTATCACATAAACATCAGTAACAGGAGAAGAGTACTTTGAGGACCATGTGGAGTACTAGGCGTGCAAACTACCGTCAACATGCCTGTGGAGTTGAAGATGGAGCCTGCTGCTATTTAGTTATTTCCGCTGTTGTTTAGAGACTTCCGTTGCAAGAATAAGTTAGAGATTTATGAGTGAGACAATGAGTCGATGTAATAAAGTACTTAAACACTATTTATTCGTGGTTATATTCTGAATTCAGTTTGTGTATTACATGTGTATGTGTGATGAACATCCTGGGCACACATATGCATTAACTCGGTCCCGTTTATGAAACCGGGTGTCACAGATTGGTATCAGAGCCACGTTGACCTTAGGACGCAAGCCTAGGTAGAATGGACACTCTAAAACACATAGGCACACCCCTCTAAACTGCTATTTTCGAAAATTGTGTGCTGCTGCATTTTACTTGTCAATTCAGCCACCGCAAAGTGCTATTTTCAGCCCCTCTTTTCCTCTTCTTTTGGACAGCAACACCTTTGCTTTCTTGCCCTATAACTTCTGAAGTTTTGGAGTTATCTCTTGCTTCTCTAAAGTTTCTCATGTCTTATTATAAGATGCCGGTGACTAGGAGCACCAGCGCCATCTAACCCTACAGGACTGCCGACTCACCATGGCGTGCACCCATGTATGGACCCACGTCCGTCACACGGCGAGAACAACACCGGTTCACATGATTCAGTTTAGGATTCCCATTGAATAAGCTGTAACAGGAACGTTTAAATCGTAGTAGCGTGAATAGGAGTGGTGTGTTGAACTTTTGTGATGATTGCTCATGTTTGTGTGCTGGTGTGAGTTGTGGGACGCTTCGGCGAATATCCACATCCACACATAGTGGAGAGAGGTGAGATGCTTCGGCATGTTTTCACATCCTCATATAGACTGAAATTAATATAGATATTTAGTTCATACACCTTGATGCACATAGTTGGGGGGATCAATCCAAACTTCTATCTTCTATTCTACTCAACACTCTCTCACAGATGGTGAGGGAAAATGCCAGCCATCAAAGGAGGAACATACGTGGTAACCATGAACCACAAGAGGATGACAACGTTGAAGTTCCTGAAAATGCCAATCCCTTGGCTGATGCAAACAACCTTGAACGGTTGATGGCTATGCAGAACCAGCTCATGCAAACTATGATACAAACATTGGGACAGCTGCAAGCCAACAATCTCAACAATCCTAACCCCGTTCCTGCACCCCCACCACCACCACCGCCACCACCGCCGGCTTACAACAGGTTGGGAGAGTTCAAGAGGACTCGACTGCCTACTTTTGCACAAGCTAATGATCCCATGGAGGCTGATGATTGGTTGAAATCCATGAAAAAGAAGCTTGCTATTGTTCAATGCAATGATCGGGAGAAAGTTCTCTTTGCATCACACCAACTTATGGGAGCAGCCGCTGACTGGTCGGACGCTCTTTTCAATGCTCATGTCAACCAGGAGACTATCACTTGGGCGGAATTTAAGGAGAGTTTCCGCTCTCATTACGTCCCTGCTGGAGTCATGATGCTTAAAAGGCAAGAGTTCGAAGGTCTCCGCCAAGGAAAGAAGAGCGTGAATTAGTACCTCAACAAGTTCATGCAGCTGTCAATGTATGTTCCCGAAGACGTCAACTCGGATCAAAGGAAGCAATACTTGTTTATGAGAGGATTGAACAATGAGATCCAAGTACAACTGCTCAACAATGATTATGCAAACTTCCAGAAGCTCGTGGACAAAGCTATAGTGGTTGAGAGAAAGATCCATGAGATCGAGCAAAAGGGCAAGTGGAAGATGCCATACCAGCCACAAGGGAGCAATGTACGTCCCCGTTTCATGCGCCCAGCTGCACCACAGTATGGCTCGTCCACTTCTACTTTCCGCCCTGCAAACCCACCTCGCCCTAATCAACCACCGCAGCAACGTCCTGTTATGCAAGCACCTCGTATGCCTTTGCCTCCTGCGCCCCATCCCAACATGGGCACCTATGCTCAAAACCAGCCTCGCCCCAACGTTCCTGCTGTTTTGGGCAACAAAGCATGCTTTTCATGCGGAGAGGCGGTACACTTTGCAAGTCAATGCCCAAAGAAAGGCCTTGGACATCCGACCAACGCACCAAAACAGAACCCACGGACGAATGGAGGAGCTATGCAAGGTAACCGTGGGCAGCAGAACTATGCTAGTGGCAACGTGAATCATGTCTCCTCTGAGGAAGCGCAACAAGCTGAGGACGTCGTGATTGGTATGTTCCTTGCCAACTCCAAGTGTTTTATTTGATTCCGGAGCATCGCATTCATTCATATCATCCAAGTGTATTGCCAAGTATAATCTGCCCATATCACACATGAAACACACTATGTTGGTTAATTCTCCCGGTGGAGAGATGAGGACTAATATAGTATGTCCGAAAGTAAACCTTAAAATAAGGGGGGTAGACTTTCTTGCCAACCTTATTGTCTTGGATTCCCAAGGGATTGATATAATACTTGGAATGGATTGGTTAAGCAAGAACAAGGAGTAATTCAATGTGCTGAGAGGAGCGTGCAGTTGACAAATGAGCACGGTACTCGTATTGAGTTCGAGTCAGCCCAACCGGCAACCGAGAAGGCAGCGTTGAACCACGTCAAAGAAGCAACATTAGAAAGCATTCCGGTGGTTCAAGAATTTTCAGATGTGTTCCCGGAAGAACTTCCTGGTATGCCACCTGACTGGGACATTGAATTTGCCATTGATTTAGTACCTGGAACTGCACCTATAGCAAAAAGGCCATATAGGATGCCCATTAATGAACTAGTGGAACTTAAGAAGCAAATTCAGGAGCAGCTAGAAAAGGGTTTTATACGCCCAAGCTCGTCACCGTGGGGAACCCCCGTGCTCTTCGTAGACAAGAAGGATGGGACCCAAAGGATTTGTGTGCCTAACGTGAAGCACATCCGCGACACGATATTAAAGGAGGCACATGACTCACCTTATTCCATACATCCCAGATGTACAAAGATGTACAAGGACCTGAAAACTTGCTATTGGTGGGATGGTATGAAAAGGGACATAGCTGAATATGTTGCCTTATGCGACACGTGCCAACGGGAGAAGGCCGAACATCAAAGACCCGCTGGACTGTTGCAGCCATTGAAAGTACCCGAGTGGAAGTGGGAAGACATCAGCATGGATTTCATTATTGGATTGCCACGTACTCGGTCGGGTTATGACTCCATTTAGGTAATTGTGGACCGATTGACGAAAACAGCCCCTTTCCTTCCTGTTAGAACCACGTACCGCGTCGCAGAACTAGCCGAGTTGTATATGGAGCAAATCGTGTGTCACCATGGAGTTCCGAAGAGAATAGTTTCAGATCGAGGTTCTCAATTTACCTCTAGGTTTTGGAAGAAGCTGCATGAAGCCATGGGTACACGGTTGAACTTCAGCTCCCCTTACCACCCACAAACTGACGGGCAAACTGAGAGGACAAATCAAATTTTGGAAGACATGTTGAGAGCTTGCGCCTTGAAACATGGGCACAGTTGGGATAGGAGCTTGCCGTATGCTGAATTCTCATACAACAACAGATATCAAGCCAGCTTGAAGATGTCACCATTTGAAGCCTTGTAGGGTAGACGGTGTAGAATGCCGCTGTTCTGGAATGAGACCGGAGAGAGCCAAGTGTTTGGACCCGAAGTGCTGCAAGACGCCAAAAAGCAAGTCCAAACAATACGAGAAAATTTGAAGGCTGCTGAGTCACGACAAAAAGGTTATGCGGACAATAGGCTAAGAAGATTGACCTTCGAAATAGGAGACTTCGTGTACCTTAAGGTATCACCTATCCGAGGCCAACGACGGTTCAACATGAAAGGCAAGTTAGCACCTCGCTACATCGGGCCATTTAAGATTTTGGGCAAGCGAGGAGAAGTAGCCTATCAACTATAGCTGCCAACGCACCTCTCCGACGTACACGACGTGTTTCACGTATCCCAACTTAAGAACTGCTTAAGAGTACCGGAAGAACTAGTACCGATGGATGAGCTTGAGCTTCAAGAGGATCTGACCTATGTGGAGCAGCCCGTCCAAATTTTGGACGTGAAGGAAAGGTTCACGAGGAACAAAGTGATCCGTTGGTGCAAGGTTGTGACACCCTCAATTCTGTGGAAAAACCACGGAAACGAGAACTAATGCATATGTGTGCCCAGGATGTTCATCACACATACACATTATTTCCACAAACTGAATTCAGAATATTTATAATCACGAATAGCAGAGTTTATTACAATGTCTCATGAGTCTTGGACTCATGCTCACAGCGGAAGTCTTGTTTCTAATGCGGAAGCAAATCTAAGCCGAAGTGACTCCATCTCTACTCCCTCCACAGGCAAGGTTGAGAATAGATCACACGCCTTAATCCCCCACTTGGTCTTCACAGTAGGCTTCTCCTGCTGCTGATGATGAAATAATAATGCAAGGTTGAGTACAATGATGTACTCAGCAAGTGCGGGAAAACACATGATATGCAGCTCATAACAAGGTAGGTATAAAAAGGATTATTTGTAGGAAAGCAAATTTATAAAATCATGATAAAACAGCAACTTAACTTTAAATGAATGTAATCCCAACATGAATTAAATTACCAACATACCTCCATCCCTTTCCGTGTTCCACCCGAACATTAATCAACCTTTATTCATACTCATGAATACCTCCTCGTATTCGCCACCATCTCACGAATACCTTCCCGTATTTGCTACCATCTCATCTCATAAAACAACTTCGCCTCGCACCGAGACAAATCTCATGTCATGACTCAACAATCATGCAATCATCCCATCACCCGGACTCAACAGTCCCAACAACCAAACCATAAACAAACTCATTAACCATAAACAAGAACCTTCCCAATAACCATCCCAACTAATCATGGCAGTTTAGCCAGGTGCTTGTGTCCGTAAGCTCGGCTATCATGATAGTTTTAATAACTCTGCAGAGTTTGCACCTCTTTACCCACAAGTTTGTGATTTCGTCACCCGTCGGCGACTGCAGAACCTCCATTATACCAGTACACAACCGTCGGTGTATGGTCAAGAGATCACAAAATAGCCTTTACAAAAGGGGTTACTAGATGTATGGACTCACTAAGGTTTCACCGGCAGGCTAGAATCTCCAATTCTCCCACCCACAGGCCCCTCTTGTGCCATGCAGTTCCCAGGGCAGTCCTCACTCGACTCCCATTCCCCGCGCCTTCTGTGGCGCCCTCAATTCTGTGGAAAACCACAGAACCAAGAACTAATGCATATGTGTGCCCAGGATGTTCATCACACATACACATACGTTCCACAAACTGAATTCAGATTTATATATTACCACGAATAACAGAGTTTATTACAATACCTCATGAGTCTTGGACTCACGCTCACAGCGGAAGTCTTATTTCTATGCAGCGGAAGTCTTTATTCTAATGCGGAAGCAATTCAACTAATGCAGAAGCAAATCTAAGCAGAAGTGGCTCCATCTCTACTCTCTCCACAGGCAAGGTTGAGAACAGATCACACGCCATAATGCTCCACTTGGTCTTTATAGTAGGCTTCTCCTGCTGCTGCTGATGAAGTAATAATGCAAGTTTGAGTACAATAATGTACTCAGCAAGTGCGGGAATAACACATGATATGCAGCTTATAACAAGGTAGGTATAAAAAGGCTTATTTGCAGAAAAGCAGATTTGTAAAACCATGATAAAACAGCAACTTAACTTTAGATGAATGTAATCCCAGCATGAATTAAATTACCAACATCCCTCCATCCCTTTTCGTGTTCCATCTGAACATTAACCAACCTTTATTCACACTCACGAATACCTCCTCGTATTCGCTACCATCTCACGAATACCTTCCCGTATTCGCTACCATCTCATCTCATAAAACATCCTCGTCTCATACCGAGACCAAACTCGTTGCCATGACTCAACAATCATGCAACCATCTTATCACCCGGACTCAACAGTCCTAAACCATAACCATGACCAAACCAATAACCATAACCAAAAACCTTCCCTTTAACCATCCAAACTAATCATGGCAGTTTAGCCAGGTGCTCGTGACCGTAAGCTCGGCTATCATGATAGTTTTATTAACTCTGCAGGGTTTGCACCTCTTTACCCACAAGTTTGTGATTTCGTCACCCGTCGGCGACTGCAGAACCTCCATTAGACCAGTACACGACCGTCGGTGTATGGCCAAGAGATCACAAAATAGCCTTTACAAAGGGGTTACTAGATGTATGGACTCACTAAGGTTTCACCGGCAGGCTAGAATCTCCAATTCTCCCACCCACGGGCCCCCTCTTGTGCCATGCTGTTCCCAGGGCAGTCCTCACTCGACTCCCATTCCCCGCGCCTTCCACAGTCCATAACACTCTAGCAACTTACCTAATTACTCAGCTAAGCCGCACCCATACTTGGCCTTGTGGTGGCACTGTTATCCTGGCATGTGCATGCATGAACCGGTCCTTAGATCTACGGCAAGTAAACCACCATCTCATGCTACCTCACTCACAAACTCAATCTTGCCTAGATCTCCCTCCGATCCATATCCCTTATTAACATCAGTTTCTTATTATCAATACGAGTGCAGTTAGCTAGACACATCTATCTCGCTTCCCAATCCCATAGACTCAGCGAAGCATGAAACAAAAACCATACTCGACTCATAAACTTCCCAGGCGACAAGGGTGGTTTAACCAAAACTAGTAAACTCCTATAAAAAGGGTTTCCCATCATGTTTGACTCAGTACGCACACCTTTTTCGCAAAACAAAACAGTTTTACCCAAAACATAGGATCAATATGGTCAAGGAGCACTTGCCTTGTTCTTGCGGTTCCGGTTGTTCTTGAATCTCAAAACCTGGTTGCTGCAGTTCGTCGTAGACAGCTCCCTGAGCTTGTCCTGCTAGGTAGGATCACGTGCATACAAGATTCACAGCAATCAATATCATGCACAAACCTTAAACTAGATGCGATGATGCATATGCAGGTTATCCTATGATTTTTATTAGATTGGTGTGTTCTTGCATGGCTTGCATGGACAGAGGTGTTCGGATCAAAGGTGGACGTGGCAATGACCTGGTCTTTAGACCAATCTGATCATCAATTGATCTGTCCACGAGAAGGCTTCTGATCGAAAGGAATCAAAGAACAGATGCAAGGGAAATACAATAATGCCGTAAGGTGGTGTCGGAGTCCTACCTTATGCCCTTCTGGGTTTTTTCGAGGTCCTCCTCAGACCGCTCGGTTCTCCTCCGATGATCTCCCTTGTTGCGCTTCGTCGATGGCTTTCTCGGCGAGTTAGGGCTAGGGCTCTAAGTCGTCGGCTCAGGATTTGGAAAAAGAAGTCTGTGGTTTCGGCCAGAGGTTCTGGGTTCTATTTATAATCGGGAGGAGAAGAGTCCTAATCTGATTGTATCCCGAATAAGAGTCTTATTCAGATCGTCGTTGGATCCTATCATCTTATCTTTAGTTGATTTGGTGCGGTAACGTTGTGGAATTCAGGTCAGTTTCCTTTACGTACCGGTATTCTTACTCGTACAGCTGCTCCAGAACTCGTTACCTTCGCGGTGATGAGCTCCGGAGGCTCCACGTGTCCTTTCGGGGCCTGGTCTCTCCTTTTCCGCAGAGACGAGCTCCGGTTGTGATGCGTGTCAATCGACCGAGACCTCCCCCTCCTTTGGAGGTGAGCTCCACGCACGCCACGTGTTGGCGCCGGTCTTTTCCTCTCTTCTTTCTTCAGGGACATGCCCCGAGGTCGACACGTGTCTAGTAGCGAACAGACCTCCCGGAGATAAGCTCCGGTGGCGACACGTGTCCGATAGATCTGGTCCTCTTGAAGGTGGGCTCCGAGATCGACACGTATCCCGCGCGACTGGTCCTCTGACTTCGGCGAGGACTAGCTCCGAGGATGACACGTGTCCTGCTGAAATGCATTTGCTTCTTCCGCAGAGGCTAGCTCCGTGTCCAACACGTGCACCACAGGATCGGACCTCTCCCCTTTGCGGAGACGAGCCCCGAGCCTGCCACGTAGCCAGCTTGGCGGCGGCCTCTCCCCACTTCGCAGGGATGAGCTCCGAACACGCCATGTGGCCAGCGGCCGTGGTGAGTTGTCTTCGGCGCTTTCTGAGAGCGGGATTCGGCTCTCATTGGCTATCCCTTTTGATATTTTTCTTTGTTCCTTCTTCTCTTAAAATGTTTCCTCTTCATAAAACATGAACATATGCTGACACCCGAGATGAGGGTGTCACACCTTCCACAGTCCATAACACTCTAGCAACTTACCTAATTACTCAGCTAAGCCGCACCCATACTTGGCCTTGTGGTGGCACTGTTATCCTGGCATGTGCATGCATGAACCGGTCCTTTAATCTATGGCAAGTACACCACCGTCTCATGCTACCTCATTCACAAACCCAGTCTTGCCTAGATCTCCCTCCGATCCATGTTCATTTAACATCATCAGTTTCTCATTATCAATATGAGTGCAGTTAGCTAGACACATCTATCTCGCTTCCCAATCCCATAGACTCAGCGAAACATAAAGCAAAAACCATACCCGACTCATAAACTTCCCTGGCGACAAGGGTGGTTTAACCAAGGCTAATAAACTCCTATAAAAGGGTTTCCTATCTTGCATGGCTTGCATGGATTTCTCTGTTCCTTCTTCTCTTAAAATGTTTCCTCTTCATAAAACATGAACATATGCTGACACCCGAGATGAGGGTGTCACAAATCTACCCCCCTTAAATTGAATCTCGCCCTCGAGATTCGTTAGTAGAAAATAGATGGCGAAATTCTGCCTTGATATCCTCTTCACGCTCCCATGTGGCTTCAGCTTCGGTGTGGTGACTCCATTGTACCTTGCACCATCGGATCACCTTGTTCCGGGTGACCCTTTCCTTTGCGTCCAAAATTTGGACAAGGTATTCAGCATAAGTCAGGTCCTTTTGAAGTTCAAGCTCTCCCATTGATACTTGTTCCTCTGGTACTTTTAAGCACTTCTTGAGCTGGGATACATGAAACACGTCATGTACGTCGGGGAGGTGGTTTGGGAGCTCTAGTTGATAGGCTACTTCTCCTCGCTTATTCAGAATCTTAAATGGTCCGATGTAGCGAGGTGCTAGCTTTCCTTTGACGTTGAAACGTCGTTGGCCTCGGATAGGCGATACCTTAAGGTATACGAAGTATCCCACTTCGAAAGTCAACTTCCTTCGCCTATTGTTCGCATAGCCTTTCTGTCGTGACTGAGCAGCCTTTAAGTTCTTCCGTACCGTTTGGACTTGCTCTTCGGCTTCTTGTAGCACTTCGGGTCCAAACACCTGGTTCTCTTCGGTCTCATTCCAGAACAGTGGCATTCTACACCTTCTACCATATAAGGCTTCGAAAGGCGACATTTTCAAGCTAGCTTGATAACTGTTGTTATAGGAGAATTCGGCATACGGTAAACTCCTATCCCAACTACGCCCACGTTTCAAGGCGCAAGCTCTCAACATGTCCTCCAAAATTTGGTTCGTCCTTTCGGTTTGTCCATCTGTTTGTGGGTGATAGGCAGAGCTAAAATCCAGTCGTGTACCCATGGCTTTCTGCAGCTTCCTCCAGAATCTAGAGGTAAACTGAGAACCTCGATCTGAGACTATCCTCCTCGGAACTCCGTGACGGCACACGATCTGCTCCATGTATAACTCTGCCAATTGTGCAACGTTGTAACTGGCCTTTACAGGAAGAAAATAAGCGGTTTTCGTCAATCGGTCCACAATGACCCAGATGGAGTCGTATCCCGACTGAGTATGTGGCAATCCGACGATGAAATCCATACTGACATCCTCCCACTTCCACTCGGGTATCTTCAAAGGTTGCAACAATCCAGCGGGTTTTTGATGTTCGGCCTCCACCCGTTGGCATGTGTCGCATAGGCAACGTATTCGGCTATATCCATCTTCATACCATTCCACCAATAACACGTTTTCAAGTCCTTGTACATTTTGGTGCTTCCGGGATGTATGGAATAGGGGGAATCATGTGCCTCCTTCAATATCATGTCGCGGAGATGTCTTATGTTTGGCACACAAATCCTTTTTCCTAGCCAGAGCGTACCCTTTTCATCCTCGAAATCCTTCTCTATTCCTTGTTGGATTCTTTCCTTGATCTCCTTGATCCCCTCGTCCGTTGCTTGGCCCTCTCTTATTTCTTGCTCCAATGAGGAGTGGATCTCTATTATTTCCATGTTATTCAAGAATCCGAGGTGCAACCATTCAAACTCCTTACGTAGTTCGGGTGGTAGCTCCCGAACCGTGAGTTGGTGTGTAACACCCCAAAATTTTGATTCAAAACCCTAAATCATGTTAAGAGGGGGATTTAAAAATTTTTGGACGTGTTGCATGTTTTGCAAAAATTCAAATTCAAACTGGAATTCAAATTAAACTCAAATCAGAAAAGAAATAGAAAAAGAAAAAGAGAAAACAGAAAAAAACCGGCCAGTGGGCCGAAACCCACCGGCCGGCCCAGCCAGCGCCCGCGCCAGCCCGCAGCCGCGCGCGCCGCTTCCTTCTGCTGACCGGTGGGACCCACCAGATCGTCGTCTACCTCGCGCCCGCGCCGGACTCCCTCTCACCCGAATCAAAACCGATTGGGATTTCGGCGTATCCTCGCTGAATTCTGTTCGTAGGCGACGCGGACTTGATCTAAACCACCCCGCCGCCCTCCCCCGTCTATAAAAACCCCGGCCTCATTCTGTTTTTCCCACGCGATCGGCTGTTTTTACTCCGGTGAGAACCGAGACTTCTCCAGTGAATTCTGGCCGATCTAAGCTCGGAAATTCCGATCTAACTCGCTGGTCTTGATCCACCGCCTCCGGGAACCTTGCAGGTGCAGAAAACTCGGTGACTTGCGGTGTAAACACAGCGCCGACGAGCCTCGCCGTGAATTCACCTCGGACCTCGTCGCCGATCACCTTCCAGGACCTCCGAGCTCAAGAAAACCCCCGAGGTGAGATCCCCGACCTCCCCTCCACCGATCTATACCATAAAATCACAGTTCTAGGAAGAATTCTCGAAGATCCGAAAGTCTCCGACGAGATCGCCGCTTCCCGCCGCCGTGCGCCGCCGGCAGCGCCGCCCGCGCTCGATCAGAGCGACGTGGCCGCTTGTGCGCCGTTTATTTTAAATCGCACGGTAGGGTATAAACCCCCGCGTACCGGTTCGATGTTATAATCTCGGCCGTCGGTTTAAAATCGGATGGTCCACATCAGCCCCGCGTTATTAAGACTGGAAATCTTACGTGCTACCCCCTGGGGTTCTCGGGAAATAAGAGCTAGCCCCGGAAACTTCTGATCTAGCCCCTGGAACTTCAGAAAATCATGTAAATTTATTTAAAAATCAGTTTTAGCCCCTGGACTTAATAAAAATTAAGAAAAACTCCTCTGTTAAGTGTAGCTAGACCCCTGGAAATTCTTAAAATAATATAATAGCCCCTGCAGTAGGGTGAGTTTACCTTTTTAGCCCTGTTTAGTATTTAATTTAGGAAATTGAATATGTGGCTAGTGTTTAAAAATTAAAAAGTGGGACAAACATATTGTCAAAATTTAATTAAAGACTTTCTCAGTATTTAGGAAACTTTGGAGTGAGATAAAAACATATTTTGGGCTGAATTGAATCTGTTTAATTTATTATTCACATTTAGGGACACATTTTAAGTAATGGATAGTTTTAGAAAATAGGGAAAATAATTGTGAAATAGTTTACATCAGAGGCCAAGGTCAAAATATGTGATTAAATTATTTAGGACCAGAACCCATTCTGTTTAGATGATGTGTATTACTAATTTCATAATAAAGCACACATGTATGCATAGGAAAATAAATCTGAAAATATAGCAACTAGCAAATGATAAATGGAGTTTCTAAAATCCAAAGAATTCAGTTTAGGGTTGGTAGAATTTCTGAAGGCACATATGGAGAAGAAAAATATCTTTCATACATACTTGGTAGTAAAAAGGTGTAGTAGTTGAATATAAGGAATTTATTTAAATTGGAAACTCATATATATATATATATATATATATATATATATATATATATATATATATAGTATGTAAGTATAAATGTGAACACCAAAGTAGGAATCATATACACATGATTAAAAGTGTATGCAAGCCACAAATCAACACACATAGAGTAACCACAACACATATAATGGTGAATGACTTTCATCAATATGAATGTGTGGTTTGTATGAAGTGGAAGTGTGAACTATGTCTTATGGATTGTTGTTTTTCTTTTGCTATGTGTGATGGTATGATGTAGAACCTGCTCAAGAGCAAGTTATTCCTTTCAAAGATCAGGACTACCCATTTCAAGAGCAGCAAGAAGGAGGCAAGTGTCCTTGACCACTTTGATCCTATGCTAGGATGTGTAGATAGAATTATTTGCATTGTCAAATGAAATATGAAACCCATGTTAGGAAGTTTCCCTAGAATTGCATTACCTTGTTTCCTTGTAGCTTGGGTTGGGATTTATTTTATCATGTCATTTATTATTATGCATATGCTTAGCCATGCTTAGAATGGGATATTTGGGATATGAGATCATCAGTTTATTTTACCATACTCTTGAATGAGATATTGTGAGATATGTAGAGGTAGGGATCAAGGCAAGTTGGAAGTTTTGGTTGTGTGCTGGGTGCACGAGACTTGGGTTTGTGTTTAGTACTTGCCTGGATCCTAAGGACCGGTTCATGGAGCATGTAACCTGGCTTTACCGTGCCAACCACATGCTTAGATGGGGCAGCTTGGCCAATTAATTAGGTGTATCCCCGGCGTAGTATGGGTGTGTTGGATGGTGCGGGGAATAGGTGTCAGCTGGACTACCATATGAACCGCAAGGCTCAAGAGGGGGCCACTGCAGCGGGGTTGGAGCCTCTTGTATGCTGTTAGGGGTGAAACCTCAGTGGGCCCATGCTCGTCGGGAATCCCTTTGTAAAGGCTTCATAGTGATCTCGTGGCTACACACCTGGGAAGTGTGAATGTGGTTCGTAGCCACTGACATAATGTAGGTTCTTTTAGTCCACCCGGCAACGGGGGATAAAATCACTACATGTGGGTACAGTGGTGCAAACTCTGCAGAGTCAAAACTGTCATGACAGCCGTGCTCACGGTCAAGAGCGGCTTGGACTTGTTCATGATTAGAGGATTGATGGTTTTGGAAGTTGTGGATGTTACGCGGGGAGCTTAACATTGGAAATGATGTTATGGTTATTGGATTATGATGATGGGATGGGAGATTGGGACCATTTCACTTGTGTAGTAATGTAGGTGCTTAATAAGCTAAGGTGATAGGTATTAAGTGCGTAGTGCTTTAACCATGAGTTCAACCTCTCCTTGATCTAGCCATGCATGATATAATTTTCCCACACTTGCTGAGTACCATTGGTACTCAACCTTGCATACTTTGTTGGTTTATATTGTTTCTCAGGTCAAGATAATGAGGTGGTGTATAATGACCAAGACTTTGGACCTAAAGAAGGTTTCTAGGTTCATGGAGACCCCGGGCAACACCTGTGATGGAGCCCTCAAGAATAATATTCCGCTGCTAGTTTGTTTATTTGTGATGAACTTATTATTGTCCATCGAGACATTTGCCATGTAAGACTTATTTATATTCGACACCTGGCTTGTAATAAATGATGCTTCACTATTTGTCATCACATGTATGAGAAAATGATCCTGGCATACATGTGATATTCACTTGGTTGTTCTTCGAAAAAACTGGGTGTGACAAGAATTGGTATCAGAGCCAAGGTTGCCCGTAGGAACGTGGAACTAGGTAGCAATGGACGTATTTAAGGGCCCTATTTTCTTAAAAACTATTTTACAAGGTGTGTGTTGAAAAGTGTTATTTAATGGAGTCACTTCATCTTACCCCAACTTTCATTCAAAATAGGATTTTTGTTTAAAAGTTTATCTAACCTAGTTTAAATGCTTTTTGTTTTAGATGGTTCCCATGATTCGCACCGCTCGCAAGTCTACAGGAGGGAGAGTTCCCGTAGTTGCCCTTGCCCAAAGAGAGGAGAGCCGTCCGGTTACGTACCTTTCCTACGGATTGACAGTAGGAGGCTTGTTGCGCCGTCTTCGACGTATGCTCCAAGCCGCCGGCAATACGGGCAAGCTAATCATACACTATAGCTCCACCAGGACCATCTGGGAGAAGCGGGAAGAATGGAGTTCAGAAATGAGGATTATCCATGAAAATCAGCTGCTTAAGATCCACCACTCTCCAGCTTGTCGAGCAACATAGGTCGATGTGGAGAAGGATGTCACCTGGGAGGCCATCACCTGCCAGAGTCACATCTATCGTCGACACTTGGACAGGACTGAGTACATGTACGTCCTCCAGCGCGAGAGCGGTACAACGGAGTACAAGTACCTGCCAGTGCAGCAATGGACTTCCCATGAGCACATGGACTTGTGCTTGGAGGATGCTGCTATACTTAGCACTCGACTGCAGGAGTGTCTGCAAGAGCTTCAGGATGTTCGGGACACCCTGAAGGAAACGGAGGCGTTGCTGCGAGCCTGCCTGAGGGCGAGAGAAAGAGGAGATGGGAATGAACTGTGTGTCACCACGAATGATACATGGACTCCTGACTCCCCAGATCGTCAGGCGATAAGGCGTCGTCGCACTTCTCCACCAGCAGCCTCCCAACCCAAAGCAGAGTCAGAAGGCATCCGAAATGATGAGGAAGATCTCAAGGAGCCTGCTCAAGAAAACGAGTAGTGTAGAGTCCTTCCCTTAGTTAGCAAGATGTCGAATAGTCGAGTCGTTACGTTAAGTTAATGGTTGTAAGGATCGAAACGCCCAAGAGGGGGGGTGAATTGGGCTTTTTCAAATTTTAGAGCAATTTAAAACTTAATGGTAGAGGCCCAATTCCCTATGCAAACTAACTACGCAAGCAAGAGTGTTAAGTGCAGCATAGTAGATGCGTAATAGTAAAGGGGTGAGGAGAGAAGTGCAAACTCCCGCGGAGACTCGGAGACACGGTGATTTTTCCCGTGGTTCGGTAAGATCACAAAAATCTACCTACGTCCACGTTGTGGCACCCACCAAAGGGTATGGCCACTCCCAAGTCACCAAGACAAGGGAATCCACTATCTTCCTCCGTTCGCCTTCTCCGGCAAGGTGGAGCTCAAGCCTTGTACAATGGTGATCCTCCGGGCTTCGACAAACGCCTTGGTAAGCTCCGGGGCGATCTCTTCTTCCTCCAACGTTTACAAGGTGAGAGAAGTCACCAAGACACTCTCTCTCACTAGCCTAGAGATTCCAATCACCAAGAATGGACGCACACAAGCTTCTCTCTAGCTAGACATAACCTATAATTGGAGTACAAGAGGTTTTGAAGTGTGGAAGTGGTAGCTCTTGGTCTTGAATGCTTGAGAATGTGTAGAGAGGCTCTGATGATCAAGACTTGTCGAAATGGCCGGTTGGAGGGGTATTTATAGCCAGCCCACACGAGATAGCCGTTGGAAAAGTGGGCAGACTTTTGTCAGTTAACATCGGATCCTCCGATGCACCCCTTTATATGATCATCGGTCGAATTCCAAATTAGCTGATGTCATGTGTCAGATGTGACCGTTGGATATAACTGTTGGATCTTTTAATCGACCGATGTTACTTTAACTCATCATCGGATGATCCGGTGAGTTGATCTTCAGAATTGGTTCAGAAATAATGTTTCGGTTGAAATTGACCGATGTTCACTTACTTTATCATCGGATGATCCGGTGAGTTGATCTTCAGAATTACTCATAAATTATCCTTCTGTTGAAATCAACCGATGTGCCACTTCCTTCACATCGGATGATCCGGTGTGTACTGGGCTCTGAGGTCTTCTTCTTCTGCCAACTCAAATTCGACCGATGTAGTCATTTTGCAAGACATCGGACGATCCGGTGAATGCAACTTGTTTGCTTTGAGTTGTTTTGAGTTGGTCTTTTAGAATCTTCTTGAGTGACCTCTTTGACACTTGTTTGAAATGATATTACGATGAAGTGTGAGCTCCTTGTGTTGCCAATTTTGATAAAGTGGAGTCGTTGTATGATTTCTTCATTTAGTTTTCATGAGTATCGAATAACCCCTTAGAATGGATCGTTGAGGGGTCTCCATTTGTATCCAATGAGCAGTAGATGGTGTGAATAGATAGTTCATTTAATGTTTGATGTGATGTACGTGAAACCTTGCATCCACAAACTCATTAGTAAATACGAACAGTTGTCATTAATCACCGAAACCATATCTCATGGGGGCCTAGATGCTTTCAATCTCCCCCTTTTTGGTGATTGATGACAACACAACGAGTAGAGTATGAAATTAAAACGCAATGCTCAAAAAGGAAACATAACAAGTACAAATTGCAGCACAAGTGACTCGAAGGCTCAAATAATAATTTATAAAGCGTAAGAGCACAGAGTAGTACCCGGAGTACAATAATAGCAAATAATAATAATCTCCAATAAAATAGCAAAAAGGGATAGACACTCCCCCTAGAACCAAGTACTCCCCCTAGAACTAAGCTAACCTCCCCTCTAACCTCCCCCTGACTCTAACTCTTCTCCCCCTTTGGCATCAAGGCACCAAAAAGGAAAGTCGAGTGACTACGACTCAGGCGCGCTCCTGGCGATGGTGAAGCGGTCGACGTCGACGGTGCTGTCGCCGGAGCTGCTGGAGGTGGAGGTCGCTGGTGCTGGAGCTGGAGCGGGAGCTGGAGCTGGAGCTGCTGGGGGATGCGCTGAGACTGCTGGCGCCGGTGGAGGTACTGCCGGAAGAGGTGAGGACTGGAGCGACGTCGGTGGCAGTACTGGAGCTGGTGCCAGTGGGGGTGCACCTGGAGCCTGACTGAGTCCCAAGTGCTGAGGTGGAAGAGCCACTCCAGTCTGCTGGTAGAGGTTGGTGACCAACCCCAGGATGCCCAACAGCATCTGCTGAGTCTGCTGCTGCTGGTCCAGAGTGCGTCGCGTCATCTGATCGACAAGGTTGGTGAACCTGTCGGTGTCCTCTCGCCTCTGACGGGCGTTCTCCAGCTGCATCTCCTGCTGCTGCCTCTGAAGCTGCTCCTGTCGAGCTGCTTGCAGCTCCTGCTGCTGAGCCATCCGCTGAAGTAAGGTGGTGAGCTCTGACGGCTGAGTCACCTGAGCCTCTGACACTGGAGGAGGTGTAGGTGGCGGAGCAGCTGAGCCTCCTGCCTCTGCGTCGTGCTGCCTCGGTGAGGGAGGAGCAGGAGGGAAGTACTCCTCGACACTGTCACTAGTGTCGCTATCCGACCATACGTGCTGTAGGTCTCCTCCCTGAGCCTCTGCCTGTGCCAGCTCTGCGTCCTCCTGAGTCAGCTCTGCCCAGTCCTCCTCGGACAGTCTGGCTCGAACCTCACGCTCGACGGGACGGCCAAGGCGGCGGTCTCCCGGAGTGGGGACTCGGTAGTGGCTGAACCGGGTCACGTGCATCTCCGTCAGCTGAGAGACTCCTGGAGTGTCCTCTGGAACCAGCTGATGAAGAAGGTGACAGATCCAGTGACCGAAGACCAGCTGTCGTAGCATCCCAACTCCATCAGTGATCACGTCCTCCATCTCGCAGATCAGAATGTCTACTATGTCGAACTCCATCCCGTTCATCACATAGAACAGGATGGTCTGCTGAAGGCTCGTGAATCCCTCCAAGTAGCCGGACCTCGGTAGCAGGGTACGCCTGAGGACGTGGTGAACTGTCCGGGCTGCTGGGGTGAGAAGCGCTGGCACCCTCGGCTGGTCAGGTGTGAACGGCTGTGTGAACAGACCTCTGATCTCCTCGAAGGGCGGTGCCACTCCTCCAGTCAGTGGCCTCCTCGGCGGGTCTGCGTCTCCGTAGACTATCTGGTGCAGGCACGTAGTGGAGAGCTCCACACCTAGCAGTCTGCCCATCAGGTCTCGAGATACGTCGTGGATTCGCCCCATGAACATGAAGTGAATCGAGCGACGACCCTCTGAGACGTAGAGTGTCGCGTAGAACACCCTAACCCACTCCTCGACGTAAGCACTCCTCGGGTGTGAGAGCAAGTCCGCCAGTCCTCTGTATCTCTCAAAAAGGGGCCTGATCCCGTGTCCTGCTGCCACTGCAAGCTGATCCCAGTCAATGCTGTTATGCTGGAATAGCTTGTGACCCCGACGCCTGTAAGTCTCGTACAAGGACGCCTGTGTTAGGGTCCAGAAGCGGGAGTCCACTCGATCGTCCCTGGGCCGTGGAAACCACTCCTCAATCAATGCTGACCATCTGAGCTTCTTTAGTTGCCTTGCCTTCATCTTCCTGTAGTCAGTGAGTCTGACGTCTTCGGCAACTCGGACTGCAGTGTCCATCAGGTGGATGGCCCTTTCGGCCTCTCTGTCCTCGGCGCGGTCAGCCGCAGAGGGGCGCCGACTCGCCGTAGGAGTCTGTCCACCCCCACGAGTCCTCGGGGTGCGCCGACGGATGAGAGGCGGCACCTCGGTCTCCTCCTCATCGGAGCCCTCGGGAGGCACCGGCTGGATCGGAGGCTGCTCCTGCCTCTGCCGGGACTCGCGGATCCGTAAGGAACCGCGATGGCCGCGGTCACGCTCCTCGGCGGCGCGAGCGGCCAACTCCGCACGACGCGCATCTTTGGACATCTTGCGCTTCTTCGCGGCGGGCTCCTCAATAGCCTTGCCCTTTCCTTTGCGATCACGACCCATCTTAGCGAAGAGAGTGATGCGAGCCGGCGGCGAGTGGTGGAGGGGAGACGACGAGGGAGGCGCGGCGGTGCGGTGGAACAACGGCGGCGCGCGTGGGAGAGGCGCGGGTACGAGCGGCGCCTAGGCGGCCGAAAGGTGGCGGCGGCGGTCCTTGGGAGGAGGCGGCGACCGAAGGGCGGTGGCGGTGTCTGGGAGGCGGCGGCGGCTGCGCTCGGGAGGCGGCGGCGGCTGCGCTCAGGAGGCGGCGGCCGAGGGGCGGTGACGGCGGCGCCTGGAGGCGGCGGCGGCGCCTGGAGATGGCGGTGGCGCCTGGAGATGGCGGCGGCGCCTGGAGGCGGCGGCGGCGGCTGGGGGGCGTGAGGACGGTGGCGAGGGCGTCGGGCGGCGGAGGTCGGGGAAAGAAAGAAAACGGGCGGCGGCCGACCTCCCCTTTTTAAACTGTTCGGGCAAACCCTAGCCGCGCATAACACACCGGATGGACCGATGATCATCGGAGGATGCATCGGTCGAGTTCAACAGAGAGTTGTTCCAAAAACTCTCTTGGAACACCGGATGGACCGACGTTGAGGTGGCGGTCATCGGTCGATTTCTGCAGGGCACCAGGAAAACTGAACACCGGATGCTCCGATGTCTTCTGAAATGAACTCATCGGTTGATTTGTGACATCTGACTTGAACTGAAGCACCAATTGATCCGATGATCTGCTGGCCCTGGCATTGGATAATCCGATGACTACAGGAAACCTAAGACTGCCCATATGTGTCCTTGGACTTAAACACACAAAGATAAGGATGGGTCCTCAGACTTTTTGGGCAACTCCTAACCTCTAATATAAGGCTTTAAATATAGTGCCACATATTGGCTAAGCCCTTAAGCAAAGAGAACACACAAGGTTAGGAGTGAAACCATGAAAATGTAGGGCCCATGCTTTGTGAGCTAGAGTATAGAAAACTTCTATCTCTTTAAAGCATGTACCTTTAGAATTTTGCTCTATCCACATCATATGAGTTGAGATATTGCATTTTGAACAAGTCTCCTTCTCATGATGTGGGTTCCCCTTTGTGACAATCTACCGTATGCAATGCCAACCAAAATGATGCAAGATATTGAATGAGTGCAAGTCTATATGGCAGGAATCATGCAAGGCGTAATGTAAATCTATCTTGCCAAGTTTAAACCTGCCAAAGGCTTCCTCAGGAAAAGCTATTTCTAGCTTGCCCCTATCCTTTGGGAGTTAGACAAGACCTATTTTGTATGCAACCTTACATGAACATGGCAACTTACATGACGTTAGATGCATCTAGCACATTCAATTCACTTCTAAGTCTAGAAAAAGTTTTCTCATCAAGTGGTTTAGTGAAGATATCCGCCAATTGTTCTTCGGACCTAACACCTTGCAAGGAGATGTCTCCTTTAGCCTCATGGTCCCGCAAGAAGTGATGACGAATATCAATGTGCTTAGTGCGGGAGTGTTGAACGGGGTTTCTAGCTATCTTAACCGCACTTTCATTGTCACAAAGGAGAGGCACGCAATCAAACTTAATCCCAAAGTCCAAAAGGGTTTGCTTCATATATAGAATTTGGGCACAACATGCACCGGCCGCTATATATTCTGCCTCCACGGTGGACAAAGCCACGGAGTTTTGCTTTTTGCTCGACCAAGATACTAGGGAACGCCCAAGTAAGTGGCACCCACCGGAGGTACTCTTGCGATCCACACGGCATCCGGCAAAGTCCGAATCCGAGTAACCCAAGAGATAAAAACTAGCGTTCTTGGGGTACCACAAACCTACACTTGGGGTATGCTTGAGATACCTAAGTATCCTAAAGACCGCCTTACGATGCGATTCTTTAGGTGCCGCTTGAAAGCGAGCACACAAGCACACACTAAACATGATATCGGGCCTAGATGCGGTAAGATATAATAATGAACCAATCATGGAACGGTAATGAGATTGATCAATAGGTTTACCGTCCATGTCCGCGTCGAGATGACAATTTGTTGCCATTGGAGTACTTCTTGAGCTGCAATCTTCCATTTCAAACTTCTTCAAGAGGTCTTTGGTGTACTTTTCTTGGTAGATGAAAGTCCCCTCTTGAAGTTGCTTGATTTGAAATCCTAGGAAGAAATTGAGTTCTCCAATCATTGACATCTCGAACTCCCTAGACATCATGGTGCCAAACTCAAGACTAAGAGATTTGTTAGTTGAGCCAAAAATAATGTCATCAACGTAAATTTGACAAAGAAATAAATCCCCGTTGATGTCCTTGGTGAAAAGTGTGGTGTCCACCCTTCCGATCTTGAATCCTTGCATGACTAGGAAATCCCTAAGACGTTCATACCATGCCCTAGGTGCTTGCTTGAGCCCGTAGAGCGCCTTGTGTAACCTATACACATGGTTAGGATTCCTCGGATCTTCAAACCCGGGAGGTTGCTCAACGAAAACAAGCTCGTTAATATAACCATTGAGGAAGGCACTTTTCACATCCATTTGATAAAGCATAATATTGTGATGTGAAGCAAAAGCAAGGAGTATGCGAATAGCTTCTAACCGTGCGACCGGGGCAAAGGTCTCTCCAAAATCTAGTCCTTCTACTTGTGAAAAACCCTTGGCCACAAGCCTTGCCTTGTTGCGGACCACCACGCCATTCTCGTCTTGCTTGTTGCGGTACACCCACTCTGTTCCGATGACGTTCTTGTTCTTGGGTCGCTCCTCCAATACCCAAACTTCATTTCGGGTGAAGTTGTTGAGTTCTTCTTGCATAGCCATCACCCAATTGGGATCTTGGAGTGCTTCCTCAATATTTGTGGGTTCTACACACGAAACAAAAGAGTAGTGCTCACAAAATGAAGCAACATGGCGAGAACGAGTACTTACTCCCCGTGACGGACTTTCGATGATTTGATCCATCGGATGTGCCTTGGAGATGCGCCCATGCCTCATAAGAGGTTGTGAGGCACTTGGTGGTGGTGAGGCATCTTGCTCGTCTTGTGGTTGGACTTGACCTTGGACTTCTTCTTCTTCTTGGTGTTGTGTGGCATGTGAATCTTGCATTGGCAATGGATCATTTTTCTCTTCTTCTTCATCAATTTGAGGCGCCATGGAGGTGTTGATGTTGGAACTTGAGGCTCCCCCTTGATCATGGCTCTCCCCAACTTCGGGCTTGATGTCTCCTATGGTCATGTTCTTCATAGCTTCTCGTAGAGGCTCATCATCTATATCATCATGACCAAAACTCTCCTCTTGGGAGCCATTAGTCTCATCAAACTCAACATCACAACTTTCTTCAACTAACCCGGAGGTTTGGTTGAATACTCGATATGCTTTTGAGTTTGACGCATAACCTAGAAAGATGCCAACATCACACCTTCTTTCAAACTTACCGAGCCTTTTCTTGCGGTAGATGTAGCACTTGCACCCGAAGACTCGGAAGTAGGAGATGTTGGGCTTTCTCCCGATGAGGAGCTCATATGGGGTCTTTTGAAGTAGTCGATGAAGGTAGACCCTATTTGCGGCATGGCACGCCGTGTTGATTGCTTCGGCCCAAAACTTTTCCGACGTGCCATAGTCATCAAGCATTGCTCTTGCAAGGGTGATGAGAGTCTTGTTCTTCCTTTCAACGACACCATTTTGTTGAGGGGTGTATGTGGCCGAAAACTCGTGCTTCACGCCTTCACGATCACACCACTCCCCAATGTTGTAGTTCTTGAACTCGGTGCCGTTGTCACTCCGGACCTTGATGATAGGAAGTTGAAATTCCCTTTGCGCTCGTTTAGCGAAGGTCTTGAAGATTTCCGGAGTTTCACCCTTGTCACCTAGAAACAATGTCCAAGCATACCGAGAGTAGTCATCAACAATGACAAGACAATAAAGGTTACCGCCAAGGCTTTGGTATGTGGACGGTCCGAAGAGGTCCATGTGAAGTAGTTCAAGTGGCTTGGAGGTTGACACCATTGTCTTCATCGGATGGTGTGAGGCAACTTGCTTCCCGGCTTGACATGCGCTGCAAAGCTTGTTCTTTTCGAATGTGGCATCCTTCACGCCGGTTACCATCCCAAGCTTGAATGACTTCTTGAGCTTGCTCATCCCAATGTGAGCAATGCGCCGATGCCATAGCCATCCCAAACTTGTCTTGGTGAAAAGACAAGTGGTCAAGCTAGCGTCCTTGTTGGAGAAGTCCACCAAGTAGAGATGTCCATGCCGAAACCCTTTGAATATTAGTTCTTTGCTTGAATCACTAGTCACCACAACACCATTCTTGTCAAATGTGCATGTTAGTCCAAGATCACATAATTGTGCAATAGAAAGTAAATTAAAACTAAGAGACTTAACGTAAAGCACATTAGAGATAGACAAATCGTGAGAAATAGCAATTTTACCCAAACCAATCACCTTCCCCTTTGAGTTATCACCAAAGGTGACTTGTTCATGATTGCCGGGGTTTTCCATGGAGGTGAACATACCATCGTTACCGGTCATATGTTGAGTGCACCCACTATCGAGTACCCAATGCTTTCCTCCGGCTTTGTAGTTCACCTTTGAGTTACCTTTAGCCATTAGGCACATGGGAGGTGGACGAAGAGGTGAGTCATCCTTGTTGACGACGGCGAGGCCCGCCAAGTTTTCTTCATCTCCACTATCTTCGTCGCTTGACTCTTCATCCGTGATCCACTCATTGGCTTCACACATGAAGACCTTTTGAGGCCCTCTTCTCTTCTTTGGAAAGAGCTTGGTTTTCTTGCCTTTGTCAAATTTCTTCTTTCCAAAAGAACGCTTGGGCTTAACCTCCTCTTCATCATCACTTTCTTCTAGCTTGTAATGCTTCCCATTTTCCTTCCTTTTGTCCGGTCTAGGACAATCATATGATATGTGGCCTAGATCACCACAATTGTAGCACGTCTTGTTTTCATCTTTTCTTGGCAAGAAAGCTTTCTTTTTAGGATCAAAAGAGTATCCCTTCTTTGCAATCTTGGAGTTGAGGCGTGAGAATTTTCTCATCATCAAAGAAAGTTCATCATCATCATCTTCGATTGTTTCTTGCTCTTCTTCACTTGAGCTAGGCTCAACCACTTTCTTCTTCTTGGAAGTTGTCTTCTTGGTTGAAGCCTTGAGAGCAATGGTTTTTGATGATGACTCCTCCATCATTCCAAGTACGCTCATCTCATGAGCATGGATTTCTCCAATGAGCTCCGAAACTTCCATGTTGTCTAGTGACTCCTTTTGGAGCATTGAATTGATAATGTTGTACTTGGGCTTGGGTAGAAGCATGAGGATCTTGCGATTGATAAGTCCCTTGCCAAGAGAAGCAATGTCAAGTGCGTTAATTTCCTCAATGAGCACATTTAAACGAGAAAACATTTGGTTAACGTTCTCATGAGGAAACATCTTAAATTCATCATATTTTGATTTAAGCATGTGATATTTGAGTTCTTTAACCCGAGATGAGCCCTCATGTATTTCAATTAGACATGCCCAAATTTCACACGCTTTTTCTTTACTAGCAATCCTAGCAAAGACATCTTGACTGATGCATTCATATATGGCATTTCTAGCCTTAGCATCCCATTTCAGTTGGTCACCAACATAGTCAAGATTTCCAAACCCCGCATGGGTCGCTTCCCACACTTCGGGAGCAATTGCCTCAAGGTAAGCGCGCATGCGTGCTTTCCAATAAGCAAAATTCTTGCCCTCGAAGGTAGGAACCGAACCCCCATTCTTGGCAATTTTCGCTCTCTAGCGGTGAAGCTAGAATGATCCAATGAGCAACCTTGCTCTGATACCAATTGTAAGGATCGAAACGCCCAAGAGGGGGGGGGGTGAATTGGGCTTTTTCAAATTTTAGAGCAATTTAAAACTTAATGGTAGAGGCCCAATTCCCTATGCGAACTAACTACGCAAGCAAGAGTGTTAAGTGCAGCATAGTAGATGCGTAATAGTAAAGGGGTGAGGAGAGAAGTGCAAACTCCCGCGGAGACTCGGAGACACGGCGATTTTTCCCGTGGTTCGGTAAGATCACAAAAATCTACCTACGTCCACGTTGTGGCACCCACCAAAGGGTATGGCCACTCCCAAGTCACCAAGACAAGGGAATCCACTATCTTCCTCCGTTCGCCTTCTCCGGCAAGGTGGAGCTCAAGCCTTGTACAATGGTGATCCTCCGGGCTTCCACAAACGCCTTGGTAAGCTCCGGGGCGATCTCTTCTTCCTCCAACGTTTACAAGGTGAGAGAAGTCACCAAGACACTCTCTCTCACTAGCCTAGAGATTCCAATCACCAAGAATGGACGCACACAAGCTTCTCTCTAGCTAGACATAACCTATAATTGGAGTACAAGAGGTTTTGAAGTGTGGAAGTGGTAGCTCTTGGTCTTGAATGCTTGAGAATGTGTAGAGAGGCTCTGATGATCAAGACTTGTCGAAATGGCCGGTTGGAGGGGTATTTATAGCCAGCCCACACGAGATAGCCGTTGGAAAAGTGGGCAGACTTTTGTCAGTTAACATCGGATCCTCCGATGCACCCCTTTATATGATCATCGGTCGAATTCCAAATTAGCTGATGTCATGTGTCAGATGTGACCGTTGGATATAACCGTTGGATCTTTTAATCGACCGATGTTACTTTAACTCATCATCGGATGATCCGGTGAGTTGATCTTCAGAATTGGTTCAGAAATAATGTTTCGGTTGAAATTGACCGATGTTCACTTACTTTATCATCGGATGATCCGGTGAGTTGATCTTCAGAATTACTCATAAATTATCCTTCTGTTGAAATCAACCGATGTGCCACTTCCTTCACATCGGATGATCCGGTGTGTACTGGGCTCTGAGGTCTTCTTCTTCTGCCAACTCAAATTCGACCGATGTAGTCATTTTGCAAGACATCGGACGATCCGGTGAATGCAACTTGTTTGCTTCGAGTTGTTTTGAGTTGGTCTTTTAGAATCTTCTTGAGTGACCTCTTTGACACTTGTTTGAAATGATATTACGATGAAGTGTGAGCTCCTTGTGTTGCCAATTTTGATAAAGTGGAGTCGTTGTATGATTTCTTCATTTAGTTTTCATGAGTATCGAATAACCCTTAGAATGGATCGTTGAGGGGTCTCCATTTGTATCCAATGAGCAGTAGATGGTGTGAATAGATAGTTCATTTAATGTTTGATGTGATGTACGTGAAACCTTGCATCCACAAACTCATTAGTAAATACGAACAGTTGTCATTAATCACCGAAACCATATCTCATGGGGGCCTAGATGCTTTCAATGGTGTGTTAATGCTTGGTGTGTGACGTGAGTTGTGGAAGACATGAGCAATTGTCCACAGCCTCGTCTTTAGATTGTTTTGCTTTGGTGTGTGAACCCACATAAAATAATATTGCATTTATTCTTGTGAGAAATGAACCCTCAGAAAAAAATATATATATAATAAAGCCTCAACACTTCAAAGTACAAACAAGTGAAAGTAGTAAGATGATACTAAATGCTTTCAAATTAACATTGGTTGATTCTGCCAGATGGCCGGAAGAGGAATAGGACGTGCTGCCAACCCCGCCAACAACAACGATGAGGCATGCAACCCTCATCTTTCTGGAGGCCAGGACCGGGGTGGTCGCCGTGAAGGAGTTGATCCCCTCCACCAAATGCTGGAGAATCAAAATCAGCTCATCCAGAACTTGACTCAAGTGGTGGCCAACTTGCATCAAGTTCCACCTCCACAAGCTGAACCACGCCAACCAAGGTTGAGTGAGATTCTAGGAACTCAACCTCCAAAGTTTGCAAGTGCTGCTGAACCTCTGGAGGCAGATGATTGGCTAAAGACCATTGAAAGCAAGATGAGGATCATCCAGTGCCAAGGGTATGAGAGGGTGCTGTTTGCCTCTCATCAATTGCATGGACTTGCTGCTGATTGGTGGACCGCCTACGTGGCTGCCCATCATGACCCTGAGAACATCACTTGGGAAGAGTTCAAGCGTAGCTTCCGCAACCATTACATCCCAAGAGGTGAACTCAAAAACAAGAGGAAGGAGTTTTTGGGGTTGCAGCAAGGTAACATGACGATGAGGGAATACCTCACTAAATTTACTCAACTATCCCGTTATGCCCCACGGGACATAGAGACGGATGAACAGAAACAGGATTGTTTCGTGGAAGGACTTACCGCAGAGATGCAGTGTGCAATGTCCTTAAATGAGTATGAAAGCTTTCAAAAGATGGTGGACAGAGCGTTTGTGGTAGAAAGGAAGCTGAAGGCCTTGGAAAATGAGAACAAGAGGAAGGCCGGGTGGTCACACCAAGCCTCAGGGAGCAACACCTGCCCCCGTCTGATGCAGCAACCAGCAGGGCAGACGAACCATGCTGCGGTACCCTACTTAGCACCAAGAGGGTACAACCTGAACTACAAGCCTCCGGCAGCACCAGCACAGCAGCAACGTCAGCTTGTACAGCAGCCTCGCCCTACATATCCACCTCGACCAGCAGTACAAGGACCCCCAAACCAACCCCAAGACAACAAAGGCCAGGCACCTAAGATTGGGGTGCAATGTTTTAGCTGCGGTGAAGTGGGGCACTACGCCCATAAATGCCCGAAGAAGAAGCCCGCACAGCCACACCAGCAGAATATAATGAGAGGACGGGTGAACCACGTCACTATGGAGGAAGCACAAGAGGCACCTGACGTGGTAGTTGGTAAGTTTCCTGCCAATTTACACCTTGCAACCCTACTGTTTGATTCTGGTGCTACCCACTCATTCATTGCTCAAGGGTTTGTTAAGAAGCATGACCTAGCAACAACACAAATGAACCATATGCTAGCTGTAAACTCTCCCGGGGGAGAAATAAGGACAAGACAAGTGTGTCCCAAAGTGAACCTAGACATTAATGTGGTAGTATTTACTGCTAACCTCATAGTGATAGATTCACAAGGGATAGATATTATTTTGGGTATGGATTGGTTGACAAAACATAAAGGAATCATCCATTGTTCGACCAGAACGGTGGAACTAACTCACCCTAATGGCACCAGAGTAAAGTTCATAACAATACACGAGCCTAGGAGGGACATTAAATTGAATCAAGTTGACGTGAAAGTGGAGGAGATCAGGACCATCAGGGAATATCCAGATGTTTTTCCAGAAGAGTTGCCAGGTATGCCTCCCGATCGTGAAGTGGAATTCGCAATTGAGCTAGTGCCTAGAACAGCCCCGATATACAAGAGACCTTATCGGATGGACTCCAAGCAGCTAGAAGAACTCAAGGATCATTTGAGAGAATTGACGGGGAAGGGGTATATTCGTCCTAGTTCCTCACCATGGGGAGCTCCGGTGATATTTGTGCCAGAGAAGGACGGAACCCAAAGGTTATGCGTGGATTACCGTGCCTTGAATGAGGTAACCATCAAGAACAAGTACCCATTACCCCGCATTGAAGACTTGTTTGATCAGTTGAGGGGAGCTTGTGTGTTCTAAAAAATCGATCTCAGGTCGGGATACCACCAACTCAAGATAAGGCAATCTGATATTCCCAAGACAGCTTTCGTATCTCGGTACGGGCTGTATGAATACACCGTCATGCCTTTCGGGCTAACTAATGCCCCGGTATACTTCATGTACCTCATGAACAAGGTATTCATGGAATATCTGGACAAATTTGTGGTGGTTTTCATAGATGACATTCTCGTCTTCTCCAAAGATGAAGAAGAACATGAGAAACATCTAAGGTTGGTGTTGCAGAGGCTAAGAGAACACCAACTATATGCCAAGTTGAGCAAGTGTGAGTTTTGGCTGAAGAGAGTTCCCTTCTTAGGACATATAATCTCGGAGGGAGGAATCTCCGTGGATCCTGCCAAAATCGAGGATATACAGAAGTGGAAGACCCCTGAAAATGTCGGGGAAGTTCGAAGCTTCTTGGGATTGGCTGGATACTATCGACGGTTTATTGAGGGATTCTCTAAGATCTCGAGACCTCTCACCAAACTGTTGGAGAAGGGAATCACCTTCACATGGACGCCGCAGTGCGAGAAGAGTTTTCAGGAGTTAAAGGAAAGATTGACAACAGCCCCAGTGCTGGTTATGCCAGATATGCAAAAGAGCTTCACGGTGTACTGCGATGCCTCTGGAAACGGGTTGGGATGTGTTCTTATGCAAGAAGGGCATGTCGTGGCATATGCATCCCGGCAGCTTCGGAAGCACGAGAAGAACTATCCTACACATGACCTAGAACTAGCCGCAGTGGTACACGCGTTGAAAATTTGGCGGCACTATTTGATGGGGAAGAGGACCGAGATATATACGGATCATAAGAGTTTGAAATACATTTTCACACAGCCAGATCTCAACCTCAGACAAAGGAGATGGTTAGAGCTAATCAATGACTTTGATGTGGGCATCAACTATCATCCCGGGAAAGCAAACGTCGTGGCCGATGCTTTGAGTCGGAAAGTGCAGGTCAATAAGTTGAGCTTGAAGGACATGACTGTAGAATTGAAGGACGAAGTTATAAGGCTCAATCTATGTCTAGTAAATAGTGGTGAAGCCATCGCCATGGAAGTGGACTCCACACTAGAGCGAGACATACGCGAGGGTCAAAAGAATGATGAGAAGATACAAGAGATCAGACAACTTATCAAGGAAAATATAGCTCCGGGTTTTAGAGAGGATGAACAAGGAACGGTGTGGCACGGGAAAAGAATCTGTGTGCCTGAAGTAAAGGAGATCCGTGAATTGATTCTAAAGGAGGCTCATGATTCTGACTATTCCATTCATCCTGGGAGTACGAAAATGTATCAGGACCTTAAGAGCAGGTATTGGTGGTATGGTATGAAGCGAGATGTCGCGGAACATGTTACCCTATGTGACACATGTCAGTTGGTGAAAGCAGAACATCAACGACCCGCGGGATTATTGCAACCACTCAAAGTGCCTGAATGGAAACGGGAAGAAATCAGCATGGATTTTATCGTGGGATTGCCTAGGACCCAATCGGGATATGATTCGATATGGGTCATCATTGATAGGCTAACCAAGGTAGCTCACTTCATCCCCGTGAAGGAAAGCTACAGCGGATCCAAATTGGCAGAGTTGTACATGTCAAGGATCCTGTGTTACCATGGAGTGCCAAAGAAGATTGTGTCGGATCGAGGGACGCAGTTCACCTCAAGGTTCTGGCAGAAGTTGCACGAAACCATGGGAACCCATCTGAACTTTAGTTCTACCTATCATCCCCAAACTGATGGGCAGACGGAAAGAACCAATCAGATCCTTGAAGATATGCTAAGGGCATGTGCACTCAAAAACAATAGGAGTTGGGACAAGAACTTACCGTTTGCGGAGTTTTCCTATAACAACAGCTATCAAGCTAGTATGAAGATGTCACCGTTTGAAGCCTTGTACGGGAGAAAGTGCAGAACTCCCCTATTTTGGAACCAAACAGGGGAAAGTAAAGTGTTTGGTCCAGAAGTACTACAAGAAGCCGAGGCGAAGGTGAGGGAAATTCGCAATAACTTGAGGATAGCACAGACACGCCAAAAGAGCTATGCCTATGTACGAAGAAGAGAGCTCGTTTTCAACGTGGGAGACTATGTTTATCTCAAAGTGTCCCCTATCAGAGGACTTCGTCGGTTCAAGGTGAAAGGGAAGTTGTCACCTCGATACATCGGACCCTTTCAAGTTTTGGAAAGGAAAGGCGAAATGGCGTATCAACTAGAGTTACCGGCTCGTCTATCGGATGTGCACGATGTATTCCATGTGTCACAACTCAAGAAATGCCTGAGGACGCCTGAGGAAGTGTTACCCATGAATGAAGTGAACGTAGCTGAGGATTTGTCTTATGCCGAGCAACCATACAAGATTTTGGAGACAATGGAACGCCTCACCAGAAATAAAAGAATCCGGATGTGCAAGGTGCAGTGGAAGCATCACTCAGAAGAGGAAGCCACCTAGGAGAGGGAAGATGAGCTCAAGGCACAATTTCTGGAATTGTTTTCTTAGAACCACCAATCTCGAGGACGAGATTTCTTTTAAGGGAGGTAGAGCTGTAACACCCCAAAATTTTGATTCAAAACCCTAAATCATGTTAAGAGGGGGATTTAAAATTTTTTGGACGTGTTGCATGTTTTGCAAAAATTCAAATTCAAACTGGAATTCAAATTAAACTCAAATCAGAAAAGAAATAGAAAAAGAAAAAGAGAAAACAGAAAAAAACCGGCCAGTGGGCCGAAACCCACCAGCCGGCCCAGCCAGCGCCCGCGCCAGCCCGCAGCCGCGCGCGCCGCTTCCTTCCGCTGACCGGTGGGACCCACCAGATCATCGTCTACCTCGCGCCCGCGCCGGACTCCCTTTCACCCGAATCAAAACCGATCGGGATTTCGGCGTATCCTCGCTGAATTCTGTTCGTAGGCAACGCAGACTTGATCTAAACCACCCCGCCGCCCTCCCCCGTCTATAAAAACCCCGGCCTCATTCTGTTTTTCCCACGCGATCGGCTGTTTTTACTACGGTGAGAACCGAGACTTCTCCGGCGAATTCTGGCCGATCTAAGCTCGGAAATTCCGATCTAACTCGCTGGTCTTGATCCACCGCCTCCGGGGAACCTTGCAGGTGCAGAAAACTCGGTGACTTGCGGTGTAAACACAGCGCCGACGAGCCTCGCCGTGAATTCACCTCGGACCTCGTCGCCGATCACCTTCTGTAACACCCCAAAATTTGATTCAAAGCCCTAAATCATGTTAAGAGGGGAATTTAAAATTTTTGGACGTGTTGCATGTTTTGCAAAAATTCAAATTCAAACTGGAATTCAAATTAAACTCAAATCAGAAAAGAAATAGAAAAAGAAAAAGAGAAAACAGAAAAAAAACCGGCCAGTGGGCCAAAACCCACCAGCCGGCCCAACCTGCCCCCGTGCCAGCCCGCAGCCGCGCGCCCGCGCTCTCTCTCTTAGACAGGCGGGACCCACCTGTCATCCCTAACCCCCGATCGTCCGAAACTTGGACTGTTCACCCGCGCGCGCGCGATCGCAACCGACCGGATTTCCAGCCAAATTCTAGTTCCGGAGGACTCCCACTCGATCTAAACAAACCCGCCGCCCCCTCCCGTCTATAAAAACCCCGACCTCGTTCTGTTTTTCCCACGCGATCGCCGATTTTTCCTCCGGTGAGACCCGAGACTTCTCCGGCGAATTCTGGCCGATCTAAGCTCGGAAATTCTGATCTAACTCGCTGGTCTTGATCCACCGCCTCCGGGGAACCTTGCAGGTGCAGAAAACTCGGTGACTTGCGGTGTAAACACAGCGCCGACGAGCTTCGCCGTGGTTTCGCCTCGGACCTCGTCGCCGATCACTTTCCAGAACCTCCGAGCTCAAGAAAACCCCCGAGGTGAGATCCCCGACCTCTCCTCTACCGATCTATGCCATAAAATCACAGTTCTAGGAAGAATTCTCGAAGATCCGAAAGTCTCCGGCGAGATCGCCGCTTCCCGCCGCCGTGCGCCGCCGGCAGCGCCGCCCGCGCTCGATCAGAGCGACGTGTCCGCTTGTGCGCCGTTTATTTTAAATCACATGGTAGGGTTTAAAACCCCGCGTACCGGTTCGATGTTATAATCTCGGCCGTCGGTTTAAAATCGGACGGTCCACGTCAGCCCCGCATTATAAAGACTGGAAATCTTACGTGCTACCCCCTGGGGTTCTCGGGAAATAAGAACTAGCCCCGGAAACTTCTGATCTAGCCCCTGGAACTCCAGAAAATCATGTAAATTCATTTAAAAATCAGTTTTAGCCCCTGGACTTAATAAAAATTAGGAAAAACACCTCTGATAAGTGTAGCTAGACCCCTGGAAATTCTGAAAATGATATTATAGACCCTATAATGGGGTGAGTTTACCTTTTTAGCCCTGTTTAATATTTAAATTAGGAAATTGAATATGTGGCTAGTGTTTGAAATTTAAAAAGTGGGATAAACATATTGTCAAAATTAAATTAAAAACTTTCTCAGTATTTAGAAAACTTTGGAGTGAGATAAAAATACATTTTGGGCTGAAATGAATCTGTTTAATTTATTATTAACATTTAGGGACACATTTTTAAGTAAAGAATAGTTCTGGAAAATAGGGAAAATAATTGTAAAATAGTTTACATCAGAGGAAAAGGTCAAAAATATATTAGCAAATATTTTAGATCAGAATCTATTCTGTTTAGATGACGTGTATTTTTATTTTTATAAAGTTCACATTTAGGCATAGGAAATAAATCTGAAAATATAGCAAATAGTAAATGATAAATGGAGTTCTAAAATCCAAAGAATTCAGTTTAGGGTTGGTAGAAATTATGAAGACACATATGGAGAAGAAAAATACTTTTCATACATACTTGGTAGTGAAAAGGTGTAGTAGTTGAATATAAGGAATTTATTTAAATTGGAAACTCATATATAAATAGTAGGTAAGTATAAATGGGAACACAAAAGTAGGAATCATATACACATGATTAAAAGTGCATGCAAGCCACAACTCAACACACATAAAGTAACCACAACACATATAATGGTGAAGGACTTTCATAAATGTGAATGTGTGGTTTGTATGAAGTAGAAGTGTGAACTATGTCTTATGGGTTGTTATTTTTCTTTTGCTATGTGTGATGGTATGATGTAGAACCTGCTCAAGAGCAAGTTATTCCTTTCAAAGACCAGGACTACCCATTTCAAGAGCAGCAAGAAGGAGGCAAGTGTCCTTGACCACTTTGATCCTATGCTAGGATGTGTAGATAGAATTATTTGCATTGTCAAGTTAAACATGAAACCCATGCTAGGAAGTTTCCCTAGAATTGCATTACCTTGTTTCCTTGTAGCTTGGGTTGGGATTTATTTTATCATGTCATTTATTATTATGCATATGCTTAGCCATGCTTAGAATGGGATGTTTGGGATATGAGATCATCAGTTTATTTTACCATACTCTTGAATGAGATATTGTGAGTTATGTAGAGGTAGGGATCAAGGCAAGTTGGATGTTTTGGTTGTGTGCTGGGTGCACGAGACTCGGGTTTGTGTTTAGTACTTGCCTGGATCCTAAGGACCGGTTCATGGAGCATGTAACCTGGCTTTACCGTGCCAACCACATGCTGAGATGGGGCAGCTTGGCCAATTAATTAGGTGTATCCCCCGCGTAGTATGGGAGTGTTGGATGGTGCGGGGAGTAGGTGTCAGCTGGACTACCATATGAACCGCAAGGCTCAAGAGGGGGCCACTGCAGCGGGGTTGGAGCCTCTTGTATGCTGTTAGGGGTGAAACCTCAGTGGGCCCACGCTCGTCGGGAATCCTTTTGTAAAGGCTTCGTAGTGATCTCCTGGCTACACACCTGGGAAGTGTGAATGTGGTTCGTAGCCACTGGCATAATGGAGGTTCTTTTAGTCCACCCGGCAACGGGGGACGAAATCACTACATGTGGGTACAGTGGTACAAACTCTGCAGAGTCAAAACTGTCATGACAGCCGTGCTCACGGTCAAGAGCGGCTTGGACTTATTCATGATTATAGGATTGATGGTTTTGGAAGTTGTGGATGTTAAGCGGGGAGCTTGACATTGGAAATGATGTTATGGTTATTGGATTATGATGATGAGATGGGAGATTGGGACCATTTCACTTGTGTAGTAATGTAGGTGCTTAATAAGCTAAGGTGATAGGTATTAAGTGCGTAGTGCTTTAACCATGAGTTCAACCTCTCCTTGTTCTAGCCATGCATGATATAATTTTCCCACACTTGCTGAGTACCATTGGTACTCAACCTTGCATATTTGTTGGTTTATATTGCTGCTCAGGTCAAGATAATGAGGTGGTGTATAATGACCAAGACTTTGGACCCGAAGAAGGTTTCTAGGTTCATGGAGACCCCGGGCAACGCCTGCAATGGAGCCCACAAGAATAATATTCCGCTGCTAGTTTATTTACTTGTGATGAA
The DNA here is from genome assembly GCA_030760725.1 of Neostapfia colusana. Lineage (NCBI taxonomy): Eukaryota > Viridiplantae > Streptophyta > Magnoliopsida > Poales > Poaceae > Neostapfia > Neostapfia colusana. The sequence continues at coordinate 81,213,162 of JASWHV010000011.1, forward strand.
CTTATCATTGTCCATTGAGACATTTGCGAATGTAAGACTTATTTATATTCGACACCTGGCTTGTAATAAATGATGCTTCACTATTTGTCATCACATGTATGAGAAAATGATCCTGGCATACATGTGATATTCACTTGGTTGTTTCTTCAGAAAAACCGGGTGTGACAGAAGTGGTATCAGAGCCAAGGTTGCCCGTAGGAACGTGGACCTAGGTAGAAATGGACGTATTTAAGGGCCCTATTTTCTTAAAAACTATTTTACAAAGGTGTGGATTGAAAAGTGTTATTTAAATGAGTCACTTTCTTCATCTTACCCCAATTTTCATTCAAAATAGGATTTTTGTTTAAGAGTTTATCTAATCTAATTTTAAATTCTTTTTGTTTTAAGATGGTTCGCATGATTCGCACCGCTCGCAAGTCCACAGGAGGGAGAGTTCCCGTAGTTGCCCTTGCCGAGAGAGAGGAGAGCCGTCCGGTGACGTACCTTTCCTACGGATTGGCAGTAGGAGGCTTATTGCATCGTCTTCGGCGTATGCTCGAAGCCGCCGGCAATACGGGCAAGCTAATCATCCACTATAACTCCACCAGGACCATCCATGAGAAGAGGGAAGAATGGAGTTCGGAGATGAGGATAATACACGAAAATCAGCTGCTCAAGATTCACCACTCTCCAGCTTGTAGAGCGACACAGGTCGATGCGGAGAAAGATGTCACCTGGGAGGCCATCACCTGCCAGAGTCACATCTATCGTCGCCACTTGGACAAAACTGAGTACATGTATGTCCTCCAGCGTGAGAGTGGTACCACGGAGTACAAGTACCCGCCGGTGCAGCTAGGGACTTCTCATGAGCACATGGACTTGTGCTTGGAAGATGCTTCTATGCTCAGCACTCGACTGCAGGAGTGTCAACAAGAGCTTCAAGATGTCCGGGACACCCTGAAGGAAACGGAGGCGTTGCTGCAAGCCTGTTTGAGGGCAAGAGAAAGAGGAGATGGGAATGAACTGTGTGTCACCGCGAATGATACATGGACTCCTGACTCCCCAGATCACCGAGCGATCAGGCGTCGTCGCACTTCTCCACCAGCAGCCTCCCCACCCAAAGCAGAGTTAGAAGGAAGCCGAAATGATGAGGAAGATCCCGAGGAGCCAGCTCAAGAAAACGAGTAGTGTAGAGTCCCTCCCTTAGTCAGCAAGACGTCGAATAGGCGAGTCGTTAAGTTAAGTTAATGGTGTGATAATGCTTGGTGTGTGATGTGAGCTGTGGAAGCCATGAGCAATTGTCCACAGCCTCGTCTTTAGATTGTTTTGTTTTGGTGTGTGAACCCACATGAAATAATATTGCATTTATTTTTGTGTGAAAAGTGAACCCTTAGAAAAGAATAACAAAGCCTCAACACTTCAAAGTACAAACAAATGAAAGTAGTAAGATGATACTAAATGCTTTCAAATTAACATTGGTTGATTCTGCCAGATGGCCGGAAGAGGAAAAGGATGTGCTACCAACCCCGCCAACAACAACGATGAGGCATGCAACCCTCATCTTTCTGGAGGCCAGGACCAGGGTGGTCGCCGTGAAGGAGTTGATCCCCTCCACCAAATGCTGGAGAATCAAAATCAGCTCATCCAGAACTTGACTCAAGTGGTGACCAACTTGCATCAAGTTCCACCTCCACAAGCTGCACCACGCCAACCAAGGTTGAGTGAGTTTCTAGGAACTCAACCTCCAAAGTTTGCAAGTGCTGCTGAACCTCTGGAGGCAGATGATTGGCTGAAGACCATTGAAAGTAAGATGAGGATCATCCAGTGCCAAGGGTATGAGAGGGTGCTGTTTGCCTCTCATCAATTGCATGGACCTGCTGCTGATTGGTGGACCGCCTACGTGGCCGCCCATCATGACCCTGAGAACATCACTTGGGAAGAGTTCAAGCGTAGCTTCCGCAACCATTACATCCCAAGAGGTGAACTCAAAAAAAAGAGGAAGGAGTTTTTGGGACTGCAGCAGGGAAACATGACGGTGAGGGAATACCTCACTAAATTTACTCAACTATCCCGTTATGCCCCACGGGACATAGAGACTGATGAGCAGAAACAAGATTGTTTCGTGGAAGGACTTACCGCAGAAATGCAGTGTGCAATGTCCTCCAATGAGTATGAAAGCTTCTAAAAGATGGTGGACAGAGCATTTGTGGTAGAAAGGAAGCTAAAGGCCTTGGAAAGTGAGAATAAGAGGAATGCCGGGTGGTCACATCAAGCCTCAGGGAGCAACACCCGCCCACGTCTGATGCAGCAACCTGCAGGGCAGACGAACCGTGCTGCGGTACCCTACTCAGCACCAAGAGGGTACAACCCGAACTACAGGCCACCGGCAGCACCAGCACTGCCACAACGTCAGTTTGTACAGCAGCCTCGCCCAGCATATCCACCTCGACCAGCAGTACAGGGACCTCCAAACCAACCCCAAGACAGCAAAGGCCAGGCACCTAAGGTTGGGGTGCAATGTTTTAGCTGCGGTGAAGTAGGGCACTACGCCCATAAATGCCCAAAGAAGAAGCCCGCACAGCCACAACAGCAGAATGTGATGCGAGGACGGGTGAACCACGTCACTATGGAGGAAGCGCAGGAGGCACCCGACGTGGTAGTTGGTAAGTTTCCTGCCAATTTTCACCTTGCAACCCTGTTGTTTGATTCTGGTGCTACCCACTCGTTTATTGCTCAAGGGTTTGTTAAGAAGTATGACCTAGCAACAACACAAATGAACCATATGCTAGCCGTAAACTCTCCAGGTGGAGAAATAAGGACAATACAAGTGTGTCCCAAGGTGAATCTAGACATTAATGGGGTAGTGTTTACTGCTAACCTCATAGTGATAGATTCACAAGGGATCGATATTATTTTAGGCATGGATTGGTTGACCAAACATAAGGGAATCATTCATTGTTCGACCAGAACGGTGGAACTAACTCACCCTAGTGGCACAAGAGTAATGTTCATAACAATACACGAGCCTAGGAGGGACATTAAATTAAATCAAGTTGAGGTGAAAGTTGAGGAAATCAGGACTATCAGGGAATATCCAGACGTTTTTCCGGAAGAATTGCCAGGTATGCCTCCCGATCATGAAGTGGAATTTGCAATTGAGCTAGTGCCTGGAACAACCCCGATATACAAGAGACCTTATCGGATGGACTCCAAGCAGCTAGAAGAACTCAAGGATCATTTGAGAGAATTGACGGAGAAGAGGTATATCCGCCCTAGTTCCTCACCATGGGGAGCTCCGGTGATATTTGTGCCCAAGAAAGACGGAACCCAAAGGTTATGCGTGGATTACCGTGCCTTGAATGAGGTAACCATCAAGAACAAGTACCCATTACCCCACATTGAAGTCTTGTTTGTTCAGTTGAGGGGGGCTTGTGTGTTCTCGAAAATTGATCTCAGGTCGGGATACCACCAACTCAAGATAAGGCAATCTGATATTCCCAAGACAGCTTTCGTATCTCGGTACGGACTGTATGAATACACCGTCATGCCTTTCGGGCTAACTAATGCCCCGGCATACTTCATGTACCTCATGAACAAGGTATTCATGGAATATCTGGACAAATTTGTGGTGGTTTTCATAGATGACATTCTCGTCTTCTCCAAAGATGAAGAAGAACATGAGAAACATCTAAGGTTGGTGTTGCAGAGGCTAAGAGAACACCAACTATATGCCAAATTGAGCAAGTGTGAGTTTTGGCTGAAGAGAGTTCCCTTCTTAGGACATATAATCTCGGAGGGAGGAATCTCCGTAGATCCCGCCAAAATCGAGGATATACAGAAGTGGAAGACCCCTGAAAATGTCGGGGAAGTTCGAAGCTTTTTGGGATTGGCTGGATACTATCGACGGTTTATTGAAGGATTCTCCAAGATCTCGAGACCTCTCACCAAACTGTTGGAGAAGGGAATCACATTCACCTGGACGCCACAGTGCGAGACGAGTTTTCAGGAGCTAAAGAAGAGATTAACAACAGCCCCAGTGCTCGTTATGCCAGATATGCAGAAGAACTTTACGGTGTACTACGATGCCTCTGGAAACGGGTTGGGATGTGTTCTCATGCAAGAAGGGCATGTCGTGGCATATGCATCCCGACAGCTTCGGAAGCACGAGAAGAACTATCCTACACATGACCTAGAACTAGCCGCAGTGGTACACGCGTTGAAAATTTGGCGGCACTATTTGATGGGGAAGAGGACAGAGATATATACGGATCATAAGAGTTTGAAGTACATTTTCACACAGCCAGACCTCAACCTCAGACAAAGGAGATGGCTAGAGCTAATCAATGACTTTGATGTGGGCATCAACTATCATCCTGGGAAAGCAAACGTCGTGGCCGATGCTTTAAGTCGGAAAGTGCAGGTCAATAAGTTGAGCTTGAAGGACATGCCTGCAGAATTGAAGGACGAGGTTATAAGGCTCAATCTATGTCTAGTAAATAGTGGTGAAGCCATCGCCATGGAAGTGGAATCCACACTAGAGCGAGACATACGCGAGGGTCAAACGAATGATGAGAAGATACAAGAGATCAGGCAACTTATCAAGGAAAATAAAGCTCCTGGTTTTAGAGAGGATGAACAAGGAACGGTGTGGCACGGGAAAAGAATCTGTGTGCCTGAAGTAAAGGAGATCCGTGAATTGATTTTGAAGGAGGCTCATGATTCTGACTATTCCATTCATCCTGGGAGTACGAAAATGTACCAGGACCTCAAGAGCAGGTATTGGTGGTATGGCATGAAGCGAGATGTCGCGGAACATGTTGTCCTATGTGACACATGTCAGTTGGTGAAAGCAGAACATCAACGACCCGCGGGATTATTGCAACCACTCAAAGTGCCTGAATGGAAATGGGAAGAAATCAGCATGGATTTCATCGTGGGATTGCCTAGGACCCAATCAGGATACGATTCGATATGGGTCATCATTGATAGGCTAACCAAGGTAGCTCACTTCATCCCCGTGAAGGAAAGCTACAGCGGATCCAAATTGGCAGAATTGTACATGTCAAGGATCGTGTGTTACCATGGAGTGCCAAAGAAGATTGTGTCGGATCGAGGGACACAGTTCACCTCCAGATTCTGGCAGAAGTTGCACGAACCCATGGGAACCCATCTGAACTTTAGTTCTGCCTATCATCCCCAAACTGACGGGCAGACGGAAAGAATCAATCAGATCCTTGAAGATATGCTAAGGGCATGTGCACTCAAAAACAATAGGAGTTGGGACAAGAACCTACCGTATGCGGAGTTTTCTTATAACAACAACTATCAAGCTAGTATGAAGATGTCACCCTTTGAAGCTTTGTACGGGAGGAAGTGCAGAACTCCCCTATTTTGGAATCAAACGGGGGAAAGTAAAGTGTTTGGTCCAGAGGTACTACAAGAAGCCGAGGCGAAGGTAAGGGAAATTCGCAACAATTTGAGGATAGCACAGACACGCCAAAAGAGTTATGCTGATGTACGAAGAAGAGAGCTCGTTTTCAACGTGGGAGACTATGTTTATCTCAGGGTGTCCCCTATCCGAGGACTTCGTCGGTTCAAGGTGAAAGGGAAGTTGTCACCTTGATACATCGGACCCTTTCAAGTTCTAGAAAGGAAAGGCGAAGTGGCGTATCAATTAGAGTTACCAGCTCGTCTATCGGATGTACACGATGTATTCCATGTGTCACAACTCAAGAAATGCCTGAGAACGCCTGAAGAGGTGTTACCCATGAATGAAGTGAACGTAGCTGAGGATTTGTCTTATGCCGAGCAACCATGCAAGATTTTGGAGACAATGGAACGCCTCACCAGAAATAAAAGAATCCGGATGTGCAAGGTGCAGTGGAAGCATCACTCACAAGAGGAAGCCACCTAGGAGCGGGAAGATGAGCTCAAGGCACAATTTCCGGAATTGTTTTCTTAGAACCACCAATCTCGAGGACGAGATTTCTTTTAAGGGGGGTAGAGCTGTAACACCCCAAAATTTTGATTCAAAGCCCTAAATCATGTTAAGAGGGGAATTTAAAATTTTTGGACGTGTTGCATGTTTTGCAAAAATTCAAATTCAAACTGGAATTCAAATTAAACTCAAATCAGAAAAGAAATAGAAAAAGAAAAAGAGAAAATAGAAAAAAAACCGGCCAGTGGGCCGAAACCCACCAGCCGGCCCAACCTGCCCCCGCGCCAGCCCGCAGCCGCGCGCCCGTGCTCTCTCTCTCAGACAGGCGGGACCCACCTGTCATCCCTAACCCCCGATCGTCCGAAACTCGGACTGTTCAACCGCGCGCGCGCGATCGCCACCGACCGGATTTCCGGCCGAATTCTGGTTCCGGAGGACTCCCACTCGATCTAAACAAACCCGCCACCCTCTCCCGTCTATAAAAACCCCGGCCTCGTTCTGTTTTTCCCACGCGATCGCCGATTTTTCCTCCGGTGAGACCCGAGACTTCTCCGGCGAATTCTGGCCGATCTAAGCTCGGAAATTCTGATCTAACTCGCTGGTCTTGATCCACCGCCTCCGGGGAACCTTGCAGGTGCAGAAAACTCGGTGACTTGCGGTGTAAACACAGCGCCGACGAGCTTCGCGTGGTTCCGCCTCGGACCTCGTCGCCGATCACTTTCCAGGACCTCCGAGCTCAAGAAAACCCCCGAGGTGAGATCCCCGACCTCTCCTCTACCGATCTATGCCATAAAATCACAGTTCTAGGAAGAATTCTCGAAGATCCGAAAGTCTCCGGCGAGATCGCCGCTTCCTGCCGCCGTGCGCCGCCGGCAGCGCCGCCCGCGCTCGATCAGAGCGACGTGGCCGCTTGTGCGCCGTTTATTTTAAATCACATGGTAGGGTTTAAAACCCCGCGTACCGGTTCGATGTTATAATCTCGGCCGTCGGTTTAAAATCGGACGGTCCACGTCAGCCCCGCGTTATAAAGACTGGAAATCTTACGTGCTACCCCCTGGGGTTCTCGGGAAATAAGAGCTAGCCCCGAAAACTTCTGATCTAGCCCCTGGAACTCTAGAAAATCATGTAAATTCATTTAAAAATCAGTTTTAGCCCCTGGACTTAATAAAAATTGGGAAAACACCTCTGATAAGTGTAGCTAGACCCCTGGAAATTCTGAAAATGATATTATAGACCCTGTAATGGGGTGAGTTTACCTTTTTAGCCCTGTTTAATATTTAAATTAGGAAATTGAATATGTGGCTAGTGTTTAAAATTTAAAAAGTGGGACAAACATATTGTCAAAATTAAATTAAAAACTTTCTCAGTATTTATAAAACTTTGGAGTGAGATAAAAATACATTTTGGGCTGAAATGAATCTGTTTGATTTATTATTCACATTTAGGGACACATTTTTAAGTAAAGAATAGTTCTGGAAAATAGGGAAAATATTTGTAAAATAGTTTACATCAGAGGAAAAGGTCAAAAATATATTAGCAAATATTTTAGATCAGAATCTATTCTGTTTAGATGATGTGTCTTGTTATTTTTATAAAGTTCACATTTAGGCATAGGAAATAAATCTGAAAATATAGCAAATAGTAAATGATAAATGGAGTTCTAAAATCCAAAGAATTCAGTTTAGGGTTGGTAGAAATTATGAAGACACATATGGAGAAGAAAAATACTTTTCATACATACTTGGTAGTGAAAAGGTGTAGTAGTTGAATATAAGGAATTTATTTAAATTGGAAACTCATATATAAATAGTAGGTAAGTATAAATGGGAACACAAAAGTAGGAATCATATACACATGATTAAAAGTGCATGCAAGCCACAACTCAACACACATAAAGTAACCACAACACATATAATGGTGAAGGACTTTCATAAATGTGAATGTGTGGTTTGTATGAAGTAGAAGTGTGAACTATGTCTTATGGGTTGTTATTTTTCTTTTGCTATGTGTGATGGTATGATGTAGAACCTGCTCAAGAGCAAGTTATTCCTTTCCAAGACCAGGACTACCCATTTCAAGAGCAGCAAGAAGGAGGCAAGTGTCCTTGACCACTTTGATCCTATGCTAGGATGTGTAGATAGAATTATTTGCATTGTCAAGTTAAACATGAAACCCATGCTAGGAAGTTTCCCTAGAATTGCATTACCTTGTTTCCTTGTAGCTTGGGTTGGGATTTATTTTATCATGTCATTTATTATTATGCATATGCTTAGCCATGCTTAGAATGGGATGTTTGGGATATGAGATCATCAGTTTATTTTACCATACTCTTGAATGAGATATTGTGAGTTATGTAGAGGTAGGGATCAAGGCAAGTTGGATGTTTTGGTTGTGTGCTGGGTGCACGAGACTCGGGTTTGTGTTTAGTACTTGCCTGGATCCTAAGGACCGGTTCATGGAGCATGTAACCTGGCTTTACCGTGCCAACCACATGCTGAGATGGGGCAGCTTGGCCAATTAATTAGGTGTATCCCCGGCATAGTATGGGTGTGTTGGATGGTGCGGGGAGTAGGTGTCAGCTGGACTACCATATGAACCGCAAGGCTCAAGAGGGGGCCACTGCTGTGGGGTTGGAGCCTCTTGTATGCTATTAGGGGTGAAACCTCAGTGGGCCCATGCTCGTCGGGAATCCCTTTATAAAGGCTTCGTAGTGATCTCCTGGCTACACACCTAGGAAGTGTGAATGTGGTTCGTAGCCACTGGCATAATGGAGGTTCTTTTAGTCCACCCGGCAACGGGGGATGAAATCACTACATGTGGGTACAGTGGTGCAAACTCTGCAGAGTCAAAACTGTCATGACAGCCATGCTCACGGTCAAGAGCGGCTTGGACTTATTCATGATTATAGGATTGATGGTTTTGGAAGTTGTGGATGTTAAGCGGGGAGCTTGACATTGGAAATGATGTTATGGTTATTGGATTATGATGATGAGATGGGAGATTGGGACCATTTCACTTGTGTAGTAATGTAGGTGCTTAATAAGCTAAGGTGATAGGTATTAAGTGCGTAGTGCTTTAACCATGAGTTCAACCTCTCCTTGTTCTAGCCATGCATGATATAATTTTCCCACACTTGCTGAGTACCATTGGTACTCAACCTTGCATATTTGTTGGTTTATATTGCTGCTCAGGTCAAGATAATGAGGTGGTGTATAATGACCAAGACTTTGGACCCGAAGAAGGTTTCTAGGTTCATGGAGACCCCGGGCAACGCCTGCAATGGAGCCCACAAGAATAATATTCCGCTGCTAGTTTATTTACTTGTGATGAACTTATCATTGTCCATTGAGACATTTGCGAATGTAAGACTTATTTATATTCGACACCTGGCTTGTAATAAATGATGCTTCACTATTTGTCATCACATGTATGAGGAAATGATCCTGGCATACATGTGATATTCACTTGGTTGTTTCTTCGGAAAAACCGGGTGTGACACCTTCCAGGACCTCCGAGCTCAAGAAAACCCCCGAGGTGAGATCCCTGACCTCCCCTCCACCGATCTATACCATAAAATCACAGTTCTAGGAAGAATTCTCGAAGATCCGAAAGTCTCCGGCGAGATCGACGCTTCCCGCCGCCGTGCGCCGCCGGCAGCACCGCCCGCGCTCGATCAGAGCGACGTGGCCGCTTGTGCGCCGTTTATTTTAAATCGCACGGTAGGGTTTAAACCCCCGCGTACCAGTTCGATGTTATAATCTCTGCCGTCGGTTTAAAATCGGACGATCCACGTCAGCCCCGCGTTATTAAGACTAGAAATCTTACGTGCTACCCCCTGGGGTTCTCGGGAAATAAGAGCTAGCCATGGAAACTTCTGATCTAGCCCCTGGAACTTCAGAAAATCATGTAAATTCATTTAAAAATCAGTTTTAGCCCCTGGACTTAATAAAAATTAAGAAAAACTTCTCTGTTAAGTGTAGCTAGACCCCTGGAAATTCTTAAAATAATATAATAGCCCCTGCAGTAGGGTGAGTTTACCTTTTTAGCCCTGTTTAGTATTTAATTTAGGAAATTGAATATGTGGCTAGTGTTTAAAAATTAAAAAGTGGGACAAACATATTGTCAAAATTTAATTAAAGACTTTCTCAGTATTTAGGAAACTTTGGAGTGAGATAAAAACATATTTTGGGCTGAATTGAATCTGTTTAATTTATTATTCACATTTAGGGACACATTTTTAAGTAATGGATAGTTTTAGAAAATAGGGAAAATAATTGTGAAATAGTTTACATCAGAGGCCAAGGTCAAAATATGTTATTAAATTATTTAGGGCCAGAACCCATTCTGTTTAGATGATGTGTATTACTAATTTCATAATAAAGCACACATGTATGCATAGGAAAATAAATCTGAAAATATAGCAACTAACAAATGATAAATGGAGTTTCTAAAATCCAAAGAATTCAGTTTAGTGTTGGTAGAATTTCTGAAGGCACATATGGAGAAGAAAAATATCTTTCATACATACTTGGTAGTAAAATGGTGTAGTAGTTGAATATAAGGAATTTATTTAAATTGGAAACTCATATATATATATATATATATATATATATATATATATATATATATATATATATATATATAGTATGTAAGTATAAATGTGAACACCAAAGTAGGAATCATATACACATGATTAAAAGTGTATGCAAGCCACAAATCAACACACATAGAGTAACCACAACACATATAATGGTGAATGACTTTCATCAATATGAATGTGTGGTTTGTATGAAGTGGAAGTGTGAACTATGTCTTATGGATTGTTATTTTTCTTTTGCTATGTGTGATGGTATGATGTAGAACCTGCTCAAGAGCAAGTTATTCCTTTCCAAGATCAGGACTACCCATTTCAAGAGCAGCAAGAAGGAGGCAAGTGTCCTTGACCACTTTGATCCTATGCTAGGATGTGTAGATAGAATTATTTGCATTGTCAAATGAAATATGAAACCCATGTTAGGAAGTTTCCCTAGAATTGCATTACCTTGTTTCCTTGTAGCTTGGGTTGGGATTTATTTTATCATGTCATTTATTATTATGCATATGCTTAGCCATGCTTAGAATGGGATATTTGGGATATGAGATCATCAGTTTATTTTACCATCCTCTTGAATGAGATATTGTGAGATATGTAGAGGTAGGGATCAAGGCAAGTTGGAAGTTTTGGTTGTGTGCTGGGTGCACGAGACTTGGGTTTGTGTTTAGTACTTGCCTGGATCCTAAGGACCGGTTCATGGAGCATGTAACCTGGCTTTACCGTGCCAACCACATGATGAGATGGGGCAGCTTGGCCAATTAATTAGGTATATCCCCGGCGTAGTATGGGTGTGTTGGATGGTGCGGGGAATAGGTGTCAGCTGGACTACCATATGAACCGCAAGGCTCAAGAGGGGGCCACTGCAGCGGGGTTGGAGCCTCTTGTATGCTGTTAGGGGTGAAACCTCAGTGGGCCCACGCTCGTCGGGAATCCCTTTGTAAAGGCTTCGTAGTGATCTCCTGGCTACACACCTGGGAAGTGTGAATGTGGTTCGTAGCCACTGGCATAATGGAGGTTCTTTTAGTCCACCCGGCAACGGGGGATGAAATCATTACATGTGGGTACAGTGGTGCAAACTCTGCAGAGTCAAAACTGTCATGACAGCCGTGCTCACGGTCAAGAGCGGCTTGGACTTATTCATGATTAGAGGATTGATGGTTTTGGAAGTTGTGGATGTTAAGCGGGGAGCTTAACATTGGAAATGATGTTATGGTTATTAAATTATGATGATGGGATGGGAGATTGGGACCATTTCACTTGTGTAGTAATGTAGGTGCTTAATAAGCTAAGGTGATAGGTATTAAGTGCGTAGTGCTTTAACCATGAGTTCAACCTCTCCTTGATCTAGCCATGCATGATATAATTTTTCCACACTTGTTGAGTACCATTGGTACTCAACCTTGCATACTTTGTTGGTTTATATTGCTGCTCAGGTCAAGATAATGAGGTGGTGTATAATGACCAAGACTTTGGACCTGAAGAAGGTTTCTAGGTTCATGGAGACCCCGGGCAACGCTTGTGATGGAGCCCTCAAGAATAATATTCCGCTGCTAGTTTGTTTATTTGTGATGAACTTATTATTGTCCATCGAGACATTTGCCATGTAAGACTTATTTATATTCGACACCTGGCTTGTAATAAATGATGCTTCACTATTTGTCATCACATGTATGAGAAAATGATCCTGGCATACATGTGATATTCACTTGGTTGTTCTTCGGAAAAACCGGGTGTGACATGGTGACATGCTACCTTTCTGCTCAATGCATCAGCTACTACATTGGCCTTCCCGGGGTGATAGTTGATTCCAACATCATAATCCTTGATGAGTTCTAACCATCGACGTTGCCTCAAATTTAAGTCCGTTTGTGTGAATATGTACTTGAGGCTTTTATGATCCGTATAGATCTCACATCGATGACCAAGGATATAATGTCTCCAGATCTTCAATGCATGCACCACTGCTGCTAGCTCCAAGTTATGCGTAGGATAATTAAGCTCGTGCTTCTTTAATTGCCGTGAGGCATAGGCTACCACTTGTCCTTCCTGCATGAGCACACATCCAAGCCCCTGTCTGGATGCGTCACAATATATGTCAAAGCTCTTGCTTACGTCTAGCAATACCAGAACTGGTGCTGTGGTTAGCCTTTTCTTGAGTTCCTCAAAACTTTCTTGGCAGGCTGGTGTCCATTGAGAGACCTTTCCCTTCATTAGCAACTCCGTCATAGGTTTTGCTATCCTAGAGAAGTCTTTAATGAAGCGCCGATAGTATCCTGCCATCCCAAGGAAATTCTGAATATCCCTCACGCTCTTCGGTTGGTCCCACTTCAGAACATCTCTCACCTTTCCAGGATCAACCGATACCCCTTCCTCGGAGATAATGTGGCCTAGGAAAGATATTTCCTTTAACCAAAATTGACACTTGTTGAGCTTGGCATACAATTGATACTCACGCAACTTCTGCAGGGTCAATCTCAGATGTTCTTCATGCTCCTCCTCACTTTTTGAATACACCATAATATCGTCGATGAAAACCACGATGAACTTGTCCAAGTACTCCATGAAAACCTTGTTCATAAGGTACATGAAGTATGCAGGTGCATTCGTAAATCCAAAAGACATAACGGTATATTCATATGAACCATACCGTGTCCGAAAGGCTGTCTTAGGTATATCGGAGGGCTTAATCTTCAGCTGGAAGTATCCCGACCGAAGATCAATCCTGGAGAACACTTGGGCTCCTTTCATTTGGTCGAACAGGTCCTCTATACGGGGCAGAGGGTATTTGTTCTTGATGGTTACCTCGTTGAGAGACCTATAATTCACGCACATCCTTTGGGTTCCATCCTTCTTGTCTACGAAGAGCACCGGAGCTCCCCATGGTGACGAGCTTGGACGGATAAAACCTTTTTCCAACTGTTCTTGTGTAGGATCGAAGAGCACGTGAAAAGCTACCAGAGGGGGGTGAATGGTAGATTAAAACTTTTCGCAGCGGAAACAACAAAAACTCCTCAGCAAAAAATCAATCGGTTAAAGAAACCGTGTGTGCAAGTGTTTTCAAACGTGTTCAACTGTTACAAATCAAGTAGAGAGGTAGAGAATCAAGTCACGGATCTAATGCAACAAGAATCACTTAAAAACATGAAGTAAAACTTGAGATACGATCAAAACATTAAACGAAGATCAATCTGTTCTACCTGATATAAAACAGATCTGCAACGCTGAAAAAAACTCGTGTATCTCAAAACTACAGATCCGAAGCTCGTGAAAATTTCACAGATGATAGATAATTGAGTTGTGAAGACAACCCAAAAAGAATCACGTCAATCGGATCTGTAAAACTCGAGTTATGAACGAAACACAGAAGCAACGTCGGTCTGTCCAGAAACTCGGCGAGAAAGACTTGACGAAAAACAAATCGGACGAACAAGGTACAAAAGCTCCTCGAAACTATGAACTTTATTCAATAGAAACACAAGAGGAACAGCCCAAAGTTCTCTAACCATGAGAGCTCTGGCCTCCCTTGCTTTTATAGCCAGCCCTCAGGCTAATCAATCCAATCTAGGACTCCTACTCTTAATTGGACTCGTATCCTAACTTACCATAACTGCTCAGGACTCTCCTATTCGCAGATAGAAGCAATCGTGAGACTTCCAAACACCTTAGGAACGTCCTAAACATTCCTAAAACAACTCAACTTCGTGCCTAGCACGAAATCCTATCATAACCAACTCAAATCTTCCATATTTGAGCCATATCCGACTCAGCCTCAGCCTGAGTACGCAATCCAGCCGGTTGGACCTTTCCGACCAATTCTTTACGTCCACTTCTCTTCATCACGCCTTGGAACAATGTTGCCACGTCCATGCACTCCTTGCACACGTGCAAACATCTTCCAACGACGTACACACAACCTTCATATGCACTGCCCTTGATCCAAACATGCTGTGCGACCTCCCGATCAACTCAACCACAGCTCCTCCCGAACTTGGTTGTTGGAACCTCATCTCCTCCCCGAGACTAGTCCAAGGATCCCGTCACCAGCCATGTCTTGAACTCAAGCAACACCTGCACATGAATAAACAACCAATTCTTCCGAGCACAAGTCCTCGACTTGACTCACGTTAGTTCGAAAACCACAACACCTTACATGAGCACGTCACATAAGCATGTTGCAAACCATATCAAATGATAACAGCCATAACCACCAAAACACACCAAAAACTTAGCAAATTAATACTAAGCAAACTTTCCCATAAAGCAAGTTTGAAACATTGCGAGTTAAAAGCAAAAACAAGACGCTGCAGTTCTACGAGTTGAACTTCACGAAAGCTCACTAAAAACAAGCTCCGGACCTCACAGAAGCTCTCCGGACCTTGCAGGAGCTCTCCGGACCTTGCCAACACTTGACGGACCTAACAAAGAACTTGTCGGACCTTGCCACAGAAGAATGTTTTGGCAATATTCAAAACTTTGAATGTTAATGCTAACTTTTATCCTAATTGCCAATGTATTCAGCACACATAGGTCTCACAATCTCCCCCTTGATGAATGTATTGGCAATACCAATTAAAATCCGAACATTGGCTTATGAAAAGTTTTGAAAAGCTTTGAAAACTCATTTCTCCCCCTTTATTAATTTCTCCCCATTTTTTAAAATCAGAGAAGGAAGAAAGTGTATAACATATGCAAAGTGTAAAAAATCTCTCCTTATACATATTTCTCCCCCTTTGACAATGTATTCAGCAAGGTTCAAAGGAGAAATTTTTAAATGTTATGAGCATATTATAACATATACATACAAAACAAAGCTCATCCAAGTCATACTATCAGGTTACTTACACTATCACATCAATGAGATACATAAAGTAGTGTAAGCCATGCTAGAGATCAAATGTATTTTTCAGTTTAAGCAAGTCATGATCTCCCTTACTCAACTATTTCAAAACCTGAAAACATGACACTTGTTGCTGCATTTTTATTATTCATAATCATTTAAGGCACAAAGTTGATCATATGATATTTGCAAGAGATTATATGCCGCATCAGCCTTATTCTAACCAACCAAGCCAAGCCTATGTCATTTGACAATCAGAAGCTTAAGGACATGGTTTTAGTCATACACAATTCCTTCCAAGTTCACATCTTAGTGCAATGATAAGCAATCTCAAAAGAAGAAGTGCGATGCATGCATATTCTCTTGATCTTTTCTCAATTTTTTATTTGAAAACTCAACATGTGAGCTGATCACTTGATTAATTTTTTATGATTAAAAGCACTTGCGAGCACGCAACAAGTTCAAAACAGCAAGAAAGTTTGATCATGACCAGATTTAGTGTAAGTAATTATTCCAATTACTAGTCATGGCAAAAACTACAAAATGTATAACATGAGTAATGTAGTAAGAACTTTCAGCCTGTAAAAGGAATTACAAAGTCATATATGTATGAAATACTATGCTCATATTATTTTAGTTTCAGATTCACACATAGACTTTCAAAGTTTCAAAAACTCCCCCTCAATTTAAGCCATGAGGATGCATAACCCCTATTTCACTACGAATGAAACAAAAACGAGTGAAATCCAAAGGTTTTGTAAAAATATCAGCCAATTGTTGTTCGGTATCGACATGGTGAAGCACAATGTTTCCTTTTTCAACATTATCACGAAGAAAGTGATACCTAATGTCAATGTGCTTAGTTCTAGAGTGTTTCACGGGGTTTTTAGCAATACAAATTGCACTAGTGTTATCACAAAACAGTGGAACACTATCTAATTCAACCCCATTGTCCTTAAGTGTTTGAACAATCCAAAGAATTTGTGAGCAAGCGCTAGCCGCAGCTACATATTCAGATTCGGCCGTGGATTGTGCAACTGAACTTTGTTTTCTAGATGACCAAGCAACAAGTGAATTACTAAGAAAATGACAAGCACCCGAAGTACTTTTCCTATCAATCCTACAACCCCCAAAATCAGCATCCGAAAAAACTTTCAAAGAAACGGTTGAGGAAGAAGGAAGAAAAATGCCAAATTCTTGAGTTCCATGTAGGTACCTGAGAATCCTTTTGATGGCTTGGCGATGTGAAGCACGTGGAGAAGCTTGAAAACGTGCACAAAGACATACGCTGAATTGTATGTCTGGTCTTGACGCCGTGAGATACAAAAGTGATCCAATCATACTTCTGTATTCTTTTTTATCGACCGGGTCACCATCTTCGTCAAGTTCAAGTGTTGTTGCTGTTCCCATTGGTGTCCGAAGAGGCTTGCATTTGTCCATGTTGAAGCGCTTAAGAAGGTCCTTTGTATACTTAGTTTGATGCACAAAAGTTCCTTCTTTTGTTTGCTTGATTTGCAGCCCCAAAAAGTATGTGAGTACTCCCATCATACTCATCTCAAATTCTGAACTCATCATAGCTGAAAACTTGGACACGAGATCATGAGAAGCACAATCAAAGATAATATCATCCACATACACTTGAACGAATGATGAGTCATTGCCATGCTTAAGTACAAAAAGAGTTTTATCAACCTTGCCCATGGTAAACCCCTTTTCAAGTAAGAATGTTTTAACCTATCATACCATGCTCTAGGGGCTTGTTTTAGACCGTACAAGCCTTTGGACAGTTTGTAAACATGATTAGGAAAATTTGGATTTTCAAAACCCGGTGGCTGCTTAACATAAACCTCCTCCTCTATGTAGCCATTAAGAAAAGCACTTTTAACATCCATTTGATATAACTTGAAACCTTTAGATGTAGCAAATGCTAATAAAATTCTTATAGCTTCTAATCTAGCAACAGGAGCAAATGTTTCATCAAAACCTAGACCTTCAATTTGAGTGAAACCTTGAGCAACCAACCTAGCTTTATTCCTAACCACAACCCCATCCTCACTTTGCTTATTTTTAAATACCCATTTAGTTCCAATTAATGAGTGACCTTGAGGTGGAGGTACAAGTTTCCAAACATTATTTCTTTCAAAATTTTCTAACTCTTCTTGCATGGCATTAATCCAAGATTCATTAGTGAGTGCTTGTGATATATCCTTGGGTTCAAAAGAAGCAACAGAAGCAGAATGAGCATGAGAGTTTGGATCGCAAAACCTGGACCGAGTGACTCGTTCATGCAAGCTTCCAATGATTTGTTGTGGAGGATGACTTTTGAGTACTCGGAGGGGAGTAGACACTTCACAAGCACCTTCTTCTTCATGTTCGGACCTTTGATTAGGAGAGCTTGTTGATTGAGGAAGGTCCGAACCAGAAGTAGTGACTGTTGGTGCTGGTTGTGGTGCAAAATTAGCAGCTTGATCGTTATTTACTTCCGAGTTTTCGGGCAGCAGCACCACTTCTTCATCTTCTTCAATAAAAATACTCTCCCCCTGCGGATATGGATCCGGACCTGCAATATCGGAGCTAGTACTTGGGCTAGCTTCATCAAAAGAAACCTCGCAAGTCTCCACAATTTTGTTAGTGTCAAGTAAAAGCACACGGTAGCCTCTAGTATGAGATGGATAACCAAGAAACATGCCATCAACAGATCTAGCTTCAAATTTATCAAGATTACCATGTTTCTTAACAAAGCATTTACAACCAAAAACCCTAAAGTGTGTAACACTAGGCCTATGTCCAAACCGGAGCTCATATGGGTTTTTTTTCAAGCTTAGCACGCAAGAAAACACGATTTGAGACATAACAAGCGGTTGCAATTGCATCAGCCCAAAATTTCCTAGGAGTTTGATATTCATCAAGCATAGTCCTAGCCATCTCAACTAAGGTCCTGTTCTTTCTTTCTACGACACCATTTTGTTGTGGTACATAGGGTGAAGAGTATTGATGATCTATTCCATTTTCAGCACAAAAGTGATCAAAGGATTGGTTTTTAAATTCAGTTCCATTATCACTTCTAATTGCTTTTAATGATCCTGGGTGATCAATAGATAATCTAAGAAATAAAGTTCTAAAATGACTAAAAGCTTCATTCTTAGATGCCATAAAATAAACCCAAGAATATCTGGAATAATCATCAACAATCACAAGCACATACCATTTACCTCCGAAGGATTGAACATGTGTTGGACCTACTGTGTCAAGATGTAAAAGTTGTCCCGGTTCAGCTGTCATGGTCATTGTGAGAGGAGAATGTAAACCTGCAACAAACATAGCATGTCTACAAGAAGAGCACACGATATCATTGTCCTTTTTAAGCTTCGGCAGCCCATGTATGCGATCGAGAGCACTAACACGAGTGAGATGATCAAAGCCTATGTGACCAAGTCTACGATGCCAAAAATATAGATCCTTTGTATCATTAGCAACTAGACACCGATGCTTAGAAGTTGACAAATCAAAATCAGCTTTAAAAACTTTTCCAAACCTAGACATGTTAAACAAAAGCTCACCTTTTAAATCTACAACCTTGCAGCAATTTTTAGCAAAGCTAACCTCTAGATTTTCATCTAGCAATTGTGAAACCGAAAGCAAGTTGTATTTCAAATTTTTAATAAGTGCCACATCTTTCAATGTGTAGAGATTGTTTACTCTAACCGAACCTTTAGCAATTATGGGAGTAGAAGAGTTATCGGCGAAAGTAACATTTTCTACACGTGACACAAAAGAGAGAGAGAGAGGAGAATCATTCTTTGTTACCGGTCATGTGGCGTGAGCAACCTGAATCCACAATCCAAATGTTCTCCTTCCTCAAACGTGAAACCTACACAGCAGCACAATACGTCGATGACTCAATACTGGGGTTAGTTAAAAGACTTTTAGGAATCCAGTACTGAGTCACACAACGTCCAGCAGGAATAACACGCGAAAGCTGAGAAGGTACAGTAGGTTTATGAGCCAAACATCGAAAATTTTTGTTCCCAACTACTGACTTAGAAGATGTGTTATATGTAGCACAAAAAACAGTAGGTCCGAGAGCAAGTTTTTGACTCATTACAGCAGGTTGCAAGCTCCGAACATTCGGTCTAGCAGATTTTGCTTGGTTGTTATGTGATCTAGCAAGTATTCTTTGTTTCTTATCGTGTTTAGCTAGTCTATAACAAAAATCCATGACATGACCATCTCTACCACAATAGGTACAATGAAAAATAACCTTATTATCATGTCTAGATGAGCAAGCAACACGTTTATTAGAACCCGAATGGGACAGTACTCCTGCAGATTTGAAAATCACCTCTTTTTGTCTAGGAGCTATTTGAATCAAACCGCTTCCTAATGACTTTACAACTTTAGGTGGGTGTGCCTTAGCATGAGCATGAGAATTAAAACCTAAACCGGTTTTATCATTACAAGACTTGGAAGAATTCAGCAGCAAGTTTAGGTTCTTATTTGCATTAGAAAACCGATCTAGTGTCCTATGCATGTCATCAAGTTTATTGGACAGATCAAAGCAGTTTTCACATGAAGTTTTTCCTTTTAGTTTGCAATTTGAACAATATTTAACTTCATGCACACGTAAAGCATTATTCAAAATAGAAATCTCATTCATAGCATCATTTAGTTTCTTATTCAGATCATCACATGAAGAACAATGCAAATCAATTGTAGAACAACAAGCATCTTTCAAATTTTTATCATTAAGTGCAGCAAGCTCTTTGTTCTTTTCAATTTCAAGTTCAAGTTTATCAAGTGTAGATGCGTGTGCACTTCTTAAAGAGGATAATTGTTCATAAATTAAATCACATGAGGAACAAGAATCATCACTAGGAATCAAAGTTTTTAAACGATTAATTTCAGATTCTAGTGATTCAATTTTAACAGCATTGTTCCTAAGTTTTTTATCCTTTTTCTTTAATATAACAGTGGCACGAGAAATAGCATCACACATTTCTTCGCAAGTGGGACATACCTCTTCATCGTCGCTGTTGTGTTCTGCCTCCTCGGAGCTTGAACTTGACTTGCTCGCCATGCAGCACATATTTGCCATAGCTTCTTCATCTTCATCACTACCGGTGTCCACATCACTTGAGCCGAAATCTTGAAGTGCAGAGATCATACTATGCACTATGTTGCGCATTGATAAATCTTTCTTCTTCTTATTCTTTGCAAACGATTTCTTCGGCCTTGTTTGCTTTTCTTCACGTGAAGTCGGACCTGAAAGGTTAGGGCACTCCGTACGAAAATGTCCTGTCTTACCACATTCAAAACATCGTTGAGGTCCGGAGCTTCCTCTCCTTCTAGTTCTCACATTTTGCAATGCTTTTGAGAACCGAGTAGAGATGAGTGCAAGCTCCTCCTCTGGAAACTCTTCAATCTGTTCAAGGGTTAGAGAGGACAGCAAAGAGAGTGCACCACTAGATGATGATTGACTAGAACTAGACATGTCACGTTGCAAAACAAATGCAATAGACTTGTTGGGGTTTTTACGTGAGATGATGTCAATTTCATGAGTTTTCAATTTAGAATAAAGCACGTCTAAAGTAAGAGAACTCATGACAGTAGATTCACGAATAGATGTAACTTTCATCTCCCAAATTGACATATCTAATGCTCCTAACAATTGTCTAGCATTTTCAGCATCTGAAAAGTTAACATTGATACTACGCAAGTTGCTGACAATTTTATTAAAGCGAGCAAAAAGGTCGTCAATTAACTCACCGGGTTGCATCTCAAAACGCATGTATCTTTCTTGAACATATCTTGCCTTACCTCCTTGATCGTATTGGATCCTTCATGGTAGTCACAAAGAGATTTCCAAACATCATATGCAGATCGAAGGTGTGCAACACGGTCGAAGTCGCTTTGAGTCAATCCTTGGATGATCAAGTTGCGAGCGTTGTTGTTGTTGTCAACATCTCTCAGGTTCACAGCCGAACTTGATCGTTGGGTGGTACATCGAAGTTCCGGTAGACCTTTTCCCATATGGCGAAGCCTTGCGCCTGTATGTAGGCCTCCATCCGCGCCTTCCAAACCTGAAAATCGATGCCATTGAACACACAAGGTTTTGCGGAGTACTTCTCCATGATGGTTAGTCAAAACACGTGCAAATCACAAAGACTAGAGTACCTTGACTCTGATACCAATTGTAGGATCGAAGAGCACGTGAAAAGCTACCAGAGGGGGGGTGAATGGTAGATTAAAACTTTTCGCAGCGGAAACAACAGAAACTCCTCAGCAAAAAATCAATCGGTTAAAGAAACCGTGTGTGCAAGTGTTTTCAAACGTGTTCAATCGTGAAAAATCAAGTAGAGAGGTAGAGAATCAAGTCACGGATCTAATGCAACAAGAATCACTTGAAAACACGAAGTAAAACTTGAGATACGATCAAAACATTAAACGAAGATCAATCTGTTCTACCCGATATAAAACAGATCTGCAACGCCGCAAAGAAACTCGTGTATCTCAAAAACTACAGATCCGAAGCTCGTGAAAATTTCACAGATGATAGATAATTGAGTAGTGAAGACAACCCAAAAAGAATCACGTCAATCACTCGGCGAGAAAGACTTGACGAAAAACAAATCGGACGAACAAGGCACAAAAGCTCCTCGAAACTATGAACTTTATTCAATAGAAACACAAGAGGAACAGCCCAAAGTTCTCTACCCACGAGAGCTCTAGCCTCCCTTGCTTTTATAGCCAGCCCTCAGGCTATTCAATCCAATCTAGGACTCCTACTCCTAATTGGACTCGTATCCTAACTTACCATAACTGCTCAGGACTCTCCTATTCGCAGATAGAAGCAATCGTGAGACTTCCAAACACCTTAGGAACGTCCTAAACATTCCTAAAACAACTCAACTTCGTGCCTAGCACGAAATCCTATCATAACCAACTCAAATCTTCCATATTTGAGCCATATCCGACTCAGCCTCAGCCTGAGTACGCAATCCAGCCGGTTGGACCTTTCCGACCAATTCTTTACGTCCACTTCTCTTCATCACGCCTTGGAACAATGTTGCCACGTCCATGCACTCCTTGCACACATGCAAACACCTTCCAACGACGTACACGCGACCTTCATATGCACTGCCCTTGATCCAAACATGCTACGCGACCTCCCGATCAACTCAACCACAGCTCCTCCCGAACTTGGTTGTTGGAACCTCATCTCCTCCCTGAGACTAGTCCAAGGATCCCGTCACCAGCCATGTCTTGAACTCAAGCAACACCTGCACATGAATAAACAACCAATTCTTCCGAGCACAAGTCCTCGACTTGACTCACGTTAGTTTGAAAACCACAACACCTTACATGAGCACGTCACATAAGCATGTTGCAAACCATATCAAATGATAACAGCCATAACCACCAAAACACACCAAAAACTTAGCAAATTAATACTAAGCAAACCTTCCCATAAAGCAAGTTTGAAACATTGCGAGTTAAAAGCAAAAACAAGACGCTGCAGTTCTACGAGTTGAACTTCATGGGAGCTCCCTAAAAACAAGCTCCGGACCTCACAGAAGCTCTCCGGACCTTGCAGGAGCTCTCCAGACCTTGCCAACACTTGGCGGACCTAACAAAGAACTTGTCGGACCTTGCCACAGAAGAATATTTTGGCAATATTCAAAACTTTGAATGTTAATGCTAACGTTTATCCTAATTGACAATGTATTCAGCACACATAGGTCTCACATCTTGAATTTGATTCTTGAGTTCAACTAGCTCGTTGACGGGCATCCTATAGGGTCTCTTGGCTATGGGTGCAGTTCCGGGTACCAAATCAATGGCAAACTCAATGTCCCGGTCAGGTGGCATACCTGGAAGCTCTTCCAGGAACACGTCCGAAAACTCTCGAACCACCGGAATACTGTCCAGTGCTACTCCTTCAATGTGGTTCAGATTTGCTCCTTCAGTGGTTTGCTGGGCTGACTCAAACTCGACACGAATACCGTGCTCATTTGTCAACTGCACGCTCCTTTCAGCACAATGGATTACTCCATTGTGCTTGCTTAGCCAATCCATTCTGAGTATGATGTCAATCCCTTGGGAGTCCAAGACAATAAGGTTGGCAAGGAAGTCTACCCCCCTTATTTTAAGGCTTACTTTAGGACATACTATATTAGTCCTCATTTCTCCTCCGGGAGAATTAACTAACATAGCACATTCTAAGTGGAATACGGGTAGATGATGTTTGGCAACGTATTTGGATGATATGAAGGAATGCGATGCTCCAGAATCAAATAAGATGGTGGCTGGGTTGGAGTTGGCAAGGAACATACCAATTACGACGTCCTCAGCCTGTTGTGCTTCCTCAGCAGTGACATGGTTCACGTGGCCGCGAGCATAATTCTGCTGTCCATGGTTCCCTTGATTGTCTCCTCCGTTCGGTCGCGGGTTCTGCTTGGGCATGTTCCCTTGCTGTCCAGGGCCTCTCCTCGGGCACTGGTTCGCGAAGTGTCCTACTTCCCCGCATGCAAAGCATGCCCTTTTGCCTACGGCAGCAGGTACGTTGGGGCGGGGGTTTTGAACAGGGGCGCCATTGTTAGGTCGAGGCGCAGGAGGCATGGGCACACGAGGTGCTGGAGCAACGAGTTGTTGCTGTGGTGGCTGACCAGGGCGGTACGCAGCAGTGGTCGATCCATACTGTGGTGCAGGGGGCATGTACCTAGGTCGTACGTTGCTCCCTTGGGGCTGGTATGGCATCTTCCTCTTGCACTCTCGCTCGATCTCTCGGATCTTGTTCTCAACCACTATGGCCTTGTCAACCAGCTTCTGGAAGCTTACGTAGTCATTGTTGAAGAGCTGAACCTGGATCTCATTGTTCAACCCTCTCATGAATTGGTACTGCTTCCTCTAATCTGAGTTGACATCTTCGGGGGCATACCGGGACAGTTGTATGAACTTGTTGAGATACTCATTCACACTTTTCTGCCCTTGGCGGAGACCTTCGAACTCCTGCCTTTTGAGCATCATTACACCAGCAGGGATGTAGTAAGAATGGAAACTTTCCTTGAACTCAGTCCAAGTGATTGTCTCCGGGTTGGCATGAGCGTTGCTCAAGGCATCCCACCAGTCAGCAGCGGCTCCCGTAAGTTGGTGCGACACGAAGAGAACCTTCTCTCGGTCATTGCACTGAACAATGGCAAGCTTTTTCTCCATGGATTTTAACCAATCATCTGCCTCCATGGGATCACTAGCTTGAGCAAAGGTGGGTGCTCGAGTCCTCATGAACTCTCCCAACCTGTTATGAGCCGACGGTGGTGGTGGCGGCGGTGCCGGAACGGGGTTTTGGTTGGCCTGCAACTGACCCAAAGTTTGGATCATGGTTTGCATAAGCTGGTTTTGCATGGCCATCAACCTTTCCAGATGGTTTTCGCCAGCTCCTGGGTTAGCAGGAACTTCATCATGGTCATCCTCCTGGACGTTCCTTCGGCCGGCGTTTCCTCTCACCATCTGTGGGAGAGATCGAAATAGAATAGGGTGTTAGAAGGTTAGGTAGATTCCCTCCAACTATATGCATCAAGGTGAGTTGGACTATGTATATATTAGCCCATATGAGGATGTGAGCAAGTGCCGAGACATCTAACACCTCTTTCTTCTTACGTGTGGATATGGACAACATTTTGAGACGTCCCACAACTCACACTAAGCACACAATCACAAATAATCATCACAAAGGCCCACACAACTCCTATTCAAGGATGGTTTCCTATGTCAAGGTGTGTTTAAAGGCCAATCTAAGCTATTCACCCTAGGACGCTTGTGACTCCTATTTAGGGGTGTAACCCGTGGCTCTATTATCAACCTAAGGGTTTCTATCTAGTCGTGTAACCTACTGTCAACCCGTGGCTCTGATACCAATCTGTGGTGCCCTCAATTCTGTGGAAAACCACGGAACCGAGAACTAATGCATATGTGTGCCCAGGATGTTCATCACACATACACATATGTTCCACAAACTGAATTTAGATTTATATATTACCACGAATAACAGAGTTTATTACAATACCTCATGAGTCTTGGACTCACGCTCACAGCGGAAGTATTATTTCTATGCAGCGGAAGTCTTTATTCTAATGCGGAAGCAATTCAACTAATGCGGAAGCAAATCTAAGCAGAAGTGGCTCCATCTCTACTCCCTCCACAGGCAAGGTTGAGAACAGATCACACGCCATAATGCTCCACTTGGTCTTCATAGTAGGCTTCTCCTGCTGCTGATGATGAAGTAATAATGCAAGTTTGAGTACAATGATGTACTCAGCAAGTGCGGGAATAACACATGATATGCAGCTTATAACAAGGTAGGTATAAAAAGGCTTATTTGCAGAAAAGCAGATTTGTAAAACCATGATAAAACAACAACTTAACTTTAGATGAATGTAATCCCAACATGAATTAAATTACCAACATCCCTCCATCCCTTTTCGTGTTCCATCTGAACATTAACCAACCTTTATCCACACTCACGAATACCTCCTCGTATTCGCTACCATCTCACGAATACCTTCCCATATTCGCTACCATCTCGTCTCATAAAACATCCTCGTCTCATACCGAGACCAAACTCGTTGCCATGACTCAACAATCATGCAACCATCTTATCACCCGGACTCAACAGTCCTAAACCATAACCATGACCAAACCAATAACCATAACCAAAAACCTTCCCTTTAACCATCCCAACTAATCATGGCAGTTTAGCCAGGTGCTCGTGACCGTAAGCTCGGCTATCATGATAGTTTTATTAACTCTGCAGAGTTTGCACCTCTTTACCCACAAGTTTGTGATTTCGTCACCCGTTGGCGACTGTAGAACCTCCATTATACCAGTACACGACCGTCGGTGTATGGCCAAGAGATCACAAAATAGCCTTTACAAAGGGGTTACTAGATGTATGGACTCACTAAGGTTTCACCGGCAGGCTAGAATCTCCAATTCTCCCACCCACGGGCCCCCTCTTGTGCCATGCAGTTCCCAGGGCAGTCCTCACTCGACTCCCATTCCCCGCGCCTTCCACAGTCCATAACACTCTAGTAACTTACCTAATTACTCAGCTAAGCCGCACCCATACTTGGCCTTGTGGTGGCACTGTTATCCTGGCATGTGCATGCATGAACCGGTCCTTAGATCTACGGCAAGTAAACCACCATCTCATGCTACCTCATTCACAAACCCAATCTTGCCTAGATCTCCCTCCGATCCATATCCCTTATTAACATCAGTTTCTTATTATCAATACGAGTGCAGTTAGCTAGACACATCTATCTCGCTTCCTAATCCCATAGACTCAGCGAAGCATGAAACAAAAACCATACCCGACTCATAAACTTCCCAGGCAACAAGGGTGGTTTAACCAAAACTAGTAAACTCCTATAAAAAGGGTTTCCCATCATGTTTGACTCAGTACGCACACCTTTTTCGCAAAACAAAACAGTTTTACCCAAAACATAGGATCAATATGGTCAAGGAGCACTTGCCTTGTTCTTGCGGTTCCGGTTGTTCTTGAATCTCAAAACCTGGTTGTTGCAGTTCATCGTAGACAGCTCCCTGAGCTTGTCCTGCTAGGTAGGATCACGTGCATACAAGATTCACAGCAATCAATATCATGCACAAACCTTAAACTAGATGCGATGATGCATATGCAGGTTATCCTATGATTTTTATTAGATTGGTGTGTTCTTGCATGGCTTGCATGGACAGAGGTGTTCGGATCAAAGGTGGACGTGGCAATGACCTGGTCTTTAGACCAATCTGATCATCAATTGATCTGTCCACGAGAAGGCTTCTGTTCGAAAGGAATAAAAAAAACAGATGCAAGGGAAATACAATAATGCCGTAAGGTGGTGTCGGAGTCCTACCTTACGCCCTTCTGGGTTTTTTCGAGGTCCTCCTCAGACCGCTCGGTTCTCCTCCGATGATCTCCCTTGTTGCGCTTCGTCGATGGCTTTCTCGGTGAGTTAGGGCTAGGGCTCTAAGTCGTCGGCTCAGGAGTTGGAAAAGAAGTTTGTGATTTCGGCAAGGGGTTCTGGGTTCTATTTATAATCGGGAAGAGAAGAGTCCTAATCTGATTGTATCCCGAATAAGAGTCTTATTCAGATCATCGTTGGATCCTATCATCTTATCTTTAGTTGATTTGGTGCGGTAACGTTGTGGAATTCAGGTCGGTTTCCTTTACGTACCGGTATTCTTACTCGTACAGCTGCTCCAGAACTCGTTACCTTCGTGGTGATGAGCTCCGGAGGCTCCACGTATCCTTTCGGGGCCTGGTCTCTCCTTTTCCGCAGAGACGAGCTCCGGTTGTGCCACGTGTCAATCGACCGAGACCTCCCCCCTCCTTTGGAGGTGAGCTCCACGCACGCCACGTGTTGGCGCCGGTCTTTTCCTCTCTTCTTTCTTCAGGGACATGCCCCGAGGTCGACACGTGTCTAGTAGGGAACAGACCTCCCGGAGATAAGCTCCGGTGGCGACACGTGTCCGATAGATCCGGTCCTCTTGAAGGTGGGCTCCGAGATCGACACGTATCCCGCGCGACTGGTCCTCTGACTTCCGTGAGGACTAGCTCCGAGGATGACATGTGTCCTGCGGAAATGCCTTTGCTTCTTCCGTAGAGGCTAGCTCCGTGTCCAACACGTGCACCACAGGATCGGACCTCCCCCCTTTGCGGAGACGAGCCTCGAGACTGCCACGTAGCCAGCTTGGTGGCGGCCTCTCCCCACTTCGCAGGGATGAGCTCCGAACACGCCATGTGGCCAGCAGCCGTGGTGAGTTGTCTTCGGCGCTTTCTGAGAGCGGGATTCGGCTCTCATTGGCTATCCCTTTTGATTCTCTGTTCCTTCTTCTCTTAAAATGTTTCCTCTTCATAAAACATGAACATATGCTGACACCCGAGATGAGGGTGTCACACCTTCCACAGTCCATAACACTCTAGCAACTTACCTAATTACTCAGCTAAGCCGCACCCATACTTGGCCTTGTGGTGGCACTGTTATCCTGGCATGTGCATGCATGAACCGGTCCTTAGATCTATGGCAAGTACACCACCGTCTCATGCTACCTCATTCACAAACCCAGTCTTGCCTAGATCTCCCTCCGATCTATGTTCATTTAACATCATCAGTTTCTCATTATCATTACGAGTGCAGTTAGCTAGACACATCTATCTCGCTTCCCAATCCCATAGACTCAGCGAAGCATAAAGCAAAAACCATACCCGACTCATAAACTTCCCTGGTGACAAGGGTGGTTTAACCAAGGCTAATAAACTCCTCTAAAAGGGTTTCCCATCATGTTTGACTCAGTACGCACACCTTTTCGCAAAACAAAACAGTTTTACCCAAAACATAGGATCAATATGGTCAAGGAGCACTTGCCTTGTTCTTGCGATTCCGGTTGTTCTTGAATCCCAAAACCTTATTGTTGCAGCTCGTCGTAGACAGCTCCCTGAGCTTGTCCTGCTAGGTAGGATCACGTGCATACAAGATTCACAGCAATCAATATTATGCACAAACCTTAAACTAGATGCGATGATGCACATGCATGCTATCCTATGATTAATTTTATTAGATTGGTCTGTACGTGTTCTTGCATGGATTTATGATGAACAGGGGTGTTTGGATCAATGGTGGACATGGCGATGATCTTGTCTTTAGATCAACCTGACCATAAAATGATCTGTCCACGAGAAGGCTTCTGTTCGAAAAGGATCAAAGAACAGATGCAAAGAAACCACAACGATGTCGTAAGGTGGTATTGGAGATCTACCTTACGTTCTTCTCTGTCTCGAGGTCCTCATCAGATCGTTGGGCTTTCCTCCGGCATTCTTCCTTGCTGCACTCGGGCGATGGTCTACTCGGCGGGTTGGGACTTAGGGCTGTAAGTCGTCGGCTCAGGAGTTGGAAAAGAAGTTTGTGATTTCGGCAAGGGGTTCTGGGTTCTATTTATAATCGGGAAGAGAAGAGTCCTAATCTGATTGTATCCTGAATAAGAGTCTTATTCAGATCGTCGTTGGATCCTATCATCTTATCTTTAGTTGATTTGGTGCGGTAACGTTGTGGAATTCAGGTCGGTTTCCTTTACGTACCGGTATTCTTACGCGTAACAGACGCTCCAGAACTCGTTACCTCCGCGTGATGAGCTCCGGTTGTGCCGCGTGTCAAACGATTGAGACCTCCCTTTTCTTCGGAGGTGACTCCGTGCACGCCACGTGTCAAGTAGCGCCAGACCTTCCTTCCTTCTCATAGACGAGCTCCGAGGTTAACACGTGTCCAGCAGCGACGGACCTCCCGGAGATAAGCTCCGGTGGCGACACGTGTTCGATAGAACCGGACCTCTCGGAGTTAAGCTCTGAGATCGACACGTATCCCGCGTGACGGGTCCTCTGATTTCCGCGGTGACTAGCTCCGAAGGTGACATGTGTCCTGCGGAAATGCCTTTGCTTCTTCCGCAGAGGAAAGCTCCGAGAGCAACACGTGTCCCACAGGGTCGGACCTCTCCCCTTTTGCGGAGATGAGTCCCGAACCTGCCACGTAGGTATTTTAGCGGCGGACCTCTCCCCACCTCGCAGGGATGAGCTCCGAACACGCCACGTGGCCAGCGGCCGCGATAAGTTGTCTTCGGCGCTTTCTGAGAGCTGGATTCGGCTCTTATTGGCTATCCTTTTGATATTTTTCTCTGTTTCTACTTTTCTTAAAATGTTTCCTCTTCATAAAACATGAACATATGCTGACACCCGAGATGAGGGTGTCACAAATCTACCCCCCTTAAATTGAATCTCGCCCTCGAGATTCGTTAGTAGTAAATAGATGGGGAAATTCTGCCTTGATATCCTCTTCATGCTCCCATGTGGCTTCAGCTTCTGTGTGATGGCTCCATTGTACCTTGCACCATCGAATAACCTTGTTCCGGGTGACCCTTTCCTTTACGTCCAAGATTCGGACAGGGTGTTCTGCATAAGTCAGGTCCTTTTGAAGTTCAAGCTTTCCCATTGATACTTGTTCCTCTGGTACTCTCAAGCACTTCTTGAGCTGGGATACATGAAACACGTCATGTACGTCGGAGAGGTGGGTTGGGAGCTCTAGTTGATAGGCTACTTCTCTTCGCTTGTCCAAAATCTTAAATGGTCCGATGTAGAGAGGTGCTAGCTTGCCTTTGATGTTGAAACGTCGTTGGCCTCGGATAGGCGATACCTTAAGGTATACGAAGTCCCCTACTTCGAAAGTCAACTTCCTTCGCCTATTATCTGCATAGCCTTTCTGTCGTGACTGAGCAGCCTTTAAGTTCTCCCGTACCGTTTGGACTTGTTTTTCAGCTTCTTGTAGTACTTCGGGTCCAAACGCCTGGTTCTCTCCGGTCTCGTTCCAGAACAGTGGCGTTCTACACCGTCTACCATATAATGCTTCAAAAGGCAACATCTTCAAGCTAGCTTGATAGCTGTTGTTATAGGAGAACTCGGCATACGGTAAACTCCTATCCCAACTACGCCCACGTTTCAAGGCGCAAGCTCTCAACATGTCCTCCAGAATTTGGTTTGTCCTTTCGGTTTTCCCATCAGTTTGTGGGTGATAGGCGGAGCTAAAATCCAGTCGTGTACCCATGGCTTTCTGCAGCTTCCTCCAGAACCTAGAGGTAAACTGAGAACCTCGATCTGAGACATCCTCTTCGGGACTCCATGACGGCACACGATCTGTTCCATGTACAACTCGGCTAATTGTGCAACGTTGTAACTAGCCTTTACAGGGCAAAAATGGGCGGTTTTCGTCAATCGGTCCATGATAACCCATATGGAGTCATAACCCGACTGAGTACGTGGCAATCCGACGATGAAATCCATACTGATGTCCTCCCACTTCCATTCGGGTATCTTCAAGGGTTGCAACAATCCAGCGGGTCTTTGATGTTCGGCCTTCACCCGTTGGCATGTGTCGCATAGGGCAACGTATTCGGCTATATCCCTTTTCATACCATCCCACCAATAACAAGTTTTCAAGTCCTTGTACATTTTGGTGCTTCCGGGATGTATGGAGTAGGGCGAATCATGTGCCTCTCCCAATATTATGTCGCGAAGGTGTTTTATGTTAGGCACACAAATCCTTTTTCCTAGCCAAAGCGTACCCTTCTCATCCTCCTTGAAATCCCTCTCTATTCCTTGTCGGATTCTTTCCTTAATCACCTTGATCCCCTCATTGATTGCTTGGCCCTCTCTTATCCCTTGCTCCAATGAAGAGTGGATCCCCATTATTTCCATGTTGTTCAAGAATCCGAGGTGTAACCGTTCGAACTCCTTACGTAGTTTGGGTGGTAGCTCCCGAACCGTGAGTTGGTGACATGGTCCCTTTCTGCTTAATGCATCAGCTACCACATTGGCCCTCCCAGGGTGATAGTTGATTCCAACATCGTAATCCTTGATAAGCTCTAACCATCGATGTTGCCTCAAATTCAAATCCGTTTGGGTAAATATGTACTTGAGGCTTTTATGATCCGTATAGATCTCACATCGATGACCAAGGATATAATGTCTCCAAATCTTCAATGCATGCACCACTGCTGCTAACTCCAAGTCATGTGTAGGGTAATTAAGCTCGTGCTTCTTTAAATGCCGTGAGGCATAGGCTACCACTTGTCCTTCTTGCATGAGCACACATCCGAGCCCCTGTCTGGATGCGTCACAATATATGTGAAAGCTCTTGCTTACGTCTGGCAATACGAGAACTGGTGCTGTGGTTAGCCTTTTCTTGAGTTCCTCAAAACTTCCTTGGCAGGCTGGTGTCCATTGAAAGACCTTTCCCTTCATTAGCAACTCCGTCATAGGTTTTGCTATCTTAGAGAAGTCTTTAATGAAGCGTCGATAATATCCAGCCATCCCAAGAAAACTCCGAATATCCCTCACGCTCTGCGGTTGGTCCCACTTCAGAACATCTCTTACTTTTCCAGGATCAACCGGTACCCCTTCCTTGGAGATAATGTGGCCTAGGAAGGATATTTCCTTTAGCCAAAATTGACACTTGTTGAGCTTGGCATACAATTGATGTTCACGCAAGATCTGCAAGGTCAATTTCAGATGTTCTTCATGCTCCTCCTCACTCTTTGAATACACCATAATGTCGTCGATGAAAACCACGACGAACTTGTCCAAGTACTCCATGAAAACCTTGTTCATAAGGTACATGAAGTATGCGGGTGCATTTGTCAACCCAAAAGACATGACGGTATATTCATACGAACCATACCGTGTCCGAAAGGCTGTCTTGGGTATATCGGAGGGCTTAATCTTCAGCTGGAAGTATCTCGACCGAAGATCAATCTTGGAGAACACTCGGGCTCCTTTCATTTGGTCGAATAGGTCCTCTATACGGGGCATAGGGTATTTGTTCTTGATTGTTACCTCGTTGAGAGACCTATAATTCACGCACATCCTTTGCGTTCCATCTTTCTTGTCTACGAAGAGCACCGGAGCTCCCCATGGTGACGAGCTTGGATGGATAAAACCCTTCTCCAACTGTTCTTGAATTTGCTTCTTGAGTTCAACTAGCTCGTTGACGGGCATCCTATAGGGTCTCTTGGCTATGGGTGCAGTTCCGGGTACCAAATCTATGGCAAACTCAATGTCCCGGTCAGGTGGCATACCTGGAAGCTCTTCCGGGAATACGTCCGAAAATTCCTGAACCACTGGAATGCTGTCCAATGTTGCTCCTTCGACGTGGTTCAAATTTGCCCGTTTGGTTGTTTGCTGGGCTGACTCAAACTCGACACGAATACCGTGCTCGTTTGTCAATTGCACGCTCCTTTCAGCACATTGGATTACTACGTTGTGCTTGCTTAACCAATCCATCCCGAGTATGATGTCAATCCCTTGGGAGTCCAAGACAATAAGGTTGGCAAGGAAGTCTACCCCCCTTATTTTAAGGCTTACTTTAGGACATACTATATTAGTCCTCATTTCTCCTCCGGGAGAATTAACTAACATAGAACATTCTAAGTGGGATACGGGTCGATGATGTTTGGCAACATATTTGGATGATATGAAGGAATGCAATGCTCCAGAATCAAATAAATGGCGGCTGGGTTGGAGTTGGCAAGGAACATACCAATTGCGACGTCCTCAGCCTGTTGTGTCTCCTCGGTAGTGACATGGTTCACGTGGCCACGAGCATAGTTCTGTTGTCCATGGTTTCCTTGATTGTTCCCTCCGTTCGGTCGCTGGTTCTGGTTAGGCACGTTACCTTGCTGTCCAGGGCCCCTCCTCGGGCACTGGTTCGCGAAGTGGCCTACTTCCCCGCATGCAAAGCATGCCCTGTTGCCTACGGCAGCAGGTACGTTGGGGCGGGGGTTTTGAACAGGGGCGCCATTGTTAGGTCGGGGCCGCAGGAGGCATGGGCACGCGAGGTGCTGGAGCAACGAGTTGTTGCTGTGGTGGCTGACCAGGGCGGTATGCAGGAGTGGTCGATCCATACTGCGGTGCTGCCGGAGGCATGTACCGAGGTCGTACGTTGCTCCCTTGGGGCTGGTATGGCATCTTCCTCTTGCACTCTCGCTCAATCTCTCGGATCTTGTTTCCAACCAATATGGCCTTGTCAACCAGCTTCTGGAAGCTTACGTAGTCATTGTTGAGGAGCTGAACCTGGATCTCATTGTTCAACCCTCTCATGAACTGGTACTGCTTCCTCTGGTCTAAGTTGACATCTTCGGGGGCATACCGGGACAGTTGTATGAACTTGTTGAGATACTCATTCACACTTTTCTGTCCTTCGCGGAGATCTTCGAACTCCTGCCTTTTGAGCATCATCAGCAGGGATGTAGTGAGAGCGGAAACTTTCCTAGAACTCAGTCCAAGTGATTGTCTCCGGGTTGGCATGAGCATTGCTCAGGGCATCCCACCAGTCAGCAGCGGCTTCCATAAGTTGGTGCGACGCGAAGAGAACCTTCTCTCGGTCGTTGCACTGAACAATGGCAAGCTTTTTCTCCATGGATTTTAACCAATCATCGGCCTCCATGGGATCACTAGCTTGAGCAAAGGTGGGTGGTCGAGTCCTCATGAACTCTCCCAACCTGTTATGAGCCGGCGGTGGTGCCGGAACGGGGTTTTGGTTGGCCTGCAACTGACCCAAAGTTTGGATCATGGTTTGCATAAGCTGGTTTTGCATGGCCATCAACCTTTCCAGATGGTTTTCGCCAGCTCCCGGGTTAGCAGGAACTTCATCATGGTCATCCTCCTAGACGTTCCTTCGGCCGGCGTTTCCTCTCACCATCTGTGAGAGAGATCGAAATAGAATAGAATGTTAGAAGGTTAGGTAGATTCCCTCAACTATATGCATCAAGGTGAGTTGGACTATGTATATATTAGCCCATATGAGGATGTGAGCAAGTGCCGAGACATCTCACACCTCTTTCTACTTACGTGTGGATATGGACAACGTTTTGAGACGTCCCACAACTCACACTAAGCACACAATCACAAATAATCACCACAAGGGCTCACACAACTCCTATTCAAGGATGGTTCCCTATGCCAAGGTGGTTTCAAGGCCAATCTAAGCGTCCTAGGGTGCTTCCTTTGGTCAGCGTGGCTTAGCTACCAATCTGTGTCAAATCTGTGACCCCTAATTAAGGGTGTAACCCACTGTTAACCCGTGGTTCTAATGTCAATCTAAAGTTCCTATCTGGGCGTGTAATCTACTATCAACCCGTGGCTCTGATACCAATCTGTGACGCCCTCAATTCTGTGAAAAAAACCACGGAAACGAGAACTAATGCATATGTGCGCCCAGGATGTTCATCACACATACACATTATTTCCACAAACTGAATTCAGAATATATATATAACCATGAATAGCAGAGTTTATTACAATGTCTCATGAGTCTTGGACTCATGCTCACAGCGGAAGTCTTGTTTCTAATGCGGAAGCGATTTATCTAATGCGGAAGCAAATATAAGCCGAAGTGACTCCATCTCTACTCCCTCCACAGGCAAGGTTGAGAATAGATCACACGCCTTAATGCCCCACTTGGTCTTCATAGTAGGCTTCTCCTGCTGCTGATGATGAAATAATAATGCAAGGTTGAGTACAATGATGTACTCAGCAAGTGCGGGAAAACACATGATATGCAGCTCATAACAAGGTAGGTATAAAAAGGATTATTTGTAGGAAAGCAAATTTATAAAATCATGATAAAACAGCAACTTAACTTTAAATGAATGTAATCCCAACATGAATTAAATTATCAACGTACCTCCATCCCTTTCCGTGTTCCACCCGAACATTAACCAACCTTTATTCATACTCACGAAAACCTCCTCGTATTCGCCACCATCTCATGAATACCTTCCCGTATTCGCTACCATCTCATCTCATAAAACAACTTCTCCTCGCACCGAGACAAATCTCATGTCATGACTCAACAGTCATGCAATCATCCCATCACCCGGACTCAACAGTCCCAACAACCAAACCATAAACAAACTCATTAACCATAACCAAGAACCTTCCCAATAACCATCCCAACTAATCATGGCAGTTTAGCCAGGTGCTTGTGTCCGTAAGCCCGGCTGTCATGATAGTTATAATAACTCTGCAGAGTTTGCACCTCTTTACCCACAAGTTTGTGATTTCGTCACCCGTCGGCGACTGCAGAACCTCCATTATACCAGTACACAATCGTCAGTGTATGGTAAAGAGATCACAAAATAGCCTTTACAAAGGGGTTACTAGATGTATGGACTCACTAAGGTTTCACCGGCAGGCTAGAATCTCCAATTCTCCCACCCACGGGCCCCCTCTTGTGCCATGCAGTTCCCAGGGCAGTCCTCACTCGACTCCCATTCCCCGCACCTTCCACAGTCCATAACACTCTAGCAACTTACCTAATTACTCAGCTAAGCCGCACCCATACTTGGCCTTGTGGTGGCACTGTTATCCTTGCATGTGCATGCATGAACCGGTCCTTAGATCTATGGCAAGTACACCACCGTCTCATGCTACCTCATTCACAAACCCAGTCTTTCCTAGATCTCCCTCCGATCCATGTTCATTTAACATCATCAGTTTCTCATTATCATTACGAGTGCAGTTAGCTAGACACATCTATCTCGCTTCCCAATCCCATAGACTCAGCGAAGCATAAAGCAAAAACCATACCCGACTCATAAACTTCCCTGGCGTCAAGGGTGGTTTAACCAAGGCTAATAAACTCCTATAAAAGGGTTTCCCATCATATTTGACTCAGTACGCACACCTTTTCGCAAAACAAAACAGTTTTACCCAAAACATAGGATCAATATGGTCAAGGAGCACTTGCCTTGTTCTTGCGATTCCGGTTGTTCTTGAATCCAAAAACCTTGTTGTTGCAGCTCGTCGTAGACAGCTCCCTGAGCTTGTCCTGCTAGGTAGGATCACGTGCATACAAGATTCACAGCAATCAATATCATGCACAAACCTTAAACTAGATGCGATGATGCACATGCATGCTATCCTATGATTAATTTTATTAGATTGGTCTATACGTGTTCTCGCATGGCTTGCATGGATTTATGATGAACAGGTGTGTTTGGATCAATGGTGGACATGGCGATGATCTTGTCTTTAGATCAACCTGACCATCAAATAATCTGTCCACGAGAAGGCTTCTGTTTGAAAAGGATCAAAGAACAGATGCAAAGAAACCACAACGATGTCGTAAGGCGGTATTGGAGATATACCTTACGTTCTTCTCCGTCTCGAGGTCCTCCTCAGATTGTTGGGCTTTCCTCTGGCGTTCTTCCTTGCTGCACTCGGGCGATGGTCTACTCGGCGGGTTAGGACTTATGGCTCTAAGTCATCGACTCAGGAGTTGGAAAAGAAGTTTGTGATTTCGGCCAGGGGTTCTTGGTTCTATTTATAATCGGGAAGAGAAGAGTCCTAATCTGATTGTATCCCGAATAAGAGTCTTATTCAGATCGTCGTTGGATCCTATCATCTTATCTTTAGTTGATATTGGTGCGGTAACGTTGTGGAATTCAGGTCGGTTTCCTTTACGTACCGGTATGCTTACACGTAACAGCCGCTCCAGAACTCGTTACCTCCGTGGTGATGAGCTCCGGTTGTGCCGCATGTCAAACGATCGAGACCTGTCTTTTCTTCGGAGGTGACTCCGCGCACGCCACGTGTCAAGTAGCGCCAGACCTTCCTTCCTTCTCAGAGACGAGCTCCGAGGTTAACACGTGTCCAGCAGCGACGGACCTCCCGGAGATAAGCTCCGGTGGCGACACGTGTTCGATAGAACCGGACCTCTCGGAGTTGAGCTCCGAGATCGACACGTATCCCGCGCGACGGTTCCTCTGATTTACGCGGTGACTAGCTCTGAAGGTGACATGTGTCCTGCGGAAATGCCTTTTGTCGGTACGTGAGATATGGGGTACCCCCGCGCACAGGGGAAAATGCCTAAGGAACTCGCCCTTCTCTACAGGGAGAGCTCCGAAGGCGCCACGCGTCCGGCGGGGCTGGACCTCCCTCTCCTCAGAGGAGAGCTCCGGGCCCGCCACGTGGCATACAGAAGCCGGACCTCCCCCTACGCGGGAGAGAGGTCCGTAGGCTCCACGTGCCCCGCAGGCCGGACCCTTCTCTCCTCAGAGAAGGGCTCCGGGCTCGCCACGTGGCCAGAAGAACGGTGCTGCCTGCCCCCGAGAGATAGGCAGCGGGCGTAAAGACGCCCCATACCTTGCCCGTACAAGGTATTCAAGGCCCGCGTCTTCCCAAGACGCGGAGACGCGGAGCACGCTTCTGTCAGGTGCCGTTGCGCCCAGTCGCATCACAGACTGGCGCGCGGGTGTCAGAACCTGCCAGCCAATAAACTCCGCGACAAGACATCCCATGCCGCCTGCGCCGTCATCAACCACTACGACTGGCATGTGGCATGGGCAGGGCGGCAAGATGAAGACTCAGAAGCCTTCAACTACCGGCATAACTGCAGATACGGTAGATAATAGACAATCTTCCTGGGACCACCTGTCGGGTCCCGGCTCCCCTTGTAAGCCGCCCGAGTCTTGGACTATAAAAGGCTCGGGTAGACGACGATAGCAAGGGTTCGCACTTTGCAACTCATAGGCTAGCCATACACTCTCAAGCTGTAACTCACCCCCAAGCTCAGGACTCCGGCCCTGAGCAGCAAGCAATACAGCGAGCTCCATAGCTCGCCGTGGACGTAGGGTTTTACGCTCCGGCGGCCTGAACCACGTAAAACTCACCGTGTCAAGCTCTTACTAACTCGTCCATCTGTGCAAGCTCTCCGCTAGGAACTAGCCCCACCGAAAAAAGAACCTCCGCGGGCTGCCCAGTGCAGGCCCGGGGGAAGTGTCGACAAAACACTTCGACATTTGGCGTGCCAGGTAGGGGGCTTTCCTCTTAGCGCGACGAGTTTCCGCCGACGAAGATGACCAAGCTTCCTTCAGCGGCAAACTCTCCCCCTCCGCGTTCACGGTGAACCGTGACCACTGGGGAGTACATGTCGACACACTTGGGACGGAGTGTGTCGGCACAAGCTGGTAGCCAACAGCCGACTCCGGCAAAGCCAACTCCGGCGATGCAGGCTCCGACCAGTGTGAGATCTTCTGCAGCGCTGAGCGTACACCATGGAGGTGCGCTAGCTGCAGCAAGAGTGCTACTGCACAACCCACCTGCTGGGGATGCGCCCCATTCAGCGACCCAACAGTGGGTCCGCGAAGTGGACCGCCTCGTCGTCGCCGCCACGAACCCTCGGTTTCGGCGAGTGCGACGCCCCGGTCAACCGGCTGTGTCGCTGACGCGCACGCCAACGGTTGACGGGCAAACGGCGGATTCCAGCTCCTCCAGGCTCCCGTCGACGGATCTGAGAAGGGAGCTGGAACGGTGCCACTTGGGCCGGGATGCCCGAGTGTACCTCGAGCGACGCCGAGAAAGGCGCCGCAACCATGAGGCTGGCGACAGCATGACGTCGGCCTCGACACAACCTGGAGGGCAGGTCTTCGCCACGCGAGCCCTGCCTCAGGCATATGCCGCGCAACATATGCCACAACCATATGCGCCGCAAGCAGCGCCCCCGGTCTATGGTGCAGCCTTGCCCATGCCGGGATACGCGGTGCCAAGTGCGAACCAAGCGTTCGCAGCGCCAATACCTGCAGCAGCAGGTGCAGGATGTGCGGCCCTTGCACCCCACCTTCGCTTCGCAAGGTGGCCGTGCAAGTTCCGGCCGCACCTGCCCGAGAAGTACGACGGTAGCGTCAACCCGGCGGAGTTCCTCCAGATCTACTCCACCGCCGTACTTGCCGCAGGAGGGGATGAGGCTGTCATGGACAACTACTTCCCCGTCGCCTTGACCGGCCCAGCTCGCTCTTGGCTCATGAATCTACCTCAGGGGTCCATAACTTCCTGGGGAGAGCTCTACCGACAGTTCGTCGCCAACTTCGGCAGCTCCTACACCCGTCCCGGCACGGAGCTTGACCTCCACGCCATCAAGCAACAGCCTGGGGAGTCGCTGCGCTCTTTCATCCAGCGGTTCTCCCAGGTACGCAACACCATCCCGCATATTCAAAGTGCTTCTGTGGTGGTGGCGTTCCGTCAGGGTGTCCGGGACGAGAAAATGCTTGAGAAGCTCGCGACCAGAGAGGTCCGCAACGTCTCTGAGCTCTTCAGTCTGGCGGACAAGTGCGCCAGAGCAGCTGAAGGGCAAAACTGGCACTCTCTGCCGACCTCCGAGCCAGGTGGACAGCCCGGGTCCAGCGCTGCTGCCTATGGGGGTGGCAAGAAGGCCAAGAACCGAGGGAGTGGCAGGATGAAGTCACCGTTCACGGTTCCCGTCGCCGCAGCTGCGATGACTAGTGGAGCTCGGGGGCCGTGCCCCGACAAAAGGCAGCGGCAGTCACCGGCCCCAGACAGTGACCAGGGCGGGCTATGCCCCGTGCATGGCGCTGGCAACCATACTGCTGCCGAGTGTTGGGATATCCAGAGGCTCGCAGAGCGCTTCCGCAAAGGAAGACAACAGAGAGCTGAAGCACCGTCATACCCTCAGAGGGATGGCAAACAGAAGGTCGATGCCCCAGTCACCGCCGCCCATCAGGTGGGGTTCCAGGAGCCTCAGCGTGTCATAAAGACAGTGCATAACGGTGAGGACTCCAGTTCCGACGATGACGGGCCAGGGCGGTAGCCAACTGCGGCACGCCTCCGTGCCTCGGACATACCTCCCGGGGGCCGCCCAAGGTCTGTCAACCCCTTGAAGGCCTTGCCAGAAGGGGAAGACGCCTTAGGTCATCCAAGATGAGCCCGGGTCCACCTACCCCTTGAAGGCCTTAGCCAGAAGGGGAGAACTCCCCAGGGGCCCCCAGGAGAAGCCATGCAGGACCTGATCCAGCGTGAAGATAACAACCTCGTCGACAAGACTCGGCTGCAGGTAACACCCCACGACGCGCGGTCTCGGCTGATGCTCTAAGCACTACCGCCAAAGAACCGAACGCGCCAGGGGCCTGCAGGAGGGCAACCTGGAGAAGCGGCACGCTCTATTCCAAGAAGGACCCATAAGCTCTCCCCCAGCAGGGAAGGTCCCTTCCGAATCATGAAAGCTGCCGCCCCAGGTACACATGCCTTTCAACCGAGAGTGGGATCTGTTCCCAAAAATCCTTGCCATGAAGCAACACTGTAAGTCCTACTTCCCGAGCATCAGTAGAACAGGGTTATTCCCTTCTGTAATGGATCCCATAGAATTTAGGAACAGAGCTTGGGGCAGCTAAGTCTCAAGGGACGGTACAGAACTACGTCCAGTTTAGCCTGGTTCTGACCCTAGGCGCGTAGAGTCTTGCTTCCCTTGTAGACGAGGCGGAATATTGCCTCCATGTACAGCCAGAATTCCATCTGTGGGCACGAATACAGAGACCTGTTCTACTTAGCTCTCTCTCATGCGCTCATTTAAATTATGCATTAATTTTTATGATCGCACTATCTTTGTATGTTCATCGTACATCTAGCTCCCCCTCTCCTGCGCTCATCCATAGTCGGCATTCGCTATCCTACCAAAGGCGGCTGCGCTTGAGGCACCTGCCGATGGCCGAGTGAGTCTCTCGGGCCTCCCCCAGTCAGGTGTTGCGGTGCCAGTTGGTTACCTCCAGGAAAGGCCTGCATTGTCATGGGGGGTCCAGGGTGCATATCCAGCTTAGCAGGCCATGAGCCCAAGCATGCGCATCCTGCCCTCCGGAGGTACAGGGGAGTACAACCGCTTTGCCTGGTCATGAACCCAAAGCACGTGCACTCTGCTTCCCCAGCGCATGGCTCGGTACTAGGGATCGGACGGCCGTACCCGGACCTCGGAGGGAGCCAGAGCTCCGGCGCCTCGTGCACAGAATTGCCCAAGTCCCGTATAACGGATCAGGATCGTAAGACGGATAAGACTAGGAGACGGGAGGGGAGGACCCCCCGAGGAGAATTACGTTTCCTCTGCCTGTGTGCAGGACCTCCAGGTTACGGCAACAGGGACTGCATGAAGCGGGGGGAAAGGAGCTACCAACTACTCCGGCCTAGGACTGGAAGGACCGGGACCTGCCCCTCCAGCAGGGGCGGTACCCGAGGGCCCCACGTGTCCAATGGGCCCGGAGCTCTGAGGAGGGCTCCGGGCTCGCCACATGGCAGGCGGAAACCGGACCTCCCCCTGTGGGAGGGCTCCGAAAGCCCTACGTGTCCAGCATGGCCGGAGCTCCCGCCTCTTAAGGAGGGGCTCCGGACCCACCACGTGGCAGGTAGATTTGGAGCTCCCCATGGGGCGAGATCCGGAGACCCCCGGGGGCCCCTAACACGGTTAGGACCCGGGGAAGGTGTCTATGCGGGGCTCCGAGATTGGAGATGGCCTCTGAGTACCTTGCGGAGCTAAGGACTCAGTCAGGCAAAGCCAAGAAGGAGAGAAAAAGCATCACAGACACAGATATCTAAAAGAGTCGAACTAAGCGAGGCTCCATGAGGTGGACTACAGACTCGATAAAAAGGGAGAAGCAAGTCCTAAGGACCTCCCGGCTCACGCCGGAACCTTGCAGCTACAAGGGCGGCCACATCCTCGACTTCTGCCCTGGCAGCTTGCTCCCGCTCTGTGGCTGGGCCCTCTCTCGCTGGTTCTAGCGAGAAAGAGGGGTCACGGCTCTTAAAGCATGCGAGCACATGTGAGGCGACCTCTAAGGCTAGGCCGCGTCCCTCGGCCTCAAGCTCACTGGCGACCACCGAGTCTAGCCTGTCCAGTTTGGCACCGATCGACTCCAGCGCGGGGATCACCTCCAACGCAGGGGCCGCGTCCCTCACCAGACTGAAGCCAAGAGGGATCAGGGTGGACCCCGCTTGATCCACGAAGCTCGAGACCGCAAGAGCCTCGGAGGACCGCAAGGCCGAAAGCTCCTCCACCTCGCGGCGGGCCGCCTGCAGAGCCTCCAGGTTCCTCTCGGAGAATTCCTTCTCCTTGGCCGACAGGGAGCTCTCCCGAAGATGGAGAGTCTTGGCGAGCCGCTCCAACTCAGCAGCCTTGAAGTCGGCAGTCAACTCCCGGTCCAAGACCGCCCGGCGATCATGGGAGACCTGTTCCTCGCTCAAGTCGAGGTCTGCCTTCAGGATC
The DNA here is from genome assembly GCA_030760725.1 of Neostapfia colusana. Taxonomy (NCBI): domain Eukaryota; kingdom Viridiplantae; phylum Streptophyta; class Magnoliopsida; order Poales; family Poaceae; genus Neostapfia; species Neostapfia colusana. The sequence goes on from JASWHV010000011.1 coordinate 81,256,151, forward strand.
TCCAGCTCCTCGATCCGAGCTCAGAGGTCATCCTCGCCCGCCGCCAGCTGCGCGGCGACCCTCTCCACCTCAGCTGCCGTGGAACGCTCCCGTTCCTCAACGGCGAGTTCACGGTGCTCCAACTGCTGCCGTATCTCCACAGCAGCAGAGAGGCTCTCCTCGGCCCGGGCGTGTGCCTCCAGGGCCTCCCTGTTGATCCGCCGCGATTGGGTGTCCATGCGGTCTACAGCCCGCTTCATCCGGTCGAGGAGCACTTCCCTGAAGTCGAGCAACTCCCGCCTGGAGTCGAGCTCGCTCTTAACCTTCACGGTCCTCTCCTGCAAAAGGTTCCCCCAGGCGAGGAGGCGATCCCGTTCAACCGTATACTCCTCCTGCTCGCGACCTAGTGCAGCCAAGACCTGCTGAATGCTCGTCTCGGCAAGCGTGAAGGCATCCGCCAGGGGCAATGGAGCAACAGAGGCCGGGACAGTCCCCCCGACCTCCTCCATTACCTCGTCCTCAAGAGGAGTCGACGCACCAGCAACCGAGACAAGACACCAATCAGGAGAAGCTGGCGCCGAAGCTCTGGCAGCCGGACCTGCCGGGCTCTCTTCAACTTCCGGCTCCTTGACCTGTGGAGGGGGGCGAGCCGAGGAAGGTGGCGCTGGAGTAAAGGCCGGGCAGCCTGGTGCAGGGTCGACCTGCGCTGGCTTGGGGGCCGCGGTGGCCGTCTCGGCAGGAAGAGACAACGCCGCCGCGGAGTCCGGGCACACCGGAACAGGAGAAGTTCGCGCTGGCCTGGGGGCCGCGGCAGTTGCCCCAGGCTCCGAGCGTAACGGCACTGACTCCCCGCAAGTCGGGGATGGCCGGGAAGCACGGACACTCCAGCGGGCTCTGAACCCCGACTTTCGAGCTGGCGTAGGACTCCCAGAGCCCGCTACCGTCACTGACGGCCGCTCCGCAGTCGCTTGGACTGGCGGAACAGAGGACGCCCCAGAAGCTTCCCACAACGCATCAGCCCGGGGCCTCTTTGAGTCACCACCGGAGGGAGTGCCAGGCACCCCAGATTCCCGACTTGGCACAGACGCCGCCGCTGGAGGAGATCGAGCGCGCTTCTTCTCTGGTGGCGGGTTGGAGGCCATGGCGAGGGAGAACTCAAGGGCAAGGGAGCAAAAGCACAAGAGTCCGAGAAGAAACGCAGAGAAGTGTGAAGGGAAGCCGCAATGAGGGTAAGATCCCCTCTAAAAACTTCCCGGGTGCAATTCCAAGCGATTCAGAACTCTTCCAATACACTGCATCGGCAACTGCTTCGGCTCCTAGACCGAATGCCGATGACAGGTGGGCCCAAGCCGCTCGACCGGAGTGGTGGGCCAAGGAGTCAGTCTCCTAAGAAGACAAGCCGGCAAGGCTCTTCGGCGGTTCCCGAAGAAAGCGCCGCATCATGCAGAAGTGGCAGCCTTGGGAACCGCCGCAGTAAAGGTAACCATCAAGTGGGCTCACGCTCCCACGATCCCAGGCGACTGTTCGTGCTCCGACAGCGGTCAATACGGGACTTAGAGAAAGTGCGCGGATCGGAAGAGACGGAGGTCCCACCTCGGGCTCGCTATCTCCCCCGAGATGGGCCCGGGGGCCACTGTCGGTACCTGAGATATGGGGTACCCCCGCGCACAGGGGAAAATGCCTAAGGAACTCGCCCTTCTCCGCAGGGAGAGCTCCGAAGGCCCCACGCGTCCGCTGGGGCTGGACCTCCCTCTCCTCAGAGGAGAGCTCCGGGCCCGCCACGTGGCATACAGAAGCCGGACCTCCCCCTCCGCGGGAGAGAGGTCCGGAGGCTCCACGTGCCCCGCAGGCCGGACCCTTCTCTCCTCAGAGAAGGGCTCCGGGCTCGCCACGTGGCCAGAAGAACGGTGCTGCCTGCCCCCGAGAGATAGGCAGCGGGCATAAAGATGCCCCATACCTTGCCCGTACAAGGTATTCAAGGCCCGCGTCTTCCCAAGATGCGGAGACGCGGAGCACGCTTCTGTCAGGTGCCATTGCGCCCAGTCACATCACAGACTGGCGCGCGGTGTCAGAACCTGCCAGCCAATAAACTCCGCGACAAGACATCCCATGCCGCCTGCGCCGTCATCAACCACTACGACTGGCATGCGGCATGGGCAGGGCGGCAAGATGAAGACTCAGAAGCCTTCAACTACCGGCATAACTGCAGATACGGTAGATAATAGACAATCTTCCCGGGACCACCTGTCGGGTCCCGGCTCCCCTTCTAAGCCACCCGAGTCTTGGACTATAAAAGGCTCGGGTAGGCGACGATAGCAAGGGTTCGCACTTTGCAACTCATACGCTAGCCATACACTCTCAAGCTGTAACTCACCCCCAAGCTCAGGACTCCGGCCCTGAGCAGCAAGCAATACAGCGAGCTCCATAGCTCGCCGTGGACGTAGGGTTTTACGCTCCGGCGGCCTGAACCACGTAAAACTCACCGTGTCAAGCTCTTACTAACTCGTCCATCTGCGCAAGCTCTCCGCTAGGAACTAGCCTCACCGAAAAAAGAACCTCCATGGGCTGCCCAGTGCAGGCCCGGGGGAAGTGTCGACAGAACACTTCGACACCTTTGCTTCTTCCGCAGAGGAAAGCTCCGAGAGCAACACGTGTCCCACAGGGTCGGACCTCTCCCCTTTTGCGGAGATGAGTACCAAACCTGCCACGTAGCTATTTTAGCGGCGGACCTCTCCCCACCTCGCAGGGACGAGCTCCGAACAAGCCACGTGGCCAACGGCCGCGGTAAGTTGTCTTCGGTGCTTTCTGAGAGCTGGAGTCGGCTCTTATTGGCTATCCTTTTGATATTTTTCTCTGTTCCTACTTTTCTTAAAATGTTTCCTCTTCATAAAACATGAACATATGCTGACACCCGAGATGAGGGTGTCACAAAGGTACAGTGGAGCCATCACACGGAAGCCGAAACTCATGGGAGCGTGAGGAAGACCTCAAGGCAGAATTCCCTCATCTATTCTCTACTCTATTGAATCTCGAGGGTGAGATTCAGTATAAGGGGGGGTAGGTTTGTAACACCCTCAAATTCATTTCATTGCATTGCATCATTTTTCATCGAGAAATATTTTAAAAGAAGTAGAAATGGAGAAAGAATCATAAAAATGGTGGGGGATAGGAAAAGATAGCTGAAATGAGCCAATTCCAATTTGTCGAAGTGCGTTGTCGACACTTTCCCCGGCAGCGCAGGACACGTGGCGCCCGCTGTGATGCCCCTGTTCCGAAAACCTCGGAACCGAGCTGATGCATATGTGTGTCCAGGATGTTCATCACACATACACATGTAATCCACAAACTGAATTCAGAATAAAACCACGAATAATAGGGTTTTATTACATTGTCTCATGAATCTCTAATTCATTCTAGCAGTGGAAGTCTCTAACATATTCTAGCAGCGGAAGTCTCTAACTTATTCTAGCAGCGGAAGTCTCTAACGATAGACTAAGCATCTAAACATGGCAGCAGCAGCTCCATCTTCAACTCCATCCCCACAGGCAAGTTGACGGTAGTTCGCACGCCTAATACTCCACATGATCTTCGAAGTATTCTTCTCCTGTTGCTGATGATTAAGTAATAATGCAAGGTTGAGTACATGACGTACTCAGCAAGTGCAGGAAAATATGATATGTAGCTTCCAACAAGGGAGGTATAAAAAGGCTCATTGCAAGAAGCAAGGTTTATTTCACAAAACATGATAAAAACAACAACTATCTTTAAGTGAATTTAATCCCAACATTTATCCAATTAAAACATCAACATACCTCCATCATATTCCACAACCTTTCATGTCGCATCCAGCCATTTATCTTTCTCAGCTTTTTCTCATGCTCATGAATACCATCTCGTATTCATTACCATCTCAACTCATATACAATTCCGTCTCATAACCGAGACCAGAGCTCATTATCACGACTCAATAGTCTAATTCTCATTACCAAGACTCAACAGTCCCGAAACCAAAAACAAAGACCATCCATGACCAAAGCCATAACCAAACCAAATACCATCCCAATCACCATCCGAATAACCATCCCATCTAATCATGTGAGTTGTCCAGGCGCTTGTGACCATAAGCACAACTATCATGATGGTTTTACACTCTTAAGAGGTGGCACCACTTTACCCACAAGTTTGTGATTTCGTCACCCGTCGGTGACTGCAGAACCTCCATTATACCAGTACACAACCGTCAGTGTATGGCCAAGATATCACAAAATAGCCTTTACAAAGGGGTTACTAGATGTATGGACTCACTAAGGTTTCACCAGCAGGCTTGAATCACCATTCTCCCACCTATGGGCCCCCTCTTGTGCCATGCAGTTCCCAGGGCAGTCCTCTCTCGACTCCCATTCCCCGCGCCTTCCACGGTCCATAACAATCTAGCAACTTACCTAATTAGTCAGCTATGCCACAACCATATTTGGCCTTGTGGTGGCACTGTATTCCTGGCATGTGCTGGCATGAACCGGTCCTTAGATCTACGGCAAGTAAACCACCATCTCATTCTACCACTTCCACGAACCAAGCTTGCCTAGATCTCCCCCGATTCATGTTCACCATCAAGTTCTTATTAACATTGTTCATATGACTGTAGTAGCTAGACACAGTCTATCTCGCTTCCCATATCCCGTGGACTCAGCGAAGCAAAAGCAAAACGACCATACCCGACTCTTCAACTTTCCCGGCGACAAGGGTGGTTAACAAAACTAGTAAATTCCTATAAAAGGGTTTCCTATCAAGTTGACTCAAGCAAACATGTTTCCGCAAGCAAAACAGTTTCCAAAACATGGGGTCAATATGGTCAAGAGGCACTTGCCTTGTTCCTGTGGCTTCTGTTGCTCAGGCGCTTCAAAGTCTTGGTGCTGTAGTCCTTCATAGGTAGCTCCCTGAGCTTGTCCTTCTACTCACGATTACGCACATACAAGATTCACATCAATAAATCATCATGCACAAACTTTACTCAAGATGCAATGGTGTAGATGCAGGCCATCTCTTATCTCTTGTTCCAACGAAGAGTGGAGTTCCATCACTTCCATCTCGTTCAAGAACCCGAGATGTAACCGTTTGAACTCCTTGCGCAGCTCGGGCAGTAGCTCCCGAACCGTGAGTTGGTGACATGCCCCCTTTCGGCTCATTGCATCAGCTACTACATTGGCCTTTCCGGGGTGATAGTTGATTCCAACATCATAATCGTTGATTAGTTCCAACCATCGACGTTGCCTAAAATTCAAATCCGTTTGAGTGGATATGTACTTGAGGCTTTTGTGATCCGTATAGATCTCACATCGATGACCAAGGATATAATGTCTCCAAATTTTTAAGGCATGTACCACGGCTGGTAGCTCCAAGTCATGCGTGGGGTAATTCAGCTCGTGCTTCTTTAGTTGTCTCGACGCATAGGCTACCACTTGTCCTTCTTGCATGAGCACGCATCCAAGCCCTTGTCTTCATGTGTCACAATATATGTCAAAGCTTTTGCTCACATCCGGCAATACCAAAACCGGTGTTGTGGGTAGCCTTTTATTGAGCTCCTCGAAGCTTTCTTGACACGCTGGTGTCCACTGAAATGCTTTTCCTTTCATTAGCAACTCAGTCATAGGCTTTGCTATCTTGGAGAAATTCTTGATGAACCAGCGATAGTATCCAGCCATCCCAAGAAAACTCCGAATATCCCTCACGTTCTGCGGTTGGTTCCACTTCAGAACATCTCCCACTTTTCCGGGATCAACCGATACTCCTTCCTCGGAGATGATGTGGCCTAGGAACGATATCTCCTTTAGCCAAAATTGACACTTGCTGAACTTGGCATACAATAGATGCTCTCGCAGTTTCTGCAATGTCAATATCAAGTGTTCTTCATGTTCTTCCTCGCTTTTCGAATACACCATGATATCGTCTATGAAAACCACGACGAACTTATCCAGGTACTCCATGAAGACCTTATTCATGAGGTACATGAAATATGCGGGTGCATTCGTTAACCCAAAAGACATAACGGTATATTCATACGAACCATACCGTGTTCGAAAGGCAGTCTTGGGTATGTTGGAGGGTTTAATCTTCAGCTGGAAGTATCCCAACCGAAGATCAATCTTGGAAAAGACTCGGGCTCCCTTCATTTGGTCGAACATATCCTCTATACGGGGTAGGGGGTACTTGTTCTTGATCGTTACCTCATTGAGAGACCTATAGTCCACACACATCCTTTGGGTCCCATCCTTCTTGTCTACGAAGAGCACGGGGGCTCCCCATGGTGAAGAGCTTGGACATATAAAACCCATCTCTAGCTGCTCTTGAATTTGCTTCTTAAGTTCCACTAGCTCGTTAACGGGCATCCTATATGGTCTCTTTGCTATAGGTGCAGTTCCGGGTACCAAGTCAATAAAACTCAATGTCCCAGTCAGGTGGCATACCTGGAAGTTCTTCCAGGAACACGTCCGAAAATTCTTGAACCACCGGAATGCTTTCCAATGTTGCTCCTTTGACGTGGTTCAATGTTGCCTTCTCGGTTGTTGGTTGGGCTGACTCGAACTCAATACGAGTACCGTGCTTGTTTGTCAACTGCACGCTCCTCTTAGCACATTGGATCACTCCGTTGTGCTTGCTTAACCATCCATTCCGAGTATTATGTCAAGCCCTTGGGAATCCAATACAATGTGGTTGGCAAGGAAGTCTACCCCCCTTATTTTAAGGTTTACTTTCGTACATACTATATTAGTCCTCATCTGTGACGCCCTCAATTCTGTGGAAAACCAAGGAACTGAGAACTAATGCATATGTGTGCCCAGGATGTTCATCACACATACACATATGTTCCACAAAATGAATTCAGATTATAGGTTACCACGAATAACAGAGTTTGTTACAATATCCCATGAGTCTTGGACTCATGCTTACTGCGGAAGTCTTTATTTCTATGCAGTGGAAGTCTTTATTCTAATGCGGAAGCAATTTAACTAATGTGGAAGCAAATCTAAGCAGAAGTGGCTCCATCCCTACTCCCTCCACAGGCAAGGTTGAGAACAGATCACACGCCTTAATGCTCCACTTGGTCTTCATAGTAGTCTTCTCTTGCTGCTGCTGATGAAATAATAATGCAAGTTTGAGTACAATGATGTACTTAGCAAGTGCGGGAAAAACACGATATGTAGCTCATAACAAGGTAGGTATAAAAAGGCTCATTTGTAGAAAAGAAGATTTATAAAACCATGATAAAACAGCAACTTAACTTTAGATGAATGTAATCCCAGCATGTTTTAAATTACCAACATACCTCCATCACTTTCCATGTTCCACCCAAACATTAACCAACTTCATTCTTGCTCACGAATACCTCCTTGTATTCGCTACCATCTCATCTCATAAACAACTTTGTCTCACACCGAGACCAATCTCGTTGCCATGACTCAACAGTCATGCAACCATCTTATCACCCGGACTCAACAGTCCCAAAACCAAACCATAACCATAATCAATATCCATAACCAAGAACCATCCCAATAACCATCCCAACTAATCATGGCAGTTGGCCAGGCGCTCGTGACCGTAAGCTCGGCTATCATGATAGTTTTAGACTCTGCAAAGTTTGCACCTCTTTACCCACAAGTTTGTGATTTCGTCACCCGTCAGTGACTACAGAACCTCCATTATACCAGTACACAGCCGTCGGTGTATGGCCAAGAGATCACAAAATGGCCTTTACGAAGGGGCTACTAGATGTATGGACTCACTAAGGTTTCACCGGCAGGCTAGAATCTCCAATTCTCCCACCCACGGGCCCCCTCTTGTGCCATGCAGTTCCCAGAGGAAGTCCTCACTCGACTCCCATTCCCCGCGCCTTTCACAGCCCATAACACTCCAGCAACTTACCTAATTACTCAGCTAAGCCGCACCCATACTTGGCCTTGTGGTGGCACTGTTATCCTGGCATGTGCATGCATGAACCGGTCCTTAGATCTACGGCAAGTAAACCACCATCTCATGCTACCTCATTCACAAACCTAGGCTTGCCTAGATCTCCCTCCGATCCATGTTCATTAACATCATCAGTTTCTCATTATCATTACGAGTGCAGTTAGCTAGACACATCTATCTCGCTTCCCAATCCCATAGACTCAGCGAAGCATAAAGCAAAAACCATACCCAACTCATAAACTTCCCTGGCGACAAGGGTGGTTTAACCAAAACTAGTAAACTCCTATAAAATATATTTCCCATCATGTTTGACTCAGCACACACACCTTTTCGCAAAACAAAACAGTTTCACCCAAAACATAGGATCAATATGGTCAAGGAGCACTTGCCTTGTTCTTGCGGTTCTGGTTGTTCTTGGATCTCAAAACCTTGTTGCTGCAGCTCGTCGTAGACAGCTCCCTGAGCTTGTCCTGCTATGTAGGATCACGTGCATACAAGATTCACAGCAATCAATATCATGCACAAACCTTAAACTAGATGCGATGATGCATATGCATGCTATCCTATGATTAGTTTTATTAGATTGGTTTGTACATGTTCTTGCATGGCTTGCATGGATTTTATGATGAACAGAGGTGTTCAGATCAAAGGTGGACGTGGCGATGATCTTGTCTTTAGATCAACCTGATCATCAAGTGATCTGTCCACGAGAAGGCTTCTGTTCGAAGGAACCAAAGAATAGATGTAAAGAAAACACAACGATGTCGTAAGGTGGTATTGGAGACCTACCTTACGTTCTTCTCGGTCTCGAGGTCCTCCTCAGATCGTTGGGCTTTCCTCCGGCGATCTTCTTTGCCGCGCTTCGGCGATGGTCTACTCGGCGGTTTGGGACTAGGGCTCTAAGTCGTCGGCTCAGGAGTTTGGAAAAGAAGTTTGTGGTTTCGGCCAGAGGTTCTGGGTTTTATTTATAATCGGGAAGAGAAGAGTCCTAATCTGATTGTATCTACAATAAGAGCCCTGTTCAAATTTGTCGTTGAATCTTACAACTTATCTTTAGTTGATTTGGTGCGGTATCATTGCGGAATTCATGTCGGCTTCTGTTCCGGTATTTCTACGCGTACAGAATCCGAAAACCGTCCCTAGAACTCGTTACCTCCTCGGTGATGAGCTCCGGAGGCTCCACGTGTCCACCGGGTCCTGGTGTCTCCCTCTCCGCAGGGACGAGCTCCGGTTGTGCCGCGTGTCAAGTGAGCAAGACTTCCCTATCCTTCGGAGGTGAGCTCCGCGTGCGCCACGTATCCTGGCGGTCGGGACCTCCTCTATTACTCGGAGGTGGCTCCGCGCACGCCACGTGTTAGTGCCGGTCTTTCCTTCTTTCCTCAGAGACATGCTCCAAGGTTGACACGTGTCCAACAGTGACGGATTTTCCGAAGATAAGCTCCGGTAGCACCATGTGTTCTATAGAACCGGACCTCTCGGAGGTGAGCTCCGAGATCGACACGTATCCCGCGCGACCAGTCCTCTGATTTCCATGATGACTAGCTCCAGGGGCAACACGTGTCCCATAGGGTCAGACCTCTCTTCCTTTGCGGAGATGAGCCCCGAGCCTACCACGTAGCCAGCTTAGCGGCGGACCTCTCCCCACTTCACAGGGATGAGCTCCGAACACGCCACATGGCCAGCGGGCCGCGGAAGTTGTCTTCGGCGCTCTCTGTGAACTGGATTCGGCTCTTACTGGCTATCTATTTGATGATTTCTCTGTTCCCACTTCTTTTAAAATGTTTTTCTCTACATGAAATATGAATACATGCAGAAACCAGAGATGAGGGTGTCACAAATCTACCCCCCTTAAATTGAATCTCGCCCTCGAGATTCGTTAGTAGAGAATAGATGGGGAAATTCTGCCTTGATATCCTCTTCACGCTCCCATGTGGCTTCAGCTTCGGTGTGATGGCTCCATTGTACCTTGCACCATCGAATCACCTTGTTCTGGGTGACCCTTTCCTTTACGTCCAAGATTCGGACAGGGTGTTCCGCATAAGTCAGGTCCTCTTGAAGTTCAAGCTCTCCCATTGATACTTGCTCCTCTGGTACTCTCAAGCACTTCTTGAGCTGGGATACATGAAACACGTCATGTACGTCGGAGAGGTGGGTTGGGAGCTCTAGTTGATAGGCCACTTCTCCTCGCTTGTCCAAAATCTTAAATGGTCCGATGTAGTGAGGTGCTAGCTTGCCTTTGACGTTGAAACGCTGTTGGCCTCGGATAGGCGATACCTTAAGGTATACGAAGTCTCCTACTTTGCAAGTCAACTTCCTTCGTGTGACGCCCTCAATTCTGTGGGAAAAACCACGGAACCGAGAACTAATGCATATGTGTGCCCAGGATGTTCATCACACATACACATACGTTCCACAAACTGAATTCAGATTATATATTACCACGAATAACAGGGTTTATTACAATATCTCATGAGTCTTGGACTCATGCTTACAGCGGAAGTCTTATTTCTATGCAGCGGGAGTCCTTATTTAAATGCGGAAGCAAAACTAATGCGGAAGCAAAACTAAGCAGAAGTGGCTCCATCTCTACTCCCTCCACAGGCAAGGTTGAGAACAGATCACACGCCATAATGCTCCACTTGGTCTTCATAGTAGCCTTCTCTTGCTGTTGATGATGAAATAATAATGGAAGTTTGAGTACAATGATGTACTCAGCAAGTGCGGGAAAACACATGATATGTAGCTCATAAACAAGGTAGGCATAAAAAGGTTTATTTGCAGAAAAGCAGTTCTGTAAAACCATGATAAAACAACAACTCAAGTTTAAATGTAATCCCAACATGTATTAAATTACCAACATACCTCCATCACTTCCCGTGTTCCATCCGAACATTAACCAATCTTTTATTCATACTCACGAATACCTCCTCGTATTCGCTACCATCTCACCTCGTAAAACAACCTCGTCTCGCATCGAGACCAATCTCATGTCATGACCCATCAGTCATGCAACCATCTCACCTCCCGGACTCAACAGTCCCAAACCAAACCATAACCAATAACCATAACCAAGATCCTTCCCAATAACCATTCCAATAACCATCCCAGTAACCATCTCATCTAATCATGGCAGTTTAGCCAGGTGCTCGTGACCGTAAGCTCGGCTATCATGATAGTTTTTAGTTACTCTGCAGAGTTTGCACCTCTTTACCCACAAGTTTGTGATTTCGTCACCCGTCGGCGACTGCAGAACCTCCATTTTACCAGTACACGACCGTCGGTGTATGGTCAAGAGATCACAAAATAGCCTTTACAAAGGGGTTACTAGGTGTATGGACTCACTAAGGTTTCACCGGCAGGCTAGAATCTCCAATTCTCCCACCCACGGGCCCCCTCTTGTGCCATGCAGTTCCCAGGGCAGTCCTCACTCGACTCCCATTCCCCGCGCCTTCCACAGTCCATAACACCCTAGCAACTTACCTAATTACTCAGCTAAGCCGCACCCATACTTGGCCTTGTGGTGGCACTGTTATCCTGGCATGTGCATGCATGAACCGGTCCTTAGATCTATGGCAAGTAAAACCATCATCTCATGCTACATCATTCACAAACCCAGGCTTGCCTAGATCTCCCTCCGATCCATGTTCATTAACCTCATCAGTTACTTATTATCAGTACAAGTGCAGTTAGCTAGACACATCTATCTCGCTTCCCGATCCCAGAGACTCAGCGAAGCATAAAGCAAAAACCATACCCGACTCATAAACTTCCCTGGCGACAAGGGTGGTTTAACCAAAACTAGTAAACTCCTATAAAAGGGTTTCCCATCATGTTTGACTCAGCACACACACTTTTTCGCAAAACAAAATAGTTTTACCCAAAACATAGGATCAACATGGTCAAGGAGCACTTGCCTTGTTCTTGCGGTTCCGGTTGTTCTTGATTCTTAAATCCTGGTTGCTGCAGCTCGTCGTAGACAGCTTCCTGAGTTTGTCCTTCTATGTAGGATTCACGTGCATACAAAATTCACAGCAATCAATATCATGCACAGACCCTAAACTAGATGCGATGATGCACATGCATGCTATCCTATGATTAGTTTTATTAGATTGATCTGTACGTGTTCTTGCATGGCTTGCATGGTCAGAGGTGTTCGGATCAAAGGTAAACGTGGCGATGATCTTGTCTTTAGATCAAACTGATCATCAAGTGATCTGCCCACGAGTAGGCTTCTGTTCGAAAGGAATCGAAGAACAGATGCAAAGAGATGTACACAATGATGTCGTAAGGTGGTATTGAAGTCCTACCTCACGCTCTTCTTGTCTTCGGGGTCCTCCTCAGACCGCTTGGTTCTCCTCCGATGATCTCCCTTGTTGTGCTTCGGTGATGTTTTGCTCGGCGAGTTAGGGCTAGGGCTCCAAGTCGTCGGCTCAGGATTTGAAAGAGAAGTTTGTGGTTTCGGCCAAAGGTTTTGGGTTCTATTTATAATCGGGAAGAGAAGAGTCCTAATCTAATCGGATCCCGAATAAGAGTCTTACTCAGATCTTTGTTGGATCCTAGCGTCTCATCTTTGGTAATCATCGTGGATTTTAGATCGGTTTCTGTTGCGTACTGGTGTCCTTACGCGTAACAGCCGCTCCAGAACTTGTTACCTCCGTGATGATGAGCTCCGGAAGCTCCACGTGTCCCCCGGGCCTGGTATCTCCTCGTCCGCAGGGACGAGCTTTGGTTGTGCTGCGTGTCAATCGATCGAGACCTCCCTCTTCTTCGGAGGTGAGCTCCGCGCACGCCACGTGTGGGTGCCAGTCTTTCCGCTCTCCTTTCCTCAGGGACAAGCCCCGAGGCCGACACGTGTTTAGCTGCGACGGTCCTTCCGGAGATAAGCTCCTCCGAGATTGACACGTATCCCGTGTGACTGGTCCTCTGATTTCCGCGAGGACTAGCTCCGAGGATGACACGTGTCCTGCGGAAATGCTTTTGCTTCTTCCGCAGAGGCTAGCTCCGTGGGCAACACGTGTCCCATAGGATCGGACCTCTCCCCTTTGTGGAGACGAGCCCCAAGCCTGCCACGTAGCCAGCTTGGCGGCGGCCTCTCCCCACTTCGCAGGGATGAGCTCCGATCACGCCACGTGGCCTGCTGGCCGCGGAAGTAGCCTTCGGCGCTCTCTGAGGGCTTTATTGGCTATTATTTTGATAATTATCTCTGTTCCTATTTTTCATTAAAATGTTTCCTTTTCATAGGACACGAACATATGCTGACACCCAAGGTGAGGGTGTCACAAATCTACCCCCCTTAAATTGAATCTCGCCCTCGAGATTCGTTAGTAGAAAATAGATGGGGGAATTCCGCCTTGATATCCTCTTCATGTTCCCATGTGGCTTCAGCTTCAGTGTGATGGCTCCATTGTACCTTGCTCCATCGAATCACTTTGTTTCGGGTGACCCTTTCCTTTACGTCCAAGATTCGGACAGGGTGTTCTGCGTAAGTCAGGTCCTCTTGAAGTTCAAGTTCTCTCATTGACACTTGTTCCTCTGGTACTCTCAAACACTTCTTGAGCTGGGATACATGAAACACGTCATGTACGTCGGAGAGGTGGTGTGGGAGCTCTAGTTGATAGGCTACTTCTCCTCGCCTGTCCAAAATCTTAAATGGTCCGATGTAGCGAGGCGCTAGTTTGCCTTTGACGTTAAAACATCGTTGGCCTCGGATAGGCGATACCTTAAGGTATATGAAGTCTCCTATTTCAAAGGTCGACTTCCTACGCCTTTTGTCCGCATAGCCTTTCTGTCGTGACTGAGCAGCCTTTAAGTTCTCCCGTATCGTTTGGACTTGCTTTTCAGCCTCTTGTAGTACTTCGGGTCCAAACACCTGGTTCTCTCCAGTCTCGTTCCAGAACAGCGGTGTTCTACACCGTCTGCCATATAAGGCTTCGAAAGGTGACATCTTCAAGCTAGTTTGATAGCTGTTGTTATAGGAGAACTCGGCATACGGTAAACTCCTATCCCAACTACGCCCACGTTTCAAGGCGCAAGCTCTCAGCATGTCCTCCAAAATTTGGTTCGTCCTCTTAGTTTGCCCATCTGTTTGTGGGTGATAGGCGGAGCTAAAATCCAGTCGTGTCCCCATGGCTTTCTGCAGCCTCCTCCAGAATCTAGAGGTAAACTGAGAACCTCGATCTGAGACTATCCTCTTCGGAACTCCATGACGGCACACGATCTGCTCCATGTACAATTCTGCCAATTGTGCAACGTTGTAACTGGTTTTTACCGGAAGAAAATGGGCGGTTTTCGTCAACCGGTCCACAATGACCCAGATGGAGTCGTATCCTGACTGAGTTCATGGCAATCCGACAATGAAGTCCATACTGATGTCCACCCATTTCCATTCGGGTATTTTCAAAGGTTGCAGCAATCCAGCGGGTTTTTGATGTTCGGCTTTTACCCGTTGGCATAGGCGTTGCTCAAGGCATCCCACCAGTGAACAGCTGCTCCCATCAGTTGGTGCGACGCAAAGAGAACCTTCTCTCGGTCGTTTACCTGAACAATGGCAAGCTTCTTCTCCATGGATTTCAACCAATCATCGGCCTCCATTGGATCGCTTGCTTGAGCAAAGGTGGGTGTTCGAGTCCTCATGAACTCTCCCAACCTGTTATGAGCCGGCGGTGGTGGTGGCGGTGGTGCCGGAACGGAGTTTTGGTTGGCCTGCAACTGACCCAAAGTTTGGATCATGGTTTGCATAAGCTGGTTTTGCATGGCCATCAACCTTTCTAGGTTGTTTTCGCCAGCTCCGGGGTTAGCAGGAACTTCCTCGTGGTAATCTTCCTGGACGTCCCTTCGGCTGGCGTTTCCTCTCACCATCTGTGAGAGAGAAAATAGAATAGAAGGTTAGAAAGTTAGGTAGGTCCTTTCAACTATATGCATCAAGGTGAGTTGGACTATATATATTAGCCCTTATGAGGATGTGAGCAAGTGCCGAAACATCTCACACCTCCTTCTTCTTACGTGTGGATATGGATAACGTTTTTGAGACGTCCCACAACTCACACTAAGCACATATTCACAAATAATCATCACAAGGGCCCACTCAACTCCTATTAAAGGATGGTTTCCTATGTCAAGGTGGTTTTAAGGCCAATCTAGGCTATTCACCCTAGGGCGCTTGTAACTCCTTCCTGGGGTTTAACCCGTAGTTCTATTATCTATCTAAGGCTTTCTATCTAGGCGTGTAACCTGCTGTCAACCCGTGGCTCTGATACCAATCTGTGACGCCCTCAATTCTGTGGGAAAAACCACGGAACCGAGAACTAATGCATATGTGTGCCTAGGATGTTCATCACACATACACATACGTTCCACAAACTGAATTCAGATTATATATTACCACAAATAACAGGGTTTATTACAATATCTCATGAGCCTTGGACTCATGCTTACAGCGGAAGTCTTATTTCTATGCAGCGGAAGTCCTTATTTAAATGCGGAAGCAAAACTAATGCGGAAGCAAAACTAAGCAGAAGTGGCTCCATCTCTACTCCCTCCACAGGCAAGGTTGAGAACAGATCACACGCCATAATGCTCCACTTGGTCTTCATAGTAGCCTTCTCTTGCTGTTGATGATGAAATAATAATGGAAGTTTGAGTACAATGATGTACTCAGCAAGTGCGGGAAAACACATGATATGCAGCTCATAAACAAGGTAGGCATAAAAAGGTTTATTTGCAGAAAAGCAGTTCTGTAAAACCATGATAAAACAACAACTCAAGTTTAAATGTAATCCCAACATGTATTAAATTACCAACATACCTCCATCACTTCCCGTGTTCCATCCGAACATTAACCAATCTTTTATTCATACTCGCGAATACCTCCTCGTATTCGCTACCATCTCACCTCGTAAAACAACCTCGTCTCGCATCGAGACCAATCTCATGTCATGACCCATCAGTCATGCAACCATCTCACCTCCCGGACTCAACAGTCCCAAACCAAACCATAACCAATAACCATAACCAAGATCCTTCCCAATAACCATTCCAATAACCATCCCAGTAACCATCCCATCTAATCATGGCAGTTTAGCCAGGTGCTCGTGACCGTAAGCTCGGCTATCATGATAGTTTTTAGTAACTCTACAGAGTTTGCACCTCTTTACCCACAAGTTTGTGATTTCGTCACCCGTCGGCGACTGCAGAACCTCCATTTTACCAGTACACGACCGTCGGTGTATGGTCAAGAGATCACAAAATAGCCTTTACAAAGGGGTTACTAGCTGTATGGACTCACTAAGGTTTCACCGGCAGGCTAGAATCTCCAATTCTCCCACCCACGGGCCCCCTCTTGTGCCATGCAGTTCCCAGGGCAGTCCTCACTCGACTCCCATTCCCCGCGCCTTCCACAGTCCATAACACCCTAGCAACTTACCTAATTACTCAGCTAAGCCGCACCCATACTTGGCCTTGTGGTGGCACTGTTATCCTGGCATGTGCATGCATGAACCGGTCCTTAGATCTATGGCAAGTAAAACCATCATCTCATGCTACATCATTCACAAACCCAGGCTTGCCTAGATCTCCCTCCGATCCATGTTCATTAACCTCATCAGTTACTTATTATCAGTACAAGTGCAGTTAGCTAGACACATCTATCTCGCTTCCCGATCCCAGAGACTCAGCGAAGCATAAAGCAAAAACCATACCCGACTCATAAACTTCCCTGGCGACAAGGGTGGTTTAACCAAAACTAGTAAACTCCTATAAAAGGGTTTCCCATCATGTTTGACTCAGCACACACACTTTTTCGCAAAACAAAATAGTTTTACCCAAAACATAGGATCAACATGGTCAAGGAGCACTTGCCTTGTTCTTGCGGTTCTGGTTGTTCTTGATTCTTAAATCCTGGTTGCTGCAGCTCGTCGTAGACAGCTTCCTGAGTTTGTCCTGCTATGTAGGATTCACGTGCATACAAAATTCACAGCAATCAATATCATGCACAGACCCTAAACTAGATGCGATGATGCACATGCATGCTATCCTATGATTAGTTTTATTAGATTGATCTGTACGTGTTCTTGCATGGCTTGCATTCTCAGAGGTGTTCGGATCAAAGGTAAACGTGGCGATGATCTTGTCTTTAGATCAAACTGATCATCAAGTGATCTGCCCACGAGTAGGCTTCTGTTCGAACGGAATCGAAGAACAGATGCAAAGAGATGTACACAATGATGTTGTAAGGTGGTATTGAAGTCCTACCTCACGCTCTTCTTGTCTTTGGGGTCCTCCTCAGACCGCTTGGTTCTCCTCCGATGATCTCCCTTGTTGTGCTTCGGCGATGTTTCGCTCGGCGAGTTAGGGCTAGGGCTCCAAGTCGTCGGCTCAGGATTTGAAAGAGAAGTTTGTGGTTTCGGCCAAAGGTTTTGGGTTCTATTTATAATCGGGAAGAGAAGAGTCCTAATCTGATCGGATCCTGAATAAGAGTCTTACTCAGATCTTTGTTGGATCCTAATGTCTCATCTTTGGTAATCATCATGGATTTTAGATCGGTTTCTGTTGCGTACCGGTGTCCTTACACGTAACAGCCGCTCTAGAACTCGTTACCTCCGTGATGATGAGCTCCAGAAGCTCCACGTGTCCTCCGGGCCTGGTATCTCCTCGTCCGCAGGGACGAGCTCCGGTTGTGCTGCGTGTCAATCGATCGAGACCTCCCTCTTCTTCGGAGGTGAGCTCCGCGCACGCCACGTGTGGGTGCCGGTCTTTCCGCTCTCCTTTCCTCAGGGACATGCCCCGAGGCCGACACGTGTTTAGCTGCGACGGTCCTTCCGGAGATAAGCTCCTCCGAGATTGACATGTATCCCGCGCGACTGGTCCTCTGATTTCCGCGAGGACTAGCTCCGAGGATGACACGTGTCCTGCGGAAATGCTTTTGCTTCTTCCGCAGAGGCTAGCTCCGTGGGCAACACGTGTCCCATAGGATCGGACCTCTCCCCTTTGCGGAGACGAGCCCGGAGCCTGCCACGTAGCCAGCTTGGCGGCGACCTCTCCCCACTTTGCAGGGATGAGCTCCGATCACGCCACGTGGCCTGCTGGCCGCGGAAGTTGCCTTCGGCGCTCTCTGAGGGCTTTATTGGCTATTCTTTTGATAATTCTCTCTGTTCCTATTTTTCATTAAAATGTTTCCTTTTCATAGGACACGAACATATGCTGACACCCGAGGTGAGGGTGTCACACTTCGCCTATTGTCCGCATAGCCTTTTTGTCGTGATTGAGCAGCCTTTAAGTTCCCCCGTATCGTTTGGACTTGCTTTTCAGCTTCTTGTAGCACTTCGGGTCCAAACACCTGGTTCTCTCCGGTCTCGCTCCAAAACCGTGGTGTTCTACACCGTCTACCATATAATGCTTCGAAAGGCGACATCTTCGAGCTGGCTTGATAGCTGTTGTTATAGGAGAACTCGGCGTACGGTAAACTCCTATCCCAACCACACCCTCGTTTCAAGGTGCAAGCTCTCAACATGTCCTCCAAAATTTGGTTTGTCCTTTCGGTTTGTCCATCAGTTTTTGGGTGATAGGCGGAGCTAAAATCCAGTCGTGTACCCATGGCTTTCTGCAGCTTCCTCCAGAATCTAGAGGTAAACTGAGAACCTCGATCTGAGACTATCCTCCTCGGAACTCCGTGACGGCACACGATCTGCTCCATGTACAACTCGGCTAATTGTGCAACGTTGTAATTGGCCCTTATAGGGATAAAATGGGCGGTTTTCGTCAATCGGTCCACGATAACCCAGATGGAGTCGTAACCCGACTGAGTACGTGGCAATCCGACGATGAAATCCATACTAATGTCCTCCCACTTCCATTCGGGTACCTTCAAGGGTTGCAACAATCCAGCGGGTTTTTGATGTTCGGCCTTCACCCGTTGGCATGTGTTTCATAGGGCAACGTATTCGGCTATATCCCTCTTCATACCATCCCACCAATAACAAGTTTTCACGTCCTTGTACATTTTGGTACTTCCGGGATGTATAGAATAGGGTGAATTATGTGCCTCCTTCAATATCATGTCGCAGAGGTGTTTTATGTTAGGCACACAAATCCTTTTTCCTAGCCAAAGCGCACCCTTCTCATCTTCTTTGAAATCCTTCTCTATTCCTTGTCGGATTCTTTCCTTGATCTCCTCATCCGTTGCTTGGCCATCTCTTATCTCTTGCTCCAATGAGTGAATCTCCATTATTTCCATGTTATTCAAGAATCCGAGGTGTAACCGTTCAAACTCCTTACGTAGTTCGGGTCGTAGCTCCTGAACCGTGAGTTGGTGACATGCTCCCTTCCGGCTCAATGCATCAGCTACTACATTGGCCTTCCCGGGGTGGTAGTTGATTCCAACATCATAATCCTTGATGAGTTCCAACCGTCGACATTGCCTCAAATTCAAGTCCATTTGTGTAAATATGTACTTGAGGCTTTTATGATCCGTATAGATCTCACATCGACGACCAAGGATATAATGTCTCCAAATCTTCAATGCATGTACTACTGCTGCTAGCTCCAAGTCATGTGTAGGATAATTAAGCTCGTGCTTCTTTAATTGTCGTGAGGCATAGGCTACCACTTGTCCTTCTTGCATGAGTACACATCCGAGCCCCTGTCTGGATGCGTCACAATATATGTCAAAGCTCTTGCTTACGTCTGGCAATACCAGAACCGGTGCTGTGGTTAGCCTTTTCTTGAGTTCCTCAAAACTTCCTTGGCATGCTGGTGTCCATTGGAAGACCTTTCCCTTCATAAGCAACTCCGTCATAGGCTTTGCTATCTTAGAGAAGTCTTTTAATGAAGCATCAATAGTATCCAGCCGTCCCAAGAAAACTCCGAATATCCCTCACGCTCTGCGGTTGGTCCCACTTCAGAACATCTCTCACTTTTTCGGGATCAACCAATACCCCTTCCTTGGAGATAATGTGGCCTAGGAAAGATATTTCCTTTAGCCAAAATTGACACTTGTTAAGCTTGGCATACAATTGATGCTCACGCAATTTCTGCAAGGTCAATTTTAAATGTTCTTCATGCTCCTCCTCACCTTTTGAATACACCATAATGTCGTTGATGAAAACCACGATGAACTTGTCCAAGTACTCCATGAAAACCTTGTTCATAAGGTACATGAAGTATGCAGGTGCATTTGTCAACCTAAAAGACATGACGGTATATTCATACAAACCATACCGTGTTCGAAAGGCTGTCTTAGGTATATCGGAGGGCTTAATCTTCAGCTGGAAGTATCCCGACCGAAGATCAATCTTGGAGAACACTCGGGCTCCTTTCATTTGGTCGAATAGGTCCTCTATACGGGGCAAAGGGTATTTGTTCTTGATTGTTACCTCGTTGAGAGACCTATAGTCCACGCACATCCTTCGGGTTCCATCCTTCTTGTCTACGAAGAGCACCGGAGCTCCCCATGGTGACGAGCTTGGACGTATGAAACCCTTCTCCAACTGTTCTTGAATTTGCTTCTTGAGTTCTACTAGTTCATTGACGGGCATCCTATAGGGTCTCTTGGCTATGGGTGCAGTTCCGGGTACCAAATCTATGGCAAACTCAATGTCCCGGTCAGGTGGCATACCTGGAAGCTCTTCAGGGAACACGTCCGAAAATTCCTGAACCACTGGAATGCTGTCCAATGTTGTTCCTTCGACATGGTTCAAAATTGCCCGTTCGGTTGTTTGCTGGGCTGACTCAAACTCGACATGAATACCGTGCTTGTTTGTCAACTGCACGCTCCTTTCAGCACATTGGATTACTCCGTTGTGCTTGCTTAACCAATCCATCCCGAGTATTATGTCAATCCCTTGGGAGTCCAAGACAATAAGGTTGGCAAGGAAACCTACCCCCCTTATTTTAAGGCTTACTTTCGGACATACTATATTAGTCCTCATTTCTCCTCCGGGAGAATTTACTAACATAGCACATTCTAAGTGGGATACGGGTAGATGATTTTGGCAACATATTTGGATGATATGAAGGAATGTGATGCTCCAGAATCAAATAAGATGGTGGCTGGGTTGGAGTTGGCAAGGAACATACCAATTACGACGTCCTCAGCCTGTTGTGCTTCCTTAGCGGAGACATGGTTCACGTTGCCGCGATCATAGTTCTGCTGTCCCCGATTTCCTTGATTGTCCCCTCCGTTCGGTCGTGGGTTCTGTTTGGGCACGTTGCCTTGCTGTCCAGGGCCTCTCCTTGGGCATTGGTTCGCGAAGTGTCCTATTCCCCCGCATGTAAAGCATGCCCTGTTGCCTACGGCAGTAGGTACGTTGGGGCGGGGGTTTTGAACAGGAGCGCCATTGTTAGGTCGGGGCGCAGGAGGCATGGGCACGCGAGGTGCTGGTGCAACGAGTTGTTGCTGTGGTGGCTGACCAGGGCGGTATACAGGAGTGGTTGATCCATACTGCGGTGCAGCTGGGGGCATGTACCGAGGTCGTACGTTGCTCCCTTGGGGCTGGTATGGCATCTTCCTCTTGCCCTCTCGCTCGATCTCTTTGATCTTGCTTTCGACCACTATAGCCTTGTCAACCAGCTTCTGGAAGCTCACATAGTCATTGTTGAGGAGCTGAACCTGGATCTCATTGTTCAATCCTCTCATGAACAGGTACTGCTTCCTCTGGTCTGAGTTGACATCCTCGGGGGCATACCGGGACAATTGCGTGAACTTGTTGAGGTACTCATTCACACTTCTCTATCCTTGGCGGAGACCTTCAAATTCCTGTCTCTTGAGCATCATTACACCAGCAGGGATGTAATGAGAGCGGAAACTCTCCTTGAACTCAGTCCAAGTGATTGTCTCTGGGTTGACATGGGCGTTGCATAGGGCATCCCACCAGTCAGCGGCAGCTCCCATAAGTTGGTGCGACGCAATGAGAACCTTCTCTCGGTCATTGCACTGAACAATGGCAAGCTTCTTCTCCATGGATTTCAACCAATCATCGACCTCCATGGGATCACTAGCTTGAGCAAAGGTGGGTGGCCGAGTCCTCATGAACTCTCCTAGTCTGTTGTGAGCCGGCGGTGGTGCTATAACGGGGTTGTTGTTGGCCTGCAACTGACCCAAAGTTTGGATCATGGTTTGCATAAGCTGGTTGCATGGCCATTAACCTTTCCAGGTTGTTCTCGCCAGCTCCGGGGTTAACAGGAACTTCATCGTGGTCATCCTCTTGGTTGTCACAGATGTTCCTTCGGCCGGTGTTTCCCCTCACCATCTGTGAGAGAGGACGAAATAGAATAGAAGGTTAGGTAGGTCCCTTCAACTATATGCATCAAGGTGAGTTGGACTGTATATATATACTAGCCCATATGAGGATGTGAACAAGTGCCGAAACATCTCACACCTCTTTCTACTTACGTGTGGATATGGACAACATTTGGAGACGTCCACAACTAAGAACACAATCACAAACAATCATTGCAAGGGCTCATACAACTCCTATTCAAGGCTGGTTTCCTATACCAAGGTAGTTTTAAAGCCAATCTAAGCGTCCTAGGGTGCTTCCTTTGGTCAGCGTGGCTTAACTACCAATCTGTGTCTAATACCAATCTATGATTCCTATTTAGGTGTGTAACCTACTGTCAACCCGTGGCTCTAATATCAATCTGAGGTTTCTATCTAGGCGTGTAACCTACTGTCAACCCGTGGCTTTGATACCAATCTGTGACACCCTCAATTCTGTGGAAAACCACGAAACTGAGAACTAATGCATATGTGTGCCCAGGATGTTCATCACACATACACATATGTTCCACAAACTGAATTCAGATTATAGGTTACCACGAATAACAGAGTTTGTTACAATATCCCATGAGTCTTGGACTCATGCATACTGCGGAAGTCTTTATTTCTATGCAGCGGAAGTCTTTATTCTAATGTGGAAGCAATTTAACTAATGCGGAAGCAAATCTAAGCAGAAGTGGCTCCATCTCTACTCCCTCCACAGGCAAGGTTGAGAACAGATCACACGCCTTAATGCTCCACTTGGTCTTCATAGTAGTCTTCTCTTGCTGCTGCTGATGAAATAATAATGCAAGTTTGAGTACAATGATGTACTCAGCAAGTGCGGGAAAACATGATATGTAGGTCATAACAAGGTAGGTATAAAAGGCTCATTTGTAGAAAAGCAGATTTATAAAACTATGATAAAACAGCAACTTAACTTTAGATGAATGTAATCCCAGCATGTATTAAATTACCAACATACCTCCATCACTTTCCATGTTCCACCCAAACATTAACCAACTTCATTCTTGCTCACGAATACCTCCTCGTATTCGCTACCATCTCATCTCATAAACAACTTCGTCTCACCTCGAGACCAATCTCGTTGCCATGACTCAACAATCATGCAAGCATCTTATCACCCGGACTCAACAGTCCCAAAACCAAACCATAACCATAATCAATATCCGTAACCAATAACCATCCCAACTAATCATGGCAGTTGGCCAGGCGCTCGTGACCGTAAGCTCGGCTATCATGATAGTTTTAGACTCTGCAGAGTTTGCACCTCTTTACCCACAAGTTTGTGATTTCGTCACCCGTCGGCGACTGCAGAACCTCCATTATACCAGTACACAGCCGTCGGTATATCGCCAAGATATCACAAAATAGCCTTTACAAAGGGGCTACTAGATGTATAGACTCACTAAGGTTTCACCGGCAGGCTAGAATCTCCAATTCTCCCACCCACGGGCCCCCTCTTGTGCCATGCAGTTCCCAGGGCAGTCCTCACTCGACTCCCATTCCCCGCGCCTTCCACAGCCCATAACACTCTAGCAACTTACCTAATTACTCAGCTAAGCCACACTCATACTTGGCCTTGTGGTGGCACTGTTATCCTGGCATGTGCATGCATGAACCGGTCCTTAGATCTACGGCAAGTAAACCACCATCTCATGCTACCTCAATCACAAACCCAGGCTTGCCTAGATCTCCCTCCGATCCATGTTCATTAACATCATCAGTTTCTCATTATCATTACGAGCGCAGTTAGCTAGACACATCTATCTCGCTTCCCAATCCCATAGACTCAGCGAAGCATCAAAGCAAAAATCATACCCGACTCATAAACTTCCCTGGCGACAAGGGTGGTTTAACCAAAACTAGTAAACTCCTATAAAAAGGATTTCCCTGCATGTTTGACTCAGCACACACACCTTTTCGCAAAACAAAACAGTTTCACCCAAAACATAGGATCAATATGGTCAAGGAGCACTTGCCTTGTTCTTGCGGTTCCGGTTGTTCTTAGATCTCAAAACCTTGTTGCTGCAGCTTGTCGTAGACAGCTCCCTGAGATTGTCCTGCTATGTAGGATCACGTGCATACAAGATTCACAGCAATCAATATCATGCACAAACCTTAAACTAGATGCGATGATGCATATGCATGCTATCCTATGATTAGT
The DNA here is from genome assembly GCA_030760725.1 of Neostapfia colusana. NCBI lineage: Eukaryota > Viridiplantae > Streptophyta > Magnoliopsida > Poales > Poaceae > Neostapfia > Neostapfia colusana. The sequence continues at coordinate 81,280,534 of JASWHV010000011.1, forward strand.
TTTATTAGATTGGTTTGTACGTGTTCTTGCATGGCTTGCATGGATTTTATGATGAACAGAGATGTTTGGATCAAAGGTGGACGTGGCGATGATCTTGTCTTTAGATCAACCTGATCATCAAGTGATTTGTCCACGAGAAGGCTTCTGTTCGAAGGAACCAAAGAACAGATGCAAAGAAAAACAACGATGTTGTAAGGTGGTATTGGAGACCTACCTTACGTTCTTCTCGGTCTCGAGGTCCTCCTCAGATCGTTGGGCTTTCCTCCGGCGATCTTCCTTGCCGCGCTTCTGTGATGGTCTACTCGGCGGTTTGGGACTAGGGCTCTAAGTCGTCGGCTCAGGAGTTTGGAAGTTTGTGGTTTCGGCCAGAGGTTCTGGGTTCTATTTATAATCGGGAAGAGAAGAGTCCTAATCTGATTGTATCCCGAATAAGAGTCATGTTCAAATTTATCATTGAATCATAAAACTTATCTTTAGTTGATTTGGTGCGGTATCATTGCGGAATTCAGGTCGGCTTCTGTTCCGGTATTTCTACGCGTACAAAATCCAAAAACCATCCCTAGAACTCGTTACCTCCTCGGTGATGAGCTCCGGAGGCTCCACGTGTCCACCGGGTCCTGGTCTCTCCCTCTCCACAGGGACGAGCTCCGGTTGTGCCGCGTGTCAAGTGAGCAAGACTTCCCTCTCCTTCGGAGGTGAGCTCCGTGTGCGCCACGTATCCTGGCGGTCCGGACCTCCTCTCTTACTCGGAGGTGGCTCCGCGCACGCGACGTGTTAGTGCCGGTCTTTCCTTCTTTCCTCAGAGACGTGCTCCAAGGTTGACACGTGTCCAACAGTGACGGATTCTCCGAAGATAAGCTCCGGTAGCGCCATGTGTTCAATAGAACCGGACCTCTCGGAGGTGAGCTCCGAGATTGATACGTATCCCGCGCGACCAGTCCTCTGATTTCCATGATGACTAGCTCCGGGGGCAACACGTGTCCCATAGGGTCGGACCTCTCTTCCTTGCGGAGATGAGCCCCGAGCCTGCCACGTAGCCAGCTTAGCGGCGGACCTCTCCCCACTTCACAGGGATGAGCTATGAATACGCCACGTGGCCAGCAGGCCGCGGAAGTTGTCTTCGACGCTCTCTGTGAACTGGATTCGGCTCTTACTGGCTATCTATTTGATGATTTCTCTGTTCCCACTTCTTTTAAAATGTTTTTCTCTACATGAAATATGAATACATGCAGAAACCAGAGATGAGGGTGCCACATCATCTCTCCACCGGGAGAATTAACCAACATAGTATATTTCAAGTGTAATATGGGTAGATTATACTTGGCAACATACTTGGATGATATAAATGAATGCGATGCTCCGGAATCAAATAAAATGGTGGCTGGGTTGGAGTTGGCAAGGAACATACTAATCACGACGTCCTCAGCCTGTTGCGCTTCCTCAGCAGAGACATGGTTCACATTGCCACGAGTGTAGCTCTGCTGTCCACGGTTGCCTTGCGTAGCTCCTCCGTTCGGCCGTGGGTTCTGCTTGGGCGCGTTGCTTGGCTGTCCAAGACCTTTCCTCGGACATTGACTTGCAAAGTGTCCCGTCTCTCCGCATGCAAAGCATGCGTTGTTGCCCAAGACAGCAGGAATGTTAGGACAGGGGTTTTGAACAGGGGCGCCCATGTTGGGACGAGGTGCAGGAGGCATAGGCATATGGGGTGCTTGCATGACAGGACGTTGCTGTGGTGGTTGGTTAGGGCAAAAAGTAGAAGTGGATGAGCCATACTGTGGTGCAGCTGGGGGCATGAAACAGGGACGTACATTGCTCCCTTGTGGCTGGTATGGCATCTTTCTTTTGCCCTCTTGCTTGATCTCTCGGATCTTGCTCTCAACCATTATAGCTTTGTCAACTAGCTTATGGAAGTTCACATAGTCGTTATTGAGAAGCTGAACTTGGATCTCATTGTTCAACCCTCTCATGAACAAGTATTGCTTCCGTTGATCCGAGTTGATATCTTCGAGGGCATACCGTGACAGTTGCGTGAACTTGTTGAGGTACTCATTCACGCTCTTCTTTCCTTGGCGGAGACCTTCGAACTATTGCCATTTAAGCATCATGACTCCAACAGGGACGTAATGAGAGCGGAAACTGTCCTTGAACTCATTCCAAGTGATAGTCTCCTAGTTGGCATGAGCGTTGCATAGAGCGTCCCACCTGTCAGCGGCTGCTCCCATATGTTGGTGCGATGCGAAGAGAACTTTCTCTCGATCATTGCACTGAACTATGGCAAGCTTCTTCTCCATGGATTTTAACCAATCATCGGCCTCCATGGGATCATTAGCTTGTGCAAAGGTAGGTGGTCAAGTCCTCATGAACTCTCCCAGTCGGTTGTGAGCCGGCGGTGGTGGTGGTGGCGGCGGTAGTGGTGCAGGAACGGGGTTATTGTTGTTTGCTTGCAGCTGACCCAAAGTTTGGATCATAGTTTGCATAAGCTGGTTCTGCATAGCCATCAACTGTTTCAGGTTGTTTGCACCAGCCCCGGGGTTGTCATTTTGAGGAACTTCAACGTGGTCATCCTCTTGTGGTTCCGGGTTGCCACAGACGTTCCTCCTTTGACGGCCGGCGTTTTCTCTCACCATCTGTGAGAGAGAGTTGGATAGAATAGAAGTTAGGATTTTAGATTGATTCTCCCCAACTATATGCATCAAGGTGGATGGACTATATATCATCCTATACGAGGATGTGAATACATGCTGAAGCATCTCACATCTCTCTACTATGTGTGGGTATGGACAACGTCGTCCCACAACTCACACTAAGCACACAAGTACAAACAATCATCACAAAGTTCACACCAGTCCTATTCAAGCTTCTGTTCAATGGGAGTCCTATGTGTTTTTAGGGTGATACCAATCTGTGACTTCTACCTAGGCTTGCACCCTACGGTCAATGTGGCTCTAATGCTAATCTGTGACTAGGCCTTCGTCCTACGGTCAACGTGGTAGCTCTGATACCAATCTGTGACACCACTGTTCTGAAAACCTCGGAACCGAGCTGATGCATATGTGTTCCTAGGATGTTCATCACACATACACATGTAATCCACAAACTGAATTCAGAATATAACCACGGATAATAGGGTTTTATTACATTGTCTCATGAATCTCTAATTCATTCTAGCAGCGGCAGTCTCTAACATATTCTAGCAGCGGAAGTCTCTAACTTATTCTAGCAGTGGAAGTCACTAACGATAGCGGAAGCATCTAAACATGGCAGCAGCGGCTCCATCTTCAACTCCATCCCCACAGGCAAGTTGATGGTAGTTCGCACGCCTAATACTCCACATGATCTTTGAAGTATTCTTCTCCTGTTGCTGATGATTAAGTAATAATGCAAGGTTGAGTACATGACATTCTCAGCAAGTGCGGGAAAATATGACATGTAGCTTCCAACAAGGGAGGTATAAAAAGGCTCATTGCAAAAAGCAAGGTTTATTTCACAAAACATGATAAAGACAGCAACTAGCTTTAAGTGAATGTAATCCTAACATTTATCCAATTAAAACATCAACATACCTCCATCATATTCCACAACCTTTCATGTCTCATCCAGCCATTTATCTTTCTCAGCTTTTTCTCATGCTCATGAATACCATCTCGTATTCATTACCATCTCAACTCATATTCAGTTCCGTCTCATAACCGAGACCAAAGCTCATTATCACCACTCAACAGTCCAATTCTCATTACCAAGACTCAACAGTCCCGAAACAAAAACCAAAGACCATCCATGACCAAACCCATAACCAAACCAAATACCATCCCAATCACCATCCCAATAACCATCCCATCTAATCATATGAGTTGGCCAGGCGCTTGTGACCGTAAGCACGGCTATCATGATAGTTTTACACTCTTAAGAGGTGGGACCACTTTACCCACAAGTTTGTGATTTCGTCACCCGTCGGTGACTGCAGAACCTCCATTATACCAGTACACAACCGTTGGTGTATGGCCAAGAGATCTCAAAATAGACTTTACAAAGGGGTTACTAGATGTATGGACTCACTAAGGTTTCACCAGCAGGATCGAATCACCATTCTCCCACCTACGGGCCCCCTCTTGTCCCATGCAGTTCCCAGGGCAGTCCTCTCTCAACTTCCATTCCCCGCGCCTTCCATGGTCCATAACAATCTAACAACTTACCTAATTAGTCAGCTAAGCTGCACCCATATTTGGCCTTGTGGTGGCACTGTATTCCTGGCATGTGCTGGCATGAACCGGTCCTTAGATCTACGGCAAGTAAACCACCATCTCATTCTACCACTTCCACGAACCAAGCTTTCCTAGATATCCCCCGATTCATGTTCATCATCAAGTTCTTATTAACATTGATCATATGAGTGCAGTAGCTAGACACAGTCTATCTCGCTTCCCATATCCCGTGGACTCAGCGAAGCAAAAAGCAAAACGACCATACCCGACTCTTCAACTTTCCCGCCGACAAGGGTGGTTAACAAAACTAGAAAACTCCTATAAAAGGGTTTTCTATCAAGTTGACTCAAGCAAACATGTTTTCGCAAGCAAAACAATTTCCAAAACATGGGATCAATATGGTCAAGGGGCACTTGCCTTGTTCCTGTGGCTTCTGTTGCTCAGGCGCTTCGATGTCTTGGTGCTGTAGTCCTTCGTAGGTAGCTCCCTGAGCTTGTCCTTCTACTCATGATTACGCACATACAAGATTCACAGCAATCAATCATCATGCACAAACTTTACTCAAGATGCAATGGTGAAGATGCATGCTGATCCTATAGTGCAGTTTAGTTTGTACGTGCTCTTGCATGTTTTAATAGGCTTGCATGGGGTTTTACGATGAACAAACATGTAAGGATCAAGTGTGGACGTGGTGATGATCTTGACTTAAGATCTAGATCAATTCCACCGTCAAAAACCAATCAACACGTGATCTGTCCACATGAAAAACTTCTGTTCGAAGGGATCGAAGAAACAGATGCAAAGAAACCGCGATGACGTCGTAAGGTGGTAATGGAGACCTACCTTACTTCCTTTGGGGCCTTCCTCCTAGCAATGGCGGATCATCGGCTCTCTTCCGGTGACGGCGAGCGTGTCGGGGCTCGTTGGCGGTCTCAACGGTGGCTGAACTCCGGCAAGGGTGGAACTCGGCGAGTTGGAAGCTAGGGCCTCCAACTCGTCAGCTCGGGAGGTGGAAAATAAGAGTACATGGTTGCGGCCAGGGGTTTTGGGTTCTATTTATAAGGGGTGAAAGAAGAGTCCTACTCTGATTGATTTCAAATAAGAGTCCTATTCAAATTGTTTTGGATCTTAACAACTTATCTCCAATCGATTTGGTGCGGTAGCAACGTGGACATCATGTCGGTTTCCTCAGTACCGGGTGTTCCCACACATACAGAAGGAAAAACCACCTAAGGACCTCGTATCTCCGCAGTGGAGAGCTCCGGAGGCTCCACATGTCCAGCGGGGGCTGTGCTTCCTTTCTCCGTAGAGGCGGGCTCCGGTTGTGCCGTGTGTCAGGCGGGTGGGACCTCCCTCTCCTCAGAGGCGAGCTCCACGTGCGCTACGTGTCTTGGTGGGTGGGACTTCCCCTCTCCCTCAGAGGCGAGCTCCGCATATGCCACGTGTCAGTGCTGGACCTCCCCTCTCTTCGGAGGTGAGCTCCGAGAGTGCCACATGTCAGAGCCGGACCTCCCCTCTCCTCAGAGGTGGGCTCTGAGAATGCCACGTGTCAGAGCCGGACCTCCCCTCTCTTCGGATGTGGGCTCCGAGAATGCCATGTGTCCAGTAGCGCCAGACTTCCTTTCTCCTTAGAGACGAACTCCGAGGTCGACACGTGTCCAACAGCGTCGGACCTCCCAGAGGTGAGCTCCGAGGGTGGCACGTGTCCAGCAGTGTCGGACCTCCCGGAGGCGAGCTCCGAGGGTGACACGTGTCCCGCTGGGTCAGACCTCTCGGAGGTGAGCTCTGAGAGCGACACGTGTCCCTCGGGGTTGGGCCTTGCTTTTCCGCAGCGACTAGCTCCGGAGGGGACACGTGTCCTGCAGGGCTGGACCTCGATTCTCCGCAGAGATAAGCCCCGGAGGCAACACGTGTTCAGCGGGTCGGACCTCGCCCCTTCCACCGAGGCTAGCTCTAAGCCTGCCACGTGTCTGGCAATGCCGGACCTCACCCCCTCCACAGGGATGAGCTCGAAAGGCACCATGTGGCCAGCGGGCCACGGGAAGTGTCTATAGCGCTCCTCGGCGAACTGGAATTGGCTCTTTTTGGCTATCTTTCACCTGTTCTATTTCTTTTAAAATGTTTCCTCTATATGAAATATGAATGCATGAATTAATTACGAAGTTGAGGGTGTTACACCCGCGGAGCTCACCCCTGCGGAGGGGGTAAGGTCTGGCACCGCGGGACACATGGCGCCCGTGGAGTTCACCCCTGCGGAGGGGGTGAGGTCTGGCACCGCGGGACACGTGGCACCCGCGGAGGAGGTGAGGTCCGGCACCGTTGGACACGTGGCGTCTTCGGAGCTCACCCCTGCGGAAGGGATGAGGTACGGATCCGCGGGACATGTGGCGCCTTCGGAGCTCACCCCTGCGGAAGGGATGAGGTCCGGCCCCGCGGGACACGTGGCGCCTTCGGAGCTCACCCCTGCGGAAGGGATGAGGTCCGGCCCCGTGGCACACGTGGCGCCTTCGGAGCTCACCCCTGCGGAAGGGATGAGGTCCGGCCCTGAGGGACACGTGGCGCCCTCGGAGCTCGCCTCTGATGTGAGGGGAGGTTCGGTGCTACTGGCCACATGGCGTCCTCGGAGCTCGCCTCTGAGAAGAAGGGAGGTCCGGCCCCGCTGGACATGTGGCGCCCTCGGAGCTCACCTCTGAGGAGAAGGGAGGTCCGGCACTACTGACACGTGGCAGGCCCAAGGCTTGCCTCTGAAGAGAAGGGAGGCCCGGCCCCGCCGGACACATGTCACCCTCGGAGCTCGCCCCTGCGAAGGGAGCGAGGCTCGGCTCTGCTGGCTGCGTGGCAGGCCCGGAGCTCACCTCTGAGGAGAGGGGAGGCCCGGCCCCCGCCGGACACGTGGCACCTCTTGAGCTCACCACTGCGGATATGCGAGGTCCTTAGGCGGATTTTTCTCCTGTGCGCGGGAGTACCCGGTACTGAGGGTACCGACACAATATCCCCAAGGCTGCCGCACCTAACTGAAAAGATAAGTTTGTTGAAATCCAAAATTGAGTTGGACTCTTATTTGAGCTCCAATTGGAGTAGGACTCCTCTTTTTCCCCTTATAAGTAGAACCCAAAACCCCCTTGGACGTAACCCCTTACCTTTTCCCCCCTCCCAAGTCGACGACTTGGAGGCTCTAGCCCCCAACTCACCGAGTTGGACACCTCCCCTCGCCGGAGTTCAGTCGCCGGTGAGCACGCCGACGAGCCACATCACGCCTCGCTGTCGCTGGAAAGGAGCCGACAATCGTAAGGGAAGTGAGGTAGGTCTTCGTTACCCATCTTACGACGTCGTCGCTGTTTCTACGCATTCGTTTTCTTCGCTCCCTTCGACAGAAACTTTTTCGTGTGGACAGATAACGTTTTTATCGGGTTTTGACGGTGGAATTGATCTAGATCTTGAGTCAAGATCATCACCACATCCACACTTGATCCCTACACCCTTGTTCATCATAAAACCCCATGCAAGCCCTTTAAAACATGCAAGAACACGTACAAACTGGTTTAATAAAACAGCACCCTAGGAATTTGCATTCATCTAACCCATTGCATCTTGAGTAAAGTTTGTGCATGATGATTGATTGCTGTAAATTTGTATGTGTGCATGATCATGAGTAGAAGGACAAGCTCAAGAGGCTATCTACGAAGAACTAAAGCACCAAGACTTCGAGACACTCGAACAACAAAAGCCACGAGAGCAGGGCAAGTGCCTCTTGACCATATTGATCCCATGTTTTGAAACTGTTTTGTTTGCGAAAACTCGTATATGCTTGAGTCAACTTGATGGAACACCCTTTTATAGGAGTTTACTAGTTTTGTTAACCATCCTTGTCGCCGGGAAAGTTGATGAGTCGGGTATGGTCGTTTTTTCTTTTTGCTTCGCTTAATCCACGGGATATGGGAAGCTGAATTAAAACATGGTTAGCTACTGCACTCATATGAATAATGAGATGGTGTTAATGAGAACTTGATGATGTTAATGAGCATGGAATCGGGGGAGATCTAGGCAAGCTTGGTTCATGGATGTTGCTGAATGACATGGTGGTTTACTTGCCGTAGATCTAAGGACCGGTTCATGCCAGCACATGCCAGGAAAACTGTGCCACCACAAGGACAAATATGGGTGCGGCTTAGCTGACTAATTAGGTGTGTTGCTAGATTGTTATGTACCGTGGATGGCGCGGGGAATGGGAGTTGAGAGGGACTGCCCTGGGAACTGCATGGCACAAGAGGGGGCCCGTGGGTGGGAGAATGGTGATTCGTGCCTGCCGATGAAACCTCAGTGAGTCCATACATCTAGTAACCCCTTTGTAATGGCTATTTTGTGATCTCTTGGTCATACACCGATGGTTGTGTACTGGTATAATGGAGGTTTTGCAGTCACCGACGGGTGACGAAATCACAAACTTGTGGGTAAAGTGGTGCCACCTCTGCAGAGTGTAAAACTATCATGCTAGCGGTGCTTCCGGTCACAAGCACCTGGCCAACTCACATGATTAGAGGGAAAACTTGGGATGGTTATTTGGTATGGTTATGGTATGGTCATTGGGATTGGTTTTGGGACTGTTTCGAGTCATGAAAATGAGTTTGGTTTGGTTATATGAATATGAGACGGTTATGAATATAGATGAGCATGAGATGAACTTGAGAAAGATTAATGATTGGTTGAGACTTGATAAATGGTGAATCATGATGGAGAAATGTTGCTGTTTTACTTGGATATATTGGGATAAATATCACTTAGAAATAGTTGTTGTTTTTATCATGTTTGTGAAATAAAATTTGCTTGCTGCAATGAGCCTTTTTATTCCATACCTTGTTGTAAGCTACATGTCATACTTTTCCCGCACTTGCTGAGTACGACATGTACTCACCCTTGCATTATCACATAAACATCAGTAATAGGAGAAGAGTACTTTGAGGACCATGTGGAGTACTAGGCGTGTGAACTACTGTCAACATGCCTGTGGAGTTGAAGATGGAGCCTGCTGCTATTTAGTTATTTCTGCTGTCGTTTAGAGACTTCCGCTGCAAGAATAAGTTAGAGATTTATGAGTGAGACAATGAGTCTATGTAATAAAGTACTTAAACACTATTTATTCGTCGTTATATTCTGAATTCAGTTTGTGGATTACATGTGTATGTGTGATGAACATTCTGGGCACACATATGCATTAACTCGGTTCCGTTTATGAAACCGGGTGTCAAAGACAACATGGTTGGCAAACCATCGTGGATGGTGGACCTCTCAGATGAAGCCATCGTCAAGCAGCTTCTTGATTTCTTCAATGATGAAGTCTTGCCGCTCGATAGATTGCTTCTGTGGCTTCTGTTGGACCGGCCTGGCGTCGGGGTGGATCTTCAGTTGGTGCTCAATCACCTCCCTGGGGATCCCGGGCATTTCTGACGGTTGCCATGCAAACACGTCGACATTGGCCCGGAGGAAGGTGACGAGCACGTCTTCCTATTTGCCACTCAGGCCCCCGGCGATTCGGGTGGTCTGGGCGAAATCAGGACCGACTTGGATGACCTTGACTGGCACGTCCTTGCTGTCGGAGGGCTGCACACGGGGCGCAGATGTCATCCCTCGCTGACTCATGCTTGGAGGCGGCCGGCTAGCTTCAGCGTAACCGGGAGCGGCCTCCTGTGCTGCTGCCAGCGCTTGGAGCTTTTCCAGCACTGAGACAGCCGCGGTGTGATCACAGTGGATCTTGAGGACGCCACTAGGGTCGACATCTTCAGGACTAAGTAGCCGTAGTGGGCTACCGCCGTGAACCGGTACAGGGATGGCCTGCCAATTATGGCATTAAAGGGGAGGCTGACCTCCGCAACATCAAAGACGACGCTTTCCGTATGGTAGTTCTCCGGCGTCCCGAATGTCACCGGGAGGGAGATGCTACTGCACAGGAAGATTGGGTCCCGGCCTACCCCCAAGAATGGTCTCGAGGGGGTAAGCTGGGATATAGGGATTTGCAGCTTCTTGAAGGCTGCGAGGCTGATAACACTGAGAGACGCCCCGCCATCGATCAGCACGTGGTAGAGCTTCACGTTGGAGATGGTCGGGGCGACGAGGAGAGGCAGCTGCCAGGCACCTTCCATGATCTTGGGGCAGTCGGAGGCGTCGAAGCTGATCGGCGTCTCCATCCACTTGCGATGTGGCGCCGCCACAGAGGCTGGGGTGGCCGCTGCCACTGCTCGACGGAGGGTCTTGACGGCTCGCCTAGACGAGATGTCGGAAAACCCCCGTACATCACGAAGAGTGTGCCAGCCGTTTGGCTGCCGGCTTGGCCAGACCTGTCCCCTCTGGAATGAGATGGTCGCGTGGAGAGCACGGAAAGCCCCCTACCTGGCTCGCCAAATGTCGGAGTGTGTGAGCAGCGACATTCCTCCCAGCCTTCTCGGAAGCAGTCCGCGAGGTTCTTTGATCGGAGGGGGATTGGCGCCCTACGTGACCGTGCTCGAGGGAGCGGATGAACACCGATATTTACGTGGTTCCGGCCGCCGGAGTGTAATACCCTACATCCACAGGAGCGCTTGATGTATTGCTTGCTTGCTTGTGCTTGTGAGGGTGTGAATCAGAGATTGTGGAGCCCTTTGACGGGAGATCACCCCGATCCTTTTATAGTTCAAGGATGGAGTGGTTACAATGTGGCTTCGGGCCCGACAGGTTGACCCAAAGCTATATAAACCCTATATATGATCTAGGGTCTTGTCCTCTAAGTAGAGTAGTTGGAGGGGGAGTTATGTCCCGCCGCCTGGCGCGCTGAGCACCCCTATCCGTGTGTCAGGTGATGACGAAGACGCCGTCTTGTCACCACGTCTTCTCACCCTGCTTGGGCGGCTTCGTGCCGTTGGGCGGCACTGTACTGCTGTCACACTTTACCGTCCTGTCTTGTCACCGTATTGGTGAACGGGTAGAGGACGGAGGCGTGTGTAGTGCGTCATGCTTCTGGGGAAGGCGCGAGCCTTGAATGCAAAGCCTGACAGCGCACTTCCTTCTTGACTTCATCGACCCACGGCCCACGACGGATCGTGGGGCACGTGGCGGCTCTGGAGCTCTTATCGATGGGTTTAGAGCCAGGGGACACGTGACATGATAGAGACGAAGGTGCCCCGTCTTTCTATGAGATGGTAACTATCGTTTTTGGTGGAGTGGACTTTGACGATCCGACTACGAACGCGTGAATATGTCGCACCTTAGCAATCGCTAAACCAACTCCAAGAGGTTAGTGACCACGCCGAAGCATGATCAACCTGACCATGAGGGTCTATTTCCTGCAGTCAAACGAAGAACAAGCAAGAAAATGGGATTGAAATCTAGATATTGCGAATTCAAGAAGAAAACTTTATTGATGAAAGTGGGGTTCTGAAACGTCCTGGTCTGGTTGTTGGACACAAACGAGGTACGTGAGTTGCAGCTGTGGGAAACTTTAATCTAAACAAAACCCGCCCTCTCAAGGAGCTCTTGGCCTACTTAAATAGGGGGGGAGAGGGAAATTCGTCCAGCAACAAAGGTATGACGTGATCTCCCTTATTCCCTTCCTTTTTCTGAGATAGACTACCTTTTAATAGGGAAAGAAAGAGGGAAATCCATCCAGCAGCAAGGCAGGATATGATTTCCTCTATTTCTTTCCTCATTATAGCACATCTATCTTTAAATGTAGAAGAAAGAGAGAAATTTCGTCCAGCAGCAAAGTTGGACGAGATTTCCCTTATTCCTTTCCTTATTTGTCTAAATCTCTCTTTATTACATGGCCCCAGCCTCAAGATTTGGTGCACAGTACCCTATTCATCCACTTGACTTTATTCTGGTCCACCAGCTTGTATAATCGTCCATGTACTTGTATGTCATCAAGGTGGCTTCAAAGTGCTGAAAACCCCACTAGAAACTCCGTTCTGGCTCCCTCCTCACGCGCCTTCATCTCCCTGCTTGATGATGCTCCCATGTTCATTCCTCTTGTCCATGCTAGGCCCTTCATTTGTAACAAACACAAATGTATCCAATTTAGGCAGCATCATATTCTCATAAATATTAGAAACATTACCAAGAAACGAAAGTACCTGATAATTAAACTGGCGTGCGTGAACTCTAGTAATTGGTTTCATATGTGTGGTAGAAGGGGCTATGGGTGTAACTGTGGTAGTGATGTCCTCATCATCCTCCCCTTCTTGAATTGAAGTCATCCTCGACGGAAGCACATCTTCCTCACCCAAATAAGGTTTCAAATCTGCAATGTTAAAAGTGGGACTAACCCCAAAGTCTGCAGGCAGCTCAAGTTTATATGCATTATCATTTATTTTCTTTAACACCTTAAAAGGACCATCAGCACGTGGCATTAGCTTTGATTTGCGCAAATCAGGAAACCTATCTTTTCAGAAATGTAACCAAACAAGATCTCCTGGTTCAAACACAATATGTTTTCTACCCTTATCGCCAGCAAGTTTGTATTTAGCATTCATGAGCTCAATGTTTTCCTTAGTTAACTCATGCATTTTTAAGATCAATTCAGCACGTTGTTTAGCATCAAAATTAACCTTCTCTGAAGATGGAAGAGGCAACAAATCAATAGGTGCACGAGGTAGGAAACCATACACAATTTTAAAAGGGCACATCTTAGTAGTAGAATGCAGCGAATGATTATAAGCAAATTCAATATGAGACAAGCATTCTTCCCACATTTTCAGGTTATTCTTCAAAACAGCTCTAAGCATAGTAGACAATGTTCTATTGACTACTTCAGTTTGACCATCAGTTTGGGGGTTATATGTAGTACTAAAAAGCAGTTTAGTCCCCAACTTAGTCCATAAACATCTCCAAAAGTGGCTAAGAAATTTAGTGTTACGACCTGAAACAATTGTATTTGGCACACCATGCAAACGAATAATTTCATGAAAGAACAAATCAGCAACATTATTAGCATCCTCACTTTTATGACATGGTATAAAGTGTGCCATTTTCGAAAATCTATCCACGACAACAAATATGCTATCTCGCCCCTTCTTTGTTAGAGGTAACCCTAAAACAAAGTCCATGGAGATGTCCTCCCATGGAACACTAGGTATAGGCAAAGGCATATATAAACCATGAGTATTGAGTCGTGACTTAGCTTTTTGACATGTAGTACAGCGAGCAACAAAACGCTCAACATCTCGTCTCATCTTTGGCCAAAAGAAATGTGTAGCAAGTATGTCCTCCGTTTTCATCACGCCAAAGTGTCCCATTAATCCTCCTCCATGTGCCTCCTGCAACAACAAAAGACGAACGGAGCTAGCTGGAATGCATAGCTTGTTAGCACGAAACACAAATCCATCATTACAGATGAACTTGTTCCATGTTCTTCCTTCCTTATAATTCTGCATTACATCTTTAAATTCAGCATCATGCAAATATTGATCTTTGATGGTCTCCAAACCAAATATTTTAAAGTCAAGTTGTGAAAGAATAGTATAAGTCGAGACAATGCATCAGCAATAACATTTTCTTTACCCTTCTTGTGTTTAATGACATAAGGGAAAGTCTCAATGAATTCAACCCATTTGGCATGTCTACGGTTCAGTTTTGTTTGACTTTTAATGTGTTTCAAAGATTCATGATCAGAATGTATAACAAATTCTTTGGGCCATAAATAATGTTGCCATGTTTCCAAATTCCGAACAAGAGCATATAATTCCTTATCATAAGTAGAATAATTCAGACTAGGCCCACTCAATTTTTCAGAAAAGTATGCCACAGGTTTACTATCTTGTAATAACACACCTCCAAATCCAATTCCACTAGCATCACATTCAAGTTCAAAAGTCTTATTAAAATTAGGAAGTTGGAGTAAAGGAGCATGTGTCAACTTATCTTTCAATACCGTGAAGGCTTCTTCCTGTGTGGTACCCCAAACAAAAGGCACATCCTTCTTTGTAAGATCATTGAGAGATGCAGCAATGGTGCTGAAATCTCTCACAAAACACTTGTAGAAACCAGCAAGACCAAGAAAACTCCTCACTTGTGTGACCGTTTTGGGCTGTGGCCAACTCTCAATTGCTTCAACCTTGTCTTTATCAACTTCAATTCCCTATAGAGTAATAACATAGCCAAGAAAAGATACTCGGTCGGTGCAAAAGGTGCACTTCCCAAAGTTACCAAACAAACGTGCATCACGTAGAGCAATAAAAACAACACGTAAATGTTTCGAATGTTCCTCCAAAGTTCTACTATAAATCAGTATATCATCAAAATAGACTACCACAAATCGTCCAATGAAAGCACGTAAAACTTCGTTCATTAATCTCATGAAGGTGCTAGGTGCATTAGTTAACCCAAAAGGCATGACTAAACACTCATATAAGCCAAACTTAGTTTTAAATGCTGTTTTCCATTCATCTCCCTATTTCATACGAATTTGATGGTATCCACTACGCAAATCAACTTTGGAGAATATGATAGAGCCACTTAATTCATCAAGCATATCATCGAGCCTAGGAATAGGATGACGATATCGAATAGTAATATTATTAATGGCTCTACAATCAACGCACATACGAGATGTACCATCCTTTTTTGGTACTAGTATAACAGGAACAACACAAGGACTAAGGGATTCATGTATATAACCTTTGTCGAGTAGCTCCTGAACTTGACACATAATCTCCTTCGTCTCATTAGGATTGGTACGGTATGGCGCACGATTGGGCAGCAAGGCACCGGGAATTAAGTCAATCTGATGCTCAATCCCGCGAATAGGTGGTAATCCCGGTGGCACCTCTTGTGGAAAGACATCAGCTAACTCCTGCAAAATGTTAGTGACAGCAGGAGGCAAAGAGGGAGGCACGTCCTCGAATGAAAATAATGCCTCTTTGCACACAAAAGCATAGCAAACAGGTTTGCTAAAATCCAGATCAGTAATATCAGATTTGGCGGCAAGTAAACAACCACTTTTCAATTTTATTTCAGAGGCAACACTAGATGATGGTTTGTTAGTACACTTATGTTGTTTCTTAAATTCTTTTGCCACAATCTGATTTTCACTCTTATTTTGTTCTGTAACACCCCAAAATCTGCTAAAGAGGGGAATTTAAATTTTTTTGGACGTATTGCATGTGGTGCAGAAATTCAAATTTAAACTGGAATTCAAATTGAAATCAAAACAGAAAAGAAAAGGAAAAAGAAAAAGAAAACCTCAGCCGGCCAGTGGGCCGAAACCCGCCAGCCGGCCCACTATTCCCCCACGCCAGCCAACAACCGCGCGCCCTCTCTTCCTCTCACTGACACGCGGGGCCCGCGTGTCATCTCCTACCTCCGGCGCGCGCCAACCGACCAGACTCTTCCCTGCGCCCGATTGCAACCGAACTCCGGAAACCCGCGCCCCTGGCCCGAATTCTGGTCCCGGATGTCTCCAACTCGATCCCAACCGACCGCCGCCCTCCCTCGCCTATATAAACGTCGACATCGCCCTATTTTTTTCCCTGATCGGCCGATCTTCTCTCCGGTGAGAACCGAAGATTCAATCCCCGTTTTCTTTCGATCATTGCACGGATTATCTGATCTAATGCGCTGATCGTGCTCCACCACCCCCAGGGAGCCCTGCACGTGAAGGAAACGACAAGTTTCGCGCCCTAGCAGCTGTTCCGACGTGCACCGAAGATCGTCACCGTTGAAGCTCGCCGCCGACCGACTTCCAGGACCTCCCAGTGTTGGAAAACCCCTCGGTGAGCGTCCCCTACCCCTCCGCAGCCGATCCATTCAAAAAGATGCGGGTTCTAACGTGTAGAGGCAAAAGCCGAGGCTGCGCCGGCGAGATCGTCACCCCCGCCGCCGCGCGCCGCCGCACGCGCGGGCTGGCTCCGGCCAGGGCGACGTGGCCACTTGAGGGCCGTCTATTTTAAATCGCACGGTAGAATAAACACCCGCGCATACCGGTTCGGCGATCTAATCTGAGCCGTCTGTTTTAAATCGGACGGTCCACGTTAGCCCCGCGTTATAAAGGCCGGGATTCTTACACGCTACCCCCTGGGGATCTCGGAAAACACGAGCTAGCCCCAGAAACTTCTGATCTAGTCCCTGGAACTTCAGAAATTCGTGTAAATTCAATTAAAAAACAATTTAGCCCCTGGACTTAATAAAAATTAGGAAAACCCCTCTGTTATGTGTAGTTAGACCCCTGGAAATTTATGAAATAATAACTTAGACCCTGTAGTAGGGTCGATTTACCTTTTTGACACTATATGATATTAAATTCAGAAATTTGAATATGTGATTAGGATTTAAATTTAAAAGGTGAGGCAAACACATTGTAAATTCAAATTTAAACTCTACTAGCACCTGGAAAACTTTAGAATGAGTTAAAAATAGATTTTAGGCAGAAATGAATTCTGTCTAAATGATATTCATATTTATTAGTTCTAGAAACATATTTTAGGCTAGGAAATAATTCTAAAAACTAGTAAAATAAATTTAATTTGTTCCACATCAGAGAGGAAGTTCATAGATATATTATTGAACATTTTAGATCAGAACCTATTCTGTTTAGATGATGTGCCTTACTATTTTCATAATAAAACTCACTTTTAGGCATAGAAAATAAATCTGAAAAATATAGGAAAATAGGTATGCATAATTAGAAAATGATAAATGAAGTCTCCAAATCCAAAAACTTCAGTTTAGGATTTGGTAGAAGATCTGAAAACCTAATTGGAGTAGGAAAATACCTTTTATACAAACTTTGTGGCTAAGAAATGTAATAATTAAATATAAAGAATTTGTTCAAATTGGAACTTCATATATAGTGTGCAAATAGAAATCTGAACATAGAAGTTAGAAATAATATACATATGTTTAAAGGTGAATGTAGGCCAAAAATCAACACATGTAGAGTAACCACAACACTTAGAAATGTGAATGACTTTCATAGGTATGTATGTGTGGTTTGTATGAAGTGAAAGTGTGAACTATGTCTTATGGATTGTTGTTTTCTTTTGCTATGTGTATTGGCATGAATAGAACCTGCCCCAGAGCAAGTTCTCCCTTTCCAAGACCAAGACTTTCCATTCCCAGAGCAGTAGGAAGAAGGCAAGTGTCCTTGACCACTTTGATCATATACTAGGATGTGTAGATAGAATTATTTGCATTGTCAATTGAAATATGAAACCCATGCTAGGCAGTTTCCCTAGAGTTGCATTATCTTGTTTCCTTGTAGCTTGGGTTGGGATTTGTTTTATTATGTCATTCATTCATATTACTTATGCTTAGCCATGCTTAGAATGGGATAAGTGGGATATGATATCATCAACTTGTTTACCTTACTCTTGAATGAGACATTATGAGTTATGTAGAGGTAGGGATCGAGGCAAGTTGGATGATTTAGTTGGTGCTGGGTGCACGAGACTCGGGTTTGTGTTTAGTACTTGCCTGGATCCTAAGGACCGGTTCATGGAGCATGTAACCTGGCTTTACCGTGCCAACCACATGCTGAGATGGGGCAGCTTGGCCAATTAATTAGGTGTATCCCCGGCGTAGTATGGGTGTGTTGGATGGTGCGGGGAGTAGGTGTCATCTGGACTACCATATGAACCGCAAGGCTCAAGAGGGGGCCACTGCAGCGGGGTTGGAGCCTCTTGTATGCTGTTAGGGGTGAAACCTCAGTGGGCCCACACTCATCGGGAATCCCTTTGTAAAGGCTTCGTAGTGATCTCCTGGCTACACACCTGGGAAGTGTGAATATGGTTCGTGGCCACTGGCATAATGGAGGTTCTTTTAGTCCACCCGGCAACGGGGGATGAAATCACTACATGTGGGTACAGTGGTGCAAACTCTGCAGAGTCAAAACTGTCATGACAGCCGTGCTCACGATCAAGAGCGGCTTGGACTTATTCATGATTAGAGGATGATGGATTTGGAAGTTGAGGATGTTAAGCGGGGAGCTTGACATTGGGTATGATGATTATGGTTAATTTTGATGATGGGTTGGGAGATTGGGACCATTTCACCTGTGTAGTAATGTAGGTGCTTTATAAGCTAAGGAAATAGGTATTAATTGCATAGTGCTTTAACCATGAGTCAATCTCTCCTTGCTCTAGCCATGCATGACATAACTTTCCCACACTTGTTGAGTACCAACGGTACTCAAACTTGCATATTTGTTTGTCGGTACCTGAGATATGGGGTACCCTCGCGCACAGGGGAAAATGCCTCAGGAACTCGCCCTTCTCCGCAGGGAGAGCTCCGAAGGCGCCACGCGTCCGGCGGGGCCGGACCTCCCTCTCCTCAGAGGAGAGCTCCGGGCCCGCCACGTGGCATACAGAAGCCGGACCTCCCCCTCCGCGGGAGAGAGGTCCGAAGGCGCCAAGCGTCCCGTGGGGGCGGACCTCCCACTCCTCAGAGGAGGGCTCCGGGCCCGCCACGTGGCCGACAGAAGCCGAGCCTCCCCCTCCGCGGGGAGAGGTCCAGAGGCTCCACGTGCCCCACAGGCCGGACCCTCCTCTCCTCTCAGAAGGGCTCCGGGCCCGCCACGTGGCAGCAGAACGGCGCTGCCTGCCCCCGAGCGATAGGCAGCGGGCGTAAAGACGCCCCATACCTTGCCCGTACAAGGTATTCAAGGCCCGCGTCTTCCCAAGACGCGGAGACGCGGAGCACGCCTCTGTCAGGTGCCGTTGCGCCCAGTCACATCACAGACTGGCGCGCGGTGTCAGAACCTGCCAGCCAATAAACACCGCGACAAGACATCCCATGCCGCCTGCGCCGTCATCAACCACTACGACTAGCATGCGGCATGGGCAGGGCGGCAAGATGAAGACTCAGAAGCCTTTGACCAGAGAAAACTACCGGCATAACTGCAGATACGGTAGATCATAGACAATCTTCCCGGGACCACCTGTCGGGTCTCGGCTCCCCTTGTAAGCCGCCCGAGTCTTGGACTATAAAAGGCTCGGGTAGGCGACGATAGCAAGGGTTCGCACTTTGCAACTCATACGCTAGCCATAAACTCCCAAGCTGTAACTCACCCACAAGCTCAGGACTCCGGCCCTGAGCAGCAAGCAATACAGCGAGCTCCATAGCTCGCCGTGGACGTAGGGTTTTACGCTCCGGCGGCCTGAACCACGTAAAACTCACCGCGTCAAGCTCTTACTAACTCGTCCATCCGCGCAAGCTCTCCGCAAGGGACTAGCCCCACCGAAAAAAGAACCTCCGCGGGCTGCCCAGTGCAGGCCCGAGGGAAGTGTCGACCGAACACTTCGACATTTGGCGCGCCAGGTAGGGGGGCTTTTCTCCTAGCGCGACGAGCTTCCGCCGACGAAGATGACCAAGCTTCCTTCAGCGGCAAACTCTCCCCCTCCACGTTCACGGCGAACCGTGACCAGTCGGGAGTACATGTCGACACACTCAGGACGGAGTGTGTCGGCACAAGCTGGTAGCCAGCAGCCGACTCCGGCGATGCAGGCTCCGACCAGTGTGAGGTCTTCTGCAGCGCTGAGCGTACACCATGGGGGTGCGCTAGCTGCAGCAAGAGCACTGCTGCGCAACCCACCTCCGGGGGATGCGCCCCATTCAGCGACCCAGCAATGGGTCTGCGAGGTGGACCGCCTCGTCATCGCCGCCGTGAACCCTCGGTTTCGGTGAGGACGGCGCCCAGGACAACCGGCTGTGTCGCTGACGTGCACGCCCACGGTTGATGGGCAAACGGCGGATTCCAGCTCCTCCAGGCTCCCGTCAGCGGACCTGAGAAGGGAGCTGGAACGGTGCCACTTGGGCCAAGATGCCCGGGTGTACCTCGAGCGACGTCGAGAAAGGCGTCGCAACCATGAGGCTGGCGACAGCATGTCGTCAGCCTCGACACAACCTGGAGGGCAGGTCTTCGCCACGTGAGCCCTGCCTCAAGCATATGCCACGCAGCATATGCCACAACCATATGCGCCGCAAGCAGCGCCCCCGGTCTATGGTGCAGCCTTGCCCATGCCGGGATACACGGTGCCAAGTGCGAACCAAGCGTTCACAGCGCCAATACCTGCAGCAGCAGGTGCAGGATGTGTGGCCCTTGCACCCCACCTTCGCTTCGCGAGGTGGCCACGCAAGTTTCGCCCGCACTTACCTGAGAAGTACGACGGTAGCGTCAACCTGGCGGAGTTCCTCCAGATCTAATCCACCGCCGTACTTGCCGCAGGAGGGGATGAGGCTGTCATGGCCAACTACTTCCCCGTCGCCTTGACCGGCCCAGCTCGGTCTTGGCTCATGAATCTACCTCAGGGGTCCATAACTTCCTGGGGAGAGCTCTGCCGGCAGTTCGTCGCCAACTTTGGCAGCTCATACACCCGTCCCGGCACGGAGCTCGACCTCCACGCCATCCAACAACAACCAGGGGAGTCGCTGCGCTCGTTCATCCAGCGGTTCTCCCAGGTGCGGAACACCATCCCACACATCCAGAACGCTTCTGTGGTGGTGGCGTTCCGGCAAGGCGTTCGGGACAGGAAGATGCTCGAGAAGCTCGCGACCAGGGAGGTCCGCGATGTCTCAGAACTCTTCAGCCTGGCGGACAAGTGTGCCAGAGCAGCCGAAGGGCGGAACTGGCACTCTCTGCCGGCCCCCAAGCCAGGGGGTCAGCCGGGATCCGGCGACGCTTCGTACGGAAGCGGCAGGAAGATCAAGAGCGGAGGTGGAAGCAAGATAAAGTCATCAGCCGCGGTCCCCGTTGCCACAACGGCGGCGCCCAGTGGAGCTCGGGGGCCACGCGCTGACAAGAGGCCGCGACAATCACCGGCCCCAGACAGGGGCCAGGATGAATTATACCCTGTGCATGGCACCAGTTATCATACTGCTGCCGAATGCCGGGAAATCCAGAAGTTCGCGGAGCGCTTCCGGAAAGGGAAGCAGCCCCTAACTGATGCCCCACCCTACAGTCAAAGGGAGGGCAAGCAGAAGGTCGAGGCCTGAGACGGCGTCGACCACCAGGTGGAGTTCCAGGAGCTTCAGCACGCCGTAAAGGCAGTGCGCAATCATGGGAGCTCCAGCTCCAGTGATGACGAGCACCGGAAGATGCTCTATGTCATCTTCGGCGGGTCCGCTGACCCCCCGTCCCGAAGCATGGCTAAGGCCTTGCGCCGAGCGGTAGCGTCGGTGGCTCCCCTCCCAGGTGCAGCACCGCACCTCAGGTTGATGGGAACCCCCATCGGCTTCGATGACACCGACTGCCCCAGGAACATGGCTGGGGCCGGCCAACTGCCACTCGTGGTGGCCCCCACCATCGCCAACGTGAAGATGTACCACGTTTTGGTGGATGGCGGGGCTGGACTGAACCTCATCAGTCGTGCAGCCTTCCAGAAGCTGCAGATCCCGATGGCCAAGCTCGCCCCATCGAGCCCGTTCTCAGGGGTAGGGCCGGGACAGGTCGTTCCCTACGGCCACATCAGCCTCCCGGTGACCTTTGGGGCACCGGACAGCTACCGGACAGAGAACATTCTGTTCGACATGGCCGAGATTGACCTCCCCTTCAACGCCATAATCGGCAGGCCAGCCCTGTACCGATTCATGACAGTAGCCCACTACGGCTACCTTGTCTTGAAGATGCCTACACCAACAGGCGTCCTCAAGGTTTGTGGAGACCGTGCTGCCGCAGTGTTAGCCTTGGAAAAGCTTCAGGCGCTTACAGCAACTAGAGCGCCAACCCTCGGCAGTGCAGAACCAAACCAGCTCCACCCAAGTGCACGCCACCGTGCCTCTACCACAGCACCCCGCGTGCAACCCCTCGATGAGGACGACGTCCCCACAAGGCTCGTCCGAATCAGCGCCGATGCCGCCCAGACCACCCGGGTAGCCGGGGGCCTGGATAGCAAATAGGAAGGCGCGCTCGTTGCCCCCCTCCGGCACAATGTCGATGTGCTGCATGACAGCTGTCGCGGAGGCCAGAGATACCTAGGGAGGTGATTGAGCACTATTTAAAGGTCTTTCCCGACGTCCAGCCAGTCCGACAGGATGGAAAGTCCGCCACCCCCGGTGCTTGGCGAACCATGTTGTCGTCCCGAAGGCCGGCGAGAAGCTCCGGAAGCGCATCGACTACACCAGACTCAATAAGGCATGCCCTAAAGACCTATTTTCTCTCCCGGGGTTAGCAAAGTGAAGCTTCTCTAAAGCCCCTACGAAAATCCGGCCCCGCCCGTAATAGGAGCCCCCGAGCCCGAAGAGCATCTCCTGCTCTGCATCACGGCGATGGCTGCAGAAGTGAGTGTGGTCCTCACCGCAGAGTGGCTGGACCCCATACCACTGTAACCTGTTTCGCTGCCAAGAAACAAGTACCAAGAAACCCCGGAGGCCCAAACCGGACCCCGGATCCCCGACACAACCTCCCGGAGGGCTAGCAGGACCACCCGGAGGTGCAACGGGACCCCCCGGAGGCCCAACAGGACCTCCCGCACGCCCAACGGGGCCCCCCCGGAGCTCCCGGGACATCAGCGGAGCTTCCCGGAAGGTCCAAGGCAGCCTGGGGGACCTCAAAGTATCAAGCACCCGGCGGTCTCCCCAGGCTAAAAGCTATCCTCCACAGCCCCCACACGATGGACAATGCCGCCAAATGGGCGGCGGAGCTACTAGAGTTTTAGCTAGGCTCCCTTTCCCGTCATGCAGACATCAGCCGAGCACTAGCTGACTTGTGGCCGAAGTAGACGCCAACGCAGGCTCAGGGGGCCACGAAGACGGTGAACCAGGACCCTGAGCCCTGGCCTTCACCAGACCTTACTGAATGCTGCTCGTCGACGGCTCCTTGCGAAAGCAGGGGGCCGGTGCTAGCGTACTGTCCCTGACGCCATCGGGGGGGGGGGGCAGTCTGGGTATGTGGTGCGTTTCAATTCCAAGGCAGCCAACAACATAGTAGAGTATGAAGTGCTCATCCTTGTTGCTAGTCGTTGGCTCAGGGCAACTCCAAGTCTGGTTATCAACCAAGATGGTGGAGACAGACCTCCTCGCCTTGGACCTGCACCACGTACCGCGCGCTAGCAAGGCCGCAGCTGACGACCTTTCAACGAAGACCCCCACCGGAGCCAGTGTGCCTGAAGGGGGCTTTGAGAGGACGTTGCCGCGGCCCACAGCTCGGCCCGCCGAGCCGGGCGAAGGGGGCTAGACCAGCACCTCAAAGCTGGCGGTCCCGCGGCCATGGACGCCGCCAAGGATCATAAGCGTCACTGGGGACTCCGTGCAACCCAGCGCTCAAGATCCAGATGCTCAAGTCAGACCCGATGCATGGATCACGGAGGTCCGGGAGTACTTGAAAGACAATATCCTCCCTGATGAACGTGTATCCGCTGAACGGATTGTGCGTATGGCTAAGAGACACATGGTGGTAGAGGGGGATCTCTACCGACGTGGCGCCAACCACATCCTATTGCGGTGCATAACCCAGGGGGAAGGCTGCGACTTGTTCGCTGAGATCCATGGAGGCGAATGTGGGAGTCACTCTTCCTCACGCACGCTTGTCGGTAAAGCCTTTCGGCATGGCTTCTACTAGCCGGCAACACTCCAGGATGCCGTCGAGCTGGTCGAGAGCTGCCAGGCGTGCCTGTTCCACGCCAAGCAGATCCATACACCGGCTTGGACGGTACAGATGATCCAGCCCACATGGCCATTTGCCATACTGGGGCTGGACATCCTGGGCCTGGGACCATTCCCCAGAACCGAGGATGGGGACCCGCTCCCGAACCTTCGGAACACAGAACACCACTGTAAGTTCTACCCCTAGAGCAACAATAGGACAGACCCTTCTTTTCATAATAAATTCCATAAAAGTGCAGGAACAGTGCTTGGAGCAGCTAAGCCTCAGGGG
The DNA here is from genome assembly GCA_030760725.1 of Neostapfia colusana. Lineage (NCBI taxonomy): Eukaryota > Viridiplantae > Streptophyta > Magnoliopsida > Poales > Poaceae > Neostapfia > Neostapfia colusana. The sequence goes on from JASWHV010000011.1 coordinate 81,304,564, forward strand.
ACGGTCCAGGACTACGTTCAGCTTCACCTGGTTCCGACCCCAAGCGCGTAGAGTCTTGCTTCCCTTGAGGCGGGTCGTGGCCTACATATTCAGCCTGCCTTCCCCCTATGGAAATTTATATAAAAAGAAACATGTCCTACGTTGCTCTTCTTTGGTACTCATTTAATTTACTTAATTAAATTTTTATGATTACCATGCTAGCGCGTGCTCACCATGCGTTCAACTCCCTCTTCTCATTCTCATCTTTAGTCGGCATTTGCTGCCCTGCCAAAGACGGTTGCGTAGGAGGTACCGGCCGAGAGCCAAGGGGGCCCCACGCCCCCGGCACTTCGCGCACGGTAGTTCCCAAGCACCGTATAAGTGGACGGGGACCGTAAGCCAGATAAGACTAAGAGATAGAGGGGGGGAGCCCCCAAGGAGAATTACGTTTTTCCTTACTTGTGTGCAGGACCTCTCGGCCTCAGCTCCCCGCAGGAGTATGGTAGGAACATCCATCCAATGGAACGCACCTACCAGGGGGCCGCTACGGGATCGCGCAAGACCGAAACCCCAAGGTAAGATCAAAGAACTAGACCTCACAGGGGCGAGGCCCGAAGGTCCCACGTGTCCAGCAGGGCCAGACCTTCCACCTCCTTGAGGGGAGCTCCGGGCCCGCCGCGTGGTCTACAGAAGCCGGACCTCCCCCCTTTGCGGGGAGAGGCCCGAGGACTCCACGTGCCCCGCAAGCCCGGACCTCCCCTCAGGCGGGAGCTCCGGGCCCGCCACGTGACCAACAGGCCCGGACCCCCTCCAATCTTGTGAGGCGGATCCTGGAGACCTCCGGAACCCTTAGTATACAGTGAGGACCCGTAGAAGGTGTCTATGCAGAGCTTCGAGATTGGTCAAGGCCTCCGAGTCCTTGCGGAGCTAAGGACTCGGCCAGGAAAAGCCAAGAAGAAGACTAGGACATGCAGACACAAAAAGAAACAGGAGTCTGTCCATACGAAGGCTCCACGAGCTGGGCTACAGACTCAACAAAAATAAAAAAGGAAGTACAGGGCCTTGTGGCCACGGGGGCAGATGCCTAAGAGTCCCCGGACTCCCGATGAAACCTAGAGGCCACGAGGGCAGCTAAGTCCTCGACTTTGGCCCTGGCAGCTTCCTCCCGATCGGCGACGGGTCCTAGACGAACCGGCCCCAGAGAAAAGGAAGGGTCTCGGCTAAGGAAGCACGACAGAACGTGCATAGCAACCTCCTTCGCAAGGCCCCGACCTTCCGCTTCCAGCTCGTCGGCGATCACTGATTCGAGCCGACCTAGCTCGTCGCCGATAGATTCAAGGGCCGGGATCGCTTCGGACATCGGCCGCGCCGGAGCCTCCACCTGCACAGGGCTGAAACCAAGAGGAGCCAAGGCGGACCCCGCCTTGGCAATGAAGCACCAGACTGCCTGGGCCTCGGCAGTCCGCAAGGACTGGAGCTTCTCTACCTCTTGGCGAGCCGCCAGCTCGCGATCCATCGCCGCCTGGCGCTCCTTGGAGAACTGCTCCTCCCTCGCGGCGACAGCCGACTCACGAAGCTCCAGCTCCTTGGACCGAGCCCTTAGCTCCTCCACCTTGGCCCTCAGCCGGGCGGTGGTCTTCTCCTCCTCGGCTGCAGCGGCACGTTCCCGATCGGCGACGGCGCGCTCTCGACGGGCTACCTGCAGCTGCAACTCCTCCGCGGCGGCGGAACGCTCCTTGGCTTTGGCTTCAGCGTGGGCCAGAGCCTCGCGGTAGGTGGCACGAACCCGCTGGGCCTCTGACTCCAAGCGGCTAATGGCCTTCTTCTGAGTGCCAAGCAGAGCACTCATGGCCTCAAGCCTTGACTGCCTCGAGTCAAGGTCCGCCTTAGCTTCCCGGGCCCGCTGCTGCCAGCTCAGAAGGCGTTCCCTCTCGCCGGCCAGCGCCCCCCGCTCCTGCTCAAAGGCAGATTGGAGCTGCCGGGTGCTGGTCTCGACACGCCCCAGGGCGTCCCACATGGGCGCCGGAGCAGGGGGGACAGGAGTTGCGCCGCTGGACCCCCCTGACGAGTCTAAGACCGGCGGAGGCGCCGGCGCCTCAACAACCAGGGTGGGGCGCTGTCCTAAGGAGGCCAGGGGGCCAGCAGGCGCACCTACAGCAGCCCTCCCGGTCTCAGGACCAAACTTCTGGACTGGTGAAGGAGGGCGGATAGGAGCAGATGCGGTCACCGCGGAGAGTGAACCCGCTGGCGCAGAGGGTGCCCCCGTCGATTTGGGGGCCATGGGAGCCACCACGGTCCCCAGGTGCTGAGGCGCGGAGCTTCCGTCGGTTGAAGGCAGCCGGATAAGAGGGCCGCCCCCGTCAGCTGTTCGGTCCCTGCAAGAAGAGAAAGCCATCAGGATAAGAGAAGAGACAAGAGCTCTGCTCCTGCAAGCCAGAAAGAGCAACACTTACTGGGCGGCATGAGCGCTCCAACGGGCTTGCAGCACTGGCCTCTGGGCTGTAGCTGAACCGCCGAGACCAGCGGCTGGAACGGTTGCGGAATGGGACGCCTGGATCCCCGGCACACTCGCTGGCGTCGCCCCACCAACATCCGTCCTGGAAACCCCTCCGCTTGAGGAAGGATGGCGAGGTACTTGGGCTGATTCGGACGGCCGCCGTCTGGGGAGAGACCCGCCTGGGAGGGACACTCGGGGCCTCTTCGGGTCGCCACCCGATGGACCAGCACCCCCGGGAGATGGGGGCAGAGTAGCTCCGGCATCCTGACTCGGCGCAGGCGGCGCCCTCAGAGGAGACCGGGCGCGTTTCTTCTCTAGATGCCCGGGGGTCGGCTCCTTTCCTTTCCCTTTGTCGACGGCTTGGGTTCCGTCGGCTCTGGGGAGGGTTTGACAGCGGCGGATGCCTCATGCCCTGACCCGGAGTGCTCGGTTCCTGGAATGGTGATACCCCGGAAGGCATCCCCGACCTGCCGGACGGCGATCCCGATGTCGTCAAGATTTCACATCTTCCGCAGGAGCTCTGACCTCCTCTGAGGCTCCAAGAAGAGGGGGTGGCAGAGGGCGGAAGGGCGGGGTCACCACTGGGAATGTAGTCACCACTCACCTTGCTCACCATCTCGATCAGCTCCTCATCGGAAGGGTCAGAGCCGGGGGCCCTCTCCAGCCTGGTACAGTCCTGCTCGCCGGTGTAGTACCACGCTGGGCGGCTACGCTGCTGCAAGGGTGCAATACGGCGCGACATAAAGTCCATCAGCACTATTAGAGATGTCAGCCCCTCGTTGGTCAAGAACAGGATCCGCTCCAAGACCGGGGAGTACTCCTGCTCCAGCTCAGGGATCTCCTCCCAGAAGCGGCGATCGGTGGTTGGGCTGGCGGTTGGGAGTTGTAGGCGATCGTGCTCGTCGGTCTGCACTACCACCCAGCTCTCCCTCCAGTTTTCCCACCTTGATGCGCTGAAGGGCAGAAGGTATCCGGAGACCTTGGGGTCCTTGCAGCGATGCTGGAAGTAGTATGCCCCCATCTGAGTCTTCGAGCCGCGCCCAGTCGTCCGCAGCACAAAGAAGTGGCGGAAGAGCGTCACGGAGGCGTGCACCCCCACGAACATCTCGCAGAAGTGGACAAAAACAGCAGCCATTGCGAAAGAGTTGGGGGAAAGATGGTGGAGCTGGAGACCATATGTCTCCAGCAGGGTGACAAAGAAGGAAGAGATCGGCGGAACGAACCCCGCCAGAGCATAAGCGGTGAAGAAGACTATCTCCCCCTTTTCCAGGACCAAGGGGAGAGATCCTCAGCGAAGCCGATGTTTCTGCTCTTCTGAGCGCCAGCCCAGCAGCCTGCGCACTGGCCCGAGCTCGAAAGAACGAATGAGGCGCGTCGGGAGCAAGTTGGAAGCCATGGCGAAAGAGGGCACAAGGGCAGGAAAGCTGGGGCGCAAGAGTTCAAGGGAAGAACGAGCGCAATGCAAAGGGAAGCCGCGATGCGGGTGAGATCCCCTTTTAAAACTTTCCAGGGATGGTTCGAGGTAATTCGAAAACCTCCGAAAACATCGCATCGGCGACCGTGTTAGCTCCGAGACCGGGCGCCGATGAAAGGTGGACCCAAGCCGCCCAACTAAAGTGGTGGGTCAAGGAGTCAGACGCCCCAGAAGACAAGCCGGCGAGGCACTTCAGCGGTTCCCGAAGAAAGAGCCGCAGCGTGCAGAAGTGGTAGTCTTGGGAACCGCCGCAGTAAAAGCAACCATCAAGTGAGCGCACGCTCCCACAATCCCGCGGCCGTTCGTGCTCCGGCAGCGGTCAATTCGGGACTTAGAGAAAGTGCGCGGATCGGAAGAGACGGAGGTCCCACCTCGGGCTCGCTATCTCCCCCGAGATGGGCCCGGGGGCCACTGTCGGTACCTGAGATATGGGGTACCCCCGCGCACAGGGGAAAATGCCTAAGGAACTCCGAAGGCGCCACGCGTCCGGCGGGGCTGGACCTCCCTCTCCTCAGAGGAGAGCTCCGAGCCCGCCACGTGGCATACAGAAGCCGGACCTCCCCCTCCGCGGGAGAGAGGTCCGAAGGCGCCACGCGTCCCGCGGGGCCGGACCTCCCACTCCTCAGAGGAGGGCTCCGGGCCCGCCACGTGGCCGACAGAAGCCGAGCCTCCCCCTCCGCGGGGAGAGGTCCGGAGGCTCCACGTGCCCCGCAGGCCGGACCCTCCTCTCCTCTGAGAAGGGCTCCGGGCCCGCCACGTGGCAGCAGAAAGGCGCTGCCTGCCCCCGAGCGATAGGCAGCGGGCGTAAAGACGCCCCATACCTTGCCGTACAAGGTATTCAAGGCCCGCGTCTTCCCAAGACGTGGAGACGCGGACCACGCCTCTGTCAGGTGCCGTTGCGCCCAGTCACATCACAGACTGGTGCGCGGTGTTAGAACCTGCCAGCCAATAAACACCGCGACAAGACATCCCATGCCGCCTGCGCCGTCATCAACCACTACGACTAGCATGCGGCATGGGCAGGGCGGCAAGATGAAGACTCAGAAGCCTTCGACCAGAGACAACTACCGGCATAACTGCAGATACGGTAGATAATAGACAATCTTCCCGGGACCACCTGTCGGGTCCCGGCTCCCCTTGTAAGCCACCCGAGTCTTGGACTATAAAAGGCTCGGGTAGGCGACGATAGCAAGGGTTCGCACTTTGCAACTCATACGCTAGCCATACACTCCCAAGCTGTAACTCACCCCCAAGCTCAGGACTCCGGCCCTGAGCAGCAAGCAATACAGCGAGCTCCATAGCTCGCCGTGGACGTAGGGTTTTACGCTCCGGCGGCCTGAACCACGTAAAACTCACCGCGTCAAGCTCTTACTAACTCGTCCATCCGCGCAAGCTCTCTGCAAGGGACTAGCCCCACCGAAAAAAGAACCTCCGCGGGCTGCCCAGTGCAGGCCCGGGGGAAGTGTCGACCGAACACTTTGACATTGTTGGTTTAAATTGTTGCTCAGGTCAAGGGGATGATGTGGTGTTCAATGACCAAGACTTCGGACCCGAAGAAGGATTCTAGGTTCATGGAGTCCCCCGGGCAACGCCTGTGACGGAGCCCACAAGAATAATATTCCGCTGCTTTTTATTTATATGTCATGAACTTATTATCGTCCGTCGAGATGTATGCTATGTAAGACTTATTTATATTCGACATCTGGCTTGTAATAAATGATGCTTCACTATTTGTCATCACATGTATGAGAAAATGATCCTGGCATACATGTGATATTCACTCGGTTGTTCTTCGGAGAAACCGGGTGTGACATGTTCCTGATTTGCCTTACTAGCGCTAGTAAGATCATCTTTCAAAATATGTTCTGGAGACATAGGAAGCAAAGTAATATTTTTATCCTTATGAACAAGAGTATACTGATTTTTCCTGCCATGGTGTACAGAACTTTTATCGAATTGCCATGGTCTACCAAGTAAAAGGGAGCATGCTTGCATGGATACCACATCACAATCAACATAATCCGCATATGTAGCGATACTAAAATGTACACGAACAGTACGTGTTACTTTAACCTTGCTGCTGCTGTTTAACCATTGTATGTAGTAAGGATGAGGATGTGGTCTGGTGGTAAGAGACAACTTCTCCACCATGTCCATACTAGCTAAGTTGTTGCAACTCCCAGCATCGATGATGATGCGGACACACCGTTCCTTAACAACTCCCTTTGTATGGAACAAATTGTGCCTCTGATTTTGCTCAGCATGTGTTACCTGCGCACTCAAAACACGTTGAGCAACTAAACTTTCATACCTCTCAGCGTCTTCAGCAGCCATGTATTGTGTCTTTTGTTCAGAATCAGCGCCATCCTGTTCTTCACTTGCAATAAGAGCCAAAGTCTCCTCATCATAGTCACTAGCGGACTCATACCCACCATCTCAGCATCCATCATCACACGCTTGGATGGGCATTGGATCTCATAGTGACCTCCACCCTTGCAACGACGACATATAATATCATGTGTTTTCCCGGTTGATGCCATGAATGAAGAAGAGCTCCGTGCGGGATCCGAAGGTGTGCTCTTGGCATATGGTGGTGGTGGTGCCTGTTTTCTTGTATCACGGTTGGAGTTGGTGTCTGAAGTAGGCGGTGGTGCAGTAGGACGTGTGGAAGTAGAAGATGCACGTGGTGTCCATGATGAAGATCGACCTGTAGAAAAGTTAGTCCGCGCCATGTCCTGTCGATCCTGCACTTCACGTTCAGCTTTGCAAGCAAGATGGAATAAACGAGTGATGTTGTTATACTCCTTATACTCTAATATAGTTTGAATTTCTATGTTTAGCCCACCCATAAACCGTGCAAGCATAGCTTCATTATCCTCAACAATATCACATCGAATCAACCCAGTTTGTAATTCCTGATAATATTCCTCTACAGATTTTTTCCCTATCTTAAGCGCTATAATTTTTGAAGTAATTCATGTTGATAATATGGTGGAACCCAACGAGTACGCGTAGCAGTTTTCAATGCAGCCCAAGTAGTTGGGATATTATTATGATATAATCTACAATGTTCAGACCACCAAACAGGAGCAAAACTAGTGAATTCACAAACAGCAGCATCAACCCTTCTATCCTCAGGATATTGTAAACATGTAAAACGTTGTTCAGTTTCTAACTCCCAAGTAAGATATACACCAGGAATGTATCTACCCTCAAATGGTGGAATATTCAATTTCAGTTTAGGGACATGATCATTATCTCGTACCTGAGGGGGTGGTGCAGCCCTACCATTTTGATTGTAGGTGTGTGGACGACTGGGATGTTGTACGTAGTTCTGATGTGGAGCAATCTCATCCTCGTACTTGCCCTCGTACTCATTGTACTGATCAACAGTAGTAGCAGGATCCGCAGAACTAGCAGCAGTAGCAACGGCACCAGAATGTTGGCCTTGGTCGAGAGGCACACGCTGTGCGCGTCCCATTTGATTTGGAAGGCGGCGTTGTTGTTGTTGTTGCCGCTGCCGAGGTGCGACACGTGCAGCTGGTGGTGGTGGTAGTGTGGTGCCCGGTCCCGTAAAACATGGAACCCAGCTAATGCATATGTGTGCCCAGGATGTTCATCACACATACACATGTAATCCACAAACTGAATCCAGAATATAACCACGAATAATAGGGTTTAAGTACTTTATTACATCAATCTCTAACTCATTCTTGCAGCGGAAGTTTCTAACTTATTCTAGCACCGGAAGTCTCTAAACGATAGCGGAAGCAAATAAACAGCAGCGGCTCCATCTCCAACTCCACAGGCAAGTTGACGGTAGTTCGCACACCTAATACTCCACATGATCTTCGAAGTACTCCTCTCCTGTTGTTGATGTTTGTATGATAATGCAAGGGTGAGTACATGTCGTACTCAGCAAGTGCGGGAAAAGTATGACATGTAGCTTACAACAAAGTAGTAATAAAAAGGCTCATTGCAGACAGCAAGGTTTGTTTCACAAACACGGTAAAAACAACAACTATCTTTAAGTGAATTTGATCCCAACATATATCCAATTAAAACAGTAACATACCTCCATCATAATTTACCACTTATCCCGTCTCATCCAGCCATTAATCTTTCTCAACAACATCTCATGCTCATAATAACCATCTCATATTCATATCCATCTCATAACCAAACCTCATTATCATGACTCAACAGTCCCGAAACCAATTTCCAATGACCATACCATAAACCAAACCAATAACCATCCCAAATAACCATCCCAACTTTCCATCCCAAATTTCCCTCTAATCATGTGAGTTGGCCAGGCGCTTGTGACCGTAAGCACGTCTATCATGATAGTTTTACACTCTTAAGAGGTGGCACCACATTACCCACAAGTTTGTGATTTCGTCACCCGTCGGCGACTGCAGAACATCCATTATACCAGTACACAACCGTCAGTGTATGGCCAAGAGATCACAAAATATCCTTTACAAAGGGGCTACTAGATGTATGGACTCACTAAGGTTTCACCAGCGGGCACGAATCACCATTCTCCCACCTACGGGCCCCCTCTTGTGCCATGCAGTTCCCACGGCAGTCCTCTCTTGACTCCCATTCCCGCGCCTTCCACGGTCCATAACAATCTAGCAACTTACCTAATTAGTCAGCTAAGCCGCACCAATATTTGGCCTTGTGGTGGCACTGTTTTCCTGGCATGAACCGGTCCTTAGATCTATGACAAGTAAACCACCATCTCATTCTACAACATCCACAAACCAAGCTTGCCTAGATCTCCCCCGATTCTATCCTCATTATCATCATCATCAAGTTCTCATTATCATTATTCATATGAGTGCAGTAGCTAGACATGTTCTATCTCGCTTCCCATATTCCGTAGATTAGCGAAGCAAAAAGGAAAAACGACCATACCCGACTCATTAACTTTCCCGGCGACAAGGATGTTTAACAAAACTAGTAAACTCCTATAAAAGGGTTTCCCATCAAGTTGACTAAAGCATACACATTTTCGCAAACAAAACAGTTTCAAAACATGGGATCAATATGGTCAAGGGGCACCTGCCTTGCTCCTGTGGCTTTTGTTGTTCTCGTGTCTCGAAGTCTCGATGCTGTAGTGAGCTTGTCCTTCTACTCACGACCACACACATACAAAATTATAGCAATCAAACATCATGCACAAACTCTACTTAAGATGCAATGGTGTAGATCCTATGGTGCTGTTTTATTAAACTAGTTTGTACGTGTTCTTGTCTGTTTTAATGGCTTGGATGGGGTTTTATGATGAATCAAGGATGTAAGGATCAAGTGTGGACGTGGTGATGATCTTGACTTAAGATCTAGATCAATTCCACCGTCAAAAACCGATCAAAATGTGATCTGTCCACACGAAACAACTTCTGTTCAAAGGGAACGAAGAAAACAGATGCGAAGAAAACCATAATGATGTCGTAAGGTGGTAACAAAGACCTACCTCGGCCTTCCTACTAGCAATGGCAGCAGGTCAGTTCGTCAGCTCCATTCCAGCGACGGCTAGCGCGACGGGGCTCGTCGGCGGTCTCACTGGTGGCTGAACTCCGGCGAAGGGGGTTAATTCAGCGAGTTGGGGGCTAGGGCCTCTAAGTCGTCGACTCGAGAGGTGAAAAATAGGTACGTGGTTGCGGTCAGGGGTTTTGGGTTCTATTTATAAGGGGTGAAAGAAGAGTCCTACTCAAATTGGATTTCAAATAAGAGTCCTATTAAATTTGTTTTGGATCCTAACAACTTATCTCCAATTGATTTGGTGCGGTTGCAACGTGGAAATCATGTCTGTCAGTTCCCTCAATACCGGGTACCCCCGCGCACAGGGTGAAACTGCCTAAGGACCTCGCCCCCTCTGCAGGGGCGAGCTCCGAAGGAGCCACGTGTCTAGTAGGGCCGGAACTCCCCTCCTCTCGGAGGGTAGCTCCGGGCCTGCCACGTGGCCCAGGAGGCCGGACCTTGCCCCCTCCGCCGGGGAGAGCTCCAAAGGAGCCACGTGTCCAGTAGGGCCGGAGCTCCCCTCCCCTCGGAGGATAGCTCCGGGCCTGCCACGTGGCCAAGGAGGCCGGACCTCGACCCCTCCGCCGGGGCGAGCTCCGAAGGAGCCACATGTCCAGTAGGGTCAGAGCTCCCCTCCCCTCGGAGGATATTTCCGAGCCTGCCACGTGGCCCAGGAGGCCGGACCTCGCCCCCTCCGCCAGGGCGAGCTCCGAAGGAACCACGTTTCCAGTGGGGCCACAGCTCCCCTCTCCTCAGAGGTAAGCTCCGGGCCCGACACTTGGCCAGCAGAGCAGCGCTTCCCGCCCGGCGCGGTAGCCAGTGGGAGTAAAGGCGCGCCATGCCTTTACCGTACAAGGCATTCAAGACCCGCGCCTTTCCAAGACGAAGAGGCGCGGCGCATGTCAGGAGGCGCTGTGACCAGTCAAGACAGGCGTACAGTGTATGAAGCTGCAGACCATTGAAGGCAGCGACAAGACATGGGCAAGACGTGCCCTGCCGCCCCTACCATCGCCAACGGCTACACGCTACACCTAGCCTGCGGCATGGGCAGGGCGGCAGGACAAGGACCTCGACGCCAGCGCCAAGACATAGTAGCTGGTAGGAAATCACCCCGAGGCAACCTTTCGGGTCCCTGGGGTCCACCTTGTAAGACCGCCCGAGCCTTGGACTATAAAAGGCTCGGGTAGGCAACGTTACAAGGGGGTTCGGGCTCGGCTGAGTACAGCTCCCTCGAGGCCATCCTCATACTCAAGGAAACCAGTGCTCCGACCACTCTCGTGGATGTAGGGTTTTACGCTTCGTCGGCCCGAATCACGTAAATCCCCGTGTCAAACCACCTTCATCTCCTTCCGTCATCCATTCCGGCGAGACCCACGCGAGAGGACTAGCCCCTCTGAAAAAGAACCTCCACGGGCTGCCCAGAGCAGGCCCAGGGGAAGTGTCGACCGTAGACGCTTCGACATTTGGCGCGCCAGGTAGGGGGCTTTTCGCTCTCCGACGAGTCTACGCCGATGAAGATGACCAAGCCTCCGTCAGCGGCAAGCTCTTCGTGCCGACGTTCCCGGCGAACTCCATCAATCTCAAGATCTGCCGCGGCGCAGAGCGCCACTCAAGCAAGTGTGCTAGCCGCAGCAGAAGCACTCCTGGGTAGTCTACCTGCTGAAGACACTCCCCAGGGGGCCACCCAGCAGTGGATCCTCGACGTCAACTACCTCGTCGCTACTGCCGTCAACCCTCTGCTGCGTCGGGGACGACGCCCTGCTCAACCTAGTGTCTCGCTGTCGCGCACACCAACGGTTGACGGGCAGACGGCAGACTCCCGCTCTACCAGGCTCCCAACGGCGGACCTGAGGGTAGAGCTGGAACGACGCCGCTCGGGAGAAGATGCCCGCGTCACCATCGAGCGACAGCGGCAAAGCCGTCGCAAGCAAGAGGCCAACCACAGCATGTCGACTGCCTCGACTCAACCTAGGTCGCAGATGTTCGCCACGCAACCTCTGCCCCAGGCATACGCCATGCAGCATATGCAGCAACCATATGTCCTGCAGACGGTGCCCCCGATGTATAGCGCGCCTTTGCCCATGCTGGGGTACACCGTGCCAGCAGCCGTCCAAGGGTTCACGACACCAAGACCTGCAATAGCAGTGACCGGATGTGTGGCCCTGGCGCCACACCTCCACTTCGTAGTGTGGCCACGCAAGTTCCGGCCACACCTGCCGGAGAAGTATGACAGAAGCGTCAACCCAGCAGAGTTTCTGCAGGTCTACTCTACTGCCATCTGTAACACCCCAAAATCTTGTTAAGACCCAAAATCATGTTAAGAGGGGAAATTAAAAATTTTTGGACGTGTTGCATGTTTTGCAACAATTTAAATTCAAACTGGAATTCAAATTAAACTCAAAACAGAAAAGAAATAGAAAAAGAAAAAGGAAAACAGAAAAAAACCGGCCAGTGGGCCGAAACCCACCAGCCGGCCCACCCTTCCCCCGCGCCAGCCCGTAGCCGCGCGCCCACGCTCTCTCTCTCTCAGACAGGTGGGACCCACCTGTCATCCCTAACCCCGATCGTCCGAAATTCGGACTGTTCACCCGCGCGCGCGCGATCGCAACCGACCGGATTTCCGGCCGAATTCTGGTTCCGGAGGACTCCCACTCGATCTAAACAAACCCACCGCCCTCCCCCGTCTATAAAAACCCCGACCCTGTCCCGTTTTTCCCACGCGATCCACCGATTTTCTCTCCGGTGAGAACCCGAGTTTCTCCGGCGAATTCTGCTCGATCTACGCTCGGAAATTCCGATCTAACTCGCTGGTCTTGATCCACCGCCTCCAGGGAACCTTGCAGGTGCAGAAAACTCGGTGACTTGCGGTTCAAACACAGCGCTGACACGCCTCGCCGTGGTTTCACTTCGGACCTCGTCGCCGATCGCTTTCTAGGACCTCCGAGCTCAAGAAAACCCCCGAGGTGAGATCTCCGACCTCCCTCCACCGATCTATGCCATAAAATCACAGTTCTAGGAAGAATTCTCGAAGATCCGAAAGTCTCCGGCGAGATCGCCGCCTCCCGCCGCTGTGCACCGCCGGGCAGCGCCGCCCGCGCTCGATCAGAGCGACGTGGCCGCTTGTGCGCCGTCTATTTTAAATCGCACGGTGGACTTTAAATCCCCGCGTACCGGTTCGGCGTTATAATCTCAGCCATTTGTTTTAAATCGGACGGTCCACGTCAGCCCCGCGTTATAAAGACTGGAAATCTTACGTGCTACTGTAAAATCTCCAAAAGTGGTAGCAAGAAAAATTCAGCTCATATACACTTATGAAAAATGAGGGGAATTAAAACTTTGAATTATAATAAGTGTGAGTTCAAAGTGAGGGTTTAGACTTCCCAAAACTTTCAAACATGGAGATCTAAATGCACAACTTGGATCTTTATAGTCCAAATATTCAACCTTCCAAATTTCAGCTCATTTGGAGGAGTTTTAATATTTGTTTGGGATTAAAAGGAGAAGCCCTCTAATCTGAATTTCAAATTCAGTTTCAAATTCCAATTCCCTAAATTTGAAAATTGGGTTTCACAAATGTGTTCTACACCTTTGAATGAGCAGCCATGCCAAAAGTTGGAAATTTTGGAGCCGGTTTGCTATATTTTTGAGGCAATATAAAGTGGAGAATTCAAATTCAAATGATCAAACCACATCCAAATTTCACACCCGAATTCAAACTATTTGAATTCAGCAAATTCAAACTATGACTTGGGGTTGAAGTCAAGTCTTTAATTTTGAGTTGCTGGTGGGAAAATATCAGAAAAAGTTGATTAAACAAAGAGGGGAGGTGGGGCCCATTTGTCAGCCACCCACTGGGGTTGCCGCCTCAGCCGATGGCGGTCGAACAGCGGGAGCGCGCCAGCTCCCGGTTGAACCCGCGCCCGAGGGAGAGCCCGCGCCACCTCCTGCTGCCTCGGTGGCTCAGTTGGATCACGGCAAAGGGTACGCCGGAGCTGTTTTCCTTCTTCCCCTGCTATAACTCGCGCCTCCGACGTTTCTTCCGTCAAGAACACCGCCGCCGGTCTCTCCGATCGACCACAGCCCTCCAAGCTCGATTGCTCGAGCGCTCCACAGCAAATAGCATCGCCTGGACGTGCTATAGCCCTTGCCAAAGCCCCTTCGAGGTTTACCGGTCCGAACTGCTCGAGAAACGCGGATTGGTGCCAAAGCTTCAAGGTGCCCGGACCTCGCCGTTTCGGCTCTCCGTCGACAGCAGCAACCGGCCACTCTCTCCCCTGACTTCCTATACAAGAAAGGTGCGTGGACATGTCCTGGTCGTGTAGCCGGAGGCCGTTTAGCGTTTGCTAGGACCGGTAGCGAGAATTTCACCGTTTCCCCAAACGGTACACCGACGGGTAGTGCGCGGTCTAGCCAAAAATTCATGGTGCACGATCCTTTAGACCTCGAGTAAGCTTGCACAGAGCTTCTCTACTTCCTAGCGCCTCTCCTCGACGAAGAACCAAGCAAAAACATCAAGAAACGAGGGAGCCCTAGCTGTTTTCTTAGTCGCCGGTGCAAAAGCACCTCGGGTCGCCGTGGAGCCCTTGGTTGCCGGCAGTTTCACCGGCGGCCAGGACCCTTACGGGCTCCTACATCATTCACTGATGCTCTAGAGCCCAAGAATCGATCGAATGATATAGGAATAAGGGTTCCCGACCTTGCCGGAGTTTAAAACTTTGCTGTCACCGGTGCGCGATGGTTTCCGGTGAGCCACGGCCGCCAGCGACCCTCCCACAGTGTTCAGCACGGTTAAAAATGGGGGAGCGGCGAGTTTGACGAAGTTTGGACCACGGGAATCCCGTCCCGGCGAGCCTCGCCGGCGTGCGCCGCCGCGGGAGGCGGGGGCAGCGCGAGGAAGACGAAGGAGGGCCAGGTCCCACCGGTCAGCCTCCGGATTCGCGCGAGGATCGGTTCGTGGCACCGGATCTGGTGCGGCTGCGCGGGGATAAACCCGTAGCCCCCGGTGTTGCCGAAATCTGACTGGTCCGACTTAAAACAGTGGGCCCAGCCCAATTATTTGAAGTTTCTATTAGAGAAATAATTCCAGAATTTAGCTGATCTTTGCAAGCCCATAACTTTGTGTAGAAAACTCCAAAAAGAGTGAGACCAATTTTGTTGGATTCCTCATGAGGAGTACTTCACAGAGAAACCAATTTTTGGCTATGAAAATGCCCAGGAATTTCTGTAGAATTGTTTTTATTAAATCCTTTAGGGATTTATTACAGGAGCAATTCTTTATGAAATATTCCCAAATTGGGTAGCAAATCCTCTTCATAGATACTGATCTCCAGTAAAAATTTGGGCTTCATTGGAGGTCATTTGCTAGGTCAAATTACCTTCTCAAGTTCAGCCTTTATTTGAAAATTCAAATTTAAACAGAAGCTTTTTCAGAACTCCTGTTTAAGTTCAAAAATTCATATCTCTCTGATGATAGATCCAAAAATGGTGAAACAAATTTTTTTAGAACCATGGAGACTTACCCTAATCAGTCTTCCACCATTAGCTATGTCAAGCTCCTGAATTGGGCTCAAAATTCAGATAAGCATTGTACTTGTAGGAATTTTAAAGACTACATTATGCAATGACATATCTTCAAATTTGGCTCAAATCATCCTTAGAGAGTCTAGTATCCACTGTAAAAATCCCAAAGCCAATTAAGGATTTTAAATAGCAGTAGCTATGAGTAGAAGTCCAATTCTTATAAATCCTTAATACTTATACATGTATTTTATTACATTTCATAATAGTGACCGAAGTTGAGGATACGCCGAAGCCCTTGGACGTCCTCCCACTAGAAGCTGACTTTCCGTTTAACTCGCAACCAGGCAAGCCCCGGTTTGCACTTAAGTACCTTTCATAAAGCTTTTTATTTGTATCATTTATGTCTAGGGTGAATGTTTGCATTAGAGTTAGGGTGATTGAAACCCCACTTGCATAGCCTCTTTAAATCCTATAAAGGGTTGGGTAGTTTACAAACTCGACGAGTAGAGAATGCCATGCTAATGTATAGGATCTCGGTAGAAGTCGGGTGGTTGGAAGCTACTCGCGAGATAGTACTTATTACATGAAATAAAAAGAGGTAGAAAATGGCTTAAGATATGAAAATGAGACCCAGCAGGGGGGATAGGAAGCAGTGAGCAGAGGTCTCACGTGCGTAGCCCTGTTGGCGTCGGTTGAGGACCGTCCGTGTGCGGCCCTGCTGGACAAGTATCGAACAGTACCGGATGCATACTGGCATATGGGAACCTGGAAACCGATGTAATTGGTTAACCTGGGTGTCGAGGCTTACCCAACCGTAAATAGGAGTGGGTTGAGGGTAGCAAGGTATAAATCTGCCGGTGGGCACAGTCACGCTCCACGCGGGGACCTCCTACCCGTTACGGATGGACCGGTTCGGCATTTGGGTTGCCTTTGAAAGGTTGTCGCATACAACAGAGTAGGAAGGGGTGTGGAATCACGCTTCTGAAAGTGGGTGTATGTGACGTGTTATCCGTGTGTGTCTTGATTGCAATCACCGTCCCTCGCGGTTATTTGAGTACCCGCTTGTTCACTGCGCTGTGACGTAGTAAGAAGTGAAATAAGCCAACTGAAAATGCTGTATTGATCTTAATGTCTTGAATACCTTGATTGCTGTAGATATAGAGCTAATTAAGTTTATATTCCACTTTGGGCATCTCCACATCGGGGGAAAGCGTTTCTTGTTTGATTGTGGACTTCCGATGTGAGAGCTGCCTAAGGCACATGAACCTGCTGCTATAAAACTGAAAGTAAGGATCAACTTATAGGCGTGTCTTTATTGCAAATTCCTTTTCCCATCTTACATATCCTTGCACGTTGAGTTCCATGCCTAGGGTTGACGGTTAAGACTTGCTGAGCCTTCGTGCTCACGGTTGCAATATTTGAGCTGTGTGCAGGTGAGAGTTATGAGGACGAGGCGATGCCCCCGTCGGGGTACACGGCCGAGCTGGAGCCATGCACGCCGCCGTGATCTCCGGTTCCATGCTGCTAGTGTGTAGCGTCCCCGGGCTGGACGGCTGCACTTTTGCTTAGTTAGGGTTTGAGAGCAACTATGTATATAACTTCCGCTGTTAATTAGGTTTTGTAAAAAGACTTCCGCTGTTTTATATCAAATAAAAGTTTGTATGTTAGCCTTTATTCTTTTCTTGTGTGCTGTTGGGTGCCGCATCGCACGGCACCACCCTATGCGATCCTGGAGTGGGTGAACCACGGGGTGGTCCCCACAGACGTGGTATCAGAGCCGCATTGGGAATAGCACGCTCGAAAAGAGCCTATTTTGAAAATTTAGAAGTAGTCGAGTGAGGATTAGTCATTAAGCCCACATAAGGTCTATGATAGTAGTAGATATTGTGGTGGAAAAGCTAACATATTTGTTATACATTCTGTAACGATGCTCCGACGTCAGGTAAGAGGTAAGGTACGCCACCGCAGGCGGATCAATTGCGGTAACTCCCCATACGAGTAATAGTATGGAATGATATACCGTGGCTTGGCACGGTAGTGAATATGAGTCTCTGGACCTCTCTATGGTTCTGAGAGCATATGAAAACGCTGATCTCCAGCGTGCTTTAGGCAAAAGTGAGAATACCCCATCGTGTGGTAAGCAACACGATAGTATGCAACTCTTGAACGTTCAATGTTCTAAGGGCCATACGCAGCGCTCGCCATCGGCGTGCCTCAACGGTCATGAGGCAGTAGGTGGTATCCGTTGGGTTGATAAAATTCCCAACCGTGACGACCCGTTCGCGCTCTACTCGGGTTCCCCGTCGTGTGGTGTGAAAACACAACCATGTACCTTGAGACGTGGCTTGACTCAAGGACGATCCGTATGGCAATGATACGGACCGTATGTTTTTACTATGATATGGAACTGCCTGCAATGTTAAAACCTTTGTGTGCATCATTATTGTGTGTTTTTCTGCAGGTACACTAACCACGTTAGTGCATGACGTGTAGAAACCGTTTGTGAGTGATGACTTTAGTTCCACCATTTGACACGTATATGCCGGAATACCGGTTTAGGATTTTTCTTTGGTGAGGAAACGTAGTACCGACTGCATAAAAGTTTATTTTCAAAGAAAAGAGTCAAAATGAAGTTTAGGAATCCATTTAGGGGTTAGTGAACTCCTATATTGAACTCAGAGTCAATTGGGAGTATAGATCCAATCTCAAAAGCTTAGGAACAACCTCCCCTGTTTTTGGCAGAAGTTTTTCTGAACTTGAACAGGGCATAACTTAATATTGGTTGAACCAATGGAGGTGTGGGATACCATTCTGGAAAGGTTTTGAAGTCCTCTACAATTTTTCTGTGGAGTTCCAGAACAAAATCCCCCTCCAATGGAATGAAAACCTCAGATGTATAGGTACTGTCCAGAAACAGGGCAGACCAAATGCTCTCGGGAATTTTCCGTATTTCGACCAAAACACTTAGTTTCACCGTTCGACGTCCAGTGGCTGTTGTAAAACAGCGAGTGGGAGTCGAAGGGTTTATGCATTTGACACATCACTTCGAGTTAGTACATGTTTGGGTCCAATACAATAGCGAGGAATTACGCATGCTAACGCACTCACACATCCCGTGGTGACCCCGATGGTCGAAGTGAACTTTTAACCCATAAAGTTCAATACTTTGGAACTCGATCAGGGGACATGGTCCAGGGATGTATATGTTGCATAAAGTTTATACTTTATCCATATGTGTGCTTGTTATGCGCATTATCTATGCCATTCTCGTATTACTATTGTATAGATTGGATGAGCTAAACCCACATGTGCTAATCATTTGAGTGGTATGAATGCAGAATGGTGCGGACACGTTCAACGCAAGAGGAGGGAGGTCCGAGTCAAGTTCGTGGTGATGAGTCTCCACCTCCGGAACAGACCATGACGCAACAGCAACCACCTCCTCCACCGCCAGAACTTCCAAGGAATCTTGCGGAGGTTCTCGCTGCAGTACTCGGCTCGCGCGACGAGCAAACCGAGTTACTGCGGATGTTGGTGCAGCAGAATGCGTCCCATCAGGGAGGACACCAAGACAATGGGCAACGCCAGCCCCAACAAAGCTCGTATTCAGAATTCATGGCGACCCATCCACCGGTCTTCACGGAGGCCGAAGAACCTTTGGAGGCGGACAGCTTTATCCGCACTCTGGAGGCAAAGTTCGGGTTGCTACGATGCACCGAACATCAGAAGGCGCTGTACGCAGCGCAACAGCTTCAAGGAGAAGCCGGTACCTGGTGGGTGAACTACACCGCCTCCTTACCGGCTGGCCATGCCGTCACATGGACGGAGTTCTGGGAGGCGTTCCGCGCCTATCACATACCTCCCGGTGTGATGGAAATGAAGCTCCAGGAGTTCCTGGCGCTACGGCAAGGCGAGAGGAGTGCTCATGAGTACTCCAGGTCATTCAACCGGCTGGCGCAGTATGCGCCAGGATTTGTGGGGACGGAAGACAACAAGCGTAATGCTTTCTTCCGGGGCCTGAATTCCAAGATGAAAGTCCATCTCGCCCAGAGCAATCGCGGCACATTCAACGACCTCGTTAATGCCGCGATTCTCATAGAAAATGCTCAGCGCGAACGCGGTTCTGACAAGAGGAAACGCAGCGCGCTGACGAGCAGCAGTGGTGGGACGCCACAGAAATACCGCGTGGTGTATCGATCACCATCCGGTCAGAGATGGCAGCCACCGGCGCGACCGCCTCAGTTTCGCGGTCGACAATATAATGCGCCGGGCTTTCGACCGACGTATCTACCACAGCAGCAGCAACGGATGGTTCCGCGTGCACCTCTGTTTCAGCAGCGTGCACCAGGATTCCGTCCTCAAGTCGGCGGGACCCCGACACCTTACACGTGTTACACGTGTGGCCGTGTCAGGCACATTTCGAGGGACTGCCCCGAGCCACGACAGGGCAGGGGTGCAGCACCGTATCAGGGTGCTAATCAGCCCCGCAATCAGCCCAAGAAACCAGCACCAAAACCCGGCAACGTCCACCACTTAGCCCTCGAAGACGTGCCAGAAGGCGAACCCGTCCTCGCGGGTACGTTCTCTTACCTAGATCATCCCGTAGTCATACTTTTTGACTCCGGTGCCACCCATAATTTCATAAGTCAGTCTTATGTTATTAAATATCAGCTGCCTATCATTCCCATAAATAATTCATATTTGATATGCTCTCCGGGTGGGAAAATAACAGCTGATAGAATGGTCTATAGAGCACCATTACAATTGGGTGGAAATCTATATCCGACTTCTCTAATCATGTTAGAAAGTCAAAAACTCGATGTCATTTTAGGAATGTCATGGCTACATCGCCATGGTGCTGTTCTTGACATCATTCCACGTGTGGTTCGTTTAAACTCTCCACTTCATGAACCACATGTTCTTATTCTTGACCATTCGGCTCAAGAAACCCCAGCCACATATAACACGGAAGTCACGAAACTTGAGGATATTCGTGTGGTCCATGAATACCCGGATGTCTTTCCGGATGATCTTCCGGGTATGCCACCCGAAAGAGATGTCGAGTTCAAGATTGAACTTGTACCGGGGACGACACTGATCTCACGGAGACCGTACAAGATGGCTCCGAATGAGCTGGCTGAACTAAAGGAGCAGCTCAATGATTTGATGAAGAAGGGTTTCATTCGACCGAGTTCCTTGCCATGGGGATGCTCGGCGCTGTTTGTGAAGAAGGATGAAACCTTGAGGTTGTGTGTGGACTACCGACCTCTCAATGCCGTCACCATCAAGAATAAATATCCACTGCCCCGCATCGATATCCTCTTCGATCAACTTGTGGGTGCGAGTGTATTTTCCAAGATGGATCTTCGCTCAGGTTATCATCAAATCAAGATCCGAGCGGAAGATATTCCAAAGACGGCCTTCTCGACGAGATATGGGTTGTATGAATACCTCGTCATGTCCTTTGGTCTCACCAGCGCCCCGGCACACTTCATGTATCTCATGAACTCAGTGTTCATGCCGGAGTTGGACAAGTTTGTGGTGGTGTTCATAGACGACATCTTGGTTTACTCCAAGACTGAAGAAGAACACGCCAAACACTTGCATATCGTACTTCAACGATTAAGAGACCATAAGCTTTATGCCAAGTTCAGCAAGTGCGAGTTTTGGATCAGCCAAGTGCCATTCCTTGGTCACATTATTTCTGCAGAAGGCATTGCAGTTGATCCAAGCAAAATTGAACAAGTGCTGAAATGGAAGTCCCCCACATCAGTCCATGAAGTCAGGAGTTTCCTCAGGTTAGCAGGATATTATCGGAGATTCATACCAAATTTTTCCAAGCTTGCTAAGCCGATGACTGAACTGTTGAAAAAGGGGATCAAATATGTTTGGAGCTCAGCTTGTGAAGAAGCTTTCCAGTCATTAGTGAAGCATCTTACAACAGCCCCGGTGTTAGCTCAACCGGATACAACCAAGCCCTTCGACGTATATTGTGATGCGTCTGGCATCGGGCTTGGCTGTGTATTGATGCAAGGAGGCAGAGTGGTTGCCTATGGCTCACGTCAACTTCGTAACCACGAGCAGCACTATCCGACTCATGATCTTGAGCTCGCTGCTGTGGTATTGGCCTTGAAGATGTGGAGGCACTATTTGCTTGGGAACTTAGTGCACCTCTACACCGACCACAAAAGTCTGAAATATATATTCACTCAAAAGGAGTTGAATATGCGGCAAAGGAAATGGCTAGAACTGATCAAAGACTATGAAATCGAGATTCACTACCATCCCGGGAAGGCAAACGTGGTTGCCGATGCCTTAAGCCGCAAATCCCATGTCAACAATCTGTCCATCACCCCACTTGAAGAGGAGGAGACGAGTCTGTACTTGGTTCCATATGGGGCATTATATAATCTTGCTCTCATCCCAACCATAAGAGAGAAGATTATGGAAGCTCAGAAGAAAGACATGGGAATGTCGCACATTCGGAGAAGGATGGAGAATGGCGAAATGAAGTGCTTCCGAAGAGATGAACACGACACTCTATGGTTTAAAGACCGTATAGTGGTACCCCGTGACATGAAGCTTAGGAAGAAAATCTTGGACGAGGCTCATTTGTCCAAGTATTCTATTCAT
Organism: Neostapfia colusana; assembly: GCA_030760725.1. Taxonomy (NCBI): domain Eukaryota; kingdom Viridiplantae; phylum Streptophyta; class Magnoliopsida; order Poales; family Poaceae; genus Neostapfia; species Neostapfia colusana. Next base: position 81,326,196 of record JASWHV010000011.1, read on the forward strand.
CCGGGCAGCAACAAGATGTACCATAATCTGAAAACCAGGTTTTGGTGGACACGGATGAAGAGAGAAATCGCAAAATACGTATCCGAATGTGATACGTGTCAGCGGGTGAAAGGCGACCATATGCGTAAAGCCGGACAGCTGCAACCGTTAAACATTCCGGCGTGGAAGTGGGAGGATATCAGCATGGACTTCATAGTCGGGTTACCTCTCACGTCTCACAAGCATGACTCGATTTGGGTGATAGTCGATCGACTAACCAAGTCGGCTCATTTTATCCCCGTACATACGAAGTACGTGGCCAAGCAATATGCGGAGCTGTACATTGCAAAGATCTTATGTTTGCACGGTGTTCCCCGCTCTATCATCTCAGATCGCGGTGCGCTGTTCGTCTCTCGGTTTTGGGAACAGCTGCACGCATCATTGGGGACCAAACTGATCCGAAGCTCCGCGTATCACCCGCAGAGAGATGGTCAAACTGAACGGGTGAATCAAGTGCTTGAAGACATGCTACGCGCTTGTGCCATTCACCACGGCAAGAGTTGGGACGATCATTTGCCGTTGGCGGAGTTTTCTTACAACAATGGCTATCAAGCTAGCATCAAGATGGCGCCGTATGAAGTTCTCTACGGCCGGAAATGTCGCACACCTCTCAACTGGTGCGAGTCCGGCGAGCGAGTCATCTACGGCATTGAACTTGTGAATGAAGCTGAAGAACGAGTGCGAATGATACAAGCCAATCTTAAGGCTGCTCAATCTCGTCAGAAGAGCTATGCGGATAAGAGACGCCGCCCTCTCCACTTCGACATCGGGGACCATGTTTATGTCCGTGTGTCTCCGATGAAGGGAGTTCACCGTTTAGGAGTGAAGGGTAAACTTGCGCCGCGATTCATTGGCCCGTTCACCGTCATTGAAAGATGCGGACCCATGGCCTATCGCCTAGAGTTACCAGCGTCGCTCGCAGGCATTCACAACGTCTTCCACATCTCTCAGCTGAGAAAGTTCCTCAAGCCCTTGGCTGAAGTCCGCACAAAAGACATAGAAGTTCTTCAACCGGACCTCACGTACACGGAGTATCCAATCCGGATTATCGATGAAAAGACTCGTGCCACAAGAAACCAGACCTTATGGTTCTACAAGGTCTTGTGGAGTAACCATACCGCTGATGAGGCGACATGGGAAAGCGAGGATTATCTACACACAAATTATCCGGACTTGCTATCATCATATACCCGGTAAAGTTTTCCCCACTTTGCTTTTCCTTTGGAATCTTGGGACGAGATTCTTTTTAAGGGGGGAGGGATGTAAAATCCCCAAAAGTGGTAGCAAGAAAAATTCAGCTCATATACACTTATGAAAAATGAGGGGAATTAAAACTTTGAATTATAATAAGTGTGAGTTCAAAGTGAGGGTTTAGACTTCCCAAAACTTCCAAACATGGAGATCTAAATGCACAACTTGGATCTTTATAGTCCAAATATTCAACCTTACAAATTTCAGCTCATTTGGAGGAGTTTTAATATTTGTTTGGGATTAAAAGGAGAAGCCCTCTAATCTGAATTTCAAATTCAGTTTCAAATTCCAATTCCCTCAATTTGAAAATTGGGTTTCACAAATGTGTTCTCCACCTTTGAATGAGCAGCCATGCCAAAAGTTGGAAATTTTGGAGCTGGTTTGCTATATTTTTGAGGCAATACAAAGTGGAGAATTCAAATTCATTTTTCAAATTCAAATGATCAAACCACATCCAAATTTCACACCCAAATTCAAACTATTTGAATTCAGCAAATTCAAACTATGACTTGGGGTTGAAGTCAAGTCTTTAATGTTGAGTTGCTGGTGGGAAAATATCAGAAAAAGTTGATTAAACAAAGAGGGGAGGTGGGGCCCATTTGTCAGCCACCCACTGGGGTTGCCGCCTCAGCCGACGGCGGTCGAACAGCGGGAGCGCGCCAGCTCCCGGTTGAACCCGCGCCCGAGGGAGAGCCCGCACCACCTCCTGCTGCCTCGGTGGCTCGGTTGGATGACGGCAAAGGGTACGCCGGAGCTGTTTTCCTTCTTCCCCTGCTATAACTCGCGCCTCCGACGTTTCTTCCGTCCAGAACACCGCCGCCGTTCTCTCCGATCGACCACAGCCCTCCAAGCTCGATTGCTCGAGCGCTCCACAGCAAAGAGCATCGCCTGGACGTGCTCTAGCCCTTGCCAAAGCCCCTTCGAGGTTTGCCGGTCCGAACTGCTCGAGAAACGCGGATTGGCGCCAAAGCTTCAAGGTGCCCGGACCTCGCCGTTTCGGCTCTCCGTCGACAGCAGCAACCGGCCACTCTCTCCCCTGACTTCCTATACAAGAAAGGTGCGTGGACATGTCCTGGTCGTGTAGCCAGAGGCCGTTTAGCGTTTGCTAGGACCGGTAGCGAGAATTTCACCGTTTCCCCAAACGGTACACCGAGGGGTAGTGCGCGGTCTAGCCAAAAATTCGTGGTGCACGATCCTTTAGACCTCGAGTAAGCTTGCACAGAGCTTCTCTACTTCCTAGCGCCTCTCCTCGACGAAGAACCAAGCAAAAACATCAAGAAACGAGGGAGCCCTAGCTGTTTTCTTAGTCGCCGGTGCAAAAGCACCTCGGGTCGCCGTGGAGCCCTTGGTTGCCGGCAGTTTCACCGGCGGCCAGGACCCTTACGGGCTCCTACATCATTCACTGATGCTCTAGAGCCCAAGAATCGATCGAATGATATAGGAATAAGGGTTCCCGACCTCGCCGGAGTTTAAAACTTTGCTGTCACCGGTGCGCGATGGTTTCCTGTGAGCCACGGCCGCCAGCGACCCTCCCACAGTGTTTGACGAAGTTTGGACCACGGGAACCCCGTCCCGGCGAGCCTCGCCGGCGTGCGCCACCGCGGGAGGCGGGGGCAGCGCGAGGAAGACGAAGGAGGGCCAGGTCCCACCGGTCAGCCTCCGGATTCGCGCGAGGATCGGTTCGTGGCGCCGGATCTGGTGCGGCTGCGGGGATAAACCCGTAGCCCCCGGTGTTGCCGAAATCTGACTGGTCCGACTTAAAACAGTGGGGCCAGCCCAATTATTTGAAGTTTCTATTAGAGAAATAATTCCAGAATTTAGCTGATCTTTACAAGCCCATAACTTTGTGTAGAAAACTCCAAAAAGAGTGAGACCAATTTTGTTGGATTCCTCATGAGGAGTACTTCACAGAGAATCCAATTTTTGGCTATGAAAATGCCCAGGAATTTCTGTAGAATTGTTTTTATTAAATCCTTTAGGGATTTATTACAGGAGCAATTCTTTATGAAATATTTCCAAATTTGGGTAGCAAATCCTCTTCATAGATACTGATCTCCAGTAAAAATTTGGGCTTCATTGGAGGTCATTTGCTAGGTCAAATTACCTTCTCAAGTTCAGCCTTTATTTGAAAATTCAAATTTAAGCAGAAGCTTTTTCAGAACTCCTGTTTAAGTTCAAAAATTCATATCTCTCTGATGATAGCTCCAAAAATGGTGAAACAAATTTTTTTAGAACCATGGAGACTTACCCTAATCAGATCTTCCACCATTAGCTATGTCAAGCTCCTGAATTGGGCTCAAAATTCAGATAAGCATTGTACTTGTAGGAATTTTAAAGACTACATTATGCAATGACATATCTCCAAATTTGGCTCAAAACATCCTTAGAGAGTCTAGTATCCACTGTAAAAATCCCAAAGCCAATTAAGGATTTTAAATAGCAGTAGCTATGAGTAGAAGTCCAATTCTTATAAATCCTTAATACTTATACATGTATTTTATTACATTTCATAATAGTGACCGAAGTTGAGGATACGCCGGAGCCCTTGGACGTCCTCCCACCAGAAGATGACTTTCCGTTTAACTCGCAACCAGGCAAGTCCCGGTTTGCACTTAAGTACCTTTTATAAAGCTTTTTATTTGTATCATTTATGTCTAGGGTGAATGTTTGCATTAGAGTTAGGGTGATTGAAACCCCACTTGCATAGCCTCTTTAAATCCTATAAAGAGTTGGGTAGTTTACAAACTCGACGAGTATAGAATGCCATGCTAATGTATAGGATCTCGGTAGAAGTCGGGTGGTTGGAAGCTACTCGCGAGATAGTACTTATTACATGGAATGAAAAGAGGTAGAAAATGGCTTAAGATATGAAAATGAGACCCAGCAGGGGGGATAGGAAGCAGTGAGCAGAGGTCTCACGTGCGTATCCCTGTTGGCGTCGGTTGAGGACTGTCCGTGTGCGGCCCTGCTGGACAAGTATCGAACAGTACCGGATGTATACTGGCATATGGGAACCAGGAAACCGATGTAATTGGTTAACCTGGGTGTCGAGGCTTACCCAACCGTAAATAGGAGTGGGTTGAGGGTAGCAGGTGTAAATCTGCCGGTGGGCACAGTCACGCTCCACGCGGGGACCTCCTACCCGTTACGGATGGACCGGTTCGGCATTTGGGTTGCCTTTGAAAGGTTGTCGCATACAACAGAGTAGGAAGGGGTGTGGAATCACGCTTCTGAAAGTGGGTGTATGTGACGTGTTATCCGGGTGTGTCTTGATTGCAATCACCGTCCCTCGCGGTTATTTGAGTACCCGCTTGTTCACTGCGCTGTGACGTAGTAAGAAGTGAAATAAGCCAACTGAAAATGCTGTATTGATCTTAATGTCTTGAATACCTTGATTGCTGTAGATATAGAGCTAATTAAGTTTATATTCCACTTTGGGCATCTCCACATCGGGGGAAAGTGTTTCTTGTTTGATTGTGGACTTCCGATGTGAGAGCTGCCTAAGGCACATGAACCTGCTGCTATAAAACTGAAAGTAAGGATCAACTTATAGGCGTGTCTTTATTGCAAATTCCTTTTCCCATCTTACATATCCTTGCACGTAGAGTTCCATGCCTAGGGGGTGACGGTTAAGACTTGCTGAGCCTTCGTGCTCACGGTTGCAATATTTGAGCTGTGTGCAGGTGAGAGTTATGAGGAAGGTTCTGAGGACGAGGCGATGCCCCCGTCGGGGTACACGGCCGAGCTGGAGCCATGCACGCCGCCGTGATCTCCGGTTCCATGCTGCTAGTGTGTAGCGTCCCCGGGCTGGACGGCTGCACTTTTGCTTAGTTAGGGTTTGAGAGCAACTATGTATATAACTTCCGCTGTTAATTAGGTTTTGTAAAAAGACTTCTGCTGTTTTATATCAAATAAAAGTTTGTATGTTAGCCTTTATTCTTTTCGTGTGTGCTGTTGGGTGCCGCATGGCACGGCACCACCCTATGCGATCCTGGAGTGGGTGAACCACGGGGTGGTCCCCACAGACATGGTATCAGAGCCGCATTGGGAATAGCACGCTCGAAAAGAGCCTATTTTGAAAATTTAGAAGTAGTCGAGTGAGGATTAGTCATTAAGCCCACATAAGGTCTATGATAGTAGTAGATATTGTGGTGGAAAAGCTAACATATTTGTTATACATTCTGTAACGACGCTCCGACGTCAGGTAAGAGGTAAGGTACGCCACCGCAGGCGGATCAATTACGGTAACTCCCCATACGAGTAATAGTATGGAATGATATACCGTGGCTTGGCACGGTAGTGAATATGAGTCTCTGGACCTCTCTATGGTTCTGAGAGCATATGAAAACGCTGATCTCCAGCGTGCTTTAGGCAAAAGTGAGAATATCCCATCGTATGGTAAGCAACACGATAGTATGCAACTCTTGAACGTTCAATGTTCTAAGGGCCATACGCAGCGCTCGCCATCGGCGTGCCTCAACGGTCATGAGGCAGTAGGTGGTATCCGTTGGGTTGATAAAATTCCCAACCGTGACGACCCGTTCGCGCTCTACTCGGGTTCCCCGTCGTGTGGTGTGAAAACACAACCATGTACCTTGAGACGTGGCTTGACTCAAGGACGATCCGTATGGAAATGATACGGACCGTATGTTTTTACTATGATATGGAACTGCCTGCAATGTTAAAACCTTTGTGTGCATCATTATTGTGTGTTTTTCTGCAGGTACAGTAACCACGTTAGTGCATGACGTGTAGAAACCGTTTGTGAGTGACGACTTTAGTTCCACCATTTGACACGTATATGCCGGAATACCGGTTTAGGATTTTTCTTTGGTGAGGAAACGTAGTACCGACTGCATAAAAGTTTATTTTCAAAGAAAAGAGTCAAAATGAAGTTTAGGAATCCATTTAGGGGTTAGTGAACTCCTATATTGAACTCAGAGTCAATTGGGAGTATAGATCCAATCTCAAAAGCTTAGGAACAACCTCCCCTGTTTTTGGCAGAAGTTTTTCTGAACTTGAACAGGGCATAACTTAATATTGGTTGAACCAATGGAGGTGTGAGATACCATTCTGTAAAGGTTTTGAAGTCCTCTACAATTTTTCTGTGGAGTTCGAGAACAAAATCCCCCTCCAATGGAATGAAAACCTCAGATGTATAGGTACTGTCCAGAAACAGGGCAGACCAAATGCTCTCGGGAATTTTCCGTATTTCGACCAAAACACTTAGTTTCACCGTTCGACGTCCAGTGGCTGTTGTAAAACAGCGAGTGGGAGTCGAAGGGTTTATGCATTTGACACATCACTTCGAGTTAGTACATGTTTGGGTCCAATACAATAGCGAGGAATTACGCATGCTAACACACTCACACATCCCGTGGTGACCCCGATGGTCGAAATGAACTTTTAACCCATAAAGTTCAATACTTTGGAACTCGATCAGGGGACATGGTCCAGGGATGTATATGTTGCATAAAGTTTATACTTTATCCATATGTGTGCTTGTTATGCGCATTATCTATGCCATTCTCGTATTACTATTGTATAGACTGGATGAGCTAAACCCACATGTGCTGATCATTTGAGTGGTATGAATGCAGAATGGTGCGGACACGTTCAACGCAAGAGGAGGGAGGTCCGAGTCAAGTTCGTGGTGATGAGTCTCCACCTCCGGAACAGACCACGACGCAACAGCAACCACCTCCTCCACCGCCAGAACTTCCAAGGAATCTTGCGGAGGTTCTCGCCGCAGTACTCGGCTCACGCGACGAGCAAACCGAGTTACTGCGGATGTTGGTGCAGCAGAATGCGTCCCATCAGGGAGGACACCAAGACAATGGGCAACGCCAGCCCCAACAAAGCTCGTATTCAGAATTCATGGCGACCCATCCACCGGTCTTCACGGAGGCCGAAGAACCTTTGGAGGCGGACAGCTTTATCCGCACTCTGGTGGCAAAGTTCGGGTTGCTACGATGCACCGAACATCAGAAGGCGCTGTACGCAGCGCAACAGCTTCAAGGAGAAGCCGGTACCTGGTGGGCGAACTACACCGCCTCCTTACCGGCTGGCCATGCCGTCACATGGACGGAGTTCCGGGAGGCGTTCCGCGCCTATCACATACCTCCCGGTGTGATGGAAATGAAGCTCCAGGAGTTCCTGGCGCTACGGCAAGGCGAGAGGAGTGCTCATGAGTACTCCAGGTCATTAAACCGGCTGGCGCAGTATGCGCCAGGATTTTTGGGGACGGAAGACAACAAGCGTAATGCTTTCTTCCGGGGCCTGAATTCCAAGATGAAGGTCCATCTCGCCCAGAGCAATCGCGGCACATTCAACGACCTCGTTAATGCCGCGATTCTACAAGAAAATGCTCAGCGCGAACGCGGTTCTGACAAGAGGAAACGCAGCGCGCTGACGAGCAGCAGTGGTGGGACGCCACAGAAATACCGCGTGGTGTATCGATCACCATCCGGTCAGAGATGGCAGCCACCGGCGCGACCGCCTCAGTTTCGCGGTCGACAATATAATGCGCCGAGCTTTCGACCGACGTATCTACCACAGCAGCAGCAACGGATGGTTCCGCGTGCACCTCCGTTTCAGCAGCGTGCACCAGGATTCCGTCCTCAAGTCGGCGGGACCCTGACACCTTACACATGTTACACGTGTGGCCGTGTCGGGCACATTTCGAGGGACTGTCCCGAGCCACGACAGGGCAGGGGTGCAGCACCGTATCAGGGTGCTAATCAGCCCCGCAATCAGCCCAAGAAACCAGCACCAAAACCCGGCAACATCCACCACTTAGCCCTCGAAGACGTGCCGGAAGGCGAACCCGTCCTCGCGGGTACGTTCTCTTACCTAGATCATCCCGTAGTCATACTTTTTGACTCCGGTGCCACCCATAATTTCATAAGTCAATCTTATGTTATTAAATATCAACTGCCTATCATTCCCATAAATAATTCATATTTGATATGCTCTCCGGGTGGGAAAATAACAGCTGATAGAATGGTCTATAGAGCACCATTACAATTGGGTGGAAATCTATATCCGACTTCTCTAATCATGTTAGAAAGTCAAAATCTCGATGTCATTTTAGGAATGTCATGGCTACATCGCCATGGTGCTGTTCTTGACAGCATTCCACGTGTGGTTCGTTTAAACTCTCCACTTCATGAACCACATGTTCTTATTCTTGACCATTCGGCTCAAGAAACCCCAGCCACATATAACACGGAAGTCACGAAACTTGAGGATATTCGTGTGGTCCGTGAATACCCGGATGTCTTTCTGGATGATCTTCCGGGTATGCCACCCGAAAGAGATGTCGAGTTCAAGATTGAACTTGTACCGGGGACGACACCGATCTCACGGAGACCGTATAAGATGGCTCCGAATGAGCTGGCTGAACTAAAGGAGCAGCTCAATGATTTGATGAAGAAGGGTTTCATTCGACCGAGTTCCTTGCCATGGGGATGCTCGGCGCTGTTTGTGAAGAAGAAGGATGAAACCTTGAGGTTGTGTGTGGACTACCGACCTCTCAATGCCGTCACCATCAAGAATAAATATCCACTGCCCCGCATCGATATCCTCTTCGATCAACTTGTGGGTGCGAGTGTATTTTCCAAGATGGATCTTCGCTTTAACCATTAGTTCAACCTTCCCTTGTTCTAGCCATGCATGACATAACTTTCCCACACTTGCTCAGTACCATCGGTACTCAACCTTGCATATTTGTTGGTTTATATTGCTGCTCAGGTCAAGATAATGAGGTGGTGTATAATGATCAAGACTTTGGACCCGAAGAAGGTTTCCAGGTTCATGGAGACCCCGGGCAACGCCTGTGATGGAGCCTACGAGAATAATTATTCCGCTGCTAGTTTATTTACTTCTGATGAACTTATTATTGTCCATCGAGACATTTGCTATGTAAGACTTATTTATATTCGACACCTGGCTTGTAATAAATGATGCTTCACTATTTGTCATCACATGTATGAGAAAATGATCCTGACATACATGTGATATTCACTTGGTTGTTCTTCGGAAAAATCGGGTGTGACAGAAGTGGTATCAGAGCCAAGGTTGCCCGTAGGAACGTGGACCTAGGTAGAAATGGACGTATTTAAGGGCCTTATTTTCTTAAAAACTATTTTTACAAGGTGTGTGTTGAAAAGTGTTATTTAATGAGTCACTTTCTTCATCTTACCCCCAATTTTCATTCAAAATAGGATTTTTGTTTAAAAAGTTTATCTAACCTAAGTCTAGATGCTTTTTGTTTTAGATGGTTCGCATGATTCGCACCGCTCGCAAGTCCACAGGAGGGAGAGTTCATGTAGTTGCCCTTGCCGAAAGAGAGGAGAGCCGTCCGGTGACGTACCTTTCCTACGGATTGGCAGTAGGAGGCTTGTTGCGCCGTCTTCGACGTATGCTCGAAGCCGCCGGCAATACGGGCAATCTAATCATCCACTATAACTCCAACAGGACCATCCGTGAGAAGAGGGAAGAATGGAGTTCAGAGATGAGGATTATACACGAAAATCAGCTGCTTAAGATCCACCGCTCTCCAGCCTGTAGAGCAACACAGGTCGATGCGGAGAAGAATGTCACCTGGGAGGCCATCACCTGCCAGAGTCACATCTATCGTCGCCACCTGGACAGGACTGAGTACATGTATGTCCTCCAGCGTGAGAGTGGTACCACGGAGTACAAGTACCCGCCAGTGCAGCAGGGGACTTCCCATGAGCACATGGACTTGTGCTTGGAGGATGCTGCTATGCTCAGCACTCGACTGCAGGAGTGTCAGCAGGAGCTTTAGGATGTTCGTGACACCCTGAAGGAAACCGTGGCGTTGCTTCGAGCCTGCTTGAGGGCGAGAGAAAGAGGAGATGGGAATGAACTGTGTGTCACCGTGAATGATATATGGACTCCTGACTCCCCAGATCGCCGAGCGATCAGGCGTCGTCTCACTTCCCCACCAGCAGCCTCCCCACCCAAAGCAGAGTCAGAAGGCAGCCAAAATGATGAGGAAGATCCCGAGGAGCCAGCTCAAGAAAACGAGTAGTGTAGAGTCTTTCCCTTAGTTAGCAAGATGTCGAATAGTCGAGTCGTTACGTTAAGTTAATGGTGTGTTAATGCTTGGTGTGTGACGTGAGTTGTGGAAGCCATGAGCAATTGTCCACAGCCTCGTCTTTATATTGTTTTGCTTTGGTGTGTGAACCCACGCGAAATAATATTGCATTTATTTTTGTGTAAAAAGTGAACCCTTAGAGAAGTATAACAAAGCCTCAACACTTCAAAGTACAAACAAATGAAAGTAGTAAGATGATACTAAATGCTTTCAAATTAAAATTGGTTGATTCTGCCAGATGGCCGGAAGAGGAAAAGGACATGCTGCCAACCCCGCCAACAACAACGATGAGGTATGCAACCCTCATCTTTCTGGAGGCCAGGACCGGGGTGGTCGCCGTGAAGGAGTTGATCCCCTCCACCAAATGCTGGAGAATCAGAATCAGCTCATCCAGAACTTGACTCAAGTGGTGGCCAACTTGCATCAAGTTCCACCTCCACAAGCTGCACCACACCAACCAAGGTTGAGTGAGTTTCTAGGAACTCAACCTCTGAAGTTTGCAAGTGCTGCTGAACCTCTGGAGGCAGATGATTGGCTTAAGACCATTGAGAGCAAGATGAGGATCATACAATGCCAAGGGTATGAGAGGGTGCTGTTTGCCTCTCATCAATTGCATGGACCTGCTGCTGATTGGTGGACCGCCTACGTGGCTGCCCATCATGACCCTGAGAACATCACTTGGGAAGAGTTCAAGCGTAGCTTCCACAACCATTACATCCCACGAGGTGAACTCAAAAACAAGAGGAAGGAGTTCTTGGGACTGCAGCAGGGAAACATGACGGTGAGGGAATACCTCACTAAATTTACTCAACTATCCCGCTATGCCCCAATCAGGATATGATTCGATATGGGTCATCGTCGACAGGCTAACCAAGGTAGCTCATTTCATCCCCGTGAAAGAAAGCTACAGCGGATCCAAATTGGCAGAATTGTACATGTCAAGGATCGTGTGTTACCATGGAGCGCCAAAGAAGATTGTGTCGGATCGAGGGACACAGTTCACCTCCAGGTTCTGGCAGAAGTTGCATGAAACCATGGGAACCCATCTGAATTTCAGCTCTGCCTATCATCCCCAAACTGACGGGCAGACGGAAAGAACCAATCAGATTCTTGAAGATATGCTGAGAGCGTGTGCACTCAAAAACAATCGGAGTTGGGATAAGAACTTACCGTATGCGGAGTTTTCCTATAACAACAGCTATCAAGCTAGTATGAAGATGTCACCGTTTGAAGCTTTGTACGGGAGGAAGTGCAGAACTCCCCTATTTTGGAACCAAACGGGGGAAAGTAAAGTGTTTTGTCCCGAAGTACTACAAGAAGCTGAGGCGAAGGTGAGGGAAATTCGCAACAATTTGAGGATAGCACAGACACGCCAAAAGAGCTATGCCGATGTACGAAGAAGAGAGCTCGTTTTCAACGTGGGAGACTATGTCTATCTCAAGGTGTCCCCTATCCGAGGGCTTCGTCGGTTCAAGGTGAAAGGGAAGTTTTCACCTCGATACATCGGACCCTTTCAAGTTCTGGAGAGGAAAGGCGAAGTGGCGTATCAACTGGAATTGCCGGCTCGCCTATCGGATGTGCACGATGTATTCCATGTGTCACAACTCAAGAAATGCCTGAGGACGCCTGAAGAGGTGTTACCCATGAATGAAGTGGACGTAGCTGAGGATTTGTCTTATGCCGAGCGACCATATAAGATTTTGGATACAATGGAACGCCTCACCAGAAATAAAAGAATCCGGATGTGCAAGGTGCAGCGGAGGCATCACTCAGAAGAGGAAGCCACCTGGGAGCGGGAAGATGAGCTCAAGGCACAATTTCCGGAATTGTTTTCTTAGAACCACCAATCTCGAGGACGAGTTTTCTTTTAAGGGGGGTAGAGCTGTAACACCCCAAAATCTTGTTAAGACCCAAAATCATGTTAAGAGGGGAATTTAAAAATTTTTGGACGTGTTGCATGTTTTGCAACAATTTAAATTCAAACTGGAATTCAAATTAAACTCAAAACAGAAAAGAAATAGAAAAAGAAAAAGGAAAACAGAAAAAAAACCGGCCAGTGGGCCGAAACCCACCAGCCGGCCCACCCTGCCCCCGCGCCAGCCCGCAGCCGCGCGCCCGCGCTCTCTCTCTCAGACAGGTGGGACCCACCTGTCATTCCTAACCCCGATCGTCCGAAACTCGGACTGTTCACCCGCGCGCGCGCGATCGCAACCGACCGGATTTCCGGCCAAATTCTGGTTCCGGAGGACTCCCACTCGATCTAAACAAACCCACCGCCCTCCCCCGTCTATAAAAACTCCGACCTATCCCGTTTTTCCCACGCGATCCGCCGATTTTCTCTCCGGTGAGAACCCGAGTTTCTCCGGCGAATTCTGCTCGATCTACGCTCAGAAATTCCGATCTAACTCGCTGGTCTTGATCCACCGCCTCCGGGGAACCTTGCAGGTGCAGAAAACTCGGTGACTTGCGGTTCAAACACAGCGCCGACGAGCCTCGCCGTGGTTTCACTTCGGACCGCGTCGCCGATCGCTTTCTAGGACCTCCGAGCTCAAGAAAACCCCCGAGGTGAGATCCCCGACCTCCCCTCCACCGATCTATGCCATAAAATCACAGTTCTAGGAAGAATTCTCAAAGATCCGAAAGTCTCCGGTGAGATCGCCGCCTCCCGCCGCCGTGCGCCGCCGGGCAGCGCCGCCCGCGCTCGATCAGAGCGACGTGGCCGCTTGTGCGCCGTCTATTTTAAATCGCACTGTGGACTTTAAATCCCCGCGTACCGGTTCGGCGTTATAATCTCAGCCGTTTGTTTTAAATCGGACGGTCCACATCAGCCCCGCGTTATAAAGACTGGAAATCTTACGTGCTACCCCCTGGGGTTCTCGGGAAATAAGAGCTAGCCCCGGAAACTTCTGATCTAGCCCCTGGAACTTCAGAAAATCATGTAAATTCATTTAAAAATCAGTTTTAGCCCCTGGACTTAATAAAAATTAGGAAAAACTCCTCTGTTATGAGTAGCTAGACCCCTGAAAATTGTTAAAATAATATTATAGACCCTGTAGTGGGGTGAGTTTAACTTTTTAGCCCTGTTTGATATTTAATTTAGGAAATTGAATATGTGGCTAGTATTTAAAATTTAAAAAGTGAGACAAAACATATTGTCAAAATTAAATTAAAAACTTTCTCAGTACTTAGAAAACTTTGGAGTGAGATAAAAATATATTTTGGGCTGAAATGAATCTGTTTCATTTATTATTCACATTTATTAGTATAGGGACACATTTTTAAGTAAAGAATAGTTCTGAAAATAGTGAAAATAATTGTAAAATAGTTTACATCAGAGGAAAAGGTCAAAAATATATTAGTAAATATTTTAGATCAGAACCTATTCTGTTTAGATGATGTGTCTTGTTATTTTCATAATAAAGTTCACAATTAGGCATAGGAAATAAATCTGAAAATATAGCAACTAGTAAATGATAAATGAAGTTTCTAAAATCCAAAGAATTCAGTTTAGGGTTGGTAGAAATTCTGAGGACACATATGGAGAAGGAAAATACCTTTCATGCATACTTTGTAGCTAAAAGGTCTAGTAATTGAATATAAGGAATTTATTTAAATTGGAAACTCATATATATAGTATGTAAGTATAAATGTGAACACAAAAGTACGAATCAAATACGCATGGTAAAAGTGCATGCAAGCCACAAATCAACACACATAGAGTAACCACAACACAAATAATGGTGAATGACTTTCATAAATATGAATGTGTGGCTTGTATGAAGTGGAAGTGTGAACTATGTCTTATGGATTGTTGTTTTTCTTTTGCTATGTGTGATGGTATGATGTAGAACCTGCTCAAGAGCAAGTTATTCCTTTCCAAGATCAGGACTACCCATTTCAAGAGCAGCAGGAAGGAGGCAAGTGTCCTTGACCACTTTGATCCTATACTACGATGTGTAGATAGAATTATTTGCATTGTCAATTGAAAATATGAAACCCATGCTAGGATGTTTCCCTAGAATTGCATTATCTTGTTTCCTTGTAGCTTGGGTTGGGATTTATTTTATCATGTCATTTATTATTATGCATATGCTTAGCCATGCTTAGAATGGGATATTTGGGATATGAGATCATCAGTTTATTTTTACCATACTCTTGAATGAGATATTGTGATTTATGTAGAGGTAGGGATCAAGGCAAGTTGGATGTTTTGGTTGTGTGCTGGGTGCACGAGACTCGGGTTTGTGTTTAGTACTTGCCTGGATCCTAAGGACCGGTTCATGGAGCATGTAACCTGGCTTTACCGTGCCAACCACATGCTGAGATGGGGCAGCTTGGCCAATTAATTAGGTTTATCCCCGGCGTAGTATGGGTGTGTTGGATGGTGCGGGGAATAGGTGTCAGCTGGACTACCATATGAACCGCAAGGCTCAAGAGGGGGCCACTGCAGCGGGGTTGGAGCCTCTTGTATGCTGTTAGGGGTGAAACCTCAGTGGGCTCACGCTCGTCGGGAATCCCTTTGTAAAGGCTTCGTAGTGATCTCCTGGCTACACACCTGGGAAGTGTGAATGTGGTTCGTAGCCACTGGCATAATGGAGGTTCTTTTAGTCCACCCGGCAACGGGGGATGAAATCACTACATGTGGGTACAGTGGTACAAACTCTGCAGAGTCAAAACTGTCATGACAGCCGTGCTCACGGTCAAGAGCGGCTTGGACTTATTCATGATTAGAGGATTGATGGTTTTGGAAGTTGTGGATGTTAAGCGGGGAGCTTAACATTGGAAATGATGATATGGTTATTTGATTATGATGATGGGATGGGAGATTGGGACCATTTCACCTGTGTAGTAATGTAGGTGCTTAATAAGCTAAGGTAATAGGTATTAATGGCATAGTGCTTTAACCATGAGTTCAACCTTCCCTTGTTCTACCCATGCATGACATAACTTTCCCACACTTGCTGAGTACCATCGGTACTCAACCTTGCATATTTGTTGGTTTATATTGCTGCTCAGGTCAAGATAATGAAGTGGTGTATGATGATCAAGACTTTGGACCCGAAGAAGGTTTCTAGGTTCATGGAGACCCCGGGCAACGCCTGTGATTGAGCCTACAAGAATAATTATTCCGCTGCTAGTTTATTTACTTGTGATGAACTTATTATTATCCATCGAGACATTTGCTATGTAAGACTTATTTATATTCGACACCTGGCTTGTAATAAATGATGCTTCACTATTTGTCATCACATGTATGAGAAAATGATCCTGGCATACATGTGATATTCACTTGGTTGTTCTTCGGAAAAACCGGGTGTGACACCATCCAAGCGGCAGGAGGGAATGAAGCGGTCATGGCCAACTACTTTCCCGTCGCCTTGACCGGCCCGGCGAGGTCGTGGTTCATGAACCTGCCCCAGGGTTCCATAACCTCCTGGGCGGAGCTATGCAGACAGTTCACGGCGAACTTCAGCTGCTCCTACACGCGCCCCGGCACGGAGCTGGACCTCCACGCCGTGCAGCAACAACCGGGGGAGTCTCTATGCTCCTTCATCCTGCGGTTCTCCCAAGTACGCAACACCATCCCCCACATCCTGGATGCATTAGTGGTGGTCACATTCCGACAGGGTGTGAGGGACAAGAAGATGCTCGAGAAGTTGGCCACCAGAGAGGTGCAAGAAATCTCATAGCTCTTCAGCCTGGCAGACAAGTGCGCCAGAGCAGAAGAAGGGCGTCGCTGGCACGCACAGCCAGCCTCCGAAGCCGGAAGACAGCCCAAAGATGACAGAGTTCAAGCTGTACTCCCGACCACGTCAGACAGTCAAGAGCCAAGCACCGACTGACTTCGTGGTCAGGTGGTCGCCACCACCAAGCACCCCAGGGGGTCCGAAGGTGGAGAACTGGAGCCCCGAGCACCGGCCTTCACCGAGCCTCACTGGACGTTCTACCTCGACGGCGTGCTGCTCCTCACGCCAACGAGGGAGCGGTTTGGGTACCTTGGACCTGTGCCATGTACCGCGCGTCGACAACATGATATACACCGAATTTGGTTCGGCGAAGGGTGGCCCGATCTTCACGACAGGAGACTCAAGAACAAGATAACTTGCTGTAGAAACAGCACGGATAACTAGCTTTATACCTGACCAAGGTTGGATGCGACCAAGCGACGGGGAGAGAGACACCGAAACCGCGAAGACTTCGACTCGATCTCCGAACGACCGCAGAACCACAACCGGAGCTAATACACACAAGACGGGGCAGCCGTACTAGAACCCGCAGAGCACGAATTAGTGGATCTCAGAGAGATCTCTCCACAAATTCAAGAAGAACAAGGAAGAACAAGGGTTGAGTAAGACACTCAAGCAGCTCGGCTGCAAATATCACTGGATTAATCTTAATTCATCAAAAAGTCCCTTGGCTTACAAAAAGAGAGGTATTTATGCCAACAACTAGTCTGAAAATAGATGTGAACTGAAAATACCACGTGGGAAGGTGGAAGGCCAACTGGCTTGATCATTCATGCGGTGGTCATCAATTTCCCGCATGTCTTCTGGCCTTTTGAGTGGTCTTCAATATTTTAATCATAACTCCACCTAGGGGCATCCAAAAGACACGGGACCAGATGCGTTGGAAAGCTAATTCGATAACCTTTCACACCATGTGTAGCATGCTTCATGAAATATTGTAGAGTGATACATTTTCTCACGGAAACTTGGATATCAGGCTGACTATTGATCTTCTGAACAGTCTGCACCAAAAGCACTCGGCTGCCAAGCTGGGAGCTCTAAAGCACTCGGCACTTAGTGGCATTAGAAAGTTGACTTCAAAACCTCTCCAACAAGTACTCATGGACCTTAACAGCTTCTATGAATCAAGAGATATGACTGTTTCTTCATGACAGTTCTGCCAGGCCAAACTGGTTCGACGTAGTTCTCCTCTCTAGTTCAGTCTCGGCGTGTCCTTGTCATCCTCCTTGGTGAACCTGAGTAATAGAAACATGTAAGATTTAGGAAGTATATAATTCTCATTAATAAATGGAATTTCACAAAGTAGCACGTGCACCTCTTGTTGTAGCTGTTTAGCTCGGCTACGAGTAATTGGTCCATCGAAGACATGAGCTGGTGCAGCTTGACTTGATGATTGTTCCATCTTGCTTGATGTAGTCGGTATACTTGATGGTGTGGTCGGCATGGGCATATCACAACACCTTCGCCAACAACTTGTCAACGAAGGCCTCCACTGGAGCCCCGGAGCCCTAAGGAGCCTTCGAAGGGACGTTGTCGCGACTCACAGCCCGGAGTGCCGACCGGGCGAAGGGGGCCAGACCAGCACCTCGAAGCTGGCAGTCCCGGCGGCCATGCAGCCATGGTGCCAGACAAAGGATCGTATGCGCCATTGGGACTCCGTGCTACCCAGCGCCCAAGATCCAAAAGCTCAAGTAGTCCTGATGCATGGACCACGGAGGTCCGGGACTCCTTGAAAGACATCCTTCCTGATGAACGTGCACTCGCTGAACGGATTGTGCGGATGGCTAAGTGCTACGCGCTGGTATCTTTACTAGCGTGGCGCCATGGCATCCTATTGCGGTGCATAACCCAGGAGGAAGGCTGCGACCAGCTCGCAATAATCCACAGAGGCGAGTGTTGGGAACGCTCATCTTCCCACATGCTGGTCGGTTAAGCCATCTGACATGGCTCCTACCGACCGAGAGCCACCTGGACGTCGTCAAGCCGGTTAGGAGATGCAAGGCATGCCAGGTCCATGCCGAGCAGAACCACACAACCGGTGCAGACGCTGCACCTAGATCATTCCAGGGATACCGACTTCTCTATGTTGGGGGCCAGCCGGACATCCCAGGGATGGGTCGCGGGAACTACCCTTCTACATGGTATGCAGGGCCGAAGCCATTCTTCTCCTCGAGATCGCCATGGGGGTCCCCCCGTGTCTGAGCGTACGACGAAGCCACGCATGACCCGCTCTGCATGAGGACATCTACCTCATCGTCGAGGCAAGATGGCAAGCAACGCTCCAGATCGCACGGAACTGGCGGGAGCCCCAGCGCTACCACCGCCGGTCCATGCATGGGAGCACGAGGCAGGCACTCCGGCCCTACCTCTGTAAGTACTACCACACTTACTCAGGTGTTCATTTAAATTACGCATTAATTTATATGATCACCTCCCTGAGCTCTAGGTAGTGTACGCCCTCCGTACACTCGGCTCTCCTTCCCTGCTCTCATGCCTAGTCGACATTTGCTATCCTGCCAAGTTCGGTCGCGCTTAGGGTACCTGCCGATGGCCCGGGGGCCTCTCGGACCTCCCCCAGTTAGGGCACTATGACGCCAGTTGGTCTCCTACAGGAAAAGACTTACGCCAGAGCGGGAGGTCCAGGAGCTTTGCTTTGCCCGGTCCTGCACCCAAAGCATGCGCACTCTGCCTCCCCAGAGCTACGATCTGAGTACTAGGGGCCGGACGGTTACACCCTGACTACGGCGGAAGCCATACCTCCGATACCAAAGGCACTGGATTGCCCTGAGCCCCGTACATTGGCCCGGGACTGTAAGCCAGATAATACTAAGAGGTAGGGAAAGGAGGACCTCTGAGCAGTACCGGACCTCACCCTCTCAGCAGGGGTGAGCTCCAAAGCCGGACCTCGTCTCCCTCTTCTCAGAGACAAGCTCTGATGACCTCCGGACCTCACGCCCTCCGCGGGCCTGAGCTCCGATGCCGGCCCTCGCCCTCTCCATAGAGGCGACCCCCGATGCCGGACCTCACCCTCTTCTCAGAGGCGAGCTCCAATGACCTCTGGACCTCACGCCCTCCGCTGGCCTGAGCTCCGATGCCGACCCTCGCCCTCTCCTCAGAGGCTGAGCTCCGATGACCTCCGGACCTCCGCCCCCACAGCTGGGCCGAGCTCCGATGCTGGCCCTCGCCCTCTCCTCAGAGGCGAGCCCCGATGCCGGACCTCACCCTCTCCTCAGAGGCTGAGCTCCAATGACCTCCGGACCTCACGCCATCCGCTGGCCTGAGCTCCGATGCCGGCCCTCGCCCTCTCTTCAGAGGCGAGACCCGATGCTGGACCTCACCCTCTCCTTATAGGCTGAGCTCCGATGACCTCCGGACCTCACGCCCTCCGCTGGCCTGAGCTCCGATGACTCTCGGACCTCACGCCCTCCGCTGGCCTGAGCTCCGATGCCGTACCTCTACCTCTTCTCAGAGGCAAGCTCCGAAGCCAGACCTCCGCCTTCCACAGAGCTGAGCTCCGATGCCAGACCTCGCCCCCTCAGCAGGGGTGACCTCTGATGCCGGTCTTCACCACCTACACAGGGGTGAACACTGAAGCCGGACCTCCCCCTTTCAGAAGGGCTGAGCTCCAATGCCAGGCCTCACCCTCTTCGCAGAGGCTGAGCTCCGTTGAGACACTGCCAGCACAGGAAGTACTCAAGATAAGAAAGTGTGCGGGAAGAAGAAGGCCCCACCTCGGGCTCATTACCTCCCCCGAGATGGGCCTGGGGGCCACTGTCGGTACCCTCAATACCGGGTACCCCCGCGCACAGGGTGAAACCGCCTAAGGACCTCGCCCCCTCCGCAGGGGCAAGCTTCAAAGGAGCCACGTGTCCAGTAGGGCCGGAGCTCCCCTCCCCTCAGAGGATAGCTCCGGGCCTGCCATGTGGCCTAGGAGGCCGGACCTTGCCCCCTCCGCCGGGGCGAGCTCCGAAGGAGCCACGTGTCCAGTAGGGCCGGAGCTCCCCTCCCCTCGGAGGATAGCTCCGGGCCTGCCACGTGGCCCAGGAGGCCGGACCTCGCCCCCTCCGTTGGGGCGAGCTCCGAAGGAGCCACGTGTCCAGTAGGGCCGGTGCTCCCCTCCCCTCAGCGGATAGCTTCGGGCCTGCCACGTGGCCCAGGAGGCCGGACCTCGCCCCCTCCGTCGGGGCGAGCTCCGAAGGAGCCACGTGTCCAGTGGGGCCGTATCTCCCCTCTCCTCAGAGGTGAGCTCCGGGCCCGACACTTGGCCAGCAGAGCAGCGCTGCCCGCCCGGCGCGGTAGGCAGCGGGAGTAAAGGCGTGCCATGCCTTTACCGTACAAGGCATTCAAGTTTTGCGCCTTCCCAAGACTGTGACGCCCTCAATTCTGTGGGAAAACCACGGAACTGAGAACTAATGCATATGTGTGCCCAGGATGTTCATCACACATACACATACGTTCCACAAACTGAATTCAGATTATATATTGCCACGAATAACAGAGTTTATTACAATACCTCATGAGTCTTGGACTCATGCTCACAGCTGAAGTCTTTATTCTAAAGCGGAAGCAATTTAGCTAATGCGGAAGCAAATCTAAGCAGAAGTGGCTCCATCTCTAATCCCTCCACAGGCAAGGTTGAGAACAGATCACATGCCGTAATGCTCCACTCGGTCTTCATAGTAGGCTTCTCCCGCTGCTGATGATGAAAATAATAATGCAAGTTTGAGTACAATGATGTACTCAGCAAGTGCGGGAAAACACATGATATGCAGCTCATAAACAAGGTAGGTATAAAAAGGCTTATTTGCAGAAAAACAGATTTATAAAACCATGATAAAACAGCAACTTAACTTTAGATGAATGCAATCCCAGCATGTATTAAATTACCAACATACCTCCATCGCTTTCCATGTTCCACCCGAACATTAACCAACCTCATTCTTACTCACGAATACCTCCTCGTATTCGCTACCATCTCACGAATACCTTCACGTATTCGCTACCATCTTATCTCATAAACAACTTTGTCTCACACCGAGACCAGTTTCGCTGCCATGACTCAACAGTCTTCCAACCATCTTATCACCCGGACTCCACAGTCACAACAACCAAACCATAACAAACTCATTAACCATAACTAAGAACCTTCCCAATAACCATCCCAACTAATCATGGCAGTTTAGCCAGGCGCTCGTGACCATAAGCTCGGCTATCATGATAGTTTTAGACTCTGCAGAGTTTGCACCTCTTTACCCACAAGTTTGTGATTTCGTCACCCGTCGGCGACTGCAGAACCTCCATTATATCAGTACACATCCGTCGGTGTATGGTCAAGAGATCACAAAATAGCCTTTACAAAGGGGTTACTAGATGTATGGACTCACTGAGGTTTCACCGGCAGGCTAGAATCTCCAATTCTTCCACCCACGGGCCCCCTCTTGTGCCATGCAGTTCTCAGGGCAGTCCTTACTCGACTCCCATTCCCCGCGCCTTCCACAGTCCATAACACCCTAGCAACTTACCTAATTACTCAGCTAAGCCGCACCCATACTTGGCCTTGTGGTGGCACTGTAATCCTGGCATGTGCATGCATGAACCGGTCCTTAGATCTACGGCAAGTAAAACCACCATCTCATGCTACCTCATTCACAAACCCAGGCTTGCCTAGATCTCCCTCCGATCCATGTCCATTATTAACATCAGTTTCTCATTATCATTACGAGTGCAGTTAGCTAGACACATCAATCTCGCTTCCCAATCCCATAGACTCATCGAAGTATAAAGCAAAAACCATACCCGATTCATAAACTTCCCAGGCGACAAGGGTGGTTCAACCAAAACTAGTAAACTCCTATAAAAAGGGTTTCCCATCATGTTTGACTCAGCACACATACCTTCTTGCAAAACAAAACAGTTCTATCAAAAATATAGGACCAATATGATCAAGGAGCACTTGCCTTGTTCTTGCGGTTCCGGTTGTTCTTGAATCTCAAAACCTGGTTGCTGCAGTTCGTCGTAGATAGCTCCCTGAGCTTGTCCTGCTAGGTAGGATCACGTGCATACAGGATTCGCAACAATCAATATTTATGCACAAACCTTAAACTAGATGCGATGATGCATATGCATGGTATCTCATGATTAGTTTTATTAGATTGATCTGTACGTGCTTTTGCATGGCCTTGTATGGGCAGGGGTGTTCGGATCAAAGGTGGACGTGGCGATGATCTTGTCTTTAGATAAATCTGATCATCAAGTGATCTGCCCACGAGAAGGCTTCTGTTCGAAAGGAATTCAAGAACAGATGGAAAGAGATGAACACAATGATATTGAAGTCCTACCACACGTTCTTCTTGACTTCGAGGTCCTCCTCAGACCGCTCGGTTCTTCTCCGATGATCTCCCTTGTTGCGCTTCAGCGATGGTTTTGTAAAAGCCCAAGAAAAGGGACTTGCAAAAATTTTTATGCACCTCACAACACAACAGTTTTGTTGTGGGTAGATTGTGAAATATTGTGAAGAGCAAGTGGCCTCCATCAAAGGAGTGATTAGAAGGGAAAGTCTTCACTTTCACAAAGTAGGGTTTACACACATATGATCACACATGGGAGGGAAATTTCAAACTGTTGCATTCAACTTCAGGATTTCAGCAGCTAAAACAAGGAGTAAAGGGCATACTTGGATTCCTCAGGTTCAAATTAGTGGGGAGGCAAAGTCTCAATAATTTTTGCAAGGGTTTGATACCCAATGGTCCAAAAAGGAGCCAAATAGGCAAGAATACAAATATACATTTGAATTTGAGGGAAACTTGTCCAATCATTCAAATGTGGCTCAGTTTGAGACTGCAAACATTTGAATTACTCATTTGCCAAAAATTTGGAGATATTTTGGGACAGAGGGGAGCTGTGGGCCCCACTGGTCAGTGAGAAGAGAGGGGGAAGCTTACTGCCTAAGTTAATCGGTTCCACAGTTCACACTCGAGCGAGTTGCGTTCTCCCACCGGCTGCCACCGCACGGACAACCGACGACCGAAGCACCTCCCGAGCTGCTTCGAGTGTCGGCTCCCCCGCGCCTTCATCTCCCCCACGCCGCGCTCTGTCGGCCACAACAACCCTCCCACGAGCCCTGTTATCTTTCCTCCCGAGCAAACAAGCCGCCGGCGCCGCGCCGGTTCGTCCCGATCCTAAGCCGGCATCGCGTCCCGACTGCTCAAGCCATCAACGCGAAAAAGGAGCGCCAGCGCGTGCACAAGAGTTTCCCAGCTCAGCTCCGGCGTTCGGGGATCCTGTCGGCCGTATTTCGAGTATCAGCACCGAAGCCGAGGTGCAACCGGTGGAAACCGACGTCGGGCTCCCGTGGGCAGCTCACACCAACCAGTTTCACGACTGAGCGAGAGCACCCCAAGGTGCGCCAACTCCCTGCGCTGCTCCTCTCCAAGTTTCAGAGCAATCCGTGCGACGTAGCTTCGGAATTTCGAGTTTTTCCCTCGGACGAGGAAAACCTAACCGCGGGTAAGAACTGTGGAAATTAACGCTTAATTCTCGGTTAAAGTTATTCATTTTGCGCACACCAGAGCTAGAGAGGATAGGGAACCTTTTTCCCTCCACAACCCTAGCTAGAAACGCCGTGGTTACAGCTAATTTCGAGCTTTTCGGTCGGCGGCCATGGCGGGAACACGCGGGCGCACGGTGACAACCGGTTTGCCGTCGTTTCCGAGCCAGGTTGAGGCCACGCCGAGATTTCCTGACCTCCACTGATGCTTTAGAGCAGATCCGCCGAGCTTTTGGCGGGCTAATGTGCTCGGGCGACGGTGCCGATCATCACCGAAGGCCGCGGCTCGTCGCCAGCCTACTTCCGGCCACCGGCAGCCCGAGCCAACCCCATAGACTTGTTCCCCGACCCTGAAAACCCCCAGGCAGCGAGTCTCCGGCCGAAAGGTGGCCGGGAAGCCGGGTCCGGCGAGCTCCAGTACAGCGCCGGCGAGGGGGAGGCGCGGGAGCGAGAGGAAGAAGAAGACCCGTCGGGCCCACGTGTCAGCGGCTAAAGATTAAAACTCCGGATCAGCTGTGGCGTGTGATCCCGTGTGGTGGCGCGGGAAAAGGTCTGTGGCCCCGTGTGGCATGATTCCGGCGGTTGACACGTGTAGGGTGGACCCACAGGCAGAGTTTGAACTTTTCCCGAATTAAATTGGAATTCCAGAATCGGTTCAAACTTTGGAACTGCATAACTTTTGCTAGGAAGCTCCAAATTTAGTGATTCAAATTGGGTTGGATTCATATTGCCTAGCTCTGTCCAGATATACAACCCAATTTGTATGAAACCCATTAATTAATTCTGGAAAATTCTTTAAAGCTTTTCAGAAAAAGAATTTTAGAGGGAGTTTGGTTCATCCAAAAATCCCCAAATTTTGCCAGGATGTTCTTTAGGACATTAGTAAACCCATATAAAAGTTTCAGACCATTGGGAGTTGATTTGGTCAGAGCAATTCAAATTGGAAGGTGCTGTGTTCATTTGAATACAGAAACATTTTCAGAGAATTTCCAAAACATGGAAATTCAATTCTGGGCAAACCTTGACTCCAAAAATGCTAGGAAAATTCATGCAAACTCTAGGAGCTATAATTGAAATTATAGTTCACTAAGTTGGGTATGAACAGGGGTATTACATCAGGATAAATTCTTCCTTGCTGATTTGCCAAGAGAATTATTCTGAGCAAATCACTCCATGAAAAGTGCTAATGTTTGGTCCAGAGAGTTTTCTTGTGACAAGGAACTCACACAAAAATTCTCAGCTCCATTGGAGCTCTAGATCACCCCTGTCCTGTTTAACCACTTAAGGGATTAATGTGGAAAAGGGGGGAAACCACTTAGCATTGAACCATGTGATTAAGTCCAAGCCAAACCACCAACACCAGTTCATCTTTAAATTATTAAACAAAGTTCCAGGTGTTAGAGGCTGGTTATTAGAACTAATAGTAGAAGTCTTACTCTAAAACTCACATTTGCATCTAAATTAACATGTAGTATTTCATTAACGTGTAGCCGTTGAAGAAGAGACTCCGGAAGTGCTGGACTTCCTCCTTCCGGACGAAGAACTAACTCCTGACCAGCAGCAACAAGGCAAGCCCCGGTTTGCATTAACCCTTTTATAAGTCTTACTTTGTTTACATGTGTCATATGAAGTATGTATGTGCATTAGGTATAGGATGAATGAAACCCCACTTGCATAACCAAAGGTTCCTAAAAGAGTGAGGGTAGTGTCCAGGACCTCGAGTAGACAGGCTATGCTTAATGAGTCATAGGACTTCGGTACAAGTCGAGTAGTTGGAATCTACTCGCGAGATAGGCTTGGGACACACGGGTTCGGTCGAGTGATGTGAGATCACTTTAGTAATAAAAATGAGACTAGGCAGGGGCTAGGGCGCAGCAAGAGAGAGTCTTGTGGGCGCAGCCCTGCCCGTGTCGATTGAGGACCGATCCGTGTGCGGCCCTGCTGAACAAGTATTGAACGTACCGAAGGCATATCGGATATATGGGCCCCGATAAACCGATGTAGCCTAAACCTCTGGGCGTCGAGGCATAGCACACCGATTTATAGGTGTAGGTTGAGGGCAGCAAGGTGGAAATCTGCCAACGGGCATAGAGAGATGCTCCGTGTGGGGAACCTCCTGCTCGTTTCGGTGCGACCGGTTCGACGTTTGGGCTGTTGGGTGAAAGGTTGTCCCGTACGACAT
This sequence comes from Neostapfia colusana, assembly GCA_030760725.1. Lineage (NCBI taxonomy): Eukaryota > Viridiplantae > Streptophyta > Magnoliopsida > Poales > Poaceae > Neostapfia > Neostapfia colusana. Next base: position 81,352,085 of record JASWHV010000011.1, read on the forward strand.
CGAGTGAGCGTGCTGTGCAGCTCCACGGGTGGGCGTACGTGACGTGCTCTTTGGGTTTTCCCTGCAGGTGTATATCGAGTCGATTCGCCGTCCCTCGTGGTGACGAGTACTGCTTGTTCACTGCATCGTAACGTAGACTAATGGATGAGATATGTTGATTCAAAGATGCTGATTGACATAATTGTATTGCTACATGTGTGCCACCAAATACTGCTTACTAAATTTCAGATTTCATGAACTGTTAACTTGTTGCTAAAAGATGAATTAAGGATGAACTTGTAGGCGTGTCGTTTTGCTGAAGTGTTACTAACCTATGTCTTGGTATACCTCATGTAGAGTTTCATGCTTAGGTGAGTCGGTTAAGCCTTGCTGAGCCTTCGTGCTCACGGTTGCTGCTTAAGTGTTTTTCAGGTGAGGAGCCACCCACGGACTCGGAGTACGAGTCCACCGGCGAGGGTTACCCTCCGTCGGGGACCACGGCTGAGTGGGAGCCGTACACGCCGCGCTGAGCTGAGGAGTGCAGCTAGTGTGGGTTGCCCTAGGGCTGGGCAACCAACTTTTGCTAAATAGGCGGGCGTGAGTTGTATAGTGTAGACTTCCGCTGTGTAATATAAACAATAGTGTAACTGAAGTTTGTACCTGTTTGTACAGTTTCAGTTGTTTCCCATGTAATATATTATGTTCTTATGACGTGTGCTTTCGGGTGTCGCATCGCGCGGCACCACCCTCTGCGATCCTGGATGAGCGGATTCCGGTCCGCCACAGCCTGGTATCAGAGCTGCAGTGGGGATAGCACAGTACTTAAGGACTGCATTATGGGAAAAACTTAGGTATACGGTGAGGATTCGGTAGTAGCCCATGTAAGGACTAAACTAGCATAGTTACTTAAAGTGGCAAAGACTAACCTATGTGTTATAATTCTGAATTTCAATTATGTAACGACGCACCTACGCTCTGGTAAGTATGGTAAGGAACGCCACCGAAAGCGGTTCAATTTCGGTTAGCTCCCCCTGACGAGGAACGTGGTGCAGGGATAGAGTCTCACAGCTTGGTGTGAGATGTCAATATGAACCTCTTGAACTCTTCATGTTCCTGAGTTCATATGAAACGCTGATCCCTAGCGTGCATTAGGCAAGTAAGTGGAGACCCCATCGCGTGGTCAGTAACGCGAGAGTGTGTTCGTCTGGAAATAGCCCAGAAGGACATACGCAGCACTTGCCATCGGCGTGCCCTGCAGGGCAGTAGGTGGTATCTGTTGGGTTGATAACATTCCCAACCGTGACGACCCGTTCATGACATACTCGGGTTCCCCGTCGTGTGGTGTTGAAACACGATCACGTGCCTTGAGACGTGACTTAGCTCAAGGACGGCCGTATGACAATGATACGGGCGTTTGTATTTACTTTTAAATATGGAACTGCCTGAAATGAACAACCTTTGAGTGCACCATCATTGTGTGGTCTTCTGCAGGTACTAACCACGTATGTATCCGTGTAGAAAACGTGTGCGAGAGACCGTTTAGTGCCACACTCGAGACGTATATGCCGGTATGATCCGGTTAGGATTTTCTTTTGTGAGGAGCGTAGTACCGAGATATTGTAGGTATATGCATGAGTATAACGATAACAAAGAATTAAAAATCTATAGGTTCAACATTTAGGACCCTGGTTGGGTATAAGAATGGGATAGTGATGATCGTAGTTCCAAAAAGACTGAAAAACAGAGTGCTCTGTTTTGGGCAGCATGTTTGCTGATCTTCAACAGGGCGTAACTCACCGGTCTTTTAGCCCAGGGAGGTGTGCTACATAGCTCTGGAAAGGTATTGAAGTACTCTACAACTTTGTTGTAGACTTCCAGAGCTGAAACTGTAACACCCCAAATTTTGATTTAAAACTCTAAACCATGTTTAGAGGGGAATTTAAAATTTTTTGGACGTGTTGCATGTTTTGCAAAAATTCAAATTCAAACTAGAATTCAAATTATACTCAAAACAGAAAAGAAATAGAAAAAGAAAAAGAGAAAACGGGAAAAAACTGGCCAGTGGGCCGAAACCCGCCAGCCGGCCCAGCTACTCCTGCGCCAGCCCGCCCCCGCGCGCGCCGCGCTGCCCCTCACCGACGGGTGGGACCCACCTGTCATCCCTAACCCCGAGCCTCCGCGACCCCGGACTTTTCTCCCGAGCGCGCGAAATCGCAACCGACCGGGAAAGCCCGTCCCGCAGCCGAATTCTGGTCCCAGAGGACTCCAACTCGATCACAACAGGCCCACCGCCCTTCCCCGGCTATAAAAACCACCGATCCGATCAGTTTTTCTCACGCGATCGCCGATTTTCACTCCGGTGAGCACCGAGACTTCGCCGGTGAATTCTGGTCGATCTAAGCTCGGAAACTCTGATCTAACTCGCTGGTCTTGATCCACCGCCTCCGGGGAACTTTGCAGGTGCAGAAAACCCGAAGACTTACGGTGTAAATCCAGCGCCGACGAGCTTCGCCGTGGTTTTGCCTCGGACCTCGCCGCCGATCACTTTCCAGGACCCCCGAGCTCGAGAAAACCCCCGAGGTGAGATCCCTGACCTCCCCTCTACCGATCTATGCCATGAGATCACAGTTTTAGGCAGAATTCTCGAGGATCCGAAACTTTCCGGCGAGATCGCCGCTTCCCGCCGCCGTGCGCCGCCGGCAGCGCCGCCCGCGTTCGATCAGAGCGACGTGGCCGCTTGTGCGCCGTTTATTTTAAATCGCACGGTAGACTTTAAAACCCCGCGTACCGGTTCGATGTTATAATCTCAGCCGCCGGTTTAAAATCGGACGGTTCACGTCAACCCCGCATTATAAAGACTGGAATTCTTACGTGCTACCCCCTGGGGTTCTCTGGAATTGAGAGCTAGCCCCGGAAACTTCAGATCTAGCCCCTGGAACTCCAGAAAATCATGTAAATTCATTTAAAAATCAGTTTTAGCCCCTGGACTTAATAGAAATTAGGAAAAACACCTCTGATAAGTGTAGCTAGACCCCTGTAAATTATGAAAATAATATTATAGACCCTGTAATGGGGTGAATTCATTATTTTAGCCCTGTTTAGTATTTAATTTAGAGAATTGAATATGTAACTAGTGTTTAAAAATTTAAAAAGGGGGACAAACATAATTGTCAAAATTAATTAAAAACTTTCTCAGTACTTAGAAAACTTTGGAGTGAGATAAAAATATATTTTTGGGCTGAAATGAATCTGTTTCATCTATTATTCACATTTATTAGTATAGGGACACATTTTTAAGTAAAGAATAGTTGTAGAAAAATAGGGAAAATAATTATGAAATAGTTTACATCAGAGGCCAAGGTCAAAATATGTTATTAAATTATTTAGGACCAGAACCTATATTGTTTAGATGATGTGTATTACTAATTTCATAATAAAATACACAATTATGCATAGGAATATAAATCTGAAATTATAGCAACTAGTAAATGATAAATGGAGTTTTTAAAATCCAAAGAGTTCAGTTTAGGGTTGATAGAAATTATGAAGGCACATATGGAGAAGAAAAATACTTTTCATACATACTTGGTAGTTTAATATAAGGAATTTATTTAAAACTGAAACACACATATATACATATATATATATATATATAGTATGTGAGTATAAATATGAACACCAAAGTAGGAATCATACACATATAAATAAAAGTGTACGCAAGCCACAAATCAACACACATAGAGTATCCACAACACATATAATGGCAAAGAACTTTCATAAATGTGAATGTGTGGTTTGTATGAAGTAGAAGTGTGAACTATGTCTTATGATTGTTGTTTTTCTTTTGCTATGTGTGATGGTATGAAGTAGAACCTGTTCAAGAGCAAGCTATCACTTTCCAAGATCAGGACTACCCATTTCAAGAGCAGCAAGAAGGAGGCAAGTGTCCTTGATCACTTTGATCCTATGCTAGGGTGTGTAGATAGTATTATTTGCATTGTCAAATGAAATATGAAACCCATGCTAGGAAGTTTCCCTAGAATTGCATTACCTTGTTTCCTTGTAGCTTGGGTTCGGATTTATTTTGTCATGACATTTATTTGCATGCATATGCTTAGCCATGCTTAGAATGGGATATTTGGGATATGAGATCATCAGTTTATTTTACCATACTCTTGAACGAGATATTGTGAGTTATGTAGAGGTAGGGATCAAGGCAAGTTGGATGTTTTGGTTGTGTGCTGGGTGCACGAGACTTGGGTTTGTGTTGAGTACTTGCCTGGATCCTAAGGACCGGTTCATGGAGCATGTAACCTGGCTTTACAGTGCCAACCACATGCTGAGATGGGGCAGCTTGGCCAATTAATTAGGTGTATCCCCGGCGTAGTATGGGTGTGTTGGATGGTGCGGGGAGTGGGTGTCAGCTGGACTACCATATGAACCGCAAGGCTCAAGAGGGGGCCACTGCAGCGGGGTTGGAGCCTCTTGTATGCTGTTAGGGGTGAAACCTCAGTGGGCCCACGCTCGTCGGGAATCCCTTTGTAAAGGCTTCGTAGTGATCTCCTGGCTGCACACCTAGGAAGTGTGAATGTGGATCGTAGCCACTGGCATAATGGAGGTTCTTTTAGTCCACCCGGCAACGGGGGATGAAATCACTACATGTGGGTACAGTGGTACAAACTCTGCAGAGTCAAAACTGTCTTGACAGCCGTGCTCACGGTTAAGAGCGGCCTGGACTTATTCATGATTAGAGGATTGATGGTTTTGGAAGTTAAGCGGGGAGCTTAACATTGGAAATAATGTTATGGTTATTGGATTATGATGATGGGATGGGAGATTGGGACCATTTCACCTGTGTAGTAAGGTAGGTGCTTAATAAGCTAAGGTGATAGGTGTTAATTGCGTAGTGCTTTAACCATGAGTTCAACCTCTCCTTGTTCTAGCCATGCATGATATAATTTTCCCACACTTGCTGAGTACCATTGGTACTCAACCTTGCATATTTGTTGGTTTATATTGCTGCTCAGGTCAAGATAATGAGGTGGTGTATAATGACCAAGACTTTGGACCCGAAGAAGGTTACTAGGTTCATGGAGACCCCGGGCAACGCCTGTGATGGAGCCCAAAAAGAATAATATTCCGCTGCTAGTTTATTTACTTGTGATGAACTTATTATTGTCCATCGAGACATTTACTATGTAAGACTTACTTATATTCGACACCTGGCTTGTAATAAATGATGCTTCACTATTTGTCATCGCATGTATGAGAAAATGATCCTGGCATACATGTGATATTCACTTGGTTGTTCTTCGGAAAAACCGGGTGTGACAGAGGTGGTATCAGAGCCAAGGTTGCCCGTAGGAACGTGGACCTAGGTAAAAATGGACGTATTTAAGGGCCCTATTTTCTTAAAAACTATTTTCCAAGGTGTGGGTTGAAGAGTGTTATTTAAAGAGTTATTTTCTTCATCTTACCCCAACTTTCATTCAAAATAGGATTTTTGTTTGAGATTTTATCTAACCTAATTTTAAAATTCTTTTGTTTTAGATGGTTCGCATGATTCGCACCGCTCGTAAGTCCACGGGAGGGAGAGTTCCCGTAGTTGCCCTTGCTGAAAGAGAGGAGAGTCGTCCAGTGACGTACCTTTCCTACGGATTGGCAGTAGGAGATTTGTTGCGCCGTCTTCGACGTATGCTCGAAGCCGCCGGCAATACGGGCAAGCTCATCATCCACTATAACTCCACCAGGACCATCCGTGAGAAGAGGGAAGAATGGAGTTCGGAGATGAGGATTATACACGAGAATCAGCTGCTTAAGATTCACCACTCTCCAGCTTGTCGAGCAACACAAGTTGACGCGGAGAGAGATGTCACCTGGGAGGCCATCACCTGCCAGAGTCACATCTATCGTCGCCACTTGGACAAAACTGAGTACATGTATGTCCTCCAACGTGAGAGTGGTACCACAGAATACAAGTACCCACCGGTGCAGCAAGGGACTTCCCATGAGCACATGGACTTGTGCTTGGAGGATGCTGCTATGCTCAGCACTCGACTGCAGGAGTGTCAACAAGAGCTTCAGGATGTCCGAGACACCCTGAAGGAAACGGAGGCGTTGCTACGAGCTTGCTTAAAGGCGAGAGAAAGAGGAGATGGGAATGAACTGTGTGTCACCGTTAGTGATCCATGGACCCCTGACTCCCCGGATCGCCGAGAAATCAGGCGTCGTCGCACTTCTCCAACAGCAGCCTCCCCACCCAAAGCAGAGTCAGAAGGTAGCCGAAATGAGGAGGAAGATCCCGAGGAGCCAGCTCAAGAGGACGAGTAGTGTAGAGTCTTTCCCCTAGCTAGCAAGAGGTCGAGTAGTCGAGTCGTTACGTAGTTAATGGTGTGATAATGCTTGGTGTGTGACGTGAGTTGTGGAAGCCATGAGCAATTGTCCACAGCCTCGTCTTCAGATTGTTTTGCTTTGGTGTGTAAACCCACAGAAATAATAGTGCATTTGTTTGGTGTGAGATATAAACCCTCGTAAAATTTTAACAAAGCTTCAACACTTCAAAGTACAAACAAGTGAAAGTAGTAAGATGATACTAAATGCTTTCAAATTAACATTGGTTGATTCTGCCAGATGGCCGGAAGAGGAAAAGGACGTGCTGCCAACCCCGCCAACAACAATGATGAGGCATGCAACCCTCATCTTTCTGGAGGCCAGGACCGGGGTGGTCGCCGTGAAGAAGTTGACCCTCTCCACCAAATGCTGGAGAATCAAAATCAGCTCATCCAGAACTTGACTCAAGTGGTGGCCAACTTGCATCAAGTTCCACCTCCACAAGCTGCACCACGCCAACCAAGGTTGAGTGAGTTTCTAGGGACTCAACCTCCAAAGTTTGCAAGTGCTGCTGAACCTCTGGAGGCAGATGATTGGCTGAAGACCATTGAAAGTAAGATGAGGATCATACAGTGCCAAGGGTATGAGAGGGTGCTGTTTGCCTCTCATCAATTGCATGGACCTGCTGCTGATTGGTGGACCGCCTACGTGGCCGCCCATCATGACCCTGAGAGCATCACTTGGGAAGAGTTCAAGCGTAGCTTCCGCAACCACTACATCCCAAGAGGTGAACTCAAAAACAAGAGGAAAGAGTTTTTGGGACTGCAGCAGGGAAACATGACGGTGAGGGAATACCTCACTAAATTCACTCAACTATCCCGTTATGCCCCACGGGACATAGAAACTGACGAGCAGAAATAAGATTGTTTCGTGGAAGGGCTTACCGCAGAAATGCAGTGTGCAATGTCCTCAAATGAGTATGAAAGCTTTCAAAAGATGGTGGACAGAGCGTTTGTGGTGGAAAGGAAGCTAAAGGCCCTGGAAAATGAGAATAAGAGGAAGGCTGGGTGGTCACATCAAGCCTCAGGGAGCAACACCCGCCCACGTATGATGCAGCAACCTACGGGGCAGACGAGCCGTGCTGCGATACCCTATTCAGCACCAAGAGGGTACAACCCAAACTACAGGCCTCCCGCAGCACCAGCACAGCCGCAACGTCAGTTTGTACAGCAGCCTCGCCCCGCATATCCACCTCGACCAGCAGTGCAAGGACCCCCAAACCAACCCCAAGACAACAAGGGCCAAGCATCTAAGATTGGGGTGCAATGTTTCAGCTGTGGTGAAGTGGGGCACTACGCCCATAAGTGTCCAAAGAAGAAGCCCACGCAGCCACAGCAGCAGAACGTAATGAGAGGACGGGTGAACCACGTCACTATGGAGGAAGCACAAGAGGCACCCGACGTGGTAGTTGGTAAGTTTCCTGCCAATTTACACCTTGCAACTCTGCTGTTTGATTCTGGTGCTACCCATTCGTTCATTGCTCAAGGGTGTGTTAAGAAGCATGACCTAGCAACCACACAAATGAACCATATGCTAGCGGTAAACTCTCCAGGTGGAGAAATAAGGACAAGACAAGTGTGTCCCAAAGTGAACCTAGACATTAATGGGATAGTATTTACCGCTAACCTCATAGTGATTGATTCACAAGGGATAGATATTATTTTGGGTATGGATTGGTTGACCAAACATAAAGGAATCATCCATTGTTCGACCAGAACGGTGGAACTAACTCACCCTAGTGGCACAAGAGTAAAGTTCATAACGATACACGAGCCTAGGAGGGACATTAAATTAAATCAAGTGGAGGTGAAAGTTGAGGAAATCAGGACTATCAGGGAATATCCAGATGTTTTTCCAGAGGAGTTGCCAGGTATGCCTCCCGACCGTGACGTGGAATTCGCGATTGAGCTAGTACCGGGAACAGCCCCGATATACAAGAGACCTTATCGAATGGACTCCAAGCAGCTAGAAGAGCTCAAGGATCATTTGAGAGAATTGACGGAAAAGGGGTATGTTCGCCCTAGTTCCTCACCATGGGGAGCTCCGGTGATATTTGTGCCTAAGAAAGATGGAACTCAAAGGTTATGCGTGGATTACCGTGCCTTGAATGAGGTGACCATCAAGAACAAGTACCCATTACCCCGCATTGAAGACTTGTTTGATCAGTTGAGGGGAGCTTGCGTGTTCTCGAAAATTGATCTCAGGTCGGGATACCACCAACTCAAGATAAGGCAATCTGATATTCCCAAGACAGCTTTCGTATCTCGGTACGGACTGTATGAATACACTGTCATGCCTTTCGGGCTAACCAATGCCCCGGCATATTTCATGTACCTCATGAACAAGGTATTCATGGAATATCTGGACAAATTTGTGGTGGTTTTCATAGATGATATTCTCGTCTTCTCCAAAGATGAAGAAGAACATGAGAAACATCTAAGGTTGGTGTTACAGAGGCTGAGAGAACACCAACTATATGCCAAGTTGAGCAAGTGTGAGTTTTGGCTGAAGAGAGTTCCCTTTTTAGGACATATAATCTCGGAGGGAGGAATATCCGTAGATCCCGCCAAAATCGAAGATATCCAGAAGTGGAAAACCCCTGAAAATGTCGGGGAAGTTCGAAGCTTTTTGGGATTGGCTGGATACTATCGACGGTTTATTGAGGGATTCTCCAAGATCTCGAGACCTCTCACCAAACTGTTGGAGAAGGGGATCACATTCACCTGGACGCCCCAGTGCGATACGAGCTTTCAGGAATTAAAGAAGAGATTGACAACAGCCCCAGTGTTGGTTATGCCAGATATGCAGAAGAATTTCACAGTGTACTGCGATGCCTCTGGAAACGGGTTGGGATGTGTTCTCATGCAAGAAGGACATGTCGTGGCATATGCATCCCGGCAGCTTCGGAAGCACGAGAAGAACTATCCTACACATGACCTAGAACTAGCTGCAGTGGTACACGCGTTGAAAATTTGGCGGCACTATTTGATGGGGAAGAGGACAGAGATATATACGGATCATAAGAGTTTGAAGTACATATTCACACAGCCTGATCTCAACCTCAGACAAAGGAGATGGTTAGAGCTAATCAATGACTTTGATGTGGGCATCAACTATCATCCCGGGAAAGCAAACGTCGTGGCCGATGCTTTGAGTCGGAAAGTGCAGGTCAATAAGTTGAGCTTGAAGGACATGCCTGCAGAATTGAAGGACGAGGTTATAAGGCTCAATCTATTTCTGGTAAATAGTGGTGAAGCCATCGCCATGGAAGTGGACTCCACACTCGAGCGAGACATACGCGAGGGCCAAAGGAATGATGAGAAGATACAAGAGATCAGACAGCTCATCAAGGAAAATAAAGCTCCTGGTTTTAGAGAGGATGAACAAGGAACGGTGTGGCACGGGAAAAGGATCTGTGTGCCAGAAGTAAAGGAGATCCGTGAATTAATTTTGAAGGAGGCTCACGATTCCGACTATTCCATTCATCCTGGGAGTACGAAGATGTACCAGGACCTCAAGAGCAGGTATTGGTGGTATGGCATGAAGCGAGATGTCGCGGAACATGTTGCCCTATGTGACATATGTCAGTTGGTGAAAGCAGAACATCAACGACCCGCGGGATTGCTGCAACCACTCAAAGTGCCTGAATGGAAGTGGGAAGAAATCAGCATGGATTTTATCGTGGGATTGCCTAGGACCCAATCCGGGTATGATTCAATATGGGTCATTATTGATAGGCTAACCAAGGTAGCTCATTTCATCCCTGTGAAAGAAAGCTACAGCGGATCCAAATTGGCAGAATTGTACATGTCAAGGATTGTGTGTTACCATGGAGTGCCAAAGAAGATAGTGTCGGACCGAGGGACACAGTTCACCTCGAGGTTTTGGCAGAAGTTGCATGAAACCATGGGAACCCATCTGAACTTCAGCTCTGCCTATCATCCCCAAACTGACGGGCAGACGGAGAGAACCAATCAGATCCTTGAAGATATGTTAAGGGCATGTGCACTCAAAAACAATAGAAGTTGGGACAAGAACTTACCGTATGCGAAGTTTTCCTATAACAACAGCTATCAAGCTAGTATGAAGATGTCACCGTTTGAAGCTTTGTATGGAAGGAAGTGCAGAACTCCCCTATTTTGGAACCAAACAGGAGAAAGTAAAGTGTTTGGTCCAGAAGTGCTACAAGAAGCCGAGGCAAAGGTGAGGGAGATTCGCAACAACTTGAGGATAGCACAAACACGCCAGAAGAGTTATGCTGATGTACGAAGAAGAGAGCTCGTTTTCAACGTGGGAGACTATGTTTATCTCAAGGTGTCCCCTATCAGAGGACTTCGTCGGTTCAAGGTGAAAGGGAAGTTGTCACCTCGATACATCGGACCCTTTCAAGTTTTGGAAAGAAAAGGCGAAGTGGCGTACCAACTAGAGTTACCGGTTCATCTATCGGACGTGCACGATGTATTCCATGTGTCACAACTCAAGAAATGCCTGAGGACGCCTGAAGAGGTGTTACCCATGAATGAAGTGGATGTAGCTGAAGATTTGTCTTATACCGAGCGACCCTACAAGATTTTGGAGACAATGGAACGCCTCACCAGAAATAAAAGAATCCGTATGTGCAAGGTGCAGTGGAAGCATCACACAGAAGAGGAAGCCACCTGGGAACGTGAAGATGAGCTCAAGGCACAATTTCCGGAATTGTTTTCTTAGAAACACCAATCTCGAGGACGAGATTTCTTTTAAGGGGGGTAGAGCTGTAACACCCCAAATTTTGATTTAAAACTCTAAACCATGTTTAGAGGGGAATTTAAAAATTTTTGGACAACAAAAATTCAAATTCAAACTGGAATTCAAATTATACTCAAAACAGAAAAGAAATGGAAAAAGAAAAAGAGAAAACGGGAAAAAACTGGCCAGTGGGCCGAAACCCGCCAGCCGGCCCAGCTACTCCCGCGCCAGCCCGCCCCCGCGCGCGCCGCGCTGCCCCTCACCGACGGGTGGGACCCACCTGTCATCCCTAACCCCGAGCCCCCGCGACCCCGGACTTTTCTCCCGAGGCGCGAAATCGCAACCGACCGGGAAAGCCCGTCCCGCAGCCGAATTCTGGTCCCAGAGGACTCCAACTCGATCACAACAGGCCCACCGCCCTCCCCCGGCTATAAAAACCACCGATCCGATCAGTTTTTCTCACGCGATCGCCGATTTTCACACTTCATACCATCACACATAGCAAAAGAAAAACAACAATCATAAGACATAGTTCACACTTCTACTTCATACAAACCACACATTCACATTTATGAAAGTTCGTTGCCATTATATGTGTTGTGGATACTCTATGTGTGTTGATTTGTGGCTTGCATGCACTTTTATTTATATGTGTATGATTCCTACTTTGGTGTTCATATTTATACTCACATACTATATATATATATATGTATATATGTGTGTTTCAGTTTTAAATAAATTCCTTATATTAAACTACCAAGTATGTATGAAAAGTATTTTTCTTCTCCATATGTGCCTTCATAATTTCTATCAACCCTAAACTGAAGTCTTTGGATTTTAAAAACTCCATTTATCATTTACTAGTTGCTATAATTTCAGATTTATATTCCTATGCATAATTGTGTATTTTATTATGAAATTAGTAATACACATCATCTAAACAATATAGGTTCTGGTCCTAAATAATTTAATAACATATTTTGACCTTGGCCTCTGATGTAAACTATTTCATAATTATTTTCCCTATTTTTCTACAACTATTCTTTACTTAAAATGTGTCCCTATACTAATAAATGTGAATAATAGATGAAACAGATTCATTTCAGCCCAAAAATATATTTTTATCTCACTCCAAAGTTTTCTAAGTACTGAGAAAGTTTTTAATTAATTTTGACAATTATGTTTGTCCCCCTTTTTAAATTTTTAAACACTAGTTACATATTCAATTCTCTAAATTAAATACTAAACAGGGCTAAAATAATGAATTCACCCCATTAAAGGGTCTATAATATTATTTTCATAATTTCCAGGGGTCTAGCTACACTTATCAGAGGTGTTTTTCCTAATTTCTATTAAGTCCAGGGGCTAAAACTGATTTTTAAATGAATTTACATGATTTTCTGGAGTTCCAGGGGCTAGATCTGAAGTTTCCGGGGCTAGCTCTCAATTCCAGAGAACCCCAGGGGGTAGCACGTAAGAATTCCAGTCTTTATAATGCGGGGTTGACGTGGACCGTCCGATTTTAAACCGATGGCTGAGATTATAACATCGAACCGGTACGCGGGGTTTTAAAGTCTACCGTGCGATTTAAAATAAACGGCGCACAAGCGGCCACGTCGCTCTGATCGAACGCGGGCGGCGCTGCCGGCGGCTCACGGCGGCGGGAAGCGGCGATCTCGCCGGAAAGTTTTGGATCCTCGAGAATTCTGCCTAAAACTGTGATCTCATGGCATAGATCGGTAGAGGGGAGGTCAGGGATCTCACCTCGGGGGTTTTCTCGAGCTCGAGGTTCCTGGAAAGTGATCGGCGGCGAGGTCCGAGGCAAAACCACGGCGAAGCTCGTCGGCGCTGGATTTACACCGTAAGTCTTCGGGTTTTCTGCACCTGCAAAGTTCCCCGGAGGCGGTGGATCAAGACCAGCGAGTTAGATCAGAGTTTCCGAGCTTAGATCGGCCAGAATTCACCGGCGAAGTCTCGGTGCTCACCGGAGTGAAAATCGGCGATCGCGTGAGAAAAACTGATCGGATCGGTGGTTTTTATAGCCGGGGGAGGGCGGTGGGTCTGTTGTGATCGAGTTGGAGTCCTCTGGGACCAGAATTCGGCTGCGGGACGGGCTTTCCCGGTCGGTTGCGATTTCGCGCGCACGGGAGAAAAGTCCGGGGTCGCGGGGGCTCGGGGTTAGGGATGACAGGTGGGTCCCACCCGTCGGTGAGGGGCAGCGCGGCGCGCGCGGGGGCGGGCTGGCGCGGGAGTAGCTGGGCCGGCTGGCGGGTTTCGGCCCACTGGCCAGTTTTTTCCCGTTTTCTCTTTTTCTTTTTCCATTTCTTTTCTGTTTTGAGTATAATTTGAATTCCAGTTTGAATTTGAATTTTTGCAAAACATGCAACACGTCCAAAATTTTTTAAATTCCCCTCTAAACATGGTTTAGAGTTTTAAATCAAAATTTGGGGTGTTACAATTGATGGTTTTGGAAGTTAAGCGGGGAGCTTAACATTGGAAATAATGTTATGGTTATTGGATTATGATGATGGGATGGGAGATTGGGACCATTTCACCTGTGTAGTAAGGTAGGTGCTTAATAAGCTAAGGTGATAGGTGTTAATTGCGTAGTGCTTTAACCATGAGTTCAACCTCTCCTTGTTCTAGCCATGCATGATATAATTTTCCCACACTTGCTGAGTACCATTGGTACTCAACCTTGCATATTTGTTGGTTTATATTGCTGCTCAGGTCAAGATAATGAGGTGGTGTATAATGACCAAGACTTTGGACCCGAAGAAGGTTACTAGGTTCATGGAGACCCCGGGCAACGCCTGTGATGGAGCCCAAAAAGAATAATATTCCGCTGCTAGTTTATTTACTTGTGATGAACTTATTATTGTCCATCGAGACATTTAGTATGTAAGACTTACTTATATTCGACACCTGGCTTGTAATAAATGATGCTTCACTATTTGTCATCGTATGTATGAGAAAATGATCCTGGCATACATGTGATATTCACTTGGTTGTTCTTCGGAAAAACCGGGTGTGACAGAAACTCACCTGAAGATGGCTTAAAGCCCAGAGAAATGTAAACTGTCCAGAACCAGGGCAGAGTAAAACATCCTCTGAACTGATCTGTTTTTCAAATATAACTCCCAGTAGAAAAATCTAAAATTTTCATATAATACATCCTTAGAAAGAGTAGAAGATGTGTGACATCGTTGCAATTCAAAGTTTCTGAAGTTTCAGCACGGAATTTAGTGGAAATCAGGGTTGAAAACAGCCACTTACAAGGGAGGTGCTGTTAAAATTCTTCCAGAAATTCTGCTAACTTTGAATTAACATAACTTTTTAATCAAAGCTGATCTGGGGACAAATGAGTACTCGTTGGAAAGATACTGAAGTTAACTTGAACTTTGGTATTCAACTTGAGTCATGAAAATGCCCAGAACCAGATCAAAACTTGGAATAGGTAGCAACTGGTCATTCTGACAGAAGAATGACAGTTGAACTCATTGAAAAGGGTGTTGTACCCTAAGGGTGTTATACGTGATGACAACGCAATAATAATGTCTCGTAGAGACCAAACCCAGTTATGGTGAGCTTCCAAAGAGGGGGTTCATCAAGTTGGATTAAACTAACTTGTGTTTGGTCTGGTAATGGTGTAGCTTGTGCAAAGTTATTACATTATCTACTTACGAGATATTTCGCATGTTTTGTTGTCATAATGTTTTCCGCCCAGTTCGATTGGACTGCATGCAAAATGTTGCGGGAATGATGTTTAATGTCGTATGGTTGCAGATGGTTCGTACTAGGACCACGCACGAGGTTGGTGGCTCTAGCCAAGGTGGAGGCGATGACTCCCAGCCACCGGCCTACGACAGCACCCCGCAGCAGCAGCCACCACCGCCGCCTCCGCTTACTCTAGCGGATGTGATAGCGGCATTGGTGGGAGGTCGTGAGGAGCAGACCGACCTGCTCCGCACGATCGTGCAGAATACGTCCCAGGCGGGAGGACGTCAAGAGCGAGGGCCTCGTGAGCCCCGCGAAGTGTCGTACTCGGATTTCATGAGTACGCACCCTCCGGTGTTCACCGAAGCTGAAGAACCACTGGAGGCGGACAACTGGCTGCGGACTATCGAGTCCAAGTTCGGGCTGCTCCAGTGTACGGAGCGGCAGAAGACACTGTTCGCAGCACAGCAGCTCCACGGTGCCGCTGGTGCGTGGTGGGCGAATTATGTCGCCTCACGTCCGGCTGGCCATGCCGTGGAATGGCAAGAGTTCCGGGAGGCGTTCCGCGCCTATCACATTCCTCCCGGAATAATGAAGAGAAAGTTCCAAGAATTTTTGGAACTGAAGCAGGGCGGGAGGAGTGCCCACGACTACTCCCGTGCCTTCAACCATCTGGCGCAGTATGCGTCAGACTACATCTCCACGGAGGAGAAGAAGAGGGAGCACTTCTATCGGGGGTTACACCCCGAAATGAAGACCCACCTCGTACAATGGAACCGCGGCACCTTCAACGACCTAGTCAATGCCGCCATCATGCAAGAGGACGCTCAGCGGGAGTTAGCAGCTGAGCAGAGGAAGCGCAGCGCTCCACCTAGCAGCGGTGGGAGTGGCGCTCCCCAGAAGTACCGTATGGTGTATCGGACACCATCCAGGCAGCAGTGGCAACCACCGGCGCGACCGCAACGGTTCGGGGGACGTCCCTTTCAGGCACCTCCGTTCCGTCCGCCGATGCCACCACCAAGACAGCAACAGCAGACGGTACCCCGGGCGTTTCCACCGCCACAACGCGCCCCGGGTTTCCGTCCACCGATCAGCGGGGGACCGCCCCGTTTCACATGCTTCACGTGTGGCCAGGCGGGCCACTTTGTGAAGGACTGTCCCCAGGGGCAGCAGAGCAGCGGGCAAGCCCAGCTCCAGGGCGGTACTCGAGGCCGACCTCCGGTGAAGAAGGTTGGTCAGCGGACTGGGGGCGTCCGCAACCTCGACAATGAGGATGCCCCAGAGGGAGACAACATGCTGGCGGGTACGTTTACTCTCAACCATCAAGCCATCGTCATATTATTTGATTCGGGTGCAACCCACAGCTTTATAAGTGCATCCTATGTGGCTAAACATCAATTGCAAGTCTTCCCAACCGACTGCACTTATATGATCTGCTCACCGGGAGGGAAGATTTCAGCTAATATGATGATTCCAAAGGCACCTCTGTGCTTAGGTGGGAAACTATATCCCACCACCTTGATAATTCTTATGGGACAAAAGATTGATGCAATCTTAGGGATGTCATGGCTACAATACCATGGCGCTGTCCTAGAGACTCGGACACGGACGGTTCACTTAAATTCTCCATTCCACCGTCCGCATTCCATGGTGTTAGACACGCCAGTCCGGGAAGTTTTAGCAATTAATAATGCTGAAGTTCTCAAGTTAGAAGACATCCCCGTAGTCCGGGAGTATACCGATGTGTTCCCGGACGATCTTCCGGGCATGCCACCTGAGCGGGATGTCGAGTTCAAGATCGAGCTCGCACCCGGGACTACGCCCATATCACGGAGACCATACAAGATGGCTCCAAATGAGCTGGCTGAACTAAAAGAACAGCTCAATGATTTGTTGAGCAAGGGTTTCATTCGGCCGAGTTCCTCGCCTTGGGGATGCTTGGCGCTATTCGTGAAGAAGAAGGATGAGACCCTGAGGCTGTGTGTGGATTACCGGCCTCTCAACGCCGTGACCATCAAGAATAAGTACCCACTGCCTCGTATTGACATCTTGTTTGATCAACTTGTGGGGGCAAGTGTATTCTCAAAGATGGACCTTAGCTCTGGATATCACCAGATCAAGATCCGGGCGGAGGATATCCCGAAGACGGCGTTCTCGACGAGATACGGCTTATACGAATATCTCGTCATGTCCTTTGGTCTCACAAATGCTCCAGCCCATTTCATGTATCTCATGAACTCGGTGTTCATGCCGGAGCTGGACAAGTTCGTGGTAGTGTTCATCGACGATATCTTGGTTTACTCCAAGACAGAAGCCGAGCATGCCGAACACTTACGGATCGTTCTTCAACGATTGCGAGACCACAAGCTCTACGCCAAGTTCAGCAAATGCGAATTTTGGATCAGCCAAGTGCCATTCTTGGGACATATCATCTCAGCTTAAGGCATTGCGGTTGACCCAAGTAAAATCGAGCAAGTGTTGAAATGGAAAGCTCCCACTTCAGTTCATGAAGTCAGAAGCTTCCTCGGGTTAGCGGGATACTACCGGAGATTCATTCCAAGTTTCTCCAAGCTCGCTAAGCCGATGACAGAGTTGCTGAAGAAATGGACAAAATATGTTTGGAACACGGCGTGTGAAGGAGCGTTCCGAACACTGGTGAAGCATCTCACAACAGCCCCGGTATTAGCTCAGCCGGATACAACAAAGCCCTTCGACGTGTATTGTGACGCGTCCGGTATTGGGCTCGGCTGCGTGTTGATGCAGGAAGGACGTGTGGTCGCTTATGGCTCACGCCAACTTCGGAACCATGAGCAGCACTACCCGACTCACGATCTTGAACTTGCTGCCATGGTGTTGGCGCTGAAAATGTGGAGGCACTATCTCCTGGGGAA
Source organism: Neostapfia colusana (assembly GCA_030760725.1). Classification (NCBI taxonomy): domain Eukaryota; kingdom Viridiplantae; phylum Streptophyta; class Magnoliopsida; order Poales; family Poaceae; genus Neostapfia; species Neostapfia colusana. The sequence continues at coordinate 81,369,790 of JASWHV010000011.1, forward strand.
CTTGGTGCATCTCTACACCGACCACAAGAGCTTGAAATACATTTTCACCCAGAAGGAGCTGAACATGAGGCAGAGGAGGTGGTTAGAACTGATCAAAGATTATGAGATTGAGATCCATTACCACCCCGGCAAGGCGAATGTGGTTGCCGACGCGCTGAGTCGGAAATCACATGTCCATCACCTCACCATTACACCGGTGGAGGAGGAAGAGCCAAGTTTATACTTGGTTCCTTATGGATCGCTGTACAACCTTGCCCTCGTCCCTACTATTAGGGAGGACATCATTGCAGCTAAGAAAAATGATAAAGGCATGGCACATCTCCGGAGACGAATTGACAATGGGGAGATCAAATGTTTCCGGAAAGATGGTGAGGGGACGTTGTGGTTCAATGACCGCATAGTCTACCCCGAGATATGGAGTTGAGGAAAAAGATCCTCGATGAAGCTCACTTGTCCAAATACTCCATTCATCCGGGCAGCAACAAAATGTACCAAGATTTGAAAAAGAAATTTTGGTGGACACGGATGAAGCGGGAGGTAGCTAAGTACGTATCCGAGTGCGATACGTGTAGACGAGTGAAAGCTGATCACATGAAGAAATCAGGGCTGTTGCAACCCCTGAAGATCCCGGCATGGAAATGGAAAGATGTGAGCATGGATTTCATTGTGGGATTACCCCTAACAGCCAACAAGCATGATTCCATATGGGTAATCGGTGATCGGTTAACCAAGACGGCTCACTTCATTCCGGTGAATACACGTTACAATGCCGGCAAATATGCGGAGCTATACATAGCGAAGATTCTATGCCTATACGGGGTACCCAAGACCATTGTCTCAGATTGAGGTGCATTATTTGTATCTCGCTTTTGGGAGCAGCTACACGCTGCATTGGGTACTAAGTTGATCAGGAGCTCCGCTTATCACCCTCAGACAGATGGCCAGACAGAAAGGGTGAATCAAGTCCTGGAAGACATGTTGAGAGCATGTGCCATCCACCATGGTAGGAATTGGGATGATCATCTACCATTGGCGGAATTCTCGTACAACAACGGTTATCAGGCGAGTATCAAGATGGCACCTTACGAAGCTCTCTACGGTCGTAAATGCCGCACCCCATTAAATTGGTGCGAGTCCGGTGAAAGGGTCACATTCGGAGTTGATGTGGTGAACGACGCCGAAGAGCGCGTTCGGACAATTCAAGCCAATTTGAAGGCCGCTCAATCCCGACAAAAGAGCTACGCTGATAAGAGGCGTAGGCCGTTGCACTTTGACGTTGGGGAACACGTGTACCTCCGCGTGTCTCCAATGAAGGGCGTGCACCGATTCGGTGTGAAGGGGAAGCTCGCTCCCCGTTTTATTGGACCCTACGCTATCACCGAGAAGTGTGGACCAGCGGCGTATCAATTGGAACTACCGGCATCTCTGGCTGGTGTCCATGATATTTTCCATGTTTCGCAACTGCGAAAATGCTTGAAGCATACAGCTGCTGTTCCTACCGAAGACATCGGCGAGCTGAAACCGGATTTAACATATGATGAATATCCGGTGGGAATTCTTGATGAGAAAGCCAGAACCACACGCAGCAGAACGTTGTGGTTCTACAAAATACTCTGGAGCAACCACACCGCCGAGGAAGCGACGTGGGAGAGCGAGGAGTTCCTTCGCTCAAATTACCCGGAGTTCATGGCTTCTCAACACGGGTAAGTCCCTATTACATCGCTATCTCTTCTTTTATAATCTCGGGACGAGATTCTTTTAAGGGGGGAGGGATGTAAAAGCCCAAGAAAAGGGACTTGCAAAAATTTTTATGCACCTCACAACACAACAGTTTTGTTGTGGGTAGATTGTGAAATATTGTGAAGAGCAAGTGGCCTCCATCAAAGGAGTGATTAGAAGGGAAAGTCTTCACTTTCACAAAGTAGGGTTTACACACATATGATCACACATGGGAGGAAAATTTCAAACTGTTGCATTCAACTTCAGGATTTCAGCAGCTAAAACAAGGAGTAAAGGGCATACTTGGATTCCTCAGGTTCAAATTAGTGGGGAGGCAAAGTCTCAATAATTTTTGCAAGGGTTTGCTACCCAATGGTCCAAAAAGGAGCCAAATAGGCAAGAATACAAATATACATTTGAATTTGAGGGAAACTTGTCCAATCATGCAAATGTGGCTCAGTTTGAGACTGCAAACATTTGAATTACTCATTTGCCAAAAATTTGGAGATATTTTGGGGCAGAGGGGAGCTGTAGGCCCCACTGGTCAGTGAGAAGAGAGGGGGGAAGCTTACTGCCTAAGTTAATCGGTTCCACAGTTCACACTCGAGCGAGTTGCGTTCTCCCACCGGCTGCCACCGCACGGACAACCGACGACCGAAGCACCTCCCGAGCTGCTTCGAGTGTCGGCTCCCCCGCGCCTTCATCTCCCCCACACCGCGCTATGTCGGCCACAACAACCCTCCCACGAGCCCTGTTATCTTTCCTCCCGAGCAAACAAGCCGCCGGCGCCGCGCCGGTTCGTCCCGATCCTAAGCCGGCATCGCGTCCCGACTGCTCAAGCGATCAACGCGAAAAAGGAGCGCCAGCGTGTGCACAAGAGTTTCCCAGCTCAGCTCCGGCGTTCGGGGTTCCTGTCGGCCGTATTTCGAGTATCAGCACCGAAGCTGAGGTGCAACCGGTGGAAACCGACGTCGGGCTCCCGTGGGCAGCTCACAACAACCAGTTTCACGACTGAGCGAGAGCACCCCAAGGTGCGCCAACTCCCTGCGCTGCTCCTCTCCAAGTTTCAGAGCAATCCGTGCGACGTAGCTTCGGAATTTCGAGTTTTTCCCTCGGACGAGGAAAACCTAACCGCGGGTAAGAACTGTGGAAATTAACGCTTAATTCTCGGTTAAAGTTATTCATTTTGCGCACACCAGAGCTAGAGAGGATAGGGAACCTTTTTCCCTCCACAACCCTAGCTAGAAACGCCGTGGTTACAGATAATTTCGAGCTTTTCGGTCGGCGGCCATGGCGGGAACACGCGGGCGCACGGTGACAACCGGTTTGCCGTCGTTTCCGAGCCAGGTTGAGGCCACGCCGAGATTTCCTGACCTCCACTGATGCTATAGAGCGGATCCGCCGAGCTTTTGGCGGGCTAATGTGCTCGGGCGACGGTGCCGATCATCACCGAAGGCCGCGGCTCGTCGCCAGCCTACTTCCGGCCACCGGCAGCCCGAGCCAACCCCGTAGACTTGTTCCCCGACCCTGAAAACCCCCAGGCGGCAAGTCTCCGGCCAAAAGGTGGCCGGGAAGCCGGGTCCGGCGAGCTCCAGTACAGCGCCGGCGAGGGGGAGGCGCGGGAGCGAGAGGAAGAAGAAGACCCGTCGGGCCCACGTGTCAGCGGCTAAAGATTAAAACTCCGGATCAGCTGTGGCGTGTGATCCCGTGTGGTGGCGCGGGAAAAGGTCTGTGGCCCCGTGTGGCATGATTCGGGCGGTTGACACGTGTAGGGTGGACCCACAGGCAGAGTTTGAACTTTTCCCGAATTAAATTGGAATTCCAGAATTGGTTCAAACTTTGGAACTGCATAACTTTTGCTAGGAAGCTCCAAATTTAGTGATTCAAATTGGGTTGGATTCATCTTGCCTAGCTCTGTCCATATATACAACCCAATTTGTATGAAACCCATTAATTAATTCTGGAAAATTCTTTAAAACTTTTCAGCAAAAGAATTTTAGAGGGAGTTTGGTTCATCCAAAAATCCCCAAATTTTGCCAGGATGTTCTTTAGGACATTAGTAAACCCCTGTAAAAGTTTCAGACCATTGGGAGTTGATTTGGTCAGAGCAATTCAAATTGGAAGGTGCTGTGTTCATTTGAATACAGAAACATTTTCAGAGAATTTCCAAAACTTGGAAATTCAATTCTGGGCAAACCTTGACTCCAAAAATGCTAGGAAAATTCATGCAAACTATAGGAGCTATAATGGAAATTATAGTTCACTAAGTTGGGTATGAACAGGGGTATTACCTCAGGATAAATTCTTCCTTGCTGATTTGCCAAGAGAATTATTCTGAGCAAACCACTCCATGAAAAGTGCTAATGTTTGGTCCAGTGAGTTTTCTTGTGACAAGGAACTCACACAAAAATTCTCAGCTCCATTGGAGCTCTAGATCACCCCTGTACTCTTTAACCACTTAAGGGATTAATATGGAAAAGGGGGAAAACCACTTAGCATTTAACCATGTGATTAAGTCCAAGCCAAACCACCAACACCAGTTCATATTTAAATTCTTAAACAAAGTTCCAGGTGTTAGAGGTTGGTTATTAGAACTAATAGTAGAAGTCTTACTCTAAAACTCACATTTGCATCTAAATTAACATGTAGTATTTCATTAACGTGTAGCCGTTGAAGAAGAGACTCCGGAAGTGCTGGACTTCCTCCTTCCGGACGAAGAACTAACTCCTGACCAGCAGCAACAAGGCAAGCCCCGGTTTGTATTAACCCTTTTATAAGTCTTACTTTGTTTACATGTGTCATATGAAGTATGTATGTGCATTAGGTATAGGATGAATGAAACCTCACTTGCATAACCAAAGGTTCCTAAAAGAGTGAGGGTAGTGTCCAGGACCTCGAGTAGACAGGCTATGCTTAATGAGTCATAGGACTTCGGTACAAGTCGAGTAGTTGGAATCTACTCGCGAGATAGGCTTGGGACACACGGGTTCGGTCGAGTGATGTGAGATCACTTTAGTAATAAAAATGAGACTAGTCAGGGGCTAGGGCGCAGCAAGAGAGAGTCTTGTGGGCGCAGCCCTGCCCGTGTCGATTGAGGACCGATCCGTGTGCGGCCCTGCTGAACAAGTATTGAACGTACCGAAGGCATATCGGATATATGGGCCCCGATAAACCGATGTAGCCTAAACCTCCGGGCGTCGAGGCATAGCACACCGATTTATAGGTGTAGGTTGAGGGCAGCAAGGTGGAAATCTGCCAACGGGCATAGAGAGATGCTCCGTGTGGGGAACCTCCTGCTCGTTTCGGTGCGACCGGTTCGACGTTTGGGCTGTTGGGTGAAAGGTTGTCCCGTACGACATCGAGTGAGCGTGCTGTGCAGCTCCACGGGTGGGCGTACGTGACGTGCTCTTTGGGTTTTCCCTGCAGGTGTATATCGAGTCGATTCGCCGTCCCTCGCGGTGACGAGTAGTGCTTGTTCACTGCGTCGTAACGTAGACTAATGGATGAGATATGTTGATTCAAAGATGCTGATTGACATAATTGTATTGCTACATGTGTGCCACCAAATACTGCTTACTAAATTTCAGATTTCATGAACTGTTAACTTGTTGCTAAAAGATGAATTAAGGATGAACTTGTAGGCGTGTCGTTTTGCTGAAGTGTTACTAACCTATGTCTTGGTATACCTCATGTAGAGTTTCATGCTTAGGTGAGTCGGTTAAGCCTTGCTGAGCCTTCGTGCTCACGGTTGCTGCTTAAGTGTTTTTCAGGTGAGGAGCCACCCACGGACTCGGAGTACGAGTCCACCGGCGAGGGTTACCCTCCGTCGGGGACCACGGCTGAGTGGGAGCCGTACACGCCGCGCTGAGCTGAGGAGTGCAGCTAGTGTGGGTTGCCCTAGGGCTGGGCAACCAACTTTTGCTAAATAGGCGGGCGTGAGTTGTATAGTGTAGACTTCCGCTGTGTAATATAAACAATAGTGTAACTGAAGTTTGTACCTGTTTGTACAGTTTCAGTTGTTTCCCATGTAATATATTATGTTCTTATGACGTGTGCTGTCGGGTGTCGCATCGCGCGGCACCACCCTCTGCGATCCTGGATGAGCGGATTCCGGTCCGCCACAGGTTTGCTCGGCGAGATAGGGTTAGGGCTCTAAGTCGTCGGCTCAGGAGTTGGAAAAGAAGTTTGTGGTTCCGGCCAGAGGTTCTGGGTTCTATTAATCGGGAAGAGAAGAGTCCTGATCTGATTGTATCCTGAATAAGAGTCTTATTCAGATCATCATTGGATACTATCATCTTATCTTTAGGTGATTTGGTGCGGTAACGTTGTGGAATTCAGGTTGGTTTCCTTTACGTACTGGTATTCTTACACGTATCAGCCGTTCGAGAACTCGTTACCTTCGCGGCGATGAGCTCCGGAGGCTCCACGTGTCCTTCCGGGGCCTGGTATCTCCTTCTCCGCAGAGACGAGCTCCAGTTGTGCCGCGTGTCAATCGACCGAGACCTCCCCCTCCTTTGGAGGTGAGCTCCACGCACGCCACATGTTGGCGCTGGTCTTTCCTCTCTTCTCTCTTTAGGGACATGCCCCGAGGTCGACACGTGTCCAGCAGCGACAGATCTCTCGGAGGTGGGCTCCGAGATCGACATGTATCCCGCGCGACAGGTCCTCTGATTTCCGCGAGGACTAGCTCCAGGGATGACACGTGTCCTGCAGAAATGCCTTTGCTTCTTCAACAGAGGCTAGCTCCGTTTCCAACACGTGTCCCACTTGATCAGACCTTTCCCCTTTGCGGAGACGAGCCCCGAGCCTGCCACGCAGCCAGCTTGGCGGCGGCCTCTCCCTACTTCACAGGGATGAGCTCCGAACACGCCACGTGGCCAGCGGCCGCGGTGAGTTGTCTTCGGCGCTTTCTGAAAGCTGGATTCGGCTCTCATTGGCTATTCCGTTGATATTTTTCTCTGTTCCTTCTTTTCTTAAAATGTTTCCTCTTCATTAAGCATGAACATATGCTGACACCCGAGATGAGGGTGTCACAAAGACGAAGAGGGGCGGCGCACACCTGTCAAGAGGCGCTGTGACCAGTCACAGTTAAGACAGGCGTACAGTGTCTGAAGCTTCAGACCATTGAAGGCAGCGACAAGACATGGGCAAGACGTGCCCTGCCGCCCCTGCCATCGCCAACGGCTACACGCTACACCTAGCCTGCGGCATGGACAGGGCGGCAGGACGAGGACCTTGACGCCAGCGCCAAGACATAGTAGCTGGTAGGAAATTACCCCGGGGCCACCTGTCGGGTCCCTGGGGCCCACCTTGTAAGACCGCCGAGCCTTGGACTATAAAAGGCTCGGGTAGGCAACGTTACAAGAGGTTCGGACTCAGCTGTGTCCAGCTTCCTAAAGGCCATCCTCATACTCAAGGAAACCAGTGCTCCGAGCACTCCCGTGGATGTAGGGTTTTATGCTCCGGCGGCCCGAACCACGTAAATCCCCATGTCAAACCACCTTCATCTCCTTCTGTCATCCATTCCGGCGAGACCCACGCGAGAGGACTAGCCCCTCCGAAAGGAAACCTCCGCGGGCTGCCCAGACCAGGCCCGGGGGAAGTGTCGACCGCAGACGCTTCGACAGTGTCAGTTTCCTCAGTACCAGGTATTCCCGCACACACAGGAGAAAAACCGCTTAAGGATCTCGTCACCTCCGCAGTGGTGAGCTCCGGAAATGCCACGTGTCAAGCGGGGGTCGGGCCTCCCTTTTCCTCAGAGGCGAGCTCCGGGTGCGCCACGTGTCTGGCGGGCGGGACCTCCCCTCTCTTCAGAGGTGAGCTCTGCGTGCGCCATGTGTCTGGTGAGCAGGACCTCCCCTCTCTTCGGAGGCGAGCTCTGGGGGCGCCATGTGTCAGTGCCGGACCTCCCCTCTCCTCGGAGGTGGGCTCCAAGAGTGCCATGTGTCCAGTAGCGCCGGACTTCCTTTCTCCTCAGAGACGAGATCTGAGGTCGCCACATGACCAACAGCGTCGGACCTCTCTTCTCGGAGGTGAGCTCCGAGGACAACACGTGTCCAGCGGGGCGGACCTCTCAGAGGCAAGCTCCGAGAGCGACACGTGTCCCGTGGGGCGGAGCCTCGCTTCTTCCGCAAAGACTAGCTCCGAAGGCAACACGTGTTCAGCAGGGTTGGACCTCGCCCCTTCTCCTGAGGCGAGCTCCCCTGCCACGTGGCCAGCAGTGCTGGACCTCACCCCCTCCGCAAGGATGAGCCCCGAAGGCGCCACGTGGCCAGCAGGCCGTGGGAAGTCTCGACGGCGCTCCTCGGCGAATTGGAATTGGCTCTTTTAAGCTATCTTTCTCCCATTTTCATGATTCTTTCTCATTTCTATTTCTTTTATAATGTTTTTTCTATATGCAATGCATGAATATAAAATTGATGGTGTTACAAACCTACCCCCTTAAACTGAATCTCACCCTTGAGATTCGATAGAGTAGAGAATAGGTGAGGGAATTCTGCCTTGAAGTCTTCATCACGCTCACATGTAGCCTCGCCTTCCGTGTGATGGCTCCATTGTACCTTGCACCAACGGATCAATTTTTTCCTCGTGACCCTTTCCTTCACGTCCAAAATTTGGACTGGGTGCTCCACATAGGTCAGATCCTCTTGAAGCTCAAGCTCATCTATCGGTACTTGTTCTTCCGGTACTCTCAGGCACTTCTTGAGCTGGGATACGTGAAACACGTCATGCACATCGGAGAGGTGCGTTGGGAGCTTTAGTTGATAAGCTACCTCTCAGCACATTGGATCACTCCGTAGTGCTTGCTTAACCAATCCATTCCAAGTATTATATCAAGCCCTTGAGAATCCAAAACAATAAGCATAGTCATTGTTGAGCAGTTGAATTTGGACCTCGTTGTTCAACCCTCTCATGAACAAGTATTGCTTCCTTTGATCCGAGTTGACATCCTCGGGGGCATACCTTGACAGCTGCGTGAACTTGTTGAGGTACTCATTCACGCTCTTCCTGCCTTGCGGAGACCTTCGAACTCTTGCCTTTTTAGCATCATGACTCCAACAGGGATGTAATGAGAGCGGAAACTCTCCTTGAACTCAACCCAAGTGATAGTCTCCTAGTCGACATGAGCATTGCGATAAGCGTCCCACCAGTCAGTGGCTGCTCCCATAAGTTGGTGCGTGTGACGCCCTCAATTCTGTGGAAAGCCACGGAACCGAGAACTAATGCATATGTGTGCCCAGGATGTTCATCACACATATACATACGTTCCACAAACTGAATTCAGATTATATATTACCATGAATAACAGAGTTTATTACAACACCTCATGAGTCTTGGACTCATGCTCACAGCGGAAATCTTAATTCTATGCAGCGGAAGTCCTTATTTAAATGCGGAAGCAAAAACTAATGCGGAAGCAAAACTAAGCAGAAGTGGCTCCATCTCTACTCCCTCCACAGGCAAGGTTGAGAACAGATCACACGCCATAATGCTCTACTTGATCTTCATAGTAGCCTTCTCTTGCTGTTGATGAAGAAATAATAATGCAAGTTTGAGCACAATGATGTACTCAGCAGGTGTGGGAAAACACATGATATGCAGCTTATAAACAAGGTAGGCATAAAAGGTTTATTTGCAGAAAAGCAACCATGATAAAACAACAACTTATGTTTAAATGTAATCCCAACATGTATTAAATTACCAACATACCTCCATCACTTCCCGTGTTCCATCCGAACATTAACCAATCTTTTATCCATACTCACGAATACCTCCTCGTATTTGCTACCATCTCACCTCATGAAACAACCTTGTCTCGCACCGAGACCAATCTCATATCATGAACCACCAGTCATGCAACCCTTTCATCATCCAGACTTAACAATTCCAAACCAAACCATAACCAAACCCATAACCATAACCAAGAACCTTCCCAATAACCATCCCATCTAATCATGGCAGTTTAGCCAGGTGCTCGTGACCGTAAGCTCGGCTATCATGATAGTTTTAATAACTCTGCGGAGTTTGCACCTCTTTACCCACAAGTTTGTGATTTCTTCACCCGTCGGTGACTGCAGAACCTCCATTTTACCAGTACACAACCGTCGGTGTATGGCCAAGAGATCACAAAATAGCCTTTACAAAGGGGTTACTAGATGTATGGACTCACTAAGGTTTCACCGGCAGGCTAGAATCTCGAATTCTCCCACCCACGGGCCCCCTCTTGTGCCATGCAGTTCCCAGGGCAGTCCTCACTCGACTCCCATTCCCCGAGACTTCCACAGTCCATAACACTCTAGCAACTTACCTAATTACTCAGCTAAGCCGCACCCATATTTGGCCTTGTGGTGGCACTGTTATCCTGGCATGTGCATGCATGAACCGGTCCTTAGATCTTCGGCAAGTAAAACCACCATCTCATGCTACCTCATTCACAAACCCAAGCTTGCCTAGATCTCCCTCTGATCCATGTTCATTAACCTCATCAGTTACTTATTATCAGTACGAGTGCAGTTAGCTCGACACATCTATCTCGCTTCCCCATCCCATGGACTCAGGGAAGCATAAAAACAAAAACCATACCCGACTCATAAACTTCCCTGGCGACAAGGGTGGTTTAACCAAAACTAGTAAACTCCTATATAAGGGTTTCCCATCATGTTTGACTCAGCACACACACCTTTTCGCAAAACAAAATAGTTTTACCCAAAACATAGGATCAACATGGTCAAGGAGCACTTGCCTTGTTCTTGCGGTTCCTGTTGTTCTTGATTCTCAAAACCTGGTTGTTGTAGTTCGTTGTAGACAGCTTCCTGAGTTTGTCCTGCTATGTAGGATTCACGTGCATACAGATTCACAGCAATCAATATCATGCGCAATCCTTAAACTAGATGTGATGATGCACATGCATGCTATCCTACGATTAGTTCTATTAGATTGATCTGTTGTTCTTGCATGGCTTGCATGGTCAGAGGTGTTTGGATTAAAGGTGAACGTGGCGATGGTCTTGTCTTTTAGATCAAACTGATCATCGAGTGATCTGCCCACGAGAACGCTTCTGTTCGAAAGGAATCAAAGAACAGATGCAAAGAGATGAACACAATGATGTCGTAAGGTGGTATTGAAGTCCTACCTCACGCTCTTCTTGTCTTCAGGGTCCTCCTCAGACCGCTTGGTTCTTCTCCGATGATCTCCCTTGTTGCGCTTCAGCGATGGTTTGCTCGGCGAGTTAGGGCTAGGGTTCTAAGTCGTCGGCTCAGGAGTTGAAAGAGAAGTTCGTGGTTTTGGCCAGAGGTTTTGGGTTCTATTTATAATCGGGAAGAGAAGAGTCCTAATCTGATTGGATCCCGAATAAGAGTCTTATTCAGATCTTTGTTAGATACTGACGTCTTATCTTCGGTAACCATCGTGGATTTTAGATCGGTTTCCGTTGCGTACCGGTGTCCTTACGCGTAACAGCCGCTCCAAAACTCGTTACCTCCGTGACGATGAGCTCCGGAAGCTCAATGTGTCCTCCGGGCCTGGTATCTCTTCATCCGCAGAGATGAGCTCCGGTTGTGCCGCGTGTCAATCGATCAAGACCTCCCTCTTCTTCGGAGATGAGCTCCGCGCACGCCACGTGTGGGTGCCGGTCTTTCCGCTCTCCTTTCCTCAGGGACATGCCCCGAGGTCGACACGTGTTTAAGCTGCGACGGACCTTCCGGTGATAAGCTCCGGTGGCGACACGCGTTCGATAGATCCGGACTTCTCTGAGATGAGCTCCGAGATTGACACGTATCTCGCGCGACTGGTCCTCTTATTTCCGCGAGGACTAGCTCCGAGGATGACACGTGTTCTATGAAAAATGCATTTGCTTCTCCTGCAGAGGCTAGCTCCGCGGGCAGCACGTGTCCCACAGGGTCGGACCTCTTTCCAATTGCGGAGGTGACCCCCGAGCCTGCCACGTAGCTAGTTTAGCGGCGGACCTCTCCCAAATTTCTCGGGGATGAGCTCCGAACACGCCACGTGGTCTGCTGGCCATGGAAGTTGCCTTCGGTGTTCTCAGAGAGCTTTATTGGCTATCCTTTTGAGACAATCTCTGCTCCTTCTTTTCTTAAAATGTTTTTCTTCTTCATGATCATATGCTGACACCCGAGATGAGGGTGTCACAAATCTACCCCCCTTAAATTGAATCTCACCCTCGAGATTTGTTAGTAGAAAATAGATAGGGGAATTCAGCCTTAATATCCTCTTCACGCTCCCATGTGGCTTCAGCTTCAGTGTGATGGCTCCATTGTACCTTGCACCATCGAATCACTTTGTTTCAGGTGACCCTTTCCTTTACGTCCAGGATTCGGACAGGGTGTTCTGCGTAAGTCAGGTCCTCTTGAAGTTCAAGTTCTCTCATTGACACTTGTTCCTCTGGTACTCTCAAACACTTCTTGAGCTGGGATACATGAAACACGTCATGTACGTCGGAGAGATGGTTTGGGAGCTCTAGTTGATAGGCTACTTCTCTTCGCTTGTCCAAAATCTTAAATGGTCCGTTGTAGCGAGGTGCTAGCTTGCCTTTGACGTTAAAACGTCGTTGGCCTCGGATAGGCGATACCTTAAGGTATACGAAGTCTCCTACTTCAAAGGTCAACTTCCTACGCCTATTGTCCGCATAGCCTTTCTGTCGTGACTGAGCAGCCTTTAAGTTTTCCCGTATCGTTTGGACTTGCTTTTCAGCCTCTTGTAGTACTTCGGGTCCAAACACCTGGTTCTCTCCAGTCTCGTTCCAGAACAGTGGTGTTCTACACCGTCTACCATATAAGGCTTCAAAAGGTGACATCTTCAAGCTAGCTTGATAGCTGTTGTTATAGGAGAACTCGGCATATGGTAAACTCCTATCCCAACTACGCCCACGTTTCAAGGCGCAAGCTCTCAGCATGTCCTACAAAATTTGGTTCGTCCTTTCGGTTTGCCCATCTGTTTGTGGGTGATAGGCGGAGCTAAAATCCAGTCGTGTACCCATGGCTTTCTGCAGCTTCCTCCAGAATCTAGAGGTAAACTGAGAACCTCGATCTGAGACTATCCTCTTCGGAACTCCATGTCGGCACACGATCTGCTCCATGTACAACTCTGCCAACTGTGTAACGTTGTAACTGGTCTTTACCAGAAGAAAATGGGCGGTTTTCGTCAACCGGTCCACAATGACCCAGATGGAATCGTATCCTGACTGAGTTCTTGGCAATCCGACAATAAAGTCCATACTGATGTCCTCCCATTTCCATTCAGGTATTTTCAAAGGTTGCAACAATCCAGCGGGTTTTTGATGTTCGGCCTTTACCCGTTGGCATGTGTCGCATAGGGCAACGTATTCGGCTATATCCCTCTTCATACCATCCCACCAATAGCAAGTTTTCAAGTCCTTGTACATTTTGGTGCTCCCTGGATGTATGGAACAGGGTGAATCATGTGCCTCCTTCAATATCATGTCGCGAAGGTGTCTTATGTTTGGCACACAAATCCTTTTTCCTAGCCAAAGCGTACCCTTTTCATCCTCCTTGAAATCCTTCTCTATCCCTTGTTGGATTCTTTCCTTGATCTCATTGATCCCCTCGTCCGTTGCTTGGCCCTCTCTTATTTCTTGCTCCAATGGGGAGTGGATCTCTATTATCTCCATGTTATTCAAGAATCCGAGGTGTAACTGTTCGAACTCCTTTCGAAGTTCGGGTGGAAGCTCCCGAACCGTGAGTTGGTGGCATGCTCCCTTTCTGCTCAATGCGTCAGCTACTACATTGGCCTTCCCGGGGTGGTAGTTGATTCCTACATCATAATCCTTGATGAGTTCTAACCATCGACGTTGCCTCAAATTCAAGTCCGTTTGTGTAAATATGTACTTGAGGCTTTTATGATCCGTATAGATCTCACATCGATGACCAAGGGTATAATGTATCCAAATCTTCAATGCATGCACCACTGCTGCTAACTCCAAATCATGCGTAGGATAATTAAGCTCATGCTTCTTTAATTGTCGTGAGGCATAGGCTACCACTTGTCCTTCCTGCATGAGTACACACCCGAGCCCTTGTCTGGATGCGTCACAATATATGTCAAAGCTCTTGCTTACGTCTGGCAATACCACAACTGGTGCTGTGGTTAGCCTTTTCTTGAGTTCCTCAAAACTTTCTTGGCAGGCTTGTGTCCATTGAAAGACCTTCCCCTTCATTAACAACTCCGTCATAGGTTTTGCTATCTTAGAGAAGTTTTTAATGAAGCGCCGATAGTATCCTGCCATCCCAAGGAAACTTCGAATATGCCTCACGCTCTTTGGTTGGTTCCACTTTAGAACATCTCTCACCTTTCCAGGCCCACTGATACCCCTTCTTTGGAGATGATGTGGCCTAGGAAGAATATTTCTTTTAGCCAAAATTGACATTTGTTGAGCTTGGCATACAACTGATGCTCTCGCAACTTCTGCAAGGTCAATCTCAGATGTTCTTCATGCTCCTCCTCACTTTTTGAATACACCATAATGTCGTCGATGAAAACCACGACGAACTTGTCCAAGTACTCCATGAAAACCTTATTCATAAGGTACATGAAGTATGCGGGTGCATTCGTCAATCCAAAAGACATAACGGTATATTCATATGAACCATACCGCGTCTGAAAGGCTGTCTTAGGTATATCGGAGGGCTTAATCTTCAGTTGGAAATATCCCGACCGAAGATCAATCTTGGAGAACACTTGGGCTCCTTTCATTTGATCGAACAGGTCCTCTATACGGGGCAGAGGGTATTTATTCTTGATTGTTACCTCGTTGAGAGACCTGTAGTCCACGCACATTCTTTGGGTTCCGTCCTTCTTGTCCACGAAGAGTACCGGGGCTCCCCATGGTGACGAACTTGGATGGATAAAACCCTTCTCCAACTGTTCTTGAATTTGCTTCTTTAGTTCAACTAACTCATTGACGGGCATCCTATATGGTCTCTTAGCTATGGGTGCAGTTCCAGGTACCAAATCTATGGCAAACTCGATGTCCCGGTCAGGTGGCATACCTGGAAGTTCTTCTGGGAACACATCCAAAAATTCCTGAACCACTGGAATGTTGTCCAATGCTACTCCTTCAACATGGTTCAAATCCGCCCGTTCGGTTGCTTGCTGGGCTGACTCAAACTCGACACGGATACCGTGTTCGTTTGTCAACTGCACGCTTCTCTCAGCGCATTGGATTACTCCATTGTGCTTGCTTAACCAGTCCATTCCGAGTATGATGTCAATTCCGTGGGAGTCCAAGACAATAAGGTTGGCAAGGAAGTCTACCCCCCTTATTTTAAGGCTTACCTTAGGACATACTATACTAGTCCTCATATCTCCTCCGGGAGAATTGACTAACATAGCACATTCTAAGTGGGATACGGGTAGATGATGTTTAGCAACATATTTGGACGATATGAAGGAATGTGATGCTCCGGAATCAAATAAAATGGTGGCTGGTTTGGAGTTGGCAAGGAACATACCAATTGCGACGTCCTCAGCCTGTTGTGCTTCCTCAGTAGTGACATGGTTAACGTGGCCACGAGCATAGTTCTGCGGTCCACGGTTCCCTTGGTGGTCCCCTCCGTTTGGTCGCTGGTTCTGCTTGGGCACGTTACCTTGCTGTCCAGGGCCTCGCTTCGGGCACTGGTTAGCGAAGTGGCCTACTTCCCTGCATGCAAAGCATGCCCTGTTGCCTACGGCAGCAGGTACGTTGGGGCGGGGGTTTTGAACAGGAGCGCCATTGTTAGACCGGGGCGCAGGAGGCATGGGCACACGAGGTGCCGGTGCAACGAACCGTTGCTGTGGTGGCTGACCAGGGCGGTTCGTAGGAGTGGTCGATCCATACTGCGGTGCAGGGGGCATGTATCTGGGTCGTACGTTGCTCCCTTGAGGCTGGTATGGCATCTTCCTCTTGCATTCTCGCTCGATCTCCCGGATCTTGTTTTCAACCACAATAGCCTTATCAACCAGTTTCTGGAAGCTTACGTAGTCATTGTTGAGGAGCTGAA
The DNA here is from genome assembly GCA_030760725.1 of Neostapfia colusana. Taxonomy (NCBI): domain Eukaryota; kingdom Viridiplantae; phylum Streptophyta; class Magnoliopsida; order Poales; family Poaceae; genus Neostapfia; species Neostapfia colusana. The sequence goes on from JASWHV010000011.1 coordinate 81,385,524, forward strand.
CTTGGATCTCATTGTTTAACCCTCTCATGAACAGGTACTGCTTCCTCTGATCTGAGTGGACATCTTCGGGGGCATACCGGGACAGTTGTATGAACTTGTTGAGATATTCGTTCACACTTTTCTGCTTGGATCTCATTGTTCAACCCTCTCATGAACAGGTACTGCTTCCTCTGATCTGAGTGGACATCTTCGGGGGCATACCGGGACAGTTGTATGAACTTGTTGAGATATTCGTTCACACTTTTCTGCCCTTGGCGGAGACCTTCAAACTCCTGCCTCTTGAGCATCATTACGCCAACAGGGATGTAGTGGGAGCGGAAACTTTCCTTGAACTTAGTCCAAGTGATTGTCTCCGGGTTGGCATGGGCGTTGCTCAAGGCATCCCACCAGTCAGCAGCTGCTCCCATCAGTTGGTGCGACGCAAAGAGAACCTTCTCTCGGTCGTTGCACTGTACAATGGCAAGCTTCTTCTCCATGGATTTCAACCAGTCATCGGCCTCCATTGGATCGCTTGCTTGAGCAAAGGTGGGTGGTCGAGTCCTCATGAACTCTCCCAACCTGTTATGAGCCGGCGGTGGTGGTGGCGGTGGTGCCGGAACGGGGTGTTGGTTGGCCTGCAACTGACCCAAAGTTTAGATCATGGTTTGCATAAGCTGGTTTTGCATGGCCATCAACCTTTCTAGGTTGTTTTCGCCAGCTCCGGGGTTAGCAGGAACTTCCTCGTGGTCATCTTCCTAGACGTTCCTTTGGCTGGCATTTCCTCTCACCATCTGTGAGGGAGAACGAAATAGAATAGAAGGTTAGAAGGTTAGATAGGTCCTTTCAACTATATGCATCAAGGTGAGTGGGACTATATATATATTAGTCCTTATGAGGATGTGATCAAGCGCCGAAGCATTTCACTCCTCTTTCTTCTTACGTATGGATATGGATAACGTTTTTGAGACGTCCCACAACTCACACTAAGCACATATTCACAAATAATCATCACAAGGGCCCACTCAACTCCTATTTAAGGATGGTTTCCTATGTCAAGGTGGTTTTAAAGGCCAATCTAGGCTATTCACCTTAGGATGCTTCCTTTGGTCAGCGTGGCTTAGCTACATGTGACTCCTATTTAGGGTGTAACTTGCTGTTAACCCGTGGCTCTAATATCAATCTAAGGTTTCTATCTAGGCGTGTAACCTACTGTAAACCCGTGGCTCTGATACCAATCTGTGACGCCCTCAATTCTGTGGGAAGCCACGGAACCGAGAACTAATGCATATGTGTGCCCAGGATGTTCATCACACATATACATACGTTCCACAAACTGAATTCAGATTATATATTACCACGAATAATAGAGTTTATTACAACACCTCATGAGTCTTGGACTCATGCTCACAGCGGAAATCTTAATTCTATGCAGCGGAAGTCCTTATTTAAATGCGGAAGCAAAAACTAATGCGGAAGCAAAACTAAGCAGAAGTGGCTCCATCTCTACTCCCTCCACAAGCAAGGTTGAGAACAGATCACACGCCATAATGCTCTACTTGATCTTCATAGTAGCCTTCTCTTGCTGTTGATGAAGAAATAATAATGCAAGTTTGAGCACAATGATGTACTCAGCAAGTGCGGGAAAACACATGATATGCAGCTTATAAACAAGGTAGGCATAAAAGGTTTTTTTGCAGAAAAGCAGTTCTGTAAAAACCATGATAAAACAACAACTTAAGTTTAAATGTAAACCCAACATGTATTAAATTACCAACATACCTCCATCACTTCCCGTGTTCCATCGGAACATTAACCAATCTTTTATCCATACTCACGAATACCTCCTCGTATTCGCTACCATCTCACCTCATGAACACAACCTTGTCTCACACCGAGACCAATCTCATATCATGACCCACCAGTCATGCAACCCTTTCATCATCCAGACTTAACAATTTCAAACCAAACCATAACCATAACCAAGAACCTTCCCAATAACCATCCCATCTAATCATGGCAGTTTAGCCAGGTGCTCGTGACCGTAAGCTCGGCTATCATGATAGTTTTAATAACTCTGTAGAGTTTGCACCTCTTTACCCACAAGTTTGTGATTTCGTCACCCGTCGGCGACTGCAGAACCTCCATTTTACCAGTACACAACCGTCGGTGTATGGCCAAGAGATCACAAAATAGCCTTTACAAAGGGGTTACTAGATGTATGGACTCACTAAGGTTTCACCGGCAGGCTAGAATCTCCAATTCTCCCACCCACGGGCCCCCTCTTGTGCCATGCAGTTCCCAGGGCAGTCCTCACTCGACTCCCATTCCCCGCGCCTTCCACAGTCCATAACACTCTAGCAACTTACCTAATTACTCAGCTAAGACGCACCCATATTTAGCCTTGTGGTGGCACTGTTATCCTTGTATGTGCATGCATGAACCGGTCCTTAGATCTTCGGCAAGTAAAACCACCATCTCATGCTACCTCATTCACAAAACCAAGCTTGCCTAGATCTCCCTCCGATCCATGTTCATTAACCTCATCAGTTACTTATTATCAGTACGAGTGCAGTTAGCTCGACACATCTATCTCGCTTCTCCATCCTATGGACTCAGCGAAGCATAAAAACAAAAACCATACCCGACTCATAAACTTCCCTGGCGACAAGGGTGGTTTAACCAAAACTAGTAAACTCCTAAAAAAGGGTTTCCCATCATGTTGGACTCAGCACACACACCTTTTCGCAAAACAAAATAGTTTTACCCAAAACATAGGATCAACATGGTCAAGGAGCACTTGCCTTGTTCTTGCGGTTCCGGTTGTTCTTGATTCTCAAAACCTGGTTGCTGTAGTTCGTTGCAGACAGCTTCCTGAGTTTGTCCTGCTATGTAGGATTCACGTGCATACAGATTCACAGCAATCAATATCATGCGCAATCCTTAAACTAGATGCGATGATGCACATGCATGCTATCCTACGATTAGTTCTATTAGATTGATCTGTTGTTCTTGCATGGCTTGCATGGTCAGAGGTGTTCGGATTAAAGGTGAACATGGCGATGGTCTTGTCTTTTAGATCAAACTGATCATCGAGTGATCTGCCCACGAGAACGCTTCTGTTCGAAAGGAATCGAAGAACAGATGCAAAGAGATGAACACAATGATGTCGTAAGGTGGTATTGAAGTCCTACCTCACGCTCTTCTTGTCTTCAGGGTCCTCCTCAGACCGCTTGGTTCTTCTCCGATGATCTCCCTTGTTGCGCTTCAGCGATGGTTTGCTCAGCGAGTTAGGGCTAGGGTTCTAAGTCGTCGGCTCAGGAGTTGAAAGAGAAGTTCGTGGTTTCGGCCAGAGGTTTTGGGTTCTATTTATAATCGGGAAGAGAAGAGTCCTAATCTGATTGGATCCCGAATAAGAGTCTTATTCAGATCTTTGTTAGATCCTGACGTCTTATCTTCGGTAACCATCGTGGATTTTAGATCGGTTTCCGTTGCGTACCGGTGTCCTTACGCGTAACAGCCGCTCCAAAACTCGTTACCTCCGGAATACGCTCATCCAGGATCGCAGAGGGTGGTGCCGCGCGATGCGACACCCGACAGCACACGTCATAAGAACATAATATATTACATGGGAAACAACTGAAACTGTACAAACAGGTACAAACTTCAGTTACAACTATTGTTTATGTTACACAGCGGACGTCTACACTACACAACTCACGCCCGCCTATCTAGCAAAAGTTGGTTGCCCAGCCCTAGGGCAACCCACACGAGCTGCACTCCTCAGCTCAGCGCGGCGTGTACGGCTCCCACTCAGCCGTGGTCCCCGACGGAGGGTAACCCTCGCCGGTTGACTCATACTCCGAGTCCGTGGGTGGCTCCTCACCTGAAAAACACTTAAGCAGCAACCATGAGCACGAAGGCTCAGCAAGGCTTAACCGACTCACCTAAGCATGAAACTCTACATGAGGTATACCAAGACATAGGTTAGTAACATTTCAGCAAAACGACACGCCTACAAGTTCATCCTTAGTTCATCTTTTAGCAACAAGTTAACAGTTCATGAAATCTGAAATTTAGTAAGCAGTATTTGGTGGCACACATGTAGCAATACAATTATATCAATCAGCATCATTGAATCAACATATTTCATCCATTAGTCTACGTTACGACGCAGTGAACAAGCGGTACTCGTCACCGCGAGGGACGGCGAATCGACTCGATATACACCTGCAGGGAAAACCCAAAGAGCACGTCACGTACGCCCACCCGTGGAGCTGCACAGCACGCTCACTCGATGTCGTACGGGACAACCTTTCACCCAACAGCCCAAACGTCGAACCGGTCACACCGAAACGAGCAGGAGGTTCCCCACACGGAGCATCTCTCTATGCCCGTTGGCAGATTTCCACCTTGCTGCCCTCAACCTACACCTATAAATCGGTGTGCTATGCCTCGACGCCCGGAGGTTTAGGCTACATTGGTTTATCGGGGCCCATATATCCGATATGCCTTCGGTACGTTCAATACTTGTTCAGCAGGGCCGCACACGGCTCGGTCCTCAATCGACACGGACAGGGCTGCGCATACAAGACTTCCTCTTGCTGCGCCCTAGCCCCTGCCTAGTCTCATTTTCATTATTATAGTGATCTCACATCACTCAACCGAACCCGTATGCCCCAATGCCTATCTCGCGAGTAGATTCCAACTACTCGACTTGTACCGAAGTCCTATGACTCATTAAGCATAGCCTGTCTACTCGAGGTCCTTGACACTACCCTCACTCTTTTAGGAACCTTTGGTTATGCAAGTGGGGTTTCATTCATCCTATACCTAATGCACATACATACTTCATATGACACATGTAAACAAAGTAAGACTTATAAAAGGGTTAATGCAAACCGGGGCTTGCCTTGTTGCTGCTGGTCAGTAGTTAGTTCCTCGTCCGGAATAAGGAAGTCCAGCACTTCCGGAGTCTCTTCTTCAACGACTACACGTTAATGAAATACTACATGTTAATTTAGATGCAAATGTGAGTTTTAGAGTAAGACTTCTACTATTAGTTCTAATAACCAGCCTCTAACACCTGGAACTTTGTTTAAGAATTTAAAGATGAACTGGTGTTGGTGGTTTGGCTTGGACTTAATCACATGGTTCAATGCTAAGTGGTTTCCCCCCCTTTTCCACATTAATCCCTTAAGTGGTTAAACAGGACAGGGGTGATCTAGAGCTCCAATGGAGCTGAGAATTTTTGTGTGAGTTCCTTGTCACAAGAAAACTCTCTGGACCAAACATTAGCACTTTTCATGGAGTGGTTTGCTCAGAATAATTCTCTTGGCCAATCAGCAAGGAAGAATTTATTCTGAGGTAATACCCCTGTTCATGCTCAACTTAATGAACTACAATTTCAATTATAGCTCATAGAGTTTGCCTGAATTTTCCTAACATTTTTGGAGTTAAGAATTGCCCAGAACTGAATTCCCAAGTTTTGGAAATTCTCTGAAAATGTTTCTGTATTCAAATGAACACAGCACCTTCCAATTTGAATTGCTCTGACCAAATAAACTCCAAATGGTCTGAAACTTTTACAGGGGTTTACTAATGTCCTAAAGAACATTCTGGAAAAATTTGGGGATTTTTGGATGAACCAAACTCCCTCTAAAATTCTTTTGCGGAGAAGCTTTAAAGAATTTTCCGGAATTAATTAATGGGTTTCATACAAATTGGGTTGTATATCTGGACAGAGCTATGGAAAGATGAATCCAACCCAATTTGAATCACTAAATTTGGAGCTTCCTAGCAAAAGTTATGGGGTTCTAAAGTTTGCACTAAAACTAGAAATTCCAGAAATGTTTAAATCCTGCGGGTGGGTCCACGTACACGTGTCGACCGCTGGATCCGAGCCACACGGGGCCACAGACTCCTTCCCACGCGGCCGCACTGGATCCCGGACCACAGAGAATCCCACCCCTTTATTTCCAGCCGCTGACGCGTGGGGCCTACCCCTTCGTCCTCCTCCGGCCACCCGCGCGACCCAGTCGCCGAGCTCGCCGGAGCTCTCGCCGGAGAGGGGTTCCGGCCGTCGGAGCTTGCTGATTCTCACCGCCTGTGCCTATCCCGGCCTGGGGAACACGATGGTGCCCTTCCCGGAGCTTGACAACGGCCGGAACAGGGCTCCCGACGGCAACAGCGGCCGGGAGCTCACCGGCGACGTCGAACTCAGCCTCCCCTTCATTTTTTTTGATGCGGTTTGCTCGGGGAGCTCCGCTGACACCTGCTGATCATGGATATGGGCACCGATCCCCGTGAAAACGGCTGCAACTATGACCTCGTCGGCGACCTAGGCCGGATATCGGCTGTTGCTCGAAAAACTTGGATAACCGCAACCCTAGCCCATGACTCTTGCTGGTTTTCGACCCTAGGTGGTCGTGGCAGGGTGTAGATCGTGTGTTTAGCTCGGTATGCCCGGTGATAAGCCAATACTCGTCAATTTTGGGATTTGGGGGAGCTCGGCCTTAAGAACACCGAAGCGTTCCCGGAAGAAATTCTCCCCCGACGGTGCATGAAATGCCGAACGGTAAGGGCAGGCAGAACCAGCACTTTGTGGCGATCGTTTCTTGTGTTGAGCGTCGGGCAGGAGGAAGCCTGTGCCGTTCGGCCGCCGGCGATCAGAGGGCGGCGACTCCGGGTGAGCTGCTTCGGATGTAGGCGAGTGGAACCGAGAGGATGGGGAGCGAATTCTCGCCGACCAGTGTGCGATCACATGTCTTGTAGCCGGCGCCCTCATCCCCCGGAGCAGGAGGTGGCGCGGTGGCTGCGTTGGGACGGGGTCGACCCCATGCGCTGTCGTCCGCAGGGTGTTCGACCGCGCGCCCGAGTCGGTTTGCTCCCCAGGGTGGCTGACCAGTGGGCCCTCTTCTCCCCTCTAAATCTTTCTCCCCCCTTTCTTTTGTAAATATCCCAGCTACTGAGAATTGAATGGGAGACTTAGCCCCCAAGTATTGGTTTGAATTTGAGTTTTCAAATTCGAACTTTGTGTGGTTAAATTTGCTTCATTTTTAAACTGAAGTTCAAATTCAGTTTTTAATTATTGCAACTTTAGCTCCCGACAAGATAAACTCCAATAGGGCTGAAAATTGGTGGGCTAACTCAGAAAAATGTGTTGAGTTTGAATATGAAGCTAACTTTTGAATTTGGGTGATGAAAGTTGCTGCAATTTGAATTTACATTCAAATTGGCCTCTTTTTGAAATAACCCAAAAGTACCTCAAAAAGTGTTGAATTTGCATGAGCTTTGGACTGAACCTTCCCAAGACTTTTTAAATTCTAGGGGTGAGCTCAACCTCTCATGTTCATGTGTAGAAACCCTACTTTGTGAAAGTGAAGGCTTTCCCCTCTAATCACTCCTTTGATGGAGGTTACTTGCTCTTCACAATATTTCCTAAGATTTCCACAATAAAAACTGTGGTGTTGTGAGGTGAAGAAAAAAAGTTTTGCAAGTCCCTTTTCTTGGGGTTTTACATCTCTCCCCCCTTAAAAGAATCTCGTCCCGAGATTATAAAAGAAGAGATAGCGATGTAATAGGGACTTACCCATGTTGGAAAGCCATGAACTCCGGGTAATTTGAGCGAAGGAACTCCTCGCTATCCCACGTCGCTTCTTCGGCGGTGTGGTTACTCCAGAGTATTTTGTAGAACCACAACGTTCTGCTATGCGTGGTTCGGGCTTTCTCATCAATAATTTCCACCGGATACTCATCATATGTTAAATCCGGTTTCAACTCGCCAACGTCTTCGATAGGAACAGCAGCTGTATGCTTCAAGCATTTTCGCAGTTGCGAAACATGGAAAACATCGTGAACACCAGCCAGAGATGCCGGTAGTTCCAATCGATACGCCACTGGTCCACACTTCTCGGTGATAGCGTAGGGTCCAATAAAACGGGGAGCGAGCTTCCCCTTCACACCGAACCGGTGCACGCCCTTCATTGGAGACACGCGGAGGTACACGTGTTCCCCGACGTCAAAGTGCAACGGCCTACGCCTCTTGTCAGCGTAGCTCTTCTGTCGGGATTGAGCGGCCTTCAAATTGGCTTGAATGGTACGAACGCGCTCTTCGGCGTCGTTCACCACATCAACCCCGAATGTGACCCTTTCACCGGACTCGCACCAATTTAGTAGGGTGCGGCATTTACGACCGTAGAGAGCTTCGTAGGGTGCCATCTTGATACTCGCCTGATAGCCGTTGTTGTACGAGAATTCCGCCAATGGTAGGTGATTATCCCAGTTCCTACCATGGTGGATGGCACATGCTCTCAACATGTCCTCCAGAACTTGATTCACCCTCTCTGTCTGGCCATCTGTCTGAGGGTGGTAGGCGGAGCTCCTAATCAGTTTAGTACCCAAAGCAGCGTGTAGCTGCTCCCAAAAGCGAGATACAAATAATGCACCTCGATCTGAGACAATGGTCTTGGGTACCCCGTATAGGCATAGAATCTTCGCTATGTATAGCTCCGCATATTTGCCGGCATTGTAACGTGTATTTACCGGAATGAAGTGTGCCGTCTTGGTTAACCGATCAACGATTACCCATATGGAATCATGCTTGTTGGCTGTTAGGGGTAATCCCACAATGAAATCCATGCTCACATCTTCCCATTTCCATGCCGGGACCTTCAGGGGTTGCAACAGCCCTGATTTCTTCATGTGATCAGCCTTCACTCGTCGGCACGTATCACATTCGGATACGTACTTCGCTACCTCCCGCTTCATCCGTGTCCACCAAAATTTCTGTTTCAAATCTTGGTACATCTTGTTGCAGACAAGTGGGCTTCGTCGAGGACTTTCTTCCTCAGTTCCATGTCCCGGGGTACGACTATGCGGTCGTTGAACCATAGCGTCCCCTCATCATCTTTCCGGAAACATTTGATCTCCCCATTGTCAATCCGTCTCCGGAGATGTGCCATGCCTTTATCATTTTTCTGAGCTGCAATGATGTCCTCCCTAATAGTAGGGATGAGGGCAAGGTTGTACAGCGATCCATAAGGTACCAAGTATAAACTTGGGTCTTCCTCCTCCACCGGTGTAATGGTGAGGTGATGGACATGTGATTTCCGACTCAGCGCGTCGGCAACCACATTCGCCTTGCCGGGGTGGTAATGGATCTCAATCTCATAATCTTTGATCAGTTCTAACCACCTCCTCTGTCTCATGTTCAGCTCCTTCTGGGTGAAAATATATTTCAAGCTCTTGTGGTCGGTGTAGAGATGCACCAGATTCCCCAGGAGATAGTGCCTCCACATTTTCAGCGCCAATACCACGGCAGCAAGTTCAAGATCGTGAGTCGGGTAGTGCTGCTCATGGTTCCGAAGTTGGCGTGAGCCATAAGCGACCCCACGTCCTTCCTGCATCAACACGCAGCCGAGCCCAATACCGGACGCGTCACAATACACGTCGAAGGGCTTTGTTGTATCCGGCTGAGCTAAGACCGGGGCTGTTGTGAGATGCTTCACCAATGCTTGGAAGGCTCCTTCACACGCCGTGATCCAAACATACTTCGTCCCCTTCTTCAGCAATTCTGTCATCGGTTTAGCGAGCTTGGAGAAACTTGGAATAAATCTCCGATAGTATCCCGCTAACCCGAGGAAGCTTCTGACTTCATGAACTGAAGTGGGAGCTTTCCATTTCAGCACTTGCTCTATTTTACTTGGGTCAACCGCAATGCCTTCAGCTGAGATGATATGTCCCAAGAATGGCACTTGGCTGATCCAAAACTCGCATTTACTGAACTTGGCGTAGAGTTTATGGTCTCGCAATCGTTGAAGAACGATCCGCAAATGTTTGGCATGTTCGGCTTCTGTCTTGGAGTAAACCAAGATATCGTCGATGAACACTACCACGAACTTGTCCAGCTCCGGCATGAACACCGAGTTCATGAGATACATGAAATGGGATGGAGCATTTGTGAGACCAAATGACATGACGAGATATTCATATAGTCCATATCTCGTGGAGAAGGCCGTCTTCGGGATATCCTCCGCCCGGATCTTGATCTGGTGATATCCAGAGCGAAGGTCCATCTTGGAGAACACACTGGCACCCACAAGTTGATCAAACAATATGTCGATGCGGGGCAGTGGGTACTTATTATTGATGGTGACGGCGTTGAGCGGCCGGTAATCCACACACAGCCTCAGGGTCTCATCCTTCTTCTTCACGAATAGCGCCGAGCATCCCCAAGGCGAGGAACTCGGCCTAATGAAACCCTTGCTCAACAGATCATTGAGCTGTTCCTTCAGTTCAGCCAGCTCATTTGGAGCCATCTTGTATGGTCTCCATGAGATGGGCGTAGTCCCGGGTGCAAGTTCAATCTTGAACTCGACATCCCGCTCAGGTGGCATGCCCGGAAGATCATCCGGGAACACATCAGGGTACTCCCGTACTACGGGGATGTCTTCTAACTTGAGAGCTTCAGCGTTATTAATTGCTAAAACTTCCCGGACTGGCGTGTCTAACACCATGGAATGCGGACGGTGGAATGGAGAATTTAAGTGAACCGTCCGTGTCCGAGTCTCTAGGACAGCGCCATGGTATTGTAGCCATGACATCCCTAAGATTGCATCAATCTTTTGTCCCATAAGGATTATCAAGGTGGTGGGATATAGTTTCCCACCGAAGCACAGAGGTGCCTTTGGAATCATCATATTAGCTGAGATCTTCCCTCCCGGTGAGCAGATCATATAAGTGCAGTCGGTTGGGAAGACTTGCAATTGATGTTTAGCCACATAGGATGCACTTATAAAGCTGTGGGTTGCACCAGAATCAAATAATATGACGATGGCTTGATTGTTGAGAGTAAACGTACCCACCAGCACGTTGTCTCCCTCTGGGGCGTCCTCATTGTCGAGGTTGTGGACGCCTCCAGTCCGCTGACCAACCTTCTTCACCGGAGGTCGGCCTCGAGCACCGCCCTGGAGCTGGGCTTGCCCGCTGCTCTGCTGCCCCTGGGGACAGTCCTTCGCAAAGTGGCCCGCCTGGCCACACGTGAAGCAGGTGAAACGGGGCGGTCCCCCGCTGATCGGTGGACGGAAACCCGGGGCGCGTTGTGGCGGTGGGAACACCCGGGGTACCGTCTGCTGCTGCTGTTGCTGTCTTGGTGGTGGCATCGGCGGACGGAACGGGGGTGCTTGGAACGAACGTCCCCCGAACTGTTGAGGTCGCGCCGGTGGACGCCACTGCTGCCCGGATGGTGTCCGATACACCATACGGTACTTCTGAGGCGCGCCACCACCGCTGCTAGGTGGAGCGTTGTGCTTCCTCTGCTCAGCTGCCAACTCCCGCTGAGCGTCCTCTTGCATGATCGCGGCATTGACTAAGTCATTGAATGTGCCGTGATTCCACTGAACGAGGTGCGTCTTCATTTCGGGGTGTAACCCCCGATAGAAATGCTCCCTCTTCTTCTCCTCCGTGGAGATATAGTCTGACGCATACTGCGCCAGATGGTTGAAGGCACGGGAGTAGTCGTGGGCACTCCTCCCGCCCTGCTTCAGTTCCAAAAATTCTTGGAACTTCCTCTTCATTATTCCGGGAGGGATGTGATAGGCGCGGAACGCCTCCCGGAACTCTTGCCATTCCACGGCATGGCCAGCCGGACGTGAGGCGACATAATTCGCCCACCACGCACCAGCGGCACCGTGGAGCTGCTGTGCTGCGAACAGGGTCTTCTGCCGCTCCGTACACTGGAGCAGCCCGAACTTGGACTTGATGGTCCGCAGCCAGTTGTCAGCCTCTAGTGGTTCTTCAGCTTCGGTGAACACTGGAGGGTGCGTACTCATGAAATCCGAGTACGACACTTCGCGGGGCTCACGAGGCCCTCGCTCTTGACGTCCCCCCACCTGGGACGTATTCTGCACGATCGTGCGGAGCAGGTCGGTCTGCTCCTCACGACCTCCCACCAGTGCCGCTATCACATCCGCTAGAGTAAGCGGAGGCGGCGGTGGTGGCTGCTGCTGCGGGGTGCTGTCGTAGGCCGGTGGCTGGGAGTCATCACCTCCCTGTTGGCTAGAGCCACCAACCTCGTGCGTGGTCCTAGTACGAACCATCTGCAACCATACGACATTAAACATCAGTCCCGCAACATTTTGCATGCAGTCCAATAGAACTGGGCGTAAAAACATTATGACAACAAAACATGCGAAATATCTCGTAAGTAGATAATGTAATAACTTTGCACAAGCTACACCATTACCAGACCAAACACAAGTTAGTTGAATCCAACTTGATGAACCCCCTCTTTGGAAGCTCACCATAACCGGGTTTGGTCACTACGAGACATTACTATCGCTTTGTCATTACGTATACCACCCTTAGGGTACAACACCCTCTCCAGTGGGTTCAACGGTCATTCTTCTGTCAGAATGACCAGTTTCTACCTATTCCAAGTTTTGATCTGGTTCGGGGCATTTTCATGACTCAAGTTGAATACCAAAGTTCCAGTTAACTTCAGTATCTTTCCAACAAGTACTCATTTGCCCCCAGATCAGCTTTGGTTAAAAAGTTATGCTAATTCAAAGTCAGTCGAATTTCTGGAAGAATTTTAACAGCACCTCCATTGAAAGTGGCTGTTTTCAATCCTGATTTCCACTAATTCTGTGCTGAAATTTCAGGAACTGTGAATTGCAAAGGTGTCACACATCTTCTACTCTTTCTAAGGATGTATTATATGACAATTTTATATTTTTTTACTGGGAGTTATGTTTGAAAAACAGATCAGTTCAGAGGATGTTTTACTCTGCCCTGGTTCTGGACAGTTTACATTCCTCTGGGATTTCAGCCATCTTAAGGCGAGTTTCAGCTCTGGAAGTCTACAACAAAGTTGTAGAGGACTTGAATACCTTTCCAGAACTATATAGCACACCTCCCTGGGCTAAAAGACCTGTGAGTTATGCCCTGTTGAAGATCAGCAATCTTGCTGTCCAAAACAGAGCACTCTGTTTTTCATCCCTTTAGCTATCCTGGTCCACTATCCCATTCTTATACCCAACCAGGGTCTTAATTGTTGAACCTAATGATTTTAGTCCCTTGTTCTCAATATTTTCATGTATATGCCTACAATGTCTCGGTACTACGTTCCTCACCAAAGAAAATCCTAACCGGATCATACCGGCATATACGTCTTAAGTGTGGCACTACACGGTCTCTCGCACACGTTTTCTACATGGATACATACGTGGTTAGTACCTGCAGAAGACCACACAATAATGGGGCACTCAATGGTTATTCATTTCAGGCAGTTCCATATTCGAAAGTAAATACAAACACCCGTATCATTGTCATACGGCCGTCCTTGAGTTAGGTCACGTCTCAAGGTACGTGATCGTGTTTCAACACCACACGACGGGGAACCCGAGTAGGTCATGAACGGGTCGTCATGGTTGGGAATGTTATCAACCCAACAGATACCACCTACTGCCCTGCAGGGCACGCCGATGGCAAGCGCTGCGTATGTCCTCCTGGGCTATTTCCAGACGAACACACTCTCGCGTTACTGACCACGCGATGGAGTCTCCACTTACTTGCCTAATGCACGCTAGGGATCAGTGTTTCATATGAACTCAGGGACATGAAGAGTCCAAGAGGCTCATATTGACGTCTCACACCAAGCTGCGAGACTCTATCCCTGAGCCACGTTCCTCATCAGGGGGAGCTAACCGAAATTGAACCGCTTTCGGTGGCGTTCCTTACCATACTACCAGAGCGTAGATGCGTCGTTACATAATTAAATTTCAGAATTATAACACATAAGTTAGTCTTTGCCACTTTAAGTAACTATGCTAATATAGTCCTTACTTGGGCAGCTACCGATTCCTCACCGTATACCTAAGTTTTTCCCATAATGCAGTCCTTTAGTACTATGCTATCCCCACTGCAGCTCTGATACCAGGCTGTGGCGGACCGGAATCCGCTCATCCAGGATCGCAGAGGGTGGTGCCGAGCGATGCGACACCCGACAGCACACGTCATAAGAACATAATATATTACATGGGAAACAACTGAAACTGTACAAACAGGTACAAACTTCAGTTACAACTATTGTTTATGTTACACAGCGGAAGTCTACACTACACAACTCACGCCCGCCTATCTAGCAAAAGTTGGTTGCCCAGCCCTAGGGCAACCCACACTAGCTGCACTCCTCAGCTCAGCGCGGCGTGTACGGCTCCCACTCAGCCGTGGTCCCCGACGGAGGGTAACCCTCGCCGGTTGACTCGTACTCCGAGTCCGTGGGTGGCTCCTCACCTGAAAAACACTTAAGCAGCAACCATGAGCACGAAGGCTCAGCAAGGCTTAACCGACTCACCTAAGCATGAAACTCTACATGAGGTATACCAAGACATAGGTTAGTAACATTTCAGCAAAACGACACGCCTACAAGTTCATCCTTAGTTCATCTTTTAGCAACAAGTTAACAGTTCATGAAATCTGAAATTTAGTAAGCAGTATTTGGTGGCACACATGTAGCAATACAATTATATCAATCAGCATCATTGAATCAACATATTTCATCCATTAGTCTACGTTACGACGCAGTGAACAAGCGGTACTCGTCACCGCGAGGGACGGCGAATCGACTCGATATACACCTGCAGGGAAAACCCAAAGAGCACGTCACGTACGCCCACCCGTGGAGCTGCACAGCACGCTCACTCGATGTCGTACGGGACAACCTTTCACCCAACAGCCCAAACGTCGAACCGGTCGCACCGAAACGAGCAGGAGGTTCCCCACACGGAGCATCTCTCTATGCCCGTTGGCAGATTTCCACCTTGCTGCCCTCAACCTACACCTATAAATCGGTGTGCTATGCCTCGACGCCCGGAGGTTTAGGCTACATCGGTTTATCGGGGCCCATATATCCGATATGCCTTCGGTACGTTCAATACTTGTTCAGCAGGGCCGCACACGGCTCGGTCCTCAATCGACACAGACAGGGCTGCGCACACAAGACTTCCTCTTGCTGCGCCCTAGCCCCTGCCTAGTCTCATTTTCAATATTATAGTGATCTCACATCACTCAAACGAACCCGTATGCCCCAATGCCTATCTCGCGAGTAGATTCCAACTACTCGACTTGTACCGAAGTCCTATGACTCATTAAGCATAGCCTGTCTACTCGAGGTCTTGACACTACCCTCACTCTTTTAGGAACCGTTGGTTATGCAAGTGGGGTTTCATTCATCCTATACCTAATGCACATACATACTTCATATGACACATGTAAACAAAGTAAGACTCATAAAAGGGTTAATGCAAACCGAGGCTTGCCTTGTTGCTGCTGGTCAGTAGTTAGTTCCTCGTCCGGAAGGAGGAAGTCCAGCACTTCCGGAGTCTCTTCTTCAACGGCTACACGTTAATGAAATACTACATGTTAATTTAGATGCAAATGTGAGTTTTAGAGTAAGACTTCTACTATTAGTTCTAATAACCAACCTCTAACACCTGGAACTTTGTTTAAGAATTTAAAGATGAACTGGTGTTGGTGGTTTGGCTTGGACTTAATCACATGGTTCAATGCTAAGTGGTTTTCCCCCCTTTTCCACATTAATCCCTTAAGTGGTTAAACAGGACAGGGGTGATCTAGAGCTCCAATGGAGCTGAGAATTTTTGTGTGAGTTCCTTGTCACAAGAAAACTCTCTGGACCAAACATTAGCACTTTTCATGGAGTGGTTTGCTCAGAATAATTCTCTTGGCCAATCAGCAAGGAAGAATTTATTCTGAGGTAATACCCCTGTTCATGCTCAACTTAATGAACTACAATTTCAATTATAGCTCATAGAGTTCGCCTGAATTTTCCTAACATTTTTGGGGTTAAGAATTGCCCAGAACTGAATTCCCAAATTTTGGAAATTCTCTGAAAATGTTTCTGTATTCAAATGAACACGACACCTTCCAATTTGAATTGCTCTGACCAAATCAACTCCAAATGGTCTGAAACTTTTACAGGGGTTTACTAATGTCCTAAAGAACATTCTGGCAAAATTTGGGGATTTTGGATGAACCAAACTCCCTCTAAAATTCTTTTGCTGAGAAGCTTTAAAGAATTTTCCATAATTAATTAATGGGTTTCATACAAATTGGGTTGTATATCTGGACAGAGCTAGGCAAGATGAATCCAACCCAATTTGAATCACTAAATTTGGAGCTTCCTAGCAAAAGTTATGGGGTTCTAAAGTTTGCACTAAAACTGGAAAGTCCAGAAATGTTTAAATCCTGCGGGTGGGTCCACGTACACGTGTCGACCGCTGGATCCGAGCCACACGGGGCCACAGACTCCTTCCCGCGCGGCCGCACTGGATCCCGGACCACAGAGAATCCCACCCCTTTATTTCCAGCCGCTGACGTGTGGGGCCTACCCCTTCGTCCTCCTCCGGCCACCCGCGCGACCCAGCCGCCGAGCTCGCCGGAGCTCTCGCCGGAGAGGGGTTCCGGCCTTCGGAGCTTGCTGATTCTCGCCGCCTGTGCCTATCCCGGCCTGGGGAACACGGTGGTGCCCTTCCCGGAGCTTGACAACGGCCGGAACATGGCTCCCGACGGCAACAGCGGCCGGGAGCTCACCGGCGACGTCGAACTCAGCCTCCCCTGCATTTTTTTCGATGCGGTTTGCTCGGGGAGCTCCGCTGACACCTGCTGATCATGGATATGGGCACCGATCCCCGTGAAAACGGCTGCAACTATGACCTCGTCGGCGACCTAGGCCGGATATCGGCTGTTGCTCGAAAAACTTGGATAACCGCAACCCTAGCCCATGACTCTTGCTGGTTTTCGATCCTAGGTGGTCGTGGCAGGGTGTAGATCGTGTGTTTAGCTCGGTATGCCCGGTGATAAGCCAATACTCGTGAATTTTGGGATTTGGGGGAGCTCGGCCTTAAGAACACCGAAGCGTTCCCGGAAGAAATTCTCCCCCGACGGTGCATGAAATGCCGAACGGTAAGGGCAGGCAGAACCAGCACCTTGTGGCGATCGTTTCTTGTGTTGAGCGTCGGGCAGGAGGAAGCCTGTGCCGTTCGGCCGCCGGCGATCAGAGGGTGGCGACTCTGGGTGAGCTTCTTCGGATGTAGGCGAGTGGAACCGAGAGGATGGGGAGCGAATTCTCGCCGACCAGGGTGCGATCACATGTTTTGTAGCCGGCGCCCTCATCCCCCCGAGCAGGAGGTGTCGCGGTGGCTGCGTTGGGACGGGGTCGACCCCGTGCGCTGTTGGCCGCAGGGTGTTCGACCGCGCGCCCGAGTCGGTTTGCTCCCCAGGGTAGCTGACCAGTGGGCCCTCTTCTCCCCTCTAAATCTTTCTCCCCCCTTTCTTTTGTAAATATCCCAGCTACTGAGAATTGAATGGGAGACTTAGCCCCCAAGTATTGGTTTGAATTTGAGTTTTCAAATTCGAACTTTGTTTGGATAAATTTGCTTCATTTTTAAACTGAAGTTCAAATTCAGTTTTTAATTATTGCAACTTTAGCTCCCGACAAGATAAACTCCAATAGGGCTGAAAATTGGTGGGCTAACTCAGAAAAATGTGTTGAGTTTGAATATGAAGCTAACTTTTGAATTTGGGTGATGAAAGTTGCTGCAATTTGAATTTACATTCAAATTGGCCTCTTTTTGAAATAACCCAAAAGTGCCTCAAAAAGTGTTGAATTTGCATGAGCTTTGGACTGAACCTTCCCAAGACTTTTTAAATTCTAGGGGTGAGCTCAACCTCTCATGTTCATGTGTAGAAACCCTACTTTGTGAAAGTGAAGGCTTTCCCGTCTAATCACTCCTTTGATGGAGGTTACTTGCTCTTCACAATATTTCCTAAGATTTCCACAATAAAAACTGTGGTGTTGTGAGGTGAAGAAAAAAATTTTTGCAAGTCCCTTTTCTTGGGCTTTTAGAGCCACGGTGAGTTGGCAGTCCATGTATGGTTAGATGGCGTTGATCGTGAACACCAGCGCCATTTACAAATGAGAAAACTTTGGGAAGGAAGAAATAACTCCAAAACTCAGAAGTTATGGAGCAAGAAAGCAAAGGTGTTGTTGTCCAAAAGAAGAGACAAGGAGGGGCTTGAAAATAGCACCTTGTGGTGGCTGTATTGACAAGGAAAGTGCAGCAGCAAACAATTTTTGAAAATATCAGTTTTCAAGAGTGTTCCTATGTGTTTTAGGGTGTCCATTCTACCTAGCCTTGCGTCCTATGGTCAACGTGGTTCTGATGACAATCTGTGCACTCTACCTAGGCTTGCGTCCTACGGTCAACGTGGCTCTGATACCAATCTGTGGCGCCCGATCCCGTAAAACACAGAACCCAGCTAATGCATATGTGTGCCCAGGATGTTCATCACACATACACATGTAATCCACAAACTGAATTCAGAATATAACCACGAATAATAGGGTTTAAGTACTTTATTACATTAAACTCTAACTCATTCTTGCAGCGGAAGTTTCTAACTTATTCTAGCAGCGGAAGTCTCTAAACGATAGCGGAAGCAACTAAACAGCACTTCCTCCATCTCCAACTCCACAGGCAAGTTGACGGTAGTTCGCACGCCTAATACTCCACATGATCTTCGAAGTACTCCTCTCCTGTTGCTGATGTTTGTATGATAATGCAAGGGTGAGTACATGTCGTACTCAGCAAGTGCGGAAAAAGTATGACATGTAGCTTACAACAAGGTAGGAATAAAAAGACTCATTGCAGAAAGCAAAGTTTGTTTCACAAACACGGTAAAAACAACAACTATCTTTAAGTGAATTTGATCCCAACATATATCCAATTAAAACAGTAACATACCTCCATCATAATTTACCACTTATCCCGTCTCAACCAGCCATTAATCTTTCTCAACAACATCTCATGCTCATAATAACCATCTCATATTCATATCCATCTCATAACCAAACCTCATTATCATGACTCAACAGTCCTGAAACCAATTTCAATGACCATACCATAACCAAACTAATAACCATCCCAAATTTCCCTCTAATCATGCTAGCTGGCTAGGCGCTTGTGACCGTAAGCACGGCTATCATAATAGTTTTACACTCTTAAGAGGTAGCACCACTTTACTCACAAGTTTGTGATTTCGTCACCCGTCGGACGACTGCAGAACCTCCATTATACCAGTACACAACCATCGGTGTATGGCCAAGAGATCACAAAGTAGCCTTTACAAAGGGGCTACTAGATGTATGAACTCACTAAGGTTTCACCAGCAGGCACGAATCACCATTCTCCCACCTATGTGCCCCTCTTGTGTCATGCAGTTCCCAGGCCAGTCCTCTCTCGACTCCCATTCCCCGCGCCTTCCACGGTCCATAACAATCTAGCAACTTACCTAATTAGTCAGCTAAGCCGCACCCATATTTGGCCTTGTGGTGGCACTGTTTTCCTGGCATGTGCTGGCATGAACCGGTCCTTAGATCTACGGCAAGTAAACCACCATCTCATTATACCACATCCACAAACCAAGCTTGCCTAGATCTCCCCCGATTCTATGCTCATTATCATCATCAAGTTCTCATTATCATTATTCATATGAGTGCAGTAGCTAGACATGTTCTATCTCGCTTCCCATATCCCATAGATTAGCGAAGCAAAAAGGAAAAACGACCATACCCGACTCATTAACTTTCCCAGCGACAAGGATGGTTAACAAAACTAGTAAACTAATATAAAAGGGTTTCCCATCAAGTTGACTCAAGCATACACATTTTCGCAAAGAAAACAGTTTCAAAACATGGGATCAATATGGTCAAGGGGCACTTGCCTTGCTCCTATGGCTTTTGTTGTTCTCGTGTCTCGAAGTCTCAGTGCTGTAGTTCTTCGTAGATGGCTTCCTGAGCTTGTCCTTCTACTCACGACCACGCACATACAAAATTATAGCAATCAAACATCATGCACAAACTCTACTTAAGATGCAATGGTGTAGATCCTATGGTGTTGTTTTATTAAACTAGTTTGTACGTGTTCTTGTATGTTTTAATGGCTTGCATGGGGTTTTATGATGAATCAAGGATGTAAGGATCAAGTGTGGACGTGGTGATGATCTTGACTCAAGATCTAGATCAATTCCACCGTCAAAAACCGATCAACACGTGATTTGTCCACACGAAACAGCTTCTGTTCGAAGGGAACGAAGAAAATAGATGCGAAGAAAACCACGATGATGTCGTAAGGTGGTAACGAAAACCTACCTCGGTCTTCCTCCTAGCAATGGCAGCAGGTCAGCTCGTCGGCTCCCTTCCGGCGACGGCGAGTGTGACGGGGCTCGTCGGCGGTCTCACCGGTGGCTGAACTCCTGCGAAGGGGGTTAACTCGGCGAGTTGGGGGCTAGGGCCTCTAAGTCGTCGACTCGAGAGGTGGAAAATAGGTACGTGGTTGCGGCCAGGGGTTTTGGGTTCTATTTATAAGGGGTGAAAGAAGAGTCCTACTCCAATTGGATTTCAAATAAGAGTCCTATTCAGTTTGTTTTGAATCCTAACAACTTATCAACAATTGATTTGGTGCGGTAGCAACGAGGAAATCGTGTCAGTTTCCTCAGTACCGGGTATTCCTGTGCACACAGGAGAAAAACCGCTTAAGGATCTCGTCACCTCCGCAGTGGTGAGCTGCGGAAATGCCACGTGTCAAGCGGGGGCCGGGCCTCCCTTTTCCTCAGAGGCGAGCTCCGGGTGCGCCACGTGTCTGGCGGGCGGGACCTCCCCTCTCTTCAGAGGCGAGCTCCACGTGCGCCACATGTCTGGCGGGCGGGACCTCCCCTCTCTTCGGAGGTGAGCTCTGGGGGTGCCACGTGTCAGTGCCGGACCTCCCCTCTCCTCGGAGGTGGGCTCCAAGAGTGCCACATGTCCAGCAGCGTCGGACTTCCTTTCTCCTCAGAGACGAGCTCCGAGGTCGCCACGTGTCCAACAGCGTCGGACCTCTCTTCTAGGAGGTGAGCTCCGAGGATGACACGTGTCCAGCGGGGCGGACCTCTCGGAGGCGAGCTCCGATAGCGACACGTGTCCCGTGGGGCAGTGCCTCGCTTCTTCCGCAAAACTAGCTCCGAAGGCAACACGTGTCCAGCAGGGTCGGACCTCGCCCCTTCTCCTAAGGCGAGCTCCGCTGCCATGTGGCCAGCAGTGTCGGACCTCACCCCCTCCGCAGGGATGATCTCCGAAGGCGCCACTTGGCCAGCAGGCCGCGGGAGTGTCGACGGCGCTCCTCGGCGAATTGGAATTGGCTGTTTTCAGCTATATTTCTCCCATTTTCATTATTTTTTCCCATTTCTATTTCTTTTATAATGTTTTTCTATATGCAATGCATGAATATAAAATTGAGGGCGTTACAGGTAGACGCGCGAGCACTTCATTAAACATGGCCTCCAGCTTGGTGTCGAATGTCTTCTCAAAGCCATCTAGCTTCTCCATGGCCTCTCCAAATCTGTTTAGCACGTCTTGCACTTGTTCACCCATCATTTGTTGAAATTTATCATGTAGCTCCTTGTTCGTCATGTTCTCCCAGTCCAGCTCGTCAGCTCGTGATTCTGTCATGGCTAGCAGAAATAGAAACACGCAAGAATATAGTCCTACTGACTACTAATAGGATGTGATGTGGTGGAAAGTCACAAGTCCGTCAAGTGAATCACAAATTCTTACCCGTTCTTACCAACCAGTAGGTGGTGATCGGCAACTGTTGTAGTCAAACTCTCAAAGATTGGATAGAGCGATTGCTAGGTGGTGTCAAACGCACGATGTAGATGTATGTGGAGCTGGGAAGGCTTAAATTATGGTAGCAAAAATGTCAGCAATAATCAATTCAGAGATGCAAAGTTGAATAAACATTCAACGATGGTACTGTGTTGGTCCTAGGCTAGACCATACTAGAGGCGCGAGCCTAGACACAAAGGAATTCACACCAGTAACATAATAGACTACAATAGCAGCAACTGAAGCTCACTTTTTTTTGCACTTTTCCTCTCGTTTTCTTTCTTTCTTTCTTCCTTTTCTATTTTTTCTTTCTTTTTTCTTACAAAGACCCATTGTCGGTACCCTCGATATGGGGTACCCCTGCGCACAGGGGAAAATGCCTAAGGATCTCGCCCTTCTCCGCAGGGAGAGCTCCGAAGGCGCCACGCGTCCAGCGGGGCCGGACCTCCCTCTCCTCAGAGGAGAGCTCCAGGCCCACCACGTGGCATACAGAAGCCAGACCTCCCCCTCCGCGGGAGAGAGGTCCGAAGGTGCCACGTGTCCGGAGAGGCCGGACCTCCCTCTCCTCAGAGAGGAGCTCCGGGCTCGCCACGTGGCCAACAGAAGCCGAACCTCCCCCTCCGCGGCGAGAGGTCCGAAGGCTCCACGTGTCCTGCGGGGCCGGACCCCCCTCTCTTCTGAGGAGGGCTCTGGGCCCGCCACGTGGCCAGCAGAACGGCGCTGCCTGCCCCTGAGCGATAGGCAGCGGGCATAAAGACGCCCCATACCTTGCCCGTACAAGGTATTCAAGGCCCGCGCCTTCCCAAGACGCGGAGACGCGGAGCACGCCTCTGTCAGGTGCCGTTGCGCCCATGCGCATCACAGACTGGCGCGCAGTGTCAGAGCCTGCCAGCCAATAAACGCAGCGACAAGACATCCCATGCCGCCCCCGCCGTCATCATCCACTACGACTAGCATGCGGCATGGGCAGAGCTACAAGACGAAGACTCAGAAGCCTTCGGCAGAGACAACTACCAGCATAACTGCAGATACGGTAGATATCAGTCAATCTCCCCAGGACCACCTGTCGGGTCCCGGCCTCCCTTGTAAGCCACCCGAGTCTTGGACTATAAAAGGCTCGGGTAGGCGACGTTAGCAGGGGTTCGCACTCTAGCCATTCGCACCCTGGGTTCGCACCTCTGCAACTCATACGCTAGCCATTCACGCCCAAGCTGTAACTCACCCCCAAGCTCAGGACTCTGGTTCTGAGCAGCAAGCAATACAGCGAGCTCCATAGCTCGCCGTGGACGTAGGGTTTTACGCTCCGGCGGCCTGAACCACGTAAAACTCACCGTGTCAAGCTCTTACTAACTCGTCCATCCACGCAAGCTCTCCGAAAGGGACTAGCCCCACCGAAAAAAGAACCTCCGCGGGCTGCCCAGTGCAGGCCCGGGGGAAGTGTCGACCGAACACTTCGACATCTGGCGCGCCAGGTAGGGGGCTTTTCCCCTTGCGCGACGAGTTTCTGTCGACAAAGATGACCAAGCTTCCTTCAGCAGCAAACTCTCCCCCCCTGCGTCCGCGGTAAACCGTGACCAGGGGAGAGTACATGATGACACACTCAGGACGGAGTGTGTCAGGGCAAGCTGGGAGCCAGCAACCGGCTCTGGCAGCGCCGACCCCGGCAATGCAGGCTCCATCCAGCGTCAGGCCTTCAGTAGCGCCGGGCGTACCCGGTGGGGGTGCGCTAGCAGCAGCAAGGGCGCTACTGCACAATCCGCCTGCTGGGGACGCGCCTCAGGCAGCGACCCAGCAGTGGATTCGCGAGGTAGACCGTCTTGTCGTCGCGGTCGCAAACCATTGACTTCGGCGGGGACGACGCTCCGGCCAACCGGCTGTGTCGCTGACGCGCACGCCAACGGTTGACGGGCAGACGGCGGGTTCCAGCTCCACCAAACTTCCGTCGACGGACCTGAGTACAGAGCTGGAACGGTGCCACTTGGGCCAAGATGCCCGAGTGTTCCTCGAGCGACGTCGAGAAAGGCGTCGCACTCAAGAGGCTGGTGACAACATGACGTCGGCCTCGACCCAGCCTGGAGGGCAGACCTTCGCTACGCGAGCTCTGCCCCAGGCGTACGCCGCACAGCATAAGCCACAACCATGTGCTCTGCAAGCGGCGTCCCCGGCCTATGGTGCAACCTTGCCCATACCGGGGTACACTGTGCCAGGCGCAACCAAGCGTTCGCGGCTCCAGTACCTGCACTGGGAGCCAGCAACCGGCTCTGGCAGCGCCGACCCCGGCAATGCAGGCTCCAACCAGCGTCAGGTCTTCAGTAGCGCTGGGCGTACCCGGCGGGGGTGCGCTAGCCGCAACAAGAGCGCTACTGCACAATCCGCCTGCTGGGGACGCGCCTCAGGCAGCGACCCAGCTGTGGATTCGCGAGGTAGACTGTCTTGTCGTCGCCACCGCAAACCCTTGACTTCGGCGGGGACGACGCTCCGGCCAACCGGCTGTGTCGCTGACGCGCACGCCAACGGTTGACGGACAGACGGCGGATTCCAGCTCCACCAGCCTTCCGTCGATGGACCTGAGGACTGAGCTGGAACGATGCCACCTGGGCCAAGACGCCCGAATGTTCCTCGAGCGGCGATGAGAAAGGCGTCGCAGCCAAAAGGCCAGCATCAGCATGACGACTACCTCAACCCTGCCTGAGGCGCAGACTTTCGCCACGCGAACTCTGCCCCAGACATACGCCACGCAGCATATGCCACAGCCATATGTCCTGCAAACGGCGCCCCCGGTCTATGGCGCAGCCTTGCCCATACCGGGGTACACTGTGCCAGCGGCGAACCAAGCGTTCGCGGCACGAACACCTGCAGCAACAGGGGCAGGATGTACGGCCCTGGAGCCCCACCTCCGCTTCACGAGGTGGCCGCGCAAGTTTCAGCCGCACCTGCCCGAGAAGTACGACGGCAGCGTCAACCCGACGGGGTTCCTCCAGATCTACTCCACCACCGTACTTGCCGCAGGAGGGGACGAGGCCGTCATGGCCAAACTACTTCCCCGTCGCCTTGACCGGCCCAGCCCGGTCTTAGCTAATGAACCTCCCTCAGGGTTCGATAACTTCCTGGGGAGAGCTCTGCCGGCAGTTCATCGCCAACTTCGGCAGCTCCTACACCCGTCCCGGCACGGAGCTTGACCTCCAAGCCATCAAGCAACAACCTGGGTAGTCGCTGCGCTCCTTCATCCAGCGGTTCTCCCAGGTACGCAACACCATTCCGCATATTCAAAGTGCTTCTGTGGTGGCGGCACTTTGACATTGTCCAGGACAAAAAGATGCTTGAGAGGCTTGCAACCAGAGAGGTCTGCGATGCCTCCGAGCCCTTCAGCCTGGCGGACAAGTTCGCCAAAGCAGCCGGAGGGCGGAGCTGGCACTCACTGCCAGCTTCCGAAGCCGGAAGACAGCCCGAAGACGGCGGAGTTCAAGCTGAGCTCCCGACCACGTCAGACAGTCAAGAGCCAAGCACTGGCTGACTTCGTGGCTGAGTGGACGCCAACGAAGGCTGACCCAGGGGGCCGCGAAGACGGTGAACCAAAGTACCGAGCTCCGGTCTTCACCGGGCCTCACTGGACGCTCTTCTTCGACGGTCCTCGCGAAAGCAGGGGGCCGGTGCCGACGTACTGCTTCTCATGCCATCGGGGGAGCAGTCTGGGCACATGGTGCGTCTCAATTCCAAGGCAACCAACAACTTGGCAGAGTATGAAGCACTCATCTTTGGCCTAAAAGACAGTCCTGTCTCTGGGCGCTCGCCAGTTGTTGGCGCAGGGCGACTCCCAGCTAGTTATCAAGCAAGTTAAGGGTGAATGCCCCTGCAATGACCCACAGCTAGATGCTTATCTGCTTCACGTGCGGATGTTGGAGAAAGAATTCCTCGCCTTGGACCTGCGCCATGTACCGCGCGCTTGCATGGCCGCAGCTGATGATCTCTCAACGAAAGCCTCCATCGGAGCCCCTGCGCACGAAGGAGTCTTCGAGAGGACGTTGCTGCGGTCCACAGCCCGGCCCGCCGAGCTGGGCGAAGGGGGCTGAACCAGTGCCTCGAAGCTAGGCAGTCCCGGTGGCCCTGGATGCCGCCAAAGGATCGTAAGAGTCACTGGGGACTCCGTGCAACCCAGCGCTCAAGATCCAGAAGATCAAGTAGTCCCGATGCATGGACCACGGAGGTCCGGGACTCCTTGAAGGACATCCTTCCTGATGAACGTGCATCCGCTGAACGGGTGGTGCGGATGGCTAAGTGCTACGTGCTGGTATCTTTACTGGAGTGGCGCCACGACATCCTATTGCGGTGCATAACCCAGGAGGAAGGCTGCGATTAGCTCGCAGTAGTCCAAGGAGGCGAGTGCTGGGAACGCTCATCGTCCCGCACGTTGGTCGGTTAAGCCACCCAGCATGGCTCCTACTGACCGAGAGCCACCTGGACGCCGTCAAACCGGTTAGGGATGCAATGCGTGCTAGGTCCACGCCAAGCAGACCCACACAACCGGTGCATACGCGCACCCAGAGCCGTCGGGGGATACCGGCTCCTCCATGTCGAGGGCCAGCCGAACTTCCCAGGGCCGGGTCACGGGAACTACCCTTCCACATGGTATGCGGGGCCAAAGCCATGCTTCCCCCTGATATAGCCATGGGGGTCCCCCCGTGTCCGGCGTACGACGAAGCCACGCATGACCCGCTCTGCGTGAAGACAGGCGCTCCGACGCTACCCAGTAAGTTCACCATGCTTACTTAGGTGTTTATTTAAATTATGCATTAATTTATATGAACACCTCCCCACGCTCTAGACAGTGTGCGTCCAATGTACACTCGGCTCCTCTTTCCAGCTCTCATGCATAGTCGATATTTGCCGTCCTGCCGAAGGCGGTAGTGCTTGGGGTACCTGCCAGAGGCCCGGTGGCCTTTTGGATCTCCCCCTATAAGGGTACTGCACCGCCAGTTGGTCTCCTCTGAGAAAAGACCTACGCTAGAATGGGGGGTCAGGAGCCTTGCTTTGCCCGGTCTTGCACCCAAAGCATGTGCACTCTGTCTCCCGGCGCTACGGTCTGAGTACCAGGGGGCCGGGCGGTTACACCTAGACTGGGGCTGGGGCCAGACCTCCGGGACCAAGTGCACTGGATTACCCAAGCCCCGTATTCCGGCCTAGGACAGTAAGCCAAATGAGACTAAGGGATAGGAAAGGGGGGACCACTGAGCAGTGCCGGACTCCGCCCCCACAGCTAGGCCGAGCTCCGAAGCCAGCCCTCGCCCTCCTTTCAGAGGCGAGCGCAGATGCCAGACCTCACAACCTTCGTTGGCCTGAGCTCCGATGACTTTCGGACTCTGCCTCCACAGCCAGACCGAGCTCCGAGGCCAGCCCTCGCCCTCCTTTCAGAGGCGAGCGCTGATGCCGGATCTCACGCCCTTCGCTGGCCTGAGCTCCGATGACTTCTGGACCTCCGCCCCCACAGCCGGGCCGAGCTCCGATGCCAGGCTTCACCCTCTCCTAAGAGGCTGAACACCGAAGCCATCAAGACCCTGCCAGCACAGGGAGTACTCAAGACAAGAAAGTGCGCGGATCAGAAGAGACGAAGGTCCCACCTCGGGCTCGCTATCTCCCCCGAGATGGGCCCGGGGGCCACTGTCAGTACCCTCGATATGGGGTACCCCCGCGCACAGGGGAAAATGCCTAAGGATCTCGCCCTTCTCCGCAGGGAGAGCTCCGAAGGTGCCACGCGTCCAGCGGGGCCGGACCTCCCTCTCCTCAGATGAGAGCTCCGGGCCCACCACGTGGCATACAGAAGCCGGACCTCCCCCTCTGAGGGAGAGAGGTCCGAAGGTGCCGCGTGTCCGGAGAGGCCGGACCTCCCTCTCCTCAGAGAGGAGCTCCGGGCTCGCCACGTGGCCAACAGAAGCCAAACCTCCCCCTCCGCGGGGAGAGGTCCGAAGGCTCCACGTGTCCTGCGGGGCCGGACCCCCCTCTCTTGTGAGGAGGGCTCCGGGCCCGCCACGTGGCCAGCAGAACGGCGCTGTCTGCCCCCGAGCGATAGGCAGCGGGCGTAAAGACGCCCCATACCTTGCTCGTACAAGGTATTCAAGGCCCGCGCCTTCCCAAGACGCGGAGACGCGGAGCACGCCTCTGTCAGGTGCCGTTGCGCCCAGTCGCATCACAGACTGGCGCGCAGTGTCAGAGCCTGCCAGCCAATAAACGCAGCGACAAGACATCCCATGCCGCCCCCGCCGTCATCATCCACTACGACTAGCATGCGGCATGGGCAGAGCTACAAGACGAAGACTCAGAAGCCTTCGGCAGAGACAACTACCGGCATAACTGCAGATACGGTAGATATCAGTCAATCTCCCCGGGACCACCTGTCGGGTCCCGGCCCCCCTTGTAAGCCACCCGAGTCTTGGACTATAAAAGTCTCGGGTAGGCGACGTTAGCAGGGGTTCGCACTCTAGCCATTCGCACCCTGGGTTCGCACCTCTGCAACTCATACGCTAGCCATTCACGCCCAAGTTGTAACTCACCCCCAAGCTTAGGACTCCGGTTCTGAGCAGCAAGCAATACAGCGAGCTCCATAGCTCGCCGTGGACGTAGGGTTTTACGCTCCGGCGGCCTGAACCACATAAAACTCACTGTGTCAAGCTCTTACTAACTCGTCCATCCGCGCAAGCTCTCCACAAGGGACTAGCCCCACCGAAAAAAGAACCTCCGGGGCTGCCAGTGCAGGCCTGGGGGAAGTGTCGACCGAACACTTCGACACTCATAGTTCTAAAAGATTACACAGGGATCAGATGATAAGCTACCAAATACGACATATAACACACTTATTTTTGCAGGTTCCTTGCAGGTCTTGTAGATATTGCTTTCCCAAAGAAACAGATACATAGGATATCTTAAAATCTCTTTGGTGATTGCGATGCGCACAGACAGAATTTTCAGACAAGGTTGGATCCGTTGAAAAGATGGCGAGATAACCTTTCCAGATTATGCTTACACTTTCCAAACGGACAACAGATGAAGAAGTTATGACCTTTTTCTTCCAAAACCGAAAATATACTCAAAATCAGATCTGATCTGATTATTTCCTCTTTTGGAGATGCAAATTAGGAAGAGAATATCTCTCTAATTTCGTGATTGTGGTGATGATGGTATTTTTTTATGCAGATCAAACTTGAAAGGAACTCGAAACTCTAAAGGACTAAACACTAAGACCAGCAACTTGACACGATTATGCAACCGACTATTCAACAAAGCAAAAAAACTGAAAAGAAAATTACGAAAGGCACAGATCGGTTCGGATATGATGATCTAACCCTAAATTTTTTTGGCTTTTTTTGGACTTTAGGTGTGAAGGAATAAATGTGATCTGGACTACGAAAATCTAGTAAAATCTCACCGAGCAACCTGGAAATCTGATACCACTTGATAGAGACGAAGGTGCCCCGTCTTTCGATGAGATGGTAACTATCGTTTTTGGTGTAGTGGACTTTGACGATCCGACTACGAACATGTGAAGACGTTGCGCCTTAGCAATCGCTAAACCAACTCCAAGAGGTTATTGGTCACGCCGGAGCACGATCAACCTGACCATGAGGGTCTATTTCCTGCAGGCAAATGAAGAACAAGCAAGAAACTGTGATTGCAATCTTGATATTGCGAATTCAAGAAGAAAACTTTATTGATGAAAGTGGGGTTCTGAAACGTCCTGGTCTGGTCGTTGGACACAAACAAGGTACGCGAGTTGCAGCTGTGGCAAACTTTAATCTAAACAAAACCCGCCCTCTCAAGAAGCTCTGGGCCTACTTAAATAGGGGGGGAGAGGGAAATTCGTCCAGCAACAAAGGTAATGCCGTGATCTCCCTTATTCTCTTTCTTTTTCTGAGATAGACTACCTTTTAATAGGGAAAGAAAGAGGGAAACCCATCCAACAGCAAGGCAGGATATGATTTCCTCTATTTCTTTCCTCATTATAGCACATCTATCTTTAAATAGGAAAGAAAAAGGAAAATTTCGTCCAGCAGCAAAGTTGGATGAAATTTCCCTTATTCCTTTCCTTATTTGTCTAAATCTCTCTTTATTACATGGCCACAGCCTCAAGATTTGGTGCACAGTACCCTATTCATCCACTTGACTTTATTCTGGTCCACCAGCTTGTATATTTCGTCCATGTCCTTGTATGTCACCAAGGTGGCTTCAAAGTGGTGAAAACTCCACTAGAAACCCCGTTCTAGTTCTCTTCTCGCACGCCTTCATCTCCCTGCTTGATGATGCTCCCATGTTCATTCCTCTTGTCCATGCTAGGCCTTTATTTGTAAGAAACAAAAATGTATCCAATTTAGGCAGCATCATATTCTCATAAATATTAGAAACATTACCGAGAAACGAAAGTACCTGATAATTTAACTGGCGTGCGCGAGCTCTAGTAATTGGTCTCATATGTGTGGTAGCAAGGGCTATGGGTGTAACTGTGGTAGTGATGTCCTCATCATGACAGCTCTGGACCTCACCCCAGCGGGAAGGTGGCTCTGAGCCAAGAGATAAGTGGCAGCTCCGGACCTCACCTCGGCGGGGAGGTACGGGTCGGAGCCCAGGGCACGTGTCAGCACCGGAGCTGTCGTACCCGGTCTGCAGGGTACCGATAGTGACAGAGTTCAGTTTTCTGTAGTCCACACAAAATCTCCATGTGCCATCTTTTTTTACCAATAGAACAGGTGATGCAAAGGGACTAACACTAGCTATAATAATTCCTGCACTGAGCATGTCAGCAACTCGCTTTTTAATTTCATTTTTCTGCTCAGGAGAATACCAATAGCATTTGCAGTTGATGGGTCCAGTATTGGGAATGAGGAAAATAGCATGATCATACACTCTTGGTATGGGTAGGCATTTTGGTTCTTGAAAGATCTCTTCATACTACCTTATAAGATTTTGAACAAATAGAGGAATAGAAGCAACATTAATTATAGTACTGTCAGAGTGTTGCTCATTAAAGGGTTCTAGCACCACTACAGCCCAAAGTTCATTACCCTTATTGCATTTGATAACCTGTTCTCCTGAAATTTCAGTCATGATGGGTATTGGACTATGTTGCTCTAACCAGGCCATGCCCAGAACTAGATCATAAGCTTTAATATCAGTAATTTTGGCCATGCAAGAGAATGTATGAATGTGGACATACCACTCAAAGTCTAGAGCTCTGGTGGAACAGTGTAAAGTATTTCCAGCAACCTTCACCTGCAAGGTTGTTGTTTCAGTAGTGTGTAACTGCAAACTAGAAACAAGATCGAAGTTCAGAAATGTGTGGGAGCTGCCAGAATCCACCAACACTGTAAGTGTTTTATTCTGAACCAATGCCCTCAATTGCACTGTCCTTGTACTGGGCTTACCCGAAATAGCATTCAAAGATAGGAAGTGAACAGAATCTCCCGCAGCAAACTGAGAATTCTCTATGCAATTTAGAATCTCATCAGATAATATTTCACCTCCATCGGCAGATTCAGATTCTAAAGAATTAAGTTGAGAGGAGGCTGAAACAGAGCACTTGTGAGAAGGATTATACTTATCTCCACATTTATAACAGAGTCCATTCACTCTTCTAAACTCTTTTAGTTATTTAGCTTTCCAGATATCACCAGTATTGAACCCTGGTTTGTATTCTTTGCTTGAAAAGGATGGCCTAGATTTGATACTTTGTTTGCTACCCCACTTTTTGTGTTTATCCAACTGTTTTTCTTGGACTGTCGAAGTGTTCAGTCGACACTTCCCCCGGGCCTGCACTGGGCAGCCCGAGGAGGTTCTTTTTTCGGTGGGGCTAGTCTCTAGCGGAGAGCTTGCGCAGATGGACGAGTTAGTAAGAGCTTGACACGGCGAGTTTTACGTGGTTCAGGCCGCCGGAGCGTAAAACCCTACGTCCACGGCGAGCTATGGAGCTCGCTGTATTTCTTGCTGCTCGGGGCCGGAGGCCTGAGCTTGGGGGTGAGTTACAGCTTGAGAGTGTATGGCTAGCATATGAGTTGCAAAGTGCGAACCCTTGCTATCGACGCCTACCCGAGCCTTTTATAGTCAGGCTCGGGCAGCTTACAAGGGGGGCCGGGACCCGACAGGTGGTCCCGGGAAGATTGTCTATCATCTACCGTATCTGCAGTTATGCCGGTAGGTGCCTCTGGTCGAAGGCTTCTGAGTCTTCATCTTGCCGCCCTGCCCATGCCGCATGCTAGTCCTAGTGGTTGATGATGGCGCAGGTGGCATGGGATGTCTTGTCGTGGTGTTTATTGGCTGGCAGGTTCTGACACCGCGCGCCAGTCTGTGATGCGACTGGGCGCAACGGCACCTGACAGAAGCGTGCTCCGCGTCTCCGCGTCTTGGGAAGACGCGGGCCTTGAATACCTTGTACGGGCAAGGTATGGGGCGTCTTTACGCCCGCTGCCTATCGCTCGGGGCAGGCAACGTCGTTCTGCTGCCACGTGGCGGGCCCGGAGCCCTTCTCAGAGGAGAGAAGGGTCAGTCCCGCGGGGCACGTGGAGCCTCCGGACCTCTCCCCGCAGAGGGAGAGGCTCGGCTTCTGTTGGCCACGTGGCGGGCCCGGAGCTCTCCTCTGAGGAGAGGGAGGTCCGGCCCCGCTGGACACGTGGCGCCTTCGGACCTCTCTCCCGCGGAGGGGGAGGTCCGGCTTCTATATGCCATGTGGCGGGCCCGGAGCTCTCCTCTGAGGAGAGGGAGGTCCAGCCCCGCCGGACGCGTGGCGCCTTCGGAGCTCTCCCTGCGGAGAAGGGCGAGTTCCTTAGGCATTTTACCCTGTGCGCGGGGTACCCCATATCTCAGGTACCGACAGTGGCCCCCAGGCCCATCTCGGGGGAGGTAGCGAGCCCAAGGTGGGACCTCTGTCTCTTTCAACCCGCGCACTTTCTCTAAGTCCCAAATTGACCGCTGCTGGAGCACGAACGGCCACGGGATTGTGGGAGCGTGCGCTCACTTGATGGTTGCTTTTACTGCGGAGGGGGCCTCAGGAGCCCCCGTGTGTCACTGGTTTTTGCGCCGGTGATGAGGGAGGCGATTCCTGCGCTCTGGTCATAGAGCGAGAGAGTTCCGCCAGGGCTGAAGCCTGGTGACGCGGCCGTTGTTGCAACTTCTGGATTCTGGTCGTGTCGGGAGACCCTTGAGACTTGTTTCTTCCTTTCATCGAGTCTGTAGTCCAGCTCATGGAGCCTCGCTTAGTTCGACTCTTTTAGATATCTGTGTCTGTGATGCTTTTTCTCTCCTTCTTGGCTTTGCCTGACTGAGTCCTTAGCTCCGCAAGGTACTCAGAGGCCATCTCCAATCTCGGAGTTCCGCATAGACACCTTCCCCGGGTCCTAACCGTGTTAGGGGCCCCCGGGGGTCTCCGGATCTCGCCCCATGGGGAGCCCCAAGTCTGCCCGCCACGTGGCGGGTCCGGAGCTCCTCCTCAAGAGGCTGGAGCTCCGGCCATGCTGGACTCGTAGGGCTCTCGGAGCCCTCCCACCGGGGGGGGAGGTCCAGTTTCCACCCGCCACATGGCGAGCCCGGAGCCCTCCTCAAGGGAGGTGAGAGTTCCGAGCCTGCTGGACACGTGGGGCCCTCAGGTCCCGCCCCTGCTGGAGGGGCAGGTCCCGGTCCTTCCAGTCCTAGGTCGGAGTAGTTGGTAGCTCCTTTCCCCTTGCTCCATGCAGTCCTTGTTGCCGCAACCTGGAGGTCCTGCACATAGGTAGAGGAAACGTAATTTTCCTTGGGGGCTCCCCCTCCCTTATCTCATAGTCTTATTTGACTTATAGCCCCTAACCATATGCTTGGTGCTTGGGGACTTGTAGAGAGGGGGAGCTGAGCACATGGCAACCATGCACTGCAAGGGTGATTAAAAAACTCAATTCACAATTTAAATGAATACAAGGAAAGAGCAAAGTAGAGCAGATTTCTTTTCGTACAACTTTCCACAGGAGGAAGGCAGGCTAAACATGGAGGCCACGACCCACCCCATTAAGAGGGGAAGCAAGACTCTACGCGCTTGGAGTCGGAACCAGGCAAAGCTGAACGTAGTCCTGGACCGTCCCCTGGGGTTTAGCTACTCCGAGCGCTGCTCCTGGACTCTACGGGGTCCATTACGAAAAGAAAGTACTGACCTATCTTTGCTCTTAGGGGTAGAACTTACGGAGGTGTTCTATGTTCCAAGGGTTCGGGAGCAGGTCCCCATCCTCGGTGGAAAGCCGCACGCACCCGGGGCGGCATACTTTCATGACTCGGAAGGGGCCTTCCCAACTAGGGGAGAGTTTGTGGGCCCCTTCACGAGAAAGTATGTGCCGCAACACCAGGTCACCTTCCTGCAGCTCCCGGGCACGCACAGACCTCTGGTGGTAGCGCCGAAGCGCTTGTCTGTACCGCGCGTTACGGAGTGCCGCATGTAATCGGACCTCGTCGACGAGGTCGATTTCTCCACGCCGGAGGTTGTCCTGCGCGGCTTCGTCATAAGCCCGGACACGGTGAGACTTCATGGTGGTTTCTGGGGGAAGTACAGCTTCAGCCCCATACACCATGAAGAAGGGTGTCTCCCCGGTGGCCCAGCTCTGGGATGTCCGGTTAGCCCATAGTGTGCTCGGAAGCTCATCTACCCAATTGGCACCATGTTTCTTCAGGCTGGCGAAGGTGCGAGTCTTAAGGCCCCGGAGAATCTCCGCGTTGGCCCTCTCAACTTGCCCATTGCTCCTCGGGTGGGCGACAGAGGCATAGCATACCTGAATACCAAGGCCCTCGCAGTAGTCTTGGAATGCTGCGCTGGTGAACTGGGTCCCGTTGTCGGTGATGATCCTGTTTGGGACCCCGAACCGGCAGACAATAGACTTGATGAACTTTACTGCGGATTGTTTGTTGATGGTGACAACTGGTGTAGCTTTCGGCCACTTGGTGAACTTGTCGATGGCGACATAGAGGTACCGGAATCCCCCGACGGTTCTGGGAAATGGTCCCAGGATGTCCAGCCCCCATACGGCAAACGGCCACGAGGGCGGGATCATCTGTACCGCCTGAGCCGGTGTATGGATCTGCTTGGTGTGGAACTGGCACGCCTTGCAGCTCTCGACCAGCTTGACGGCATCCTGGAGTGCTGTCGGCCAGTAGAAGCCATGCCGGAAGGCTTTACCGACAAGCGTGCGTGAGGAAGAATGACTTCCACATTTGCCTCCATGGATCTCAGCGAGCAAGTCGCAGCCTTCCCCCTGGGTTATGCACCGCAATAGGATGTGGTTGGCGCCACGCCGGTAGAGATCCCCCTCTACCAGCACGTACCTCTTAGCCATACGCGCAATCCGTTCAGCGGTTGCATGTTCATCAGGGAGGATATTGTCCTTCAAGTAGTCCCGGATCTCCGTGATCCATGCATCGGGTCTGACTTGAGCTTCTGGATCTTGAGCGCTGGGTTGCACGGAGTCCCCAGTGACGCTTACGATCCTTGGCGGCATCCATGGCTGTAGGGCCGCCGGGACCGCCAGCTTCGAGGTGCTGGTCAAGCCCCCTTCGCCCGGCTCGGCGGGCCGGGCTGTAGGCCGCAGCAACGTCCTCTCGAAAACTCCTTCGGGCGCGGGGGCTCCGGTGGAAGCCTTCGTTGAAAGGTTGTCAGCTGCGGCATTACCAGCGCGCGGTACGTGATGCAGGTCCAAGGCGAGGAATTCTTTCTCCAACATCTGTACGTGAAGCAGATACGCAGCTAGCTGCGGGTCATTGCAGGAGCATTCGCCCTTGACTTGCTTGATGACCAGTTGGGAGTCGCCCTGTGCCAACAACTGGCGAGCGCCTAAAGACAGGGCTGTCTGCAGGCCAAAGATGAGTGCTTCATACTCCGCCATGTTGTTGGTTGCCTTGAAATTTAGACGCACCATATACCCAAACTGTTCCCCCGATGGCATGAGGAGCAGTACGCCGGCACCGGCTCCCTGCTTTCGCGAGGAGCCGTCGAAAAAAAGTGTCCAGTGAGGTTCGGTGAAGACCGGAGCTTGGGGCTCTGGCTCACCGCCTTCATGGCCCCCTGGGTCGGTCTTCGTTGGTGTCCACTCCGCCACAAAGTCAGCCAGTGCTTGGCTCTTGACTGCATGGCGTGGGAGGAAGTCCAGCTCAAACTCCGCCAGCTCCGCCGCCCATTTAGCAACGTTGCCAGTCGCATGGGGGGCTGTGAAGAATTGTCTTCAGCGGATACGAGGTGACTACCGAGACCCGGTGGGCCTGGAAGTAATGGCGGAGCTTCCTGGAGGCCACGAGCACCGCATACAGCAGCTTGTGGACTTCTAGGTACCTTGTCTTGGCATCATGAAGTACTTCGCTGATGTAGTAGACAGGCCTCTGTATGGTTCGAACCCTCTCTCTTAGGCTTGGGAGCTCCTCGTCCATTGGCCCCGGCCCGCTGGAGGTGGGTGGACCCACGGGGGCCTCCGAGAACTGGGACCCGGAGGCCCTTAAGCTTTCTTGATCATCTGGGAGCTCCGGGGGGGTCTTGAGGGACCTCCGGGAGATCCCAATTGGACCGTGGAGATTTATCTTGGGGGCCCGGGAGGCCGTCCTGGGCCTCCGGGAGGTCGACTTGGACCTCCAGGGGGTCCGGGAGACCGTCTTGGCCCTGCGGGGCCCCCTGGTGTCTGTCTTCTGCTACCGGAGCAGGTTGCGAGGGTGAGGGGTCTGGCCGCTCCACGACAAGGACCATACTCACCACTTCTGTTGTCGCCGCAATGTAGAGCAGCAAGTGCTCCCCGGGCTCAGGGGCTACCATGATAGGTAGGGTCATCAGGAGTCGCTTCAACTCCTGGAAAGCCTCTTCTGCTTCGTCAGTCCAAGCAAAGGGGCCTGACTTGCGCAGGAGCTTAAAGAAAGGGAGTGCCCGCTCTGCTAGCCTTGGTATAAACTGACTCAGCGCGGCTAGACATCCCGTGAGTCTCTGAACATCCTTGACGTGGACAGGGGGCCACATCAAGTCGATGGCCTTGATCTTCTCTGGGTTGGCCTCAATCCCTCGGTGCAAGACCAGGAACCCTAAGAGCTTCCCAGAGGACACGCCAAACACACATTTATCTGGGTTCAGCTTGGTGCGCGTAGAGCGCAACTTGTCAAAGACTAAAGCTAGGTTATCTAGTAGGGATGAACCCTGCTTGACCTTGACAACTATGTCATCGACATACACCTCAATTAGGTCTCTTATTAACTCCCCAAAGGTTTTGTGCATCGCCCGCACAAAGGTGGGGAGTGCATTCTTTAGGCCGTAAGGCATAGACACATAGCAATAAAGGCCGTCTACTGTGATGAAGGAGGTGTGCTCCTCGTCCTCCCTAGACATGGGGATCTGATGGAAACCCGAGTAGGCGTCTAGGAAGCACAGCATATCACAGCCTGACGTTGAGTCTACTATTTGATCTATTCTAGGGAGAGGGAATGGATCTTTGGGACATGCCTTATTGAGACTGGTGTAGTCGATGCACATCCGGAGCTTCCCGCCGGCCTTCGGGACAACGACGGGGTTCGCCAACCATCGGGGGTGGTGGACCTCCCGTATGAAGCCAGCGTCTAACAGCTTCTTGACTTCTTCACGGATGAAGTTTTGCCGCTCGATGGACTGCTTGCGGGGCTTCTGTTGAACCGGCCGGGCGTCGGGGAAGACTTTCAAGTGGTGCTCGATCACCTCCCTGGGGATCCCCGGCATCTGTGACGGCTGCCATGCAAACACGTCGACGTTGTGCCGGAGGAAGGTGACGAGCGCGCCTTCCTATTTTCTATCCAGGCCCCCGGCTACCCGGGTGGTCTGGGTAGCTTCGGCGCCGACTTGGACGACCTTTAAGGGGACGCCGCCCTCGTCGAGAGGTTGCACCCGGGGTGCTGTGGTGGAAGCACGGTGACGTGCGCTTGGGCGGAGCTGTTCCGGCTCCGTATTGCCGGGGGCTGATGCCCCAGCTGTTGCGAGCGCTTGGAGCTTCTCCAGGGCCGACACTGCAGCAGTGCGGTCCCCACGAATCCTGAGAACGCCCGACGGTGTTGGCATCTTCAGGACGAGGTAACCATAGTGGGCTACAGCCATGAACCGGTACAGGGCTGGCCTGCCGATTATAGCGTTGGAGGGGAGGTCTATCTCCGCTACGTCGAACAGAATGTACTCTGTTCGATAGCTGTCCGGAGCCCCGAAGGTCACCGGGAGACTAATGTTGCCGTAGGGGATAACCTGTCCCGGCCCTACCCATGAGAACGGGCTCGACGGGGTGAGCTTGGCCATCGGGACCTGCAGCTTCTGGAAAGCTGCAAGGCTGATGAGGTTCAGCCCAGCTCCTCCATCAACCAAAACGTGGTACATTCTCACGTTGGCGATGGTAGGGGCCACCAGGAGCGGTAGTTGGCCGGCCCCAGCCATGTTCCTGTGGCAGTCGGTGGCGTCAAAGCTGATGGGGGTCCCCATCCACTTAAGGTGCGGTGCAGCACTTGGGAGTGGCACCACCGGCGCTACCGCTCGGCGCAGAGTCTTGACTGCGCTTCGGGACGAGGGGTCGGCGGACCCGCCGTATATGACGTAGACCTTCTTCCGACGCTCATCGTCACTGGAGCCGGAGTCCTCATGATTGCGTGCCGCCTTCACGACACGCTGAGACTCCTGGATCTCCTCTGGGTGGTCGATGTTGTCTGGAACATCCACCCCCTGCTCGTCTTCCTTTGGACGGAAGGGCAGGGCATCAGCCCGCTGCCACTTCCCCTTGCGGAAGCGCTCTGCGAGCCTTCGGATCTCCCGGCACTCGGCAGTAGTGTGGCGACAGCTGCCGTGCACGGGGCACATGTTTTCCTGGCTATCTTTCGGGATCGGTGACTTTCGCTGCCTCTTGTCAGGGCGCGGCCCCCGAGCCCCAATGAGCGTCGCTGCAGTGACGACTGGGGTCGCGGCCGGCGGTCTTATCTTGCTTCTGCTTCGGCTCTTGGTCTTCCTGCTGCCTCCATAGGGAGTAGGACCAGATCCGGGCAGCCCTCCTGACTCGGAGGATGGCTGTGAGTGCCAGTTCCGTCCTTCGGCTGCTCTGGCGCACTTGTCCGCCAAGCTGAAGAGCTCTGAGGCATCGCGGACCTCCCTGGTCGCGAGTTTCTCAAGCTCTTCTTGTCTCGGACGCCTTGCCGGAATGCCACCACCACAAAAGCATTTTGAATGTGTGGGATGGTGTTCCGCACCTGGGAGAACCGCTGGATGAAAGAGCGCAGCGACTCCCCAGGTTGTTGTTGGATGGCGTGGAGGTCGAGCTCCGTGCAGGCCGGGTGTAGGAACTGCTGAAGTTGGCTATGAACTGTCGGCAAAGCTCTCCCCAGGAAGTTACGGAACCCTGGGGGAGGTTCATGAGCCAAGACCGAGCTGGGCCAGTCAAGGCGACAGGGAAGTAATTGGCCATGACGGCTTCATTCCCTCCTGCGGCAAGTACGGCGGTGGAGTAGATCTGGAGGAACTCCGCCAGGTTGATGCTGCCGTCGTACTTCTCGGGCAGGTGCGGCCGAAACTTGCGCGGCCACTTTGCGAAGCGAAGGTGGGGCGCGAGGGCCGCACACCCTGCTTCTGTCGCCGCAGGTTCTGGTGCCGCGAACGCTTGGTTCGCACTGAGCACCGCGTGCCCCGGCATGGGCAAGGCTGCACCATAGGCCGGGGGCGCCATATGCAGGACATATGACTGTGGCATATTCTGCACGGCACAGGCCTGGGGCAGAGATCGCGTGGCGAAGGTCTGCTCTTCAGGCTGGGTCGAGGCCGACGTCATGCTGTCGTCAGCCTCTTGGTGGCGACGCCTTTCTCGGCGCCGCTCGAGGTATACCCGGGCATCTTGACCCAGGTGACACCGGTCCAGCTCTGTCCTCAGATCTGTTGATTGGGGGCTGGTAGAGCTGGAGTCTGCCGCCTGCTCGTCATCCAATGGTGCGCGCATCAGCGACACGTCCGGTTGGCCAGAGCGTCGTCCCCGCCGAGGTCGATGGTTCGCGGCGGCGACGACGAGTCAGTCTACCTCGCGGATCCACTGCCGGGTCGCTGCCTGAGGCGCGTCCCCAGCGGGCGGATTGTACAGTAGCGCCCTCGCCGCAGCTAACGCACCCCCACTGGGCACGCTCAGCGCTACTGAAGACTTGAAGCTGGTTGGAGCCTGCATTGCCGGGGTCGGCGCTGCCAGAGCCGGTTGCTGGCTCTCAGCTCGTACCGACACACTCCGTCCTGAGTGTGTCGACATGTACTCCCCCCTGGTCGTGGTCTGCCACAGAGGCGAGGGGGGGGGGAGTTCGCCGCTGAAGGAAGCTTGGTCATCTTCGTCGGCGGAAACTCGTCGCGCTAGGAGAAAAGCCCCCTACCTGGTGCGCCAAATGTCGAAGTGTTCAGTCGACACTTCCCCCGGGACTGCACTGGGCAGCCCGCGGAGGTTCTTTTTTCGGTGGGGCTAGTCTCTAGCGGAGAGCTTGCGCAGATGGACGAGTTAGTAAGAGCTTGACACGGCGAGTTTTACGTGGTTCAGGCCGCCGGAGCGTAAAACCCTACGTCCACGGCGAGCTATGGAGCTCGCTGTATTTCTTGCTGTTCGGGGCCGGAGGCCTGAGCTTGGGGGTGAGTTACAGCTTGAGAGTGTATGGCTAGCGTATGAGTTGCAAAGTGCGAACCCTTGCTATCGACGCCTACCCGAGCCTTTTATAGTCCAAGGCTCGGGCAGCTTACAAGGGGGGCCGGGACCCGACAGGTGGTCCCAGGAAGATTGTCTATCATCTACCGTATCTGCAGTTATGCCGGTAGGTGCCTCTGGTCGAAGGCTTCTGAGTCTTCATCTTGCCGCCCTGCCCATGCCGCATGCTAGTCGTAGTGGTTGTTGACGGCGCAGGCGGCATGGGATGTCTTGTCGT
The DNA here is from genome assembly GCA_030760725.1 of Neostapfia colusana. Classification (NCBI taxonomy): domain Eukaryota; kingdom Viridiplantae; phylum Streptophyta; class Magnoliopsida; order Poales; family Poaceae; genus Neostapfia; species Neostapfia colusana. The sequence goes on from JASWHV010000011.1 coordinate 81,426,124, forward strand.
GGTGTTTATTGGCTGGCAGGTTCTGACACCGCGCGCCAGTCTGTGATGCGACTGGGCGCAACGGCACCTGACAGAAGTGTGCTCCGCGTCTCCGCGTCTTGGGAAAACGCGGGCCTTGAATACCTGTACGGGCAAGGTATGGGGCGTCTTTACGCCCGCTGCCTATCGCTCGGGGCAGGCAGCGTCGTTCTGCTGCCACGTGGCGGGCCCGGAGCCCTTCTCAGAGGAGAGAAGGGTCAGTCCCGCGGGGCACGTGGAGCCTCCGGACCTCTCCCCGCGGAGGGAGAGGCTCGTCTTCTGTTGGCCACGTGGCGGGCCCGGAGCTCTCCTCTGAGGAGAGGGAGGTCCGGCCCCGCTGGACACGCGGCGCCTTCGGACCTCTCTCCCGCGGAGGGGGAGGTCCGGCTTCTGTATGCCACGTGGCGGGCCCGGAGCTCTCCTCTGAGGAGAGGGAGGTCCGGCCCCGCCCGACGCGTGGCGCCTTCGGAGCTCTCCCTGCGGAGAAGGGTGAGTTCCTTAGGCATTTTACCCTGTGCGCGGGGGTACCCCATATCTCAGGTACCGACAGACACATTTTTAGGTAAATGCATTTCTACTACAGCACGGAGTTCCTCCTTGAGACCAATTAAAAACTGTGAAACTAGCATTGTCCCACTCAGAGTAGGGTCATATAATCTTATGTGATAAACCTGTTGGTCACAAGCCTTTCTGTATTCATCCACATAACCAATTTGTCTTAAATTCAATAATTCCAGTTTTAATTCGGTGCACAATAACATTAAACTCCCTTGTGACAGCACTAACAAAGTTTGGCCAAACATGATAATCAGCAAATTGCTTATAAGATTGAAACCAATGAGCTGCCCTGTCTATCATGTGCAGTGAAGCAGCAATCACGCAAAATGTAACATGGATTTGATATAGCACAAAGTAAGCTGCACATTTATCTAACCAAATTTTCACATCATTTCCATCAAACACTGGAAAATCAATTTTGGGCATCCACTGTTTTTTCCATCTGTTTTTCCCTCAATATCCATGTGAACAGTACCAGAAGACTGAAAATTAATGGGCTGTATGTTATGAGGTACCTTCAGACCCTGTAGAGCAGGAGAATTTTGGGACAGGGGTGGTAACAGTGGCGTTGATGAAGATTGACTTGCGATAGACATGATCGGTGAAGTCGCTGGAGAAGCACCGATAATACCTTCATCAGCTGCAGGGTGATGGCTCCCCAACGATGACCTTAACTTCATGGAAACCTGAACCTGTTCTTGCTGCATCAAACTAATAGAAGACATGGCTAGATCAACCTTGGTGCTGACAGCATTCAGATCAGTAGAGAACGTGGTTACTTTAGTTTCCAAGGATTCCAACTTGTCACTGAGTTTAGAGATTGAATCATGTAAGTTCTTCTGGGACTCCGACATTTTAACAGCAAGAAAACGGGCCTGAGGTCCCGGTTTGTAGGACACCGTGATGATTCGTCCAACAAATACAGAACAAGAAGAAATGATCGAAACTAGTGTTTGATACCAGTGTGATGATCACGCTAGTACAGGCAACGTGTTTCAACAACAGGCATCACCATCCAAAGAACTCATAACAAAAACAGAGCCAAATCACTGAAGAAATAGAAGATATCCAACTGCACAACTGAAAGTGCATCTAGGTTAATTGCCTGTGGGTTATGATGATTAATGACAACACTTAAGGGACTAATGAGCATTGCAAGTGTAAGTACAGGTGATTAAGAAATCTACGAAGATAGATACACTCAAAAAGGAAAAGAAGAGAAAAAGGCAAATGCACAAGAAGAATAGAATTTAGGGTTTTTAATTCTTTTGTGTTGAGTTTAGCCTTTGAGTATGAGTGTGATCATAGAGTAAAGTGTTTAGAATCATCTAAGAGCTCGTAGTCCGAGTTTAGGTTGAGTGGAGTGAAGAATTAGGATAACCCTGGGAATAGGGCCGGACTTGTCCAGGCTGGAGGGCAGTCCGGTACATTAGACTGATCCGATTAGAACGGAATAAGAGGTTTTGTGTGAGTCCGGACTTGTCCAGAGCGGAAGGCTGGACTAGTCCGAAGAGTCGGACTGATCCGATGTAGGACGGAACAATAGTTTTTGTGTGAGTTCGGACTTGTCCAGGGTGAAAGGCCGGAGTAGTCCGAAGATTTGGACTGATCCGATGTAGGACGAAACAAGAGTTTCTGTGTGAGTTCGGACTTGTCCATCTGAGGACGGACTAGTCCGTGGAGAGAGTGTCTGAGCTCTTCAGGAGCTAAGTCCTGAAGGACCGGACTAGTCCGCTCTTTGAGGCTGGACTAGTCCGCAGGTTCAGACTAGTCCATTTCCAACCGGAATAGGAGGTTCTGTGTGAGATCGGACTAGTCCTCTGTGAGTCGGACTAGTCCGTTCGGGACATGAAAATGGCTGAAGGGACCAAGTCTTGGATGGACGGACTTGTCCACCCTTGGAGGCCGGACTAGTCCGGTGGACCAGACTTGTCCGTTCTCAACCGGAGCAATGGTTTTTGTGTGAGATCAGACTAGTCCGCTGTGGACCGGACTAGTCCGTGGGATGTGACCGTTTAGTTTGTAGAATCTGACCGTTTAGTTGGTAGAATCTGACAGTTTAGTAGGTGAAGAGTGATGTCATCGGTCCCCGCAGGCTGGACTAGTCCGGGGTCAAAGGGCGGACTAGTCCGGACTTTTGCAATTGGCAACGACTAGTTCGCAGGACCTCTATAAAAGGGGGTTGTCCTGGCCTCAAAGAAAGAGACAAGCACCCTAATGCCGAAATAGCCTTCCTAGAGCTTTTCTAGTCTCCTCTCTTCAAATTCTTGGAGCCCTACGTGTGATTCTTGAGGGTTTGTGAGTTTTGGAAAGAGAAGAAGAAGGGGAGTGCGCACCATAGAGCTCTTAGTTGATTCTCTAGCACTGAGTGGGAAGTGTGCTGTTGAGGGCATTGGTTTGTAAGTGATTTGAGGTGAGTTCTCGTGGGAGCCACAAGTTGTGAGTTGACCCACGATATATTGTAAAGCATTTGTGATATAGTGGAAGAACAAGCTGAACTTGGTGGTGGCTTGGTGAAGAAAAGGTAGAGAGCAACCTGGTCCTTGGTGGACTCCTCAACGTGGACGTAGGCTTTTTTATGGAGCTGAACCACAGGATAAATATTGTGTCCTTGTCTTGTTGAGCTAAAATTCTCTGTGACCGGACTAGTCCACCCCTAGGACCAGACTAGTCCGCACTCTGTGAACTAATTATTTTTATTAAGCCATATTTTAGATTTTCCGCCTATTCACCCCCTCTAGGCAACTTTCAACAAAACAAGAACATATCCAGGCAACTTTTCTCTCTTTTCACTCCAATTTAACCACTGTTTAACTTAGCATCACAGATTTACTGCAAGAGATTAAGAAGAGAGGGATGAAGAAATAGAGAGCGAAAGGGGATAACAGAATCTGACAACTCTCTAACTGACTTCACCGCTTGCTTACGTCTTCATCTTATAGCCGCTCACCAGCTGGGCCTTGGGCCGCGCTAATAAATTTGCCTCACCGTAGCCCAAGTCTCCAGAATCCTTCCCACCAACTGAGTCGTGGCAGTAGGGCATCTCCTGTGGCATATCCGGCAACAGCTGGGTACCGGGTATGACATTCCGACACCGCGTTCCCTCCCTCCTCCCGCTGACCTACCTTCCTTGCTGCTGCAATTGGGCTGCGCCATCACTCTGTTTTTGAACGCGCCGTCCAAGTGAGGATTTCCTGCCCCCTCGTACACCCTAGATGGATAGCTAGACTCTTCCCTTACAAATCGTGATACCTGGCCGTGCTAAGTTCTATAAGCATGCGAGTGAACATCGGAGAAAGTTCAATACATCTAAAATTTATCCCAAGAATACCCGCAGAATAGAGATTGCAGTTACCTCCTACTCACTCCGTATTGACTTTTAAATTACGTTTGACCATTCTCTTATTCAAATTTTTTAGTAAATATCACATATTTTGTTATAATTTATTTTATCATTAAAAATATTCTAAACACAACTTATAATTTTGCATATTTGAACTAAAAATAAGTAATAAAATTGTTCTAAAAATCAAAAGTGTCGAAGTGTGTGGTCGACACTTCCCCCGGATCTGCACTGGGCAGCCCGCGGAGGTTCTTTTTTGGAGGGGCTAGTCACTTGCGGAGAGCTTGAGCGTAGGGACGAGTTAAGGAGGAGCTTGACACGGCAAGTTTTATGTGGTTCGGGCCGCCGGAGCGTAAAACCCTACGTCCACGGCGATCTGGGGTGCTCGCTGTATTGCTTGTTCCTCAGAACCGGAGTCCTGAGGGTGTGAATGGCTAGAGTGCAAACCCTTGCTAACGATGCCTACCCGAGCCTTTTATAGTCCAAGGCTCGCGTGGCTTACAAGGGGGGCCCGGGACCCGACAGGTGGTCCCGGGGAGATTGCCTGCCGACTATCGTATCCGTAGTTACGTCGGTAGTTGTCTCTAGCGAAGGCTTCTGAGTCTTCGTCTTGCTGCCCTGCCCATGCCGCCTGCTAGTCGTAGTGGTTGATGACGGCGGAGGCGGCAGGGGATGTCTTGTCGCTGTGTTTATTGGCTGGCAGGTTCTGACACAGCGCGCCAGTCTGTGATGCGACTGGGCGCAACGGCACCTGACAGAGGCGTGCTCCGCGTCTCTGCATCTTGGGAAGGCGCGGGCCTTGAATACCTTGTACGGGCAAGGTATGGGGCGTCTTTACGCCCGCTGCCTACCGCTCGGGGGCAGGCAGCGCTCTTCTGCTGGACACGTGGCGGGCCCGGAGCCCTCCTCAGAGAAGAGGGAGGTCCGGCCCCGTAGGACACGTGGAGCCTTCGGACCTCTCCCCGCGGAGGGGGAGGTCCGGCTTCTGACGGCCACGTGGCGGGCCCGGAGCTCTCCTCTGAGGAGAGGGAGGTCCGGCCCCGCTGGACACGTGGCACTTTCGGACCTCTCTCCCGCGGAGGGCGAGGTCCGGCTTCTGCAGGCCACGTGGCGAGCTCGGAGCTCTCCTCTGATGAGAGGGAGGTCCGGCCCTGCCGGACGCGTGGCGCCTTCGGAGCTCTCCCTGCGGAGAAGGGCGAGATCCTTAGGCATTTTCCCCTATGCGCGGGGGTACCCCGTATCGCGGGTACCGACAGTGGCCCCCGGGCCCATCTCGGGGGAGATAGCGAGCCCGAGGTGGGACCTCCGTCTCTTCTGTTTCGCGCACTTTCTCTAAGTCCCGCATTGACCGCTGCCAGAGCATGAACAGTCGCGGGATCGTGGGAGCGTGCGCCCACTTGATGGTTGCCTTTACTGCGGCGGTTCCCAAGACTGCCACTTCTGCACGTTGCGGCGCTTTCTTCGGGAACCGCCAGAGCGCCTTGCCGGCTCGTCTTCTTGGGAGCCTGACTCCTTGACTCACCGCTTCAGCTGGGCAGCTTGGGTCCACTTGTCATCGGCGCTCGGTCTTGGAGCCGAAGCGGTTGCCGATGCGGCGTATTCGAAGAGTTTCAAATCGCTTGGAATTGCACCTGGGAAGTTTTAGGAGGGGATCTTCTCATTCTCACCCCTAGTCGGCATTTGCTGCCCTACCAGAGGCGGTTGCGTTGGAGGTACCTGCCGATGGTCAAAGGGGCCCCGAGCCCCCGGCACTTCGCGCACTATAGTCCCCAAGCACCGTGCATGTGGTTAGGGACCGTAAGCCAAATAAGACTATGAGATAAAGGAGGGGGAGCCCCCAAGGAGAATTATGTTTCACTTACTTGTGTGCAGGACCTCTCGGCCTCAAATCCCTACAGGAGTATGGTAGGCGTACCCAACCAATGGGACGCCTCTACCAGGGGGCCACTACGGGATCACACAAGACCGGAACTCCAAGGTAAGACCAAAGGACCCACGTGTCCAGCGGGACCGGACCTCCCTATCCTCTGGGGGGAGCTCCGGGCCCACCACGTGGCCAACAGAAGCCGGACCTCCCCCCCCCCCTCTCTGAGGGGAGAGGTCCGAAGGCCTCACGTGTCCCGCGGGGCCAGACCTTCCTCTCCTTAGAGAAGAGCTCCGGGCCTGCCACGTGGCCGGCAGATCCGGGCCTCCCCATCCTCATGAGGCGGGCCCCGGAGACCTCCGGGGCCCTTAATACAGTAAGGACCCGAGGAAGGTGCCGGAGCAGAGCGTCGAGATTGGTGAAGGCCTTTGAGCACCTTGCGGAGCTAAGGGCTCGGCCAGGCAAAACCAAGAAGAAGACAGAAAACATCGCAGGCACAAAGGGTCATAAGAGTCTATGTATTCATGGATCTATGAGTTGGACTACAGACTTGATGAAAAAGAAATAAACAAGCCCTAGGGTTCCCCTGGCACGTCCAGAGCCTAGAAGTTGCAAGAGCGGCTACGTCACCGGCCTCAGCCCTGGCGGCGTTCTCCCGCTCCATGACCCGAGCGCAGGAATCACCTCGGCCATCACCAGCGCAAGGGCCGCTATCATCAAGGGCGCTCCTGAAGCCCCCTCTGCCGCTTCAGCAGTCCCCTTGAAGACTCCTCCGACCCGAGCGCGGGGACCACCTTGGCCATCACCAGCGCAAGGGCCACTGTTATCAAGGGTGCTCCTGAAGCCCCCTCCGCTGCTTCAGCGGTTTCCTTGGAGACTCTGCAGCCTGGAGTCCTCCTTGGTGCTTCAGCAGTTTCCTTGGAGACTCCTCCGCCTGAAGCCGCCTCAGCGTGTCAGCAGTTTCTTTGAAGACTCCACCATCTGAGGAGAAGGGACGCAACGCCAGGGAACTTTCAGCCTGTCGTTGCTCAAGAAGAGTCCCGTCGGGAGGATAAACCTAAAGTCCCTTGGAGGCGCCACCTCCAGAGGCAAGGCATGCAGGCTCCCTGGGTCCCAGACTTGGTGCAGACGCAGTCGCCGGAGGAAATCGAGAGCGATCCCCCTCTAAAGGCGGGTTAGAAGCCATGACGAGGGAGGACTCAAAGACAAGAAGACAAAGGCGCGAAAGTCTAAGAAAAAGCGCTGGGAAGTGCAAAGGGAAGACGCAATGTGGGTAAGATCTCCTCTTAAAACTTCCCAGGTGCAATTCCAAGCGATTCGAAACTCTTCGAATACGCCGCATCGGCAACCGCTTCGGCTCCAAGACCGAGCGCCGATGACAGGTGGACCCAAGACACCCAGCTGAAGCGGTGGGTTAAGGAGTCAGTATCCCAAGAAGACGAGCCGACAAGTCACTCCGGCGGTTCCCAAAGAAAGTGCCGCAACGTGCGGAAGTGGCAGTCTTGGGAACTGCCGCAGTAAAGGAAACCATCAAGTGGGCGCACGCTCCCATGACCCCGCGACTGTTCGTGCTCCGGCAGTGGTCAATGCGGGACTTAGAGAAAGTGCGCAGAACGGAAGAGACGGAGGTCCCACCTCGGGCTCGCTATCTCCCCCGAGATGGGCCCGGGGGCCACTGTCAGTACCCGCGATATGGGGTACCCCCGCGCACAGGGGAAAATGCCTAAGGATCTCGCCCTTCTCCGCAGGGAGAGCTCCGAAGGCGCCACGCGTCCGGCGGGGCCGGACCTCCCTCTCCTTAGAGGAAAGCTCCGGGCTCGCCACGTGGCCTGCAGAAGCTGGACCTCCCGCTCCGCGGGAGAGAGGTCCGAAGGCGCCACGTGTCCAGCGGGGCCGGGCCTCCCTCTCCTCAGAGGAGAGCTCAGGGGCCGCCACGTGGCCGTTAGAAGCCGGACCTCCCCCTCCGCGGGGAGAGGTCCGAAGGGTCCATGTGTCCTGCGGGGCCGGACCTCCCTCTTCTCTGAGGAGGGCTCCGGGCCCGCCACGTGTCCAGCAGAAGAGCGCTGCCTGCCCCGAGCGGTAGGCAGCGGGCGTAAAGACGCCCCATACCTTGCCCGTACAAGGTATTCAAGGCCCGCGCCTTCCCAAGACGCGGAGACGCAGAGCACGCCTCTGTCAGGTGCCGTTGCGCCCAGTCGCATCACAGACAAGCGCGCGGTGTCAGAACCTGCCAGCCAATAAACACAACGACACGACATCCCCTGCCGCCTCCGCCGTCATCGACCACTGCGGCTAGCATGCGGCATGGGCAGGGCGGCAAGACGAAGACTCAAAAGCCTTCGCTAGAGATAACTACCAACATAACTGCGGATACGATAGTCGGCAAGAAATGTCCCCGGAACCACCTGTCGGGTCCCGGGCCCCCGTTGTAAGCCACACGAGCCTTGGACTATAAAAGGCTCGGGTAGGCGACGTTAGAAAGGGTTCACACTCCCGCAACTCATACGCTAGGCATAACACATCCTCAAGCTCAGGACTCCGGTTCTGAGCAGCAAGCAATACAGCGAGCTCCTCAGCTCGCCGTGGACGTAGGGTTTTATGCTCCGACGGCCTGAACCACGTAAAACTCGCCGTGTCAAGCTCCTCCTTAACTCGTACCTACGCTCAAGCTCTCCGCAAGTGACTAGCCCGTCCGAAAAAGAACCTCCGCGGGCTGCCCAGTGCAGGCCCGGGGGAAGTGTCGACCACACACTTCGACATTTGGCGCGCCAGGTAGGGGGCTTTTCCCTTGCGCGACGAGTTTCCGCCGACGAAGATGACCAAGCTTCCTTCAGCGGCAAACTCTCCTCCCCTGCGTTCACGGCGAACCGTGACCAGCGGGGAATACGTGTCGACGCACTCAGGACGGAGTGTGTCGGCGCAAGCTGGTAGCCAGCAGCCGACTCCGGCAACGCCGACTCCGGCAATGCAGGCTCCAACCAGCGTGAGATCTTCTGCAGCTCTAAGCGTACCCCACAGGGGTGCGCTAGCTGCAGCAAGAGCACTACTGCACAATCCGCCTGCTGGGGACGTGCCTCAGGCAGCGACCCAGCAGTGGATTCGTGAGGTAGACCGTCTCGTCGTCGCCGCCGCGAACCCTCGACTTCGGCGGGGACGACGCTCCAGCCAACCGGCTGTGTCGCTGACGCGCACGCCAACGGTTGACGAGCATACGGCGGATTCCATCTCCACCAGGCTCCAGTTGACGGACCTGAGGACAGAGCTAGAACGGTGTCACTTGGGCCAGGATGCCCGGGTGTACCTCGAGCGACGTCGAGAAAGGCGTCGCAACCAGGAGGCTGGCGACAGCGTGACGTCGGCCTCGACCAAACCTGAAGAGAAGACTTTCGCCACGCGAACTCTGCCCCAGGCATACGCCGCGCAGCATATGCCACAGCCATATGCCCTGCAAACGGCGCCCCCGGTCTATGGCGCAGCTTTGCCCATACCGGGGTACACTGTGCCAGCGGCGAACCAAGCGTTCGTGGCACCAATTCCTGCAGCAGCGGGGGCAGGATGTGCGGCCCTGACGCCCCACCTTCGCTTCGCGAGGTGGCCGCGCAAGTTTCGACCGCACCTGCCCGAGAAGTACGACGGCAGCGTCAACCCGGCGGAGTTTCTCCAAATCTACTCCACCGCCGTACTTGCCGCAGGAGGGGATGAGGCCGTCATGGCCAACTACTTCCCCGTTGCCTTGACCGGCCCAGCCCGGTCTTGGCTCATGAACCTCCCCCAGGGTTCCATAACTTCCTGGGGAGAGCTCTGCCGGCAGTTCGTCGCCAACTTCGGCAGTTCCTACACCCGGCCTGGCATGGAGCTCGACCTCCACTCCATCCAGCAACAACCTGGGGAGTCGCTGCGCTCCTTCATCCAACGGTTCTCCCAGGTGCGGAACACCATCCCACACATCCAAAACGCTTCTGTGGTGGTGGCGTTCCGGCAAGGCGTCCAGGACAAGAAGATGCTCGAGAAGATCGCAACCAGAGAGGTCCGTGATGTCTCCGAGCTCTTCAGCCTGGCAGACAAGTGCGCCAGAGCAGCCGAAGGGCGGAACTGGCACTCACTGCCGACCTCCGAGTCAGGAGGACAGCCCGGATCTGGCGCTACTTCCTATGGAGGCAGCAAGAAGGCCAAGAACCGAGGCAGAGGCAAGATGGAGTCACCTACCACAGCTCCCATCGCCGCAGCAGCGGCACCCAGTGGAGCTCGGGGGCCGCGCCCCGACAAGAGGCAGCGACAGTCACCAGCCCCAGAAGGTGACCAAGACAAGCTATGCCCCGTGCACGGCAGCTGTCGCCACACTACTGCCGAGTGCCGGGAGATCCGGAAGCTCGCGGAGCGCTTCTGCAAAGGGAAGCAGCAGCGGACTGATGCCCCACCCTTCCGCCAAAGGGAGGGCAAGCAGAAGGTCGACGTCCCAGACAGTGTCGACCACCAAGTGGAGTTCCAGGAGCCTCAGCGTGCCGTGAAGGTGGTGCGCAACCATGAGGACTCTAGCTCCAGCTATGATGAGCGTCGAAAGAAGCTCTACGTCATATACGGCGGGTCCGCCGACCCCTCGTCCCGAAGCGCAGTCAAGACTCTGCGCCTAGCAGTAGCGTCGGTGGCTCCACTCCCAAGTGCCGCACCGCACCTCAAGTGGATGGGAACTCCCATCAGCTTTGACGCCACCGACTTCCCCAGGAACATGGCTGGGGCCGGCCAACTACCGCTCTTGGTAGCTCCCACCATCGCCAATGTGAGGATGTACCACGTTTTGGTAGATGGTGGAGCTGGGCTGAACCTCATCAGCCGTGCAGCTTTCCAGAAGCTGTAGATCCCGATGGCCAAGCTCACCCCGTCGAGCCCATTCTCAGGGGTAGGGCCGGGACAGGTCGTTCCCTACGGCAACATCAGCCTCCCGGTGACCTTCGGAGCTCTGGACAGCTATCGGACAGAATACATTCTTTTCGACGTAGCGGAGATCGACCTCCCCTTCAACACCATAATTGGCAGGCCAGCCCTGTACCGATTCATGGCAGTAGCCCACTACGGCTACCTTGTCCTGAAGATGCCTACACCAACAGGCGTCTTCAGGATTCATGGAGACCGCACTGCTGCAGTGTCGGCCTTGGAGAAACTCCAAGCGCTCGCAACAGCTGGGGCACCAGCCCCTGGCAGTGCAGAGCCAGCCCAGCTCCACCCGAGTGCACGCCACCGTGCCTCCGCCACAGCACCCCGGGTGCAACCCCTCGACGAAGGCGACGTCCCCTTAAAGGTCGTCTGTCTAAGTGTTCGGTCGACACTTCCCCCGGGCCTGCACTGGGCGCCCCGCGGAGGTTCTTTTTAGGTGGGGCTAGTCACTTGTGGAGAGCTTGAGCGTATGGACGAGTTAGTAAGAGCTTGACACGGCGAGTTTTACGTGGTTCAGGCCGCCGGAGCATAAAACCCTACGTCCACGGCGAGCTATGAAGCTCGTTGTATTGCTTGCTGCTCAGAACCGGAGTCCTGAGCTTGGGGATGACTGATGTCTAGCGTATGAGTTGCGAGATTGCGAACCCCTGCTAACGTCGCCTACCCGAGCCTTTTATAGTCCAAGACTTGGGTGGCTTACAAGGGGGGCCCGGGACCCGACAGGTAGTCCCGGGGAGATTGACTGTTATCTACCGTATCTGCAGTTATGCCGGTAGTTGTCTCTGGCGAAGGCTTCTGAGTCTTCGTCTTGCAGCCCTGCCCGTGCCGCATGCTAGTCGTAGTGGATGATGATGGCGGGGGCGGCATGGGGTGTCTTTTCGCTGCGTTTATTGGCTGGCAGGCTCTGACACTGCGCGCCAGTCTGTGATGCGACTGGGTGCAACGGCACCTGACAGAGGCGTGCTCCGCGTCTCCGCGTCTTGGGAAGACGCGGGCCTTGAATACCTTGTACGGGCAAGGTATGGGGCGTCTTTACGCTCGCTGCCTATCGCTCGGGGGCAGGCAGCACCGTTCTGCTGGCCACGTGGCGGGCCCGGAGCCCTCCTCAGAGGAGAGGGGGGTCCGGCTCCGCTGGACACGTGGAGCCTCCGGACCTCTCCCTGCAAAGGGGGAGGTTCGGCTTCTGTCGGCCACGTGGCGAGCCCGGAGCTCCTCTCTAAGGAGAGGGAGGTCCGGCCCCGCTGGACACGTGGCTACCTCGGACCTCTCTCCCGTGGAGGGGGAGGTCCGGCTTCTGCAGGCCACGTGGCGAGCCCGAAGCCCTCCTCTGAGGAGAGGGAGGTCCGGCCCCGCCGGACGCGTGGCGCCTTCGGAGCTCTCCCTGCGGAGAAGGGCGAGTTCCTTAGGCATTTTCCCCTGTGCGCGGGGGTACCCCATATCGCGGGTACCGACAGTGGCCCCTGGGCCCATCTCGGGGGAGATAGCGAGCCCGAGGTGGGACCTCCGTCTCTTCTGATCCGCGCACTTTCTCTAAGTCCCGCATTGACCGCTGCCAGAGCACGAACGGCCACGGGATCGTGGGAGCGTGCGCCCACTTGATGGTTGCTTTTACTGCGGCGGTTCCCAAGGCTGCCATTCCTTGTACGCCGCAATGCTTTCTTCCGGAACCGCCGAAGCGCCTTGCCGTCTTGTCTTCTGGGGCGACTGACTCCTCGACCCACCGCTTCAGTTGGGCGGCTTGGGTCCACCTGTCATCGGCGCCCGGTCTTGGAGCCAACGCGGTCGCCGATGCGATGTACTCGAAGATTTTCGAATCACCTCGAATCGTTCCTGGAATGTTTTAAAAGGGGATCTTACCCGCATCGCGGCTTCCCTTCGCATTTCTTAGCGCTCGTTCTTCCCTTGAACTCTTGCGCCTCAGCTTTCCTGTCCTTGTGCTATCTTTCGCCATGGCTTCCAACTTGCTCCCGACACGCCTCGTTCGTTCCTCCGAGCTTGGGCCAGTGCGCAGGCTGCTGGGCTGGCGCACAGAAGAACAGAATCACCGGCTTCGCCGGGGATCTCTCCCCCTGACCCTGGAAAAGGGGGAGATGGTCTTCTTCACTGCTTATGCCCTGGCTGGGTTCGTTCCGCCAATTTCTTCCTTCTTTGCCACACTGCTGGAGACATATGGGCTCCAGCTCCACCATCTTTCTCCCAACTCCTTCGCGATGGCTGCTGTCTTTGTCCACTTCTGCGAGATGTTTGTGGGGGTGCACGCTTCTGTGACACTCTTCCGCTACTTCTTTGTGTTGCAGACGACTGGGCGCGGCTCGAAGACTCAGATGGGGGCATACTACTTCCAGCATCGCTGCAAGGACCCAAAGGTCTCCGGGTACCTTCTGCCCTTCAGCACATCAAGGTGGAAAAACTGGAGGGAGAGCTGGGTGGTAGTGCAGACCGACGAGCACGATCGCCTACAACTCCCGACCGCCAGCCCTACCACCGATCGTCGCTTCTGGGAGGAGATCCCTGAGCTGGAGCAGGAGTACACCCCGGTCCTGGAGCGGATCCGGTTCTTGGCCAACGAGGGGCTGACGTCTCTGATGGTTCTGATGGACTTCATGTCGCGTCGTATTGCACCCTTGCAGCAGCGCAGTCGCCCAGCGTGGTACTATACTGGCGAGCAGGACTGTACCAGGCTTGAGAGGGGCCCCGGCTCTGACCCTTCCGACGAGGAGCTGAACGAGATGGTGGGCAAGGTGAGCGGCGATTACATTCCCAGTGGCGACCCCGCCCTTCCGCCTTCTGCCACTCCCCTCTTCTTGGAGCCACAGAGGAGGTCAGAGCTCCTGCAGAAGATGCCGAATCTTGACGACATCGGGATCGCTGTCCGGCAGGTCGGGGATGCCTTCCGGGGAATTAAAATTCCAGGAACCGAGCGCCCAGGAACCGAGCGCTCCGGATCAGGGTACGAGGCGTCTGCTGATGTCAAACCCTTCCCAGGAGCCGACGGGACCCAAACCGCCGACAGAGGGAAGGGGAAGGAGCCGGCCCCTGGGCATCCAGATAAGAAACGTGCCCGGTCTCCTCCGAGGGCGCCGCCTGCGCCGAGTCAGGGTGCCGGAGCAACCTTGCTCCCATCTCCCGGGGGTGCTGGTCCATCAGGTGGCGACCCGAAGAAGCCCCGGGTGTCCCTCCCCAGCGGGTCTCTCCCTGGACAGCGGCAGTCTGGAGTTGCCCAAGCACCTCGTCATCCTTCCTCAAGCGGAGGGGTTTCTAGGACAGATGCTGGTGGGACGACGCCGGCGAGTGTGCCGGGGTTCCAGGCGTCACGTCCCGCGACCGTTCCAACCGCTGGTCCCGGAGGTTCAGTTACAGCCCAGCGGCCGGTGCTGCAAGCCCGTTGGAGTGCTCATGCCGCCCAGTAAGTGTTGCTCCTTCTGGCTTGTAAGAGCAGTGCTCTTGTCTCCTCTCTTAGCCTGAGAGCTTTCTCTTCTTGCAGGGACCGACCAGCTGCCGGGGGCGGGCCTCTTACCCGGCCGTCTTCAACCGACAGAGGCTCCGCGCCTCCGTGTCTGGGAACCGTGGCGGCTCCCACGGTCCCCAAATCGGCGGGGGCTTCCTCTGTGGTGGCCGCATCCGCTCCTACCCACCCTCCTTCACCAGCCCAGAAGTCCGGTCCTGAGACTGGGAGGGCCGCTGTAGGTGCGCTTGCTGGCCCCCTGGCCTCCTTAGGACAGCGCCCCACTCTGGTTGCTGAGGCACCGGCGCCTCCGCCGATCTTAGACTCGACAGGGGGGTCAGGGGAGTGACTCCTATCCCCTCTGTCCCAGCGCCTGTGTGGGATGCCCTGGGGCGTGTCCAGACCAGCGCTCGGCAGCTCCAATCCGCCTTTGAGCAGGAGCGGGGGGCGCTGGCCGGCGAGAGGGAACGCCTTCTCAGCTGGCAGCAGTGGGCCCATCAGGCTAAGGCGGACCTTGACTCGAGGCAGTCAAGGCTTGAGGCCATGAGTGCTCTGCTTGGCACTCAGAAGAAGGCCATTAGCCGCCTGGAGTCAGAGACCCGGCGGCTCCGTGCCTCCTACCGCGAGGCTCTGGCCCACGTTGAAGCCAAAGCCGAGGAGCGTTCCGCCACCGCGGAGGAGTTGCGGCTGCAGGTAGCTCGTCGAGAGTGCGCCGTCGCCGATCTGGAACGCGCTGCAGCGGCCGAGGAGGAGAAGACCACCGCCCGGCTGAGAGCCAAAGTGGGGGAGCTAAGGGCTCGGACCGAGGAGCTGGAGCTCCGTGAGTCGGCTGTTGCCGCGAGGGAGGAGCTGTTCTCCCAGGAGCGCCAGGCGGCTCGCCAAGAGGTAGAGAAGCTCCAGTCCTTGCGGTCTGCCGAGGCCCAGGCAGTCTGGGGCTTTATTGCCAAGGCGGGGTCCGCCTTGGCTCCTCTTGTTTTCAGCCCTGTGCAGATAGAGGCTCCGGCGCGGCCGATGTCCGAAGCGATCCCGGCACTTGAGTCCATCGGCGACGAGCTGGGTCGGCTTGAAGTGGTGATCGCCAACGAGCTTGAAGTGGAAGGTCGGGGCCTTGCGAAGGAGGTCGCTGTGCACGTACTGGCGTGCTTCCGGAGCCGAGACCCTTCCTTTTCTCTGAGGCCAGTCCGTCAAGGACCTGTTGCCGATCGGGAGGAAGCTGCCAGGGCCGAGGTCGAGGACGTGGCTGCCCTCGTGGCCTCTAGGTTTCATCGGGAGTCCGGGGACTCTTAGGCACCTGTCCCCGTGGCCACAAGGCCCTGTACATCCTTTTTTTATTTTTGTTGAGTCTGTAGCCTAGCTCGTGGAACCTTTTGTATGAACAGACTCCTGTTTCTTTCTGTGTCTGCATGTCCTAGTCTTCTTCCTGGTTTTTCCTGGCCGAGTCCTTAGCTCCACAAGGTACTCGGAGGCCTTGACCAATCTCGAAGCTCCGCAGACACCTTCTTCGGGTCCTCACTGTATACTAAGGGCCCCGGGGGTCTCCAGGACCCGCCTTACGAGAACGGGGGGATCCGGGCCTGTTGGCCACGTGGCAGGCCCGGAGCTCCCCTCTGAGGGAAGGTCCGGGCTTGCGGGGCACGTGGAGTCCTCGGACCTCTCCCCGCGGAGGGGAGAAGGTCCGGCTTCTGTAGGCCACGTGGTGGGCCCGGAGCCCCCCCCCTCAAGGAGGTGGATGGTCTGGCCCTGCTGGACACGTGGGACCTTCGGGCCTTGCTCCTAAGGACGCGGTGAGGTCTAGTTCTTTGATCTTACCTTGGGGTTTCAGTCTTGCGCGATCCCGTAGCGGCCCCCTGGTAGGTGCGTTCCATTGGATGGATGTGCCTACCATACTCCTGCAGGGAGCTGAGGTCGAGAGGTCCTGCACACAAGTAAGGGAAATGTAATTCTCATTGGGGGCTCCCCCTGCTCTATCTCTTAGTCTTATTTGGCTTACGGTCCCTGTCCACTTATATGGTGCTTGGGAGCTACCGTGCGCGAAGTGCCGGGGGCTTGGGGCCCCCATGGCTATCGGCCGGTTCCTCCAACGCAACCGCCTCTGGTAGGGAAGCAAATGCCGACTAAAGGTGAGAATGAGAAGAGGGAGCTGAGCGCATGGTGAGCCCGCGCTAGTAGTGCAGTCATGATAATTTAATAAGTAAATTAAATGAGCACCAAAGAAGAGCAGCGTAGGGCAGGTTTCTTTTCATATAAATTTCCATAGGAGGAAGGCAGGCTAGGTATGGAGGCCACGACCCGCCTCAAGGGAAGCAAGACTCTACGCACTTGGGGTCAGAACCAGGCGAAGCTGAACGTAGTCCTAGACCGTCCCCTGAGGCTTAGCTGCTCCGAGCACTGTTCCTGGACTTTATGGAATTTATTATAAAAAGAAGAGTCTGTCCCATTGTTGCTCTAGGGGTAGAACTTACGGAGGTGTTCTGTGTTCCGAGGATTCGGGAGCGGGTCCCCATCCTCGGTTCTGGGGAATGGTCTCAGGTCCCAGGATGTCCAGCCCCCGTACGGCAAATGGCCATGCGGGCTGGATCATCTGTACCGTCCAAGCCGGTGTATGGATCTGCTTGGCGTGTGTCGAAGTGTGCGATCGACACTTCCCCCGGGCCTGCACTGGGCAGCCCGTGGAGGTTCTTTTTTCGGAGGGGCTAGTTCCTAGCGGAGAGCTTGCGCGTATGGACGAGTTGGTGAGAGCTGGACACAGGAAGTTTTATGTGGTTCAGGCCGCCGGAGTGTAAAACCCTACGTCCACAGCGAGCTATGGAGCTCGCTGTATTGCTTGCTGCTCAGGGCCGGGGGGCCTGAGCTTGGGGGTGAGTTACAGCTTGAGAGTGTATGGCTAGCGTATGAGTTGCAGAATGCGAACCCTTGCTATCGACGCCTACCCGAGCCTTTTATAGTCCAAGGCTCGGGCGGCTTACAAGGGAAGCCGGGACCCGACAGGTGGTCCCGGGAGGATTGTTTATTATCTACCGTATCTGTAGTTATGCCGGTGGTTGTCTCCGGTCGAAGGCTTCTGAGTCTTCCTTTTGCCGCCCTGCCCATGCCGTGCGCCAGTCGTAGTGGATGATGGCGGCGCAGGCGGCATGGGATGTCTTGTCGCGGCATTTACTACCTGTCAGGTTCTGACACTGCGCGCCAGTCTGTGATGCGACTGGACGCAACGGCACCTGACAGGCGCGTGCTCCGCGTTTCCGCGTCTTGGGAAGACGCGGGCCTTGAATATCTTGTACGGGCAAGGTGAGGGGCGCCTTTACGCCCGCTGCCTACCGCTCGGGGGTAGGCAGCACCGTTATTCCAGCCATGTGGCGGGTCCGGAGCTCTTCTCTGAGGAGAGGGAGGTCCGGCCCCGCTGGACGCGTGGCTCCTTCGGACCTCTCTCCTGCGGAGGGGGAGGTCCGGCTTCTTCATACCACGTGGCGGGCCCGGAGCTCTCCTCTTGAGGAGAGGGAGGTCCGGCCCCGCTGGCCGCGTGGCTCCTTCGGACCTCTCTCCCGCGGAGGGGGAGGACCGGCTTCTGTATGCCACGTGGCGGGCCCGGAGCTCCCCTCTGAGGAGAGGGAGGTCCGGCCCCGCCAGACGCGTGGCGCCTTCGGAGCTCTCCCTGCGGAGAAGGGCGAGCACCTTAGGCATTTCACCCTGTGCGCGGGGGTACCCCATATCTCAGGTACCGACAGTGGCCCCCGGGCCCATCTCGGGGGAGATGGCAAGCCCGAGGTGGGTCCTCCGTCTCTTCCAATCCGCGCACTCTCTCTAAGTCCCGAATTGACCGCTGCCGGAGCACGAACGGCCGCGGGGTCGTGAGAGCGTGCGCCCACTTGATGATTGCTTCTACTGCGGGGACGGGAGCCCCGGCCATGTTGAGCACGCAGGGCTTTTCGGAGCTCTTCCACTGCAGGGGAAGGTCCGGCTTCCGTCTGCCACATGACGAGCCCGGAGCCCCTCTCAAGGAAGGGGAGAGTTCTGGGCCTGCTGGACTCGTGGGACCCCCGGGTCCCGCCCCCTCTAGCCCTGGGTCGAAGTAGTTGGTAGCTCCTGTCCCTCTACTTCACGCAGTCCCCGTTGCCGCAACCTGGAAGTCCTGCAAACAGGTAGAGGAAACGTAATTCTCCTTGGGGGCTCCCCCTCCCTTGTTTTACAGTCTTATTTGACCTACAGCCCCCAACCATACGCTTGATGCTTGGGGGTTTGTAGAGAGGGGGAGCTGAGCACACGGCAGCCATGTACTGCAAGGGTGATAAAAAAAGAACTCAATTCACAATTCAAATGAATACATGGAAAGAGCAAAGTAGGGCAGACTTCTTTTCGCACAACCTTCCATAGGAGGAAGGCAGGCTAAACATGGAGGCCACGACCCACCCCATTAAGAGGGGAAGCAAGACTCTACGCGCTTGGAGTCGGAACCAGGCAAAGCTGAACGTAGTCCTGGACCGTCCCCTGGGGTTTAGCTGCTTCGAGCGCTGCTCCTGGACTCTACGGGGTCCATTACGAAAAGAAAGTACTGACCTATCTTTGCTCTTTGGGGTAGAACTTACGGAGGTGTTCTATGTTCCAAGGATTCGGGAGCAGGTCCCCATCCTCGGTGGAAAGGCGCACACACCCGGGACGGCATACTTTCAAGACTCGGAAGGGGCCTTCCCAACTAGGGGAGAGTTTGTGGGCCCCTTCGCGAGAAAGTATGCACCGCAACACCAGGTCGCCTTCCTGCAGCTCCCGGGCACGCACAGACCTCTGGTGGTAGCGCCGAAGCGCCTGTCTGTACCGCGCGTTACGGAGCGCCGCATGTAATCGGACCTCGTTGACGAGGTCGATTTCTCCACGCCGGAGGTTGTCCTGCGCGGCTTCGTCGTAAGCCCGGACACGGTGAGACATCATGGTGATTTCTGGAGGAAGTACAGCTTCGGCCCCGTACACCATGAAGAAGGGTGTCTCCCCGGTGGCCCGGCTCTGGGATGTCCGGTTAGCCCATAGTGTGCTCGGAAGTTCATCTACCCAATTGGCACCATGTTTCTTCAAGCTGGCGAAGGTACGAGTCTTGAGGCCCCGGAGAATCTCCGCATTGGCCCTCTCGACTTGCCCATTGCTCTTCGGGTGAGCGACCGAGGCATAGCATACCTGAATGCCAAGGTCCTCGCAGTACTCTTGAAATGCTGCGCTGGTGAACTGGGTCCCATTGTCAGTGATGATCCTGTTTGGGACCCCGAACCGGCAGACAATGGATCTGATGAATTTTACTGCTGATTGTTTATTAATGGTGACAACTGGTGTAGCTTCCGGCCACTTGGTGAACTTGTCGATGGCGACATAGAGGTACCGGAACCCCCCGACGGTTCTGGGGAATGACCCCAGGATGTCCAGCCCCCACACGGCAAACGGCCACGAGGGCGGGATCATCTGTACCGCCTGAGCCGGTGTATGGATCTGCTTGGCGTGGAACTGGCACGCCTTGCAGCTCTCGACCAGCTTGACGGCATCCTGGAGTGCTGTCGGCCAGTAGAAGCCATGCCGGAAGGCTTTACCGACAAGCGTGCGTGAGAAAGAATGACTTCCACATTTGCCTCCATGGATCTCAGCGAGCAAGTCGCAGCCTTCCCCCTGGGTTATACACCGCAATAGGATGTGGTTGGCGCCACGCCGGTAGAGATCCCCCTCTACCAGCGCGTACCTCTTAGCCATACGCACAATCCGTTCAGCGGTTGTACGTTCATCAGGGAGGATATTGTCCTTCAAGTAGTCCCGGATCTCCGTGATCCATGCATCGGGTCTGACTTGAGCTTCTGGATCTTGAGCGCTGGGTTGCACGGAGTCCCCAGTGACGCTTACAATCCTTGGCGGCGCCCACGGTTGTAGAGCCACCGGGACCACCAGCTTCGAGGTGCTGGTCAAGCCCCCTTCGCCCGGCTCGGCGGGCCGGGCTGAGGGCCGCAGCAACGTCCTCTCAAAGACTCCTTCAGGCGCAGGGGCTCCGGTGGAAGCCTTCGTTGAAAGGTCGTCGGCTGCGGTATTACCGGCGCGCGGTACGTGGTGCAGGTCCAAGGCGAGGAATTCTTTCTCCAGCATCTGCACGTGAAGCAGATATGCAGCTAGCTGGGGGTCATTGCAGGAGCATTCGCCCTTGACTTGCTTGATGACCAGCTGGGAGTCGCCCTGTGCCAACAACTGGCGAGCGCCCAAAGACAGGGCTGTCTGCAGGCCAAAGATGAGTGCTTCATACTCCGCCATGTTGTTGGTTGCCTTGAAATTGAGACGCACCATATACCCAAACTGTTCCCCCGATGGCATGAGGAGCAGTACGCCGGCACCGGCCCCCTGCTTTCGCGAGGAGCCGTCGAAGAAGAGTGTCCAGTGGGGTTCGGTGAAGACTGGAGCTTGGTGCTCCGGTTCTCCGCCCCCAAGGCCCCCTGGGTCAGCCTCCGTTGGTGTCCACTCCGCCACAAAGTCAGCCAGTGCTTGGCTCTTGACTGCATGGCGCGGGAGGAAGTCCAGCTCAAACTCCGCTAGCTCCGCCGCCCATTTAGCAACGTTGCCCGTCGCATGGGGGCTGTGAAGAATTGTCTTCAGTGGATACGAGGTGACAACAGAGACCCGGTGGGCCTGGAAGTAATGGCGGAGCTTCCTGGAGGCAACGAGCACCGGATACAGCAGCTTGTGGACTTCCAGGTACCTTGTCTTGGCATCATGAAGTACTTCGCTGACGTAGTAGACAGGCCTCTGTACGGTTCGAACCCTCTTTCTCAGGTCTGGGAGGCCCTCGTCCATTGGCCCTCCGGAGGTGGGTGGACCCACGGGGGCCTCCAGGAGCTGGGACCCGGTGGCCCTTAAGCTATCTTGATTGTTCGGGAGCTCCGGGGGGTCTTGGGGGACCTCTGGGAGGTCCCATTTCGCCCCCGGGGGGTCCCGCGGGGACCCCGGGGGTTTATCTTGGAGGTCCGGGAGACTGCCCAGGACCTCCGGGAGGTTGCCTTGGAGGCCCGGGTGACCGTCTTGGTCCTGCGGGGCCTCCTAGCGTCTGTCTTCTGCTACCGGAGTAGGTTGTGAAGGTGAGGGGTCCGGCCGCTCTGCAACGAGGACCATACTCACTACTTCAGTTGTCGCCGCGACGTAGAGCAACAGGTGCTCTCCGGGCTCAGGGGCTACCATGATTGGTAGGGTCGTCAGGAGTCGCTTCAACTCCTGGAAAGCCTCTTCTGCTTCGTCAGTCCAGGCAACGGGGCCCGACTTGCGCAGGAGCTTAAAGAAAGGGAGTGCCCGCTCTGCTAGCCTCGGTATAAACCGACTCAGCGCGGCTAGACATCCTGTGAGTTTCTGGACATCTTTGACGCGGGCAGGGGGCCGCATCAAATCGATGGCCTTGATCTTCTCTGGGTTGGCCTCAATCCCCCGGTGTGAGACCAGGAACCCTAAGAGCTTCCCAGAGGACACGCCGAACACACATTTATCTGGGTTCAGCTTGGTGCGCGTAGAGCGCAACTTGTCAAAGACTAAGGCTAGGTTATCTAGCAGGGACGGACCCTGCTTGACCTTGACAACTATGTCATCGACATACACCTCAACCAGGTATCTTATTAACTCCCCAAAGGTTTTGTGCATTGCCCGCACAAAGGTGGGGAGTGCATTCTTTAGGCCGTAAGGCATAGAAACATAGCAATAAAGGCCGTCCACTGTGATGAAGGAGGTGTGCTCCTCGTCCTCCCTAGACATGGGGATCTGATGGAAACCCGAATAGGCGTCTAGGAAGCACAGCATATCACAGCCTGACGTTGAGTCTACTATTTGGTCTATCCTAGGGAGAGGGAATGGATCTTTAGGACATGCCTTATTGAGACTGGTGTAGTCGATGCACATCCGGAGCTTCCCGCCGGCATTCGGGACAACGACGGGGTTCGCCAACCATCGTGGGTGGTGGACCTCCCGTATGAAGCCAGCGTCCAGCAGCTTCTTGACTTCTTCACGGATGAAGTTCTGCCGCTCGATGGACTGCTTGCGGGGCTTCTGTTGAACCGGCCGGGCATCGGGGAAGACTTTCAAGTGGTGCTCGATCACCTTCCTGGGGATCCCCGGCATCTGTGACGGCTGCCATGCAAACACGTCGACGTTGTGCCGGAGGAAGGTGACGAGCGCGCCTTCCTATTTACTATCCAGGCCCCCGGCTACCCGGGTGGTCTGGGTAGCTTCGGCGCCGACTTGGACGACCTTTAAGGGGACGCCGCCCTCGTCGAGAGGTCGCACCCGGGGTGCTGTGGTGGAAGCACGATGACGTGCACACGGGCGGAGCTGGTCCGATTCCGTATTGCCGGGGGCTGAGGCCCCAGCTGTCGCGAGTGCTTGGAGCTTCTCCAGGGCCGACACTGCCGCAGTGCGGTCCCCACGAATCCTGAGAACACCTGTCGGTGTTGGCATCTTCAGGACAAGGTAGCCGTAATGGGCTACAGCCATGAACCGGTACAGGGCTGGCCTGCCGATTATGGCGTTGAAGGGGAGGTCTATCTCCGCTACGTCGAACCGGATGTACTCTGTTCGATAGCTGTCCGGTGCCCCGAAGGTCACCGGGAGACTAATGCTGCCGTAGGGGATAACCTGTCCCGGCCCTACCCCTGAGAACGGACTCGACGGGGTGAGCTTGTCCATCGGGATCTGCAGCTTCTGGAAAGCTGCACGGCTGATGAGGTTCAGCCCAGCCCCTCCATCCACCAAAACGTGGTACATTCTCACGTTGGCGATGGTAGGGGCCACCAGGAGTGGCAGCTGGCCGGCCCCAGCCATGTTCCTGGGGCAGTCGGTGGCATCAAAGCTGATGGGGGTCCCCATCCACTTTAGGTGTGGTGCAGCACTTGGGAGTGGCGCCACCGACGCTACCGCTCGGCGCAGAGTCTTGACTGCGCTTCGGGACGAGGAGTCGGCGGACCCGCCGTATATGACGTAGAGCTTCTTCCGACGCTCATCGCCGCTGGAGTCGGAATCCTCGTGATTGCGTGCCGCCTTCACGACACGCGGAGGCTCCCGGATCTCCTCTGGGTGGTCGATGTTATCTGGAACATCCACCTCGTGCTCATCTTCCTTTGGACGGAAGGGCAGGTCATCAGCCCGCTGCCGCTTCTCCTTGCGGAAACACTCTGCGAGCCTTCGGATCTCCCGGCACTCGGCAGCAGTGTGGCGACAGCTGCCGTGCACGGGGCACATACTGTCTTTATCACCTTCTGGGATCGGTGATCTTCGCTGCTTCTTGTCGGGGCGCGGCCCCCGAGCCCCACCGAGCGTCGCTGCAATGACGACTGGGACTGCGGTCGGTGACTCTATCTTGCTTCTGCCTCGGCCCTTGGCCTTCCTGCTGCTTCCACAGGGAGTAGGACTGGATCCGGGCAGTCCCCCTGACTCGGAGGATGGCAGCGAGTGCCAGTTCCGTCCTTCGGCAGCTCTGGCGCATTTGTCTGCCAAGCTGAAGAGCTCTGAGACGTCGCGGACCTCCCTGGTCGCGAGCTTCTCGAGCATCTTCTTGTCCCGGACGCCTTGCCGGAACGCCACCACCACAGAAGCATTTTGAATGTGTGGGATGGTGTTCCGCACCTGGGAGAACCGCTGAATGAAAGAGCGCAGCGACTCCCCAGGCTGCTGCTGGACGGCGTGGAGGTCGAGCTCCATGCCAGGCCGGGTGTAGGAGCTGCCAAAGTTGGCTATGAACTGTCGGCAAAGCTCTCCCCAGGAGGTGACGGAACCTTGGGGGAGGTTCATGAGCCAAGACCGGGCTGGACCGGTCAAGGCGACAGGGAAGTAATTGGCCATGACGGCTTCATTCCCTCCTGCGGCAAGTACGGCGGTGGAGTAGATCTGGAGAAACTCCGCCGGGTTGACACTGCCGTCGTACTTCTCGGGCAGGTGTGGCTGAAACTTGCGCGGCCACTTCGCAAAGCGAAGATGGGGCGCGAGGGCTGCACACCCTGCTTCCGTCACCACAGGTTCTGGTGCCGTGAACGCTGAGTTCGTACCAGGCACAGTGTACCCCGGTACGGGCAAAGCTGCACCGTAAGCCGGGGGCGCCATCTGCAGTACATATGACTGCGGCATATTCTGCACAGCGCAGGCCTGGGGCAGAGGTCGCATGGCGAAGGTCTGCTCTTCAGGCTGGGTCGAGGCCGACGTCATGCTGTCGTCAGCTCCTTGGTAGCGACGCCTTTCTCGGCGTTGCTCGAGGTATACCCGGGCATCTTGACCCGAGCGACACCGCTACAGCTCTGTCCTCAGATCCATCGATTGAGGGCTGACAGAGCTGGAATCTGCCGTCTGTTTATCAGTCATCGGCGTGCGTATCAGCGACACGGCCGGCTGGTCAGAGTGTCGTCTCCGCCGGAGTCGTGGGCTTGCGGCAGCAACGACAAGACGGTCTACCTCGAGAATCCACTGCTGGGTCGCTGCCTGAGGCGCGTCTCCAGCGGGCGGATTGTGCAGTAGCGCTCTTGCTGCAGCTAGCGCGCCCCTTCCGGGTACGCCCAGCGCTACTGGAGATATGACGCTGGTTGGAGCCTGCATTGCCGGGTCGGCGCTGCCAGAGCCGGTTGCGGGCTCCCAGCTTGTACTGACACACTTCGTCCTGAGTGTGTTGGCTTGTACTCCCCCATAGCCGCGGCTTGCCGCGGAGGCGGGGGAGGTGAGCTTGCCGCCGAAGGGAGCTTGGTCATCTTCGTTGGAGGAAACTCGTCGCGCTAGGGGAAAAGCCCCCTACCTGGCGCGCCAAATGTCGAAGTGTGCGATCGACACTTCCCCCGGGTCTGCACTGGGCAGCCCGCGGAGGTTCTTTTTTCGGAGGGGCTAGTTCCTAGCGAAGAGCTTGCGCGTATGGACGAGTTGGTGAGAGCTGGACACAGGAAGTTTTACGTGGTTCAGGCCGCCGGAGCGTAAAACCCTACGTCCACGGCGAGCTATGGAGCTCGCTGTATTGCTTGCTGCTCAGGGCCGGGGGGCCTGAGCTTGGGGGTGAGTTACAGCTTGAGAGTGTATGGCTAGCGTATGAGTTGCAGAATGCGAACCCTTGCTATGGACGCCTACCCGAGCCCTTTATAGTCCAAGGCTCGGGCGGCTTACAAGGGAAGCCGGGACCCGACAGGTGGTCCCGGGAGGATTGTTTATTATCTACCGTATCTGTAGTTATGCCGGTGGTTGCCTCCGGTCGAAGGCTTCTGAGTCTTCCTTTTGCCGCCCTGCCCATGCCGTGCGCCAGTCGTAGTGGATGATGGCGGCGCAGGCGGCATGGGATGTCTTGTCGCGGCATTTACTACCTGTCAGGTTCTAACACTGCGCGCCAGTCTGTGATGCGACTGGACGCAACGGCACCTGACAGGCGCGTGCTCCGCGTTTCCGCGTCTTGGGAAGACGCGGGCCTTGAATATCTTGTACGGGCAAGGTGAGGGGCGCCTTTACGCCCGCTGCCTACCGCTCGGGGGTAGGCAGCACCGTTCTTCCAGCCATGTGGCGGGTCCGGAGCTCTTCTCTGAGGAGAGGGAGGTCCGGCCCCGCTGGACGCGTGGCTCCTTCGGACCTCTCTCCTGCGGAGGGGGAGGTCCGGCTTATTCATACCACGTGGCGGGCCCGGAGCTCTCCTCTTGAGGAGAGGGAGGTCCGGCCCCGCTGGCCGCGTGGCTCCTTCGGACCTCTCTCCTGCGGAGGGGGAGGACCGGCTTCTGTATGCCACGTGGCGGGCCTGGAGCTCCCCTCTGAGGAGAGGGAGGTCCGGCCCCGCCAGACGCGTGGCGCCTTCGGAGCTCTCCCTGCGGAGAAGGGCGAGCACCTTAGGCATTTCACCCTATGCGCGGGGGTACCCCATATCTCAGGTACCGACAGCGTGGAACAGGCACGCCTTGCAGTTCTCGACCAGCTTGACGGCATCCTGGAGTGTTGTCGGCTAGTAGAAGCCATGCCGAAAGGCTTTACCGACAAGCGTGCGTGAGGAAGAGTGACTCCCACATTCGCCTCCATGGATCTCAGCGAGCAAGTCGCAGCCTTCCCCCTGGGTTATGCACCGCAATAGGACACGGTTGGCGCCGCGTTGGTAGAGATCCCCTTCTACCATCACGTGTCTCTTAGCTATACGCACGATCCGTTCAGCGGATACACGTTCATCAGGGAGGATATTGTCTTTCAAGTAGTCCCGGATCTCCGTGATCCATGAATCGGGTCTGACTTGAGCATCTGGATCTTGAGCGCTGGGTTGCACGGAGTCCCCAGTGACGCTTACGATCCTTGGCGGCGTCCATGGCTGCCGGGACCGCCAGCTTCGAGGTGCTGGTCTAGCCCCCTTCACCCGGCTCGGCGAGCCGGGCTGTCGGCCGCGGCAACATCCTCTCGAAGCCCCCTTCGGGCACAGGTGCTCCGGTGGGGGTCTTCGTGGAGAGGTCGTCAGCTGCAGCCTTGCTAGCGCGCGGTACGTGGCGCAGGTCCAAGGCGAGGAAGTCTTTCTCCACCATCTTGCTTGATAGCTAGCTGGGAGTCGCCCTGTGCCAACGACTGGCGAGCGCCTAGAGACAGGGCTGTCTTTAGGCCAAGGATGAGTGCTTCATACTCTGCCATGTTGCTGGTTGCCTTGGAATTGAGACGCACCATATACCCAGACTGCTCCCCCGATGGCATGAGGAACAGTACGCTAGCACCGGCCCCCTGCTTTCGCAAGGAGCCGTTGAAGAAGAGCATCCAGTGAGGCCCGGTGAAGGCCAGAGCCCGGGGTCCTGGTTCACCGTCTTCATGGCCCCCTGGGTCAATCCTGCGTTGGCGTCCACTTGTGGTGGTGGTGCTGATGAAGTAGACAGAACCTCCCGCGGGCCCGGGGAGGCCACCGGGAGCTGATACTCGGAGGTCCCCAGGCTGTCTTGGACCTCCGGGAGGTCCCGCTGATTTCCCGGGAGCTCCGGGGGGTCCCGTTGGACATCCGGGAGGTTCTGTTGGACCTCCGGGGGGGGGTCCCGTTGCGCCTCCGGGAGGTCCTGCTGGTCCTCCGGGAGGTTGTGTCGGGGGTCCGGGGTCCGTTTTGGACCTCCGGGGGGTTGCCTTGGAGACCCGGTGGGTCGTCTCGGACCTCCGGGATTTCCTGGCGCTTGTTTCCCGATACCGGAGCAGGTTGCGGCGATGAGGGGTCCGGCCGCCCTGCGGCGAGGACTGTACTCACCACTGCAGCCGTCGCCGCGATGTAGAGCAACAGATGCTCTTCGGGCTCGGGGGCTACCATTACGGGTAGGGTCATCAGGAGCTGATTCAGCTCCTGGGGAGTTTCCTCCGCTTCGTCGGTCCAAGCGAATGGCCCGGATTTGCGTAGGAGCTTAGAGAAGTGGAGCGTTCGCTTTGCTAACCTTGGTATAAACCGACTCAGTGCAGCTAGGCATCCCATGAATTTCTGGACTCTTCTTTTTTTTGCGGGCAGAAGGCCGCCTCGAGCCGATGGCTTTGATCTTCTCTGGGTTAGCCTCAGTTCCCCGGCGTGAGGCCAGGAATCCTAAGGGTTTTCCAGAGGGTGCACCGAACTCACACTTGTTGGAAGGGCAAAGACTAAGGCCAGGTTATCTAGTAGGGATGAGCTGTGCCTGACCTTAACAACAATATCTTCAACACACACCTCAACTGAGTCTCTCATTAGCTCTCCTAAGGTCTTGTGCATTGCACGTACGAAGGTAGGGAGAGCGTCCCTTAGGCCATAAGGCATAGAGGCATAACAGTACAGACTGACTACTATGACGAAGGAGGTGTGCTCTTCATCTTCTCTAGACATAGGGGTCTGGTGGAAACCCGAGTAAGCATCTAGGAAGCACAGCATATCGCAGCCTGGCATCGAGTCTACTATTTGATCTATCATAGGGAGATAAAATAGATCTTTAGGACATGCCTTATTGAGACTGGTGTAGTCGATACGCTTCCGAAGCTTCCCGCCGGCCTTCGGGACGACAACAGGGTTCGCCAAGCACCGGGGGTGGCGGACTTTCCATCCTGTCGGACTGGCCGGGCGTCGGGGAAGACCTTTAAATAGTGCCCAATCACCTCCCTAGGGATCTCTGGCATCCGTGACGGCTGTCATGCAGCACATCGACATTGTGCCGGAGGGAGGTAACGAGTGCGCCTTCCTATTTGCTATCCAGGCCCCCGGCTACCCGGGTGGTCTGGGTGGCATCGGCGCTGATTTGGACGAGCCTCGAGGGGACGTCGTCCCCGTCGAGGGGTTGCACATGGGGTGCTGTGGTAGAGGCACGGTGGCGTGCACTTGGGTGGAGCTGGTTTGGTTCTGCACTGCCTGGGGTTGGTGCTCTAGCTGCTGTAAGCGCCTGAAGCTTTTCCAAGGCTAACACTGTGGCAGCACGGTCTCCACAAACCTTGAGGACGCCTGTTGGTGTAGGCATATTCAAGAAAAGGTAGCCGTAGTGGGCTACTTCCATGAATCGGTACAGGGCTGGCCTGCCAATTACGGCGTTGAAGGGGAGGTCGATCTCGGCCACGTCGAACAGAATGTACTCTGTCCGGTATCTGTCCGGTGCCCCAAAGGTCACCGGGAGGCTGATGTGGCTGTAGGGAACAACCTGTCCCGGCCCTACCCCCGAGAACGGGCTCGATGGGGTGAGCTTGGCCATCGGGATCTGCAGCTTCTGGAAGGCTGCGCGACTGATGAGGTTCAGTCCAGCCCCGCCATCCACAAAAACGTGGTACATCCTCACGTTGGCGATGGTGGGGGCCACCACGAGCGGTAGTTGGCCGGCCCCAGCCATGTTCCTGGGGCAGTCGGTGGCATCGAAGCTGATGGGGGTTCCCATCCACCTGAGGTGCGGTGCTACACTCGGGAGAGGAGCCACCAACGCTACCGCTTGGCGCAAGGCTTTAGCCGCGCTTCGGGACGAGGGGTCAGCGGACCCGCCGAAGATGACGTAGAGCATCTTCCGGTGCTCATCATCGCTGAATCTGGGGCTCTCATGATTGTGCACCGCCTTCACGGCGCGCTGAAGCTCCTGGAACTCCACCTGACGGTCGACGTCGTCTGGGGCGTCGACCTTCTGCTTGCCCTCCCTTTGACGGTAGGGTGGGGCATCAGTTAGGAGCTGCTTCCCTTTCCAGAAGCGCTCCACGAGCTTCTGGATTTCCCGGCACTCGGCAGCAGTATGGTAACTCGTGCCGTGCACAGGGCATAACTCGTCCTGGTCTCCGCCTGGAGCCGGTGATTGTCGCGGCCTTTTGTCGGGGCGTGGCCCCCGAGCTCCTCTGGGCGCCGCTGTTGCGGCAACGGGGGCCGCGGCTGGCGGCTTCATCTTGCCACCGCCCCTGTTCTTTATCTTCCCGCCGCTTCCGTAGGAAGCGGCGCCAGATCCCGGCTGACCCCCTGGCTCGGAGGCTGGCAGTGAGTGCCAGCTCCGCCCTTCAACTGCTCTGGCACACTTGTCCGCCAGGCTGAAGAGCTCCGAGACGTCACGGACCTCCCTAGTCGCGAGCTTCTCGAGCATCTTCTTGTCCTGAATGCCTTGTCAGAACGCCACCACCACAGAAGCGTTTTAGATGTGTGGGATGGTGTTCCGCACCTGGGAGAACCGCTGGATGAAGGAGCGCAGCGACTCCCCTGGTTGTTGCTGGATGGCGTGGAGGTCGAGCTCCGTGCCAGGCCGGGTGTAGGAACTGCCGAAGTTGGCGATGAACTGCCGGCAGAGCTCTCCCCAGGAAGTTATAGAACCCTGAGGGAGATTCATGAGCCAAGACCGGGCTGGGCCGGTCAAGGCGACGGGGAAGTAGTTGGCCATGACAGCCTCATCCCCTCCTGCTGCTAGTACGGCGGTGGAGTAGATCTGGAGGAACTCCACGGGGTTAACGCTGCCGTCGTACTTTTTGGGAAGGTGCGGCGGAAACTTGCGCGGCCACCTCGCGAAGCAAAGGTGGGGTGCAAGGGCCGCACATCCTGCTTCTGTTGCCGCAGGTATTGGTGCCGCGAACGCTTGGTTCGCACCTGGCACAGTGTACCCCGGTATGGGCAAGGCTGCTCCATAGACCGGGGACGCCGCTTGCAGGGCATATGGTTGTGGCATATGCTGCGCGGCGTACGCCTGGGGCAGAGCTCGCGTGGCGAAGATCTGCCCTTCAGGCTGGGTCGAGGCCGACGTCATGCTGTCGCCAGCCTCTTGGGTGCGACGCCTTTCTCGACGTCGCTCGAGGAACACTCGGGCATCTTGGCTCAAGTGGCACCGCTCCAGCTCTGCCCTCAGGTCCGCCGACGGAAACCTGGTGGAGCTGGAGCCCGCCGTCTGCCCGTCAACTGTTGGCATGCGCGTCAGCGACACAGCCGGTTGGCCGGAGCGTCGCCCTTGCCGAAACCGAGGGTTTGCGGCGGCGACGACGAGGCGGTCCACCTCGCGGACCCACTGCTGGGTCGCTGAGTGGGGTGCATCCCCAGCAGGTGGATTGCGCAGTAGCTCTCTTGCTGCAGCTAGCACACCCCCATGGTGTACGCTCAGCGCTGCAGAAGATCTCACGCTGGTCGGAGCCTGCCTTGCCGGAGTCGGCGTTGCCGGAGTCGGCTGCTGGCTACCAGCTTGTGCCGACACACTCCGTCCTGAGTGCGTCGACATGTACTCCCCGCTGGTCACGGTCCGCCGCTGAAGGAAGCTTGGTCATCTTCGTCGGCGGAAACTCGTCGTGCAAGGGAAAAGCCCCCTACCTGGCGCGCCAAATGTCGAAGTGTTCGGTCGACACTTCCCCCGGGCCTGCACTGGGCAGCCCGCGGAGGTTCTTTTTTCGGTGGGGCTAGTCACTTGCGGAGAGCTTGAGCGTATGGACGAGTTAGTAAGAGCTTGACACGGCGAGTTTTACGTGGTTCAGGCCGCCGGAGCGTAAAACCCTACGTCCACGGCGAGCTATGAAGCTCGCTGTATTGCTTGCTGCTCAGAACCAGAGTCCTGAGCTTGGGGATGACTGATGTCTAGTGTATGAGTTGTGAGAGTGCGAACCCCTGCTAACGTCGCCTACCCGAGCCTTTTATAGTCCAAGACTCGGGTGGCTTACAAGGGGGGCCGGGACCCGACAGGTGGTCCCGGGGAGGTTGACTGTTATCTACCGTATCTGCAATTATGCCGGTAGTTGTCTCTGGCGAAGGCTTCTGAGTCTTCGTCTTGCAGCCCTGCCCGTGCCGCATGCTAGTCGTAGTGGATGATGACGGCGGGGGCGGCATGGGGTGTCTTGTCGCTGCGTTTATTGGCTAGCAGGCTCTGACACTGCGCGCCAGCCTGTGATGCGACTGGGCGCAACGGCACCTAACAGAGGCGTGCTCCGCGTCTCCGCATCTTGGGAAGACACGGGCCTTGAATACCTTTTACCGGCAAGGTATGGGGCGTCTTTAAGCTCGCTGCCTATCGCTCGGGGGCAGGCAGCACCGTTCTTCTGGCCACGTGGCGGGCCCGGAGCCCTCCTCAGAAGAGAGGGGGGTCCGGCTCCGCAGGACACGTGGAGCCTCCGGACCTCTCCCCGCGGAGGGGGAGGTTCGGCTTCTGTCGGCCACGTGGCGAGCCCGGAGCTCCTCTCTGAGGAGAGGGAGGTCCGGCCCCGCTGGACACGTGGCTACCTCGGACTTCTCTCCCGCGGAGGGGGAGGTCCGGCTTCTGCAGGCCACGTGGCGAGCCCGGAGCCCTCCTCTAAGGAGAGGGAGGTCCGGCCCCGCCGGACGCGTGGCGCCTTCGGAGCTCTCCCTGCGGAGAAGGGCGAGTTCCTTAGGCATTTTCCCCTGTGCGCAGGGGTACCCCATATCGCGGGTACCGACATCGTCCAAGTCGGCGCCGAAGCCACCCAGACCACCCGGGTAGCCGGGGGCCTGGATAGCAAATAGGAAGGCGCGCTCGTCACCTTCCTCCGGCACAACGTTGACGTGTTTGCATGGCAGCCGTCACAGATGCCGGGGATCCCTAGGGTGGTGATCGAGCACCACTTGAAGGTCTTCCCCGATGCCCGGCCAGTTCAGCAGAAGCCCCGCAAGCAGTCCGTCGAGCGGCAAAACTTCATTCGTGAAGAAATCAAGAGGCTGCTGGACGCTGGCTTCATACGGGAAGTCCACCACCCCCGGTGGTTGGCGAACCCCGTCGTTGTCCCGAAGGCCGGCGGGAAGCTCCGGATGTGCATCGACTACACCAGTCTTAATAAGGCATGTCCCAAAGATCCATTCCCTCTCCCTAGAATAGATCAAATAGTAGACTCAACATCAGGCTGCGATATGCTGTGCTTCCTAGACGCCTACTCGGGTTTCCATCAGATCCCCATGTCTAGGGAGGATGAAGAGCACACCTCGTTCATCACAGTAGATGGCCTCTATTGTTATGTCTCTATGCCTTATGGCCTAAAGAATGCTCTCCCCACCTTTGTGCGAGCAATGCACAAAACCTTTGGAGAGTTAATAAGAGACTTAGTTGAGGTGTACGTCGATGACATCGTTGTCAAGGTCAGGCAGGGTTCATCTTTGTTAGATAACCTAGCCTTAGTTTTTGAAAAATTGCGCTCTACGCGCACCAAGCTTAACCCCGACAAATGTGTGTTCGGTGTATCCTCTGGGAAGCTCTTAGGATTCCTCGTCTTGCACCGGGGGATTGAGGCCAACCCAGAGAAGATCAAGGCCATCGACTTGATGCGGCCTCCTGCCCGTGTCAAAGATGTCCAGAAACTCACGGAATGCCTAGCCGCGCTGAGTCAGTTTATACTGAGGCTAGCAGAGCGGGCACTTCCTTTCTTTAAGCTCCTGCGCAAATCCGGTCCATTTGCCTGGACTGACGAAGCAGAAGAGGATTTCCAGGAGTTGAAGCGGCTCCTGACGACCCTACCTATCATGGTAGCCCCAGAGCCCGGAGAGCATCTGTTGCTCTACATAGCGGCAACAACCGAGGTGGTGAGTATGGTCCTTGTCGCAGAGCGGCCGGACCTCTCATCTTCACAACCTGCTCCG
The DNA here is from genome assembly GCA_030760725.1 of Neostapfia colusana. Classification (NCBI taxonomy): domain Eukaryota; kingdom Viridiplantae; phylum Streptophyta; class Magnoliopsida; order Poales; family Poaceae; genus Neostapfia; species Neostapfia colusana. The sequence goes on from JASWHV010000011.1 coordinate 81,459,254, forward strand.
GCAGCAGAAGGCAGACGCCAGGAGGCCCCGCAGGACCAAGACGGTCTCTCGGACCTCCAAGGCAACCTCCCGGAGGTCCAGGGCGGCCTACCGGACCCCCAAGATAAACCCCCGGGGGTCCTGTGGGACCTCCCGGGGGCCCAACGGGACCTCCCGGAGATCCCACAGGAACCTCCGGAGCTCCCGGAGAACCAGCGGGGCCCCCCGGGGGGGCCAAGATAGCTTAAGGGCCTCCGGGTTCCAACTCCCGGAAGCCGCCTTGGATCCACTCATCTCCAGCGGGCCCGGAGACCTCCCAGACCTAGGAGAGAGGGTTCGAACTATCCAGAGGCCTGTCTACTACATCAGCGAAGTACTTCACGATGCCAAGACAAGGTACCTAGAAGTCCACCAGCTGCTGTATGCAGTACTTGTGGCCTCCAGGAAGCTCCGCCATTACTTCCAGGCCCACCGGGTCTCGGTAGTCACCTCCTATCCGCTGAAGGCGATTCTTCACAGCCCCCATGCGACTGGCAACGTCGCTAAATGGGCAGCGGAGCTGGCGGAGTTCGAGGTGGACTTCCTTCCTTGCCATGCAGTCAAAAGCCAAGCACTGGCCGACTTTGTGGCAGAGTGGACACCAACGAAGACTGACCCAGGTGGCCACGAAGACGGTGAACCAGAGCACCAAGCTCCGGTCTTCACTGAGCCCCACTGGACGCTCTTCTTCGACGGCTCCTCGCGAAAGCAGGGGGCCGGTGCCGGCGTAGTGCTCCTCATGCCATCGGGGGAGCAGTTTGGGTACATGGTGCGTCTCAATTTCAAGGCAACCAACAACATGGCAGAGTATGAAGCACTCATCTTTGGCCTACAGACAGCCCTGTCTCTAGGCGCTCGCCAGTTGTTGGCACAGGGCGACTCCCAGCTGGTTATGAAGCAAGTCAAGGGCGAACCAATGACCCACAGCTAGCTGCTTATCTGCTTCACGTGCAGATGTTGGAGAAAGACTTCCTCGCCTTGGACCTGCGTCACGTACCGCGCGCTGGCAATGCCGCAGCTGACAACCTTTCAACGAAGGCTTCTGTCACACCCGGTTTATCCGAAGAACAACCGAGTGAATATCACATGTATGCCAGGATCATTTTCTCATACTGACAAATAGTGAAGCATCATTTCTTACAAGCAGGTGTCAAATATAAATAAGTCTTACATAGCAAATGTCTCGATGGACAATAATAAGTTCATCACAAGTAAATAAACTAGCAGCGGAATATTATTCTTGTGGGCTCCGTCACAGGCGTTGCCCGGGGGACTCCATGAACCTAGAATCCTTCTTCGGGTCCAAAGTCTTGATCATTAAACACCACTTCATTATCTTGACCTGAGCAGCAATATGAACCAACAAATATGCAAGGTTGAGTACCGATGGTACTCAGCAAGTGTGGGAAAATTTTGTCATGCATGGCTAGAGCAAGGGAAGGTTGAACTCATGGTTAAAGCACTACGCAATTAATACCTATCACATTAGCTTATTGAGCACCTACATTACTACATAGGTGAAATGGTCCCAATCTCCCAACCCATCATCAAAACTCAAGTAACCATAATATTATTTCCAATGTTAAGCTCCCCGCTTAACATCCTCAACTTCCAAATTCATCATCCTCCAATCATGAATAAGTCCAAGCCGCTCTTGACCGTGAGCACGGCTGTCATGACAGTTTTGACTCTGCAGAGTTTGTACCATTGTACCCACATGTAGTGATTCCATCCCCCGTTGCCGGGTGGACTATAAGAACCTCCATTATGCCAGTGGCCACGAACCACATTCACACTTCCCAGGTGTGTAGCCAGGAGATCACTACGAAGCCTTTACAAAGGGATTCCCGACGAGCGTGGGCCCACTGAGGTTTCACCCCTAACAACATACAAGAGGCTCCAACCCCGCTGCAGTGGCCCCGTCTTGAGCCTTGTGGTTCATATGGTAGTCCAGCTGACACCTATTCCCCGCACCATCCAACACACCCATACTACGCCGGGGATACACCTAATGAATTGGCCAAGCTGCCCCATCTCAGCATGTGGTTGGCACGGTAAAGCCAGGTTACATGCTCCATGAACCGGTCCTTAGGATCCAGGCAAGTACTAAACACAAACCCGAGTCTCGTGCACCCAGCACCAACCAAATCATCCAACTTGCCTTGATCCCTACCTCTACATAAATCACAATATCTCATTCAAGAGTATGGTAAAATAAACTGATGATCTCATATCCCAAATATCCCATTCTAAGCATGGCTAAGCATATGCATAATAATAAATGACATGATAAAATGAATCCCAACCCAAGCTACAAGGAAACAAGGTAATGCAATTCTAGGGAAACATCCTAGCATGGGTTTCATATTTTCAATTGACAACGCAAATAATTCTATCTACACATCCTAGTATAGGAACAAAGTGGTCAAGGACACTTGCTTCCTTCCTGCTGCTCTTGGAATGGGTAGTCCTGATCTTGGAAAGGAAGAACTTGCTCTGGAGCAGGTTCTACTCATACCATCACACATAGCAAAAGAAAACAACAAGTCATAAGACATAGTTCACACTTCCACTTCATACAAACCACACATTCACATTTATGAAAGCCATTCACAATTCTATGTGTTGTGGTTACTCTACGTGTGTTGATTTTTGGCTTACATGTACTTTTAAACATGTGTATATGATTTCTACTTTTGTATTCACATTTATGTTTGCATACTATATATATGAGTTTCCAATTTAAATAAATTCCATATATTCAATTACTACACCTTTTAGCTACGAAGTATGCATGAAAGGTATTTTCCTACTCCATATGTGTCTTCAGTCCTTCTACCAACCCTAAACTGAATTCTTTGGATTTTGGAAACTTCCTTTGTCATTTTCTAGTTATTCATACCTAGTTTGCTATATTTTCATATTCATTTCCTATTCCTAAATGTGAACTTTATTATAAAAATAGTAAGACACCTCATCTAAACAGAATAGGTTTTGGGTCTAAAATATATAATAATATATTTTTGAACTTCTCCTCTGATGTGAACTATTTTACATTTATTTTACTAATTTTCAGAATTATCCTCTACTTAAAAATATGTCCCTATAACTAATAAATGTGAATAATCAATTAAACAGATTCATTTTAGCCAAAAATCTATTTTTATCTCACTTCAAAGTTTTCCAAGTACTAGGAAAGTTTTTAATTTGAATTTGCAATGTGTTTGTCCCATCTTTTAAATTTTAAATACTAAACACATAGTCAAATTCCTAAATTTAATATCACATAGGGTTAAAAAGGTAAACTCACCCCACTACAGGGTCTATTATATTATTTTAAGAATTTCCAGGGGCTAACTACACATAACAGAGGGGTTTTTCCTAATTTTTATTAAGTCCAGGGGCTAAAACTGATTTTTAAATGAATTTACATGATTTTCTGAAGTTCCAGGGGCTAGATCAGAAGTTTCCGGGGCTAGCTCTTATTTTCCGAGAACCCCAGGGGGTAGCACGTAAGAATTCCGGCCTTTATAACGCGGGGCTGACGTGGACCGTCCGATTTAAAACAGACGGCTGAGATTATAACATCGAACCGGTACGCGGGGATTTAAACTCTACCGTGTGATTTAAAATAGACGGCGCACAAGCGGCCACGTCACTCTGATCGAGCGCGGACGGCGCTGCCCAGCGGCGCACGGTGGCGGGAGGCGGCGATCTCGCCGGAGAGTTTCGGATCTTCGTCACTTCTTCCTAAAACTGTGATTTTATGGCATAGATCGGTAGAGGGGAGGTCGGGGATCTCACCTCGGGGGTTTTCTTGAGCTCGGAGGTCCTGGAAAGCGATCGGCGACGAGGTCCGAGGTGAATTCACGGCGAGGCTCGTCGGCGCTGTGTTTGAACCGCAAACCACCAAGTTTTCTGCACCTGCGAGGTTCCCCGGAGGCGGTGGATCAAGACCAGCGAGTTAGATCAGAATTCCCAAGCGTAGATCGAGCAGAATTCGTCAGAGAAGCTCGGGTTCTCACCGGAGAGAAAAACGGCGGATCGTGGGGAAAAACGGGACGATGCCGGGGTTTTTATAGACGGGGGAGGGCGGCGGGATGGTTTAGATCGAGTAGAAGTCCTCCGGAACCAGAATTCAGGCGGAAATCCGGTCGGTTAAGATCGCGCGCGCGCGGGGAACAGTCCGGGTTTCGGACGATCGGGGGTTAGGGATGACAGGTGGGTCCCGCCTGTCAGCGAGAGGGGGCGCGGGCGCGCGGCAGCGGGCTGGCGCGGGGGTTGGGTGGGCCGGCTGGTGGGTTTCGGCCCACTGGCCGGGAAGGTTTGTTTTTTCTTTTTCTTTTTCTTTTTCTTTTTCTTTTTCATTTATGTTTTGAGTTTAGTTTGAATTCCAGTTTGAATTTGAATTTTTGCAACACATGCAACACGTCCAAAAATTTTTAAATTCCCCTCTTGACAGGATTTTGGGGTGTTACAGCTCTACCCCCTTAAAAGAAATCTCGTCCTCGAGATTGGTGTTTCTAAGAAAACAATTCCGGAAATTGTGCCTTAAGCTCATCCTCTCGCTCCCAGGTGGCTTCCTCTTCTGAGTGATGCTTCCACTGCACCTTGCACATCCGGATTCTTTTATTTCTTGTGAGGCGTTCCATTGTCTCCAAAATCTTGTATGGTTGCTCGGCATAAGACAGATCCTCAGCTACATCAACCTCATTCATGGGTAACACCTCTTCAGGCGTTCTCAGACATTTCTTGAGTTGTGACACATGGAATACATCGTGCACATCCGATAGGCGAGCCGGTAATTCTAGTTGATACGCCACTTCGCCTTTCCTCTCCAGAACTTGAAAGGGTCCGATGTATCGAGGTGACAACTTCCCTTTCACCTTGAACCGACGAAGTCCTCGGATAGGGGACACCTTGAGATAGACATAGTCTCCCACGTTGAAAACGAGCTCTCTTCTCCGTACATCGGCATAGCTCTTTTGTCGTGTCTGTGCTATCCTCAAGTTGTTGCGAATTTCCCTCACTTTCGCCTCGGCTTCTTGTAGTACTTCGGGACCAAACACTTTACTTTCCCCTGTTTGGTTCCAAAATAGGGGAGTTCTGCACTTCCTCCCATACAAAGCTTCGAACGGTGACATCTTCATACTAGCTTGATAGCTGTTGTTATAGGAGAACTCCGCATACGGTAAGTTCTTGTCCCAACTGTGACACCTTCATCTCGGGTGTCAGCATATGTTCATGTTTTATAAAGAAGAAAAACATTTTAAGAAAAGAAGGAACGGAGACAAGTATCAAAAGGATGGCCAATAAAGCTCTTCGAGAACATCGAAACGCAACTTCCACGGCCAGCAGACCACGTGGCGCGTTCGGAGCTCATCCCCGAGAGATTGGGAGAGGTCCGACGCTAAACTAGGCTACGTGGCAGACTCGGGGGTCACCTCCGCAATTGGAAAGAGGTCCGACCCTGTGGGACACGTGCTGCCCGCGGAGCGAGCCTCTGCGGAAGAAGCAAAGGCATTTTTCATAGGACACGTGTCAATCTCGGAGCTCATCTCAGAGAGAAGTCCGGGTCTATCGAACACGTGTCACCACCGGAGCTTATCACCGGAGGGTCCGTCGCAAAACACGTGGCGTGCGCGGAGCTCGTCTCCAGAGAAGAGGGAGGTCTCGCTCGTGACACGTGGCACAACTGGAGCTCGTCTCTGCGGGAGAAGAGATACCAGGCTCGGAAGGACACGTGGAGCTTCCGGAGCTCATCACCGCGGAGGTAAAGAGTCTGGAGCGGTTTTTACACATAAAGATATCGGTACGCAATGGAAACCGATCTAAAATCCACGATCCTTACCGAAGATAAGACGTCAGGATTTAACAAAGATCTGAATAAGACTCTTATTCGGAATCCAATCAGATTAGGACTCTTCTCTTCCCGATTATAAATAGAACCCGAAACCTCTGGCCGAAACCACGAACTTCTCTTTCAACTCCTGAGCCGACGACTTAGCGCTCTAGCCCTAACTCGCCGAGCAAAACATCGCCGAAGCGCAACAAGGGAGATCATCGGAGAAGAACCGAGTGGTCTGAGGAGAACCTCGAAGTCAAGAAAAACGTGAGGTAGGACTTCAATACCACCTTACGACATCATGTTGTTCATCTCTTTGCATCTGTTCTTCGATTCCTTTCGAACAGAAGCGTTTTCGTGGGCAGAACACTCGATGATTAGTTTGATCTAAAAACAAGATCATCGCCACGTTCATCTTTGATCTGAACACCTCTGACCATGCAAGCCATGCAAGAACATCAGATCAATTTAATAGAACTAATCGTAGTATAGCATGCATGTGCATCATCGCATCTAGTTTAGGGTTTGTGCATAATAATGATTGCTGTGAATTTGTGTGCACGTGAATCCTACACAGCAGGACAAACTCAGGAAGCTGTCTACGACGAGCTGCAGCAACAAGGTTTTGAGAATCAAGGACAACCGGAACCGCAAGAACAAGGCAAGTGCTCTTTGACCATGTTGATCCTATGTTTTGGGTAAAACTGTTTTATTTTGCGAAAAGGTGTGTGTGCTGAGTCAAACATGATGGGAAACCCTTTTTATAGGAGTTTACTAGTTTTGATTAAACCATCCTTGTCGCCCGGGAAGTTTATGAGTCGGGTATGGTTTTTGCTTATTGCTTCGCTGAGTTTATGGAATTGGGAAGCGAGATAGATGTGTCTAGCTAACTGCACTCGTACTGATAATAAGTAATTGATGAGGTTAATGAACATGGATCGGAGGGAGATCTAGGCAAGCCTGGGTTTGTGAATGAGGTAGTATGAGAAGGGTGGTTTTGCTTGCCGCAGATCTAAGGACCGGTTCATGCATGCACATGCCAGGATAACAGTGCCACCACAAGGCCAAGTATGGGTGCGGCTTAGCTGAGTAATTAGGTAAGTTGCTAGGATGATATGGACTATGGAAGGTGCGGGGAATGGGAGTCGAGTGAGGACTGCCCTGGGAACTGCATGGCACAAGAGGGGGCCCGTGGGTGGGAGAATTGGAGATTCTAGCCTGCCGGTGAAACCTTAGTGAGTCCATACATCTAGTAACCCCTTTGTAAAGGCTATTTTGTGATCTCTTGACCATACACCGACGGTTGTGTACTGGTATAATGGAGGTTCTGCAGTCGCCGACGGGTGACGAAATCACAAACTTGTGGGTAAAGAGGTGCAAACTCTGCAGAGTTATTAAAACTATCATGATAGCCGAGCTTACGGTCACGAGCACCTGGCTAAACTGCCATGATTAGATGGGATGGTTATTGGAATGGTTATTGGGAAGGTTCTTGGTTATGATTATGGGTTTGGTTATGGTTTGGTTTGGAATTGTTAAGACTGGATGATGAAAGGGTTGCATGACTGGTCATGATATGAGATTGGTCTCGGTGCGAGACAAGGTTGTTTCATGAGGTGAGATGGTAGCGAATACGAGGAGGTATTCGTGAGTATGGGTAAAGGATTGGTTAATGTTTGGATGGAACACGGGAAGTGATGGAGGTATGTTGGTAATTTCATACATGCTGGGAATACATTCATCTAAAGTTAAGTTGCTGTTTTATCACGGTTTTATAAATCTGCTTTTCTGCAAATAAGCCTTTTATACCTACCTTGTTTATGAGCTGCATGTCATGTGTTATTCCCGCACTTGCTGAGTACATCATTGTACTCAAACTTGCATTATTATTTCTTCATCAACAGCAAGAGAAGACTACTATGAAGACCGAGTAGAGCATTATGGCGTGTGATCTGTTCTCAACCTTGCCTGTGGAGGGAGTAGAGATGGAGCCACCTCTGCTTAGTTTTGCTTCCGTATTAGTTTTTGCTTCCGCATTAAAATAAGATTTCCGCTGCATAGAAATAAGACTTCCGCTGTAAAGCATGAGTCCAAGACTCATAAGATATTGTAATAAACCCTGTTATTCGTGGTAATATATAATCTGAATTCAGTTTGTGGAACGTATGTGTATGTGTGATGAACATCCTGGGCACACATATGCATTAGTTCTCGGTTCCGTGGTTTTCCACAGAATTGAGGGCATCACACCAACTCCGATTGTTTTTGAGTGCACACGCTCTCAGCATATCCTCAAGAATCTGATTGGTTCTTTCTGTCTGCCCGTCAGTTTGGGGATGATAGGAAGAACTAAAGTTCAGATGGGTTCCCATGGTTTCGTGCAACTTCTGCCAGAACCTCGAGGTGAACTGTGTCCCTCGATCCGACACAATCTTCTTGGCACTCCATGGTAACACACGATCCTTGACATGTACAATTCTGCCAATTTGGATCCGCTGTAGCTTTCTTTCAGGGGGATGAAATGAGCTACCTTGGTTAGCCTGTCGATGATGACCCATATCGAATCATATCCTGATTGTGTCCTAGGCAGTCCCACTATGAAATCCATACCGATTTCTTCCCATTTCCATTCAGGTACTTTGAGTGGTTGCAATAATCCCACGGGTCGTTGATGTTCTGCTTTCACCAACTGGCATGTGTCACATAGGGAAACATGCTCCGCGACATCTCGCTTCATGCCATACCACCAATACCTGCTCTTGAGGTCCTGGTACATTTTCGTACTCCCAGGATGAATGGAGTAGTCAGAATCGTGAGCCTCCTTCAAAATCAATTCACGGATCTTCTTTACTTCTGGCACACATATTCTTTTCCCGTGCCACACCGTTCCTTGTTCATCCTCTCTGAAACCAGGGGCTTTATTTTCCTTGATGAGTTGCCTGATTTCTTGTATCTTCTCGTCATCCTTTTGACCCTCACGTATTTCTTGCTCTAGTGTGGAGTCCACTTCCATGGCGATGGCTTCACCACTATTCACAAGGCATAGATTGAGCCTTATAACCTCGTCCTTCAATTCTGCAGGCATGTCCTTCAAGCTCAACTTATTGACCTGCACTTTCCGACTTAAAGCATCTGCCACGACGTTTGCTTTCCCAGGATGATAGTTGATGCCCACATCAAAGTCATTGATTAGCTCTAACCATCTCCTTTGTCTGAGGTTGAGATCTGGCTGTGTGAAAATGTACTTTAAACTCTTATGATCCGTATATATCTCTGTCCTCTTCCCCATCAAGTAGTGCCGCCAAATTTTCAACGCCTGTACCACTGCGGCTAGTTCTAGGTCATGTGTAGGATAGTTCTTCTCGTGCTTCCTGAACTGCCGGGATGCATAAGCCACGACATGCCCTTCTTGCATGAGAACACATCCCAACCCGTTTCCAGAGGCATCGCAGTACACCGTAAAGTTCTTCTGCATATCTGCCATAACTAGCACTGGGGCTGTTGTCAATCTTTTCTTTAACTCCTGAAAACTCGTCTCGCACTGCGGCGTCCATGTGAATGTGATTCCCTTCTCCAACAGTTTGGTGAGAGGTCTCGAGATTTTAGAGAATCCCTCAATAAACCGTCGATAGTATCCTGCCAATCCCAAGAAGCTTCGAACTTCCCCGACATTTTCAGGGGTCTTCCACTTCTGTATATCCTCGATTTTGGCGGGATCCACGGAGATTCCTCCCTCCGAGATGATATGTCCTAAGAAGGGAACTCTCTTCATCCAAAACTCACACTTGCTCAACTTGGCATATAGTTGGTGTTCTCTCAGCCTCTGCAACACCAACCTTAGATGTTTCTCATGTTCCTCTTTATCTTTGGAGAAAACGAGAATGTCATCTATGAAAACCACCACAAATTTGTCCAAATATTCCATGGATACCTTGTTCATGAGATACATGAAGTATGCCGGGGCATTCGTTAGCCCGAAAGGCATGACGGTGTATTCATACAGTCCGTACTGAGATACGAAAGCTGTCTTTGGAATATCAGCTTGCCTTATCTTAAGTTGGTGGTATCCCGACCTGAGATCAATTTTCGAGAACACACAAGCTCCCCTCAACCGATCAAACAAGTTTTCAATGCGGGGTAATGGGTACTTGTTCTTGATGGTCACTTCATTCAAGGCACGGTAGTCTATGCATTTGGGTTCCGTCCTTCTTGGGCACAAATATGACTGGAGCTCCCCAAGGTGAGGAACTAGGACGAATATACCCCTTCTCCGTCAATTCCCTCAAATGATCCTTGAGTTCTCCCAGCTGCTTGGAGTCCATCGGATAAGGTCTCTTGTATATCGGGGTTGTTCCCAGCACTAGCTCAATTGCGAATTCCACTTCACGATCAGGAGGCATACCTGGCAACTCCTCCGGAAAAACATCTGGATATTCCCTGATGGTCCTGATCTCCTCCACTTTCACCTCAACTTGATTTAATTTAATGTCCCTCCTAGGCTCTTGTATTGTTATAAACTTCACTCTTGTGCCACTAGGGTGAGTTAGTTCCACCGTTCTGGTCGAACAATGGATGATTCCTTTATGTTTGGTCAACCAATCCATACCCAAGATAATATCTATCCCTTGTGAATCTATCACTATGAGGTTAGCAGTAAATACTACCCCATTAATGTGTAGGTTCACTTTGGGACACACTTGTCTTGTCCTTATTTCTCCACCTAGAGAGTTTACTTCTAGCATATGGTTCCTTTGTGTTGTTGTTAGGTCATGCTTCTTAACAAACCCTTGGGCAATGAACGAGTGGGTAGCACCAGAATCAAACAACAGGGTTGCAATGTGTAAATTGGCAGGAAACTTACCAACTACCACGTCAGGTGCCTCTTGCGCTTCCTCCATGGTGACGTGGTTCACCCGTCCTCTCATTACATTCTGCTGTTGTGGCTGCGTGGGCTTCTTATTTGGGCACTTATGGGCGTAGTGCCCCACTTCAGCACAGTTAAAACATTGCACCCCAACCTTGGGTGCCTGGCCTTTCTTGTCTTGGGGTTGGTTTGGGGGTCCTTGTACTGCTGGTCGAGGTTGATACGTAGGGCGAGGCTGCTGTACGAACGGACGTTGTGGCTGTGCTGGTGCTGATGGAGGCCTGAAGTTCGGGTTGTACCCTCTCGGTGCTGAGTAGGGTACCGCAGCACGGCTCGTCTGCCCTGCGGGTTGCTGCATCAGACGTGGGCGGGTGTTGCTCCCTGAGGCTTGATGTGACCACACGGCCTTCCTCTTGTTCTCATTTTCCAATGCCTTCAGCTTCCTTTCTACCACAAACGCTCTGTCCACCATCTTTTGGAAGCTTTCATACTCGTCGGAGGACATTGCACACTGCATTTCTGCGGTAAGTCCTTCCACGAAACAATCCTGTTTCTGCTCATCAGTCTCTATGTCCCGTGGGGCATAACGGGAGAGTTGAGTAAATTTAGTGAGGTATTCCCTCACAGTCATGTTTCCTTGCTGCAGCCCCAAGAACTCCTTCCTCTTGTTTTTGAGTTCACCCCTTGGTATGTAATGGTTGCGGAAGCTACGCTTGAACTCTTCCCAAGTGATGTTCTCAGGGTCATGATGGGCGGCCACGTAGGCGGTCCACCAATCAGCAGTGGGTCCATGCAATTGATGAGAGGCAAACAGCACCCTCTCATACCCTTGGCACTGTATGATCCCCATCTTGCTCTCAATGGTCTTTAGCCCATCATCTGCCTCCAGAGGTTCAGCAGCACTTGCAAACTTCGGAGGTTGAGTTCCTAGAAACTCACTCAACCTTGGTTGGCGTGGTGCAGCTTGTGGAGGTGGAACTTGATGCAAGTTGGCCACCACTTGAGTCAGGTTCTGGATGAGCTGATTTTGATTCTCAAGCATTTGGTGGATGGGATCAACTCCCTCACGACGTCCACCCCTGTCTTGGCTCCCAGAAAGATGAGGGTTGCAGGCCTCATCGTTGTTGTTGGCGGGGTTGGCAGCACGACCCTTTCCTCTTCCGGCCATCTAGCATGATCAACCAAATGTTAATTTAAGGCATTGCGTATTATCTTACTACTTTCACTCGTTTTTTTTACTTTGAAGTGTTGAGGCTTTGTTATACTTCCTGAGGGTTCATGTCTCATACAAAAATAAATGCACTATTATTTCATGTGGGTTCACACATCAAAGCAAAACAATCTGAAGACGAGGTTGTGGACAATTGCTCATGGCTCCCACAACTCACGTCACACACACACCAAGCATTAACACACCATTTACTAAGGTAACGACTCGACTATTCGACATCTTGCTAACTGAAGGAAAAACTCTACACTACTCGGATTCCTGAGCTGGCTCCTCGGGATCTTCCTCATTATTGCGGCTACCTTCCGACTCTGCTTTGGGTGGGGAGGCTGCTGGTGGAGAAGTGCGATGACGCATGATCGCCCGGCGATCTGGGGAGTCAGGAGTCCATGTATCATTCACGGTGACACACAGTTCATTCTCATCTCCTCTTTCTGTCGCCCTCAAGCAGGCTCGAAGCAACGCCTTGGTTTCCTTCAGGGTGTCACGAACATCCTGAAGCTCCTGCTGACACTCCTGCAGTCGAGTGCTAAGCATAGCAGCATCCTCCAAGCACAAGTCCATGTGCTCATGGGAAGTCCCCCTGCTGCACTGGCGGGTACTTGTACTCCATTGTACCGCTCTCGCGCTGGAGGACATACATGTACTCAGTTCTGTCCAGGTGTCGACGATAGATGTGACTCTGGCAGGTGATGGCCTCCTAGGTGACATCCTTCTCCGCATCGACCTATGTCGCTCGACAAGCTGGAGAACGGTGGATCTTGAGCAGCTGATTTTCGTGGATAATCCTCATCTCTAAACTCCATTCTTCCCTCTTCTCACGAATGGTCCTGGTGGAGCTATAATGTATGACTAGCTTGCCCGTATTGCCGGCGGCTTGGAGCATACGTCGAAGACGGCGCAACAAGCCTCCTACCGCCAATCCTTAGGAAAGGTACGTCATCGGACGTCTCCCCTCTCTTTGGGCAAGGGCAACTAAGAGAACTCTCCCTTCTGTGGACTTGCGAGCGGTGCGAAGCATGCGAACCATCTAAAACAAAAAGCATTTAAACTTAGGTTAGATGAACTTTTAAACAAAAATCCTATTTTGAATGAAAGTTGGGGTAAGATGAAGAAAGTGACTCCATTAAATAACACTTTTCAACACACACCTTGTAAAATAGTTTTTAAGAAAATAGGGCCCTTAAATACGTCCATTGCTGCCTAGGTCCACGTTCCTACGGGCAACCTTGGCTCTGATACCACTTCTGTCACACCCGGTTTATCCGAAGAACAACCGAGTGAATATCACATGTATGCCAGGATCATTTTCTCATACATGTGATGACAAATAGTGAAGCGTCATTTATTACAAGCCAGGTGTCGAATATAAATAAGTCTTACGTAGCAAATGTCTCGATGGACAATAATAAGTTCATCACAAGTAAATAAACTAGCAACGGAATATTATTCTTGTGGTCTCCGTCACAGGCGTTGCCCGGGGGACTCCATGAACCTAGAATCCTTCTTCGGGTCCAAGGCCTTGATCATTAAACACCACTTCATTATCTTGACCTGAGCAGCAATATGAACCAACAAATATGCAAGGTTGAGTACCGATGGTACTCAGCAAGTGTGGGAAAATTTTGTCATGCATGGCTAGAGCAAGGGAAGGTTGAACTCATGGTTAAAGCACTACGCAATTAATACCTATCACCTTAGCTTATTGAGCACCTACATTACTACATAGGTGAAATGGTCCCAATCTCCCAACCCATCATCAAAACTCAAGTAACCACAATATCATTTCCAATGTTAAGCTCCCCGCTTAACATCCTCAACTTCCAAATTCATCATCCTCTAATCATGAATAAGTCCAAGCCGCTCTTGACCGTGAGCCCGGCTGTCATGACAGTTTTGACTCTGCAGAGTTTGTACCATTGTACCCACATGTAGTGATTCCATCCCCCGTTGCCGGGTGGACTATAAGAACCTCCATTATGCCAGTGGCCACGAACCACATTCACACTTCCCAGGTGTGTAGCCAAGAGATCACTACGAAGCCTTTACAAAGGGATTCCCGACGAGCGTGGGCCCACTGAGGTTTCACCCCTAACAGCATACAAGAGGCTCCAACCCCGCTGCAGTGGCCCCTATTCCCCGCACCATCCTACACACCCATACTACGCCGGGGATACACCTAATTAATTGGCCAAGCTGCCCCATCTCAGCATGTGGTTGGCACGGTAAAGCCAGGTTACATGCTCCATGAACCGGTCCTTAGGATCCAGGCAAGTACTAAACACAAACCCGAGTCTCGTGCACCCAGCACCAACCAAATCATCCAACTTGCCTTGATCCCTACCTCTACATAACTCACAATATCTCATTCAGGAGTATGGTAAAATAAACTCATGATCTCATATCCCAAATATCCCATTCTAAGCATGGCTAAGCATATGCATAATAATAAATGACATGATAAAATGAATCCCAACCCAAGCTACAAGGAAACAAGGTAATGCAATTCTAGGGAAACATCCTAGCATGGGTTTCATATTTTCAATTGACAATGCAAATAATTCTATCTGCACATCCTAGTATAGGAACAAAGTGGTCAAGGACACTTGCCTCCTTCCTGCTGCTCTTGGAATGGGTAGTCCTGATCTTGGAAAGGAAGAACTTGCTCTGGAGCAGGTTCTACTCATACCATCACACATAGCAAAAGAAAACAACAAGTCATAAGACATAGTTCACACTTCCACTTCATACAAACCACACATTCACATTTATGAAAGCCATTCACAATTCTTTGTGTTGTGGTTACTCTATGTGTGTTGATTTTTGGCTTACATGTACTTTTAAACATGTGTATATGATTTCTACTTTTGTATTCACATTTATGTTTGCATACTATATATATGAGTTTCCAATTTAAATAAATTCCATATATTCAATTACTACACCTTTTAGCTACCAAGTATGCATGAAAGGTATTTTCCTACTCCATATGTGTCTTCAGTCCTTCTACCAATCCTAAACTGAATTCTTTGGATTTTGGAAACTTCATTTATCATTTTCTAGTTATTCATACCTAGTTTGCTATATTTTCATATTTATTTCCTATCCCTAAATGTGAACTTTATTGTAAAAATAGTAAGACACCTCATCTAAACAGAATAGGTTTTGGGTCTAAAATATATAATAATATATTTTTGAACTTCTCCTCTGGTGTGAACTATTTTACATTTATTTTACTAATTTTCAGAATTATCCTTTACTTAAAAATATGTCCCTATAACTAATAAATGTGAAAAATCAATTAAACAGATTCATTTTAGCCAAAAATCTATTTTTATCTCACTCCAAAGTTTTCCAAGTACTAGGAAAGTTTTTAATTTGAATTTGCAATGTGTTTGTCCCATCTTTTAAATTTTAAATACTAAACACATAGTCAAATTCCTAAATTTAATATCACATAGGGTTAAAAAGGTAAACTCACCCCACTACAGGGTCTATTATATATTTTTAAGAATTTCCAGGGGGCTAACTACACATAACAGAGGGTTTTTCCTAATTTTTATTAAGTCCAGGGGCTAAAACTGATTTCCAAATGAATTTACATGATTTTCTGAAGTTCCAGGGGCTAGATCAGAAGTTTCCGGGGCTAGCTCTTATTTTCCGAGAACCCCAGGGGGTAGCACGTAAGAATTCTGGCCTTTATAACGCGGGGCTGATGTGGACCGTCCGATTTAAAACAGACGGCTGAGATTATAACATCGAACCAGTACGCGGGGATTTAAACTCCACCGTGCGATTTAAAATAGACGGCGCACAAGCGGCCACGTCGCTCTGATCGAGCGCGGGTGGCGCTGCCCGGCGGCGCACGGCGGCGGGAGGCGGCGATCTCGCCGGAGAGTTTCGGATCTTCGTCAATTCTTCCTAAAACTGTGATTTTATGGCATAGATCGGTAGAGGGGAGGTCGGGGATCTCACCTCGGGGGTTTTCTTGAGCTTGGAGGTCCTGGAAAGCGATCGGCGACGAGGTCCGAGGTGAATTCATGGCGAGGCTCGTCGGCGCTGTGTTTGAACTGCAAACCACCGAGTTTTCTGCACCTGCGAGGTTCCCCGGAGGCGGTGGATCAAGACCAGCGAGTTAGATCAGAATTCCCGAGCGTAGATCGAGCAGAATTCGCCGGAGAAGCTCGGGTTCTCACCGGAGAGAAAAACGGTGGATCGTGAGGAAAAACGGGACGATGCCGGGGTTTTTATAGACGGGGGAGGGCGGCGGGGTGGTTTAGATCGAGTAAAAGTCCTCCGGAACCAGAATTCCGGCGGAAATCCGGTTGGTTACGATCGCGCGCGCGCGGGGAACAGTCCGGGTTTCGGACGATCGGGGGTTAGGGATGACAGGTGCGTCCCGCCTGTCTGCGAGAGGGGGAGCGGGCGTGCGGCAGCGGGCTGGCGCGGGGGTTGGGTCGGCCGGCTGGTGGGTTTCGGCCCACTGGCCGGGAAGGTTTGTTTTTTCTTTTTCTTTTTCTTTTTCATTTCTGTTTTGAGTTTAATTTGAATTCCAGTTTGAATTTGAATTTTTGCAACACATGCAACACGTCCAAAATTTTTTAAATTCCCCTCTTGACAGGATTTTGGGGTGTTACAGCTTCCACCGGAGCTCCTGTGCCCGAAGGAGTCTTCGAGAGGACGTTGCTGCGGCCTACAGCCCGGCCCGCTGAGCCGGGCGAAGGGGGCTTGACCAGCACCTCGAAGCTGGCGGTCCCAGCGGCCCTGCAGCCATGGATGCCGCCAAGGATCGTAAGCATCACTGGGGACTCCATGCAACCCAGCGCTCAAGATCCAGAAGCTCAAGTCAGACCCGATGCATGGATCACGGAGATCCGGGACTACTTGAAAGACAACATCCTCCCTGATGAACATGCAACCGCTGAACGGATCGTGCGTATGGCTAATAGATACGCGCTGGTAGAGGGGGATCTCTACCGGCGTGGTGTCAACCACGTCCTATTGCGGTGCATAACCTAGGGGGAAGGCTGCGACTTGCTCGCTGAGATCCATGGAGGCGAATGTGGGAGTCACTCTTCCTCACGCACGCTTGTCGGTAAAGACTTCCGGCATGACTTCTACTGGCCGACAGCACTCCAGGATGCCGTCAGTCTGGTCGAGCGCTGCAGGGCATGCCAGTTCCACGCCAAGCAGATCCATACACCGGCTCAGGCGGTACAGATGATCGCACCCTCATGGCCGTTTGCCGTATGGGGGCTGGACATCCTGGGACCATTCCCCGGAACCGTCGGGGGATTCCGGTACCTCTATGTCGCCATCGACAAGTTCACCAAGTGGCCGGAAGCCACACCAGTTGTCACCATCAACAAGCAATCCACAGTAAAGTTCATCAAGTCGATTGTGTGCCGGTTCGGGGTCCCGAACAGAATCATCACCGACAACGGGACCCAGTTCACCAGTGCAGCCTTCCAAGACTACTGCGAAGACCTCGGCATTCAGGTGTGCTATGCCTCTGTTGCTCACCCAAAGAGCAATGGGCAAGTCAAGAGGGCCAACGCAGAGATTCTCCGGGGCCTTAAGACCCACACCTATGCCAGTCTGAAGAAACATGGTGCCAATTGGGTGGATGAGCTTCCGAGCACACTATGGGCTAACCGGACATCCCAGAGCCGGGCCACCGTGGAGACACCCTTCTTCATGGTGTATGGGGCCGAAGCTGTACTTCCCCTAGAGATCACCATGAAGTCTCACCGTGTCCGGGCTTACGACGAAGCCGCGCAGGACAACCTCCGGCGTGGAGAAATCGACCTCGTTGACGAGGTCCGATTGCATGCAGCACTCCGCAACGCACGGTACAGACAAGCGCTCTGTCGCTACCACCAGAGGTCTGTGCACGCCCGGGAGCTGCAGGAAGGTGACCTGGTGCTGCGGCGCATACTTTCTCGCGAAGGGACCCACAAACTCTCCCCTAGTTGGGAAGGTCCCTTCCGAGTCGCAAAAGTGTGCCGCCCCGGGTGCGTACGCCTTTCAACCGAGGATGGGGACCTGCTCCCGAACCCTTGGAACATAGAACACCTCCGTAAGTTCTACCCCTAGAGCAAAGATAGGACAGTCTCTTCTTTTCGTAATAAATTCCATAGAGTCCAGGAACAGCGCTCGGAGCAGCTAAGCCCCAGGGGACGGTACAGGACTACGTTCAGCTTTGCCTGGTTCCGACTCCAAGCGCGTAGAGTCTTGCTTCCCTTCTTAATGGGGCGGGTCGTGGCCTCCATGTTTAGCCTTCCTTCCTCCCGTGGAAAATTATATGGAAAGAAACCTGTTCTACTTTGCTCTTTTCTTGTACTCATTTAAATTATGTATTAAATTTTTTATGACTACACTTCCGGCGTATGCCCGCCATGCGCTCAGCTCCCTCTTCTCATTCTCACCCCTAGTCGGCATTTGCTGCCCTACCAGAGGCAGTTGCATTGGAGGTACCTGCCGATGGTCAAAGGGGCCCCGAGCCCCCGGCACTTCGCGCACTATAGTCCCCAAGCACCACCGTGCATGTGGTTAGGGACCGTAAGCCAAATAAGACTATGAGATAAAGGAGGGGGAGCCCCCAAGGAGAATTACGTTTCCCTTACTTGTGTGCAGGATCTCTCGGCCTCAAATCCCTACAGGAGTATGGTAGGCGCACCCAACCAATGGGACGCCCCTACCAGGGGGCCACTACGGGATCACGCAAGACCGGAACTCCAAGGTAAGACCGAAGGACCCACGTGTCCAGCGGGACCGGACCTCCCTCTCCTCTGGGGGGAGTTCCGGGCCCGCCATGTGGCCAACAGAAGCCGCACCTCCCCCCCCCTCTCTGAGGGGAGAGGTCCGAAGGCCTCACGTGTCCCGCGGGGCCGGACCTTCCTCTCCTTAGAGAAGAGCTCCGGGCCCGCCACGTGGCCGGCAGATCCAGGCCTCCCCATCCTCATGAGGCGGGCCCCGGAGACCTCCGGGGACCTTAATACTGTAAGGACCCGGGGAAGGTGCCGGAGCAGAGCGTCGAGATTGGTGAAGGCCTTTGAGCACCTTGCGGAGCTAAGGGCTCGGCCAGGTAAAACCAAGAAGAAGACAAAAAACATCGCAGGCACGAAGGGTCATAAGAGTCTATGTATTCATGGCTCCATGAGCTGGACTACAGACTCGATGAAAAATAAAGAAACAAGCCTAGGGTTCCCCTGGCACGTCTAGAGCCTAGAAGTTGCAAGAGCGGCTACGTCACCGGCCTCAGCCCTGGCGGCGTTCTCCCGCTCCGTTACCCGAGCGCACGAATCACCTCGGCCATCACCAGCGCAAGGGCCGCTATCATCAAGGGAGCTCCTGAAGCCCCCTCTGCCGCTTCAGCAGTCCCCTTGATAACTCCTCCGACCCGAGCGCGGGGACCACCTTGGCCATCACCAGCGCAAGGGCCGCTGTTATCTAGGGTGCTTCTGAAGCCCCCTCCATTGCTTCAGCGGTTTCCTTGGAGACTCTGCAGCCTGGAGTCCTCCTTGGTGCTTCAGCAGTTTCCTTGGAGACTCCT
Organism: Neostapfia colusana; assembly: GCA_030760725.1. Lineage (NCBI taxonomy): Eukaryota > Viridiplantae > Streptophyta > Magnoliopsida > Poales > Poaceae > Neostapfia > Neostapfia colusana. The sequence continues at coordinate 81,478,764 of JASWHV010000011.1, forward strand.
CCGCCTGAAGCCGCCTCAGCGTGTCTGCAGTTTCTTTGAAGACTCCACCATCTGAGGAGAAGGGACGCAACGCCAGGGAACTTTCAGCCTGTCGTCGCTCAAGAAGAGTCTCGTCGGGAGGATAAACCTAAAGTCCCTTGGAGGCGCCACCTCCAGAGGCAAGGCATGCAGGCTCCCTGGGTCGCAGACTTGGTGCAGACGCAATCGCCGGAGGAAATCGAGAGCGATCCCCCTCTAAAGGCGGGTTAGAAGCCACGACGAGGGAGGACTCAGAGGCAAGAAGACAAAGGCGCGAAAGTCTAAGAAAAAGCGCTGCGAAGTGCAAAGGGAAGCCGCAATGTGGGTAAGATCCCCTCTTAAAACTTCCCAGGTGCAATTCCAAGCGATTCGAAACTCTTCGAATACGCCGCATCGGCAACCGCTTCGGCTCCAAGACCGAGCACCGACGACAGGTGGACCCAAGCCGCCCAGCTGAAGCGGTGGGTCAAGGAGTCAGTCTCCCAAGAAGACGAGCCGGCAAGGCACTCTGGCGGTTCCCGAAGAAAGTGCCGCAACGTGCGGAAGTGGCAGTCATGGGATCTGCCGCAGTAAAGGAAACCATCAAGTGGGCGCATGCTCCCACGACCCCGCGACTGTTCGTGCTCCGGCAGTGGTCAATGCGGGACTTAGAGAAAGTGCGCGGAACGGAACAGACGAAGGTCCCACCTCGGGCTCGCTATCTCCCCCGAGATGGGCTGGGGGGCAACTGTCGGTACCCGCGATATGGGGTACCCTCGCGCACAGGGGAAAATGCCTAAGGATCTCGCCCTTCTCCGCAGGGAGAGCTCCGAAGGCGCCACGCGTCCGGCGGGGCCGGACCTCCCTCTCCTCAGAGGAGAGCTCCGGGCTCGCCACGTGGCCTGAAGAAGCCGGACCTCCCCCTCCGCGGGAGAGAGGTCCAAAGGCGCCACGTGTCCAGCGGGGCCGGGCCTCCCTCTCCTCAGAGGAGAGCTCCGGGGCCGCCACGTGGCCGTCAGAAGCCGGACCTCCCCCTCCGCGGGGAGAGGTCCGAAGGCTCCACGTGTCCTGCGGGGCCGGACCTCCCTCTTCTCTGAGGAGGGCTCCGGGCCCGCCACGTGTCCAGCAGAAGAGCGCTCCGTGCCCCGAGCGGTAGAAAGCGGGCGTAAAGACGCCCCATACCTTGCCCGTACAAGGTATTCAAGGCCCGCGCCTTCCCAAGACGCGGAGACGCAGAGCACGCCTCTGTCAGGTGCTGTTGCACCCAGTCGCATCATAGACTGGCGCGCGGTGTCAGAACCTGCCAGCCAATAAACACAGCGACAAGACATCCCCTACCGCCTCCGCCGTCATCAACCACTACGGCTAGCATGCGGCATGGGCAGGGTGGCAAGACGAAGACTCAGAAGCCTTCACCAGAGACAACTACCAACATAACTGCGGATACGATAGTCGGCAGGAAATCTCCCCAGGACCACCTGTCGGGTCCCGGGCCCCCCTTGTAAGCCACACGAGCCTTGGACTATAAAAGGCTCGGGTAGGCGACGTTAGCAAGGGTTCGCACTCCCGCAACTCATACGCTAGGCATAACACATCCTCAAGCTCAGGACTCCGGTTCTGAGCAACAAGCAATACAGCGAGCTCCTCAGCTCACCGTGGACGTAGGGTTTTACGCTCCGGCGGCCTGAACCACGTAAAACTCACCGTGTCAAGCTCCTCCTTAACTCGTCCCTACGCTCAAGCTCTCCACAAGTGACTAGCCCCTCCGAAAAAGAACCTCCGCGGGCTGCCCAGTGCAGGCCCGGGGGAAGTGTCGACCACACACTTTGACACGCACCCTGGACCCCCCATGCACGGCGCAGGCCTTTCCTGGAGGTGACCAACTGGCACCACAACACCTGACTGGGGGAGGCCCGAGAGACCCACTTGGCCATCGGCAGGTGCCTCAAGCGCAGCCGCCTTCGGTAGGATAGCAAATGCTGACTATGGATGAGCGTGGGAGAGAGGGAGCTAGATGTACGATGGACACACATAGAGAGTGCGATCATAAAAATTAATGCGTAATTTAAATGAGCACATGAGAGAGAGCAAAGTAGAACAGGTTTCTGTGTTAATGCCCATAGGTGGAAGTTAGGCTGTACATGGAGGCAATGACCCGCCTCATCAAGAAGGGAAGCAAGACTCTACGCGCTTAGGGTCGGAACCAGGCTAAGCTGGACGTAGTCCTGGACCGCCCCTTGAGACTTAGCTGCCCCAAGCGTTGTTCCTAGACCCTATGGGATTTATTACAGAAGGATATGACCCTGTTCTACTAACACTCGGGGGGTAGGACTTACAGTGTTGTTCCATGCCAAGGGTTTTGGGAACGGATCCCATACTTGGTTGAAAGGCATGTGTACCTGGGACGGCAGCTTTGGTGACTCGGAAGGGACCATCCCGACTGGGGGAGAGTTTATAGGTCCTTCGAGGGGAAGTGCGTGCCGCGGCACCAGGTTGCCTTCCTGCAGGTCCCTGACGCGTTTGGTCCTTTGGCGGTAGTGCTAGAGCAGCAGCCGAGGCCGTGCGTTGTGGGGTGTCACCTGCAGCCAAGCCTCGTCGACGAGGTTGTCATCTTCATGCTGGATCAGGTCCTGTGCGGCTTCTCCTGGGCGTCCCGGGGAGTTCTCCCCTTTTGGCTAAGGCCTTCAAGGGGTAGGAGGACCCGGACTCTTCTTGTGAGACCCAAGGTGTCTTCCCCTTCTGGCAAGGCCTTCAAGGGGTTGACAGACCCTGGGCGGCCCCCAGGGGGTATGACCGAGGCACGGGGGCGTGCACTCAGGTGGAGCTGGCCCAGTTCTGCACCATCGGGGCTGGTGCTTGGGCTGCTGCGACTACTTGGAGCTTCTCCAAGGTTGATATTGCAGCAGTGCAGTCTCCACTGAGGTTGTCATCTTCATGCTGGATCAGGTCCTGCGCGGCTTCTCCTGGGCGCCCCGGGGTACCCTCCCCTTCTGGCTAAGGCCTTCAAGGGGTAGGAGGACCCGGACTCTTCTTGTGAGACCCAAGGCGTCTTCCCCTTCTGGCAAGGCCTTCAAGGTGTTGAAAGGCCCTGGGCGGCCACAGGAGGTATGACCGAGGCACGGGGGCGTGCACTTGGGTGGAGCTGGCCCGGTTCTGCACCATCGGGGCTGGTGCTTGGGCTGCTGCAACTACTTGGAGCTCCTCCAAGGTTGATGCCGCAGCAGTGCAGCCTCCACTGACTTTTCGGGGTACCCACAGTTGGCTACTGCCTCGGCCCGTCCCCATCGGAGCCGGAGTCCTCACCGTTGTGCACCGTCTTCATGACGCGCTGAGGCTCCTGAAACCCCACCTGGTGGCCGTCGCTGACTGAGGCATCGACTTTCTGCTTGCCCTCCCTCTGAGGGAGGGGCGTGTCCCCAGCTCTCTGCTGCCTCCCTTTGCGGAAGCGCTCTGCGAGCCTCTGGATATCCTAGCACTTGGCAGCAGTATGATTGCCGGCGCCATGCACGGGGCACTGCCCGTCCTGATCACCATCTGGGGCTGGCGACTGCCGCTGCCTTTTGTCGGGGCGTGGCCCCCAAGCTCCACTGGGTGTCGCTGCTGCGGCGACGGGAGCCGCGGTCGATGACTTCATCTTGCCACTCCCCCAGTTCTTGGCCTTCTTGCCACCTCCATAGGAAGCAGCGCCGGATCCGGGCTGCCCTCCTGACTCGGAGGCTGGCAGAGAGTGCCAGTTCCACCCTTCCGCTGCTCTGGCGCACTTGTCCGCCAGGCTGAAGAGCTCGGAGACGTCATGGACCTCTCTGGTCGCGAGCTTCTCAATCATTTTCTCGTCCCGGACACCCTGCCGGAACGCCACCACCACAAAAGCACTTTGAATATGCGGGATGGTGTTGCGTACCTGGGAGAACCGCTGGATGAAGGAGCGCAGTGATTCCCGAGGTTGTTGCTGGATGGCGTGGAGGTCAAGCTTCGTGCCAGGCCGGGTGTAGGAACTGCCAAAGTTGGCGGTGAACTGCAGGCAGAGCTCTCCCCAGGAAGTTACGGAACCCTGAGGGAGGTTCATGAGCCAAGACCGGGCTGGGCCGGTCAAGGCGACGGGGAAGTAGTTGGCCATGACAGCCTCATCCCCTCCTGCAGCAAGTACGGCGGTGGAGTAGATCTGGAGAAACTCCGCCGGGTTGACGCTCCCGTCATACTTTTCGGGCAGGTGCGGCCGAAACTTGTGTGGCCACCTTGCGAAGCAAAGGTGGGGCGCCAGGGCCGCACATCCTGCTCCTGCTGCCTCAGGTGTTGGTGCCGCGAACGCTTGGTTCGCCGCTGGCACAGTGTACCCCTGTATGGGCAAGGCTGCGCCAAAGACCGGGGACGCCGTTTGCAAAGCATATGGCTGTGGCATATGCTGCGTGGCGTACGCCTGGGGCAGAGATCGCGTGGCGAAGATCTGCTCTTCAGGCTGGGTCGAGGCCGACGTCATGCTGTCGCCAGCCTCTTGGTTGCGACGCCTTTCCCGACGTCGCTCGAGGTACACCCGGGCATCCTGGCCCAAGTGGCACCGTTCCAGCTCAGTCCTCAGGTCCGTCGACGGAAGCCTGGTGGAGCTGGAATCCGCCGTCTGTCCGTCAACCGTTGGCGTGCGCGTCAGCGACACAGCCGGTTGGCCGGAGCGTCGTCCCCGCCAAAGTCGAGGGTTTGCAGCGGCGACGCGAGCCGGTCTACCTCGCAAATCCACTGCTGGGTCGCTGAATGGGGTGCGTCCCCAGCAGGTGGATTGTGCAGTAGCGCTCTTGCTGCAGATAGCGTGCCCGCGTGGGGAACGCTCAGCGCTGCAGAAGATCTCACGCTGGTTGGAGCCTGCATTGCCGGAGTCGGCGTTACCGGAGTCGGCTGCTGGTTTCCAGCTTGCGTCGACACACTCCGTCCTGAGTGTGTCGACATGTATTCCCTGCTAGTCACGGTTCGCCGTGAACGCGGGGGAGGAGAGTTTGCCGCTGAAGGAAGCTTGGTCATCTTCGTCGGCGGAAACTCGTCGCGCAAGGGAAAAGCCCCCTTCCTGGCGCGCCAAATGTCGAAGTGTGTGGTCGACACTTCCCCCAGATCTGCACTGGGCAGCCCGCGGAGGTTCTTTTTCGGAGGGGCTAGTCACTTGCGGAGAGCTTGAGTGTAGGGACGAGTTAAGGAGGAGCTTGACACGGCGAGTTTTACGTGGTTTGGGCCGCCGGAGCGTAAAACCCTACGTCCACGGCGAGCTGGGGTGCTCGCTGTATTGCTTGTTCCTCAGAACCGGAGTCCTGAGGGTGTGAATGGCTAGAGTGCGAACCCTTGCTAACGTTGCCTACCTGAGCCTTTTATAGTCCAAGGCTCGCATGGCTTACAAGGGGGGCCCGGGACCCGACAGGTGATCCCGGGGAGATTGCCTGCCGACTATCGTATCCGTAGTTACGTCGGTAGTTGTCTCTGGCGAAGGCTTCTGAGTCTTCATCTTGCTGCCCTGCCCATGCCGCCTGCTAGTCGTAGTGGTTGATGACGGCGGAGGCGGCAGGGGATGTCTTGTCGCTGTGTTTATTGGCTGGCAGGTTCTGACACCGCGCGCCAGTCTTTGATGCGACTGGGCGCAACGGCACCTGGCAGAGGCGTGCTCCGCGTCTTCGCGTCTTGGAAAGGCGCGGGCCTTGAATACCTTGTACGGGCAAGGTATGGGGCATCTTTACGCCCGCTGCCTACCGCTCGGGGGCAGGCAGCGCTCTTCTGCTGGACACGTGGCAGGCCCGGAGCCCTCCTTAGAGAAGAGGGAGGTCCGGCCCCGCAGGACACGTGGAGCCTTCGGACCTCTCCCCGCGGAGGGGGAGGTCCGGCTTCTGATGGCCATGTGGCGGGCCCGGAGCTCTCCTCTGAGGAGAGGGAGGTCCGGCCCCGCTGGACACGTGGCGCCTTCGGACCTCTCTCCCGCGGAGGGGGAGGTCCGACTTCTGCAGGCCACGTGGTGAGCCCGGAGCTCTCCTCTGATGAGAGGGAGGTCCGGCCCCGCCGGACGCGTGGCGCCTTCGGAGCTCTCCCTGCGGAGAAGGGCGAGATCCTTAGTCATTTTCCCCTGTGCGCGGGGGTACCCCGTATCGCGGGTACCGACAAATAGCTTCAGATAAAAATAAACAGGGATAATATTTTTCAGTTGAATGAAGTATTTTGGTCATATATACTAAACAACAGAGAGAAGAGCAGCTAGTATAATGCTCTTGATGAGAGATTTCGGTGCTCTTTTTAGAACCCAAGTTCTTGTAATGGCATGTATAATATCCCAAAGTTCTTAAGTCTACTTCATTTAATTTGATCCTTTCACCTTCAGAAAATCAAATGCTTGAGTCTCAACAAACAAGTATCTTTATGGAAAGATCAAATTGCATTAGCCTTGCTCAATTGCATTTAGTATTTGTCAGTTTTATTCAGTTTTCTCAGTTTTGATTTTTTGTTAATATGCCAGTTAGAGTCATCATCCTTGTTTTTCAGTTAGCATATACACAGCAAGGTTGTTGGATGTGCACTGAGTCTTACACGTAGCTTCATTTAGTCATGTTCAACAGCCAATACAAGCATGAGAATGTAATCACCTTTGTTAGTAATAAAATGAACAGAACCAGAAAACACTGTAACTTCATTTGTGATATAGTGTAAGAACAAGCCGACCTTGGTGGTGGCTTGGTGAGGAAAAGGTTGAGAGCAACCTGGTCCTTGGTGGACTCCTCAACGTGGATGTAGGCTTCTTTTGTTAGTATCTGAAGTATTACTCTCATGGAGAGGATGACACTAAGAGTTGGGAAATTTTTATTGTTTCATTCCACACACAATGCCATGCCCAACCTAGGGGTTGGGGTTACATATTTATAGCTAAGGCAGCCAAGCATATACCTAGATGCTAGTCTAAGATGCTGTCCTACCAAAAGACTAAGATGCTGTCCTCTTGGTCTAAGATGCTGTCCTACCAAAGGACTAAGATGTTGTCCTACCAAAGGACTAATATGCTATCCTACTAAAGGACTAAGATGCTGTCCTCTTGGTCTAAGATGCTGTCCTACCAAAGGACTAAGATGTTGTCCTGCTAAGGACTGAAATGCTGTTCTAACTAGGGGCCACACAGACCAAGAGTACAAGACTTATTCCTTCATTCTCCCCCTAAGTCTTGTGCGTTGTCTTGTGGGAGAGTTGGACCATCCCGATCCTGGAGCAAAGCTCAAGGAACGTGATCCTCCCAAGGGGCTTGGTGAGCAGGTCTGCAAGCTGGTCCTTGGTGTTGATGTAGCACGCCTTGATGCTCCCTTCCTCCAAGCAGCCTCGGAGGAAGTGGTACCTTACCCGGATGTGCTTGCTCCGTTCATGAAAGACAGGGTTCTTTGCTAGAGCTAGAGTGGACTTGTTGTCCACCCTGAGTTCCACCGCTCCGGTGTCTTTGCCGAGGAGATCACCAAGCAGTCGAACTAGCCAGAGCGCCTGAGTTGAAGCAGTAGAGGCTGCTATGTACTCGGCCTCAAAGCTGGACAGGGCCACCACCTGCTGCTTGACCGACTGCCAGCTAACGAGGCACTTGCCGAGGAAGAAGAGAATCCCGCTCATGCTCTTGCTAGTGTTGATGTCACCGGCGTGGTCGCTATCGCGGTACCCGACAAGGTGTGCCTCCCTAGGGCACCTCAGGTAGTAGAGGCCGTGGTCGAGAGGGCCCACAACGTAGCGGATGATCCTCTTCACAGCCTGCTGGTGCTCTGTCGTCGGTCGCTGCATGAACCGACTGACGTAGCTGATAGAGAATGCCAAGTCCGGCCGTGTGTGGGCGAGGTAGCGAAGTCTCCCCACAAGACGCCGATACTGCTTGGCGTCCACTTCCTCCGTCGTGCTGTTGCGTCTCAGCTTCAGTCTCCTCCATGGGAGTGAGAGCTGGGTTGCAGTCTGCGAGCCCAGCCAGCTCAACAATGCGCTTGGCGTAGGCAGTCTGTCGAAGCATGATCCCGGAGTCGGCCTGGTGCACCTCGATCCCCAGGTAGAAGGAGAGAGATCCCAGGTCACTCATCTGGAAGGTGGCTTTCATCGCTTCCTTGAATTCTGCCACCTCCACATCCTTGGTGCCCGTGATCACCAAGTCGTCGACGTAGACACCCACCAGTAGGGCATTTCCTCCATTGCCCCGCCGGTAGATGGCCGCCTCGTGCAGGCTTTGCTCGAAGCCCATCCCCTTGAGCGTGGAGTCCAACTTGGCATTCCACGCCCTTGGTGCCTGCCGCAGGCCATAGAGGGCCTTGCGCAGGCGCAACACCTTGCCCTCCTTGCCAGGAATCGTAAATATCGGCGGCTGGTGCACATAGACCTCCTCCTTTAAATCGCCGTTAAGAAACGCCGACTTGACATCCATGTGCTGAATCCGCCAGCCTCCTTGAGCAGCCAGCGCAAGGAGGAGTCGCACAGATTCCATCCGCGCCAAGGGCGCGAAGGCATCGTCGAAGTCGATCCCCTCCTGTTGCACGAAACCGCATGCCACCAAGCGAGCCTTGTGCTTGACGATGGCGCTGGTTCATCCCTCTTCAGCTTGAACACCCACTTAAGGGTGATTGCACGGTGACCATGAGGGAGGTCAGCAAGCTCCCAGGTGCGGTTGTTCTCAACCGCGTCCATCTCCGACTGCATCGCAGCACGCCATGCCACGTGTCCCTCAGCCTCCCGGAAAGACTGAGGCTCACCGTCGTCGCACGTAAGATGCAACTGCGCCTCCAGATCATGAGGGACCAGTCCCGGCACCGACTGGTCACCGAGAATATACTCCATCGTACGATACCGCAATGGCTTGCCATCGTGGTATGCGTCGATGCGCTCCTCTTCGTGGGAGAGCGAAGTAACGAACTGCACCGGTTTGTGCTCGACACGAGCTGGTGTCGGAGTGGACGTACCCAGAGGGATGGCAGTCGGTGCTGGAGTGCGTGGGGTCGCCGGCTGTGGTGGTGGAGAGGTCGTCGCAGCCGAGGTCGTAACTGGGGAGCGTGGTGCTGAATTTGGTGGAGAAGAGCTGCCTACTCCCCCAGTCCCCTTGAAGTGGACGTACTCGATGATGAAGTTGTCGTGTGTCGGAGTCGAGCCGTCGTCTACTGCCTTGTCCCATGCCCATCCTCGCCCTTCATTGAACACTACATCACGTGCCGTGCGCACGCGCTGTGTTCCTGGGTCGAGAATGCGGTAGGCCTTTGAGTCCTCCGTGTAGCCGATGAACACCCCTGGAGTTCTCCTGTCGTCAAGCTTGCTGATGTGGCCAAGCTCCTTGGTCAATGCTAGGCAGCCGAAGACCCGTAGGTGAGAGACTGTCGGCTTGCGCCCATGCCAAGCCTCGTACGGCGTCCTGCCGTTGAGAGCCTTGGTGGGCGAGCGGTTGAGGATGTAGACCGCCGTCACCACCGCCTCTCCCCAGAAGATAGCCAGCATTCCCCTCTGCTTGAGGAGGGCCCGAGCCATCCCCACAACCGTCTGGTTGCGTCGCTCGACGACGCCATTCTGCTGCATGGCTGTACGGCGCGGAGTAGTGGCGCTGAACACCCTCATCCGTGCAGTACAACGTGAATTCAGCCACCGTTGTTGGTGCGCAGCACGCGCAGCTTGCGGCCGCACTCCGCCTCCGCAATGGCCTGTGCGGGCCTGATGGTGTTCGCAGCCTCTCCCTTGCTGCCGAGGACCATCACCCACATGTAGCAGGAGAGGTCATCGACAAGCAGCAGGAAGTAATGTCGTCCTCTCGGTGTAGCCGGTGTCACCGGGCCACACAAGTCCCCGTGCATGAGGTCAAGCCGCTCCTTGGCTCAGAAGCTCAAATGCTGGGGAAAGGGGAGCCGCCTCTGCTTTGTCACTACGCAGACATCGCAGAACTGCTCCACATGGTCAAGGCACGGCAGGCCCTGTATCATCTCCTTGGCACTGAGCCGCTTCAGGGCCTTGAATTGAAGGTGCCCAAAGCGCTCATGCCACTGCCATGCCTCGTCATCCCGGCGAGCAGCAAGGCAGAGAGGCTGTGCTACCTGCACGTTAAGGACGTAGAATCGATTGGTGCCTCTGGTTACTTTGGCAAGAAGGCGACGATGGCGATCCCAACTCCTCATGACTCCGTCCTTGATCTCCACACGTGAACCATTCTAATCCAGCTGGCCCAGGCTGATGATAGAGTTCCTCAACACGGGGATGTAGTAGACTCCGACGAGCAGCCTGTGCTCACCAGACTCAGCGGTGAGGATGACGAAGCCGATGCCCTTGATCTCCACACCAGAGGCGTCCCCAAACTTGACGGAGCCTCGAACATTGGGGTCGAACTCAGTGAAGAACTCCCGTCGACCAGTCATGTGATGGGTGGCACCGGTGTCGAGGCACCACCCGTCAGTCTTGTCGTTGCTGGAGCCGTCACCGAGAAAGGCGTGTGCTCTCGGCTCATCGATGTGGAGGAGAGCCGCTGCGGCCGATGCCACTGGAGGTGGCTCGATGCTTGCGTGTGCCAGGAGCAGAGCCGGCTCCTCCTCCTCCACCTGTGCGACGTGGGCCTGGCCACGTCGTTGCTGCTGACACTCCCTGGCCCAATGATCAAGCTTGCTACAGTTGTGGCAGGTGTCGTCTCGTGCTGGCTTCCGGTTGCTGGCGGCGCCGCTTTGGGTGCCTTCATGGGTGCCCCCCCTCGGCACGTCTTTGCGCCCCAGCTTGGGCACCGCGCCCCTTGCTTGGCTTGCCGCGCTTGCGGTCGCCTTTCAAGGAGGAGGGTTCCCCCTTCTTCCCGTCACCTTGGCAGGCCTCCCACTGCTCCCGAGTGAGATGTAGCTTCCCGCCGATGGTGATAGGCCCTGAGAGAGGCTGAGATTCGTCGCTGTCGATGACCTTGAGGCGCCCTATCGCCTCTTCGATCGACATCGTGGAGAGGTCCAGCAGAGACTCGATCGAGCGAGCGATCTGCTTGTACTTCTCGGGGATGCAACGGAAGAGCTTCTTGACGGCTTTCTCCTCGTTATAGATGTTGTCTCCGAACTGCACCATCTTCTGCAGTAGTGTGTTGAGACGGAGAGCAAAGTCATCAACATCCTCACCTGGTTTGAAGGTCAGGTTCTCCCACTCCTTGCGGAGTGCCTGCAGTGTGGTCTTGCGGGCGCGGTCGCTGCCGATGCGTGCCGCAGCGATGGCATCTCAGGCTTCCTTGGCAGTCTGCTTATTGGAAAGCGAGAACTGCATCTCGGGCGGTACTGCAGCAATGAGAGCATCCAGCGCCCGTCGACCCTCATAGTAGTCGACGTCGCCGTACCGGACTGCTTCCCACATGTGCCGCAATTGGAGCCGTATCCTCATCACCATGGCCCACTCGACGTAGTTTGTCTTGGTGAGGGTAGGCCACCCACTGCCGGTACCAACGTCCCTGACAACGGCTTGGATCCCGTGGTGACCATGGTACCTGTTCGGGGAGGGAGAGTCGCGCCGCCTGTAAATGCCTCGATCTTCATCGACCCAACCACCCCTGCCGGGAGCGTCGCCAGCGTGTCCGCGCCCGTCTGGGCTGCAGCCCCCGCGCTCATGGGGGTGCGCGTCTGTCCACTGTGGCGTCTGTGGTCATGCTACCTTCCTTGCCAGCCTGAGGTCTTCGTTGATGCCGCCGTCGGTAGAATCAGAGCCTCTGTCGCTACCGCTATGCAGAGCCTCAAGCTCTGTTGCAGATGCACATGCTGCATCTGCAGCTGCTGCTGCTTCTACTTCCGCCTTCGCCGCTGCCAGTTCCGCCGCCGCCAGCATCGCCGCCCTCGCTGCAGCCTCTGCCGCTGTTCGCTCGCGTTCTTCTGCCGCGGTGACCTCGGCCTCCTGCCGATGCCACGCGCTCGAAGCGACCGAGTGCTGAGACTGTCCTTCGGACATGGCGCTCTAGTGGGGGAGTGCTGTGTGGGGAAGAGGTTGTCTCAGACAAGCTGTTGCTTGTCTGTGCATACGAGGAGGAATGAGTTGAAACAACCGGTGTTATTGCTGCTGGCTGAAGACGAAGAGAGGCGTGGGAAGGAGATGAGCAGGAAATGTCTAGGCTACAGGATAGAACGGCTCTGATACCACTTGTTAGTATCTGAAGTATTACTCTCATGGAGAGGATGACACTAAGAGTTGGGAAATTTTTCTTGTTTCATTCCACACACAATGCCATGCCCAACCTAGGTGTTGGGTTTACATATTTATAGCTAAGGCAGCCAAGCATATACCTAGATGCTAGTCTAAGATGCTGTCCTACCAAAGGACTAAGATGATGTCCTCTTGGTCTAAGATGCTGTCCTACCAAAGGACTAAGATGATGTCCTCTTGGTCTAAGATGCTGTCCTACCAAAGGACTAAGATGCTGTCCTACGAAAGGACTAATATGCTGTCCTACTAAAGGACTAAGATGATGTCCTCTTGGTCAAAGATGCTGTCCTACCAAAGGACTAAGATGCTGTCCTGCTAAGGACTGAAATGCTGTCCTAACTAGGGGCCACACAGACCAAGAGTACAAGACTTATTCCTTCATCTTTGTGGAGCTGAACCACAGGATAAATATTGTGTCCTTGTCTTGTTGAACTAAAATTCTCTGTGACCGGACTAGTCCGCCCCTAGGACCGGACTAGTCCGCACTCTGTGAACTAATCATTTTTATTAAGCCGTGTCGGTACCCTCAATACCGGGTACCCCTGCGCACAGGACAAAACCGCCTAAGGACCTCGCCCCTTCCGCAGGGGTGAGCTCCGAGGGCGCCACGTGTCCAGCCGGGCCGGAGCTCCCCCTCTCCTTAGAGGAGCGCTCCTGGCCCACCATGTGGCCAGCAGAGCCGGACCTCCCCCCTCCGCGGGGGTGAGCTCCGAAGGCTCCACGTGTCCAGAGGGGCCGGAGCTCCCCCTCTCCTCAGAGGAGAGCTCCGGGCCCGCCACGTGGCCAGCAGAGCCGGACCTCCCCCCTCCGCGGGGGTGAGCTCCGAAGGCTCCACGTGTCCAGCGGGGCCGGAGCTCCGCCTCTCCTCAGAGGAGAGCTCCGGGCCCACCACGTGGCGAGCAGAGCTGGACCCCCCCCTCCGCGGGGGTGAGCTCCGAAGGCTCCACGTGTCCAGCGGGGCCGGAGCACCCCTCTCCTCAGAGGAGAGCTCCGGGGCCGCCACGTGGCCAGCAGAGCCGCGCTGCCTGCCTCGGCGCGGTAGGCAGCGGCATTAAAGACCCGCGCCTTCCCAAGGCACGGAGACGTGGAACATGCCTCTGTCAGGAGGCGTTGCGCCCAGTCACATCACAGTGAAGACGGGCGCAGAAGGTCAGAGGCTGTGGACCAATAAACACAGCGACTAGACAACCCCTGCCGCCCCTGCCATCATCAACCACTACGCCGAGCTTACGATGTGGGCAGGTGGCAGTACGAAGTCTAAGAAGCTACCGCCAGAGATAGCTACTAACATTCACTGCGAGATACGGTAGATGGCAGGAAATCACCCCAGGACCACCTGTCGGGTCCCGAGGCCCACTTTGTAAGCCACCCGAGCCTTGGACTATAAAAGGCTCGGGTAGGCAATGTTGCAAAGGGTTCGGCTCATTTCGACCCTTACTCCATATTCAGCTCATCCCCAAGCTTAGGACTCCGGTTCTAAGCTTGAAGCAATACACATAGCAACTCTGCTTACCGTGGACGTAGGGTTTTACGCTCCGGCGGCCCGAACCACGTAAAAATCCCCATGTCAAACCACTTTCATCTCCTTCCTTCGTCCATTCCAGCGAGACCCTCGCGAGAGGACTAGCCCCTCCGAAAAAGAACCTCCGCGGGCTGCCCACAGCAGGCCCAGGAGAAGTGTCGACCGCAGACGCTTCGACATTTGGCACGCCAGGAAGGGGACTTTTCCCTCTTGCGTCGAGTCTTCGCCGATGAAGATGACCAAGCTTCCTTCGGCGGCAAGCTCTCCTCGCCCTCGTTCCCAGCGAACGATGACCAGCGAGTGTCGATACCCGCGATATGGGGTACCCCCGCGCACAGGGGAAAATGCCTAAGGATCTCGCCCTTCTCCACAGGGAGAGCTCCGAAGGCGCCACGCGTCCGGCGGGGCCGGACCTCCCTCTCCTCAGAGGAGAGCTCCGGGCTCGCCACGTGGCCTGCAGAAGCCGGACCTCCCCCCTCCGCGGGGGAGAGGTCCGAAGGCGCCACGTGTCTAGCGGGGCCGGACCTCCCTATTCTCAGAGGAGAGCTCCGGGCTTGCCACGTGGCCGACAGACGCCGGATCTCCCCCTCCGCGGGGAGAGGTCCGAAGGCTCCACGTGTCCTGCGGGGCTGGACCCCCCTCTCCTCTGAGGAGGGCTCCGGGCCCGCCACGTGTCCAGCAGAACAGCGCTGCCTGCCCCCAAGCGGTAGGCAGCGGGCGTAAAGATGCCCCATACCTTGCCCGTATAAGGTATTCAAGGCCCGCACCTTCCCAAGATGCGGAGACGCGGAGCACGCCTCTGTCAGGTACCATTGCGCCCAGTCGCATCATAGACCGGCGCGCGGTGTCAGAGCCTGCCAGCCAATAAACGCAGCGACAAGACTTCCCATGCCGCTCCCGCCGTCATCAACCACTACGGCTAGCATGCGGCATGGGCAGGGCAGCAAGACGAAGACTCAAAAGCCTTCGCCAGAGACAACTACCGACATAACTGCGGATACGGTAGTCTGCAGGCAATCTCCCCGGGACCACCTGTCTGTCGGGTCCCGGGCCCCCTTGTAAGCCACCCGATCCTTGGACTATAAAAGGCTCGGGTAGGCAACATTAGCAAGGGTTCGCACTCTAGCCATTCGCACCCAAGGTGTAACTCATCCCCAAGCTTAGGACTCCAGTTCTGAGCAACAAGCAATACAGCGAGCTCCTTAGCTCGCCGTGGACGTAGGGTTTTACGCTCCGGCGGCCTGAACCACGTAAAACTCGCCATGTCAAGCTTCTCCTTAATTCGTCCATATGCTTAAGCTCTCCGCAAGTGACTAGCCCCTTCGAAAAAGAACCTCCGCGGGCTGCCCAGTGCAGGTCGGGGGGAAGTGTCGACCACACACTTCGACATTTGGCGCGCAAGGTAGGGGCTTTTCCCTTGCGCGACGAGTTTCCACCGACGAAGATGACCAAGCTTCCTTCAGCGGCAAACTCTCCTCCTCCGCATTCGCGGCGAACCGTGACCAGCGGGGAGTACATGTCAACGCACTCTGGACGGAGTGTGTCGGCGCGAGCTGGGAGCCAGCAGCCAACTCCGGCAACGCTGATCCCCGCAATGCAGGCTCCAACCAGCGTCAGATCTTCTGCAGCTCTAAGCGTGCCCCACAGGGGTGCACTAGCTGCAGCAAGAGCGCTACTGCGCAATCCACCTGCTGGGGATGCACCTCATTCAGCAACCCAGCAGTGGATACGCGAGGTAGACCGCCTCGTCGTCGCCGCCACGAACCCTCGACTTCGGCGGGGTCGACACTCCGGTCAACCGGCTGTGTCGCTGACGCACACGCCAACGGTTGACGGGCAGACGGCGGACTCCAGCTCCACCAGGTTTCCGTTGACGGACCTGAGGGCAGAGCTGGAGCGATGCCACTTGGGCCAAGATGCCCGAGTGTTCCTCGAGCGACGTCGAGAAAGGCGTCGCATCCAAGAGGCTGGCGACAGCATGACGTCGGCCTCGACCCAGCCTGAAGGGCAGATCTTCGCCACGCGAGCTCTGCCCCAGGCATACGCCGCGCAGCATATGCCACAACCATATGCCCTACAAACGGCGTCCCCGGTCTATGGCGCAGCCTTACCCATACCGGGGTACACTCTGCCAGGTGCGAACCAAGCGTTCGCGGCACCAATACCTGCGGCAACAGGAGCAGGATGTGCGGCCCTTGCACCCCACCTTCACTTCGCAAGGTGGCCGCGCAAGTTTCGGCCGCACCTGCCCGAGAAGTATGACGGCAGCGTCAACCCGGCGGAGTTCCTCCAGATCTACTCCACCGTCGTACTTGGCGCAGGAGAGGATGAGGCCGTCATGGCCAACTACTTCCCCGTCGCCTTGACCGGCCCAGCCCGGTCTTGGCTCATGAATCTCCCTCAGGGTTCCATAACTTCCTGGGGAGAGCTCTGCCGGCAGTTCATCGACAACATCGGCAGCTCCTACACCCGCCCCGGCATGGAGCTTGACCTCCACGCCATCAAGCAACAACCTGGGGAGTCACTGCGCTCCTTCATCCAGCGGTTCTCCTAGGTACGCAACACCATCCCGCATATTCAAAGTGCTTCTGTGGTGGTGGCGTTCCGGCAGGGTGTCCGGGATGAGAAAATGCTTGAGAAGCTCGCGACCAGAGAGGTCCGCGACGTCTCTGAGCTCTTCAGCCTAGCGGACAAGTGCGCCAGAGCAGCTGAAGGGCAGAACTGGCACTCTCTGCCGACCTCCGAGTCAGGAGGACAGCCCGGGTCCGGCGCTGCTTCCTATGGAGGTGGCAGGAAGGCCAAGAACCGGGGAAGTGGCAAGATAAAGTCATCATCCGCGGCTCCCGTCGCCGCAGCAGCGACGGCTAGTGGAGCTCGGGGGCCATGCCCCGACAAAAGGCAGCGGCAGTCGCCAGCCCCAGATAGTGACCAGGGCGGGCTATGCCCCGTGCATGGCGCCGGCAACCATACTGCTGCCGAGTGCTGGGATATCCAGAGGCTTGCAGAGCGCTTCCGCAAAGGGAGGCAGCAGAGAGCTGAGGCACCGCCCCTCCCTCAGAGGGAGGGCAAGTAGAAAGTCGACGCCTCAGTCAGCGCCGGCCACCAGGTGGGGTTCCAGGAGCCTCAGCGTGTCATGAAGACAGTGTACAACGGTGAGGACTCCAGCTCCGATGGTGATGGGCTGGGGCGGTAGCCAACTGTGGATACCCCGAAAAGTCAGTGGAGACTGCATTGCTGTGACATCAACCTGGGAGGAGTTCCATGTAGTCACAGCAGCCCAAGAACCAGCCCGATGGTGCAGAACCGGGCCAGCTCCACCCGGGTGCACGCCTCCGTGCCTCGGTCGTACCTCCGGGGGGCCGCCCAGGGTCTGTCAACCCCTTGAAGGCCTTGCCAGAAGGGGAAGACGCCTTGGGTCTCCCGAGAAGAGTCCGGGTACTCCTACCCCTTGAATGTTGGGACCCCGCCGTCCCGATTACTCACGGGGACGGAGCACCTCGCCTGGGAATCGCATTGGGTGGTGCCGTGCGATGCGGCACCCAACAGCACACATAATAAAGCATCATATTACATAAAACAAGCAGAAGCTTACAAAGTTTTGACTTTACAAATACCTCTCAAAATAAACTACAGCAGAAGACTATTACAACTCACGTCTCATACCTATGCTAAGCAACAGAGAAGGTGTCCAGCCCGCGGACCCTTCTCACTAGCAACACTGTCATGATAGCAGCGGCAGGGGTTGCCCTGAGTTCACCACTCGGGGAGTTCCGAGTCTCATCGGGCACCCGTACATATCAGCCTACAGTTATTACCTGCAAAACAACTTATGCAGTATCTGTGAGCACGAAGCTCAGCAAGACTGACCCGTCACCCTAGTCATGAAACTCTACATGATGAAAATAGAGGGCTAACTATAGAAGTTTGCACAAACGATGAACTTGAGCTAAAGAAGAGTCCTTACTTCAAGTTTTAAGCAACTTTTATAGCCCCCGTGCAACTTACATCGAGACTCCACAATCAAACAAGAAACGCTTCATCTCGATGTCACTTGCCCGAGGTAAAAGTAACTTTAGTGAGCTATCCTAGACTCAAACTGACCTTGCGCCATCAACGTCGAGACTCCACAATCAAACAAGAAACGCTTTGCCTCGACGCTTCTAGCCCAAGGTGGAAATTAAATTTAGTGAAGTGTTGATCGTTCCTCATCTCCATTATGAGGATTACCCACGAAGCATATTAAATATTTCCCGGTTTATTACTACGTCACGACTCAGTGTACAATTATGCTCACTACCGCGAGCGACGGTGATTGCAATAAAAAACACCCGGCTGACACGACACGTACGCCCGTACTCGACGTTGCACACAGCAACCGTCACTGACGATGTACGTGGCCACCTTTCACACGACACCCAAATGTCGAACCGGTCCCACCGACTGGGATTAAGTCTCTCTACGGCAAACCCTAGTAGAGCTGACTTCTCTATCCTTTCAGCATCGGTATCAGACGGTGAGCTATGCCTCGACACGCAGGTTAACATGTTACATCGGATTCCTGGGTCCCATATTGCCAGTATGCATCCGGTACACATCTCAAACTTGTCCAGCGGGGCCGCACACGAGAACGGGCCTTAATCGACTCAGACATAGACTAGGCTCACAGGACCACGTCCTTGACCTTCCATCCACTGCCCGGTCTCCATTCCCAACTATGAGGGTCAATTCCCAACTCTTCCGATTGATCCCCCCCTTAATTCCATTTCACGAGTAGGAATCTGCCTACTCGAGTTATGCCTCTTTTAATCCACTTTTATTGAGAACAGTAGTTATAATTAATTGATAACATATCCTACATTAAACTCCAGGGTTTTCTGGGGCATGCATTTGGAGTTTCATACCATCTAGACGTAATGCAATAACTAAAATGCTAGACGTATGAAGTGAATACAAATAAAAACTTGTAAATTTGATGTAAACCGGGGATTGCCTTTGTTTTGCAGGTGACTTATATATATATGCAGTTAGTGAAGACCACTTGAATTGATCCGTTGCCTCCCTCCTTTGATCTCTATTCCAATGACTTCAAGTCCTTCACGTAGATGCTACACGTAATGCATATGCACAATTGTTTAATTGTAAAGATTTTGCTACAAGTCCTAATAACAAGTTTTTCAAAAACTGGAACTCTGTTTAAGAATTTAAAATGACACTGGTGCTAAGGTTTTGGGTTTGGATCTAAGCACATGATTAGTGCTAAGTGGTTTCCCCCTCTTCTAAATTGATCACCTAAAGAGGTTAAAAAGCACAGGGGTGATCCAGGGCTCCAATGGGGCTGAGAATTTTCATGTGAGTTTCTTGTCACAAGAAAATCCTCTGGACCAAAAATTAGCACTTTTCATTGAGTGGTTTGCTCAGCATAATTTACTAAGCAATTAAGCAAAGAAGAATTAATTGTGATATCCCACCCATGTTCATGCAAAAATTAGTGAACCACAATTTCAATTATAGCTCATAGAGTTTGCATGAATTTTCCTAGCATTTTTGGAGCTAAGATCTGCCCAGAACTGAATTTCCAAGTTTTGGAAATTCTCTGAAAATGTTTCTGTATTATTTGAATACAGCATCTTCAAATCTAAATTTCCAAGATCAAATCAACTCAAATTGAGCTGAAACTTTTACACTGGTCCACTAATACCCTAAAGACTATTATGGAAAAATTTGAGGATTTTTGGATTAACCAAACTCCCTCAAAAATTCTTTTGCTAAAAATTTTTAAAGAATTTTACAGAATTAAATAAAGGTTTTTATACAAATTGGGTTCTACATTTGGATAGTACTCTATCAGAGGAGTCCAACAAAATTTGTTTCAAAATTTTTGGATTCTCCTACCCAAAGTTGTAGCTATTCAAAGTTTGAACTGAAAACTGAAATTCCCCAAAATGTTCAAATACTGTCTGTGGGTCCAGGGACAGGTGTCACTTGCTGAGGCAAGCCACACGGGGCTACAGGGTATTTCCCGCGCCACCACACTAGATCCCTGCGCCACAGCCGATCAAATATTTGAAAAACCGTCGCTGACGGGCGGGACCCACCGGGTCGTCTTCTACCTCCGGCCCCTGCGCCCGCGCGTCGCCGGGCTCGCCGGAGTTCGACGGATTCCGGCCTCCCGGCCATCCCCCGAGCTCTCCCTCGCCGCTAGGGCCTAATTTCCCATGCTGAACACGATTGAACCCTCTTCCCTGGTCGGCGATGGCTCTAACCTAGCTGGCCACGGCGCGGCGGCTCTGGACCAGTTCGGCAATGCCGCCCGGTCATCCTAGCCTGCCCAGACCTCGGTGGAATGGCGCTACAGCACCAGTGGACACCAGGGAGGATCGTCCGGGTGGTGAAGCAGCCTGCAAATGGCCCTAACCTAGCTCTCATCGGGAGCCCGAACCGCCCCACCATAACCGCCGTGGAAAAAGTGTGAAATACGTCGTGCACAATGGTTTTCAGGCATTGGTCGCAAAAGGGGAAATGATCGCCGGCTAGCCCAGCTCGTGTGTGCAGGATTTGACAAGCTACAGAGGATTGGAGAGCGAGAATTTTGGCGGCGATTACCGGATGCTCTGTTGGAGGTCGCCGGGACAAAATCTCCGAATTGGCCGCCGATCCTCCACGGTTTGCTCCAGGCTTTGGAGGAGAGCAGCAGCACGACGGCGCGCTCCCGTGGCCGGGCTTGCTCGGACGTGACAACCCTTGTAAAAGGCTGCCCGCGTGCGCCCGATCATCGGCTGTCTGTGGTTCGCCGCGGTTGAGGCGTTTAACGCTCGAAACCCACCACGGATGGCTAGCTCTCGCGCTCAGAAGGTGCGGAACGGTGGCACAGCGTCGTTGTGCAGCTCGGGGAGGCGCTGTGGCGCGGTTTAGCCGGCTCCCAATGGCTTCCCAGAGGAGCGGCGAGCTCGGTTTTGTTTTCGGGAGAATGCGTGTGTGAGGAGAAGAAACACCCGTGGTCACCTTGTCTACGCGGGAAGAATCACGTGGAGGGGCGCCGCCGACTCCCGTGCTGCCAGCGGCCCAGGCGAAGAGCAGGAGGTGGAGCCTCGGTCGACGGGGGCGGTCGCTCGGTGTCGCCCGCGGGTGAAACCCCGGTGGAGTGAGGAACAGAGAGAAAACTTAAGTGTTAAGTCTACTCTTTCCTATGACATGTGGGCCCCACAATTCAGTACCTCTTTTCCTCAAAATATCTCCAAAGTTGACAATTATCCAACCCATTTGTTTGAAAATTGGAAACTGAGCTCATTTGACAAGTTTGGACAAATTCCATGCAAATTCAAATGTTCATTTGAATTCTTTGCACATTTGACTCCCTTTGGAAAAATGGACAGCAAATCTTTTCAAAAATAAATGAAACTCTGCCTCCCCACTAATTTGGACCTAAGGAATCCAAATATGCCACTTGATTCTTGTGTTAGCTGCTGCAAACAATAGTTTGGACACAAACAGTTTTGAATTTCCATTGTGTCTTCCCCTCACTTGAAGTTTGAATCTACATTTAGTTCACGACTGATTTTTAAACCCTTCCATTGCACTTGAGCTCTTCATTTCTGTGGTTTCAATCCACATTAGGTCCATCCATGCAATAGCCCTAAGTTTTTTTAGAAGAATCTCACCTATGTTATCATATGTGGGAAAAAGTTTCAACTAAGCCCCTTTTTCATACACATGACTCCCACATTTGTGCAAACTCATGTTTCTTTGTATTCACATTTTGGGACCTTTACAATCCTCCCCCCTTAAAAGAATCTCGTCCCGAGATTACAAAAGAAAGATGAGACAGAAGGTAATTACAACAACTACGACAGAAGTTCCGGATAGTTCTTGTGGAGGTAATCTTCACTCTCCCAAGTCGCTTCTTCCGGTGTGTGATTACTCCACAGAACTTTGTAAAATTTCAAAGCCCGATTTCGAGTGATCCGGCTCTTCTCGTCGATAATCTTGATGGGCTTCTTGGTGTAGGTGAGGTCCGGTTGCAATATTTCCATGTCTTCCGAAAGGATGTCCGTTGGCTTCTTCAAACACTTTCTCAAGTACGAGACATGGAAGATGTCGTGGATACCCGATAAGGATGGCGGCAGCTCCAAACGGTAGGCTACCGGCCCACACCGTTCTGTAATAAGGAACGGACCCACAAAGCGAGGAGCTAGCTTTCCCTTGACACCGAATCGATGAATTCCCTTCATCGGGGATACTCGGAGATAGACGTGATCTCCGACTTCAAAACACAAGGGTCGGCGTCGCTGGTCCGCATAGCTTTTCTGGCGAGATTGAGCGGCCCTGAGGTTTTCTTGAATCAGCTGGACCCGCTCTTCGGCATCTTTTACAAGATCAATGCTGAAAATCACCCTTTCGCCCGATTCACACCAATTGAGTGGTGTGCGGCACTTCCTGCCATAAAGTGCTTCGTATGGTGCCATTTTAATACTGGATTGGTAACCATTGTTGTAGGAGAACTCTGCTAATGGCAAATGGTTATCCCAGTTCTTTCCATGATCTATGGCACATGCCCTCAGCATATCTTCCAAAATCTGGTTCACCCTCTCCGTTTGACCGTCCGTCTGAGGGTGGTATGCTGAGCTTCTGATTAACTTTGTTCCCAGAGATTCATGTAGTTGCTCCCAGAAACGAGCAACAAATATTGAACCTCGGTCTGATATGATGGTCTTGGGGACTCCATGCAAGCACACAATCCTGGAGAGATACAACTCTGCATATTGTTTAGTATGGAATCCCGTATTCACTGGGATGAAGTGGGCTGATTTGGTTAAGCGATCAACAATCACCCAAACGGAGTCATGCTTTCTGGACGTGAGAGGCAGTCCGACAATAAAGTCCATGCTGATGTCCTCCCACTTCCATGCTGGAACGTTTAATGGTTGCAGCATTCCCGCTTTCTTTATGTGGTCAGCCTTGACTCGCCGACATGTATCACATTCAGATACATATTTGGCAATTTCTCGCTTCATCCGAGTCCACCAAAATTTTGTTTTCAGGTCTTGATACATCTTATTGCTCCCTGGATGTATCGAATACTTGGATGTATGAGCTTCATCGAGGATTTTCTTCCTTAGCTTCAGGTTCCGGGGCACCACGATACGGTTGTTAAACCATAACACACCTTGTTCATCTTCCCGGAAACATTTCATTTTATCCTCATTGATTCTTGCCCGGATTTTCCGCATTCCTTTATCCCTCTTCTGGGCTTGTACAATCTCTTCTCTAATGGTAGGCACCAGAGCAAGATTATACAATGCTCCATACGGAATCACCCGCAAGCTTGGTTCTTCGTCCTCATCCGGAACAACTGCCAAGTTATTAACGTGGGACTTACGACTGAGTGCATCAGCCACCACGTTAGCTTTGCCCGGATGGTAATGGATCTCGAGCTCATAGTCTTTAATTAATTCCAGCCATCTCCGCTGCCTCATATTAATATCCTTCTGAGTGAATATATATTTGAGGCTCTTATGGTCGGTGTAGAGGTGCACTAAATTTCCAAGTAAGTAGTGCCTCCACATCTTCAACGCAAGCACCACTGCAGCAAGTTCTAGGTCATGAGTGGGGTAGTGCTGCTCGTGGTTGCGGAGTTGTCGAGACCCATACGCGATCACGCGTCTATCTTGCATTAAGACGCAGCCAAGTCCAATGCCTGAGGCATCACAATAAACATCAAATGGCTTTGTTGTATCCGGTTGGGCTAGCACCGGTGCCGTTGTGAGATGTTTCTTTAAGGTTTGAAATGCCTCTTCGCAGGCCTCTGTCCACACATACTTGCTGCTCTTCTTCAATAACTCTGTCATTGGTTTGGCCACCTTCGAGAAGCTGGGAATAAATCTCCGGTAATAACCCGCTAGTCCTAGAAAACTGCGGATTTGATGAACAGATGTTGGAGACTCCCACTTCAAGACTTGCTCAATTTTAGTTGGATCCACGGCCACACCCTCTGCTGTAATAATGTGGCCTAAGAATGGTACTTTGCTGATCCAAAATTCACACTTGCTGAATTTGGCATACAGCTTATGTTCTCGTAGGCGTTGGAGCACAATATGGGGATGTTTGGTGTGCTCCTCCTTCGATTTGGAGTATACGAGAATGTCGTTGATGAAAACCATGACGAACTGATCCAACTCTGGCATGAATACAGAATTCATGAGATACATGAAATGTGCGGGTGCATTTGTTAGCCCGAAAGACATGACTAGATACTCATAGAGCCCGTATCTAGTCGAGAAGGCCGTCTTCGGTATATCCTCCGCTCTGATCTTTATCTGATGATAACCAGACCGTAAGTCCATCTTGGAGAATACCTTGGCACCCACTAACTGATCAAATAATATATCGATCCGCGGCAACGGATATTTATTTTTGATCGTCACTGCATTCAGTGGCCGATAATCCACACATAATCGAAGTGACTCATCCTTTTTCTTCACAAAGAGGGCTGAACAGCCCCATGGCGATGAGCTTGGTCGGATGAACCCTTTGTCCATTAAGTCCTTTAGCTGTTCTTTCAGTTCAGCTAATTCCTTCGGAGACATTTTGTACAGCCTCCGAGATATTGGTGTGGTTCCCGGTGCTAACTCGATCTTGAATACCACATCCCTCTCAGGCGGCATCCCTGGAAGATCGTCGGGAAACACATCTGGGTACTCACGGACCACTGGAATATCCTCCAGTTTGGTGGTCACACTGTGGTACACCACTGGATTTTTAGAATCCACGGCTTCAAGTATGAGCGTTTGGATACCGTAGATTGGCGAGTCCAAACTAACCATCCGTGGACCAATATCAAGAACAGCCCCATGGTAGTTCATCCACGCCATTCCTAGAATCACGTCGATCTTCTGCCCCTCTAACACAATGAGGGTGGTGGGGTATAAGTTTCCACCTAAGCACAAGGGTGCTTTGATCACTACTTCATTAGCAGCTATATTTCCACCCGGTGAGCGGATAAGATAGTGATCTTTCGGTGTAGAGGTGGAAAGCTCAGCTTTGCACACAAACAACCTGCTGATGAAATTGTGTGTAGCTCCAGAGTCAAATAATATTAACACGGGCAGTCCATTGAGGGTGAACATTCCCGCTAGTACAGGTGCCCCATCTGGCACATCCTCTAGAGCTGTATGATAAATGCACCCGGATTTTGGTGCTGTTCCTTGAAGCTGAGCACGGGGTTGATTTATACCCCGCTTTGGTGTAGTTTCTTTGTGGCGTATCCTTTCTGGACACTTTCTGCTGATGTGACCCAAGTACCCGCACGTGAAGCACGGTTTCTCAGCCGGTTCCTGGTTGCTCTGTGCATGGACATTAGTGGTATTCTGCTGTGGCAAGAACACTTGAGAAGCAGAATAACGTGGCTGCATATACCGTTGTTGCAGCTGTCCGACTTCCGAGTATTGAGTTGAACGACCCGAATGTTGCTGGAGTCGTCGGGCCGGCTGCATCAGCTGACAGTTCAAGGTACTGTCTACCACCCTGTATTTCTGCGGAGCACTACTGCTACTCTCCGGTGGTACATGGTTCTTTCTTTTTTCAGCCTGAACTTCCCGCTGAGCATCTTCAACCATGATGGCAGCACTCATCAATTCGTTGAAGTTCTTTCGATCAGCTAAAACGAGTCTCTCTTTTAGCTTGGGATTGAGGCTGCGGAAGAACCACTCACACTTTTGTGCTTCGGTGTTCACGTGTTGAGGCGCATACTGCGCCAGCTTGTTGAACACTCGCGAATGCTCGTATGCACCCCTCCCTCCTTGTTTTAAGGCCAGAAACTCCTCGAGTTTCCGCTGAATTATTCTGGAAGGAACATGATACGCGAGAAACGCCTTCCGGAATTCTGCCCATGAAACGTCATGTCCATCTGGTAAGGAGGCGAGTTGATTTGCCCACCATGCACTGGCGGACCCGTGAAGTTGTTGCACTGCGTATAAAACCTTCTGCTGTTCGGTGCATTGAAGCAACCCGAACTTAGATTCAATGGTACGGATCCAGCTATCCGCCACCAGAGGATCCTCAGATTCAATGAAAACCGGTGGTTGAGTTGCCAAGAACTCAACATAGGAATTCAGTTGCGGTTGGCGCAAGTCTTCGTCTTGACATCCCCCTTGACGGGATGTATTCATCACTAGGGTGCGGAGCAAGTCGGTACGCTTATCGCTTGCACCCGTCATGGCGGCCAGAATGTCCGCCATTGTGACCGTGGGTGAAGGCCCTGGTGGAGGCTGCTGTTGCGGAGCTCGCTGCTCCCGCTGTGGAGAGTTATCACCACGACCACCACTGGAACCACCCACCTCACTCATGGAACGAGTTCGCACCATTCAGCAATTGCAAGAGTTCATTATCAGTTCAACACTATCACTTGATTTATTCCATAAACAAAGTAGTGTAACACTGATAATGAAACCTCAACATGTAAGCAAAATGATTTAGGCGCAAACTGATGTATCTACAGCAAGGATCTACAAGCCGACTGATTGGTCCTTAAACAGATCAGATTCTGATCCAGTTAAAAGCACTTTCGTAACTCAAGTTGAATATCAAGGTTAAAGTTAACTTTAATACCTTTCCAACGAGTATCCAAAGGCCTCCTAGGGATTTTCTACAGACAGTTATGGCTTAAAAACAGAAAGGTTCAGAGAGGCTTTGTTACTGTCCTGGTTCTGAACAGTTTGCCTTCAACTGAACTTTTCACCAACTTAATCTGTGATTTTGCTCTGGAGGTCTACAATAAAGTTGTAGAACACTTGAAAATCTTTCCAGAACTGTATAATACACCTTAATTAGTTAAAGCTACTCAGAGTTATGCTCTGTAAAAGTCCAGCAAAAATTTCTGCCAGAAACAGAGCACTCTGTTTTTGAAATCTTTAACACCTAGACACTCTCTCATTTGAATCTTAGTTCAAAAGAAGAGTTCAGTAACTAATATTCGTTTCAAACTTCCATTTTTAGTTGAAAGTTAGCTCATGAATCATTTCTTCATAGGGAAGAGGTTATTATGTGTGGTACGGTGTCGATGCACCGTAAGAATAATGTCGGTACTACGTTGCCTCTCCAAAAGAAAATCCTAAACCGGATTATACCGGTATATACGTATAATCAGTGGCACTAAACGGTCTCTCACACACGTGTACTACACGGGATACGTACGCGGTTAGTACCTGCAGAAGACACTCAATAGTGGTGCACTCAAGGGTTGTTTCATTCCAGGCAGTTCCATATTAGAAAGTAAATACAAACGCCCGTATCATTGTCATACGGCCGTCCTTGAGTTAAGTCACGTCTCAAGGTACGTGATCGTGTTTCAACACCACACGACGGGGAACCCGAGTATGTCATGAACGGGTCGTCACGGTTGGCAATGTTATCAACCCAACGGATACCACCTACTGCCCTGCAGGGCACGCCGATGGCAAGCGCTGCGTATGTCCTCCTGGGCTACTTCCAGACGAACACACTCTCGCGTTACTGACCACGCGATGCGGTCTCCACTTACTTGCCTAATGCACGCTAGGGATCAGCGTTTCATATGAACTCAGGAACATGAAGAGTCCCAGAGTTTCATATTGACGTCTCACACCAAGCTGTGAGACCTATCCCTGAACTACTTTCCTCGTCAGGGGAGCTAACAGAAATTGAACCACTTTCGGTGGCGTTCCTTACCATTCTTACCACAACGTAGATGCATCGTTACAGAATCAAAATTCAGAATTATAACAAGTATGTTAGTACTGCCACCTTAAGTAACTATACTACTATAGTCCTTATGTGGGCCTACTACCGTTTCCTCACCGTACCCTAAGTTTTTGTCGTAATACGATCTTTATTCCGTGTGCTATTACCAATGCGGCTCTGATACCATGCTGTGGGGACCCCGCCATCCCGATTACTCACGGGGACGGAGCACCTCACCCGGGAATCACATTGGGTGGTGCCGTGCGATGCGGCACCCAACAGCACACATAATAAAGCATCATATTACATAAAACAAGCGGAAGCTTACAAAGTTTTGACTTTACAAATACCTCTCAAAATAAATTACAGCGGAAGACTATTACAACTCACGTCTCATACCTATGCTAAGCAACAGAGAAGGTGTCCAGCCCGCGGACCCTTCTCACTAGCAACACTATCATGATAGCAGCGGCAGGGGTTGCCCTGAGTTCACCACTCGGGGAGTTCCGAGTCTCATCGGGCACCCGTACATATCAGCCTACAGTTATTACCTGCAAAACAACTTATGCAGTATCTGTGAGCACGAAGCTCAGCAAGACTGACCCGTCACCCTAGTCATGAAACTCTACATGATGAAAATAGAGGGCTAACTATAGAAGTTTGCACAAACGATGAACTTGAGCTAAAGAAGAGTCCTTACTTCAAGTTTTAAGCAACTTTTATAGCCCCCGTGCAACTTACATCGAGACTCCACAATCAAACAAGAAACGCTTCATCTCGATGTCACTTGCCCGAGGTGAAAGTAACTTTAGTGAGCTATCCTAGACTCAAACTGACCTTGTGCCGTCAACATCGAGACTCCACAATCAAACAAGAAACGCTTTGCCTCGACGCTTCTAGCCCAAGGTGGAAATTAAATTTAGTGAAGTGTTGATCGTTCCTCATCTCCATTATGAGGATTACACACGAAGCATATTAAATATTTCCCGGTTTATTACTACGTCACGACTCAGTGTACAAGTATGCTCACTACCGCGAGCGACGGTGATTGCAATCAAAAACACCCGGCTGACACGACACGTACGCCCGTACTCGACGTTGCACACAGCAACCGTCACTGACGCCGTACGTGGCCACCTTTCACACGACACCCAAATGTCGAACCGGTCCCACCGACTGGGATTAAGTCTCTCTACGGCAAACCCTCGTAGAGCCGACTTCTCTATCCTTTCAGCATCGGCATCAGACGGTGAGGTATGCCTCGACACCCAGGTTAACATGTTACATCGGTTTTCTGGGTCCCATATTGCCAGTATGCATCCGGTACACATCTCAAACTTGTCCAGCGGGGCCGCACACGAGAACGGGCCTTAATCGACTCAGACATAGACTAGGCTCACAGGACCACGTCCTTGACCTTCCATCCACTGCCCGGTCTCCATTCCCAACTATGAGGGTCAATTCCCAACTCTTCCGATTGACCCCCCCCCCTTAATTCCATTTCACGAGTAGGAATCTGACTACTCGAGTTATTCCTCTTTTAATCCACTTTTATTGAGAACATTAGTTATAATTAATTGATAACATATCCTACATTAAACTCCAGGGTTTTCTGGGGCATGCATTTGGAGTTTCATACCATCTAGATGTAATGCAATAACTAAAATGCTAGATGTATGAAGTGAATACAAATAAAAACTTGTAAATTTGATGCAAACCGGGGCTTGCCTTTGTTTTGCAGGTGACTTATATATATATGCAGTTAGTGAAGACCACTTGAATTGATCCCTTGCCTCTCTCCTTTGATCTCTATTCCAATGACTTCAAGTCCTTCACGTAGATGCTACACGTAATGCATATGCACAATTGTTTAATTGTAAAGATTTTGCTACAAGTCCTAATAACAAGTTTTTCAAAAACTGGAACTCTGTTTAAGAATTTAAAATGACACTGGTGCTAAGGTTTTGGGTTTGGATCTAAGCACATGATTAGTCCTAAGTGGTTTCCCCCTCTTCTATATTGATCACCTAAAGAGGTTAAAAAGCACAGGGGTGATCCAGGGCTCCAATGGGGCTGAGAATTTTCATGTGAGTTTCTTGTCACAAGAAAATCCTCTGGACCAAAAATTAGCACTTTTCATTGAGTGGTTTGCTCAGCATAATTCTCTAAGCAATTAAGCAAAGAAGAATTAATTCTGATATTCGACCCATGTTCATGCAAAAATTAGTGAACCACAATTTCAATTATAGCTCATAGAGTTTGCATGAATTTTCCTAGCATTTTTGGAGCTAAGATCTGCCCAGAACTGAATTTCCAAGTTTTGGAAATTCTCTGAAAATGTTTCTGTATTATTTGAATACAGCATCTTCAAATCTAAATTTCCCTGATCAAATCAACTCAAATTGAGCTGAAACTTTTACAGTGGTCCACTAATACCTTAAAGACTATTTTGGCAAAATTTGAGGATTTTTGGATTAACCAAACTCCCTCAAAAATTCTTTTGCTAAAAAGTTTTAAAGAATTTTACAGAATTAAATAAAGGTTTTTATACAAATTGGGTTCTACATTTGGATAGTACTCTATAAGAGGAGTCCAACAAAATTTGTTTCAAAATTGTTGGATTCTCCTACCCAAAGTTGTAACTATTCAAAGTTTGAACTGAAAACTGAAATTCCCCAAAATGTTCAAATACTGTCTGTGGGTCCGGGGACAGGTGTCACTCGCTGAGGCAAGCCACACGGGGCTACAGGGTATTTCCCGCACCACCACACCAGATCCTTGCGCCACAGCCGATCAAATATTTAAAAAACCATCACTGACGGGCGGGACCCACCGGGTCGTCTTCTACCTCCGGCCCCGCGCCCGCGCGCCGCCGGGCTCGCCGGAGTTCGACGGATTCCGGCCTCCCAGCCATCCCCCGAGCTCTCCCTCGCCGCTAGGGCCTAATTTCCCGTGCTGAACATGATTGAACCCTCTTCCCTGGTCGGCAATGGCTCTAACCTAGCTGGCCACGGCGCGGCGGCTCTGGACCAGTTCGGCAATGCCGCCCGGTCATCCATAGCCTGCCCAGACCTCGGTCGAACGGCGCTACAGCACCAGTGGACGCCAGGGAGGATCGTCCGGGTGGTGAAGCAGCCTGCAAATGGTCCTAACCTAGCTCTCATCGGGAGCCCGAACCGCCCCACCATAACCGCCGTGGAAAAAGTGTGAAATACGTCGTGCACAATGGTTTTCAGGCATTGGTCGCAAAATGGGAAATGATCGCCGGCTAGCCCAGCTCGTGTGTGCAGGATTTGACAAGCTACAGAGGATTGGAGAGCGAGAATTTTGGCGGCGATTACCGGATGCTCTGTTGGAGGTCGCCGGGACAAAATCTCCGAATTGGCCGCCGATCCTCCATGGTTTGCTCCAGGCTTTGGAGGAGAGCAGCAGCACGACGGCGCGCTCCCGTGGCCGGGCTTGCTCGGACGTGACAACCCTTGTGGAAGGCTGCCCGCTTGCGCCCGATCATCGGCTGTCTGTGGTTCGCTGCGGTTGAGGCGTTTAACGCTCGAAACCCACCACGGATGGCTAGCTCTCGCGCGCAGAAGGTGCGGAAGGGTGGCACAGCGTCGTTGTGCAGCTCGGGGAGGCGCTGTGGCACGGTTTAGCCGGCTCCCGATGGCTTCCCAGAGGAGCGGCGAGCTCGGTTTTGTTTTCGGGAGAACGCGCGTGTGAGGAGAAGAAACACCCGTGGTCACCTTGTCTACGCGGGAAGAATCACGTGGAGGGGCGCCGCCGACTCCCGTGCTGCCAGCGGCCCGGGCGAAGAGCAGGAGGTGGAGCCTCGGTCGACGGGGGCGGTCGCTCGGTGTCGCCCGCGGGTGAAACCCCGGTGGAGTGAGGAACAGAGAGAAAACTTAAGTGTTAAGTCTACTCTTTCCTATGACATGTGGGCCCCACAATTCAGTACCTCTTTTCCTCAAAATATCTCCAAAGTTGACAATTATCCAACCCATTTGTTTGAAAATTGGAAACTGAGCTCATTTGACAAGTTTGGACAAATTCCATGCAAATTCAAATGTTCATTTGAATTCTTTGCACATTTGACTCCCTTTGGAAAAATGGACAGCAAATCTTTTCAAAAATAAATGAAACTCTGCCTCCCCACTAATTTGGACCTAAGGAATCCAAATATGCCACTTGATTCTTGTGTTAGCTGCTGCAAACAATAGTTTGGACACAAACAGTTTTGAATTTCCATTGTGTCTTCCCCTCACTTGAAGTTTGAATCTACATTTAGTTCACCACTGATTTTTAAACCCTTCCATTGCACTTGAGCTCTTCATTTCTGTGGTTTCAATCCACATTAGGTCCATCCATGCAATAGCCCTAAGTTTGTTTAGAAGAATCTCACCTATGTTATCATATGTGGGAAAAGTTTCAACTAAGCCCCTTTTTCATACACATGACTCCAACATTTGTGCAAACTCATGTTTCTTTGTATTCACATTTTGGGACCTTTACATTGAAGGCCTTAGCCAGAAGGGGAGAACTCCCCGGGGCACCCAGGAGAAGCCGCGCAGGACCTGATCCAGCGTGAAGATGACAACCTCGTCGACGAGGCTCGGCTGCAGGTAACACCCCACAACGCACGGTCTCGGCTGCTGCTCTAGCACTACCGCCAAAGAACCAAACGCATCAGGGACCTGCAGAAAGGCAACCTGGTGCCGCGGCACGCACTTCCCGAGAAGGACCTATAAACTCTCCCCCAGCCGGGAAGGTCCCTTCCGATTCATGAAAGTTGCCGTCCCAGGTACACATGCCTTTCAACCGAGTGTGGGATCCGTTCCCAAAACCCCTTGGCATGGAACAACACTGTAAGTCCTACCCCCCGTGCATTAGTAGAACAGGGTCATTCCCTTCTGTAATAAATCCCATAGAGTCTAGGAACAGCGCTTGGGGTAGCTAAGTCTCAAGGGACGGTACAGGACTACGTTCAGCTTAGCCTGGTTCTGACCCTAAGCGTGTAGAGTCTTGCTTCCCTTCTTGACGAGGCGGGTCATGGCCTCCATGTACAGCCTGACTTCCACCTATGGGCATTAACACAGAAACCTGTTCTACCTCGCTCTCTCTCATGTGCTCATTTAAATTACGCATTAATTTTTATGATCGCACTCTCTATGTATGCTCATCGTACATCTAGCTCCCTCTCTCCCGCGCTCATCCATAGTCAGCATTTGCTATCCTACCGAGGGCGGCTGCGCTTGAGGCACCTGCCGATGGCCAAGTGAGTCTCTCGGGCCTCCCCCAGTCAGGTGTTGCGGTGCCAGTTGGTCACCTCCAGGAAAGGCCTGCGTTGTGCATGGGGGGTCCAGGGTGCGTATCCCGCTTAGCCGGCTCCGTGCCCAAAGCGTGCGCATCCTGCCCTCCGGAGGTCCAGGGGAGTACAGCCGCTTTGCCTGGTCATGAACCCAAAGCCTGTGCACTCTGCTTCCCCGGCGCACGGCCCGGTACTAGGGATCGGACGGTCGTACCCGGACCTCGGAGGGAGCCGGAGCTCTGGCGCCTCGCGCACAGAATTTCCCAAGCCCCGTATAACGGATCAGGATCGTAAGCCGAATAAGACTAGGAGACGGGAGGGGAGGACCCCCCGAGGAGAATTACGTTTCCTCTGCCTGTGTGCAGGACCTCCAGGTTACAGCAACGGGGACTGCACGAAGCGGGGGGAAAGGAGCTACCAACTACTCCGACATAGGACTGGAAGGACCGGGTCCCGCCCCCTTCAGCAGAGGCGAGGCCCGAAGACCACACGTGTCCAGCGGGCCCAGAGCTCCCGCCTCCCCAGGGGGGGCTCCGGACTCGCCACGTGGCAGACGGAAACCGGACCTCCCCCTCAGGGGGGGCCGGAAGCCCCACGTGTCCAGCAGGGCCAGAGCTCCCGCCTCCTCAGGAGGGGCTCCGGACCCGCCACGTGGCCGGCAGATCTGAACCTCACCATTGGGCGAGATCCGGAGACCCCCGGGGGCCCCTAATACAGTTAGGACCCGGGGAAGGTGTCTGTGCAGAGCTCCGAGATTGGTGAAGGCCTCTGAGTACCTTGCGGAGCTATGGACTCGGTCAGGCAAAACCAAGAAGGAGAGAAAAGGCAGCACAGGCACAAACATTCAAGAGAGTCTATTTATTTGAGGCTCCATGAGCTGGACTACAGACTCGATAAAAAGGGAGAAGCAAGTCCTAGGGTCCTCCCGGTTCACGCCGGAACCTAGCGGCTACAAGGGCGGCCACGTCCCCGACTTCAGCCCTGGCAGTCTCCTCCCGCTCCGTGGCAGGGCCCTCTCTCGCTGGCTCCAGGGAGAAAGAAGGGTCCCGGTTCCTGAAGCATGCCAGCACATGTGTGGCGACCTCTAGGGCCAGACCCCGTCCCTCGGCCTCAAGCTCGCTGGCGACCACCGAGTCTAGCCTGTCCAGCTTGGCGCCGATCGACTCCAGCGCGGGGATCACCTCCGCCACCTTCAAAGCAGGAGCCGCTGCACTCACCGGACTGAAGCCAAGAGGGATCAAGGCGGACCCTGCCCGATTAACAAAACTTGAGACCGCATGCGCCTCGGAGGACCGCAAGGCCGAGAGCTCCTCCACCTCGCGGCGGGCAGCCTGCAGGGCGTCTTGGTTTCTCTCGGAGAACTCTTTCTCCTTGGCCGCCAGGGAGCTTTCCCGAAGGCGGAGAGTCTTGGCGAGCCGCTCCAATTCAGAAGCCCTGAAGTTGGCAGCCAACTCGCGATCCCGGATTGACTGGCGTTCGCGGGAGACCTGTTCCTCCCTCATGGTGAGGTCTGCCTTCTGAGCCTCTAGCTCCCTGGTCCGAGCTCGCAGGTCATCCTCACCCGCCGCCAGCTGCGCAGCGACCCTCTCCGCCTCGGCTGCCGTGGAACGCTCCCGGTCCTCAACGGCGAGTTTACGGCGCTCCAACAGCTGCCGTATATCCTCCGCGGCAGAGAGTCTCTTCTCAGCCCGGGCGTGTGCCTCATGGGCCTCCCTGTTGATCCGCCGCGTTTCGGCGTCCAGGCGGTCGACAGATCGCTTCAGCCGGTCGAGGAGCACTTCCCTGAAGTCAAGCAGCTCCTGCCTGGAGTCGAGCTCGCTCTTGACCTTCGCGGTTCGCTCCCGCAAAAGGTTACCCCAGGTGAGGAGACAATCCCTTTCAACCGTATGCTCCTCCCGCTCGCGACCAAGTGTGGCCAAGACCTGCCGGACGCTCGCTTGGGCGAGCGCGAAGGCATCCGCCAGGGGCAGTGGGGCAGCAGAGTCCGGAGCAGCACCCCCGACCTCCTCCATCACATCATCCTCAAGAGAAGTCGATGAACCAGCGACCGGGACTAGACGCCGGTCAGGAGAGGCCGGCGCCGGGACTCCGGCAGCCGGACCCGCCGGACTCTCTCTAGCTTCTGGCTTCTTGACCGGTGGAGGGGGACGAGCGGGGGAAGTCGACGCCGAAATAGAAGCCGTGTCACCTGGTGCAGGGTCGACCTGCGCTGGACTGGGGGCCGCGGCGGCCTTCTCGGCAGGAAGGGATGACACCGCCGCGGAATCCGGGCACACCGGAACAGGAGAAACTCGCGCTGGCTTGGGGGGCCGTGGCAGCTGTCCCGGTTTCCGAGTGCAACGGCGCAGACTCCCCGCCAGTCGGGGATGGCCGGGAAGTGCGAACACTCCAGCGGGCTCTGAACCCCGACTTCCGAGCCGGGGTAGGACTCCCCGAGCCCGCCGTCATCACTGACGGCCGCTCCGCAGTCGCCTGGACTGGCGGAGCAGGGGACGCTCCAGAAGCTCCCCTCAACGCATCAGCCCGGGGCCTCTTTGTGTCGCCACCGGAAGGAGTTCCGTCTCCAGAAGCAGGAGGTGCAGGCACCCCAGATCCCCGACTTGGCACAGATGCCGCCACTGGAGGAGATCGAGCGCGTTTCTTCTCTGGTGGCGGTTGGAGGCCATGACGAGGGAGGACTCAAAGGCAAGAAGGCAAAGGCACAAGAGTCCAAGAAAAAGCGCTGGGAAGTGCGAAGGGAAGCCGCAATGCGGATAAGATCCCCTCTTAAAACTTCCCAGGTGCAATTCTAAGCGATTCGAAACTCTTCGAATACGCCGCATCGGCAACCGCTTCGGCCCCAAGACCGAGCGCCGATGACAGGTGGACCCAAGCCGCCCAGCTGGAGCGGTGGGTCATGGAGTCAGTCTCCCAAGAAGACGAGCCGGCAAGGCACTCCTGCGGTTCCCAAAGAAAGCGCCGCAACATGCAGAAGTGGCAGTCTTGGGAACCGCCGCAGTAAAGGCAACCATCAAGTGGGCGCACGCTCCCACGATCCCGCGACTATTCGTGCTCCGGCAGCGGTAAATGCGGGACATAGAAAAAGTGCGCGGATTGGAAGAGACGGAGGTCCCACAACGGGCTCGCTATCTCCCCCGAGATGAGCCCGGGGGCCATTGTCGGTACCCGCAATATGGGGTACCCCCGCGCACAGGGGAAAATGCCTAAGGATCTCGCCCTTCTCCGCAGGGAGAGCTCCGAAGGCGCCACGCGTCCGGCGGGGCCGGACCTCCCTCTCCTCAGAGTAGAGCTCCGGGCTCGCCACGTGGCCTGCAGAAGCCGGACCTCCCCCCTCCGCGGGGGAGAGGTCCGAAGGCACCACATGTCTAGCGGGGCCGGACCTCCTTCTTCTCAGAGGAGAGCTCCGTGCTTGCCACGTGGCCGACAGAAGCCGGACCTCCCCCTCCGCGGGGAGAGGTCCGAAGGCTCCATGTGTCCTGCGGGGCCGGACCCCCCTCTCCTCTGAGGAGGGCTCCGGGCCCACCATGTGTCTAGCAGAACAGCGCTGCCTGCCCCCGAGCGGTAGGCAGCGGGCGTAAAGACGCCCCATACCTTGCCCGTACAAGGTATTCAAGGCCCGCGCCTTCCCAAGACGCGGAGACGCGGAGCACGCCTCTGTCAGGTGCCGTTGCGCCCAGTCGCATCACAGACTGGCGCGCGGTGTCAGAGCCTGCCAGCCAATAAACGCAGCGACAAGACATCCCATGCCGCTCCCGCCGTCATCAACTACTACGGCTAGCATGCGGCATGGGCAGGGCGGCAAGACGAAGACTCAGAAGCCTTCGCCAGAGACAACTACCAACATAACTGCGGATACGGTAGTCTGCAGGCAATCTCCCCGGGACCACCTGTCGGGTCCTGGGCCCCCTTGTAAGCCACCCGATCCTTAGGCTCGGGTAGGCAACGTTAGCAAGGGTTCGCACTCTAGCCATTCGCACCCAAGGTGTAACTCATCCCCAAGCTCAGGACTCCGGTTCTGAGCAACAAGCAATACAGCGAGCTCCTTAGCTCGCCGTGGACGTAGGGTTTTACGCTCCGGCAGCCTGAACCACGTAAAACTCGCCGTGTCAAGCTTCTCCTTAATTCGTCCATACGCTTAAGCTCTCCGCAAGTGACTAGCCCCTCCGAAAAAGAACCTACGCGGGCTGCCCAGTGCAGGTCCGGGGGAAGTGTCGACCACACACTTCGACAGCGAGGCATATGTCTCAACGCACTCGGCGAGGAGTGTGTCGGTACAAGCTGGGAACCTGCGACCGACTCCAACAACGCGGACTCCAGCAAGCCCAAGATCTGCTGCAGCGCCGAGTGTCACCCATGGGGGTACACTAGCTGCAGCACGGGCGCTTCTACACAATCCACCTGCTGGGGATGCTTCCCGGGGGGCTACCCAGCAGTGGATTCACGATGTCGACCGTCTCGTTGTCGCTGCCGTCAACCCTCCGCTCCGGCGGGGACGACGCCCCAGTCACCCGGATGTGTCGCTGTCGCGCACGCCAACGGTTGACGGGCAGACAGCAGACTCCTGCTCCACCAGGCTCCCAGCGACGGATCTGAGGTCGGAGCTGGAGCGACGTCACCTGGGCGAAGATGCCCGCGTGACCATCGAGCAGCGGCAAGAAAGGCGTCGCAACCACGAGGCCGATGACAGCATGTCGACCGCCTCGACTCAACCAGGGCTGCAGACATTCGCTAAGCAACCTCTGCCTCAGGCGTACGCCACACAGCATATGCAGCAGCCATATGCCATGCAATCGGCGCCCCCGTTGTATGGTGCACCTTTGCCCATGCCGGGGTACACCGTGCCAACAGCGGACCAGGGGTTCGCGGCACCAGGATCTGCAGCAGCAGGAGCGGGGTGTGCGTCCCTAGCGCCCCACCTTCGCTTCGCAAGGTGGCCGCGCAAGTTCCGGCCATACCTGCTGGAGAAATTCGACGGAAGCGTTAACCCGGCGGAGTTTCTGCAGATCTACTCCACCGCCATCCTAGCGGCAGGAGGGGATGAGGCCGTCATGGCCAACTACTTCCCCGTTGCCTTGACTGGCCCGGCCTGGTCATGGCTCATGAACCTCCCCCAGGGTTCCATAACCTCCTGGGGAGAGCTGTGCCGACAGTTCACGGCGAACTTCGGCAGCTCCTACACCCGTCCCGGCACGGAGCTTGACCTCCATGCCATCCGACAACAACCTGGAGAATCCTTGCGCTCCTTCATCCAACGGTTCTCCCAGGTACGGAACATCATCTCCCACATCCAGAATGCATCAGTGGTGGTGGCGTTCCGACAGGGCGTTAGGGACGAGAAGATGCTCGAGAAGTTGGCCAGCAGAGAGGTGTGCGACGTCTCGGAGCTCTTCAGCCTGGCGGACAAGTGCGCCAGAGCAGCAGAAGGGCGTAGTTGGCACTTACGGCCAACCTTCGAAGCAGGAGGGCAGCCAGTAGCTAGCGCTGCTTCCCATGGGAGCGGCAGGAAGACCAAGAAGAAGGGTGGTGGCAAGATAAAGCCGCCGGCCGGAGCTCCCGTTGCTGCATCTGCAGCACCCAGCAGAGCTCGGGGGCCACGCCCCGACAAGAGGCCGCGACAGTCACCCGGTCGTGGTGACCGAAGTGAGCCGTGCCCGGTGCACAACACCAGAAGCCATACTGCTAGTGAGTGCTGGGAGATCAAGAAGCTCGCGGAGTGCTTCCGCGAGGGGAGGCAGCCGCAAGCAAATGCTCCTCCCTTCCGCTAGAGGGAGGACAAGCAGAAGGTCGACCCCTGGGACAACGGCGACCAAGAGATGGGGTACCAGGAGCCCCAGCGCGCCGTGAAAACGGTCCACAACCGTGGGGCCTCCAGCTCCAATGAAGAAAAGCGCCGGAAGGCGCTCCACGTCATCTACGGAGGGTCCTCGGACCCCTCGTCCCGAATGCAGTCAAGACCCTGCGCTGAGCAGTGGCGTCGGTGGCCCCTACACCAAGCACCGCACCTCAAGTGGGTAGGGACCCCCATCATCTTCGACGCCTCTGACTGCCCCAAGAACATAGCTGGAGTTGGACAGCTACCGCTCTTGGTAGCTCCCACCATCGCCAACGTGAAGATGTACCACGTACTGGTGGATGGCGGGGCCGGCCTCAACCTCATCAGCCGCGCAGCTTTCCTGAAGCTGCAAATTCCGATGGCCAAACTCTCCCCGTCGAGCCCGTTCTCAAGGGTGGGGTCAGGACAAGTCGTCCCATACGGCAACATCAGCCTTCCGGTGACCTTCGGAGCACCGGACAACTACCGGACAGAGTACATTTTGTTCGACGTGGCAGAGGTCGACCTCCCCTTCAACGCCATCATCGGCAGGTCGGCCCTGTACCGATTCATGGAAGTAGCCCACTACGGCTACCTCGTCCTGAAGATTCCTACACCAACTGGCATCCTCAGGATCCGTGGAGACCGCACTGCCGCAATGTCAGCCTTGGAGAGGCTCCAAGCACTTGCGACAGCCCGAGCACCTACCCCTGGCGGTGCAGAACCGGGCCAGCTCCACCCGAGTGCATGCCACCGTGCCTCAACCTCTGCACCCCGAGTGCAACCCCTCGACGAGGGCAACGTCCCCCTGAAGGTCGTCCAAGTCGGCGCCAAAGCTGCCCAGACCACCCGGATAGCCGGGGGCCTGGACAGCAAATAGGAAGGCGCGCTCATCACCTTCCTCCGGGACAACGTCGACGTGTTTGCATGGCAACCATCGCAGATGCCCGGGATCCCTAGGGAGGTGATCGAGCACCATGTGAAGATCTTCCCCGACGCTCGGCCGATCCAGCAGAGGCCCCGGAAGCAGTCCATCAAGTGGCAGAACTTCATCCGTGAAGAAATCAAGAAGCTGCTGGATGCTGGCTTCATACGGGAGGTCCACCACCCCCGGTGGTTGGCCAACCCTGTTGTCGTCCCGAAGGCCGGCGGGAAGCTCCGGATGTGCATCGACTACACCAGTCTCAATAAGGCATGTCCCAAAGATCCATTCCCTCTCCCTATAATAGATCAAATAGTAGACTCTACATCAGGCTGTGATATGTTATGCTTCCTAGACGCCTACTCAGGCTTCCACTAAATACCAATGTCTAGAGAAGATGAAGAACATACTGCTTTTATCACGGTAGACGGCCTGTATTGTTATGTCTCCATGCCTTATGGTTTGAAAAATGCTCTCCCCACCTTTGTACGTGCAATGCATAAAACATTTGGAGAGCTAATCCGAGACTTAGTTGAGGTGTATGTCGATGACATCATTGTCAAAGTCAAGCAGAGCACATCCTTGTTAGATCACCTAGCTCTAGTCTTTGACAAGCTGCGCACCACGCGCACTAAGCTAAACCCGGACAAGTGCGTGTTCGGTGTATCCTCTGGAAAGCTCCTTGGATTCCTGGTCTCATACCGAGGGATCGAGGCTAACCCTGAGAAGATCAAGGCCATCGAGCTGATGCGACCCCCGGCTCGCATCAAGGATGTCCAAAAGCTCACGGGATGTCTAGCTTCGCTCAGTCGGTTCATACCAAGGCTAGCTGAGCGAGCTCTTCCCTTCTTCAAGCTCCTGCGTAAAGCCGGTCCATTTGTTTGGACCGAAGAAGCAGAAGAAGCATTCCAAGAGTTGAAGCAACGCCTGACGACGCTGCCCATCATGGTAGCTCCTGAGCCCGGTGAGCACCTACTGCTCTACATCGCGGTGACGGTGGAGGTGGTGAGCATGGTCCTCGTCGCAGAGCGGCCGGACCCCTCATCACGGCAACCAGCTCCAGCAGCTGAAGTCAAGCACCAAGGCTGCCCGGGCCCCATGGGGGGCCCGACAGCCAGGAGATCCTGGGGGTCCAAGGGGACCTCCCGGAGGTCCAAGACAACTTCCTGGACGTCCAAGGGGACCTCCCGGAAGTCCAGAACGACCTTCCGAAGATCCAAGATGACCTCCCGAAGGTTCAAGACGACCTCCCGGAGGTCCAAGACGGCCAAGAAGTCTCCGGGTCCCAGCCCCCCGGGGCTGCCCCGGACCTGTCTACCTCCTGTCGGCCTGAGCCAATGGAGGAAGACACCCCGGGCCCCCAGGGAGGATCTGGACCATCCAGAGGCCCGTCTACTACATCAGCGAAGTCCTCCACGACACCAAGACAAGGTACCTAGAGGTCCATAAGCTGTTGTATGCAGTGCTCGTGGCGTCCAGGAAGCTCCGGCACTACTTCCAAGCCCACCGGACCTCAGTGGTCACCTCCTACCCGCTGAAGACAATCCTCCACAGCCCCAACGCGACTGGCAACGTCGCCAAGTGGGCAGCGGAGTTTGAGCTGGACTTCCTACCATATCATGCTGTCAAGAGCCAAGCTGGCTGACTTCGTGGCCGAGTGGACGCCATCACCAACCAACCCAGGGGGCACCGAAGGCGGCAAACCGGAGCCCTGAGCTCCGGTCTTTACCGAGCCCCACTGAACGCTCTTCTTCGATGGCTCCTCGCAGAAGTAGGGGGCCGGAGCCGGCGTACTGCTCCTCATGCCATCGGGGGAGCAGTTCAAGTACATGGTGCGTCTCAATTTCAAGGTAACCAACAACATGGCCGAGTATGAAGCCTTCATCTTCGGCCTAAAGACGGCGCTGTCCCTCAGCGTCCGCCAGTTGCTGGTCAAGGGCGACTCCCAGCTGATCATCAAGCAAGTCAAGGGAGAATGCTCCTACTACGACCCGCAACTGGCTGCCTACCTCCTCCACGTCCAGATGCTGGAGAAGGACTTCGTTGCCTTGGACCTGCGCCATGTACCGCGCGCCGACAACGCCGTGGCCAACGACCTGTCAGCGAAGGCCTCCACCGGAGCCTCGGTGTCCGAAGGAGCCTTCGAGAGGACGTTGCTACGGCCCAAAGCCCGGCCCGCCGAGCTGGCGAAGGGGGCGAGACCAGCACCTCGAAGCTGGCGGTCCCGACGTCCCTGCAACCATGGTGCCCGCCAAGGATCGTAAGCGCTACTGGGGACTCCGTGCTACCAAGCGTTCAAGATCCAGAAGCTCAAGTCAGTCCCGATGCATGGATCATGGAGGTTCGGGACTACTTGAAAGACAACATCCTTCCTGATGAACATGCATCCGCTGAACGGATTGTGAGGATGGCTAAGAGATACACGCTGGTAGAAGGGGATCTCTACCGGCGTGGCGCCAACGGCATCCTATTGCGGTGCATAACCAAGGACGACGGCCGCGACCTGCTCGTAGAGATCCATGGAGGCGAGTGCGGGAATCACGCTTCCTCATGCACGCTGGTCGGTAAAGCCTTCCAGCATGGCTTCTACTGGCCGACAGCACTCCTGCATGCCGTCAAGCTGGTCAAGAGATGCAGGGCGTGCCAGTTCCACGCCAAGCAGATCCACACATCGGAGCAGACGCTGTAGATGATCCCACCCTCGTGGCCGTTCGCGGTATGGGGGTTGGACATCCTGGGGCCATTCCCCAAAGCGGTCGGGGGATTCCGGTACCTCTACGTCGCCATCGACAAGTTCACCAAGTGGCCGGAAGCTGCACCAGTTGTCACCATCAACAAGTAATCCGCAGTCAAGTTCATCAAGTCGATCGTCTGCAGGTTTAGGGTCCCGAACAGAATCATCACCGACAACGGGACCGAGTTCACCAGTGCAGCGTTCCAAGAGTACTGCGAAGACCTTGGCATCCAGGTGTGCTATGCCTCTGTCGCTCATCCAAAGAGCAATGGGCAAGTTGAGAGGGTCAACGCCGAGATCCTTCTTGGGCCTCAAGACTCGCACCTATGCCAGCTTGAAGAAGCATGGTGCCAAGTGGGTGGACGAGCTTCCGTGCGCACTGTGGGCTAGCCGGACATCCGAGAGCCGGGCCACCGGGGATACACCTTTCTTCATGGTCTACGGGGCCAAAGCCGTGCTTCCCACAGAAGTCACCATGGGGTCCCCCCGTGTCCGAGCTTACGATGAAGTCGCGCAGGACCAGCTCCGGCGTGAGGACATCGACCTCATCGATGAGGCAAGATGGCAAGCAACGCTCCGCAAAGCACGGTACCGGCAGGCGCTCCGGCGCTACCACCATAGGTCCGTGCACGCCCGGGAACTCAAAGAAGGCGACCTGGTGCTGCGGCGCATACTTTCTCAAGAAGGGACCAACAAACTCTCCCCCAGCTGGGAAGGTCCCTTCCGAGTCACGGAAGTTTGCCGCCCCAGGTGCGTGCGCCTTTCCACCGAGGATGGGGATCCGCTCCCAAATCCTTGGAACATAGAACACCTCCGTAAGTTCTATCCCTAGAGCAGTAGTAGGACATGTTTTCTCTTCTTTCTATAATAGATCCCATAGAGCCCAGGAACAGCGCTCGGAGCAACTAAGCCCCAGGGGGCGGTCCAGGACTACGTCCGGCTTGGCCTGGTTCCGTACCTTAAGCGGGTAGGCCTGGTTCCGTACTCAGCAGCAAGCTCCCGGTCTAGCACCGCCTAGCAGTCCCGGGCAACCTGCTCCTCCCTTTTGGCCAAGGAAGCCTCCCGGAGCTCCAGCTCTCCGGCCCTGGCCCTCAGGTCACCTTCGCCTGCCTTCAGCTGCTCGGCGACCTCCTTCTCCTTGGCCGCCACGGCGCGTTCCCGCTCTGCAAGGGCGCACTCGCAGCGCGCCAGCTGCAGCCACATCTCCTTGTTTGCGTCGGAGTGGGCCCGGACACTGTCATAGGCCTCGCGTGCCTCCTGCATAATCCTCCATGTCTCGGAGTCCA
Organism: Neostapfia colusana; assembly: GCA_030760725.1. Classification (NCBI taxonomy): domain Eukaryota; kingdom Viridiplantae; phylum Streptophyta; class Magnoliopsida; order Poales; family Poaceae; genus Neostapfia; species Neostapfia colusana. The sequence goes on from JASWHV010000011.1 coordinate 81,522,205, forward strand.
GGCGGTCGACGACCTTCTTCTGGACATCGAGGAGCACCTCCTCGGCATCGAGCCTCGCCCACTTCGCGTCGAGCTCCTCCTCGACCTCCCTGGTCCGTAGCTTCAGGAGCCGCCCCCAGCCACGGAGGCGGTCCCTCTCGTCCGCTAGGGCCTCCCGCTCGCGCTCCAGTGCAGCCTGTACCTGCCGGAACGCTGGTCTGGGCAAGCTCCAGTGCGTCTGCCAGGGGCAGCAGGGTGGCAGAGGCCGAAGCCGTGCCACAGACCTCCTCCATGATGTCGCCGTCCGACGGAGGAGACGCCGGCTTCTCAACATCCGTGGCAACCACCACGATGCACCGATCAGGAGAAGGCGGCGCAGGAGCCGGACCAGTCCTGACACGCCCCTGCTCGTCGCCCGCCTGAGGATCTGCACCAGCTCCTCCCGCTTCAGCACCCGAAGGCTGGCCGCCGCCAGCTGGCTCCGCCAAGTCTTCATCAGCCACCAGCTCCCGAGCTGGCGAAGGAGGAGGAGCAGGCGCCGCCGCCGTCACAGAAGCCGGTTCTGCCGGGCCACAAGGAGGAGACATCTGGGCCTGCACGGGGGCAGGTGAAGCTGCCACAATGTCTGGACGCTGCGGCGCTGGGCTCCTGTCAACCGGAGGTGGCCGGGGAGCATACACGTCCCCGGCAGCCGGCGAGTCCCTGCAAGCACAGGGAGCTCTCAAGACAAGAAAAGAAGTGCGCAAGTACTAAGATCCGGTGAGTGCAAACTTACCGAGGAACACGAACACTCTAGCGGGCATGGAGCCCTGGCTTCCGAGCTGGGGCAGGGCTGCCGGAGCCTGCCGTCGCCACCGGGGCCTGCGCCGAAGGCATCTGGACCGGTGGAGCAGGGGGTGCTCCAGGAGCCCCCCTAGGAGACGGAGCAACGGAGCTCCCACCGGCAGCACCTCTGGCGCCGCTCATCGCACCAGCCACTGGAGCACCTTAAGCCCGGGGCACCTGTGCCCCCGAATGAGTCCCAGCTACGCTCCCTCCGGCATCGCCGCTTGCAGAGCCTGCTGCAGGGACACTCGTCGACCTGGGCGCCTGAGCCCCTGGCTCAGCCCCAGGCACCGCAGCATTGGCGTCCCGCCTTGGAGCTCCACCTATGGAAGGAGTGTGGGACGCCCGGGGCTCCTCTGACCGCCGCTGTCCAAGAGGAGTCCCGTTGGCACGGAGGACCCGAGGCCTCTTTGGGTCACCGCCCGACGAACCGACGCCCCACGATGAAGAGTGCGGGGGCACTCCGGTCCCCTAACTCGGCGTGAACGGCACCCTCGGCGGAGACCGGGAGCGCTTCCTCTTTGGCGAACTGGAGGCTGGGTCCTTGCCTTTCCCCCTCTCGACAGTCCGGGCTCTGTCGCTCCTTGGCGCAGGTTGGGCATCAGCCGACCCCTCTCGCCGTCCTCTAGAGTGGTCGACCTCGGTGATCAAGATCCCTCGAGAAGCATCACTGACCTGACAAACGGCAAGGCCAATATCGTCCAAGGTCGGCAGCTCCCGCAGCAACTTCGACCTCCACAACGGCTCCAAGAAGAGGGGGAGGCAGGAAGCAGGAACTGTGAGGGAGCGGTCATCAAGGAAGTCGCTGCTTACCCTCATCAGCATCTCCCTCATCAGTTCGTCGAACGGATCAGAGCCAGAACCCGTCTCCAGCCTGGTGCAGTCGTGTATGTCGGTGTAGTACCACGCCGGGCGATTGCGCTCCTGCAGCGGCGCAAGGCGGCGCGACAGGAAGTCTGCCAGTACCATCAGGGATGTCAGCCCCTGCTCCACCAGGAGCTGGATCCGCTCCAGCACTGGCGCCTACTCCAGCTCCAACTCCGGGCTCTCCTCCCAGAAGCAACGCCCGGTGGATGGATCCCCAGTCGGCAACTAGAGGCGATCGTGCTCATCAGTCGTCATGATCACCCAGTCGTCCCTCCAGCCTTCCTACCTCGACGCGGTGAAGGGCAGAAGGTACATGGAGACCTTCGGATCCTTGCAGCGGTGCTGGAAGTAGTAGGCTCCACAGCTGGTTCCTCGAGCCACGCCCAGTCGTCCACAGCAAGAAGAAGTGCCGGAAGAGCGTAACCGAGGCACGCACCCCCACGAACATCTCGTAGAAGTGCACGAAGACGGCAGCCATAGCGAAGGAGTTCGGGGAGAGGTGATGAAGCTGGAGACCGTAGGTCTCCAGAAGAGTCACGAAGAAAGAAGAAATCGGCGGGACGAACCCCGCCAAGGTGTAGCCGGCGAAGAAGACAGTCTCCCCTCTCTCCAGATGCAGGGGGAGAGATCCCCGCTGAAGACAACGCTTCTGCTCTTCCGAGTGCCATCTCAGAAGCTTGCACACCGACCCAAAATCTTTTGTTCGGGCGATGCGCGGCGGAGGCAGGCAGGAAGCCATCAAAGACGAAGGTGCAAGAACTTGGAAGGCAGAGAAGGCTTGGGCGCAAGGAAGAATCCGAAAGGCTCAGGCGTGGGGACATGTGCGAAGGGAAGCCTACGATGCAGAAGGAATCCCCTTTAAACCTCCCAGAGGCGATTCAAAACGTTTCGTATGCGCTGCTCGGGGCGGACGCCCCAGGTCCAAGCCCCAACGTCGATGATAAGTGGGCTCGAGCCATCCTGCAGAAGCAGTGGGCCAGAAAGTCAGCCACTCAAGAAGGCAGCCTGGAGGTTCCTGGCAAGGCGCTGCGACGTGCAGTGGTGCGCTTCGACGTGCAGTAATGACAGCCTTGGGAACCGCTGCAGTAAAAGTAGCTTTCAAAGCAAGGGTCAAGTCCCCACGACCTTCCGTTGCCCAAGCGACGGTTCAAAGAAATTTGAAGAAAGTGCGCTGGATAGAAAAGGTGAAGGCCCCACCTCGGGCTCGTTATCTCCCCCGAGATGGGCCCGGGGGCCATTTTCGGTACCATCAATACCGGGTACCCCCGTGCACAGGACAAAACCGCCTAAGGACCTCGCCCCTTCCGTAGGGGTGAGCTCCGAGGGTGCCACGAGTCCAGCCGGGCCGGAGCTCCTCCTCTCCTCAGAGGAGAGCTCTTGGTTCGCCACGTGGCCAGCGGAGCCGGACCTCCCCCCTCCGCGGGGGTGAGCTCCGAAGGCTCCATGTGTCCAGCGGGGCCGGAGCTCCCCCTCAACTCAGAGGAGAGCTCCGGGCCCACCATGTGGCCAGCAGAGCCGGACCTCCCCCCTCCGCGGGGGTGAGCTCCGAAGGCTCCACGTGTCCAGTAGGGCCGGAGCTCCCCCTCTCCTCAGAGGAGAGTTCCGGGCCCGCCACGTGGCGAGCAGAGCCGGACCCCCCCTCCGCGGAGGTGAGCTCCGAAGGCTCCACGTGTCCAGCGGGGTCGGAGCTCCCCCTCTCCTCAGAGGAGAGCTCCGAGGCCTCCACGTGGCCAGCAGAGCCACGCTGCCTGCCTCGGCGCGGTAGGCAGCGGCATTAAAGACCCGCGCCTTCCCAAGGCGTGGAGACGCGGAACACGCCTCTGTCAGGAGGCGTTGCGCCCAGTCACATCACAGTGAAGACGGGCGCAGAAGGTCAGAGGTTGTGGACCAATAAACACAGCGACTAGACAACCCCTGCCGCCCCTGCCATCAACAACCACTACGCCTAGCTTACGACGTGGGCAGGCGGCAGTATGAAGTCTAAGAAGCTACCGCCAGAGATAGCTACCGACATTCACTGCGAGATACGGTAGATGGCAGGAAATCGCCCCGGGACCACCTGTCGGGTCCCGAGGCCGACTTTGTAAGCCACCCGAGCCTTGGATTATAAAAGGCTCGGGTAGGCAATGTTGCAAAGGGTTCGGCTCATTTCGACCCTGACTCCATATTCAGCTCATCCCCAAGCTTAGAACTCCGGTTCTAAGCTTGAAGCAATACCCAGAGCAACTCTGCTCACCGTGGACGTAGGGTTTTCCGCCCCGGCGGCCCGAACCACGTAAAAATCCCCATGTCAAACCACTTTCATCTCCTTCCTTCGTCCATTCCAGCGAGACCCTCGCGAGAGGACTAGCCCCTCCAAAAAAGAACCTCCGCGGGTTGCCTAGAGCAGGCCCGGGGGAAGTGTCGACCGCAGACGCTTCGACATTTGGCGCGCCAGGAAGGGGATTTTTCCCTCTTGCGTCGAGTCTTCGCCGATGAAGATGACCAAAATTCCTTCGGCGGCAAGCTCTCCTCGCCCTCGTTCCCGGCGAACGATGACCAGTGAGGCATATGTCTCGACGCACTCGGCGAGGAGTGTGCCGGGACAAACTGGGAGCCCGCGACCGACTCCAACAACGGGGACTCCAGCAAGCCCAAGATCTGCTGCAGTGCCGAGTGTCACCCATGGGGGTACACTAGCTGCAGCACAGGCGCTTCTACACAATCCACCTGCTGGGGATGCTTCCCGGGGGGGCTACCCAGCAGTGGATTCGCGACGTCAACCATCTCGTCGTCCCTGCCGTCAACCCTCCGCTCCGGCGGGGACGACGCCCCAGTCACTTTATAGTGAAGACGGGCGTAGAAGGTCAGAGGCTGTGGACCAATAAACACAGCGACAAGACAACCCCCGCCACCCCTGTCATCATCAACCCCCTACGCCTAGCTTACGGCGTGGGCAGGCGGCAGGACGAAGGCTAAGAAGCTACCGCCAGAGACAGCTACCGGCATTCACTGTGAGATACGGTAGACGGCAGGAAATCGCCCCGGGACCACCTGTCGGGTCCCAGGGCCCACTTTGTAAGCTACCCGAGCCTTGGACTATAAAAGGCTCGGGTAGGCAACGTTGCAAAGGGTTCGGCTCATTTCGACCCGGACTCCATATTCAGCTCATCCCAAGCTTAGGACTCCTGTTCTAAGCTTGAAGCAATACACAAAGCAACTCTGCTCACCGTAGACGTAGGGTTTTATGCTCCGGCGGCCCTAACCACGTAAAAATCCCCGTGTCAAACCACTTTCATCTCTTTCCTTCGTCCATTCAGGTGAGACCCTAACGAGAGGACTAGCCCCTCCGAAAAAGAACCTCCGCGGGCTGCCCAGAGCAGGCCCGGGGGAAGTGTCGGCCGCAGACGCTTTGACAAGCCGTATTTCAATTTTTCCGCCTATTCCCCTCCCTTTAGGCAACTTTCAATTGGTATCAGAGCCTAACTCTCTTACAAGCTTAACCGCTTGGAGAGGAGATGGGGGGAAACGACAAGAAGGACTTACGGCCCGTCGACACAACCGGTGCCGGCGAGAACAGCACCCACAGCGGTGAAGGGCTCAAGTTCTCACCTCACAAGGGCATCAACCCAATCAAGGACATGCCAAGGCTCCCTCCCTTCGACTTGGAGACTGTCGGTACCCTCAATATGGGGTACCCCCGCGCACAGGGGAAACTGCCTAAGGACCTCGCCCTACTCCGCATGGAGAGCTCCGAAGGCGCCATGTGTCCAGCGGGGCCGGACAACCCTCTCCTCAGAGGTTAGCTCCGAGCCCGCCATGTGGCCAACTGAGCTGGACCTCCCCCCTCCACGGGGGGAGCTCCGGAGGCCCCACGTGCCCAGCGGGGCCGGACCTCCGTCTCCTCAGAGGAGGGCCCCGGGCCCGCCACGTGGCCAGCAGAGCCGGACCTCCCCCCTCCGCAGGGAGAGGTCTGATGGCTCCACGTGTCTCGCGGGGTCGGACCTCCCTCTCCTCAGAGGAGAGCTCCGGGCCCGCCGCGTGGCCAACTAAGCCGGACCACCCCCCTCCGCGGGGAGAGCTCCGAAGGCTCCACGTGTCCCGCGGGGCCGAAGCTCCCTCTCCTTAGAGGAGAGCTCCGGGCCCGCCACGTGGCCAGCAGTACCGTGCTACCTGCCCCGCACGGTAGGCGGCAAGAGTAAAGACACGCCATACCTTGCCTGTACAAGGTATTCAAGACCCGCGCCTTCCCAAGGCGCCGAGACGCGGAACACGCCTCTGTCAGGTGCCGTTGCGCCCAATCACATCGCAGACTGGCGCGCCGCGTCAGGGGCTGCACGCCAATAAACGCAGCGACAAGACATCCCCTGCCGCCCCTGCCATCATCAACCACTACGACTAGCTGGCGGCATGGGCAGGGCGGCAGAATGAAGACTCGGAAGCCCTCACCGGAGGCAGCTACTGGCGTAACTGCAGATACGGTAGATGGCAGGCAATCTCCCCAGGACCACCTGTTGGGTCCCGGGCCCACCTTGTAAGCCGCCCGAGCCTTGGACTATAAAAGGCTCGGGTAGGCAACATTAGCAAGGGTTCGACTCTTTGCACACATACGCTCCAGCATCCGAGCACTTAGGTCATCCTCAAGCTCAGGACTCTGGTTCTGAGAAGCAAGCAATACAACGAGCAACTCAGCTCACCGTGGGCATAGGGTATTACGCTCCGGTTGCCTGAACCACGTAAAAATCCCTGTGTCAAGCTTCTCCCTCCATCGTCCCTAACGCGTAAGCTCTCCGTGAGTGACTAGCCCCTCCGAAAAGAACCTCCGAGTGACTAGCCCCTCCGAAAAAGAACCTCCACGGGCTTCCCAGAGCAGGCCCGGGGGAAGTATCGGCTACACACTTTGATATTTGGCGCGCCAGGAAGGGGGCTTTTCCCTGGCGCGTCGAGCTTCTGCCGACGAAGATGACGAAGCTTCCTTCAGCGGCAAGCTCTCCCCGCCCACGTTCGCGACGAACGGTGACCAGCGGGGACTACGTCTCGACACACTCAGGACGGAGTGTGTCAGCGCAAGCTGGGAGCCAGCAGCCGACTCCGGCAGCACAGGCTCCAGCGAGCGTGAGATCCACTGCAGCGCTGAGTGTCTCCCACGGGAGCGCGCTAGCTGCAGCACGAGTGCTACTGCACAATCCATCTGCTGGGGGCGCACCTCAGTCAGCAACCCAGCAGTGGATTCGTGACGTAGACTGTCTCGTCGTCGCCGCCGCCAACCCTCGACTTCGGCGGGGACGACGTCCCAGTCAACCGGCTGTGTCGCTGACGCGCACGCCAACGGTTGACGGGCAGACGGCAGATTCCTGCTCCACCAGGCTCCCATCGGCGGATCTGAGGTCGGAGCTGGAACGATGCCACTTGGGCAAAGATGCCCGAGTACTCATCGAGCGACGGCAAGAAAGGCGTCGCAACCAAGAGGCCGGTGACAGCATGTCGACCGCCTCAACCCAGCCTGAGCCACAGACGTTCGCCACGCGATCTCTGCCCCAGGCATACGCCACGCAGCATATGCCCCAGCCATATGCCCTGCAAATGGTGCCCCCGGTCTATGGTGCAACCTTGCCCATACCAGGGTATACAGTGCCAGCAGCGAACCAAGCGTTTGTGGCACCAACTCCTGCAGCAACAGGAGCAGGGTGTGCGGCCCCAGCGCCGCACCTTCGCTTCGCGAAGTGGCCGCGCAAGTTCCGGTCGCACCTGCCCGAGAAGTACGACGGCATCGTGAACCCGGCGGAGTTCCTTCAGATCTACTCCACCACCATCCTTGCTGCATGAGGGGACGAGGCCGTCATGGCCAACTACTTCCCCGTCGCCTTGGCCGACCCAGCCCGGTCTTGGCTCATGAATCTCCCCCAGGGTTCCATAACCTCCTGGGGAGAGCTCTGCCGGCAGTTCACTGCTAACTTCGGCAGCTCCTACACCCGGCCTGGCACGGAGCTCGACCTCCACGCCATCCAGCAACAACCTGGAGAGACGCTGCGCTCCTTCATCCAGCGGTTCTCCCAGGTACGGAACACCATCCTGCATATCCAAAATGTTTCTGTGGTGGTGGCGTTCCGGCAGGGTGTACGGGACAAGAAGATGCTTGAGAAGCTCGCGACCAGAGAGGTTCGCGACGTCTCAGAGCTCTTCAGCCTGGCGGACAAGTGCGCCAGGGTAGCAGAAGGGCGGAACTGGCATTCAGCGCCAGCCTCCGAATCAGGAGGATAGCCCGGATCTGGCGCTGCTTCCTATGGAAGTGGCAAGAAGATCAAAAACCGGGGCGGTGGCAAGATGAAACCACCGACCGCAGCTTCCGTTGCTGCAGCAGCAGCACCCAGCGGAGCTCGGGGGCCACGCCCCGACAAAAGGCAGCGACGGTCACCAGCTCCAGATGGTGACCAAGGTGAGCCATGCCCCGTGCACGACACCAGCAGCCATACTGCTGCTGAGTGCCGGGAGATTCAGAAGCTAGCGGAGCGCTTCCGCAAGGGGAAGCAACCGCGTGCTGACGCCCCTCCATTCCGACAAAGGGAGGGCAAACAGAAGGTCGACACCCAAGACAACGTCGTCCGCCAGGTGAGGTTCTAGGAGCCTCAGCGTGCCGTAAAGGCGGTACACAACTATGAGGACTCCATCTCCAGTGACGACGAGTCGGGGTGGTAGCCCACTACGACTGCCCCAAAAGATCAGTGGGGGCTGCACTGCTGCAGTATCAGCCTTGGAGAGGCTCCAAGCAGTTGCAGCAGCCCAAGCACCAGCCCCCGGCGGCGCAGAACTGGGCCAGCTCCACCCGGGCGCACGTCTCCGTGCCTCGGCCACACCTCCCGAGGGCCGCCCAAGACCAGTCAACCTCCTGTCGGCCTGAGCCAATGGAAGAGGACATCCTAGGTCCCCCAAGAAGAGTCCGGATCCGCCTACCTCTTGTCGGCCTGAGCCAATAGAGGAAGGTACCCCGAGGCTCCCGGGAGAAGCCGCGCAGAACCAGCTCCGGCGTGAAGATATCGACCTCATCGACGAGGCACGATTACAAGCAGCACCCCACAACGCACGGCCCCGGCTGGTGCTCCGGCACTACCGCCAAAGGACCAAGCACGTCTGGGAGCTACAAGAAGGCGACCTGGTGCCGTGGCGTACACTTTCCCGTGAAGGACCTATAAACTCTCCCCCAGCCGGGAAGGTCCCTTCCGAGTCACGAAAGTTGCCACCCCAGGTACATACGCCACTCCACCAAGGATGGGATATGCTTCCGAACCCTTGGAGCATGGAACATCACAGTAATTTCTATCCCCTGAGCATTAGTAGAACAGGCCTTTTCCTTTCTGTAATAGATTCCATAGGCTCCAGGAACAGCGCTCAGAGTAGCTAAGCCTCAGGGGACGGTCCAGGACTACGTCCAGCTTGGCCTGGTTCCGACCCCAAGCGCGTAGAGTCTTGCTTCCCTTCTTAATGGGGCAGGTCATTGCCTCCATGTTCAGCCTGCCTTCCTCCTATGGGTATTTACACAGAAACCTGTTCTACCACGCTCTTACTTATGTGCTCATTTAAATTATGCATTAATTTCTATGACCGCACTTTCTATGTATGCTCACCGTAGATTTAGCTCCCCTTTCCCGCTTTCATCCATAGTCAGCATTTGCTATCCTACCGAAGGCGGTTGCGCTTGAGGCACCTGCCGATGGCCAGGGGGCCTTTTGGGCCTCCCCCAGTCAGGTGTTGCGGTGCCAGTTGGTCACCTCCAGGAAAGACCTGTGCTGTGCATGGGGGGTCCAGGGTGCGTAGCCTGCTTTGCCGGTTCCGACCCAAAGCGTGTGCACCCTGCCCTTCGGAGGTCCAGGGGCGTACAGCCGCTTTGCCTGGTTCCGTACCGAAAGCCTGTGCACTTTGCTTCCCCGGCGTACGGTCCGGTACTACGGGCCGGACGGTCATACCCTGACCTCGGAGGGAGCTGGAGCCCCGGCGCCTCGCGCACAGAATTTCCCAAGTCCCGTATACCGGACTAGGACCGTAAGCCAAATAAGACTGAGAGACGGGGAGGGAAGAGCCCCCGAGGAGAATTACGCTTCCTCTACCTCTGTGCAGGATCTCTAGGTTTTAGCTACGGGGACCGCATGAAAGGGGGGGAAAGAGCTATCGACTACTCCAGCGCAAGACCGGAGGATCTGGGTCTCTCCCCTTCTGCAGGGGCGAGCCCCGAAGGCCCCACGTGTCCAGCGGGGCCGGAGCTCCCCTCTCCTCAGAAGGTAGCTCCGGGTCCGCCATGTCGCCGGCAGAGCCAAGCCTCGCCCGCTCCGCAGAGGTGAGCCCGAAGGCCCCACGTGTCCAGCGGGGCCGGACCTCCATCTTCTGAAAGGAGAACTCCGAGCCCGCCACGTGGTCGGCAGATCCGGACCTCCCTGTTCTCATGGGGCGAGCTCCGGAGACCCCTGGGGCCCTTAACTCAATAAGGACCCGAGGAAGGTGTCCGTGCAAGGCTTCAAGATTGGTGAACACCTCTGAGTACCTTGCGAAGCTAAGGACTCGGCCAGGCCAAGCCAAGAAGAAGACAAAAGGACACAGACACAGGAAACAACAAGAGTCTATTCATTCAAGGCTCCACGAGCTGGGCTACAGACTTGACAAAAGAAAAAGAAAAGATAGAAGCCCTAGGATTCCCCTGGCTCACGCCGGAACCTAGAGGCTACAAGGGCGGCCGTGTCCCCGACTTCAGCCCTAGCGGCTTCCTCACGCTCCGCGGCAGGGCCCTGCCTTGCTGGCTCCAGTGAGAAGGAGGGGTCCTGGCTCCGGAAGCACGCCAACACGTGCGTAGCAACCTCCATTGCTAGGCCCCGTCCCTCTGCCTCGAGCTCACCGGCGACCACCGCTTCAAGCCTGTTCAGCTTGGCGCCGATAGACTCGAGCGCGGGGATCACCTCGGCCACCATCTGCGCCGGGGCCGCTGCCTTCACCGGGCTAAAGCCAAGAGGGACCAGGGCGGACCCCGCCTGGTCGATGAAGCTCGAGACCGCCCGGGCCTCGGAGGACCGCAAGGCCAGGAGCTCCTCAACCTCGCGGAGGCTGCCAGCAAGGCGTCAAGGCTCCCCTTGGAGAATTCCTTCTCCTTGGCCGCCAGGGACTCTTCCCGGAGCTGGAGACTCTGGGCAAGTCGCTCCAACTTTGAAGCCCGGAAGTCGGCAGCCAGCTCCCGATCCAGGACCGCCTGTCGCTCCCGGGAGACTTGCTCCTCCCTTGCGACCAAATTGGCCTTCCAGGCCTCCAACTCTTTGGCTCGGGCCCTTAGGTCGCCCTCTCCAGCCGCCAGCCGCGCGGCGATCTTCTCTGCCTCAGCCTTAACAGTGTGCTCCTGGTCCGCGATGGCGCGCTCACGGCGCTCCAGCTTCAAACGCAGCCCCTCCAAAGCGGAAAGACGCTTATCGGCCTGAGCGTGAGACTCGCGTGCTTCCCGGTGGAGCCGCCGAGTCTCGGAGTCCAGGCGGTTGATGGCCCTCCTCTGACGGTCAAGGAGCGCCTCTATGACATCGAGCGATGCCCGCCTCGAGTCAAGCTCCTCCCTGACCTCCTCGGTTCGCTCCTTCAAGAGGCGCCCCTAGGTGAGGAGGCGATCCCTCTCTACTGCCTGCCCCTCCCGCTCTCAACCGAGCGCGGCCAGAACCTGCCGGACGCTCGTCTGGGCGAGCTCAAGAGCGTCTGCCAGGGGCAGCGGGGCAGCAGAGGCCGAAGCCGCGCCCCTGACCTCCTCCATCACGTCGTCTTCAGGAGGAGTCGACGCTCCGGCAACTGGGATAAGGCTCTGATCAGGACAAGCCAACACTGGGGCAGGCTCGCTCCCGGTGCGCCCCGGTTTGCTGCCCACCGTAGGGCCCATGGCAGCTTCTCCCGCTTCGGCAACAGGAGGCGGGACACCGCGAGTCGGTCCCGCCGAACCTTCAGCGATAGCCGGCTCCCGAGCCGGTGAAGGGGGATGAACGGGAGGTGTCGCCGCTGCCGCAGGAGCCGGACCGACCGGCGCAGAAGGAACTTGCGCTGGCTTGGGGGCCGCTGCGAACGTTTCGGTTTCCGGGCGCTGCGGCGCAGATCCCCCGTCAGTCGGGGATGGATGGGAAACAGGAACGTTACCGGCACTCGAGGGGTCCCTGCAAACATGGGAGACTCCCGAGTTAAGAAAAGAAGAAGACAATATAGGCTCTAGAATCCGGTAAACGTCGCTTACCGAGAGACACGAGCGCTCCAACGGGCTCTGAACCCCAGCTTCCGAGCCGGGGTAGGTCCACTAGAGCCCGCCATCGCCGCCGAGGGCTGCCCCACAGTCGCCCGGACTGGCGGAGCAGGGGATGCTTCTGAAGCCCCTCTAGACGCCGATCCGGCTCCTGAGGCCCGGGGCGCCTGAGTTCTTGGCTCGCCCCTGGGCGTTGCCGCACCAGCACTCCCCCTCGAAGCTCCACCTCCATAGGAAGGAGGGCGCAACGCTTGGGGACCTTCAGTCTGTCGCCGCTCAAGAGGAGTCCCATCGGGATGATGAGCCCGAGGCCTCTTGGAGTCGCCACCGGACGGGGCGCCATCTCCAGAAGCAGGGTGCGCAGGCGCCCTGGATCCCTGACTCGGCGCGAACGCCGCCGCCGGAGGAGACTGGGCGCGTTTCATCTCCGGAGGCAGGTTGGAAGCCATGGCAGGAGAAAGCTCAAGAACAGGGAAGACAAGGGCGCAAGAGCTCAAGGAAGATGCAAGCGCTGGGAAGTGCAAAGGGAAGCCGCGATACGGGTGAGATCCCCTTTTAAACTTCCCAGGCGCGATTCAAAGCGATTCGAAACTCTTCGAATACGCCGCTTGGACAACCGCTTCGGCTCCAAGACCAAGCGCCGATGACAAGTGGACCCAAGCCATCCGGCTGAAGCGATGGGCCAAGAAGTCAGTCTCCCAAGGAGACGAGCCGGCGAGACACTTCGGCGGTTCCCGAAAAGGAGCGGTGACGTGCATAAGTGGTAGCCTTGGGAACCGCCACAGTAAAAGCAGCCATCAAGTGGGGCACACGCTCCCACGATCCAGTGACTGTTCATGCTCCGACAACGTTCAATGTGGGTCTTCGAGAAGGTGCGCGGAGCGGAAGAGACTGGGGCCCCACCTCGGGCTCGCTATCTCCCCCGAGATGGGCCCGGGGGCCACTGTCGGTACCCTCAATATGGGGTACCCCCGTGCAAAAGGGAAACTGCCTAAGGACCTTGCCCTTCTCCGCAGGGAGAGCTCCGAAGGCGCCATGTGTCCAACGAGGCCGGACAACCCTCTCCTCATAGGTAAGCTCTGGGGCCGCCACGTGGCCAACTGAGCCGGACCTCCCCCCCTCCACGGGGGGAGCTCCGGAGGCCCCACGTGCCCAGCGGGGCCGGACCTCCCTCTCCTCAGAGGAGGGCTCCGGGCCCTCCACGTGGGCAGCAGAGCCGGACCTCCCCCCTCCGTGGGGATAGCTCTGATAGCTCCACATGTCCCGCGGGGTCGGACCTCCCTCTCCTCAGAGGAGAGCTCCGGGCCCGCCGCGTGGCCAACTAAGCCGGACCTCCCCCCTCCGCGGGGAGAGCTCCGAAGGCTCCATGTGTCCCGCGGGACCGGAGCTCCCTCTCCTTAGAGGAGAGCTCCGGGCCCGCCACATGGCCAGCAGTACCGCGCTACCTGCCCCCGCACGGTAGGCGGCAAGAGTAAAGACACGCCATACCTTGCCCGTACAAGGTATTCAAGACCTGCGTCTTCCCAAGGCGCAGAGACGAGGAAAACGCCTCTGTCAGGTGCCATTGCGCCTAGTCACATCGCAGACTGGCGCGCCGCGTCAGGGGCTGCACGCCAATAAACGCAGCAACAAGACATCCTCTGCCGCCCCTGCCATCATCAGCCACTACGACTAGCTGGTGGCATGGGCAGGGCGGCTGAAGGAAGACTCGGAAGCCCTCGCCGGAGGCAGCTACCAGCGTAACTGCAGATACGGTAGATGGCAGGCAATCTCCCCGGGACCACCTGTTGGGTCCCGGGCCCACCTTGTAAGCCGCCCGAGCCTTGGACTATAAAAGGCTTGGGTAGGCAACGTTAGCAAGTGTTCGACTCTTTGCACACATACACTCCAACATCCGAGCACTTAGGTCATCCTCAAGCTCAGGACTCCGGTTTTGAGCACCAAGCAATACAACGAGCAACTCAGCTCACCGTGGACGTAGGGTATTACGCTTCGGCAGCCTGAACCACGTAAAAATCCCTGTGTCAAGATTCTCCCTCCATCGTCCCTAACGCGTAAGATCTCCGTGAGTGACTAGCCCCTCCGAAAAAGAACCTCCGCAGGCTGCCCAGAGCAGGCCCGGGGGAAGTGTCGGCTACACACTTCGATAGAGACCGACGATCAAGATGAAGCAGTGAGGCGTCTTGTCGATCTTCTTCAAAAGGCAAAAGATGAAGAAGGAGGAGACTTGAAAAATAAAAGAAACTCAAGAAGTCCGAAGAAGACTACACTCGATATCCTTTTAACTTTTTTGAGCGTTTAAATTCACACACAAATTACTTATCTATTCCCTTAGGCAAACCTCCACACTTTGATGGCGCAAACTACATAATGTGGAAACACAATATGAAACTGCACCTTATTTATCTCAACCCCACAGTTTGGCACATTGTTTGCACAGGTGTAGATATCCATTGGATGATGAAGAACTTACACTAGAGCAAGAGCAACTCATCCACCGCAATGCTCAAGCAGCAACCGTACTCAACTCTTCCTTGAGCCAGGAAGAGTTCAACAAGGTGGATGGGTTGGAAAAAGCCAAAGAAATGTGGGGTACACTCAAAATTGTGCATGAAGGCAACCGTTCTGTCCGAGAAGCAAAGATTGAGATGATTGCGGGGGAGCTTGGGAGATTTGCCATAGAAGATGACGATACCCCTCAAGAGATGTATAAGCGACTCAAGACTCATAAACAAGAGTTGAGCGTACGGTTGTAAGAAGTGGACAGACCATGAGATAGTCAAAAGGATGATAAGAGCTTTCATGCCTCACAATGTGACGCTTTGCACACTCATCCGAGAGAGTCCAAACTTATACAAAATGACTCCGGATGAGGTGTTTGGCAAAATCATCAATCATGAGATGATGGAAATGGAAGCACGTCACGTCAACAATCTTGCCAAGGTTACATCAACCAAGAAAAAGTACAAGTCTCAAGTGATGATGAGGAAAGTGAAGAAGAGAGCACCGACATGGATGATGAGGAGTTGGCCTTCTTCATAAAGAAATTCAGAAGGATGATGAAGAGGAGAAGAGGACCAAGCTATGAGAGCAGAGGCAAGGATAAAGGCAAGTCAAGAAACAAGAAAGCATGCTACAACTGCGGTGAGTATGGGCATTACATTGTTAATTGCCCATATGAAAGAAAAGAAGACAAGAAGAATAGGAATAAGAATGAAAAGTCACAAGAGAAGAGGATATTCAAGAAGAAGAAGATACATAGGCACACTCATGTTGGCAAAGAATAGGACTCCAATGATGAGTCCTCCTCCGATGATGAAGAGGAGATGGCAACCGTCGCCATCAAGAAGCCAACAATGAAGAAGACTCTCCTACCTAACAAATGGGAATGGAAAAGCTCAAACCACACATGTCTCATGGCAAAGGAGGGAAAACAAAAGGTAACAACTAAACTCTCCTTGCATTCTATTAAGGATGAAGACTTTGATAGCGATAGTAAAAATGAATATTTGTTTGAAGGATTAAGTAAAATGCACTAACTAAAATGAAAAAACTATTTGATGAAATCTTATATAAGGAGGAACTTCTTGAGAGATAAGAGGATTTTCTTATCGTGGAGAAGCAAAAAAATCTTGACCTTGAGAAGCTCCTCGAGCTTGAGAGGGAGAAAAACATGGCACTTGAACTTCAACTTGCGGAATGCAAGGAGACCTCTTCAAGTCTCAAGAGTTTGAATGTTATGCTCCAAGATGAGCTTGTGAGTTTGAACAAAGCTCACAAGAATCTTGAAACACAATTTGCAACTCTCAAGTCAAATTTTATTTCTCTCCACTCAACAATCTCAAACTTGTCTAGTTTAGTGTTAAATACTAAAATCTGCAAATGTGCAAAACCTGAACCTAATTTAAAGAAGGAACATAACATAGTAAAGAGTGCACCTAAGAGTAGCATCTTTTACAAGGAGAAGATTAAGTATGCACGCAGTGCATACTCAATTGCAAGGTCTCCTTTGATCAAAGATGGTCTTGGCTATTCAAAGAAAGCAAAGCAAAATACAAACATCTCTAAGAGTGATAAGATGCATATAGCCTTTGTCAAATAAGGATCATACAAAACTATGAATGAATGTCATATCTCTACCTCTACTAAAATGACTAAATATGCTAGTAATAATAGAATAACAATCTAACACTATTCTATGATTTAAATGCATCTTATGTACTAATGAAAAGAAAATTTGGGTATGTTTATGCAAAATATGTTGGGCCACTCCGCAAGAGCCCAAAGCCTTGTGTATGGGTACCCAAAACTCTTGTCACTAACCTTAAAGGACCCAACCAAGCTTGGGTACCTAAAACCAAAGCCTAAACTTGTTTTGTAGGCATACTCCTCTGCCGGCACAAAGTGGGTGTTAGATAGTGGCTACACCAACCACATGACCGGAGCAAGAAAAATGTTTGTAGAGTATGAAGAAACCAATGATCCAAGTCAAGGTATTTATTTCGGTGACAATAGCCAAGGAAGGGTACTAGGTATGGGTAAAATCTCCATTTCTCCACAACACACCATTTCAAATGTCATGCATGTTGAGTCACTAGATTATAATCTTTTATCCATATCTCAATTATATGTCATGGGTTTGAATTGCTTATTCACTAACGAAGTTGTGATTGTCACTAGAAGAGTAGATAACTCAATTGCCTTCAAACGTGTGCTCAAAGGAAAGCTTTATCTTGTAGACTTTTATGCAGATAAAGCTCAACTTGACACATATTTGATGGCAAAAACTAACATGGGTTGTCTGTGGCATCATAGGCTAGCCCATGTTGGTATGAGAAATCTCCAAAAACTTCTAAAAGGTAATCACGTCCGAGGTCTTAAGAATGTCATTTTTGAGAAAGATAGACCTTGTAGTGCATGTCAAGCCGGGAAACAAGTTGGAGTGGGTCATCCCGCAAAGAATGTGATGACAAAAAGACCGCTAGAGATGCTCCACATGGACCTTTTTGTTCCTATTGCTTACATAAGCATTGACGGTAATAAATATGGTCTAGTTATTGTCAATGATTTTTCTCGCTTCACTTGGGTATTTTTCTTGCATGATAAGGGTGAAACTCAAGGTGTTCTCAAGAGTTTCTTGAAGAGAGCTCAAAATGAGTTCTCCATGAGAATCAAGAAGATAAGAAGCGACAACGACACCGAATTCAAGAACACCCAAGTAGAAGAGTACTTAGACGAGGAGGGCATCAAGCACGAGTTTTCGGCATGATACACACCCGAACAAAATGGAGTGGCTGAAAGGAAGACCAAACTCTAATAGAGATGTCAAGGACAATGCTTGATGAGTACAAGACATCCGACCGGTTTTGGGCGGAAGCGGTGAATACCACTTACCATGCCACAAACCGTCTCTACCTCCATCGTCTCTTGAAGAAGACTCCCTATGAGCTCCTAACGGGTAACAAACCAAATATCTCCTACTTTAGAGTCTTTGTTAGCAAGTGCTATATTCTTAACAAGAGACCACGAGTTTCAAAGTTTGCCTTGAAATCCGATGAAGATTTCTTGCTTGGTTATGATTCAAATACTTATGCCTATCGTGTATTCAACAAAACCTCCGGTTGTGTTGAAATCGCACATGACGTAGTGTTTGATGAAACTAATGGCTCCCAAAGGGAGCAAGTTGATCAATGTGCACTAGATGAAGAAGAGGCACCATGTATGACATTAAGGAGGATGACACTCGGTGACATACGACCACAAGAGATACGAGACCCAAGTGACCCATCCTCGTCACAAGAAGTGACCCAAACACATGATCAAGCACTAGATCCCCTAAATGAAGAACAAGATCAAGATCACCATGTTCAAGACCTCGAAGGCAACAATGGTGGCAACGATCTATGGGGAGATAAAGAGGAAGAAGAAATTGACTGAAGACCAAGTGTGCCACACCCAAGAGTCCATCAATGTGTACAACGGGATCATCCCGTTGACGATATACTTGGAGATATCTCCAAGGGGGTAATGACTCGCTCTCGTATGGATAACTTTTGTGCTCACTACTCTTTTGTATCTTATTTGGAGCCTTTCAAGGTTGAAGATGCCCTACGAGATCCGGATTGGGTGATGGCGATGCAAGAGGAGCTTAACAACTTCAAAAGAAACAAAGTGTGGGAGCTTGTGAAAGACCAAATGCAAATATAGTAGGCACCAAGTGGGTTTTTCGCAACAAGCAAGATGAGCATGGAGTAGTAACAAGAAACGAAGCTGACTTGTGGCCAAGGGATACTCACAAGTCGAAGGTTTGGACTTCGACGAAACTTTTGCTCCCGTAGCTAGACTTGAATCAATTCGTATATTATTAGCATATGCTACTCACAATGATTTCAAGTTGTACCAAATGGATGTGAAAAGCGCCTTTCTCAATGGACCAATCAAGGAGGAAGTGTATATGGAGCAACCACCCGGCTTTGAAGATGATAAGTATCCTAACCATGTTTTTAAGCTTCACAAAGCTCTATACGGCTTCAAACAAGCTCCTAGAGCTTGGTATGAATGTCTAAGAGATTTCCTCATTGACAATGGTTTTAGGATAGGAAAGAATGACTACACACCTTTCACGAAGACCTTAGATAATGACTTATTTGTGTGTCAAATTTATGTCGATGACATAATATTTGGTTCTACTAATAAATCTTTTTGCGAAGAATTTAGCAAAATCATGATGGAGAGGTTTGAGATGTCGATGATGGGAGAACAAAAGTTCTTTCTAGGCTTCCAAGTGAAACAGCTCAAGGAAGGAACTTTGTCAAACAAAGTACACTCAAGACATACTTAAGAAGTTTGACATGGAAAAGGCCAAACCCATCAAAACACCAATGGCGACAAACGGACACCTTGACCTCAATCAAGACAGTCCTAGCGTGGATCAAAAGGTATATCGTTCCATGATTGGTTCCCTCTTTATCTTTGTGCATCTCGGCCCGATATTATGTTGAGTGTATGCATGTGTGCAAGGTTTCAAGCCGCACCCAAGGAGTGTCATCTATCTAGTTCATACACCTCACCTAGTGTTGTGGTATCCTAAAGGGTCCAAATTCAATCTCATCGGATACTCCGATGCTGGTTATGCCGGATGCAAAGTGGATAGGAAAAGTACCTCGGGCACCTGTCAAATCTTGGGCAGGTCCTTAGTGTCATGGTCATCCAAGAAGCAAAATTCCATTGCCCTATCCACAGCCGAAGCGGAGTACGTCGCAGCCGGCAGTTGTTGTGCACAACTTCTTTGGACGAGACAAACTCTAAGAGACTACGGTCTCAATATGAACCATCCCACTCCTATGCGACAACAAGAGTGCTATTAAGATTGCCCACAACCCTGTTGAACACTCTAGGACCAAACACATTGATATCCTACATCATTTTCTGAGAGATCACTTAATAAAGGGAGACATAGTCATTTCACATGTTAGAACCGAAAAACAGCTAGCGGATATCTTCACCAAACTACTAGATGAAAAATGCTTTTGTGAACTTAGGAGTGAGTTGAATATTCTCGACTCCCGAAATGTGGCTTGAGATGTTGCATATCTGGTTGTTATTGTCTAATTTCTTCAAAACTGAGCATATTTTAAAAAAAGGACTATCTCTCTCAATTTTTCTATCAAATTATTTTCAATTATCATCTCCTTGAATCATGGCCATTGTATGTTTGTTTGTGTGCTCTACCGGTCATGTTCATTGAGAATACTTGTGAGACATTAGTCTATGTGGATCAATTCCTACAAATCTCTTCATATATATAAGAGTGTGATGTCAAGGACTGGACTAATCCGCCCGATGGGTTGGACAAGTCCGGAGTGCTAGACAAGTCTGAATGGGTTTAGACAAGTCTACATCAGACTAGTCCGCTCCTCACCGGTCTAGTCCGCACGATCAGATAAGTCCGGACCTAGTCCAGCGACCTGACTTGTCCGGTATCTACGACCGGACTAGTCCGGATAGTTGGGACTTAACCCAACCGCCGGGGGGCCGAGACCCACTTCACTCGTCACACATCTAAACACGCGCCCGCGCTCAAAAGTCGCCCCCATTGGTGATTTTTGAGGATTTCCACTAAAAACTTCAAAGGATCCGAGTCCTCTACCCCTTAGGACCTTGGAAAGTCGATCTTTGGACTTCTCCGTACATTGATCTGGCGATTTCTACGAATTTTGGCAATCAAGGTGTGTTCTTGGGGCAAAACGTAATCTTCTAAAATCTCTCAATTCTAGAATGTTTCTTCCATAAACTAGGATGTCTAGTGCTTCATAATCTTCATGCGCCTCTTCCCTAGGATTATTGCAAACTATTGATCGAATTTGCAGAAAATCCGCTTAGTTAGGGTTTAACCTGTCACACCCGGTTTCTCCGAAGAACAACCGAGTGAATATCACATGTATGCTAGGATCATTTTCTCATACATGTGACGACAAATAGTGAAGCATCATCATATTACAAGCCAGGTGTTCGAATATAAATAAGTCTTACATAGCATACGTCTCGATGGACGATAATAAGTTCATAACATGTAAATAAAACAGTAGCGGAATATAAGTCTTGTGGGCTCTGTCACAGGCGTTGCCCGGGGGACTCCGTGAACCTAGAATCCTTCCTCGGGACCAAAGTCTTGGTTATTAAACACCACATCATTCTCTTGACCTGAGCAACAATATAAACCAACAGAAAACCAAGTTTGAGTACCGTTGGTACTCAGCAAGTGTGGGAAAGTTATGTCATGCATGGCTAGAGCAAGGAGAGATTGACTCATGGTTAATGCACTACGCAATTAATACCTATCACCTTAGCTTATTAAGCACCTACATTACTACACAGGTGAAATGGTCCCAATCTCCCAACCCATCATCAGAATCAAGTAAACATAGTCTCATCTCAAATGTTAAGCTTCCCGCTTAACATCCACAACTTCCCAATCCATCATCCTCTAATCATGAATAAGTCCAAGCCGCTCTTGACCGTGAGCACGGCTGTCATGACAGTTTTGACTCTGCAGAGTTTGCACCACTGTACCCACATGTAGTGATTTCATCCCCTGTTGCCGGGTGGACTAAAAGAACCTCCATTATGCCAGTGGCCACAAACCACATTCACACTTCCCAGGTGTGTAGCCAGGAGATCACTACGAAACCTTTACAAAGGGATTCCCAACGAGCGTGGGCCCACTGAGGTTTCACCCCTAACAGCATACAAGAGGCTCCAACCCCGCTGCAGTGGCCCCCTCTTGAGCCTTGCGGTTCATATGGTAGTCCAGCTGACACCTATTCCCCGCACCATCCAAAACACCCATACTACGCTGGGGATACACCTAATTAATTGGCCAAGCTGCCCCATCTCAGCATGTGGTTGGCACGGTAAAGCCAGGTTACATGCTCCATGAACCGGTCCTTAGGATCCAGGCAAGTACTAAACACAAACCCGAGTCTCGTGCACCCAGCACCAACCAAATCATCCAACTTGCCTCGATCCCTACCTCTACATAACTCATAATATCTCATTCAAGAGTAAGGTAAATAAATTGATGATCTCATATCCCAATTATCCCATTCTAAGCATGGCTAAGCATAAGCATATAAATAAATGACATGGTAAAATAAATCCCAACCCAAGCTACAAGGAAACAAGGTAATGCAACTCTAGGGAAACTTCCTAGCATGGGTTTTATATTTCAATTGACAATGCAAATAATTCTATCTACACATCCTAGCATAGGATCAAAGTGGTCAAGGACACTTGCCTTCTTCCTGCTGCTCTGGGAATGGAAAGTCTTGGTCTTGGAAGGGGAGAACTTGCTCTGGGGCAGGTTCTACTCATGCCAATACACATAGCAAAAGAAAACAACAATCCATAAGACATAGTTCACACTTTCACTTCATACAAACCACACATACATACCTATCAAAGTCATTCACATTTCTAAGTGTTGTGGTTACTCTACACGTGTTGATTTTTGGCCTACATGTACTTTTAAACATATGTATATGATTTCTAACTTTTGTATTCAGATTTCTGTTTGCACACTATATATGAATTTCCAATTTGAACAAATTCTTTATTTTTAATCAATACACTTCTAAGCTACCAAGTTGCATGAAAGGTAATTTCCTACTCCAAATAGGTTTTCAGATCTTCTACCAAATCCTAGACTGAAATTTTTTGGTTTTGGAGACTTCATTTATCATTTTCTAATTATGCATACCTATTTTCCTATATTTTTCAGATTTATTTTCTATGCCTAAAAGTGAGTTTTAATATTAAATAGTAGGACATATCATCTAAACAGAATAGGTTCTGATCTAAAATATTAAATAATATATTTTTGAACTTCTCCTCTGATGTGAACTAATTTAAATTTATTTTATCAGTTTTTAGAATTATTTCCTAGACTAAAAATGTGTTTCTAGAACTAATAAATATGAACAACACTTAGGCAGATTTCATTTCAGCCTAAAATCTATTTTTTTTACTCATTCTAAAGTTTTCCAAGTGCTAGGAGAGTTTAAATTTGAATTTGCACATGTGTTTGCCTTACCTTTTAAATTTAAATCCTAGTCACATATTCAAATTTCTGAATTTAATATCATATAGGGTCAAAAAGGTAAATCCACCCTACTGCAGGGTTTAAGTTATTATTTCCTAAATTTCCAGGGGTCTAACTACACATAACAGAGGGGTTTTCCTAATTTTTATTAAGTCTAGGGGCTAAAACTGATTTTTAAATGAATTTACACGAATTTCTGAAAATCCAGGGGCTAGATCAGAAGTTTCCGGGGCTAGCTCGTGTTTTCCGAGATTCCCAAAGGGTAGCGCGTAAGAATCCTGACCTTTATAACGCGGGGCTGACGTGGACCGTCCGATTTAAAACAGACAGTTCAGATTAGATCGCCGAACCGGTACGCGTCGGTTTTATTTCTACCGTGCGATTTAAAATAGACGGCCCTCAAGGGGCCATGTCACCCTGGCCGGAGCCAGCCCGCGCGCGCGGCCGCGGTGGGTGGCGATCTCGCCGGCGCAGCCTCGGTTTTTGCCGCTAGACGCTAGAGCTCGCATCTTTTTGCACGGATCGGCTGCGGAGGGTTAGGGGATGCTCACCGAGGGGTTTTCGTGCACTCGGAGGCCCTGGAAATCAGTCGGCGGCGAGCTTCAACGGTGATGGTCTTCGGTGCACGTCGGGGTGGCAGTTGGGGCGCAAGACACGTGGTTTCCTTCACCTGCAGGGCTCCCCGGCGGCGGTGGAACGTGATCAGCACGTTAGATCAGGAAATTTGAGCAAAGATCGAAGGAAATCGGCGGTAGAAGCTTCGGTTCTCACCGGAGAGAAAATGGCTGATCGGGGAGGAAAAAGGGGCGGATTTTGGCGTTTAAATGGACGAGGGAGAGCGGTGGTCTGTTGAGATCATGTTGGGGGCGTCCGGGACCGGAAATTGGGCTGGGAGCGTGGTTTCCGGGGGTTGTTTTGATCGGGCGCGAGAGAAGAGTCCGGGGTCGGGTGGGCGCGCGGGAGGAGACGGATGACACGTGGGCCCCGCGTGTCAGTGAGAAGGAGAGAGGGGGGCGCGGGTTCGGGTTGGCACGGGGGTATTGGGCCGGCTGGCGGGTTTTGGCCCACTGGCCGGTTGGGGTTTTCTTTTTCTTTTTTTCTTTTTTCTGTTTTGATTTGAATTTGAATTCTAGTTTGAATTTGAATTTCTGCACCACATGCAATACGTCCAAAATTTTTTAAATTCCCCTCTTTAGCAGGTTTTGGGGTGTTACAGCTCTACCCCCCTTGAAAGAAATCTCGTCCTCGAGATTGGTGGTTCTAAGAAAACAATTCCGGAAACTGTGCCTTAAGCTCGTCTTCTCGCTCCCAAGTGGCTTCCTCTTCCGAGTGATGCTTCCACTGCACCCTGCACATCCGGTTTCTTTTATTTCTTGTGAGGCGTTGCATCGTCTCCAAAATCTTGACCGGTTGCTCGGCATAAGACAGATCCTCTCGTACGTCAACCTCATTCATGGGTAACATCTCTTCAGGCGTCCTTAGACATTTCTTGAGCTGTGACACATGGAATACATCGTGCATATCCGATAGGTGAGCCGGTAGTTCTAGTTGATATGCCACTTCGCCTTTCCTCTCCAGAATATGAAAGGGTCCGATGTATCGAGGTGATAACTTCCCTTTCACCTTGAACCGACGAAGTCCTCGGATAGGTGACACCTTGAGATAAACATAGTCTCCTACGTTGAAAATGAGCTCTCTTCTCCATACATAGACATAGTGTAACACCCCAAAATTTTGTTAAGACCCTAAATCATGTTAAGAGGGGAATTTAAAAATTTTTGGACGTGTTGCATGTTTTGCAAAAATTCAAATTCAAACTGGAATTCAAATTAAACTCAAATCAGAAAAGAAATAGAAAAAGAAAAAGAGAAAACAGAAAAAAACCGGCCAGTGGGCCGCAACCCACCAGCCGGCCCAACCAGCGCCCGCGCCAGCCTGCAGCCGCGCGAGCCGCTTTCCCCCACTGACAGGCGGGCCCCGCCAGTTCATCGTCTACCTCGCGCCAGCGCCGGACTCTCTCACCCGAATCGAAACCGATCGGGAATTCTCACGTATTCCAGCCGAATTCCGTTCGGGGGCGACGCAAACTCGATCTAAACCACCCCGACGCCCTCCCCCGTCTATAAAAACCCCGGCCTCGTTCTGTTTTTCCCACGCAATCCGCCGATTTTCCTCCGGTGAGAACCGAGACTTCTCCGGCGAATTCTGGCCGATCTAAGCTCGGAAATTCCGATCTAACTCGCTGGTCTTGATCCACCGCCTCCGGGGAACCTTGCAGGTGCAGAAAACTCGGTGACTTGCGGTATAAACACAGCGCCGACGAGCCTCACCGTGAATTCACCTCGGACCTCGTCGCCGATCACCTTCCAGGACCTCCGAGCTCAAGAAAACCCCCGAGGTGAGATCCCCGACCTCCCCTCCACCGATCTATGCCATAAAATCACAGTTCTAGGAAGAATTCTCGAAGATCCGAAAGTCTCCGGCGAGATCGCCGCTTCCCGCCGCCGTGCGCCGCCGGCAGCGCTGCCCGCGCTCGATCAGAGCGACGTGGCCGCTTGTGCGCTGTCTATTTTAAATCGCACGGTAGGGTTTAAATCCCCGCGTACCGGTTCGGCGTTATAATCTCAGCCGTCGGTTTAAAATCGGACGGTCCACGTCAGCCCCGCGTTATAAAGACTGGAAATCTTACGTGCTACCCCCTGGGGTTCTCGGGAAATAAGAGCTAGCCCCGGAAACTTCTGATCTAGCCCCTGGAACTTCAGAAAATCATGTAAATCCATTTAAAAATCAGTTTTAGCCCCTGGACTTAATAAAAATTAGGAAAAACTCCTCTAATAAGTGTAGCTAGACCCCTGGAAATTCTGAAAATAATATTATAGACCGTGTAGTGGGGTGAGTTTACCTTTTTAGCCCTGTTTAGTATTTAATTTAGGAAATTGAATATGTGGCTAGTGTTTAAAAATTAAAAAGTGGGACAAACATATTGTCAAAATTTAATTAAAGACTTTCTCAGTATTTAGGAAACTTTGGAGTGAGATAAAAACATATTTTGGGCTGAATTGAATCTGTTTAATTTATTATTCACATTTAGAGACACATTTTTAAGTAAAGAATAGTTCTAGGAAATAGGGAAAATAATTGTGAAATAGTTTACATCAGAGGCAAAGGTCAAAATATGTTATTAAATTATTTAGGACCAGAACCTATTCTGTTTAGATGATGTGTCTTGTTATTTTCATAATAAAGTACACATTTATGCATAGGAAAATAAATTTGAAAATATAGCAACTAGTAAATGATAAATGGAGTTTCTAAAATCCAAAAGAATTCAGTTTAGGGTTGGTAGAAATTCTGAAGACACATATGGAGAAGGAAAATACCTTTCATGCATATTTGATAGCTAAAAGGTGTAGTAATTGAATATAAGGAATTTATTTAAATTGGAAACTCATATATATAGTATGTAAGTATAAATGTGAACACAAAAGTAGGAATCATATACACATGATTAAAAGTGCATGCAAGCCACAAATCAACACACATGGAGTGACCACAACACATATAATGGAGAATGACTTTCATAAATATGAATGTATGGTTTGTATGAAGAGGAAGTGTGAACTATGTCTTATGGATTTTTGTTTTTCTTTTGTTATGTGTGATGGTATGATGTAGAACCTGCTCAAGAGCAAGTTATTCCTTTCCAAGATCAGGACTACCCATTTCAAGAGCAGCAGGAAGGAGGCAAGTGTCCTTGACCACTTTGATCCTATGCTAGGATGTGTAGATAGAATTATTTGCATTGTCAATGGAAATATGAAACCCATGCTAGGAAGTTTCCCTAGAATTGCATTACCTTGTTTTCCTTGTAGCTTGGGTTGGGATTTATTTTATCATGTCATTTATTATTATGCATATGCTTAGCCATGCTTAGAATGGGATATTTGGGACATGAGATCATCAGTTTATTTTACCATACTCTTGAATGAGATATTGTGAGTTATGTAGAGGTAGGGATCAAGGCAAGTTGGATGTTTTGGTTGTGTGCTGGGTGCACGAGACTCGGGTTTGTGTTTAGTACTTGCCTGGATCATAAGGACCGGTTCATGGAGCATGTAACCTGGCTTTACAGTGCCAACCACATGCTGAGATGGGGCAGCTTGGCCAATTAATTAGGTGTATCCCCGGCGTAGTATGGGTGTGTTGGATGGTTCGGGGAATAGGTGTCAGCTTGACTACCATATGAACCGCAAGGCTCAAGAGGGCGCCACTGCAGCGGGGTTGGAGCCTCTTGTATGCTGTTAGGGGTGAAACCTCAGTGGGCCCACACTCATCGGGAATCCCTTTGTAAAGGCTTCGTAGTGATCTCCTGGCTACACACCTGGGAAGTGTGAATGTGGTTCGTAGCCACTGGCATAATGGAGGTTCTTTTAGTCCACCCGGCAACGGGGGATGAAATCACTACATGTGGGTACAGTGGTACAAACTCTGCAGAGTCAAAACTGTCATGACAGCCGTGCTCACGGTCAAGAGCGGCTTGGACTTATTCATGATTAGAGGGTGGATGGTTTTGGAAGTCGTGGATGTTAAGCGGGGAGCTTAACATTGGGAATGAGGTTATGGTTATTTGATTATGATGATGGGATGGGAGTTTGGGACCATTTCACCTGTGTAGTAATGTAGGTGCTTAATAAGCTAAGGTGATAGGTATTACTTGCATAGTGCTTTAACCATGAGTTCAACCTTCTCTTGTTCTAGCCATGCATGACATAACTTTCCCACACTTGCTGAGTACCATCGGTACTCAACCTTGCATATTTGTTGGTTTATATTGCTGCTCAGGTCAAGATAATGAGGTGGTGTATAATGACCAAGACTTTGGACCCGAAGAAGGTTTCTAGGTTCATGGAGACCCCCGGGCAACGCCTGTGACGGAGCCCTCAAGAATAATATTCCGCTGCTAGTTTATTTACTTGTGATGAACTTATTATTGTCCATCGAGACATTTGCTATGTAAGACTTATTTATATTCGACACCTGGCTTGAAATAAATGATGCTTCACTATTTGTCATCACATGTATGAGAAAATGATCCTGGCATACATGTGATATTCACTTGGTTGTTCTTCAGAAAAACCGGGTGTGACAGAAGTGGTATCAGAGCCAAGGTTGCCCGTAGGAACGTGGACCTAGGTAGAAATGGACGTATTTAAGGGCCCTATTTTCTTAAAAACTATTTTACAAGGTGTGTGTTGAAAAGTGTTATTTAATGAGTCACTTCTTCATCTTACCCCAACTTTCATTCAAAATAGGATTTTTGTTTAAGAGTTTATCTAACCTAAGTTTAAATTCTTTTTGTTTTAGATGGTTTGCATGATTCGCACCGCTCGCAAGTCCACATGAGGGAGAGTTCCCGTAGTTGCCCTTGCCCAAAGAGAGGAGAGTCGTCCGGTGATGTACCTTTCCTACGGATTGGCAGTAGGAGGCTTGTTGCGCCGTCTTCGACGTATGCTCGAAGCCGCCGGCAATACGGGCAAGCTAATCATCCACTATAACTCCACCAGGACCATCCATGAGAAGAGGGAAGAATGGAGTTCAGAGATGAGGATTATACACGAAAATCAGCTGCTCAAGATCCACCACTATCCAGCTTGTTGAGCGACACAGGTCGATGCGGAGAAGGATGTCACCTGGGAGGCCATCACCTGCCAGAGTCACATCTATCGTCGCCACCTGGACAGAACTGAGTACATGTATGTCCTCCAGCGTGAGAGTGGTACAACGGAGTATAAGTACCCGCCAGTGCAGCAAGGGACTTCCCATGAGCACATGGACTTGTGCTTGGAGGATGCTGCTATGCTCAGCACTCGACTGCAGGAGTGTCAGCAAGAGCTTCAGGATGTTCGGGACACCCTGAAGGAAACGGAGGCGTTACTGCGAGCCTGCCTGAGGGTGAGAGAAATAGGAGATGGGAATGAACTGTGTGTCACCGCGAATGATACATGGACTCCTGACTCCCCAGATCGTCGGGCGATAAGGCGTCGTCGCACTTCTCCACCAGCAGCCTCCCCACCCAAAGCAGAGTCAGAAGGCAGCCGAAATGATGAGGAAGATCCCGAGGAGCCATCTCAAGAAAACGAGTAGTGTAGAGATCTTCCCTTAGTTAGCAAGATGTCGAATAGTCGAGTCGTTACGTTAAGTTAATGGTGTGTTAATGCTTGGTGTGTGACGTGAGTTGTGGAAGCCATGAGCAATTGTCCACAGCCTCGTCTTTAGATTGTTTTGCTTTGGTGTGAGAATCCACGTGAAATAATATTGCATTTATTTTTGTGTGAGAAATGAACCCTCAGAAAAGTATAACAAAGCCTCAACACTTCAAAGTACAAACAAATGAAAGTAGTAAGATGATACTACATGCTTTCAAATTAACATTGGTTGATTCTGCCAGATGGCCGGAAGAGGAAAAGGACGTGCTGCCAACCCTGCCAACAACAACGATGAGGCATGCAACCCTCATCTTTCTGGAGGCCAGGACCGGGGTGGTCGCCGTGAAGGAGTTGATCCCCTCCACCAAATGCTGGAGAATCAAAATCAGCTCATCCAGAACTTGACTCAAGTGGTGGCCAACTTGCATCAAGTTCCACCTCCACAAGCTGCACCACGCCAACCAAGGTTGAGTGAGTTTCTAGGAACTCAACCTCCAAAGTTTGCAAGTACTGCTGAACCTCTGGAGGCAGATGATTGGCTGAAGACCATTGAAAGTAAGATGAGGATCATACAGTGCCAAGGGTATGAGAGGGTGCTGTTTGCTTCTCATCAATTGCATGGACCTGCTGCTGATTGGTGGACCGCCTACGTGGCCGCCCATCATGACCCTGAGAGCATCACTTGGGAAGAGTTCAAGCGTAGCTTCCGCAACCATTACATCCCAAGAGGTGAACTCAAAAACAAGAGGAAGGAGTTTTTGGGACTGCAGCAGGGAAACATGACGGTGAGGGAATACCTCACTAAATTTACTCAATTATCCCGTTATGCCCCACGGGACATAGAGATTGATGAGCAGAAACAAGATTGTTTCATGGAGGGACTTACCGCAGAAATGCAGTGTGCAATGTCCTCAAATGAGTATGAAAGCTTCCAAAAGATGGTGGACAGAGCGTTTGTGGTAGAAAGGAAGCTAAAGGCCTTGGAAAATGAGAATAAGAGGAAGGCCGGGTGGTCACATCAAGCCTCAGGGAGCAACACCCGCCCACGTCTAATGCAGCAACCGGCAGGGCAGACGAACCGTGCTGCGGTATCCTACTCAGCACCACGAGGGTACAACCCGAACTACAGGCCTCCGGCAGCACCAGCACAGCCGCAACGTCAGTTTGTACAGCAGCCTCGCCCCGCATATCCACCTCGACCAGCAGTGCAAGGACCCCCAAACCAACCCCAAGACAATAAAGGCCAGGCACCTAAGGTTGGGGTGCAATGTTTTAACTGTGGTGAAGTGGGGCACTATGCCCATAAGTGCCCAAAGAAGAAGCCCACGCAGCCACAACAACAGAATGTAATGAGAGGACGGGTGAACCACGTCACTATGGAGGAAGCACAGGTGGCACCCGACGTGGTAGTTGGTAAGTTTCCTGCCAATTTACACATTGCAACCCTGCTGTTTGATTCTGGTGCTACCCACTCGTTCATTGCTCAAGGGTTTGTTAAGAAGCATGACCTAGCAACAACACAAATGAACCATATGCTAGCTGTAAACTCTCCAGGTGGAGAAATAAGGACAAGACAATGTGTCCCAAAGTGAACCTAGACATTAATGGGGTAGTATTTACTACAAACCTCATAGTGATAGATTCACAAGGGATAGATATTATTTTGGGTATGGATTGGTTGACAAAACATAAAGGAATCATCCATTGTTGGACCAGAACGGTGGAACTAACTCACCCTAGTGGCACAAGAGTAAAGTTCATAACAATACACGAGCCTAGGAGGGACATTAAATTAAATCAAGTTGAGGTGAAAGTTGAGGAAATCAGGACCATCAAGGAATATCCAGATGTTTTTCCGGAGGAGTTGCCAGGTATGCCTCCCGATCGTGAAGTGGAATTCTCGATTGAGCTAGTACCTGGAACAGCCCCGATATACAAGAGACCTTATCGGATGGACTCCAAGCAGCTAGAAGAACTCAAGGATCATTTAAGAGAATTGACGGAGAAGGGGTATATCCGTCCTAGTTCCTAACCATGGGGAGCTCCGGTGATATTTGTGCCCAAGAAGGATGGAACCCAAAGGTTATGCGTGGATTACCGTGCCTTGAATGAAGTAACCATCAAGAACAAGTACCCATTACCCCGCATTGAAGACTTGTTTGATCAGTTGAGGGGAGCTTGTGTGTTCTCGAAAATTGATCTCAGGTCGGGGTACCACCAACTTAAGATAAGGCAATCTGATATTCCCAAGACAGCTTTCGTATCTCGGTACGGACTGTATGAATACACTGTCATGCCTTTCGGGCTAACTAATGCCCCGGCATACTTCATGTATCTCATGAACAAGGTATTCATGGAATATCTGGACAAATTTGTGGTGGTTTTCATAGATGACATTCTCGTCTTCTCCAAAGATGAAGAAGAACATGAGAAACATCTAAGGTTGGTGTTGCAAAGGCTGAGAGAACACCAACTATAATGCCAAGTTGAGCAAGTGTGAGTTTTGGCTGAAGAGAGTTCCCTTCTTAGGACATATAATCTCGGAGGGAGGGATCTCCGTGGATCCTCCCAAAATCGAGGATATACAGAAGTGGAAGACCCCTGAAAATGTCGGGGAAGTTCGAAGCTTCTTGGGATTGGCTGGATACTATAGACGGTTTATTGAGGGATTCTCCAAGATCTCGAGACCCCTCACTAAACTGTTGGAGAAGGTAATCACATTCACATGGACGCCACAGTGCGAGACGAGTTTTCAGGAGCTAAAGAAAAGATTGACAACAGCCCCAGTGTTGGTTATGCCAGATATGCAGAAGAATTTCACAGTGTATTGCGATGCCTCTGGAAACGGGTTGGGATGTGTTCTCATGCAAGAAGGGCATGTCGTGGCTTATGCATCCCGACAACTCCGGAAGCACGAGAAAAACTATCCTACACATGACCTAGAACTAGCCGCAGTGGTACACGCGTTGAAAATTTGGCGGCACTATTTGATGGGGAAGATGACCGAGATATATACAGATCATAAGAGTTTGAGGTACATATTCACACAGCCAGACCTCAACCTCAGACAAAGGAGATGGTTAGAGCTAATCAATGACTTTGATGTGGGCATCAACTATCATCCTGGGAAAGCAAACGTCGTGGCCGATGCTTTAAGACGGAAAGTGCAGGTCAATAAGTTGAGCTTGAAGGACATGCCTGCAGAATTGAAGGACGAGGTTATAAGGCTTAATCTATGCCTGGTAAATAGTGGTGAAGCCATCGCCATAGAAGTGGACTCCACACTCGAGCGAGACATACGCGAGGGTCAAAAGAATGACGAGAAGATACAAGAGATCAGACAACTCATCAAGGAAAATAAAGCTCCTGGTTTTAGAGAAGATGAACAAGGAACGGTGTGGCACGGGAAAAGAATCTGTGTGCCAGAAGTAAAGGAGATCCGTGAATTGATTTTGAAGGAGGCTCATGATTCTGACTATTCCATTCATCCTGGGAGTACGAAAATGTACCAGGACCTCAAGAGCAGGTATTGGTGGTATGGCATGAAGCGTGATGTCGCGGAACATGTTGCCCTATGTGACACATGTCAGTTGGTGAAAGCAGAACATCAACGACCCGCGGGATTATTGCAACCACTCAAAGTGCCTGAATGGAAATGGGAAGAAATCGGCATGGATTTCATCGTCGGATTGCCTAGGACCCAATCAGGGTATGATTCGATATGGGTCATCATTGATAGGCTAACTAAGGTAGCTCATTTCATCCCCGTGAAAGAAAGCTACAGCGGATCCAAATTGGCAGAGTTGTACATGTCAAGGATCGTGTGTTACCATGGAGTGCCAAAGAAGATTGTGTCGGATCGAGGGACACAGTTCACCTCAAGGTTCTGGCAGAAGTTGCACGAAACCATGGGAACCTATCTGAACTTTAGTTCAGCCTATCATCCCCAAACTGACGGGCAGACGGTGAGAACCAATCAGATCCTTGAAGATATGCTGAGGGCATGTGCACTCAAAAACAATAGGAGTTGGGACAAGAACTTACCGTATGCGGAGTTTTCCTATAACAACAGCTATCAAGCTAGTATGAAGATGTCACCATTTGAAGCTTTGTACGGGAGGAAGTGCAGAACTCCCCTATTTTGGAACCAAACAGGGGAAAGTAAAGTGTTTGGTCCAGAAGTACTACAAGAAGCCGAGGCGAAGGTGAGGGAAATTTGCAATAACTTGAGGATAGCACAGACACGCCAAAAGAGCTATGCCGATGTACGAAGAAGAGAGCTCGTTTTCAACGTGGGGGACTATGTCTATCTCAAGGTGTCCCCTATCAGAGGACTTCGTCGGTTCAAGGTGAAAGGGAAGTAGTCACCTCGATACATCGGACCCTTTCAAGTTTTGGAGAGGAAAGGCGAAGTGGCGTATCAACTAGAATTACCGGCTCGTCTATCGGATGTGCACGATGTATTCCATGTGTCACAAATCAAGAAATGCCTGAGGACGCCTGAGGAGGTGTTACCCATGAATGAAGCGGACGTAGCTGAGGATTTGTCTTATGCCGAGCAACCATACAAGATTTTGGAGACAATGGAACGCCTCACCAGAAATAAAAGAATCCGGATGTGCAAGGTGCAGTGGAAGCATCACTCAGAAGAGGAAGCCACCTGGGAGCGGGAAGATGAGCTAAAGGCACAATTTCCGGAATTGTTTTCTTAGAACCACCAATCTCGAGGACGAGATTTCTTTTAAGGGGGGTAGAGCTGTAACACCCCAAAATTTTGTTAAGACCCTAAATCATGTTAAGTGGGGAATTTAAAAATTTTTGGACATGTTGCATGTTTTGCAAAAATTCAAATTCAAACTGAAATTCAAATTAAACTCAAATCAGAAAAGAAATAGAAAAAGAAAAAGAGAAAACAGAAAAAAACCGGCCAGTGGGCCGCAACCCACCAGCCGGCCCAACCAGCGCACGCGCCAGCCTGCAGCTGCGCGCGCCGCTTTCCCCCACTGACAGGCGGGTCCCGCCAGTTCATCGTCTACCTCGCGCCAGCGCCGGACTCTCTCACCCGAATCGAAACCGATCGGGAATTCTCGCGTATTCCAGCCGAATTCCGTTCGGGGGCGACGCAAACTCGATCTAAACCACCCCGACGCCCTCCCCCGTCTATAAAAACCCCGGCCTTGTTCTGTTTTTCCCACGCGATCCGCCGATTTTCCTCCGGTGAGAACCGAGACTTCTCCGGCGAATTCTGGCCGATCTAAGCTCGGAAATTCCGATCTAACTCGCTGGTCTTGATCCACCGCCTCCGGGGAACCTTGCAGGTGCAGAAAACTCGGTGACTTGCGGTGTAAACACAGCACCGACAAGCCTCGCCGTGAATTCACCTCGGACCTCATCGCCGATCACCTTCCTGGACCTCCGAGCTCAAGAAAACCCCTGAGGTGAGATCCCCGACTTCCCCTCCACCGATCTATGCCATAAAATCACAGTTCTAGGAAGAATTCTCGAAGATCCGAAAGTCTCCGGCGAGATCGCCGCTTCCCGCCGCCGTGCGCCGCCGGCAGCGCCGCCCGTGCTCGATCAGAGCGACGTGGCCGCTTGTGCGCCGTCTATTTTAAATTGCACGGTAGGGTTTAAATCCCCGCGTACCGGTTCGGCGTTATAATCTCAGCCGTCGGTTTAAAATCGGACGGTCCACGTCAGCCCCGCGTTATAAAGACTGGAAATCTTACGTGCTACCCCCTGGGGTTCTCGGGAAATAAGAGCTAGCCCCGGAAACTTCTGATCTAGCCCCTGGAACTTCAGAAAATCATGTAAATCCATTTAAAAATCAGTTTTAGCCCCTGGACTTAATAAAAATTAGGAAAAACTCCTCTAATAAGTGTAGCTAGACCCCTGGAAATTCTGAAAATAATATTATAGACCCTGTAGTGGGGTGAGTTTACCTTTTTAGCCATGTTTAGTATTTAATTTAGGAAATTGAATATGTGGCTAGTGTTTAAAAATTAAAAAGTGGGACAAACATATTGTCAAAATTTAATTAAAGACTTTCTCAGTATTTAGGAAACTTTGGAGTGAGATAAAAACATATTTTGGGCTGAATTGAATCTGTTTAATTTATTATTCACATTTAGAGACACATTTTTAAGTAAAGAATAGTTCTAGGAAATAGGGAAAATAATTGTGAAATAGTTTACATCAGAGGCAAAGGTCAAAATATGTTATTAAATTATTTAGGACCAGAACCTATTCTGTTTAGATGATGTGTCTTGTTATTTTCATAATAAAGTACACATTTATGCATAGGAAAATAAATTTGAAAATATAGCAACTAGTAAATGATAAATGGAGTTTCTAAAATCCAAAAGAATTCAGTTTAGGGTTGGTAGAAATTCTGAAGACACATATGGAGAAGGAAAATACCTTTCATGCATATTTGATAGCTAAAAGGTGTAGTAATTGAATATAAGGAATTTATTTAAATTGGAAACTCATATATATAGTATGTAAGTATAAATGTGAACACAAAAGTAGGAATCATATACACATGATTAAAAGTGCATGCAAGCCACAAATCAACACACATGGAGTGACCACAACACATATAATGGAGAATGACTTTCATAAATATGAATGTGTGGTTTGTATGAAGAGGAAGTGTGAACTATGTCTTATGGATTTTTGTTTTTCTTTTGTTATGTGTGATGGTATGATGTAGAACCTGCTCAAGAGCAAGTTATTCCTTTCCAAGATCAGGACTGCCCATTTCAAGAGCAGCAGGAAGGAGGCAAGTGTCCTTGACCACTTTGATCCTATGCTAGGATGTGTAGATAGAATTATTTGCATTGTCAATGGAAATATGAAACCCATGCTAGGAAGTTTCCCTAGAATTGCATTACCTTGTTTTCCTTGTAGCTTGGGTTGGGATTTATTTTATCATGTCATTTATTATTATGCATATGCTTAGCCATGCTTAGAATGGGATATTTGGGACACGAGATCATCAGTTTATTTTACCATACTCTTGAATGAGATATTGTGAGTTATGTAGAGGTAGGGATCAAGGCAAGTTGGATGTTTTGGTTGTGTGCTGGGTGCACGAGACTCGGGTTTGTGTTTAGTACTTGCCTGGATCCTAAGGACCGGTTCATGGAGCATGTAACCTGGCTTTACAGTGCCAACCACATGCTGAGATGGGGCAGCTTGGCCAATTAATTAGGTGTATCCCCGGCGTAGTATGGGTGTGTTGGATGGTGCGGGGAATAGGTGTCAGCTGGACTACCATATGAACCGCAAGGCTCAAGAGGGGGCCACTGCAGTGGGGTTGGAGCCTCTTGTATGCTGTTAGGGGTGAAACCTCAGTGGGCCCACACTCGTCGGGAATCCCTTTGTAAAGGCTTCATAGTGATCTCCTGGCTACACATCTGGGAAGTGTGAATGTGGTTCGTAGCCACTGGCATAATGGAGGTTCTTTTAGTCCACCCGGCAACGGGGGATGAAATCACTACATGTGGGTACAGCGGTACAAACTCTGCAGAGTCAAAACTGTCATGACAGCCGTGCTCACGGTCAAGAGCGGCTTGGACTTATTCATGATTAGAGGATGGATGGTTTTGGAAGTCGTGGATGTTAAGCGGGGAGCTTAACATTGGGTATGAGGTTATGGTTATTTGATTATGATGATGGGATGGGAGTTTGGGACCATTTCTCCTGTGTAGTAATGTAGGTGCTTAATAAGCTAAGGTGATAGGTATTACTTGCATAGTGCTTTAACCATGAGTTCAACCTTCTCTTGTTCTAGCCATGCATGACATAACTTTCCCACACTTGCTGAGTACCATCGGTACTCAACCTTGCATATTTGTTGGTTTATATTGCTGCTCACGTCAAGATAATGAGGTGTGTATAATGACCAAGACTTTGGACCCGAAGAAGGTTTCTAGGTTCATGGAGACCCCCGGGCAACGCCTGTGGCGGAGCCCTCAAGAATAATATTCCGCTGCTAGTTTATTTACTTGTGATGAACTTATTATTGTCCATCGAGACATTTGCTATGTAAGACTTATTTATATTCGACACCTGGCTTGAAATAAATGATGCTTCACTATTTGTCATCACATGTATGAGAAAATGATCCTGGCATACATGTGATATTCACTTGGTTGTTCTTCGGAAAAACCGGGTGTGACACATAGCTCTTTTGTCGGGTCTGCGCTATCCTCAAGTTGTTGCGGATTTCCCTCACTTTCGCCTCGGCTTCTTGTAGTACTTCGGGCCCAAACACTTTACTTTCCCCTGTTTGGTTCCAAAATAGTGGAGTTCTGCACTTCCTCCCATACAAAGCCTCAAATGGTGACATCTTCATACTAGCCTGATAGCTGTTGTTATAGGAGAACTCCGCATACGGTAAGTTCTTATCCCAACTCCTATTGTTCTTGAGCGCACACGCTCTCAGCATATCCTCAAGAATCTGATTGGTTCTTTCCGTCTGCCCGTTTGTCTGGGGGTGATAGGCAGAACTAAAATTTAGATGAGTTCCCATGGTTTCATATAACTTCTGCTAGAACCTTGAGGTGAACTGTGTCCCTCATGTTCTTCTTCATCTTTGGAGAAGACAAGAATGTCATCAATGAAAACCACCACAAATTTGTCCAGATATTCCATGAATACCTTGTTCATGAGATACATGAAGTATGCCGGGGCATTAGTTAGCCCGAAAGGCATGACGGTGTATTCATACAGCCCGTACCGAGATACGAAAGCTGTATTTGGAATGTCGGTTTGTCTTATCTTAAGTTGGTGG
Organism: Neostapfia colusana; assembly: GCA_030760725.1. Classification (NCBI taxonomy): domain Eukaryota; kingdom Viridiplantae; phylum Streptophyta; class Magnoliopsida; order Poales; family Poaceae; genus Neostapfia; species Neostapfia colusana. The sequence continues at coordinate 81,559,707 of JASWHV010000011.1, forward strand.
TATCCCGACCTGAGATCAATTTTTGAGAACACACAAGCTCCCCTCAACTGATCAAATAAGTCTTCAATGCGGGGTAATGGGTACTTGTTCTTGATGGTTACTTCATTCAAAGCACGGTAGTCTACGCATAACCTTTGGGTTCCATCCTTCTTGGGCACAAATATCACTAGAGCTCCCCATGGTGAGGAACTAGGACGAATATACCCCTTCTCCGTCAATTCTCTTATATGCTCCTTGAGTTCTTCCAGCTGTTTGGAGTCCATCCGATAAGGCCTCTTGTATATTGGAGATGTTCCGGGCACTAGCTCAATCGTGAATTCCACTTCACGATCGGGAGGCATACCTGGCAACTCCTCCGGAAAAACGTCTGGATATTCCCTGTTAATCCTGATCTCTTCCACTTCCAACTCAACTTGATTGAGTTTAAAGCCCCTCCCAGGGTTTTGTACTGTTATGAACTTCACTCTTGTGCCACTAGGGTGAGTTAGTTCCACTGTTCTTGTCGAACAATGGATGATTCCCTTATGTTTGGTCAACCAATCCATACCCAAAATAATATCTATCCCTTGTGAGTCTATCACTATGAGGTTTGCAGTAAATACTACCCCATTAATGTCTAGATTCACCTCGGGACACACTTGCCTTGTCCTTATTTCTCCCCCTGGAGAGTTTACTGCTAGCATATGGTTCATTTGTGTTGTTGCTAGATCATGCTTCTTAACAAACCCTTGAGCAATGAACGAGTGGGTAACACCAGAATCGAACAACAAGGTTGCTATGTGTAAATTGGCAGGAAACTTACCAATTACCACATCAGGTGTCTCTTGCGCTTCCTCCATGGTCACGTGGTTCACCCGTCCTCGCATCACATTCTGCTGTTGTGGCTGCATGGGCTTCTTCTTTGGGCACTTATGGGCGTAGTGCCCCACTTCACCACAGTTGAAGCATTGTACCCCAACTTTAGGTGCCTGGCCTTTGTTGTCTTGAGGTTGGTTCGGTGGTCCTTGTCCTGCTGGTCGAGGTTGATATGTGGGGCGAGGCTGCTGTACAAACTGACGCTGCGGCTGTGCTGGTGCTGATGGAGGCCTGAAATTCGGGTTGTACCCTCTTGGTGCTGAGTAGGGTACCACAGCACGGCTCGTCTGCCCTGCGGGTTGCTGCATCAGACGTGGGCGTGTGTTGCTACCTGAGGCTTGGTGTGACCATCCCGCCTTCCTCTTGTTTTAATTTTCCAAGGCCTTCAGCTTCCTCTCCATGACAAACGCTCTGTCTACCATCTTTTGGAAGCTTTCATACTCGTTGGAGGACATTGCACACTGCATTTCCATAGTAAGTCCTTCCACAAAACAGTCCTGTTTTTGCTCATCAGTTTCGATGTCCCGTGGTGCATACCGGGATAGTTGGGTGAACTTAGTGAGGTATTCCCTCACAGTCATGTTTCCTTGCTGCAGTCCCAAGAACTCCTTTCTCTTGTTTTTGATTTCACCCCTTGGTATGTAATGGTTGCGGAAACTGCGCTTGAACTCTTCCCAAGTGATGTTCTCGGGGTCATGATGGGCTGCCACGTAAGCGTTCCACCAATCAGCAGCAGGTCCATGCAATTGGTGAGAGGCAAACAACACCCTCTCATACCCTTAACATTGTATGATCCTCATCTTGCTCTCAATGGTCTTTAGCCAGTCATCTGCCTCCAGAGGTTCAGCAGCACTTGCAAACTTTGGAGGTTGAGTCCCCAGAAACTCACTCAACCTTGGTTGGCGTGGTGCAGCTGGTGGGGGTGGAGCTTGGTACAAGTTGGCCACCACTTGAGTCAGACTCTGGATGAGCTGATTCTGATTTTCAAGCATTTGGTGGATAGGGTCAGCTCCTTCACGGCGACTGCCCCTGTCTTGTTCTCCAGAAAGATGAGGGTTGCCGGCCTCATCGTTGTTGTTGGTGGGGTTAGCACCACGACACTTTCCTCTTCCAGCCATCTATCATGATCAACCAAATGTTAACTTAAATCATTACGTATTAACTTCCCAAATTGCTTATTTAAACTTAAACTTTTGAGACCTTAATATATATTAAACATTTTCTGAGGGTTTCACGTAGGTTTTTGGGAGTCACGTCTTACGCGAAAATAAATGCACTCTTAATTCATAGGGGTTCACACATCAAAGCAAAGCAACCTAAAGACGAGGTTGTGGACAAATGCCCATGGCTTCCACAACTCACGTCAGACATCAAACATTAACACACAAATAACTAAGGTATTGACTCGACTACTCGATATCCTACTGAAATAAGGGAAAGGACACTAAACGACTTGTATCCCTGAGCTGGCTCTTCAGGGTCTTCCTCATTATTGCGGCTGCCCTCTGATTCCGCTTTGGGTGGGGAAGCTGCTGGTGGAGAAGTGCGGCGACGCCTGCTCGCCCGGCGGTCTGGGGAGTCAGGAGTCCACGTGTCATTTACGGTAACACACAGTTCATTCCCATCTCCTTTTTCTCTCGCCCTCAAGCTGGCACGAAGCAACGCCTCAGTCTCCTTCAGGGTGTCACGAACATCCGGAAGCTCCTGCTGGCACTCCTACAGTCGAGTGCTGAGCATAGCAGCATCCTCCAAGCACAGGTCCATGTGCTCATGGGAAGTCCTGTCACACTCGGTTTCTCCGAAGAACAACCGAGTGAATATCACATGTATGCCAGGATCATTTTCTCATACATGTGATGACAAATAGTGAAGCATCATTTATTACAAGCCAGGTGTCGAATATAAATAAGTCTTACATAGCATACGTCTCGATGGATGATAATAAGTTCATAATATGTAAATAAAACAGCAGCGGAAATATTATTCTTGTGGGCTCCGTCACAGGCGTTGCCCGGGGGACTCCCTGAACCTAGAATCCTTTTTCGGGTCTGAAGTCTTGGTCATTGAACACCACATCATTCTCTTGACCTGAGCAGCAATATAAACCAACAAATATGCAAGTTTGAGTACCATTTGTACTCAGCAAGTGTGGGAAAGTTATGTCATGCATGGCTAGAACAAGGAGAGGTTGGACTCATGGTTAAAGCACTACACAATTAATACCTATTACCTTAGCTTATTAAGCACCTACATTACTACATAGGTGAAATGGTCCCAATCTCCCAACCCATCATCATAATCAAATAGCCATAACCTCATTTCCGATATTAAGCTCCCCGCTTAACATCCACAACTTCCAAAGTCATCGTCCTCTAATCATGAATAAGTCCAAGCCGCTCTTGACCGTGAGCACGGCTGTCATGAAAGTTTTGACTCTGCAGAGTTTGCATCACTGTACCCACATTTAGTGATTTCATCCCCCGTTGCCGGGTGGACTAGAAGAACCTCCATTATGCCAGTGGCTACGAACCACATTCACACTTCCCAGGTGTGTAGCCAGGAGATCACTACGAAGCCTTTACAAAGGGATTCCCGATGAGCATGGGCCCACTGAGGTTTCACCCCTAACAGCATACAAGAGGCTCCAACCCCGCTGCAGTGGCCCCCTCTTGAGCCTTGCGGTTCATATGGTAGTCCAGCTGACACCTTTTCCCCGCACCATCCAACACACCCATACTACGCCGGGGATACACCTAATTAATTGGCCAAGCTGCCCCATCTCAGCAGTTGGCACGGTAAAGCCAGGTTACATGCTTCATGAACCGGTCCTTAGGATCCAGGCAAGTACTAAACACAAACCCGAGTCTCGTGCACCTAGCACCAACCAAATCATCCAACTTGCCTTGATCCCTACCTCTACATAACTCATAACATCTCATTCAAGAGTATGGTAAATAAACTGATGATCTCATATCCCAATTATCCCATTCTAAGCTTGGCTAAGCACAAGTAATATGAATGAATGACATAATAAAATAAAATCCCATCCCAAGCTACAAGGAAAACAAGGTAATGCAATTCTAGGGAAACTTCCTAGCATGGGTTTCATATTTCAATTGACAATGCAAATAATTCTATCTACACATCCTAGTATAGGAACAAAGTGGTCAAGGACACTTGCCTTCTTCCTGTTGCTCTGGGAATGGAAAGTCTTGTTCTTGGAAGGGAAGAACTTGCTCTGGAGCAGGTTCTACTCATACCATCACACATAGCAAAAGAAAACAACAATCCATAAGACATAGTTCACACTTTCACTTCATACAAACCACACATTCACATTTATGAAAGTCATTCACATTTCTATGTGTTGTGGTTACTCTATGTGTGTTGATTTTGGGCTTACATGCACTTTTAAATATGTGCATATGATTTCTAACTTTTGTATTCAGATTTATGTTTGCATAATATATATGAATTTCCAATTTGAACAAATTCCTTATATTCAATTGATACACATCTTAGCTACCAAGTATGCATGGAAGGTATTTTCCTACTCCAAATGGTTTTCAGACCTTCTACCAATCCTAAACTGAATTCTTTGGATTTTGGAAACTTCATTTATCATTTTCTAGTTATTCACACTTAGCTTGCTATATTTCCAGATTTATTTCCTATGCCTAAATGTGAACTTTATTAGGAAAATAGTAAGACACCTCATCTAAACAGAATAGGTTCTGATCTAAAATATTAAATAATATATTTTTGAACTTCTCCTCTGATGTGAACTATTTTACCAATTTTCAGAATTATTTCCTAGCCTAAAAATGTATCCCTATAACTAATAAATGTGAACAATCAATTAGACAGATTAATTTCAGCTAAAAATCTATTTTTATCTCACTCCAAAGTTTTTCCAAGTGCTAGGAAAGTTTAAATTTGAATTTACAATGTCTTTGTCCCATCTTTTAAATTTTAAATACTAATTACATATTCAAATTCCTAAATTTAATATCACATAGGGTTAAAAAGGTAAACTCACCCCACTACAGGGTCTATTATATTATTTTAAGAATTTCCAGGGGCCTAACTATGCATAACAGAGGGGTTTTGCTAATTTTTATTAAGTCCAGGGGCTAAAACTGATTTTTAATTGAATTTACATGAATTTCTGAAGTTCCAGGGGCTAGATCAGATGTTTCCGGGGCTAGCTCGTATTTTCCGAGATCCCCAGGGGGTAGCGCGTAAGAATCCCGACCTTTATAACGCGGGGCTGACGTGGACCGTCCGATTTAAAACAGACGGCTGAGATTATAACGTTGAACCGGTACGCGGGGATTTAAATTCTACCGTGCGATTTAAAATAGACGGCGCACAAGCAGCCACGTCGCTCTGACTGAGCGCGGGCGGCGCTGGCCGGCGGCGCGCGGCGGCGGAAGGCGGTGATCTCGCCGGAAAACTTCGAATCTTCGTCAATTCTTCCTAAAACTGGGATTTCATGGCATAGATCGGTAGAGGGGAGGTCGGGGATCTCACCTCGGGGTTTTTCTTGAGCTCGGAGGTCCTGGAAGGCGGTCGGCGACGAGGTCCGAGGTGAATTCACGGCGATGCTCGTCGGCGCTGTGTTTGTGACGCAAACCACTGAGTTTTCTGCACCTGCGTGATTCCCCGGAGGCGGTGGAACACGATCGGCGCGTTAGATCAGAGAACCCGAGCAGAGATTGAGAGAAAACGGTGATCGGAGCTTCGGTTCTCACCGGGAGGAAAAACAGCCGATCACGGGTGAAAATCGGGAAGATGCCGGTGTTTATATAGCCGGGGGAGGGCGACGTTCGGTTGTGATCGAGTTTGCGTTGTCCAGAACCGAAATTCGGCTGGGATAGGCGAGTATCCGGGGTGGTTTTTATTCGATGGATAGAGAGGAGCCCCGGTCGGCCGAGCGCGCGCGCGGGAGGAGGAAGAAGATGGCGGGCCCCACACGTCTGTGAGAAGAAAGCGGGGCGCGCGGCTGTGGGCTGGCGCGGGGGTGAGGTGGGCCGGCTGGTGGATTTCGGCCCACTGGCCGGGGGGGTTTGTTTTTTCTTTTTCTTTTTCTTTTCTATTTTGAGTTTAATTTGAATTCCAATTTGAATTTGAATTTCTGCACCACATGCAATACGTCCAAAAAATTTTAAATTCCCCTCTTAACAAGTTTTGGAGTGTTACAGCTCTACCCCCCTAAAAAAAATCTCGTCTTCGAGATTGGTGGTTCTAGGAAAACAATTCCGGAAACTGTGCCTTAAGCTCGTCTTCTCGCTCCCATGTGGCTTCCTCTTCCGAGTGATGCTTCCACCGCACCTTGCACATCCGAATTCTTTTATTTCTTGTGAGGCGTTCCATTGTCTCCAAAATCTTAAACGGTTGTTCGGCATAAGACAGATCTTCAGCTACGTCAACCTCGTTCATGGGTAACATCTCTTCAGGCGTCCTTAGGCATTTCTTGAGCTGTGACACATGGAATACATCATGCACGTCCGATAGGCGAGCCGATAATTCTAGTTGATATGTCACTTCGCCTTTCCCCTCCAGAACTTGAAAGGGTCCGATGTATTGAGGTGATAACTTCCCTTTACCTTGAACCGACGAAGTCCTCGAATAGGGGACACCTTGAGATAGACATAGTCCCCCACGTTGAAAACGAGCTCTCTTCTTCGTACATCGGCATAGCTCTTTTCTCGTGTCTGTGCTATCCTCAAGTTGTTGCGAATTTCCCTCAACTTTCGCCTCGGCTTCTTGTAGTACTTCGGGTCCAAACACTTTGCTTTCCCCCGTTTGGTTCCAAAATAGTGGAGTTCTACACTTCCTCCCGTACAAAGCTTCAAACGGTGACATCTCCATACTAGCCTGATAGCTGTTGTTATAGGAGAACTCCACATACGGTAAGTTCTTATCCCAACTCCAATTGTTTTTTAGTGCACACGCTCTCAGCATATCTTCAAGGATTTGATTAGTTCTTTCCGTCTGCCCGTCAGTTTGGGGATGATAGGCAGAACTAAAATTTAGATGAGTTCCCATGGTTTCATGCAACTTCTGCCAGAACCTTGAGGTGAATTGTGTCCCTCGATCTGACACTATCTTCTTTGGCACTCCATGGAAACTCACGATCCTTGACATGTATAATTCTGCCAATTTGGATCCGCTGTAGCTTTCTTTCATGGGGATGAAATGAGCTACCTTGGTTAGCCTGTCGATGATGACCCATATCGAATTGTATCCTGATTGGGTCCTAGGCAATCCCACTATGAAATCCATACCAATTTCTTCCCATTTCCATTCAGGCACTTTGAGTGGTTGCAATAATCCCACGGGTCGTTGATGTTCCGCTTTCACCAACTAACATGTGTCACATAGGGCAACATGTTCTGCGATATCTCGCTTCATGCCATACCACCAATACCTGCTCTTGAGGTCCTGGTACATCTTCGTACTCCCAGGATGAATGGAATAGTCGGAATCGTGAGCCTCCTTCAAAATCAATTCACGGATCTCCTTTACTTCAGGCACGCAGATTCTTTTCCCGTGCCCCACCGTACCTTGTTCATCCTCTCTGAAACCAGGGGCTTTATTTTCCTTGATGAGTTGTCTGATTTCTTGTATCTTCTCATCATTCTTTTGACCATCGCGTATGTCTTTCTCTAGTGTGGAGTCCACTTCCATGGCGATGGCTTCACCACTATTCACCAGGCATAGATTGAGTCTTATAACATCGTCCTTCAATTCTGCAGGCATGTCCTTCAAGCTCAACCTATTGACCTGCACTTTCCGGCTTAAAGCATCTGCCACGACGTTTGCTTTTCCAGGATGATAGTTGATGCCCACATCAAAGTCATTGATTAGCTCTAACCATCTCCTTTGTCTGAGGTTGAGATCTGGCTGTGTGAAAATGTACTTTAAACTCTTATGATCCGTATATGTCTCTGTCCTCTTCCCCATCAAGTAGTGCCGCCAAATTTTCAACGCGTGTACCACTGCGGCTAGTTCTAGGTCATGTGTAGGATAGTTCTTCTCGTGTTTCCGGAGCTGCCGGGATGCATAAGCCACGACGTGCCCTTCTTGTATGAGAACACATCCCAACCCGTTTCCAAAGGCATCGCAGTACACCGAAAAGTTCTTCTGCATATCTGGCATAACTAGCACTGGTGCTGTTGTCAATCTTTTCTTTAGCTCCTGAAAACTCGTCTCGCACTGCGGCGTCCATGTGAATGTGATTCCCTTCTCCAACAGTTTGGTGAGGGTGTCGGTACCTGAGATATGGGGTACCCCCGCGCACAGGGTAAAATGCCTAAGGTACTCGCCCTTCTCCGCAGGGAGAGCTCCGAAGGCGCCACGCGTCCGGCGGGGCCGGACCTCCCTCTCCTCAGAGGAGAGCTCCGGGCCCGCCACGTGGCATACAGAAGCCGGACCTCCCCCTCCGCGGGAGAGAGGTCCGAAGACGCCACGCGTCCAGCGGGGCCGGACCTCCCTCTCCGCAGAGGAGAGCTCCGGGCCCGCCACGTGGCATACAGAGGCCGGACCTCCCCCTCCGCGGGGAGAGGTCCGGAGGCTCCACGTGCCCCGCAGGCCGGACCCTTCTCACCTCGGAGAAGGGCTCCGGACCCGCCACGTGGCCAGAAGAACGGTGCTGCCTGCCCCCGACCAGAGGCAACCACCGGCGTAACTACAGATACGGTAGATAATAGACAATCTTCCCGGGACCACCTGTCGGGTCCCGGCTTCCCTTGTAAGCCGCCTGAGCCTTGGACTATAAAAGGCTCGGGTAGGCGTCGATAGCAAGGGTTCGCACTTTGCAACTCATACGCTAGCCATACACTCACAAGCTGTAACTCACCACCAAGCTCAGGCCTCCGGCCCTGAGCAGCAAGCAATACAGCGAGCTCCGTAGCTCGCCGTGGACGTAGGGTTTTACGCTCCGGCGGCCTGAACCACGTAAAACTCGCCGTGTCAAGCTCTCGCTAACTCGTCCATCCGCGCAAGCTTTCCGCTAGGAGACTAGCCCCGCCGAAAAAAGAACCTCCGCGGGCTGCCCAGTGCAGGCCCGGGGGAAGTGTCGATCGCACACTTCGACATTTGGCGTGCCAGGTAGGGGGTTTTTCCCCTAGCGCGACGAGTTTCCGCCGACGAAGATGACCAAGCTTCCTTCAGCGGCAAACTCTCCCCCTCCGCGGTCACGGCGAACCGTGACCACAGGGGAAAGTACATGATGACACACTCAGGACGGAGTGTGACAGGGCAAGCTGGGAGCCAGCAACTGGCTCTGGCAGCGCCGACCCCGGCAATGCAGGCTCCATCCAGCGTCAGGCCTTCAGTAGCGCCGGGCGTACCCGGTGGGGGTGCGCTAGCCGCAGCAAGGGCGCTACTGCGCAATCCGCCTGCTGGGGACATGCCTCAGGCAGCGACCCAGCAGTGGATTCGCGAGGTAGACCGTCTTGTTGTCGCCGACGCAAACCATTGACTTCGGCGGGGATGACGCTCCGACCAACCGGCTGTGTCGCTGACGCGCACGCCAACGGTTGACGGCCAGACGGGGGAGTTCCAGCTCCACCAAGCTTCCGTCGACGGACCTGAGGACAGAGCTGGAACGGTGTCACTTAGGCCAAGATGCCTGAGTGTTCCTCGAGCGACGTCAAGAAGGGCGTCGCACTCAAGAGGCTGGCGACAACATGACGTCGGCCTCGACCCAGCCTGAAGGGCAGATCTTCGCTACGCGAGCTCTGCCCCAGGCATACGTCGCGCAGCATATGCCACAACCATATGCCCTGCATACGGCGTCCCCGGTCTATAGAGCGGCCTTGCCCATACCGGGGCATACTGTGCCAGCGGAGAACCAGGCGTTCGCGGCGCCGATACCTGCACTGGGAGCCAGCAACCGGCTCTGGCAGCGCCGACCCCGGCAATGCAGGCTCCGACCAGCGTCAGGTTTTCAGTAGCGCTGGGTGTACCTAGTGAGGGTGCGCTAGCCGCAGCGAAGAGCGCTGCTACTCAATATGCCACAGTCGTATGTCCTACGTATGGCGGCCGGAGCATGCGGTGCTCAGCGCGAACCAAGCATTCGCGGCATCTGAACCTGCAGCGACAGAAGCAGGGTGTGCGGCCCTCGCGCCCCGCCTTCGCTTCACAAAATGGCCGCGCAAGTTTCGGCCGCTCTTGCCTGAGAAGTACGACGGCAGCATCAACCCGGCGGAATCCCTCCAGAGGCCGGGAAATCCAGAAGCTCGCGGGGCGCTTCCGGAAGGGGAAGCAGCCCCTAGCTGATGCCCCATCCTATACTAAGGGAGGGCAACCAGAAGGTCGAGGCCCAAGACGGCGACGACCGCCAGGTGGATTTCCAGGAGCTCCGGCGCGCCGCAAAGGCAGCGCGCAATCATGGGAGCTCCATCTCCAGTGACGACGAGCACTGGAAGATGCCCTATGACATCTTCGGCGGGTCCGCTGACCCCCCTGTCCAGAAGCATGGCTAAGGCCTTGCGCCGAGCGGTAGCGTCGGTGGCTCCCCTCCCAGGTGCAGTACCGCACCTCAGGTGGATGGGAACCCCCATCAGCTTCGATGACACCGACTGCCCCAGGAACATGGCTGGGGCCAGCCAACTACCGCTCGTGGTGGCCCTTACCATCGCCAACGTGAAGATGTACCACGTTTTGGTGGATGGTGGGGCTGGACTGAACCTCATCAGTCACGCAGCCTTCCAGAAGCTGCAGATCCCGATGGCCAAGCTCGCCCCATCAAGCCCGCTCTCAGGGGTAGGGCCGGGACTGGTCGTTCCCTACGGCCGCATCAGCCTCCCGGTGACCTTTGGGGCACCGGACAGCTACCGGACGGAGTACATTCTGTTCGACGTGGCCGAGATTGCCATGATCGGTAGGCCAGCCCTGTACCTATTCATGGCAGTAGCCCACTACGGCTATCTTGTCCTGAAGATGCCTACACCAACAGGCGTCCTCAAGGTTTGTGGAGACTGTGCTGCCGCAGTATTATCCTTGGAAAGGCTTCAGGCGCTTACAGCAACTAGAGCGCCAGCCCTCAGCAGTACAGAACCAAACCAGCTCCACCTAAGTGCACGCCATCGTGCCTCTACCACCGCACCCCGCGTGCAACCCCTTGATGAGGACGACGTCCCCACAAGGCTCGTCCGAATCAGCGCCGATGCCACCCAGACCACCCGGGTAGCCGGGGGCCTGGGTAGCATATAGGAAGGCGCGCTTGTTGCCCCCCTCCGGCATGAGGTCGATGTGCTGCATGACAGCCATCACCGAGGCCAGAGATCCCTAGGGAGGTGATGGAGCACTACTTAAAGGTCTTTCCCGACGTCCAGCCGTCCGACGAGACGGAGTGTCCGCCGCTCCTGGCGCTTGGCAAACCGTGTTATTATCCCGAAGGCCAGCGAGAAGCTCCAGAAGCGCATCCACTACACCAGTCTCAATAAGGCATGCCCTAAAGACCTATTTTTTCTTCCTATGATAGAGCAAATAGTAGACTCGATACCAGGCTGTGATATGCTGCACTCCCAAAATGCTTGCTAGGACTCCCATCAGACCCCTGAGTCTGAAGTAGTTGGAGGGCGCCCTTTACCTGCTAATCCTGGCGTAAACCGACTCGGCATAGCTAGGGGTCCCGCAAATTTCCGGTCTTCGCGCAATGGCTTTAACCCCATACCACAGTAACCTGTTTCGCTACCGAGAAGCAAGCACCAGAAGACCAGACCTCGGATCCCCGACACAACCTCCCGGAGGACCAGCAGGACCTCCCGGAGCTCCCGGGACGTCGGTGGAGCTTCCCGCGAGGTCCAAAGCAACCTGAGGACCCCCTAGTGTCGGGCACCCAGCGATCCCCCTAGGCTAAAAGCTATCCCCCACAGCTCCACGCGGCGGGCGATGCCGCCAAATGGGCGGCGGAACTACTGAAGTTTGATCTAGGTTCCCTTTCCCGTCATACAGACATTAACAGAGCATTAGTTCACTTGTGGCTGAAGTAGACGCACGCTCAGGGGGCCACGAAGACGATGAAACAGTACCCTGAGCCCTGACCTTCACCAGGCCTTATCGAATGATGTTCGTCGACGGCTCCTCGCGAAAGCAGGGGGCCGATGCTAGCGTACTGTTCCTCACGCCATCGGGGGAGCAGTCTGGGTATGTGGCGCGTTTCAATTCCAAGGCAACCAACAACATAGCAATGTATGGAGTGCCCATCCTTCTCGCTAGTCGTTGGCTCAGGGCGATCCCCAGTCTGGTTAACAACCAAGACAGCGGAGACAGACCACCTCGCCTTGGACCTGCACCACGTACCACGCGCTAGCAAGGCCGCAGCTGACAACCTTTCAACGAGGGCCCCCACTGCCACCAGAGCCACTGTGCCTGAAGGGGGCATCGAGAGGACGTTGCCGCGACCCACAGCCCGGCCCGCCGAGCCGGGCGAAGGGGGCTAGACCAGCACCTCGAAGCTGGCGGTCCTAGCGGCCATGAGCGCCGCCAAGGATCATAAGCGTCACTGGGGACTCCGTGCAACCCATCGCTCAAGATCCAGATGCTCAAGTCAGACCCGATGCATGGATCACGGAGGTCCGGGACTACTTGAAAGACAATATCCTCCCTGATGAACGTGTATCCACTGAACGGATTGCGCGTATGGCTAAGAGACACATGGCGGTAGAGGGGGATCTCTACCGACGTGGCGCCAACCACATCCTATTGCGGTGCATAACCCAGGGGGAAGGCTGCGACTTGTTCGCTGAGATCCATGGAGGCGAATGTGGGAGTCATTCTTCCTCACGCACGCTTGTCGGTAAAGCATTTTAGCATGGCTTCTACTAGCCGGCAACACTCCAGGAAGCCGTCGAGCTGGTCGAGAGCTGCTAAGCGTGCCTGTTCCACGCCGAGCAGATCCATACACCGGCTTGGACGGTACAGATGATCCAGCCCGCATGGCCATTTGCCGTACTGGGGCTGGACATCCCGGGCCTGGGACCATTCCCCAGAACCGAAGACAGGGACCCGCTCCCGAACCTTCGGAACACGGAACACCGCTGTAAGTTCTACCCCTAGAGCAACAATAGGGCAGGCCTTTCTTTTTGTAGTAATTTCCATAAAAGTCCGTGAACAGGGCTTGGAGCAACTAAGCCTCAGGGGACGGTCCAGGACTACGTTCAGCTTCGCCTGGTTCCGACCCCAAGCGCGTAGAGTCTTGCTTACCTTGAGGTGGGTCGTGGCCTACATATGTGGCCCGCCTTCCCCCGTATGGAAATTTATATGAAAAGAAACCTATCCTACGTTGCTCTACTTTGGTACTCATTTAATTTACTTATTAAGTTTTTATGATTACCCTACTAACGCGTGCTCACTATGCGTTCAACTCCCTCTTCTCATTCTCATCTTTAGTCGGAATTTGCTGCAGATACGACTAAGGAATAGAGGGGGGGCCCAAGGAGAATTACTTTTTCCTTACTTGTGTGCAGGACTTCTCAGCCTCAGCTCCCCGCAGGAGTATGGTAGGCGCATCCACCCAATAGAACGCACCTACCAGGGGGCCGCTACGGGATCGCGGTAGGCCAAAAACCCCAAGGTAAGATCAAAGGGCTAGCCCTCACAGGGGCGAGGTCCGAAGGCCCCACGTGTCCAGCGGGGCCGGACCACCCACCTTTTTGAGGGGAGCTCCGGGGCCGCCGCGTGGTCTACAGAAGTTGGACCTCCCCCCTCTGCGAGGGGAGGCCCGGGGCCTCCACGTGCCCTGCAAGCCCGGACCTCCTCTCAGGCGGGAGCTCCGGGCCCGCCACGTGGCCAACAGGCTCGGACCCCCCTCCGGTCTTGTAAGGAGGGTCCTGGAGACCTCCGAAACCCTTACTATACAGTGGGGACCCGGACAAGGTGTCTATGCAGAGCTTCGAGATCGGTCAAGGCCCCCGAGTCCTTGCGGAGCTAAGGGCTCGGTCAGGAAAGGCCAAGAAGAAGACTTGGGCATGCAGACATGGAAAGAAACAAGAGTCTGTCCATACAAAGGCTCCACGAGCTGGGCTACAGACTCAACAAAAATAAAAAAGGAAGTACAGGGCCTTGTGGACACGAGGGCAGATGCTTAGGGGTCCCCGGACTCCCGATGAAACCTAGAGGCCACAAGGGCAGCTAAGTCCTCGACTTCGGCCCTGGCAGTTCCTCCCGGTCGGCGATGGGTCCTAAACGGACCGGCCCCAGAGAAAAGGAAGGGTCTCGGCTAACGAAGCACGACAGAACGTGCATCGCAACCTCCTTCGCAAGGCCCCGACCTTCCGCTTCCAGCTCGTCGGCGATCACTGATTCGAGCCGACCTAGCTCGTCGCCGAGAGACTCAAGGGCTGGGACCGCTTCGGACACCGGCCGTGCTGGGGTCTCCACCTGCACAGGGCTAAAACCAAGAGGAGCCAAGGCGGATCCCGCCTTAGCAATGAAGCACCAGACCGTCTGGCCCTCGGCAGTCCGCAAGGACTGGAGCCTCTCTACCTCTTGGCGAGCCGCTAGCTCGCGATTCATCGCCGCCTGAAGCTCCTTGGAAGACTGTTCCTCCCTCGCGGCGACAGCCGACTCACGGAGCTCCAGCTCCTCAGTCCGAGCCCTTAGCTCCTCCACCTTGACCCTCAGCCGAGCGGTGGTCTTCTCCTCCTCGGCCGCAGCAGCGCGTTCCCGCTCAGCGACGGCGTGTTCCTTACGGGCTACCTGTAGCTGCAACTCCTCCGCGGCAGTGGAACACTCCTTGGCTTTGGCTTCATCTTTGGCCAGAGCCTCGCGGCAGGAGGCACGAACCCGTTGGGCCTCTAACTCCAAGCAGCTAATGGCCTTCTTCTGGGTGCTAAGCAGAGCACTCATAGCCTCAAGCCTTGACTGCCTTGAGTCGAGGTCCGCTCGGGCCCGCTGCTGCCAGCTGAGAAGGCGTTGCCTCTCGCCGGCCAATGCCTTCCGCTCCTGCTCAAAGGCAGATTGGAGCTGCCGGGTGCTGGTCTGGGCACGCTCCATGGCGTCCCACACGGGCACCGGAGCAGGGGGAGCAGGAGTTGCGCCGCTGGACCCCCCGGACGAGTCCAAGGCCGGCGGGAGCGCTGGCGCCTCAGCAGCTACGGTGGGGCGCTGTCCTAAGCAGGCCAGGGAGCCAGCAGGCACACCTACAGCAGCCCTCCCGGTCTCAAGACCTGGCTTCTGGGCTGGTGAAGGAGGGCGGGTAGGAGCAGATGCGGCCACTGCGGCCACTGCCCCTGCCGATTCGGAAGCTATGGGGGCCGCCGCGGTCCCCAGGTGCCGAGGCGCGGAGCCCCTGCTGGTTGAAGGCGGCCGGAAAAGAGGCCCGCCCCTGGCAGCCGGTCGGTCCCTGCAAAGAAGAAGAAGCCCTCAGAATAAGAGAAGAGGCAGGAGCTCTGCTCCTATAAGTTAGAAAGGATAACACTTACTGGGCGGCATGAGCGCTCCAGCGAGCTTGCAGCACTGGCCTCTGGGCTGTAGCTGAACTGCCAGGACCAGCGGCTGGAACGGTCGCGTAGTGGGACGCCTGGACCTCCGGCGCGCTCGTCGGCGCCGCCCCACCAACATCCGTCCTGGGAGCCCCGCCGCTCGAGGGAAGATGGCGAGATACTTGGGCTGATTCGGACGGCAGCTGTCTGGGGAGAGACCCGCCGGGGGGGGGGACACTCGGGACCTCTTTGGGTCGCCACCCGATGGACCAGCACCTCCGAGAGATGGAAGCAAAGTAGCTCCGGCACCCTGGCTTGGCACAGGCGGCACTCTCGGAGGAGACCGAGCGCGTTTCTTCTCTGAATGCCCGGGGGCCGGCTC
The DNA here is from genome assembly GCA_030760725.1 of Neostapfia colusana. Taxonomy (NCBI): domain Eukaryota; kingdom Viridiplantae; phylum Streptophyta; class Magnoliopsida; order Poales; family Poaceae; genus Neostapfia; species Neostapfia colusana. Next base: position 81,575,382 of record JASWHV010000011.1, read on the forward strand.
TTTCCCTTTCCCTTTGTCGGTGGCTTGGGTTCCGTCGGCTTTGGGGGAGGGATTGGCAGCAGCGGATGCCTCATGCCCTGATCCGGGGTGCTCGGTTCCTGGAATGGTGATGCCCCGGAAGGCATCCCCGACCTGACGAACGGCAATCCCGATATCATCAAGATTCGGCATCTTCCGCAGGAGCTCTGACCTCCTCTGAGGCTCCAAGAAGAGGGGGGTGGCAGAAGGCGGAAAGGCAGGGACGCCGCTGGGAATGTAGTCACCGCTCACCTTGCTCACCATCTCCTCCAGCTCCTCGTCGGAAGGGACAGAGCCGGGGCCTCTCTCCAGCCTGGTACAGTCCTGCTCACCGGTATAGTACCACGCTGGGCGGCTGCGTTGCTGCAAGGGAGCAATGCAGCGAGAGACAAAGTCCATCAGCACCATTAGAGACGTCAGCCCCTCATTGGCTAAGAACCGGATCCGCTCCAAGACCGGAGTGTACTCCTGCTCCAGCTCAGGGATCTCCTCCCAGAAGCGGCGATCGGTGGTCGGGCTGGCGGTTGGGAGTTGTAGGCGATCGTGCTCGTCGGTCTGCACTACCACCCAGCTCTCCCTCCAGTTCTCCCACCTTGATGCGCTGAAGGGCAGGAGGTATCCGGAAACCTTGGGGTCTTTGCAGTGATGCTGGAAGTAATATGCCCCCATCTGAGTCTTTGAGCCGCGTCCAGTCGTCCGCAGCACAAAGAAGTGGTGGAAGAGCGTCACGGAGGCGTGCACCCCCACGAACATCTCGCAGAAGTGGACAAAAACGGCCGCCATTGCGAAGGAGTTGGGGGAGATATGGTGGAGCTGGAGACCGTATGTCTCCAGCAGGGTGACGAAGAAGGAAGAAATCGGCGGAACGAACCCTGCCAGAGCATAAGCGGTGAAGAAGACTATCTCCCCCTTTTCCAGGACCAGGGGGAGAGATCCTCGGCGGAGCCGATGCTTCTGCTCTTCCGAGCGCCAGCCCAGCAGCCTGCGCACTGGCCCGAGCTCGGAGGAGCGAACGAGGCGCGTCGGAAGCAAGTTGGAAGCCATAGCGAAAGAAGGCACAAGGGCAGGAGAGCCGGGGCGCAAGAGTTCAAGGGAAGTACGAGCGCAATGCGAAGGGAAGCCGCGATGCGGGTGAGATCCCCCTTTAAAACTTTCCAGGGATGGTTCGAGGTAATTTGAAAACCTCCGGAAACATCGCATCGGCGACCTCGTCGGCTCCGAGACTGGGCGCCGATGAAAGCTGGGCCCAAACCGCTTAGCTAAAGCGGTGGGGTCAAGGAGTCAGCCTCCTGAGAAGATGAGCCGGCAAGGCACTTCGGTGGTTCCCGAAGAAAGCGCCGCAACGTGCAGAAGTGGCAGCCTTGGGAACCGCCGCAGTAAAAGCAATCATCAAGTGAGCGCACGCTCTCACGACCCCGCAGCCGTTCGTGCTCCGGCAGCGGCCAATTCGGGACTTAAAGAAAGTGCGCGGATCGGAAGAGACGGAGGTCCCACCTCGGGCTCGCTATCTCCCCCGAGATGGGCCCGGGGGCCACTGTCGGTACCTGAGATATGGGGTACCCCCGCGCACAGGGTAAAATGCCTAAGGTACTCGCCCTTCTCCGCAGGGAGAGCTCCGAAGGCGCCACGTGTCCGGCGGGGCTGGACCTCGCTCTCCTCAGAGGAGAGCTCGGGCCCGCCACGTGGCATACAGAAGCCAGACCTCCCCCTCCGCGGGAGAGAGGTCCGAAGACGCCACGCGTCCAGCAGGGCCGGACCTCCCTCTCCGCAGAGGAGAGCTCCGGGCCCGCCACGTGGCATACAGAGGTCGGACCTCCCCCTCCGCGGGGAGAGGTCCGGAGGCTCCACGTGCCCCGCAGGCCGGACCCTTCTCACCTCGGAGAAGGGCTCCAGACCCGCCACGTGGCCAGAAGAACGGTGCTGCCTGCCCCCGAGCGGTAGGCGGCGGGCGTAAAGGCGCTCCTCACCTTGCCCGTACAAGGTATTCAAGGCCCGCGTCTTCCCAAGACGCGGAAACGTGGAGCACGCGTCTGTCAGGTGTCGTTGCGCCCAGTCGCATCACAGACTGGCGCGCGGAGTCAGAACCTGCCAGCCAATAAACGCCGCGACAAGACATCCCATGCCGCCTGCGCCGTCATCAACCACTACGACTAGCACACGGCATGGGCAGGGCGGCAAGATGAAGACTCAGAAGCCTTCGACCAGAGGCAACCACCGGCGTAACTACAGATACGGTAGATAATAGAAAATCTTCCCGGGACCACCTGTCGGGTCCCGGCTTCCCTTGTAAGCCGCCCGAGCCTTGGACTATAAAAGGCTCGGGTAGGCGTCGATAGCAAGGGTTTGCACTTTGCATCTCATACGCTAGCCATACACTCACAAGCTGTAACTCACCACCAAGCTCAGGCCTCCGGCCCTGAGCAGCAAGCAATACAGCGAGCTCCATAGCTCGCCGTGGACGTAGGGTTTTACGCTCCGGCGGCCTGAACCACGTAAAACTCGCCGTGTCAAGCTCTCGCTAACTCGTCCATCCGCGCAAGCTTTCTGCTAGGAGACTAGCCCCGCCGAAAAAAGAACCTCTGCGGGCTGCCCAGTGCAGGCCCGGGGAAGTGTCGATCGCACACTTCGACAGAGGGGTCTCGAGATCATGGAGAATCCCTCAATAAACCGTCGATAGTATCCAGCCAATCCTAAGAAGCTTCGAACTTCCCCGACATTCTCAGAGGTCTTCCACTTCTGTACATCCTCGATCTTGGCGGGATCTACGGAGATTCCTCCTTCCGAGATGATATGTCCTAAGAAGGGAACTCTCTGAAGCCAAAACTCACACTTGCTTAACTTGGCATATAGTTGGTGTTCTCTCAGCTTCTGCAACACCAACCTTAGATGTTTCTCATGTTCTTCTTCATCTTTGGAGAAGACGAGAATGTCATCTATGAAAACCACCACAAATTTGTCCAGATATTCCATGAATACCTTGTTCATGAGATACATGAAGTATGCCGAGGCATTAGTTAGCCCGAAAGGCATGACGGTGTATTCATACAGTCCGTACCGAGATACGAAAGCTGTCTTTGGAATATCAGTTTGCCTTATCTTAAGTTGGTGGTATCCCGACCTGAGATCAATTTTCGAGAACACACAAGCTCCCCACAACTGATCAAACAAGTCTTCAATACGGGGTAATGGGTACTTGTTCTTGATGGTTACTTCATTCGAGGCACGGTAGTCCACGCATAACCTTTGGGTTCCGTCCTTCTTCGGCACAAATATCACTGGAGCTCCCCACGGTGAGGAACTAGGATGAATATACCCCTTCTCCGTCAATTCTCTTAAATGATCCTTGAGTTCTCCCAGCTGCTTGGAGTCCATCCGATAAGGTCTCTTGTATATCAGAGTTGTTCCAGGCACTAGCTCAATCGCGAATTCCACTTCACGATCGGGAGGCATACCTGGCAACTGCTCCGGAAAAACGTCTGGATACTCCCTGATAATCCTGATCCCCTCCACATTCACCTCAACTTGATTTAATTTAATGTCCCTCCTAGGCTCTTGTATTGTTATGAACTTACCCTTGTGCCACTAGGGTGAGTTAGTTCCACCGTTCTGGTCGAGCAATGGATGATTCCCTTATGTTTGGTCAACCAATCCATGCCCAAAATAATATCTATCCCTTGTGAATCTATCACTATGAGATTGGCAGTAAATACTACCCCATTAATGTCTAGATTCACCTTGGGACACACTTGTCTTGTCCTTATTTCTCCACCTGGAGAGTTTACTGCTAGCATATGGTTTATTTGTGTTGTTGCTAGATCATGCTTCTTAACAAACCCTTGGGCAATGAACGAATGGGTAGCACCAGAATCGAACAACAAGGTTGCAATGTGTAAATTGGCAGGAAACTTACCAACTACCACGTCGGGTGCCTCTTGCGCCTCCTCCATGGTCACGTGGTTCACCCGTCCTCGCATCACATTCTACTGTTGCGGCTGCACGGGCTTCTTCGTTGGGCACTTATGGGCGTAGTGCCCCACTTCATCACAGTTAAAGCATTGCACCCCATCCTTGGGTGGCTGGCCTTTGTTGTCTTGGGGTTGGTTTGGGGGTCCTTGTACTGCTGGTCGAGATTGATATGTAAGGCGAGGCTGCTGTACAAACTGACATTGTGGTGGTGCTGGCGCTGCCGGAGGCCTGAAATTCGGGTTGTACCCTCTCGGTGCTGAGTAGGGTACCGCAGCACGGCTCGTCTACCCTGCGGTTTGCTGCATCAGACGTGGGCGTGTGTTGCTACCCGAGGCTTGGTGTGACCATCCGGCCTTCCTCTTGTTTTCATTTTCCAAGGCCTTCAGCTTCCTTTCCACAACAAATGCTCTATCCACCATCTTTTGGAAACTTTCATACTCGTTGGAGGACATTGCGCACTGCATTTCTGCTGTAAGTCCTTCCACGAAGCAATCCTGTTTCTACTCATCAGTCTCTATGTCCCATGGGGCATAACGGGATATTTGAGTGAATTTAGTGAGGTATTCCCTCACGGTCATGTTTCCTTGCTGCAATCCCAAGAATTCCTTTCTCTTGTTTTTGACTTCACCCCTTGGTATGTAATGGTTGCGGAAGCTACGCTTGAACTCTTCCCAAGTGATGTTCTCAAGGTCATGATGGGCGGCCACGTAAGCGGTCCACCAATCAGCAGCAGGCCCATGCAATTGGTGAGAGGCAAACAGCACCCTCTCATACCCTTGGCATTGTATAATCCTCATCTTGCTCTCAATAGTCTTTAGCCAATCATCTACCTCCAGAGGTTCAGCAGCACTTGCAAACTTTGGAGGTTGAGTTCCCAGAAACTCACTCAACCTTGGTTGGCGTGGTGCAGCTTGTGGAGGTGGAGTTTGGTGCAAGTTGGCCACCACTTGAGTCAGGTTCTGGATGAGCTGATTTTGATTCTCAAGCATTTGGTGGATGGGATCAACTCCTTCACGGCGACCACCCCTGTCTTGGCCTCCAGAAAGATGAGGGTTGCCGGCCTCATCGTTGTTGTTGGCGGGGTTGGCACCACGACCCTTTCCTCTTCCGGCTAGATGTTAATTTTGAAGCATTACGTATTAACTTACCAGTTTTTGCTTGCTTAAACTTTAGGATTTTGAGAACTTATTTCATTTATATTTTCTGAGGATTTCTTGTCTTACGTGAACATAAATGCACTCTTAATTCATATGGGTTCACACACCAAAGCAAAACAACCTGAAGACGAGGTTGTGGACAAACGCCCATGGCTTCCACAACTCACGTCACACACCAAGCATTAACACACCTTTAACTAAGGTAACGACTCGACTACTCGACATCCTGCTAAACTAAGGGAAGGACTCTACACTACTCATATCACTGAGCTGGCTCCTCGAGATCTTCCTCATTATTGCGGCTGCCTTCTGACTCCGCTTTTGGTGGGGAGGCTGCTGGTGGAGAAGTGCGACGACGCCTGATCGCCCGGCGATCTGGGGAGTCAGGAGTCCATGTGTCATTCACGGTGACACACAGGTCATTCCCATCTCCTCTTTCTCTTGCCCTCAAGCAAGCTCGAAGCAACGCCTCGGTTTCCTTCAGGGTGTCACGAACATCCTGAAGCTCCTGCTGACACTCCTGCAGTCGAGTGCTGAGCATAGCAGCATCCTCCAAGCACAAGTCCATGTGCTCATGGGAAGTCCCCTGCTGCACTGGCGGGTACTTGTACTCCGTTGTACCACTCTCGCGCTGGAGGACATACATGTACTCAGTCCTGTCCAGGTGACGATGATAGATGTGACTCTGACAGGTGATTGCCTCCCAGGTGACATCCTTCTCCTCATCGACCTGTGTCGCTCGACAAGCTGGAGAGCGGTGGATCTTAAGCAGCTGATTTTCGTGGATAATCCTCATCTCTGAACTCCATTCTTCCCTCTTCTCACAGATGGTCCTGGTGGAGCTATAGTGTATGATTAGCTTGCCCGTATTGCCGGCGGCTTGGAGCATGCGTCGAAGACGGCGCAACAAGCCTCCTACAGCCAATCCGTAGGAGAGATACGTCACCGGACAATTCTCCTCTTTCAGAGCAAGGGCAACTACGGGAACTCTCCCTCCGGTGGACTTGTGAGCGGTGCGGATCATGCGAACCATCTAAAATATAAAGAATTTAAACTTAAGTTAGATAAGATTTTAAACAAAAATCCTAGTTTGAATAAAAGATGGGGTAAGATGAATAAAGTGGCCCATTAAATAACACTTTTCAACCCACACCTTTGTAAAATAGTTTTTAAGGAAATAGGGTCCCTAACTACGTCTATTTCTACCTAGGTCCACGTTCCTACGGGCAACCTTGGCTCTGATACCACTTCTGTCACACCCGGTTTCTCCGAAGAACAACCGAGTGAATATCACATGTATGCCAGGATCATTTTCTCATACATGTGATGACAAATAGTGAAGCATCATTTATTACAAGCCAGGTGTCGAATATAAATAAGTCTTACATAGCATACGTCTCGATGGACGATAATAAGTTCATAATATGTAAATAAAACAGCAGCGGAAATATTATTCTTGTGGGCTCCGTCACAGGCATTGCCCGGGGGACTCCCTGAACCTAGAATCCTTTTTCGGGTCCGAAGTCTTGGTCATTGAACACCACATCATTCTCTTGACCTGAGCAGCAATATAAACCAACAAATATGCAAGTTTGAGTACCATTTGTACTCAGGAAGTGTGGGAAAGTTATGTCATGCATGGCTAGAACAAGGAGAGGTTGGACTCATGGTTAAAGCACTACGCAATTAATACCTATTACCTTAGCTTATTAAGCACCTACATTACTACATAGGTGAAATGGTCCCAATCTCCCAACCCATCATCATAATCAAATAGCCATAACCTCATTTTCGATGTTAAGCTCCCCGCTTAACATCCACAACTTCCAAAGTCATCGTCCTCTAATCATGAATAAGTCCAAGCCGCTCTTGACCGTGAGCACGGCTGTCATGACAGTTTTGACTCTGCATAGTTTGCACCACTGTACCCACATGTAGTGATTTCATCCCCCGTTGCCGGGTGGACTAGAAGAACCTCCATTATGCCAGTGGCTACGAACCACATTCACACTTCCCAGGTGTGTAGCCAGGAGATCACTACGAAGCCTTTACAAAGGGATTCCCGACGAGTGTGGGCCCACTTAGGTTTCACCCCTAACAGCATACAAGAGGCTCCAACCCCGCTCCAGTGGCCCCCTCTTGAGCCTTGCGGTTCATATGGTAGTCCAGCTGACACCTTTTCCCCGCACCATCCAACACACCCATAATACGCCGGGGATACACCTAATTAATTGGCCAAGCTGCCCCATCTCAGCATGTGGTTGGCACAGTAAAGCCAGGTTACATGCTTCATGAACCGGTCCTTAGGATCCAGGCAAGTACTAAACACAAACCCGAGTCTCGTGCACCCAGCACCAACCAAATCATCCAACTTGCCTTGATCCCTACCTCTACATAACTCATAACATCTCATTCAAGAGTATGGTAAATAAACTGATGATCTCATATCCCAATTATCCCATTCTAAGCATGGCTAAGCACAAGTAATATGAATGAATGACATAATAAAATAAAATCCCATCCCAAGCTACAAGGAAAACAAGGTAATGCAATTCTAGGGAATCTTCCTAGCATGGGTTTCATATTTCAATTGACAATGCAAATAATTCTATCTACACATCCTAGTATAGGAACAAAGTGGTCAAGGACACTTGCCTTCTTCCTGCTGCTCTGGGAATGGAAAGTATTGTTCTTGGAAGGGAAGAACTTGCTCTGGAGCAGATTCTACTCATACCATCACACATAGCAAAAGAAAACAACAATCCATAAGACATAGTTCACACTTTCACTTCATACAAACCACACATTCACATTTATGAAAGTCATTCACATTTATATGTGTTGTGGTTACTCTATGTGTGTTGATTTTGGGCTTACATGCACTTTTAAATATGTGCATATGATTTCTAACTTTTGTATTCAGATTTATGTTTGCATAATATATATGAATTTCCAATTTAAACAAATTCCTTATATTCAATTGATACACATCTTAGCTACCAAGTATGCATGGAAGGTATTTTCCTACTCCAAATGGTTTTCAGACCTTCTACCAATCCTAAACTGAATTCTTTGGATTTTGGAAACTTCATTTATCATTTTCTAGTTATTCACACATAGCTTGCTATATTTCCATATTTATTTCCTATGCCTAAATGTGAACTTTATTAGGAAAATAGTAAGACACCTCATCTAAACAGAATAGGTTCTGATCTAAAATATTAAATAATATATTTTTGAACATCTTCTCTGATGTGAACTATTTTACATTTATTACCAATTTTCAGAATTATTTCCTAGCCTAAAAATGTATCCCTATAACTAATAAATGTGAACAATCAATCAGACAGATTTATTTCAGCTAAAAATCTATTTTTATCTCACTCCAAAGTTTTTCCAAGTGCTAAGAAAGTTTAAATTTGAATTTACAATGTGTTTGTCCCATCTTTCAAATTTTAAATACTAATCACATATTCAAATTCCTAAATTTAATATCACATAGGGTTAAAAAGGTAAACTCACCCCACTACAGGGTCTATTATATTATTTTAAGAATTTCCAGGGGCCTAACTATGCATAACAGAGGGGTTTTGCTAATTTTTATTAAGTCCAGGGGCTAAAACTGATTTTTTTAATTGAATTTACATGAATTTCTGAAGTTCCAGGGGCTAGATCAGAAGTTTCCGGGGCTAGCTCGTATTTTCCGAGATCCCCAGGGGGTAGCGCGTAAGAATCCCGGCCTTTATAACGCGGGGCTGACGTGGACCGTCCGATTTAAAACAGACGGCTGAGATTATAACGTTGAATCGGTACGCGGGGATTTAAATTCTACCGTGCGATTTAAAATAGACGGCGCACAAGCGGCCACGTCGCTCTGACCGAGCGCGGGCGGCGCTGGCCGGCGGCGCGCGGCGGTGGAAGGCGGTGATCTCGCCGGAAAACTTCGGATCTTCGTCAATTCTTCCTAAAACTGGGATTTCATGGCATAGATCGGTAGAGCGGAGGTCGGGGATCTCACCTCGGGGTTTTTCTTGAGCTCGGAGGTCCTGGAAGGCGGTCGGCGACGAGGTTCGAGGTGAATTCACGGCGATGCTCGTCGGCGCTGTGTTTGAGACGCAAACCACTGAGTTTTCTGCACCTGCGTGATTCCCCGGAGGCGGTGGAACACGATCGGCGCGTTAGATCAGAGAACCCGAGCAGAGATCGAGAGAAAACGGTGATCGGAGCTACGGTTCTCACCGGGAGGAAAAACAGCCGATCACGGGTGAAAATCGGGAAGATGCCGGTGTTTATATAGCCGGGGGAGGGCGACGTTCGGTTGTGATCGAGTTTGCGTTGTCCAGAACCGAAATTCGGCTGGGATAGGCGAGTATCCGGGGTGGTTTTGATTCGGTGGAGAGAGAGGAGCCCCAGTCGTCCGAGCGCGCGCGGGAGGAGGAAGAAGATGGCGGGCCCCACATGTCAGTGAGAAGAAAGCGGGGCGTGCGGCTGCGGGCTAGCGCGGGGTGAGGTGGGCCAGCTGGTGGGTTTCGGCCCACTGGCCGGGGGGGTTTGTTTTTTCTTTTTCTTTTTCTTTTTCTTTTTCTTTTCTATTTTGAGTTTAATTTGAATTCCAATTTGAATTTGAATTTCTGCACCACATGCAATACGTCCAAAAATTTTTAAATTCCCCTCTTAACAAGTTTTGGGGTGTTACAGCTCTACCCCCCTAAAAAAAATCTCGTCCTCGAGATTGGTGGTTCTAGGAAAACAATTCCGGAAACTGTGCCTTAAGCTCGTCTTCTCGCTCCCATGTGGCTTCCTCTTCCGAGTGATGCTTCCACTGCACCTTGCACATCCGGATTCTTTTATTTCTTGTGAGGCGTTCCATTGTCTCCAAAATCTTAAACGGTTATTCGGCATAAGACAGATCCTCAGCTACGTCAACATCGTTCATGGGTAACATCTCTTCAGGCGTCCTTAGGCATTTCTTGAGCTGTGACACATGGAATACATCATGCACGTCCGATAGGCGAGCCGGTAATTCTAGTTGATATGCCACTTCGCCTTTCCTCTCCAGAACTTGAAAGGGTCCGATATATCGAGGTGATAACTTCCCTTTCACCTTGAACCGACGAAGTCCTCGAATAGGGGACACCTTGAGATAGACATAGTTCCCCACGTTGAAAACGAGCTCTCTTCTCCGTACATCGGCATAACTCTTTTGTCGTGTCTGTGCTATCCTCAAGTTGTTGCGAATTTCCCTCAACTTTCTCCTCGGCTTCTTGTAGTACTTCGGGTCCAAACACTTAGCTTTCCCCCATTTGTTTCCAAAATAGTGGAGTTCTACACTTCCTCCCGTACAAAGCTTCAAACAGTGACATCTTCATACTAGCCTGATAGCTGTTGTTATAGGAGAACTCCGCATACGGTAAGTTCTTATCCCAACTCCGATTGTTTTTTAGTGCACACGCTCTCAGCATATCTTCAAGGATCTGATTAGTTCTTTCCGTCTACCCGTCAGTTTGGGGATGATAGGCAGAACTAGAATTTAGATGAGTTCCCATGGTTTCATGCAACTTCTGCCAGAACCTTGAGGTGAACTGTGTCCCTCGATCTGACACTATCTTCTTTGGCACTCCATGGAAACTCACGATCCTTGACATGTATAATTCTGCCAATTTGGATCCGCTGTAGCTTTCTTTCACGAGGATGAAATGAGCTACCTTGGTTAGCCTGTCGATGATGACCCATATCGAATCGTATCCTGATTGGGTCCTAGGCAATCCCACTATGAAATCCATACCGATTTCTTCCCATTTCCATTCAAGCACTTTGAGTGGTTGCAATAATCCCGCGGGTCGTTGATGTTCTGCTTTGACCAACTAACATGTGTCACATAGGGCAACATGTTCCGCGACATCTCGCTTCATGCCATACCACCAATACCTGCTCTTGAGGTCCTGGTACATCTTCGTACTCCCAGGATGAATGGAATAGTCGGAATCGTGAGCCTCCTTCAAAATCAATTCACGGATCTCCTTTACTTCAGGCACGCAGATTCTTTTCCCGTGCCACACCGTACCTTGTTCATCCTCTCTGAAACCAGGGGCTTTATTTTCCTTGATGAGTTGTCTGATTTCTTGTATCTTCTCGTCATCCTTTTGACCATCGCGTATGTCTTGCTCTAGTGTGGAGTCCACTTCCATGGCGATGGCTTCACCACTATTCACCAGGCATAGATTGAGTCTTATAACATCGTCCTTCAATTCTGCAGGCATGTCCTTCAAGCTCAACCTATTGACCTGCACTTTCCGGCTTAAAGCATCTGCCACGACGTTTGCTTTCCTAGGATGATAGTTGATGCCCACATCAAAGTCATTGATTAGCTCTAACCATTTCCTTTGTCCGAGGTTGAGATCTGGCTGTGAAAATGTACATTAAACTCTTATGATCCGTATATATCTCTGTCCTCTTCCCCATCAAGTAGTGCTGCCAAATTTTCAACGCGTGTACCACTGCGGCTAGTTCTAGGTCATGCGTAAGAATCCCGGCCTTTATAACACGGGGCTGACGTGGATCGTCCGATTTAAAACAGACGGCTGAGATTATAACATCGAACCGGTACGCGGGGATTTAAATTCTACCGTGCGATTTAAAATAGACGGCGCACAAGCGGCCACGTCGCTCTAACCGAGCGCGGGCGGCGCTGCCCAGCGGCGTGCGGCGGCGGAAGGCAGTGATCTCGCCGGAAAACATCGGATCTTCGTCAATTCTTCCTAAAACTGGGATTTCATGGCATAGATCGGTAGAGGGGAGGTCGGGGATCTAACCTCGGTGTTTTTATTGAGCTCGGAGGTCCTGGAAGGCGGTCAGCGACGAGGTTCGAGGTGAATTCACGGCGATGCTCGTCGGCGCTGTGTTTCAAACGCAAACCACCGAGTTTTCTGCACCTGCGTGATTCCCCGGAGGCGGTGGAACACGATCGGCACGTTAGATCAGAGAACCCAAGCAGTGATCGAGAGAAAAACGGTGATCGGAGCTTCGGTTCTCACCGGGAGGAAAAACAGCCGATCGCGGGTGAAAATCGGGAAGATGCCGGTGTTTATATAGCCGGGGGAGGGCGGCGTTCAGTTGTGATCGAGTTTGCGTCGTCCAGAACCGAAATTCAGCTGGGATACGCGAGTATCCGGGGTGGTTTTGATTCGGGGGAGAGAGAGGAGTCCCGGTCGGCCGAGCGCGCGCAAGAGAGGAGGAAGAAGATGGCGGGCCCCACACGTTAGTGAGAAGAAAGCGGGACGCGCGGCTGCGGGCTGGCGCGGGGGTGAGATGGGCTGGCTGGTGGGTTTCAGCCCACTGGCCGGGGGGGGGTTGTTTTTTTCTTTTTATTTTTCTTTTTCTTTTCTATTTTGAGTTTAATTTGAATTTCTGCACCACATGCAATACGTCCAAAAATTTTTAAATTCCCCACTTAACAAGTTTTGGGGTGTTACAAGTCCCCTACTGCACTGGCGGGTACTTGTATTCCGCGGTGCCACTCTCTCACTGGAGGACATACATGTACTCCATCCTGTCCAGGTGGTGACGGTTGATGTAACTCTGGCAGGTGATGGCCTCCCGGGTGACATCCTTCTCAGCATCAGCCTGAGTCGCCGGACAGGCTGGAGAGCGGTGGATCTTGAGCAGCTGATTTTCATGGATAATCCTCATCTCCGGGCTCCATTCTTCCCGTTTCTCACGGATGGTCCTGGTGAAGCTGTAGCGTATGATTAGCTTGCCCGTATTGCCGGCGGCGTGGAGCATTGTAACACCCCAAAATCCTGTTAAGAGGGGAATTTAAAATTTTTTGGACGTGTTGCATGTTTTGCAACAATTTAAATTCAAACTGGAATTCAATTTAAACTCAAAACAGAAAAGAAATAGAAAAAGAAAAAGGAAAAAAGAAAAAAACCGACCAGTGGGCCAAAACCCACCAGGCGGCCCACCCTGCTCCACGCCAGCCCGAGGCCGCGCGCGCCCCCTTCCTCCCACTGACAGGCGGGGCCCGCCAGCTTTTCTTCTTCCTCGCGCCCGCGCCGCGATCGGCCGGACTCTCTCACCCGAATCAAAACCGATCGGGAATTTTCATGTATCCCAGCCGATTTCCGGACCCTGAAGACTCCAGCTCGATCTAAACCAAACCCGCCGCCCTCCCCCATCTATAAAAACCCCGGCCTTGTCCCGTTTTTCCCACGCGATCTGCCGATTTTACTCCGGTGAGAACCCGAGCACCTCCGGCGAATTCTGCCCGATCTACGCTCGGGAATTCCGATCTAACTCGCTGGTCTTGATCCACCGCTTCCGGGGAACCTCGCAGGTGCAGAAAACTCGGTGGTTTGCGGCTCAAACACAGCGCCGACGAGCCTCGCCGTGAATTCACCTCGGACCTCGTCGCCGATCGCTTTCCAAGACCTCCGAGCTCAAGAAAACCCCCGAGGTGAGATCCCCGACCTCCCCTCCACCGAATCTATGCCATAAAATCACAGTTCTAGGAAGAATTCCCGAAGATCGGAAACTCTCTGGCGAGATCGCCGCCGTGCGCCGCCGGCAGCGCCGCCCGCGCTCGATCAGAGCGACGTGGCCGCTTGTGCACCGTTTATTTTAAATCGCACGGTAGAGTTTAAATCCCCACGTACCGGTTCGACGTTATAATCTCAGCCGTCTGTTTTAAATCGGACGGTCCACGTCAGCCCCGCGTTATAAAGATTGGAAATCTTACGTGCTACCCCCTGGGGTTCTCGGGAAATAAGAGCTAGCCCCGGAAACTTCTGATCTAGCCCCTGGAACTTCAGAAAATCATGTAAATTCATTTAAAAATCAGTTTTAGCCCTGGACTTAATAAAAATTAGGAAAAACTCCTCTGTTATGAGTAGCTAGACCCCTGAAAATTCTTAAAATAATATTATAGACCCTGTAGTGGGGTAAGTTTAACTTTTTAGCCCTGTTTAGTATTTAATTTAGGAAATTGAATATGTGGCTAGTGTTCAAAAATTAAAAAGTGGGACAAACATATTGTCAAAATTAAATTAAAGACTTTCTCAGTATTTAGGAAACTTTGGAGTGAGATAAAAACATATTTTGGGCTGAATTGAATCTGTTTAATTTATTATTCACATTTAGAGACACATTTTTAAGTAAAGAATAGTTCTAGGAAATAGGGAAAATAATTGTGAAATAGTTTACATCAGAGGCAATGGTCAAAATATGATATTAAATTATTTAGGACCAGAACCTATTCTGTTTAGATGATGTGTCTTGTTATTTTCATAATAAAGTACACATTTATGCATAGGAAAATAAATTTGAAAACATAGCAACGAGTAACGGTTGATGTAACTCTGGCAGGTGATGGCCTCCCAGGTGACATCCTTCTCAGCATCAGTCTGAGTCGCCCGACAGGCTGGAGAGTGGTGGATCTTGAGCAGCTAATTTTCATGGATAATCCTCATCTCCGAGCTCCATTCTTCCCGTTTCTCACGGATGGTCCTGGTGGAGCGTTAGCGTATGATTAGCTTGCCCGTATTACCGGCGGCGTGGAGCATATGCCGAAGGCGGCGCAACAAGCCTCCTACTGCCAATCCGTAGGAGTGGTACGTCACCGGACGGTTCTCCTCTCTCAAGGAAAGGTCAACTACCGGAACTCTCCCTCCGGTGGACTTGCGGGCGGTGCAGATCATGCGAACCATCTAAAACATAAAGCATTTAAAATTAAGTTACATAAGAGTTAAATAAAAATTGTATTTTGAATAAAAGTTGGGGCAAGATGAATAAAGTGACCCCATTAAATAACACCTTCAACCCACACCTTTTTTAAAATAGTTTTTAAGAAAATAGGGTCCTTAAATACGTCTATTTGTACCTAGGTCCACGTTCCTACGGGCAACCTTGGCTCTGATACCACTTCTGTCACACCCGGTTTCTCCGAAGAACAACCGAGTGAATATCACATGTATGCAAGGATCATTTTCTCATATATGTGACGACAAATAGTGAAGCATCATCATATTACAAGCCAGGTGTTCAAATATAAATAAGTCTTACATAGCATACGTCTCAATGGACGATAATAAGTTCATAACATGTAAATAAAAGAGCAGAGGAATATAAGTCTGTGGGCTCCGTCACAGGCGTTGCCCGGGGGACTCCGTGAACCTAGAATCCTTCCTCGGGACCAAAGTCTTGGTCATTAAACACCACATCATTCTCTTGACCTGAGCAACAATATAAACCAACAGAAAAGCAAGTTTGAGTACCGTTGGTACTCAGCAAGTGTGAGAAAGTTATGTCATGCATGGCTAGAGCAAGGAGAGATTGACTCATGGTTAATGCACTACGCAATTAATACCTATCACCTTAGCTTATTAAGCACCTACATTACTACACAGGTGAAATGGTCCCAATCTCCCAACCCATCATCAGAATCAAGTAAACATAGTCTCATCTCAAATGTTAAGCTTCCCGCTTAACATCCACAACTTCCCAATCCATCATCCTCTAATCATGAATAAGTCCAAGCCGCTCTTGACCGTGAGCACGGCTGTCATGACAGTTTTGACTCTGCAGAGTTTGCACCACTGTACCCACATGTAGTGATTTCATCCCCCGTTGTCGGGTGGACTAAAAGAACCTCCATTATGCCAGTGGCCACGAACCACATTCACACTTCCTAGGTGTGTATCCAGGAGATCCCTACGAAGCCTTTACAAAGGGATTCCCGACAAGCATGGGCCCACTGAGGTTTCACCCCTAACAGCATACAAGAGACTCCAACCCCGCTGCAGTGGCCCCCTCTTGAGCCTTGCGGTTCATATGGAAGTCCAGCTGACACCTACTCCCCGCACCATCCAACACACCCGTACTACGCCGGGGATACACCTAATTAATTGGCCAAGCTGCCCCATCTCAGCATGTGGTTGGCATGGTAAAGCCAGGTTACATGCTCCATGAACTGGTCCTTAGGATCCAGGCTAGTACTAAACACAAACCCGAGTCTCGTGCACCCAGCACCAACCAAATCATCCAACTTGCCTCGATCCCTACCTCTACATAACTCATAATATCTCATTCAAGAGTAAGGTAAATAAATTGATGATCTCATATCCCAATTATCCCATTCTAAGCATGGCTAAGCATAAGCATATAAATAAATGACATGGTAAAATAAATCCCAACCCAAGCTACAAGGAAACAAGGTAATGCAACTCTAGGGAAACTTCCTAGCATGGGTTTCATATTTCAATTGACAATGCAAATAATTCTATCTACACATCTTAGCATAGGATCAAAGTGGTCAAGGACACTTGCCTTCTTCCTGCTGCTCTGGGAATGGAAAGTCTTGGTCTTGGAAGGGGAGAACTTGCTCTGGGGCAGGTTCTACTCATGCCAATACACATAGCAAAAGAAAACAACAATCCATAAGACATAGTTCACACTTTCACTTCATACAAACCACACATACATACCTATGAAAGTCATTCACATTTCTAAGTGTTGTGGTTACTCTACACGTGTTGATTTTTGGCCTACATGTACTTTTAAACATATGTATATGATTTCTAACTTTTGTATTCAGATTTCTGTTTGCACACTATATATGAATTTCCAATTTGAACAAATTCTTTATATTTAATTAATACACTTCTTAGCTACCATGTTTGCATGAAAGGTAATTTCCTACTCCAAATAGGTTTTCTGGTCTTCTACCAAATCCTAGACTGAAGTTTTTTGGTTTTGGAGACTTCATTTATTATTTTCTAATTATGCATACCTATTTTCCTATATTTTTCAGATTTATTTTCTATGCCTAAAAGTGAGTTTTAATATTAAATAGTAGGACATATCATCAAAACAGAACAGATTCTGATCTAAAATATTAAATAATATATTTTTGAACTTCTCCTCTTATGTGAACTAATTTAAATTTATTTTATTAGTTTTTAGAATTATTTCCTAGCCTAAAAATGTGTTTCTAGAACTAATAAATATGAACAATACCTAGGCAGATTTCATTTCAGCCTAAAATCTATTTTTTTACTCATTCTAAAGTTTTTCAAGTGCTAGGAGAGTTTAAATTTGAATTTGCACATGTGTTTGCCTTGCCTTTTAAATTTAAATCCTAGTCACATATTCAAATTTCTGAATTTAATATCATATAGGGTCAAAAAGGTAAATCCACCCTACTGCAGGGTTTAATTTATTATTTCCTAAATTTCCAGGGGTCTAACTACACATAACAGAGGGGTTTTCCTAATTTTTATTAAGTCTAGGGGCTAAAACTGATTTTTAAATGAATTTACATGAATTTCTGAAAGTCTAGGGGCTAGATCAGAAGTTTCCGAGGCTATTTTTAAATGAATTTACATGAATTTCTGAAAGTCTAGGGGCTAGATCAGAAGTTTCCGAGGCTAGCTCATGTTTTCCGAGATCCCCAGGGGGTAGCGCGTAAGAATCCCGGCCATTATAACGCGGGGCTGACGTGGACCGTCCGATTTAAAACAGACGGCTCAGATTAGATCGCCGAACCGGTACGCGTCGGTTTTGTTTCTACCGTGCGATTTAAAATAGACGGCCCTCAAGGGGCCACGTCGCCCTGGTCGGAGCCAGCCCGCGCGCGCGGCGGCGCTCGGCAGCGGGGGGTGGCGATTTCACCGGCGCAGCCTCGGTTTTTGCCGCTACACGCTAGAGCTCGCATCTTTTTGCACGGATCGGCTGCGGAGGGTTAGGGGATGCTCACCGAGGGGTTTTCCTGCACTCGGAGGCCCTGGAAATTGGTTGGCGGCGAGCTTCAACGGCGATGGTCTTCGGTGCACGTCGGGGTGGCAGTTGGGGCGCAAGACACGTCGTTTCCTTCACCTGCAGGGCTCCCCGGCGGCGGTGGAACGTGATCAGCACGTTAGATCAGGAAATTTGAGCAAAGATCGAAGGAAATCGGCGGTAGAAACTTCGGTTCTCACCGGAGAGAAAAACGGCTGATCGAGGAGGAAAAATGGGCGGATTTCGGCGTTTAAATAGACGAGGGAGGGCGGCGGTCTGTTGAGATCATGTTGGGGGCGTCCGGGACCGGAAATCAGGCTGGGAGCGTAGTTTCCGGGGGTTGTTTTGATCGGGCGCGAGAGAAGAGTCCGGGGTCGGGTGGGCGCGCGGGAGGAGAGGGATGACACGCGGGCCCCGTGTGTCAGCGAGAAGGAGAGAGGGGGGCGCGGGTTCGGGTTGGCGCGGGGGTATTGGGCCGGCTGGCGGGTTTCGGCCCACTGGCCGGTTGGGGTTTTCTTTTTTTTCTTTTTCTGTTTTGATTTGAATTTGAATTTCTGCACCACATGCAATACGACCAAAAAATTTTAAATTCCCCTCTTTAGCAGGGTTTGGGGTGTTACATAACCCCAGGCAGTCCGGACTAGTACGGACAAAAGGCAAACAAGTCCGTTCCTGACCAGACTAGTCCGATCAGGGACCGGACAGGTCCGGCCAAACCTTGAGTTAACCCCTAACTTAGTGTTTTTGCTGCACCTCTGTCGCAATAATCTTTTGATCTCAACTCACATCCTTGCTCATTCATTCTTTCAGCATGTCTCAAAATGACAACTCTCCACCCCTCTCCGACCTAGAGCGCGAAGCAGCTCGACAAGAGCTCTATCATCATCGTGAGGAGGAGGAGGATGCACTTGCGCAAGAGCTCGCTCGTCGTGAAGCTCGAACCAAGAAGCGGCACGAAAGAGAGGCAACTCAAGCTCAAGCTGAAGAAGAGTGCTCTAGTCGAAGGAAAAGGATAGTTTCCTTAGGAGAATAGGAAAGGGCCCAAGCAGCCGACAAAGGAAAGAGACCCATGAATGAAGGAGAAGGGGCCAAGAGAAAAGGGAAAGCCCCGGTTCAGAAGGTGCCCATCAAGAAGGCAGCACCAAGGAGAAGGGCACCTGCTAGCGGGGGGGTTGTCATTCGAGACCGTCCCATGGGCTCAAGTGCTCCCCCACAGGTTCCCATTGGGCCTTTGGTCATGACACCTCCCATGAACAATCCCAACCGACAACCAGAGCTTTCAAGCAACATCTTTCTTGGGAAAGGCTCTGAAAAGGCGAGGAGATTTAGGGAAAAGGATCCCTACAAGTATGAGAAGGCCAAACCGGATCATCGCTTTTGGTGTGACTTCCACCGCGACTACTATTGCCTAGTCTACTTGAAGATGAAGACACCACTTGCTGATGCTCAGTGGGTTTATTGGCCCTATATGGAGAAGAAAAACCATCAAGCCTTCAATGCAGTTTTACAAGCCGCTGAGCATCACGGTTTTGAAGGATCTTCTGGCTTTTCAATATGATTGGAACATAGAGGTGGTGGCTCAGTTTTACACCACGTGTTATTTCTCGACCTTTGGATATAGAAATATTTCATGGATGATGGACGGAGTCCAATACTCCGTCCTCTACAGTGAGTTTGCACGGATTCTTGGCCTCGAAGAATTCTTAAACTATGAGCTGACCATTCACAACCTCACGGCGATAGAGTTGGGGGAGATGGAGTTCATGTATGAGGTTGGCTTTTATAACCCTCCTACAACCAAAATCCTCTGTCCTTTCTTTAGTGTGCTTAATCGCATCTTGAGAAAAACTTTAGCACCTAAAGACGGGGATGCGGGGATGATCCGAGACCACCTCCGCCATCTATTGAAGCTGATTTGTGAAGATGAAAAATTCAATGTGTTGGACTACATCTACAACGACATCTTCAACATATCCCACACCCCCAATTGCTCACGTGGTTATGCTCCTTTTATCATGTGCCTCATTGAGAAGGTGTCGGGGCTGGAGTCTGTGAAGGATGTCAAGCATAGACCCCTTCACCCTCAAATTCCTCCTATTGTGCCAAAGATTGGTGGAGCTTCTAGGAGGAGTGCCCCCGACGCACCTCCTCCTCCATCCGCTCCCGCCTCTTCCTCTTCCGGAGACTCCTCCAGTGCCATCTTAAAGTTCTTAAAGTCTATATTCGCATCTTGCCGAAAAGTGGAAGTCAAAACGCAGAAAATGGCTAAAAGGAAAGAAAAGTACTTGAAGAAGCTCTGTGAGGAGGCAGACATTGCTATGTCTCCAGAGGCTTCCGACAAGGAGAAGATCACACCCTTCCCGGATCTCATGGCAGCTGAGGCTGTATTCCTTGGTGGTGGTTCCTCTAGTGATGCTCCCGCCATAGAGGAAGAGGACGACCAAGACGATGAGGAGGACGATGAAGAAGCAACCCAAAGCAATGAAGATCGCAGGGAGGAGAGTGAGAGCGATGACGACTAGACTTAGACTCTCATCTTTCCCTTTTTGGTGTCTTGATGTCAAAGGGGGAGAGATTGAGGGGAGTAATGAGTATCTATGTCACTCTATTAAGTTGTAATGTTTCTACATATTGCTACACTTTCATATTTGGGTTGTAATAACATTATGCTATGCTACTCGTATGTGTGATGATCCTTAATGTCAACTTGAGATGCATGTTTTACATCTAATTATCACATCTCAACATTTGAATCATACGTTGGCACCCCACCATAACACACTACTATA
Source organism: Neostapfia colusana (assembly GCA_030760725.1). Classification (NCBI taxonomy): domain Eukaryota; kingdom Viridiplantae; phylum Streptophyta; class Magnoliopsida; order Poales; family Poaceae; genus Neostapfia; species Neostapfia colusana. The sequence continues at coordinate 81,596,083 of JASWHV010000011.1, forward strand.
ATAAGTCTCCCATATAGTTCACTCTCGTGCATAGCCTTTATTGCAAACTATTTATGCACATGTTTAGGGGGGCTTCTTATACATGTGTGTGTTATGAAAACTAACTCATTTATATTTTTATCAAAACCTCAAGGTGTTGTCATCAAATCACCAAAAAGGGGGAGGGAAAGTGCATCTAGGCTAATTCCCCATGGGTTTTGATGATTAATGACAACACTTAAGTGACTAATGAGCATTGCAAGTGTGAGTACAGGTGATTAAGAAATCTATGAAGATGGATACACTCAAAAAGGAAAAGAAGAGAAAAAGGCAAATGCACAAGAAGAATATAATTTAGGGTTTTTAATTCTTTTGTGTTGAGTTTAGCCTTTGAGTATGAGTGTGATTATAGAGTAAAGTGCTGAGAATCATCTAAGAGCTCATAGTCCGAGTTTAGGTTGAGTGGAGTAAAGAATTGGGATAGCCCTGAGAATAGGGCCGGACTTGTCCGGGCTGGAGGGTCGGACTAGTCCGGTACATGGGACTGATCCGATGTAGAACGAAACAAGAGGTTCTGTGTGAGTTCGTACTTGTCCGAGACGGAAGGCTGGACTAGTCCGAAGAGTCAAACTGATCCGATGTAGGATGGAACAAGAGTTTCTGTGTGAGTTCGGACTTGTCCGGTGTGGAAGGCCGGACTAGTCCGAAGAGTCGGACTGATCCGATGTAGAACGGAACAAGAGTTTCTGTGTGAGTTTGGACTTGTCCGTTTGTGTAACACCCCAAAATCTGCTAAAGAGGGGAATTTAAAATTTTTTGGACGTATTGCATGTGGTGCAAAAATTCAAATTTAAATTGGAATTCAAATTCAACTCAAAACAGAAAAGAAAAGGAAAAAGAAAAAGAAAAAGAAAAACCCCACCGGCCAGTGGGCTGAAACCCACCAGCCGGCCCACTACTCCCCCGCGCCAGCCCACAACCGCGCGCCCTCTCTTCCTCTCACTGACACGCGGGGCCCGCGTGTCATCTCCTACCTCCCGCGCGCCCCAACGGCCGGACTCTTCCCCGCGCCCGATCTCAACGAACTCCGGAAACCCGCGCCCCCAGCCCGAATTCTGGTCCCGGACGTCTCAAACTCGATCCCAACATACCGCCGCCCTCCCTCGCCTATGTAAACGCCGACAATCGCCCTGTTCCCCCCCCCCCCCGATCGGTCGTTCTTCTCTCCGGTGAGAACCGAAGATTCAATCCCCGTTTTCCTTCGATCATTGCTCGGATTATCTGATCTAACGTGCTGATTGTGCTCCACCGCCCCCAGGGAGCCCTGCACGTGAAGGAAACGACAAGTTTCGCGCCCTAGCATCTGTTCTGACGTGCACCGAAGATCGTCGCCGTTGAAGCTCGCCGCCGACCGACTTCCAGGACCTCCGAGTGCTGGAAAACCCCTCGGTGAGCCTCCCCTACCCCTCCGCAGCCGATCCATGCAAAAAGATGCAAGTTCTAACGAGTAGCGGCAAAAGCCGAGGCTGCGCCGGTGAGATTGCCACCCCCGCCGCCGCGCGCGCGGGCTGGCTCCGGCCAGGGCGATGTGGCCACTTGAGGGCTGTCTATTTTAAATCGCAAGGTAGAATTAAAACCCGCGTGTACCGGTTCGATAATCTAATCTGAGCCGTCCACTTTAAATCGGACGGTCCACATCAGCCCCGCGTTATAAAGGCCAGGATTCTTACGCGCTACCCCCTGGGGATTTCGGAAAACACGAGATAGCCCCGGAAACTTCTGATCAAGCCCTTGGAACTTTAGAAATTCGTGTAAATTCATTTAAAAATCAGTTTTAGCCCCTGGACTTAATAAAAATTTGCAAAACCCCTCTGTTATGTGTAGTTAGACCCCTGGAAATTTGTAAAATAATAAATTAGACCCTGTAGTAGGGTGAATTTACCTTTTTGACCCTATATGATATTAAATTCAGAAAATTGAATATGTGACTAGGATTTAAATTTAAAAGGGCAAACACATGTACAAATTCAAATTTAAACTGTCCTAGCACTTGGAAAACTTTAGAATGAGTAAAAAATAGATTTTTGGTTGAAATGAATCTGTCTAATTGTTGTTCATATTTATTAGTTCTAGAAATACCTTTTTAGGCTAGGAAATAATTCTGAAAACTGATAAAATAAATTTAAATTAGCTCACATCAGAGGAGAAGTTTAAAAATATATTATTTAATATTTTAGATCAGAACCTATTCTGTTTAGATGATATGTCCTACTATTTAATATTCAAACTCACTTTTAGGCATAGAAGATAAATCTGAAAAATATAGGAAAATAGGTATGCATAATTATAAAATGATAAATGAAGTCTCCAAATCCAAAAACTTCAGTTTAGGATTTGGTAGAAGATCTGAAAACCTATTTGGAATAAGAAAATACCTTTTATACAAACTTTGTGGCGAAGAAGTGTAATAATTGAATATAAAGAATTTGTTCAAATTGGAACTTCATATATAGTGTTCAAATAGAAATCTGAAAATAGAAGTTAGAAATAATATACATATGTTTAAAGGTGAATGTAGGCCAAAAATCAACACATGTAGAGTAACCACAACATTTAGAAATGTGAATGACTTTCATAGGTATGTATGTGTGGTTTGTATGAAGTGAAAGTGCGAACTATGTCTTATGGATTGTTGTTTTCTTTTGCTATGTGTATTGGCATGAGTAGAACCTGCCCCAGAGCAAGTTCTCCCCTTCCAAGACCAAGACTTTCCATTCCCAGAGCAGCAGGAAGAAGGCAAGTGTCCTTGACCACTTTGATCCTATGCTAGGATGTGTAGATAGAATTATTTGCATTGTCAATTGAAATATGAAACCCATGCTAGGAAGTTTCCCTAGAATTGCATTACCTTGTTTCCTTGTAGCTTGGGTTGGGATTTATTTTATCATGTCATTTACTTATATGCTTATGCTTAGCCATGCTTAGAATGGGATAATTGGGATATGAGATCATCAATTTATTTACCTTACTCTTGAAGGAGATATTATGAGTTATGTAGAGGTAGGGATCGAGGCAAGTTGGATGATTTGGTTGGTGCTGAGTGCACGAGACTCGGGTTTGTGTTTAGTACTTGCCTGGATCCTAAGGACCGGTTCATGGAGCATGTAACCTGGCTTTACCGTACCAACCACATGCTGAGATGGGGCAGCTTGGCCAATTAATTAGGTGTATCCCCGGCGTAGTATGGGTGTGTTGGATGGTGCGGGGAGTAGGTGTCAGCTGGACTACCATATGAACCGCAAGGCTCAAGAGGGGGCTACTGCAGCGGGGTTGGAGCCTCTTCTATGCTGATAGGGGTGAAACCTCAGTGGGCCCACGCTCGTCAGAAATCCCTTTGTAAAGGCTTCGTAGTGATCTCCTGGCTACACACCTGGGAAGTGTGAATGTGGTTCGTGGCCACTGGCATAATGGAGTTTCTTTTAGTCCACCCGGCAACGGGGGATGAAGTCACTACATGTGGGTACAGTGGTGCAAACTCTGCAGAGTCAAAACTGTCATGACAGCCGTGCTCACGGTCAAGAGCGGCTTGGACTTATTCATGATTAGAGGATGATGACTTTGGAAGCTGTGGATGTTAAGTGGGGAGCTTAACATTGAAAATGATGTTATGGTTATTTGATTATGATGATGGGTTGGGAGATCGGGACCATTTCACCTATGTAGTAATGTAGGTGCTTAATAAGCTAAGGTGATAGGTATTAATTGCGTAGTGCTTTAACCATGAGTTCAACCTCTCCTTGCTCTAGCCATGCATGACATAACTTTCCCACACTTGCTGAGTACCAACGGTACTCAAACTTGCATATTTGTTGGTTTAAATTGCTGCTCAGGTCAAGGGGATGATGTGGTGTTCAATGACCAAGACTTCGGACCCGAAGAAGGATTCTAGGTTCATGGAGTCCCCCGGGCAACGCCTGTGATGGAGCCCACAAGATTTATATTCCGCTGTTGCTTTATTTACATGTTCTGAACTTATTATCATCCATCGAGACGTATGCTATGTAAGACTTATTTATATTCGACACCTGGCTTGTAATAAATGATGCTTCACTATTTGTGATCACATGTATGAGAGAATGATCCTGGAATACATGTGGTATTCACTCGGTTGATCTTTGGAGAAACCGGGTGTGACAGAAGTGGTATCAGAACCAAGGTTGCCAGTAGGAACGTGGACCTAGGTAGAAATGGATGTATTTAAGGACCCTATTTTCTTAAAAACTATTTTACAAAGGTGTGGGTTGAAAAGTGTTATTTAATGGGTCACTTTATTCACCTTGCCCCAACTCTATTCAAAACACGATTTTTATTTAAATCTTATCTAATTTGATTTTAAATGCTTTATGTTTTAGATGGTTCGCATGATCCGCACCGCCCGCAAGTCCACCGGAGGGAGAGTTCCTATAGTTGCCCTTGCCCTAAGAGAGGAGAATCGTCTGGTGACATACCACTCCTACGGATTGGCAGTAGGAGGCTTGTTGCGCCGTCTTTGGCGTATGCTCCAAGCCACCAGCAATACGGGCAAGCTAACCATACACTACAGCTCCACCAGGACCATCCGTGAGAAGCGGGAAGAATGGAGTTCAGAAATGAGGATTATCCATGAAAATCAGCTGCTCAAGATCCAACGCTCTCCAGCTTGTCGAGCAACACAGGTCGATGCCGATAAGGATGTCACCTAGGAGGCCATCACCTGCCAGAGTTACATCTACCGTCGCCACCTGGACAGGACTGAGTACATGTATGTCCTCCAGCGTGAGAGTGGTACAGCGGAGTACAAGGACCCGCCAGTGCAGCAGGGGACTTCCCACGAGCACATGGACCTGTGCTTGGAGGATGCTGCTATGCTCAGCACTCGACTGCAGGAGTGTCAGTAGGAGCTTCAGGATGTTCGTGACACCCTGAAGGAGACTGAGGCATTGCTTCGAGCCAGCTTGAGGGCGAGCGAAAGAGGAGATAGGAATGAACTGTGTGTCACTATGAATGACACATGGACTCCTGACTCCCCAGATCGCCGGGCGAGCAGGCGTCGCCGCACTTCTCCACCAGCAGCTTCCCCACCCAAAGCGTAGTTATAGGGCAGCCGCAATAATGAGGAAGATCCCGAGGAGCCAGCTCAGTGATACGAGTCGTGTAGAGTCCTTTCCCTTAGTTCAGCAGGTTATCGAGTAGTCGAGTCGATACCTTAGTTAATGGTGTGTTAATGTTTGGTGTGGGACGTGAGTTGTGGAAGCCATGGGTATTTGTCCGCAACCTCGTCTTTAGGCTGTTTTGCTTTGATGTGTGAACCCCTATGAATTAAGAGTGCATTTATTTTCGCGTGAGACGTGAAACCCTCAGAAAATGTTAATATAATAAGACCTCATGAGTTTAAGTTTAAACAAGCAAATTGGGAATTTAATACGAAATGCTTTAAATTAACATTTGGTTGATCATGATAGATGGCCGGAAGAGGAAAGGGTCGTGGTGCCAACCCCGCCAACAACAACGATGAGGCCGGCAACCCTCATCTTTCTGGAGGACAAGACAGGGGTGGTCACCGTGAAGGAGTTGATCCCATCCACCAAATGCTTGAAAATCAGAATCAGCTCATCCAGAGCCTAACTCAAGTGGTGGCCAACTTGCACCAAGTTCCATCTCCACAAGTTGCACCACGCCAACCAAGGTTGAGTGAGTTTCTAGGGACTCAACCTTCAAAGTTTGCAAGTGCTGCTGAACCTCTGGAGGCAGATGATTGGCTAAAGACCATTGAGAGCAAGATGAGGATCATACAATGCCAAGGGTATGAGAGGGTGCTGTTTGCCTCTCACCAATTGCATGGACCTGCTCCTGATTGGTGGACTGCTTACGTGGCAGCCCATCATGACCCTGAGAACATCACTTGGGAAGAGTTCAAGCGTAGTTTCCGCAACCATTACATACCAAGGGGTGAACTCAAAAACAAGAGAAAGGAGTTCTTGGGGCTGCAGCAAGGAAACATGACTGTGAGAGAATACCTCACTAAATTCACCCAACTATCCCGTTATGCACCACGGGACATCGAGACTGATGAGCAGAAACAGGACTGCTTTGTGGAAGGACTTACAGCGGAAATGCAGTGTGCAATGTCCTCCAACGAGTATGAAAGCTTCCAAAAGATGGTGGACAGAGCATTTGTTGTGGAAAGGAAGCTGAAGGCCTTGGAAAATGAAAACAAGAGGAAGGCGGGATGGTCACACCAAGCCTCGGGTAGCAACACACGCCCACGACTGATGCAACCAACCGCAGGGCAGACGAGCCGTGCTGTGGTGCCCTACTCAGAACCCAGAGGGTACAAGCCAAATTTCAGGCCCCCATCAGCACCAGCACAGCCGCAGCGTCAGTTTGTACAGCAGCCTCGTCCCCCATATCAACCTCGACCAGCAGTGCAAGGACCACAGAACCAATCCCAAGACAACAAAGGCCAGGCACCTAAGGTTGGGGTGCAATGCTTCAATTGTGGCGAGGTAGGGCACTACGCTCATAAGTGCCCAAAGAAGAAGCCCGTGCAGCCGCAACAGCAGAATGTGATGCGAGGATGGGTGAACCACGTGACCATGGAGGAGGCGCAAGAGGCACCCGACGTGGTAGTTGGTAAGTTTCCTGCCAATTTACACATTGCAACCCTGTTGTTCGATTCTGGTGCTACCCACTCGTTCATTGCCCAAGGGTTTGTTAAGAAGCATGATCTAGCAACAACACAAATGAACCATATGCTAGCAGTAAACTCTCCAGGGGGAGAAATAAGGACAAGACAAGTGTGTCCCAAGGTGAATCTAGACATTAATGGGGTGGTATTTGCTGCAAACCTCATAGTGATAGATTCACCAGGGATAGATATTATTTTGGGCATGGATTGGTTGACCAAACATAAAGGAATCATCCATTGTTCGACAAGAACGGTGGAACTAACTCACCCTAGTGGCACCAGAGTAGAGTTCATAACCATACAAGAGCCTAGGAGGGACATTAAACTCAATCAAGTGGAGGTGAAAGTGGAGGAGATCAGGATCATCAGGGAATATCCAGACGTTTTTCCAGGGGAGTTGCCAGGTATGCCTCCCGATCGTGAGGTGAAATTCGCGATTGAGCTAGTGCCTGGAACAGCTCCGATATACAAGAGACCCTATCGAATGGACTCCAAACAGCTGGAAGAACTCAAGGAACATTTAAGAGAATTGACAGAGAAGGGGTACATTCGTCCTAGTTCCTCACCATGGGGAGCTCCAGTGATATTTGTGCCCAAGAAGGACGGAACCCAAAGGTTGTGCGTAGACTACCGTGCGTTGAATGAAGTAACCATCAAGAACAAGTACCCATTACCCCGCATTGAAGACTTGTTTGATCAGTTGAGGGGAGCTTGTGTGTTCTCGAAAATTGATCTCAGGTTGGGATACCACCAACTTAAGATAAGACAAACTGATATTCCAAAGACAGCTTTCGTATCTCGGTACGGACTGTATGAATACATCGTCATGCCTTTCGGGCTAACTAATGCCCCGACATACTTCATGTATCTCTTGAACAAGGTATTCATGGAATATCTAGACAAATTTGTGGTGGTTTTCATTGATAACATTCTCGTCTTCTCCAAAGATGAAGAAGAACATGAGAGACGTTTAAGGTTGGCGTTGCAAAAGCTGAGAGAACACCAACTATATGCCAAGTTGAGCAAGTGTGAATTTTGGCTGAAGAGAGTTCCCTTCTTAGGACATATAATCTCGGAGGGAGGAATCTCCGTAGATCCCGCCAAGATCGAGGATGTACAGAAGTGGAAGACCCCTGAGAATGTCGGGGAAGTTCGAAGCTTCTTGGGATTAGCTGGGTATTATCGACGGTTTATTGAGGGTTTCTCCAAGATCTCGAGACCCCTCACCAAATTGTTAGAGAAGGGAATCACATTCACATGGACACCGCAGTGCGAGACAAGTTTTCAAGAATTAAAGAAAAGATTGACAACAGCCCCAGTGCTAGTTATGCTAGACATGCAGAAGAACTTTTTGGTGTTCTGCGATGCCTCTGGACACGGGTTGGGATGTGTTCTCATGCAAGAGGGGCATGTCGTGGCTTATGCATCCCGACAGCTCCAGAAACACGAGAAGAACTATCCTACACATGACCTGGAGCTTGCCGCAGTGGTACACGCGTTGAAGATTTGGCGGCACTACTTGATGGGGAAGAGGACAGAGATATATACGGATCATAAGAGCTTAAAGTATATTTTCACACAGCCAGATCTCAACCTCAGACAAAGGAGATGGTTAGAGCTAATCCACGACTTTGATGTGGGCATCAACTATTGTCCTGGGAAAGCGAACGTCGTGGCAGATGCTTTAAGCCGGAAGGTGCAGGTCAATAGGTTGAGCTTGAAGGACATGCCTGCAGAATTGAAGGAACAGGTTATAAAACTCAATCTATGTCTGGTGAATAGTGGTGAAGCCATTGCCATGGAAGTGGACTCCACATTAGAGCAAGATATACGCAACGGTCAAAAGACTGATGAGAGGATACAAGAAATCAGAGAACTCATCAAGGATAATAAAGCCCCTGGTTTCAGAGAGGATGAACAAGGTACGGTGTGGCACGGGAAAAGAATCTGTGTGCCTGAAGTGAAGGAGATCTGCGAATTGATTTTGAAGGAGGCTCATGATTCCGACTTTTCCATTCATCCTGGGAGTACGAAGATGTATCATGACCTCAAGAGCAGGTATTGGTGGTATGGCATGAAGCGGGATGTCGCGGAACATGTTGCCCTATGTGACACATGTCAGTTGGTGAAAGCAGAACATCAACGAGCCGCGAGATTATTGCAACCACTCAAAGTGCCTGAATGGAAATGGGAAGAAATAGGTATGGATTTCATAGTGGGACTGCCTAGGACCCAATCGGGTTATGATTCGATATGGGTCATCATCGACAGGCTAACCAAGGTAGCTCATTTCATTCCTGTGAAAGAAAGCTACAGCGGATCCAAATTGGCAGAATTATACATGTCAAGGATCGTGTGTTTCCATGGAGTGCCAAAGAAGATAGTGTCAGATCGAGGGACACAGTTCACCTCAAGGTTCTGGCAGAAGGTACATGAAACCATGGGACCCATCTAAATTTCAGTTCTGCCTATCACCCCCGGACTGACGGGCAGACGGAAAGAACCAATCAGATCCTTGAGGATATGCTGAGAGCGTGTGCGCTCAAGAACAATAGGAGTTGGGATAAGAACTTACAGTATGCGGAGTTCTCCTATAACAACAACTATTAGGCTAGTATGAAGATGTCACCATTTGAGGCTTTGTACGGGAGGAAGTGCAGAACTCCACTATTTTGGAACCAAAAAGGGGAAAGTAAAGTGTTTGGGCCTGAGGTACTACAAGAAGCCGAGGCGAAAGTGAGGGAAATCCGCAACAACTTAAGGATAGCACAGACACGACAAAAGAGCTATGCCGATGTACGGAGAAAAGAGCTCGTTTTCAACGTGGGGGACTATGTCTATCTCAAGGTGTCCCCTATCCAAGGACTTCGTCGGTTCAAGGTGAAAGGGAAATTATCACCTCGATACATTGGACCCTTTCAGGTTCTGGAGAGGAAAGGCGAAGTGGCATATCAACTAGGACTACTGGCTCGCCTATCAGATGTGCATGACGTATTCCATGTGTCACAGCTCAAGAAATGTCTGAGGACGCCTGAAGAGATGTTACCCATGAATGAGGTTGACGTAGGAGAGGATCTATCTTATGCCGAGCAACCGGTCAAGATTTTGGAGACAATGGAACGCCTCACAAGAAATAAACGAATCCGGATGTGCAAGGTGCAGTGGAACCATCACTCGGAGGAGGAGGCCACATGGGAGTGAGAAGACGAGCTTAAGGCACAGTTTCCGGAATCGTTTTCCTAGAACCATCAATCTCAAGGACGAGATTTCTTTTAAGGGGGGTAGAGCTGTAACACCCCAAAATCTGCTAAAGAGGGGAATTTAAAAAAAAATTGGACGTATTGCATGTGGTGCAAAAATTCAAATTTAAATTGGAATTCAAATTCAACTCAAAACAGATAAGAAAAGGAAAAAGAAAAAGAAAAACCCCACCGGCCAGTGGGCCGAAACCCACCAGCCGGCCCACTACTCCCCCGCGCCAGCCCACAACCGCGTGCCCTCTCTTCCTCTCACTGACACGCGGGGCCCGCGTGTCATCTCCTACCTCTCGCGCGCTCCAACGGCCGGACTCTTCCCCGCGCCCGATCTCAACGAACTCCGGAAACCCGCGCCCCCAGCCCGAATTCTGGTCCCGGACGTCTCAAACTCGATCCCAACAGACCGCCGCCCTCCCTCACCTATATAAACGCCGACAATCGCCCTGTTCCCCCCCCCCGATCGGCCGTTCTTCTCTCCGGTGAGAACCGAAGATTCAATCCCCTTTTCCTTCAATCATTGCTCGGATTATCTGATCTAACGCGCTGATCGTGCTCCACCACCCCCAGGGAGCCCTGCACGTGAAGGAAACGACAAGTTTCGCGCCCTAGCATCTGTTCCGACGTGCACCGAAGATCGTCGCCGTTGAAGCTCGCCGCCGACCGACTTCCAGGACCTCCGAGTGCTGGAAAACCCCTCGGTGAGCCTCCCCTACCCCTCCGCAGCCGATCCATGCAAAAAGATGCAAGTTCTAATGAGTAGCGGCAAAAGCCGAGGCTGCGCCGGCGAGATCGCCACCCCCGCCGCCGCGCGCGCGGGCTGGCTCCGGGCAGGGCGACGTGGCCACTTGAGGGCCGTCTATTTTAAATCGCACGGTAGAATTAAAACCCACGCGTACCGGTTCGATGATCTAATCTGAGCCGTCCACTTTAAATCGGACGGTCCACATCAGCCCCGCATTATAAAGGCCGGGATTCTTACGCGCTACCCCCTGGGGATTTCGGAAAACACGAGCTAGCCCCGGAAACTTCTGATCTAGCCCCTGGAACTTCAGAAATTCGTGTAAATTCATTTAAAAATCAGTTTTAGCCCTTGGACTTAATAAAAATTTGCAAAACCCCTCTGTTATGTGTAGTTAGACCCCTGGTAATTTGTAAAATAATAAATTAGACACTGTAGTAGGGTGAATTTACCTTTTTGACCCTATATGATATTAAATTCAGAAAATTGAATATGTGACTAGAATTTAAATTTAAAAGGTAAGGCAAACACATGTACAAATTCAAATTTAAACTCTCCTAGCACTTGGAAAACTTTAGAATGAGTTAAAAATAGATTTTTGGTTGAAATGAATCTGTCTAATTATTGTTCATATTTATTAGTTCTAGAAATACCTTTTTAGGCTAGGAAATAATTCTGAAAACTGATAAAATAAATTTAAATTATCTCACATCAGAGGAGAATTTTAAAAATATATTATTTAATATTTTAGATCAGAACCTATTCTGTTTAGATGATATGTCCTACTATTTAATATTAAAACTCACTTTTAGGCATAGAAGATAAATCTGAAAAATATAGGAAAATAGGTATACATAATTAGAAAATGATAAATGAAGTCTCCAAATCCAAAAACTTCAGTTTAGGATTTGGTAGAAGATCTGAAAACCTATTTGGAATAGGAAAATACCTTTTATACAAACTTTGTGGCTAAGAAGTGTAATAATTGAATATAAAGAATTTGTTCAAATTGGAACTTCATATATAGTGTGCAAATAGAAACCTGAACATAGAAGTTAGAAATAATATACATATGTTTAAAGGTGAATGTAGGCCAAAAATCAACACATGTAGAGTAACCACAACACTTAGAAATGTGAATGACTTTCATAGGTATGTATGTGTGGTTTGTATGAAGTAAAAGTGTGAACTATGTCTTATGGATTGTTGTTTTCTTTTGCTATGTGTATTGGCATGAGTAGAACCTGCCCCAGAGCAAGTTCTTCCCTTCCAAGACCAAGACTTTCCATTCCCAGAGCAACAGGAAGAAGGCAAGTGTCCTTGACCACTTTGATCCTATGCTAGGATGTGTAGATAGAATTATTTGCATTGTCAATTGAAATATGAAACCCATGCTAGGAAGTTTCCCGAGAATTGCATTACCTTGTTTCCTTGTAGCTTGGGTTGGGATTTATTTTATCATGTCATTTACTTATATGCTTATGCTTAGCCATGCTTAGAATGGGATTATTGGGATATGAGATCATCAATTTATTTACCTTACTCTTGAAGGAGATATTATGAGTTATGTAGAGGTAGGGATCGAGGCAAGTTGGATGATTTGGTTGGTGCTGGGTGCACGAGACTCGGGTTTGTGTTTAGTACTTGCCTGGATCCTAAGGACCGGTTCATGGAGCATGTAACCTGGCTTTACCGTGCCAACCACATGCAGCTTGGCCAATTAATTAGGTGTATCCCCGGCGTAGTATGGGTGTGTTGGATGGTGCGGGGAGTAGGTGTCAGCTGGACTATCATATGAACCGCAAGGCTCAAGAGGGGGCCACTGCAGCGGGGTTGGAGCCTCTTGTATGCTGTTAGGGGTGAAACCTCAGTGGGCCCACGCTCGTCGAATCCCTTTGTAAAGGCTTCGTAGTGATCTCCTGGATACACACCTAGGAAGTGTGAATGTGGTTCGTGGCCACTGGCATAATGGAGGTTCTTTTAGTCCACCCGGCAACGGGGGATGAAATCACCACATGTGGGTACAGTGGTGCAAACTCTGCAGAGTCAAAACTGTCATGACAGCCGTGCTCACGGTCAAGAGCGGCTTGGACTTATTCATGATTAGAGGATGATGACTTTGGAAGTTGTGGATGTTAAGCGGGGATCTTAACATTGGAAATGATGTTATGGTTATTTGATTATGATGATGGGTTGGGAGATCGGGACCATTTCACCTATGTAGTAATGTAGGTGCTTAATAAGCTAAGGTGATAGGTATTAATTGCGTAGTGCTTTAACCATGAGTTCAACCTCTCCTTGCTCTAGCCATGCATGACATAACTTTCCCACACTTGCTGAGTCCCAACGGTACTCAAACTTGCATATTTGTTGGTTTAAATTGCTGCTTAGGTCAAGGGGATGATGTGGTGTTCAATGACCAAGACTTTGGACCCGAAGAAGGATTCTAGGTTCATGGAGTCCCCCGGGCAACGCCTGTGACGGAGCCCACAAGATTTATATTCCGCTGCTGCTTTATTTACATGTTCTGAACTTATTATCGTCCATCGAGACGTATTGCTATGTAAGACTTATTTATATTCGACACCTGGCTTGTAATAAATGGTGCTTCACTATTTGTCATCACATGTATGAGAGAATGATCCTGGAATACATGTGGTATTCACTCGGTTGATCTTCGGAGAAACCGGGTGTGACAGTTTGGGGATGGACTAGTCTGTGGAGAGAGTGTTTGAGCTCTTCAGGAGCTAAGTCCTGAAGGACCGGACTAGTCCGCTCTTTGAGGCTGGACTAGTCTACAGGTTCAGACTAGTCCGTTTCCAACCAGAACAGGAGGTTCTGTGTGAGATCGGACTAGTCCTCTGTGAGTCGAACTAGTCTGTTTGGGACTTGGAAATAGCTGAAGGGACTAAGTCTTGGATGGTCGGACTTGTCCACCCTTGAAGGTCGGACTAGTCTGGTGGACCATACTTGTCCGTTCTCAACCGGAACAATGGTTTCTGTGTGAGATCAGACTAGTCCGCTGTGGACCAGACTAGTCCGTGGGATGTGACCGTTTAGTTGGTAGAATCTGACTGTTTAGTTGGTAGAATCTGACCGTTTAGTAGGTGAAGAGTGATGTCATCGGTCCTCGCAGGCCGGACTAGTCCGGGGTCAAAGGGCGGACTAGTTCGGACTTTTGCAGTTGGCAACGGCTAGTTCCCGGGACCTCTATAAAAGGGGGTTGTCAAGGCCTCAATGAAAGAGTCAAGCACCCTAACGCCGAAATAGCCTTCCTAGAGCTTTTCTAGTCTCCTCTCTTCAAATTCTTAGAGCCTTAAGTATGATTCTTGAGGGTTTGTGAGTTTTGGGAAGAGAAGAAAAAGGGGAGTGTGCACCATAGAGCTCTTGGTTGATTCTCTAGCACTGAGTGGGAAGTGTGTTCCTGAGGGCATTGGTTTTTAAGTGATTTAAGCTGAGTTCTCGTGGGAGCCTCAAGTTGTGAGTTGCCCCACGATATATTGTAAAGCATTTGTGATATAGTGGAAGAACAAGCCGACCTTGGCGGTGGCTTGGTGAGGAAAAGGTTGAGAGCAACCTAGTCCTTGGTGGACTCCTCAACGTGGACGTAGGCTTCTTTGTGAAGCTGAACCATAGTATAAATATTGTGTCCTTGTCTTGTTGAGCTAAAATTCTCTGTGACCGGACTAGTCCGCCCCTAGGACCAGACTAGTCCGCACTCTGTGAACTAATAATTTTTATTAAGCCATATTTCAGATTTTCCGCCTATTCACCCCCCTATAGACAACTTTCAAAAATACAAGAACATATCCAGTCAACTTTTCTCTCTTTTATTTAACCACTGTTTAACTTAGCATCACGGATTTACTGCAAGAGATTAAGAAGAGAAGGATGAAGAAATAGAGAGCCAAAGGGGATAACAGAATCTGACAACTCTCTAACTGACTTCACCGCTTGCTTATGTCTTCATCTTATAGCCGCTCACCAGCTGGGCCTTCGGCCGCGCTAATAAACTTGCCTCACCGTAGCCCGAGTCTCCAGAATCCTTCCCACCAACTAAGTCACGGCAATAGGGCATTTCCTGTGGATAATCCGGCAACAGGCGGGTATGACATTCCGACACCGCGTTCCCTCCCTCCTCCCGCTGACCTACCTCCCTTGCTGCTGCAGTTGGGCTGCGCCATCACTCTGTTTTTGAACGCGCCATCCAGGTGAGGATTTCCCGCCCCCTCGTACACCCTAGATGGATAGCTAGACTCTTTCCTTAAAAATCCTGATACCTGGCCGTGCTAGGTTCTATAAGCATGCGAGTGAACATCGGAGAAAGGTCAATACATCTAAACTTTATCCCAAGAATACCCGCAGAATAGAGATTGCAGTTACCTCCTACTCACTCCGTATTGACTTTTAAATTACGTTTGACCATTCATCTTATTCAAATTTTTTAGTAAATATCACATATTTTGTTATAATTTATTTTATCATTAAAAATATTCTAAACATGACTTATAATTTTGCATATTTGAACTAAAAATAAGTAATAAAATCATGCTAAAAATCAATAGTGTCAGATAAAAATAAACAGGGATAATATTTTTCAGTTGAATGAAGTATTTTGGTCATATATACTAAACAACAGAGAGAAGAGCAGGTAGTAGAATGCTCTTGATGAGAGATTTCGGTGCTGTTTTTAGAACCCATGTTCTTGCAATGGCATGTATAATATCCCAAAGTTCTTAAGTCTACTTCATTTAATTTGATCCTCTCACCTTCAGAAAATCAAATGCTTGAGTCTCAACAAACAAGTATCTTTATGGAAAGATCAAATTACATTACCCTTGCTCAATTGCATTTAGTATTTGTCAGTTTTATTCAGTTTTCTCAGTTTTGATTTTTTGTCAATATGCCAGTTAGAGTCATCATCCTTGTTTTTCAGTTAGCATATACACAGCGAGGTTGTTGGATGTGCACTGAGTCTTACACGTAGCTTCATTTAGTCATGTTCATCAGTCAATACAAGCATGAGAATGTCATTACCTTTGTTAGTAATAAAATGAACAAAACCAGAAAACACTGTAACTTCATTGCTTAGGCATGTAATTGGCTGTTCATTGCTTATTTTAGCAGAGCTAACTGTCTTTTAGTGATTCTCCAATCATAATACTTGATCATAGAACTGCTGTTCTTTGTAAGTAGTTCTTCGCATATTTTTTCAGGTTCCCTCTTTTAGAAAAAATGATATGTGCATGTAGAGGTCAAATTTAGTATAAAGGATTTTAGTATTATGTATCCACATGTACCTAAGCAATGTCATGATTTTGGCGTCTCATTTTATGTCCTAAGCACCGCAGTTGAAATTTTACTATACTTCTTTTATAGCAATGAATCTGGTAGTTTTAAAATTCTTGTTATATGTTTAGCCGATCAGATATTCCTAACATTATGATCAAATATGGTTTCAATCATTTCTTTAGTGCAACAAATAAAGTGGATATGCCTTTAGTAAATAGCTTTTATATGGAAGTATTGTTATTATTGTTTCTTTCATATATCCTAAAGTAATCATATTGTAGCTTATTAATTCATTTCTTGTTTTTAGTCATTACTGTTTCTTCCCTTTTTATGAAGGGCATTGATCCTCATTTCACAACTATGCTGCACTAGATTTTGAGTTGAATATCACGTTGGCAAATGACACATATAATTCCTTGTGGTCTTCTTCCAAAGTAGTGTATTATGACACAGTATTTAGACCTTTCTGGTAGGAGTGGAAATGTTATGTATTGAATGTGCCGTTGTTACATACTTGGTGGAATCCTATCAATATGTAAGAGTGTTCATATAACATCGTGTACGTAGTGCATTTTGGAACTAAAGCACGGCTTATATTTTATCAATGATTTGCTTGTGCCTTGTTGACTTTATTGTTGTTACAAATCATTCTGTTGTTACAAAACATACACAGGACGATATGAGTAAAGTATCATGATATTTAGGCCAAGTGTGATATTACATTATCCATTACATCAATGACTCATGGGCAGGGTTTACCAGGCGTCGCCTAGTTGCCGTCTAGGCGTCCAGGCGCTCTAGCCTTGACGCCATAGCCGGTTGACTCACCTGGCTGCCCGGCCAGCGGTCGCCGCCGCCATGGTAAGGTCGCCGCTGTTGCCATAGCCGGTATGTCAGTCGCATCCGCTGCCGCTAGCCCCTCGCTGCGCCACAGCTGCCGATAGCCCCTCGCTGCGCTGCTGCCGCCGACAGCCCCTTGCCGCGCCGCCGCCGCAGCGAGCCCCTCCATGCGCCGCTGCCGCCACCAGTGGAGAGGAAAGTGGGGGTGAGGGAATAAAATGGCTAGGGTTAGGGTTGTGATGGATTTTTATAAGTCCTGACTTGAAAAGAGCATCCGACGGTTCACAAATCGGCCTAGCCTTACCCGCATGCCTCCTACCCGCGTCCGCCGGTCCGCCCTTGACACTGCTATGCCCACCCTAGACACCCGCCACCGCCGCCCTGGCGCCCGCCGCCGACCTTGCTAGTTGCCTCCGCCTGCCGCCGCCACCTCTGCCTTGCCGGCCGCCTAGGCGCCTAGGCGGGCATCTGGGCGTCCAGGTGCCTGGCAGGCGCCTAGGCGTCCGGGCGCCGATTTAAAAGCCTGCTCATGGATCAAAAAGGTAAATACACATGACAGCAGAAAACTAAGGTGGAACTCCATTACAGGCACCATCCGGTGGCACGCCAACCTAGTACTGCACTCCGAGATCGAAGCCGTCATCCTCGCCATCTTCCACTCCCTCTCTGTGTCTTGAGCAGTGTATAATATATAGAAAAGGAAAGCGCATGATTACATAGCGTACTTAGCAAGTGTAGGAAAATATGAAGGAATAAGTCTTGTACTATTGGTCTGTGTGGCCCCTAGTTAGGACAACATCTCAGTCCTTGTTAGGACAGCATATTAGTCCTTTGGTAGGACAGCATCTTAGTCCTTATTAGGACAACATCTTAGACCAAGAGGACAGCATATCAGTCCTTGTTATGACAGCATATTAGTCCTTAGGTAGGACATCATCTTAGACCAAGAGGACAGCATCTCAGTCCTTGTTAGGACAGCATATTGGTCCTTTGGTAGGACAGCATCTTAGACTAGCATCTAGGTATATGCTTGGCTGCCTCAGCTATAAATATGTAACCCCAACCCCTAGGTTGGGCATGGCATTGTGTGTGGAATGAAACAAGAAAAATTTCCCAACTCTTAGTGTCATCCTCTCCATGAGAGTAATACTTCAGATACTAACAAGTGGTATCAGAGTCATTCTATCCTGTAGCCTAGACATCTCCTGCTCATCTCCTTCCCACGCCTCTCTTTGTCTTCAGCCGGCAGCAATAACACCGGTTGTTTCAACTCATTTCTCCTCTTCTATACAGACGAGCAACAGCTTGTCTGAGACAACCTCTTTCCCACACAGCACTCCCCCACTAGCGCGCCATGTCCGGACAGTCTCAGCACTCGGTCGCTTCGAGCGCGCGGCATCGGCAGGAGGCCGAGGTCGCCGCGGCATAAGAACGCGAGCGAGCAGCGGCAGAGGCTGCAGCGAGGGCGGCGAGGCTGGCGTCGGCGGAACTGGCAGCGGCGAAGGCGGAAATAGAAGCAGCAGCGGCTGCGGATGCAGCTCGTGCGGCTGCAACAGAGCTTGAGGCTCTGCGTGGTGGTAGCGACAGAGGCTCTGATTCTACCGAAGACGGCACCAACGAAGACCTCAGGCTGGCGAGGGAGGTAGCACGACCACAGACGCCACAATGGGCAGCCGCGCACCCCCATGAGCGCGGCGGCTGCAGCCCGGACGGGCGCGGACGCGCCGGCGACGCTCCCGGCAGGGGTGGTTGGGTCGACAGAGATCGAGACATTTACAGGCGGCGTGACTCTCCCTCCCCGAACAGGTACCATGGTCACCACGGGATCCAGGCCATTGTCAGGGACGTTGGTCCCGGCGGTGGGTGGCCTACCATCACCAAGACCAACTACGTCGAGTGGGCCGCGGTGATGAGGATACGGCTCCAAGTGCGGCACATGTGGGAAGCAGTCCGGTACAGCGACGTCGACTACTACGAGGATCGATGGGCACTGGATGCTCTCATTGCTGCAGTACCGCCCGAGATGCAGTTCTCGCTTTCCAATAAGCAGACTGCCAAGGAGGCCTGGGACGCCATCGCTGCGGCACACATCGGCAGCGATTGCACCCGCAAGACCACACTGCAGGCACTCCGCAAGGAGTGGGAGAACCTGACGTTCAGACCAGGTGAGGATGTTGATGACTTTGCTCTCTGTCTCAACACACTACTGCAGAAGATGGTGCAGTTCGGCGACGACACCTACAACGAGGAGAAAGCCATCGAGAAGCTCTTCTGTTGCATCCCCAAGAAGTACAAGCAGATCGCTCGCTCGATCGAGTCTCTGCTGGACCTCTCCACGATGTCGATCGAAGAGGCGATAGGCCGCCTCAAGGTCATCGACAGTGACGAATCACAGCCTCTCTCGGGGCCTATCACCATCGGCAGGAAGCTACATCTCACTCAGGAGCAGTGGGAGGCCTGCCAAGGTGACGGGAAGAAGGGGGAGCCCTCCTCCTCAAAAGGCGGCCGCAAGCGCGGCAAGCCAAGCAAGGGGCGCGGAGGTTCCCAAGCCGAGGCGTAGAGACGTGCCGAGGGTGTCGCCCACAGAGGTGCCCAGGGCAGCGCCAGCGGCAACCGGAAGCTAGCACGAGACGACACCTGCCACAACTGTGGCAACCTTGGTCATTGAGCCAGGGAGTGTCGGCAGCAACGACGCGGCCAGGTCCACGTCGCACAGGTGGAGGAGGAGGAGCCGGCTCTGCTCCTGGCGCACGCAAGCATCGAGCTGTAAGGGCCTCAGTTTTTGACACATAATTGAAGTGTTCATCACCACACCACACACCTCATTTGAGCAAGAATGATGAACACAAATGAAGAGCAAGTAACAATTATCAACATGCTCATTAGGGAACAAACTTACACATTGCAAAAGTGGCATTTCCCACATGTGATATAGATGGGCTGGACATAGGAAAAACTCCTACACTTTGCTAAGGATGTCCATGCCAAGTTTCACCCAAATTCAAAACCTTTTTGAGGTCATCTTGGGTATAGATAAGAAGGGGGCAGTTTGAAAACATATTCAAATTCAAACTGTTTTTATCCCATAAATTTAAAAGTGGAATGCATATTCTTACTCAGCACATTTTTGTGAGCTCACACACCAAATTTCACTCCATTTGGAGTTGATCTTGACATGAGCTAAGGGGGAGAAATTCAAACTTTATTTGAATTTCAAACTGAACTTGTGCTGAAATTCATTCAAACCAAGCCTCATTTGAACTTTGATCAATTCAAATGGCTCATGGGGGAATAATTTGAATTGCCAAGGGTAGTATGGGGTTCACTGTTTACAACAGTGATTAGGAGTAAATTTCAGAGGTTAAAACTGGAGGTGGGACCCACATGTCAGCCACTGCTCAGATCAAACCGACTGAGACTTTCTCACTCGGGTCGCCGAGCCGCAGCGGTGATCGCCACCGAGGCCAGCCACCGCGCCACCAGCTGCTTGCCCACGCGCGGGCATGAGGCGGTGCAGAGCCTTCTTAAGGCGCCTGCCCCCCCCCCCCCTCGGAAGAGGCACCACAGTTCTCTCCCGCAAGAACTCAGCGCCGGCCGAGAACTTCCGCAGCTCGGACTTGATCGGAGAACGCCGATCGCAGCTCTCTCCTTCCACTCCAGAGTCCCAGCAAGGTACTAGAGACCTTCCTCCATCCTCCCCATTGCTAGAAGTCGATTGAAACCGAGTGATATCGGCTGTGCCGAAAGATCAAACTCGGAACTGGAAACCGCCGCACCTCGGGCTCTCGTGGACAGCCCAACCAGGGCGTTGTCACGCCCGAGCCAGGGCACCCTTGGACGCGCAGGTGACCGGTGCTGCTCATCCCCGAGCCACAGCTCGAGTGGTTGCTCACCGGCGGCGAATTTCCACTTTCCCCCTTTCTGTGTGCAGAACGACCTCCGGGTACGATTCTGTTTAATTCGTGCTCTAGAAAGGATTAGAGGGACTCAGGCCACTCCCACACGAGCTAGACACGGTGACGCACAAGTTGCCTTCACAACTCTGGGCCGGAGAACCTCTGTGCCCGGCGTAATTCAAGGTCTACTAATGGCGGAACGAACGGGGGGTATCGGGCGCACGGTGAGGACCTATTTCGGGCCTTCCCCGAGCTGCCTCGAGTTCATGTCGACCTTCTCTGAGGTCCACTGATGCTCCCCGACCGATTTCCCAAGTAGCTGAGGTACTAGGAGAGTCAGCCGACATGGCCGAAGTCGTTCCGATATGGCGGCTCGTCGCCGACCATGCTCCGGCCGTTGTCATGAGCAGCTGACCCTCGGATCCTGTTCCCCAAGTAAAAGTAGGCAGGGGCGGCCAGAATCAAGAAGTTTGGAGCTGTACAGCAGCCAGCGGCGAGCTCTCCGGCGAGGTCTCTCGGCGGCGGGGCGCGGGTGTCGCGAGGTTGAAGAAGGGGGTGGACCCCAGCTGTCAGCGGCCGATATTTTGAATCGGGATCCGGCTGCGGCCGGGATCGGGTGTGCTGGCGCGCAAAATCCTTGTGGGCCGCGGTGTGCTGTCGCTTCGGCGTGCGACGCGTGTCCCCTGGGCCCACGCGCGAGTTTAAACTTTTCCCCGATTTTCAGATTTCCTTCAAACTTCAAATCCTCATAACTTTGGCTAGAAAGCTCCAAATTGAGTGAACCAAATTTTGCTGGATTCAGCTCTCTGAGTAATTCCCAGAAAATCAAGTTTCACTCCATGAAATTCCTTAATTCTCCAGAATTAATTCCTCAAAGTTTAAACTGTTAGGAATTTTAACTGGAGAATCCTTTGGAGGAAAATCCTGAAATTTTGCTGAGATATTCACCAAAATATCCTTGAACTACCATAAAAATTTCAGATCCATTTGAGCTCATTTAGTCCACCTAATGGTGTGATTAGTAAAACTGTTCGAGAGAAAATAGAAAATGTTCAGAAACATTTTCAGAATTTTCTCTGAAATTGTTTAGCTCATATCTTTAATTAGAGACTTCCAAATTAAGTGAGACCAACTCCATTAGAACCCTCTGAAAATCTAGTTTTCAGAAAGTCATAGTTTGTCTCATGAAGATTCCTAGAACACCCTAAGAGTTCCAATTAAGGTCAAGGACATAATTATTTGTGGAGGGCTCAAATGAGCTTCACTGCAACTAAAACTTGACCAAGTCTTTGTTTAGGTTGTAACCAAGCCACAGTAAAAGTTTCACAGTCATTAGGTCTATCTAACAAAGGTTATAGACTTCACAACTTCAAACGTAATACAAATGCATTAAATTAATACATGTATTGTTGTTATCATGTAGTCGCTAAGGTCGAGGAGGAACCCGAAGTCTTAGACTTCGTCACTCCGGAGGAACAGCTAGCCTACGACCAAGAGCAGCAAGGCAAGCCCCGGTTTGCATTAACCTTTTTACAAATTTTTACTGTTTTGAGCACATACTTGTTTCCTTTGTTCTGTGCATTAGAGTCTTGTTTGGAAATCCAACTGCATAGCCAAGAAAACCACGGGTTGGGTTTAGGATTGAAAACCTCGTTAGCCACTGCATTGCTAGGATAGAGTAGGATTCGGTACAAGTCGAGTAGTTGGAACTACTCGCGAGAATAGGCTAGAGGCACATTGCTCGGGTAGAGATAGCACATGATACACATGGCAAGTAAATGAGACCGAGCGGAGAGTAAGGGCAGCAGGACTTTGGGGCCTGTGTGCTGTAGCTCCGCTTGTGTCGATTGAGGACCGAGCCGTGTGCGGGCCTGTTGAACAAGCTAGAACAGTACCGAAGACCTACCGGCTATATGGGAACCGGGAAACTGATGTAACTCGGGTAGCTGGGTATTGAGGCATTGCCCGTCGTTCAGAGGGTAGGTTGAGAGCTTGAGGTGTAAATCAGCTGGCGGCATAGAGATGCGCGTGCAGGGACCTCTTGCTTGGGACGATGGGACCGGTTCAATATTTGGCTAACGGGTGAAAGGTAGTCGCGTACGGCGTCCGTGATGGTTGTTGTAGGCAACATCGAGTACGGGCGTACGTGACGGGTTGTTCGGGTAACCCTGCAGGTGTAAATCGATTATAATCGCCGTCCCTCGCGGTCAGTGAGTACCACTTGTTCACTGTACCGTGACGTAGAAAGAACAGGCTAGCTACATGTTAAAATGTTGCTGATTGAAAGCTGGACATTGATTGTTAATGATATGCTGTAGCTTAGTGCTAACTAAAGTTCTTTTCAACTTTGGGCAAAGTACATGAGAGAAATGCGTTTCTTGTTTGATTGCGGCTCTCTCATGTGCCTTAGCGTAAGGTTCTCCACAACCTGCTGCTAAAACTTGAAAGTAAGGTTCTACTAATTAGGCGAGTCCTTGCAAATGATTTTTCCTCATGCAACCCATTACCCTCATGTAGAAGTTCCATGTTTAGGTGAGACGGGTCAGACTTGCTGAGCCTTCGTGCTCACTGCTTGTGTTTGAAGCTTTTGCAGGGTTCTATGAGGAAGGGACTCCCGAAGAGGAGACGGAACCCCAGGAGGGGAACCCCGTCGAGTGGGAGTCGTGCACGCCGCAGAGTTAGTGTGCGTGTGTGCTAGCAAGGACACGTTCGAGGGCTGAACGTGCACTTGATGCTTAGTCTACGCCCGCGAGTGTGGACTAAACTTATTTTGATGTAAACATGTTAATAAACTTGTTTATGTAATAAAGCTTCCGCTTCCGCTTTGTACCTTTGACGTGTGTTATACGGTGCTGTGCAACGCAGCACCCCTCAGCGTGATCCTGGCTCGACAGGGCCAATGGGGTCGTGTCAGCGTGGTATCAGAGCTCGCTTGAGGTTTAACACAGTACAAAGGTCTTCTTTTTCAAAAATCCAGTGAGGAACGAGTTAGTAGCCCGTATAAGGATGTTATTAGTATATAGAAAGTGGCTTAGTAACCTAATTGTTATGTCGGAAAATCGTGCATCTCGGGACGTTCATGTCTTGGGGGGTGCACGTAAGCGCTGTCCACCAGTGCGCACAAGCTGAAGGGTGGAGCCCCACGGGTGGCAGGTAACCCGACCCGCTTTGATATCCTCTACGACTCTTCATGTCGTTTGGGGTATTCGAGCAACGTCTGTCCCTGGCGTGCGTGGTGCAACATGGGAGACCCCGTCACGTGGTCTAAAACGTGAACACGTAACTCAAGGCGTGTTTGGCTTGAGAACATCCGGGCGAGTGATGACGGCCGGGTGTACAAACTGTATGGATTCCGGGCTCGGTGTGCAGCCGAGTCTGATGATTGGTTGAATTTCTGCAGGTAGTCTTACCACGAAACGGTAGACGTGTAGCATCCGTGTGCGAGTGACGAGTAGTGCCACTGAACTAACGAAGCCGGCTAAGTCGGGTATAGGTTTTTCTTTGTGAGGACGTAGTACCGACATGATCTGGTGACGCATCGACGTCACACCCAACTAAATGAACAACTTCATTTAAAAATTTGAAGGTTTTGATCCAAAGTAGTAAAACTTGATGTAACTCCTTCCCTTGAACAGGATATTCAAAGCTAATAAGTTTTCAACTTATAGGATGTTAAGGACAGAGCACTCTGTTTTCAGCTAAATCAAGGCTGAAGTTAATCAGAGGTTAGAGGTTGAGTTCTTTCGAGGTTGGGGTCGTATGATACATTTCTGGAAAGCTTTGGAGGAGCTTTACAACTTTTCTGTTGAGTTCTAGAGGTGTTTCATCCCTTAACCACTCGAAAAATGCAGTAGAGTTGAAACTGTCCAGAAAACAGGACGGAGCAAAGACTCTCTGTAAATTAAGCATAACTTCCTGCATAAAAATCCAAAAATAGAAAATGAGGTAGTTCTGGAAAGCCTATGAGATGGGTTACAACTTTTTAACAGAAAGTTTTGTCAGATTAGGAACAGAAGTAACTGGGATTCTTGGATCTAATCAGTACCTAAGGCAGGGAGGTGCTGTCCAATTGTTCCCAGAAGTTCTGTTAACTTTGACATCTCATAACTTGTGAACCAGGACAGATCTTAGGCCAACCAAATCCTTTCTGGAAAGCTATTGAAGTTAACTTTAACTTTGATGTTGAGCTCCAGGACTGGTTTTGCTTTTAACCTGGCCTAAATCAGATTGATATGGAAACTGGTCAGGGCTGTCATGGTAACAGCAGATCAGCAGTCAAATTTGTTTAAAAATTTGAACTATGTTTCCAAGTGTTATGGGTTCAATAACATATCTTATGTTATAACTCAATGGTTTACTGTTTAAATAAATATTTGACATTTCTCAAATATATTTTACAGATGGCAGCAGATAAACGGTTGGAGAACGGGTGGGTAGTTTCCCACTGCTCTGACCGTAGCGGCTACCCGGAAGCATTGTGGCAAATGCTCCAATATTTCGGGTATAACCAGATGCCGCAATACTTCGCCAAGGAAGAAGGCGAAGAGGGGAACAAGACGTGGACGATCCATGTCGAGGTTCCCGCAGGACCTACGCCACCCGGTTGGGTGCCATTCACCGTCACGGTGAGAGGAAGACAACCGGAAGGGATGTGGCAAGTGGCAGCCCGTGACACTATGTCACATTTCTGCCAACTACACGTGCAGGCTATGGAGGGCACACCATACGCACTCGTTCCGGTGGAGGGACGAGCTCAGCATGTGTGGGAAGAGAGGTACCTGGAGGCAACAGACCCGAATTGCCCAAGGTACAACCCCGCGGAGGCCAACCTTAGCCTCCAAATGAGGGCGGGAAACGCTGTGATGGACAGCCAAGCTGTTCATACGGAGCATCTCGCCACCAAGCTCGAGGAGAGCACAAGCCGTGGAGATCATTTTGAGAGTGCTCACAGTGCACTCCGCAATGTGCTCCTTCCGACGATCAAGCGACTGAATGAACAACACAATCAGTTGCGTCGTCTAAAGAAGGCAAAGAAGAAGAGCCGTGTTGACATCGCGGCGTTGCAAGAGCTGGTGCAGACCCTAACCCAGCAGAATGAGGACCTTGCTCAAGAGCGGGGCGACGCTATTGAGGAAGGACAAGGCTGGGAAGAGGACTACAACCAAGCTATGGACGAGGTGCATGCATTACAGGACCTCGTGCCCCCGGTGTTGGGCATACCGGTGGTCTTGGGTCTTCCAGCAATGGGAGAACCCGGAATGGGAGGAGAGGTGGTAGATCCAGAGCCACCAGCTGAGGTACCGGAGGAGGACGACCCACAGGAGGTCGAGTTCTACTCCGAGTAGGGGGTTACGGTTGCCAAGTAGGGCAGCTAGGGTAGCGTAACCCAACTTTTGTAATCGGTGACATGTCGTGTAGACAGTAGCGTATGTATAGGTAGTGACGACATGAGCACGACTTCTCGGAGATCCGAGAATAATGTATCTTGTATAAAGTTTATACTTTATCAATATATGTGAATGTTGTGCAAGTTAATCATGCGTCGCTTCAATACCTACTGCTGTTTATGGAATTTTGAGTAAGACATGTGCTAATTGCTGCTGTGCTGAATTTCAGAATGACGCGTACTCGTGCCAACCCTGATGTTGGGGTTACTAGCCAGGGGGGAGAGACCTCCCAACCGCCTCCCGAGGACTCCTTGGGACAGCAGCAGCAACAGCAACAGCAAACACCGCCACCGCCACTGCCGACGGTTACATTGGCCGACATTGTCGCGGCAATGGCGGGTTCACATCAGCAGCACACAGAGCTGCTGCAAACGTTAATTGCGAACACGTCTCGCCCAGAGAGACGTCAAGATCGTGAGGAGCGCCAACAGAGCTCCTACTCCGACTTCCTGGCGACTCATCCCCCTGTATTCTCAAGGGCGGATGAACCACTTGACGCGGACAACTGGCTCCGCGCCATAGAGATGAAGTTCGGGCTGCTCCAAATCAGCGAGCAGCGCAAGACTCAGTTCGCGGTCCAGCAGCTCCAAGGATCCGCGAGCGCGTGGTGGGCCAACTTCTGTGCTTCACAACCCACCGACCGAGCGATGACCTGGGCGGAGTTCCGGACGGCCTTCAGGGCCTATCATATACCGCCCGGTTTGATGAAGAGGAAGACGCAGGAATTCCTACACCTGCAACAAGGGAGCCGAAACGCGCTGGAATATTCCAGGGCGTTCAACGATCTCGCGCTCTACGCGTCGTATCACGCAGATACAGACGAGAAGCGGCGGAACCACTTTTACCAGGGGCTTAACCCGCTCCTGAAGGACAAGCTGGCGATGTTCAATCGCGGCAGCCTCAACGACATAATTGATGCTGCGATTGTTCAGGAGGACTCCGGCAAGGAGTTGGCGGCGGCAGAGCGAAAGCGAAGCGCGCCGCAGAGCAGCGGAGAAGGAGGCGGTCCTTCTCAGAAGTTTCGGATGGTGAGAGCAGCGGAGAAGGAGGCGGTCCTTCTCAGAAGTTTCGGATGGTGAATCGCCCACCATCAGGTCCACGCTGGCAACCACCACAGCGGTCGATGCCGTTCCGCAGTCGGCCGTACTCTTCACCGGCATTCCAGCCGGCACTGCCAGTACCACCGCAACAACAGCAGCAGCAGCGGGCGATGCCGCGTGCGTTTGCACCTCCGCAACGCATGCCGGGCTTTCGTCCCCCGAGTACTCCACCAGCAGCGGCCACCTGTTACAAGTGTGGTCGTCCAGGACACTTCGCGAGCAGTTGCCCGGAGAGGCAAGGCGGCGGAGTGGCACCACAGTTTCCGGGGAGGAATCAACCTCGGAACCCTACTAATGCGCGGCGGGCGAACCCTAGGCCCGGTACTGTCCACCAGCTTGCCATTGAGGACGTGCCGGAGGGCGAGCCAATCCTTGCGGGTATGTTCCAACTCCACCAGCATCCCGCTATAGTACTATTTGATTCAGGCGCCACGCATAATTTTATTAGCCAAGCTTTCATTGCTAAACACAGCTTGCCAATACTACCCACCGATAGTCCATATTTAATTTGTTCACCGGGTGGGAAGATTTCAGCAAGCGTAATGGTATCCAAAGCACCATTATGCTTAGCGGGTAGAGTGTACCCCACGTCTCTCATTATCTTAGAGGGGCAGAAGGTCGATGTCATCCTAGGGATGTCGTGGTTAACCCGCCACGGCGCTGTTTTAGACACCGTCCTTCGAGTCATGCACTTAAACTCAGAGGTGCACGGTTCTCAATCATTATTTCTGGACAGTCCAGAAATAAAACTTCCAAGTGTCTACCAAGCCACAACCATCAGATTGGAAGATATTCCAGTGGTCCGAGAGTTCCCGGATGTATTCCCGGACGATTTGCCGGGGATGCCACCCGATAGAGAGGTGGAGTTCAAAATTGAACTCGCACCGGGAACCATGCCAATATCTCGAAGGCCGTACAAGATGGCGCCCAAGGAGTTGGCTGAACTGAAGACTCAGCTCACGGACCTTCTGGAGAAGGGTTTTATTAGGCCGAGCTCCTCGCCATGGGGCTGTTCGGCATTATTTGTCAAGAAGAAGGATGAAACGTTGCGGCTTTGCGTGGACTACCGTCCATTAAATGCCGTAACCATCAAGAACAAGTACCCGTTACCACGGATCGACATGTTGTTTGATCAGTTGGTCGAAGCGAAGATCTTTTCCAAGATGGATTTAAGATCCGGGTACCATCAGATTAAGATAAGGGCGGAGGACATTCCAAATACAGCTTTCTCGACACGGTACGGACTTTATGAGTACCTGGTCATGTCCTTCGGCCTCACCAATGCTCCAGCTCACTTCATGTACTTAATGAACTCGGTGTTCATGCCGGAGCTGGACAAGTTTGTCGTGGTCTTCATCGACGACATCCTAGTATACTCCAAGTCGGAGGAAGATCACAAGAAACATCTGCGTATAGTCTTGCAACGGCTGCGGGATCACAAGTTATACGCAAAGTTCAGCAAATGCGAGTTTTGGATATCGCAAGTGCCTTTCCTTGGGCATATCATCTCAGCGGAGGGTATCGCTGTGGACCCGAGCAAGATCACGCAAGTGCTGAATTGGAAATCCCCGAGAACTGTTCATGAGGTACGGAGTTTCCTCGGACTCGCGGGATATTATCGGAGGTTCATCCCGAACTTCTCGAAGATTGCCAAGCCAATGACAGAGCTGCTGAAGAAGGCTACCAAATATGTTTGGAGTCCAGCATGTGAAGCAGCATTCAAGGCTTTAGTCAAGCACCTGACATCAGCACCGGTTTTGGCGCAGCCAGACACAACAAAACCGTTCGATGTGTACTGCGATGCATCCGGCATTGGGCTCGGATGTGTGCTGATGCAAGACCGCAGAGTGGTCGCGTATGGATCACGGCAGCTTAGGAACCATGAGAAAAATTATCCAACTCACGATTTGGAGCTCGCTGCCGTGGTACTTGCACTGAAGATGTGGAGGCACTACCTACTCGGTAACCTCGTACATTTATATACCGACCACAAAAGCCTCAAGTACATATTCACTCAGAAGGAGCTGAACATGAGGCAACGAAGATGGTTAGAACTGATAAAGGATTACGAGATAGAGATCCATTATCATCCGGGCAAGGCAAACGTTGTGGCGGACGCGCTAAGCCGCAAGTCACACATCAATAATCTGACCATCACACCGTTGGAAGAGAGCGAACCACCACTACATGTGATTCCACACGGAGCTCTCTACAACCTGGCCTTGATCCCCACCATCCGTGAAGAGATAGCGGCAGCCCAGAAGAATGACAAGGGCATGTCCCATTTGCGGAGACGTGTAGACAGTGGGGAGTTGAAATGTTTCCGGAAGGACGGAGACGGCATCCTATGGTTCAAGGACCGGATCGTCGTACCCCGAAACCCGGAGTTACGGAAGAAAATCTTTGATGAGGCTCACTTATCAAAGTTTTCTATTCACCCCGGCAGCAACAAAATGTATCAAGAACTCAGAAGAAAGTTTTGGTGGACACGGATGAAGCGAGAGACTGCCAAATACGTGTCCGAGTGTGATACATGTCGAAGGGTGAAGGCAGACCATATGCGGAAACCGGGACTGCTGCAACCACTGGGCATTCCTGCCTGGAAGTGGGAGGACGTGAGCATGGATTTCGTCGTCGGTTTAACCACCACCTTACAGAAACATGATTCTGTGTGGGTGATCGTCGATCGGCTCACCAAAGTTGCCCATTTCATCCCGGTCAACACCAACTACAACGCCAAGAAGTACGCTGAACTGTACATCTCACGGATCCTATGCTTATACGGCGTACCCCGTACCATCGTATCGGACCGGGGCACTTTATTTGTGTCCCGTTTTTGGGAGCAGCTACACGCTGCCTTGGGGACGAAGCTGATCCGTAGTTCAGCCTACCACCCGCAGACGGATGGACAAACCGAGCGGGTAAATCAGATTTTAGAAGACATGCTACGAGCTTGCGCTATCGACCACGGCAAGAATTGGGATGATCACTTGCCGTTAGACGAGTTCTCGTACAACAATGGGTACCAAGCCAGCATCAAGATGGCGCCCTACGAGGCGCTATACGGAAGAAAATGCCGCACACCATTGAACTGGTGTGAGTCGGGCGAAAGGGTTACCTTCGGGATTGACCTTGTCAACAACGCGGAAGAAAAGGTTCGATTAATTCAAGCGAACCTAAGAGCCGCTCAATCCCGACAGAAACAGTATGCGGACCGGAGAAGGCGCCCATTACAATTCGAAGTTGGAGATCACGTATACCTACGAGTGTCTCCAATGAAGGGCGTAAACAGATTTGGGGTGAGAGGAAAGTTGGCACCCCGATTCATAGGTCCATTCCAGATTACCGAAAGATGTGGATCAGTAGCATACCGGCTGAGATTACCAGAAGCACTTTCCGGTGTGCACGACGTCTTTCACATTTCCCAGCTGAGGAAGTGTCTCAAGCTATCAACTACCGTTCAGCTGGAAGACATTGAAGAACTGCAACCGGATCTCACCTATCGGGAGGAACCGGTGCAGATTATTGATGAGAAGGCCCGAACCACACGCAACCGTACGTTGTGGTTCTACAAGGTTCTATGGAGTAATCACTCCATGGACGAAGCGACATGGGAGAGCAAAGAATTCCTTCGCACTAACTACCCCGACTTTTTCACGTCGCATATCCGGTAATTTCCACCGTCCTCTCTCTCATTTTCACCTTATAATCTCGGGACGAGATTCTTTTAAGGGGGGAGGAAATGTAAGGGCCTCAGTTTTTGACACATAATTGAAGTGTTCATCACCACACCACACACCTCATTTGAGCAAGAATGATGAACACAAATGAAGAGCAAGTAACAATTATCAACATGCTCATTAGGGAACAAACTTACACATTGCAAAAGTGGTATTTCCCACATGTGATATAGATGGGCTGGACATAGGAAAAACTCCTACACTTTGCTAAGGATGTCCATGCCAAGTTTCACCCAAATTCAAAACCTTTTTGAGGTCATCTTGGGTATAGATAAGAAGGGGGCAGTTTGAAAACATATTCAAATTCAAACTGTTTTTATCCCATAAATTTAAAAGTGGAATGCATATTCTTACTCAGCACATTTTTGTGAGCTCACACACCAAATTTCACTCCATTTGGAGTTGATCTTGACATGAGCTAAGGGGGAGAAATTCAAACTTTATTTGAATTTCAAACTGAACTTGTGCTGAAATTCATTCAAACCAAGCCTCATTTGAACTTTGATCAATTCAAATGGCTCATGGGGGAATAATTTGAATTGCCAAGGGTAGTATGGGGTTCACTGTTTACAACAGTGATTAGGAGTAAATTTCAGAGGTTAAAACTGGAGGTGGGACCCACATGTCAGCCACTGCTCAGATCAAACCGACTGAGACTTTCTCACTCGGGTCGCCGAGCCGCAGCGGTGATCGCCACCGAGGCCAGCCACCGCGCCACCAGCTGCTTGCCCACGCGCGGGCATGAGGCGGTGCAGAGCCTTCTTAAGGCGCCTGCCCCCCCCCTCGGCCGAGGCACCACAGTTCTCTCCCGCAAGAACTCAGCGCCGGCCGAGAACTTCCGCAGCTCGGACTTGATCGGAGAACGCCGATCGCAGCTCTCTCCTTCCACTCCAGAGTCCCAGCAAGGTACTAGAGACCTTCCTCCATCCTCCCCATTGCTAGAAGTCGATTGAAACCGAGTGATATCGGCTGTGCCGAAAGATCAAACTCGGAACTGGAAACCGCCGCACCTCGGGCTCTCGTGGACAGCCCAACCAGGGCGTTGTCACGCCCGAGCCAGGGCACCCTTGGACGCGCAGGTGACCGGTGCTGCTCATCCCCGAGCCACAGCTCGAGTGGTTGCTCACCGGCGGCGAATTTCCACTTTTCCCCTTTCTGTGTGCAGAACGACCTCCGGGTACGATTCTGTTTAATTCGTGCTCTAGAAAGGATTAGAGGGCCTCAGGCCACTCCCACACGAGCTAGACACGGTGACGCACAAGTTGCCTTCACAACTCTGGGCCGGAGAACCTCTGTGCCCGGCGTAATTCAAGGTCTACTAATGGCGGAACGAACGGGGGGTATCGGGCGCATGGTGAGGACCTATTTCGGGCCTTCCCCGAGCTGCCTCGAGTTCATGTCGACCTTCTCTGAGGTCCACTGATGCTCCCCGACCGATTTCCCAAGTAGCTGAGGTACTAGGAGAGTCAGCCGACATGGCCGAAGTCGTTCCGATATGGCGGCTCGTCGCCGACCATGCTCCGGCCGTTGTCATGAGCAGCTGACCCTCGGATCCTGTTCCCCAAGTAAAAGTAGGCAGGGACAGCCAGAATCAAGAAGTTTGGAGCTTTACAGCAGCCAGCGGCGAGCTCTCCGGCGAGGTCTCTCGGCGGCGGGGCGCGGGTGTCGCGAGGTTGAAGAAGGGGGTGGACCCAGCTGTCAGCGGCCGATATTTTGAATCGGGATCCGGCTGCGGCCGGGATCGGGTGTGCTGGCGCGCAAAATCCTTGTGGGCCGCGGTGTGCTGTCGCTTCGGCGTGCGACGCGTGTCCCCTGGGCCCACGCGCGAGTTTAAACTTTTCCCCGATTTTCAGATTTCCTTCAAACTTCAAATCCTCATAACTTTGGCTAGAAAGCTCCAAATTGAGTGAACCAAATTTTGCTGGATTCAGCTCTCTGAGTAATTCCCAGAAAATCAAGTTTCACTCCATGAAATTCCTTAATTCTCCAGAATTAATTCCTCAAAGTTTAAACTGTTAGGAATTTTAACTGGAGAATCCTTTGGAGGAAAATCCTGAAATTTTGCTGAGATGTTCACCAAAATATCCTTGAACTACTATAAAAATTTCAGATCCATTTGAGCTCATTTAGTCCACCTAATGGTGTGATTAGTAAAACTGTTCCAGAGAAAATAGAAAATGTTCAGAAACATTTTCAGAATTTTCTCTGAAATTGTTTAGCTCATATCTTTAATTAGAGACTTCCAAATTAAGTGAGACCAACTCCATTAGAACCCTCTGAAAATCTAGTTTTCAGAAAGTCATAGTTTGTCTCATGAAGATTCCTAGAACACCCTAAGAGTTCCAATTAAGGTCAAGGACATAATTATTTGTGGAGGGCTCAAATGAGCTTCACTGCAACTAAAACTTGACCAAGTCTTTGTTTAGGTTGTAACCAAGCCACAGTAAAAGTTTCACAGTCATTAGGTCTATCTAACAAAGGTTATAGACTTCACAACTTCAAACGTAATACAAATGCATTAAATTAATACATGTATTGTTGTTATCATGTAGTCGCTAAGGTCGAGGAGGAACCCGAAGTCTTAGACTTCGTCACTCCGGAGGAACAGCTAGCCTACGACCAAGAGCAGCAAGGCAAGCCCTGGTTTGCATTAACCTTTTTACAAATTTTTACTGTTTTGAGCACATACTTGTTTCCTTTGTTCTGTGCATTAGAGTCTTGTTTGGAAATCCAACTGCATAGCCAAGAAAACCACGGGTTGGGTTTAGGATTGAAAACCTCGTTAGCCACTGCATTGCTAGGATAGAGTAGGTTTCGGTACAAGTCGAGTAGTTGGAACTACTCGCGAGAATAGGCTAGAGGCACATTGCTCGGGTAGAGATAGCACATGATACACATGGCAAGAAAATGAGACCGAGCGGAGAGTAAGGGCAGCAGGACTTTGGGGCCTGTGTGCTGTAGCTCCGCTTGTGTCGATTGAGGACCGAGCCGTGTGCGGGCCTGTTGAACAAGCTAGAACAGTACCAAAGACCTACCGGCTATATGGGAACCGGGAAACTGATGTAACTCGGGTAGCTGGGTATTGAGGCATTGCCCGTCGTTCAGAGGGTAGGTTGAGAGCTTGAGGTGTAAATCAGCTGGCGGCATAGAGATGCGCGTGCAGGGACCTCTTGCTCGGGACGATGGGACCGGTTCAATATTTGGCTAACGGGTGAAAGGTAGTCGCGTACGGCGTCTGTGATGGTTGTTGTAGGCAACATCGAGTACGGGCGTACGTGACGGGTTGTTCGGGTAACCCTGCAGGTGTAAATCGATTATAATCGCCGTCCCTCGCGGTCAGTGAGTACCACTTGTTCACTGTACCGTGACGTAGAAAGAACAGGCTAGCTACATGTTAAAATGTTGCTGATTGAAAGCTGGACATTGATTGTTAATGATATGCTGTAGCTTAGTGCTAACTAAAGTTCTTTTCAACTTTGGGCAAAGTACATGAGAGAAATGCGTTTCTTGTTTGATTGCGGCTCTCTCATGTGCCTTAGCGTAAGGTTCTCCACAACCTGCTGCTAAAACTTGAAAGTAAGGTTCTACTAATTAGGCGAGTCCTTGCAAATGATTTTTCCTCATGCAACCCATTACCCTCATGTAGAAGTTCCATGTTTAGGTGAGACGGGTCAGACTTGCTGAGCCTTCGTGCTCACTGCTTGTGTTTGAAGCTTTTGCAGGGTTCTATGAGGAAGGGACTCCCGAAGAGGAGACGGAACCCCAGGAGGGGAACCCCGTCGAGTGGGAGTCGTGCACGCCGCAGAGTTAGTGTGCGTGTGTGCTAGCAAGGACACGTTCGAGGGCTGAACGTGCACTTGATGCTTAGTCTACGCCCGCGAGTGTGGACTAAACTTATTTTGATGTAAACATGTTAATAAACTTGTTTATGTAATAAAGCTTCCGCTTCCGCTTTGTACCTTTGACGTGTGTTATACGGTGCTGTGCAACGCAGCACCCCTCAGCGTGATCCTGGCTCGACAGGGCCAATGGGGTCGTGTCACGAGCCACCTCCAGTGGCATCGGCCACAGTGGCTCTCCTCCACATCGATGAGCTGAGAGCACACGCCTTTCTCGGTGACGGCTCCAGCAATGACAAGACTGACGGATGGTGCCTCGACACCGGTGCCACCCATCACATGACTGGTTGACGGGAGTTCTTCACTGAGTTTGACCCCGATGTCTGAGGCTCCATCAAGTTTGGGGACATCTCTGGTGTGGAGATCAAGGGTGTCGGCTCCATCATCCTCACCGCCGAGTCTTGTGAGCACAGGCTGCTCGTCGGAGTCTACTACATCCCCGCGTTAAGGAACTCTATCATTAGCCTGGGCCAGCTGGATGAGAACGGTTCGCACATGGAGATCAAGGACGGAGTCATGAGGATTTGGGATCGCCATCGTCGCCTTCTTGCCAAGGTAACCAGAGGCACCAATCGACTCTATGTCCTTAACGTGCAGGTAGCACAACCTCTCTGCCTTGCTACTCGCCTGGATGACGAGGCGTGGCAGTGTCATGAGCGCTTTGGGCACCTTCACTTCAAGCCCCTGAAGTGGCTCAGTGCCAAGGAGATGGTACGGGGCCTGCCGTGCCTTGACCATGTGGAGCAATTCTGCGATGTCTGCGTAGTGACAAAGCAGAGGCGGCTCCCCTTTCCCCAGCACTCGAGCTTCTGAGCCAAGGAGCGGCTCGACCTCATGCACGGGGACTTGTGTGGCCCGGTGACACCGGCTACACCGGGAGGACGACGTTACTTCCTGCTACTTGTTGATGACCTCTCCCGCTACATGTGGGTGATGGTCCTCAGCAGCAAGGGAGAGGCTGCGAACGCCATCAGGCACGGGCAGGCCATTGCGTAGGCGGAGTGTGGCCGCAAGCTGTGCGTGCTGCGCACCGACAACAGTGGCGAATTCACGGTGGCTAAATTCGCGTCGTACTGCACAAATGAGGGTGTTCAGCGCCACTACTCCGCACCATACAGCCCGCAGCAGAATGGCGTTGTCGAGCGACGCAACCAGAAGGTTGTGGGGATGGCTCGGGCCCTCCTCAAGCAGACGGGAATGCCGGTTATCTTCTGTGGAGAGGCGGTGGTGACGGCGGTCTACATCCTCAACCGCTCGCCCACCAAGGCTCTCAACAGCAGGACGCCGTACGAGGCTTTGCATGGGCGCAAGCCGACAGTCTCTCACCTACGGGTCTTCGGCTGCCTAGCATTCGCCAAGGAGCTTGATCACATCAGCAAGCTCGATGACAGGAGCACTCCAGGGGTGTTCATCGGCTACGCAAAGGGCTCGAAGGCCTACCGCATTCTCGACCCAGGAACACAGCGCGTACGCACGGCACGTGATGTGGTGTTCAATGAAGGGCGAGGATGGGCATGGGACAAGGTGCTATACGACGGCTCGACTCTGACATATGACAACTTCATCGTCGAGTACGTCCACTTCAAGGGAACTGGGGGAGTAGGCAGCTCTTCTCCACCGACTTCTGCGCCACGCTCCCTAGTCACAACCTCGGCTGCGACGACCTCTCACCACCACAGCCGGCGACCCCACGCACTCCAGCACCGACTGCCATCCCTCCAGGTACGTCCACTCCGACACCAGCTCGTGTCGAGCAAAAACCGGTGGAGTTCGTTACTCCGCTCTCCCAGGACAAGGAGTGCATCAACGCGTACCACGACGGCGAGCCGTTGCGGTATCGTACGATGGAGGATCTTCTCGGCGACCAGTCAGTGTTGGGATTGGTACCTCGTGA
This sequence comes from Neostapfia colusana, assembly GCA_030760725.1. NCBI lineage: Eukaryota > Viridiplantae > Streptophyta > Magnoliopsida > Poales > Poaceae > Neostapfia > Neostapfia colusana. The sequence continues at coordinate 81,632,893 of JASWHV010000011.1, forward strand.
TCTGGAGGCGCAGTTGCATCTTGCGTGCGACGACGGCGAGACTCGGTCTTTTGACGAGGCTGAGAGACACGCGGCATGGCGTGCCGCGATGCAGTCGAAGATGGACGTGGTTGAGAACAACCGCACCTGGGAGCTTGCTGACCTCCCTCATGGTCACCGAGCGATCACCCGCAAGTGGGTGTTCAAGCTGAAGAGGGATGAAGCCGGCGCCATCGTCAAACACAAGGCTCGCTTGGTGGCACGCGGTTTTGTGCAATAGGAGGGGATCGACTTCGATGATGCCTTCAGGCCCGTGGCGCGGATGGAATCTCTGCGACTCCTCCTTGCACTGGCTGCTCAGGGAGGCTGGCGGGTTCAGAACATGGATGTCAAGTCGGCGTTTCTTAACGGCGATTTAAAGGAGGAGGTCTATGTGCACCAGGCGCCGGGATTTACGATTCCTGGCATGGAGGGCAAGGTGTTGCATCTGCGCAAGGCCCTCTATGGCTTCCGGCAGGAACCAAGGGCGTGGAATTCCAAGTTGGACGCCACGCTCAAGGGGATGGGCTTCGAGCAAAGCCTGCACGAGGCGGCCATCTACCGGCGGGGCAATGGAGGAAATGCCCTACTGGTGGGTGTCTACGTCGACGACTTGGTGATCACCGGCACCAAGGATGCGGAGGTGGAAGCATTCAAGGAAGCGATGAAAGCCACCTTCCAGATGAGTGACTTGGGATCTCTCTCCTTCTACCTGAGGATCGAGGTGCACCAGGCCGACTCCGGGATCATGCTTCAACAGACTGCCTACGCCAAGCGCATTGTTGAGCTGGCTGGGCTCACAGACTGCAACCCAGCTCTCACTCCCATGGAGGACAGACTAAAGCTGAGCCGCAACAGCACGATGGAGGAGGTGGATGCCACGCAGTATTGGCATCTTTTGGGGAGCCTTCACTACCTCGCCCACACACGGCCGGACTTGGCATTCTGTGTCGGCTACGTCAGTCGGTTCATGCAGCGACCGACGACGGAGCACCAGCAGGATGTGAAGAGGATCATCCTCTACGTTGCGGGGACTCTCAACCACGGCCTCTACTACCCGAGGTGCCCTGGGGAGGCACACCTTGTCGGGTACAGCGACAGCGACCACGCTGGCGACATCGACACTAGCAAGAGCACGAGCGGAATTCTCTTCTTCCTCGGCAAGTGCCTCGTTTGCTGGCAGTCAACGCAACAGGTGGTGGCCCTGTCCAGCTGCGAGGCCGAGTACATAGCGGCCTCTACCGCATCGACTCAGGTGCTCTGGCTAGTTCGACTGCTTGGTGATCTCCTCGGCAAAGACACCGGAGCGGTGGAACTCAGGGTAGACAACAAGTCCGCTCTGGCTCTAGCAAACAACCCCGTCTTTCATGAATGGTGCAAGCACATCCGGGTGAGGTACCACTTCTTCCGAGGCTTCTTGGAGGAAGGGAGCATCAAGGCGTGCTACATCAACACGAAGGACCAGCTTGCAGACCTGCTCACCAAGCCCCTTGGGAGGATCACGCTCCTTGAGCTTTGCTCCAGGATCGGGATGGTCCAACTCTCCTACAAGACAACGCACAAGACTTAGGGGGAAAATGAAGGAATAAGTCGTGTACTCTTGGTCTGTGTGGCCCCTAGTTAGGACATCATCTCAGTCCTTGTTATGACAACATATTAGTCCTTTGGTAGGACAACATCTTAGTCCTTGTTAGGACAGCATCTTAGACCAAGAGGACAGCATATCAGTCCTTGTTAGGACAGCATATTAGTCCTTTGGTAGGATAACATCTTAGACCAAGAGGACAGCATCTCAGTCCTTGTTAGGACAGCATATTAGTCCTTTGGTAGGACATCATCTTAGACTAGCATCTAGGTATATGCTTGGCTGCCTCAGCTATAAATATGTAACCCCAACCCCTAGGTTGGGCATGGCATTGTGTGTGGAATGAAACAAGAAAATTTTCCCAACTCTTAGTGTCATCCACTCCATAACAGTAATACTTCAGATACTAACAAATTATATATGATATACGACAAGATTCAAGGAAGGATAACATGGATTATGCACTAAGCAATCCTAGTCCTATGTTGTATTAGCATCCTATATACTAGGTGAATGACCCAACATCTCCGACCAAGTAATACCATGTCCATCCATAATGCCATCCCCAAATCACCAACCTCACCCAAACCAATGCTAATCATGAAAGAGCTACTAGCCCGCTTTTGACCGTGAGCATGACTATCTAGACAGTTTATGACTCTGCAGAGTTTGTACCACTTTACCCACAAGTCGTGATTCCATTGCCCGTCGGTAACTAAAGAAACTCCATCACGCCGTCTCACACTTCCTTTGGTGTGTGGCCAGGAGTTTACAATGAGACCTTTACATTGCACTATCAAACTCGTGAACACCCACTAAGATTTCACAGCTAACGGTACTCTGGAGTCCATTTTACCTCCGCCGCAGAAGCCCCCTCTTGCACCATAAAAACATCTCTATGGTGTAAACAAGGAAAGATTCAGGAAAGTCCGTAAAACTCATGAACTCGTGTCCCGGGCGGCTGAACGGAACCTTGACGGCTTACACGTCTTAACGGTGCAACTTAATGGTTTTACATGCATGGATGTTCATCTGGGTCAAAATTGGTAAACTCGGGAAAACTCAACAACTCGGGTCCCGGGCAGCCTGTGACGCCCTCGATTCTGTGGAAAACCACGGAACCGAGAACTGATGCATATGTGTGCCCAGGATGTTCATCACACATATACACATCATCCACAAACTGAATTTCAGAATATATATGACCACGAATAACAGAGTTTATTACAATGTCTCATGAGTCTTGGACTCATGTTCACAGCGGAAGTCTTAATCTAACAGCGGAAGTCTTTATTCTGGCAGCGGAAGTCTTCTAACAATGCGGAAGCAATTGAAGCAGCAGTGGCTTCATCTCTATTCCATCACCCACAGGCAAGGTTGATGATAGATTACACGCCTAATGCTCCACTTGGTCTTCATAGTAATCTTCTCCTGTTGCTGATGATGAAATAATAATGCAAGTTTGAGTACAATGATGTACTCAGCAAGTGCGGGAAAATATGATATGTAGTTGACAACAAGGTAGGTATAAAAAGGCTCATTTGCAGAAAGCAAAGTTATTTATCAAAACCATGATAAAACAGCAACTTATCTTTAAGCAAATGTAATCCCAGCATGTACTGAAAATACCAATCATACCTTCGTTATGTTCATTACCTTCCATGTCCCAACCAGACATTAATCAACCTCATTCTTGCTCACGAATACCTTCTCGTATTCGCAACCATTTCATCTCATAAACAATTCCCGTCTCACACCGTCCAACTTTGTTGCCATGACTCAACAGTCATGCAACCCATCTTATCATCCGGACTCAACAGTCCCGAAAACAAAACCAAAGCCAAACCATCCAAAACCATAACCAATAACCATCCCAACTAATCATGGAAGTTGGCCAGGCGCTCGTGACCGTAAGCTCGGCTATCATGATAGTTTTAGACTCTGCAGAGTTTGTACCTCTTTACCCACAAGTTTGTGATTTTGTCACAAGTCGGTTACTGCAGAACCTCCATTATACCAGTACACAACCGTCGGTGTATGGCCAAGAGATCACAAAATAGCCTTTACAAAGGGGTTACAAGATGTGTGGACTCACTAAGGTTTCACCGGCAGGCTACAATCTCCAATTCTCCCACCCACGGGCCCCCTCTTGTGCCATGCAGTTCCCAGGGCAGTCCTCACTCGTGTCCCATTCCCTGTGCCTTCCACGGTCCATACCAATCTAGCAACTTACCTAATTACTCAGCTAAGCCGCACCCATACTTGGCCTTGTGGTGGCACTGTTTATCCTGGCATGTGCTCGCATGAACCGGTCCTTAGATCTACGGCAAGTAAACCACCATCTCATGCTACCTCATTCACAAACCCAGTCTTGCCTAGATCTCCCTCCGATCCATGTTCATTAACAACATCAATTTTCTTATTATCATTACGAGTGCAGTTAGCTAGACACATCCATCTCGCTTCCCAATCCCATGGACTCAGAAGCTTAAAAGCAAAAGCCATACCCGACTCATAAAGTTCCCTGGCGATAAGAGTGGTTTAATCAAAGCTAGTAAACTCCTATAAAAGGGTTTTCCATTATGTTTGACTCAGCACACACACCTTTTCGCAAAATAATATAGTTTTTCCCAAAATGTAGGATCAATATGGTCAAGGGGCACTTGCCTTGTTCTGGTTGTTCCGGTTGCTCAAAATCTTGTTGTTGTAATCCGTCGTAGGTAGCTCCCTGAGCTTGACCTCCTATATACGATCACGCACATATAAGATCCACAGCAATCAATGTCATGCATAAACTTTAACTAGACGCGATGATGCATATGCATGCTATCCTATGATCAGTTTTTATTAGATCAGTTTGTACGTGTTCTTGCATGGTTTGCATGGATTTTATGATGAACAGATGTGTTCGGATGAAATGTGGACTTGGCGATGACCTTGTCTTTAGATCTAGATCAAACCGATCAGCAAGTGATCTGTCCACGAAAAAGATTCTGTTCGAAAGGAATCTAAGAATAGATGCAAAGCAAACGCGATGATGTCGTAAGGTGGTATTGGAGACCTACATTACGCTCTTCTTGGTCTCGGGTCCTTCTCTTAGCAAGATAGATTGTTGGGACTCTCTTCCGGTGATCTTCCTCGACTGAACCTCCGGCGATGGGTTTACTTCGGCGATTTGGGGGCTAGGGCTCTAAGTCGTTGGCTCAGGAGGTGGAAAAGAAGTTCGTGGTTTCGGCCAAGGGTTATGGGTTCTATTTATAATCCGGAGAAGAAGAGTCCTAATCTGATTGTATTTCGAATAGGAGTCCTATTCAAATTGTTGTTGAATCTTAACAACTTATCTTTAGTTGATTTGGTGCGGTAACATTGTGGAATTCATGTCGGTTTCCTCTCCGTACCAGTATTTCCACGCGTACAGAATCCAAAACCGCTCCAGAACTCATTACTTCTGCGGTGATGAGCTCCGGAAGCTCCACGTGTCCACTGGGGCCTGGTCTCCCCTTTTCCGCAGAGACGAGCACTGGTTGTGCCGCGTGTCAAGCGAGTGAGACCTCCCTCTCCTTCGGAGGTGAGCTCCGCGTGCGCCACGTATCCCGGCGGTCAGGACCTCCTCTCTATTCGGAGGTGGCTCCACGCACGCCACGTGTAAGTGCCGGACCTTCCCTCTCCCCGGAGGTGGCTCCGGGTGGGCCACGTATCCTAACAGCGCTAGACTTCCTTTCTTCTCAGAGAAAAGCTCTGAGGTTAACACGTGTCCAACAGTGACGGACCTCCCAGAGATAGGCTCCGGTGGTGACACGTGTCTAATAGAACCGGACCTCTCGGAGGTGAGCTCCGAGGTCGACACGTATCCCGCGCGACTGGTCCTCTGATTTCCGTGGTGACTAGCTCCAAAGGTGACACGTGTCCTGCGGCTGGCCTTGTTTCTCCGCAGAAGCTAGCTCCGGGGGCAACACGTGTCCCACGGGGTCCGACCTCTCCCCCTTTGCGGGGATGAGCTCCGAAGGCACCACGTGGCCAGCGCGCCGTGAGAGTTGTCTTCGGCACTCTTAGTGAACTAGATTTTTTTGCTCTTTTTTGGCTATCTTTTTTAATTCTTTCTGTGTCCCCACTTCTTTTTGAAATGTTTTCTCTACATGAAACATGAATACATAAAGAAACCAAGAATGAGGGTGTCACAAATCTACCCCCCTTAAATTAAATCTCGCCCTCGAGATTCGTTAGTAGAGAATAGATGAGGGAATTCTGCCTTGATGTCATCTTCGCGCTCCCATGTGGCTTCAGCTTCGGTGTGATGGCTCCATTGTACCTTGCACCATCGGATCACTTTGTTCCTGGTGACCCTTTCCCTTACGTCCAAAATTCGGACAGGGTACTCCGCATAAGTCAGGTCCTCTTGAAGTTCAAGCTCTTCCATTGGTACTTGCTCCTCTGGTACTCTCAAGCACTTCATGAGCTGGGATACATGAAACACGCCATGTACGTCGGAGAGATATGTTCGGAGCTCTAGTTGATAGGCTACATCTCCTTACTTGTCCAAAATCTTAAATGGTCCGATGTAGCGAGGTGCTAGATTGCCTTTGACGTTGAAACGTCGTTGGCCACGGATAGGTGATACCTTAAGATATACGAAGTCTCCTACTTTGAAAGTCAACTTTCTTCGCCTATTGTCCGCATAGCCTTTCTGTCGTGACTGAGCAGCCTTTAAGTTCTCCCGTATCGTTTGGACTTGCTTTTCAGCTTCTTGTAGCACTTCGGGTCCAAACACCTGGTTCTCTCCGGTCTCGTTCCAGAACAGAGGCGTTCTACACCGTCTACCATACAATGCTTCCAAAGGTGACATCTTCAAGCTAGCTTGATAGCTGTTGTTGTAGGATAATTCGGCGTACGGTAAACTCCTATCCCAACTACGTCCACGTTTCAAGGCGCAAGCTCTCAACATGTCCTCCAAAATTTGGTTTGTCCTTTCGGTTTGTCCATCGGTTTGTGGGTGATAGGTGGAGCTAAAATCCAGTCGTGTACCCATAGCTTTCTGCAGCTTCCTCCAGAATCTAGAGGTAAACTGGGAACCTCGATCTGAGACTATCCTCCTCGGGACTCCATGACGGCACACGATCTGCTCTATGTACAACTCGGCTAATTGTGCAACGTTGTACTTGGCCGTTTACAGGGAGAAAATGGGTTGTTTTTGTCAATCGGTCCATGATAACCCAGATAGAGTCGTAACCCGACTGAGTACGTGGCAATCCAACGATGAAATCCATACTAATGTCCTCCCACTTCCACTTGGGTACCTTCAAGGGTTGCAACAATCCAGCGGGTCTTTGATGTTCGGCCTTCACCCGTTGGCATGTGTCGCATAGGGCAACGTATTCGGCTATATCCCTTTTCATACCATCCCACCAATAACAAGTATTCAAGTCCTTATACATTTTGGTACTTCCGGGATGTATGGAATAGGGTGAATCATGTGCCTCTTTTAATATCATGTCGCGGAGGTGCTTCACGTTAGGCACGCAAATCCTTTTTCCTAGCCAAAGCGTACCCTTCTCATCTTCTTTGAAATCCTTCTCTATTCCTTGTCGGATCCTTTCCTTGATCTTCTTGATCTCCTCATCCGTTGCTTGGCCATCTATTATCTCTTGCTCCAATGAAGAGTGGATCTCCATCACTTCCATCTTGTTCAAGAATCCGAGGCGTAACCGTTCGAACTCCTTACATAGTTCGGGTGGTAGCTCCCGAACCGTGAGTTGGTGACATGCTCCCTTCCGGCTCAATGCATCAGCTACTACATTGGCCCTTCGAGGGTGGTAGTTGATTCCAACATCATAATCCTTGATGAGTTCCAACCATCGACGTTGCCTCAAATTCAAGTCCATTTGTGTAAATATGTACTTGAGGCTTTTATGATCCGTATAGATCTCGCATCGATGACCAAGGATATAATGTCTCCAAATCTTCAATGCATGCACTACTGCTGCTAGCTCCAAGTCATGTGTAGGATAATTAAGCTCGTGCTTCTTCAATTGTCGTGAGGCATAGGCTACCACTTGTACTTCTTGCATGAGCACACATCCGGGCCCTTGTCTCGATGCGTCACAATATATGTCAAAGCTCTTGCTCACGTCTGGCAATACCAAAACCGGCGCGGTGGTCAGCCTTTTCTTGAGTTCCTCAAAACTTTCTTGGCATGCTGGTGTCCATTGGAAGGCTTTTCCCTTTGTTAGCAACTCCGTCATAGGCTTTGCTATCTTAGAGAAGTCCTTAATGAAGCGTCGGTAGTATCCAGCCATCCCAAGAAAGCTCCAAATATCCCTCACATTTTGCGGATGGTTCCACTTCAAAACATCTCCCACTTTTCTGGGATCAACCGATACTCCTTCCTTGGAGATAATGTGGCCTAGGAACGATATCTCCTTTAGCCAAAATTGACACTTGTTAAGCTTTGCATACAATTGATGCTCACGCATTTTCTGCAAGGTCAATTTCAAATATTCTTCATGCTCCTCCTCACTTTTTGAATACACCATGATGTCGTCGATGAAAACCACGACAAACTTATCCAAGTACTCCATGAAAACCTTGTTCATAAGGTACATGAAGTATGCGGGTGCATTCGTTAACCCAAAAGACATGACGGTATATTCATACGAACCAACCGTGTTCAAAAGGCAGTCTTGGGTATATCTGAGGGCTTAATCTTCAGCTGGAAGTATCCTGACCGAAGATCAATCTTGGAGAACACTCGGGCTCCTTTCATATGGTCGAATAGGTCCTCTATACGGGGCAGAGTGATGTGGACATCACTCCTACAGATATACACAACACTCACATGGTAGACATGCAAGGTCCAATTACTAGAGCTCGAGCACGACAATTGAATTTAGAGGTGAGCTCGTTCCTGAACAATTCTTTATATGTGAATTTTGAGAGTATGTTGCTACCTAATGGATTAATTATGATTAGGAACTATGGAGAGGACATGGAGATACATGGAGAGGGGTTTGGAGGCGTGGAGGACCAGAAAATACGCCAACAAGAAGTTAGAGACCGAGCCCAACTCAAACTCGAGTCGAACCGGGCCCAGGAGCAGTCCATCTTAAAATGGATGCACAGGAGGCATACGGACTCCGTTTTTGACGTTCTACATATGCACGGAAAGCTGAGAGGATAAACTTTCCAATGGAACTGGCCCCACGTCAAAATTCCCGGGAGTCGCTGGGAAACTTCGAAACAATATAAAGTTTAGAGTTTGTCAGGGTGTTACATCACCTAGTTGGGCCATTGGGCCTTGTATCGAGTCCAAGTCCATTATGTACGTGTCTTAGGGTTAGGTCACGACCCCAGCACCCCCTGGTCGTCCTCCACCTCCTTTATACCCCCTAGCCGTCGTCACAAACAGCTGGGTTTTGCTTAGATTATTCTGTCAAGAACAGTTTCGTCGTTCACCGGTTTGTGAGACCCCAACTTGAGTGCTTCATATCTTTCAGCAATTTGGTTGCATTCTTTCTTGTTCTTGCTTGTGTTCTTCGATTCGCAGGCAAGGATTAGCCTTCTTGGCGAGGTCAACCGCGCAATATCGGTTGATAACCTGAGGAGACGTGGTGCTGCGATTGCAGGGTTTAGAACGTGTTGTTCGGAAGCCAGATCGATTTTTGTCAAGTCTCCACCAAATCGAGAGTTATCAGAACCTTTCGGAAGAATCGGGACCCCTGTACACATCAAGTGGTATCAGAGCTTTAGGTGCACCGTCAGGTTCGCCTTTCCCTAGTTTTCTTTATCTTGAACTCGTCCTATCGTCCATGAAAAAGCCAAAAAAATTATAGTCATAGGTTTCCCCATCCCAGACCAGGTTTAGCCTTTTGCACAATTCTATTTTGGAGTCCGGAGTGTTGAATTTGTGTCCTAGTTCGTGTTTTGTTGCTGGTTTAATCGTGTTTTGTTCCTACTTTGTTATTCCATCCGCTGCATTCCATCGAAACCCTAGCTGCCACAATCGTTATCAAATCGATCACCATAACTATTCAATGTGCTAGGGTTATCCTTGTTTTCAGTTTTCATCACATATTACGTGAGTTTATCCTCCTTGATATAGGAACACCATCCCACACGTTGTCACCATCATATCCAATTTTTTCTCACCACCGTTTCCAATTCAGCTCCACCAAAAACATAATCTTGTGGTGCTGTATTAAAACAACCATAACCTTGGCATTGGGTTAAATTACATTGCCCAAATTCACTTTGGAAGATTGATTATTTGGCATCTAAAGTCTCAACAATAATCATAAAGAAACATATTGAATTTCTGTTGTCCACATCTTCTTTTTTCAAGTGAGCTGAAAATTTGTGCGACGTGTATATTAGTGCTCCTGATTTCACGGCAGATATAAAAAAATCAAAGAAAAAAATATAGAAAAGAAAATTTGTGAAGAGGAGCACAAATATCAAAACTTGGGTGTGTTATTTTGCCTTGTGGTGCAATTGTTCCTGCTCAATATTGTCCTTATCATTCATTCTTGCTGTCTTGTTCATAACATCCGGGATAAGACACGAGTAGGCCAGTAACTAGGACAAGTGTTTGGACATCTATTCAGCATTACTATCTGTTATTGAATTGTGTGCTACTCACATATATTTGGCCATCCAAACTCCACATTCATCCTTTCGAACAGCACATGTTTTTGACCCTTGCAATCGCTGAATCACGTCGTCCAGGTATCCTTTGCCTTGTTGTGGTAAGAAACTTGTAAGAGCTTGGTAAGACTCGACCCATTGCTTTGTGAGTTCCATCATAATTGCGTAGTAGTTAATAGGGATAATCTTTTTGTTTTCCATATTATTCTTGCTAACAATGTCAGATCATGTTGATCCTACAGAGTGTGTTTTGAAAAGTGAGATGAAGGGTTACATAGAACAAATGATGAAGTCTGTCAAGGAAGCAATCGCACAAGGGGTAAAAGATTATCTTGCTGAACAGAGAATACCCCACACCCTTGAGAGGTTGGACAAACGCTTAAGCTCGCTAGTTGGAAGGATTGATGATATGGAGACCCACCTACCATTCAGCCATGATGCTACCCACCACAACAACTTTGAAGAAGAAGAAGACGTGTTGTGTGATGTCAATGGAGAGGTGGATACACGTGCTGCGCGAAATGTACATCTACGTCAACGCCTTCGTCAAAACACTCATGGTATGGTAGGAAACAACATGCGTGGTAACAATAACCGCCCTCTTGATGACCCTTTTGCTAAAGTTAAATTTTCCATACCTTCATTTTCTAGTGCTTATGATGCTGAGGCATATCTTGATTGGGAAATGACGGTTGAGCAGAAATTTAATTCCCACCTTGTTCCTGAACAACAGAGAGTTCGACAAGCCACTAGTGAGTTTAAGGATTTTGCTATAATATGGTGGAATGAACTAGGTACCACATGCTTACAACCTGATACATGGGAACGTTTAAAAGAAGCTATGCGTAATTGTTTTGTTCCTCCATCCTACCAATGTGATTTATGAAAGAAATTGCAGCGCTTAGAGCAGGGAAATAATTCTGTCCAAGATTATTATGCGGAGCTTCAAAAGGGTATGATACGATGTGGGGTAGTAGAGGACACTGAAGATAAAATTTGTCGTTTCTATGGGGGTTTGCGACGTGAGATACAGGATATTGTTGATTATAAGGAATTTAATACTGTCAACCAGTTGTTCCAGCTTGCTTTGCTTGCAGAAAAGGAGTTACAGGGTCGTCAACAAAAGAACAAGAGCAGCAGCGGTGCCTCCTACACTCCACGCACGACAACATCTTCTGGGGCGTCCAAGTCATTCCGTTTTGATGCCCTTTCACCAAAACCAGCAGCCAAGCTTCCTTCTGGCAGCAACAACATTTCAGCAGCACCAAAACCACCACCTGCACGACCTGCGGATTCGGGTAAAAATTCCATGCAGGTACCCGCCAAAAGTGCTTCATCCGTTGCTTCAACAAGACGCACTTCCGGCATTCAGTGCCACCGCTGCCATGGTCTTGGTCATGTGCAAAAAGATTGTCCTAGTCAGCGAGCATACGTGGCTACAGAAGAGGGAGGATACATCAGCACCTCCGATGTCGAAGACAACAATGATGATGAAGCTGCCACGGACAATGATGAGGGACATGTTTTTGGGAGCGAAGACACATCAGCCTAAATAAACATCATTGTGCAGTGGGTGCTGAACACACAGGTACAGCAACTTGATAGATTACAACACCATAATTTGTTTCAGATTTTCTTTGTCATCAAGAACCGGCGAGCACGTGTCATCATTGATGGAGGAAGCTGCAACAACTTGGTGAGTTCTGAATTGGTCAAGAAGCTTAGCTTGAATACACGACCACACCCACATTCGTACTATATTCAATGGTTGAATGATTCTGGAAGAGCTAAGGTAACACAAACTTGCAGAATTCCGTTTTCCATTGGTACATATGTTGATTCCGTTGATTGTGATGTGGTACCCATGCAAGCGTGTTCACTTTTATTGGGTCGACCTTGGGAACATGATAAGGATGCTTTGCACCATGGTAGAAGTAATAAATATACTTTTATGCATAAAGGAAAGAAAATTACTTTAATACCTTTGACTCCTGCTGAAATTGTACAAGCTGATAGGGAGAGAGCTGGAATTTCTAGTAGTTCTAAATTAGAAAATCAACAAGCCATTAAATCTGTGTTACCGCCAAATAATGAGAGATCTACACCTAGTTCTAAGACTGAGGGAATTAAATTGAAGGGTCGTGTAATGCTTGCTACAAAATCAGACCTTGCTGAAATTTCTGATCATGATATTTGCTGTGCATTGGTGTGCAAACAAGTTTTGTTCTCCATGGATGATATTGCTAGGTCTTTGCCTCCAGCACTTACTAACTTGTTGCAAGAGTATGAGGATATTTTTCCAGCTGAGATACCCCCGGGACTTCCACCTTTGAGAGGGATTGAACATCAAATTGATTTGATTTTAGGTGCAATTTTGCCAAACCGTGCTGCATATAGGACCAACCCTGAGGAGACTAAGGAAATTCAGCGGCAAGTCCAAGACCTTTTGGACCGTGGGTATGTACGTGAAAGTCTTAGTCCTTGTGCTGTTCCTGTACTTTTGGTTCCTAAGAATGATGGTACTTGGCGTATGTGTGTTAATTGTAGAGCCATTAACAATATTACTATAAGGTATCGTCATCCTATTCCTAGGCTAGACGACATGCTTGATGAGTTGTGTGGTTCTATAATTTTCACTAAGATTGACTTGCGTAGTGGTTACCACCAAATAAGAATGAAATTGGGAGATGAATGGAAAACAGCTTTCAAAACCAAATTTGGGTTGTATGAGTGGTTAGTAATGCCTTTTGGTTTAACTAAGGCACCAAGTACATTCATGCGTTTGATGAATGAGGTTTTGAGAGCTTTTATTGGAAAATTTGTGGTGGTTTACTTTGATGATATCTTGATTTATAGCAAGTCATTGGATGAACATATGGATCATTTACGTGCTGTTTTTAATGCTTTGAGAGATGCACATTTATTTGGTAACATTGAGAAGTGCATCTTTTGTACGAATCGAGTTTCCTTTCTTGGCTATGTCGTGACTCCGCAGGGAATTGAGGTGGATGAGATGAAAATTCAAGCGATCAAGAGCTGGTCAATACCTCAAGCCATCACACAGGTAAAGAGTTTTCTTGGTCTTGCAGGTTTCTACCGACATTTCGTCAAGGATTTTAGCACTATTGCTGCCCCATCGCATGAGTTGACTAAGAAAGGTGTGGTGTTCCATTGGGGGAAAGCACAAGAGGAGTCCTTTGACACCTTGAAGGACAAGCTTACACACGCACCATTGTTGCAACTTCCTGATTTTAGTAAGACTTTTGAACTTGAATATGATGCTAGTGGAGTTGGCATTGGTGGTGTCTTACTGCAAGGTGGTAAACCGGTTGCATACTTTAGTGAAAAACTTAATGGTCCTGTACTGAATTACTCCACATATGATAAAGAATTTTATGCTCTCGTACGATGCTTAGAGACATGGCGTCATTATTTATGGCCTAAAGAATTCATTATTCATTCTGATCATGAATCGCTAAAGCATATTCGTTCTCAAAATAATCTGAATCGTAGACATGCAAAATGGATTGAATTTATTGAGTCTTTTCCATATGTCATTAAACATAAGAAAGGGAAGGATAATTTGATCGCTGATGCATTGTCTAGACGATATAATATGCTGTCCCAACTTGATTGTCAAATTTTTGGACTTGAATCAATTAAAGAAAAATATGCTCTTGATGCTGATTTTAAAGATGTGTTGCTGCATTGTAGAAAAGGTCATACCTGGAATAAATTTGTACTGGATGATGGATTCTTGTTTAGAGCTAACCATCTATGCATTCCAGTTGGTTCCATTCGTCTTTTGTTATTACAGGAGGCACATGGTGGAGGTTTGATGGGCCATTTTAGCGCAAAGAAGACGGAGGATGTTCTGGCCACACATTTCTTTTGGCCAAAGATGAGGAGAGATGTAGAGCGGTTTGTGGCTCGCTGCACCACATGTCAGAAAGCTAAGTCCTGTTTGAATCCACATGGTTTATACATGCCTCTTCCCACTCCTTCCATTCCTTGGGCGGATATCTCTATGGACATTGTTTTGGGATTGCCTAGGACTAAGGGGGAGGGACAACATTTTCGTTGTGGTGGATCGTTTTTCTAAGATGGCACATTTTATACCGTGTCAGAAAAGTGATGATGTTGTACATATTGCCGACCTTTTTTTAAGAGGTTGTTCGCTTGCATGGTATGTGTCACACCCGGTTTTTCCGAAGAACAACCAAGTGAATATCACATGTATGCCAGGATCATTTTCTCATACATGTGATGACAAATAGTGAAGCATCATTTATTACAAGCCAGGTGTCGAATATAAATAAGTCTTACATCGCAAATGTCTCGATGGACAATAATAAGTTCATCACAAGTAAATAAACTAGCAGCGGAATATTATTCTTGAGGGCTCCGTCACAGGCGTTGCCCGGGGGTCTCCATGAACCTAGAAACCTTCTTCGGGACCAAAGTCCACCTCATTATCTTGACCTGAGCAGCAATATAAACCACAAAATATGCAAGGTTGAGTACCAATGGTACTCAGCAAGTGTGGGAAAATTATATCATGCATGGCTAGAACAAGGAGAGGTTGAACTCATGGTTAAAGCACTACGCAAATAATCCCTATCACCTTAGCTTATTAAGCACTTACATTACTACACAAGTGAAATGGTCTCAATCTCCCATCCCATCATCATAACCAAATAACCATAACTTCGTTTTCAATGTTAAGGTCCCCGCTTAACATCCACAACTTCCAAAACCATCAATCCTCTAATTATGAATAAGTCCAAGCCGCTCTTGACCGTGAGCACGGCTGTCATGACAGTTTTGACTCTGCAGAGTTTGTACCACTGTACCCACATGTAGTGATTTCATCCCCCGTTGCCGGGTGGACTAAAAGAACCTCCATTATGCCAGTGGCTACGATCCACATTCACACTTCCCAGGTGTGTAGCCAGGAGATCATGACGAAGCCTTTACAAAGGGATTCCCGACGAGCGTGGGCCCACTGAGGTTTCACTCCTAACAGCATACAAGAGGCTCCAACCCCGCTGCAGTGGCCCCCTCTTGAGCCTTGCGGTTCATATGGTAGTCCAGCTGACACCTACTCCCCGCACCATCTAACACACCCATACTACGCCGGAGATACACCTAATTAATTAGCCAAGCTGCCCCATCTCAGCATGTGGTTGGCACTGTAAAGCCAGGTTACATGCTCCATGAACCGGTCCTTAGGATCCAGGCAAGTACTAAACACAAACCCGAGTCTCGTGCACCCAGCACACAACCAAAACATCCAACTTGCCTTGATCCCTACCTCTACATAACTCACAATATCTCATTCAAGGGCATGGTAAAATAAACTGATGATCTCATATCCCAAATATCCCATTCTAAGCATGGCTAAGCATATGCATAATAATAAATGACATGATAAAATAAATCCCAACCCAAGCTACAAGGAAACATGGTAATGCAATTCTAAGGAAACTTCCTAGCATGGGCTTCATATTTCAATTGACAATGCAAATAATTCTAGCTACACATCCTAGCATAGGATCAAAGTGGTCAAGGACACTTGCCTCCTTCTTGCTGCTCTTGAAATGGGTAGTCCTGGTCTTGGAAAGGAATAACTTGCTCTTGAGCAGGTTCTACATCATACCATCACACATAGCAAAAGAAAAACAACAATCATAAGACATAGTTCACACTTCTACTTCATACAAACCACACATTCACATTTATGAAAGTCCTTCACCATTATATGTGTTGTGGTTACTTTATGTGTGTTGAGTTGTGGCTTGCATGCACTTTTAATCATGTGTATATGATTCCTACTTTTGTGTTCCCATTTATACTTACATACTATTTATATATGAGTTTCCAATTTAAATAAATTCCTTATATTCAACTACTACACCTTTTCACTACCAAGTATGTATGAAAAGTATTTTTCTTCTCCATATGTGCCTTTAGAATTTCTACCAACCTTAAACTGAATTCTTTGGATTTTGGAAACTCCATTTATCATTTACTAGTTGCTATATTTTCAGATTTATTTTCCTATACATAAATGTGTTCTTTATTATAAAATTAGTAATACACATCATCTAAACAGAATAGGTTCTGGTCCTAAATAATTTAATAACATATTTTGACCTTTGCCTCTGATGTAAACTATTTCACAATTATTTTCCCTATTTTCTAAAACTATTCATTACTTAAAAATGTGTCCCTAAATGTGAATAATAAATTAGACAGATTCAATTCAGCCAAAAATATGTTTTTATCTCACTCCAAAGTTTTCTAAATACTGAGAAAGTTTTTAATTTAATTATGACAATATGTTTGTCCCACTTTTTAATTTTTAAACACTAGCCACATATTCAATTTCCTAATTTAAATACTAAACAGGGCTAAAAAGGTAAACTCACCCCATTACAGGGTCTATAATATTATTTTCAGAATTTCCAGGGGTCTAGCTACACTTATCAGAGGTGTTTTTCCTAATTTTTATTAAGTCCAGGGGCTAAAACTGATTTTTAAATAAATTTACATGATTTTCTGGAGTTCCAGGGGCTAGATCAGAAGTTTCCGGGGCTAGCTCTTATTTCCCGAGAACCCCAGGGGGTAGCACGTAAGATTTCCAGTCTTTATAACGCGGGGCTGACGTGGACCGTCCGATTTTAAACCGACGGCCGAGATTATAACATCGAACCGGTACGCGGGGATTTAAACCCTACCGTGCAATTTAAAATAAACGGCGCACAAGAGGCCACGTCGCTCTGATCGAGGGCGGGCGGCGCTGCCGGCGGCGGGAAGCGGCGATCTCGCCGGAAACTTTCGGATCTACGAGAATTCTTCCTAGAACTGTGATTTTATGGCATAGATCGGTAGAGGGGAGGTCGGGGATCTCACCTCGGGGGTTTTCTTGAGCTTGGAGGTCCTAGAAGGTGATCGGCGACGAGGTCCGAGGCGAAACCACGGCGAAGCTCGTCAGCGCTGTGTTTACACCGCAAGTCACCGAGTTTTCTGCACCTGCAAGGTTCCCCGGAGGCGGTGGATCAAGACCAGTGAGTTAGATCGGAAATTCTGAGCTTAGATCAGCCAGAATTCGCCGGAGAAGTCTCGGTTCTCACTAGGGTAAAAACAGCCGATCGCGTGGGAAAAACAGAACGCGGACGGGGTTTTTATAGACGGGGGAGGGCGGCGAGGTGGTTTAGATCATGTCCGCGTCGCCTACGAACAGAATTCAGCGGGGATACGCCGAAATCCCGATCGGTTTTGATTCGGGTGCGAGGGAGTCCGGCGCTGTCGCGAGGTAGACGACGATCGGGTGGGCCCCGCCTGTCAGTGTGAGGAAGCAGCGCGCGCGGCTGCGGGCTGGGTGGGCCGGCTGGTGGGTTTTGGCCCACTGGCCGGTTTTTTTTCTGTTTTCTCTTTTTCTTTTTCTATTTCTTTTCTGATTTGAGTTTAATCTGAATTCCAGTTTGAATTTGAATTTTTGCAAAACATGCAACACGTCCAAAAATTTTTAAATTCCCCTCTTAACATGATTTAGGGTTTTGAATCAAAATTTTGGGGTGTTACAGCTCTACCCCCCTTAAAAGAATTCTCGTCCTTGAGATTGGTGTTTCTAAGAAAACAATTCCGGAAATTGTGCCTTGAGCTCATCTTCCCGCTCCCAGGTGGCTTCCTCTTCTGAGTGATGCTTCCACTGCACCTTGCACATCCGGATCCTTTTATTTCTGGAGAGGCGTTCCATTGTCTCCAAAATCTTGTATGGTTGCTCGGCATAAGAAAAATCCTCAGCTACATCCACTTCATTCATGGGTAACACCTCTTCAGGCATCCTCAGGCATTTCTTGAGTTGTGACACATGGAATACATCGTGCACATCCGATAGATGAGCCGGTAACTCTAGTTGATACGCCACTTCGCCTTTCCTTTCCAAAACTTAAAAGGGTCCGATGTATCGAGGTGACAACTTCCCTTTCACCTTGAACCGATGAAGTCCTCTGATAGGGGACACCTTGAGATAGACATAGTCTCCTACGTTGAAAACGAGCTCTCTTCTTCGTACATCGGCATAGCTCTTTTGGCGTGTCTGTGCTATCCTCAAATTGTTGCGAATTTCCCTCACCTTCTCCTCGGCTTATTGTAGTACTTCTGGACCAAACACTTTACTTTCCCCCGTTTGGTTCCAAAATAGGGGAGTTCTGCACTTCCTCCCGTACAAAGCTTCAAACGGTGACATCTTAATACTAGCTTGATAGCTGTTGTTATAGGAAAACTCCGCATAAGGTAAGTTCTTGTCCCAACTCCTATTGTTTTTGAGTGCACCTGCCCTTAGCATATCTTCAAGGATCTGATTGGTTTTTTCCGTCTGCCCGTCAGTTTGGGGATGATAGGCAGAACTAAAGTTCAGATGGGTTCCCATGGTTTCGTGCAACTTCTGCCAGAACCTTGAGGTGAACTGTGTCCCTCGATCCGACACAATCTTCTTTGGCACTCCATGGTAACACACGATCCTTGACATGTACAACTCTGCCAATTTGAATCCGCTGTAGCTTTCCTTCACGGGGATGAAGTGAGCTACCTTGGTTAGCCTATCAATGATGACCCATATCGAATCGTATCCTGATTGGGTCCTAGGCAATCCCACGATGAAATCCATGCTGATTTCTTCCCATTTCCATTCAGGCACTTTGAGTGGTTGCAATAATCCCGCGGGTTGTTGATGTTCTGCTTTCACCAACTGACATGTGTCACACAGGGCAACATGTTCCGCGACATCTCGCTTCATGCCATACCACCAATACCTGCTCTTGAGGTCCTGGTACATCTTCGTACTCCCAGGATGAATAGAATAGTCGGAATCGTGAGCCTCCTTCAAAATCAATTCACGGATCTCCTTTACTTCAGGCACACAGATTCTTTTTCCGTGCCACACCGTTCCTTGTTCATCCTCTCTAAAACCCAGAGCTTTATTTTCCTTGATGAGTTGTCTGATCTCTTGTATCTTCTCATCATTCTTTTGACCCCCGCGTATGTCTCGCTCTAGTGTGGAGTCCACTTCCATGGTGATGGCTTCACCACTATTTACTAGGCATAGATTGAGCCTCATAACCTCATCCTTAAATTCTGCAGGCATGTCCTTCAAGCTCAACTTATTGACCTGCACTTTCCGACTCAAAGCATCGGCCACGACGTTTGCTTTCCCGGGATGATAGTTGATGCCCACATCAAAGTCATTGATTAGCTCTAACCATCTCCTTTGTCTGAGGTTGAGGTATGGCTGTGTGAAAATGTACTTCAAACTCTTATGATCCGTATATATCTCGGTCCTCTTCCCCATCAAATAGTGCCGCCAAATTTTCAATGCGTGTACCACTGCGGCTAGTTCTAGGTCATGTGTAGGATAGTTCTTCTCGTGCTTCCGGAGCTGTCGGGATGCATAAGCCACGACGTGCCCTTCTTGCATGAGAACACATCCCAACCCGTTTCCAGAGGCATCGCAGTACACCGTAAAGCTCTTTTGCATATCTGGCATAACCAGCACTGGGGCTGTTGTCAATCTTTCCTTTAACTCCTGAAAACTCTTCTTGCACTGCGGCATCCATGTGAATGTGATTCCCTTCTCCAACAGTTTAGTGAGAGGTCTCGAGATCTCGGAGAATCCTTCAATAAACCGTCGATAGTATCCAGCCAATCCCAAGAAGCTTCGAACTTCCCCGACATTTTCAGGGGTCTTCCACTTCTGTATATCTTTGATTTTGGCAGGATCCACGGAGATTCCTCCCTCCGAGATTATATGTCCTAAGAAGGGAACTTTCTTCAGCCAAAACTCACACTTGCTCAACTTGGCATATAGTTGGTGTTCTCTTAGCCTCTGCAACACCAATCTTAGATGTTTCTCATGTTCTTGTTCATCTTTGGAGAAGACGAGAATGTCATCTATGAAAACCACCACAAATTTGTCCAGATATTCCATGAATACCTTGTTCATGAGATACATGAAGTATGCCGGGGCATTAGTTAGCCCGAAAGGCATGACGGTGTATTCATACAGTCCGTACCGAGATACGAAAGTTGTCTTGGGAATATCAGATTGCCTTATCTTGAGTTCGTGGTATCCCGACCTGAGATCAATTTTCGAGAACACACAAGCTCCCCTCAACTGATCAAACAAGTCTTCAATGCGAGGTAATGGGTACTTGTTCTTGATGGTTACCTCATTCAAAGCACGGTAATCCACGCATAACCTTTGGGTTCCGTCCTTCTTGGGCACAAATATCACCGGAGCTCCCCAAGGTGAGGAACTAGGGCGAATATACCCCTTTTCCGTCAGTTCTCTCAAATGATCTTTGAGTTCTTCCAGCTGCTTGGAGTCCATCCGATAAGGTCTCTTGTATATCGGGGCTGTTCCAGGCACTAGCTCAATTGCAAATTCCACTTCACGATCGGGAGGCATACCTGGCAATTCTTCCGGAAAAACATCTGGATATTCCCGGATAATCATGATCTCCTCCACTTTCACCTCAACTTGATTTAATTTAATGTCCCTCCTAGGCTCTTGTATTGTTATAAACTTTACTCTTGTGCCGCTAGGGTGAGTTAGTTCCACCGTTCTAGTCGAACAATGGATGATTCCCTTATGTTTTGTCAGCCAATCCATACCCAAGATAATATCTATCCCTTGTGAATCTATCACTATGAGGTTAGCAGTAAATACCACCCCAGTAATGTCTAGATTCACCTTGGGACACACTTGTCTTGTCCTTATTTCTCCACCTGGAGAGTTTACTGCTAGCATATAATTCATTTGTGTTGTTGCTAGATCATGGTTCTTAACAAACCCTTTTGCAATGAACGAGTGGGTAGCACCAGAATCAAACAGCAGGGTTGCAATGTGTAAATTCGCAGGAAACTTACCAACTACCACGTCGGGTGCCTCTTGTGCTTCCTCCATAGTGACGTGGTTCACCCGTCCTCTCATCACATTCTGCTGTTGTGGCTGCGTGGGCTTCTTCTTTGGGCACTTATGGGCATAGTGCCCCACTTCACCACAGCTAAAACATTGCACCCCAACCTTAGGTGCCTGGCCTTTGTTGTCTTGGGGTTGGTTCGGGGGTCCTTGCACTGCTGGTTGAGGTGGATATGCAGGGCGAGGCTGTTGTACAAACTGACGTTGTGGCTGTGCTGGTGCTGCCGGAGGCCTGTAGTTTGGGTTGTACCCTCTTGGTGCTGAGTAGGGTACCGCAGCACGGTTCATCTGCCCTGCAGGTTGCTGCATCAGACGTGGGCGGGTGTTGCTCCCTGAGGCTTGATGTGACCACCCGGCCTTCCTCTTATTCTCAGTTTCCAAGGCCTTTAGCTTCCTTTCTACCACAAATGCTCTGTCCACCATCTTTTGGAAGCTTTCATACTCATTTGAGGACATTGCACACTGCATCTCTGCGGTAAGTCCCTCCACGAAACAATCTTGTTTCTGCTCATCAGTCTCTATGTCCCGTGGGGCATAGCGGGATAGTTGAGTAAATTTAGTGAGGTATTCCCTCACCGTCATGTTTCCCTGCTGCAGTCCCAAAAACTCCTTCCTCTTGTTTTTGAGTTCACCTCTTGGGATGTAATGGTTGCGGAAGCTACGCTTGAACTCTTCCCAAGTGATGTTCTCAGGGTCATGATGGGCGGCCACGTAGGCGGTCCACCAATCAGCAGCAGGTCCATGCAATTGATGAGAGGCAAACAGCACCCTCTCATACCCTTGGCACTGGATGATCCTCATCTTACTTTCAATGGTCTTCAGCCAATCATCTGCCTCCAGAGGTTCGGCAGCACTTGCAAACTTTGGAGGTTGAGTTCCTAGAAACTCACTCAACCTTGGTTGGCGTGGTGCAGCTTGTGGAGGTGGAACTTGATGCAAGTTGGCCACCACTTGAGTCAAGTTCTAGATGAGCTGATTTTGATTCTCCAGCATTTGGTGGAGGGGATCAACTCCTTCACGGCGACCACCCCGGTCCTGGCCTCCAGAAAGATGAGGGTTGCATGCCTCATCGTTGTTGTTGGCGGGGTTGGCAGCACGTCCTTTTCCTCTTCCGGCCATCTGGCAGAATCAACCAATGTTAATTTGAAAGCATTTAATATCATCTTACTACTTTCATTTGTTTGTACTTTGAAGTGTTGAGGCTTTGTTATACTTCTCTAAGGGTTCACTTCTCACACAAAAATAAATGCAATATTATTTCATGTGGGTTCACACACCAAAGCAAAACAATCTAAAGACGAGGCTGTGGACAATTGCTCATGGCTTCCACAACTCACGTCACACACCAAGCATTAACACACCATTAACTACGTAACGACTCGTCTACTCGACATCCTTCTAACTAAGGGAAGGTCTCTACACTACTCGTTTTCTTGAGCTGGCTCCTCGGGATCTTCCTCATCATCTCGGCTGCCTTCTGACTCTGCTTTGGGTGGGGAGGCTGCTGGTGGAGAAGTGCGACGACGCCTGATCGCTCGGCGATCTGGGGAGTCAGGAGTCCATGTATCATTCACAGTGACACACAGTTCATTCCCATCTCCTCTTTCTCTCGCCCTTAAGCAGGCTCGCAGCAACGCCTCCGTTTCCTTCAGGGTGTCCCGGACATCCTGAAGCTCCTGTTGACACTCCTGCAGTCGAGTGCTGAGCATAGAAGCATCCTCCAAGCACAAGTCCATGTGCTCATGGGAAGTCCCTTGCTACACCGTCGGGTACTTGTACTCCGTGGTACCACTCTCACGTTGGAGGACATACATGTACTCAGTCTTGTCCAGGTGGCGACGATAGATGTAACTCTGGCAGGTGATGGCCTCCCAGGTGACATCCTTCTCCGCATCGTCCTGTGTCGCTCTACAAGCTGGAGAGTGGTGGATCTTAAGCAGCTGATTTTCGTGTATAATCCTCATCTCCGAACTCCATTCTTCCCTCTTCTCACGGATGGTCCTGGTGGAGTTATAGTGGATGATTAGCTTGCCCGTATTGCCGGCGGCTTCGAGCATACGCCGAAGACGGCGCAACAAGCCTCCTACTGCCAATCCATAGGAAAGGTACGTCACCGGACGGCTCTCCTCTCTTTCGGCAAGGGCAACTACGGGAACTCTCCCTCCTGTGGACTTGCGAGCGGTGCGAATCATGCGAACCATCTAAAACAAAAAGAATTTAAAATTTGGTTAGATAGACTCTCAAAAATCCTATTTTGAATGAAAATTGGGGTAAGATGAAGAAAGTGACTCATTAAATAACACTTTTCAACACACACATTGTAAAAATAGTTTTTAAGAAAATAAAGTCCTTAAATACGTCCATTTCTACCTAGGTCCACGTTCCTACGGGCAACCTTGGCTCTGATACCACTTCTGTCACACCCGGTTTTTCCGAAGAACAACCAAGTGAATATCACATGTATGCCAGGATCATTTTCTCATACATGTGATGACAAATAGTGAAGCATCATTTATTACAAGCCAGGTGTCGAATATAAATAAGTCTTACATCGCAAATGTCTCGATGGACAATAATAAGTTCATCACAAGTAAATAAACTAGCAGCGGAATATTATTCTTGAGGGCTCCGTCACAGGCGTTGCCCGGGGGTCTCCATGAACCTAGAAACCTTCTTCGGGACCAAAGTCCACCTCATTATCTTGACCTGAGCAGCAATATAAACCACAAAATATGCAAGGTTGAGTACCAATGGTACTCAGCAAGTGTGGGAAAATTATATTATGCATGGATAGAATAAGGAGAGGTTGAACTCATGGTTAAAGCAATACGCAAATAATCCCTATCACCTTAGCTTATTAAGCACTTACATTACTACACAAGTGAAATGGTCCCAATCTCCCATCCCATCATCATAACCAAATAACCATAACTTCGTTTTCAATGTTAAGCTCCCCGCTTAACATCCACAACTTCCAAAACCATCAATCCTCTAATCATGAATAAGTCCAAGCCGCTCTGGACCGTGAGCACGGCTGTCATGACAGTTTTGACTCTGCAGAGTTTGTACCACTGTACCCACATGTAGTGATTTCACCCCCCGTTGCCGGGTGGACTAAAAGAACCTCCATTATACCAGTGGCTACGATCCACATTCACACTTCCCAGGTGTGCAGCCAGGAGATCACTACGAAGCCTTTACAAAGGGATTCCCGACGAGCGTGGGCCCACTGAGGTTTCACCCCTAACAGCATACAAGAGGCTCCAACCCCGCTGCAGTGGCCCCCTCTTGAGCCTTGCGGTTCATATGGTAGTCCAGCTAACACCTACTCCCCGCACCATCCAATACACCCATACTACGCCGGGGATACACCTAATTAATTGTCCAAGCTGCCCCATCTCAGCATGTGGTTGGCACTGTAAAGCCAGGTTACATGCTCCATGAACCGGTCCTTAGGATCCAGGCAAGTACTAAACACAAACCCGAGTCTCGTGCACCCAGCACACAACCAAAACATCCAACTTGCCTTGATCCCTACCTCTACATAACTCACAATATCTCATTCAAGGGTATGGTAAAATAAACTGATGATCTCATATCCCAAATATCCCATTCTAAGCATGGCTAAGCATATGCATAATAATAAATGACATGATAAAATAAATCCCAACCCAAGCTACAAGGAAACAAGGTAATGCAATTCTAGGGAAACTTCCTAGCATGGGCTTCATATTTCAATTGACAATGCAAATAATTCTAGCTACACATCCTAGCATAGGATCAAAGTGGTCAAGGACACTTGCCTCCTTCTTGCTGCTCTTGAAATGGGTAGTCCTGGTCTTGGAAAGGAATAACTTGCTCTTGAGCAGGTTCTACATCATACCATCACACATAGCAAAATAAAAACAACAATCATAAGACATAGTTCACACTTCTACTTCATACAAACCACACATTCACATTTATGAAAGTCCTTCACCATTATATGTGTTGTGGTTACTTTATGTGTGTTGAGTTGTGGCTTGCATGCACTTTTAATCATGTGTATATGATTCCTACTTTTGTGTTCCCATTTATACTTACCTACTATTTATATATGAGTTTCCAATTTAAATAAATTCCTTATATTCAACTACTACACCTTTTCACTACCAAGTATGTATGGATAGTATTTTTCTTCTCCATATGTGCCTTTAGAATTTCTACCAACCTTAAACTGAATTCTTTGGATTTTGGAAACTCCATTTATCATTTACTAGTTGCTATATTTTCAGATTTATTTTCCTATACATAAATGTGTTCTTTATTATGAAATTAGTAATACACATCATCTAAACAGAATAGGTTCTGGTCCTAAATAATTTAATAACATATTTTGACCTTTGCCTCTGATGTAAACTATTTCACAATTATTTTCCCTATTTTCTAAAACTATTCATTACTTAAAAATGTGTCCCTAAATGTGAATAATAAATTAGACAGATTCAATTCAGCCCAAAATATGTTTTTATCTCACTCCAAAGTTTTCTAAATACTGAGAAAGTTTTTAATTTAATTATGACAATATGTTTGTCCCACTTTTTAATTTTTAAACACTAGCCATATATTCAATTTCCTAATTTAAATACTAAACAGGGCTAAAAAGGTAAACTCACCCCATTACAGGGTCTATAATATTATTTTCAGAATTTCCAGGGGTCTAGCTACACTTATCAGAGGTGTTTTTCCTAATTTTTATTAAGTCCAGGGGCTAAAACTGATTTTTAAATGAATTTACATGATTTTCTGGAGTTCCAGGGGCTAGATCAGAAGTTTCCGGGGCTAGCTCTTATTTCCCGAGAACCCCAGGGGGTAGCACGTAAGATTTCCAGTCTTTATAACGCGGGGCTGACGTGGACCGTTCCGATTTTAAACCGACGGCCGAGATTATAACATCGAACCGGTACGCGGGGATTTAAACCCTACCGTGCGATTTAAAATAAACGGCGCACAAGAGGCCACGTCGCTCTGATCGAGCGCGGGCGGCGCTGCCGGCGGCGCACGGCGGCGGGAAGCGGCGATCTCGCCGGAAACTTTCGGATCTACGGGAATTCTACCTAGAACTGTGATTTTATGGCATAGATCGGTAGAGGGGAGGTCGGGGATCTCACCTAGGGGGTTTTCTTGGGCTCGGAGGTTCTGGAAGGTGATCGGCGACGAGGTCCGAGGCGAAACCACGGCGAAGCTCGTCGACGCTGTGTTTACACCGCTAGTCACCGAGTTTTCTGTACCTGCAAGGTTCCCCGGAGGCGGTGGATCAAGACCAGCGAGTTAGATCGGAAATTCCGAGCTTAGATCAGCCAGAATTCGCCGGAGAAGTCTCGGTTCTCACCGGAGTAAAAACAGCCGATCGCGTGGGAAAAACAGAACGAGGCCGGGGTTTTTATAGACGGGGGAGGGTGGCGGGGTGGTTTAGATCATGTCCACATCGCCTACGAACAGAATTCAGCGGGGATACGCCAAAATCCCGATCGGTTTTGATTCGGGTGCGAGGGAGTCCGGCGCTGTCGCGAGGTAGACGACGATCGGGTGGGCCCCGCCTGTCAGTGTGAGGAAGCAGCGCGCGCGGCTGCGGGCTGGCGCGGGGGCTGGGTGGGCCGGCTGGTGGGTTTCGGCCCACTGGCCGGTTTTTTTCTGTTTTCTCTTTTTCTTTTTCTATTTCTTTTCTGATTTGAGTTTAATTTGAATTCCAGTTTGAATTTGAATTTTTGCAAAACATGCAACACGTCCAAAAATTTTTAAATTCCCCTCTTAACATGATTTAGGGTTTTGAATCAAAATTTTGGGGTGTTACAGTATGCCTTCTACTATTGTTTCAGATCGTGATGCTAAATTTTTGAGTCACTTTTGGCACACCCTATGGAACAAGTTGGGTACAAAACTGTTGTTCTCTACAACATGTCACCCACAAACTGATGGGCAAACAGAAGTAGCGAACCGCACTTTGGGCACCATGTTGAGAGCTGTTTTGAAGAAAAATTTAAAGATGTGGGAAGAATGTTTGCCACATGTGGAGTTTGCATATAATCGGGCAACACATTCTACCACCAAGGTAAGTCCTTTTCGGATAGTGTATGGATTCAATGCTCGTGCTCCTATTGATATCTTGCCTTTACCTACTAGTGAGAGAACTCATAATGATGCAAAGGAACATGCTGATTTTATTTTGAAAATTCATGAGACCAGTAAACACAATATTGAAAAGATGAATGAAAAATATAGAATTGCTGGTAGTAAAGGTAGGCAGGAAGTTAGACTTGAACCGGGTGATTTAGTTTGGTTACACTTGAGAAAGGATAGATTTCCAGAACTGAGAAAGTCTAAATTGATGACTAGAGCTGATGGTCCTTTTAAAATACTTGAGAAGATTAATGATAATGCATATAAACTTGAGTTGCCTTCCGAGTTTGGGGTTAGTCCCACCTTTAACATTTCAGATTTGAGGCCATATTTGGGAGAAAAAGATGAGTTTGAGTCGAGGACGACTCAAATGCAAGAGGGGGGGGGATGATGTGGACATCACTCCTGCAGATATACACAACACTCACATGGTAGACATGCAAGGTCCAATTACTAGAGCTCGAGCACGACAATTGAATTTAGAGGTGAGCTCGTTCCTGAACAATTCTTTATATGTGAATTTTGAGAGTATGTTGCTACCTAATGGATTAATTATGATTAGGAACCATGGAGAGGACATGGAGATACATGGAGAGGGGTTTGGAGGCGTGGAGGACCAGAAAATACGCCAACAAGAAGTTAGAGACCGAGCCCAACTCAAACTCGAGTCCAACTCGGGCTCAGGAGCAGTCCACCTTAAAATGGATGCACAGGAGGCATACGGATTCCGTTTTTGACGTTCTACATATGCACGGAAAGATGAGAGGATAAATTTTCCAATGGAATTGGCCCCACGTCAAAATTCCCTTGGAGTCGACAGGAAACTTCGAAACAATATAAAGTTTAGAGTCTGTCAGGGTGTTGCATCACCTAGTTGGGCCATTGGGCCTTGTATCAAGTCCAAGTCCATTATGTACGTGTATTAGGGTTAGGTCACGACCCCAGCACCCCCCTGGTCGTCCTCCACCTCCTTTATACCCCCTAGCCGCCGTCACAAACAGCTGGGTTTTGCTTAGATTATTCTGTCAAGAACAGTTTCGCCGTTCATCGGTTTGTGAGACCCCAACTTGAGTGCTTCATATCTTTCAGCAATTTGGTTGCATTCTTTCTTGTTATTGCTTGTGTTCTTCGATTTGCAGGCAAGGATTAGCCTTCTTGGCAAGGTCAACCGTGCAATATCGGTTGATAACCTGAGGAGACGTGGTGCTGCGATTGCAGGGTTCAGAACGTGTTGTTCGGAAGCCAGATTGATTTGTGTCAAGTCTCTACCAAATTGTCACACCCGGTTTTTCCGAAGAACAACCAAGTGAATATCACATGTATGCCAGGATCATTTTCCCATACATGTGATGACAAATAGTGAAGCATCATTTATTACAAGCCAGGTGTCGAATATAAGTAAGTCTTACATAGTAAATGTCTCGATGGACAATAATGAGTTCATCACAAGTAAATAAACTAGCAGCGGAATATTATTCTTTAGGGCTCCATCACAGGCGTTGCCCGGGGGTCTTCATGAACCTAAAAACCTTCCTCGGGTCCAAAATCTTGGTCATTATACACCACCTCATTATCTTGACCTGAGCAGCAATATAAACCAACAAATATGCAAGGTTGAGTACCAATGGTACTCAGCAAGTGTGGGAAAATTATATCATGCATGGCTAGAACAAGGAGAGTTTGAACTCATGGTTAAAGCACTACGCAATTAATACCTATCACCTTAGCTTATTAAGCACCTACATTACTACACAGGTGAAATGGTCCAAATCTCCCATCCCATCATCATAACCAAATAACCATAACATCATTTCCAAGGTTAAGCTCCCCGCTTAACTTCCAAAACCATCATTCCTCTAATCATGAATAAGTCCAGGCCGCTCTTAACCGTGAGCACGGCTGTCAAGACAGTTTTGACTCTGCAGAGTTTGTACCACTGTACCCACAAGTAGTGATTTCATCCCCCGTTGCCGGGTGGACTAAAAGAACCTCCATTATGCCAGTGGCTACGATCCACATTCACACTTCCCAGGTGTGCGGCCAAGAGATCACTACGAAGCCTTTACAAAGGGATTCCCGACGAGCGTGGGCCCACTGAGGTTTCACCCCTAACAGCATACAAGAGGCTCCAACCCCGCTGCAGTGGCCCCCTCTTGAGCCTTGCGGTTCATATGGTAGTCCAGCTGACACCTACTCCCCGCACCATCCAACACACCCATACTACGTCGGGGATACACCTAATTAATTGGCCAAGCTGCCCCATCTCAGCATGTGGTTGGCACTGTAAAGCCGGGTTACATGCTCCATGAACCGGTCCTTAGGATCCAGGCAAGTACTAAACACAAACCCAAGTCTCGTGCACCCAGCACACAACCAAAACATCCAACTTGCCTTGATCCCTACCTCTACATAACTCACAATATCTCATTCAAGAGTATGGTAATATAAACTGATGATTTCATGTCCCAAATACCCCATTCTAAGCATGGCTAAGCATATGCATGGAAATAAATGACATGGTAAAATAAATCCCAACCCAAGCTACAAGGAAACAAGGTAATGCAATTCTAGGGAAACTTTCCTAGCATGGGTTTCATATTTCATTTGACAATGCAAATAATTCTATCTACACATCCTAGCATAGGATCAAAGTGGTCAAGGACACTTGCCTCCTTCTTGCTGCTCTTGAAATGGGTAGTCTTGGTCTTGGAATTGAATAACTTGTTCTTGAGCAGGTTCTACTTCATACCATCACACATAGCAAAAGAAAAACAACAATCATAAGACATAGTTCACACTTCTACTTCATACAAACCACACATTCATATTTATGAAAGTTCTTTACCATTATATGTGTTGTGGTTACTTTATGTGCGTTGATTTGGGACTTGCATACACTTTTATTTATATGTGTATGATTCTTACTTTGGTGTTCATATTTATACTCACATACTATATATATATATACATATATGTATATATATGTGTGTTTCAGTTTTAAATACATTCCTTATATATTAAACTACCAAGTATGTATGAAAAGTATTTTTCTTCTCCATATGTGCCTTCATTATTTCTATCAACCCTAAACTGAATTCTTTGTACTTTAGAAACTCCATTTATCATTTACTAGTTTCTATATTTCCAGATTTATCTTCTTATGTATAATTGTGCATTTTATTATTAAATTAGTAATACACACTACCTAAACAGATTAGGTTCTGGTCTTAAATAATTTAAGATCATATTTTAACCTTAGCTTCTGATGTATACTATTTCATAATTATTTTCCCTATTTTTCTTTAACTATTCTTTACTTAAAAATGTGTCCATATACTAATAAATGTGAATAATAGATGAAACAGATTTATTTCAGCCTAAAAATATATTTTTATCTCTCTCCAAAGTTTTCTAAGTACTGAGAAAGTTTTTAATAAATTTGACAATTATGTTTGTCCCCCTTTTTAATATTTAAACACTAGTTACATATTCAATTTTCTAAATTAAATACTAAACAGAGCTAAAATAATGAATTCACCTCATTACAGGGTCTATAATATTATTTTCATAATTTCCAGGGGTCTAGCTACACTTGTCAGAGGTGTTTTTCCTAATTTCTAATAAGTCCAGGGGCTAAAACTGATTTTTAAATGAATTTACATGATTTTCTGGAGTTCCAGGGGCTAGATCTGAAGTTTCCGGGGCTAGCTCTCAATTCCAGAGAACCCCAGGGGGTAGCACGTAAGAATTCCAGTCTTTATAACGCGGGGCTGACGTGGACCGTCTGATTTTAAACCGACGGCTGAGATTATAACATCGAACCGGTACGCGGGGTTTTAAAGTCTACCGTGCGATTTAAAATAAACGGCGCACAAGCGGCCACGTCGCTCTGACCGAGCGTGGGCGGCGCTGCCGGCGGCGCACGGCGGCGGGAAGCGGCGATCTCGCCAGAAACTTTCGGATCCTCGAGAATTCTGCCTAGAACTGTGATCTTATGGCCTAGATCGGTAGAGGGGAGGTCAGGGATCTCACCTCGGGGGTTTTCTCGAGCTCGGGAGTCCTGGAAAGTGCTCTGCGGCGAGGTCCGAGGCAAAACCACGGCGAAGCTCGTCGGAGCTGGATTTGCACCGTATATCTTCGGGTTTTCTGCACCTGCAAAGTTCCCCGGAGGCGGTGGATCAAGACCAACGAGTTAGATCAGAGTTTCCGAGCTTAGATCGGCCAGAATTCACCGGCGAAGTCTCGGTGCTCACCGGAGTGAAAATCGGCGATCGCGTGCGAAAAACTGATCGGATCGGTTGTTTTTATAGCCGGGGGAGGGCGGTGGTTCTGTTGTGATCGAGTTAGAGTCCTCAGGTTCCAGAATTCGGCTGCGGGACGCGGTTTCCCGATCGGTTGCGATCGCGCGCGCGGGGGAGAAGTCCGGGGTCGCGGGGTTAGGGATGACAGGCGGGTCCCACATGTCAGCGAGGGGCAGCGCGGCGCGCGCGGGGGCGGGCTGCGCGGGGTTAGCTGGGCCGGCTGAGGTTTCGGCCCACTGGCCAGTTTTTTCCCGGTTTTCCTTTTTCTTTTTCCATTTCTTTTCTGTTTTGAGTCTAATTTGAATTCCAGTTTGAATTTGAATTTTTGCAAAACATGCAACACGTCCAAAAATTTTTAAATCCCCCTCTGAACATGGTTTATGGTTCTAAATCCAAAATTTGAATCTTGACTAAAAATTTGGGGTGTTACAGCTCTACCCCCCTTAAAAGAAATCTCGTCCTCGAGATTGGTGCTTCTAAGGAAATAATTCCGGAAATTGTGCCTTAAGCTCATCTTCCCGTTCCCAGGTGGCTTCCTCTTCTGAGTGATGCTTCCACTGCACCTTGCACATCCTGATTCTCTTATTTCTGGTGAGGCGTTCCATTGTCTCCAAAATCTTGTATGGTTGCTCGGCATAAGACAAATCCTCAGCTACATCCACTTCGTTCATGGGTAACACCTCCTCAGGCGTCCTCAGACATTTCTTGAGTTGCGACACATGGAACACATCGTGCACGTCCGACAGATGAACCGGCAACTCTAGTTGGTACGCCACTTCGCCTTTTCTTTCCAAAACTTGAAAAGGGTCCGATGTATCGAGGTGACAACTTCCCTTTTACTTTGAACCGACGAAGTCCTCTGATAGGGGACACCTTGAGATAAACATAGTCTCCCACGTTGAAAACGAGCTCTCTTCTTCGTACATCGGCATAACTCTTCTGGCGTGTCTGTGCTATCCTCAAGTTGTTGCGAATCTCCCTCACCTTTGCCTCGGCTTCTTGTAGCACTTCGGGACCAAACACTTTACTTTCTCCTGTTTGGTTCCAAAATAGGGGAGTTCTGCACTTCCTTCCATACAAAGCTTCAAACGGTGACATCTTCATACTAGCTTGGTAACTGTTGTTATAAGAAAACTCCGCATACGGTAAGTTCTTGTCCCAACTCCTATTGTTTTTGAGCGCACATGCCCTTAACATGTCTTCAAGAATCTGATTGGTTCTCTCCGTCTGCCCGTCAGTTTGGGGATGATAGGCAGAACTGAAATTCAGATGGGTTCCCATGGTTTCATGCAACTTTTGCCAAAACCTCGAGGTGAACTGCGTCCCTCGATCCGACACTATCTTCTTCGGCACTCCATGGTAACACACAATCCTTGACATGTACAATTCTGCCAATTTGGATCCGCTGTAGCTTTCTTTCACAGGGATGAAATGAGCTACCTTGGTTAGCCTATCAATAATAACCCATATTGAATCATACCCGGACTGGGTCCTAGGCAATCCTACGACAAAATCCATGCTGATCTCTTCCCACTTCCATTCAGGCACTTTGAGTGGTTGCTGCAATCCCGCGGGTCGTTGATGTTCTGCTTTCACCAACTGACATGTGTCACACAGGGCAACATGTTCCGCGACATCTCGCTTCATGCCATACCACCAATACCTGCTTTTGAGGTCCTGATACATCTTCGTACTCCCAGGATGAATGGAATAGTCGGAATCGTGAGCCTCCTTCAAAATTAATTTACGAATCTCCTTTACTTCTGGCACACAGATCCTTTTCCCGTGCCACACCGTTCCTTGTTCATCCTCTCTAAAACCAGGAGCTTTATTTTCCTTGATGAGCTGTCTGATCTCTTGTACCTTCTCATCATTCTTTTGGCCCTCGCGTATGTCTTGCTCGAGTGTGGAGTCCACTTCCATGGCGATGGCTTCACCACTATTTACTAGACATAGATTGAGCCTTATAACCTCGTCCTTCAATTCTGCAGGCATATCCTTCAAGCTCAACTTATTGACCTGCACTTTCCGACTCAAAGCATCGGCCACGACGTTTGCTTTCCCAGGATGATAGTTGATGCCCACATCAAAGTCATTGATTAGCTCTAACCATCTCCTTTGTCTGAGGTTGAGATCTGGTTGTGTGAATATGTACTTCAAACTCTTATGATCCGTATATATCTCTGTCCTCTTCCCCATCAAATAGTGCCGCCAAATTTTCAACGCGTGTACCACTGCAGCTAGTTCTAAGTCATGTGTAGGATAGTTCTTCTCGTGCTTCCGAAGCTGCCGGGATGCATATGCCACGACATGTCCCTCTTGCATGAGAACACATCCCAACCCGTTTCCAGAGGCATCGCAGTACACCGTGAAATTCTTCTGCATATCTGGCATAACCAACACGGGGGCTGTTGTCAATCTCTTCTTTAGCTCCTGAAAGCTCGTATCGCACTGTGGCGTCCAAGTGAATGTGATTCCCTTTTCCAACAGTTTGGTGAGAGGTCTCGAGATCTTGGAGAATCCCTCAATAAACCGTCGATAGTATCCAGCCAATCCCAAAAAGCTTCGAACTTCCCCGACATTTTCAGGGGTTTTCCATTTCTGGATATCTTCGATTTTGGTGGGATCTACAGAGATTCCTCCCTCCGAGATTATATGTCCCAAAAAGGGAACTCTCTTTAGCCAAAACTCACACTTGCTCAACTTGGCATATAGTTGGTGTTCTCTCAGCCTCTGTAACACCAACCTTAGATGTTTCTCATGTTCTTCTTCATCTTTGGAGAAGACGAGAATATCATCTATGAAAACCACCACAAATTTGTCCAGATATTCCATGAATACCTTGTTCATGAGGTACATGAAATATGCCGGGGCATTGGTTAGCCCGAAAGGCATGACAGTGTATTCATACAGTCCGTACCGAGATACGAAAGCTGTCTTGGGAATATCAGATTGCCTTATCTTGAGTTGGTGGTATCCCGACCTGAGATCAATTTTCGAGAACACGCAAGCTCCCCTCAACTGATCAAACAAGTCTTCAATGCGGGGTAATGGATACTTGTTCTTGATGGTCACCTCATTCAAGGCACGGTAATCCACGCATAACCTTTGAGTTCCATCTTTCTTAGGCACAAATATTACCGGAGCTCCCCATGGTGAGGAACTAGGGCGAACATACCCCTTTTCCGTCAATTCCCTCAAATGATCCTTGAGCTCTTCTAGCTGCTTGGAGTCCATTCGATAAGGTCTCTTGTATATCGGGGCTGTTCCCGGTACTAGCTCGATTGCGAATTCCACGTCACGGTCGGGAGGCATTCCTGGCAACTCCTCCGGGAAAACATCTGGATATTCCCTGATAGTCCTGATTTCCTCAACTTTCACCTCCACTTGATTTAATTTAATGTCCCTCCTAGGCTCGTGTATCGTTATGAACTTTACTCTTGTGCCACTAGGGTGAGTTAGTTCCACCGTTCTGGTCGAACAATGGATGATTCCTTTATGTTTGGTCAACCAATCCATACCCAAAATAATATCTATCCCTTGTGAATCGATCACTATGAGGTTAGCGGTAAATACTACCCCATTAATGTCTAGGTTCACTTTGGGACACACTTGTCTTGTCCTTATTTCTCCACCTGGAGAATTTACCGCTAGCATATGGTTCATTTGTGTGGTTGCTAGGTCATGCTTCTTAACAAACCCTTGAGCAATGAACGAATGGGTAGCACCAGAATCAAACAGCAGAGTTGCAAGGTGTAAATTGGCAGGAAACTTACCAACTACCACGTCGGGTGCCTCTTGTGCTTCCTCCATAGTGACGTGGTTCACCCGTCCTCTCATTACGTTCTGCTGCTGTGGTTGCGTGGGCTTCTTCTTTGGACACTTATGGGCATAGTGCCCCACTTCACCACAGCTAAAACATTGCACCCCAACCTTAGGTGCTTGGCCTTTGTTGTCTTGGGGTTGGTTCGGGGGTCCTTGCACTGCTGGTCGAGGTGGATATGCGGGGCGAGGCTGTTGTACAAACTGACGTTGCGGCTGTGCTGGTGCTGCGGGAGGCCTGTAGTTTGGGTTGTACCCTCTTGGTGCTGAATAGGGCACCGCAGCACGGCTCGTCTGCCCCGTAGGTTGCTGCATCATACGTGGGCGGGTGTTGCTCCCTGAGGCTTGATGTGACCACCCAGCCTTCCTCTTATTCTCATTTTCAAGGGCCTTTAGCTTCCTTTCCACCACAAATGCTCTGTCCACCATCTTTTGAAAGCTTTCATACTCATTGGATGACATTGCACACTGCATCTCTGCGGTAAGTCCTTCCACGAAACAATCTTGTTTCTGCTCATCTGTCTCTATGTCTCGTGGAGCATAACGGGATAGTTGAGTGAATTTAGTGAGGTATTCCCTCACTGTCATGTTTCCCTGCTGCAGTCCCAAAAACTCTTTCCTCTTGTTTTTGAGTTCACCTCTTGGGATGTAATGGTTGCGGAAGCTACGTTTGAACTCTTCCCAAGTGATGCTCTCAGGGTCATGATGGGCGGCCACGTAGGCGGTCCACCAATCAGCAGCAGGTCCCTGCAATTGATGAGAGGCAAACAGCACCCTCTCATACCCTTGGCATTGTATGATTCTCATCTTACTTTCAATGGTCTTCAGCCAATCATCTGCCTCCAGAGGTTCAGCAGCACTTGCAAACTTTGGAGGTTGAGTTCCTAGAAACTCACTCAACCTTGGTTGGCGTGGTGCAGCTTGTGGAGGTGGAACTTGATGCAAGTTGGCCACTACTTGAGTCAAGTTCTGGATGAGCTGATTTTGATTCTCCAGCATTTGGTGGAGAGGATCAACTTCTTCACGGCGACCACCCCGGTTCTGGCCTCCAGAAAGATGAGAGTTGCATGCCTCATCATTGTTGTTGGCGGGGTTGGCAGCACGTCCTCTTCCTCTTCCGGCCATCTGGCAGAATCAACCAATGTTAATTTGAAAGCATTTAGTATCATCTTACTACTTTCACTTGTTTGTACTTTGAAGTGTTGAAGTTTTGTTAAAATTTTACGAGGATTTATATCTCACACCAAACAAATGCACTATTATTTCCTGTGGGTTTACACACCAAAGCAAAACAATCTGAAGACGAGGCTGTGGACAATTGCTCATGGCTTCCACAACTCACGTCACACACCAAGCATTATCACACCATTAACTACGTAACGACTCGACTACTCGACCTCTTGCTAGCTAGGGGAAAGACTCTACACTACTCGTCCTCTTGAGCTGGCTCCTCGGGATCTTCCTCCTCATTTCGGCTACCTTCTGACTCTGCTTTGGGTGGGGAGGCTGCTGGTGGAGAAGTGCGACGACGCCTGATTGCTCGGCGATCCGGGGAGTCAGGGGTCCATGGATCACTCACGGTGATACACAGTTCATTCCCATCTCCTCTTTCTCTCGCCTTTAAGCAAGCTCGCAGCAAGGCCTCCGTCTCCTTCAGGGTATCTCGGACATCCTGAAGCTCTTGTTGACAATCCTGCAGTCGAGTGCTGAGCATAGCAGCATCCTCCAAGCACAAGTCCATGTGCTCATGGGAAGTCCCTTGCTGCACCGGTGGGTACTTGTACTCCGTGGTACCACTCTCACGTTGGAGGACATACATGTACTCAGTTTTTATCCAAGTGGCGACGATAGATGTGACTCTGGCAGGTGATGGCCTCCCAGGTGACATCTTTCTCCGCGTCAACTTGTGTTGCTCGACAAGCTGGAGAGTGGTGAATCTTAAGCAGCTGATTCTCGTGTATAATCCTCATCTCCGAACTCCATTCTTCTCTCTTCTCACGGATGGTCCTGGTGGAGTTATAGTGGATGATGAGCTTGCCCGTATTGCCGGCGGCTTCGAGCATTCGTCGAAGACGGCGCAACAAATCTCCCACTGCCAATCCGTATGAAAGGTACGTCACTGGACGACTCTCCTCTCTTTCGGCAAGGGCAACTACGGGAACTCTCCCTCCTGTGGACTTACGAGCGGTGCGAATCATGCGAACCATCTAAAACAAGAGAATTTAAAATTTGGTTAGATAAAATTTCAAACAAAAATCCTATTTTTGAATGGAAGTTGGGGTAAGATGAAGAAAATGACTCTTTTGATAACACTTTTTCACCCACACCTTGGAAAATAGTTTTTAAGAAAATAGGGCCCTTAAATACGTCCATTTCTACCTAGGTCCACGTTCCTACGGGCAACCTTGGCTCTGATACCACCTCTGTCACACCCGGTTTTTCCGAAGAACAACCAAGTGAATATCACATGTATGCCAGGATCATTTTCCCATACATGTGATGACAAATAGTGAAGCATCATTTATTACAAGCCAGGTGTCGAATATAAGTAAGTCTTACATAGTAAATGTCTCGATGGACAATAATGAGTTCATCACAAGTAAATAAACTAGCAGCGGAATATTATTCTTTAGGGCTCCATCACAGGCGTTGCCCGGGGGTCTTCATGAACCTAAAAACCTTCCTCGGGTCCAAAATCTTGGTCATTATACACCACCTCATTATCTTGACCTGAGCAGCAATATAAACCAACAAATATGCAAGGTTGAGTACCAATGGTACTCAGCAAGTGTGGGAAAATTATATCATGCATGGCTAGAACAAGGAGAGTTTGAACTCATGGTTAAAGCACTACGCAATTAATACCTATCACCTTAGCTTATTAAGCACCTACATTACTACACAGGTGAAATGGTCCAAATCTCCCATCCCATCATCATAACCAAATAACCATAACATCATTTCCAAGGTTAAGCTCCCCGCTTAACTTCCAAAACCATCATTCCTCTAATCATGAATAAGTCCAGGCCGCTCTTAACCGTGAGCACGGCTGTCAAGACAGTTTTGACTCTGCAGAGTTTGTACCACTGTACCCACAAGTAGTGATTTCATCCCCCGTTGCCGGGTGGACTAAAAGAACCTCCATTATGCCAGTGGCTACGATCCACATTCACACTTCCCAGGTGTGCGGCCAAGAGATCACTACGAAGCCTTTACAAAGGGATTCCCGACGAGCGTGGGCCCACTGAGGTTTCACCCCTAACAGCATACAAGAGGCTCCAACCCCGCTGCAGTGGCCCCCTCTTGAGCCTTGCGGTTCATATGGTAGTCCAGCTGACACCTACTCCCCGCACCATCCAACACACCCATACTACGTCGGGGATACACCTAATTAATTGGCCAAGCTGCCCCATCTCAGCATGTGGTTGGCACTGTAAATCCGGGTTACATGCTCCATGAACCGGTCCTTAGGATCCAGGCAAGTACTAAACACAAACCCAAGTCTCGTGCACCCAGCACACAACCAAAACATCCAACTTGCCTTGATCCCTACCTCTACATAACTCACAATATCTCATTCAAGAGTATGGTAATATAAACTGATGATTTCATGTCCCAAATACCCCATTCTAAGCATGGCTAAGCATATGCATGGAAATAAATGACATGGTAAAATAAATCCCAACCCAAGCTACAAGGAAACAAGGTAATGCAATTCTAGGGAAACCTTCCTAGCATGGGTTTCATATTTCATTTGACAATGCAAATAATTCTATCTACACATCCTAGCATAGGATCAAAGTGGTCAAGGACACTTGCCTCCTTCTTGCTGCTCTTGAAATGGGTAGTCTTGGTCTTGGAATTGAATAACTTGTTCTTGAGCAGGTTCTACTTCATACCATCACACATAGCAAAAGAAAAACAACAATCATAAGACATAGTTCACACTTCTACTTCATACAAACCACACATTCATATTTATGAAAGTTCTTTACCATTATATGTGTTGTGGTTACTTTATGTGCGTTGATTTGGGACTTGCATACACTTTTATTTATATGTGTATGATTCTTACTTTGGTGTTCATATTTATACTCACATACTATATATATATACATATATGTATATATATGTGTGTTTCAGTTTTAAATACATTCCTTATATATTAAACTACCAAGTATGTATGAAAAGTATTTTTCTTCTCCATATGTGCCTTCATTATTTCTATCAACCCTAAACTGAATTCTTTGTACTTTAGAAACTCCATTTATCATTTACTAGTTTCTATATTTCCAGATTTATCTTCTTATGTATAATTGTGCATTTTATTATTAAATTAGTAATACACACTACCTAAACAGATTAGGTTCTGGTCTTAAATAATTTAAGATCATATTTTAACCTTAGCTTCTGATGTATACTATTTCATAATTATTTTCCCTATTTTTCTTTAACTATTCTTTACTTAAAAATGTGTCCATATACTAATAAATGTGAATAATAGATGAAACAGATTTATTTCAGCCTAAAAATATATTTTTATCTCTCTCCAAAGTTTTCTAAGTACTGAGAAAGTTTTTAATAAATTTGACAATTATGTTTGTCCCCCTTTTTAATATTTAAACACTAGTTACATATTCAATTTTCTAAATTAAATACTAAACAGAGCTAAAATAATGAATTCACCTCATTACAGGGTCTATAATATTATTTTCATAATTTCCAGGGGTCTAGCTACACTTGTCAGAGGTGTTTTTCCTAATTTCTAATAAGTCCAGGGGCTAAAACTGATTTTTAAATGAATTTACATGATTTTCTGGAGTTCCAGGGGCTAGATCTGAAGTTTCCGGGGCTAGCTCTCAATTCCAGAGAACCCCAGGGGGTAGCACGTAAGAATTCCAGTCTTTATAACGCGGGGCTGACGTGGACCGTCTGATTTTAAACCGACGGCTGAGATTATAACATCGAACCGGTACGCGGGGTTTTAAAGTCTACCGTGCGATTTAAAATAAACGGCGCACAAGCGGCCACATCGCTCTGACCGAGCGTGGGCGGCGCTGCCGGCGGCGCACGGCGGCGGGAAGCGGCGATCTCGCCGGAAACTTTCGGATCCTCGAGAATTCTGCCTAGAACTGTGATCTTATGGCCTAGATCGGTAGAGGGGAGGTCAGGGATCTCACCTCGGGGGTTTTCTCGAGCTCGGGAGTCCTGGAAAGTGCTCTGCGGCGAGGTCCGAGGCAAAACCACGGCGAAGCTCGTCGGAGCTGGATTTGCACCGTATATCTTCGGGTTTTCTGCACCTGCAAAGTTCCCCGGAGGCGGTGGATCAAGACCAACGAGTTAGATCAGAGTTTCCGAGCTTAGATCGGCCAGAATTCACCGGCGAAGTCTCGGTGCTCACCGGAGTGAAAATCGGCGATCGCGTGCGAAAAACTGATCGGATCGGTTGTTTTTATAGCCGGGGGAGGGCGGTGGTTCTGTTGTGATCGAGTTAGAGTCCTCAGGTTCCAGAATTCGGCTGCGGGACGCGGTTTCCCGATCGGTTGCGATCGCGCGCGCGGGGGAGAAGTCCGGGGTCGCGGGGTTAGGGATGACAGGCGGGTCCCACATGTCAGCGAGGGGCAGCGCGGCGCGCGCGGGGGCGGGCTGCGCGGGGTTAGCTGGGCCGGCTGAGGTTTCGGCCCACTGGCCAGTTTTTTCCCGGTTTTCCTTTTTCTTTTTCCATTTCTTTTCTGTTTTGAGTCTAATTTGAATTCCAGTTTGAATTTGAATTTTTGCAAAACATGCAACACGTCCAAAAATTTTTAAATCCCCCTCTGAACATGGTTTATGGTTCTAAATCCAAAATTTGAATCTTGACTAAAAATTTGGGGTGTTACACAAATCGAGAGTTATCAGAACCTTTCGGAAGATCAGGACCCCTGTACACATCACAGAGGATATTTGTTCTTGATTGTCACCTCATTGAGAGACCTATAGTCCACGCACATCCTTTGGATCCCATCCTTCTTGTCCACAAAGAGCACAGGAGCTCCCCATGGTGACGAGCTTGGACGTATAAAACCCTTCTCCAACTGCTCCTGAATTTGCTTCTTGAGTTCCACTAGTTCATTGACGGGCATCCTATAGGGTCTCTTTGCTATGGGTGCAGTTCCGGGTACCAAATCAATGACAAACTCAATGTCCCGGTCAGGTGGCATACCTGGAAGCTCCTCTAGAAACACGTCTGAGAATTCCTGAACCACTAGAATGCTGTCCAATGTTGCTCCTTCGACGTGGTTCAAAATTGCCCTTTCAGTTGTTTGTTGGGCTGACTCAAACTCGACACGAATACCGTGCTCGTTTGTCAACTGCACGCTTCTTTCAGCACATTGGATTACCCCGTTGTGCTTGCTTAACCAATCCATCCCAAGTATTATGCCAAGCCCTTGAGAATCCAAGACAATGAGGTTGGCAAGGAAGTCTACCCCCCTTATTTTAAGGCTTACTTTCGGGCATACTATATTAGTCCTCATCTCTCCACCGGGAGAATTAATTAACATAGCGCATTTTAAGTGTGATATGGGTAGATTATGCTTGGTAACATACTTGGATGATATGAAGGAATGTGATGCTCCAGAATCAAATAAGATGGTGGCTGGGTTGGTGTTGGCAAAGAACATACCAATTACGACGTCCTCAGCCTGTTGTGCTTCCTTAGCAGAGACATGGTTCACGTTGCCGCGAGCATAGTTCTGCTGTCCACGGTTTCCTTGATTGTCCCCTCCGTTTGGTCACGGGTTCTTCTTGGGCACGTTGCCTTGCTGTCCAGGGCCTCTCCTCGGGCACTGGCTCGCGAAGTGTCATGTTTCCCCGCATGCAAAGCATGCCCTGTTGCCTACAGCAGCAGGTACGTTGGGGCGGGGGTTTTGAATAGGAGCGCCCATGTTGGGTCGGGGCACAGGAGGCAAGGGCACACGAGGTGCTTGTGCAACGGGTCGTTGCTGTGGTGGCTGACTAGGGTGGTATGCAGGAGTGGTCGATCCATAATGCAGTGCGGCCGGGGGCATGTACCGATGTCGTACGTTGCTCCCTTGGGACTGGTATGGCATCTTCGTCTTGCACTCTCGCTCGATCTCTCGGATCTTGCTTTCAACCACTATAGCCTTGTCAACCAGCTTCTGGAAGCTCGCGTAGTCATTATTGAGGAGCTGAACCTGGATCTCATTGTTCAACCCTCTCATGAACAGGTATTGCTTCCTCTGGTCTGAGTTGACATCTTCAGGGGCATACCGGGACAGTTGTGTGAACTTGTTGAGATACTCATTCACGCTTCTCTGTCCTTGGCGGAGACCTTCAAACTCCTGTCTCTTGAGCATCATTACACCAGCAGGGATGTAATGAGAACGGAAACTCTCCTTGAACTCAGTCCAAGTGATCGCCTCTGGGTCGACATGAGCATTGCATAGGGCATCCCACCAGTCAGCGGCAGCTCACATAAGTTGGTGCGATGCAAAAAGAACCTTCTCTCGGTCATTGCACTGCACTATGGCAAGCTTCTTCTCCATGGATTTCAACCAGTCATCGGCCTCCATGGGGTCGTTAGCTTGAGCAAAGGTGGGTGGTCGAGTCCTCATGAACTCACCCAGTCTGTTATGAGCCGGTGGTGGTGCCGGAACGAGGTTGTTGTTGTTGGCCTGCAACTGACCCAAAGTTTGGATCATGGTTTGCATAAGTTGATTCTGCATGGCCGTCAACCATTCCAGGTTGTTCTCATCAGCTCCGAGGTTAACAGGAACTTCATCGTGGCCATCCTCTTGGTTGTCACGGACGTTCCTTCGACCGGCGTTTCCTCTCACCATCTGTGAGAGAGAATAAATAGAATAGAAGGTCAGATAGATCCCCTTAACTATATGCATCAAGGTGGATTGGACTATATATATTAGCCCATATGAGCATGTGAACAAGTGCCGAGGCATCTCACACCTTTTTCTACTTATGTGTGGATATGGACAACGCTTTGAGACGTCCCACAACTCACACTAAGCACATAATCACAAGCAATCATCACAAGGGCTCACACAACTCCTATTCAAGGCTTGTTCAATGGGGGTCCTATATGGCTTAGGGTGTTGCCAATCTTTGATCCAACTATGGCCTTTCCTAGGCTTGCATCCTATGTCA
This sequence comes from Neostapfia colusana, assembly GCA_030760725.1. NCBI lineage: Eukaryota > Viridiplantae > Streptophyta > Magnoliopsida > Poales > Poaceae > Neostapfia > Neostapfia colusana. The sequence goes on from JASWHV010000011.1 coordinate 81,676,562, forward strand.
GCGTGGCTTAGCTACCAATCTGTGTCTGATACCAATCTGTGATCTATCTAAGCGTGTAACCTACCGTCAACCCGTGGCTCTGATACCAATCTGTGACACCCTCGATTCTGTGGAAAACCACGGAACTGAGAACTGATGCATATGTGTGCCTAGGATGTTCATCACACATATACACATCATCCACAAACTGAGTTTTAGAATATATATGACAACGAATAACAGAGTTTATTACAATGTCTCATGAGTCTTGGACTCATGCTCACAGCGGAAGTCTTAATCTAACAGCGGAAGTCTTTATTCTGGCAGCGGAAGTCTTCTAACTAATGTAGAAGCAATTCTAAGCAGCAGTGGTTTCATCTCTATTCCATCCCCACAGGCAAGGTTGAGGATAGATTACACGCCTAATGCTCCACTTGGTCTTCATAGTAATCTTCTCCTGTTGCTGATGATGAAATAATAATGCAAGTTTGAGTACAATGATGTACTCAGCAAGTGCGGGAAAATATGATATGTAGTTCACAATAAGGTAGGTATAAAAAGGCTCATTCGCAGAAAGCAAAGTTATTTATCAAAACCATGATAAAACAGCAACTTATCTTTAAGTAAATGTAATCCCAGCATGTACTAAAAATACCAATCATACCTTTGTTATGTTCATTACCTTCCATGTCCCAATCAGACATTAATCAACCTCATTCTTGCTCACGAATACCTTCTCGTATTCGCTACCATTTCATCTCATAAACAATTCCCGTCTCACACCGTCCAACTTTGTTGCCATGACTCAACAGTCATGCAACTCATCTTATCACCCGGACTCAACAGTCCCGAAAACAAAACCAAAACCAAACCATCCAAAACCATAACCAATAACTATAGCCAATAACCATCCCAACTAATCATGGAAGTTGGCCAGACGCTCGTGACCGTAAGCTCGGCTATCATGATAGTTTTAGACTCTGCAGAGTTTGCACCTCTTTACCCACAAGTTTGTGATTTCGTCACCCGTCGGCGACTGCAGAACCTCCATTATACCAGTACACAATCATCGGTGTATGGCAAAGAGATCACAAAATAGCCTTTACAAAGGGGTTATTAGATGTATGGACTCACTAAGGTTTCACCGGCAGGCTAGAATCTCTAATTCTCCCACCCACGGGCCCCCTCTTGTGCCATGCAGTTCCCAGGGCAGTCCTCACTCGACTCCCATTCCCCGCGCCTTCCACGGTCCATAACAATCAAGCAACTTACCTAATTACTCAGCTAAGCCGCACCCATACTTGGCCTTGTGGTGGCACTGTTATCCTGGCATGTGCTCACATGAACCGGTCCTTAGATCTACGGCAAGTAAACCACCATCTCATGCTACCTCATTCACAAACCCAGTCTTGCCTGGATCTCCCTCCGATCCATGTTCATTAACAACATCAGTTTTCTTATTATTATTACGAGTGTAGTTAGCTAGACACATCCATCTTGCTTCCCAATCCCATGGACTCAGCGAAGCTTAAAAGCAAAAGCCATACCTGACTCATAAACTTCCCTGGCGACAACGGTGGTTTAACCAAAGCTAGTAAACTCCTATAAAAGGGTTTCCCATTATGTTTGACTCAGCACACACACCTTTTCGCAAAACAAAACAGTTTTTCCCAAAACTTAGGATCAATATGGTCAAGGGGCACTTGCCTTGTTCTGGTTGTTCCGATTGCTCAAAATATTGTTGTTGTAGTCTGTCATTGGTAGCTCCCTGAGCTTGTCCTCCTATATACGATCACGCACATACAAGATCCACAGCAATCAATATCATGCATAAACTTTAACTAGATGCGATGATGCATATGCATGCTATCCTATGATCAGTTTTTGTTAGATCAGTTTGTATGTGTTCTTGCATGGTTTGCATGGATTTTATGATGAACAGAGGTGTTCAGATCAAATGTGGATGTGGCGATGACCTTGTCTTTAGATCTAGATCAAACCGATCAGCAAGTGATCTGTCCACGAAAAAGCTTTTGTTCGAAAGGAATCTAAGAACAGACGCAAAGAAAACGTGATATGTCGTAAGGTGGTATTGGAGACCTAGCTTATGCTCTTCTTGGTCTCGGGTCCTTCTCTTAGCAAGACAGATCGTTGGGACTCTCTTCCGGCGATCTTCCTCGACTGAACTCTTGCGATGGGTTTACTTAGGCGAGTTGGGGGCTAGAGCTCTAAGTCGTCGGCTCAGGAGGTGGAAAAGAAGTTCGTGGTTTCGGCCAAGGGTTCTGGGTTCTATTTATAATTGGGAGAAGAAGAGTCCTAATCTGATTGTATTTCGAATAAGAGTACTATTCAAATTGTCGTTGAATCTTAACAACTTATCTTTAGTTGATTTGGTGCGGTAACATTGTGGAATTCATGTCGGTTGCCTTTACGTACTGGTATTTCCACGTGTACAGAATCCAAAACTGCTCCAGAACTCGTTACTTCTGCGGTGATGAGCTCCGGAAGCTCCACGTGTCCACTGGGGCCTGATCTCCCCTTTTCCGTAGCGACGAGCTCTGGTTGTGCCGCGTGTCAAGCGAGCGAGACCTCCCTCTCCTTCGGAGGTGAGCTCCGCATGCGCCACGTATCCTGGCGGTCGGGACCTCCTCTCTATTCGGAGGTGGCTCCGCGCACGCCACGTGTCAGTGCCGGACCTTCCATCTCCCCGGAGGTGGCTCCGGGTGTGCCACGTATCCTAACAGCGCCAGACTTCTTTTCTTCTCAGAGACGAGCTCCGAGGTTAACACATGTCCAACAGTAACGGACCTCCCGGAGACAGGCTCTGGTGGTGACACGTGTCTAATAGAACCGGACCTCTCAGAGGTGAGCTCCGAGGTCGACACGTATCCCGCGCGACTGGTCCTCTGATTTCTGTGGTGACTAGCTCCGAAGGTGACACATGTCCTGCGGCTGGCCTTGTTTCTCTGCAGAAGCTAGCTCCGGGGGCAACACGTGTCCCACGGGGTCGGACCTCTCCCCCTTTGTGGGGATGAGCTCCGAAGGTGCCACGTGGCCAGAGGGTCACGAGAGTTGTCTTCGGCACTCTTGGTGAACTGGATTTTTTTTTGCTCTTTTTCGGCTATCTTTTTAATTCTTTCTCTGTCCCCACTTATTTTTGAAATGTTTTCTCTACATGAAACATGAATACATGCAGAAACCAAGAATGAGGGTGTCACACAGCCGGACAGGACCTTGACGGAATACATGTCCAAACATTGCAACTTGATGGTTTTGCATGCGTGGAAGGCCATCTGGGCCCAAATCGGGAAAGTCGGTAAAACTCACGAACTCGGGTCCCGGGCGATCGGATGGGACCTTGACAGAATACAGGTACAGATGGTTTCAACTTGATGGTTTTACATGCACGAATAGCCATCTGAGTCAAAATCGATAAAGTCGGGAAACTCGGTAAAACTCACGAACTCGGTTCCTTGGAGGTTGGATGGGACCTTGATGGAATACACATCCGGATGGTCCAACTTGATTGTTTTTCATGCGTGGATGGCCATAGGGGTCAAAATAAGGAAAGTCGAGATAGTCGGTAAAACTCACAAACTCGGGTCCCGAGCGGCCGGACGGAACCTTGACGGATTACACACCCGAACGGTGCAACTTGATGGTTTTGCTTGCGCAGATGGCCATCTAGGTCAAAATTTGGAAAGTCAAGAAAGAAAACTCACAATCTCGGATCCCGGATAGGACCTTGATGGAATACACATTCGGATGGAGCAACTTGATGGTTTTACATGCGCGAATGGCCATCTGGGTCAAAATCTAGAAAGTCAGGAAAGTCAGTAAAACTCATGAACTCTGGCCCTAGGGTGCCGGACGGGAACTTGACGGAATACACGTCCGAACGGTCAAACTTGATGGTTTTTCATGCGTGGATGGCCATCTGGGTCGAAATCGGGAAAGTCGGTAAAACTCATGAACTCGGGTCCCGGGCGGCTCGACGGAACCTTGATGGAATACACGTCCGAACGGTGCAACTTGATGTGTCAAAATTGAGAAAGTCAGGAAAGTCGGTCAAACTCACGAACTCGGGTCCCGGGCGACCGGATGGGACCTTGATGGAATACAAGTGTGGATGGTGCAACTTGATGGATTTGCATGCGCAGATGGCCATCTGGGTCAAAATCGAGGAAGTCGGAAAAGTCGGTAAAACTCACGAACTCGGGTCTCGGGCGGCTGGACAGGGCCTTGATGGAATACATGTCCGGACGGTGCAACTTGATGGTTTTGCATGCACGTATGGCCATCTGGGTCGAAATTGGGAAAGTCAGTAAACCTCATGAACTCGGGTCTCGGAACGCCAGACTGGACCATGACGGAATACGTTCAGATGGTGCAACTGGAAGGTTTTGCATGCGCGGATGGTAATCTGAGTCAAAATTGGGAAAGTCGGAAAAGTCGGTAGAACTCAGTAACTCGATTGCCGAGCGGCCGAATGGGACCTTGACGGAATACACGTTCTGTTGGTGCAACTAAATGGATTTGCATGCGCGGATGGCCATCTGGGTCGAAATCAGGAAAGAGGTAAAACTCACGAACTCGGGTCCCGTGCGACCGGACGGTACCTTGATGAAATATACGTCTGGACGGTACCTTGATGAAATCGGGAAACTCGGGAAAACTCACAAACTCATGTCCCGGGGGGGGGGGGGGGCGGACAGGACCTTGATGGAATACACGTCCGGACGGTGCAACTTGATGGTTTTGCATGCGCGGATGGCCATCTGGGTCCAAATCGGAAAAGTCGGTAAAACACACGAACTCGGGTCCAGGGAGGCCGTACAGGACCTTGACGGAATATACGTCCGGATGATCCAACTTGATGGTTTTTCATGTGTGGATGGCCATCGGGGTCAAAATTGGGAAAGTCGAGAAAGTCGTAAAGCTCACGAACCCGGTTCCCGGGCGGCCGTACAGAACCTTAACGGAATACACGTCTGGACCGTGCAACTTGATGGTTTTGCATGTGTGGATGGCCATCTGGGTCAAATTCGAGAAAGTCGGGAAAGTCTGTAAAACTCACGAACTTGGGTCTCGGGCGGCCGAACAGGACCTTGATGAAATATACGTTCGGATGGTGCAACTTGATGGTTTTGCATGCACAGATGGCCATCTGGGTCGAAATCGAGAAAGTCGGGAAAGTCAGTAAAACTCACAAACTAGGATCCCGGGAGGCTAGATGGGACCTTACGGAATACACGTCTGGATGGTCCAACTTGATGGTTTTTCATGCTCGGATGGCCATCTGGGTCAAAATCGGGAAAGTCGGTAAAACTCACAAACTCGGGTACCGGGCGGCCGGACGGAACCTTGACGGAATACACGTCTTGAAGGTGCAACTTAATGGTTTTGCATGAGCGGATGACCATCTGGGTCGAAATTGAGAATGTCGGGAAAGTCGGTAAAACTCACGACCTTGGGTCCCGGACGGCCAGACTGGATCTTGACAGAATACACATTTGAATGGTGCAAATTGATGGTTTTGCATGCACGGATGGCCATCTTGGTCAATATTGGGAAAGTCGGGAAAACTCATGAAGTACCACGCTGCCGAACGGAACCTTGACAGAACACACGTCCGTACGGTGCAATTTAATGATTATGCATGCGCGAATGGACATCTGGGTCAAAATCCATAAAGTCGGGAAAGTCGGTAAAATTTACGAACTTGGGTCTCGGGCAGCCGTACGGGACCTTAACGAAATATACGTGCGGATGGTGCAACTTGATGGTTTTGCATGCGCGGATGCCCATCCTGGTCAAAATAGAGAAAGTTTGGGAAAGTCAGTAAAACTCACGGACTCCGGTGTCGGGTGGCCAGACGGGGCCTTAACGGAACAGACGTCCGGACAGTGCAACTTGATGTTTTTACATGCGAGGATGGCCATCTAGGTCAAAATCAGAAAGTCAGTAAAACTCACAAACTCACGCCCTGTGCGACCGGACGGGACCTTGACGGAATACATGTTCGGACGGTGCAATTTGATTGTTTTGCATGTGTGGATGGCCATCTGGGTTGAAATCAAGAAAGTCAGGACAAGTCACAAACTCAGGTCCCAGCTGGTTGGACGGGACCTTGATGGAATACAGGTCCGGATGGTGCAACTTGATGGTTTTGCATGCGCGGATGGCCATCTGGGTTGAAATCGGGAAACTCGGGAAAACTCATAAACTCAGGTCCTAGGCGGCTAAATAGGACCTTGATGGAATACACGTCCGGACGGTGCAACTTGATTGTTTTGCATGCGCGGATGGCTATCTGGGTCGAAATCGGGAATGTCGGAAAAGCTCACGAACTCGGTTCTCGGGCGGCCGGACGAAACCTTGACGGAATAAACGTCCGGACGGTGCAACTTGATAGTTTTTCATGCGCGGATGGTCATCTAGGTCGAAATCTAGAAAGTCAGTAAAATTCATGAACTCGGGTCCCACGAGGCTGGACGAGGCCTTGACAGAATATACGTTCGCACGGTCAAACTTGATGGTTTTTCATGCGTGGATGGTTTTTCAGAATACAAGTGCAGAAGCTACTGATGATGCTGCGAGGGATGCACTCACCAGACTCACCGGACACTACTTTTGAGCTGCACCCATAATGGAAGAGTGGTACAAGCGAGATCATTGGACCCCATGAAGGAGCTCTTTCCAACCCACAAGCTGCTGACAAATCTCAAAGGTTGCTCATGGAGTTAGGAAACCGCTATGCAAGCGCACAAGAAGAGATCCGTTACCTTCGCCAGTAGTTGTACTTGCTAGAAAAACAAGAGGAGACTCGTGCCAACGCGGGAACAAATGGAGCACCAGCGTCATCTATCCCTACATGGACTGCCAACTCACTATGGCGTGCGCCCATGTATGGACCACCCCCGCCACACGGCAAGAACAACACCGGTTCTCACGATTAAGTTTAGGTTTCCCATTGAATAAAGTAGTAATGGGAACGTTTAGATCATAGTAGATCAAATAAAAGTGGCGTGAAGAAATTTTTATGATGATTGCTTGTGTTTGTATTCTTAGTGTGAGTTGTGGGACGCTTTGGCGAATATCCACATCCACACATAGTGGAGAGATGTGAGATGTTCCGGCACTTGTTCACATCCTCGTATAGGCTGATATTAATGAAAGAAGTTGCTTAGTTCATACACCTTGATGCATATAGTATGTCCGAAAGTAAGCATTTTCTTGCCAACCTCATTGTCTTGGATTCCCAAGGGATTGATATAATACTTCGAATGGATTGGTTAAGCAAGCACAACAGAGTGATTTGGCTCAGAGGATCGTGTAGTTGACGAGTGAGCACGGTACTCGTATTGAGTTTGAGGCAGCCCAACCTACAACCGAGAAGGCAGTGCTGAACCACATCGAAGAAGTGACATTGGAAAGCATTCCGGTGGTTCAAAAATATTCAGATGTGTTAATGGAAAAACTTCCAGATATGCCACCAGGACATTGAATTTGCCATTGATTTAGTACACGGAACTGCTCCTATAGCAAAGAGGCCATATAGGATGCCTGCTAATGAATTAGTGGAGCTCAAGAATCAAATTCAGGAGCAGCTCGATAAGGGTTTTCTACGGCCAAGCTTGTCATCCTGGGGAGCCCCCGTGCTCTTCGTAGACAAGAAAGATGGAACCCAAAGGATGTGTGTGGACTATAGGTCTCTCAACCAGGTGACGATCAATAATAAATACCCGCTGCCCCGCATAGAGGACCTGTTCGATCAAATGAAGATTAAGCCCTCCGACATACCCAAGACTGCATTTCAAACATAATATGGTTCGTATGAATATATCGTTATGTATTTTGGGTTAACGAATACACCCGTATACTTTATATACCTCATGAATAAGGTCTTCATGGAGTACTTGGACAAGTTCGTCGTGGTTTTCATCGACGACATCATGGTGTATTTGAAAAGCAAGGAAGAACCTGAAGAACGCTTGAGGTTAACGTTGCAGAAACTGCGAGAGCATCAATTGTATGCAAAGTTCAGCAAGTGTCAATTTTGGCTAAAGGAGATATCGTTCCTAGGCCACATCATCTCCGAGGGAGGAGTATCGGTTGATCCCGGAAAAGTGAGAGACGTTTTGAAGTGGAACCAACCGCAGAATGTGAGGGATATTCAGAGTTTCCTTGGGATGGCTGGATACTACCGCCGGTTCATCAAGGATTTCTCCAAAATAGCAAGGCCCGTGACTGAATTACTCATGAAAGGGAAATCATTTCAGTGGACACAATAATGTCAAGACAGCTTGGAGGAGCCAAAGAAGAGATTAACAACAGCGCCGGTTTTGGTATTGCCGGACGTGAGCAAGTGTTTCGACATATATTGTGATGCATCAAGACAAGGGCTTGGATGTGTGCTCATGCAAGGAGGACAAGTGGTAGCCTATGCATCGAGACTACTAAAGAAACATGAGCTAAATTACCCCGCACATGACCTGGAACTTGCAGCCGTGGTACATGCCTTGAAGATTTGGAGGTATTATATCCTTGGCCACCGATGTGAGATCTATACGGATCACAAAAGCCTCAAGCATATATTCACGCAAACGGATCTGAATTTGAGGCAACGTCGATGGTTGGAACTCATCAAGGATTATGATGTTGGAATCAACTATCACCCCAGAAAGGCCAATGTAGTAGTTGATGCGTTGAGCCGAAAAGGAGCATGTCATCAACTCACGGTATGGGAGCTTCCACCCGAGCTACGTAAGGAGTTCAAACGGTTATATCTCAGGTTCTTGAACGAGATGGAGGTGATCGACCTGAACTCAACGCTGGAACAAGAGATACGAGATGGCCAAGCAACGGACAAGGAAATCAAGGAAAGAATCCAACAAGGAATAGAAAAGTATTTCACGGAAGACGAGAAAGGCACACTTTGGTTAGGGAAAAGGATTTGTGTGCCTAACGCGAAGCACATCCGCGACACGATATTAAAGGGGGCACATGACTCGCCTTATTCCATACCCCGGCTGTACAAAGGTGTACAAGGACCTGAAAACTTGCTATTGGTGGGATGGTATGAAAAGGGACATTGCTGAATATGTTGCCCTCTGCGACACGTGCCAACGAGTGAAGGCCGAACATCAAAGAACTGCTGGATTGTTGCAGCCATTAAAAGTACCCGAGTGGAAGTCGGAAGACATAAGGATGGATTTCATAGTCGGATTGTCGTGTACTCAGTCGGGCTATGACTACATTTGGGTTATCATGGACCGATTGACGTTAAAACCCCATTTCCTTCCTGTGAGAACCAAGTACACCATCGCACAACTAGCCGAGTTGTATATGGAATAAATCGTGTGTCGCCATGTAGTTCCGAAGAGGATAGTTTCGGATCGAGGTTCTCAATTTTTCTCTAGGTTCTGGAAGAAGCTGAATGAAGTCATGGGTACACAGTTGAATTTCAGCTCCGCATATCACCCGCAAACCGACGGGCAAACTGAGAGGACAAATCAAATTTTGGAAGACATGATGAGAGCTTGCGCCTTGAAACATGGGCGTAGTTGGGATAGGAGCTTGTCGTATGCTGAATTCTCGTACAACAACAGTTACCAAGCCAGCTTGAAGATGTCACCCTTCGAAGCAATGTATGGTAGACGGTGCAGAACACCGCTGTTCTGGAATGAGACCGGAGAAAGCCAAGTATTTGGACCTGAAGTGCTGCAAGACGCTGAAAAGCAAGTCCAAACAATACGTGAAAACTTGAAGGCCGCTCAGTCACGACAAAAGAGTTATGCGGATAATAGGCGAAGAAGATTGACCTTCAAAGTGGGAGACTTCGTGTATCTTAAGGTGTCGCCTATCCGAGGCCAATGACGGTTCAACGTCAAAGGCAAGCTAGCACCTCGCTACATCGCGCCATTCAAGATTTTGGGCAAGCGAGGAGACGTAGCTTATCAACTAGAGCTGCCAATGCACCTCTCCAATGTGCACGATGTGTTTCGCGTATCCAACCTCAAGAAGTGCTTAAGAGTACCGGAAGAACAAGTACCGATGGATGAGCTTGAGCTTCAAGAGGATCAGACCTACGCGGAACACCCCGTCAAAATCTTGGACGTGAAGGAAAGGGTCACGAGGAATAAAGTGAACCGTTGGTGCAAGGTACAATGAAGCCATCACACGGAAGCCGAAACTACATGGGAGCGTGAGGAAGATCTCAAGGCAGAATTCCCCCATCTCTTCTCCACTCTATTGAATCTCGAGGGCGAGATCCATTTTAAGGGGGGTAGGTTTGTAACACCCTCAATTTTCACTACCATGCATTGCATACACTTTTCATGTAGAGAAGCATTTTAAAAGAAGTAAAAATGAACAAAGAACCCTAGAAATGGAGAAAGAACCATAGAAATGGAGAAGAGAACCCTAGAAATGGAGAAGGAACCATAAAAATGGAGAAAGAACCATAGAAATGGAGAAGTGAATATAGAAATGGAGAAAGGGACATAGAAATGAAGAGAAATAGAAATAAGATAGCTGAATTGAGCTATCCCCAAAATTTCCCCAAATTCCCCAAAAGGGAATTTCCCTCGCATTGGGGGGGGGGGGGGTTTCCCCAATTTGGCCGCAGCCCTAGAGGGAAAAAACCCCTAGAACTCTTTGGTTGCGTCCCAATTAGACTAGGACTCTTTGCTTGAGTTCTAATTGTACTAGGACTCTTCTTTTTTTCCCCAGTGCGGATGGTGCAACTTGATGGTTTTGCATGCGCGGATGGCCATCTAAGTCGAAATTGACAAAGTTGGGAAGGTCGGTAAAACTCACGAACTCGGGTCTCGGTCGGCAAGACGGGGCGTTGACAGAATTCACGTCCGGACAGTGCAACTTGATGGTTTTGCATGCGCGGATGGCCGTTTGGGTCGAAATCAGGAAAGTCGGTAAAACTCACGAACTCGGGTCCCGTGCAATTGCACGGGACCTTGATGGAATACACGTTCGGACGGTGCAATTTGATGGTTTTGCATGCGCAGATAGCCATCTGGGTTGAAATCAAAAAATTGGGGAAAACTCACGAACTCGGGCCCGCGTGGCCGGACGGGACCTTGACAGAATACACATCCGGATTGTGCAACTTAATGGTTTTGCATACGCAGATGGCCATCTTGGTCAAAATTAGGAAACTCGGGAAACTCAAAAACTCAGGTCCCGGACGGCCGGACAGGACCTTGACAGAATAAACGTCCGGACGGTGCAACTTGATGGTCTAGCATGCGCGTGTGGCTATCTGGGTCCAAATCGGGAAAGTCGGTAAAACGCATGAACTCGGTTCCCGAGCGACCGGACGGAACATTGACGGAATACACGTCCAGATGGTGCAACTTGATGGTTTTTCGTGCGTGAATGGCCATCTGGGTCCAAATCGGGAAAGTCAGTAAAACTCACGAACTCGGGTCCCGGACAGGACCTTGACGGAATACAGGTTCGAATGGTGCAACCAACGTTCCAAAAGGCGTTTCTAGGCGCCCGCCTAGGCACGCCTCAGCGCTCCGCGCTGGGGTTCCGCCTTGCCTCGGGGATGAGGTGGCCGTGAGGTGTCGAGGGCGGGGGGATCGCAGGCCGCGTGGAGAGGCGGCGGCAGGGCAAGCCAATCCTGGGGCGGGGGAGGATCGCAAGCTCACACGGAGGGGCGGAGGCAGGGGGAGCCGATTCGATGGCATCACGAGCAGGTGTGGCGGCTGGGGGAGCCGATCCGGGGATGGGCGGACCTTGGACGCGAGACGAGATCCTCAACCAGATCCAGGTGGAGCGCGTGGGAGCCGGAGGGCGCGTGGGCAGATCCAGGCGGAGCGGGGGGCAACATGTTGCGTCGTGGCGCGGGAGCAGATCCCGGAAGAGGGAGGGGTGGGGCAGGGGTAGGGGAGCAGTGTCAGGAGGCTGTGGGGAACCCCTTCCGGGATCCACACTCCAGGATACACATTGGGTGGTGCCGTGCGATGCGGCACCCAACAGCATACACGAAAAGAACCATAAAGTACAAAGTCTTTTTTTTTCAAGATAGTGTCATTTACAAAATAATGTACCACGAGGGTACACGCAGCGGAATATACATACACACTTACTCTCAGTCCTAACTATGGAAAAGAGAAGACGTCCAGCCAGCGAACGCTTCTTACTAGCTTCCACAAATATGAGTGCAGCGGCAGGGTTTCCGGTGAGTCTCTGATGGCTCACCGAACAACCATCTTAATAGAAAATTTTATAACAAGCAAAACACTAATAATGCAACCGTGAGCACGATGGCTCAGTAAGACTTAACCGACACTCCTAAACATGGAACTCTATGTGCAGGGATTACTAACATAGGAAAGGTATGATGCAATAACGACACGCCTAAATGTTAGTCCTTACTTTCAGTTTAATAGCAGCAGATTATTATGCCTTAGGCAGCCCTCACATCGGAAGTCCACAATCAAACAAGAAATGCTTTCCTCCGATGTGGTGATGCCCAAAGTGGAATATAAACTTAATGAGCTCTACAACTATAGCATACATGGTTGGCAATACAATGAATTTAAGAACTTCACGACAGCAATGATTCATTTCACTTCATCTGGAAATAATTACTACGTCACAACTCAGTGAACAAGTGGTACTCATATAACCGCGAGGGACGGTGATTGCAATCAGGACACACCCGGAATACACGACACATACACCTGCCTCGAAAGACTCACGCGAGCTCTTTCTTACATTGTATGCGGCAACCTTTCACCCGTCACTCCAATGCCGAACCAGTTCCGCCGACCCATCAGAAGGGCCACTACATGGAACACGTCGAAGTTGCTCCGCTAGCGGGTTTACACCTCTGACACCAACCCCCAAAGGACGGCCGTATAAGTTTCGACACGAGAGTACTCGAGTTACATCGGTTTATCGGGTCCCATATATCCGACATGCATCCTGTACTGTTCAAACTTGCTCAGCAGGGCCGCATACGCATCGGTCCTTAACCGACACAAACAGAGCTACAGCCACACGGGCTCCAACGTCCCGCTGCTCCTACTCTCTGCTCGGTCTCATTTTCTATTCCAGGACTTTCATTCTATAGAATCATACCCCGCTGAATTTGTTGGTGATATGCCCAAGAGGCAATCATAACAATTCGGATAAAGGCCTGATGGATATTTGATCCATAAGAAATTAGGGTACTAATGGGCCTGTGACCTAAAAGCCCATTAGCGCGCCTATAAATATGAGGGGTAGGGTTACGGACAGATGTCTCCACCAGATAGCAGTCCCAGCCGCCGCCCCTCACAGGTCAGCCGCCGAAACCCCTGCCGCGCGCACGGTGCTAGCACACCGACGCACGGCGTTCCTCCCTGTACGTGTGGACTCCGTGGAGGCGCTGCTGTTACTGCTGCGCTGGTCGGCTACGGCGCGCATCTACGATCCGCTGCGCTGCGCGTCTAGTGGTAACGATCCATGACCTTCTCACTCGCATGTTTCCTGGGTGATACGGTCAAATTGCTAGAGTAGTGCATCGCCTATTTCCCAACAGTGGTACCAGAGCCGACTTGCGTAGTTTTTGGTCTGGATCTTAGATGCGATCTACTGCAGACAAGTTCATATGATGAATTTTTATAGTTCGGCTTCTGGGGTTTGGAATTGGTTAGAGTAGATTGCCATCATATGACTAAAGGATTAGTTCGTGCTCCTTCTCTGCTGTGTGCGCAACCTGTCCCTACCGGCTGGAATCACCATCGGGACTAATAGTGTACATAGCTAGCAGATTGAGCCAACAGATCACGGTCATGTGTCGCGATCTTCTCGTGGATAACCAGTCACAATGAAAATTGAGGCATTCTGAATGGCTCAGATTCGGGACCGCCGTTGCTGTCTGCTATAGTGACATCATTAAGTTGTTTCGCGATAGACATCGTTCTATGCTTAACTTGTTTTTGCATGGAATGATGTGAATGGTATGGCCTAAATATGATGTGATAATCTGTGTGTAAAATTCGTGCAGCCTGCGTGTTGCAAATTTAACACAACCGGGTTGAGGTTGTCACATATTTGTATAACGACCTGCGTGTCGCCCTGTGATGCCTGATCTCTCATGTAATTTATTTGATAGCTATTAGATGTATTAGCTTCTTTTATATTCATTGAGAAACCTCAAACATGATGGCGATGGTGATCACCATAAGAAGGGAGACATGGCGGTATAGATCATGATGGAACCATGGTGATGGAGATCACTATGATCCTAAAGGCCATACTATTCGCATATATGATATGATCGTATTACTATTCTTTTCATGCTTTTCATATGGTGGATGTTTTGTCATGATAGAATAGCTTCCCTCGGAAAAGTTGAGTATTTGATGCCATTTACCTATAGCTGCACCTATGTTGTTTTGATCGTTGTATGGTAGGTTTGCCAAAGCAAAATACCGTCATCTATCATAATGAATAGGGTGAATGTTGGACATTCACATGCATAGTATTGGTTTACTCAACAAAGCTATCAAAACAGTTTTGGGCTTTATGGCATAGTGTTGGGAGCCGGGGCATTGGATGTCACCCAACAAACAAGAATCATATAGAGATATGATTAACAATGGTTGTTTACCTATGTTACTAATTTTCTAGCAGTGAAGCCAAAGCTCACTAGGAATTAGTGAATATGGATCTTGGACCACTATATGTCGTTAGAGGGAGGACGATGCTCATATAGTGGTGGTGTCTTTTATTAAACTGTTAATAAAAGATTGGTACATAACATAGTGCTAAAACCTTGCATATTTATTTTCTATTGTAGATCATGTCTGCTAGTAACAATTCCGGTTTCAATTTGCGATCTGTGCTTGAGAAAGAAAAGCTCAATGGAGCTAACTTTATTGATTGGTACCGCAACCTGAGAATTGTTCTCAGGCAAGAGAAAATTGAGTATGTTCTTGAGCAACCATACCCCAATGACCTCCCCGATGATGCAAATGCCGCAACTCGCAGGACTTATGAGAAGCACTGCGATGATGCGCTTAATGCAAGCTGCCTCATGCTTGCCACAATGTCCCCTGATCTACAGAAACAATATGAGCATGCAGATGCTTATTCTATGATTCAGGGACTACGTGGAATGTTTGAGAACCAAGCAAGGGCTGAGAGGTACAACATCTCAAAGTCCTTGTTCTCATGCAAGCTGGCAGAAGGTAGCCCGGTCAGTCCCCATGTAATCAAGATGATTGGTTACATTGAGACTTTGGACAAACTTGGTTCTGAACTCAAGGATGACCTGGCTATTGACGTTATTCTCCAGTCACTCCCACCGAGCTATGAGCCATTTATATTGAATTATCAAATGAATGGCATGGAGAAAACGTTGGCTGAATTGCATGGGATGCTTAAAACAGCCGAGGAAAGCATTAAGAAAAACACCACTCATGTGATGATGGTTCAAAAGGAGAATAAAAAGAGGAAGCGTGTGATGCATCCTACAGGCAAGGGAAAGGTTCCCAAAGAGTCTTCAAGCTCAAAGCCAAAGGGAAAATCAGGCCCTTCTCCTAATGATGAATGCTTCCACTGTCATGCTAAGGGGCATTGGTCTAGGAATTGCAAGAAGTACTTGGAGGATAAGAAGAAGAAAGGGAGTGAGACTTCCACTTCAGGTATAAATGTTATAGAAATCAATATTGCTACATCTTCTAGTGAATCATGGGTATTTGATACCGGATCAATGATTCACACTTGCAAATCGTTGCAGGGTCTAAGTGAGACTAGAAGATTTGCAAGAGGCGAGTTGGATGTTCGGGTCGGCAATGGAGCAAAGGTTGCTGTCATAGCTGTCGGAACTTATCACTTGTCATTACCCTCAGGATTAGTTTTGGAATTAAATAATTGTTATTGCATTCCTTCTTTGAGCAAGAACATTATATCTTCTTCATGTTTGGAAGAAGTTAATGGTTATGAGATTATAATAAAGAACAAATGTTGTTCTATTTATTATAATAATATTTTCTATGCTCAATGTCCATTAGTGAATGGATTATATGTTCTTGATCTTGAGGATAAAACAGTCTATAACATTAGTACAAAAAGGGCTCGACGAAATGATCTAAATCCCACTTTTATTTGGCATTGTCGCTTAGGTCATATAAATGAGAAACGCATTGAGAAACTCCATAAAGATGGTTTG
The DNA here is from genome assembly GCA_030760725.1 of Neostapfia colusana. Taxonomy (NCBI): domain Eukaryota; kingdom Viridiplantae; phylum Streptophyta; class Magnoliopsida; order Poales; family Poaceae; genus Neostapfia; species Neostapfia colusana. Next base: position 81,692,733 of record JASWHV010000011.1, read on the forward strand.
TTAAGTTCATTTGATTTTGAATCACTTGACACATGCGAGTCTTGTTTGCTTGGGAAGATGACCAAAGCACCCTTCACTGGTCAAAGTGAGAGGGCAACTGACTTGTTAGGACTTATACATACTGATGTATGTGGACCAATGAGTTCGGTAGCTAGAGGTGGTTTTCAGTATTTCATTACTTTTACCGATGACTTTAGTAGATATGGATATGTCTATCTAATGAGGCACAAGTCTGAATCTTTTGAAAAGTTCAAAGAATTTCAGAATGAAGTACAAAATCAGTTGGGCAAGACAATTAAACTTCTACGATCTGATCGTGGGGGTGAATATTTGAGCCATGAATTTTATGATCATTTAAAACAATGTGGAATTGTTCCACAGTTGACTCCACCAGGAACGCCCCAATGGAATGGGGTGTCCGAGCGGAGGAACCGAACCTTGTTAGACATGGTTAGGTCGATGATGAGTCAGACTGATCTTCCACTATCCTTTTGGGGTTATGCTCTTGAAACTGCTGCGTTTACACTAAACAGAGTCCCAACTAAGTCTGTTGAGAAGACACCATATGAGATGTGGACCGGGAAACGTCCCGGATTGTCTTTCCTCAAAGTTTGGGGATGTGATGCTTATGTCAAACGTTTGACGTCAGACAAACTTACTCCCAAATCAGACCAATGCTTCTTTGTGGGATATCCTAGGGAAACCAAAGGATATTATTTTTATAATAAAACGGAGGGTAAAGTGTTTACTGCTCGCAATGGTGTCTTCTTGGAGAAAGAGTTTCTCTCAAAAGGAGTTAGTGGGAGCAAGGTGCATCTTGAAGAAATCCAAGAAATATCTGAAAATGTTTCGACACCCTCTAATCCTATACAGGATGTACAAGATGTTGTACAACCACTTGATGAAACACCAGCTCCACGAAGGTCTACAAGAGTACGTCGTGCAACTGAAAAGTTGACACTCCTAACCACGGAACCACAGGACATGGTATTGTTGGACAATAATGAGCCTGTGACCTACACTGAAGCAACAATGGGACCCGACTCTGAGAAATGGCTTGGAGCCATGGAATCTGAAATAGAATCCATGCATGAGAATCAAGTTTGGAACTTGGTTGATCCAATCGATGGTGTGAGACCGATCGATTGCAAATGGATTTTCAAGAAAAAGACTGATATGGATGGAAAAGTTCACATCTATAAAGCACGATTGGTGGCGAAAGGTTTCAGACAAATTCAAGGTGTTGATTATGATGAAACATTTTCGCCCGTCGCTATGCTAAAGTCTGTTCGGATTCTCCTAGCAATTGCTGCATATTTTGATTATGAAATATGGCAGATGGATGTCAAAACAGCCTTTCTTAATGGGAGTCTGACTGAGGATGTGTACATGACACAACCTGAGGGTTTTGTCGATCCTAAAAATGCTAGAAAAATATGCAAACTTCAAAAGTCCATCTATGGATTGAAGCAAGCATCTCGGAGTTGGAATCTACGTTTTGATGAAGTGGTCAAAGGGTTTGGTTTCATCAAGAACGTAGAAGAACCTTGTATTTACAAGAAGGTTAGTGGGAGCGCACTTATATTTCTGGTCCTATATGTAGATGACATATTGTTGATTGGAAATGACATTCCAGTACTAGATGCTGTTAAATCCTCATTAAGGAAAAGTTTCTCAATGAAGGATTTAGGAGAGGCAGCATACATTTTGGGCATAAAGATCTATAGAGATAGATCTAAAAGGTTAATTGGATTAAGCCAAGACACATATATTGACAAGATATTGAATCGATTCAATATGCAAGATTCTAAGAAAGGTTTCTTGCCAATGTCACATGGCATCACTCTAAGCAAAAGTCAGTGTCCTTCGACACCTGATGAGCAAAAGAGGATGAGAGCGATTCCTTATGCTTCGGCTATTGGATCTATCATGTATGCCATGTTGTGTACACGCCCAGATGTATCCTATGCTCTAAGTGTTACGAGCAGGTATCAATCAGATTATGGTGAGGCTCATTGGACAGTTGTCAAAAACATTCTTAAGTACTTGAGAAGAACTAAGGATGTATTCCTAGTGTTTGGAGGTGAAGAAGAGCTCGTTGTAAGAGGTTACACCGATGCTAGCTTCCAAACAGACAAGGATGACTCTAGATCGCAATCCGGTTTTGTGTTCTGCCTCAAGGGAGGGGCAGTGAGCTGGAAAAGTTCCAAGCAAGACACAGTAGCAGATTCAACGACGGAGGCGGAGTATATTGCAGCTTCTGAAGCTGCAAAGGAAGCTGTTTGGATCAGAAAATTTGTTTCTGAGTTAGGTGTTGTTCCTAGTGCGTCCGGACCTGTGGATCTCTATTGCGACAATAATGGAGCCATTGCACAGGCAAAGGAGCCTAGATCACACAAAAGATCCAAACATATACTACGACGCTATCATCTGATTCGAGAGATTATCGACCGAGGTGATGTGAATATATGCAAGGTGCATACGGATTTGAATATGGCAGATCCGTTGACAAAGCCTCTTCCACAATCAAAGCATGAGACGCACACGAGATCTATGGGTATTAGATACTTACATCAATGATCCTAGTGTGTAGTGGGAGACTTTTGTCATAGCTATGTTTATGTACTATTTGAGTAACTATTATTCACATTGATCATCAAGTATGTGACTTGTTCGTGAGACTCTTTGTTAATTATAATGTTACTCAAAATGATCCCTAGTCTACATCGTTATATGAGACAATGATAGTACGCAGACTAGCACATGTATTAATTGATGATCACGTTTCACGGATCATAGATATGGAGATATCAAATTAATAATGTGAACACATGTTAGTGAACATGGTGTTGGATAGACCCATTCCGAGACACTGTTGGGATTGTTATTTACATATGTGCCATCAGTTGGTCTTGAGTGATACACCTGCTAGATTCTTTGACCTGAGATCGCCATTGTTTCTCACTATGTGTAGTTGTGCACTTTGAAACTATCAAACGCTACTCCGTAGCTGGGTGGTCATAAAAATAGTCTTCAGGTGCATGATGAAGCATGGAATGAGATGTGTGCGGATCAAGATGGGATTTGCCCCTCCTAAATAACAGGAGAGATATCTCTGGGCCCCTCGAGATAGTTGGATTGAAAGTGCATGGCCATGCCAAAATGATTAAAGAGTTAATCATTATGACTAAAAGTTAGTCATCGATTGAATCCACTATTTGATCGAGTGAATGGTCGAGCTATCACAAGGATGGCACGTATCTCGCCTTGAGCTTGACTGGTATCGTGTGGCAAAGGAATTAGCATGTGAATGTATCTAGGTTCAGCCGATATGATCTTTATGTACATTCGGGAGTCAGTATGTCCTGCTAGGTACCTCTACTAACTTGTGTTTGAAAACGGTTTTCATTCATAACCGACTGTACATGAACCTAACGGGTCACACACTCAAGGGGATGGAATATTGAAAAACTTGGCTATATGATTGTCTCTAGTGCAAGTGGGAGATTGTTGGTGATATGCCCAAGAGGCAATCATAACAATTCGGATAAAGGCCTGATGGATATTTGATCCATAAGAAATTAGGGTACTAATGGGCCTGTGACCTAAAAGCCCATTAGCGCGCCTATAAATATGAGGGGTAGGGTTACGGACAGATGTCTCCACCAGATAGCAGTCCCAGCCGCCGCCCCTCACAGGTCAGCCGCCGAAACCCCTGCCGCGCGCACGGTGCTAGCACACCGACGCACGGCGTTCCTCCCTGTACGTGTGGACTCCGTGGAGGCGCTGCTGTTACTGCTGCGCTGGTCGGCTACGGCGCGCATCTACGATCCGCTGCGCTGCGCGTCTAGTGGTAACGATCCATGACCTTCTCACTCGCATGTTTCCTGGGTGATACGGTCAAATTGCTAGAGTAGTGCATCGCCTATTTCCCAACAGAATTCACATCCTAAACTCGCGAGTAGCTTCCAACTACTCGACTTGTATCGGATCGTATACAACTTTAGCCTAGCAGAAACTACACGAAGGTAACCTATTCTACCCTTTAACTCCAAGGGTTTGTGGGTCATGCATTTGGAGTATCAATCACCTTGACCTAATGCACAATACAAACTAGACCCATAAAAGTGATACAAAGCAAAATATAACTACAAAGTTGTTAAATGCAAACCTGGGCTTGCCTTATGTTGCTGCAGGTTTATTTCTACTTTTAATTCAGTAGCTTTGTGACAAGTAAAACTTCAAGTTCCTGTTCTGAGTCGAATGCCTCGTCGAGCTCCTTCGTCGTTTTTCCTACCGATATGAATATGCACAGTTTTATGTTGCAAGTAAAAACATTATAAAACAAATGTGTTTTATGACTTAAGAAGAGTTCAGACTATCTAAGATTTGATAATTTGGTTTTCCTATGTGCTGGAACAGAGAAAGGAACATTTTCAGTTGGAGGTTTTTGGACTAAAGTGCAAAGAACTATATAACGGACATAAGTATGAAGCTGGACATAATTGGCAGAAAACTGGAGAAGATGATCTCAACTTGTTCTTAAATATTTACAGTGGTCCATAGATCATACATAGGTATGGCTCGCAAAATTTCAGACAAAGTTGATGGAAGATGTGGCCTAGGGAATTTTCTTACTATTTGGCTTCTCTAAAATCCTATGGCAATTATAGTGTCTTGTCATGCTACAAATTTGGTTTTTCAGAAACTTAAGAGTCTAATGAGTCCATAGGAATTGGTTTCACCATTTTTGGAGCTTCCTACACAGAGATATGGATTTTCCAAACTTGGTTAAAAGTCTGAAAATGTCTCTGTTCATTTTCCCATTTTTCAGAGACATAGAGGATTCAAAGAACATTTGGCCAAGCCAATGGAGTCCAATGCCTCTGAACATTTTACTGGAGTTCAAGGATTATTGGAAGAATGTCCTGCCCAAATTTGGGAATTTGCCAATAAACAGAACTCCTGTCAAAATTCCTACAAGATTTTATTTAAATGAATTAATGAGCCAAATACAGGGATTTTCATAAATATTGGGCTGCACCTCTGGATAGTACTCTTTGAGAGGAATCCAACAAAATTTGTTTCACAATTTTTTGACACTCCTACACAAAGTTATGGCTCTCCAAAGTTTGAACTGAAATGGGAAAATCTGGAAAATGTGTAAATGCTGACAGTGGGTCCCACTCGTCATCCCTAACCTCCAGCCACGCGCCAAACAGAGCAGTGGAGGCTCCTGTGGGGACCACCCCGTGGTTCACCCACTCCAAGATCGCATAGGGTGGTGCCGTGCGATGCGGCACCCAACAGCACAAACGAAAAGAATAAAGAACAACATATAAACTTTTATTTGATATAAAACAGCGGAAGTCTTTTACAAAACCTAATTAACAGCGGAAGTTATATACATAGTTGCTCTCAAACCCTAACTAAGCAAAAGTGCAGCCGTCCAGCCCGGGGACGCTACACACTAGCAGCATGGAACCGGAGATCACGGCGGCGTGCATGGCTCCAGCTCGGCCGTGTACCCCGACGGGGGCATCGCCTCGTCCTCGGAACCTTCCTCATAACTCTCACCTGCAAACAGCTCAAATATTGCAACCGTGAGCACGAAGGCTCAGCAAGTCTTAACCGTCAACCCTAGGCATGGAACTCTACGTGCAAGGGTATGTAAGATAGGAAAGGATTTGCAATAAAGACACGCCTATAAGTTGGTCCTTACTTTCAGTTTTATAGCAGCAGATTCATGTGCCTTAGGCAGCCCTCACATCGGAAGTCCACAATCAAACAAGAAACGCTTTCCTCCGATGTGGTGATGCCCAAAGTGGAATGTAAACTTAATTAGCTCTATATCCACAGCAATCAAGGTATTCAAGACATTAAGATCAATACAGCATTTTCAGTTGGCTTATTTCACTTCTTACTACGTCACAGCGCAGTGAACAAGCGGGTACTCAAATAACCGCGAGGGACGGTGATTGCAATCAAGACACACCCGGATAACACGTCACATACACCCACTTTCAGAAGCGTGATTCCACACCCCTTCCTACTCTGTTGTATGCAACAACCTTTCAAAGGCAACCCAAATGCCGAACCGGTCCATCCGTAACGGGTAGGAGGTCCCCGCGTGGAGCGTGACTGTGCCCACCGGCAGATTACACCTTGCTACCCTCAACCCACTCCTATTTACGGTTGGGTAAGCCTCGACACCCAGGTTAACCAATTACATCGGTTTCCTGGTTCCCATATGCCAGTATGCATCCGGTACTGTTCGATACATGTCCAGCAGGGCCGCACACGGACGGTCCTCAACCGACACCAACAGGGCTACGCACGTGAGACCTCTGCTCACTGCTTCATCCTCCATGCTGGGTCTCATTTTCATATCTTAAGCCATTTTTCTACCTCTTTTCATTCCATGTAATAAGTACTATCTCACGAGTAGCTTCCAACCACTCGACTTCTACCGAGATCCTATACATTAGCATGGCATTCTCTACTCGTCGAGTTTGTAAACTACCCAACCCTTTATAGGATTTAAAAGGCTATGCAAGTGGGGTTTCAATCACCCTAACTCTAATGCATACAATTCAAACTAGACATAAGTGATACAAATGGAAAACTTTATAAAAGGTACTTAAGTGCAAACCGGGGCTTGCCTGGTTGCGAGTTAAAAGGAAAGTCAGCTTCTGGTGGGAGGACGTCCAAGGGCTCCGGCGTATCCTCAACTTCGGTCACTATTATGAAATGTAATAAAATACATGTATAAGTATTAAGGATTTATAAGAATTGGACTTCTACTCATAGCTACTGCTATTTAAAATCCTTAATTGGCTTTGGGATTTTTACAGTGGATACTAGACTCTCTAAGGATGATTTGAGCCAAATTTGGAGACATGTCATTGCATAATGTAGTCTTTAAAATTCCTAAATGTACAATGCTTATCTGAATTTTGAGCCCAAATCAGGAGCTTGACATAGCTAATGGTGGAAGATCTGATTAGGGTAAGTCTCCATGGTTCTAACAAAATTTGTTTCACCATTTTTGGAGCTATCATCAGAGAGATATGATTTTTTGAACTTAAACAGGAGTTCTGAAAAAGCTTCTGTTTAAATTTGAATTTTCAAATAAAGGCTGAACTTGAGAAGGTAATTGACCTAGCAAATGACCTCCAATGAAGCCCAAATTTTTACTGGAGATCAGTATCTATGAAGAGGTTTGGCTACCCAAATTTGGGAATATTTCATAAAGAATTGCTCCTGTAATAAATCCCTAAAAGATTTAATAAAAACAATTCTACAGAAATTCCTGGGCATTTTCATAGCCAAAATTTCGTTTCTCTGTGAAGTACTCCTCATGAGGAATCCAATAAAATTGGTCTCACTCTTTTTGGAGTTTTCTACACAAAGTTATGGGCTTGCAAAGATCAGCTAATTCCTGGAATTATTTCTCTAATAGAAACTTCAAATAATTGGGCTGGGCCCACTGGTTTAATTCGGACCAGTCAGATCTTAGCAACACCGGCGGCTACGGAGTTATTCCCGCGCAGCTGCACCAGATCCGGCGCCACAAGCCGATCCTCGCGCGAACCCGGAGGCTGACCGGTGGGACCGGCCCTCCTTCGTCTTCCTCGCGCTGCCCGCGCCTCCCACGGCGGCGCACGCCGGCGAGGCTCGCCGGGACAGGGTTCCTTTGGTCCAAACTTCGTCAAACTCGCCGCCTGTGAGTTCTACACCGTGCTGAACACGATGGTGGGGTCGGGGGCCGATGACAACGGCCGGAAAGGTGCTTGCACCGGCGACCATGTCGAAGCTTACTTCGGCGACCTTGCTCTCCCTTAACAGTGGGTCATTCGGGCTAGGGTTTGCTCCAAAAGCACCAGTGTCCCATGGACATCCTCGACCCATAGCTCGCTCTCCCTGAAACCCACCGGAGAGGGGACCTCACCGGCGACCCGAGCCCGCAAAACTCCGGCGGCGACAAAAACTCGGTACCTGGCATCTCTACTTGATCATTTGAGCTGCTAGGACTTCGGGAAGATGCGCAAGCATGTGCTGGAGCTACTCTAAGCTCATCTAGCACGGAGCTACCCCGAGCACAACTTATTTTTGGTTAGACCGCGCACTACCCATCGGTGTACCGTTTGGGAAAACAGTGAAATTCCTGCCATCGGTCCTAGCAAACGCTAAACGGCCTCCGGCTACACGACCAGGACATGTCCACGTACCTTTCTTGTATAGGAAGTCGGGGGAGAGGGCGGCCGGTTGCTGCTATCGACGGAGAGCCGAAACGGCGAGGTCCGGGCACCTTGAAGCTTTGGCGCCAATCCGCGTTTCTCGAGCAGTTCGGACCGGCAAACCTCGAAGGGGCTTTGGCAAAGGCTAGAGCACGTCTAGGCGATGCTCTTTGCTGTGGAGCGCTCGAGCAATCGAGCTTGGAGGCTGTGGTGCGATCGGAAGGTACGGCGGCGGTGTTCTGGACGAAAGGAAATGGCGGGGGCGCGAGTTATAGCAGGGGAAGAAGGAAAACAGCTCCGGCGCACCCTTTGCCGTGATCCAACCGAGCCACCGAGGCAGCAGGAGGTGGCGCGGGCTCTCCCTCGGGCGCGGGTTCAACCGGGAGCTGGCGCGCTCCCGCTGTTCGACCGCCGTCGGCTGAGGCGGCAACTCCAGTGGGTGGCTGACAAATGGGCCCCACCTCCCCTCTTTGTTTAATCAACTTTTTCTGATATTTTCCCACCAGCAACTCAACATTAAAGACTTGACTTCAACCCCAAGTCATAGTTTGAATTTGCTGAATTCAAATAGTTTGAATTCGGGTGTGAAATTTGGATGTGGTTTGATTATTTGAACTTGAAAAGGAGTTTGAATTCTCCACTTTGTATTGCCTCAAAAATATAGCAAACCAGCTCCAAAATTTCCAATTTTTGGCATGGCTGCTCATTCAAGGGTGGAGAACACATTTGTGAAACCAAATTTTCAAATTGAGGGAATTGGAATTTGAAACTGAATTTGAAATTCAGATTAGAGGGCTTCTCCTTTTAATCCCAAACAAATATTAAAACTCCTCTAAATGAGCTGAAATTTGGAAGGTTGAATATTTGGACTATGAAGATCCAAGTTGTGCATTTAGATCTCCATGTCTGGAAATTTTGGGAAGTCTAAACCCTCACTTTGAACTCACACTTATTATAATTCAAAGTTTTAATTCCCCTCATTTTTCATAAGTGTACATGAGCTGAATTTTCTTGCTACCACTTTTTGGGGATTTTACATCCCTCCCCCCTTAAAAAGAATCTCGTCCCGCGATTCTAAAGGAAAAGTAAAGTGGGGAAAAACTTTACCGGGTATATGATGATAGCAAGTCAGGATAATATGTTCGTAAATAGTCCTCGCTTTCCCATGTCGCCTCATCAGCGGTATGGTTACTCCACAAGACCTTGTTGAACCATAAGGTCCAGTTTCTTGTGGCACGAGTCTTTTCATCGATAATCTGGATTGGATACTCCGTGTACGTGAGGTCCGGTTGAAGAATTTCTATGTCTTCTGTGCGGACTTCAGCCGAGGGCTTGAGGCACTTTCTCAGCTGAGAGATGTGGAAGACGTTGTGAATGCCTGTGAGCGACGCTGGTAACTCTAGGCGATAGGCCACGGGTCCGCATCTTTCAATGACGGCGAACGGGCCAATGAATCGCAGCGCAAGTTTACCCTTCACTCCGAAACGGTGAACTCCCTTCATCGGAGACACACGGACATAAACATGGTCCCCGATGTCGAAGTGGAGAGGGCGGCGTCTCTTATCCGCATAGCTCTTCTGACGAGATTGAGCATCCTTAAGATTGGCTTGTATCATTCGCACTCGTTCTTCAGCTTCATTCACAAGTTCAATGCCGTAGATGACTCGCTCGCCGGACTCGCACCAGTTGAGAGGTGTGCGACATTTCCGGCCGTAGAGAGCTTCATATGGCTCCATCTTGATGCTAGCTTGATAGCCATTGTTGTAAGAAAACTCCGCCAATGGCAAATGATCGTCCCAATTCTTGCCGTGGTGGATGGCACAAGCGCGTAGCATGTCTTCAAGCACTTGATTCACCCGTTCAGTTTGACCATCCATTTGCGGGTGATACGCGGAGCTTCGGATCAGTTTGGTTCCCAGTGATGCGTGCAGTTGTTCCCAAAACTGAGAGACGAACAGCGCACCGCGATCTGAGATGATGGAGCGGGGAACACCGTGCAAACATAAGATCTTTGCAATGTACAGCTCCGCATATTGCTTGGCCACGTACTTCGTATGTACGGGGATGAAATGAGCCGACTTGGTTAGTCGATCGACTATCACCCAAATCGAGTCATGCTTGTGAGACGTGAGAGGTAACCCGACTATGAAGTCCATGCAAATATCCTCCCACTTCCACGCCGGAATGTTCAACGGTTGCAGCTGTCCGGCTTTACGCATATGGTCAGCCTTCACGCGCCGACACGTATCACATTCGGATACGTATTTTGCGATTTCTCTCTTCATCCGTGTCCACCAAAACCTGGTTTTCAGATCCTGGTACATCTTGTTGCTGCCCGGATGAATAGAATACTTGGACAAATGAGCCTCGTGCAAGATTTTCTTCTGAAGCTTCATGTCACGGGGTACCACTATACGGTCTTTAAACCATAGAGTGTCGTGTTCATCTCTTCGGAAGCACTTCATTTCGCCATTCTCCATCCTTCTCCGAATGTGCGACATTCCCATGTCTTTCTTCTGAGCTTCCATAATCTCCTCTCTTATGGTTGGGATGAGAGCAAGATTATATAATGCCCCATATGGAACCAAGTACAGACTCGGCTCCTCCTCTTCAAGTGGGGTGATGGACAGACTGTTGACATGGGATTTGCGGCTTAAGGCATCGGCAACCACGTTTGCCTTCCCGGGATGGTAGTGAATCTTGATCTCATAGTCTTTGATCAGTTCTAGCCATCTCCGTTGCCGCATATTCAACTCCTTTTGAGTGAATATATATTTTAGACTTTTGTGGTCGGTATAGAGGTGCACTAAGTTCCCAAGCAAATAGTGCCTTCACATCTTCAAGGCCAATACCACAGCAGCGAGCTCAAGATCATGAGTCGGATAGTGCTGCTCGTGGTTACGAAGTTGACGTGAGCCATAGGCGACCACTCTTCCTCCTTGCATCAATACACAGCCAAGCCCGATGCCAGACGCATCACAATATACGTCAAAGGGCTTGGTTGTATCCGGTTGAGCTAACACCGGGGCTGTTGTAAGATGCTTCACTAATGCCTGGAAAGCTTCTTCACAAGCTGAGCTCCAAACATATTTGATCCTCGTTTTCAACAGTTCAGTCATCGGCTTAGCAAGCTTGGAGAAATTTGGTATGAATCTCCGATAATATCCTGCTAACCCGAGAAAACTCCTGACTTCATGGACTGATGTGGGGGACTTCCATTTCAGCACTTGTTCAATTTTGCTTGGATCAACTGCAATGCCTTCTGCAGAAATAATGTGACCAAGGAATGGCACTTGGCTGATCCAAAACTCGCACTTGCTGTACTTGGCATAAAGCTTATGGTCTCTTAATCGTTGAAGCACGATATGCAGGTGCTTGGTGTGTTCCTCTTCAGACTTGGAGTAGACCAAGATGTCGTCTATGAACACTACCACAAACTTGTCCAACTCCGGCATGAACACTGAGTTCATGAGATACATGAAGTGTGCCGGGGCGTTGGTGAGACCAAAGGACATGACGAGGTACTCATATAACCCATATCTCGTCGAGAAGGCCGTCTTTGGAATATCTTCCGCCCGGATCTTGATTTGATGATATCAGGAGCGAAGATCCATCTTTAAAAATACACTTGCACCCACAAGTTGATCGAATAATATATCGATGCGGGGCAGTGGATATTTATTCTTTATGGTGACGGCGTTGAGAGGCCGGTAGTCCACACACAACCTCAAGGTTTCATCCTTCTTCTTCACAAACAGCGCCGAGCATCCCCATGGCGAGGAACTCGGTCGAATGAAACCCTTCTTCATCAAATCATTGAGCTGCTCCTTTAGTCCAGCCAGCTCATTCGGAGCCATCTTATATGGTCTCCGTGAGATCGGTGTCGTCCCCGGTACAAGTTCAATCTTGAACTCGACATCTCTTTCGGGTGGCATACCCGGAAGATCATCCGGAAAGACATCCAGATATTCACGGACCACACGAATATCCTCAAGTTTCGTGACTTCCGTGTTATATGTGGCTGGGGTTTCTTGAGCCGAATGGTCAAGAATAAGAACATGTGGTTCATGAAGTGGAGAGTTTAAACGAACCACACGTGGAATGATGTCAAGAACAGCACCATGGCGATGTAGCCATGACATTCCTAAAATGACATCAAGTTTTTGACTTTCTAACATGATTAGAGAAGTCGGATATAGATTTCCACCCAATTGTAATGGTGCTCTATAGACCATTCTATCAGCTGTTATTTTCCCACCCGGAGAAGATATCAAATATGAATTATTTGTGGGAATGATAGGCAGTTGATATTTAATAACATAAGACTGACTTATGAAATTATGGGTGGCACCGGAGTCAAAAAGTATGACTACGGGATGATCTAGATAAGAGAACGTACCAGCGAGGACGGGTTCGCCTTCCGGCACGTCTTCGAGGGCTAAGTGGTGGACGTTGCCGGGTTTTGGTGCTGGTTTCTTGGGCTGATTGCGGGGCTGATTAGCACCCTGATATGGTTCTGCACCCCTACCCTGTCGCGGCTCGGGGCAGTCCCTCGAAATGTGCCCGACACGGCCACACGTGTAGCACGTGTAAGGTGTCGGGGTCCCATTGACTTGAGGACGGAATCCCGGTGCACGAGGATGAAACTGAGGTGCACGGGGAACCATCCTTTGCTGCTGCTGTTGCTGTGGTGGATACGTCGGTCGAAAGCCCGGCGCATTATATTGCCGACCGCGAAACTGAGGCGGTCGCGCCGGTGGCTGCCATCTCTGACCGGATGGTGAGCGATACACCACGCGGTATTTCTGTGGCGTTCCACCACTGCTGCTCGTCAGCGAGCTGCGTTTCCTCTTGTCAGAACTGCGCTCGCGCTGAGCATTCTCCTGTAGAATCGCGGCATTAACTAAGTCGTTGAATGTGCCGCGATTGCTCTGGGCGAGATGGACCTTCATCTTGGAATTCAGGCCCCGGAAGAATGCATTACGCTTGTTGTCTTCCGTCCCCACAAATCCTGGCGCATACTGCGCCAGCCGGTTGAACAACCTGGAGTACTCATGAGCACTCCTCTCGCCTTGTCGTAGCGCCAGGAACTCCTGGAGCTTCATTTCCATCACACCGGGAGGTATGTGATAGGCGCGGAACGCCTCCCGGAACTCCATCCATGTGACGGCATGGCCAGCCGGTAAGGAGGCGGTGTAGTTCGCCCACCAGGTACCGGCTTCTCCTTGAATCTGTTGCGCTGCGTACAGCGCCTTCTGGTGTTCGGTGCATCGTAGTAGCCCGAACTTTGCCTCTAGAGTGCGGATAAAGCTGTCCGCCTCCAAAGGTTCTTCGGCCTCCGTGAAGACCGGTGGATGGGTCGCCATGAATTCTGAATATGAACTTTGTTGGGGCTGGCGTTGCCCATTGTCTTGGCGTCCTCCCTGATGGGACGCATTCTGCTGCACCAACATCCGCAGCAGCTCGGTTTGCTCGTCGCGCGAGCCGAGCACTGCGGCGAGAACCTCCGCAAGATTCCTTGGAAGTTCTGGCGGTGGAGGAGGTGGTTGCTGCTGCGTCGTGGTCTGCTCCGGAGGTGGAGACTCATCACCACGAACTTGACTCGGACCTCCCTCCTCTTGCGTTGAACGTGTCCGCACCATTCTGCATTCAGATCATTCAAATGATCAGCACATGTGGGTTTAGTTCATCCAGCCTATACAATAGTAATGCGAGAATGGGATAAACAATGCGCATAACAATCACACATATGGATAAAGTATAAACTTTATGCACCATATACATCGCTGGACCGTGTCATACGATCGAGTTCCAAAGTATTGAACTTTATGGGTTAAAAGTTCATTTCGACCATCGGGGTCACCACGGGATGTTAAGTGTGTTAGCATGCGTAATTCCTCGCTATTGTATTGGACCCAAACATGTACTAACTCGAAGTGATATGTCAAATGCATAAACCCTTCAACTCCAAATCGCTGTTTTACAACAGCCACTGGACTTCAAATGGTGAAACTAAGTGTTTTGGTCGAAATACAGAAAATTCCAGAGAGCATTTGGTCTGCCCTGTTTCTGGACAGTACCTACTCATCTGAGATTTTCATCCTTTTGGAGGGAGATTTTGTTCTGGAACTCTACAGAAAAATTGTAGAGGACTTCAAAACCTTTCCAGAATGGTATCCCATACCTCCATTGGTTCAACCAATCTTAAGTTATGCCCTGTTCTAGTTCAGAAAAAATTGCTGCCGAAAACAGGGGAGATTATTCCTAAGTTTTTGAGACTGAATCTATACTCCCAATTGACTCTCAGTTCAATATAGGAGTTTACTAACCCCTAAATGGATTCCTAAACTTCATTTTGACTCTTTTCTTTGAAAATAAACTTTTATGCAGTCGGTACTACGTTTCCTCACCAAAGAAAAATCCTAAACCGGTATTCTGGCATATACGTGTCAAAAGGTGGAACTAAAGTCGTCACTCACAAACGGTTTCTACACGTCATGCACTAACATGGTTAGTGTACCTGCAGACAAACACACAATAATGATGCACACAAAGGTTTTAACATTGCAGGCAGTTCCATATCATAGTAAAAGCATACGGTCCGTATCATTGCCATACGGATCGTCCTTGAGTCAAGCCACATCTCAAGGTACATGGTCGTGTTTTCACACCACACGACAGGGAACCCGAGTAGAGCGCGAACGGGTCGTCACGGTTGGGAATTTTATCAACCCAACGGATACCACCTACTGCCTCATGACCGTTGAGGCACGCCGATGGCGAGCGCTGCGTATGGCCCTTTGAACATTGAACGTTCAAGAGTTGCATACTATCGTGTTGCTTACCACACGATGGGGTATTCTCACTTTTGCCTAAAGCACGCTGGAGATCAGCGTTTTCATATGCTCTCAGAACCATTGAGAGGTTCAGAGACTCATATTCACTACCGTGCCAAGCTACGGTATACCATACCATACTATTACTCGTATGGGGAGTTACCGCAATTGATCCGCCTGCGGTGGTGTACCTTACCTCTTACCTGGCGTCGGAGCGTCGTTACAGAATGTATAACACATAAGTTAGCTTTTCCACCTTAGTAACTACTACTATCATAGACCTTATGTGGGCTTAATGACTAATCCTCACTCGACTACTTCTAAGTTTTCAAAATAGGCTCTTTTCGAGCGTGCTATTTCCAAATGTGGCTCTGATACCACGGCTGCGGGGACCACCCCGTGGTTCACCCACTCCAAGATCGCATAGGGTGGTGCTGTGCGATGCGGCACCCAACAGCACACACGAAAAGAATAAAGAACAACATATAAACTTTTATTTGATATAAACCAGCGGAAGTCTTTTACAAAACCTAATTAACAGCGGAAGTTATATACATAGTTGCTCTCAAACCCTAACTAAGCAAAAGTGCAGCCGTCCAGCCCGGGGACGCTACACACTAGCAGCATGGAACCGGAGATCACGGCGGCGTGCATGGCTCCAGCTCGGCCATGTACACCGACGGGGGCATCGCCTCGTCCTCGGAACCTTCCTCATAACTCTCACCTGCAAACAGCTCAAATATTGCAACCGTGAGCACGAAGGCTCAGCAAGTCTTAACCGTCAACCCTAGGCATGGAACTCTACGTGCAAGGGTATGTAAGATAGGAAAGGATTTGCAATAAAGACACGCCTATAAGTTGGTCCTTACTTTCAGTTTTATAGCAGCAGATTCATGTGCCTTAGGCAGCCCTCACATCGGAAGTCCACAATCAAACAAGAAACGCTTTCCTCCGATGTGGTGATGCCCAAAGTGGAATGTAAACTTAATTAGCTCTATATCCACAGCAATCAAGGTATTCAAGACATTAAGATCAATACAGCATTTTCAGTTGGCTTATTTCACTTCTTACTACGTCACAGCGCAGTGAACAAGCGGGTACTCAAATAACCGCGAGGGACGGTGATTGCAATCAAGACACACCCGGATAACACGTCACATACACCCACTTTCAGAAGCGTGATTCCACACCCCTTCCTACTCTGTTGTATGCAACAACCTTTCAAAGGCAACCCAAATGCCGAACCGGTCCATCCGTAACGGGTAGGAGGTCCCCGCGTGGAGCGTGACTGTGCCCACCGGCAGATTTACACCTTGCTACCCTCAACCCACTCCTATTTACGGTTGGGTAAGCCTCGACACCCAGGTTAACCAATTACATCGGTTTCCTAGTTCCCATATGCCAGTATGCATCCGGTACTATCCGATACTTGTCCAGCAGGGCCGCACACGGACGGTCCTCAACCGACACCAACAGGGCTACGCACGTGAGACCTCTGCTCACTGCTTCTTATCCTCCCTGCTGGGTCTCATTTTCATATCTTAAGCCATTTTTCTACCCCTTTTCATTCCATGTAATAAGTACTATCTCGCGAGTAGCTTCCAACCATTCGACTTCTACCGAGATCCTATACATTAGCATGGCATTCTCTACTCGTCGAGTTTGTAAACTACCCAACTCTTTATAAGATTTAAAAGGCTATGCAAGTGGGGTTTCAATCACCCTAACTCTAATGCATACAATTCAAACTAGACATAAGTTATACAAATGGAAAACTTTATAAAAGGTACTTAAGTGCAAACCGGGGCTTGCCTGGTTGCGAGTTAAACGGAAAGTCAGCTTCTGGTGGGAGGACGTCCAAGGGCTCCGGCGTATCCTCAACTTCGGTCACTATTATGAAATGTAATAAAATACATGTATAAGTATTAAGGATTTATAAGAATTGGACTTCTACTCATAGCTACTGCTATTTAAAATCCTTAATTGGCTTTGGGATTTTTACAGTGGATACTAGACTCTCTAAGGATGATTTGAGCCAAATTTGGAGACATGTCATTGCATAATGTAGTCTTTAAAATTCCTACAAGTACAATGCTTATCTGAATTTTGAGCCCAAATCAGGAGCTTGACATAGCTAATGGTGGAAGATCTGATTAGGGTAAGTCTCCATGGTTCTAACAAAATTTGTTTCACCATTTTTGGAGCTATCATCACAGAGATATGATTTTTTGAACTTAAACAGGAGTTCTGAAAAAGCTTCTGTTTAAATTTGAATTTTCAAATAAAGGCTGAACTTGAGAAGGTAATTTGACCTAGCAAATGACCTACAATGAAGCCCAAATTTTTACTGGAGATCAGTATCTATGAAGAGGTTTGGCTACCCAAATTTGGGAATATTTCATAAAGAATTGCTCCTGTAATAAATCCCTAAAGGATTTACTAAAAACAATTCTACAGAAATTCCTGGGCATTTTCATAGCCAAAATTTGGTTTCTCTGTGAAGTACTCCTCATGAGGAATCCAATAAAATTGGTCTCACTCTTTTTGGATTTCTCTACACAAAGTTATGGGCTTGCAAAGATCAGCTAATTCCTGGAATTATTTCTCTAATAGAAACTTCAAATAATTGGGCTGGGCCCACTGGTTTAATTCGGACCAGTCAGATCTTAGCAACACCGGCGGCTACGGGGTTATTCCCGCGCAGCCGCACCAGATCCGGTGCCACAAGCCGATCCTCGCGTGAACCCGGAGGCTGACCGGTGGGACCGGCCCTCCTTCGTCTTCCTCGTGCTGCCCGCGCCTCCCGCGGCGGCGCACGCCGGCGAGGCTCGCCGGGACAGAGTTCCTTTGGTCCAAACTTCGTCAAACTCGCCGCCTGTGAGTTCTACACCGTGCTGAACACGATGGTGGGGTCGGGGGCCGATGACAACGGCCGGAAAGGTGCTTGCACCGGCGACCATGTCGAAGCTTACTTCGGCGACCGTGCTCTCCCTTAAAAGTAGGTCATTCAGGCTAGGGTTTGCTCCAAAAGCACTAGTGTCCCATGGACATCCTCGACCCATAGCTCGCTCTTCCTGAAACCCACCGGAGAGGGGACCTCACCGGCGACCCGAGCCCGCAAAACTCCGGCGGCGACAAAAACTCGGTACCTGGCATCTCTACTTGATCGTTTGAGCTGCTAGGACTTCGGGAAGATGCGCAAGCATGTGCTGGAGCTACTCTAAGCTCATCTAGCGCAGAGCTACCCCGAGCACAACGAATTTTTGGTTAGACCGCGCACTACCCGTCGGTGTACCGTTTGGGAAAACGGTGAAATTCTTGCCATCGGTCCTAGCAAACGCTAAACGGCCTCCGGCTACACGACCAGGACATGTCCATGTACCTTTCTTGTATACGAAGTTAGGGGAGAGGGCGGCTGGTTGCTGCTATCGACGGAGAGCCGAAACGGCGAGGTCCGGGCACCTTGAAGCTTTGGCGCCAATCCGCGTTTCTCGAGCAGTTCGGACCGGCAAACCTCGAAGGGGCTTTGGCAAAGGCTAGAGCACGTCCAGGCGATGCTCTTTGCTGTGGAGCACTCGAGCAATCGAGCTTGGAGGCTGTGGTGTGATCTTAAGGTACGGCGGCGGTGTTCTGGACGAAAGGAAATGGCGGGGGCGCGAGTTATAGCAGGGGAAGAAGGAAAACAGCTCCGGCGCACCCTTTGCCGTGATCCAACCGAGCCACCGAGGCAGCAGGAGGTGGCGCGGGCTCTCCCTCGGGCGCGGGTTCAACCGGGAGCTGGCGCGCTCCCGCTGTTCGACTGCCATCGGCTGAGGCGGCAACTCCAGTGGGTGGCTGACAAATGGGCCCCACCTCCCCTCTTTGTTTAATCAACTTTTTCTGATATTTTCCCACCAGCAACTCAACATTAAAGACTTGACTTCAACCCCAAGTCATAGTTTGAATTTTCTGAATTCAAATAGTTTGAATTCGGGTGTGAAATTTGGATGTGGTTTGATTATTTGAATTTGAAAAGGAGTTTGAATTTTCCACTTTGTATTGCCTCAAAAATATAGCAAACCAGCTCCAAAATTTCCAATTTTTGGCATGGCTGCTCATTCAAGGGTGGAGAACACATTTGTGAAACCATATTTTCAAATTGAGGGAATTGGAATTTGAAACTGAATTTGAAATTCAGATTAGAGGGCTTCTCCTTTTAATCCCAAACAAATATTAAAACTCCTCCAAATGAGCTGAAATTTGGAAGGTTGAATATTTGGACTATGAAGATCCAAGTTGTGCATTTAGATCTCCATGTTTGGAAATTTTGGGAAGTCTAAACCCTCACTTTGAACTCACACTTATTATAATTTAAAGTTTTAATTCCCCTCATTTTTCATAAGTGTACATGAGCTGAATTTTCTTGCTACCACTTTTTTGGGATTTTACAGCTCCCTCCGGCGAGGTCACCAGAAATGACCTTCCCGGCCACCTCCGGACCCCCTGCTGGCCGCCCCCCCCCCCCCATTTTTCCCCATGCTTTACTCGTTGGTGAGGTCGCCGGCGGCTGAAACTCGCCGGAAAATGGGGCGCACCGGCAACAGCAAACCCTAGGGCTCCGGCAAGGTCATGCACGGTGATTTCTCCACCAAATGGTTGGTTCTTGAGCTCTAAAGCACCAGGGAATCATGAAGAAGACCGACATGAGGTCTAAACAGGCCGGGGAGAGCTCCAAACCTATCGGCACCGTGCACCCGACATGGTTCAGTGGTATACCCTCAAAAAGAACTCAAATTCCTCGCTCCACACTCAATTTCTTGGTCAAAAATCGATGGAGGAGGTGTGCTAGGCAGTTAAGAACTTGTGTGCGGAATTTGAAACACAACCAACATGAATTGAGGACGAATTTTGCAATTCCTTACCTCAAGGTCAGTTTCGGCCGCCCTGGAGAAAAACTTGAAATTCTCCCTCTGTGATCAATGGCTTGGGCTGAGTTTTGGAGGTGAGCAACTAGGCTTGTAGGTGCACGAATGGGGTGGCCTGCTTGGGCGTGATCACTGCTGGTTTGGGCTGGCCACGGCGATCAGTTCCGGTTTTTCAGCGTTGACCCGAGAGCTGCAGATTCTTTGCTGATTTCCGGTGCTATCGAGCTCGGGGCTGTGGGGGAAAGTTGATGGCCGGCTAGAGCATTGGTGGGCGCAGCTTTTTCCTGTGAAGAACTCGAGCAGAAGAAGTTCAGTTGGTGGCTGGCCATGGGAAGAACAGAGGCGGCGACGTTTCTGCTCGTTTCTGTGCGCGAGGGATAGCAGGGACGCGATTTATGAGCGAACGAAGCACTTCGTGAGCGGATGAGGGCGGGAGCTGGTCGCCAGCACGAGAGCAGAACCAGGAGGTGTCCTCTCCGTGAAGCCTCGGTGGCGCATGCAGCGGACCAGCGGGTACGAGTGGAACAGAGCCTCTGTTTTTGCTTCTTGTGTAAGTCTACTCCTTATGACATGTGGGCCTTACTGCTCTTCTCCCCCTTATCCTCTCCAAAATCTCTCAAATTTGGCACAGTGCAAACTTTAGTCATGAGGAACTCAAATTCAAAAGCCATTTGGCAAATTGACAAGTTTTACCTCAGTTTCAAATTTTGAATTCAAATTTCAAGAAAGTTCATATGTCCCTTTGATATTCATATCAAAGCAACTCCAAACTTTCTCAAAATTTGCATTCTCACCAATTCAAACCTAAATAATTTGAATATGCCCTCTGATCTTTGAGTTGGCCACTGCAAATACGAATTTTTAACCAACAGTTAAATTTTTCCTTTTTTGGAAATGGCCTCCTTTTCCTTGAAGTGAACCATTTAGTTCAAACCGAATTTAAAGTCCTATTTTGTGATGACCCATTTGAATTTGGGTGAAAAACTTTGGTTTGCTCCTAAACCCATGCTTGATCACTCTTGGTCCTAATCTGAACCTCACAAGTTCAGTTTGAATATGCCCCTCAAATTTGAATTTGAAGGTGATCTCAAATAATACTTTCAACAAATGGTATATGAGCTCAAAATTTCTCCAAATTTGGAACTTAAGCTCTATAATACCTGAGGACTGCAATGGTTATCTCACATATAGGCCTTTGGAAAATCTGAACATGAATCCTTTGCAAAGGTTCAAAATTGGGTTTAAATTTCTCTCCCCTCTACTCATAGAGAATGTGCACATGAGTTAGATCTTTAGGGAATGAAATTCTTCCCTAGGTTAACATGTGTTCAGTATGAGCTAAAGAACATTTTAGCTTTCCCCACATGTCCATGTTTAAGTTTATCATTTCATGTGACATAACTCAAGTCATTCCCTTGCCTTAACATGTTTGAATTCAGAATGAACTCAACATGATCATAATCCATTCCTTTTTAGCTCACCCTTAAATCAGAAAGTTGCCAACATAATCTCCTCAATTTCAAATGTATGAGGCTCCATGTGTATACAAAAGTTTGGCGGCAATTTGAGCTGAGCCTTTGAGTCTAAGGACCTTATTTTTGTTCTTTCTCATATACATGTATGGTTACACATGAGTTTAACTCCACCTTGGTCCAATACATTCGAATGAATGCTCGAATCCGTGTTGTCGAACCTCACGTATACCATCCCATGTAAGAAAGTTTTTTTTGTAAGTCCCATTTTTTTATGAAACAAAAACACAATGACGCTCAATCGCCCGTTTCTTTTCATTCACGTTTTTGGGACTTTTACATTCCTCACCCCTTAAAAAGAATCTCGTCCCGAGATTCCAATAGGAGAACAAGACGGGAGAGGTAATGCCAAGTGGTACGATGATAAAAATTCCGGATTGTTCCTGTGGAGGAAATCTTTGCTTTCCACGTAGATCCTTCCGTGGTATGATTACTCCACAGCACCTTGTAAAAGCTTAATATCCCATTCCGGTGTTCCGAATTCTTTTCATCGATAGTCCAAACCGGTCGCTCGGTGTAGGCACGATCTGGCTTCCACTAGTCGATTTCTTTTGTGCGGACAGCGATGGTAGCTTTAAGGAACTTCCGTAGCCGTGACACATAAAATGTGTCGTGAACACCAGCAAGATTTGCCGGTAGTTCCAGCCGGTAGGCTACGGGTCCACACTTCTCCGTGATGGAAAATGGATATAAGGCTCGGGGACCGGTGAATTCCTTTCATCGGAGTCACGCGAAGATAAACGTGTTCTCCGCCGTCGAAATGCAACGGTCTACGCCTTTGATCATCGCAGCTTTTCTGTCGGGATTGTACAGCTTTCAAGTTCGCTTCTATTGTACGAACTCGGTCATCGGCTTTGTTGACAAATCAACCCCAAACAGTACTCTTTCACCGTATTCACACCACTTCCGTGGTGTGCGACAATTCCGGCCATAGAGCTTCATCTTACGAGGTAACTATACGGTCTTTAAACCATAAAGTACCTTCATTGTCCTTCCTGAACCACCTCATCTCTCCGTTGTCTATTATCCTCCGTATGTGAGACATACCATTGTCTCTCCTTTGAACCTCAGCAATCTCTCCTCAGATTGTTGGAATTGGAGCAATGTTATAGAGTGCTCCATACGGAATGACACAAAGACTTGGTTCCTCTTCTTCCAACTCAGTAACTGCCAAGTTGTGAATGTGGTTTCTTCTGACTAACACATCGGCAATCATTCTCACTTTTCCTGGATGGTAATGGATCTCGAAGTTATGATCCTTGACGAGCTCCAACCATCTTCGAGAATACCGCTGCACTAATTTGTTGAGCGACTAAAATATCGATGCAGAGCAGGGTACTCGTAGTTTATCGTGACGGCCTTTAGCGAATGATAATCAACACTTAATCATAGTGTCTCATCGTTCTTCTTAACGAAAGAGCAGAGCATCCCCAAGGTGATGAGCTTGGTCGCATAAAACCTTTGCTCATAGGTTCACTTAGTTGCTCCTTCAACTCCGCTAGTTCATTGGGTGCCATTTTGTACGGCCTCCGTGAAATCGGTGTTGTTTCCGGCGTCAGTTCAATCTTGAACTTGACGTCCCATTAACCGGCATTGCCCGGTAACTCATCGGAAACACATTGCATATTCACGTCCCACCGGACTATCCTCGAGTTTAGTCACTTCCGTGGGATAGACTTAACCCGTCCTCTTTTCTGTACAGATCGGACTCTTCTGTCCTCACCCAGATTTTGATTATGAAAATGGCAGTTTCATGTCTCAAGTTGCATATCAAAGTTATAAATAACTTCAATATCTTTCCAACAAGTATTTATTTGCTTTCATATCAATTCTGAATCAGGAATTATGATATTTCAAAGCTGACAGAAATCTGAAACAATTTTGACAGCACCTCCTCTGAAAGTGTCTGTTTTGTCCGCAAGATTTCATAAAATTAGACTCCAAATCAGGAGAAACTTTGAACTACAAAGTCACATAAAATATAACAAACTTTCCAACGATGTCTTACATGATCCTTAGAAAATTTTCTACAGGAAGTTATGGTCGAAATACAGAAAATTGCAGAGAGTATTTTTGGTCTGCCCTGTTTTTGGACAGTTAACACTCATCTGAGATTCTCATCCATTTGGAGGGAGATTCTGTTCTGGAGTTCTACAGAAAAGTTGTAGAAGACTTCAAAAAATTTCCATAAATGTATCCTTCACCTCCATTGGTTCAACCAATTAAAAGTTATGCCCTTCTCAATTTCAGTAAAAATTCTGCCAAAACAGGGGAGATGGTTTCTAAATATTTGAGATGGAAACTATACTCCCAATTGACTCTTAGTTCAATTTAGGAGTTCAGTAACCCCTAATGGAATCCTAGACTCCAAAATTACTCTTTTATTTGAAAACATTCTTTTCATGCAGTTAAGAACATTTCACGGTACTACGTTTCCTCACCAAATCAAAATCCTAACCTGCGTTATACTGGCAGATACGTCTCAAGTGGTGGCACTAAAACGATCACTCAAACACGTGTTCTAAACGGAATGTTCATGTGAGGGCCTCAGTTTTTGACAAAAGAATTGAAGTGTTCATCACCACACCACACACCTCATTTGAGGAAAGATGATGAACACAAATGAAGAGCAAGTAACCACCATCAACATGCTCATTAGAGAACAAACTCACATATTGCAAAAGTGGTATTTCCCACATGTGATATAGGTGGGCTGGACATATGAAAAACTCCTACACATTCCTATGAATGTCCATGCCAAGTTTCACCTAAATTCAGAACCTTTTGAGGTCATTTTGGGTATAGCTAGGAAGAGGGCAGTTTGAAACCATATTCAAATTCAAACTGTTTTTATCCCATGAATTTAAAAGTGGGAGGCATATTCTTACTCAGCACATTTTTGTGAGCTCACACACCAATTTTCACTCCATTTGGAGTTGATCTTGACATGAGCTAAGAGGGATAAATTCAAACTTTGTTTGAATTCAAAACTGAACTTGTGCTGAAATTCATTCAAACCAAACCCAATTTGAACTTTGATCAATTCAAATGGCTCATGGGTGAATAATTTGAATTGCCAGGGGTAGTATGGGGTTCACTGTTTACAACAGTGATTAGGAGTAAATTTCAGAGGTTAAAATGGGGAGTGGGACCCACATGTCAGCCTCTACTTCAACACAAACCGACTGAAACATAGCTCAATCGGTTCCCGGGTGCAGTGTGCGCGCGCCACCGGGGGGCAGCCGGCGCCAGCTCCTGCTGCGCGCCCCAAGCCGGAGACCAGTCGCCGGGCTACTTATCGCCTCCCCGGCATGCTCCGATCGCCCATTCCCCGAGCTGCCGACATATTCGGCCTGTTCTTCCACTGCAACCGCCGCCGCTCGAGCTCACGCTTGATCAAGCCCGATCACTCGCGAGCACAGCCTCCTCCACAGCAAAACAGCGCCGGGAGATCGTAAGCAACCTCCTAGACACCGTGTTGGCCAGCGAGCAAGCGTCCTCGAGCTGTACCGAACCGTTTCTCCGGCGAACCAAGCATCGCCGCCGATCGGGCTCTCGTGGACAGCACAGCACAGCCGTTGTCACGTCCTCTTCTCTACACAAGAAAGGTGCGTGATTGTATGTAGATGGAGTAGCCGAAAGCCGTTTGGCGATTGATCAACCCTCGGCCGAGAATTTCCAAATTTACTCTTGATCAGTTCATAAGGACCGAGCTCACCTTCGGGTGAAGTTCGTGCTCTATGCACGAGGGTTGGACAAGCTCGTTACCTAGTAGCTTCTACGCACGATAGCGCCCACGCTCGAACTGGAATTAGAGAAAACCATCGAGAATCGGCCATGATATGGCTGTTTTCCCCGCCGCCATGGCTGAACACCTCGGCTCACCGTCGAGAGCATAGTTGCCGGTATTCCTAGCTTCCACCCAGCCCGGGTTCGTGTTTCCCACGCTCTACTGATGCTCTCCGACCGATTCCCGGTCGATTTGGCGCACGGGAGAGCGGGACCGACCTCACCGGAACCCTAGCAGGTGCTGTCACCGGTGCGCACGGGTTTCCGGTCATCGCCGGGGGCCGGCGACCCCACCATCGAGTCCAGTGGGTCAGTAAAGGGGCAGGCGGCAAGTTTCGGGCCGGGGGGTGGCCGGGAACTCAGTTCCGGCGAGGGTCGCCGGAGATCGCCGCCGCCGCGCAGTTGGTGCGAGGAGGGAGACGACGCACTGTGTGCGGGGCCCACGAGCAGGAATTTAAACTTTTCCCCGAATTTTAGTTTCAGTTCCAACTTCAAATCCTTATAACTTTGGCTGGAAAGCTCCAAATCGAGTGAACCAAATTTTATTGGATTCAGCTCTCTGAGCACTTTCCAGCAAATCAAGTTTCACGTCATGAAAACTCTTATTCCTCCAGAATTAATTCCTCAAAGTTTAAACTGTTTGGAATTTTAACTGGAGAATCCTTTGGAGGAAAATTCTAAAATTTTGCTAGGATGTTCACCAAAATATCCTTGAACTACCATAAAAATTTCAGACCCATTGGAGCTCATTTGATCCACCTAATGGTGGGATTAGTGAAACTGTTCCAGAGAAAATAGAAAATGTTCAGAAACATTTTCAGAATTTTCTCTGAAATTGTTTAGCTCATATCTTTAGTTAGGAACTTCCAAATTAAGTGAGACCAACTTTTTTCGAACCCTCTGAAAATCTAGTTTTCAGAAAGTCATAGTTTGTTTCATGAAAATCCTTAGAGCACCCTAAGAGTTCCAATTAAGGTCAAGGACATGATTAATTGTGGAGGGCTAAAATGAGCTTTGCTGCAACTAAAACTTGACCAAGTCTCTATTTAGGTTGTAACCAAGCCACAGTAAAATTTTTACAGTCATTGAGTCTGTCTAGTGGGTCTTATAAGCTACACAAGTGCAAACTTAATACAAATGCATTCAAATTAATACATGTACCTCTCTTATCATGTAGTCGCTAAGGTCGAGGAGGAACCCGAAGTCCTAGACTTTGTTACTCCAGAAGAACAGCTAGCCTACGACCAAGAGCAGCAAGGCAAGCTCCGGTTTGCATTAACCCTTTTACAAGTTTTTATTGTTTTGAGCACATACTTGATTACTTTATTCTTTGCATTAGAGTCTTGTTTGAAAACCCAATTGCATAGCCAAGAAAACCTTGGGTTGGTTTTAGGATTTCAAACCCCGTTAGCTACTGCCATACTAAGATAGTGTAGGATTCGGTACAAGTCGAGTAGTTGGAACTACTCGCGAGCATAGGCTAGAGGCACTCGACTCGGGTAGTGTTAGCACATGAAACACATGGCAAGAAAATGAGACCAAGCGGAGAGTAAGGGCAGCAGGACTTTGGGGCCTGTGTGTTGTAGCTCCGCTTGTGTTGATTGAGGACCGAGCCGTGTGCGGGCCTGTTGAACAAGCTAGAACAGTACCGAAGACCTACCGGCTATATGGGAACCGGGAAACTGATGTAACTCGGGTAGCTGGGTGTTGAGGCATAGCTGGTCGTTCAGAGGGTAGGTTGAGAGCTCGAGGTGTAAATCGTCTGGCGGCACTGAGATGCGCGTGCAGAGACCTCTTGCTCGGGACGATTGGACCGGTTCAACATTTGGCTAACGGGTGAAAGGTAGTCGCGTACGCCGTCCGTGATGGTTGTTGTAGGCAACATCGAGTACGGGCGTACGTGACGGGTTGTTCGGGTAACCCTGCAGGTGTAAATCGATTATAATCGCCGTCCCTCGCGGTCAGTGAGTACCACTTGTTCACTGTACCGTGACATAGAAAGAACAGGCTAGTCACATGTTAAAATGTTGCTGATTGAAAGATGGACATTGATTGTTAATGATATGCTGTAGCTTAGAGCTAACTAAAGTTCTTTTCAACTTTGGGCAAAGTACATGAGAGAAATGCGTTTCTTGTTTGATTGCGGCTCTCTCATGTGCCTTAGCGTAAGGTTCTCCACAACCTGCTGCTAAAACTTGAAAGTAAGGCTCTACTAAATTAGGCGAGTCCTTGCAAATGATTTTTATCTCATGTAACCCATTACCCCTCATGTAGAAGTTCCATGTTTAGGTGAGACGGGTCAGACTTGCTGAGCCTTCGTGCTCACTGCTTGTGTTTGAAGCTTTTGCAGGGTTCTATGAGGAAGGGACTCCTGAAGAGAAGACGGAACCCCAGGAGGGGAACCCCGTCGAGTGGGAGTCGTGCACGCCGCAGAGTTAGTGTGCGTGTGTGCTAGCAAGGACACGTTCGAGGGCTGAACGGGCACTTGATGCTTAGTCTACGCCCGCGACTGTAGACTGAACTTATTTTGATGTAAACATGTTCATAAACTTGTTTATGTAATAAAATTTCGCTTCCGCTTGTACCTTTGACGTGTGTTATACGGTGTTGTGCAACGCAGCACCCCTCAGCGTGATCCTGGCTCGACAAGACCAATGGGGTCGTGTCAGTTCTACTCATGGTTAAGTACCTGCAGCAAAACAATCAACAGTGATGCACACATCGGTTTTCCATTACAGGCAGGTCCATATCATAGTAAAAACATACACCCCGTATCATGCCGTCCTTGAGTCAAGTCACGTCTCAAGGTACATGGTCGCGTTTTCACACCACACGACGGGGAAACCCGAGTAGAGCGTGAATAGGTCGTCACGGTTGGGAATTTTATCAACCCAACGGATACCACCTACTGCCTCATGACCGTTGAGGCACGCCGATGGCGAGCACTGCGTATGGCCCTTTGAACATTGAATGTTCAAGAGTTGCATACTATCGTGTTGCTTACCACACGATGGGTATTCTCACTTTTGCTTAAAGCACGCTGGAGATCAGCGTTTTCATATGCTCTCAGAACCATAGAGAAGTTCAGAGACTCATATTAACTACCGTGCCAAGCCACGGTATACCATTCCATACTATTACTCGTATGGCGAGTTACCGCAATTGATCCGCCTGCGGTGGCATACCTTACCTCTTACCTCCACGTAGGTGCGTTGTTACAGAATTGAAATACTGAATAATAACACACTGTTAGCTTGCCACCTTAAGTAACTATGCTTCTAATAGTCTTTATGTGGGCATACTATACGTTCCTCACTCGTATACTTCTAAGTTTTTGAAAATAAGCTCTTTTCATGCGTGCTATTCCCAATGCGGCTCTGATACCACGCCTGTGGGGAACCCCTTCCAGGATCCACACTCCAGGATACACATTGGGTGGTGCCGTACGATGCGGCACCCAACAGCATACACGAAAAGAACCATAAAGTACAAAGTCTTTTTTCAAGATAGTGTCATTTACAAAATAATGTACCACGAGGGTACACGCAGCGGAATATACATACACACTTACTCTCGGTCCTAACTATGCAAAAGAGAAGACGTCCAGCCCGCGAACGCTTCTTACTAGCTTCCACAAATATGAGTGCAGCGTCAGGGTTTCCGGTGAGTCTCTGATGGCTCACCGAACAACCATCTTCATAGAAAATTTTATAACCTGCAAAACACTAATAATGCAACCATGAGCACAATGGCTCAGCAAGACTTAACCGACACTCCTAAACATGGAACTCTATGTGCAGGGATTACTAACATAGGAAAGGTATGATGCAATAACGACACGCCTAAATGTTAGTCCTTACTTTCAGTTTAATAGAAGCAGATTATTATGCCTTAGGCAGCCCTCACATCGAAAGTCCACAATCAAACAAGAAACGCTTTCCTCCGATGTGGTGATGCCCAAAGTGGAATATAAACTTAATGAGCTCTACAACTATAGCATACATGGTTGGCAATACAATGAATTTAAGAACTTCACGATAGCAATGATTCATTTCACTTCATCTGGAAATAATTACTACGTCACAACTCAGTAAACAAGTGGTACTCATATAACCGCGAGGGACGGTGATTGCAATCAGGACACACCCGGAATATGTGACGCCCTCAATTCTGTGGGAAAACCACGGAACTGAGAACTAATGCATATGTGTGCCCAGGATGTTCATCACACATACACATACGTTCCACAAACTGAATTCAGATCATATATTACCATGAATAACAGAGTTTATTACAATATCTCATGAGTCTTAGACTCATGCTCATAGCGGAAGTCTTTATTTCTATGCAGCGGAAGTCTTCTAACTAATGCGGAAGCAATTTAGCTAATGCGGAAGTAAATCTAAGCAGAAGTGACTCCATCTCTACTCCCTCCACAGGCAAGGTTGAGAATAGATCACACGCCGTATTGCTCCACTTGATCTTCATAGTAGGCTTCTCCTGCTGCTGATGATGAAGTAATAATGCAAGTTTGAGTACAATGATGTACTCAGCAAGTGCGGGAAAACACATGATATGCAGCTCATAAACAAGGTAGGCATAAAAGGGCTTATTTGCATAAAAGCAGATTTGTAAAAAAAACCATGATAAATCAGCAACTTAACTTTAGATGTAATCCGAGCATGTATTAAATTACCAACATACCTCCATCACTTCCTGTGTTCCATCCGAACATTAACCAATCCTTTATTCATACTCACGAATACCTCCTCGTATTCGCTACCATCTCACCTCGTAAAACAACCTCGTCTCACACCGAGACCAATCTCATGTCATGACCCATCAGTCATGCAACCATCTCATCACCCAGACTCAACAGTCCCAAACCAAACCATAACCAATCCCATAATCATAACCAAGAACCTTCCCAATAACCATCCCCATTTCCATCCCAATATCCATCCCAACTAATCATGGCAGTTTAGCCAGGTGCTCGTGACCGTAAGCTCGGCTATCATGATAGTTTTAGACTCTGCAGAGTTTGCACCTCTTTACCCACAGGTTTGTGATTTCGTCACCCGTCGGCGACTGCAGAACCTCCATTATACCAGTACACAACCGTCGGTGTATGGTCAAGAGATCACAAAATAGCCTTTACAAAGGTGTTACTAGATGTATGGACTCACTAAGGTTTCACCGGCAGGCTAGAATCTCCAATTCTCCCACCCACAGGCCCCCTCTTGTGCCATGCAGTTCCCAGGGCAGTCCTCACTCGAGTCCCATTCCCCGCGCCTTCCACAGTCCATAACACTCTAGCAACTTACCTAATTACTCAGCTAAGCTGCACCCATACTTGGCCTTGTTGTGGCACTGTTATCCTGGCATGTGCATGCATGAACCGGTCCTTAGATCTACGGCAGGTAAAACCACCATCTCATGCTACCTCATTCACAACCCAGGGTTGCCTAGATCTCCCTCCGATCCATATTCATTAACCTCATCAGTTACTTATTATCTGTACGAGTGCAGTTAGCTAGACACATCTATCTCGCTTCCCAATCCCATAGACTTAGCGAAGCATAAAGCAAAAACCATACCCGACTCATAAAACATCCCTGGCAACAAGGGTGGTTTAACCAAAACTAGTAAACTCCTATAAAAGGGGCTTCCCATCACGTTTGATTCAGTACGCACACCTTTTCGCAAAACAAAATAGTTATACCCAAAACATAGGATCAATATGGTCAAGGAGCACTTGCCTTGTTCTTAAGGTTCCGGTTGTTCTTGATTCTCAAAACCTGGTTGCTGCAGTTCGTCGTAGACAGCTCCCTGAGCTTGTCCTGCTAGGTAGGATCACGTGCATACAGGATTCACAGCAATCAATATTTATGCACAAACCTTAAACTAGATGCGATGATGCATATGGATGCTATCTCATGATTAGTTTTATTAGATTGATCTGTACGTGTTCTTGCATGGCCTTGTATGGATAGAGGTGTTCGGATCAAAGGTGGACATGGTGATAATCTTGTCTTTAGATCAAACTGATCATCAAGTGATCTGCCCACGAGAAG
The DNA here is from genome assembly GCA_030760725.1 of Neostapfia colusana. NCBI lineage: Eukaryota > Viridiplantae > Streptophyta > Magnoliopsida > Poales > Poaceae > Neostapfia > Neostapfia colusana. Next base: position 81,724,108 of record JASWHV010000011.1, read on the forward strand.
GCTTCTGTTCGAAAGGAACTGAAGAACAGATCCAAAGAGATGAACACAATGATATTGAAGTCCTACCTCACGTTCTTCTTGACTTCGAAGTCCTCCTCAGACCGCTCGGTTCTTCTCCGATGATCTCCCTTGTTGCGCTTCGGCGATGGTTTGCTCGGCGAGTTAGGGCTAGGGCTCTAAGTCGTCGGCTTAGGAGTTGAAAGAGAAGTTTGTGGTTTTGGCCAGAGGTTTTGGGTTCTATTTATAATCAAGAAGAGAAGAGTCCTAATCTGATTGTATCCCGAATAAGAGTCTTATTCAGATCTTTGTTGGATCCTAACGTCTTATCTTTAGTAACATCGTGGAATTTAGATCGATTTCTGTTGCGTACCGGTATCTTTACGCGTAAAAACCGCTCCAGAACTCGTTAAAGCCGCAATGATGAGCTCCGGAAGCTCCACGTGTCCTCTGGGGCCCAGTGTCTCCTTTCCTGCAGAGACGAGCTCCGGTTGTGCCGGTGTCAAACGAGCGAAACCTCCCTCTTCTTCGGAGGTGAGCTCCGCGCACGCCACGTGTTGGTGCCGGTCTTCCCTCTCTTCTTTCCTCAGGGACGGCTCCAAGGTCGACACGTGTCCAGCAGCGACAGACCTCCCGGAGATAAGCTCCGGTGGTTACGCATGTCCAATAGAACAGGACCTCTCGGAGGTGGGCTCCGAGATCGACACGTATCCCGCACGACTGGTCCTCTGATTTCCGCGAGGACTAGCTCCGAGGATGACATGTGTCTTGCGGAAATGCCTTTGCTTCTTCCGCAGAGGCTAGCTCTGTGGGCAACACGTGTCCCACAGGATCGGACCTCTCCCCTTTGCGGAGACGAGCCCCTGCTACGTAGCCAGCTTGGCGACGGCCTCTCCCCGCTTTGCAGGGATGAGCTCCGAACACGCCACGTGGCCTGCTGGCAGCGAAAGTTGCCTTCGGCGCTCTCTGAGGGCTTTATTGGCTATTCTTTTGATAATTCTCTCTGTTCCTATTTTTCATTAAAATGTTTCCTCTTCATAGAACATGAACATATGCTGACACCCGAGGCGAGGGTGTCACAAATCTACCCCCCTTAAATTGAATCTCGCTCTCGAAATTCATTAGTAGGAAATAGATGGGGGAATTCCGCCATGATATCCTCTTCACGCTCCCATGTGGCCTCAGCTTCGGTGTGATGGCTCCATTGTACCTTGCACCATCGAATCACCTTGTTTCGGGTGACCCTTTCCTTTACGTCCAAGATTCGGACAGGGTGTTCTGCGTAAGTCAGGTCCTCTCGAAGTTCAAGCTCTCCCATTGACACTTGATCCTCTGGTACTCTCAAGCACTTCTTGAGCTGGGATACATGAAACATGTCATGTACGTCGGAGAGGTGGGTTGGGAGCTCTAGTTGATAGGCTACTTCTCCTTGCTTGTCCAAAATCTTAAATGGTCCGATGTAGCGAGGTGCTAGCTTGCTTTTGACGTTGAAACATCGTTGGCCTCAGATAGGCGATACCTTAAGGTATACGAAGCCTCCTACTTCAAAGGTCAACTTCCTACGCCTATTGTCTGCATAGCCTTTCTGTCGTGACTGAGCAGCCTTTAAGTTCTCCCGTATCGTTTGGACCTGCTTTTCAGCTTCTTGTAGTACTTCGGGTCCAAACACCTGGTTCTCTCCAGTCTCGTTCCAGAACAGTGGCGTTCTACACCGTCTACCATATAAGTCTTCGAAAGGCGACATCTTTAAGCTAGCTTGATAGCTGTTGTTATAGGAGAATTCGGCATACGGTAAACTCCTATCCCAACTATGCCCACGTTTCAAGGCGCAAGCTCTCAACATGTCCTCCAAAATTTGGTGTGTCCTTTCGGTTTGTCCATCTGTTTGTGGGTGGTAGGCGGAGCTAAAATCCATTCGTGTACCCATGTCTTTCTGCAGCTTCCTCCAGAACCTTGAGGTAAACTGAGAACCTCGATCTGAGACTATTCTCCTCGGAACTCCGTGACGGCACACGATCTGCTCCATGTATAACTCTGCCAATTGTGCAACGTTGTAACTGGTCTTTACAGGAAGAAAATGGGCGGTTTTCGTCAATCGGTCCATGATAACCCAGATGGAGTCATAACCCGACTGAGTATGTGGCAATCCGACCATGAAATCCATACTGATATCCTCCCACTTCCATTCGGGTATCTTCAAAGGTTGCAACAATCCAGCGGGTTTTTGATGTTCAGCCTTTACCCGTTGGCATGTGTCGCATAGGGCAACGTATTCGGCTATATCCCTCTTCATACCATCCCACCAGTAACAAGTTTTCAAGTCCTTGTACATTTTGGTGCTTCCGGGATGTATAGAATAGGGTGAATCATGTGCCTCCTTCAATATTATGTCACGAAGGTGTCTTATGTTTGGCACACAAATCCTTTTTCCTAGCCAAAGCGTACCCTTTTCATCCTCCTTGAAATCCTTCTCTATCCCTTGTCGGATTCTTTCCTTAATCTCCTCAATCTCCTCGTCCGTTGTTTGGCCCTCTCTTATTTCTTGCTCCAATGGGGAGTGGATCTCCATTATCTCCACGTTATTCAAGAATCCGAGGTGTAACCGTTCGAACTCCTTCCGTAGTTCGCGTGGTAGCTCCCGAACCGTGAGTTGGTGACATGCTCCCTTTCTGCTCAATGCGTCCGCTACTACATTGGCCCTCCCGGGGTGGTAGTTGATTCCCACATCAAAATCCTTGATGAGTTCTAACCATCGACGTTGCCTCAAATTCAAGTCCATTTGTGTAAATATGTACCTGAGGCTTTTATGATCCGTATAGATCTCACATCGATGTCCAAGGATATAATGTCTCCAAATCTTCAATGCATGCACCACTGCTGCTAGCTCCAAATCATGCGTAGGATAGTTAAGCTCGTGCTTCTTTAATTGTCGTGAGGCATAGGCTACCACTTGTCCTTCCTGCATGAGTACACATCCGAGCCCTTGTCTGGATGCGTCACAATATAAGTCAAAGCTCTTGCTTACGTCTGGCAATACCAGAACTGGTGCTGTGGTTAGCCTTTTCTTGAGTTCCTCAAAACTTTCTTGGCAGGCTTGTGTCCATTGAAAGACTTTTCCCTTCATTAGCAACTCTGTCATAGGTTTTGCTATCTTAGAGAAGTCTTTAATGAAGCGCCGATAGTATCCTGCCATCCCAAGGAAACTCCGAATATCCCTCACGCTCTTCGGTTGGTCCCATTTCAGAACATCTCTCACTTTTCCCGGATCAACCGATACCCCTTCCTTGGAGATAATATGGCCTAGGAAAGATATTTCCTTTAGCCAAAATTGACACTTGTTGAGCTTGGCATACAATTGATGCTCACGCAACTTCTGCAAGGTCAATCTCAGATGTTCTTCATGCTCTTCCTCACTTTTTGAATACACCATAATGTCATCGATGAAAACCACGACGAACTTGTCCAAGTATTCCATGAAAACCTTGTTCATAAGGTACATGAAGTATGCGGGTGCATTTGTTAACCCAAAAGACATGACGGTATATTCATACGAACCATACCGTGTCCGAAAGGCTGTCTTAGGTATATCGGAGGGCTTAATCTTTAGATGGAAATATCTCGGCCGAAGATCAATCTTGGAGAATACTCGGGCTCCCTTCATTTGGTCGAATAGGTCCTTTATACGGGGCAGAGGGTATTTATTCTTGATTGTCACCTCGTTGAGAGACCTGTAGTCCACGCACATTCTTTGGGTTTCATCCTTCTTGTCCACGAAGAGTAATGGAGCTCCCCATGGTGACGAGCTTGGACGGATAAAACCCTTCTCCAACTGTTCTTGAATTTGCTTCTTGAGTTCAACTAGCTCGTTGACGGGCATCCTATATGGTCTCTTAGCTATAGGTGCAGTTCCGGGTACCAAATCTATGGCAAACTCGATGTCCGTGTCAGGTGGCATTCCTGGAAGCTCTTTCGGGAATACGTCCGAAAATTCCTGAACCACTGGAATGCTGTCCAATGTTGTTCCTTCGACGTGGTTCAAATTTGCCCGTTCAGTTGTTTGCAGGGCTGACTCAAACTCGACACGAATACCGTGTTTGTTTGTCAACTGCACGCTCCTTTCAACACATTGGATTACTCCATTGTACTTGCTTAACCAATCCATTCTGAGTATGATGTCAATCCCGTGGGAGTTCAAGACAATAAGGTTGGCAAGGAAGTCTACCCCCCTTATTTTAAGGCTTACTTTAGGACATACTATATTAATCCTCATTTCTCCTCCGGGAGAATTAACTATCATAGCACATTCTAAGTGGGATATGGGTAGATGATGTTTGGCAACATATTTGGATGATATGAAGGAATGCGATGCTCCGGAATCAAATAAAATGGTGGCTTTGTTGGAGTTGGCAAGGAACATACCAATTGCGACGTCCTCAGCCTGTTGTGCTTCTACAGCAGTGACATGGTTTACGTGGCCACGAGCATAGTTCTGCGTTCCACGGTTCCCTTGGTTGTCCCCTCCGTTTGGTCGCTGGTTCTGCTTAGGCACGTTACCTTGCTGTCCAGGGCCTCTCCTCAGGCACTGGTTAGCGAAGTGGCCTACTTCCCCGCATGCAAAGCATGCCCTGTTGCCTACGGCAGCAGGTACGTTGGGGCGGGGGTTTTGAACAGGGGCACCATTGTTAGGCCAGGGCGCAGGAGGCATGGGCACACGAGGTGCCGGTGCAACAAATTGTTGCTGTGGTGGCTGACCAGGTCGGTACACAGGAGTGGTCGATCCATACTGCGGTGCAGGGGGCATGTACCTAGGTCGTACGTTGCTCCCTTGGGGCTGGTATGGCATCTTCCTCTTGCACTCTCGCTCAATCTCTCGGATCTTGTTTTCAACTACTATGGCCTTGTCAACCAGCTTCTGGAAGCTTACGTAGTCATTGTTGAGGAGCTGAACCTGGATCTCATTGTTCAACCCTCTCATGAACAGGTACTGCTTCCTCTGGTCTGAGTTGACATCTTCGGGGGCGTACCGGGACAGTTGTATGAACTTGTTGAGATACTCGTTCACACTCTTCTGTCCTTGGCGGAGACCTTCAAACTCCTGCCTCTTGAGCATCATTACACCAGCAGGGATGTAGTGAGAGCGGAAACTTTCCTTGAACTCAGTCCAAGTGATTGTCTCCGGGTTGGCATGGGTGTTGCTCAAGGCATCCCACCAGTCAGTAGTGGCTCCCGTAAGTTGGTGCGATGCGAAGAGAACCTTCTCTCGGTCGTTGCACTGAACAATGGCGAGCTTCTTCTCCTTGGATTTCAACCAATCATCGGCCTCCATGGGATCGCTTGCTTGAGCAAAGGTGGGTGGTCGAGTCCTCATGAACTTTCCCAACCTCTTATGAGCCGGCGGTGGTGGTGGCGGTGGTGCCGGAACGGGGTTTTGGTTGGCCTGCAACTGACCCAAAGTTTGGATCATGGTTTGCATAAGCTGGTTTTGCATGGCCATCAACCTCTCTAGATGGTTTTCGCCAGCTCCTGGGTTAGCAGGAACTTCATCATGGTCATCCTCCTGGACGTTCCTTCGGCTGGCGTTTCCTCTCACCATCTGTGAGAGAGAATGAAATAGAATAAAAGGTTAGAAGGTTAGGTAGGTCCCTTCAACTATATGCATCAAGGTGAGTTGGACTATATATATTATCCCTTATGAGGATGTGATCAAGTGCCGAAGCATTTCACACCTCTTTATTCTTACGTATGGATATGGACAACGTTTTTGAGACGTCCCACAACTCACACTAAGCACACAATCACAAATAATCATCACCAGGGCCCACACAACTCCTATTCAAGGATGGTTTCCTATGTCAAGGTGGGTTTAAAGGCCAATCTAAGCTATTCACCTTAGGATGCTTCCTTTGGTCAGCGTGGCTTAGCTACCTGTGACTCCTAATTAGGGGTGTAACTCGCTGTTAACCCGTGGCTCTAATATCAATTTAAGGTTTCTATCTAGGCGTGTGACCTACTGTCAACCCGTGCCTCTGATACCAGTCTGTGACACCCTCAATTCTGTGGGAAAACCACGGAACCGAGAACTAATGCATATGTGTGCCCAAGATGTTCATCACACATACATACGTTCCACAAACTGAATTCAGATCATATATTACCACGAATAACAGAGTTTATTACAATATCTCATGAGTCTTGGACTCATGCTCATAGAGGAAGTCTTTATTTCTATGCAGCGGAAGTCTTCTAACTAATGCGGAAGCAATTTAGCTAATGCGGAAGTAAATCTAAGCAGAAGTGGCTCCATCTCTACTCCCTCCACAGGCAAGGTTGAGAATAGATCACACGCCATATTGCTCCACTTGATCTTCATAGTAGGCTTCTCCTACTGCTGATGATGAAGTAATAATGCAAGTTTGAGTACAATGATGTACTCAGCAAGTGCACAAAAACACATGATATGCAGCTCATAAACAAGGTAGGCATAAAAGGGCTTATTTGCAGAAAAGCAGATTTGTAAAAAAAACCATGATAAATCAGCAACTTAACTTTAGATGTAATCCCAGCATGTATTAAATTACCAACATACCTCCATCACTTCCTGTGTTCCATCCGAACATTAACCAATCCTTTACTCATACTCACGAATACCTCCTCGTATTCGCTACCATCTCACCTCGTAAAACAACCTCGTCTCACACCGAGACCAATCTCATGTCATGACCCATCAGTCATGCAACCATCTCATCACCCAGACTCAACAGTCCCAAACCAAACCATAACCAATCCCATAATCATAACCAAGAACCTTCCCAATAACCATCCCCATTTCCATCCCAATATCCATCCCAACTAATCATGGCAGTTTAGCCAGGTGCTCGTGACCGTAAGCTCGGCTATCATGATAGTTTTAGACTCTGCAGAGTTTGTACCTCTTTACCCACAAGTTTGTGATTTCGTCACCCGTCGGCGACTGCAGAACCTCCATTATACCAATACACAACCGTCGGTGTATGGTCAAGAGATCACAAAATAGCCTTTACAAAGGGGTTACTAGATGTATGGACTCACTAAGGTTTCACCGGCAGGCTAGAATCTCCAATTCTCCCACCCACGGGCCCCCTCTTGTGCCATGCAGTTCCCAGGGCAGTCCTCACTCGACTCCCATTCCCCGCGCCTTCCACAGTCCATAACACTCTAGCAACTTACCTAATTACTCAGCTAAGCCGCACCCATACTTGGCCTTGTGGTGGCACTGTTATCCTGGCATGTGCATGCATGAACCGGTCCTTATATCTACGGCAAGTAAAACCACCATCTCATGCTACCTCATTCACAACCCAGGCTTGCCTAGATCTCCCTCCGATCCATATTTATTAACCTCATCAGTTACTTATTATCTGTACGAGTGCAGTTAGCTAGACACATCTATCTCGCTTCCCAATCCCATAGACTCAGCGAAGCATAAAGCAAAAACCATACCCGACTCATAAAACATCCCTGGCAACAAGGGTGGTTTAACCAAAACTAGTAAACTCCTATAAAAGGGGCTTCCCATCACGTTTGACTCAGTACGCACACCTTTTCGCAAAACAAAACAGTTTTACCCAAAACATAGGATCAATATGGTCAAGGAGCACTTGCCTTGTTCTTGCAGTTCCGATTGTTCTTGATTCTCAAAACCTGGTTGCTGCAGTTCGTCGTAGACAGCTCCCTGAGCTTGTCCTGCTAGGTAGGATCACGTGCATACAGGATTCACAGCAATCAATATTTATCCACAAACCTTAAACTAGATGCGATGATGCATATGCATGCTATCTCATGATTAGTTTTATTAGATTGATCTGTACGTGTTCTTGCATGGCCTTGTATGGACAGAGGTGTTCGGATCAAAGGTGGACATGGTGATAATCTTGTCTTTAGATCAAACTGATCATCAAGTGATCTGCCCACGAGAAGGCTTCTGTTCGAAAGGAACTGAAGAACAGATGCAAAGAGATGAACACAATGATATTGAAGTCCTACCTCATGTTCTTCTTGACTTCGAAGTCCTCCTCAGACCGCTTGGTTCTTCTCCGATGATCTCCCTTGTTGCGCTTCGGCGATGGTTTGCTCGGCGAGTTAGGGCTAGGGCTCTAAGTCGTCGGCTCAGGAGTTGAAAGAGAAGTTTGTGGTTTCGGCCAGAGGTTTTGGGTTCTATTTATAATCGAGAAGAGAAGAGTCCTAATCTGATTGTATCCTGAATAAGAGTCTTATTCAGATCTTTGTTGGATCCTAACGTCTTATCTTTAGTAACATCGTGGAATTTAGATCGGTTTCTGTTGCGTACCGGTATCTTTACGCGTAAAAACCGCTCCAGAACTCGTTAAAGCCGCGATGATGAGCTCCGGAAGCTCCACGTGTCCTCTGGGGCCCGGTGTCTCCTTTCCTGCAGAGACGAGCTCCGGTTGTGCCACGTGTCAAACGAGCGAGACCTCCCTCTTCTTCGGAGGTGAGCTCCGCGCAGGCCACGTGTTGGCGCAGGTCTTCCCTCTCTTCTTTCCTTAGCGACGGCTCCAAGGTCGACACGTGTCCAGCAGCGACAGACCTCCCAGAGATAAGCTCCGGTGGTGACGCGTGTCCAATAGAACAGGACCTCTCGGAGGTGGGCTCCGAGATCGACACGTATCCCGCACGACTGGTCCTCTGATTTCCGCGAGGACTAGCTCCGAGGATGACACGTGTATTGTGGAAATGCCTTTGCTTCTTCCGCAGAGGCTAGCTCTGTGGGCAACACGTGTCCCACAGGATCGGACCTCTCCCCTTTGCGGAGACGAGCCCCTGCTACGTAGCCAGCTTGGCGACGGCCTCTCCCCGCTTTGCAGGGATGAGCTCCGAACACGCCACGTGGCCTGCTGGCCGCGGAAGTTGCCTTCGGCGCACTCTGAGGGCTTTGTTGGCTATTCTTTTGATAATTCTCTCTGTTCCTATTTTTCATTAAAATGTTTCCCCTTCATAGAACATGAACATATGCTGATACCCGAGGCGAGGGTGTCACAGAATACACGACACATACACCCGCCTCGAAAGACTCACGCGAGCTCTTTCTTACGTTGTATGCGGCAACCTTTCACCCGTCACTCCAATGCCGAACCAGTTCCGCCGACCCATCAGAAGGGCCACTACATGGAACACGTCGAAACCCCCAAAGGACGGCTGTATAAGTTTCGACACGAGAGTACCCGAGTTACATCGGTTTATCGGGTCCCATGTATCCGACATGCATCCGGTACTGTTCAATCTTGCTCAGCAGGGCCGCATACGCATCGGTCCTTAACCGACACAAACATAGCTACAGCCACACGGGCCCCAACGTCCTGCTGCTCCTACTCTCTGCTCGGTCTCATTTTCTATTCCAGGACTTACATTCTCTAGAATCATACCCCGCTGAATTCACATCCTAAACTCGCGAGTAGCCTCCAACTACTCGACTTGTACCGGATCGTATACAACTTTAGCCTAGCAGAAACTAACGAAGGTAACCTATTCTACCCTTTAACTCCAAGGGTTTGTGGGTCATGCATTTGGAGTATCAATCACCTTGACCTAATGCACAATACATACTAGACCCATAAAAGTGATACAAAGCAAAATATAACTACAAAGTTGTTAAATGCAAACCGGGGCTTACCTTATGTTGCTGCAGGTTTATTTCTACTTTTAGGTCAGTAGCTTTGCGACGAGTAAAACTTCAAGTTTCTGTTCTGAGTCGAATGCCTCGTCGAGCTCCTTCGTCGTTTTTCCTACCGATATGAACATGCACAGTTTTATGTTGCAAGTAAAAACATTATAAAACAAATGTGTTTTATGACTTAAGAAGAGTTCAGACTATCTAAGATTTGAGAATTTGGTTTGTCTATGTGCTGGAACAGAGAAAGGAACATTTTCAGTATTGGAGGTTTTTGGAACTAAAGTGCAAAGAACTATATAACAGACATAAGTATGAAGCTGGACATAATTGGCAGAAAAATGGAGAAGATAATCTCAACCTGTTCTGAAATTTTTACAGTGGTCCATAGATCATACATAGGTATGGCTTGCAAAATTTCAGACAAAGTTGATGGAAGATGTGGCCTAGGGAATTTTGTTACTATTTGGCTTCTCTGAAATCCTATGTCAATTATAGTGTCTTGTCATGCTACAAATTTGGTTTTTCAGAAACTTAAGAGTCTCATGAGTCCATAGGAATTGGTTTCACCATTTTTGGAGCTTCCTACACAGAGATATGGATTTTCCAAACTTGGTTAAAAGTCTGAAAGTGTCTCTGTTCATTTTCCCATTTTTCAGAGACATAGAGGATTCAAACAACATTTGACCAAGCCAATGGAGTCCAATGCCTCTGAAAATTTTACTGGAGTTTAAGGATTATTGGAAGAATGTCCTGCCCAAATTTGGGAATTTGCCAATAAACAGAACTCCTGTCAAAATTCCTACAAGATTTTCCTTAAATGAATTAATGAGCCAAATACAGGGATTTTCATAAATATTGGGCTGCACCTCTGGATATTACTCTTTGAGAGGAATCCAACAAAAATTTTTCACAATTTTTTGACACTCCTACACAAAGTTATGGCTCTCCAAAGTTTGAACTGAAATGGGAAAATCTGGAAAATGTGTAAATGCTGACAGTGGGTCCCACTCGTCATCCCTAACCTCCAGCCACGCGCCAAACAGAGCAGTGGCGGCTCCCTCCGGCGAGGTCACCAGAAATGACCTTCCCGGCCACCTCAGGACCCCCTGCTGCCCCCCCCCCAATTTTTCCCCATGCTTTACTCGTTGGTGAGGTCGCCGGCGGATGAAACTCGCCGGAAAATGGGGCGCACCGGCAACAGCAAACCCTAGGGCTCCGGCGAGGTCATGCACAGTGATTTCTCCACCAAATGGTTGGTTCTTGAGCTCTAAAGCACCAGGGAATCATGAAGAAGACCGACATGAGGTCTAAACAGGCCGGGGAGAGCTCCAAACCTATCGGCACCATGCACCCGACATGGTTCAGTGGTATACCCTCGAAAAGAACTCGAATTCCTCGCTCCACACTCAATTTCTTGGTCAAAAATCGATGGAGGAGGTGTGCTAGGCAGTTAAGAACTTGTGTGCGGAGTTTGAAACACAGCCAACATGAATTGAGGACGAATTTTGCAATTCTTTACCTCAAGGTCAGTTTCGGCCGCCCGGGAGAAAAACTTGAAATTCTCCCTCTGTGATCAATGGCTTGGGCTGAGTTTTGGAGGTGAGCAACTAGGCTTGTAGGTGCACGGATGGGGTGGCTTGCTTGGGCGTGATCACTGCTGGTTTGGGCTGGCCACGGCGATCAGTTCCGGTTTTTCAGCGTTTACCCGAGAGCTGCAGATTCTTTGCTGATTTCCGGTGCTATCGAGCTCGGGGCTGTGGGGGAAAGTTGATGGCCGGCTAGATCATTGGTGGGCGCAACTTTTTTCTGTGAAGAACTCGAGCAGAATAAGTTCAGTTGGTGGCTGGCCGTGGGAAGAACAGAGGCGGCGACGTTTCTGCTCGTTTCTGTGCGCAAGGGATAGCAGGGACGCGGTTTATGAGCGAACGAGGCACCTCGTGAGCGGATGAGGGAGGGAGCTGGTCGCCAGCACGAGAGCAGAACCAGGAGGTGTCCTCTCCGTGAAGCCTCGGTGGCGCATGCAGCGGACCAGCGGGTACGAGTGGAACAGAGCCTCTGTTTTTGCTTCTTGTGTAAGTCTACTCCTTATGACATGTGGGCCCTACTGCTCTTCTCCCCCTTATCCTCTCCAAAATCTCTCAAATTTGGCACAGTGAAACTTTAGTCATGAGGAACTCAAATTCAAAAGCCATTTGGCAAATTGACAAGTTTTACCTCAGTTTCAAATTTTGAATTCAAATTTCAAGAAAGTTCATATGTCCCTTTGATATTCATATCAAAGCAACTCCAAACTTTCTCAAAATTTGCATTCTCACTAATTCAAACCTAAATAATTTGAATGTGCCCTCTGATCTTTGATTTGGCCACTGCAAATACGAATTTTTAACCAACAGTTAAAATTTTTCTTTTTTGGAAATGGCCTCCTTTTCCTTGTAGTGAACCATTTAGTTCAAACCGAATTTAAAGTCCTCTTTTGTGATGACCCATTTGAATTTGGGTGAAAAACTTTGGTTTGCTCCTAACCCATGCTTGATCACTCTTGGTCCTAATCTGAACCTCACAAGTTCAGTTTGAATATGCCCATCAAATTTGAATTTGAAGGTGATCTCAAATAATACTTTCAATAAATGGTATATGAGCTCAAAATTTCTCCAAATTTGGAACTTAAGCTCTTTAATAGCTGAGGACTGCAATGGTTATCTCACATATAAGCCTTTGGAAAATCTGAACGTGAATCCTTTGCAAAGGTTCAAAATTGGGTTTAAATTTCTCTCCCTCTACTCATAGAGAATGTGCACCTGAGTTAGATCTTTGGGGAGTGAAATTCTTCCCTAGGTTAACATGTGTTCAGTATGAGCTAAAGAACATTTTAGCTTTCCCCACATGTCCATGTTTGAGTTTATCATTTCATGTGACATAACTCAAGGCATTCCCTTGCCTTAACATGTTTGAATTCAGCATGAACTCAACATGATCATAATCCATTCCTTTTTAGCTCACCATTAAATCAGAAAGTTGCCACCATAATCTCCTCAATTTCAAATGTATGAGGCTCCATGTGTATACAAAAGTTTGGCGGCAATTTGAGCTGAGCCTTTGAGTCTAAGGACCTTATTTTTGTTCTTTCTCAAATACATGTATGATTACACATGAGTTTAACTCCACCTTGGTCCAATACATTCGAATGAATGCTCAAATTCGTGTTGTCGAACCTCACGTATACCATCCCATGTAAGAAAGTTTTTTTTTGTAAGTCCCATTTTTTTATGAAACAAAAACACAATGACGTTCAATCGCCCGTTTCTTTGCATTCACGTTTTTGGGACTTTTACAGAGGCGGCTGAGCCCTTGGTTCATTGCGGTGAGGGGGCATGGGGAAGAGGGGTTGTGGGGTTGGGCTGGGTTGCGCAAAGGCACCAAAAGGCTGCTTGGGCTGGATGCTGCGCGGGAGGGAGAGGGAATTAACAAGGAGACCGGAGGTTGCCTGTGAAAAATTAGCCCATGACATATGTATATACTTCTATATTTTCAAAAAAAATAGAGTATACAATACAGTACATAACGCCTACGCACCACCTAAAAACGCGTAGGCGCGCCTAGGCTCTAGGCTGAGGGTCACCGCCCGCCTAGCGCCTAGCGCCTTTTGGAACACTGGGTGCAACTTGATGGTTTTGCATGCGAGGATGGCCACCTAGGTCAAAATCTAAAAAGTCAGGAAAGTCGGTAAAACTAATGATCTCGGATCCCTGGAGGCCAGACGGGGCCTTGACGGAATACACGTCCGTACAGTCAAACTTTATGATTTGACATGCGCGGATGGCCATTTGGGTCAAAATCGAGAAAGTCGGCAAAACTCATGAACTCGAGTCCCAGGCGGCCAGACAGAACCTTGACGAAATACACGTCCAGACGGTGCAACTTGATGGTTTTGCATTCGTGGATAGCCATCTGGGTCAAAATTGAGAAAGTCGGGAAAGTCGGTAAAACACACGAACTCAGGTCCCGGGTGGCCGGACAGGATTTTGATGGAATACACGTCCGGATGGTGCAACTTGATGGTTTTGCATGCGTGGATGGCCATACTCGTCGAAATTGGGAAACTCGGGAAACTCACAAACTCAGGTCCCGGGCGGTCGGACAGGATCTTGATGGAATACACGTCCGGACGGTACAACTTGATGGTCTTGCATGCGCGTGTGGCTATCTGGGTCCGGACAGTCAAACTTTATGGTTTTACATGTGCGGATGGCCATTTGGGTAAAAATCGGGAAAGTCGGCAAAACTCATGAACTTGGGTCCCAGGCCACCGGATGGAACCTTGACAGAATACACGTCTAGACAGTGCAACTTGATGGTTTTGAATGCGCGGATGGCCATCTGGGTCAAAATCGGGAAAGTCGGGAAAGTCGATAAAACACACGAACTCAGGTCCCGGGAGGCCGGACAGGACCTTGATGGAATACGCGTCCGGATGGTCCAACATGATGGTTTTTCATACGTGGATGGCTATCGGGTTCGAAATTGGGAAAGTTGAGAAAGTTGGTAAAACTCACGAACTCGGGTCCTAGGCGGCCAAACGGAATACACATCCAGACAGTCCAGCTTGATGGTTTTGCATGCCGGATGGCCATCTGGGTCAAAATCGAGAAAGTCAAGAAAGTTTGTAAAACTCACAAACTCAGGTCCCTGGCGCCCGGACAGGACCATGACGGAATAGACGTTGGGATGGTGCAACCTAATGGTTTTGCATGCATGGATGGCCATCGGGGTCAAAATTTGGAAAGTTGATAAAATCGGTAAAACTCACGAACTCGGGTCCTGGACGGCTGGAAGGAACCTTGACGGAATACATGTCCAGACGGTGTAACTTTATGGCTTTGCTTGCGCGGATGGCCATCTAGGTCAAAATCGAGAAAGTAGGGAAAGCCTATAAAACTCATGAACTCGGGTCTCGGGCGGCCGGACGGAACCTTGATGGAATACACATCCGGATGGTGCAACTTAATGATTTTGCATGCACGGATGACCATCTAGGTAAAAATTTGGAAAGTCAAGAAAACTCATGAACTCAGGTCCTGGGACGCTAGACAATACCTTGACGGAATACACGTTCAGATGGTGCAACTAGAAGGTTTTGCATGCGCGGATGGCCATCTGGGTTGAAATCAAGAAAGTCGGTAAAACACACGAACTCGGGTCCCGGGAGGCCAGATGGGACCTTGATGGAATACATATCCAGATCATCCAACTTGATGGTTTTTCATGCATGGATGGCCATCATTGTCAAAATTGGGAAAGTCGAGAAAGTCAGTAAAACTCACGAACTCGAGTCCCGGGCGGCCGGACCGAACATTGACGAAATACACGTCCAGGAGGTGCAACTTGATGGCTTTGCATGCGCGGATGACCATCTAGTTCGAAATTTGGAAAGTCAAGAAAACTTTTGAACTCGGGTCCTAGGATGTCGTACTGGACCTTGACGGAATACAAGCTCGGATGGTGCAACTGGAAGGTTTTGCATGCGCAGATACTATCTGGGTCAAAATCCAGAAAGATAGAAAAGTCGAAAAAACTCACTAACTCGGGTCCCGAGCGGCTGGACGGGACCTTGACAGAATACAAGTTCAGATGGTGCAACTTGATGGTTTTGCATGCGCGGATGGCCATCAGGGTCGAAATCAAGAAAGTTGGTAAAACACACGAACTCGGGTCCCGGGAGGCCGGACGGGACCTTGACGGAATAAATATCCGGATGGTCCAACTTGATGGTTTTTCATGTGTGGATGGCCATCGGGGTCAAAATTGGGAAAGTCGGGAAAGTCGGTAAAACTCACGAACTCGGTTCCCGAGCGGTTGGACGTAACCTTGATGGAATACATATCCAGACGGTGCTACTTGATGGTTTTGAATGTGTGGATGTGCATATGGGTCAAATTCATGAAAGTTGAGAAAGTCTGTAAAACTCACAAACTTGGGTCTCGGGCGGCCCAATAGGACCATGATGGAATATATGTTCGGATGGTGCAACTTGATGGTTTTGCATGCACGGATGGCCATCTGGGTCGAAATCCAGAAAGTTGGGGAAGTCGGCAAAACTCACCATCTCGGGTCCCGAGCGGCTTGACGGGACCTTGATGGAATACACATTCGGATGGTGCAACTAAATGGTTTTGCATGCGCGGATGGCAACATGGGTCAAAATTGGGAAAGTCGGTAAAACTCACAAACTCGGGTACCGTGCCACTGGATGGGACTTCGACGCAATACACATTTGGACAGTCCAACTTGATGGTTTTGCATGCTTTGATGGCCATCTGGGTTGAAATCGAAAAAGTAGGGAAAGTCGGGAAAACTCAAGAAATCGGGTCCCAGGTGGCCAGACGGGATCTTGACAGAATACACGTCCGGATGGTGCAACTTGATGGTTTTGCATGCACGGATGGCCATCTGGGTGAAAATCGGGAAACTCGGGAAAACTCACAAACTCGGGTCCCGGGTGGTTGAACAAGACCTTGACGGAATACAAGTTCGGACGGTGCTGCGCGAATGGCCATCTGGGTCAATATCAGAAAAGTATGGAAATTCACGAACTAGGGTCCCGGGCAACCGGACGGAACCTTGATGGAATACATGTCCATATTGTGCAACTTGATGGTTTTGCATGCGCGGATGGACATTTGGGTCGAAATCGAGAAAGTTAGGAAAGTCGGTAAAACTCATGAACTGGGCTCCTGAGCGGCCGGAAGGGACCTTAACGGAATACACGTGCGGATGGTTCAACTTGATGGTTTTGCATGCTACGGATGGCCATCTGGTTCAAAATTGAGAAAGTCGGGAAAGTCAGTAATACTCACGAACTCGGGTCTCGGGCATCCAGATAGGGCATTGACGGAATTCACGTCCGGACAATGCAACTTGATGGTTATTCATGCGCGGACGACCATCAGAGTCAAAATAAGGAAAGTCGATAAAACTCACAAACTCGGGTCTCATGCGATCGGATGGGACCTTGACGAAATACACGTTCAGGCGGCGCAATTTGATGGTTTTGCATGCGTGGATGGCCATCTAGGTCAAAATTGGGAAAGTCAGGAAAACTCATGAACTCAGGTCCCGGGACCTCAGACTGAACCATGACAGAATACACGTTCTGAAGGTGCAACTTGAAGGTTTTGCATGCGCGGATGGCCATTTGAGTCAAAATCGGGAAAGTCGGTAAAACTCACTAACTCGGTCCCCGAGCGATCGGACGGGGCCTTGACGGAGAAAACGTTGGGACGGTGCAATTTGATGGTTTTGCATGCGCAGATGGCCATCTGGGTTGAAATCAGGAAAGTCAGGAATCTCTGTAAAACTCACAAACTTGAATACTGGGCGGCTGGACAGGACCTTGACGGAATATATGTTCTGATGGTGCAACTTGATGGTTTTGCATGCATGGATGGGCATCGGGGTCAAAATTTGGAAATTCGAGAAAGTTGGTAAATCTCACGAACTCGGGTCCCTAGCGCCCGGACGAAAACTTGACGTAATTCACGTTCGGACGTGCAACTTGATGGTTTTGCTTGCGCGGATGGCCATCTGGGTCAAAATCGAGAATGTCGGGAAAGTTTGTAAAACTCACGAACTCGGGTCCCGGTCGGTCACCTAGGTCAAAATCTTAAAAGTCAGGAAAGTTGGTATCCGTGGAGGCCGGATGGGACCTTGACAGAATACACGTCCGTACAGTCAAACTTTATGGTTTTACATGCGCGGATGGCCATTTGGGTCAAGATCGGGAAAGTCGGCAAAACTCATGAACTCGGGTCCTAGGCGGCCGGACAGAACCTTGACGAAATACACGTCCAGATAGTGCAACTTGATGGTTTTGCATGCGTAGATGGCCATCTGGGTCGAAATCGAGAAAGTCGGAAAAGTTGGTAAAACACACGAACTCAGGTCTTGGGTGGCCGGACAGGACCTTGATGGAATACACGTCCAGATGGTGCAACTTGATGGTTTTGCATGCGTGGATGGCCGTACTGGTCGAAATTGGGAAACTCGGGAAACTCACAAACTCAGGTCCCAAGCGGCCAGACAGGATCTTGACGGAATACACGTCTGGACGGTGCAACTTGATGGTCTTGCATGCGTGTGTGGCTATCTGGGTCCGGACAGTCAAACTTTATGGTTTTACATGCACGGATGGCCATTTGGGTAAAAATCAGGAAAGTCAGCAAAACTCTTGAACTCGGGTCCCAGGCCGCCGGACAGAACCTTGACAGAATACACGTCCAGACGGTGCAACTTGATGGTTTTGAATGCGCGGATGGCCATCTGGGTCAAAATCGGGAAAGTCGATAAAACACACGAACTCAGGTCCCGAGAGGCCGGACAGGACCTTGATGGAATACACGTCCGGATGGTCCAACTTGATGGTTTTTCATACGTGGATAGCCATCGGGGTCAAAATTGGGAAAGTCGAGAAAGTCGGTAAAACTCACGAACTCGGGTCCCGGGCGGCCAAACGGAATACACGTCCAGACGGTCCAACTTGATGGTTTTGCATGCGCGGATGGCCATCTGGGTCAAAATCGAGAAAGTCGGGAAAGTTTGTAAAACTCACAAACTCGGGTTCCGAACGGCCGGACAGGACCTTGACTGAGTAGACGTTCAGATGGTGCAACCTGATGGTTTTGCATGCACGGATGGCCATCGAGGTCAAAATTGGGAAAGTTGATAAAGTCGGTAAAACTCACGAACTCGGGTCCCGGGTGGCCGGAAGGAACCTTGATGGAATACATGTCCGCACAGTGTAACTTTACGGCTTTGCTTGCGCGGATGGCCATCTGGGTCAAAATCGAGAAATTAGGGAAAGCCTGTAAAACTCACGAACTCGGGTCTCGAGCGGCCGGACGGAACCTTGATGGAATACACATCCGGATGGTGCAACTTGATGGTTTTGCATGCATGGATGACCATCTAGGTCAAAATTTGGAAAGTCAAGAAAACTCATACACTCGGGTCCTAGGACGCTAGACTGTACCTTGATGGAATACACGTTCAGATGGTGTAACTAGAAGGTTTTGCATGCGCGGATGGCCATCTGGGTTGAAATCAAGAAAGTCGGTAAAACACACGAAACTCGGGTCCCGGGAGGCCGGATGGGACCTTGATGGAATACACGTCCGGATCATCCAACTTGATGGTTTTTCATGCGTGGATGGCCATCAGGGTCAAAATTGGGAAAGTCGAGAAAGTCAGTAAAACTCACGAACTCGGGTCCCGGGCGGCCGGACCGAACCTTGACGAATACACATCCGGATGGTGCAACTTGATGGTTTTGCATGCGCGGATGACCATCTAGTTTGAAATTTGGAAAGTCAAGAATACTCTTGAACTCCGGTCCTAGGATGCCGTACTGGACCTTGACGGAATACAAGCTCGAATGGTGCAACTGGAAGGTTTTGCATGCGCGGATACTATCTGGGTCAAAATCCAAAAAGATGGAAAAGTCGACAAAACTCACTAACTCAGGTCTCGAGCGGTTGGACGGGACCTTGACAGAATACAAGTTCAGATGGTGCAACTTGACGGTTTTGCATGCGCAGATGGCCATCAGGGTCAAAATCGAGAAAGTTGGTAAAACACACGAACTCGGGTCCCGGGAGGTCAGACGGGACCTTGATGGAATAAACATCCGAATGGTCCAACTTGATGGTTTTTCATGCGTGGATGGCCATCGGGGTCAAAATTGGGAATGTCGGGAAAGTCGGTAAAACTCACAAACTCGGTCTCCGGGCGGTTGGACGGAACCTTGACGGAATACATGTCCGGACGGTGCTACTTGATGGTTTTGCATGTGTGGATGGCCATATTGGTCAAATTCGTGAAAGTCGAGAAAGTCTGTAAAACTCACGAACTTGGATCTCGGGTGGCCCAACAGGACCATGATGGAATATATGTTCGGATGGTGCAACTTGATGGCTTTGCATGCACGGATGGCCATCTGAGTCAGAATCCAGAAAGTTGGGGAATCCGGCAAAACTCACCATCTCAGGTCCCGAGCAGCTTAACGGGACCTTGACGGAATACACATTCGGGTGGTGCAACTAAATGGTTTTGCATGCGCGGATGGCAACATGGGTCGAAATCGGGAAACTCACGAACTCGAGTCTCGGGCGGCCAGACAGGGCATTGACGGAATTCACGTCCAGACAAAGTCGGTAAAACTCACTAACTCGGGCCCCGAGCGATCGGACGGCGCCTTGACGGAAAAAATGCTGGGACGGTGCAATTTGATGGTTTTGCATGCGCGGATGGCCATCTGGGTTGAAATCAAGAAAGTCGGGAATCTCTGTAAACTCACAAACTTGGATACCGGGCGGCCGGACAGGACCTTGATGGAATATATGTTCTGATGGTGCAACTTGATGGTTTTGCATGCATGGATGGCCATCGGGGTCAAAATTAGGAAATTCGAGAAAGTCGGTAAAACTCACGAACTCGGGTCCCTGGCGGCCGGGCGGAAACTTGACGGAATACACGTCCGGACGTGCAACTTGATGGTTTTGCATGCGCGGATGGCCATCTGGGTCAAAATCGAGAATGTCGGGAAAGTTTGTAAAACTCACTGTGACACCCTGTTCTGAGAGGAAACCTCTCTTAACCGAGGCTGATGCGTATGTGTGCCTAGGATATTCATCACACATACACATATCATCCACAAACTGAATTCAGAATATAATACCATGAATGAATAGGGTTTATTACAATGTCTCATGAGTCTCAAACTCATGCTAGCAGCGAAAGTCTTAATCTAGCAGCGGAAGTCTTTATTCTATCTTAGCAGCGGAAGTCTTTATCCTAGCAGCGGAAGTCCTCTAACTAGTGCGGAAGCAACTAAGCAGCAGCAGCGGCTCCATCTCTACTCCACAGGCAAGGTTGAGGACATATTACACGCCTAATTCTCCACGTGGTCTTCATAGTACTCCTCTTATATTGGTGATGATGAAGTAATAATGCAAGTTTGAGTACATGATGTACTCAGCAAGTGCGGGAAAATATGAAATGTAGCTCACAGAAAGGAAGGTATAAAAAGGCTCATTGCATAAAAGCAAAGTTTATTTCTCAAAACACGATAAAAACAGCAACTTAGCTTTAAGTGAATGTAATCCCAGCATGTATTTAAACATTAATATACCTCCATTATGATTCATCCCTTTTCCATGTCTCAACCAGACATTAATCTTTCTCAACTTTGCTCATGAATACCATCTCGTATTCACTACCATCTCATGAATACCATCTCGTATTCACTATCATCTCATATTCAATTTCGTCTCATTCCGAGACCAAATCTCATTGCCATGACTCAACAGTCATGCAACCAATCTCATTACTTGGACTCAACATTCTAGAAAACCAAAGACCAAACCATAACCAAAACCAAACCATCCAAAACCATCCCAAAAACAATCCCATATAATCATGTGAGTTGTCCAGGCGCTCGTGACCGTAAGCTCGGCTATCATGATAGTTTTAGACTCTGCAGAGTTTGCACCACTTTACCCACAAGTTTGTGATTTCGTCACCCGTCGGCGACTGCAGAACCTCCATTATACCAGTACACAACCGTCGGTGTATGGCCAAGAGATCACAAAATAGCCTTTACAAAGGGGCTACTAGATGTATGTACTCACTAAGGTTTCACCGGCAAGCTAGAATCTCCAATTATCCCACCCACGGGCCCCCTCTTGTGCCATGCAATTCTCAGGGCAGTCCTCACTCGACTCCCATTCCCCGCGCCTTCCACGGTCCATAACAATCTAGTAACTTACCTAATTACTCAGCTAAGCCGCACCCATACTTGGCTTTGTGGTGGCACTATTATCCTGGCATGGCTAGCATGAACCGGTCCTTAGATCTACGGTAAGTAAACCACCATCTCATTCTACCTCTTCCACAAAACTAGGCTTGCCTAGATATCCCTCCGATTCATGTTCATTAACATCAAGTTCTTATAATTATTACTCATACGAGTGCAGTTAGCTAGACACATCTATCTCGCTTCCCACATCCCATGGACTCAGCAAAGCATAAAAGCAAAAAACCATACCCGACTCATAAACTTCCCTGGTGATAAGGGTGGTTTAACCAAAACTAGTAAACTCCTATAAAAGGGTTTACCATCATGTTGACTCAAGCACACACACCTTTTCGCAAACAAAACAGTTTTCCAAAAACAAGGGATCAATATGGTCAAGGAGCACTTGCCTTGTTCTTGCGGTTCCTGTTGCTCAAATTCTTGCTGTTGTAGTCCGTCGTAGGTAGCTCCCTGAGCTTGCCTTCTATTCGTGATCACGCACATACAAGATTCATAGCAATCAATCATCATGCACAAACTCTACTTTAAGATGCATATGCATGTTAATCCTATGATGCAGTTTAGTTTGTACGTGTTCTTGCATGGCTTGCATGGGTTTTACGATGAACAGAGGTGTAAATATCGATTGTGGACGTGGCGATGATCTTGACTTTAGATCAAACCGACCAACACGTGATCTGTCCACAAAAAATGCTTCTGTTTGAAAGGATTGAAGAACAGATGCAAAGAAAATGCGATGATGTCGTAAGGTGGTATTGGAGACCTACCTTACGTTCTTCTTGGTCTCGGGGTCCTTCTCCTAGCAAGACAGATCGTCGGGGCTCTTTTCCGGTGATCTCCGGCGAAGGGGTTAGTTCAGCGAGTTGGGGGCTAGGGCTCCAAGTCGTCGGCTTCAGGAGGTGGAAAAGAAGTTCGTGGTTGCGGCCAAAGGTTTTCGGTTCTATTTCTAATTGGGAAGAGAAGAGTCCTAATCTAATTGGAATTCAAATAAGAGTTCTATTCAAATTGTTTTTGGATCTTAACAACTTACCTTCAGTTGATTTGGTGCGGTAGCAATGTGGAATTCGTGTCGGTTTCCTCCCGTACCGATGTTCCCACGCGTACAGAAGCAAAAACCGTTTCAAATCTCGTCACCTCCGTGGTGATGAGCTCCGGAGGCTCCACGTGTCCAGCGGGAACCTGGGCTCCCTTTTCCGCAGAGACAAGCTCCAGTTGTGCTGCGTGTCAGGCGGGCGATACCTCCCTCTTCCTTAGAGGTGAGCTCCGCGTGCGCCACGCGTCCTGGTGGGCGGGACCTCCCTCTCTCCATAGGCGAGCTCCGTGTGCACCACGTGTCTGGTGGGTCGGGACCTATCCTCTCAACAGAGGTGAGCTCCGCGAACTCCACGTGTCAGTTCCGGACCTCCCCTCTCTTCGGAGGTGGCTCCGGATGTGCCACGTGTCTTAGCAGCGCTAGACATCCTTTCTCCTCAGAGACAAGCTCCGAGGTTGACACGTGTCCAACAGTGACGGACCTCCCAGAGATGAGCTCCGGGGACAACACGTGTCCCACAGGGTCGGACCTCTCCCCTTCGAGGGGATGAGCCCCGAGCCTGCCACGTAGCCAGTTAGCGGCGGACCACTCCCCTTTTGCGGGGATGAGCTCCGAAGGCGCCACGTGGCCAGCGAGCCGCGGGAATTGTCTTCAGCGCTCTCTGTGAACTGGTTTTGGCTCTTTTTGGGTATCTCTTTAATATTTTATCTATTTTTACTTATTTTAAATTGTTTTCTCTATAAAATATGAATATATGCACAAATAAAAAATGAGGGTGTCACACTCACGAACTCGGGTCCCGGTCAGCCGGACGGAACCTTAACGGAATACACCTCCAGACGGTGCAACTTGATGGTTTTGCATGCCGATGGCCATCTAGGTCGAAATTTGGAAAGTCAAGAAAACTCATGAACTCGGGTCCTGGTACGCCGGACTGGACCTTGCCGTAATACACGTTTGGATGGTGCAACTGGAAGGTTTTGCATGCGTGGATGACTATCTGGATTAAAATCTGGAAAGTTGGGAATGTCGGTAAAACTCACTAACTTGGGTCTCGAGCGGCTGGACAGGACCTTGACGGAATACATGTTCGGATGGTGCAACTAAATGGTTTTGCATGCGCGGATGGCCATCCGGGTCGAAATCTTGAAAGTCGGTAAAACTCACAAACTAGGGTCCCATGCGACTGGACGGGACCTTAACGGAATACACGTTCGGACAGTGTAACTTGATGGTTTTGCATGCTCGGATGGTGATCTGGGTTTAAATCGGGAAAGTCAGGAAAGTCGGGAAAACTCACGAACTCGGGTCCTGGGCGGCCGGACAGGACCTTGTGAAAGTGCATCTAGGTAATCCCTGTGGGTTTTGGATGATTGATGATGATAATTAAGATACTAATGAGTTTTACTGAGTATGAGCACATGTCCTTGAGATAGCAATGAATGTGGAGTCTCTCAAGAAGCAAAAAAAGGGGAAAAGAAGAAGACTTGCAAGAGTAGAAAATATTTTTTTCTATTAAGTTTCACATTTTCTAGTTGTGTACAGCGTCTTCTTTTTTAGAGTGCTTGAGAATCATTAGAGAGCTCAAATCTTAGTGAGAATCTTGGGAGGAAATAGAGATAGGTATGGCTGAGAATGTAGACCGGACTTGTCCGGACTCAAGGCCAGACTAGTCCGTCCCAACCGGACTACTCCGTTTCTGACAGGACTAGAAGTCTCTAAGTGAGTTCCGACTTGCCCGTTTTAGACCAGACTAGTCCGTTTTTGTGTGAGTCTGACCCTTTCTGAGACCAAGTCTCAGAAGGCCGGACTAGTCTTCCCATGGGGATGGACTAGTCCGCTAAGTGGACTAAGCCGCTTGGGTCCGGAGAAAGAGTCTCTGAGTGACCTCGGACTAGTCCGCTCCACTGGCCGGACTAGTCCGGTTCTTTTAGACTAGTATGATTTAGGACGGAACAAAGGTTCCTGTGTCGCAATCTGAGATTAGAGAGTTATTGGGACTAAGTCTGGTAAGACCGGACTAGTCCATCCCTGTGGTCGGACTAGTCCACTCTCTGCCAGACTAGTCCGTTTTCATCCGGAACAAAGGTTCCTGTGTGAGATCGGACTAGTCCGCTCCTCAATGGACTAGTCCGGGATTTTATGACCGTTTGAATTCAAAGTTCACGGGGACTTTAGTTGGTAGCCTCTGTGACGTAAGTGATCCCCCAAGGACGGACTAGTCCGGGGTTCTTGTCGGACTAGTCTGGACTTTAGTAGGTATAACGGCTAGATGTTGGGATCCCAATAAAAAGGGACCCCCCGGCTTCAAATGAAAAACACTGAAACCCTAGCGCCGAAAACTCCTTCCTTGAACTCTTCTAAGTCTCTTTCCTCACTTTCTTGACACCTAAGATTGGATCTTAAGGGGTTTGTGGATTTGTGAGAGGAGATACGTTGTGATCGACGTTTGAGCTCTCGGTTTGAATCTCTTGCACTCTAATTGTTAGTTTGAGTTCTTGGCTGTTGTATTTTGATTCCTAGAACTGCTAGGTCATTGTAGCGAGTCTCAAGTTGTGAGTAGCCCCTAAGAATATTGTATTCACACCTTGATTGATAGTAAAGAACCCATGCTCAATCTTGGTGATCGCTCAGTGAGGGTAGGGTTGGAAGAGACCTGGTCCTTTATGTACTCCTCAACGGGGACGTAGATTCCTATGTGGAATCGAAACTTGTGATAAATCGAGTCTCTTGGTTCCTTTACTTTCTCATTCATTCACTAAAGTTGTTTGTTAATTTTTGTCTCGCTCAAAACTTGTTAATTGCTTTGTTATTGTAAGTCTTGCAATCCAATCAGTTTATCATTCAAAAATTAGTTGATTAGATTGTTAGACCACTTAAATATCTTCCGCTTAAAAAAACATAAAAGAAAACCATAAAAACGCAATTTCTATACCTAGACCGGACTAGTCCGGCCCCAGACAGAACTAGTCCGGCCCTTCAGGCTTAATCCGCTGTTTTCAATAGTTTCAGGTTTTATTAGCCTATTCACCCCCTCTAGGAAACTTTCACCTTGACGGAATATACCTTCAGACGGTGCAACTTGATGGTTTTGCATGCATGGATGGCCATCTAGTCAAAATTGGGAAATTCGAGAAAATCGGTAAAACTCACGAATCTCGGGTCCCCGGCGGCCGGACGGAACCTTGATGGAATACAAGTCTGGACGGTGCAACTTGATGGTTTTGCATGCGCAGATGGCCATCTGGGTCAAAATCGAGAAAGTCTGGAAGGTCTATAAAACTCACGAACTCAGGTCCCGGGCGGTCGGACGAAACCTTAATGGAATACACATCCGAACGGTGCAACTTGATAGTTTTGCATGCGTGGATGGCCATCTGGATCAAAATCGAGAAAGTCGGTAAAACTCACAAACTCAGGTCCCGGGCGGTCGGACAGAACCTTGATGGAACGTCCGGGCGGTGCAACTTGATGGTTTTTCATGCGTGGATGTTCACCTGGGTCAAAATCGAGAAAGTCGGGAAACTCTGTAAAACTCACAAAGTTGGATCTCGATTGGCCGGACAGGACCTTGATGGAATATACATTCTGATGGTGCAACTTGATGGTTTTGCATGCATGTATGGCCATCGGGATCAAAATTGGGAAATTTGAGAAAGTCGGTGAAACTAACAAACTCGGGTCCCGGGCGGCCTGATGGAACCTTGACGGAATACACGTCCGGATGGTGCAACTTGATGGTTTTGCATGCGCGGATGGCCATCTGTGTCAAAATCGAGAAAGTCAGGAAAGTCTGTAAAACTCACGAACTCAGGTCTCGTGCGGGCGGATGGAACCTGAACGGAATACACATTTGGACGGTGCAACTTGATGGTTTCGCATGCACGGATGACCATCTAGGTCAAAATGTGGAATGTCAAGAAAACTCATGAACTCGGGTCCTGGGACGCCGGACTGGACCTTGATGGAATACACATTCGGATGGTGCAACTAGAAGGTTTTGCATGTGCGGATGGCTATCTGGGTCAAAATACAAAAAGTTGGGAAATTCGGCAAAACACACTAACTCAGGTCTCGAGCGGCTGGACGGGACCTTGACGGAATACACGTTTGGATAGTGCAACTAAATGGTTTTGCATGCACGGATGGCCATCCGGGTCAAATTATGGAAAGTCGGTAAAACTCACAAACTCGGGTCCCGTGCGACTGGACGGGACCTTGAAAGAATACACGTTCGGACGGTGCAACTTGATGGTTTTGCATGCTCGGATAGCCATCTAGGTTTAAATTTCGAAAGTAGGGAATGTCGGGAAAACTCATGAACTCGGGTCCCGAGCGGTAGGACAGGACCTTGATGGAATATACGTTCGTACGGTGCAACTTGATGGTTTTGCATGCATGGATGGCTATCGGTGTCAAAATTTGGAAAGTCAAGAAAATCGGTAAAAGTCACGAAGTTGGGTCCCGAGCGGCAACACGGAACCTTGACGGAATACATGTCCGGATGGTGCAACTTGATAGTTTTGCATGCGTGGATGGCCATCTGGGTAAAAATTGAGAAAGTCTGTAAAACTCACGATCTCGGGTCCCGAGCGACCGTACGGAACCTTGATAGAATACAAGTCCAGACGGTGCAACTTGATGGTTTTGCATGCACGGATGGCCATCTGGGTCAAAATTGAGAAAGTCAGGAAAGCCGGTAAAACTCACGAACTCGGGTCTCGGGCGGCCGGAGGAAACCTTGATGGAGTACACGTCTGGACGGTGCAACTTGATGGTTTTGCATGCGAGGATGGCCATCTGGGTCAAAATCGAGAAAGTAGGGAAAGTTAGTAAAACTCATGAACTCTGGTCTCAGGCGGCCGGATGGAACCTTGACGGAATACTCTTCCGAACGGTGCAACTTGATTGTTTTGCATGTGCAGATCTCCATCTGGGTCAAAATCGAGAAAGTCGGGAAACTCTGTAAAACTCACAAACTTGGATCCCGGGCGGCCGATCATGACCTTGACGGAATATACGTTCGGACAGTGCAACTTGATGGTTTTGCATGCATAGATGGCCATTAGGGTCAAATTGAGAAATTCGAGAAATCTGTAAAACTCACGAACTCGGGTTCCGAGCGGCCGGACGGAATCTTGACGGAATACACGTCTGGACGGTGCAACTTGATGGTTTTGCATGAACGGATGATCATCTGGGTCGAAATCGAGAAAGTTGAGAAAGTCTATAAAACTCACGAACTCGGGTCCCGAGCTGTCGGACGGAACCTTGATGGAATACACATCGGGACGGTGCAATTTGATGGTTTTGCATGCGCGGATGGCCATATGGGTCAAAATCAAGAAAGTCGGGAAAGTCGGTAAAACTCACGAACTTGGGTCCCGAGCGGCCGGACGGAACCTTGACGGAATACACGTCAGGACGGTGCAACTTGATGGTTTTGCATGCGCGGATGTCCATCTGGGTCATAATCGAGAAAGTAAGGAAACTCTGTAAAACTCACAAACTTGGATCCTAGGCAGCCGAACAAGACATTCATAGAATATACGTTCTGATGGTGCAACTTGATGGTTTTGCATGCATTGATGGCCATCGTGGTCAAAATTAGGAATTCGAGAAAGTCGGTAAAGCTCACGAACTCTGGTCCTGGGCGGCCGAACGAAACCTTGACTTAATACACGTCCAGATGATGTAACTTGATGGTTTTGCATGCGCGGATGGCCATCTGGGTCAAAATCAAGAAAGTAGGGAAAGTCTGTAAAACTCACGAACTCGGGTCCCGCGCGGCTGGACAAAACCTTGATGGAATACACCTCCGTACGGTGCAACTTGGTGGTTTTGAATGCGCGAATGTCCATCTGGGTCAAAATTAAGAAAGTTGGAAAACCCTGTAAAACACACAAACTTGGATCCCAAGCGGCCGGACATGACCTTTACGGAATATATGTTCGGACAGTGCAACTTGATGGTTTTGCATGCATAGATGGCCATCGTGGTCAAAATTAGGAAATTCGAGAAAGTCTGTAAAACTCACGAACTTAGGTCCCAGGCGGCCGGACGGAACCTTTACAGAACACACGTGTAACACCCCAAAACTTGTTAAGAGGGGAATTTAAAAATTTTTGGACGTATTGCATGTGGTGCAAAAATTCAAATTCAAATTGGAATTCAAATTAAACTCAAAATAGAAAAGAAAAAGAAAAAGGAAAAGAAAAAACACAAACCCCCCCGGCCCACCTCACCCCCGCACCAGCCCGCAGCCGCGTGCCCCGCTTTCTTCTCACTGACGTGTGGGGCCCGCCATCTTCTTCCTCCTCTCGCGCGCGCGCTCGGCCGACCGGGACTCCTCTCTCTCCCCCGAGTCAAAACCACCCCGGATACTCGCGTATCCCAGCCGGATTTCGGTTCTGGACGACGCAAACTCGATCACAACCAAACGCCGCCCTCCCCCGGCTATATAAACACCGGCATCTTCCCGATTTTCAACCGCGATCGGCTGTTTTTTCTCCCGGTGAGAACCGAAGCTCCGATCACCGTTTTCTCTTGATCTCTGCTCGGGTTCTCTGATCTAACGCGCCGATCGTGTTCCACCACCTCCGGGGAATCACGCAGGTGCAGAAAACTCGGTGGTTTGCGCTTCAAACACAGCGCCAACGAGCATCGCCGTGAATTCACCTCGGACCTCATCGCCGACCGCCTTCCAGGACCTCCGAGCTCAAGAAAAAACCCGAGGTGAGATCCCCGACCTCCCCTCTACCGATCTATGCCATGAAATCCTAGTTTTAGGAAGAATTGACGAAGATCCGAAGTTTTCCGGCAAGATCGCTGCCTTCCACTTCCGCGCGCCGCCGGGCAGCGCCGCCCGCGCTCGGTCAGAGCGACGTGGCCGCTTGTGCGTCGTCTATTTTAAATCGCA
Organism: Neostapfia colusana; assembly: GCA_030760725.1. Taxonomy (NCBI): domain Eukaryota; kingdom Viridiplantae; phylum Streptophyta; class Magnoliopsida; order Poales; family Poaceae; genus Neostapfia; species Neostapfia colusana. The sequence goes on from JASWHV010000011.1 coordinate 81,753,590, forward strand.
CGGTAGAATTTAAATCCCCGCGTAATGGTTCGACGTTATAATCTCAGCCGTCTGTTTTAAATCGGACGGTCCACGTCAGCCCCGCGTTATAAAGGCCGGGATTCTTACGCGCTAGCCCCTGGGGATCTCGGAAAATACGAGGTAGCCCCGGAAACTTCTGATCTAGCCCCTGGAACTTCAGAAATTCATGTAAATTCAATTAAAAATCAGTTTTAGCCCCTGGACTTAATAAAAATTAGCAAAAGCCCTCTGTTATGCATAGTTAGGCCACTGGAAATTCTTAAAATAATATAATAGACCCTGTAGTGGGGTGAGTTTACCTTTTTAACCCTATGTGATATCAAATTTAGGAATTTGAATATGTGATTAGTATTTAAAATTTAAAAGATGGGACAAACACATTGTAAATTCAAATTTAAACTTTCCTAGCACTTGGAAAAACTTTGGAGTGAGATAAAAATAGATTTTTAGCTGAAATGAATCTGTCTAATTGATTGTTCACATTTATTAGTTATAGGGATACATTTTTAGGCTAGGAAATAATTCTGAAAATTGGTAAAATAAATGTAAAATAGTTCACATCAGAGGAGAAGTTCAAAAATATATTATTTAATATTTTAGATCAGAACCTATTCTGTTTAAATGAGGTGTCTTACTATTTTCCTAATAAAGTTCACATTTAGGCATAGGAAATAAATCTGGAAATATAGCAAGCTAAGTGTGAATAACTAGAAAATGATAAATGAAGTTTCCAAAATCCAAAGAATTCAGTTTAGGATTGGTAGAAGGTCTGAAAACCATTTGGAGTAGGAAAATACCTTCCATGCATACTTGGTAGCTAAGATGTGTATCAATTGAATATAAGGAATTTGTTTAAATTGGAAATTCATATATATTATGCAAACATAAATCTGAATACAAAAGTTAGAAATCATATGCACATATTTAAAAGTGCATGTAAGCCCAAAATCAACACACATAGAGTAACCACAACACATAGAAATGTGAATGACTTTCATAAATGTGAATGTGTGGTTTGTATGAAGTGAAAGTGTGAACTATGTCTTATGGATTGTTGTTTTCTTTTGCTATGGGTGATGGTATGAGTAGAACCTGCTCTAGAGCAAGTTCTTCCCTTCCAAGAACAAGACTTTCCATTCCCAGAGCAGCTGGAAGAAGGCAAGTGTCCTTGACCACTTTGTTCCTATACTAGGATGTGTAGATAGAATTATTTGCATTGTCAATTGAAATATGAAACCCATGCTAGGAAATTTCCCTAGAATTGCATTACCTTGTTTTCCTTGTAGCTTGGGATGAGATTTTATTTTATTATGTTATTCATTCATATTACTTGTGCTTAGCCATGCTTAGAATGGGATAATTGGGATATGAGATCATCAGTTTATTTACCATACACTTGAATGAGATGTTATGAGTTATGTAGAGGTAGGGATCAAGGCAAGTTGGATGATTTGGTTGGTGCTGGGTGCACGAGACTCGGGTTTGTGTTTAGTACTTGCCTGGATCCTAAGGACCGGTTCATGGAGCATGTAACCTGGCTTTACCGTGCCAACCACATGCTAAGATAGGGCAGCTTGGCCAATTAATTAGGTGTATCCCCGGCGTAGTATGGGTGTGTTGGATGGTGCGGGGAGTAGGTGTCAGCTGGACTACCATATGAACCGCAAGGCTCAAGAGGGGGCCACTGCAGCGGGGTTGGAGCCTCTTGTATGCTGTTAGGGGTGAAACCTCAGTGGGCCCACGCTCGTCGGGAATCCCTTTGTAAAGGCTTCGTAGTGATCTCCTGGCTACACACCTGGGAAGTGTGAATGTGGTTCGTGGCCACTGGCATAATGGAGGTTCTTTTAGTCCACCCGGCAACGGGGGATGAAATCACTACATGTGGGTACAGTGGTGCAAACTCTGCAGAGTCAAAACTGTCATGATAGCCGTGCTCACGGTCAAGAGCGGCTTGGACTTATTCATGATTAGAGGATGATTTTGGCTTTGGAAGTTGTGGATGTTAAGCGGGGAGCTTAACATTGGAAATGATGTTATGGTTATTTGATTATGATGATGGGATGGGAGATTGGGATCATTTCACCTATGTAGTAATGTAGGTGCTTAATAAGCTAAGGTGGTAGGCAATAATTGCGTAGTGCTTCAACCATGAGTTCAACCTCTCCTTGATCTATCCATGCATGACATAACTTTCCCACACTTGCTGAGTACCAACGGTACTCAACCTTGCATATTTGTTGGTTTATATTGCTGCTCAGGTCAAGAGAATGATGTGGTGTTTAATGATCATGACTTTGGACCCGAAGAAGGTTTCTAGGTTCATGGAGTCCCCCGGGCAACGCCTGTGACGGAGCCCACAAGAATAATATTTCCGTTGCTGTTTTATTTACATATTATGAATTTATTATCGTCCATCAAGACGTATGCTATGTAAGACTTATTTATATTCGACACCTGGCTTCTAATAAATGATGCTTCACTATTTGTCATCACATGTATGAGAAAATGATCCTGGCATACATGTGATATTCACTCGGTTATTCTTCGGAGAAACCGGATGTGACAGAAGTGGTATCAGAGCCAAGGTTGCCCGTAGGAACGTGGACCTAGGTAGAAATGGACGTAGATAGGGACCCTATTTCCTTAAAAACTATTTTACAAAGGTGTGGGTTGAAAAGTGTTTTTTAATGGGCCACTTTATTCATCTTACCCCATCTTTTATTCAAACTAGGATTTTTGTTTAAAATCTTATCTAACTTAATTTTAAATGCTTTATGTTTTAGATGGTTCGCATGATCCGCACCGCTCGCGAGTCCACCGGAGGGAGAGTTCCCGTAGTTGCCCTTGCCCTGAAAAAGGAGAATCGTCCGGTGACGTATCTCTCCTACGGATTGGCTGTAGGAGGCTTGTTGCGCCGTCTTCGACGCATGCTCCAAGCCGCCAGCAATATGAGCAAGCTAATCATACACTATAGCTCCACCAGGACCATCCGTGAGAAGAGGGAAGAATGGAGTTCAGAGATGAGGATTATCCACGAAAATCAGCTGCTTAAGATCCACCGCTCTCCAGCTTGTCGAGCGACACAGGTCGATGCGGAGAAGGATGTCACCTGGGAGGCAATCACCTGTCAAAGTCACATCTATCGTCGTCACCTAGACAGGACTGAGTACATGTATGTCCTCCAGCGCGAGAGTGGTACAAACGGAGTACAAGTACCCGCCAGTGCAGCAGGGGACTTCCCATGAGCACATGGACTTGTGCTTGGAGGATGCTGCTATGCTCAGCACTCGACTGCAGGAGTGTCAGCAGGAGCTTCAGGATGTTCGTGACACCCTGAAGGAAACCGAGGCGTTGCTTCGAGCCTGCTTGAGGGCGAGAGAAAGAGGAGATGGGAATGAACTGTGTGTCACCGTGAATGACACATGGACTCCTGACTCCCAGATCGCCGGGCGATCAGGCATCGTCGCACTTCTCCACCAGCAGCCTCCCCACCCAAAGCGGAGTCAGAAGGCAGCCGCAATAATGAGGAAGATCCCGAGGAGCCAGCTCAGTGATACGAGTAGTGTAGAGTCCTTCCCTTAGTTTAGCAGGATGTCGAGTAGTTGAGTCGTTACCTTAGTTAATGGTGTGTTAATGCTTGGTGTGTGACGTGAGTTGTGGAGGCCATGGGCGTTTGTCCACAACCTCGTCTTCAGGTTGTTTTGCTTTGGTGTGTGAACCCATATGAATTAAGAGTGCATTTATGTTCACGTAAGACAAGAAATCCTCAGAAAATATAAATGAAATAAGTTCTCAAAATCTTAAAGTTTAAGCAAGCAAAAACTGGTAAGTTAATACGTAATGCTTTAAAATTAACATCTGGCCGGAAGAGGAAAGGGTCGTGGTGCCAACCCCACCAACAACAACGATGAGGCTGGCAACCCTCATCTTTCTGGAGGCCAAGACAGGGGTGGTCGCCGTGAAGGAGTTGATCCCATCCACCATATGCTTGAGAATTAAAATCAGCTCATCCAGAACCTGACTCAAGTGGTGGCCAACTTGCACCAAACTCCACCTCCACAAGCTGCACCACGCCAACCAAGGTTGAGTGAGTTTCTGGGAACTCAACCTCCAAAGTTTGCAAGTGCTGCTGAACCTCTGGAGACAGATGATTGGCTAAAGTCCATTGAGAGCAAGATGAGGATTATGCAATGCCAAGGGTATGAGAGGGTGCTGTTTGCCTCTCACCAATTGCATGGGGCTGCTGCTGATTGGTGGACCGCTTACGTGGCCGCCCATCATGACCCTGAGAACATCACTTGGGAAGAGTTCAAGCGTAGCTTCCGCAACCATTACATACCAAGGGGTGAACTCAAAAACAAGAGAAAGGAATTCTTGGGATTGCAGCAAGGAAACATGACTGTGAGGGAATACCTCACTAAATTCACTCAACTATCCCGTTATGCCCCACGGGACATAGAGACTGATGAGCAGAAACATGATTGCTTCGTGGAAGGACTTACAGCAGAAATGCAGTGTGCAATGTCCTCCAACGAGTATGAAAGTTTCCAAAAGATGGTGGACAGAGCATTTGTTGTGGAAAGGAAGCTGAAGGCCTTGGAAAATGAAAACAAGAGGAAGGCCGGATGGTCACACCAAACCTCGGGTATAGCAACACTCGCCCACGTCTGATGCAGCAACCCGCAGGGCAGACGAGCCTAGCTTCGGTACCCTACTCAGCACCGAGAGGGTACAACCCGAACTTCAGGCCTCCGTCCGCACCAACGCAGCCACAACGTCATTTTGTACAGCAACCTCGCCCCGCATATCAACCTCGACCAGCAGTACAAGGACCCCCGAACCAACCCCAAGACAACAAAGGCCAGGCACCTAAGGTCGGAGTGCAATGCTTTAACTGTGGTGAAGTGGGGCACTACGCCCATAAGTGCCCAAAGAAGAAGCCCGTGCAGCCGCAACAGCAGAATGTGATGCGAGGACAGGTGAACCACGTGACCATGGAGGAGGCGCAAGAGGCACCTGACGTGGTAGTTGGTATGTTTCCTGCCAATTTACACATTGCAACCCTGGTGTTCGATTCTGGTGCTACCCACTCGTTCATTGCCCAAGGGTTTGTTAAGAAGCATGATTTAGCAACAACACAAATGAACCATATGCTAGCCGTAAACTCTCCAGGGGGAGAAATAAGGACAAGACAAGTGTGTCCAAAGGTGAATCTAGACATTAATGGGGTAGTATTTACTGCCAACCTCATAGTGATAGATTCACAAGGGATAGATATTATTTTGGGCATGGATTTGTTGACCAAACATAAAGGAATCATCCATTGTTCGACAAGAACGGTGGAACTAACTCACCCTAGTGGCACAAGAGTAAAGTTCATAACGATACAAGAGCCTAGGAGGGACATTAAACTCAATAAAGTTGAGGTGGAAGTGGAGGAGATCAGGATCATCAGGGAATATCCAGATGTTTTTCCGGAGGAGTCGCCAGGTATGCCCCCTGATCGTGAAGTGGAATTCGCGATTGAGCTAGTGCCTGGAACAGCTCCGATATACAAGAGACCTTATCGGATGGACTCTAAACAGCTGGAAGAACTCAAGGAACATTTAAGAGAGTTGACAGAGAAGGGGTACATTCGTCCTAGTTTCTCACCATGGGGAGCTCCAGTGATATTTGTGCCAAAGAAGGACGGCACCCAAAGGTTATGCGTAGACTACCGTGCGTTGAATGAAGTAACCATCAAGAACAAGTACCCATTACCCCGCATTGAAGACTTGTTTGATCAGTTGAGGGGAGCTTGTGTGTTTTCGAAAATTGATCTCAGGTCGGGATACCACCAACTTAAGATAAGGCAAACTGATATTCCAAAGATAGCTTTCGTATCTCGGTACGGACTGTATGAATACACCGTCATGCCTTTCGGGCTAACTAATGCCCCGGCATACTTCATGTATCTCATGAACAAGGTATTCATGGAATATCTGGACAAATTTGTGGTGGTTTTCATAGATGACATTCTCGTCTTCTCCAAAGATGAAGAAGAACATGAGAAACATCTAAGGTTGGTGTTGTAGAAGCTGAGAGAACACCAACTATATGCCAAGTTAAGCAAGTGTGAGTTTTGGCTGAAGAGAGTTCCCTTCTTAGGGCATATCATCTCGGAAGGAGGAATCTCCGTAGACCCTGCCAAGATCAAGGATGTACAGAAGTGGAAGACCCCTGAGAACGTTGGGGAAGTTCGAAGCTTCTTGGGATTGGCTGGGTATTATCAACAGTTTATTGAGGGATTCTCCACGATCTCGAGACCCCTCACCAAATTGTTGGAGAAGGGAAACACATTCACATGGACACCGTAGTGCGAGACGAGTTTTTAGGAACTGAAGAAAAGATTGACAACAGCAACAGTGCTAGTTATGCCAGATATGCAGAAAAACTTTTCGGTGTACTGCGATGCCTCTGGAAACGGGTTGGGATGTGTTCTCATGCAAGAAGGGCACGTCGTGGCTTATGCATCCCGGCAGCTCCAGAAACACGAGAAGAACTATCCTACACATGACCTAGAACTAGCCGCAGTGGTACACGCGTTGAAAATTTGGCGGCACTACTTGATGGGGAAGACGACAGAGATATATACGGATCATAAGAGTTTAAAGTACATTTTCACACAGCCAGATCTCAACCTCAGACAAAGGAGATGGTTAGAGCTAATCAATGACTTCGATGTGGGCATCAACTATCATCCTGGGAAAGCAAACGTCATGGCAGATGCTTTAAGCCGGAAAGTGCAGGTCAATAGGTTGACCTTGAAGGACATGCCTGCAGAATTGAAGGACGATGTTATAAGACTCAATCTATGCCTGGTGAATAGTGGTGAAGCCATCGCCATGGAAGTGGACTCCACACTAGAGCAAGACATAAGCGATGGTCAAGAGAATGACGAGAAGATACAAGAAATCAGACAACTCATCAAGGAAAATAAAGCCCCTGGTTTCAGAGAGGATGAACAAGGTACGGTGTGGCACGGGAAAAGGATCTGTGTGCCTGAAGTAAAGGAGATCCGTGAATTGATTTTGATGGAGGCTCACGATTCCGACTATTCCATTCATCCTGGGAGTACGAAGATGTACCAGGACCTCAAGAGCAGGTATTGGTGGTATGGCATGAAGTGAGATGTCGCAGAACATGTTGCCCTGTGTGACACATGTCAGTTGGTGAAAGCGGAACATCAACAACCCGCGGGATTATGCAACCACTCAAAGTGCCTGAATGGAAATGGGAAGAAATCGGTATGGATTTCATAGTGGGATTTCCTAGGACCCAATCAGGATACGATTCGATATGGGTCATCGTCGACAGGCTAACCAAGGTAGCTCATTTCATCCCCGTGAAAGAAAGCTACAGCGGATCCAAATTGGCAGAATTATACATGTCAAGGATCGTGTGTTTCCATGGAGTGCCAAAGAAGATAGTGTCAGATCGAGGGACACAGTTCGCCTCAAGGTTCTGGCAGAAGTTGCATGAAACCATGGGAACTCATCTAAATTTTAGTTCTGCCTATCATCCTCAAACTGACGGGCAGGCGGAAAGAACTAATCAGATCCTTGAAGATATGCTGAGAGTGTGTGCACTCAAAAACAATGGGAGTTGGGATAAGAACTTACCGTATGCGGAGTTCTCCTATAACAACAGCTATCAGGCTAGTATGAAGATGTCACCGTTTGAAGCTTTGTACGGGAGGAAGTGTAGAACTCCACTATTTTGGAACCAAACGGGGGAAAGCAAAGTGTTTGGACCCGAAGTACTACAAGAAGCCGAGGCGAAAGTGAGGGAAATTCGCAACAACTTGAGGATAGACAGACACGACAAAAGAGCTATGCCGATGTACGAAGAAGAGAGCTCGTTTTCAACGTGGGGGACTATGTCTATCTCAAGGTGTCCCCTACTCGAGGACTTCATCGGTTCAAGGTGAAAGGGAAGTTATCACCTCGATACATCGGACCCTTTCAAGTTCTGGAGAGGAAAGGCGAAGTGGCATATCAACTAGAATTACCGGCTCGCCTATCGGACGTGCATGATGTATTCCATGTGTCACAGCTCAAGAAATGCCTAAGGACGCCTGAAGAGATGTTACCCATGAACGAGGTTGACGTAGCTGAGGATCTGTCTTATGCCGAACAACCGTTCAAGATTTTGGAGACAATGGAACGCCTCACAAGAAATAAAAGAATCCGGATGTGCAAGGTGCAGTGGAAGCATCACTCGGAAGAGGAAGCCACATGGGAGCGAGAAGACGAGCTTAAGGCACAGTTTCCGGAATTGTTTTCCTAGAACCACCAATCTCGAGGACGAGATTTTTTTAGGGGGGTAGAGCTGTAACATCCCAAAACTTGTTAAGAGGGGAATTTAAAAAATTTTGGACGTATTGCATGTGGTGCAAAAATTCAAATTCAAATTGGAATTCAAATTAAACTCAAAATAGAAAAGAAAAAGAAAAAAAACAAACCCCCCGGCTATTGGGCCGAAACCCAGCAGCCGGCCCACCTCACCCCCGCGCCAGCCCGCAGCCGCGCGCCCCGCTTTCTTCTCACTGACGTGTGGGGCCTGCCATCTTCTTCCTCCTCTCGCGCGCGCGCTCGGCCGACCGGGACTCCTCTCTCTCCCCCGAATCAAAACAACCCCGGATACTCGCGTATCCCAGCCGAATTTCGGTTCTGGACGACGCAAACTCGATCACAACCGAACGCCGCCCTCCCCCGGCTATATAAACACCGGCATCTTCCCGATTTTCACCCGCCATCGGCTATTTTTCCTCCCGGTGAGAACCGAAGCTCCGATCACCGTTTTCTCTCGATCTCTGCTCGGGTTCTCTGATCTAACACGCCGATCGTGTTCCACCGCCTCCGGGGAATCACGCAGGTGCAGAAAACTCGGTGGTTTGCGCTTCAAACACAGCGCCGACGAGCATCACCGTGAATTCACCTCGGACCTCGTCGCCGACCGCCTTCCAGGACCTCCAAGCTCAAGAAAAACCCTGAGGTGAGATCCCCGACCTCCCCTCTACCAATCTATGCCATGAAATCCCAGTTTTAGGAAGAATTGACAAAGATCCGAAGTTTTCCGGCGAGATCGCCGCCTTCCGCCGCCGCACGCCGCCGGGCAGCGCCGCCCGCGCTCGGTCAGAGCGACGTGGTCACTTGTGCGTCGTCTATTTTAAATCGCACGGTAGAATTTAAATCCCCGCGTACCGGTTCGACGTTATAATCTCAGCCGTCTGTTTTAAATCGGACGGTCCACGTCAGCCCCACGTTAGAAAGGCCGGGATTCTTACGCGCTACCCCCTGGGGATCGCGGAAAATACGAGCTAGCCCCAAAAACTTCTGATCTAGCACCTGGAACTTCAGAAATTCATGTAAATTCAATTAAAAATCAGTTTTAGCCCTTGGACTTAATAAAAATTAGCAAAACCCCTCTGTTATGCATAGTTAGGCCCCTGGAAATTCTTAAAATAATATAATAGACCCTGTAGTGGGGTGAGTTTACCTTTTTAACCCTATGTGATATTAAATTTAGGAATTTGAATATGTGATTAGTTTTTAAAATTTAAAAGATGGGACAAACACATTGTAAATTTAAATTTAAACTTTCCTAGCACTTGGAAAAACTTTGGAGTGAGATAAAAATAGATTTTTAGCGGAAATGAATCTGTCTAATTGATTGTTCACATTTATTAGTTATAGGGATACATTTTTAGGCTAGGAAATAATTCTGAAAATTGGTAAAATAAATGTAAAATAGTTCACATCAGAGGAGAAGTGCAAAAATATATTATTTAATATTTTAGATCAGAACCTATTCTGTTTAGATGAGGTGTCTTACTATTTTCCTAATAAAGTTGACATTTAGGCATAGGAAATAAATCTGGAAATATAGCAAGCTAAGTGTGAATAACTAGAAAATGATAAATGAAGTTTCCAAAATCCAAAGAATTCAGTTTAGGATTGGTAGAAGGTCTGAAAACCATTTGGAGTAGGAAAATACCTTCCATGCATACTTGGTAGCTAAGATGTGTATCAATTGAATATAAGGAATTTGTTTAAATTGGAAATTCATATATATTATGCAAACATAAATCTGAATACAAAAGTTAGAAATCATATGCACATATTTAAAAGTGCATGTAAGCCCAAAATCAACACACATAGAGTAACCACAACACATAGAAATGTGAATGACTTTCATAAATGTGAATGTGTGGTTTGTATGAAGTGAAAGTGTGAACTATGTCTTATGGATTGTTGTTTTCTTTTGCTATGTGTGATGGTATGAGTAGAACCTGCTCTAGAGCAAGTTCTTCCCTTCCAAGAACAAGACTTTCCATTCCCAGAGCAGCAGGAAGAAGGCAAGTGTCCTTGACCACTTTGTTCCTATACTAGGATGTGTAGATAGAATTATTTGCATTGTCAATTGAAATATGAAACCCATGCTAGGAAGTTTCCCTAGAATTGCATTACCTTGTTTTCCTTGTAGCTTGGGATGGGATTTTATTTTATTATGTCATTCATTCATATTACTTGTGCTTAGCCATGCTTAGAATGGGATAATTGGGATATGAGATCATCAGTTTATTTACCATACTCTTGAATGAGATGTTATGAGTTATGTAGAGGTAGGGATCAAGGCAAGTTGGATGATTTGGTTGGTGCTGGGTGCACGAGACTCGGGTTTGTGTTTAGTACTTGCCTGGATCCTAAGGACCGGTTCATGGAGCATGTAACCTGGCTTTACCGTGCCAACCACATGATGAGATGGGGCAGCTTGGCCAATTAATTAGGTGTATCCCCGGCGTAGTATGGGTGTGTTGGATGGTGCGGGGAGTAGGTGTCAGCTGGACTACCATATGAACCGCAAGGCTCAAGAGGGGGCCACTGCAGCAGGGTTGGAGCCTCTTGTATGCTGTTAGGGGTGAAACCTTAGTGGGCCCACGCTCGTCGGGGATCCCTTTGTAAAGGCTTCGTAGTGATCTCCTGGCTACACACCTGGGAAGTGTGAATGTGATTCGTGGCCACTGGCATAATGGAGGTTCTTTTAGTCCACTCGGCAACGGGGGGTGAAATCACTACATGTGGGTACAGTGGTGCAAACTCTGTAGAGCCAAAACTGTCATGACAGCCGTGCTCACGGTCAAGAGCGGCTTGGACTTATTCATGATTAGAGGATGATTGGCTTTGGAAGTTGTGGATGTTAAGCGGGGAGCTTAACATTGGAAATGATGTTATGGTTATTTGATTATGATGATGGGATGGGAGATTGGGATCATTTCACCTATGTAGTAATGTAGGTGCTTAATAAGCTAAGGTGGTAGGCAATAATTGCATAGTGCTTCAACCTTGAGTTCAACCTCTCCTTGTTCTAGCCATGCATGACATAACTTTCCCACACTTGCTGAGTACCAACGGTACTCAACCTTGCATATTTTTGGTTTATATTGCTGCTCAGGTCAAGAGAATGATGTGGTGTTTAATGATCAAGACTTTGGACCCGAAGAAGGTTTCTAGGTTCATGGAGTCCCCCGGGCAACGCCTGTGACAGAGCCCACAAGAATAATATTTCCGCTGCTGTTTTATTTACATATTATAAACTTATTATCGTCCATCGAGACGTATGCTATGTAAGACTTATTTATATTCGACACCTGGCTTGTAATAAATGATGCTTCACTATTTGTCATCACATGTATGAGAAAATGATCCTGGCATACATGTGATATTCACTCGGTTGTTCTTCGGAGAAACCGGGTGTGACAACACGTCCGGATGGTACAACTTGATGATTTTGCATGCGCGGATGGACATCTGGGTCCAAATTCAAAAAGTAGGGAAAGTCGGTAAAACTCACAAACTCTGGTCCTGGGCGGCCGGACGGAACCTTGATGGAATACACATCCGGATAGTGCAACTTGATGGTTTTGCATGCGCGGATGTCCATTTGGGTCAAAATCGAGAAATTCGTGAAACTCTGTAAAACTCACAAACTTGGATCCCAGGCGGCCGGACAGGACCTTGAAGGAATATACGTTCGGACGGTGCAACTTTATGGTTTTGGATGCATAAATGGCCATCGGGGTCAAAATTGTGAAATTCGAGAAAGTCTGTAAAAGTCACGAACTCGGGTCTCGGGCGGTCGAACGGAACCTTGGCGGAATACACGTCCGGACAGTGCAACTTGATCGTTTTCCATGCGTGGATGACCATCTGGGTCAAAATAGAGAAAGTCGGGAAAGTATGTAAAACTCACGAACTCGGGTCCCGGGCTGCCGGACGGAACCTTAATGGTATACACGTCCGGACGGTGCAACTTGATAGTTTTGCATGCGCGAATGACCATCTGGGTCATAATCGAGAAAGTCGGGAAAGTCGGTAAAACTCACGAACTCGGGTCCCGAGCGGCCGGACGAAACTTTGACGGAATACACGTCCGGACGTTGCAACTTGATGGTTTTGCATGCGCAGATGTCTATCTGGGTCAAAATCAAGAAAGTCAGGAAACTCTGTAAAACTCACGAACTTGGATCCTGGGCGGCCGGACACGACCTTGATGGAATATACGTTCTGATGGAGCAACGTGATGGTTTTGCATGCATGGATGGCCATCGGGGTCAAAATTGGGAAATTCCAGAAAGTCGATAAAACTCACGAACTCAGATCCTGGGAGGCCGGACGGAATCTTGACGGAATACACGTCCTGACGGTGCAACTTGATGTTTTTGCATGCGCGGATGGCTATCTGGGTCAAGAACGAGAAAGTTGGGAAAGTTTGTAAAACTCACGAACTCGGATCTTGGGCGGCCGGACAGAACCTTGATGAAATACACCTCCGGACGGTGCAACTTGATGGTTTTGCATGCGCAGATGGCCATCTAGGTGGAAATTTGGAAAGTCAAGAAAACTCATGAACTCGGGTCTTGGGACGCCGGACAGGACCTTGCCGGAATACACGTTCAGATGGTGCAACTGGAAGGTTTTGCATGCGCAGATGGCTATCTGGGTCAAAATCCGAAAAGTTGGGAAAGTCAGCAAAACTCACTACTGGGGTCCAGAGCGGCTGTACGGGACCTGATAGAGGCATAGAGCTGGAGTGCCCGATCTTTCGGTGAGGTGGATAATTTCGATTGGTGGAGGAGGTGACTCTAGCAATCAGACTACGAACGAATAGGTCGTGGCGCCTTAGCAATCGCTGAACCAACTCCAAACGGTTATTGATCGTGCAGGTGGCAAGATCAACCTGAACACGAGGTTCTATTCCTGTGAGCAATCGAAGAAACAAGGAAGAACAAGATGTAGGCAAAACTGAATATCAATTACTCACGAATTGAGGTTCACTATGGCTGTCCATAGGTGGCCATTGAGCACAACTGCATCACAGGATGTTTGCACGAGGGCTAAACCTATCAAAGAAAACCCAACCAAAAGAGGGGGCGCAACCCCTAGCTAAATAGGGAGGGAGGTGGGCGTCCAGCCTGCCCACAACGCAAGGAACAGGCGCCCAATTAGCCACGCCATCTCCTTGATCCCTTTCCTAATTTAGGTGGTGCAGCACCTTCATGATTATTTATTGACAAACTAAAAATAGATAGGTGGCGCAACACCTAGGCTTTATTCTGGGCAGGTTCACCATGAGCATAGATGGCGCATGCACGTAGGAAGCTTCTGGTCCTTCATTATTCAGAATCGTTACGAAGTTTAATTCACGTGCACGAGCTCGAGTGAGTGGCCCTGGTGGCGCCTGTGCTGGTTTAGTTGGAGTAGCCGTTCCCCCTTCTTGAATCAAAGTCGACCTCGACGGCAGCTCCTCATCCTCACCCGCATATGGTTTCAAATCTGCAACATTAAAAGTATAGGAAACATCATATTCTGCTGGCAGGTCAAGTACATAAGCATTATCATTAATTTTCTTTAACACCTTGAATGGACCAGCAGCGCGTGGCATCAGCTTAGACCTGCGTAAGTAGGAAAGCAATCCTTGTGCAAATGGAACCAGACCAAATCACCTGGTTCAAAAGTAACAAGTTTACGTCCTTCACTACCAACAGCCTGATTTTTAGCATTAGTGTACATGATGTTCTGCTGCGTCTGCTCATGGATGTCCAACATGTGTTTAACACGTGCAACAGCATCTACATGTGGGGCGTCCAAAAGATCAAGGGTTAGCAAGTCAATAGGCGCCCGTGGAATGTAACCATAGACAACCTGAAAAAGGCACAATTTTGTGGAGGAATGTGTAGCACAATTGTATGCGAACTCTACATGGGGCAAGCAATCCTCCCAATGTTTCAGATTCCTGTCTAACACTGCCCTAAGAAGGTCCTGTTCACAACCTCAGTTTGCCCATTTGTGGGTGACAAGTGGTGCTGAAAAGCAATTTAGTTCCTAGTTTATTCCAAAGAGATCTCCAAAAATGACTTAGGAACTTAGCATCACGATCTGAGACTATTTTATGTGGAACACCATGTAAACGAACAATTTCACGAAAGATCAATTCAGCAATGCAGCTAGCATCATCAGTCTTGTGACATGGTATGAAGTGATCCATTTTAGAGAATCGATCAACAACCATAAAGATATTATCCCTCCCTTCTTAGTTCGAGGTAAGCCCAAAACAAAATCCATAGAAATATGGAGCCAAGGAGAAGTAGGAACAGGTAATGGCATATACAAACCGTGGTTGTTCAGGTGTTACTTAGCTTTCTGGCACGTGGTGCAGCGTGCAACAAAGCGTTCCACATCGCGGCGCATTTGGGGCCAAAAGAAGTGTGCGGCTAAAATCTCCTGTGTCTTGTATACACCAAAGTGTCCCATTAGGCTGCCACCATGTGCTTCCTGTAACAGCAAAAAGCAAAAAGAACTTGCTGGAATACACAACTTGTTAGCACGGAATAAAAGCCCATCGTTGACATGGAATTTACCCCATGGTTTATCACCCTTGCAATGCATCGCAATGTCCTTAAAATCAGAATCATCGGCGCATTATTCTGTCACAGTTTGTAAGCCAAAAATTTTAAAATCTAACTGAGACAGCCTGGTGTATCGACGCGACAAAGCATCAGCAATAATGTTGTCTTTCCCGTTCTTGTGTTTAATGATGTAAGTGTAACAACCCAAAATCCTGTTAAGAGGGGAATTTAAAAATTTTTTGGACGTATTGCATGGGCTGCAGAAATTCAAACTTAGTTGGAATTCAAATTCAAACCAGAAAAGAAATGGAAAAAGAAAAAGGAAAACAGAAAAAAACCGGCCAGTGGGCCGAAACCCACCAGCCGGCCCACCCCATCCCGCGCCAGCCCGCAGCCGCGCCCCCCCCCTTCTTCCCACTGACACGTGGGGCCTGCCAACCTTTCTTCCTCCTCGCGCTCGTGCCCGCGCTCGGCCGAACTCTTCTCACCCCGAATCAAAACCGACCCGGATCCTCGCGTATCCCAGCCGAATTTCGTTCGTGGGTGACGCAAACTCGATCACAACCGAACGCCGCCTCCCCCGTCTATAAAAACCCCGACATCATCCCGTTTTTCCCCACGATCCGCCGATTTTCTCTCCGGTGAGAACCCGAGCCCCTCCGGCGAATTCTGCTCGATCTACGCTCGGGAATTCTGATCTAACTCGCTGGTCTTGATCCACCGCCTCCGGGGAACCTTGCGGGTGCAGAAAACTCGGTCATTTGCGGTTCAAACACAGCGCCGACGAGCCTCGCCGTGAATTCACCTCGGACCTCGTCGCCGATCGCTTTTCGGGACCTCCGAGCTCAAGAAAACCCCCGAGGTGAGATCCCCGACCTCCCCTCTACCGATCTATGCCATAAAATCACAGTTCTAGGAAGAATTTACGAAGATCCGAAACTCTCCGGCGAGATCGCCGCCTCCCGCCACCGTGCGCCGCCAGGCAGCGCCGCCCGCGCTCAATCAGAGCAACGTGGCCGCTTGTGCGCCGTTTATTTTAAATCGCATGGTAGAGTTTAAATCCCCACGTACCGGTTCGATGTTATAATCTCAGCCGTCTGTTTTAAATCGGACGGTCCACGTCAGCCCCGCGTTATGAAGACTGGAATTCTTACGCGCTACCCCCTGGAGTTCTCGGAAAATAAGAGCTAGCCCCGGAAACTTCTGATCTAGCCCCTGGAACTTCAGAAAATCATGTAAATTCATTTAAAAATCAGTTTTAGCCCCTGGACTTAATAAAAATTAGGAAAAACCCCTCTGTTAAGTGTAGCTAGACCCCTGGAAGTTCTTAAAATAATATAATGGACCCTGAAGTGGGGTGAGTTTACCTTTTTAACCCTAGTAGATATTTAAAGTTAGGAATTTGAATATGTGGCTAATATTTAAAATTTAAAAGGTGGAACAAACATATTGTCAAAGACAAATTAAAAACTTTCCCAGTACTTAGAAAACCTTGGAGTGAGATAAAAAGAGATTTTTGGCTGAAATAAATCCGTTTAATTGATTAATCACATTTATTGGTTATAGGGACACATTTTAAGTATAGAATAATTCTGAAGATTAGTAAAATAAATGTAAAATAGTTCACATCAGAAGAGAAGTTCAAAAATATATTATTTAATATTTTAGACCCGAAACCTATTCTATTTAGATGAGGTGTCTTACTATTTTCATAATAAAGTGCACATTTAGGCATAGGAAATAAATCTGAAAATATAGCAAACTAGGTAGGAATAACTAGAAAATGATAAATGAAGTTTCCAAAATCCAAAGAATTCAGTTTAGGGTTGGTAGAAGGACTGAAGACACATATGGAGTAGGAAAATACCTTTCATGCATACTTAGTAGCTAAAGGGAGTAGTAATTGAATATAAGGAATTTATTTAAATTGGAAACTCATATATATAGTATGCAAGCATAAATATGAATGCAAAAGTAGAAATCATATACACATGTTTAAAAGTACATGTAAGCCAAAAATCAACACACATAGAGTAACCACAACACATAGAATTGTGAATGGCTTTCATAAATGTGAATGTGTGGTTTGTATGAAGTGGAAGTGTGAACTATGTCTTATGACTTGTTGTTTTCTTTTGCTATGTGTGATGGTATGAGTAGAACCTGCTCCAGAGCAAGCTCTTCCTTTCCAAGATCAGGACTACCCATTCCAAGAGCAGCAGGAAGGAGGCAAGTGTCCTTGACCACTTTGATCCTATACTAGGATGTGTAGCTAGAATTATTTGCATTGTCAATTGAAAATATGAAACCCATGCTAGGATGTTTCCCTAGAATTGCATTACCTTATTTCCTTGTAACTTGGGTTGGGACTCATTTTATCATGTCATTTATTATTATATGCTTAGCCATGCTTAGAATGGGATATTTGGGATATGAGATCATCAGTTTATTTTACCATACTCTTGAATGAGATATTGTGAGATTTGTAGAGGTAGGGATCAAGGCAAGTTGGATGTTTTGGTTGGTGCTGGGTGCACGAGACTTGGGTTTGTGTTTAGTACTTGCCTGGATCCTAAGGACCGGTTCATGGAGCATGTAACCTGGCTTTACCGTGCCAACCACATGCTGAGATGGGGCAGCTTGGCCAATTAATTAGGTGTATCCCCGGCGTAGTATGGGTGTGTTGGATGGTGTGGGGAATAGGAGTCAGCTGGACTACCATATGAACCGCAAGGCTCAAGAGGGGGCCACTGTAGCGGGGTTGGAGCCTCTTGTATGCTGTTAGGGGTGAAACCTCAGTGGGCCCACGCTCATCGGGAATCCCTTTGTAAAGGCTTCGTAGTGATCTCTTGGCTACACACCTGGGAAGTGTGAATGTGGTTCGTAGCCACTGGCATAATGGAGGTTCTTTTAGTCCACCCGACAACGGGGGATGAAATCACTACATGTGGGTACAGTGGTGCAAACTCTGCAGAGTCAAAACTGTCATGACAGCCGTGCTCACGGTCAAGAGCGGCTTGGACTTATTCATGATTAGAGGATGATGGATTTGGAAGTTAAAGATGTTAAGTGGGGAGCTTAATATTGGAAATGATTTTATGGTTATTTGATTATGATGATGGGTTCGGAGATTGGGACCATTTCACCTATGTAGTAATGTAGGTGCTTAATAAGCTAAGGTGATAGGTATTAACTGCGTAGTGCTTTAACCATGAGTTCAACCTCTCCTTGCTCTAGCCATGCATGACAAAATTTTCCCACACTTGCTGAGTACCATCGGTACTCAACCTTGCATATTTGTTGGTTTATATTGCTGCTCAGGTCAAGATAATGAGGTGGTGTATAATGATCAAGACTTTGGACCCGAAGAAGGTTTCTAGGTTCATGGAGTCCCCCGGGCAACGCCTGTGATGGAGCCTACAAGAATAATTATTCCGCTGCTAGTTTATTTACTTGTGATGAACTTATTATTGCCCATCAAGACATTTGCTATGTAAGACTTATTTATATTCGACACCTAGCTTGTAATAAATGATGCTTCACTATTTGTCATCACATGTATGAGAAAATGATCCTGGCATACATGTGATATTCACTCGGTTGTTCTTCGGAAAAACCCGGTGTGACAGAAGTGGTATCAGAGCCAAGGTTGCCCGTAGGAACGTGGACCTAGGTAGAAATGGACGTATTTAAGGACCCTATTTTCTTAAAAACTATTTTACAAGGTGTGTGTGGAAAAGTGTTATTCAATGGAGTCACTTTCTTCATCTTACCCCAACTTTCATTCAAAATAGGATTTTTGTTTAAAAGTTTATCTAACCTGAGTTTAAATGCCTTTTGTTTTAGATGGTTTGCATGATTCGCACCGCTCGCAAGTCCACAGGAGGGAGAGTTCCCGTAGTTTCCCTTGCCCAAAGAGAGGAGAGTCGTCCGGTGACGTACCTTTCCTACGGATTGGCAGTAGGAGGCTTGTTGCGCCGTCTTCGACGTATGCTCCAAGCAGCCGACAATACGGGCAAGCTAATCATACACTATAGCTCCACCAGGACGATCCGTGAAAAGAGAGAAGAATGGAGTTCAGAGATGAGGATTATCCATGAAAATCAGCTACTTAAGATCCACCGCTCTCCAGCTTGTCAAGCGACACAGGTCGATGCGGAGAAGGATGTCACCTGGGAGGCCATCACCTGCCAGAGTCACATCTATCGTTGCCACCTGGACAGGACTGAGTACATGTATGTCCTCCAGCGTGAGAGTGGTACCACGGAGTACAAGTATCCGCCAGTGCAGCAGGGGACTTCCCATGAGCACATGGACTTGTGCTTGGAGGATGCTGCTATGCTTAGCACTCGACTGCAGGAGTGTCAGCAGGAGCTTCAGGATGTTCGTGACACCCTGAAGGAAACCGAGGCGTTGCTTCGAGCCTGCTTGAGGGCGAGAGAGAGAGGAGATGGGAATGAACTGTGTGTCACCGTGAATGACACATGGACTCCTGACTCCCCAGATCGCCAGGTGATCAGGCGTCGTCGCACTTCTCCACCAGCAGCCTCCCCACCCAAAGCAGAGTCAGAGGGCAGCCGCAATAATGAGGAAGATCCCGAGGAGCCAGCTCAGTGATACGAGTAGTGTAGAGTCCTTCCCTTGGTTTAGCAAGATGTCGAGTAGTCGAGTCATTATCTTCGTTAATGGTGTGTTAATGCTTGGAGTGTGACGTGAGTTGTGGAAGCCATGAGCAATTGTCCACAGCCTCGTCTTCAGAGTGTTTTGCTTTGGTGTGTGAACCCACATGAAATAATAGTGCATTTATTTTTGTATAAGATATGAACCATCAGAAAAGTATAACAAAGCTTCAACACTTCAAAGTACATACAAGTGAAAGTAGCAAGATAATACGTAATACTGTAAATTAACATTTGGTTGATCATTCTAGATGGCCGGAAGAGGAAAAGGTCGCGCTACCAACCCCGCCACCAACAACGATGAGGCCTGCAACCCTCATCTTTCAGGAGGCCAAGACAGGGGTGGTCGCCGTGAAGGAGTTGATCCCCTCCACCGAATGCTTGAGAATCAAAATCATCTAATCCAGAACTTGACTCAAGTGGTGGCCAACTTGCATCAAGTTCCACCTCCACAAGCTGCACCACGCCAACCAAGGTTGAGTGAGTTTCTGGGAACTCAACCTCCGAAGTTTGCAAGTGCTGCTGAACCTCTGGAGGCAGATGATTGGCTAAAGACCATTGAAAGCAAGATGAGGATCATACAGTGCCAAGGGTATGAGAGGGTGCTGTTTGCCTCTCATCAATTGCATGGACCTGCTGCTGATTGGTGGACCGCCTACGTGGCCACCCATCATGACCCTGAGAACATCACTTGGGAAGAGTTCAAGCGTAGCTTCCGCAACCATTACATACCAAGGGGTGAACTCAAAAACAAGAGGATGGAGTTTTTGGGGTTGCAGCAAGGTAACATGACTGTGAGGGAATACCTCACTAAATATACTCAACTCTTCCATTATGCCCCACGGGACATAGAGACTGATGAGCAGAAACAGGATTGTTTCGTGGAAGGACTTACCGCAGAAATGCAGTGTGCAATGTCCTCCAACGAGTATGAAAGCTTCCAAAAGATGGTGGACAGATCGTTTGTGGTAGAAAGTAAGTTGAAGGCCTTGTAAAATGAGAACAAGAGGAAGGCCGGGTGGTCACATCAAGCCTCAGGGAGCAACACCCGCCCACGTCTGATGCAGCAACCCACAGGGCAGACGAACCGTGCTGTGGTACCCTACTCAGCACCAAGAGGGTACAACCCAAACTACAGGCCTCCGGCAGCACCAATACAGCCACAACGTCAGTTCGTACAGCAGCCTCACCCTACATATCAACCTCGACCAGCCATACAAGGACCCCCAAACCAACCCCAAGACAACAAAGGCCAGGCACCTAAGGTTGGGGTGCAATGTTTCAACTGTGGTGAAGTGAGGCACTACGCCCATAAGTGCCCAAAGAAGAAGCCCGCACAGCCGCAACAGCAGAACGTAATGAGAGGACGGGTGAACCACGTCACCATGGAGGAAGCGCAAGAGGCACCTGACGTGGTAGTTGGTAAGTTTCCTGCAAATTTACACATCGCAACCCTGCTGTTTGATTCTGGTGCTACCCACTCGTTCATTGCTCAAGGGTTTGTTAAGAAGCATGATCTAGCAACAACACAAATGAACCATATGCTAGCAGTAAACTCTCCAGGTGGAGAAATAAGGACAAGACAAGTGTGTCCCAAGGTGAATCTAGACATTAATGGGGTAGTATTTACTGCCAACCTCATAGTGATAGATTCCCAAGGGATCGATATTATTTTGGGCATGGACTGGTTGACCAAACATAAGGGAATCATCCATTGTTCGACCAGAACGGTGGAACTAACGCACCCTAGTGGCACAAAAGTAAAGATTATAACAATACAAGAGCATAGGAGGGACATTAAATTAAATCAAGTTGAGGTGAAAGTGGAGGAGATCAGGACCATCAGGGAATATCCAGATGTTTTTCCGGAGGAGTTGCCTGGTATGCCTCCTGATCGTGAAGTGGAATTCGCAATTGAGCTAGTGCCTGGAACAGCCCCGATATACAAGAGACCTTATCGGATGGACTCCAAACAGCTGGGAGAACTCAAGGATCATTTGAGAGAATTGACGGAGAAGGGGTATATTCGTCCTAGTTCCTCACCTTGGGGAGCTCCAGTCATATTTGTGCCCAAAAAGGACGGAACCCAAAGGTTATGCGTGGACTACCATGCCTTCAATGAGGTAACCATCAAGAATAAGTACCCATTACCCCGCATTGAAGACTTGTTTGATCAGCTGAAGGGAGCTCGTGTGTTCTCGAAAATTGATCTCAGATCGGGATACCACCAACTTAAGATAAGGCAATCTGATATTCCCAAGACAGCTTTCGTATCTCGGTACGGACTGTATGAATACACTTTCATGCCTTTTGGGCTAACTAATGCCCTGGCGTACTTCATGTATCTCATGAACAAGGTATTCATGGAATATCTGGACAAATTTGTGGTGGTTTTCATAGATGACATTCTCGTCTTCTCCAAAGAAGAAGAAGAATATGAGAAACATCTAAGGTTGGTGTTGCAGAGGCTGAGAGAACACCAACTATATGCCAAGTTGAGCAAGTGTGAGTTTTGGCTGAAGAGAGTTCCCTTCTTAGGACATATAATCTCGGAGGGAGGAATCTCCATGGATCCCGCCAAAATCGAGGATATACAGAAGTGGAAGACCCCTGAAAATGTCGGGGAAGTTCGAAGCTTCTTGGGATTGGCTGGATACTATCGACGGTTTATTGAGGAATTCTCTAAGATCTCGAGACCCCTCACCAAACTGTTGGAGAAGGGAATCACATTCACATGGACGCCGCAGTGCGAGACGAGTTTTCAGGAGTTAAAGAAAAGATTGACAACAGCCCCAGTGCTAGTTATGCCAGACATGCAGAAGAACTTTACGGTGTACTGCGATGCCTCTGGAAACGGGTTGGGATGTGTTCTCATGCAAGAAGGGAATGTCGTGGCTTATGCATTGTGACACCCTCAATTCTGTGGAAAACCACGGAACCGAGAACTAATGCATATGTGTGCCCAGGATGTTCATCACACATACACATACGTTCCACAAACTGAATCCAGATTATATATTACCACGAATAACAGAGTTTATTACAACACCTCATGAGTCTTGGACTCATGCTCACAGCGGAAGTCTTTATTTCTACGCAGCGGAAATCTTTATTTAAATGCGAAAGCAAAAACTAATGCGGAAGCAAAACTAAGCAGAAGTGGCTCCGTCCCTACTCCCTCCACAGGCAAGGTTGAGAACAGATCACACGCCATAATGCTCTACTTGATCTTCATAGTAGCCTTCTCTTGCTGTTGATGAAGAAATAATAATGCAAGTTTGAGCACAATGATGTACTCAGCAAGTGCGGGAATAACACATGATATGCAACTCATAAACAAGGTAGGCAATAAAAGGCTTATTTGCAGAAAAGCAGATTTATAAAACCATGATAAACAGCATCTTAACTTTAGATGAATGTAGTCCCAACATGTATGAAATTACCAACATACCTCCATCACTTCCCATGTTCCATCCAAACATTAACCAATCCTTTACCCATACTCACGAATACCTCCTCGTATTCGCTACCATCTCACCTCATGAAACAACCTTGTCTTGCACCGAGACCAATCTCATATCATGACCCACCAGTCATGCAACCCTTTCATCATCCAGACTTAATAATTCCAAACCAAACCATAACCAAACCCATAACCAAGAACCTTCCCAATAACCATTCCAATAACCATCCCTAGTAACCATCCCATCTAATCATGGCAGTTTAGCCAGGTGCTCATGACCGTAAGCTCGGCTATCATGATAGTTTTAGACTCTGCAGAGTTTGCACCTCTTTACCCACAAGTTTGTGATTTCGTCACCCGTCGGCGACTGCAGAACCTCCATTATACCAGTACACAACCGTCGGTGTATGGTCAAGAGATCACAAAATAGCCTTTACAAAGGGGTTACTAGATGTATGGACTCACTAAGGTTTCACCGGCAGGCTAGAATCTCCAATTCTCCCACCCACGGGCCCCCTCGTGTGCCATGCAGTTCCCAGGGCAGTCCTCTCTCGACTCCCATTCCCCGCGCCTTCCACAGTCCATAACACTCTAGCAACTTACCTAATTACTCAGCTAAGCCGCACCCATACTTGGCCTTGTGGTGGCACTGTTATCCTGGCATGTGCATGCATGAACCGGTCCTTAGATCTACGACAAGCAAAACCACCATCTCATGCTACCTCATTCACAAACCCAGGCTTGCCTAGATCTCCCTCCGATCCATGTTCATTAACCTCATCAGTTACTTATTATCAGTATGAATGCAGTTAGCTAGACACAACTATCTCGCTTTCCAATCCTATGGACTCAGCGAAGCATAAAGAAAAAACCATACCCGACTCATAAACTTCCCTGGCGACAAGGATGGTTTAATCAAAACTAGTAAACTCCTATAAAAAGGGTTTTCCCATCATGCTTGACTCAGCACACACACCTTTTCGCAAAACAAAATAGTTTTACCCAAAACATAGGATCAACATGGTCAAGGAGCACTTGCCTTGTTCTTGCGGTTCCGGTTGTTCTTGATTCTCAAACCCTTGTTGCTGCAGCCCGTCGTAGACAGCTCCCTGAGCTTGTTCTGCTATGTAGGATTCACGTGTATACAAAATTCACAGCAATCAATATCATGCACAAACCCTAAACTAGATGCGATGATCCTCATGCATGCTATCCTATGATTAGTTCTATTAGATTGATCTGGTGTTCTTGCATGGTCAGAGGTGTTCAGATCAAAGATGATCGTGGCGATGATCTTGTCTTTAGATCAAACTGATCATCGAGTGTTCTACCCACGAAAAGGCTTCTGTTCGAAAGGAATCGAAGAACAGACGCAAAGAGATGAACAACATGATGTCGTAAGGTGGTATTGAAGTCCTACCTCACGTTCTTCTTGTCTTCGGGGTCCTCCTCAGACCGCTTGGTTCTCCTCCGATGATCACCCTTGTTGTGCCTCGGCGATGTTTTGCTCGGCGAGTTAGGGCTAGGGCTCTAAGTCGTCGGCTCAGGAGTTGAAAGAGAAGTTGGTGATTTCGGCCAGAGGTTTTGGGTTCTATTTATAATCGAGAAGAGAAGAGTCCTAATCTGATTGGATCCTGAATAAGAGTCTTATTCAGATCTTTGTTGGATCCTATCGTCTTATCTTTGGTAACATCGTGGAATTTAGATCGGTTTCTGTTGCGTACCGGTATCTTTACGCGTAAAAACCGCTCTAGAATTTGTTACCTTCGTGATGATGAGCTCCGGAAGCTCCACGTGTCCTCCGGGCCAGGTATCTCCTCGTCCGCAGAGACGAGCTCCGGTTGTGCCGCGTGTCAATCGATCGAGACCTCCTTCTTCTTCGGAGACGAGCTCCGCGCACGCCACGTGTGGGTGCCGGTCTTTCCGCCTTTCCTTCCCTCAGGGACATGCCCCGAGGTCGACACGTGTCCAGCAGCGATGGACCTCCGGAGATAAGCTCCGGTGGCGACACGTGTTCAATAGATCCGGACTTCTCGGAGATGGGTTCCGAGATCAACACGTATCCCGTGTGACTGGTCCCCTGACTTTCGCGACGACTAGCTCCGAGGATGACACGTGCCCTCTGAAAAATGCCTTTGCTTCTTCCGCAGAGGCTAGCTCCGCGGCAGCACGTGTCCCACAGGGTCGGACCTCTTTCCAATTGCGGAGGTGATCCCCGAGCCTGCCACGTAGCCAGTTTAGCGTGGGACCTCTCCAATCTCTTCGGGGATGAACTCCAAACGCGCCACATGGTCTGCTGGCCGTGGAAGATGCTTTCGGCGCTCTCAGCGAGCATTACTGGCTATCCTTTTGATACTTGTTTCTGTTTCCTCTTTTCTAAAAATGTTTTTCCTCTTCACAAAACATGAATATATGCTGACACCTGAGATGAGGGTGTCACAAATCTACCCCCCTTAAATTGAATCTCGCCCTCGAGATTTATTAGTAGAAAATAGATAGGGGAATTCAGCCTTAATATCCTCTTCAAGCTCCCATGTGGCTTCAGCTTCAGTGTGATGGCTCCATTGTACTTTGCACCATCGAATCACCTTGTTTCGGGTGACCCTTTCCTTTACGTCCAAGATTCGGATAGGGTGTTCTGCGTAAGTCAGGTCCTCTTGAAGTTTAAGTTCTCCCATTGACACTTGTTCCTCTGGTATTCTCAAGCACATCTTGAGCTGGGATACATGAAACACGTCATGTACGTCGGAGAGGTGGTTTGGGAGCTCTAGTTGATAGGCTACTTCTCCTCGCTTATCCAAAATCTTAAATGGTCCGATGTAGCGAGGCGCTAGTTTGCCTTTGACGTTAAAACGTCGTTGGCCTCGGATAGGCGATACCTTAAGGTATACGAAGTCTCCAACTTCAAAGGTCAACTTCCTACGCCTATTGTCCGCATAGCCTTTCTGTCGTGACTGAGCAGCCTTTAAGTTCTCCCGTATCGTTTGGACTTGCTTTTCAGCCTCTTGTAGTACTTCGGGTCCAAACACCTGGTTCTCTCCAGTCTCGTTCCAGAACAGTGGCGTTCTACACCGTCTACCATATAAGGCTTCGAAAGGCGACATCTTCAAGCTAGCTTGATAGTTGTTGTTATAGGAGAACTCGGCATACGGTAAACTCCTATCCCAACTACGCCCACGTTTCAAGGCGCAAGCTCTCAACATGTCTTCCAAAATTTGGTTCGTCCTTTCGGTTTGTCCATCTGTTTGTGGGTGGTAGGCAGAGCTAAAATCCAGTCGTGTACCCATGGCTTTCTGCAGCTTCTTCCAGAATCTAGAGGTAAACTGAGAACCTCGATCTGAGACTATCCTCTTCGGAACTCCATGACGGCACACGATCTGCTCCATGTACAACTCTGCCAACTGTGTAACGTTGTAACTGGCCTTTACCAGAAGAAAATGGGTGGTTTTCGTCAAACGGTCCACAATGACCCAGATGGAGTTGTATCCTGACTGAGTTCTTGGCAATCCGACAATAAAGTCCATACTGATGTCCTCCCATTTCCATTCAGGTATTTTTAAAGGTTGCAACAACCCAGTGGGTTTTTGATGTTCGGCTTTTACCCGTTGGCATGTGTCGCATAGGGCAACGTGTTCGGCTATATCCCTCTTCATACCATCCCACCAATAGCAAGTTTTCAAGTCCTTGTACATTTTGGTGCTCCCTGGATGTATGGAATAGGGTGAATCATGTGCCTCCTTCAATATCATGTCGCGAAGGTGTCTTAGGTTTGGCACACAAATCCTTTTTCCTAGCCAAAGCGTACCCTTTTTATCCTCTTTGAAATCCTTCTCTATCCCTTGTCGGATTCTTTCCTTGATTTCCTTGATCCCCTCGTCCGTTGCTTGTCCCTTTCTTATTTCTTGCTCCAATGAGGAGTGGATCTCCATCATTTCCATGTTATTCAAGAATCCGAGGTGTAACCGTTCGAACTCCTTACGTAGTTTGGGTGGTAGCTCCCGAACCGTGAGTTGGTGGCATGCTCCCTTTCTGCTCAATGCGTCAGTGACCACATTGGCCTTCCTGGGGTGGTAGTTGATTCCCACATCATAATCCTTGATGAGTTCTAACCATCGATGTTGCCTCAAATTCAAGTCCGTTTGTGTAAATATGTACTTGAGGCTTTTATGATCTGTATAGATCTCACATTGATGACCAAGGATATAATGTCTCCAAATCTTCAATGCATGCACCACTGCTGCTAACTCCAAATCATGTGTAGGATAGTTAAGCTCGTGCTTCTTTAATTGTCGTGAGGCATAGGCTACCACTTGTCCTTCCTGCATGAGTACACACCCGAGCCCTTGTCTGGATGCGTCAAAATATATGTCAAAGCTCTTGCTTACGTCTGGCAATACCAGAACTGGTGCTGTGGTTAGCCTTTTCTTGAGTTCCTCAAAACTTTCTTGGCAGGCTTGTGTCCATTGAAAGATCTTCCCCTTCGTTAGCAACTCCGTCATAGGTTTTGCTATTTTAGAGAAGTCTTTAATGAAGCGCCGATAGTATCCTGCCATCCCAAGGAAACTCCGAATATCCCTCACGCTCTTCGGTTGGTCCCACTTCAGAACATCTCTCACCTTTCCAGGATCAACCGATACCTCTTCCTTGGAGATGATGTGGCCTAGGAAGGATATTTCTTTTAGCCAAAATTGACATTTGTTGAGCTTGGCATACAACTGATGCTCTCGCAACTTCTGCATGGTCAATCTCAGATGTTCTTCATGCTCCTCCTCACTTTTTGAATACACCATAATGTCATCGATGAAAACCACGACGAACTTGTCCAAGTACTCCATGAAAACCTTATTCATAAGGTACATGAAGTATGCGGGTGCATTCGTCAATCCAAAAGACATAACGGTATATTCATATGAACCATACCGCGTCCGAAAGGCTGTCTTAGGTATATCGGAGGGCTTAATCTTTAGCTGGAAATATCCCGACCGAAGATCAATCTTGGAGAACACTTGGGCTCCTTTCATTTGATCGAACAGGTCCTCTATACGGGGCAGAGGGTATTTATTCTTGATTGTTACCTCGCTGAGAGACCTGTAGTCCACGCACATTCTTTGGGTTCCGTCCTTCTTGTCCACGGAGAGTACCGGGGCTCCCCATGGTGACGAACTTGGACGGATAAAACCCTTCTCCAACTGTTCTTGAATTTGCTTCTTGAGTTCAACTAACTCGTTGACGGGCATCCTATATGGTCTCTTAGCTATGGGTGCAGTTCCAGGTACCAAATCTATGGCAAACTCAATGTCTCGGTCAGGTGGCATACCTGGAAGTTCTTCCGGGAACACATCCAAAAATTCCTGAACCACTGGAATGTTGTCCAATGCTACTCCTTCAACATGGTTCAGATCCGCCCGTTCGGTCGCTTGCTGGGCTGACTCAAACTTGACACGGATACTGTGTTCGTTTGTCAATTGCACGCTTCTCTCAGCGCATTGGATTACTCCATTGTGCTTGCTTAACCAGTCCATTGCGAGTATGATGTCAATTCCGTGGGAGTCCAAGACAATAAGGTTGGCAAGGAAGTCTACCCCCTTATTTTAAGGCTTACTTTAGGACATACTATATTAGTCCTCATTTCTCCTCCGGGAGAATTAACTAACATAGCACATTCTTAGTGGGATACGGGTAGATGATGTTTGGCAACATATTTGGATGATATGAAGGAATGTGATGCTCCGGAATCAAATAAAATGGTGGCTGGGTTGAAGTTGGCAAGGAACATACCAATTGCGACGTCCTCAGCCTGTTGTGCTTCCTCAGCAGTGACATGGTTAACGTGGCCACGAGCATAGTTCTGCGGTCCACGGTTCCCTTGGTGGTCCCCTCCGTTTGGTCGCTGGTTCTGCTTGGGCACGTTACCTTGCTGTCCAGGGCCTCGCTTCGGACACTGGTTAGCGAAGTGGCCTACTTCCCCGCATGCAAAGCATGCCCTGTTGCCTACGGCAGCAGGTACGTTGGGGCGGGGGTTTTGAAAAGGAGCGCCATTGTTAGGCCGGGGCGCAGGAGGCATGGGCACTCGAGGTGCCGGTGCAACAAACCATTGCTGTGGTGGCTGACCAGGGCGGTACGTAGGAGTGGTTGGTCCATACTGCGGTGCTGGGGGCATGTATCTAGGTCGTACGTTGCTCCCTTGGGGCTGGTATGGGATCTTCCTTTTGCACTTGCGCTCGATCTCTCGGATCTTGTTTTCCACCACAATAGCCTTATCAACCAGCTTCTGGAAGCTTACGTAGTCATTGTTGAGGAGCTGAACTTGGATCTCATTGTTCAACCCTCTCATGAACAGGTACTGCTTCCTCTGATCTGAGTTGACATCTTCGGGGGCATACGGGGACAGTTGTATGAACTTGTTGAGGTATTCGTTCACACTTTTCTGCCCTTGGCGGAGACCTTCAAACTCCTGCCTCTTGAGCATCATTACGCCAACAGGGATGTAGTGGGAGTGGAAACTTTCCTTGAACTCAGTCCAAGTGATTGTCTCCGGGTTGGCATGGGCGTTGCTCAAGGCATCCCACCAGT
Organism: Neostapfia colusana; assembly: GCA_030760725.1. Classification (NCBI taxonomy): domain Eukaryota; kingdom Viridiplantae; phylum Streptophyta; class Magnoliopsida; order Poales; family Poaceae; genus Neostapfia; species Neostapfia colusana. Next base: position 81,783,276 of record JASWHV010000011.1, read on the forward strand.
CAGCAGCTGCTCCCATCAGTTGGTGCGACGCAAAGAGAACCTTCTCTCGGTCGTTGCACTGGACAATGGCAAGCTTCTTCTCCATGGATTTCAACCAATCATCGGCCTCCATTGGATCGCTTGCTTGAGCAAAGGTGGGTGGTCGAGTCCTCATGAACTCTTCCAACCTGTTATGAGCCGGCGGTGGTGGTGGCGGTGGTGCCGGAACGGGGTGTTGGTTGGCCTGCAACTGACCCAAAGTTTGGATCATGGTTTGCATAAGCTGGTTTTGCATGGCCATCAACCTTTCTAGGTTGTTTTCGCCAGCTCCGGGGTTGGCAGGAACTTCCTCGTGGTCATCTTCCTGGACGTTCCTTCGGCTGGCGTTTCCTCTCACCATCTGTGAGAGAGAACGAAATAGAATAGAAGGTTAGAAGGTTAGGTAGGTCCTTTCAACTATATGCATCAAGTTGAGTTGGACTATATATATTATCCCTTATGAGGATGTGAGCAAGTGCCGAAACATCTCACATCTCCTTCTTCTTATGTGTGGATATGGACAACGTTTTTGAGACGTCCCACCACTCACACTAAGCACATATTCACAAATAATCATCACAAGGGCCCACTCAACTCCTATTCAAGGATGGTTTGCTATGTCAAGGTGGTTTCAAGGCCAATCTAAGCTATTCATCCTAGGATGCTTCCTTTGGTCCGCGTAGCTTCTATTTAGGGGTATAACTTGCTGTTAACCCGTGATTCTAATATCAATCTAAGGTTTCTATCTAGGCGTGTAACCTACTGTCAACCCGTGGCTCTGATACCAATCTGTGACGCCCTCAATTCTGTGGAAAACCACGGAACCGAGAACTAATGCATATGTGTGCCCAGGATGTTCATCACACATACACATACGTTCCACAAACTGAATCTAGATTATATATTACCATGAATAACAGAGTTTATTACAACACCTCATGAGTCTTGGACTCATGCTCACAGCGGAAGTCTTTATTTCTACGCAGCGGAAATCTTTATTTAAATGCGGAAGCAAAAACTAATGCGGAAGCAAAACTAAGCAGAAGTGGCTCCATCCCTACTCCCTCCACAGGCAAGGTTGAGAACAGATCACACGCCATAATGCTCTACTTGATCTTCATAGTAGCCTTCTCTTGCTGTTGATGAAGAAATAATAATGCAAGTTTGAGCACAATGATGTACTCAGCAAGTGCGGGAATAACACATGATATGCAGATCATAAACAAGGTAGGCAATAAAAGGCTTATTTGCAGAAAAGCAGATTTATAAAACCATGATAAACCGCATCTTAACTTTAGATGAATGTAGTCCCAAAATGTATGAAATTACCAACATACCTCCATCACTTCCCATGTTCCATCCAAACATTAACCAATCCTTTACCCATACTCACGAATACCTCCTCGTATTCGCTACCATCTCACCTCATGAAACAACTTTGTCTCGCACCGAGACCAATCTCATATCATGACCCACCAGTCATGTAACCCTTTCATCATCTAGACTTAACAATTCCAAACCAAACCATAACCAAACCCATAACCAAGAACCTTCCCAATAACCATCCCTAGTAACCATCCCATCTAATCATGGCAGTTTAGCCAGGTGCTCATGACCGTAAGCTCGGCTATCATGATAGTTTTATACTCTGCAGAGTTTGCACCTCTTTACCCACAAGTTTGTGATTTCGTCACCCGTCGGCGACTGCAGAACCTCCATTATACCAGTACACAACCGTCGGTGTATGGTCAAGAGATCACAAAATAGCCTTTACAAAGGGGTTACTAGATGTATGGACTCACTAAGGTTTCACCGGCAGGCTAGAATCTCCAATTCTCCCACCCACGGGCCCCCTCTTGTGCCATGCAGTTCCCAGGGCAGTCCTTTCTCGACTCCCATTCCCCGTGCCTTCCACAGTCCATAACACTCTAGCAACTTACCTAATTACTCAGCTAAGCCGCACCCATACTTGGCCTTGTGGTGGCACTGTTATCCTGACATGTGCATGCATGAACCGGTCCTTAGATCTACGACAAGCAAAACCTCCATCTCATGCTACCTCATTCACAAACCCAGGCTTGCCTAGATCTCCCTCCGATCCATGTTCATTAACCTCATCAGTTACTTATTATCAGTATGAATGCAGTTAGCTAGACACAACTATCTCGCTTTCCAATCCCATGGACTCAGCGAAGCATAAAGCAAAAACCATACCCGACTCATAAACTTCCCAGGCGACAAGGATGGTTTAATCAAAACTAGTAAACTCCTATAAAAAGGGTTTTCCCATCATGCTTGACTCAGCACACACACCTTTTCGCAAAACAAAATAGTTTTACCCAAAACATAGGATCAACATAGTCAAGGAGCACTTGCCTTGTTCTTGCGGTTCCGGTTGTTCTTGATTCTCAAAACCTTGTTGCTGCAGCCCGTCGTAGACAGCTCCCTGAGCTTGTTCTGCTATGTAGGATTCACGTGTATACAAAATTCACAGCACTCAATATCATGCACAAACCCTAAACTAGATGTGATGATGCTCATGCATGCTATCCTATGATTAGTTCTATTAGATTGATCTGGTGTTCTTGCATGGTCAGAGGTGTTCAGATCAAAGATGATCGTGGTGATGATCTTGTCTTTAGATCAAACTGATCATCGAGTGTTCTACCCACGAAAAGTCTTCTGTTCGAAAGGAATTGAAGAACAGACGCAAAGAGATGAACAACATGATGTCGTAAGGTGCTATTGAAGTCCTACCTCACGTTCTTCTTTTCTTCGGGGTCCTCCTCAGACCGCTTGGTTCTCCTCCGATGATCTCCCTTGTTGTGCCTCGGCGATGTTTTGCTCGGCGAGTTAGGGCTAGGGCTCTAAGTCGTCGGCTCAGGAGTTGAAAGAGAAGTTGGTGATTTCGGCCAGAGGTTTTGGGTTCTATTTATAATCGAGAAGAGAAGAGTCCTAATCTGATTGGATCCCGAATAAGAGTCTTATTCAGATCTTTGTTGGATCCTATCGTCTTATCTTTGGTAACATCGTGGAATTTAGATCGGTTTCTGTTGCGTACCGGTATCTTTACGCGTAAAAGCCGCTCCAGAATTCGTTACCTTCGTGATGATGAGCTCCGGAAGCTCCACGTGTCCTCCGGGCCTGGTATCTCCTCGTCCGCAGAGACGAGCTCTGGTTGTGCCGCGTGTCAATTGATCGAGACCTCCTTCTTCGGAGACGAGCTCCGCGCACGCCACGTGTGGGTGCCGGTCTTTCCGCCTTTCCTTCCCTCAGGGACATGCCCCGAGGTCGACACGTGTCCAGCAGCGACGGACCTCCGGAGATAAGCTCCGGTGGCGACACGTGTTCAATAGATCCGGACTTCTCGGAGATGGGTTCCGAGATCAACACGTATCCCGTGTGACTGGTCCCCTGACTTCCGCGACGACTAGCTCCGAGGATGACACGTGCCCTCTGAAAAATGCCTTTGCTTCTTCCGCAGAGGCTAGCTCCGCGGCAGCACGTGTCCCACAGGGTCGGACCTCTTTCCAATTGCAGAGGTGACCCCCGAGCCTGTCACGTAGCTAGTTTAGCGTCGGACCTCTCCAATCTCTTCGGGGATGAGCTCCGAACGCGCCACGTGGTCTGCTGGCCGTGGAAGTTGCTTTCGGCGCTCTCAGAGAGCTTGTTTCTGTTCCCTCTTTTCTAAAAATGTTTTTCCTCTTCACAAAACATGAATATATGCTGACACCCGAGATGAGGGTGTCACATGCATCCCGGCAGCTCCGGAAGCACGAGAAGAACTATCCTACACATGACCTAGAACTAGTCGCAGTGGTACACGCGTTGAAAATTTGGCGGCACTACTTGATGGGGAAGAGGATAGAGATATATACGGATCATAAGAGTTTAAAGTACATTTTCACACAGCCAGATCTCAACCTCAGACAAAGGAGATGGTTAGAGCTAATCAATGACTTTGATGTGGGCATCAACTATCATCCTGGGAAAGCAAACGTCGTGGCAGATGCTTTAAGTCGGAAAGTGCGGGTCAATAAGTTGAGCTTGAAGGACATGCCTACAGAATTGAAGGACGAGGTTATAAGGCTCAATCTATGCCTTGTGAATAGTGGTGAAGCCATCGCCATGGAAGTGGACTCCACACTAGAGCAGGAAATACGAGAGGGTCAAAAGGATGACGAGAAGATACAAGAAATCAGGCAACTCATCAAGGAAAATAAAGCCCCTGGTTTCAGAGAGGATGAACAAGGAACGGTGTGGCACGGGAAAGGAATATGCGTGCCAGAAGTAAAGAAGATCCGTGAATTGATTTTGAAGGAGGCTCGCGATGCTGACTATTCCATTCATCCTAGGAGTACGAAGATGTATCATGACCTCAAGAGCAGGTATTGGTGGTATGGCATGAAGCGGGATGTAGCGGAACATGTTGCCCTATGTGACACATGTCAGTTGGTGAAAGCAGAACATCAACGACCCGCAGGATTATTGCAACCACTCAAAGTGCCTGAATGGAAATGGGAAGAAATCTGTATGGATTTCATAGTGGGACTACCCAGGACCCAATCAGGATATGATTCGATATGGGTCATCATCGACAGGCTAACCAAGGTAGCTCATTTCATCCCCGTGAAAGAAAGCTACGGCGGATCCAAATTGGCGGAGTTGTACATGTCAAGGATCGTGTGTTACCATGGAGTGCCAAAGAAGAATGTGTCGGATCGAGGGACACAGTTCACCTCAAGGTTCTGGCAGAAGTTGCATGAAACCATGGGAACCCATCTGAATTTCAGCTCTGCCTATCATCCCCAAACTGACGGACAGACGGAAAGGACCAATCAGATTCTCGAGGATATGCTGAGAGCGTGTGCACTCAAAAACAATCGGAGTTGGGACAAGAACTTACCGTATGCGGAGTTTTCCTATAACAACAGCTATCAGGCTAGTATGAAGATGTCACCGTTCGAAGCTTTGTATGGGAGGAAGTGCAGAACTCCATTATTTTGGAACCAAACAGGTGAAAGTAAAGTGTTTGGTCCCGAAGTACTACAAGAAGCCAAGGTGAAAGTGAGGGAAATTCGTAACAACTTGAGGATAGCACAAACACGGCAAAAGAGCTATGCCGATGTACGGAGAAGAGAGCTCGTTTTCAACGTGGGAGACTATGTTTATCTCAAGGTGTCCCCTATCCGAGGACTTCGTCGATTCAAGGTGAGAGGGAAGTTGTCACCTCGATACATCGGACCCTTTCAAGTGCTGGAAAGGAAAGGCGAAGTGGCGTATCAACTAGAATTACCAGCTGGCCTATTGGATGTGCACGATGTATTCCATGTGTCACAGCTCAAGAAATGTCTGAGAACGCCTGAAGAGGTGTTACCCATGAATGAGGTGGACGTAGATGAGGATTTGTCTTATGCCGAGCAACCAATCAAGATTTTGGAGACAATGGAACGCCTCACCAGAAATAAAAGAATCCGGATGTGCAAGGTGCAGTGGAAGCATCACTCGGAAGAGGAAGCCACCTAGGAGCGAGAAGATGAGCTTAAGGCATAATTTCTGGAATTGTTTTCTTAGTAGCACCAATCTCGAGGACGAGATTTCTTTTAAGGGGGGTAGAGCTGTAACACCCCAAAATCCTGCTAAGAGGGGAATTTAAAATTTTATTGGACGTATTGCATGGGCTACAGAAATTCAAACTTAGTTGGAATTCAAATTCAAATTCAAACCAGAAAAGAAATGGAAAAAGAAAAAGGAAAACAGAAAAAAACCGGCCAGTGGGCCGAAACCCACCAGCCGGCCCACCCCATCCCGCGCCAGCCCGCAGCCACGCGCCCCCCCCTTCTTCCCACTGACACGCGGGGCCCGCCAACCTTTCTTCCTCCTCGCGCTCGCGCCCGCGCTCGGACGGACTCTTCTCACCCCGAATCAAAACCGACCCGGATCCTCGCGTATCCCAGCCGAATTTCGTTCGTGGGCGACGCAAACTCGATCACAACCGAACGCTGCCCTCCCCCGTCTATAAAAACCCAGGCATCATCCCGTTTTCCCCCACGATCCGCCGATTTTCTCTCCGGTGAGAACCCGAGCCCCTCCGGCGAATTCTGCTCGATCTACGCTCGGGAATTCTGATCTAACTCGCTGGTCTTGATCCACGGCCTCTGGGGAACCTTGCAGGTGCAGAAAACTCGGTGATTTGCGGTTCAAACACAGCGCCGACGAGCCTCGCCGTGAATTCACCTCGGACCTCGTCGCCGATCGCTTTTCGAGACCTCCGAGCTCAAGAAAACCCCCGAGGTGAGATCCCCGACCTCCCCTCTACCGATCTATGCCATAAAATCGCAGTTCTAGGAAGAATTTACGAAGATCCGAAACTCTCCGGCGAGATCGCCGCCTCCCGCCGCCGGGCAGCGCCGCCCGCGCTCGATCAGAGCAACGTGGCCGCTTGTGCGCCGTTTATTTTAAATCGCACGGTAGAGTTTAAATCCCCGCGTACCGGTTCGATGTTATAATTTCAGCCGTCTGTTTTAAATCGGAGGGTCCACGTCAGCCCCGTGTTATAAAGACTGGAATTCTTACGCGCTACCCCCTGGGGTTCTCGGGAAATAAGAGCTAGCCCCGGAAACTTCTGATCTAGCCCCTGGAACTTCAGAAAATCATGTAAATTCATTTAAAAATCAGTTTTAGCCCCTGGACTTAATAAAAATTAGGAAAAAACCCTCTGTTAAGTGTAGCTAGACCCCTGGAAGTTCTTAAAATAATATAATGGACCCTGAAGTGGGGGTGAGTTTACCTTTTTAACCCTGGTAGATATTAAAGTTAGGAATTTGAATATGTGGCTAATATTTAAAATTTAAAAGGTGGAACAAACGTATTGTCAAAGACAAATTAAAAACTTTCCCAGTACTTAGAAAACCTTGGAGTGAGATAAAAAGAGATTTTTGGCTGAAATGAATCTGTTTAATTGATTAATCACATTTATTGGTTATAGGGACACATTTTAAAGTATAGAATAATTTTGAAGATTAGTAAAATAAATGTAAAATAGTTCACATTAGAAGAGAAGTTCAAAAATATATTGTTTAATATTTTAGACCCAAAACCTATTCTGTTTAGATGAGGTGTCTTACTATTTTCATAATAAAGTGCACATTTAGGCATAGGAAATAAATCTGAAAATATAGCAAACTAGGTAGGAATAACTAGAAAATGATAAATGAAGTTTCCAAAATCCAAAGAATTTAGTTTAGGGTTGGTAGAAGGACTGAAGACACATATGGAGTAGGAAAATACCTTTCATGCATACTTAGTAGCTAAAGGGAGTAGTAATTGAATATAAGGAATTTATTTAAATTGGAAACTCATATATATAGTATGCAAGCATAAATATGAATGCAAAAGTAGAAATCATATACACATGTTTAAAAGTACATGTAAGCCAAAAATCAACACACATAGAGTAACCAAAACACATAGAATTGTGAATGGCTTTCATAAATGTGAATGTGTGGTTTGTATGGAGTGGAAGTGTGAACTATGTCTTATGACTTGTTGTTTTGTTTTGCTATGTGTGACGGTATGAGTAGAACCTGCTCCAGAGCAAGTTCTTCCTTTCCAAGATCAGGACTACCCATTCCAAGAGCAGCAGGAAGGAGGCAAGTGTCCTTGACCACTTTGATCCTATACTAGGATGTGTAGCTAGAATTATTTGCATTGTCAATTGAAAATATGAAACCCATGCTAGGATGTTTCCCTAGAATTGCATTACCTTATTTCCTTGTAACTTGGGTTAGGACTCATTTTATCATGTCATTTATTATTATATGCTTAGCCATGATTAGAATGGGATATTTGGGATATGAGATCATCAGTTTATTTTACCATACTCTTGAATGAGATATTGTGAGATTTGAAGAGGTAGGGATCAAGGCAAGTTGGATGTTTTGGTTGGTGCTGGGTGCACGAGACTCGGGTTTGTGTTTAGTACTTGCCTGGATCCTAAGGACCGGTTCACGGAGGACCGGTTCACGGAGCATATAACCTGGCTTTACCGTGCCAACCACATGCTGAGATGGGGCAGCTTGGCCAATTAATTAGGTGTATCCCCGGCGTAGTATGGGTGTGTTGGATGGTGCGGGGAATAGGTGTCAGCTGGACTACCATATGAACCGCAAGGCTCAACAGGGGGCCACTGCAGCGGGGTTGGAGCCTCTTGTATGCTGTTAGGGGTGAAACCTCAGTGGGCCCACGCTCGTCGGGAATCCCTTTGTAAAGGCTTCGTAGTGATCTCATGGCTACACACCTGGGAAGTGTGAATGTGGTTTGTAGCCACTGGCATAATGGAGGTTCTTTTAGTCCAGCCGACAATGGGGGATGAAATCACTACATGTGGGTACAGTGGTGCAAACTCTGCAGAGTCAAAACTGTCATGACGGCCGTGCTCACGATCAAGAGCGGCTTGGACTTATTCATGATTAGAGGATGATGGATTTGGAAGTTAAAGATGTTAAGTGGGGAGCTTAACATTGGAAATGATGTTATGGTTATTTGATTATGATGATGGGTTGGGAGATTGGGACCATTTCACCTATGTAGTAATGTAGGTGCTTAATTAAGCTAAGGTGATAGGTATTAATTGCGTAGTGCTTTAACCATGAGTTCAACCTCTCCTTGCTCTAGCCATGCATGACAAAATTTTCCCACACTTGCTGAGTACCATCGGTACTCAACCATGCATATTTGTTGGTTTATATTGCTGCTCAGGTCAAGATAATGAGGTGGTGTATAATGATCAAGACTTTGGACCCCAAGAAGGTTTCTAGGTTCATGGAGTCCCCCGAGCAACGCCTGTGATGGAGCCCACAAGAATAATTATTACGCTGCTAGTTTATTTACTTGTGATGAACTTATTATTGTCCATCAAGACATTTTCTATGTAAGACTTATTTATATTCGACACCTGGCTTGTAATAAATGATGCTTCACTATTTGTCATCACATGTATGAGAAAATGATCCTGGCATACATGTGATATTCACTCGGTTGTTCTTCGGAAAAACCGGGTGTGACAGTAAGGAAATGACTCTGTGAATTCTACCCACATAGCGTGCCAACGGTTCAGATTGGTCTGGCTACGAATATGTTTTAGAGCCTCATGATCAAACTGAATAATAAATTCGCAAGGCCATAAATAATGCTGCCAAGTTTGTAGAGTGTGAACCAAGGCGTAAAGTTCTTTGTCATAAGTTGAATAATTCGGACGAGCACCGCTTAATTTTTTGCTAAAGTAAGCTACTGGTATTCCCTCTTGAAGCAAAACACCGCGCAAACCAATACCACTAGCACCGCATTCAAGTTCAAACATCTTATTGAAATCAGGTAGTTGTAGTAAGGGGCATGTGTTAACTTATCTTTTAGGATGGTGAATGCCTCTTCTTGTGCCATACGCCAGGATAAAGGGATGCCCTTCTTGGTGAGTTCATGCAACTGGCCAGCAATGGAGCTGAAATCACGCACAAACCATTTGTAGAACCCTGCAAGCCCAAGAAAACTCCGAATCTGCGAACTGTCATCTGCGTGGGCCAGGATTGGATGGCGTCAATCTTTCTGCCATCCACCTCAATGCCCTGCGGAGTAACAACATAGCCAAGAAACAAAACACGTGGTGTGCAGAAGTTGCACTTTTCCACATTGCCAAATAAGCGGACAGCGCGTAAAGCATCACAAACAGTCCTATGAAAGGCTCTTCCATAGACTTGTTGTAAATCAGAATATTGTCGAAATAAACAACCACAAACAGTCCTATGAAAGGCCTCAAAACTTCATTCATTAAGCGCATAAATGTGCTGGGCGCATTAGTCAATCCAAATGGCATAACTAACCATTCATATAAGCCAAATTTTGTTATAAATGCCGTTTTCCATTCATCTCCAAGTTTCATTCTAATCTGGTGGTACCCGCTATGCAAATCAACCTTGGAGAAAATAACAGCACCGCTAAACTCATCAAGCATATCATCAAGGTGAGGTATAGGATAGCGATAACGAATTGTGATAATGTTAATGGCGCGACAATCAACGCACATACGCCAGGTACCATCCTTCTTTGGAACAAGTAAAACAGGAACAGAGCAAGGGCTAAGAGACTCACGAATGTAGCCCTTATCAAGTAACGCTTGGACTTGGCGCTGAATCTCCTTTATTCATTGGGATCAGTACGGTATGTGGCGCGTTTGGGAAGCTGAGTGCCTAGGATGAGGTGATCTGGTGCTCAATGCCGCGAATGGGAGGAAGACCTGGTGGTAACTCCTTCTGAAACACATCGGCATAGTCCTGCAAAAGCTTAGTAACAGCAGGGGGCATGTCCAAATATGGCGCATCATCTAGTGAAAACAGCATATGAGAGCATTCAAACGCATAGCAAGGTAGATTATCATCACGTATGTCATCAAAATCAGATTTACTGGCAAGCAAAACAGGAGCTTTCAGTTTAATTTCATTTTGTATGTGTGGTTGCTGTTGTTGTTATTTAGCTCTAGCGATGTCAGCTTTGACAATCTGTTCAGAGGTCATTGGATGAAGAATTATTTTCTTGCCCTTAAACATCAAAGAGTAATGATTTGTGCAACCATGATATAAGCTATCCGTATCATATTTCCAAGGCCTACCAAGCAGAAGCTAACAGGCTTCCATTGGAACAACATCGCAATCAGCATAATCATGATAGTACCCCATAGAGAAATGAACACGTACCGAGCGTGTTACCTTGAGTTTACCGCCCTGGTTAAGCCATTGAATATGGTAGGGGTGTGGGTGTGGCCATGTAGGAAGAGAAAACTTCTCCACCATCTCCGTGCTTGCCAAGTTGTTGCAGCTGCCACAGTCAATAATGATGCAAATAGAGCGTTCTTGCACAACGCCTTTGGTATAGAACAAGGTGTGGCGCTGGTGCTGCTCTGGTTGTGCAACCTGCGTGCTGAGTACACGTTGTATAACAAGACTCTCGTACTTGTCAGCATCCGTGGCATCCACATGTTCTTCTTTGGTTCCTGCAACATCAGTGGCAAGCATAGCATATATGGTGTTTTCAGAATCACTAGCTGAAGAATACTCACCATTATCACAGATAATCAGCGTGCGTTTGTTGAGACAGGTCCGTATCACATGACCAAAACCTTTACAGCGATGGCATTGAACATAATTGGTGCGTCTAGAGAAGGAGGCACCCTTTGTTGCTGGAAGTGGCGCTGGATTTTTTGCTACTGCCTTGTCACGCGGAGTGCTGCTAGGTGGTGATGGTGCTGCTGGGGCTGACACGGCGACAGGCTTAGAGCCTGAGTGGAACGACGTGGTGCGACCTGCAAAAGAGTTAGCTGTGTCCTTGCATGTCGTCCCTGCACTTCACATTCAGCTTTACAAGCAAGATGGAATAAATGAGTAATATTAGTGTACTCCTTATAATCAAGCACATCCTGGAATTTCATGGTTTAAACCACCCAAAAAACGTGCCATAGCAGCGTCATTGTTCTCAACTAAACACAACGAAGCATACCAGTTTGCAGCTCCTGATAGTACTCTTCAACAGTGTGTGTACCTTTTTTAAACGCTGCAGTTTATTAAGCAAGTCACGAGCATAATATGAGGGAACAAATCTGTGGCACATAAGAACTTTTAAAGCATCCCAAGTGGTAGGGATTTCAGTGGGATGTTTGTTGCAATGTTCGCACCACCAAATAGAAGCAAAATGGGTAAACTCACTAGTAGCAGCTTTAACTTGATGGTGTGCAGGAAAAGCATGACATGCAAATTTTTTATCAACAGCAAGTTCCCACTCAAGATAAGCATCTGGATCATATGGACCATTGAATTCAGGTATAGTGAGTTTAATCTTAGAGAAAAAATCATCCTGGTTACGTACCCCGTGACGACGCCCGTGCCGGCGACGACGGGCATGAGCGTTGTGCTCGGTGTCGCCACCATAATCAGTGTCACCCTGTAGCTCACCAAATTGCTGGGACAACTCCTCAAGCCGTGTCAGGATGGTGCCGAGGGTGGTGTTGGTGGTGGCTTGGGCTGTTATTAATTCCTGGAACGCCATTCCGGCTTCAATTTGTGCTGTTTCAAGCGGACCAAGGCGCACGTTGGTGACGCAAATGTCTTCAGAGAGGCCATCAAGTTGCAGGCGCATTTGTCTCTCAAAATGTTGTATGATGCCCTTGGTGAGAGGGGAATATTGAAGGGCTTTCTCATCCTCTAGATCCCCCAAGGGCCCTGCCATAGTTATGTGACACCCTCATTTTTGGTTTCTACATGTATTCATGTTTCATGTAGAGAAAAACATTTTAAAAAGAAGTGGGGACAGAGAAAGAATTAAAAAGATAGCCAAAAAGAGCAAAAATCCAGTTCACCAAGAGTGCCGAAGACAACTCTCGCGGCCCGCTGGCCACGTGGCGCCTTCAGAGCTCATCCCCGCAAAGGGGGAGAGATCCGACCCCGTGGAACACGTGTTGCCCCCGGAGCTAGCCTCTGCGAAGAAGCAAGGCCAGCCGCAGGACACGTGTCACCTTCGGAGCTAGTCACCGTGGAAATCAGAGGATCAGTCGCGCGGGATACGTGTCGATCTCGGAGCTCACCTCTGAGAGGTCCGGTTCTATTGGACACGTGTCACCGCCAGAGCTTATCTCCGGGAGGTCCGTCACTGTTGGACACGTGTTAACCTCGGAGCTCGTCTCTGAGAAGAAAGGAAGTCTGGCGCTGTTAGGATACGTGGCACACCCGGAGCCACCTCCAAAGAAAGGGAAGGTCCGACACTGACATGTGGCGTGCACGGAGCCACCTCCGAATAGAGAGGAGGTCCCAACCGCCAGGATACGTAGCGCACGCGGAGCTCACCTCCGAAGGAGAGGGAGGTCTCGCTCGCTTGACACGCGGCACAACTGGAACTCGTCTCTGCGGAAAAGGGGGAGACCAGGCCCCAGTGGACACGTGGAGCTTCCGAAGCTCATCACCGCAGAAGTAACGAGTTCTGGAGCGGTTTTGGATTCTGTACGCGTGGAAATACCGGTATGGAGAGGAAACCGACATGAATTCCACAATGTTACCGCACCAAATCAACTAAAGATAAGTTGTTAAGATTCAACGACAATTTGAATAGGACTCTTATTCGAAATACAATAAGATTAGGACTCTTCTCCTCCCGATTATAAATAGAACCCAGAACCCTTGGCCGAAACCACGAACTTCTTTTCCACCTCCTGAGCCGACAACTTAGAGCCCTATCCCCCAACTCGCCGAAGTAAACCCATCGCCGGAGTTCAGTCGAGGAAGATCGCCAAAAGAGAGTCCCAACGATCTGTGTTGCTAAGAGAAGGACCCCGAGACCCAGAAGAGCGTAAGGTAGGTCTCCAATACTACCTTACGACATCATTGCGTTTTCTTTGCATCTGTTCTTAGATTCCTTTCGAACAGAATCTTTTTGGTGGACAGATCACTTGCTGATCGGTTTAGATCTAAAGACAAGGTCATCGCTACGTCCACAAATGATCTCTACAACTCTGTTCATCATAAAAACCATACGAGCCATGCAAGAACACGTACAAACAAAACTGTATCATCGGATTAACATGCATAAGCATTATCGCATCTAGTTAAAGTTTGTGCATGATATTGATTGTTGTAAATCTTGTATGTGTGTGATCATGTATAGAAGGACAAGCTCAGGGAGCTACCTACGACGGACTACAACAACAAGATTTTGGGCAACCGGAACAACCAGAACAAGGCAAGTGCCCCTTGACCATATTGATCCTATGTTTTGGGAAAAAACTGTTTTGTTTTGTGAAAAGGTGTGTGTGCTGAGTCAAACATAATGGGAAACCCTTTTATAGGAGTTTACTAGCTTTGGTTAAATCACCCTTGTCGCCAGGGAATTTTATGAGTCGGGTATGGTTTTTGCTTTAAGCTTCGCTGAGTCCATGGGATTGGGAAACGAGATAGATTTGTCTAGCTAACTGCACTCGTAACGATAATGAGAAACTGATGATGTTAATGAACATGGATCAGAGAGAGATCTAGGCAAGACTGGGTTTGTGTAACACCCCAAAACCTGTTAAGAGGGGAATTTAAAAAATTTTGGACGTATTGCATGTGGTGCAGAAATTCAAATTCCAATTGGAATTCAAATTCAACTCAAAACAGAAAAGAAAAAGAAAAAGAAAAAGAAAAAACAAACCCTCCGGCCAGTGGGCCGAAACCCACCAGCCGGCCCACCTTACCCCCGCGCCAGCCCGCAGCCGCGCGCCCCGTTCTCTTTCTCACTGATGTGTGGGGCCCACCATCTTCTTCCTCCTCGCACGCGCGCTCGGCCGACCGGGACTCCTCTCTCTTCCCCGAATCAAAACCACCCCGGATACTCGCGTATCCCAGCCGAATTTCGGTTCTGGACGACGCAAACTCGATCACAACCGAACGCCGCCCTCCCTCGGCTATATAAACACCGGCATCGTCCCGATTTTCACCCGTGATCAGCTGTTTTTCCTCCCGGTGAGAACGAAGCTCCGATCACCGTTTTCTCTCGATCTCTGCTCGGGTTCTCTGATCTAACGCGCCGATCGTGTTCCACCGCCTCCGGGGAATCACGCAGGTGTAGAAAACTCGGTGGTTTGCGCTTCAAACACAGCGCCGACGAGCATCGCCGTGAATTCACCTCGGACCTCGTCGCCGACCGCCTTCCAGGACCTCCGAGCTCAAGAAAAACCCCGAGGTGAGATCCCCGACCTCCCCTCTACCAATCTATGCCATGAAATCCCAGTTTTAGGAAGAATTGACGAAGATCCAAAGTTTTCCGGCGAGATCGCCGCCGCGCGCCGTCGGGCAGCGCCGCCCGCGCTCGATCAGAGCGACGTGGCCGCTTGTGCGCCGCCTATTTTAAATCGCACGGTAGAATTTAAATCCCCGCGTACCGGTTCGACGTTATAATCTCAGCCGTCTGTTTTAAATCAGACGGTCCACATCAGCCCCACATTATAAAGGCCGGGATTCTTACGCGCTACCCCCTGGGGATCTCAGAAAATACGAGCTAGCCCCAGAAACTTCTGATCTAGCCCCTGGAACTTCAGAAATTCATGTAAATTCAATTAAAAATCAGTTTTAGCCCCTGGACTTAATAAAAATTAGGAAAACCACTCTGTTATGTGTAGATAGACCCCTGGAAATTTATGAAATAATATAATAGACCCTGCAGTGGGGTGAGTTTACTTTTTAACCTTATATAATATTAAATTTAGTAATTTGAATATGTAATTAAGATTTAAATTTAAAAGGGTGAGGCACACACATTGTAAATTCAAGTTTAAACTCCACTAACAATTGGAAACTTTAGAATGAGCTAAAAATAAATTTTAGGCTGAAATGAAATCTGTTTGGGTGTGTTCATGTTTATTTGATCTAAAAACACATTTTAGGCTAGGAAATAATTCTGAAAATTTGTAAAATAAATGTAAAATAGTTCACATCAGAGGAGAAGTTCAAAAATATATTATTTACTATTTTAGATTAGAACCTATTCTGTTTAGATGATGTGTCTTACTATTTTCATAATAAAGTTCACAATTAGGTATAGAAAATAAATCTTAAAATATAGGAAGATAGGTATGCATAACTAGAAAATGATAAATGAAATCTCCAAAACCCAAAGATTTCAGTTTAGGATTTGGTAGAAGATCTGAAAACCCATTTGGAGTAGGAAAATACCTTCCATGCATACTTGGTAGCTAAGATGTGTATTAATTGAATATAAGAAATTTGTTTAAATTGGAAATTCATATATAGTGTATAAATATAAATCTGAATACAAAAGTTAGAAATCATATGCACATGTTTAAAAGTGCATGTAAGCCCAAAATCAACACACATAGAGTAACCACAACACATAGAAATGTGAATGACTTTCATAAATGAATGTGTGGTTTCTATGAAGTGAAAGTGTGAACTATGTCTTATGGATTGTTGTTTTCTTTTGCTATGTGTGATGGTATGAGTAGAACCTGCTCCAGAGCAAGTTCTTCCTTTCCAAGATCAGGACTATCCATTCCCAGAGCAGCAGGAAGAAGGCAAGTGTCCTTGACCACTTTGATCCTATGCTAGGATGTGTAGATAGAATTATTTGCATTGTCAATTGAAATATGAAACTCATGCTAGGAAGTTTCCCTAGAATTGCATTATCTTGTTTCCTTGTAGCTTGGGTTGGGAATTATTTTATCATGTCATTTATTTGTGCTTAGCCATGCTTAGAATGGGATAATTGGGATATGAGATCATCAGTTTATTTACCATACTCTTGAATGAGATGTTATGAGTTATGTAGAGGTAGGGATCAAGGCAAGTTGGATGATTTGGTTGGTGCTGGGTGCACGAGACTCGGGTTTGTGTTTAGTACTTGCCTGGATCCTAAGGACCGATTCATGGAGCATGTAACCTGGCTTTACCGTGCCAACCACATGCTGAGATGGGGCAGCTTGGCCAATTAATTAGGTGTATCCCCGATGTAGTATGGGTGTGTTGGATGGTGCGGGGAATAGGTGTTAGCTGGACTACCATATGAACCGCAAGGCTCAAGAGGGGGCCACTGCAGCGGGGTTGGAGCCTCTTGTTTGCTGTTAGGGGTGAAACCTCAGTGGGCCCACGCTCGTCGAGAATCTCTTTGTAAAGGCTTCGTAGTGATCTCCTGGCTACACACCTAGGAAGTGTGAATGTAGTTCGTAGCCACTGGCATAATGGAGGTTCTTTTAGTCCACCCGGCAACGGGGGATGAAATCACTACATGTGGGTACAGTGGTGCAAACTCTGCAGAGTCAAAACTGCCATGACAGCCGTGCTCACGGTCAAGAGCGGCTTGTACTTATTCATGATTAGAGGATGGATGGCTTTGGAAGTTGAGGATGTTAAGCGGGGAGCTTAACATTGGAAATGATGTTATGGTTATTTGATTATGATGATGGGTTGGGAGATTGGGACCATTTCATCTATGTAGTAATGTAGGTTCTTAATAAGCTAAGGTGATAGGTATTAATTGCGTAGTGTTTTAACCATGAGTTCAACCTCTCCTTGTTCTAGCCATGCATGACATAACTTTCCCACACTTGATGAGTACCATCGGTACTCAAACTTGCATATTTGTTGGTTTATATTGCTGCTCAGGTGAAGAAAATGATGTGGTGTTTAATGATCAAGACTTCGGACCCGAAGAAGGATTCTAGGTTCATTGAGTCCCCCGTGCAACGCCTGTGACGGAGCTCACAAGAATAATATTCCGCTGCTGTTTTATTTACATATTATGAACTTATTATCGTCCATCGAGACGTATGCTATGTAAGACTTATTTATATTCGACACCTGGCTTGTAATAAATGATGCTTCACTATTTGTCATCACATGTATGAGAAAATGATCCTGGCATACATGTGATATTCACTCGGTTGTTCTTCGGAGAAACCGGGTGTGACAGAAGTGGTATCAGAGCAAGGTTGCCCGTAGGAACGTGGACCTAGGAAGAAATGGACGTAGATAGGGCCGCTATTTTCTTAAAAACTATTTTACAAAGGTGTGGGTTGAAAAGTGTTATTTAATGGGCCACTT
Organism: Neostapfia colusana; assembly: GCA_030760725.1. NCBI lineage: Eukaryota > Viridiplantae > Streptophyta > Magnoliopsida > Poales > Poaceae > Neostapfia > Neostapfia colusana. The sequence continues at coordinate 81,800,924 of JASWHV010000011.1, forward strand.
TATTCATCTTCCCCCATCTTTTATTCAAAATAGGATTTTTGTTTAAAATCATATCTAACTTAATTTTAAATGCTTTATGTTCTAGATGGTTCGCATGATCCGCACCGCCCACAAGTCCACCGGAGGGAGAGTTCCGGTAGTTGCCCTTGCCATGAGAGAGGAGAACCGTCCGGTGACGTATCTCTCCTACGGATTGGCAGTAGAAGGCTTGTTGCGCCGTCTTCGACGCATGCTCCAAGCCGCCGGCAATACGGGCAAGCTAATCATACACTATAGCTTCACCAGGACCATCCATGAGAAGAGGGAAGAATGGAGTTCAGAGATGAGGATTATCCACGAAAATCAGCTGCTCAAGATCCACCGCTCTCCAGCTTGTCGAGCAACACAGGTCGATGCGGAGAAGGATGTCACCTGGGAGGCAATCACCTGTCAGAGTCACATCTATCGTCGTCACCTGGACAGGACTCAGTACATGTATGTCCTCCAGCGCGAGAGTGGTACCACGGAGTACAAGTACCCGCCAGTGCAGCAGGGGACTTCCCATGAGCACATGGACTTGTGCTTGGAGGATGCTGCTATGCTCAGCACTCGATTGCAGGAGTGTCAGCAGGAGCTTCAGGATGTTCGTGACACCCTGAAGGAAACCGAGGTGTTGCTTCGAGCCTGCTTGAGGGCGAGAGAAAGAGGAGATGGGAATGAACTGTGTGTCACCGTGAATGACACATGGACTCCTGACTCCCCAGATCGCCGGGCGATCAGGCGTCGTCGCACTTCTCCACCAGCAGCCTCCCCACCCAAAGCGGAGTTAGAAGGCAGCCACAATAATGAGGAAGATCCCGAGGAGCCAGCTCAGTGATACGAGTAGTGTAGAGTGCTTCCCTTAGTTTAGCAGTATGTCGAGTAGTCGAGTCGTTACCTTTGTTAATGGTGTGTTAATGCTTGGTGTGTGACGTGAGTTGTGGAAACCATGGGCGTTTGTCCACAACCTCGTCTTCAGGTTGTTTTGCTTTGGTGTGTGAACCCATATGAATTAAGAGTGCATTTATGTTCACGTAAGGCATGAAATCTTTAGAAAATATAAATGAAATAAGTTCTCAAAATCTTAAAGTTTAAACAAGCAAAAACTGGTAAGTTAACACGTAATGCTTTAAATTAACATCTGGTTAATCATGATAGATGGCCGGAAGAGGAAAGGGTCGTGGTGCCAACCCCGCCAACAACAACGATGAGGCCGGCAACCCTCATCTTTCTGGAGGCCAAGACAGGGGTGGTCGCCGTGAAGGAGTTGATCCCATCCACCAAATGCTTGAGAATCAAAATCAGCTCATCCAGAACCTGACTCAAGTGGTGGCCAACTTGCACCAAGCTCCACCTCCACAAGCTGCACCACGCCAACCAAGGTTGAGTGAGTTTCTAGGAACTCAACCTCCAAAGTTTGCAAGTACTGCTGAACCCCTAGAAGCAGATGATTGGCTAAAGACCATTGAGAGCAAGATGAGGATTATACAATGCCAAGGGTATGAGAGGGTGCTGTTTGCCTCTCACCAATTGCATGGACCTGCTGCTGATTGGTGGACCGCTTACGTGGCCGCCCATCATGACCCTGAGAACATCACTTGGGAAGAGTTCAAGCGTAGCTTCCACAACCATTACATACCAAGGGGTGAACTCAAAAACAAGAGAAAGGAATTCTTGGGATTGCAGCAAGGAAACATGACTGTGAGGGAATACCTCACTAAATTCACTCAACTATCCCGTTATGCCCCACGGGACATAGAGACTGATGAGCAGAAACAGGATTGCTTCGTGGAAGGACTTACAGCAGAAATGCAGTGTGCAATGTCCTCCAACGAGTATGAAAGTTTATAAAAGATGGTGGACAGAGCATTTGTTGTGGAAAGGATGCTGAAGGCCATGGAAAATGAAAACAAGAGGAAGGCTGGATGGTCACACCAAGCCTCGGGTAGCAACACCTGCCCACGTCTGATGCAGCAACCCGCAGGGCAGACGAGACGTGCTGCGGTACCCTACTCAGCACCGAGAGGGTACAACCGAAACTTCAGGCCTCCGGCAGCACCAGCACCACCACAGCGTCAGTTTGGACAGCAGCCTCGCCCTACATATCAACCTCGACCAGCAGTACAAGGACCCCCAAACCAACCCCAAGACAACAAAGGCCAGGCACCTAAGGTTGGGGTGCAATGATTTAACTGTGGTGAAGTGGGGCACTACGCCCATAAGTGCCCAAAGAAGAAGCCCGTGCAGCCGCAACAGCAGAATGTGATGCGAGGACGGGTGAACCACGTGACCATGGAAGAAGCGCAAGAGGCACCCGACGTGGTAGTTGGTAAGTTTCCTGCCAATTTACACATTGCAACCCTGCTGTTTGATTCTGGTGCTACCCACTCGTTCATTGCCCAAGGGTTTGTTAAGAAGCATTACCTAGCAAAAACACAAATGAACCATATGCTAGCAGTAAACTCTCCAGGTGGAGAAATAAGGACAAGAAAAGTGTGTCCCAAGGTGAATCTAGACATTAATGGGGTGGTATTTACTGCCAACCTCATAGTGATAGATTCACAAGGGATAGATATTATTTTGGGCATGGATTGGTTGACCAAACTGTGGGGACCACCCCGTGGTTCACCCACTCCAAGATCGCATAGGGTGGTGCCGTACGATGCGGCACCCAACAGCACACACGAAAAGTATAAAGAACAACATACAAACTTTTATTTGATATAAAACAGCGGAAGTCTTTTACAAAATATAACTATACAGCGGAAGTAATGTACAGTAGTAGCCTCTCATCCTAACTATGCAAAATTTCAGCCGTCCAGCCCGGGGACGCTACACGCTAGCAGCATGGATCCGGAGAAATCACGGCGGCATGCAGGGCTCCATCTCGGCCGTGTACCCTGACGGGGGCATCGCCTCATCCTCGGAACCCTCCTCATAGCTCTCACCTGCATACAGCTCAAATATTGTGATGAACCCAACGGGTGTGGGGGACGCCTATCTTTCGATGAGAGATGTTGGTAAAGAACGAATTAGGTGGAGGCCGACGTTGGCTGCCCGACTACCACAACCAGAATGGTGTGGCGCCTTGAGTGACAGTTACACCGTCTCCTGGTAACTATGATTTGGGTGGAGGTCGACGTTGTGCTACCCGACTACAACAACCACAAGGATGTTGCGCCTTAGCGATAGTTACACCAGCTCCTGTTGTTGCCGTACTTGCCGTGCCAAGAACAGCCTTGAACCTGCAAGCAATCGAAGAACAAGCAAGAACAAGATAACAAGCAAACACTCACGGGTGTGAAAAAGTTGGGGTTCTAATTCAAGTAATCGGAAGGTCTCGTCGACACTTGCGTTACAAGGAAGTAGCAATGGCTAAACTTACAGAAAACAAAAAACCCGCCCTGTCAAGGAGCTCTTGGACTACTTAAATAGGGGAGGGAAGAGGGAAATTTGTCCAGCAACAAAGGTAGGACGTGATCTCGCTTATTCCCTTCCTTTTTCTGTGATAGACTACCATTTAATAGGGAAAGAAAGAGGGAAACCCATCCAGCAGCAAGGCAGGATATGATTTCCTCTATTTCTTTCCTTATTATAACACATCTATCTTTAAATGGGGGAAGAAAGAGGGAATTTCGTCCAGCAGCAAAGTTGGACGAGATTTCCCTTATTCCTTTCCTTATTTGTCTAAATCTCTTTTTCTTACATGGCCCCAGCCTCAAGATTTCCCCTCGGGTGGAGCAGCCTTTATTGCATTAATCCCTCCATCCCTCCTAGCTGGATCAATTCCCAAGCACCTGATAAGTAAGTTGACGTGCACGAGCGCGTGTCATTGGACCTTGATTAGCTGAGAGTGGTGAATGGGCTGGTGTTGTGGTTGTATCAACGGTAGCGATGTCCGCATCATCCTCCCCTTCTTGCAATTGAGTCGTCCTCGACTCAAATGTGTCTTCCTCGCCCATATATGGTTTCAAATCTGCAATATTAAAAGAGGAAGTAACCCCAAAATGTGCAGGCAACTCAATTTCATATGCATTATCATTAATTTTTCGAAGCACTTTGAAGGGTTCAGCAGCTCTAGGTAGTAATTTAGATTTTCTCAAATCAGGAAATCTATTCTTTCTCAAATGCACCCAAACCAAATCACCAGGTTCAAAAGTGACATGCTTCCTACCCTTGCTACCGGCTTGTTGATACTTAGCGTTCATGCTCTCAATGTTTGCTTTAGTTTGCTCATGCATTTTAAGAATTAATTCAGCACGGCGAGAAGCATCAAAATTCAATTTCTCTGAAGGTGGCAGAGCCAAAAGATCAATGGGAGCACGAGGAATAAAACCATATACAATCTGAAAAGGGCACAATTTAGTAGTAGAATGCAGCGAACGATTGTAAGCAAATTCATTATGAGGCAAACATTCTTCCCATAATTTGATGTTATGTTTCAGAACAGCCCTTAGCATGGTAGATAAACTACGGTTCACTACTTCGGTCTGTCCATCAGTTTGAGGGTGACAAGTGGTAGAAAAGAGTAATTTTGTCCCCAACTTAGCCCATAAGGTTTTCCAAAAATGACTAAGAAATTTGGCATCTCTATCTGAAACAATAGAGTTTGAAACCCCATGCAAACGAACAACTTCTCGAAAGAACAAATCAGCAATATGGGTAGCATCATCAGTTTTGTGGCATGGTATGAAATGTGCCATTTTAGAAAATTTGTCGACAACAACAAAATACTATCCCTCCCCTTCTTTGTTCTAGGCAATCCTAAAACAAGATCCATAGAAACATCATCCCATGGAGCACTAGGAACAGGAAGAGGCATGTATAAACCATGTGGATTAAGACGGGACTTAGCTTTTTGACAGGTGGTGCAACGAGCAACAAACCGCTCCACATCTCTTCTCATCTTTGGCCAAAAGAAATGGCTTGCTAAGATGTCTTCCGTCTTCTTGACACCAAAGTGTCCCATCAATCCTCCACTATGTGCTTCCTGCAATAGTAAGATACGCACAGAACCAGCTGGAATGCACAATTTGTTAGTTCAAAACACGAAACCATTAGCGAGAACAAACTTGTTCCATGTTTTTCCTTCTTTACATTGCAGCAGCACATCTTTGAAATCAGCATCAAAAGCATATTGTTCTTTAATTGTTTCCAAGCCAAAAATCTTAAAATCAAGTTGGGACAACATATTGTAACGGCGAGATAAGGCATCCGCAATGACATTATCTTTTCCTTTCTTGTGTTTGATGACATAAGGAAAGGACTCAATGAATTCTACCCACTTGGCATGCCTACGGTTCAGATTAGTTTGGTTCTTAATGTGCTTCAAATATTCATGCTCAGAATGTATAACAAATTCTTTAGGCCATAAATAATGTTGCCATGTTTCCAAAGTTCGTACTAGTGCATATAATTCTTTATCATAAGTGGAATAGTTCAGACTAGGCCCATTCAGTTTCTCGCTAAAATAAGCAATAGGTTTCCCCTCTTGCAACAAGACACCTCCCAATCCAATACCACTAGCATCACATTCCAATTCAAAAGTCTTACTGAAATCTGGTAATTAGAGAAGGGGTGTATGAGTTAACCTATTCTTCAAAGTTGCAAATGCAGCCTCTTGCGCCTTGCCCCATGTGAATGGAGCACCCTTCTTTGTAAGCTCATGCAGTGGGCCTGCTATGGTGCTGAAGTCTTTCACAAAACGATGATAGAATCCAGCAAGTCCGAGAAAGCTTCGTACTTGTGTGACCGTGGTAGGAGTCGGCCAGCTGTGTATCGCCTCCACCTTGGCTTGATCAACTTCAATTCCCTGTGGTGTCAAAACATAGCCAAGAAAAGAGACTCGATCCGTGCAAAAGGTGCACTTGTCAATGTTACCAAATAAGCGTGCATCACGTAAAGCATTGAAAACAGCACGGAGATGATCGAGATGAACTTCGAGAGATGCGCTATAGATCAAGATGTCATCAAAATATACTACCACAAATCATCCAATGAAAGCACATAAAACCTCATTCATTAATCTCATGAAAGTGCTAGGTGCATTCGTGAGACCAAAAGGCATGACTGACCACTCATACAAACCAAACTTTGTTTTAAACGCTGTTTTCCATTCATCACCTAGCTTCATGCGAATTTGATGGTATACACTACGCAAATCAATTTTAGAGAAAATCATCGAGCCACTAAGTTCATCAAGCATATCATCTAACCTAGGAATAGGATGATGATATCTAATGGTAATGTTATTAATTGCTCGACAATCTACACACATGCGCCATGATCCATCTTTCTTTGGGACCAAAAGGACAGGAACGGAGCAAGGACTAAGGGACTCACACACATAACCTTTGTCGAGTAATTCCTGTACTTGCCGCTGAATCTCCTTAGTCTCCTCCGGATTGGTCCTGTATGGTGCTCGGTTGGGCAAAGAAGCCCCAGGGATGAGATCAATCTGATGCTCAATCCCTCTCAATGGTGGCAGCCCGGCTGGTACCTCTTGTGGAAACACATCAGCGTATTCCTGCAAAAGCTTAGTGATAGAAGGAGGCAAAACACATGGTGTGTCGTGAAGTGAGAACAAAGCTTCTTTGCAAACAAACACATAGCAGATTGCAGTATCACTTTTTAATTCAAACAAATCAGATTTGGAAGCAAAAAAACAAGCGCTCTTTAATTTTATTTCATTCTTCTTCATATGAGCAGATTTGGAATTGTCAGTCTTAGGCTGTACCGATTTCTTCACGACATCTGAATTTTCATTTTCAGCAGATTTCTTATTTTTCTCTTTGCAGGCTCTAGCAATGTCATCCTTCAAAATAGCAACAGGGGACATCGGGCGCAAAACAAGTTTCTTCTCATGATGCATGAAAGAGTATTGATTTGATTTACCATGATGTAATGTATCTTTATCAAATTGCCAAGGTCGACCAAATAGCATAGAACAAGCTTGCATAGGTAACACATCACAATTAATGTAATCATGGTAGGAACCAATTGCAAATTCGACACGAACCAGACGTGTTACCTTAAGCTTACCACTGTCGTTGAACCATTGGATGTAGTAGGGATGTGGATGTGAAAGTGTTGTCATCCCAAGCTTTTCTACCATGGTAGCACTTGCTAAATTGTTGCAGCTTCCTCCATCAATAATAATGCGACACGATCGTTCCAAAACTACACACTTAGTTTGGAATAGATTGTGTCGCTGGTTCTGTTCAGCATTGATCATTTGGGCACTCAAGACTCGCCTCACAACAAGACTCTCATAGTGGGCAGCATGATCAGCCCCAATGTGCTCTTCATCATCATTCTTCTTTCCTGCTTCTTGTGCAGCAAGCATGGCATATGTTTCATTATCTAAATCACTAGCGGATGAGTACTCACCATTTTCTCGTACAACCAGCACACGCTTGCTTGGGCAGTCCCTTCGTAGGTGCCCAAAACCCTTGCACTGGAGGCATTGAATGTCTTTTGTTCTCCCGGTAGAAGCAATGGAAGAAGAAGTGTTGGCTGCAACTTGGGTGGATCCTTTTGTTGTCTCGATTGCACGCGAAGGTGCTGATTTTGATGTAGTCCTGGGCAACCCATTGGAAGCATCGTCTGGAATACCAGCAGCACTTGAGCGGAACTGCCATGAGGTAGTTCGACCTGCAGAAATGTTAGTTCTTGTACGTCGTCCCTGCAATTCTCTTTCAGCCTTACAAGCAAGATGGAATAATCGAGTGACGTTAGTGTATTCCTTATAAGCCAATATGTCCTGAATTTCTCTTGTTAAACCACCCATAAACCTAGCCATTGCAGCCTCTTCATTTTCAACTAGGCCACAACGCATCATGCATATTTGAAGTTCTTGATAGTATTCCTCAACAGATTTGTTGCCTTGCCTAAGTTATTGTAATTTATGCAACAGGTCACGAGCATGATAGGAAGGAACAAAACGATGACGCATGATTCGTTTCAAAGCATTCCAAGTTTGTGGTACGGTAGCTGGATTTTTAGTTTGATATTCATGCCACCAAACAGAAGCAAAGTCAGTGAATTCACTAGTGGCAGCTCTAACCTTTTTATCATCAGGGAAATCATGGCATGCAAATTTTTGATCTACTGACAATTCCCAAGACAGATATGCATCCGGATCATATTTACCATCAAAAGGTGGTATGGAGAATTTAATGCTGCGTAGGGAATCGTCATTGTGACGTACCTCGCGTCGTTGAGCTCGACCACCCATACCACGATGGTCGCGACGTGGCTGCCGTCGATACCTGAAAGGTCCATCATCAAGCTCGGTATCCGCCGAATACTCCGCCTCGTCATATCTTGCAGCACTGCCAACGGAGTCGTGGCTGTCATCAACACGTCTTTGCCTCTCTTCGCGTCCAACCTGTTCCATCCTCTCCAATCGCTCAATGATTGCTGCAAGAGAAGTGTTAATAGCCCCAGCAGTGCTTTCTAATGTGGTCAGTTTGGTGTTGGTGCAAATCTGCGTCGACTCTAATTGACCAATGCGTTCATTGGTGACTTGAATATCCTCATTGAGAGCATCTGTGTGTAGCTTTACTTGGCGTTCGAAATGCTGAATGATGCCCCTCGTACGTGGTGATGTGGAGATGTCTTATTCGCATCAGCTGACATGGTTAGTAAAGAAAGGAAAAACAACAGCAAGCAGATTAATCCTAACAGTTGCTAAGAGGTGGTAGGACAGCACAATTCCTCACTAGCAAGAAATCAAGGTCTTACAAGTTCTTACCATGCGATGCAGGAGGCGCGGGCAATCAGCAAGAACAACAACAAACGGTGGCTGCCAGCACAACCTTATGGTGTCGTAGACAATTTTGTGGAGCTGTAGGTGGCTGCTAGACACAATTTGTGCAAAGGAACAGCTAGTACCACATTAGTCACAACAAGTTGAATAAATGTTCCACGATGGTATTGTGCTGGTCCTAGCTCAAACCTTACTAGAGACATGAGTCGTAACTCCACGTGACGTTGGATTACTATGGTAGGGAAGTTCGAACAGCCCGATCCGTTGTGTTTCAACAACGTTGAGAACAGCAAGTTGAACTTCGAAACATGAAACAAATGTTACACAAATTGTCTTTCTTTTTTTTTGTACTTAGAAACTTTTTTTGTGATTGTAATTAGTGCGGCTTTTCTTTTTGCACGTGCCTTTTTCTTGCTGATCCGTGCAGCTTTTGTTTTGCACTTGCCTTTTTTCTCAACTTTGGGTAGATAATGGAAATGGACTGAGAACAAAGTGGCACGAACTCAAAACTCTAGTGGTGAAAAACATAGGACCAGCAACTTGACACAAAAAGGCAACCGTGAATTCAACAAGTCGAGAGCTAAGTAGCCAAGCAAAAGGCTCAAAGTGTTTTTAGGATTTTTTTTAGAGCGAACTTTTGTAGGCAAAAGTGGACTGTAGGTAAATGAAGAACAAGGAGAAGGAAATCTCTCACCGAGCAACCTGAAATCTGATACCACTTGATGAACCCAACGGGTACGGGGGACGCCCTATCTTTCGATGAGAGATGTTGGTAAAGAACGAATTTGGTGGAGGCCGACGTTGGCTGCCCGACTACCACAACCAGAATGGTGTGGTGCCTTGAGCGACAGTTACACCGTCTCCTGGTAACTACGATTTGGGTGGAGGTCGACGTTGTGCTACCCGACTACAACAACCACAAGGATGCTGCGCCTTAGCAATAGTTACACCGGCTCCTGTTGTTGCTGTACTTGCCGTGCCAAGAACAGCCTTGAACCTGCAAGCAATCGAAGAACAAGCAAGAACAAGATAGCAAGCAAACACTCACGGGTGTGAAAAAGTTGGGGTTCTGATTCAAGTAATCGGAAGGTCTCATTGACACTTGCGTTACAAGGAAGTAGCAATGGCTAAACTTACAGAAAACAAAAACCCGCCCGGTCAAGGAGCTCTTGGACTACTTAAATAGGGGAGGTAAGAGGGAAATTCGTCCAGCAACAAAGGTAGGACGTGATCTCCCTTATTCCCTTCCTTTTTCTGTGATAGACTACCATTTAATAGGGAAAGAAAGAGGGAAACCCATCCAGCAGCAAGACAGGATATGATTTCCTCTATTTCTTTCCTTATTATAGCACATCTATCTTTAAATGGGGGAAGAAAGAGGGAATTTTGTCCAGCAGCAAAGTTGGACGAGATTTCCCTTATTCCTTTCCTTATTTGTCTAAATCTCTCTTTATTACATGGCCCCAGCCTCAAGATTTCCCCTCGGGTGGAGCAGCCTTTTTTGCATTAATCCCTCCATCCCTCCTAGCTGGATCAATTCCCAAGCACCTGATAATTAAGTTGACGTGCACGAGCGCATGCCATTGGACCTTGATTAGCTGAGAGTGGTGAATGGGCTGGTGTTGTGGTTGTATCAACGGTAGCGATGTCCGCATCATATTGCAACCGTGAGCACGATGGCTCAGCAAGGCTTAAACGTCTGACCTAGGCATGGAACTCTACATGCAGGGAAGTGTATGATAGGAAAAAGGAATTTGCGACAAAGCCACGCCTATAAGTTGATCCTTACTTTCAGTTTTATAGCAGCAAATTCATGTGCCTTAGGCAGCCCTCACATCGGAAGTCCACAATCAAACAAGAAATGCTTTCCTCTGATGTGGTGATGCCCAAAGTGGAAAGTAAACTTAATTAGCTCTACATCTACAGCAACCATGGTTTCCAAAACATTGCTCTATCATCACAGCATATTATCATTCAACTGGCTTACTTTACTTCTTACTACGTCACGAAACAATGAACAAGCGGTACTCAAATAACCGCGAGGGACGGTGATTGCAATCAGGAGACACCCGGACAACACGTTGCATACACCCACTTTCAGAAGCGTGATTCCACACCCCTTCCTACTCTGTTGTATGCAACCACCTTTCAAAGGCAACCCAAACACCGAACCGGTCCATCCGTAACGGGTAGGAGGTCCCCACATGGAGCGTGACTGTGCACACCGGCAGATTTACACCTTGCTACCCTCAACCCACTCCTATTTACGGTTGGGTAAGCCTCGGCACCCAGGTTAACCATTTACATCGGTTTCCTGCTTATGTCAGTATGCCATCCGGTACTGTTCGATACTTGTTCAGCAGGCCCGCACACGACTCGGTCCTCAATCGACACCAACAGGGCTACGCACGTGAGACCTCTGCTCACTACTTCCTACCCCCCCTTCTGGGTCTCATTTTCTCCACTTTTAAGCCATTTTCTATTCTGACCAAACCGTGTGATAAACCTTACCTCGCGAGTAGATTCCAACTACTCGACTTCTACCGAGGTCCTAAGCATATTAGCAGGGCCTTGTCTACTCGTAGGCTCTGTAATCTATCCAACCCTTCATAGGATTTAAAAGGTTATGCAAGTGGGGTTTCAAACACCTTAACTCTAATGCAAACATTCACCCTAGACATAAGTGATACAAATAAAGAATTTTATAACAGGTACTTAAGTGCAAACTAGGGCTTGCCTGGTTGCGAGTCAGAGAAGAAATGAGCTTCCGGTGGGAGGACGTCCAAGGGCTCCGGTGCGTCCTCAACTTCGGTCACTAAATGCAATGTAGCAAAATAGATGTATACGTATTAAGGATTTATAAGAATTGAACTACTATTCATAGCTATTGCTATTTAGGATCCTTAATTGGTTTTGGGATTTTTACAGTAGATACTAGACTCTCTAAGGATGATTTGAGCCAAATTTGGAGACATGTCATTGCACAATGTAGTCTTTAAAATTCCTACAAGTACAATGATTCTCTGAATTTTGTGCCCAATTTAGGAGCTTTGACATAGCTAATAGTGAAATATATGATTAGGGTATGTCTCCATGGTTCTAACAAAATTTGTTTCACCATTTTTGGAGCTACCATCAGAGAGATATGAATTTTTGAAGTTATACAGGAGTTCTGAAAAGTTTCTGTTTAAATTTGAATTTCCAAATAAAGACTGAACTTTGGAAGGTAATTGGACCTAGCAAATGAACTCCAATGAAGCTAAAATTTTTACTGGATATCAGTAATGTCATGAGGAACTTCCTGGCCAAATTTGAAGAAATTCCATAACAGAGATATTCTGGACTAAATTCCCAAAGATTTAACTTTGAAGAATCTTGGAGAAATATCCAGAGATATTCAGATCAATTTCTTTGCACTTCTGAAAAGTACTGACTGAGAGAAATCCAACAAAATTTGTTTCACAAATTTTGAACATCCCTACAGAAAGTTATGGAGGTATGAAGGTTGAACCATTTTCTGGAAATCAATTCTATGATTTTTAGCTAATTTATTTAATCCTGAGATAACCTACTGATTAAGCCCTCCAAATAAGCTCCAAAAATCCTAAAATTTTTACTGGAGCTCAGGCACTATGAAAAGGACTAGCTGCCCAAATTGGGAAATATTTCATAAAGAATTGCTCCTGTAATAAATCCCTAAAGGATTTACTAAAAACAATTCTACAGAAATTCCTGGCATTTTCATAGCATGCAATTTGTTCCTCTGTAAGGTACTCCTCCTAAGGATTCAGACAAAATTTGTCTCACCCTTTTTGGAGCTGTCTACACAAAGTTATTGATTTTTGAAACTTGACTAGCTCTCTGTTTGCAACCTATACAGACACTTAACAGGGGGGGCCACTGTCAGGTCCTTCTTCAACCTCCCGCCAGAGACGCGCGTGCACACCAGTTCAAATCGTGGCATGGCTCGTTCTCCCTCATTTCTCCACCAAATTAGCTCCAGTTTCGCCCTACATGCTCCTGGGAACATGGCGCAGCTGCCGGGCAAGGTTTCCACGCATGAAAACGGCCGAAAACAGGCCGACACCGGTGGGGCAGCTCGGGAGCTCGGCATCAACGCGTTCTGGTGCGTCCAAAGCTTCTCCTGGCGAGCTACCTTACCCTAAAGCATCACCAATGATCGTGGAACATGGAATGCAGGCTAAACCTTGCAGCAAATGGCCAGAACATAGGGTTCACCGGAGGACCGACCCGTTTTTGCCGCCGCCGGTGATTTCTCGTCGCACGGGGCCTGTGGTGGACGGTTTGATGCGTGCTTTGGCGTGGGAGGGTGCTAGGATCACTAGTTTCTGTGGCTTGAATTGTAGAACCGATGATCAACCACGTTGGTCGAATTTACAGTTTTGGATTGGGGCTGTTCTTCACGTGTACCGGCGCCAAAACTCAAATTCCGGCAAGACAGCGACGGGGAAGGGCAAGGGGACTGCGGTAGCATGATATACACACCTTGGCGCACCTTAGAGAGGTGCTGGACGTGCAGTAGAGGCGTTGGAGCGGCTGGAACTCGAGGAGCAGTGAGGGGCGACGTGCTCTGTTTCCTCCCGGTGAAAAACGGGTTGGGCACTGCAAGGGGAGCTCGGGGATGAGCTGAGTAGCGGTGGAACACGTTGAGGGGTCGCTGGCGCAGCTCCTGGGGCGATCAACCACTGCTGGGAGGGGCTGGAGGCTGCTGAACCAGGAGCACAGGGGTGGGCGTCTGTTTCTCCTTCGCTGGACGCTTGAGGGCTGAGGAAAAAGCTTCGGTGGAGGTACAGAGACAAAGTTTGATCGTGCTGCTGCTTTAACCAGCCTCAGTACTTGCCGTGGAGAGGAAGTCGCAAGCAGCTCGGTGGAGCATCAGGCAGGGGTTCTGCGGGAGGTGGCGTTCACTGGTGATCAACGGAGGGAAACACAGAGGAGGTATTATTTTGTGGGTGGCTGACTAGTGGGCTCCCCCCTCTCCTTTCCTTTTTAATTTTTCCCACTGATCTTTTTACCACAGCTACTCACAATTAAAAGCTTTGCTTCACCTCAAAGTCATGGTTTGAATATTTGAATTCAATTGAACTGAATTCTAGTGTGGAATTTGAAATGTATTTGGCTCTTTGAATTTTAATTGGAATTTGAATTCTCCCTTTGCATTGTTCCAAAAACATAGCAAACAACTCAAATATTTCTAAATTTTGGCATGGCTACAAACTCAAATGTGAAGAACACATTTGTGGAACCAAATTTGCAAATCGAGCAAATTGGAATTTAAAACTGAATTTGAAATTCAGATTAGAGGGCTTTTCCTTTTAATCCCAAACAAATATAGAAACTCCTCCAAATGAGCTAAAATTTGGAAGGGTGCATATTTGGACTATGAAGATCCAAGCTGTGCATTTGGATCTCCATATTTGGAAGTTTTTGGGAAGTTTGATTCACAACTTTGAACTCACACCATTATAATTCAAAGTTTTAATTCCCCTCATTTTTCCAACGTGTACATGAGCTGAAATTTTCTTGCTACCACTTTTTGGGGATTTTACATCCCTCCCCCCTTAAAAAGAATCTCGTCCCGAGATTCTAAAAGAAATGCAGAGTGGGGGAAACTTTACCGGGTATACAATGATAGCAAGTCCGGATAATATGTTCGTAGATAGTCCTCGCTTTCCCATGTCGCCTCATCAGCGGTATGGTTGCTCCACAAGACCTTGTAGAACCATAAGGTCCGGTTCCTTGTGGCATGAGTCTTTTCATCGACGATCCGGATCGGATACTCCGTGTACGTGAGGTCCGGTTGAAGAACTTCTATGTCTTCTTTGCGGATTTCAGCGGAGGGTTTGAGGCACTTCCTCAGCTGAGAGATGTGGAAGACGTTGTGAATGCCTGCGAGCGACGCTGGTAACTCTAGGCGATAGGCCACGGGTCCGCATTTTTCAATGACGGCGAACGGACCAATGAACCGCAGCGCAAGTTTACCCCTTACTCCAAAACGATGAACTCCTTTCATCGGAGACACACGGACATACACATGGTCCCCGATGTTGAAGTGGAGAGGACGGCGTCTTTTATCCGCATAGCTTTTCTGACGAGATTGAGCAGCCTTGAGGTTGGCTTGTATCACTCGCACTCGTTCTTCAGCTTCATTCACCAGTTCAATGCCGTAGATGACTCGCTCGCCGGACTCGCACCAGTTGAGAGGTGTGCGACATTTCCGGCCGTAGAGAGCTTCATACGGCGCCATCTTGATGCTAGCTTGATAGCCATTGTTGTAAGAAAACTCTGCCAACGGTAAATGATCGTCCCAATTCTTGCCGTGGTGGATGGCACAAGCGCATAGCATGTCTTCAAGCACTTGATTCACCCGTTCAGTTTGACCATCTGTCTGCGGGTGATACGCGGAGCTTCGGATCAGTTTGGTCCTCAATGATGCGTGCAGCTGTTCCCAAAACCGAGAGACAAACAGCACACCGCGATCTGAAATAATGGAGCAGGGAACACCGTGCAAGCATAAGATTCTTGCAATATAAAGCTCCGCATATTGCTTGGCCACGTAACTGGTATGTACGGGAATGAAATGAGCCGACTTGGTTAGTCGATCGACCATCACCCAAATCGAGTCATGTTTGTGAGACGTGAGAGGTAATCCGACTATGAAGTCCATGCTGATATCCTCCCACTTCCACGCCGGAATGTTCAATGGTTGCAGCTGTCCGGCTTTACGCATATGGTCGGCTTTCACCCGCCGACACATATCACATTCGGATACGTACTTTGAGATTTCTCTTTTCATCCGTGTCCACGAAAACCTTGTTTTCAGATCTTGGTACATCTTGTTTCTGCCCGGATGAATAGAATACTTAGACAAATGAGCTCGGATGGCCATTTGGGTCAAAAACGAGAAAGTCGGGAAAGTCTGTAAAATTCACGAACTCGGGTCCCGGGCGAGCGGACAAAACCTTAACGGAATACACATCCGGACGGTGCAACTTGATGGTTTTGCATGCGCGGATGGCCATCTGGGTCAAAATCGAGAAAGTCGGTAAAACTCACGAACTCGGATCCCGGGCGGCCGGACGGAACCTTGACGGAATACACGTCCGCACGGTGCAACTTGATGGTTTTGCATGTGTGGATGTCCATCTGGGTCAAAATTGAGAAAGTCGAGAAACTCTGTAAAACTCATGAACTTGGATCTCGGGCAACCAGACAGGACCTTGACGGAATATACATTCTGATGGTGCAAGTTGATGGTTTTGCATGCATGGATGCCCATCGGTGTGACGCCCTCAATTCTGTGGAAAACCACGGAACCGAGAACTAATGCATATGTGTGCCCAGGATGTTCATCACACATACACATACGTTCTACAAAACTGAATTCAGATTATATATTACCACGAATAACAGAGTTTATTACAACACCTCATGAGTCTTGGGCTCATGCTCACAGCGGAAGTCTTTATTTCTACGCAGCGGAAATCTTTATTTAAATGTGGAAGCAAAAACTAATGCGAAGCAAAACTAAGCAAAAGTGGCTTCATCTCTACTCCCTCCACAGGCAAGGTTGAGAACAGATCACACGCCATAATGTCCCACTTGATCTTCATAATAGGTTTCTCCGGCTGCTGATGAAGAAATAATAATGCAAGGTTGAGTACAATGATGTACTCAGCAAGTGCGGGAATAACACATGATATGCAGCTCATAAACAAGGTAGGTAATAAAAGGCTTATTTGCAGAAAAGCAGATTTATAAAAACGTGATAAAACAGCAACTTAACTTTAGATGAATGTAATCCCAGCATGTGTTAAATTACCAACATACCTCCATCGCTTTCCATGTTCCATCCGAACATTAACCAATCTTTTATTCATACTCACGAATACCTCCTTGTATTCACTACCATCTCACCTCATAAAACAACCACATCTCACACCGAGACCAATCTCATGTCATGACCCATCAGTCATGCAACCATCTTGTCTCCTGTAACACCCCAAATTTTTAGTCAAAACTCAAATTTTGATTTAGAACCATAAACCATGTTCAGAGGGGAATTTAGAAATTTTTGGACGTGTTGCATGTTTTGCAGAAATTCAAATTCAAACTGGAATTCAAATTAGACTCAAAACAGAAAAGAAATGGAAAAAGAAAAAGGAAAACCGGAAAAAAACTGGCCAGTGGGCCGAAACCCCAGCCGGCCCAGCAAACCCCCGCGCAGCCCGCCCCCGCGCGCGCCGCGCTGCCCCTCGCTGATGGGTGGGACCCGCCTGTCATCCCTAACCCCGCGACCCCGGACTTCTCCCCCGCGCGCGCGATCGCAACCGATCGGGAAACCGCGTCCCGCAGCCGAATTCTGGACCCTGAGGACTCTAACTCGATCACAACAGAACCACCGCCCTCCCCCGGCTATAAAAACAACCGATCCGATCAGTTTTTCTCACGCGATCGCCAATTTTCACTCCGGTGAGCACCGAGACTTCGCCGGTGAATTCTGGCCGATCTAAGCTCGGAAACTCCGATCTAACTCGTTGGTCTTGATCCACCGCCTCCGGGGAACTTTGCAGGTGCAGAAAACCCGAAGACTTACGGTGCAAATCCAGCTCCGACGAGCTTCGCCGTGATTTTGCCTCGGACCTCGCCGCCGAGCACTTTCCAGGACCCCCGAGCTCGAGAAAACCCCCGAGGTGAGATCCCTGACCTCCCCTCTACCGATCTAGGCCATAAGATCACAGTTCTAGGCAGAATTCTCGAGGATCCGAAAGTTTCCGGCGAGATCGCCGCTTCCCGCCGCCGTGCGCCGCCGGCAGCGCCGCCCGCGCTCGATCAGAGCGACGTGGCCGCTTGTGCGCCGTTTATTTTAAATCGCACGGTAGACTTTAAAACCCCGCGTACCGGTTCGATGTTATAATCTCAGCCGTCGGTTTAAAATCAGACGGTCCACGTCAGCCCCGCGTTATAAAGACTGGAATTCTTACGTGCTACCCCCTGGGGTTCTCTGGAATTGAGAGCTAGCCCCGGAAACTTCAGATCTAGCCCCTGGAACTCCAGAAAATCATGTAAATTCATTTAAAAATCAGTTTTAGCCCCTAGACTTAATAGAAATTAAGAAAAACACCTCTGAAAAGTGTAGCTAGACCCCTGGAAATTATGAAAATAATATTATAGACCCTGTAATGGGGTGAATTCATTATTTTAGCCCTGTTTAGTATTTAATTTAGAAAATTGAATATGTAACTAGTGTTTAAATATTAAAAAGGGGGACAAACCTAATTGTCAAAATTATTAAAAACTTTCTCAGTACTTAGAAAACTTTGGGAGTGAGATAAAAATATATTTTTGGGGCTGAAATAAATCTGTTTCATCTATTATTCACATTTAATAGTATAGGGACACATTTTTAAGTAAAGAAATAGTTAAAGAAAAATAGGGAAAATAATTATGAAATAGTATACATCAGAAGCCAAGGTCAAAATATGATCTTAAATTATTTAGGACCAGAACCTAATCTGTTTAGGTAGTGTGTATTACTAATTTAATAATAAAATGCACAATTATGCATAAGAATATAAATCTGAAAATATAGAAACTAGTAAATGATAAATGGAGTTTCTAAAGTACAAAGAATTCAGTTTAGGGTTGATAGAAATTATGAAGGCACATATGGAGAAGAAAAATACTTTTCATACATACTTGGTAGTTTAATATATAAGGAATTTATTTAAAACTGAAACACACATATATACATGTATATATATATATATAGTATGTGAGTATAAATATGAACACCAAAGTAGGAATCCTACACATGTAAATGAAAGTGTATGCAAGCCCCAAATCAACACACATAGAGTATCCACAACACATAAAATGGTAAAGAAACTTTCATAAATGTGAATGTGTGGTTTGTATGAAGTAGAAGTGTGAACTATGTCTTATGATTGTTGTTTTTCTTTTGCTATGTGTGATGGTATGAAGTAGAACCTGTTCAAGAGCAAGCTATCAGTTTCCAAGATCAGGACTACCCATTTCAGGAGCAGCAAGAAGGAGGCAAGTGTCCTTGACCACTTTGATCCTATGCTAGGATGTGTAGATAGGATTATTTGCATTGTCAAATGAAATATGAAACCCATGCTAGGAAAGTTTCCCTAGAATTGCATTACCTTGTTTCCTTGTAGCTTGGGTTGGGATTTATTTTACCATGTCATTTATTTCCATGCATATGCTTAGCCATGCTTAGAATGGGGTATTTGGGACATGAGATCATCAGTTTATATTACCATACTCTTGAATGAGATATTGTGAGTTATGTAGAGGTAGGGATCAAGGCAAGTTGGATGTTTTGGTTGTGTGCTGGGTGCACGAGACTTGGGTTTGTGTTTAGTACTTGCCTGGATCCTAAGGACCGGTTCATGGAGCATGTAACCCGGCTTTACAGTGCCAACCACATGCTGAGATGGGGCAGCTTAGCCAATTAATTAGGTGTATCCCCGGCGTAGTATGGGTGTGTTGGATGGTGCGGGGAATAGGAGTCAGCTGGACTGCCATATGAACCGCAAGGCTCAAGAGGGGGCCACTGCAGCGGGGTTGGAGCCTCTTGTATGCTGTTAGGGGTGAAACCTCAGTGGGCCCACGCTCGTCGGTAATCCCTTTGTAAAGGCTTCGTAGTGATCTCTTGGCCACACACCTGGGAAGTGTGAATGTGGTTCGTAGCCACTGGCATAATGGAGGTTCTTTTAGTCCACCCGGCAACGGGGGATGAAATCACTACTTGTGGGTACAGTGGTACAAACTCTGCAGAGTCAAAACTGTCTTGACAGCCGTGCTCACGGTTAAGAGCGGCCTGGACTTATTCATGATTAGAGAATTGATGGTTTTGGAAGTTAAGCGGGGAGCTTAACATTGGAAATGATGATTATGGTTATTGGTTTATGATGATGGGATGGGAGATTTGGATCATTTCACCTGTGTAGTAATGTAGGTGCTTAATAAGCTAAGGTGATAGGTATTAATTGCGTAGTGCTTTAACCATGAGTTCAACCTCTCCTTGTTCTAGCCATGCATGATATAATTTTCCCACACTTGCTGAGTACCATTGGTACTCAACCTTGCATATTTGTTGGTTTATATTGCTGCTCAGGTCAAGATAATGAGGTGGTGTATAATGACCAAGATTTTGGACCCGAGGAAGGTTTTTAGGTTCATGAAGACCCCCGGGCAACACCTGTGATGGAGCCCTAAAGAATAATATTCCGCTGCTAGTTTATTTACTTGTGATGAAGCATTAGTGTTCATTGAGACATTTGTGATGTAAGACTTATTTATATTCGACACCTGGCTTGTAATAAATGATGCTTCACTATTTGTCATCACATGTATGAGAAAATGATCCTGGCATACATGTGATATTCACTTGGTTGTTCTTCGGAAAAACCGGGTGTGACAGAGGTGGTATCAGAGCCAAGGTTGCCCGTAGGAACGTGGACCTAGGTAGGAATGGACGTATTTAAGGGCCCTATTTTCTAAAAAAAATATTTTCCAAGGTGTGGGTGAAAAAGTGTTATCAAAAGAGTCATTTTCTTCATCTTACCCCAACTTTCATTCAAAAATAGGATTTTTGTTTGAAATTTTATCTAACCTAATTTTAAATTCTTTTGTTTTAGATGGTTCGCATGATTCGCACCGCTCGTAAATCCACGGGAGGGAGAGTTCCCGTAGTTGCCCTTGCTGAAAGAGAGGAGAGTCGTCCAGTGACGTACCTTTCCTACGGATTGGCAGTGGGAGATTTGTTGCGCCGTCTTCGACGTATGCTCGAAGCCGCCGGCAATACGGGCAAGCTCATCATCCACTATAACTCCACCAGGACCATCCGTGAGAAGAGGGAAGAATGGAGTTCGGAGATGAGGATTATACACGAGAATCAGCTGCTTAAGATCCACCACTCTCCAGCTTGTCGAGCAACACAAGTTGACGCGGAGAGAGATGTCACTTGGGAGGCCATCACCTGCCAGAGCCACATCTATCGTCGCCACTTGGACAAAACTGAGTACATGTATGTCCTCCAACGTGAGAGTGGTACCACGGAGTACAAGTACCCACCGGTGCAGCAAGGGACTTCCCATGAGCACATGGACTTGTGCTTGGAGGATGCTGCTATGCTCAGCACTCGACTGCAGGAGTGTCAACAAGAGCTTCAGGATGTCCGAGATACTCTGAAGGAGACGGAGGCATTGCTGCGAGCTTGCTTAAAGGCGAGAGAAAGAGGAGATGGGAATGAACTGTGTGTCACCGTAAGTGATCCATGGACCCCTGACTTCCCGTATCGCCGAGCGATCAGGCGTCGTCGCACTTCTCCACCAGCAGCCTCCCCACCCAAAGCAGAGTCAGAAGGTAGCCGAAATGAGGAGGAAGATCCCGAGGAGCCAGCTCAAGAGGATGAGTAGTGTAGAGTCTTTCCCCTAGCTAGCAAGAGGTCGAGTAGTCGAGTCGTTACGTAGTTAATGGTGTGATAATGCTTGGTGTGTGACGTGAGTTGTGGAAGCCATGAGCAAGTGTCCACAGCCTCGTCTTCAGATTGTTTTGCTTTGGTGTGTGAACCCACAGGAAATAATAGTGCATTTATTGGGTGTGAGATATAAAACCCTCGTAAGATTTTAACAAAACTTCAACACTTCAAAGTACAAACAAGTGAAAGTAGTAAGATGATACTAAATGCTTTCAAATTAACATTTGTTGATTCTACCAGATGGCCGGAAGAGGAAAAGGACGTGCTGCCAACCCCGCCAACAACAATGATGAGGCATGCAACTCTCATCTTTCTGGAGGCCAGAACCGGGGTGGTCGCCGTGAAGAAGTTGATCCTCTCCACCAAATGCTGGAGAATCAAAATCAGCTCATCCAGAACTTGACTCAAGTAGTGGCCAACTTGCATCAAGTTCCACCTCCACAAGCTGCACCACGCCAACCAAGGTTGAGTGAGTTTCTAGGAACTCAACCTCCAAAGTTTGCAAGTGCTGCTGAACCTCTGGAGGCAGATGATTGGCTGAAGACCATTGAAAGTAAGATGAGGATCATACAATGCCAAGGGTATGAGAGGGTGCTGTTTGCCTCTCATCAATTGCATGGACCTGCTGTTGATTGGTGGACCGCCTACGTGGCCGCCCATCATGACCCTGAGAGCATCACTTGGGAAGAGTTCAAGTGTAGCTTCCGCAACCATTACATCCCAAGAGGTGAACTCAAAAACAAGAGGAAAGAGTTTTTGGGACTGCAGCAGGGAAACATGACGGTGAGGGAATACCTCACTAAATTCACTCAACTATCCCGTTATGCTCCACGAGACATAGAGACAGATGAGCAGAAACAAGATTGTTTCGTGGAAGGACTTACCGCAGAGATGCAGTGTGCAATGTCCTCCAATGAGTATGAAAGCTTTCAAAAGATGGTGGACAGAGCGTTTGTGGTGGAAAGGAAGCTAAAGGCCCTGGAAAATGAGAATAAGAGGAAGGCTGGGTGGTCACATCAAGCCTCAGGGGGCAACACCTGTGATGGAGCCCTAAAGAATAATATTCCGCTGCTAGTTTATTTACTTGTGATGAAGCATTAGTGTTCATTGAGACATTTGTGATGTAAGACTTATTTATATTCGACACCTGGCTTGTAATAAATGATGCTTCACTATTTGTCATCACATGTATGAGAAAATGATCCTGGCATACATGTGATATTCACTTGGTTGTTCTTCGGAAAAACCGGGTGTGACATCTCCCGGACTCAACAGTTCCAAACCAATAACCATAACCGATAACCATAACCAAGAACCTTCCCAATAACCATTCCAATAACCATCCCAGTAATTGTCCCATCTAATCATGGCAGTTTAGCCAGGTGCTCATAACCGTAAGCTCGGCTATCATGATAGTTTTAATAACTCTGCAGAGTTTGTACCTCTTTACCCACAAGTTTGTGATTTCATCACCCGTCGGCGACTGCAGAACCTCCATTATACCAGTACACAACCGTCGGTATATGGTCAAGAGATCACAAAATAGCCTTTACAAAGGGGTTACTAGATGTATGGACTCACTAAGGTTTCACCGGCAGGCTAGAATCTCCAATTCTCCCACCCACGGGCCCCATCTTGTGCCATGCAGTTCCTAGGGCAGTCCTCTCTCGACTCCCATTCCCCACGCCTTCCACAGTCCATAACACTCTAGCAACTTACCTAATTACTCAGCTAAGCCGCACCCATACTTGGCCTTGTGGTGGCACTGTTATCCTGGCATGTGCATGCATGAACCGGTCCTTAGATCTACGGCAAGTAAAACCACCATCTCATGCTACCTCATTCACAAACCCAGGCTTGCCTAGATCTTCCCTCCGATCCATGTTCATTAACCTCATCAATTACTTATTATCAGTACGAGTGCAGTTAGCTAGACACATCTATCTCACTTCCCAATCCCATAAACTCAGCGAAGCATAAAGCAAAAACCATACCCGACTCATAAACTTCCCTGGCGACAAGGATGGTTTAATCAAAACTAGTAAACTCCTATAAAAAGGGTTTCCCATCATGTTTGACTCAGCACACACACCTTTTCGCAAGACAAAACAGTTTTACCCAAAATATAGGATCAGCATGGTCAAGGAGCACTTGCCTTGTTCTTGCGGTTCTGGTTGTTCTTGATTCTCAAAGCCTTGTTGCTGCAGCTCGTCGTAGACACCTTCTTGAGTTTGTCCTGCTTTGTAGGATTCACGTGCATGCAAATTCACAGCAATCAATATCATGCACAAACCCTAAACTAGGTGCGATGATGCACATGCATGCTATCCTATGAATAGTTTTATTAGATCGATCTGTACTTATTCTTGCATGGCTTGCATGGTCAGAGGTGTTCGTGATGATCTGGTCTTTAGGTCAAACTGATCATCAAGTGATCTGTCCACGAAAAGGCTTCTGTTCGAAAGGAATTGAAGAACAGATGCAAGGAGATGAATACAATGATATTGAAGTCCTACCTCGCGTTTTTTCGAGGTCCTCCTCAGACCGCTCGGTTCTTCTTCCATGATCTCCCTTGTTGTGCTTCAGCGATGTTTTGCTCGGTGAGTTAGGGTTAGGGCTCTAAGTCGTCGGCTTAGGAGTTGAAAGAGAAGTTTGTAGTTTCAGCCAGAGGTTTTGGGTTCTATTTATAATCGGGAAGAGAAGAGTCCTAATCTGATTGGATCCCGAATAAGAGTCTCATTCAGATCTTTGTTAGATCCTGATGTCTTATCTTCGGTAACCATCGTGGGGTTTAGATCGGTTTCTGTTGCGCACCGGTATCTTTACACGTAAGAACCGCTTCAGACTCGTTACCTCCGCGGTGATGAGCTCCAGAAGCTCCACGTGTCCTTCGGAGCCTGGTATCTTTTCTCCCACAGAGACGAGCTCCAGTTGTGCCGCGTGTCACGAGCGAGACCTCCCTCTTCTTCGGAGGTGAGCTCTACGCACGCCACGTGTTGGCGCCGGTGTTCCTCTTTTATTTCCTCAGGGACATGCCCTGCGGTCGACACGTGTTTAGCTGCGACGGACCTTCCGGTGATAAGCTCCGGTGGCGACACGTATCCGATAGATCCGGACTTAGATGAGCTCCGGGATTGACACGTATCCCCCGCGAATGGTCCTCTGATTTCCGCGAGGACTAGCTCCGAGGATGACACGTGTCCTATAAAAAATGCCTTTGCTTCTTCCGCAGCGGCTAGCTCCGCGGTAGCACGTGTCCCACAGGGTCGGACCTCTTTCCAATTGCGGAGGTGACCCCCGAGCCTGCCACGTAGCTAGTTTAGCGGCGGACCTCTCCCAATTTCTCGGGGATGAGCTCCGAACACGCCACGTGGTCTGCCGGCCGCGGAAATTGCCTTCGGTGCTCTCGGAGAGCTTTATTGGCTATCCTTTTGGTACTTGTCTCTGTTTCTACTCTTCTAAAAATGTTTTTCTTCTTCATAAAATATGAACATATGCTGACACCCGAGGTGAGGGTGTCACAAATCTACCCCCCTTAAATTGAATCTCACCCTCGAGATTCGTTAGTAGAAAATAGATGGGGAAATTCTGTCTTGATATCCTCTTCACGTTCCCATGTGGCTTCAGCTTCAGTGTGATGGCTCCATTGTACCCTGCACCATCGAATCACCTTGTTTCGGGTGACCCTTTCCTTTACGTCCAAGATTCGGACAGGGTGTTCTGCGTAAGTTAGGTCCTCTTGAAGTTCAAGTTCTCCCATTGACACTTGTTCTTCTGGTACTCTTAAACACTTCTTGAGCTGGGATATATGAAACACGTCATGTACGTCGGAGAGGTGGTTTGGGAGCTCTAGTTGGTAGGCTACTTCTCCTCGCTTACCCAAAATCTTAAATGGTCCGATGTAGTGAGGTGCTAGTTTGCCTTTGACGTTAAAACGTCGTTGGCCTCGGATAGGCGATACCTTAAGGTATACGAAGTCTCCAACTTCAAAGGTCAACTTTCTACGCCTATTGTCCGCATAGCCTTTCTGTCGTGACTGAGCAGCCTTTAAGTTCTCCCGTATCGTTTGGACTTGCTTTTCAGACTCTTGTAGTACTTCGGGTCCAAACACCTGGTTCTCTCCAGTCTCGTTCCAGAACAGCGGCGTTCTACACCGTCTGCCATATAAGGCTTCGAAAGGCGACATCTTCAAGCTGGCTTGATAGCTGTTGTTATAGCAGAACTCGGCATATGGTAAACTCCTATCCCAACTACGCCCACGTTTCAAGGCGCAAGCTCTCAGCATGTCCTCCAAAATTTGGTTTGTCCTCTCAGTTTGCCCATCTGTTTGTGTGTGATAGGCGGAGCTAAAATCCAGTCGTGTACTCATGGCTTTCTGCAACTTCCTCCAGAATCTAGAGGTAAACTGAGAACCTCGATCGGAGACTATCCTCTTCGGAACTCCATGACGGCACACGATCTGCTCCATGTACAACTCTGCCAACTGTGTAACGTTGTAACTGGTCTTTACCGGAAGAAAATGGGCGGTTTTCGTCAACCGGTCCACAATGACCCTGATGGAGTCGTATCCTGACTGAGTTCGTGGCAATCCGACAATAAAGTCCATACTGATGTCTTCCCATTTCCATTCAGGTATTTTCAAAGGTTGCAACAATCCAGCGGGTTTTTGATGTTCGGCTTTTACCCGTTGGCATGTGTCGCATAGGGCAACGTATTCGGCTATATCCCTCTTCATACCATCCCACCAATAGCAAGTTTTCAAGTCCTTGTACATTTTGGTGCTCCCTGGATGTATGGAATAGGGTGAGTCATGTGCCTCCTTCAATATCATGTCGTGAAGGTGTCTTATGTTTGGCACACAAATCCTTTTTCCTAGCCAAAGCGTACCCTTTTCATCCTCCTTGAAATCCTTTTCTATCCCTTGTCGGATTCTTTCCTTGATCTCCTTGATCCCCTCGTCTGTTGCTTGTCCCTTTCTTATTTCTTGCTCCAATGAGGAGTGGATTTCCATCATTTCCATGTTATTCAAGAATCTGAGGTGTAACTGTTCGAACTCCTTACGTAGTTTTGGTGGTAGCTCCCGAGCCGTGAGTTGGTGGCATGCTCCCTTTCTGCTCAATGCGTCAGCGACCACATTGGCCTTCCCGGGGTGGTAATTAATTCCTACATCATAATCCTTGATGAGTTCTAACCATCGACGTTGCCTCAAATTCAAGTCCGTTTGTGTAAATATGTACTTGAGGATTTTATGATCCGTATAGATCTCACATCGATGACCGAGGATATAATGTCTCCAAATCTTCAATGCATGCACCACTGCTGCTAATTCCAAATCATGTGTAGGATAGTTGAGCTCGTGTTTCTTTAATTGTCGTGAGGCATAGGCTACCACTTGTCCTTCCTGCATGAGCACACACCCGAGCCCTTGTCTGGATGCATCACAATATATGTCAAGGCTCTTGCTTACATCCGGCAATACCAGAACTGGTGCTGTGGTTAGCCTTTTCTTGAGTTCCTCAAAACTTTCTTGGCAGGCTTGTGTCCATTGAAAGATCTTCCCCTTCGTTAGCAACTCCGTCATAGGTTTTGCTATTTTAGAGAAGTCTTTAATGAAGCGCCGATAGTATCCTGCCATCCCAAGGAAACTCCGAATATCCCTCACGCTCTTCGGTTGGTCCCACTTCAGAACATCTCTCACCTTTCCAGGATCAACCGATACCTCTTCCTTGGAGATGATGTGGCCTAGGAAAGATATTTCCTCTAGCCAAAATTGGCACTTGTTGAGCTTGGCATACAACTGATGCTCGCGCAACTTCTGCAAGGTTAATCTCAGATGTTCTTTATGCTCCTCCTTACTTTTCGAATACACCATAATGTCGTCGATAAAAACCACGACGAACTTGTCCAAGTACTCCATGAAAACCTTGTTCATAAGGTACATGAAGTATGCGGGTGCATTTGTCAATCCGAAGGACATAACGGTATATTCATATGAACCATACCGTGTCCGAAAGGCTGTCTTAGGTATATCGGAGGGCTTAATCTTCAGCTGGAAATATCCCGACCGAAGATCAATTTTGGATAATACTTGGGCTCCTTTCATTTGGTCGAACAGGTCCTCTATACGGGGCAGAGGGTATTTATTCTTGATTGTCACCTCGTTTAGAGACCTGTAGTCCACGCACATTCTTTGGGTTCCGTCTTTCTTGTCCACGAAAAGTACCGGGGCTCCCCACGGTGACGAACTTGGACGGATAAAACCCTTCTCCAACTGTTCTTGAATTTGCTTCTTGAGTTCAACTAACTCGTTAACGGGCATCCTATATGGTCTCTTAGCTATGGGTGCAGTTCCGGGTACCAAATCTATGGCAAACTCGATGTCCCGGTCAGGTGGCATTCCCAGGAGTTCTTCCGGGAACACGTCCGAAAATTCCTGAACCACTGGGATGTTGTCCAATGCTACTCCTTCAACATGGTTCAAATCCGCCCGTTCGGTTGCTTGCTGGGCTGACTCAAACTCGGCACAGATACCGTGTTCGTTCGTCAACTGCACGCTTCTCTCAGCACATTGGATTACTCCATTGTGCTTGCTTAACCAGTCCATTCCGAGTATGATGTCAATCCCGTGGGAGTCCAAAACAATAAGGTTGGCAAGGAAGTCTACCCCCCTTATTTTAAGGCTTACTTTAGGACATACTATACTAGTCCTCATTTCTCCTCCGGGAGAATTAACTAACATAGCACATTCTAAGTGGGATACGGGTAGATGATGCTTGGCAACATAATCGGATGATATGAAGGAATGTGATGCTCCAGAATCAAATAAAATGGTGGCTGGGTTGGAGTTGGCAAGGAACATACCAATTGCGACGTCCTCAGCCTGTTGTGCTTCCTCAGCAGTGACATGGTTAACATGGCCACGAGCATAGTTCTGCGGTCCACGGTTCCCTTGGTGGTCCCTTCCGTTTGGTCGCTGGTTCTGCTTGGGCACGTTACCTTGCTGTCCAGGGCCTCTCTTCGTGCACTGGTTAGCGAAGTGGCCTACTTCCTCGCATGCAAAGCATGCCCTGTTGCCTACAGCAGCAGGTGCGTTGGGGCGGGGTTTTTGAACAGGAGCGCCATTGTTAGGCCGGGGCGCAGGAGGCATGGGCACACGAGGTGCCGGTGCAACGAGCCGTTGCTGTGGTGGCTGACAAGGGCGGTACGTAGGAGTGGTCGATCCATACTGCGGTGCAGGGGGCATGTATCTAGGTCATACGTTGCTCCCTTGGGGCTGGTATGGCATCTTCCTTTTGCACTCGCGCTCAATCTCTCGGATCTTGTTTTCCACCACAATAGCCTTATCAACCAGCTTCTGGAAGCTTACGTAGTCATTGTTGAGGAGCTGAACTTGGATCTCATTGTTCAACCCTCTCATGAACAGGTACTGCTTCCTCTGATCTGAGTTGACATCTTCGGGGGCATACCGGGACAGTTGTATGAACTTGTTGAGATATTCGTTCACACTCTTCTGCCCTTGGCGGAGACCTTCAAACTCCTGCCTCTTGAGCATCATTACGCCAACAGGGATGTAGTGGGAGCGGAAACTTTCCTTGAACTCAGTCCAAGTGATTGTCTCCGGGTTGGCATGGGCGTTGCTCAAGGCATCCCACCAGTCAGCAGCTGCTCCCATCAGTTGGTGCGACGCAAAGAGAACCTTTTCTCGGTCGTTGCACTGTACAATGGCAAGCTTCTTCTCCATGGATTTCAACCAATCATCGGCCTCCATTGGATCGCTTGCTTGAGCAAAGGTGGGTGGTCGAGTCCTCATGAACTCTCCCAACCTGTTATGAGCCGGCGGTGGTGGTGGCGGTGGTGCCGGAACGGGGTATTGGTTGGCCTGCAACTGACCCAAAGTTTGGATCATGGTTTGCATAAGCTAGTTTTGCATGGCCATCAACCTTTCTAGGTTGTTTTCGCCAGCTCCAGGGTTAGCAGGAACTTCTTCGTGGTCATTTTCCTGGACGTTCCTTCGGCTGGCGTTTCCTCTCACCATCTGTGAGAGAGAACAAAATAGAATAGAAGGTTAGAAGGTTAGATAGGTCCTTTCAACTATATGCATCAAGGGGAGTTGGACTATATATATTAGTCCTTATGAGGATGTGATCAAGTGCCGAAGCATTTCACTCCTCTTTCTTCTTACGTGTGGATATGGGCAACGTTGTTGAGGCGTCCCACAACTCACACTAAGCACATATTCACAAATAATCATCACAAGGGCCCACTCAACTCCTATTCAAGGATGGTTTCCTATGTCAAGGTGGTTTCAAGGCCAATCTAAGCTATTCATCCTAGGATGCTTCCTTTGGTCCGCGTAGCTTCTATTTAGGGGTATAACTTGCTGTTAACCCGTGATTCTAATATCAATCTAAGGTTTCTATCTAGGCGTGTAACCTACTGTCAACCCGTGGCTCTGATACCAATCTGTGACGCCCTCAATTCTGTGGAAAACCACGGAACCGAGAACTAATGCATATGTGTGCCCAGGATGTTCATCACACATACATACGTTCCACAAACTGAATTCAGATTATATATTACCATGAATAACAGAGTTTATTACAACACCTCATGAGTCTTGGGCTCATGCTCACAGCGGAAGTCTTTATTTCTACGCAGCGGAAATCTTTATTTAAATGCGGAAGCAAAAACTAATGCGGAAGCAAAACTAAGCAGAAGTGGATTCATCTCTACTCCCTCCACAGGCAAGGTTGAGAACAGATCACACGCCATAATGTCCCACTTGATCTTCATAATAGGTTTCTCCGGCTGCTGATGAAGAAATAATAATGCAAGGTTGAGTACAATGATGTACTCAGCAAGTGCGGGAATAACACATGATATGCAGCTCATAAACAAGGTAGGTAATAAAAGGCTTATTTGCAGAAAAGCAGATTTATAAAAACGTGATAAAACAGCAACTTAACTTTAGATGAATGTAATCCCAGCATGTGTTAAATTACCAACATACCTCCATCGCTTTCCATGTTCCATCCGAACATTAACCAATCTTTTATTCATACTCACGAATACCTCCTTGTATTCACTACCATCTCACCTCATAAAACAACCACATCTCACACCGAGACCAATCTCATGTCATGACCCATCAGTCATGCAACCATCTTGTCTCCCGGACTCAACAGTTCCAAACCAATAACCTTAACCGATAACCATAACCAAGAACCTTCCCAATAACCATTCCAATAACCATCCCAGTAATTGTCCCATCTAATCATGGCAGTTTAGCCAGGTGCTCATGACCGTAAGCTCGGCTATCATGATAGTTTTAATAACTCTGCAGAGTTTGTACCTCTTTACCCACAAGTTTGTGATTTCGTCACCCGTCGGCGACTGCAGAACCTCCATTATACCAGTACACAACCGTCGGTATATGGTCAAGAGATCACAAAATAGCCTTTACAAAGGGGTTACTAGATGTATGGACTCACTAAGGTTTCACCGGCAGGCTAGAATCTCCAATTCTCCCACCCACGGGCCCCCTCTTGTGCCATGCAGTTCCCATGGCAGTCCTCTCTCGACTCCCATTTCCCGCGCCTTCCACAGTCCATAACACTCTAGCAACTTACCTAATTACTCAGCTAAGCCGCACCCATACTTGGCCTTGTGGTGGCACTGTTATCCTGGCATGTGCATGCATGAACCGGTCCTTAGATCTACGGCAAGTAAAACCACCATCTCATGCTACCTCATTCACAAACCCAGACTTGCCTAGATCTTCCCTCCGATCCATGTTCATTAACCTCATCAATTACTTATTATCAGTACGAGTGCAGTTAGCTAGACACATCTATCTCACTTCCCAATCCCATAAACTCAGCGAAGCATAAAGCAAAAACCATACCCGACTCATAAACTTCCCTGGCGACAAGGATGGTTTAATCAAAACTAGTAAACTCCTATAAAAAGAGTTTCCCATCATGTTTGACTCAGCACACACACCTTTTCGCAAGACAAAACAGTTTTACCCAAAACATAGGATCAGCATGGTCAAGGAGCACTTGCCTTGTTCTTGCGGTTCTGGTTGTTCTTGATTCTCAAAGCCTTGTTGCTGCAGCTCGTCGTAGACAGCTTCTTGAGTTTGTCCTGATTTGTAGGATTCACGTGCATGCAAATTCACAGCAATCAATATCATGCACAAACCCTAAACTAGGTGCGATGATGCACATGCATGCTATCCTATTATTAGTTTTATTAGATCGATCTGTACTTATTCTTGCATGGCTTGCATGGTCATAGGTGTTTGTGATGATCTGGTCTTTAGGTCAAACTGATCATCAAGTGATCTGTCCACGAAAAGGCTTCTGTTCGAAAGGAATTGAAGAACAGATGCAAGGAGATGAATACAATGATATTGAAGTCCTACCTCGCGTTTTTTCGAGGTCCTCCTCAGACCGCTCGGTTCTTCTTCGATGATCTCCCTTGTTGTGCTTCAGCGATGTTTTGCTCGGCGAGTTAGGGCTAGGGCTCTAAGTCATCGGCTTAGAAGTTGAAAGAGAAGTTTGTAGTTTCGGCCAGAGGTTTTGGGTTCTATTTATAATCGGGAAGAGAAGAGTCCTAATCTGATTGGATCCCAAATAAGAGTCTCATTCAGATCTTTGTTAGATCCTGACGTCTTATCTTCGGTAACCATCGTGGGGTTTAGATCGGTTTCCGTTGCGCACCGGTATCTTTACACGTAAGAACCGCTTCAGACTCGTTACCTCCGCGGTGATGAGCTCCAGAAGCTCCACGTGTCCTTCGGAGCCTGGTATCTTTTCTCCCACAGAGACGAGCTCCAATTGTGCCGCGTGTCACGAGCGAGACCTCCCTCTTCTTCAGAGGTGAGCTCTACGCACGCCACGTGTTGGCGCCGGTGTTCCTCTTTTATTTCCTCAGGGACATGCCCTGCGGTCGACATGTGTTTAGCTGCGACGGACCTTCCGGTGATAAGCTCCGGTGGCGACACGTATCCGATAGATCCGGACTTAGATGAGCTCCGGGATTGACACGTATCTCCCGCGAATGGTCCTCTGATTTCCGCGAGGACTAGCTCCGAGGATGACACGTGTCCTATAAAAAATGCCTTTGCTTCTTCCGCAGCGGCTAGCTCCGCGGTAGCACGTGTCCCACAGGGTCGGACCTCTTTCCAATTGCGGAGGTGACCCCCGAGCCTGCCACGTAGCTAGTTTAGCGGCGGACCTCTCCTAATTTCTCGGGGATGAGCTCCGAACACGCCACGTGGTCTGCTGGCCGCGGAAATTGCCTTCGGTGCTCTCGGAGAGCTTTATTGGCTATCCTTTTGGTACTTGTCTCTGTTTCTACTCTTCTAAAAATGTTTTTCTTCTTCATAAAATATGAACATATGCTGACACCCGAGGTGAGGGTGTCACAATCGGGGTCAAAATTGGGAAATTCGAGAAAGTCTGTAAAACTCACGAACTCAGGTCCCGGGCGACCGGATGGAACCTTGATGGAATACACGTCTAGACAGTGCAACTTGATAGTTTTGTATGCACGGATGGCCGTCTGTGTCAAAATCAAGAAAGTCGAGAAAGTCTGTAAAACTTACAAACTCGGGTCCTGCATGGCCGGACGGAACCTTGACGGAATACAGATTCGGACGGTGCAACTTGATGGTTTTGCATGCACTTATGGCCATCTCGGTCAGCATTTGGAAAGTCAAGAAAACTCATGAACTCCAGTCCTGGGACGCCGGACTGGACCTTGATCGAATACACGTTCGGATGGTACAACTGAAAGGTTTTGCATGGGCGGATGGCTATTTGGGGCACAACCCAAAAAGTTGGGAGAGTCTGTAAAACACACTAACTCGGGTCCCGAGCGGCTGGACGGGACCTTGACGGAATACACGTTCGGATGGTGCAACTAAATGGTTTTGTGTGACGCCCTCGTTTCTGTGGAAAACCACGGAACCGAGAACTGATGCGTATGTATGCCCAGGATGTTCGTCACACATACACATATCATCCACAAACTGAATTCAGAATATATATTACCATGAATAACAGGGTTTATTACAATATGAGTCTTGGACTCATGCTAACAGCGGAAGTCTTATCTAAGCAGCGGAAGTCTTTGTTCTAGCAGCGGAAGTCTTCTAACTAGTGCGGAAGCAACTAAGCAGCAGCAGCTCCATCTCTACTTCATTTCCACAGGCAAGGTTGAGGACAGATTACACGCCTAATCCTCCACGTGATCTTCATAGTATTCTTCTCCTGTTGCTGATGATGAAGTAATAATGCAAGTTTGAGTACAATGATGTACTCAGCAAGTGCGGAAAAATATGATATATAGCTCACAGCAAGGAAGGTATAAAAAGGCTCATTGCAAAAAGCAAAGTTTATTTCACAAACACGATAAAACAGCAACTCAGCTTAAAGTGAATGTAATCCCAACATGTATTAAAATACCAACATACCACCCTTATGTTTCATCACTTTCCATGCCTCAACCAGACATTAATATTTTTCATCTTTGCTCACGAATACCTTCTCGTATTTGCTACCATCTCATGAATACCATCTCATATTCGCTACCATTTCATCTCATAAACAATTCCGTCTCACACCGAGACCAATCTCGTTGCCATGACTCAACAGTCATGCAACCAATCTTATCACCCAGACTCAACAGTCCCAAAAACCAAACCAAAACCAAACCATAACTAAAAACCATAACCTCCCAATAACCATCTCATCTAATCATGTGAGTTGTCCAGGCGCTCGTGACTGTAAGCTCGGCTATCATGATAGTTTTAGACTCTGTAGAGTTTGTACCACTTTACCCACAAGTTTGTGATTTCGTCACACGTCAGTGACTGCATAACCTCCATTATACAAGTACACAACCGTTGGTGTATGGCCAAGAGATCACAAAATAGACTTTACAAAGGGGTTACTAGATGTATGGACTCACTAAGGTTTCACC
Source organism: Neostapfia colusana (assembly GCA_030760725.1). NCBI lineage: Eukaryota > Viridiplantae > Streptophyta > Magnoliopsida > Poales > Poaceae > Neostapfia > Neostapfia colusana. The sequence continues at coordinate 81,835,234 of JASWHV010000011.1, forward strand.
GGCAGGCTAGAATCTCCAATTCTCCTACCCACGGGCCCCCTCTTGTGCCATGCAACCAGGGCAGTCCTCACTCGACTCCCATTCCCCGCTCCTTCCACGGTCCATAACAATATAGTAACTTACCTAATCACTTCAGCTAAGCCGCACCCATACTTGGCCTTGTGGTGGCACTGTTATCCTGGTATGACTGGTATGAACCGGTCCTTAGATCTACGGCAAGTAACCACCATCTCATGCTACCTCATTCACAAACCCAGGCTTACCTAGATCTCCCTCCGATCCACGTTCATTAACAATATCAGTTTCTCATTATCATTACGAGTGTAGTTAGCTAGACACATCTATCTCGCTTCCCGTATCCCATGGACTCAGCGAAGCATAAAAGCAAAAACCATACCCAACTCATAAACTTCCCGGGCGACAAGGGTGGTTTAACCAAAACTAGTAAACTCCTATAAAAGGGTTTCCCTTCAATTTGACTCAAGCACACACACCTTTTCGCAAACAAAACAGTTCTCCGAAATATGGGATCAATAAGGTTAAGGGGCACTTGCCTTGTTCTTGTGGTTCCTATTGCTCTTGGATATCGAAACCTTGTTATTGCAGCTCGTCGTAGACAGCTCCCTGAGCTTGTTCTTCTATACGCGATCACGCACATACAAGATTCATAGCAATCAATCAACATGTACAAACTCTACCTTAAGATGCAATGATGCATATGCATGTTAATCCTATAATGCAGTTTAGTTTGTACGTGTTCTTGCATGTTTGCATGGCTTTTACAATAAACAGAGATGTAAAGATCAATTGTGGATGTGACGATGATCTTGACTTTAGATCAAACCATCAACACGTGATCTGTCCATGAAAAAGCTTATGTTCGAAAGGAATCGAATAACAGATGCAAAGAAAATGCGATGATGTCGTAAGGTGGTATTGGAGACCTACCTTACTTTCTTCGGGTCCTTCCTCTAGCAGATTGTCGGCTCTCCTCCGGCAATGGCAATCATCTCTGGGCTCATCGGCGGTCTCTCCGACATTTGTACTCTGGCGAAGGGGTTTAGCTCGGCGAGCTGGGGCTAGGGCTCTAAGTTGTCGGCTCAAGAGGTGGAAAAGAAGTTCGTGGTTGTGGCCAAAGGTTTTTTGTTCTATTTATAATCGGGAAGAGAAGAGTCCTAATCTGATTGGAATTCGAATAAGATTCCTATTCAAATTGTTTTTGGATCTTAACAACTTATCTTTAGTTGATTTGGTGCGGTAGCAATGCGGAATTCGTGTCGGTTTTCTCCCGTACCGGTATTCCCGTGCGTACAGAAGCAAAAACCGCTTCAGATCTCGTCACCTCCACGGTGATGAGCTCCGGAAGCTCCACGTGTCCTGCGGGAACCTGGGCTCCCTTTTCTGCAGAGACAAGCTCCGGTTGGGCCGCGTGTCAGGCGGCGAGACCTCCCTCTTCCTTAGAGGCGAGCTCCGCGTGCGCCACGTGTCTTGGCGGGTGGGACCTCCCTCTCTCCAGAGGCGAGCTCCGCGTGCGCCACGTGTCAGTTCCGGACCTCCCCTCTCCTCGGAGGTGGGCTCCGATATTACCACGTGTCCTAACAGCACCAGACTTCCTTTCTCCTCAGAGGCAAGCTCCAAGGTCGACACGTGTCCAACAGTGACGGACCTCCCGGAGATGAGCTCCGGAGGTGACACGTGTCCGATAGTGTCAGACCTACCAGAGGTGAGCTCCGGAGGTGACATGTGTCCAGTAGGACCGGACCTCTCGGAGGATAGCTCCGAGAGCGACACGTATCCCGCGCGGCTGATTCTCTCTCTTTTTGTTGACTAGCTCCGCAGCCAACACGTGTCCTACGGGACTGGCCTCGCTCCTCTGCAGAGGCTAGCTCTGGGGGCAACACGTGTCCCATGGGGTCGGACCTCTCCCCCTTTGCGGGGATGAGCCCCGAGCCTGCCACGTAGCCAGTTTTGCTGCAGACCTCTCCCCATTTGCGGAGATGAGCTCCGAACACGCCACGTGGCCAGCGAACCGCGGGAATTGTCTTCGGCGCTCCTCGGCGAACTGGAATTGGCTCTTTTTGAAGATATTTTATCTGTTTCTATTTATTTTGAAAATGTTTTTCTACATGAAACATGAATACATGCAGAACCCGAAAATGAGGGTGTCACATTTTGCATGCGCAGATGGCCATCCGGTTCGAAATATGGAAAGTCGGTAAAACTCAAAAACTCGGGTCCGGTGCGACTGGACGGGACCTTGACGGAATACACGTTCGGACGGTGAAACTAGATAGTTTTGCATGCTCATATAGCCATCTGGGTTGAAATTGGGAAAGTAGGGAAAGTCGGGAAAATTCAAGAACTCGGGTCTTGGATGGCCGGATAGGACCTTGACGGACTATACGTTGGTACGGTGCAACTTGATGGGTTTGCATGCATCGATGGCCACCGGGGTCAAAATTGGGAAAGTCAAGAAAATCGGTAAAAACTCATGAACTCGGGTCCCGGGCGGCCGGACGGAACCTTGACGGAATACACGTCCGGATGGTGCAACTTGATGGTTTTGCATGCCCGGATGGCCATCTGGGTCAAAATCGAGAGAGTAAGGAAAGTCTCTAAAACTCACGAACTCAGGTCCCGGGCCGCCGAACGGAACCTTGACGGAATACACGTCCACACGGTGCAACTTGATGGTTTTGCATGCGCGGATGTTCATCTGGGTCCACACGTCCACACGTCGCATTATATTGTCGACCGCAGAACTGAGACAGTCGCACCGGTGGCTGCCATCTCTGACCGGATGGTGAGCGATACACCACACGGTATTTTTGTGGCGTCCCACCACTGCTGTTCGTCAGCGCGTTGCATTTCCTCTTATCAGAACCGCGCTCGCGCTGAGCATTCTCTTGTAAAATCGTGCTATTAACAAGGTCGTTGAATGTGCCGCGGTTGCTTTGGGCCAGATGGACCTTCATCTTGTAATTCAGGCCCCGGAAGAACGTGTTCTGCTTATCTTCCTCTGTTCTCACAAATCCTGGCGCATACTGCGCCAGCCGGTTGAATGACCTGGAGTACTCATGAGCACTCCTCTCGCCTTGTCGTAGCGCCAGGAACTCTTGGAGCTTCCTTTCAATAACACCGGGAGGTATGTGATAAGTGCGGAACGCCTCCCGGAACTCCATCCATGTGATGGCATGTCCAGCCGGTAATGAGGCGATGTAGTTCGCCCACCATGTACTGGCTTCTCCTTGAAGCTGTTGCGCTGCGTACAGCGCCTTCTGGTGTTTGGTGCACTGTAGCAACCCAAACTTCGCCTCCAGGGTGCGGATAAAGCTGTCCGCCTCCAAAGGCTCTCCGGCCTCCGTGAAGAACGGTGGATGGGTCGCCAGGAATTCTGAATAAGAACTTTGTTGGGGCTGGCGTTGCCCATTGTCTTGGCGTCCTCCTGGACTGGACGCATTCTGCTGGACTAGCATCCACAACAACTCGGTTTGCTCGTCGCGCGAGCCGAGCACTGCAGCGAGAACCTCCGCAAGATTTCTTGGAAGTTCCGGCGGTGGAGGAGGTGGTTGCTGCTGCGTCGTGGTTTGCTCCGGAGGTGGAGACTCATCAACACGAACCTGACTCGGACCTCCCTCTCTTGCGTGGACCGTGTACGCACCATTCTGCATTCATACCATTCAAATGATCAGCACATGTTAGTTTAGTCCATCCAGTCTATACAATAATAGTGCGAGAATGGAATAATAATGAGCATAACAATCACACATATGGATAAAGTATAAACTTTATACAACATATACATCCCTTGACCGTGTCACACGATCGAGTTCCAAAGTATTGAACTTTATGGGTTAAAAGTTTATTTCGACCATCGTAGATCGCCACGGGATGTTAAGTGTAAAAGCCCAAGAAAAGGGACTTGCAAAAACCTTTTATCACCACACAACACCACAGTTTTGTTGTGGATAGATTGTGAAAAAGTGTGAAGAGCAAGTAACCTCCATCAAAAGAGTGGTTAGAGGGGAAAGCTTCCACTTTCACAAAGGGGGAAAGTTTACACATGACACATGAGAGGGTGATTCAAAACTGTTACATTCAAACTCATGGTTGCAGCATCTAAAACAAGGATCAAAGTGCATAATTGGATTCCTCAGGTCCAAATTAGTGGGGAGGCAGAGTTTCAATAATTTTTTGAAAAGGTTTGCTACCCAAATTTCCAAAAAGGATCCAAATATGCAAAGAATTCAAATATACATTTGCATTTGAGGGAAATTTTTCCAAACCATACCAATGTAGCTCAGTTTGAGACTCCCAACATTTGAATTTATCATTTGTCAAGTTTTGGAGATCTTTTGAGAGGTGGGAGAGCACTGACCAGCGGGGCCCACATGTCATTGGGTGGAATAGACTTAGCCCCCAAGTCTTCTCTCTGTTTCTCAGTCAACCGAGCGCAGCCAGCTGCCGCGCGCGCGCCACCGGCCGAGCGGCCACCTCCTGGTTCCCGTCGCTCGCGCTGGCAGCCGGGAAACAGCGTGCCCTCTCCTCTACGTGACCCCCTCGCCAAGCCACCGAGACGTACGTGTGCTTCTTTGCAAAACAGCGAGCCCCGGCTCTGTTCGGTCACCCGCGCCGCTCCCCCGATTCTCCCCTGCACGCCGACGTCTGCTCGGCCTTTGCCGAGCTCTCAACACAAAAAGGGAGCGCCTGTGTGTGCTCTAATTAACCCCCTCACCACCTTGTGGCGTTAGCACTTCATTTGGCCACCAATCGACGATCGCAGCTGAGGACCGAGGTGCAACCGGCGGAGCCGCAACTGACTCACCGTGGGCAGCGCTCCACAGCCGTTTTCACCGATCCTCTCCTACATGAAAAAGGTGCGCTGTGCTCTCTTGATCGTGTAGATGCAAGACGTATAGCGGTTGATCCACCGGATGAAGAGTATTTCCAGTTCTTCCGAAACGTAGTGTGTTCGGGTAGGGCGCGGTCTACCCCAAAATTCATGCTACTCGTTTAGCTATTGGCCACGCAGGCTTGTCAGCACCTTCCTTACTCCCTAGCGGCCCTCCTCGACCAAGAATCAAGCGGTATGGTCCAGAAATGGCCAGGTTCTCGCTGTTTTTCGGTCCGCCATGGAATAATAGCTCGGGTCACCGCGGAGCCCTAGGTTGCCGACCGTTTCATGGGATGTGGCGGCCGTTCCCGTCACCCCCGAGCTCCCGCGGTGCTCTCCGACCCTTTGCCGATCGTTTTGATGCGTTGTAACGCATTCCCGACCACGCCGGAACCCTAACCGCCGCGGTCACCGTCGGGAGCCCTGTTCCGGTGATCTACGGCCGCCGGCGAACCCCGAGATGAGTTCAGCGTCGTGAGTTAGGGCGGGGCGGCGAGTTTGGGTTCGGGAGACGGCCGGGAAAGCGGTTCCGGCGACGCTCGCCAGAGTGCGCCACTGCGGACCCCTGTGTTGGCGCGAGGAAGGAGAAGACTGCCGGGTGGGACCCACTGGCAGACATTTAAACATTTTGAAATGCCCAGTTTGTAGTTCAAACTTTGGAGGACCACAACTTGGGGTAGGAGAATCAAAAAATTATGAAACAAATTTTGTTGGATTCCTCTAACAGAGTACAATCCAAATCAGAAACCCAATTTGTATGAAACCAATTAATTAATTCTGGAAAATTCTTTAAAGCTTTTCAGAAAAAGAATTTTAGAGGGAGTTTGGTGCATCCAAAAATCCCCAAATTTTGCCAGAATATTCTTTAGGACATTAGTGAACCCCTGTAAATGTTTCAGATCATTTGGAGTTGATTTGGTCAGAGCAATTTAAATTTGAAGGTGCTGTGTTCATTTGAATACAGAAACATTTTCAGAGAGTTTCCAAAACTTGGAAATTCAGTTCTGGGCAAATCTTGGCTCCAAAACTGCTAGGAAAATTCATGCAAACTCTATGAGCTATAATTGAAATTGTAGTTCACTAAGTTGGGCATGAACATGTAAGGGCCTCAGTTTTGGCACACATTTGAAGTGTTCATCACCACACCACACCAATTTTCACTCCATTCGGAGTTGATCATGACATGAGCTAAGTGGGACGAATTCAAATTTTATTTGAATTCAAAACTGAACTTGTGCTGAAATTCACTCAAACCGAACCCAATTTGAATTCTATTCAATTCAAATGGCTCAGGGGTGAATAATTTGAATCACCAGGGGTATTATGGGGCTCACTGTTTACAACAGTGATTAGGAGTAAATTTCAGAGGTTAAAACCCCAGGTGGGACCCACATGTCATAGAGGGGAGAAGGAGAAACTTGCACCCAAAGTCAGAGTCTCGGTGGGAAATTCGAGCAGCTGTCGGCTGTGCCACCGAGCAGCTACCGGCGCCACCAGCTGCTTCCCTCTCCGCGCGCTGGCGCCCAGGGCGGCTGGCTCGTGCCCCCACGCGACCGGCACCGCCTCAGCCGAGCAGGAGTCGGCCGGCTTTATCTTCTCGCGGGCAAATCCGAGCAGCGGCATTGTTTCTCGCCGCGGCTCTCTGCTCAATCGGGAAAACCAGCAAAACCATCTCCTTCTTCGTCCCTGAGCTGCTAGACAGCCACCTGAGCTCGCACTCAACTTCTCCAACGCCAGAAACCTCGAGCTCCGACCTCCTTTGCCCAAAGACGATCACCACCACAGCGACCTAGCCTCAGCCGAGAGTCAGGCGCCCGTGGGCAGCGTTCCACAGGCGTTTTCACGGTCCAGCGAGAGAGGCAACAGGAGCACGCGACCACCGTGCTGCTCTCCTCCAAGTTTGGAAGCCAACTGTGAAGAATCCGCAGAGAATTTCCAGTTTGTGTTCCGGCGACCGTAAACCGAGCTTCCGGTACGGTTTCTTTAAATTCTCGCTCTATGATCTTTCGAAGGTCATCAAATCTTGCACGTAAACGCTGGACTAGCCGGCGATCAAGTTCTTTCTGCATCCGTAGCGTGAAACTGTCTAGGAGTAACGAATTTCAAGCTCGATCGAGGGCGGTCATGGCGGGCACGATCGGTCACACGGTGCCGACCGACTTGCCGCCATCCCTGAACCCTTTTGACACCTTGTTGAGCTTCCTAGAGGTACACTGATGCTGTAGGGCCGTTTGTTCGAGGTGTTGGCGGGTTTAGAAACCACGGTCGACGGTGTCGAACCTAAACCGAGGTAGCGGCACGTCGCCGAGCTATTTCCGGTCACCCCCAGCTCGACCTGACACCACCGACGTATTCCTCGACGTCGACAACCCCCTGGCGGCGAGTTTGAGCCCCTGGGAGGTCCGGCAGCGGCGAGCCGGTGAGCCCCGAGCCTGCTCCGGCGAGGTCGACGGCGCGGGCATGAGAGAACGGCGGGAGGAAGACGAAGCCGGCTGGCCCAAGTGTCAGCGGCTGAAGAATTTAAACCGGGATCGGGTGTGGCCGGGGATCGGCTGTGCTGGGGCGCAAAATACCCTGTGAGCTCCGGTGTGCCGGACACCTCCGCGCTCGACACGTGTGGTATCCCCGGTGTGCCGGACACCTCTGCGCTCGACACGTGTCCCCGCAGGCCCCGAGAGTTTAAACTTTTCCCCCGATTTTCAGGATTCTTCCAAATTTCAAATCCTCATAACTTTGGCTAGAAAGCTCCAAATCGGGTGAACCAAATTTGTTGGATTCAGCTCTCTGAGAACTTTCCAGCAATACCAAATTCAGCTCATGAAAGTGAATAGTTTTCCAGAATTAAATCCCTAAAGATTAAACTGTTGGGAATTTTATCTGGAGAACTACTTTATGAAAAATTCTGAAATTTGGCTGAAAGGTTCATTGGAAAATCCCTGAATCCCAGTAAAGTTTCCAGACTCATCCAAGTTCATTTAGTTACCCTAATCGGGTGATTAAGGGAACTGCCCAGAAAAAATAGAAAAATGTACAGAATCATTTTTCAGATTTTCTCCAATCTTAATTAGGACATAACTTTCTGTAGAATTCTTCAAATGATATGAAACCAACTCCATTAGAACCATCCTAAATTCTAGTTTCCAGAAAGTAATGGTGGGAGCCATGAAAAACCCTGGAATTACTTAGAGGCTCAATTATTGACCAAAGAGGCTTTTATTTGTACAAGGTTCAATTGAACTTTGTTTCAAATAAAACGTGGTCACAACTCTGGTTAGGACCCTACCAATCCACCATAAAAATTTCAGAACCAAAGGGGAGGGCTAGCTAGAGTTATTAGCAATTATGTATTTAAGTTCACACATTGCATTTAAATTTACATGTAGTATTGTATTCAACGTGTAGCCATTGAAGAAGAGACCCCGGAAGTGCTGGATTTCCTTCTTCCGGACGAAGAACTAACTACTGACCAGCAGCAACAAGGCAAGCCCCGGTTTGCATTAACCCTTTTATAAGTCTTACTTTGTTTACATGTGTCATATGAAGTATGTATATGCATTAGGTATAGGATGAATGAAACCCCACTTGCATAACCAAAGGTTCCTAAAAGAGTGAGAGTAGTGTCTAAGACTCGAATAGATAGGCTATGCTTAAAGATTCATAGGGCTTCGGTACAAGTCGAGTAGTTGGAATCTACTCGCGAGATAGGCTTGGGACGCACGGGTTCAGTTGAGTGATGTGAGATCACATTAGTAATGAAAATGAGACTGGGCAGGGGCTAGGGCGCGGCAAGAGGGAGTCTTGTGTGCGCAGCCCTGTCCGTGTCGATTGAGGACCGAGCCGTGTGCGGCCCACGCTGATCAAGTTTGAACATACCGAAGGCATATCGGATATATGGGCCCCGATAAACCGATGTAGCCTAAACCTTCGGGCGTCGAGGCATAACGCACAGATTTATAGGTGTAGGCTGAGGGCAGCAAGGTGGAAATCTGCCAACGGGCATAGAGAGATGCTCCGTGTGGGGAACCTCCTGCTCATTTCGGTGCGACCGGTTCGACGTTTGGGCTGTTGGGTGAAAGGTTGTCCCGTACGACATCGAGTGAGCGTGCTGTGCAGCTCCACGGGTGGGCGTACGTGACGTGCTCTTTGGGTTTCCCTGCAGGTGTATATCGAGTCGATTCGCCGTCTCTCGCGGTGAAGAGTACCACTTGGTCACTGAGTCGTGACGTAGATTAATGGATGAAACATGTTGATTCAATATTGCTGGTTGATATAATTGTATTGCTACATGTGTGCCACCAAATACGGCTTACTAAATTTCGGACTTCATGAACTGTTAACTTGTTGCTAAAAGATGAACTAAGGATGAACTTGTAGGCGTGTCCTTTTGCTGAAATGTTACTATCCTATGTCCATTGTACCCCTCATGTAGAGTTTCATGCTTAGGTGAGTCGGTTAAGCCTTGCTGAGCCTTCGTGCTCACGGTTGCTGCTTAAGTGTTTTTCAGGTGAGGAGTCACCCACGGACTCGGAGTACGAGTCTACCAGCGAGGGTTACCCTCCGTCTGGGACCACGGCTGAGTGGGAGCCGTACACGCCGCGCTGAGCTGAGGAGTGCAGCTAGTGTGGGTTGCCCTAGGGCTGGGCAACCACTTTTGCTAGATAGGCGGGCGTGAGTTGTATAAAAGAAACTTCCGTTGTTAATAACAGACCCTAGCTTGTAACTGAGAAGTGTACTATTTTTGTACATTCAGTTTGTTTTCCCATGTAATATAATGTGTTTTTATGACGTGTGCTGTCGGGTGTCGCATCGCGCGGCACCACCCTCTGCGATCCTGGATGAGCGGATTCCGGTCCGCCACAGCCTGGTATCAGAGCTGCATTGGGGATAGCACAGTACTTAAGGACTATATTATGGGAAAACTTAGGTTACGGTGAGGAATCGGTAGCTGCCCAAGTAAGGACTATATTAGCATAGTTACTTAAAGTGGCAAATACTAACTTATGTGTTATAATTCTTAATTTTAATTATGTAACGACGCACCTACGCTCTGGTAAGTATGGTAAGGAACGCCACCGAAAGCGGTTCAATTTCGGTTAGCTCCCCTGACGAGGAACGTGGTGCAGGGATGGAGTCTCACAGCTTGGTGTGAGATGTCAATATGAAACTCTTGGACTCTTCATGTTCCTGAGTTCATATTAAACGCTGATCCCTAGCGTGCATTAGGCAAGTAAGTGGAGACCCCATCGCGTGGTCAGTAACGCGAGAGTGTGTTCGTCTGGAAGTAGCCCAGGGGGACATACGCAGCGCTTGCCATCGGCGTGCCCTGCAGGGCAGTAGGTGGTATCTGTTGGGCTGATAACATTCCCAACCGTGACGACCCGTTCATGACATACTCGGGTTCCCCGTCATGTGGTGTTGAAACACGATCACGTACCTTGAGACGTGATCTAACTCAAGGACGGCCGTATGGAAATGATACGGGCGTTTGTATTTACTTTTAAATATGGTACTGCCTGAAATGAACAACCATTGAGTGCACCATTATTATGTGATCTTCTGCAGGTACTAACCACGTATGTATCCGTGTAGAAAACGTGTGCGAGAGACCGTTTAGTGCCACACTTGAGACGTATATGCCGGTATGATCCGGTTAGGATTTTCTTTTGTGACGAACGTAGTACCGAGATATTGTAGGCATATGCATGAAAATAATGATAACCAGGAGTTAAAATCTATAGGTTCAACATTTAGGATCCTGGTTAGGCATAAGAATGGGATAGTGGTAAGTGTAGTTCCAAAAAGACTGAAAAACAGAGTGCTCTGTTTTGGACAGCAAGTTTGCTGATCTTCAACAGGGCATAACTCACGGGTCCTTTAGCCCAGAGAGGTGTGCTATATAGTTCTGGAAAGGTATTGAAGTACTCTATAACTTTGTTGTAGACTTCCAGAGCTGAAACACAACTTAAGGTGGCTGAAATCCCAGAGGAAGGTAAACTGTCCAGAACCAGGACAGAGTAAAACATTCTCTGAACTGTTCTGTTTTTCAAACATAACTCCCAGGTGAAAAATCAAAAGTAGTATATAGTACATCCCTAGAAAGAGTAGAAGATGTGTGACATCTTTTCAATTCAAAGATTCTGAAATTTCAGCACAAAATTTAATGGAAATCAGGGTTGAAAACAGCCACTTCCAAGGGAGGTGCTGTTAAACTTCTTCCAGAAATTCTGCTGACTTTGAATTGGCATAACATTTTAACCAAAGATGATATGGGGGCAAATGAGTACTCTTTGGAAAGATACCGAAGTTGACTTTAACTTTGGTATTCAACTTGAGTCATAAAAATGCCCAGAACCAGATCAAAACTTGGAATAGGTAGAAACTGGTCATTCTGACAGAAGAATGACAGTTGAACTCATTGAAAAGGGTGTTGTACCCTAAGGGTGGTATACGTGATGACAACGCGATAATAATGTCTCGTAGAGACCAAACCCAGTTATGGTGAGCTTCCAAAGTGGAGGTTCATCAAGTTGGATTAAACTAGCTTGTGTTTGGTCTGGTAATGGTGTAGCTTGTGCAAAGTTATTACATTATCTACTTACGAGATATATCGCATGTTTTTGTTGTCATAATGTTTTTACGCCCATTTCTATTGGACTGCATGCAAAATGTTGCGGGACTGATGTTAATGTCGTGTGGTTGCAGATGGTTCGTACTAGGACCACGCACGAGGTTGGTGGCTCTAGCCAACAGGGAGGTGATGACTCCCAGCCACCGGCCTACGACAGCACCCTGCAGCAGCAGCCACCACCGCCGCCTCCGCTTACTCTAGCGGATGTGATAGCGGCATTGGTGGGAGGTCGTGAGGAGCAGACCGACCTGCTCCGCACAATCGTGCAGAATACGTCCCAGGCGGGGGGACGTCAAGATAGAGGGCCTCGGGAGCCCCGTGATGTGTCGTACTCGGATTTCATGAGTACGCACCCTCCAGTGTTCACCGAAGCTGAGGAACCACTGGAGGCGGACAACTGGCTGCGGACCATCGAGTCCAAGTTCGGGCTGCTCCAATGTACGGAGCGGCAGAAGACCCTGTTCGCAGCACAGCAGCTCCACGGTGCCGCTGGTGCGTGGTGGGCGAACTATGTCGCCTCACATCCGGCTGGCCATGCCGTGGAATGGCAAGAGTTCCGGGAGGCGTTCCACGCCTACCACATTCCTCCCGGAATAATGAAGAGGAAGTTCCAAGAATTCTTGGAGCTGAAGCAGGGCGGGAGGAGTGCCCACGACTACTCCCGTGCCTTCAACCATCTGGCGCAGTATGCGTCAGACTACATCTCCACGGAGGAGAAGAAGAGGGAGCACTTCTATCGGGGGTTACACCCCGAAATGAAGACCCATCTTGTTCAGTGGAATCGCGGCACATTCAACGACTTAGTCAATGCCGCGATCATGCAAGAGGACGCTCAGCGGGAGTTGGCAGCTGAGCAGAGGAAGCGCAGCGCTCCACCTAGCAGCGGTGGTGGCGCGCCCCAGAAGTACCGTATGGTGTATCGGAAACCATCCGGGCAGCAGTGGCGACCACCGGCGCGGCCTCAACAGTTCGGGGGACGTTCGTTCCAAGCACCCCCGTTTCGACCGCTGATGCCACCACCAAGGCAGCAGCAGCAGACGGTACCCTGGGCATTTCAACCGCCACAGCACGCCCCGGGATTCCGTCCACCGATCAGCAGGGGACCGCCCCGTTTCACCTGCTTCACGTGTGGCCAGGTGGGCCACTTCGCGAAGGACTGTCCCCAGGGGCAGCAGAGCGGCGGGCAAGCCCAGTGCCAGGGCGGTGCTCGAGGCCGACCTCCGGTGAAGAAGGTTGGTCAGCGGACTGGGGGCGTTCGCAACCTCGACAATGAGGACGCCCCAGAGGGAGAGAATGTCCTGGCGGGTACGTTCACTCTCAACCATCAAGCCATCATCATACTTTTTGATTCTGGTGCAACCCATAACTTCATAAGTGCATCATATGTAGTTAAGCATCAGCTGGAAACCTTTCCAACCGAGTGTTCTTATATGATCTGCTCACCGGGAGGAAAGATTTCAGCAACGATGATGGTTCCAAAAGCACCACTGTGCTTAGGTGGGAAGATATATCCCACCACTATGATTATCCTAGGGGGGCAGAAGATTGATGCAATCTTGGGAATGTCATGGCTAAGCTACCATGGCTCTGTCCTGGAAACGCTATCACGGACGGTTCACCTCAACTCCCCATTACACTGTCCGCAGTCCCTCCTATTAGATAATCCAGTCCGGGAGGTTTCAGAAATCAACAATACTGAAGCTCTCAAGTTAGAGGACATCCCCGTAGTCCGGGAGTATCCTGACGTGTTCCCAGATGATCTACCGGGCATGCCACCTGAGCGGGATGTCGAGTTCAAGATCGAGCTCGCACCCGGGACTACGCCCATATCACGGAGACCATACAAGATGGCTCCAAGTGAGCTGGCTGAACTGAAAGAACAGCTCAATGATCTGTTGAGCAAGGGTTTCATTAGGCTGAGTTCCTCGCCTTGGGGATGCTCGGCGCTATTCGTGAAGAAGAAGGATGAGACCCTGAGGCTGTGTGTGGATTACCGGCCGCTCAACGCCGTCACCATCAAGAATAAGTACCCACTGCCCCGCATCGACATATTGTTTGATCAACTTGTGGGTGCTAGTGTGTTCTCCAAGATGGACCTTCGCTCTGGATATCACCAGATAAAGATCCGGGCGGAGGATATCCCGAAGACGGCCTTCTCAACGAGATATGGATTATATGAATATCTCGTCATGTCCTTTGGTCTCACGAACGCTCCAGCTCATTTCATGTATCTCATGAACTCGGTGTTCATGCCGGAGCTGGACAAGTTCGTGGTAGTGTTCATCGACGATATCTTGGTTTACTCCAAGACAGAAGCTGAACATGCCGAACACTTGCGAATCGTCCTTCAACGATTGCGAGACCACAAGCTTTACGCCAAGTTCAGCAAATGCGAGTTTTGGATCAGCCAAGTGCCATTCTTGGGACATATCATCTCGGCGGAAGGCATTGCAGTTGACTCAGGCAAGATAGAGCAAGTGCTGAAATGGAAAGCTCCCACTTCAGTCCATGAAGTCAGAAGCTTCCTCGGGTTAGAGGGATACTATCGGAGATTTATTCCAAGTTTCTCCAAGCTCGCTAAACCGATGACAGAATTACTGAAGAAAGGGATGAAATATGTTTGGAACACGGCGTGTGTAGGAGCATTCCAAACATTGGTGAAGCATCTCACCACAGCCCCGGTCTTAGCTCAGCCGGATATAACAAAGCCCTTCGACGTGTATTGTGACGCGTGGGCTTGGCTGCGTGTTGATGCAGGAAGGACGGGTGGTCGCCTATGGCTCACGCCAACTTCGGAACCATGAGCAGCATTATCCCACTCATGATCTGGAGCTTGCTGCCGTGGTGTTGGCGCTAAAAATGTGGAGGCACTATCTCCTGGGGAATCTGGTGCATCTCTACACCGACCACAAGAGCTTGAAATATATTTTCACCCAAAAGGAGCTGAACATGAGGCAAAGGAGGTGGTTAGAACTGATCAAAGATTATGAGATTGAGATCTATTACCACCCCGGCAAGGCGAATGTGGTTGCCGACGCACTGAGTCGGAAATCACATGTCCATCACCTCACCATTACGCCGGTGGAGGAGGAAGAGCCAAGTTTATACTTGGTTCCTTATGGATCGCTGTACAACCTTGCCCTCATCCCTACTATTAGGGAGGACATCTGTAACACCCTCATCTCGGGTGTCAGCATATGTTCATATTTTATAAAGAAGAAAAACATTTTAAGAAGAGTAGAAACAGAGACAAGTACCAAAAGGATAGCCAATAAAGCTCTCCGAGAGCACCGAAGGCAACTTCCACGGCCAGCAGACCACGTGGCGCGTTCGGAGCTCATCCCCGAGAAATTTGGGAGAGGTCCGCCGCTAAATTAGCTACGTGGCAGGCTCGGGGGTCACCTCCGCAATTGAAAAGAGGTCCGACCCTGTGGGACACGTGCTGCCCGCAGAGATAGCCTCTGCGGAAGAAGCAAAGGCATTTTTCATAAGACACGTGTCATCCACGGAGCTAGTCCTCGCGGAAATCAGAGGACCATCCGCGCAGGATACGTGTCAATCTCGGAGCTCATCTCAGAGGAGTCCGGATCTATTGAACACGTGTCGCCACCGGAGCTTATCTCCGGAGGTCCGTCGCTGCTAAACACGTGTCGACCTCGGGGCATGTCCCCGAGGGAGGGAAAGGCGGAAAGACCGGCACCCACACATGGCGTGCGCGGAGCTCACCTCCGAAGAAGGGGGAGGTCTCGATCGATTGACACGCGGCACGACCGGAGCTCGTCTCTGTGGGAGAAGAGATACCAGGCTCGGAAGGACACGTGGAGCCTCCGGAAGCTCATCACCACGGAGGTAACGAGTTTTGGAGCGGCTGTTACGCGTAAGGACACCGGTAAACAACGGGAACCGATCCAAACTCCACAATGTTGCCAAAGATAAGACAACAGGATCCAACAAGATCTGAATAAAACTTTTATTCGGGATCCAATCAGATTAGGACTCTTATCTTCCCGATTATAAATAGAACCCGAAACCTCTGGCCGAAACTACGAACTTCTCTTTCAACTCCTGAGCCGACGACTTAGCACCCTAGCCCTAACTCGCCGAACAAAACATCGCCGAAGCGCAACAAGGGAGATCATCGGAGAAGAACCGAGTGGTCTGAGGAGGACCTCGAAGTCAAGAAGAGCGTGAGGTAGGACTTCAATACCACCTTACGACATCATGGTGTTCATCTCTTGCATCTGTTCTTCAATTCCTTTCGAACAGAAGCTTTCTCGTGGGCAGATCACTCGATGATCAGTTTGATCTAAAGACAAGATCATCGCCACAACCACCTTTGATCTGAACACCTCTGTCCACAAGGGCACACCAATCTAATAAAAATCATAGGATAGCATGCATGTGCATCATCACATCTAGTTTAGGGTTTGTGCATGATATTGATTGCTGTGAATTTGTGTGTACGTGAATCCTACATAACAGGACGAACTCAGGAAGCTGTCTACGACGAGCTGCAGCAACAAGGTTTTGAGAATCAAGAACAACCGGAACCGCAAGAACAAGGCAAGTGCTCCTTGACCATGTTGATCCTATGTTTTGGGTAAAACTATTTTGTTTTGCGAAAAGGTATGTGTGCTGAGTCAAACATGATGGGAAAACCCTTTTTATAGGAGTTTACTAGTTTTGATTAAACCATCCTTGACGCCTGGGAAGTTCATGAGTCGGGTATGGTTTTCTTGTTTTATGCTTCGCTGAGTCCATGGGATTGGGAAGCGAGATAGATGTGTCTAGCTAACTGCATTCGTACTGATAATAAGTAACTGATGAGGTTAATAAACATGGATCGGAGGGAGATCTAGGCAAGCCTGGGTTTGTGAATGAGGTAGTATGAGAGGGTGGTTTTGCTTGCCGCAGATCTAAGGACCGGTTCATCCATGCACATGCCAGGATAACAGTGCCACCACAAGGCTAAGTATGGGTGCGGCTTAGCTGAGTAATTAGGTAAGTTGCTAGGATGTTATGGACTATGGAAGGCGCGGGGAATGGGAGTCGAGTGAGGACTGCCCTGGGAACTGCATGGCACAAGAGGGGGCCCGTGGGTGGGAGAATTGGAGATTCTAGCCTGCCGGTGAAACCTTAGTGAGTCCATACATCTAGTAACCCCTTTGTAAAGGCTATTTTGTGATCTCTTGACCATACACCGACGGTTGTGTACTGGTATAATGGAGGTTCTGCAGTCGCCGATGGGTGACGAAATCACAAACTTGTGGGTAAAGAGGTGCAAACTCTGCAGAGTCAAAAACTATCATGATAGTCGAGCTTACGGTCATGAGCACCTGGCTAAACTGCCATGATTAGATGGGATGGTTATGGGAATGGTTATTGGAATGGTTATTGGAATGGTTATTGGAATGGTTATTGGAATGGTTATTGGAATGGTTATTGGGAAGGTTCTTGGTTATGGTTTTTGGTTATAGTTTGGTTTGGAATTGTTAAGTCTGGATGATGAAAGGGTTGCATGACTGGTGGGTCATGACATGAGATTGGTCTCGGTGCGAGACGAGGTTGTTTCATGAGGTGAGATGGTAGCGAATACGAGGAGGTATTCGTGAGTATGGGTAAAGGATTGGTTAATGTTTGGATGGAACACGGGAAGTGATGGAGGTATGTTGGTAATTTCATACATGCTGGGACTACATTCATCTAAAGTTAAGTTGCTATTTTATCACGGTTTTATAAATTTGCTTTTCTGCAAATAAGCCTTTTATACCTACCTTGTTTATAAGCTGCATATCATGTGTTATTCCCGCACTTGCTGAGCACATCATTGTGCTCAAACTTGCATTATTATTTCTTCATCAACAGCAAGAGAAGGCTACTATGAAGATCAAGTAGAGCATTATGGCGTGTAATCTGTTCTCAAACTTGCCTGTGGAAGGATTAGAGATGGAGCCACTTCTGCTTAGTTTTGCTTCCGCATTAGTCTTTGCTTCCGCATTTAAATAAGATTTCCGCTGCGTAGAAATAAAGATTTCCGCTGTGAGCATGAGTCCAAGACTCATGAGGTGCTGTAATAAACTCTGTTATTCGTGGTAATATATAATCTGAATTCAGTTTGTGGAACGTATGTGTATGTGTGATGAACATCCTGGGCACACATATGCATTAGTTCTCGGTTCCGTGGTTTTCCACAGAATTGAGGGCGTCACAACATCATTGCAGCTCAGAAGACGGATAAAGGCATGACACATCTCCGGAGACGGATAGACAATGGGGAGATCAGGTGTTTCCGGAAAGATGAGGAGGGGACGCTATGGTTTAATGACCGCATAGTCGTGCCCCGAGATATGGAGTTGAGGAAAAAGATCCTCGACGAAGCTCACTTGTCTAAATACTCCATTCATGCGGGCAGCAACAAAATGTACCAAGATTTGAAAAAGAAATTTTGGTGGACACGGATGAAGCGGGAGGTAGCTAAGTACGTATCCGAGTGTGATACGTGTAGACGAGTGAAGGCTGATCATATGAGGAAATCAGGGCTGCTGCAACCCCTGAAGATTCCAGCATGGAAATGGGAGGATGTGAGCATGGATTTCATTGTGGGATTACCCCTAACATCCAGCAAACATGATTCCATTTGGGTGATTGTTGACCGACTGACCAAGTCAGCTCACTTCATCCCCGTACATACATATTTTCATGCCAACCGATATGCAGAGTTATACATTGCCAGGATTCTATGCCTGCATGGTGTACCCAAGACCATAGTCTCAGACCGAGGTGCATTGTTTGTATCTCGCTTTTGGGAGCAGTTGCACGCTGCATTGGGTACTAAGTTGATCAGGAGCTTCACTTATCACCCTCAAACAGATGGCCAGACAGAGAGGGTGAATCAAGTTCTAGAAGACATGTTGAGAGCATGTGCCATCCACCATGGTAGGAACTGGGATAATCATCTACCATTGGCGGAATTCTCGTACAACAACGGCTATCAGGCGAGTATCAAGATGGCACCCTACGAAGCTCTCTACGGTCGCAAGTGCCGCACCCCATTAAATTGGTGCGAGTCCGGTGAAAGAGTCACATTCGGGGTTGATGTGGTGAACGACGCCGAAGAGCGCGTTCGGACAATTCAAGCCAATTTAAAAGCCGCTCAATCCCGGCAGAAGAGCTACGCTGATAAGAGGCGTAGACCGTTGCACTTCGACATCAGTGAATACGTGTACCTCCGCATGTCTCCGATGAAGGGCGTGCACCGGTTCGGCGTCAAGGGGAAGCTCGCTCCCTGTTTTATTGGACCCTACGCTATCACCGAGAAGTATGGACCAGCGGCGTATCGATTGGAACTACCGGCATCTTTTGCTGGTGTCCATGATGTTTTCCATGTTTCGCAACTGCGAAAATGTTTGAAGCATACAGCTGCTGTTCCTACCGAAGACATCGGCGAGTTGAAACCGGATTTAACATATGATGAGTATCCGGTGGAAATCCTTGATGAGAAAGCCCGAACCACGCGTAGCAGAACGTTGTGGTTCTACAAGATCCTCTGGAGTAACCACACCGTGGAAGAAGCGACGTGGGAGAGCGAGGAATTCCTTCGTTCAAATTACCCGGAGTTCATGGCTTCTCAACACGAGTAAGTCCCTACTACATCGCTATCTCTTCTTTTGTAATCTCGGGACGAGATTCTTTTAAGAAGGGAGGAATGTAAGGGCCTCAGTTTTGGCACACATTTGAAGTGTTCATCACCACACCACACCAATTTTCACTCCATTCGGAGTTGATCTTGACATGAGCTAAGTGGGACGAATTCAAATTTTATTTGAATTCAAAACTGAACTTGTGCTGAAATTCACTCAAACTGAACCCAATTTGAATTCTATTCAATTCAAATGGCTCAGGGGTGAATAATTTGAATCACCAGGGGTATTATGGGGCTCACTGTTTACAACAGTGATTAGGAGTAAATTTCAGAGGTTAAAACCCCGGGTGGGACCCACATGTCATAGAGGGGAGAAGGAGAAACTTGCACCCGAAGTCAGAGTCTCGGTGGGAAATTCGAGCAGCTGTCGGCTGTGCCACCGAGCAGCTACCGGCGCCACCAGCTGCTTCCCTCTCCGCGCGCTGGCGCCCAGGGCGGCTGGCTCGTGCCCCCACGCGACCGGCACCGCCTCAGCCGAGCAGGAGTCGGCCGGCTTTATCTTCTCGCGGGCAAACCCGAGCAGCGGCATTGTTTCTCGCCGCAGCTCTCTGCTCAATCGGGAAAACCAGCAAAACCATCTCCTTCTTCGTCCCTGAGCTGCTAGACAGCCACCTGAGCTCGCACTCCACTTCTCCAACGCCAGAAACCTCGAGCTCCGACCTCCTTTGCCCAAAGACGATCGCCACTGCGGCGACCTAGCCTCAGCCGAGAGTCAGGTGCCCGTGGGCAGCATTCCACAGGCGTTTTCACGGTCCAGCGAGAGAGGCAACAGGAGCGCGCGACTACCGTGCTGCTCTCCTCCAAGTTTGGAAGCCAACCGTGAAGAATCCGCAGAGAATTTCCAGTTTGTGTTCCGGCGACCGTAAACCGAGCTTCCGGTACGGTTTCTTTAAATTCTCGCTCTATGATCTTTCGAAGGTCATCAAATCTTGCACGTAGACGCTGAACTAGCCGGCGATCAAGTTCTTTCTGCATCCGTAGCGTGAAACTGTCTAGGAGTAACGAATTTCGAGCTCGATCGAGGGCGGTCATGGCGGGCACGATCGGTCACACGGTGCCGACCGACTTGCCGCCATCCCTGAACCCTTTTGACACCTTGTCGAGCTTCCTAGAGGTACACTGATGCTGTAGGGCCGTTTGTTCGAGGTGTTGGCGGGTTTAGAAACCATGTTCGACGGTGTCGAACCTCAACCTAGGTAGCGGCACGTCGCCGAGCTATTTCCGGTCACCCCCAGCTCGACCTGACACCACCGACGTGTTCCTCGACGTCGACAACCCCCTGGCGGCGAGTTTCAGCCCCTGGGAGGTCCCGCAGCGGCGAGCCGGCGAGCCCCGAGCCTGCTCCGGCGAGGTCGACGGCGCGGGCATGAGAGAACGGCGGGAGGAAGACGAAGGCGGCTGGCCCACGTGTCAGCGGCTGAAGAATTTAAACCGGGATCGGGTGTGGCCGGGGTCGGCTGTGCTGGCGCGCAAAATACCCTGTGAGCTCCGGTGTGCCGGACACCTCCGCGCTTGACACGTGTGGTATCCCCGGTGTGCCGGACACCTCCGCGCTCGACACGTGTCCCCGCAGGCCCCGAGAGTTTAAACTTTTCCCCCGATTTTCAGGATTCTTCTAAATTTCAAATCCTCATAACTTTGGCTAGAAAGCTCCAAATCGGGTGAACCAAATTTTGTTGGATTCAGCTCTCTGAGAACTTTCTAGCAATACCAAATTCAGCTCATGAAAGTGAATAGTTTTCCAGAATTAAATCCCTAAAGTTTAAACTGTTGGGAATTTTATCTGGAGAACTACTTTATGAAAAATTCTGAAATTTGGCTGAAAGGTTCATTGGAAAATCCCTGAATCCCAGTAAAGTTTTCAGACTCATCCAAGTTCATTTAGTTACCCTAATTGGGTGATTAAGGGAACTGCCCAGAAAAAATAGAAAAATGTACAGAAACATTTTTCAGATTTTCTCCAATCTTAATTAGGAAATAACTTTCTGTAGAATTCTTCGAATAACATGAAACCAACTCCATTAGAACCATCCTAAATTCTAGTTTCCAGAAAGTAATGGTGGGAGCCATGAAAAACCCTGGAATAACTTAGAGGCTCAATTATTGACCAAAGAGGCTTTTATTTGTACAAGGTTCAATTGAACTTTGTTTCAAATAAAACCTGGTCACAACTCTGGTTAGGACCCTACCAATCCACCATAAAAATTTCAAAACCAAAGGGGAGGGCTAGCTAGAGTTATTAGCAATTATGTATTTAAGTTCACACATTGCATTTAAATTTACATGTAGTATTGTATTCAACGTGTAGCCATTGAAGAAGACACCCCGGAAGTGCTGGATTTCCTTCTTCCGGACGAAGAACTAACTACTGAACAGCAGCAACAAGGCAAGCCCCGGTTTGCATTAACCCTTTTATAAGTCTTACTTTGTTTACATGTGTCATATGAAGTATGTATGTGCATTTAGAATAGGATGAATAAAACCCCACTTGCATAACCAAAGGTTCGTAAAAGAGTGAGGGTAGTGTCTAAGACCTCGAATACATAGGCTATGCTTAAAGATTCATAGGGCTTCGGTACAAGTCGAGTAGTTGGAATCTACTTGCGAGATAGGCTTGGGACGCACGGGTTCAGTTGAGTGATGTGAGATCACATTAGTAATGAAAATGAGACTGGGCAGGGGCTAGGGCGCAGCAAGAGGGAGTGTTGTGTGCGCAGACCTGTCCGTGTCGATTGAGGACCGAGCCGTGTGCGGCCCACGCTGATCAAGTTTGAACGTACCGAAGGCATATCGGATATATGGGCCCCGATAAACCGATGTAGCCTAAACCCCCGGGCGTCGAGGCATAACGCACAGATTTATAGGTGTACGCTGAGGGCAGCAAGGTGGAAATCTGCCAACGGGCATAGAGAGATGCTCCGTGTGGGGAACCTCCTGCTCGTTTCGGTGCGACCGGTTCGACGTTTGGGCTGTTGGGTGAAAGGTTGTCCCGTATGACATCGAGTGAGCGTGCTGTGCAGCTCCACGGGTGGGCGTACGTGACGTGCTCTTTGGGTTTCCCTGCAGGTGTATATCGAGTCGATTCGCCGTCCCTCGTGGCAAAGAGTACCACTTGGTCACTGAGTCATGACGTAGATTAATTGATGAAACATGTTGATTCAATATTGCTGGTTGATATAATTGTATTGCTACATGTGTGCCACCAAATACTGCTTACTAAATTTCGGACTTCATGAACTGTTAACTTGTTGCTAAAAGATGAACTAAGGATGAA
The DNA here is from genome assembly GCA_030760725.1 of Neostapfia colusana. NCBI lineage: Eukaryota > Viridiplantae > Streptophyta > Magnoliopsida > Poales > Poaceae > Neostapfia > Neostapfia colusana. The sequence continues at coordinate 81,857,732 of JASWHV010000011.1, forward strand.
CTTGTAGGCGTGTCCTTTTGCTGAAATGTTACTATCCTATGTCCATTGTACCCCTCATGTAGAGTTTCATGCTTAGGTGAGTCGGTTAAGCCATGCTGAGCCTTCGTGCTCACGGTTGCTGCTTAAGTGCTTTTCAGGTGAGGAGCCACCCACGGACTCGGAGTACGAGTCCACCGGCGAGGGTTACCCTCCGTTGGGGACCACGGCTGAGTGGGAGCCGTACACGCCGCGCTGAGCTGAGGAGTGCAACTAGTGTGGGTTGCCCTAGGGCTGGGCAACCACTTTTGCTAGATAGGCGGGCGTGAGTTGTATAAAAGAAACTTCCGCTGTGTAATAACAGACCCTAGCTTGTAACTGAGAAGTGTACTATTTTTGTACATTCAGTTTGTTTTCTCATGTAATATAATGTGTTCTTATGACGTGTGCTGTCGGGTGTCGCATCGCGCGGCACCACCCTCTGCGATCCTGGATGAGCGGATTCCGGTCCGCCACAGAACAGGGGTATTACCTCAGAATTAATTCTTCTTTGCTTAATTGCTAAGAAAATTATTCTGCGCAACCCACTCAATGAAAAGTGCTAAATTGTGGTCCAGAGGGTTTTATTGTGACCAGGAACTCACACAAAAATTCCCAGCTCCATTGGAGCTCTGGATCACCCCTGTCCTGTTTAACCACTTGAGGGATTAATATGGAAAAGGGGGAAAACCACTTAGCACTTAACCATGTGATTAAGTCTAAGCCAAACCACCAACACTAGTTCATCTTAAAATTCTTAAACAGAGTTCCAGTTATTAGAAACTGGTGATAATAACTAATAGCAGTAGTATTACAATAAACTTGTATGCATATTCATTAACATGTAGTATTTCATTAAATGTGTAGTCACTGAAGAAGAGACTCCGGAAGTGCTGGACTTTCTCCTTCCGGAAGAAGAGCTAACTACTGACCAGCAGCAACAAGGCAAGCCCCAGTTTGCATTAACCCTTTTATAAGTTTTACTTTGTTTACATGAGTCATGTGAAGTATGATTGTGCATTAGGTGTAGAATGAATGGAACCCCACTTGCATAACCAAAGGTTCCTAAAAGAGTGAGGGTAGTGTCTAAGACCTCGGGTAGAAAGGCTATGCTTAAAGATTCATAGGGCTTCGGTACAAGTCAAGTAGTTGGAATCTACTCGCGAGATAGGCTTGGGACACACGGGTTCGGTTGAGTGATGTGAGATCGCTTTAGTAATGAAAATGAGACTAGGCAGGGGCTAGGGCGCAGCAAGAGGAAGTCCTGTGTGCGCAGCCCTGTCCGTGTCGATTGAGGACCGAGCCGTGTGCGGCCCTGCTGAACAAGTATTGAACGTACCGAAGGCATATCGGATATATGGGCCCCGATAAACCGATGTAGCCTAAACCTCCGGGCGTCGAGGCATAACGCACCGATTTATAGGTGTAGGCTGAGGGCAGCAAGGTGGAAATCTGCCAACGGGCATAGAGAGATGCTCCGTGTGGGGAACCTCCTGCTCGTTTCGGTGCGACCGGTTCGACGTTTGGGCTGTTGGGTGGAAGGTTGTCCCGTACGACATCGAGTGAGCGTGCTGTGCAGCTCCACGGGTGGGCGTACGTGACGTGCTCTTTGGGTTTCCCTGCAGGTGTATATCGAGTCGATTCGCCGTCCCTCGCGGTGACGAGTACTGCTTGTTCACTGCGTCATAACGTAGACTAATGAATGAAATGTTATGATACATTATTGCTGTTATGATATAATTGTATTGCTACATGTGTGCCACCAAATAATGCTCACTAAATTTCAGCTTCATGAACCGTTAACTTGTTGCTAAAAGATGAACTAAGGATGAACTTGTAGGCATGTCTATTTGCTGCAACAATGCTATCCTATGTCATGGTACACCTCATGTAGAGTTTCATGCTTAGGTGAGTCGGTTAAGCCTTGCTGAGCCTTCGTGCTCACGGTTGCTGCTTAAGTATTTTTCAGATGAGGAGCCACCCACGGACTCGGAGTACGAGTCCACCGGCGAGGTTACCCTCTGTCGGGGACCATGGCTGAGTGGGAGCCGTACACGCCGCGCTGAGCTGAGGAGTGCAGCTAGTGTGGGTTGCCCTAGGGCTGGGCAACCAACTTTTGCTAGATAGGCGGGCGTGAGTTGTACAAAAGAAACTTTCGCTGTGTAATTAAAGACCCTAGTTTGTAACTGAGAAGTGTACTACTTTGTACATTCAGTATGTTTTCCCATGTAATATAATGTGTTCTTATGACGTGTGCTGTCGGGTGTCGCATCGCGCGGCACCACCCTCTGCGATCCTGGATGAGCGGATTCCGGTCCGCCACAGCCTGGTATTATGGTAAAATTTAGGCTTACGGTGAGGATTCGGTAGTAGCCCAAGTAAGGACTATAGTAGCATAGTTATTTAAAGTGGCAAAGACTAACCTATGTGTTATAATTCTGAATTTCAATTATTGTAACGACGCACCTACGCTCTGGTAAGTTTGGTAAGGAACGCCATCGAAAGCGGATCAATTTCGGTTAGATCCCCCTGACGAGGAACGTGGTTCAGGGATTGGTCTCACAGCTTGGTGTGAGACGTCAATATGAACCTCTTGGACTCTTCATGTTCCTGAGTTCATATGAAACGCTGATCCCTAGCGTGCATTAGGCAAGTAAGTGGAGACCCCATCGCGTGGTCTATAACGCGAGAGTGTGTTCGTCTGGAAATATCCCAGGGGGACATACGCAGCACTTGCCATCGGCGTGCCCTGCAGGGCAGTAGGTGGTATCTGTTGGGTTGATAACATTCCCAACCGTGACGATCCGTTCATGACATACTCGGGTTCCCTGTCGTGTGGTGTTGAAACACGATCACGTGCCTTGAGACGTGACTTAGCTCAAGGACGGCCGTATAACAATGATACGGACGTTTGTATTTACTTTTAAATATGGTCCTGCCTGAAATGACACTAACCATTGAGTGCACCATTATTGTGTGGTCTTCTGCAGGTACTAACCACGTAGGTATCCGTGTAGAAAACGTGTGCGAGAGACCGTTTAGTGCCACAATTGAGATGTATATGCCGGTATAATCCGGTTAGAATTTTCTTTTGTGAGGAACGTAGTACAGAGACATTGTAGGCATATGCATGCAAAATAATGATAACAAGGAATTAAAATCTATAGGTTCAACATTTAGGACCCTGGTTGGGAATATGAATGGGATAGTGGAGCAGGATAGTCAAATGGATGAAAAACAGAGTGCTCTGTTTTGGGCAGCAAGTGTGCTGATCTTCAACAGGGCATAACTCACCGGTCTTTTAGACTAGAAAGGTGTGCTATATAGTTCTGGAAAGGTATTTAAGTACTCTACAACTTTGTTGTAGACTTTCAGAGCTGAAACACACCTTAAGATGGCTTAAATCCCAGAGAAATGTAAGCTGTCCAGAACCAGGACAGAGTAAAACATTATCTGAACTGTTCTGTTTTTCAAACATAGCTCCCAGTAGAAAAATCTAAAATTATCATATAATACATCCTTAGAAAGAGTAGAAGATGTGTGACATCTTTGCAATTCAAAGTTTCTGAAGTTTCAGCACAGATTTCAGTGGAAACTCGAATGGAAAACAGCAACTTCCAAAGGAGGTGCTGTTGAAATTCTTCCAGAAATTCTGTGGACTTTGAATTACCATAGCTTTTTAACCAGAGCTGATCTGTGGGCAAATGAGTACTCATTGGAAAGATACTGAAGTTAACTTTAATTTTGGTATTCAGCTTGAGTCATGAAAATGCCAGAACCATATCAAAACTTGGAATAGGTGGGAAACTATATCCCACCACCTTGATAATCCTTATGGGGCAAAAGATCGATGCAATCTTAGGGATGTCATGGCTACAATACCATGGCGCTGTCCTAGAGACTCGGAAACGGACGGTTCACTTAAATCCCCCATTCCATCGTCTGCATTCCATGGTATTAGACACGCCAGTCCGGGAAGTTTTAGCAATTAATAATGCTGAAGCTCTCAAGTTAGAAGACATCCCCGTAGTCCGGGAGTACCCCGACGTGTTTCCATATGATCTTCCGGGCATGCCACCTGAGCGGGGTGTCGAGTTCAAGATCGAGCTCGCACCCGGGACTACGCCCATATCACGAAGACCATACAAGATGGCTCCAAATGAGCTGGCGGAACTAAAAGAACAGCTCAATGATCTGCTGAGCAAAGGTTTCATTAGGCCGAGTTCCTCGCCTTGGGGATGCTCGGCGCTGTTCGTGAAGAAGAAAGATGAATCCTTGAGGCTGTGTGTGGATTATCGGCCGCTCAACGCCGTCACCATCAAGAATAAATACCCACTGCCCCGTATTGACATTTTGTTTGATCAACTTGTGGGGGCAAGTGTGTTCTCAAAGATGGACCTTCGCTCTGGATATCACCAGATCAAGATCCAGGCGGAGGATATCCCGAAGACGGCCTTCTCGACGAGATACGGATTATATGAATATCTCGTCATGTCCTTTGGTCTCACAAACGCTCCAGCCCATTTCATGTATCTCATGAACTCGGTGTTCATGCCGGAGCTGGACAAGTTCGTGGTAGTGTTCATCGACGATATCTTGGTTTACTCCAAGACAGAAGCCGAACATGCCGAACACTTGCGAATCGTCCTTCAATGATTGCGAGACCACAAGCTCTACACCAAGTTCAGTAAATGCGAGTTTTGGATCAGCCAAGTGCCATTCTTGGGACATATCATCTCAGCGGAAGGCATTGCGGTTGACCCAAGCAAAATAGAGCAAGTGCTGAAATGGAAAGCTCCCACTTCAGTCCATGAAGTCAGAAGCTTCCTCAGGTTAGCGGGATACTATCGGAGATTCATTCCAAGCTTCTCCAAGCTTGCTAAGCCGATGACAGAATTACTGAAGAAAGGGACGAAATATGTTTGGAACACGGCGTGTGAAGGAGCGTTCCAAGCATTGGTGAAGCATCTCACCACAGCCCCGGTCTTAGCTCAGCCGGATACGACAAAGCCCTTCGACGTGTATTGCGACGCGTCCGGTATTGGGCTCGGCTGCGTGTTGATGCAGGAAGGACGTGTGGTCGCCTATGGCTCACGCCAACTTCGGAACCATGAGCAGCACTATCTGACTCATGATCTTGAGCTTGCTGCAGTAGTTCTGGCGTTAAAAATGTGGAGGCACTATCTCCTGGGGAATCTAGTGCACCTCTACACCGACCACAAGAGCTTGAAATATATTTTCACCCAGAAGGAGCTGAACATGAGGCAAAGGAGGTGGTTAGAACTGATCAAAGATTATGAGATTGAGATCCATTACCACCCCGACAAGGTGAATGTGGTTGCCGACGCGCTGAGTCGGAAATCACATGTCCATCACCTCACCATTACCCCGGTGGAGGAGGAAGAGCCAAGTTTATACTTGGTTCCGTATGGATCGCTGAACAACCTTGCCCTCATCCCTACCATTAGGGAAGACATCATTGCAGCTCAGAAGATGGATAAAGGCATGGCACATCTCTGGAGACGGATAGACAATGGAGAAATTAAATGTTTCCGGAAAGATGATGAGGGGACGCTGTGGTTCAATGACCGCATAGTCGTACCCCGGGATATGGAGTTGAGAAAGAAAATCCTTGATGAAGCTCACTTGTCTAAATACTCCATTCATCCGGGCAGCAACAAGATGTACCAAGATTTGAAAAAGAAATTTTGATGGACACGGATGAAGCGGGAGGTAGCGAAGTACGTATCCGAGTGCGATACGTGTAGACGAGTGAAAGCTGATCACATGAAGAAATCAGGGCTACTGCAACCCCTGAAGATCCAGGCATGGAAATGGGAAGATGTGAGCATGGATTTTATTGTGGGATTACCCCTAACATCCAACAAGCATGATTCCATATGGGTAATCGTTGATCGGTTAACCAAGACGGCTCACTTCATCCCGGTGAATACACGTTACCATGCCGGCAAATATGCGGAGCTATACATAGCGAAGATTCTATGCCTATACGGGGTACCCAAGACCATTGTCTCAGATCAAGGTGCATTATTTGTATCTCGCTTTTGGGAGCAGCTACACGCTGCATTGGTTACTAAGTTGATTAGGAGCTCCGCCTATCACCCTCAGACAGATGGCCAAACAGAGAGGGTGAATCAGGTTCTAGAAGACATGTTGAGAGCATGTGCCATCCACCATGGTAGGAACTGGGATGATCACCTACCATTGGCGGAATTCTCGTACAACAACGGTCATCAGGCGAGTATCAATATGGCACCCTACGAAGCTCTCTACGATCGTAAATGCCGCACCCCATTAAATTGGTGCGAGTCCGGTGAAAGGGTCACATTCGGGGTTGATGTGGTGAACGACGCCGAAGAGCGCGTTCGGACAATTCAAGCCAATTTGAAGGCCGCTCAATCCCGGCAGAAGAGCTACGCTGATAAGAGGCGTAGACCGTTGCACTTTGACGTTGGGGAACACGTGTACCTCCGCGTGTCTCCGATGAAGGGCGTGCACCGGTTCGGTGTGAAGGGGAAGCTCACTCCCCGTTTTATTGGACCCTATGCTATCACCGAGAAGTGTGGACCAGCGGCATATCGATTGGAGCTACCGGCATTCCTTGCTGGTGTCCATGATGTTTTCCATGTTTCGCAACTGCGAAAATGTTTAAAGCATACAGCTGCTGTTCCTACCGAATACATCGGCGAGTTGAAACCGGATTTAACCTATGATGAGTATCCAGTGGAAATTCTTGATGAGAAAGCCCGAACCACGCGTAGCAGAACGTTGTGGTTCTACAAAATACTCTGGAGCAACCACACCGCCGAAGAAGCGACGTGGGAGAGCAAGGAGTTCCTTCGCTCAAATTACCCAGAGTTCATGGCTTCTCAACACGGGTAAGTCCTTACTACATCGCTATCTCTCTCTTTATAATCTCGGGACGAGATTCTTTTAAGGGGGGAGGGATGTAAAAGCGTAAGAAAAGGGACTTGCAAAACCTTTTTATCACCACACAACACCACAGTTTTGTTGTGGATAGATTGTGAAAAAGTGTGAAGAGCATGTAACCTCCATCAAAAGAGTGGTTAGAGGGGAAAGCTTCCACTTTCACAAAGGGGGAAAGTTTACACATGACACATGAGAGGGTGATTCAAAACTGTTACATTCAAACTCATGGTTGCAGCATCTAAAACAAGGATCAAAGTGCATAATTGGATTCCTCAGGTCCAAATTAGTGGGGAGGCAGAGTTTCAATAATTTTTGAAAAGGTTTGCTACCCATTTTTCCAAAAAGGATCCAAATATGCAAAGAATTCAAATATACATTTGAATTTGAGGGAAATTTGCCAAACCATACCAATGTAGCTCAGTTTGAGACTCCCAACATTTGAATTTATCATTTGTCAAGTTTTGGAGATCTTTTGAGAGGTGTGAGAGCACTGACCAGTGGGGCCCACATGTCATTGGGTGGAATAGACTTAGCCCCCAAGTCTTCTCTCTGTTTCTCAGTCAACCGAGCGCAGCCAGCTGCCGCGCGCGTGCCACCGGCCGAGCGGCCACCTCCTGGTTCCCGTCGCTCGCTCTGGCAGCCGGGAAACAGCGCGCCCTTTCCTCTACGTGACCCCCTTGCCAAGCCACCGAGACGTACGCGTGCTTCTTTGCAAAACAGCGAGCCCCGGCTCTGTTCGGTCACCGGCGCCGCTCCCCCGATTCTCCCCTGCACGCCGACGTCTGCTCGGCCTTTGCCGAGCTCCCAACACAAAAAGGGAGCGCCTGTGTGTGCTATAATTAACCCCCTCACCACCTTGCGGCGTTAGCACTTCATTTGGCCACCAATCGACGATCGCAGCTGAGGACCGAGGTGCAACCGGCGGAGCCGCAACTGACTCACCGTGGGCAGCGCTCCACAGCCGTTTTCACCGATCCTCTCCTACACGAAAAAGGTGCGCCGTGCTCTCTAGATCATGTAGATGCAATCCGTATAGCGGTTGATACACCGGGTGAAGAGTATTTCCAGTTCTTCCGAAACGTAGTGTGTTCGGGTAGGGCGCGGTCTACCCCAAAATTCATGCTACTCGTTTAGCTATTGGCCGTGCAGGCTTGTCAGCACCTTCCTTACTCCCTAGCGGCCCTCCTCAACCAAGAATCAAGCGGTATGGTCCAGAAATGGCCAGGTTCTCGCTGTTTTTCAGGCCGCCATGGAATAATAGCTCGGGTCACCGTGGAGCCCTAGGTTGCCGACCGTTTCATGGGATGTGGCGGCCGTTTCCGTCACCCTCGAGCTCCCGCGGTGCTCTCCGACCCTTTTCCGATTGTTTTGATGCGTTGTAACGCATTCCCGACCATGCCGGAACCCTAACCGCCGCGGTCACCGTCGGGAGCCCTGTTCCGGTGAGCTACGGCCGCCGGCGAACCCCGAGATGAGTTCAGCGTCGTGAGTTAGGGCGGGGCGGCGAGTTTGGGGTCGGGAGATGGCCGGGAAAGCGGTTCCGGCGATGCTCGCCGGAGTGCGCCGCCGCGGACCCCTGTTTGGCGCGAGGAAGGAGAAGACTGCCGGGTGAGACCCAATGGCAGACATTTAAACATTTTTAAATGCCCAGTTTGTAGTTCAAACTTTGGAGGACCACAACTTGGGGTAGGAGAATCCAAAAATTATGAAACAAATTTTGTTGGATTCCTCTAACAGAGTACAATCCAAATCTGAAACCCAATTTGTATGAAACCCATTATTTAATTCTGGAAAACTCTTTAAAGCTTTTCAGCAAAAGAATTTTAGAGGGAGTTTGGTGCATCCAAAAATCCCCAAATTTTGCCAGAATATTCTCTAGGACATTAGCGAACACCTGTAAAAGTTTCAGACCATTTGGAGTTTATTTGGTCAGAGCAATTCAAATTTGAAGGTGCTGTGTTCATTTGAATACAGAAACATTTTCAGAGAGTTTCCAAAACTTGGAAATTCAGTTCTGGGCAAATCTTAGCTCCAAAACTGCTAGTAAAATTCATGCAAACTCTATGAGCTATAATTGAAATTGTAGTTCACTAAGTTGGGCATGAACAGGGGTATTACCTCAGAATTAATTCTTCTTTGCTTAATTGCTAAGAAAATTATTCTGCACAACCCACTCAATGAAAAGTGCTAAATTGTGGTCCAGAGGGTTTTCTTGTGACCAGGAACTCACACAAAAATTCCCAGCTCCATTGGAGCTCTGGATCACCCCTGTCCTGTTTAACCACTTGAGGGATTAATATGGAAAAGGGGGAAAACCACTTAGCACTTAACCATGTGATTAAGTCTAAGCCAAACCACCAACACCAGTTCATCTTTAAATTCTTAAACAGAGTTCCAGTTATTAGAAACTGGTGATAATAACTAATAGCAGTAGTATTACAATAAACTTGTATGCATATTCATTAACATGTAGTATTTCATTAAACGTGTAGTCACTGAAGAAGAGACTCCAGAAGTGCTGGACTTCCTCCTTCCAGAAGAAGAGCTAACTACTGACCAGCAGCAACAAGGCAAGCCCCGATTTGCATTAACCCTTTTATAAGTTTTACTTTGTTTACATGAGTCATGTGAAGTATGATTGTGCATTAGGTGTAGGATGAATGGAACCCCACTTGCATAACCAAAGGTTCCTAAAAGAGTGAGGGTAGTGTCTAAGACCTCGGGTAGAAAGGCTATGCTTAAAGATTCGAGTAGTTGGAATCTACTCGCGAGATAGGCTTGGGACACACGGGTTCGGTTGAGTGATGTGAGATCACTTTAGTAATGAAAATGAGACTAGGCAGAGGCTAGGGCGCAACAAGAGGAAGTCCTGTGTGCACAGCCCTGTCCATGTCGATTGAGGACCGAGCCGTGTGCGGCCCTGCTGAACAAGTATTGAACGTACCGAAGGCATATCGGATATATGGGCCCCGATAAACCGATGTAGCCTAAACCTCCGGGCGTCGAGGCATAACGCACCAATTTATAGGTGTAGGCTGAGGGCAGCAAGGTAGAAATCTGCCAACGGGCATAGAGAGATGCTCCGTGTGGGGAACCTCCTGCTCGTTTCGGTGCGACCGGTTCGACGTTTGGGCTGTTGGGTGAAAGGTTGTCCCGTATGACATCGAGTGAGCGTGCTGTGCAGCTCCACGGGTGGGCGTACGTGACGTGCTCTTTGGGTTTCCCTACAGGTGTATATCGAGTTGATTCGCTGTCCCTCGCGGTGACGAGTACCGCTTGTTCACTGCATAGTAACGTAGACTAATGAATGAAATGTTATGATTCCATATTGCTGTTATGATATAATTGTATTGCTACATGTGTGCCACCAAATAATGCTCACTAAATTTAAGCTTCATGAACCGTTAACTTGTTGCTAAAAGATGAACTAAGGATGAACTTGTAGTCGTGTCCATTTGCTGCAACATTGCTATCCTATGTCATGGTACACCTCATGTAGAGTTTCATGCTTAGGTGAGTCGGTTAATCCTTGCTGAGCCTTCGCGCTCACGGTTGCTGCTTAAGTATTTTTCAGGTGAGGAGCCACCCACGGACTCGGAGTACGAGTCCACCGGCGAGGATTACCCTCCGTCGGGGACCACGGCTGAGTGGGAGCCGTACACGCCGCGCTGAGCTGAGGAGTGCAGCTAGTGTGGGTTGCCCTAGGGCTGGGCAACCAACTTTTGCTAGATAGGCGGGCGTGAGTTGTACAAAAGAAACTTCCGCTGTGTAATTAAAGACCCTAGTTTGTAACTGAGAAGTGTAATACTTTGTACATTCAGTATGTTTTCTCATGTAATATAGTGTGTTATTATGACGTGTGCTGTCGGGTGTCGCATCGCGCGGCACCACCCTCTGCGATCCTGGATGAGCGGATTCTGGTCCGCCACATTAAGTGTGTTAGCATGCGTAATTCCTCGCTATTGTACTGGACCGAAACATGCACTAGCTCGAAGTGATATGTCAAATGCATAAACTTTTCGACTCCACTCGCTGTTTTACAACAGCCACTGGACGTCGAATTGTGAAACTAAGTATTTTGGTTGAAACACTTCAACATGGTGTTCACTGTCCAGCTTCTGGTCCAGCAGACCAGTTGGAAAAGTTTAACTGTTTTGTCCACCTTGGAGGCAAAATATGGACTAGTGTTCAACAACAAAGTTGTAGTAGACTCAACAAGGAATCCAGATTGTATTTATTTGCCTCTATAGCATTCCTAGTTTGTGAGTTATGACTTCTGAAATTGACAGAATTTTCTTAGGAATTTTGACAGCACCTCCTTTGCAAGTGGCTGTTTTGTTCATAGAATTCCATCTATTTCTGCCCTCCAAATAGGAAAACACTGAACTACAAAGTTGTAGCACATTTCCTATTCTTTCCAACGGTGTCTTGCTCGACCCTTAGAAATTTTTCTGCAGAAAGTTGTGGTCGAAATACAGAAAATTCCAGAGAGCATTTTGGTCTGCCCTGTTTCTTGACAGTACCTACTCATCTGAGATTTTCATCCCTTTAGAGGAAGATAATGTTATGGAGCTCTACAGGAAAGTTGTAGAGGACTTCAAAAACCTTTCCAGAATGGTATCCCACACCTCCATTGGTTCAACCAATCCTATGTTATGCCCTTTTTATGTTCAGCAAAATTTCTGCTGAAAACAGGGGAGGTTGTTCCTAAGTCTTTGAATTTGAATCTATACTCCCAATTGACTCTTAGTTCAATATAGGAGTTTACTAACCTCTAAATGAAATCCTAAACCTCATTTTAGCTCTTTTATTTAAAAATATCCTTTTATGCAGTCTCGGTACTACGTTTCCTCACCAAAGAAAAATCCTAAGCCAGTATTCCAGCATATATGTGTCAAATGGTGGAACTAAGAACGTCACTCACAAACGGTTTCTAAATGTCATGCACTAACGTGGTTAATGTACCTGTAGAAGAACACATAATAATGGTACACACAAAGGTTTTAACATTGCAGGCAGTTCCATATCATAATAAAAATATACGGTCCGTATCATTGCCATACGGATCGTCCTAGAGTCAAGCCACGTCTCAAGGTACATGGTCGTGTTTTCACACCACACGACGGGGAACCTGAGTAGAGCGCGAACAGGTCGTCACGGTTGGGAATTTTATCAACCCAGCGGATACCACCTACTGCCTCATGACCGTTGAGGCACGCCGATGGAAAGAGCTGCGTATGGCCCTTTGAATATTGAACGTTCAAGAGTTGCATACTATCGTGTTGCTTACCACACGATGGGATATTCTCACTTTTGCCTGAAGCATGCTGGAGATCAGCGTTTTCATATGCTCTCAGAACCATGAGAAGGTTCAGAGACTCATATTAACTACCGTGCCAAGCCACGGTATAATCTTCCATACCATTACTCGTATGGCGAGTTACCGAAATTGATCTGCCTGCGGTGGTGTACCTTACCTCTTACCTGACGTTGGAGCGTCGTTACAGAATGTATAACACATAAGTTAGCTTTTCCACCTTAGTAACTACTACTATCATAGACCTTATGTGGGCTTAGTGACTAATCCTCACTCGACTACTTTTAAGTTTTCAAAATAGGCTCTTTTCGAGCGTGCTATTCCCAATGCGGCTCTTATACCACGTCTGTGGGGACCACCCCGTGGTTCACCCACTCCAGGATCGCAGAGGGTGGTGTCGTGCATGCGGCACCCAACAGCACACACGAAAAGATTAAAAACAACATACAAACTTTTACTTGATATAAAACAGCGGAAGTCTTTTATAAAACTTAATTAACAGCAGAAGTATTATACATAGATGGCCTGGCATCCTAACTATGCAAAAATGCAGCCGTCCAGCCCGGGGACGCTACACACTAGCAGCAAGTAACCGGAGATCATGGCGGCGTGCAGGGTTCCAGCTCGGCCATGTACCCCGACGGGGGCATCGCCTCGTCCTCGGAACCTTCCTCATAACTCTCACCTGCACACAGCTCAAATATTGCAACCGTGAGCACGATGGCTCAGCAAGTCTTAACCGACAACCCTAGGAATGGAACTCTACATGCAAAGATGTGTAATTTAGGAAAAAGGACTTTGCAATAAGGACACGCCTACATGTTGATCGTTACTTTCAGTTTTATAGCAACAGTTTAATGAGCCTTAGGGAGTACTCACATCGAAAGTCCACAATCAAACAAGAAACGCTTTCTTCCGATGTGGTGATGCCCATATAAACTTAATTAGCTCTATAACTACAGCATGCAAGGTTTCAAGACATTAACAGTTCAATACAGCATATTAAGTTGGCTTATTTCACTTCTTGCTACGTCACAGCGCAGTGAACAATCGGGTACTTAAATAACCGCGAGGGACGGTGATTGCAATCAAGACACACCCGGATAACACGTTGCATACAACCACTTCAGAAGCGTGATTCCACACCCCTTCCTACTCTGTTGTATGCAAAAACCTTTCAAAGGCAACCCAAATGTCAAACCGGTCCATCCATAACGGGCAGGAGGTCCCCGCGTGGAGCGTGACTGTGCTCACCGGCAGATTTACACCTTGCTACCCTTAACCCGCTCCTATTTACGGTTGGGTTCGGCACCCAGGTTAACCAATTACATCGGTTTCCTGGTTCCCATATGCCAGTATGCATCCGGTACTGTGATCACCCGGAAAACAGAGAGAGAGGGAAAAAGTGAATTTGTGAGGCTGACTGTTGGGCCCCACCACTTTATTTTCTTAATCCAATTCCCCCCAGCTACTCACAATTGAATGCCTTACTTCACCCCAAAGTTAAGGTTTGAATTTGTTGAATTCAAATGATTTGAATTCGGGTGTGGAGTTTGAATTGTGTTTGATCATTTGAATTTGAAATTGGAATTTGAATTCTCCTTTTTGCATTGCTCCAAAAACATAGCAACCAAGTCCAAAGTTTCTGATTTTTGGCATGGCTGCTAATTCAAATGTGAAGATCACATTTGTGGAACCAGATTTGCAAATTGAGGAAATTGGGATTTGAAACTGAATTTGAAATTCAGATAGAGGGCTTCCTCTTTTAATTCCCAAACAATTATTAAAACTCCTCCAAATGAGCTGAAATTTGGAAGGTTGAATATTTGGAGTATGGAGATCCAAGTTATGCATTTAGATCTCCATGTTTGTAAGTTTTGGGAAGTTTGAATCCTCACTTTGAATTTACACCGCTATAATCAAAGTTTTAGTTCCCCTCATTTTTTCTAAGTGTACATGAGCTGAAAATTCTTGCTACCACTTTTTAGGGATTTTACATCCCTCCCCCCTTAAAAAGAATCTTGTCCCGAGATTCCAAAAGAAATGCAAAGTGGGGAAACTTTACCGGGTATATGATGATATCAAATCTGGATAATTCGCTTGTAGATAGTCCTCGCTTTCCCATGTCGCCTCATCAGCGGTATGGTTACTCCACAAGACCTTGTAGAACCATAAGGTCCGGTTTCTTGTGGCGCGACTCTTTTCATCGATAATCCGGATTGGATACTCCGTGTACGTGAGCTCCGGTTGAAGAAATTCTATGTCTTCAGTGCGGATTTTAGCAGAGGGTTTGATGCACTACCTCAGCTGAGAGATGTGGAAGACATTGTGAATGCCTGCGAGTGACGCCGGTAAATTCAAGCGATAGGCCACGGGTCCGCATCTTTCAATGACGGCAAACGGATCAATGAACCACGGTGCAAGTTTACCCTTCACTCCGAAACGATGAACTCCCTTTATCGGAGACACACAGACATAAACCTGGTCCCCAATGTCGAAGTGGAGAGGGCGGTGTCTTTTATCCGCATAGCTTTTCTCACGAGATTGAGCAGCCTTGAGGTTGGTTTGTATTACTCGCACTCGTTCTTCAGCTTCATTCACAAGTTCAATGCTGTAGATAACTTGCTCGTCAGACTCGCACCAGTTGAGAGGTGTGCGGCATTTCCGGCCGTATAGAGCTTCATACAGTGCCATCTTGATCCTTGCTTGATAGCCATTGTTGTAAAAAAACTCCACCAACGGCAAATGATCGTCCCAATTCTTGCCGTGGTGGATGGCACAAGCACGTAGCATATCTTCAGGCACTTGATTCACCCGTTCAGTTTGACCATCCGTCTGCGGGTGATACGCGGAGCTTCAGATCAGTTTGGTCCCCAACGATGTGTGCACCTGTTCCCAAAACCGAGCGATGAACAGCGCACTGCAATCTGAAATAATGGAGCGGGAAACACCGTGTAAGCACAAGATCCTTGTAATATACAGCTCCGCATATTGCTTGGCCACGTACTTTGTATGTACGGGGATAAAATGAGCCGACTTGGTTAGTCGATCGACTATTACCCAAATCGAGTCATGTTTGTGAGATGTGAGAGGTAAACCAACTATGAAGTCCATGCTGATATCCTCCCACTTCCACGCCGGAATGTACAATGGTTGCAGCTGTCCGGCTTTACGCATATGGTCGGCTTTCACCCGCCGACATGTATCACATTCAGATACGTACTTTGTGATTTCTCTTTTCATCCGTGTCCACCAAAATCTGGTTTTCAAATCCTGGTACATCTTGTTGCTGCCCGGATCAATAGAATACTTGGATAAATGAGCTTCATCCAAGATCTTCTTCCGAAGCATCATATCACGGGGTACCACTATACGGTCTTTAAACCATAGAGTGTCGTGTTCATCCCTTCGGAAGCATTTCATCTCACCATTCTCCATCCTTCTCCGAATGTGCGACATTCCCATGTCTTTCTTCTGAGCTTTCATAATCTCCTCTCTTATGGTCGGGACGAGAGCAAGATTATATAACGCCCCATATGGAACCAAGTACAGACTCGGCTACTCCTCTTCAAGTGATGTAATGGACAGGTTGTTGGCATGCAATTTGCGGCTTAAGGCATCGACAACCACGTTTGCCTTTCTGGGATGGTAGTGAATCTCGATCTCATAGTTTTTGATCAGCTCTAGCCATCTCCGTTGCTGCATATTTAACTCCTTTTGAGTGAATATATACTTCAAACTTTTATGATCAGTGTAGAGGTGCAGTAAGTCCTGAGTAAATAGTGCCTCCACATCTTCAAGGCCAATACCACATCAGCAAGCTCAAGATCATGAGTCGGATAGTCTGCTCGTGGTTATGAAGTTGACGTGAGCCATAGGCGACCACTCTTCCTCCTTGCATCAATACACAGCCAAGCCCGATGCCAGACGCATCACAGTATACATCGAAGGGCTTGGTTGTATCCAGTTGAACTAACACCAGGGCTGTTGTAAGATGCTTCACTAATGCTTGGAAAGCTTCTTCACAAGCTGAGCTCCAAACATATTTAATCCCCTTCTTCAACAGTTCAGTCATCGGCTTAGCAAGCTTGGAGAAGTTTGGTATGAATCTCCGATAATATCCTACTAACCCGAGGAAACTCCTGACTTCATGGACTGATGTGGGGGACTTCCATTTTAGCACATGTTCGATTTTGCTTGGATCAACGGCAATGCCTTCTGCAGAAATAATATGACCCAGAAATGGCACTTGGCTGATCCAAAACTCACACTTGCTAAACTTGGCGTAAAGCCTATGGTCTCGCAATCGTGGAAGCACGATATGCAAGTGTTTGGCATGTTCCTCTACCAAATTGGAGTAAACCAAGATGTCGTCTATGAACACCACCACGAACTTGTCCAACTCCGGCATGAACACTGAGTTCATGAGGTACATGAAATGTGCCGAGGCGTTGGTGAGACCAAAGGACATGATGAGGTATTCATACAACCCATATCTCGTCGAGAAGGCTGTCTTCGGAATATCCTCCGCTCGGATCTTGATTTGGTGATAAACGGAGCGAAGATCCATCTTTGAAAATACATTTGCCCCCACAAGTTGATCGAATAAGATATCGATGCGGGGCAGTGGATATTTATTCTTGATGGTGACGGCGTTGAGAGGTCGGTAGTCCACACACAACCTCAAGGTTTCATCCTTCTTCTTTATAAACAGCGCCGAGCATCCCCATGGCGAGGAACTCGGTCGAATGAAACCCTTCTTCATTAAATCGTTGAGTGCTCCTTCAGTTCAGCTAGCTCATTTGGAGCCATCTTGTACGGTCCCCGTGAGATCAGTGTCGTCCCAGGTACAAGTTCAATCTTGAACTTGACATCTCTTTCGGGTGGCATGCCCGGAAGATCATCCGGAAAGACATCCGGGTATTCACGGACCACACGAATATCCTCAAGTTTTATGGCTTCCGTGTTATATGTGGCTGGAGCTTCTTGAACCGAACGGTCAAGAATAAGAATATGTGGTTCATGACGTGGAGAATTTAGACGAACCACACGTGGAATGATGTCAAGAACAGCACCCTGGTGATGCAGCCATGACATTACTAAAATGACATCAAGTTTCTGACTCTCTAACATGATTAGAGAAGTCGGATATAGATTCCCACCCAATTGTATTGGTGCTCTATAGACTATTCTGTCAGCTGTTATTTTCCCACCCGGAGAACATATCAAGTATGAATTATTTGTGGGTGTCGAAGTGTGCGATCGACACTTCCCCCGGGCCTGCACTGGGCAACCCGCGGAGGTTCTTTTTCGGTGGGGCTAGTCACTTGCGGAGAGCTTAAGCGTATGGACGAATTAGGAGGAGCTTGACACGGCGAGTTTTACGTGGTTCAGGCCGCCGGAGCGTAAAACCCTACGTCCACGGCGAGCTAAGGAGCTCGCTGTATTGCTTGGTGCTCAGAACCGGAGTCCTGAGCTTGGGGATGAGTTATGTCTAGCGTATGAGTTGCGGGAGTGCGAACCCTTGCTAACGTTGCCTACCCGAGCCTTTTATAGTCCAAGGCTCGAGTGGCTTACAAGGGGGGCCCGGGACCCGACAGGTGGTCCCGGGGAGATTGCCTGCAGACTACCGTATCCGCAGTTATGTCGATAGTTGTCTCTGGCGAAGGCTTCTGAGTCTTTGTCATGCAGCCTGCTAGTCGTAGTGGTTGATGACGGCGGGGGCGGCAGGGGATGTCTTGTCGCTGCGTTTATTGGCTGGCAGGCTCTGACACCGCGCGCCAGTCTGTGATGCGACTGGGCGCAACGACACCTGACAGAGGCGTGCTCCGCGTCTCCGCATCTTGGGAAGGTGCGGGCCTTGAATACCTTGTACGGGCAAGGTATGGGGCGTCTTTACGCCCGCTGCCTACCGCTCGGGAGCAGGCAGTGCTCTTCTGCTGGACACGTGGCGGGCCCGGAGCCCTCCTAAGAGAAGAGGGGGGTCCGGCCCCGCAGGGCACGTGGAGCCTTCGGACCTCTCCCCGCGGAGGGGGAGGTCCGGCTTCTGTCAGCCACGTGGCAGGCCCGGAGCTCCCCTCTGAGGAGAGGGAGGTCCGGCCCCGCTGGACACGTGGCGCCTCTAGACCTCTCCCCCGCGGAGGGGGGAGGTCCGGCTTCTTCAGGCCACGTGGCGAGCCCGGAGCTCTCCTCTGAGGAGAGGGAGGTCCGGCCCCGCCGGACGCGTGGCGCCTTCGGAGCTCTCCCTACGGAGAAGGGTGAGTTCCTTAGACATTTTTCCCCTGTGCGCGGGGGTACCCCATATCGCGGGTACCGACAGTGGCCCCCGGGCCCATCTCGGGGGAGATAGCGAGCCCGAGGTGGGACCTCCGTCTCTTCTGATCCGCGCACTTTTTCTAAGTCCCGCATTGACTGCTGCTGGAGCACGAACAGTCGCGGGATCATGGGAGCGTGCGCCCACTTGATCGTTGCCTTTACTGCGGCGGTTCCCAAGGCTGCCATTCCTGTACGTCATGGCGCTCTCTTCCGGAACCGCCGAAGCGGCTTGCCGGCTTGTCTTCTAGGGGGACTGACTCCTTGACCCACCGCTTCAGTTGGGCGGCTTGGGTCCACCTGTCATCAGCGCCCGGTCTCGGAGCCAATGCGGTCGCCGATGCGATGTATTCGAAGATTTTCGAATCACCTCGAATCGTTCCTGGAAAGTTTTAAAAGGGGATCTTACCCGCATCGCGGCTTCCCTTCGCATTTCCTAGCGCTCGTTCTTCCCTTGAACTCTTGCGCCTCGGCTTTCCTGTTCTTGTGCTCTTTTCCGCCATGGCTTCCAACTTGCTCCCAACGCGTCTCGTTCGTTCCTCCGAGCTTGGGCCAGTGCGCAGGCTGCTGGGCTGGCGCACGGAGGAACAGAAACACCGGCTCCGCCGGGGATCTCTCCCCCTGACCCTGGAAAAGGGGGAGATGGTCTTCTTCACTGCTTATGCTCTGGCGGGGTTCGTCCCGCCAATTTCTTCCTTCTTTGTCACACTGCTGGAGACGTATGGGCTCCAGCTCCACCATCTCTCCCCCAACTCCTTCGCAATGGCTGCTGTCTTCGTCCACTTCTGCGAGATGTTTGTGGGGGTGCACGCTTCTGTGACGCTCTTCCGCTACTTCTTTATGTTGCGGACGACTGGGCGCGACTCGAAGACCCAGATGGGGGCATACTACTTCCAACATCACTGCAAGGACCCAAAGGTCTCTGGGTACCTTCTGCCCTTCAGCGCATCAAGGTGGGAAAACTGGAGGGAGAGCTGGGTGGTAGTGCAGACCGACGAGCACAATCGCCTACAACTCCCGACCGCCAGCCCAACCACCGATCGCCGCTTCTGGGAGGAGATCCCTGAGCTGGAGCAGGAGTACGCCCCGGTCTTGGAGCGGATCCGGTTCTTGGCCAACGAGGGGCTGACGTCCCTGATGGTGCTGATGGACTTCATGTCGCGCCGTATTGCGCCCTTGCAGCAGCGCAGTCGCCCAGCGTGGTACTATACTGGCAAGCAGGACTGTACCAGACTGGAGAGGGGCCCCGGCTCTGACCCTTCCGACGAGGAGCTGTACGAGATGGTGGGCAAGGTGAGCGGCGACTACATTCCCAGTGGCGACCCCGCCCTTCCGCCCTCTGCCACCCCCCTCTTCTTGGAGCCACAGAGGAGGTCATTCCTGCGGAAGATGCCAAACCTCGACGACATCGGGATCGCCGTCCGGCAGGTCAGGGATGCCTTCCGGGGTATTACGATCCCTGGAACCGAGCGTTCCGGATCAGGGCACGAGGCGTCTACTGCTGCCCAACCCTTCCCAAGAGCGGACGGAACTCAAGCCGCCGACAAGGGGAAGGGGAAGGAGCCGGCCCCCGGGCATCCAGAGAAGAAACGCGCCCGATCTCCTCTGAGGGCGCCGCCTGCACCGAGTCAGGGTGCCGGAGCACCCTTGCACCCATCTCCCGGGGGTGCTGGTCCATCAGGTGGCGACCCGAAGAGGCCCCGGGTGTCCCACCCGAGCGGGTCTCTCCCCGGACAGTGGCGGTCCAAAGTAACCCAAGCACCTCGTCATCCTTCCTCAAGCGGAGGGGCTTCTAGGACGGATGCTGGTGGGGCAATGCCGGGGAGTGTACCGGGGGTCCAGGCGCCACGTCCCACGGCCATTCCAACCGCAGGTCCTGGCGGTTCTATTACAGCCCAGAGGCCGGTGCTGCAAGCCCGTTGGAGCGCTCATGTCGCCCAGTAAGTGTTGCTCCTTCTGGCTTGTAGGAGCAGCATTCTCGTCTCCTCTCTTAGCCTGATAGCTTTCTTTTCTTGTAGGGACCGACCAGCTGCCGGGGGCGGGCCTCTTACCCGGCCGTCTTCAACTGACGGAGGCTCCGCGCCTCAGCAACTTGGAACCGTGGTGGCTCCCATGGCCCCCAAGTCGACGGGGGCTTCCTCTGTGCCAGCGAGTTCACCCTCCGTGGTGACCGCACCCGCTCCCGTCCGCCCTCCTTCACCAGCCCAGAAATACGGTCCTGAGACTGGGAGGGCGGCCGCTGTAGGTGCGCCTGCTGGCCCCCTGGCTTCCTTAGGACAGCGTCCCACTCCGGTTGCCGAGGCACCGGTGCCTCCGCCGGTCTTAGACTCGACAGGGGGGGTCAGGGGCGTGACTCCTGCCCCCTCTGTCCCGGCACCCGTGTGGGATGCCCTGGGGCGCGTCCAGGCCAGCGCCCGGCAGCTCCAGTCCGCCTTTGAGCAGGAGTGGGGGGCGCTGGCCGGCGAGAGGGAACGCCTTCTCAGCTGGCAGCAGCGGGCCCAGGAGGCTAGGGCGGATCTCGACTCGAGGCAGTCAAGGCTTGAGGCCATGAGTGTTCTGCATGACACTCAGAAGAAGGCCATTAGCCGCTTGGAGTCAGAGACCCGGCGGCTCCGTGCTTCCTACCGTGAGGCCCTGACCCATGTTGAAGCCAAAGCCGAGGAGCGTACCGCCACCGCGGAGGAGTTGCGACTGCAGGTAGCTCGTCGAGAGTGTGCCGTCGCCGATCGGGAACGCGCTGCAGTGGCCGAGGAGGAGAAGACCACCGCCCGGCTGAGAGCCAAAGTGGGGGATCTAAGGGCTCGGACCGAGGAGCTGGAGCTCCGTGAGTCGGCTGTTGCCGCGAGGGAGGAGCAGTTCTCCCAGGAGCGCCAGGCGGCGATGGATCGCGAGCTGGCGGCTCGCCAAGAGGTAGAGAAGCTTCAGTCTTTACGGTCTGCCGAGGCCCAGGCAGTCTGGGACTTCATTGCCAAGGCGGGGTCCGCCTTGGCTCCTCTTGGTTTCAGCCCTGTGCGGATGGAGGCTCCGGCGTGGCAGATGTCCGAAGCAATCCCGGCACTTGAGTCCATCGACGACAAGCTGGGTCGGCTCGAAGCGGTGATCGCCGACGAGCTTGAAGTGGAAGGACGGGGCCTGGCGAAGGAGGTCGCTATGCACGTACTGGCGTGCTTCCGGAGCCAAGACCCTTCCTTTTCTCTGGGGCCAGTCCGTCTAGGACCCGTTGCCGAGCGGGAGGAAGCTGCCAGGGCTGAGGTCGAGGACGTGGCTGCCCTTGTGGCCTCTAGGTTTCATCGGGAGTCCGGGGACTCTTAGGCATCTGCCCCCGTGGCCACAAGGCCCTGTACCTCCTTTTTTATTTTTGTTGAGTCTGTAGCCCAGCTCGTGGAGCCTTGTATGAACAAACTCCTGTTTCCTTCTGTGTCTGAATGTCCTAGTCTTCTTTCTGGTTTTTCCTGGCCCAGTCCTCGGAGGCCTTGACCAATCTCAAAGCTCTGCATAGACACCTTCTCCGGGTTCTTACTGTATATTAAGGGCCCCGGAGGTCTCCCGAACCCGCCTCATGAGAATGGGGGGTCCGGGCCTGTTGGCCACGCGGCGGGCCCGGAGCTCCCCTCTGAGGGGAGGTCCGGGCTTGCGGGCAGCGTGGAGCCCTCGGACCTCTCCCCGCGGGGGGGGGGGGGGTCCGGCTTCTGTTGCCACGTGGCGGGCCCGGAGCTCCCCCTCAAGGAGGTGGATGGTCCGGCCCCACTTGGACACGTGGGACCTTCGGGCCTCGCCCCTGCGGAAGCAGTGAGGTCTAGGTTCTTTGATCTTACCTTGGGTTTTTGGTCTTGCGCGATCCCGTAGCGGCCCCCTGGTAGGGCGTTCCATTGGATGGATGTGCCTACCATACTCCTGCGGGGAGCTGAGGCCGAGAGGTCCTGCACACAAGTAAGGGAAACGTAATTCTCCTTGGGGCCTCCCCCTCCTCTATCTCATAGTCTTATTTGGCTTACGGTCCCTGTCGAAGTGTTCGGTCGACACTTCCCCCGGGCCTGCACTGGGCAGCCCGCGGAGGTTCTTTTTTCGGTGGGGCTAGTCACTTGCGGAGAGCTTGAGCATATGGACGAGTTAGTAAGAGCTTGACACAGCGAGTTTTACGTGGTTCAGGCCGCCGGAGCGTAAAACCCTACGTCCACGGCGAGCTAGGGAGCTCGCTGTATTGCTTGCTGCTCAGAACCGGAGTCCTGAGCTTGGGGATGACTGATGTCTAGCGTATGAGTAGCGAGAGTGCGAACCCTTGCTAACATCGCCTACCCGAGCCTTTTATAGTCCAAGACTCGGGTGGCTTACAAGGGGGGCCCGGGACCCGACAGGTGATCCCGGGGAGATTGACTGTGATCTGCCGTATCTGCAGTTATGCCGGTAGTTGTCTCTGGCGAAGGCTTCTGAGTCTTCGTCGTGCAGCCCTGCCCATGCCGCATGCTAGTCGTAGTGGATGATGACGGCGCGGGCGGCATGGATGTCTTGTCGCTGTGTTTATTGGCTGGCAGGATCTGACACTGCGCGCCAGTCTGTAATACGACTGGGCGCAATGGCACCTGACAGAGGCGTGCTCCGCGTCTCCGCGTCTTGGGAAGACGCGGGCCTTGAATACCTTGTAGGGGCAAGGTATGGAGCGTCTTTACGCCCGCTGCCTACCGCCCGGGGGCAGGCAGCGCTGTCTGCTGGACACGTGGCAGGCCCGGAGCCCTCCTCTGAGGAGGGGGAGGTCCGGCCCCGCAGGACACGTGGAGCCTTCGGACCTCTCCCCCGCGGTGGGGGGAGGTCCGGCTTCTGTCGGCCACGTTGCGGGTCCGGAGCTCTCCTCTGAGGAGGGGGAGGTCCGGCCCTGCGGGACATGTGGCACCTTCGGAGCTCTCCCCACGGAGGGGGGAGGTCTGGCTGCTGTAGGCCATGTGGCGAGTCCGGAGCTCTCCTCTGACGGAAGGGAGGTCCGGCCCCACTGGACACGTGGCGCCTTCGGAGCTTTCCCTGCGGAGAAGGGCGAGATCCTTAGGCATTTTCCCCTGTGCGCGGTGGTACCCCATATCGTGGGTACCGACAGTGGCCCCCGGGCTCACCTCGGGGGAGGTAACGAGCCTGAGGTGAGGCCTTCTCCTACCCGTGCACTTTCTTGTCTTGAGTACTCCCTGTGCTGGCAGGGTCTTGACGGCTTCGGAGTTCAGCCTCTTAGGAGAGGGTGAAGCCTGGCATCGAAGCTCGGCCTGGATGTTGGGGCGGAGGTCCGGAAGTCATCGGAGCTCAGGTCCACGAAGGGCGTGAGGTCCGGCATCAGGGCTCGCCTCTGAAAGGAGGGCGAGGGCTGACATCGGAGCTCGGCCCAGCTATGGGGGCGGAGGTCCTGAAATCATCGGAACTCAGGCCAGCGAAGGGCGTGAGGTCCGGCATCAGCGCTCGCCTCTGAAAGGAGGGCGAGGGCTGGCCTCGGAGCTCGGCCTGGCTGTGGAGGCGGAGTCCGGCAGTCATCGGAGCTCAGGCCAACGAAGGGCATGAGGTCCGGCATCAGCGCTCGCCTCTGAAAGGACGGCGAGGGCTGGCCTCGGAGCTTGGCCCAGCTGTGGGGGCGGAGGTCCGGAAGTCATCGGAACTCAGGCCAGCGAAGGGCGTGAGGTCCGGCATCAGCGCTCACCTCTGAAAGGAGGGCGGGGGCTGACCTCGGAGCTCGGCCCAGCTGCGGGGGCGGAGGTCCGGAAGTCATCAGAGCTCATGCCAGTGAAGGGCGTGAGGTCCGGCATCGGCGCTCGCCTTTGAAAGGAGGGCGAGGGCTGGCCTCGGAGCTCGGCCTAGCTGTGGAGGCGGAGGTCCGGAAGTCATCGGAACTCAGGCCAGCGAAGGGCGTGAGGCCCGGCATCAGCCCTCGCCTCTGAAAGGAGGGCGGGGGCTGACCACGGAGCTCGGCCCAGCTGCAGGGGCGGAGGTCCGGAAGTCATCGGAGCTCATGCCAGTGAAGGGCGTGAGGTCCGGCATCGGCGCTCGCCTTTGAAAGGAGGGCGAGGGCTGGCCTCGGAGCTCGGCCTAGCTGTGGAGGCAGTCCGGAAGTCATCGGAACTCAGGCCAGCGAAGGGCGTGAGGCCCGGCATCAGCGCTCGCCTCTGAAAGGAGGGCGAGGGCTGGCATCGGAGCTCGGCCCAGCTGTGGGGGCGAAGTCCGGCACTGCTCAGTGGTCCCCCCTTTCCTGTCCCTTAGTCTCATTTGGCTTACTGTCCCAGGCCGGAATACGGGGCTCGGGTAATCCAGTGCACTTGGTCCTGGAGGTCTGGCCCCAGCCCCAGTCAGGGTGTAACCGTCCGGCCCCCTAGTACTCAGACCGTAGCGCTGGGGAGCAGAGTGTGCATGCTTTGGGTGCAAGACCGGGCAAAGCAAGGCTCCTGACCCCCCGGTCTAGCGTAGGTCTTTTCTCGGAGGAGACCAACTGGCGGTACAGTACCCTTACAGGGGGAGATCCAAAAGGCCACCGGGCCTCTGGCAGGTACCCCAAGCACTACCGTTTTCGGCAGGACGGCAAATATCGACTATGCATGAGAGCAGGAAAGAGGAACCAAGTGTACAATGGACGCACACTTTCTAGAGCGTGGGGAGGTGTTCATATAAATTAATGCGTAATTTAAATAAACACCTAAGTAAGCATGGTGAACTTACTGGGGTGGCGTCGGAGCGCCTGTCTTCACGCAGAGCGGGTCATGCGTGGCTTCGTCGTACGCTGGACACGGGGGGACCCCCATGGCGATCTCAGGGGGAAGCACGGCTTCGGCTCCGCATACCATGTAGAAGGGTAGTTCCCGTGACCCGGCCCTGGGAAGTCCGGCTGGCCCTCGACATGGAAGAGCCGGTATCCCCCGATGGCTTTGGGTGCGCGTCTGCACCGGTTGTGTGGGTCTGCTTGGCGTGGACCTGGCACGCATTGCATCCCTAACCGGTTTGACGGCGTCCAGGTGGCTCTCGGTCAGTAGGAGCCATGCCGGGTGGCTTAACCGACCAGCGTGCGGGACGATGAGCGTTCCCAGCACTCGCCTCCTTGGACTATTGCGAGCTATTCACAGCCTTCCTCCTGGGTTATGCACCGCAATAGGATGTTGTGGCGCCACGCCAGTAAAGATACCAGCACGTAGCACTTAGCCATCCGCACCACCCGTTCAGCGAATGCACGTTCATCAGGAAGGATGTCTTTCAAGGAGTCCCGGACCTCCGTGGTCCATGCATCGGGACTACTTGAGCTTCTGGATCTTGAGCCCTGGGTTGCACGGAGTCCCCAGTGACGCTTACGATCCTTTGGCGGCATCCATGGCTGCAGGGCTGCCAGGACTGCCTAGCTTCGAGGCACTGGTTCAGCCCCCTTCGCCCGGCTCAGCGGGCCGGGCTGTGGACCGCAGCAACGTCCTCTCGAAGACTCCTTCGGGCGCAGGGGCTCCGAGGGAGGCCTTCGTTGAGAGGTCGTCAGCTGCGGCCTTGCCAGCGCGCGGTACATGGCGCAGGTCCAAGGCGAGGAAGTCTTTCTCCAACATCTGCACGCGGAGCAGATAAACAGCTAGCTGTGGGTCATTGCAGGGGCATTCACCCTTAACTTGCTTGATGACTAGCTGGGAGTCGCCCTGCGCCAACAACTGGCGAGCGCCCAGAGACAGGACTGTCTTTTAGGCCAAAGATGAGTGCTTCATACTCTGCCAAGTTGTTGGTTGCCTTGGAATTGAGACGCACCATGTACCCAGACTGCTCCCCCGATGGCATGAGAAGCAGTACGCCGGCACCGGCCCCCTGCTTTCGCGAGGAGCCGTCGAAGAAGAGCGTCCAGTGAGGCCCGGTAAAGACCGGAGCTCGGTACTTTGGTTCACCGCCTTCGCGGCCCCCTGGGTCAGCCTTCGTTGGCGTCCACTCAGGCACGAAGTCAGCCAGTGCTTGGCTCTTGGCTGTCTGATGTGGTCGGGAGCTCGGCTTGAACTCCGCCGTCTTCGGGCTGTCTTCCGGCTTCGGAAGCTGGCAGTGAGTGCCAATTCCGCCCTTCGGCTGCTCTGGCGCACTTGTCCGCCAGGCTGAAGAGCTCAGAGGCATCGCAGACCTCTCTGGTCGCAAGCTTCTCAAGCATCTTCTCGTCCCTCACACCTTGTCGGAATGCGACCACTGCTGATGCATTCGGGATGTGGGGGATGGTGTTGCGTACCTGGGAGAACCGCTGGATGAAGGAGCGCAGTGATTCCCCAGGTTGTTGCTTGACGGCGTGGAGGTCAAGCTCCGTGCCGGGACGGGTGTAGGAGCTGCCGAGGTTAGCGATGAACTGCCGGCAGAGCTCTCCCCAGGAAGTTATGGAACCCTGAGGGAGGTTCATAAGCCAAGACCTGGCCGGGCCGGTCAAGGTGACGGGGAAGTAGTTGGCCATGACGGCCTCATCCACTCCCGCGGCAAGTACGGCGGTGGAGTAGATCTGGAGGAACTCCGCCGGGTTGACGCTGCTGTCGAACTTTTCGGGCAGGTGCGGCCGAAACTTGCGCGGCCACCTCGCGAAGCGAAGGTGGGGCGCCAGGGCCGCACATCCTGCTCCTGTTGCTGCAGGTGTTGGCGCCGCGAACGCTTGGTTCGCCGCTGGCACAGTGTACCCCGGTATGGGCAAGCCTGCGCCATAGGACGGGGGCGCCGTTTGCAAAGCATATGGCTGTGGCATATGCTGTGCGGCGTATGCCTGGGGCAGAGATCGCGTGGCGAAGATCTGCTCTTCAGGCTGGGTCGAGGCCGACGTCATGCTGTAGCCAGCCTCTTGGTTGCGACGCCTTTCCCAACGTCGCTCGAGGTACACCCGGGCATCCTGGCCCAAGTGGCACCGTTCCAGCTCTGTCCTCAGGTCCGTCGACGGAAGCCTGGTGGATCTGGAACCTGCCGTCTGCCCGTCAACCGTTGGCGTGCGCGTCAGCGACACAGCCGGTTGGCCGGAGTGTCATCCCTGCCGAAGTCGGGGGTTTGCGGCGGCGACGACGAGACGGTCTACCTCGCGAATCCACTGCCGGGTCGCTGCCTGAGGCGCGTCCCCAGCAGGCGGATTGTGCAGTAGCGCTCTTGCTGCAGCTAGCGCACCCCCGCCGGGTACGCCCAGCGCTACTGAAGACCTGACGCTGGTTGGAGCCTGCATTGCCGGGGTCGGCGCTGCCAGAGCCGGCTGCTGGCTCCCAGCTTGCGCCGACACACTCCGTCCTGAGTGTGTCGACATGTACTAAGCGAAGGTGGGGTGCAAGGGCCGCACTTCCTGCTCCTGTTGCCGCAGGTATTGGTGCCGCGAACGCTTGGTTCGCACCTGGCACAGTGTATCCCGGTATGGGCAAGGCTGCGCCATAGACCGGGGGCGCCGTTTGCAGGACATATGACTGTTGCATATTCTGCACGGCGTAAGCCTGGGGCAGAGATCGTGTGGCGAAAGTCTGCTCTTCTGGCTGGGTCGAGGCCGACGTCATGCTGTCGCCAGCCTCTTGGATGTGACGCCTTTCTCGACGTTGCTCGAGGAACACTCGGGCATCTTGGCCCAAGTGGCATCGCTCCAGCTCTGCCCTCAGGTCCGTCGACGGAAACCTGGTGGATCTGGAGTCCGCCGTCTGCCCGTCAACCGTTAGCGTGCGCGTCAGCGACACAGCCGGTTGGCCAGAGCGTCATCCCCGCCGAAGTCGAGGGTTTGCGGCGGCGACGACGAGGCGGTCTACCTCGCGAATCCACTGCTGGGTCGCTGCCTGAGGCGTGTCCCCAGCAGGCGGATTGTGCAGTAGCGCACCACCACCGGGTACGCCCAGCGCTACTGAAGAGCTGACGCTGGTTGGAGCCTGCATTGCCGGGGTCGGCGCTGCCAGAGCCGGCTGCTGGCTCCCAGCTTGTGCCGACACACTCCGTCCTGAGTGTGTCGACATGAACTCCCCGCTGGTCACGGTTCGCCGTGAACGCGGAGGGGGAGAGTTTGCCGCTGAAGGAAGCTTGGTCATCTTCGTCGGCGGAAACTCGTCGCGCAAGGGAAAGCCCCCTTCCTGGCGCGCCAAATGTCGAAGTGTTCGGTCGACACTTCCCCCGGGCCTGCACTGGGCAGCCCGCGGAGGTTCTTTTTTCGGTGGGGCTAGTCACTTGCGGAGAGCTTGAGCGTATGGACGAGTTAGTAAGAGCTTGACATGGCGAGTTTTACGTGGTTCAGGCCGCTGGAGCGTAAAACCCTACGTCCACGGCGAGCTAGGGAGCTCGCTGTATTGCTTGCTGCTCAGAACCGGAGTCCTGAGCTTGGGGATGACTGATGTCTAGCGTATGAGTTGCGAGAGTGCGAACCCTTGCTAACGTCGCCTACCCGAGCCTTTTATAGTCCAAGACTCGGGTGGCTTACAAGGGGGCCCGGGACCCGACAGGTGGTCCCGGGGAGATTGACTGTGATCTGCTGTATTTGCAGTTATGCTGGTAGTTGTCTCTGGGGAAGGCTTCTGAGTCTTCGTCGTGCAGCCCTGCCCATGCCGCATGCTAGTCGTAGTGGATGATGACAGCGGGGTTTGGCTGGCAGGCTCTGACACTGCGCGCCAGTCTGTGATGCGACTGGGCGCAACGGCACCTGACAGAGGTGTGCTCCGCGTCTCCGCGTCTTGGGAAGACGCGGGCCTTGAATACCTTGTACGGGCAAGGTATGGAGCGTCTTTACGCCCGCTGCCTACCGCCCGGGGGCAGGCAGCGCTCTCTGCTGGACACGTGGCAGGCCCGGAGCTCTCCTCTGAGGAGGGGGAGGTCCGGCCCCGCAGGACACGTGGAGCCTTCGGACATCTCCCCCGCGGTGGGGGGAGGTCCGGCTTCTGTCGGCCACGTGGCGGGTACGGAGCTCTCCTCTGAGGAGGGGGAGGTCTGGCCCCGCGGGACATGTGGCACCTTCGGAGCTCTCCCCACGGAGGGGGGAGGTCTGGCTGCTGTAGGCCACATGGCGAGCCCGGAGCT
Organism: Neostapfia colusana; assembly: GCA_030760725.1. Taxonomy (NCBI): domain Eukaryota; kingdom Viridiplantae; phylum Streptophyta; class Magnoliopsida; order Poales; family Poaceae; genus Neostapfia; species Neostapfia colusana. The sequence goes on from JASWHV010000011.1 coordinate 81,887,298, forward strand.
CTCCTCTGACGGGAGGGAGGTCCGGCCCCACTGGACACGTGGCGCCTTCGGAGCTTTCCCTGCGGAGAAGGGCGAGATCCTTAGGCATTTTCCCCTGTGCGCGGGGGTACCCCATATCGCGGGTACCGACAGTCCCCGTCCACTTATACGGTGCTTGGGGACTGCCATGCGCGAAGTGCCGGGGGCTCGGGGCCCCCCTGGCTATCGGCCGGTACCTCCAACGCAACCGCCTTTGGTAGGGCAGCAAATGCCGACTAAAAGTGAGAATGAGAAGAGGGAGCTGAGCGCATGGTGAGCATGCGCTAGTAGTGCAGTCATAAAAATTTAATAAGTAAATTAAATGAGCACCAAAGAAGAGCAACGTAGGACAGGTTTCTTTTCATATAAATTTCCATAGTAGGAAGGCAGGCTAAGTATGGAGGCCACGACCCGCCTCAAGGGAAGCAAGACTCTACGCGCTTGGGGTCGGAACCAGGCGAAGCTGAACGTAGTCCTGGACTGTCCCCTGAGGCTTAGCTGCTCCGAGCACTGATCCTGGACTTTATGGAATTTATTATAAAAAGAAGAGTCTGTCCTATTGTTGCTCTAGGAGTAGAACTTACGGAGGTGTTCTGTGTTCCGAGGGTTCGGGAGCGGGTCCCCACCCTCGGTCCTGGGGAATGGTCCCAGGTCCCAAGATGTCCAGCCCCCGTACGGCAAATGGCCATGTGGGCGGGATCATCTGTACCGTCCAAGCCGGTGTATGGATCTGCTTGGCGTGGAACAGGCACGCCTTGCAGTTCTCGACCAGCTTGACGGCATCCTGGAGTGTCGTCGGCTAGTAGAAGCCATGCCGGAAGGCTTTACCGACAAGCGTGCGTGAGGAAGAGTGACTCCCACATTCGCCTCCATGGATCTCAGCGAGCAAGTCGCAGCCTTCCCCCTGGGTTATGCACCGCAATAGGACACGGTTGGCGCCGCGTCGGTAGAGATCCCCTTCTACCATCACGTGTCTCTTAGCCATACGCACGATCCATTCAGCGGATACACGTTCATCAGGGAGGATATTGTCTTTCAAGTAGTCCCGGATCTCCGTGATCCATGCATCGGGTCTGACTTGAGCGTCTGGATCTTGAGCGCTGGGTTGCACGGAGTCCCCAGTGACGCTTACGATCCTTGGCGGCATCCATGGCCGCCGGGACCGCCAGCTTCGAGGTGCTGGTCTAGCCCCCTTCGCCCGGCTCGGCGGGCCGGGCTGTGGGCCGCGGCAACGTCCTCTCGAAGCCTCCTTCGGGCACAGGGGCTCCGGTGGGGGTCTTCGTTGAGAGGTCGTCAGCTGCGGCCTTGCTAGCGCGCGGTACGTGGCGCAGGTCCAAGGCGAGGAAGTATTTCTCCACCATCTGCACATAAAGCAGATGAGCAGCTAGCTGTGGGTCACTGCAGGAGCATTCACCCTTAACTTGCTTGATAACTAGCTGGGAGTCGCCCTGTGCCAACAACTGGCGAGCGCCTAGAGACAGGGCTCTCTTTAGGCCAAGGATGAGTGCTTCATACTCTGCCATGTTGTTGGTTGCCTTGGAATTGAGACGCACCATATACCCAGACTGCTCCCCCGATGGCATGAGGAGCAGTACGCCAGCACCGGCCCCCTGCTTTCGCAAGGAGCCGTCGAAGAAGAGCGTCCAGTAAGGCCCGGTGAAGGCCAGAGCTTGGGGTCCTGGTTCACCGTCTTCATGGCCCCCTGGGTCAGCCTGCGTTGGCGTCCACTTCAGCCACGAAGTCAGCTAGTGCTTAGCTGTTGACTGCGTGACGAGGAAGGAAGCCTAGCTCAAACTCCAGCAGCTCCGCTGCCCATTTGGTGGCATCGTCCGTCGCATGGGGGCTGTGGAGGATAGCCTTCAGCAGGTAGGAGGTGACCACCGAGGCCCGGTGTGCTTGGCAGCAGTGTCGGAGGTTCCTGGACGCCACGAGCACTGCACACAGCAGCTTATGTACCTCCAGGTACCTTGTCTTGGCGTCATGGAGGACCTAGCTGATGAAGTAGACAGAACCTCCCGCGGGCCCGGGGAGGCCGCCGGGAGCTTATACTCGGAGGCCCATAGGCTGTCTTGGACCTCCGGGAGGTCTCGCTGATTTCCCGGGAGCTCCGGGAGGTCCCGTTGGGCATCCGGGAGGTTCTGTATGGCCTCCGGGGGGTCCCGTTGCACCTCCGGGAGGTCTTGCTGGTCCTCCGGGAGGTTGTGTCGGGGGTCCGGGGTCCGTTTTGGACCTCCGGGGGGTTGCCTCGGAGACCCGGGGGGTCGTCTCGGACCTCCGGGGTTTCCTTGGCACCTGCTTCCCGATACCGCAGCAGGTTGTGGCGATGAGGGGTCCGGCCGTTCTGCGGCGAGGACCATACTCACCACTGCAGCCGTCGCCGCGATGTAGAGCAACAGATGCTCTTCGGGCTCGGGGGCTACCATTACAGGTAGGGTCATCAGGAGCTGCTTCAGCTCTGGGGAGCTTCCACCGCTTCGTCAGTCCAAGCGAATGGGCCGGATTTGCGTAGGAGCTTAGAGAAGGGGAGCGTTCGCTTTGCTAACCTCGGTATAAACCGACTCAGCGCAGCTAGGCATCCCGTAAGTTTCTAGACTTCTTTGATGCAGGCGTGCGGGGGGCCGCCTTGAGTCGATGGCTTTGATCTTCTCTGGGTTAGCCTCAGTTCCTCGGTGTGAGGCCAGGAATTCTAAGGGTTTTCCAGAGGATACACCGAACTCACACTTGTCGGAAAGACTAAGGCCAGGTTATCTAGCAGGGATGAACTCTGCCTGACCTTAACAACAATGTCATTGTCGAAGTGTGCGATCGACACTTCCCCCGGGCCTGCACTGGGCAGCCCGCGGAGGTTCTTTTTTCGGAGGGGCTAGTCCCTAGCGGAGAGCTTGCGCAGATGGACGAGTTGGTAAGAGCTTGACACGGCGAGTTTTACGTGGTTCAGGCTGCCGGAGCGTAAAACTCTACGTCCACGGCGAGCTATGGAGCTCGCTGTATTGCTTGCTGCTCAGGGCCGGAGGCCTAAGCTTGGTGGTGAGTTACAGCTTGAGAGTGTATGGCTAGCGTATGAGTTGCAAAGTGCCAACCCAGGGGTGCGGATGGCTAGAGTCCGAACCCCTGCTAACGTCGCCTATCCGAGCCTTTTATAGTCCAAGACTCGGGTGGCTTACAAGGAGGGCCGGGACCCGACAGGTGGTCCCGGGGAGATTGACTGATATCTACCGTATCTGCAGTTATGCCGGTAGTTGTCTCTGCCGGAGGCTTCTGAGTCTTCGTCTTGTAGCTCTGCCCGTGCCGCATGCTAGTTGTAGTGGGTGATGACGGCGGAGGCGGCATGGCATGTCTTGTCGCTGTGTTTATTGGCTGGCAGCCTCTGACACTGCGCGCCAGTCTGTGATGCGACTGGGCGCAACGGCACCTGACAGAGGCGTGCTCCGCGTCTCCGTGTCTTGGGAAGGCGCGGGCCTTGAATACCTTGTACGGGCAAGGTATGGGGCGTCTTTACGCCCGCTGCCTATCGCTCGGGGGCAGGCAGCGCCGTTCTGCTGGCCACGTGGCAGGCCCGGAGCCCTCCTCACAAGAGAGTGGGGTCCGGCCCCGCAGGACACGTGGAGCCTTCGGACCTCTCCCCGCAGAGGGGGAGGTTCGGCTTCTGTTGGCCACGCGGCGAGCCCGGAGCTCCTCTCTGAGGAGAGGGAGGTCCGGCCTCTCCGGACACGCGGCTCCTTCGGACCTCTCTCCCGCGGAGGGGGAGGTCCGGCTTCTGTATGCCACGTGGTGGGCCCGGAGCTCTCCTCTGAGGAGAGGGAGGTCCGGCCCCGCTGGACGCGTGGCGCCTTCGGAGCTCTCCCTGTGGAGAAGGGCGAGATCCTTAGGCATTTTCCCCTGTGCGTGGGGGTACCCCATATCGAGGGTACCGACAGTGGCCCCCGGGCCCATCTCAGGGGAGATAGCGAGCCCGAGGTGGGACCTTCGTCTCTTCTGATCCGCGCACTTTCTTGTCTTGAGTACTCCCTGTGCTGGCAGGGTCTTGACGGCTTCGGTGTTTAGCCTCTTAGGAGAGGGTGAAGCCTGGCATCGGAGCTCGGCCCGGCTGTGGGGGCGGAGGTACGGAAGTCATCGGAGCTCAGGCCAGCGAAGGGCGTGAGGTCCGGCATCAGCGCTCGCCTCTGAAAGGAGGGCGAGGGCTGGCCTCGGAGCTCGGCCCAGCTATGGGGGCGGAGTCCGGAAGTCATCGGAGCTCAGGCCAGCGAAGGGCGTGAGGTCCGGCATCAGCGCTCGCCTCTGAAAGGAGGGCGAGGGCTGGCCTCGGAGCTCGGCCTGGCTGTGGAGGCCGAGTCCGGCAGTCATCGGAGCTCAGGCCAACGAAGGGCGTGAGGTCCGGCATCAGTGCTCGCCTCTGAGAGGAGGGCGAGGGCTGGCCTCGGAGCTCAGCCCAGCTGTGGGGGCGGAGGTCCGGAACTGCTCAGTGGCCCCCCCTTTCCTATCCCTTAGTCTCATTTGGCTTACTGTCCCAGGCCGGAATACGGGGCTTGGGTAATCCAGTGCACTTGGTCCCGGAGGTCTGGCCCCAGCCCCAGTCAGGGTGTAACCGCCCGGCCCCCTGGTACTCAGACCGTAGCGCCGGGAGGCAGAGTACGCATGCTTTGGGTGCAAGACCGGGCAAAGCAAGGCTCCTGACCCCCCGTTCTAGCGTAGGTCTTTTCTCGGAGGAGACCAACTGGCGGTGCAGTACCCTTATAGGGGGAGATCCAAAAGGCCACCGGGCCTCTGGCAGGTACCCCAAGCACTACCGCCTTCGGCAGGACGGCAAATATCGACTATGCATGAGAGCCGGAAAGAGGAGCCGAGTGTACAATGGACGCACACTGTCTAGAGCGTGGGGAGGTGTTCATATAAATTAATGCGTAATTTAAATAAACACCTAAGTAAGCATGGTGAACTTACTGGGTAGCGTCGGAGCGCCTGTCTTCACGCAGAGCGGGTCATGCGTGGCTTCGTCGTACGCCGGACACGGGGGGACCCCCATGGCTATATCAGGGGGAAGCATGGCTTCGGCCCCGCATACCATGTGGAAGGGTAGTTCCCGTGACCCGGCCCTGGGAAGTCCGGCTGGCCCTCGACATGGAGGAGCCGGTATCCCCCGACGGCTCTGGGTGCGCGTCTGCACCGGTTGTGTGGGTCTGCTTGGCGTGGACCTGGCACGCATTGCATCCCTAACCGGTTTGACGGCGTCCAGGTGGCTCTCGGTCAGTAGGAGCCATGCCAGGTGGCTTAACCGACCAACATGCGGGACGATGAGCGTTCCCAGCACTCGCCTCCTTGGACTACTGCGAGCTAATCGCAGCCTTCCTCCTGGGTTATGCACCGCAATAGGATGTCGTGGCGCCACGCCAGTAAAGATACCAGCGCGTAGCACTTAGCCATCCGCACCACCCGTTCAGCGGATGCACGTTCATCAGGAAGGATGTCCTTCAAGGAGTCCCGGACCTCCGTGGTCCATGCATCGGGACTACTTGAGCTTCTGGATCTTGAGCGCTGGGTTGCACGGAGTTCCCAGTGACTCTTACGATCCTTTGGCGGCATCCAGGGCCGCCGGGACTGCCTAGCTTCAAGGCACTGGTTCAGCCCCCTTCGCCCGGCTCGGCGGGCCGGGCTGTGGGCCGCAGCAACGTCCTCTCGAAGACTCCTTCATGCACAGGGGCTCCGATGGAGGCTTTCGCTGAGAGGTCGTCAGCTGCGGCCGTGCAAGCACGTGGTACATGGCGCAGGTCCAAGGCGAGGAATTCTTTCTCCAACATCCGCACGTGAAGCAGATAAGCAGCTAGCTGTAGGTCATTGCAGGGGCATTCACCCTTAACTTGCTTGATAACTAGCTGGGAGTCACCCTGTGCCAACAACTGGCGAGCGCCCATAGACAGGACTGTCTTTTAGGCCAAAGATGAGTGCTTCATACTCTGCCAAGTTGTTGGTTGCCTTGGAATTGAGACGCACCATGTACCCAGACTGCTCCCCCGATGGCATGAGAAGCAGTACACTGGCACCGGCCCCCTGCTTTCGCGAGGAGCCGTCGAAGAAGAGCGTCCAGTGAGGCCCGGTGAAGACCGGAGCTCGGTACTTTGGTTCACCGTCTTCGCGGCCCCCTGGGTCAGCCTTCGTTGGCGTCCACTCAGCCACGAAGTCAGCCAGTGCTTGCCTCTTGGCTGTCTGACGTGGTCGGGAGCTCAGCTTGAACTCCGCCGTCTTCGGGCTGTCTTCTGGCTTCGGAAGCTGGCAGTGAGTGCCAGCTCCGCCCTCCGGCTGCTCTGGCGCACTTGTCTGCCAGGCTGAAGGGCTCAGAGGCATCGCAGACCTCTCTGGTTGCAAGCCTCCCAAGCATCTTCTTGTCCTGGACACTGTCGAAGTGCCGCCACCACAGAAGCACTTTGAATATGCGGAATGGTGTTGCATACCTGGGAGAACCGCTGGATGAAGGAGCGCAGTGACTCCCCAGGTTGTTGCTTGATGGCTTGGAGGTCAAGCTCCGTGCAGGGACGGGTGTAGGAGCTGCCGAAGTTGGCGATGAACTGCCGGCAGAGCTCTCCCCAGGAAGTTATGGAACCCTGAGGGAGGTTCATTAGCCAAGACCGGGCTGGGCCGGTCAAGGCGACGGGGAAGTAGCTTGGCCATGACGGCCTCATCCCCTCCTGCGGCAAGTACGGCGGTGGAGTAGATCTGGAGGAACCCCGCCGGGTTGACGCTGCCGTCGTACCTCTCGGGCAGGTGCGGCCAAAACTTGCGCGGCCACCTCGTGAAGCGGAGGTGGGGCTCCAGGGCCGTGCATCCTGCCCCTGTTGCTGCAGGTGTTGGTGCCGTGAACGCTTGGTTCGTCGCTGGCACAGTGTACCCCGGTATGGGCAAGGCTGCGCCATAGACCGGGGGCGCCGTTTGCAGGACATATGGCTGTGGCATATGCTGCGTGGCGTATGTCTGGGGCAGAGTTTGCGTGGCGAAAGTCTGCGCCTCAGGCAGGGTTGAGGCAGTCGTCATGCTGACGCCGGCCTCTTGGCTGCGACGCCTTTCTCGTCGCCGCTCGAGGAACATTCGGGCGTCTTGGCCCAGGTGGCATCGTTCCAGCTCAGTCCTCAGGTCCGTCGACGGAAGCCTGGTGGAGCTGGAATCCGCTGTCTGTCCATCAACCGTTGGCATGCGCGTCAGCGACACAGCCGGTTGGCCGGAGCGTCGTCCCCGCCGAAGTCAAGGGTTTGCGGTGGCGACGACAAGACGGTCTACCTCGCGAATCCACTGCTGGGTCGCTGCCTGAGGCACGTCCCCAGCAGGTGGATTGTACAGTAGCGCTCTTGTTGCGGCTAGCGCACCCCCGCCGGGTACGCCCAGCGCTACTGAAGACCTGACGCTGGTTGGAGCCTGCATTGCCGGGGTCGGCGCTGCCAGAGCCGGTTACTGGCTCCCAGTGCAGGTACTGGTGCCGCGAACGCTTGGTTGCGCCTGGCACAGTGTACCCCGGTATGGGCAAGGTTGCGCCATAGGCCGGGGATGCCACTTGCAGAGCACATGGTTGTGGCTTATGTTGTGCGGCGTACGCCTGGGGCAGAGCTCGCGTAGCGAAGGTCTGCCCACGAGGCTGGGTCGAGGCCGACGTCATGTTGTCGCCAGCCTCTTGAGTGCGATGCCTTTCTCGACGTCGCTCGAGGAACACTCGGGCATCTTGGCCCAAGTGGCACCGTTCCAGCTCTGTCCTCAGGTCCGTCGACGGAAGTTTGGTGGAGCTGGAACCCGCCGTCTGCCCGTCAACCGTTGGCGTGCGCGTCAGCGACACAGCCGGTTGGCCGGAGCGTCGTCCCCGCCCAAGTCAAGGGTTTGCGGCGGCAACGACAAGACGGTCTACCTCGTGAATCCACTGCTGGGTCGCTGCCTGAGGCACGTCCCCAGCAGGCGGATTGTGCAGTAGCGCCCTTGCTGCTGCTAGCGCATCCCCACAGGGTACGCCCGGCGCTACTGAAAGCCTGACGCTGGTTGGAGCCTGCATTGCCGGGGTCGGCGCTGCCAGAGCCGGTTGCTGGCTCCCAGCTTGCCCTGACACACTCCGTCCTGAGTGTGTCATCATGTACTCTCCCCTGGTAACGGTTTGCCGCGAACGCGGAGGGGGAGAGTTTGCCGCTGAAGGAAGCTTGGTCATCTTGTCGGCGGAAACTCGTCCCGCTAGGAGAAAGGCCCCCTACCTGGCGCGCCAAATGTCGAAGTGTGCGATCGACACTTCCCCCGGGCCTTCACTGGGCAGCCCGCGGAGGTTCTTTTTTCGGAGGGGCTAGTCCCTAGCGGAGAGCTTGCGCAGATGGACGAGCTGGTAAGAGCTTGACACGGCGAGTTTTACGTGGTTCAGGCCGCTGGAGCGTAAAACCCTACGTCCACGGCGAGCTATGGAGCTCGCTGTATTGCTTGCTGCTCAGGGCCGGAGGCCTGAGCTTGGTGGTGAGTTACAGCTTGAGAGTGTATGGCTAGCGTATGAGTTACAAAGTGCCAACCCAGGGGTGCGGATGGCTAGAGTCCGAACCCCTGCTAACGTCGCCTACCCGAGCCTTTTATAGTCCAAGACTCGGGTGGCTTACAAGGGGGGCCGGGACCCGACAGGTGGTCCCGGGGAGATTGACTGATATCTACCGTATCTGCAGTTATGCCGGTAGTTGTCTCTGCCGGAGGCTTCTGAGTCTTCGTCTTGTAGCTCTGCCCGTGCCGCATGCTAGTTGTATTGGGTGATGACGGCGGGGGCGGCATGGAATGTCTTGTCGCTGCGTTTATTGGCTGGCAGCCTCTGACACTGCGCACCAGTCTGTGATGCGACTGGGCGCAACGGCACCTGACAGAGGCGTGCTCCGCGTCTCCGCGTCTTGGGAAGGCGCGGGCCTTGAATACCTTGTACGGGCAAGGTATGGGGCGTCTTTACGCCCGCTGCCTATCGCTCGGGAGCAGGCAACGCCGTTCTGCTGGCCACGTGGCAGGCCCGGAGCCCTCCTCAGAAGAGAGGGGGGTCCGGCCCCGCAGGACACGTGGAGCCTTCGGACCTCTCCCCGCGGAGGGGGAGGTTCGGCTTCTGTTGGCCACGCGGCGAGCCCGGAGCTCCTCTCTGAGGAGAGGGAGGTCCGGCCTCTCCGGACACGCGGCACCTTCGGACCTCTCTCCCGCGGAGGGGGAGGTCCGGCTTCTGTATGCCACGTGGTGGGCCCGGAGCTCTCCTCTGAGGAGAGGGAGGTCCGGCCCCGCTGGACGCGTGGCGCCTTCGGAGCTCTCCCTGTGGAGAAAGGCGAGATCCTTAGGCATTTTCCCCTGTGCGCGGGGGTACCCCATATCGAGGGTACCGACAGTCATCGACATACACCTCAACTGAGTCTCTCATTAGCTCTCCGAAGGTCTTGTGCATTGCACGTACGAAGGTAGGGATAGCGTCCCTTAGACCATAAGGCATAGAGGCATAACATTACAGACCGACTACTGTGATGAAGGAGGTGTGCTCTTCATCTTCTCTAGACATAGGGATTTGGTGGAAACCCGAGTAAGCATCTAGGGAGCACAGCATATCGCAGCCTGACGTCGAGTCTACTATTTGATCTATTATAGGGAGAGGAAATAGATCTTTGGGACATGCCTTATTGAGACTGGTGTAGTCGATGCACATCCGGAGCTTCCCGCCAGCCTTTGGGACAACAACAGGGTTCACCAAGCACCGGGGGTGGCGGACTTTCCGTATGAAGCCAGCGTCCAGTAGCTTCTTGATTTCTTCGCGGATGAGGCTTTACTGCTCGGTGGACTGCTTGAGGGGCTTCTGTCGGACTGCCCGGACGTCGGGGAAGACCTTTAGGTAGTGCCTAATCACCTCCCTAGGGATCTCTGGCATCTGCGACGGCTGCCATGCAAACACATCGATATTGTGCCGGAGGGAGGTAACAAGCGCGCCTTCCTACTTGCTATCCAGGCCCCTGGCTACCCGGGTGGCCTGGGTGGCATCGGCGCTGATTCGGACGAGCCTCAAGGGGACGTCGTCCTCGTGGAGGGGTTGCACATGGGGTGCTGTGGTAGAGGCACGGTGGCGTGCACTCGGGTGGAGCCGGTTTGGTTCTGCACTGCCTGAGGTTGGTGCTCTAGCTGTTGTAAGCGCTTGGAGCTTTTCCAAGGCTAACACCTCGGCAGTTCGGTCTCCACGAACCTTGAGGACGCCTGTTGGTGTAGGTATCTTCAAGACAAGGTAGCCGTAGTGGGCTACTGCCATGAATCGGTACAGGGCTGGTCTGCCAATTATGGCGTTGAAGGGGAGGTCGATCTCGGCCACGTCGAACAGAATGTACTCTGTCCGATAGCTGTCCGGTGCCCCAAAGGTCACCGGGAGGCTGATGTGGCCGTAGGGAACGACCTGTCCCGGCCCTACCCCTGAGAACGGGCTCGATGGGGAGAGCTTGGCCATCGGGATCTGCAGCTTCTGGAAAGCTGCGCGACTGATGAGGTTCAGTCCAGCCCCGCCATCCACCAAAACGTGGTACATCCTCACGTTGGCGATGGTGGGGGCCACCAAGAGCGGTAGTTGGCCGGCCCCAGCCATGTTCCTGGGGCAGTCGGTGGCATCGAAGCTGATGGGGGTTCCCATCCACCTGAGTTGCGGTGCTGCACTCGGGAGGGGAGCCACCGACGCTACCGCTCGGCGCAAGGCCTTAGCTGCGCTTCGGGACGGGGGTCAGCGGACCCACCGTAGATGACGTAGGGCATCTTCCGGTGCTCGTCATCACTGGAGCTGGAGCTCCCATGATTGCGCACCGCCTTCACGGCGCGCTGAAGCTCCTGGAACTCCACCTGGTGGTCGACGTCGTCTGTGGCATCGACCTTCTGCTTGCCCTCCCTTTGATGGTAGGGTGGGGCATCAGCTAGAAGCTGCTTCCCTTTCCGGAAGTGCTCCGCGAGCTTCTGGATTTCCCGGCACTCGGCAGCAGTGTGGTAACTGGTGCCGTGCACGGGGCATAGCTCGCCCTGGCCTCCGTCTGGAGCCGGTGATTGTCGCGGCCTTTTGTCGGGGCGCGGCCCCCGAGCCCCACTGGGCGCCGCTGCTGCGGCAACGGGGGCCGCGGCTGGCGGTTTCATCTTGCCACCTTCCCTGTTCTTGATCTTCCTGCCGCTTCCATAAGAAGCGGCGCCAGATCCTGGCTGACCCCCTGACTCGGAGGCTGGCAGTGAGTGCCAGCTCCGCCCTTCGGCTGCTCTGGCACACTTGTCCGCCAGGCTGAAGAGCTCCGAGATGTCGCGGACCTCCCTAGTCGCGAGCTTCTCGAGCATCTTCTTGTCCCGAACGCCTTGTCGGAACGCCACCACCACAGAAGCGTTCTGGATGTGTGGGATGGTGTTCCGCACCTGGGAGAACCACTGGATGAAGGAGCGCAGCGACTCCCCTGGTTGTTGCTGGATGGCGTGGAGGTCGAGCTCCGTGCCAGGCCGGGTGTAGGAACTGCCGAAGTTAGTGACGAACTGCCGGCAGAGCTCTCCCCAGGAGGTTATGGAATCCTGGGGTAGGTTCATGAGCCAAGACCGGGCTGGGCCGGTCAAGGCGACGGGGAAATAGTTGTCCATGACGGCCTCATCCCCTCCTGCGGCAAGTACGGCGGTGGAGTAGATCTGGAGAAACTCCGCTGGGTTGACGCTGCCGTCGTACTTCTCGGGCAGGTGCGGCCGGAACTTGCGCGGCCACCTCGCGAAGCGAAGGTGGGGTGCAAGGGCCGCACATCCTGCTCCTGTTGCCACAGGTATTGGTGCCGCAAACGCTTGATTCGCACCTGGCACAGTGTACCCCGGTATGGGCAAGGCTGCGCCAAAGACCGGGGATGCCGTTTGCAAAGCATATGGCTGCGGCATATGCGGCGCGGCGTATGCCTGGGGCAGAGTCCGCGTGGCGAAGATCTGCTCTTCAGGCTGGGTCGAGGCCGACGTCATGCTGTCGCCAGCCCCTTGGATGCGACGCCTTTCTCGACGTCGCTCGAGGAACACTCGGGCATCTTGGCCCAAGTGGCATCGCTCCAGCTCTGCCCTCAGGTCCGTCGATGGAAGCCTGGTGGAGCTGGAGTCCGCCGTCTGCCCGTCAACCGTTGGCGTGCGCGTCAGCGACACAGCCGGTTGACCGGAGCGTCGTCCCCGCCGAAGTCGAGGGTTTGCGGCGGTGACGACGAGGCGGTCTACCTCGCGTATCCACTGCTGGGTTGCTGAATGCGGTGCGTCCCCAGCAGGTGGGTTGTGCAGTAGCGCTCTTGCTGCGGCTAGCGCACCCCTGTGGGGTTCGCTCATCGCTGCAGAAGATCTCACGCTGGTCGGAGCCTGCATTGCCGGAGTCGGCGTTGCCGGAGTTGGCTGCTGGCTACCAGCTTGTGCCGACACACTCCGTCCTGAGTGTGTCGACATGTACTCCCCGCTGGTCACGGTTGGCCGTGAACGCGGAGGAGAGTTTGCCGCTGAAGGAAGCTTGGTCATCTTCGTCGGCGGAAACTCGTCGCGCAAGGGAAAAGCCCCCTACCTGGCGCGCCAAATGTCGAAGTGTGCGGTCGACACTTCCCCCGGGCCTGCACTGGGCAGCCCGCGGAGGTTCTTTTTCGGTGGGGCTAATCACTTGCGGAGAGCTTAAGCGTATGGACGAATTAGGAGGAGCTTGACACGGCAAGTTTTACGTGGTTCAGGCCGCCGGAGCGTAAAACCCTACGTCCACGGCGAGCTAAGGAGCTCGCTGTATTGCTTGGTGCTCAGAACCGGAGTCCTGAGCTTGGGGATGAGTTATGTCTAGCGTATGAGTTGCGGGAGTGCGAACCCTTGCTAACGTTGCCTACCCGAGCCTTTTATAGTCCAAGGCTCGAGTGGCTTACAAGGGGGGCCCGGGACCCGACAGGTGGTCTCGGGGAGATTGCCTGCAGACTACCGTATCCGCAGTTATGTCGATAGTTGTCTCTGGCGAAGGCTTATGAGTCTTCGTCTTGCCGCCCTGCCCATGCCGCCTGCTAGTCGTAGTGGTTGATGACGGCGGGGGCGGCAGGGGATGTCTTGTCGCTGCGTTTATTTGCTGGCAGGCTCTGACACCGCACGCCAGTCTGTGATGCGACTGGGCGCAACGGCACCTGACAGAGGCGTGCTCCGTTTCTCCGCGTCTTGGGAAGGCGCGGGCCTTGAATACCTTGTATGGGCAAGGTATGGGGCATCTTTACGCCCGCTGCCTACCAATCGGGAGCAGGCAGTGCTCTTCTTCTGGACACGTGGCAGGCCCGGAGCCCTCCTAAGAGAAGAGGGGGGTCCGGCCCTGCAGGACACGTGGAGCTTTTGGACCTCTCCCCGCGGAGGGGGAGGTCCGGCTTCTGTCGGCCACGGGGCAGGCCCGGAGCTCCCCTCTGAGGAGAGAGAGGTCCGGCCCCGCTGGACACGTGGCGCCTCCGGACCTCTCCCCCCGCGGAGGGGGGAGGTCCGGCTTCTGCAGGCCACGTGGCGAGCCCGGAGCTCTCCTCTGAGGAGAGGGAGGTCCGGCCCCGCCGGACGCGTGGCGCCTTCGGAGCTCTCCCTGTGGAGAAGGGCGAGTTCCTTAGGCATTTTCCCCTGTGCGCGGGGGTACCCCATATCGCGGGTACCGACAGTGGGAATGATAGACAATTGATATTTAATAACATAAGACTGACTTATGAAATTATGGGTGGCACCGGAGTCAAAAAGCATGACTACGGGATGATCTAAGTAAGAAAACGTACCCGCGAGGACGGGTTCGCCTTCCGGCACGTCTTCGATGGCTAAGTGGTGGACGTTGCCAGGTTTTGGTGCTGGTTTCTTGGGCTGATTACGGGGCTGATTAGCACCCTGATACGGCGCTGCACCCCTTCCCTGTCACGGCTCGGGGCAGTCCATCGAAATATGCCCGACACGGCCACACGTGAAGCATGTGTAAGGTGTCGGGGTCCCTCCGACTTAGGACGGAATCCCGGTGCTCGCTGTTGAAACTGAGGCGCACGCGGGACCATCCTTTGCTGCTGCTGTTTCTGTGGTGGATACGTCGGTCGGAAGCCCGGCGCACTATATTGTCAACCGCGGAACTGAGGCGGTCGCGCCGGTGGCTGCCATCTCTGACCGGATGGTGAGCGATGCACCACACGGTATTTTTGTGGCGTCCCACCACTGCTGTAGTCAGCGCGTTGCGTTTCCTCTTATCAGAACCACGCTTGCGCTGAGCATTCTCTTGTAAAATCGCGGCATTAACAAGGTCGTTGAATGTGCCGCGATTGCTTTGGGCGAGATGGACCTTCATCTTGGAATTCAGGCCCCAGAAGAATGTGTTCCGCTTATCTTCCTCTATTCTCACAAATCCCGGTGCATACTGCGCCAGCCGGTTGAATGACCTAGAGTACTCATGAGCACTCCTCTCGCCTTGTCGTAGCGCCAGGAACTCCTGTAGCTTCCTTTCCATAACACCGGGAGGTATGTGATAAGCGCGGAACGCCTCCCGGGACTCCGTCCATGTGACGGCATGTCCAGCCAGTAATGAGGCGATGTAGTTCGCTCACCATGTACCATCTTCTCCTTGAAGCTGTTGCGCTGCGTACAGCGTCTTCTGGTGTTCGGTGCACTGTAGCAGCCCGAACTTCGCGTCCAGAGTGCGGATAAAGCTGTTCGCCTCCAAAGGCTCTCCGGCCTCCGTGAAGACCGGTGGATGGGTCACCAGGAATTCTGAATAAGAACTTTGTTGGGGCTGGCGTTGCCCATTGTCTTGGCGTCCTCCTGGACGGGACGCATTCTGCTGGACTAGCATCCGCAGCAACTTGGTTGCTTGTCGTGCGAGCCGAGCACTGCGGCGAGAACCTCCGCAAGATTTCTTGGAAGTTCTGGCGGTGGAGAAGGTGGTTGCTGCTGCGTCGTGGTTTGCTCCGGAGGTGGAGACTCATCACCACGAACCTGACTCGGACCTCCCCCCTCTTGCGTGGACCATGTACACACCATTCTGCGTTCATACCATTCAAACGATCAGCACATGTTAGTTCAATTCATCCAGTCTATACAATAATAGTGCGAGATGGAATAATAATGTGCATAACAATCACACATATGGATAAAGTATAAACTTTATACAACATATACATCCCTTGACCTTGTCACACGATCGAGTTCCAAAGTATTGAACTTTATGGGTTAAAAGTTCATTTCGACCATCGTAGGTCACCACGGGATGTTAAGTGTGTTAGCATGCGTAATTCGTCGCTATTGTACTGGACCCAAACATGCACTAGCTCGAAGTGATATGTCAAATGCATAAACTTTTCGACTCCACTCGCTGTTTTACAACAGCCACTGGACGTCGAATTGTGAAACTAAGTGTTTTGGTTGAAACACTTCAACATGGTGTTCACTGTCCAGCTTCTGGTCCAGCAGACCAGTTGGAAAAGTTTAACTATTTTGTCCATATTGGAAGCAAAATCTGGACTAGAGTTCAACAACAAAGTTGTAGTAGACTCAACAAGGAATATATATTATATTTATTTGCCTCTATAGCCTTCCTAGTTTGTGAGTTATGACTTCTGAAAGTTGACAGAATTTTCTTAGGAATTTTAACAGCACCTCCTTTACAACTGGCTGTTTTGTTCACAAAATTCCATCTATTTCTGCCCTCCAACTAGGAAAACACTGAACTACAAAGTTGTAGCACATTTCCTATACTTTCCAACGGTGTTATGCTCGACCCTTAGAAATTTTTCTGCAGAAAGTTGTGGTCGAAATACAGAAAATTCTAGAGAGCATTTTGGTCTGCCCTGTTTCTTGACAGTACCTACTCATCTGAGATTTTCATCCCTTTAAAGGGAGATTATATTCTGGAGCTCTACAGGAAAGTTGTATAGGATTTCAAAACCTTTCCAGAATGGTATCCCACACTTCCATGGTTCAACCAATCCTATGTTATGACCTGTTTATGTTCAGCAAAATTTCTGCCAAAAACAGGGGATGTTGTTCCTAAGTCTTTGAAATTGAATCTATACTCCCAATTGACTCTTAGTTCAATATAGGAGTTTACTAACCCCTAAATGGAATCCTAAACCTTATTTTATCTCTTTTATTTAAAAATATCCTTTTATGCAGTCTCGGTACTATGTTTACTCACCAAAGAAAAATCCTAAGCCGGTATTCTGACATATACGTGTCAAATGGTGGAACTAAGAACGTCACTCACAAACGGTTTCTAAACGTCATGCACTAACGTGCTTAATGTACGTACAGAAGAACACACAATAATGGTGCACACAAAGGTTTTAACATTGCAGGCAGTTCCATATCATAATAAAAACATATGGTCCGTATCATTGCCATACGGATCGTCCTTGAGTCAAGCCACATCTCAAGGTACATGGTCGTGTTTTTCACACCACATGATGGGGAACCCGAGTAGAGCGCGAACGGGTCGTCACGGTTGGGAATTTTATCAACCCAAGGGATACCACCTACTGCCTCATGACCGCTGAGGCACGCCGATGGCGAGCGCTGCGTATGGCCCTTTGTACATTGAACTAGTAAGGGACTCAGTTTTTGACACATATTTGAAGTATTCATCACCACACCACACACCTCATTTGAGGAAGGATGATGAACACAAATGAAGAGCAAATAACAATTATCAACATGCTCATTAGAGAACAAACTCACACATTGCCAAAGTGGTATTTCCCACATGTGATATAGGTGGGCTGGACATATAAAAACTCCTACACATTGCTAAGGATGTCCATGCCAAGTTTCACCCAAATTCAAAACCTTTTTGAGGTCATTTTGGGTATAGCTAGAAAGAGGGCAGTTTGAAACCACATTCAAATTCAGACTGTTTTTATCCCATGAATTCAAAAGTGGGAGGCATATTCTTATTCAGCACATTTTTGTGAGCTCACACACCAATTTTCACTCCATTTGGAGTTGATCTTGACATGAGCTAAGTGGGACAAATTCAAACTTTATTTGAATTCAAAACTGAACTTGTGCTGAAATTCATTCAAACCAAACCCAATTTGAATTCTAATCAATTCAAATGGCTCGTGGGTGAATAATTTGAATCACCAGGGGTATTATGGGGCTCACTGTTTACAACAGTGATTAGGAGTAAATTTCAGAGGTTAAAACCCCGGGTGGGACCCACGTCATAGAGTGAAGAAGGAGAAACTTGCACCCAAAGTCAGAGTCTCGGTGGGAACTTCCACCGAGCAGCTGCCGACTCCACGCTCGGGAGCAGCTGCGCTCGCCACCGAGGAGCAGCAGCGCCACCAGCTGCTTCCCGCGCCCACACGCGAGCCCAAGGGCGGTTCCAGGGCCCTCTTAAGGCGCTCCACGGGTGCAGGTACCGATCATTTCCTCCTCTCCCGCGATCACCGAGCCACCAACCTGCCTCCTCTCTGCTCGATCGGAGAACCGCGAAACCAGCTCACCTTCTCCCTCCCCGAGCTGCTAGACGGTCACCTGAGATCGCACTCTACCTCCCCAACGCCAGAAACCCCGAGCTCCGACCTCCGGTGCTCGAAAACGATCGCCACCGCGGCGACCTAGCCTCAGCCGAGAGTCAGGCGCCCGTGGACAGCATTCCACAGGCGTTTTCACGGTCCAGCAAGGGAGGCAACAGGAGCGCGCGACCACCGTGCTGCTCTCCTCCAAGTTTGGAAGCAAACCGTGAAGAATCCACAGAAAATTTCCAGTTTTTACTCCGGCAACCGTAAACCGAGCTTCCGGTACGGTTTCTTTAAATTCTCGCTCTATGATCTTTCGGAGGTTATCAAATCTTGCACATCGACGCTGGACTAGCCGGCGATCAAGTTCTTTTCTGCATCCGTGGCATGAAACTGTCTAGGAGTAACGAATTTCGAGCTCGATCGAGGGCGGTCATGGCGGGCACGATCGTTCACACGGTGCCGACCGACTTGCCGCCATCCCTGAACCCTTTTGGCACCTTGTCGAGTTTCCTAGAGGTACACCGATGCTGTAGGACCGTTTGTTCGAGGTGTTGGTGGGTTAGAACCCACGGTCGACGGCGCCGAACCTCAACCGAGGCCGCGGCACGTCGCCGAGCTATTTCCGGTCACCCCCAGCCCGACCTGACACCACCGACGTGTTCCTCGACGTCGACAACCCCCTGGCGGCGAGTTTCAGACCATGGGAGGTCCGGCAGCTACGAGCCGGCGAGCCCCGAGTCTGCTCCGGCAAGGTCGGTGGCGCGGGCGCGAGAGAACGGCGGGAGGAAGGCGAAGCCGGCTGGCCCACGTGTCAGCGGCTGAAGAATTTAAATCGGGATCGGGTGTGGCCGGGGATCGGCTGTGCTGGCGCGCAGCTCCGGTGTGCCAGACACCTCCGCGCCCGACACGTGTCCCCACGGGCCCCCGAGAATTTAAACTTTTCCCCCGATTTTCAGAATTGTTCCAAACTTCAAATACTCATAACTTTGGCTAGAAAGCTCCAAATCGAGTGAACCAAATTTTGCTGGATTCAGCTCTCTGAGCACTTTCCAGCAAATCAAATTTCACTTCATGAAATTCCTTAATTCTCCAGAATTAATTCCCCAAAATTTAAAATGTTTGGAATTTTAACTGGAGAATCCTTTGTAGGAAAATTCTGAAATTTTGCTAGAATGTTCACCAAAATATCCTTGAACTACCATTAAAATTTCAGACCCATTAGAGCTCATTTAATCCGCCTAATGATGTGATTAGTGAAACTGTTCCAGAGAAAATAGAAAATATTTAGAAACATTTTCAGGATTTTCTCTGAAATTGTTTAGCTCATATCTTTAGTTAGGAACTTCCAAATTAAGTGAGACCAACTCCATTAGAACCCTCTGAAAATCTAGTTTTCAGAAAGTCATAGTTTGTTTCATGATAATCCTTAGAGCACCCTAAGAGTTCTAATTAAGGTCAAGGACATAATTAATTGTGGAGGGCTCAAATGAGCTTTGCTACAACTAAAACTTGACCAAGTCTCTATTTAGGTTGTAACCAAGCCATAGTAAAAGTTTCACAGTCATTGAGTCTGTATAGTGGGACTTATAAGCTTCACAAGTTCAAACTTAATACAAATACATTAAATTAATACATGTATTGCTTCTATCATGTAGTCGCTAAGGTCGAGGAGGAACCCGAAGTCCTAGACTTCGTTACTCCGGAGGAACAGCTAGCCTACGACAAGAGCAGCAAGGCAAGCTCCGGTTTGTATTAACCTTTTTACAAAATTTTATTGTTTTGAGCACATACTTGTTTACATTATTATTTGCAGTAGAGTCTTGTTTGGAAACCCAAGTGCATAGCCAAGAAAACCATAGGTTGGGTTTAGGATTGCAAACCCTGTTAGCTACTGCAATGCTAAGATAGGATAGGATTCGGTACAAGTCGAGTAGTTGGAACTACTCGCGAGCATAGGCTAGAGGCACTCGACTCGGGTAGTGATAGCACATGAAACACATGGCAAGAAAATGAGACCGAGCGGAGAGTAAGGGCAACAGGACTTTGGGGCCTGTGTGCTATAGCTCCGCTTGTGTCGATTGAGGACCGAGCCGTGTGCGGGCCTGTTGAACAAGCTAGAACAGTACCGAAGACCTACCGGCTATATGGGAACCGGGAAACTGATGTAACTCGGGTAGCTGGGTATTGAGGCATTGCCCGTCGTTCAGAGGGTAGGTTGAGAGCTTGAGGTGTAAATCAGCTGGCGGCACTGAGATGCGCGTGCAGAGACCTCTTGCTCGGGACGATGGGACCGGTTCAATATTTGGCTGACGGGCGAAAGGTGGTTGCGTACGGCGTCCGTGATGGTTGTTGTAGGCAACATCGAGTACGGGCGTACGTGACGGGTTGTTCGGGTAACCCTGCAGGTGTAAATCGATTATAATCGCCGTCCCTCGCGGTCAGTGAGTACCACTTGTTCACTGTACCGTGACGTAGAAAGAACGGGCTAGTTACATGTTAAAATGTTGCTGATTGAAAAATGGACTTGATTGCTAATGAATTGCTGTAGTTTAGAGCTAACTAAATTTCTTTTCAACTTTGGGCAAAGTACATGAGAGAAATGCGTTTCTTGTTTGATTACGGCTCTCTCATGTGCCTTAGTGTAAGGTTCTCCACAAACTTCTGCTAAAACTTGAAAGTAAGGTTCCACTAATTAGGCGAGTCCTTTGCAAATGATTTTTACCTCATGTAACCCATCACCCCTCATGTAGAAGTTCCATGTTTAGGTGAGACGGGTCAGACTTGCTGAGCCTTCATGCTCACTGCTTGTGTTTGAAGCTTTTGCAGGGTTCTATGAGGAAGGGACTCCCGAAGAGGAGACGGAATCTAGGAGGGGAATCTCGTCGAGTAGGAGTCGTGCACGCCGCAGAGTTAGTGTGCGTGTGTGCTAGCAAGGACATGTTCAAGGGCTGAACGTGCACTTGATGCTTAGTCTACGCCCGTGAGTGTAGACTGAACTCATTTTGATGTAAACATGTTCATAAACTTGTTTATGTAATAAAATTTCGCTTCCGCTTTGTACCTTTGACGTGTGTTATCCGGTGCTGTGCAACGCAGCACCCCTCAGCGTGATCCTGGCTCGACAAGACCGTGGGATCGTGTCAGAACGTTCAAGAGTTGCATACTATCGTGTTGCTTACCACATGATGGAGTATTCTCACTTTTACCTGAAACACGCTGGAGATCAGCGTTTTCATATGCTCTCAGAACCATGAGAAGGTTCAGAGACTCGTATTAACTACCGTGCCAAGCCACGGTATAACCTTCCATACCATTACTCGTATTGCGAGTTACCGTAATTGATCCGCCTGTGGTGGCGTACCTTACCTCTTACCTGACGTCGGAGCGTCGTACAGAATGTATAACACATAAGTTAGCTTTTCCATCTTAGTAACTACTACTATCATAGACCTTATGTGGGCTTAGTGACTAATCCTCACTCGACTACTTTTAAGTTTTCAAAATAGGCCCTTTTCGAGCGTGCTATTCCCAATGCGGCTCTGATACCACGTCTGTGGGGACCAACCCGTGGTTCACCCACTCCAGGATCACAGATGGTGATGCCGTGCATGCGGCACCCAACAACACACACGAAAAGATTAAAGACAACGTACAAACTTTTATTTGATATAAAACAGTGGAAGTCTTTTACAAAACTTAATTAACAACGGAAGTATTATACATAGATGACCTCTCATCCTAACTATGCAAAAATGCAGCCGTCCAGCCCGGGGACGCTACACACTAGCAGCAAGTAAACGGAGATCACGGCGGCGTGCAGTGTTCCAGCTTGGCCGTGTACCCCGACGGGGACATCGTCTCATTCTCGGAACCTTCCTCATAACTCTCACCTGCACACAGCTCAAATATTGCAACCGTGAGCACGATGGCTCAGCAAGTCTTAATCGACAACACTAGACATGGAACTCTACATGCAAGGATGTGTAAGATAGGAAAAAGGACTTTGCAATAAGGACATGCCTACATGTTGATCCTTACTTTCAGTTTTATAGCAACAGTTTAATGAGCCTTAGGCAGCCCTCACATCGGAAGTCCACAATCAAACAAGAAACGCTTTCCTCCGATGTGGTGCTGCCCAAAGTGGAATATAAACTTAATTAGCTCTATAACCACGAGGGACAGTGATTGCAATCAAGACACACCCGGATAACACGTTGCATACACCCACTTTCAGAAGCGTGATTCCACACCCCTTCCTACTCTGTTGTATGCAACAACCTTTCAAAGGCAACCCAAATGCCGAACTGGTCTATCCGTAACGGGGAGGAGGTCCCCGCATGGAGCGTGCCTGTGTCCACCGGCAGATTTACACCTTGCTACCCTCAACCCACTCCTATTTACGGTTGGGTAAGCCTCGGCACCCAGGTTAACCAATTACATCGGTTTTCTGGTTCTCATATGCCAGTATGCATTCGGTACTTTTCGATACTTGTCCAGCAGGGCCACACACGGTCGGTCCTCAACCGACACCAACAGGGCTACACACGTGAGACCTCTGCTCACTGCATCCTACCCCCCTGCTGGGTCTCATTTTCACAACTCAATCCATTTTCTACCTTTTCTCATTCCGTGTGATAAGTACTATCTCGCGAGTAGCTTCCAACCACCCGACTTCTACCGAGATCCTAAACATTAGCATGGCATTCTCTACTCGTTGAGTTTGTAAACTACCCAACCCTTTATAGGAATTAAAAAGGCTATGCAAGTGGGGTTTCAATCATCCTAACTCTAATGCATACATTTCAACCTAGACATAAGTGATACAAATGAAAAGCTTTATAAAAGGTGCTTAAGTGCAAACCGGAGCTTGCCTGGTTGCGAGTTAAATGGGAAGTCAACTTCTGGTGGGAGGACGTCCAAGGGCTCCGGTGCGTCCTCAACTTCGGACACTAAATGAAATGTAGCAAAATATATGTATAAGTATTTAAGGGATTATGAGAAGTAACTTCTATTCATAGCTACTGCTATTTAGGATACTTAATTGGCTTTGGGATTTTTATAGTGGAGACTAGACTCTCTAAGGATGATCTGAGCAAAATTTGGAGAAATGTTATTGCACATTGTAGTTTCCAAAATTCCCACAAGCACAAGGCTTCTCTGAATTTTAAGCCTAAATCAGGAGATTTGACCTAGCTAATAGTGGAAGATCTGATTAGGATAAGTCTCCATGGTTCTAACAAAATTTGTTTCACCATTTTTGGAGCTACCAACAGAGAGATATGAATTTTTGAAGTTGGATAGAAGTTCTGAAAAAGTTACTGTTTAAATTTGAATATCCAAATAAGGGCTGAACTTTGGAAGGCAATTTAGCCTAGCAAATGAACTCCAATGAAGCCCAAATTTTTACTGGAGATCAGTAACTATGAAAAATATTTTCTGCCAAAATTTGGGAATGTTTCATAAAGAATTGCTCCTGGAATAAATCTCTTAAGGATTTAATAAAACAATTCTATAGAAATTCCTGGGCATTTTCATAGCAAGCCATTTGTTCCTCTGTGAAGTACTCCTCCTGAGGATTCCAACAAAATTGGTTTCATCCTTTTTGGAGTTGTCGGTACCCACGATATGGGGTACCCCCGCGCACAGGGGAAAATGCCTAAGGAACTCGCCCTTCTCCGCAGGGAGAGCTCCGAAGGCGCCACGCGTCCGGCAGGGCCGGACCTCCCTCTCCTCAGAGGAAAGCTCCAGACCCGCCACGTGGCATACACAAGCCGGACCTCTGCCTCCATGGGAGAGAGGTCCGAAGGCGCCACGTGTCCAGCAAGGTCGGACCTCCCTCTCCTCAGAGGAGAGCTCCGGGCTTGCCACGTGGCCGACAGAAGCCGGACCTCCCCCTCCGTGGGGAGAGGTCTGAAGGCTCCACGTGTCCTGCGGGGCCGGATCCCCTCCCCTCTAAGGAGGGCTCCGGGCCCGCCACGTGTCTAGCAGAAGAGCGCTGCCTGCCCCCGAGCGGTAGGCGGCGGGCGTAAAGACGCCCCATACCTTGCCCGTACAAGGTATTCAAGGCCCGCGTATTCCCAAGATGCGGAGCACGCCTCTGTCAGGTGCCGTTGCGCCCAGTCGCATCACAGACTGGCGCGCGGTGTCAGAGCCTGCCAGCCAATAAACGCAGCGACAAGACATCCCATGCCGTCCCCGCCGTCATCTACCACTACGACTAGCATGCGGCATGGGCAGGGCTGCAAGACGAAGACTCAGAAGCCTTCGCCAGAGACAACTACCGGCATAACTGCAGATACGGTAGATAACAGTCAATCTCCCCGGCACCACCTGTCGGGTCCCGGGCCCCCTTGTAAGCCACCCGAGTCTTGGACTATAAAAGGCTCGGGTAGGCGACGTTAGCAAGGGTTCGCACTCCCGCAACTCATACGCTAGACTTCAGTCATCCCCAAGCTCAGGACTCTGGTTCTGAGCAACAAGCAATACAGCGAGCTCCATAGCTCGCCTTGGACGTAGGGTTTTACGCTCCGGCGGCCTGAACCACGTAAAACTCGCCGTGTCAATCTCTTCCTAACTCGTCCATACGCTCAAGCTCTCCGCAAGCGACTAGCCCCACCGAAAAAAGAACCTCCGCGGGCTGCCCAGTGCAGGCCCGGGGGAAGTGTCGACCGAACACTTCGACATTTGGCGAGCCAGGTAGGGGGCTTTTCCCTTGCGCGACGAGTTTCCGCTGACGAAGATGACCAAGCTTCTTTCAGCGGCAAACTCTCCTCCTCCGCATTCACGGCGGACCGTGACCAGCGGGGAGTACATGTCGACGCACTCAGGACGGAGTGTGTTAGCACAAGCTGGTAGCCAGCAGCCGACTCCGGCAACGCCGACTCCGGCAATGCAGGCTCCGACCAGCGTGAGATCTTCTGCAGCGCTGAGCGTACACCACGGAGGTGCGCTAGCTGCAGCGAGAGCGCTACTGCGCAACCCACCTGCTGGGGACGCGCCCCATTCAGCGACCCAACAGTAGGTTCGCGAGGTGGACCGCCTCGTTGTCGCCGCCGCAAACCCTCGGTTTCAGCGAGGGCGACGCCCCGGCCAACCGGCTGTGTCGCTGAGCGCACGCCAACGGTTGACGGGCAGACGGCGGATTCCAGCTCCTCCAGGCTCCCGTCGACGGACCTAAGGACAGAGCTGGAACGGTGCCACTTGGGCCAGGATGCCCGGGTGTACCTCGAGCGACGTCGAGAAAGGCGTCGCAACCTAGAGGCTGGCGACAGCATGACGTCGGCCTCGACCCAGCCTGGAGGGCAGATCTTCGCCACGCGAGCCCTTCCCCAGGCATACGCCGCGCAGCATATGCCGCAACCATATGCCCTACAAACGGCGTCCCCGGTCTATGGAGCAGCCTGGCCCATACCAGGGTACACTGTGCCAGGTGCGAACCAAGCGTTCGCGGCACCAATACCTACGGCAACAGGAGCAGGATGTGCGGCCCTTGCACCCCACCTTCGCTTCGCAAGGTGGCCGCGCAAGTTTCAGCCGCACCTGCCCGAAAAGTACGACGGCAGCGTTAACCTGGCGGAGTTCATCCAGATCTACTCCACCGCCGTGCTTGCCGCAGGAGGGGACGAGGCTGTCATGGCCAACTACTTCCCCGTCGCCTTGACCGGGCCAGCCCGGTCTTGGCTCATGAACCTCCCCCAGGGTTCCATAACTTCCTGGGGAGAGCTCTGCCGGCAGTTCATCGCCAACTTCGGCAGCTCCTACACCCATCCCGGCACGGAGCTTGACCTCCACGCCATCAAGCAACAACCTGGGGAGTCGCTGCGCTCCTTAATCCAGCGATTCTCCCAGGTACGCAACACCATCCCGCATATTCAAAGTGCTTCTGTGGTGGTGGCGTTCCGGCAGGGTGTCCAGGATGAGAAAATGCTTGAAAAGCTCACGACCAGAGAGGTCCGCGACGTCTCTGAGCTCTTCAGCCTGGCGGACAAGTGCGCCAGAGCCGCAGAAGGGCAGAACTGGCACTCTCTGCCGACCTCCGAGTCAGGAGGACAGCCCGGGTCCGGCGCTGCTTCCTATGGAAGTGGCAAGAAGGCCATGAACAGGGGGAGTGGCAAGATGAAGTCATCGTCCGCGGCTCCCGTCGCCGCAGCAGCGACGGCTAGTGGAGCTCGGGGGCCACGCCCCGACAAAAGGCAGCGGCAGTCGCCAGCCCCAGATGGTGACCAGGGCGGGCTATGCCCCGTGCATGGCGCCGGCAACCATACTGCTGCCGAGTGCTGGGATATTGTGACGCCCTCAATTCTGTGGGAAAACCACGGAACCGAGAACTAATGCATATGTGTGCCCAGGATGTTCTTCACACATACACATACGTTCCACAAACTGAATTCAGATTATATATTACCACGAATAACTGAGTTTGTTACAATACCTCATGAGTCTTGGACTCATGCTCACAACGGAAGTCTTATTTCTATGCAGCGGAAGTCCTTATGTAAATGCGGAAGCAAAAACTAATGCGGAAGCAAAACTAAGCAGAAGTGGCTCCATCTCTACTCCCTCCACAGGCAAGGTTGAGAATCAGATCACACGCTATAATGTTCCACTTGATCTTCATAGTAGGCTTCTCCTGCTGCTGAGGATGAAGTAATAATGCAAGGTTGAGTACAATGATGTACTCAGCAAGTGCGGGAAAACACATGATATGCAGCTCATAAACAAGGTAGGCATAAAAGGCTTATTTGCAGAAAAGCAATCTTGTAAAACCATGATAAAACAACAACTTTATTTTAGATGAATGTAATCCCAACATATATCAAATTACCAATGTACCTTCATCACTCCCCGTGTTCCATCCGAACATTAACCAATCCTTTATTCATACTCACGAATACCTCCTCATATTCGCTACTATCTCATCTCACAAATCAACCTCGTCTCACACCGAGACCACTCCCATGTCATGACCCAACAGTCATGCAAACATCTCATCATCCAGACTTAACAGTTCCAAACTAATAACCATAACCAAGAACCTTCCCAATAACCATCCCAAAAATCATTCCAATAACCATCCCAAAAACCATTCCAATAACCATTCCAATAACCATCCTAACTACCATTCCCAACTAATCATGGCAGTTTAGCCAGGTGCTCGTGACCGTAAGCTCGGCTATCATGATAGTTTTAATAACTCTGCAGAGTTTGCACCTCTTTACCCACAAGTTTGTGATTTCGTCACCCGTCGGCGACTGTAGAACCTCTATTATACCAGTACACATCCGTCGGTGTATGGTCAAGAGATCACAAAATAGCCTTTACAAAGGGGTTACTAGATGTATGGACTCACTAAGGTTTCACCGGCAGGCTAGAATCTCCAATTCTCCCACCCACGGGCCTCCTCTTGTGCCATGCAGTTCCCAGGGCAGTCCTCACTCGACTCCCATTCCCCGCACCTTCCACAGTCCATAACACCCTAGCAACTTACCTAATTACTCAGCTAAGCCGCACCCATACTTGGCCTTGTGGTGGCACTGTTATCCTGGCATGTGCATGCATGAACCGGTCCTTAGATCTATGGCAAGTAAAACCACCATCTCATGCTTCCTCATTCACAAACCTAGGCTTGCCTAGATCTCCCTCCGATCCATGTTCATTATCATTAGTTTTCTCATTATCATTACGAGTGCAGTTAGCTAGACACATCTATCTCGCTCCCCAATTCCATAGACTCAGCGAAGCATAACGCAAAAACCATACCTGACTCATAAACTTCCCACGTGACAAGGGTGGTTTAAGCATTTTCTCATCCTGGACACCCTGCCGGAACGCCACCACCACAGAAGCACTTTGAATATGCGGGATGGTGTTGGCGCCGGTCTTCCCCCTCTTCTTTCCTCTGGAACATGCCCCGAAGTCGACACGTGTCTAGCAACGAAAGACCTCCCGGAGATAAGCTCTGGTGGCAACACGTGTTCGATAGATCCGGATTCCTCTTGAGATGAGCTCCGAGATCGACACGTATCCCGCGTGACGGGTCCTCTGATTTCCGCGAGGGCTAGCTCCGAGGATGACATGTGTCCTATGAAAAGTGCCTTTACTTCTTCCGCAGAGGCTAGCTCCGTGGGCAACACGTGTCCCACAGGGTCGGACCCCTTTTCAATTGCGGAGGTGACCCCTGAGCCTGCCACGTAGACAATTTAGCGGCGGAACTCTCCCAACTTCTCGGGAACGAGCTCCGAACACGCCTCGTGGCCTGCTGGCCGCGGAAGTTGTCTTCGGCGCTCTAGGAGGGCTTTATTGGCTATTCTTTTGATAATTCTCTCTGTTCCTATTTTTCATTAGAATGTTTCCTCTTCATAGGACATGATCATATGCTGACACCTGAGGCGAGGGTGTAACAAATCTACCCCCCTTAGATTAAATCTCACCCTCGAGATTTGTTAGTAGGGAATAGATGGGGAAATTCTGTCTTGATATCCTCTTCACACTCACATGTGGCCTCAGCTTCGGTGTGATGGCTCCATTGCACCTTGCACCATCGAATCACCTTGTTTCGGGTGACCCTTTCCTTTACGTCCAAGATTCGGACAGGGTGTTCTGCGTAAGTCAGGTCCTCTTGAAGTTCAAGTTTCTCCATTGACACTCGTTCCTCTGGCACTCTCAAGCACTTCTTGAGCTGGGATACATGAAACACGTCATGTACGTCGGAGAGGTGGTTTGGGAGCTCTAGTTGGTAGGCTACTTCTCCTCGCTTGTCCAAAATCTTAAATGGTCTGATGTAGCGAGGTGCTAGCTTGCCTCTGACGTTGAAGCGTCGTTGGCCTCGGATAGGCGATACTTTAAGGTATACGAAGTCTCCCACTTCAAAGGTCAACTTCCTACGCCTATTGTCCGCATAACCTTTCTGTCGTGACTGGGCAGCCTTTAAGTTCTTCCGTATCGTTTGGACCTGCTTTTCAGCTTCTTGTAGTACTTCGGATCCAAACACCTGGTTCTCTCCAGCTTCGTTCTAGAATAGTGGCGTTCTACACCGTCTATCATATAAGGCTTCGAAAGGCGACATCTTTAAGCTAGCTTGATAGCTGTTGTTATAGGAGAACTCGGCATACGGTAAACTCCTATCCCAACTACACCCACGTTTCAAGGCGCAAGCTCTCAACATGTCCTCCAAGATTTGGTTCGTCCTTTCGGTTTGTCCATCTGTTTGTGGGCGATAGGCGGAGCTAAAATCCAGTCGTGTCCCATGGCTTTCTGCAGCTTCCTCCAGAATCTAGAGGTAAACTGAGAACCTCGATTTGAGACTATCCTCTTCGGAACTCCGTGACAGCACACGATCTGCTCCATGTACAACTCTGCCAATTGTGCAGCGTTGTAACTGGTCTTTACCGGAAGAAAATGGGCGGTTTTCGTCAACCGGTCCACAATGACCAAGATGGAATCGTATCCTGACTGAGTACGTGGTAATCCGACGATGAAGTCCATACTGATGTCCTCCCATTTCCATTCAGGTATTCTCAAAGGTTGCAGCAATCCAGCGGGTTTTTGATGTTCGGCTTTTACCCGTTGGCATGTGTCGCATAGGGCAACGTATTCGGCTATATCCCTCTTCATACCATCCCACCAATAGCAAGTTTTCAAATCCTTGTACATTTTGGTGCTCACTAGATGTATGGAATAGGGTGAATCATGTGCCTCCTTCAATATCATGTCGCGAAGGTGTCTTATGTTTGGCACACAAATCCTTTTTCCTAGCCAAAGCGTACCATTTTCATCCTCCTTGAAATCCTTCTCTACCCCTTGTCGGATTCTTTCCTTGATCTCCTTGATCCCCTCGTCCATTGCTTGGCCCTCTCTCATTTCTTGCTCCAATGGGGAGTGGATCTCTATTATCTCCATGTTATTCAAGAATCCGAGGTGTAACCGTTCGAACTCCTTACGTAGTTCGGGTGGTAGCCCCCGAACCGTGAGTTGGTGGCATGCTCCCTTTCTGCTCAATGCGTCAGCTACTACATTGGTCTTCCCGGGGTGGTAGTTGATTCCTACATCATAGTCCTTGATGAGTTCTAACCATCAACGTTGCCTCAAATTCAAATCCGTTTGTGTAAAAATGTACTTGAGGCTTTTATGATCCGTATAAATCTCACATCGATGTCCGAGGATATAATGTCTCCAAATCTTCAATGCATGCACCACTGCTGCTAGATCCAAGTCATGTGTAGGATAATTAAGCTCGTGCTTCTTTAATTGACGTGAGGCATAGGCTACCACTTGTCCTTCCTTCATGAGTACACATCCGAGCCCCTGTCTGGATGCGTCACAATATATGTCAAAGCTCTTGCTTACGTCTGGCAATACCAGAACTGGTGTTGTGGTTAGCCTTTTCTTGAGTTCCTCAAAACTTTCTTGGCAGGCTGGTGTCCATTGAAAGACATTTGCCTTCATTAGCAACTCCGTCATAGGTTTTGCTATCTTAGAGAAGTCTTTAATGAAGCGCCGATAGTATCCTGCCATCCCAAGGAAACTCCGAATATCCCTCACGCTCTTCGGTTGGTCCCACTTCAGAACATCTCTCACCTTTCCAGGATCAACCGATACCCCTTCCTCAGAGATAATGTGGCCTAGGAAAGATATTTTCTTTAGCCAAAATTGACACTTGTTGAGCTTGGCATACAATTAATGCTCATACAACTTCTGCAGGGTCAATTTCAGATGTTCTTCATGCTCCTCCTCACTTTTTGAATACACCATAATGTCGTCGATGAAAACCACGACGAACTTGTCCAAGTACTCCATGAAAACCTTATTCATAAGATACATGAAGTATGCGGGTGCATTCGTCAATCCAAAAGACATAACGGTATATTCGTATGAACCATACCGTGTCCGAAAGGCTGTCTTAGGTATATCAGAGGTCCTAATCTTCAGCTGGAAGTATCCCAACCGAAGATCAATCTTGGAGAATACTCGGGCTCCTTTCATTTGATCAAACAGGTCCTCTATACGGGGCAGAGGGTATTTTTTCTTGATTGTCACCTCGTTGAGAGACCTGTAGTCCACGCGCATTCTTTGGGTTCCATCCTTCTTGTCCACGAAGAGTACCGCAGCTCCCCATGGTGACGAGCTTGGACGGATAAAACACTTCTCCAACTGTTCTTGAATTTGCTTCTTGAGTTCAACTAGCTCGTTGACGGGCATCCTATATGGTCTCTTAGCTATAGGTGCAGTTCCGGGTACCAAATCTATGGCAAACTCGATGTCCCGGTCAGGTGGCATTCCCAGGAGCTCTTCCGGGAATACGTCCGAAAATTCCTGAACTACTGGAATGCTGTCTAATGTTGTTCCTTCGACATGGTTCAAATCTGCCCGTTCGGTTGCTTGCTGGGCTGATTCAAACTCGACACGGATACCGTGTTCGTTCGTCAACTGCACGCTTCTCTCAGCACATTGGATTACTCCATTGTGCTTGCTTAACCAGTCCATTCCGAGTATGATGTCAATCCTGTGGGAGTCCAAAACAATAAGGTTGGCAAGGAAGTCTACCCCCCTTATTTTAAGACTTACTTTAGGACATACTATATTAGTCCTCATTTCTCCTCCGGGAGAATTAACTAACATAGCACATTCTAAGTGGGATACGGGTAGATGATGCTTGGCAACATATTCGGATGATATGAAGGAATGTGATGCTCCAGAATCAAATAAAATGGTGGCTGGGTTGGAGTTGGCAAGGAACATACCAATTGCGATGTCCTCAGCCTGTTGTGCTTCCTCAGCAGTGACATGGTTAACGTGGCCACGAGCATAGTTCTGCGGTCCACGGTTCCCTTGGTTGTCCCTCCGTTTGGTCGCTGGTTCTGCTTGGGCACGTTACCTTGCTGTCCAGGGCCTCTCTTCGGGCACTGGTTAGCGAAGTGACCTACTTCCCCGCATGCAAAGCATGCCCTGTTGCCTACAGCAGCAGGTACATTGGGGCGGGGGTTTTGAACAGGAGCGCCATTGTTAGGCCGGGGCGCAGGAGGCATGGGCACACGAGGTGCCGGTGCAACGAACCGTTGCTGTGGTGGCTGACTAGGGTGGTACGTAGGAGTGGTTGATCCATACTGCGGTGCAGGGGGCATGTACCTAGGTCGTACGTTGCTCCCTTGGGGCTGGTATGGCATCTTCCTTTTGCACTCGCGCTCGATCTCTCGGATCTTGTTTTCCACCACAATAGCCTTATCAACCAGCTTCTGGAAGCTTATGTAGTCATTGTTGAGGAGCTGAACTTGGATGTCATTGTTCAACCCTCTCATGAACAGGTACTGCTTCCTCTGATCTGAGTTGACATCTTCGGGGGCATACCGGGACAGTTGTATGAACTTGTTGAGATATTCATTCACACTTTTCTGTCCTTGGCGGAGACCTTCAAACTCCTGCCTCTTGAGCATCATTACGCCAACAGGGATGTAGTGGGAGCGGAAACTTTCCTTGAACTCAGTCCAAGTGATTGTCTCCGGGTTGGCATGGTCGTTGCTCAAGGCATCCCACCAGTCAGCAGCTGCTCCCATCAGTTGGTGCGACGCAAAGAGAACCTTCTCTCGGTCGTTGCACTGAACAATGGCAAGCTTCTTCTCCATGGATTTCAACCAATCATCGACCTCCATTGGATCGCTTGCTTGAGCAAAGGTGGGTGGTCGAGTCCTCATGAACTCTCCCAACCTGTTATGAGCCGGCGGTGGTGGTGGCGGTGGTGCCGGAACGGGGTGTTGGTTGGCCTGCAACTGACCCAAAGTTTGGATCATGGTTTGCATAAGCTAGTTTTGCATGGCCATCAACCTTTCTAGATGGTTTTCACCAGCTCCGGAGTTAGCAGGAACTTCCTCATGGTCATCTTCCTGGACGTTCCTTCGGCTGGCGTTTCCTCTCACCATCTGTGAGAGAGAACAAAATAGAATAGAAGGTTAGAAGGTTAGGTAGGTCCTTTCAACTGTATGCATCAAGGTGAGTTGGACTATATATATTAGTCCTTATGAGGATGTGATCAAGTGCCGAAACATTTCACACCTCTTTCTTCTTACGTGTGGATATGGACAACGTTTTTAAGACGTCCCACAACTCACACTAAGCACATATTCACAAATAATCATCACAAGGGCCCACTCAACTCCTATTCAAGGATGGTTTACTATGTCAAGGTGGTTTTAAAGGCCAATCTAGGCTATTCACCCTCGGGTGCTTGTAACTCCTTCCTGGTAGTTCTATTATCTATCTAAGGCTTTCTATCTAGGCGTGTAACCTACTGTCAACCCGTGCCTCTGATACCAATCTGTGACGCCCTCAATTCTGTTAGAAAATCACAGAACCGAGAACTAATGCATATGTGTGCGCAGGATGTTCTTCACACATACACATACGTTCCACAAACTGAATTCAGATTATATATTACCACGAATAACTGAGTTTGTTACAATACCTAATGAGTCTTGGACTCATGCTCACAACGGAAGTCTTATTTCTATGCAGCGGAAGTCCGTATGTAAATGCGGAAGCAAAAACTAATGCGGAAGCAAAACTAAGTAGAAGTGGCTCCATCTCTACTCCCTCCACAGGCAAGGTTGAGAATCAGATCACACGCCATAATGTTCCACTTGATCTTCATAGTAGGCTTCTCCTGCTGCTGAGGATGAAGTAATAATGCAAGGTTGAATACAATGATGTACTCAGCAAGTGCGGGAAAACACATGATATGCAGCTCATAAACAAGGTAGGCATAAAAGGCTTATTTGCAGAAAAGCAATCTTGTAAAACCATGATAAAACAACAACTTTACTTTAGATGAATGTAATCCCATCATATATTAAATTACCAACATACCTTCATCACTCCCCGTGTTCCATCCGAACATTAACTAATCCTTTATTCATACTCACGAATACCTCCTCGTATTCGCTACCAACTCATCTCACAAATCAACCTCGTCTCACACCGAGACCACTCCCATGTCATGACCCAACAGTCATGCAAACTTCTCATCATCCAGACTTAACAGTTCCAAACTAATAACCATAACTAAGAACCTTCCCAATAACCATCACAAAAACAATTCCAATAACCATCCCAAAAACCATTCCAATAACCATCCCAACTACCATTCCAATAACCATCCCAACTACCATTCCCAACTAATCATGGCAGTTTAGCCAGGTGCTCGTGACCGTAAGCTCGCTATCATGATAGTTTTAATAACTCTGCAGAGTTTGCACCTCTTTACCCACAAGTTTGTGATTTCATCACCCATCGGCGACTGCAGAACCTCCATTATACCAGTACACATCCATCGGTGTATGGTCAAGAGATCACAAAATAACCTTTACAAAGGGGTTACTAGATGTATGGACTCACTAAGGTTTCACCGGCAGGCTAGAATCTCCAATTCTTCCACCCACGGGCCCCCTCTTGTGCCATGCAGTTCCCAGGGCAGTCCTCACTCGACTCCCATTCCCCGCACCTTCCACAGTCCATAACACCCTAGAAACTTACCTAATTACTCAGCTAAGCCGCACCCATACTTGGCCTTGTGGTGGCACTGTTATCCTGGCATGTGCATGCATGAACCGGTCCTTAGATCTATGGCAAGTAAAACCACCATCTCATGCTTCCTCATTCACAAACCCAGACTTGCCTAGATCTCCCTCCGATCCATGTTCATTATCATTAGTTTTCTCATTATCATTACGAGTGCAGTTAGCTAGACACATCTATCTCGCTCCTCAATCCCATAGACTCAGCGAAGCATAACGCAAAAACCATACCTGACTCATAAACTTCCCAGGCGACAAGGGTGGATTAATCAAAACTAGTAAACTCCTATAAAAGGGTTTCCCATCATGTTTGACTCAGCACACACACCTTTTCGCAAAACAAAATAGTTTTACCCAAAACATAGGATCAACATGGTCAAGGAGCACTTGCCTTGTACTTGCGGTTCCGGTTGTTCTTGATTCTCAAAACCTTGTTGCTGCAGCTCGTCGTAGACAGCTCACTGAGCTTGTCCTGCTAAGTAGGATCACGTAAATACAGGATTCACATCAATCAATATTTATGCACAAACCTTAAACTAGGTGCGATGATGCACATGCATGCTATCCTATAATTGCTATTTGATTGTTGTGCTCTTGCATGGCTTGCATGGACAGAGGTGTTCGGATCAAAGGTGGACGTGGCGATGATCTTATCTTTAGATCAAACTGATCATCGAGTGATCTGCCCACGAGAAGGCTTCTGTTTGAAAGGAATTGAAAAACAAATGCAAGAGACGAACACGATGATGTCGTAAGGTGGTATTAAAGTCCTACCTCACGCTCTTCTTGTCTTCGAGGTTCTCCCCAGACCGCTTGGTCCTTCTCTGATGATCTTCCTTGTTGCGCTTCGGCGATGTTTTGCTCGGGGAGTTAGGGCTAGGGCTCTAAGTCGTCGGCTCAGGAGTTGAAAGAGAAGTTTGTGGTTTCGGCCAGAGGTTTTGGATTCTATTTATAATCGGGAAGAGAAGAGTCCTAATCTGATTGTATCCCGAATAAGAGTCTTATTCAGATCTTTGTTGGATCCTGACGTCTTATTTTTGGTAACACCGTGGAGTTTAGATCGGTTTCTGTTGCGTATCGGTATCTTTACGCGTAAAAAACCGCTCCAGACTCGTTACCTCCGCGGTGATGAGCTCCGGAGGCTCCACGTGTCCTCCCGGGGCCTGGTATCTACTCCTCCGCAGAGGTGAGCTCCGGTTGTGCCACGTGTCAGTCGACCGAGACCTCTCCCTCTCTTGGAGGTGAGCTCCGCGCACGCCACGTGTTGGCGCCGGTCTTCCCCCTCTTCTTTCCTCAGGAACATGCCCCGAAGTCGACACGTGTCTAGCAACTAAAGACCTCCCGGAGATAAGCTCCGGTGGCAACACGTGTTCGATAGATCCGGATTTTCTTGAGATGAGCTCCGAGATCGACACGTATCCCGCGTGACAGGTCCTCTGATTTCCGCGAGGGCTAGCTCCGAGGATGACATGTGTCCTACAAAAAGTGCCTTTGCTTCTTCCGCAGAGGCTAGCTCCGTGGGCAACACGTGTCCCACAGGGTCGGACCCCTTTTCAATTGCGGAGGTGACCCCCGAGCCTGCCACGTAGACAATTTAGCGGTGGAACTCTCCCAACTTCTCGGGAACGAGCCCCGAACACGCCGCGTGGCCTGCTGGCCGCGGAAGTTATCTTCGGCGCTCTAGGAGGGCTTTATTGGCTATTCTTTTGATAATTCTCTCTGTTCCTATTTTTCATTAGAATGTTTCCTCTTCATAGGACATGATCATATGCTGACACCCGAGGCGAGGGTGTCACAGATATCCAGAGACTCGCAGAGCGCTTCCGCAAAGGAAGGCAGCAGAGAGCTGAGGCGCCGCTCCACCCTCAGAGGGATGGCAAGCAGAAAGTCGACGCTTCAGTCAGCGTCGGCCACCAGGTGGGGTTCCAGGAGCCTCAGCGTGTCATGAAGACAGTGCATAATGGTGAGGACTCCAGCTCCGATGGTGACGAGCCGGGGCGGTAGCCGACTGTGGCTGCCGTCCCAGGTCAGTGGAGGCTGCACTGCTGCAGCGTCAACCTTGGAGAAGCTCCAAGTAGTCGAACCAGCCCAAGCACCAATCACAATGGTGCAAGATCGGGCCGGCTCCTCCCGAGAGCACGCCTCCGTGCCTCGGTCATACCTCCTGGGGGCCGCCCAAGGTCTGTCAAACCATTGAAGGCCTTGCCAGAAGGGGAAGACGCCTTGGGTCCCCAAGACGAGCCCGGATCCACCTAGCCCTTGAAGGCCTTAGCCAGAAGGGGGGAACTCCCCGGGGGCGCCCAGGAGAAGATGCGCAGGACCTGATCCAGCGTGAAGATAACAACCTCGTCGACGAGGCTCGGCTGCAGGTAACACCCCACAACGCACGGTCTCGGCTGCTGCTCTAGCACTACCGCCAAAGAACCAAATGCGTCAGGGACCTGCAGAAAGGCGACCTGGTGCCGCGGCACGCACTTTCCTAAGAAGGACCTATAAACTCTCCCCCAGCCGGGAAGGTCCCTTCCGATTCATGAAAGTTGCTGTCCCAGGTACACATGCCTTTCAACCGAGTGTGGGATCCGTTCCCAAAACCCTTTGGCATGGACTGCACGAAGCGGGGGGAAAGGAGCTACCAACTACTCCGGCATAGGACTGGAAGGACCGGGTCCCGCCCCTTCAGCAGGGGCGAGGTCCGAAAGCCCCACGTGTCCAGCAGGGCCAGAGCTCCCTCCTCCTCAGGAGGGGCTCCGGACCCGCCGCGTGGCTGGCAGATCTGGACCTCCCCATAGGGCGAGATCCGGAGACCCCCGGGGGCCCCTAATACAGTTAGGACCCGGGGAAGGTGTCTGTGCAGAGCTCCGAGATTGGTGAAGGCCTCTGAGTACCTTGCGGAGCTAAGGACTCAGCCAGGCAAAGCCAAGAAGGAGAGAAAAGGTATCACGGACACAAACATTCAAGAGAGTCTATTTATGCGAGGATCCATGAGCTGGACTACAGACTCGATAAAAGGGGAGAAACAAGTCCTAGGGTCCTCCTGGCTCACGCCGGAACCTGGCGGCTACAAGGGCGGCCACGTCCTCGACT
This sequence comes from Neostapfia colusana, assembly GCA_030760725.1. Classification (NCBI taxonomy): domain Eukaryota; kingdom Viridiplantae; phylum Streptophyta; class Magnoliopsida; order Poales; family Poaceae; genus Neostapfia; species Neostapfia colusana. The sequence goes on from JASWHV010000011.1 coordinate 81,924,427, forward strand.
TCAGCCCTGGCAGCTTCCTCCCGCTCCCCGGCTGGGCCCTCTCTCGCTGGCTCCAGGGAGAAAGAAGGGTCCCGGCTCTTGAAGCATGCCAGCACATGTGAGGCGACCTCTAAGGCCAGGTCGCGTCCCTCGGCCTCAAGCTCGCTGGCGACCACCGAGTCTAGCCTGTCCAGCTTGGAGCCAATCGACTCCAGCGCGGGGATCACCTTCGCCACCTTCAACGCGGGAGCCGCCGCCCTCACCGGACTGAAGCCCAGGGGGATCAGGGCGGACCCCGCCCGATTGATGAAGCTCGAGACCGCATGCGCGTCGGAGGACCGCAAGGCCGAGAGCTCCTCCACCTCGCGGCGGGCTGCCTGCAGGGCCTCTTGGTTTCTCTCGGAGAATTCCTTCTCCTTGGCCGCCAGGGAGCTTTCCCGAAGGCGGAGAGTCTCGGCGAGCCGCTCCAACTCAGAAGCCTTGATGTCGGCGGTCAACTCCCGATCCAGGACCGCCCGGCGTTCGCGGGAGACCTGTTCCTCCCTCAAGTCGAGGTCTGCCTTCTGAACCTCTAGATCCTCGATTCGAGCTCGCAGGTCATCCTTGCCCGCCGCCAGCTGCGCAGCAACCCTCTCTGCCTCGGCTGCCGTGGAACGCTCCCGTTCCTCAACGACGAGTTTACGGCGCTTCAACAGCTGCCGTATCTCCTCCGCGGCAGAGAGGCTCTCCTCGGCCCGAGTGTGTGCCTCCAGGGCCTCCCTGTTGATCCGCCGCGATTCGGCGTCCATGCGATCGACAGACCGCTTCAGCCGGTCGAGGAGCACTTCTCTGAAGTCAAGCAACTCCTGCCTGGAGTCGAGCTCGCTCTTGATCTTCGCGGTCCGCTCCCGCAAAAGGTTCCCTCAGGTGAGGAGGCGATCCCGTTCAACCGTGTGCTCCTCCCGCTCGCGACCAAGTGCGGCCAAGACCTGCCGAACGCTTGTTTCGGCAAGCGCGAAGGCATCCGCCAGGGGCAATGGAGCAGCAGAGGCCGGGGCAGCTCCCCCGACCTCCTCCATCACCTCATCCTCAAAAGGAGTCGATGCACCAGCGACCGAGACGAGACGCCGGTCAGGAGAAGCTGGCGCCGGGGCTCCGGCAGCCGGGCCTGCCGGACTCTCTCTAGCTTCTGGCTTCTTGACCTGTGGAGAGGGACAAGCCGGGGAAGGCGGCGCTGGAATAGAGGCCGGGCCGCCTGGTGCAGGGTCGACCTGCGCTGGCCTGGGGTCCGCAGCGGCCGTCTCGGCAGGAAGAGATGATGCCGCCACGGAGTCCGGGCACACCGGAACAGGAGAAGCTCGCGCTGACTTGGGGGCCGCGGCAGCTGTCCCGGTTTCCGAGCGCAACGGCGCAGACTCCCCGCCAGTCGGGGATGGCCGGGAAGCGCGAACACTCCAGCGGGATCTGAACCCCAACTTCCGAGCCGGGGTAGGACTCCTAGAGCCCGCCGCCATCACTGATGGCCGCTCCGCAGTCGCTTGAACTGGCGGAACAGGGGACGCCCCAGAAGCTCCCCTCAACACATCAGCCCGGGGCCTCTTTGAGTCGCCACCGGAAGGAGTGCCATCTCCAGAAGCAGGAGATGCAGGCACCCCAGGTCCCCGACTTGGCACAGATGCCGCCACTGGAGGAGATCGAGCGCGCTTCTTCTCTGGTGGCGGGTTAGAGGCCATGGCGAGGGAGGACTCAAAGGCAAGAAGACAAAGGCACAAGAGTCCAAGAAAAAGCGCTGGGAAGTGCGAAGGGAAGCCACAATGTGGGTAAGATCCCCTCTTAAAACTTCCCAGGTGCAATTCCAAGCGATTCGGAACTCTTTGAATACGCCGCATCAGCAACCGCTTCGGCTCCAAGACCGAGCGCCGATGACAGGTGGACCCAAGCCGCCCAACTGAAGCGGTGGGTCAAGGAGTCAGTCTCCTAAGAAGACAAGACGGCAAGGCACTCCGGCGGTTCCCGAAGAAAGCGCCGCAACGTGCAGAAGTGGCAGTCTTGGGAACCGCCGCAGTAAAAGCAACCATCAAGTGGGCGCACGCTCCCACGATCCCGCGGCTGTTCGTACTCCGGCAGCGGTCAATGCGGGACTTAGAGAAAGTGCGCGGATCAGAAGAGACGGAGGTCCCACCTCGGGCTCGCTATCTCCCCCAAGATGGGCCCGGGGGCCACTGTCGGTACCCGCGATATGGGGTACCCCCGCGCACAGGGGAAAATGCCTAAGGAACTTGCCCTTCTCCGCAGGGAGAGCTCCGAAGGCGCCACGCGTCCGGCGGGGCCGGACCTCCCTCTCCTCAGAGGAAAGCTCCGGGCCCGCCACGTGGCATACAGAAGCCGGACCTCCCCCTCCGCGGGAGAGAGGTCCGAAGGCACCACGTGTCTAGCAAGGCCGGACCTCCCTCTCCTCAGAGGAGAGCTCCGGGCTTGCCACGTGGCCGACAGAAGACGGACCTCCCCCTCCGCGGGGAGAGGTCCGAAGGCTCCACGTGTCCTGCGGGGCCGGATCCCCTCCCCTCTAAGGAGGGCTCCGGGCCTGCCACGTGTCTAGCAGAAGAGCGCTGCCTGCCCCCGAGCGGTAGGCGGCGGGCGTAAAGACGCCCCATACCTTGCCCATACAAGGTATTCAAGGCCCGCGTATTCCCAAGACGCGGAGACGCGGAGCACGCCTCTGTCAGGTGCCGTTGCGCCCAGTCACATCACAGACTGGCGCGCGATGTCAGAGCCTGCCAGCCAATAAACGCAGCGACAAGACATCCCATGCCGCCCCCGCCGTCATCAACCACTACGACTAGCATGCGGCATGGGCAGGGCTGCAAGACGAAGACTCAGAAGCCTTTGCCAGAGACAACTACCGGCATAACTGCAGATATGGTAGATAACAGTCAATCTCCCCGGGACCACCTGTCGGGTCCCGGGCCCCCTCGTAAGCCACCCGAGTCTTGGACTATAAAAGGCTCGGGTAGGCGACGTTAGCAAGGGTTCGCACTCCCGCAACTCATACGCTAGACTTCAGTCATCCCCAAGCTCAGGACTCCGGTTCTGAGCAACAAGCAATACAGCGAGCTCCATAGCTTGCCGTGGACGTAGGGTTTTACGCTCCGGCGGCCTGAACCACGTAAAACTCGCCGTGACAAGCTCTTCCTAACTCGTCCATACGCTCAAGCTCTTCGCAAGCGACTAGCCCCACCGAAAAAAGAACCTCCGCGGGCTGCCCAGTGCAGGCCCGGGGGAAGTGTCGACCGAACACTTCGACGGGAGTTTTCTACATAAAGTTATGGATTTTTCAAACTTGAATAACTTTCTGTTTAAAATCTACACAGAGACTCAAGGGGGGCCCACTAGTCAGATGCTTCTTCCACCTCTCGACTGGCCCCGCGCATGCACGCCGAACCCGACGATGGCGCACCGTTTTCTCGCCCGTTTCTCCACCATTCTCTCTACGGCTTCGTGCTACACCACCCTTGGATCACATCCAAACAGCCGGGCAAGGTTTTGGGTTATGAAAACGCCGGGAAACTCATCAGTGACGGCGAGGTGGCTCGGTGGCGCGGCGCCGACGATGAACCGCATGTCCCAAGCGTCAACCGATGATCCAAGGGGCCGTACACCATTCCTGGAGCACATAGAGCATGATGCTACCCCTAGCCGGAGCTGAAAACGCCCGCAAATAGGAGCTCGACGGTGAACCGAACCGTTTCAGCCGGCAGCGACGGATTCTCGTCGCTAGGGTTGTAGAAAAGATGATATGTGTCGTGCTTCAGCGTGGGAGGGTGCTAGGGGATCTAGTAGCTGTGTCTAAAGCCGGAGACCCGATGATCCAACGTGAGTGAAGAATTTCCCGAAGTTGTCTCGACCGGTCCTCCACATGCACCGTCGGAAATCTCCAAATTCCGGCTAGCCGGCGGTGGTAAAGTACAAAAGGACATCGTTGTGAGAAACTAGACTCCATGACGCACCTCTGGGTGGTTTTCCTCAAGCTGGGGAGGTCGGAGTCGGCCGGGAGACAGGGAACCGACGCGGCGGCATCGTGCTCTGTTTTCTTTGGAGCAGAATGGCTCGGCGCCGGTGCAGACGATCAGCCACGAGCTGAGGACGGGTGGAAAGCATCAAGGAGGCTCCGGCAGAGCTGGTGGGTGGCTCACCTAGGCGCTGGGATCGCCAGAAGACATTGGCGCTGAGGAACCGAGGGCAGCGGTGTAGCTCGGGTTGCAGCCGTGCGTTCGAGTAGGGGGGCTAGGAAGGTTGCGGTGCAACATGAGGAAGAAGAAACCGGCACTCGGCTGCCGCTTTGAACGCACACGCGCGTGGACCGACATCGGAAGCAGCGCGTGAAGCAGCTCGGTGGAAAACGTCGGGCGACGGTTTAACCGGGAGCTGGCGCGCTGTTATCACCCGGGAAACAGAGAGAGAGGGAAAAAGTGAATTTGTGAGGCTGGCTGTTGGGCCCCACCACTTTATTTTCTTAATCCAATTTCCCCCCAGCTACTCACAATTGAATGCCTTACTTCACCCCAAAGTTAAGGTTTGAATTTGTTGAATTTAAATAGTTTGAATTCGGGTGTGAAGTTTGAATTGTGTTTGATCATTTGAATTTGAAATTGGAATTTGAATTCTCCTTTTTGCATTGCTCCAAAAACATAGCAACCAAGTCCAAAGTTTCTGATTTTTGGCATGGCTGCTAATTCAAATATGGAGATCACATTTGTGGAACCAGATTTGCAAATTGAGGAAATTGGGATTTGAAACTGAATTTGAAATTCAGATTAGAGGGCTTCCTCTTTTAATTCCCAAACAATTATTAGAACTCCTCTAAATGAGCTAAAATTTGGAAGATTGAATATTTGGAATATGGAGATCCAAGTTATGCATTTAGATCTCCATGTTTGGAAGTTTTGGAAACTTTGAATCCTCACTTTGAACTTACACCGCTATAATTCAAGTTTTAATTCCGCTCATTTTTCTAAGTGTATATGAGCTGAAAATTCTTGCTACCACTTTTTGGGGATTTTACAGTAAAACTCACGAACTCGGGTCCCGGGAGGCTGTCAAAGTGTGTGGTCGACACTTCCCCCGGACCTGCTCTGGGCAGCCCGCGGAGGTTCTTTTTCGGAGGGGCTAGACACTTGCGGAGAGCTTCAGCGTTAGGGACGAGTGAGGGAGAAGCTTGACACGGGGAGTTTTACGTGGTTCAGGCCGCCGGAGCGTAAAATCCTACGTCCACGGTGAGCAGAGGTGCTCGCTGTATTGCTTGCTGCTCAGAACCGGAGTCCTGAGCTTGAGGGTGAGTGATGTCTAGAGTGCGAGTTCACAGAGTTCAAACCCTTGCTAACGTCGCCTACCCGAGCCTTTTATAGTCCAAGGCTCGAGCGGCTTACAAGGTGAGCCCGGGACCCGACAGGTGGTCCCGGAGAGATTGCCTGCCGACTACCGTATCTGCAGTTATGCCGGTAGTTGTCTCTGGTGAAGGCTTCCGAGTCTTCGTTCTGCCGCCCTGCCCATGCCGCAAGCTAGTCGTAGTGGTTGATGATGGCAGGGGCGGCAGGGGATGTCTTGTCGCTGTGTTTATTGGCGGGCAGGCTCTGACACGGCGCGCCAGTCTGCGATGTGACTGGGCGCAATGGCACCTGACAGAGGCGTGCTCCGCGTCTTGGGAAGGTGCGGGCCTTGAATACCTTGTACAGGCAATGTATGGCGCGTCTTTACGCCTGCTGCCTACCGCACGGGGGCAGGCAGCGTTGCTCTGCTGGCCACGTGGCGGGCCTGGAGCTCTCCTCTGAGGAGAGGGAGGTCCGGCCCCACGGGACACGTGGAGCCTTCGGAGCTCTCCCCGCGGAGGGGGGAGGTCCGGATGCTGCTGGCCACGTGGTGGGCCCGGAGCTCTCCTTTGAGGAGAGGGAGGTCCGGTCCCGCTGGACACGTGGAGCCTTCGGAGCTCTCCCCACGGGGGGGGGGGGGGGGGGGGGAGGTCCTGCTCAGTTGGCCACGTGGCGAGTCCGGAGCTCTCTTCTGAGGAGAGGGAACACATGGCGCCTCCGGAGCTCTCCCTGCAGAGAAGGGCGAGGTCCTTAGGCATTTTTTCCCTGTGCGTGGGGGTACCCCATATCGAGGGTACCGACAGTGGCCCCTGGGCCCATCTCGGGGGAGATAGCAAGCCCGAGGTGGGGCCCCCGTCTCTTCCATTCCGCGCATTTCTCTAAGTCTCGCATTGACCGTTGCTGGAGCACGAACAGTTGTGGGATCATGGGAGCGTGGGCCCACTTGATGGTTGCTTTTACTGCGGCGGTTCCCAAGGCTACCACTTCTGCACGTTGCGGCGCCTTGTTCGGGAACCGCCGAAGCGCCTTGCCGGCTCGTCTCCTTGGGAGACTGACTTCTTGGCCCACTGCTTCAGCTAGACGACTTGGGTCCACTTGTCGTCGACGCTTGTTCTCGGAGCCGAAGCAGTTGCCCAAGCGTCGTATTCGAAGAGTTTCGAATCACTTTGAATCAGACCTGGGAAGTTTTAAAAGGGGATATTACCCGCATCGCGGCTTCCCTTCGCACTTCCCAGCGCTTGCACCTTCCTTGAGCTCTTGCGCCTTTGTCTTCCCTGTTCTTGAGCTCTCCTCTGCCATGGCTTCCAACCTTGTTCCGTCACGTCTCACCCGGTCGATCGAGCTCGGACCAGTGCGCAAGCTGCTGGGCTGGCACGCGGAGGAGCAGAAACGCCAGCTCCGTCAGGGATCTCTCCCCTGCTCCTGGAGAAGGAGAGATGGTCTTCTTCACTGCCTACGCCATGGCGGGGTTTGTCCCGCCAATTTCTTCCTTCTTCGTGATTCTGCTGGAGACGTACGGTCTCCAGCTCCACCACCTTTCCCGCAACTCCTTCGTGATGGCCGCCGTCTTCATCCATTTCTACGAGATGTTCGTGGGGATGCATGCTTTGACGACGCTCTTCCGCTACTTCTTCGTGCTGCGGACGACCGGGCGCAGCTCGAAGACTCAGCTGGGCGCGTACTACTTCCAGCATCGCTGCAAGGATCCGAAGGCTTCCGGGAACCTTCTACCTTTCGGTGCGTCGAGGTGGGAGAACTGGAGGGAGAACTGGGTGATTGTGCAGACCGACGAGCACGATCGCCTGCAGCTCCCAACTGCCGGCCCAACCACCGAGCGTCGCTTCTGGGAGGAGGTCCCGGAGCTGGAGCAGGAGTACGCACCGGTCTTGGAGCAGATCCGGTTCTTGGCCAACGAGGGGCTAACGTCCCTGATGGTGCTGGTGGACTTCTTGTCGCGCCGCATTGCGCCCTTGCAGCAAAGCAACCGCCCGGCATGGTACTACACCGGCGAGCTCGACTGCACCAGGTTGGAGAGGGGTCTCGGCTCCGATCCTTCTGAAGACGAGTTGTATGAGATGGTGGCCAAGGTGAGCAGCGACTACGTCACCGGCGGCGACCTCGCCTTCCCGGCTCTGGCACTCCCCTCTTTTTGGAGCCGCAGAGGAGGACGGAGCTGCTGCGGAAGATGCCGAACCTCGATGACATTGGGATCGCTGTTCGTCAGGTTGGGGATGCCTTCCAGGGCATCTCGATTCCCGGGACCGAGCACTCCGGACCGGAGCGCAAGGCGTCTGTCGCTGCCCAACCCGCACCGAGGGCCAGCGGGACTCAGGCCGCCGACAGGGGGAAGGGAAAGGAGCCAGCCCCCGGGCAACCAGAGAAGAAATGTACCCGGTCTCCTCCGAGGGCATCGCTTGCGCCGAGCCAGGGGGCCAGGGCACCCTTGCGCCCATCTCCCGGAGGCACCGGTTCATCGAGTGGCAACCCAAAGAGACCCCGGGTATCGCACTCCGGCGGATCTCATCTCGGACCACGGCGGTCCGAGAAACCCCAAGCGTCCCGCCACCCTTCTTCAGGCGAGGGGGTTTCCAGGAAGGACGCCGGTGGGACGATGCCCGGGAATGTGCCGGGAGCTCAGACGCCCCAGCCGGCGGACGTTCCAGCCGCAGGTCCCGGCGGTTCTGCCCTGACCCAGAGGCCGGGGCTCCAAGCCCATTGGAGCGCTCACGCCGCCCAGTAAGTGTTGCCCTTTTCTGGCTTGTAGAAGTAGCATTCCCTTCTCCTCTCTTAGTCTGAGAGCTTCCTTTGCCTGCAGGGGCTCATCGGCTGCCGGCGGCGAGCCTATCCCCCGGCCATCTCCAGTTAGTGGAGGCTCTGCGCCGCAGCATCCGGGAACGGCGGCGCTTCCGACGGCCCGCAAGTCATCGGGGGCTCCTTCTGTGCCAGCGGGTTCATCCTCCGCGGTGGCCGCGGCAGCACCTGCGGCAGCGCCAGCCCGGAAGTCCGGTGCTGAGGCTGGAGGGGCTGCTGTGGGCGCAGGCGCTGGCTCCCTGGCTCCCCCGGGTCAGCGTCTTGCCTCAGCTGCGGAGGCACCAGCTCCTTCTCCGGTTCTGGACGCGACGGAGGAGGTCAGGAGCGCGACTCCCGCTCCTGCTGCCCCGGTGCCCATATGGGATGCCTTGGGCCGTGCTCAGGTTGGCGTCCATAAGATCCAGGCAGCCTTCGAGCGGGAGCGGAAGGTGCTGGCTGGAGAGAGGGAGCGTCTCCTTAGCTGGGAGCATTTCCTGCAGCAGCGGACCCAGTAGGCAAAGGCGGGGCTCGTTTCGAGGCAGTCGAGGCTTGACACCATGGGTGCCCTGCTCGACGCTCAGGAGAAAGCCGTCGGCCGCCTGGACTCAGAGACCCGGCGGCTCCGTGCTACCTTCCGCGAGGCTCAGGCCCAGGCTGAAACGCGCTCTGCTGCCGTGGAGGAGTTGCGGCTGCAGGTAGTTCGCCTAGAGTGCGCCGTCGCTGACCGGGAGCGCGCCGTGGCGGCCGAGGAGGAGAAGGCCGCTGCATGGCTGGCGGCCAGGGAGAGCGAGCTGAGGGCTCGGGCCGAGGAGCTGGAGCGCTGCGAGTCGGCTGCTGCCGCTAGGGAGGAGCAATCCTCCCGGGAGCGCCAGGCGGCATTGGATCGTGAGTTGGCAGCCCGCCAAGGGGTAGAGAAACTCCAGGCTTCGCGGTCCGTCAAGGCCGGGCTGTCTGGAGCTTCATTACTGAAGCGGGGTCTGCCTTGGTTCCTCTTGGATTCAGCCCGGTGTGGACGGAGGCTCCAGCGCAGGAGGTGTCTGGGGCAATCCCGGCACTTGAGTCCATCAGCGCCAAGCTGGGCCGGCTCGAAGCGGTGATCGCTGACGAGATTGAGGTGGAGGGACGAGGCCTGGCGAAGGAGGTCACCACTTATGTGCTGGCGTGCTTCCGGAGCCAAGACCCTTTCTTCTCTCTGGAGCCGGTCATACTAGGGCCCGCCGTCGAGCGGGAAGAAGCTGCCAGGGCCGAGGTCGGGGACATGGCCGCCTTCGTGGCTTCTAGGTTCCAGCGGGAGTCCAGGGACTCTTAGGCAGCCGCCCCCGTGGCCAAAAGGCCCTGTATCTCTTTCCATTTTTTCTTTACTTTTGTTCAGCCTGTAGTCCAGCTCATGGAGTCTTGAATGAATACACTCTTGTTATTTTCTGCGTCTGTGTGCTTTTCGTCTTCTTTTTTGGCTTGGCCTGTCCGAGCCCTTAGCTCCGCAAGGTACTCAGAGGCCTTCACCAGTCTTGAAGCCCTTCACAGACACCTTCCCTGGGTCCTTATTGTGTCAAGGGCCCCGGAGGTCTCCGGAACTCGCCCCGTGAGAACGGGGAGGTCCGGATCTGCCGACCACGTGGTGGGCCCGGAGCTTTCCACTAAGAAGCCGGAGGTCCGACCCCGCGGGATACGTGGGGCCTTCGGAGCTCACCCCTGTGGAGGGGGCGAGGCCTGGCTCTGCCAGCCACGTGGCGGGCCCGGAGCTACCTGCTAAGGAGAGAGGGGGGCTCTGGCCCCGCCGGACACGTGGGGCCTCCGAAGCCCGCCCCTGCTTCGGATCCTTTGGTCTTGCGTTGGAGCTCCGGTCTTGCGCGGTCCCGTAGCGGCCCCCTTGTAGGTGTGGCCAATTGTTTGGGCGCTCCTATCATACTCCTGCAGGGAGCTAAGTCCGGGAGGTCCTGCACATAAGAAAGGGAAACGTAATTCTCCTTGGGGCTCCCCCTTCCCGATCTCATATCTTATTTGGCTTACGATCCTGATCCGGTGTACGGTGCTTGGGGACTTTAGTGCGCGAAGCGCCGGGAGCTCGAGGCCCCCTGGTCATCGGCAAGTACCTCAAACGCGACTGCCTTCGGTAAGATAGCAAATGCTGACTAGAGGTGAGAATGGAAAAAGGGAGCTGAGTGCATGTTGAGCATACACAGAAAGTGCGGTCATAGAAATTAATGCATAATTTAAATGATCACAAGGGAAGAGCAAAGTAGGACAGGTTCCTTTCCATATAAATTTCCATAGGAGGAAGGCAGGCTAAACATGGAGGCAACGACCCGCCCCATTAAGAGGGGAAGCAAGACTCTACACGCTTAGGGTCAGAACCAGGCCAAGCTGAACGTAGTCCTGGACCGTCCCCTGAGACTTAGCTACTCCGAGCGCTGTTCCTGGACTCTATGGAACTTATTACAAAAAGAAGAGACTGTCCTACTATTGCTCTAGGGGTGTGACGCCCTCAATTCTGTGGAAAACCACAGAACCGAGAACTAATGCATATGTGTGCCCAGGATGTTCATCACACATACACATACATTCCACAAACTGAATTCAGATTATATATTACCACGAATAACAGAGTTTATTACAATACCTCATGAGTCTTGGACTCATGCTCACAGCGCAAGTCCTAATTCTGTGCAGCGGAAGTCCTTATTTAAATGCGGAAGTAAAAACTAATACGGAAGCAAAACTAAGCAGAAGTGGCTCCATCTCTACTCCTTCCACAGGCAAGGTTGAGAATAGATCACACGCCATAATGTTCCACTTGATCTTCATAGTAGGCTTCTCTTGCTGTTGATGAAGAAATAATAATGCAAGTTTGAACACAATGATGTACTCAGCAAGTGCGGGAATAACACATGATATGCAGCTCATAAAATAAGGTAGGTACAAAAGGTTTATTTGCAGAAAAGCAAATTTATAAAATCATGATAAAACAGCAACTTAACTTTAGATGAATGTAGTCCTAGCATGTACAAAATTACCAACATAACTCCATCACTTCCCGTGTTCCATCCGAACATTAACCAATCCTTTACTCATACTCACGAATACCTCCTCGTATTCGCTACCATCTCATCTCATAAAACAACCTCGTCTCGTACTGAGACCAATCTCATGTCATGACCCACCAGTCATGCAACCATCTCATCTCCCGGACTCAACAGTCCCAAACCAAACCATAACCAATAACCATAACCAAGAACCTTCCCAATAACCATTCCAGTAACCATCCCAGTAAACATCCCATCTAATCATGGCAGTTTAGCCAGGTGCTCGTAACCGTAAGCTCGGCTATCATGATAGTTTTAGTAACTCTACAGAGTTTGTACCTCTTTACCCACAAGTTTGTGATTTCGTCACCCGTCAGCGACTGCAGAACCTCCATTATACCAGTACACAACCATCGGTGTATGGTCAAGAGATCACAAAATAGCCTTTACAAAGGGGTTACTAGATGTATGGACTCACTAAGGTTTCACCGGCAGGCTAGAATCTCCAATTCTCCCACCCACGGGCCCCCTCTTGTGCCATGCAGTTCCCAGGGCAGTCCTCACTCGACTCCCATTCCCCGCGCCTTCCACAGTCCATAACACTCTAGCAACTTACCTAATTACTCAGCTAAGCCGCACCCATACTTGGCCTTGTGGTGGCACTGTTATCCTGGCATGTGCATGCATGAACCGGTCCTTAGATCTACGGCAAGCAAAACCACCATCTCGTGCTACCTCATTCACAAACCCAGGCTTGCCTAGATCTCCCTCCGATCCATGTCCATTATTTACATCAGTTTCTCTTTATCATTACGAGTGCAGTTAGCTAGACACATCTATCTCGCTTTCCAATCCCATGGACTCAGCAAAGCATAAACAAAAACCATACCCGACTCATAAACTTCCCAGACGACAAGGGTGGTTTAATCAAAACTAGTAAACTCCTATAAAAGGGTTTCCCATCATGTTTGACTCAGTACGCACACCTTTTCGCAAATCAAAACAGTTTTACCCAAAACATAGGATCAACATGGTCAAGGAGCACTTGCCTTGTTCTTACGGTTCCAGTTGTTCTCGATTCTCAAAACCTTGTTGCTGCAGCTCGTCGTAGACAGCTTCCTGGATCTGTCCTGCTATGTAGGATTCACGGGCATACAAAATTCACAGCAATCAATATCATGCACAGACCCTAAACTAGATGCGATGATGCACATGCATGCTATCCTACGATTAGTTTTATTAGATTGATCTGTTGTTCTTGCATGGCTTGCATGGTCAGAGGTGTTCGGATCAAAGATGAACGTGGTGATGATCTTGTCTTTAGATCAAACTGATCATCGAGTGTTCTGCCCACGAAAAGTCTTCTGTTCGAAAGGAATCGAAGAACAGATGCAAAGAGATGAACACAATGATGTCGTAAGGTGGTATTGAAGTCCTACCTCACGCTCTTCTTTTCTTCGGGGTCCTTCTCAGACCTCTTGGTTCTCCTCCGATGATCTCCCTTGTTGCGCTTTGGCGATGTTCTGCTCGGGGAGTTAGGGCTAGGGCTCTAAGTCGTCGGCTCAGGAGTTGAAAGAGAAGTTCGTAGTTTCGGCCAGAGGTTTTGGGTTCTATTTATAATCAGGAAGAGAAGAGTCCTAATCTGATTGGATCCCGAATAAGAGTCTTACTCAGATTCTTGTTAGATCCTGACGTCTTATCTTCGGTAACATTGTGGAGTTTAGATCGGTTTCCGTTGTGTACCGGTATCTTTACGCGTAAAAACCGCTCCAGACTCGTTACCTCCGTGGTGAAGAGCTCCGGAAGCTCCATGTGTCCTTCCGAGCCTGGTATCTCTTTTCCCGTAGGGACGAGCTCCGGTTGTGCCGTGTGTCACGAGCGAGACCTCCCTCTTCTTCGGAGGTGAGCTCCACGCACGCCACGTGTTGGCGCCGGTCTTCCTCTCTTCTTTCCTCAGGGACATGCCCCGCGGTCGACACGTCTCCAATAGAACAGGACCTCTCGCAGGTGAGCTCCGAGATCGACACGTATCCCGCGCGGATGGTCCTCTGATTTCCGCGAGGACTAGCTCCGAGGATGACACGTGTCTTATGAAAAATGCCTTTGCTTCTTCCGCAGAGGCTAGCTCCACGGCAGCACGTGTTCCACAGGGTCGGACCTCTTTCCAATTGCGGAGGTGACCCCCGAGCCTGCCACGTAGCAAGTTTAGCGGCGGACCTCTCCCAATTTCTCGGAGATGAGCTCCGAACACGCCACGTGGTCTGCTGGCCGTGGAAATTGCCTTCGGTGCTCTCGGAGAGCTTTATTGGCTATCCTTCTGATACTTGTCTCTGTTCCTTCTTTCCTTAAAATGTTTTCTTCTTCATAAAACATGAACATATGCTGACACCCGAGGTGAGGGTGTCACAAGGGGTAGAACTTACGGAGGTGTTCTATGTTCCACGGGTTCGGGAGCGGATCCCCATCCTCGGTGGAAAGGCGTACGCACCCGGGACAGCACACTTTTGTGACTCGGAAAGGACCTTCCCAGCTAGGGGAGAGTTTGTCGGTCCCTTCGCGAGAAAGTATGCGCCGCACCACCAGGTCGCCTTCCTGCAGCTCCCGGACACGCACAGGCCTTTGGTGGTAGCGTCGGAGCGCTTGTCGGTACCGTGCGTTGCTGAGTGCTGCATGTAACCGAGCCTCGTTGACAAGGTCGATGTATTCATGCCGGAGGTTGTCCTGCGCGGCTTCGTCGTAAGCTCGGACACGGAGGGACTTCATGGTGATCTCTGGGGGAAGCACAGCCTCGGCCCCGTACACCATGAAGAAGGGTGTCTCTCCGGTGGCCCGGCTCTGGGATGTCCGGTTAGCCCATAGTGTGCTCGGAAGCTCGTCCACCCACTTGGCGCCATGTTTCTTCAAACTGGCATAGGTGCGGGTCTTGAGGCCCCGAAGAATTTTGGCGTTGGCCCTCTCAACCTGTCCATTGCTCTTTGGGTGAGCAACGGAGGCGTAGCACACATGGATGTCGAGGTCTTCGCAGTATTCTTGGAACGCTGCGCTGGTGAACTGAGTCCCGTTGTCAGTGATGATTCTGTCTGGGACCCCAAAGCGGCAGACGATTGACTTGATGAACTTTACTGCGGATTGCCTGCTGATGGTGACGACGGGTGTGGCTTCTGGCCACTTGGTGAAATGGTCGATGGCGACGTAGAGGTACCGGAATCCCCCGACGGTTCTGGGGAATGGTCCCAGAATGTCCAACCCCCATACGGCAACGGCCATGAGGGCGGGATCATCTGGACCGCCTGAGCCGGTGTATGGATCTGCTTGGCATGGAACTGGCATGCCTTACAGCTCTCGACCAGCTTGACGGCATCCTGGAGTGCTGTCGGCCAGTAGAAGCCATGCCGGAAGGCTTTACCGACAAGCGTGTGTGAGGAAGAGTGACACCCACATTCGCCTCCATGGATCTCAGCGAGCAAGTCGCAGCCTTCCCCCTGGGTTATGCACCGCAATAGGACGTGGCTGGCGCCACGCAGGTAGAGATCCCCTTCTACCAGCGCGTACCTCTTAGCCATGCGCATGATCCGTTCAGCGGATACACGTTCATCAGGGAGGATGTTGTCTTTCAAGTAGTCCCGGATCTCTGTGATCTATGCATCGGGTCTGACTTGAGCTTCTGGATCTTGAGTGCTGGGTTGCACGGAGTCCCCAGTGACGCTTACGATCCTTGGCGGCGTCCATGGTTGCAGGGCCACCGGGACCGCCAGCTTTGAGGTGCTGGTCCAGCCCCCTTCGCCCGGCTCGGCAGGCTGGGCTGTGGGCCGCAGCAACGTCCTATCGAAGACTCCTTCGGGCACAGGGGCTCCGGTGGAGGCCTTCGTTGAGAGAACACAATGATGTCGTAAGGTGGTATTGAAGTCCTACCTCACGCTCTTCTTTTCTTCAGGGTCCTCCTCAGACCTCTTGGTTCTCCTCCGATGATCTCCCTTGTTGCGCTTTGGCGATGTTTTGCTCGGCGAGTTAGGGCTAGGGCTCTAAGTCGTCGGCTCAGGAGTTGAAAGAGAAGTTCGTGGTTTCGGCCAGAGGTTTTGGGTTCTATTTATAATCAGGAAGAGAAGAGTCCTAATCTGATTGGATCCCGAATAAGAGTCTTACTCAGATTCTTGTTAGATCCTGACGTCTTATCTTTGGTAACATTGTGGAGTTTAGATCGGTTTCCGTTGCGTACCGGTATCTTTACGCATAAAAACCGCTCCAGACTCGTTACCTCCGTGGTGAAGAGCTCCGGAAGCTCCACATGTCCTTCCGAGCCTGGTATCTCTTTTCCCGTAGGGACGAGCTCCGGTTGTACCGTGTGTCACGAGCGAGACCTCCCTCTTCTTCGGAGGTGAGCTCCACGCACGCCACGTGTTGGCGCCGGTCTTCCTCTCTTCTTTCCTCAGGGACATGCCCCGCGGTCGACACGTGTCCAATAGAACAGGACCTCTCGCAGGTGAGCTCCGAGATCGACACGTATCCCGCGCGGATGGTCCTCTGATTTCCGCGAGGACTAGCTTCGAGGATGACACGTGTCTTATGAAAAATGCCTTTGCTTCTTCTGCAGAGGCTAGCTCCGTGGCAGCACGTGTTCCACAGGGTCGGACCTCTTTCCAATTGCGGAGGTGACCCCCGAGCCTGCCACGTAGCAAGTTTAGCGGCGGACCTCTCCCAATTTCTCAGAGATGAGCTCCGAACACGCCACGTGGTCTGCTGGCCGTGGAAATTGCCTTCGGTGCTCTCGGAGAGCTTTATTGGCTATCCTTCTGATACTTGTCTCCGTTCCTTCTTTCCTTAAAATGTTTTCTTCTTCATAAAACATGAACATATGCTGACACCCGAGGTGAGGGTGTCACAAATCTACCCCCTTAAATTGAATCTCGCCCTCAAGATTCGTTAGTAGGAAATAGATGGGGAAATTCTGCCTTGATATCCTCTTCACGTTCCCATGTGGCTTCAGCTTCAGTGTGATGGCTCCATTGTACCTTGCACCATCGAATCACCTTGTTTCGGGTGACCCTTTCCTTTACGTCCAAGATTCGGACAGGGTGTTCTGCGTAAGTCAGGTCCTCTTGAAGTTCAAGTTCTCCCATTGACACTTGTTCCTCTGGCATTCTCAAGCACTTCTTGAGCTGGGATACATGAAACACGTCATGTACGTCGGAGAGGTGGTTTAGGAGCTCTAGTTGATAGCCTACTTCTCCTCGCTTGTCCAAAATTTTAAAGGGTCCGATGTAGCGAGGTGCTAGCTTGTCTTTGATGTTGAAACGTCGTTGGCCTCGGATAGGCGATACCTTAAGGTATACGAAGTCTCCTACTTCAAAGGTCAACTTCCTAAGCCTGTTGTCCGCATAGCCTTTCTGTCGTGACTGAGCAGCCCTTAAGTTTTCCCGTATCGTTTGAACTTGCTTTTCAGCCTCCTGTAGTACTTCGGGTCCAAACACCTGGTTCTCTCCAGTCTCGTTCCAGAACAGCGGCGTTCTACACCGTCTGCCATATAAGGCTTCGAAAGGCGACATCTTCAAGCTAGTTTGATAGCTGTTGTTATAGGAGAACTCGGCATACGGTAAACTCCGATCCCAACTACGCCCATGTTTCAAGGCGCAATCTCTCAGCATGTCCTCTAAAGTTTGGTTCGTCCTCTCGGTTTGCCCATCTGTTTGTGGGTGATAGGCGGAGCTAAAATCCAGTCGTGTTCCCATGGCTTTCTGCAGCTTCTTCCAGAATCTAGAGGTAAACTGAGAACCTCGATCTGAGACTATCCTCTTCGGAACTCCATGACGGCACACGATCTGCTCCATGTACAACTCTGCCAACTGTGTAACGTTGTAACTGGTCTTTACCAGAAGAAAATGGGCGGTTTTCGTCAACCGGTCCACAATGACCCAGATGGAGTCGTATCCTGACTGAGTACGTGGTAATCCGACGATGAAGTCCATACTGATGTCCTCCCATTTCCATTCGGGTATTCTCAAGGGTTGCAGCAATCCAGCGGGTTTTTGATGTTCGGCTTTTACCCGTTGGCATGTGTCGCATAGGGCAACGTATTCGGCTATATCCCTTTTCATACCATCCCACCAATAGCAAGTTTTCAAGTCCTTGTATATTTTGGTGCTCCCTGGATGTATGGAATAGGGTGAATCATGTGCCTCCCTTAATATCATGTCGCGAAGGTGTCTTAGGTTTGGTACGCAAATCCTTTTTCCTAGCCAAAGCGTACCCTTTTCATCCTCCTTGAAATCCTTCTCTACCCCTTGTCGAATTCTTTCCTTGATCTCCTTGATCCCCTCGTCCATTGCTTGGCCCTTTCTTATTTCTTGCTCCAATGGGGAGTGGATATCTATTATCTCCACGTTATTCAAGAATCAGAGGTGTAACCGTTCGAATTCCTTTCGTAGTTCGGGTGGTAGCTCCTGAATCGTGAGTTGGTGGCATGCTCCCTTTCTGCTCAATGCTTCAGCGACTACATTGGCCTTCCCGGGATGGTAGTTGATTCCCACATCATAATCCTTGATGAGTTCTAACCATCGACGTTGCCTCAAATTCAAGTCCGTTTGTGTAAATATGTACTTGAGGCTTTTATGATCCGTATAGATCTCACATCGATGACCAAGGATATAATGTCTCCAAATCTTCAATGCATGCACCACTGCTGCTAACTCCAAATCATGCGTAGGATAATTAAGCTCATGCTTCTTTAATTGTCGTGAGGCATAGGCTACCACTTGTCCTTCCTGCATGAGTACACACCTGAGCCCTTGTCTGGATGCGTCACAATATATGTCAAAGCTCTTGCTTACGTCTGGCAATACCAGAACTGGTGCCGTGGTTAGCCTTTTCTTGAGCTCCTCAAAACTTTCTCGGCAGGCTTGTGTCCATTGAAAGACCTTTCCCTTCATTAACAACCCCGTCATAGGTTTTGCTATCTTGGAGAAGTCTTTAATGAAGCGCCGATAGTATCCTGCCATTCCAAGGAAACTTCGAATATCCCTCACGCTCTTCGGTTGGTCCCACTTTAGAACATCTCTCACCTTTCCAGGATCAACCGATACCCCTTCCTTCGAGATGATGTGGCCTAGGAAAGATATTTCCTTTAGCCAAAATTGACACTTGTTGAGCTTGGCATACAATTGATGCTCGCGCAGCTTCTGCAAGGTCAATCTCAGATGTTCTTCATGCTCCTCCTCACTTTTTGAATACACCATAATGTCGTCGATGAAAATCACGACGAACTTGTCCAAGTACTCCATGAAAACCTTATTCATAAGGTACATGAAGTATGCGGGTGCATTCGTCAATCCAAAAGACATAACAGTATATTCATATGAACCATACCGCGTCCAAAAGGCTGTCTTAGGTATATCGGAGGGCTTAATCTTCAGCTGGAAATATCCCGACCGAAGATCAATCTTGGAGAACACTTGGGCTCCTTTCATTTGATCGAACAGGTCCTCTATACGGGGCAGAGGGTATTTATTCTTGATTGTTACCTCGTTGAGAGACCTGTAGTCCACGCACATTCTTTGGATTCCGTCCTTCTTGTCCACGAAGAGTACCGGGGCTCCCCATGGTGACGAACTTGGACGGATAAAACCCTTCTCTAACTGTTCTTGAATTTGCTTCTTGAGTTCAACTAACTCGTTGACGGGCATCCTATGTGGTCTCTTAGCTATGGGTGCAGTTCTAGGTACCAAATCTATGGAAAACTCAATGTCCCGGTCAGGTGGCATACCTGGAAGTTCTTCCGGGAACACATCTGAAAATTCCTGAACCACTGGAATGTTGTCCAATGCTACTCCTTCAACATGGTTCAAATCCGTCCGTTCGGTTGCTTGCTGGGCTGACTCAAACTCGACACGGATACCGTGTTCATTTGTCAACTGCACGCTTCTCTCAGCGCATTAGATTACTCCATTGTGCTTGCTTAACCAGTCCATTCCGAGTATGATGTCAATTCCGTGGGAGTCCAAGACAATAAGGTTGGCAAGGAAGTCTACCCCCCTTATTTTAAGGCTTACTTTAGGACATACTATATTAGTCCTCATTTCTCCTCCGGGAGAATTAACTAACATAGCACATTCTAGGTGGGATACGGGTAGATGATGTTTGGCAACATATTCGGACGATATGAAGGAATGTGATTCTCCAGAATCAAATAAAATGGTGGCTGGGTTGGAGTTGGCAAGGAACATACCAATTGCGACGTCCTCAGCATGTTGTGCTTCCTCAGCAGTGACATGGTTAACGTGGCCACGACCATAGTTCTGCGGTCCACGGTTTCCTTGGTTGTCCCCTCCGTTTGGTCGCTGGTCCTGCTTGGGCACGTTACCTTGCTGTCCATGGCCTCGCTTCGGGCACTGGTTAGCAAAGTGGCCTACTTCCCCGCATGCAAAGCATGCCCTGTTGCCTACGGCAGCAGGTACGTTGGGGCGGGGGTTTTGAACAGGAGCGCCATTGTTAGGCCGGGGCGCAGGAGGCATGGGCACACGAGGTGCCGGTGCAACGAACCGTTGCTGTGGTGGCTGACCAGGGCGGTTCGTAGGAGTGGTTGGTCCATACTGCGGTGCAGGGGGCATGTACCTAGGTCGTACGTTGCTCCCTTGGGGCTGGTATGGCACCTTCCTTTTGCACTCGCGCTCAATTTCTCGGATCTTATTTTCCACCACAATAGCCTTATCAACCAGCTTCTGGAAGCTTACGTAGTCATTGTTGAGGAGCTGAACTTGGATGTCATTGTTCAACCCTCTCATGAACAGGTACTCCTTCCTCTGATCTGAGTTGACATCTTTGGGACAGTTGTATGAACTTGTTGAGATATTCGTTCACACTTTTCTGTCCTTGGCGGAGACCTTCAAACTCCTGCCTCTTAAGCATCATTATGCCAACAGGGATGTAGTGGGAGCGGAAACTTTCCTTGAACTCAGTCCAAGTGATTGTCTCCGGGTTGACATGGGCGTTGCTCAAGGCATCCCACCAGTCAGCAGCTGCTCCCATCAGTTGGTGCGACGCAAAGAGAACCTTTTCTCGGTCGTTGCACTGTACAATGGCAAGCTTCTTCTCCATGGATTTCAACCAGTCATCGGCCTCCATTGGATCGCTTGCTTGAGCAAAGGTGGGTGGTCGAGTCCTCATGAACTCTCCCAGCCTGTTATGAGCCGGCGGTGATGCCAGAACGGGGTGTTGGTTGGCCTGCAACTGACCCAAAGTTTGGATCATGGTTTGCATAAGCTGATTTTGCATGGCCATCAACCTTTCTAGGTTGTTTTCGCCAGCTCCGGGGTTAGCAGGAACTTCCTCGTGGTCATCTTCCTGGACGTTCCTTCGGCTGGCGTTTCCCCTCACCATTTGTGAGAGAGAATGAAATATAATAGAAGGTTAGGTAGGTCCTTTCAACTCTATGCATCAAGGTGAGTTGGACTATATATATTAGTCCTTATGAGGATGTGATCAAGTGCCGAAGCATTTCACTCCTCTTTCTTCTCACGTGTGGATATGGGCAACGTTGTTGAGACGTCCCACAACTCACACTAAGCACATATTCACAAATAATCATCACAAGGGCCCACTCAACTCCTATTCAAGGATGGTTTCCTATGTCAAGGTGGTTTTAAAGGTCAATCTAGGCTATTCACCTTAGGATGCTTCCTTTGGTCAGCGTGGCTTAGCTAGCTGTGACTCCTATTTAGGGTGTAACTTGCTGTTAACCCGTGGCCCTAATATCAATCTAAGGTTTCTATCTAGGCGTGTAACCTGCTGTCAACACGTGGCTCTGATACCAATCTGTGACGCACTCAATTCTGTGGAAAACCACGGAACCGAGAACTAATGCATATGTGTTACCAGGATGTTCATCACACATACACATACGTTCCATAAACTGAATTCAGATTATATATTACCATGAATAACAGAGTTTATTACAATACCTCATGAGTCTTGGACTCATGCTCACAGCGGAAGTCCTAATTCTGTGCAGCGGAAGTCCTTATTTAAATGCGGAAGCAAAACTAAGCAGAAGTGGCTCCATCTCTACTCCTTCCACAGGCAAGGTTGAGAATAGATCACACGCCATAATGTTCCACTTGATCTTCATAGTAGGCTTCTCTTGCTGTTGATGAAGAAATAATAATGCAAGTTTGAGTACAATGATGTACTCAGCAAGTGCAGAAATAACACATGATATGCAGCTCATAAAACAAGGTAGGTACAAAAGGTTTATTTGCAGAAAAGCAAATTTATAAAATCATGATAAAACAACAACTTAACTTTAGATGAATGTAGTCCCAGCATGTACTAAATTACCAACATACCTCCATCACTTCCCGTGTTCCATCCGAACATTAACCAATCCTTTACTCATACTCACGAATACCTCCTCGTATTCGCTACCATCTCATCTCATAAAACAACCTCGTCTCGTACTGAGACCAATCTCATGTCATGACCCACCAGTCATGCAACCATCTCAACTCCCGGACTCAACAGTCCCAAACCAAATCATAACCAATAACCATAACCAAGAACCTTCCCAATAACCATTCCAGTAACCATCTCAGTAAACATCCCATCTAATCATGGCAGTTTAGCCAGGTGCTCGTAACCGTAAGCTCGGCTATCATGATAGTTTTAGTAACTCTGCAGAGTTTGTACCTCTTTACCCACAAGTTTGTGATTTCATCACCCGTCGGCGACTGCAGAACCTCCATTATACCAGTACACAACCGTCGGTGTATGGTCAAGAGATCACAAAATAGCCTTTACAAAGGGGTTACTAGATGTATGGACTCACTAAGGTTTCACCGGCAGGCTAGAATCTCCAATTCTCCCACCCACGGGCCCCCTCTTGTGCCATGCAGTTCCCAGGGCAGTCCTCACTCGACTCTCATTCCCCGCGCCTTCCACAGTCCATAACACTCTAGCAACTTACCTAATTACTCAGCTAAGCCGCACCCATACTTGGCCTTGTGGTGGCACTGTTATCCTGGCATGTGCATGCATGAACCGGTCCTTAGATCTATGGCAAGCAAAACCACCATCTCGTGCTACCTCATTCACAAACCCAGGCTTGCCTAGATCTCCCTCCGATCCATGTCCATTATTAACATCAGTTTCTCATTATCATTACGAGTGCAGTTAGCTAGACACATCTATCTCGCTTTCCAATCCCATGGACTCAGCGAAGCATAAATAAAAACCATACCCGACTCATAAACTTCCCAGGCGACAAGGGTGGTTTAATCAAAACTAGTAAACTCCTATAAAACGGTTTCCCATCATGTTTGACTCAGTACGCACACCTTTTCGCAAATCAAAATAGTTTTACCCAAAACATAGGATCAACATGGTCAAGGAGCACTTGCCTTGTTCTTGCGGTTCCGGTTGTTCTCGATTCTCAAAACCTTGTTGCTGCAGCTCGTCGTAGACAGCATCCTGGATCTGTCCTGCTATGTAGGATTCACGGGCATACAAAATTCACAGCAATCAATATCATGCACAGACCCTAAACTAGATGCGATGATGCACATGCATGCTATCCTACGATTAGTTTTATTAGATTGATCTGTTGTTCTTGCATGGCTTGCATGGTCAGAGGTGTTCGGATCAAAGATGAACGTGGCGATGATCTTGTCTTTAGATCAAACTGATCATCGAGTGTTCTGCCCATGAAAAGGCTTCTGTTCGAAAGGAATCGAAGAACAGATGCAAAGAGATGAACACAATGATGTCGTAAGGTGGTATTGAAGTCCTACCTCACGCTCTTCTTTTCTTCGGGGTCCTTCTCAGACCTCTTGGTTCTCCTCCGATGATCTCCCTTGTTGCGCTTTGGCGATGTTTTGCTCGGCAAGTTAGGGCTAGGGCTCTAAGTCGTCGGCTCAGGAGTTGAAAGAGAAGTTCGTGGTTTCGGCCAGAGGTTTTGGGTTCTATTTATAATCAGGAAGAGAAGAGTCCTAATCTGATTGGATCCCGAATAAGAGTCTTACTCAGATTCTTGTTAGATCCTGACGTCTTATCTTCGGTAACATTGTGGAGTTTAGATCGGTTTCCGTTGTGTACCGGTATCTTTACGCGTAAAAACCGCTCCAGACTCGTTACCTCCGTGGTGAAGAGCTCCAGAAGCTCCACGTGTCCTTCCGAGCCTGGTATCTCTTTTCCCGTAGGGACGAGCTCCGGTTGTGCCATGTGTCACGAGCGAGACCTCCCTCTTCTTCGGAGGTGAGCTCCACGCACGCCACGTGTTGGCGCCGGTCTTCCTCTCTTCTTTCCTCAGGGACATGCCCCGCGGTCGACACGTGTCCAATAGAACAGGACCTCTCGCAGGTGAGCTCCGAGATCGACACGTATCCCGCGCGGATGGTCCTCTGATTTCCGCGAGGACTAGCTCCGAGGATGACACGTGTCTTATGAAAAATGCCTTTGCTTCTTCCGCAGAGGCTAGCTCCACGGCAGCACGTGTTCCACAGGGTCGGACCTCTTTCCAATTGCGGAGGTGACCCCCGAGCCTGCCACGTAGCAAGTTTAGCGGCGGACCTCTCCCAATTTCTTGGAGATGAGCTCCGAACACGCCACGTGGTCTGCTGGCCGTGGAAATTGCCTTCGGTGCTCTCGGAGAGCTTTATTGGCTATCCTTCTGATACTTGTCTCTGTTCCTTCTTTCCTTAAAATGTTTTCTTCTTCATAAAACATGAACATATGCTGACACCCGAGGTGAGGGTGTCACAAGGGGTAGAACTTACGGAGGTGTTCTATGTTCCACGGGTTCGGGAGCGGATCCCCATCCTTGGTGGAAATGCGTACGCACCCGGGACGGCACACTTTTGTGACTCGGAAAGGACCTTCCCAGCTAGGGGAGAGTTTGTCGGTCCCTTCGCGAGAAAGTATGCGCCGCACCACCAGGTCGCCTTCCTGCAGCTCCCGGACACGCACAGACCTTTGGTGGTAGCGTCGGAGCGCTTGTCGGTACCGTGCATTGCTGAGTGCTGCATGTAACCGAGCCTCGTTGACAAGGTCGATGTATTCACGCCGGAGGTTGTCCTGCGCGGCTTCGTCGTAAGCTCGGACACGGAGGGACTTCATGGTGATCTCTGGGGGAAGCACAGCCTCGGCCCCGTACACCATGAAGAAGGGTGTCTCTCCAGTGGCCCGGCTCTGGGATGTCCGGTTAGCCCATAGTGTGCTCGGAAGCTCGTCCACCCACTTGGCACCATATTTCTTCAAGCTGGCATAGGTGCGGGTCTTGAGGCCCCGAAGAATCTTGGCGTTGGCCCTCTCAACCTGTCCATTGCTCTTTGGGTGAGCAACGGAGGCGTAGCACACATGGATGTCGAGGTCTTCGCAGTATTCTTGGAACGCTGCGCTGGTGAACTGGGTCCCGTTGTCAGTGATGATTCTGTCTGGGACCCCGAAGCGGCAGACGATTGACTTGATGAACTTTACTGCGGATTGCCTGCTGATGGTGACGACGGGTGTGGCTTCTGGCCACTTTGTGAACTTGTCGATGGCGACGTAGAGGTACCGGAATCCCCCGACGGTTCTGGGGAATGGTCCCAGGATGTCCAACCCCCATACGGCAACGGCCATGAGGGCGGGATCATCTGGACCGCCTGAGCCGGTGTATGGATCTGCTTGGCGTGGAACTGGCACGCCTTACAGCTCTCGACCAGCTTGACGGCATCCTGTAGTGCTGTCGGCCAGTAGAAGCCATGCCGGAAGGCTTTACCGACAAGCGTGTGTGAGGAAGAGTGACTCCCACATTCGCCTCCATGGATCTCAGCGAGCAGGTCGCAGCCTTCCCCCTGGGTTATGCACCCCAATAGGACGTGGTTGGCGCCACGCGGGTAGAGATCCCCTTCTACCAGCGCGTACCTCTTAGCCATGCGCACGATCCGTTCAGCGGATACACGTTCATCAGGGAGGATGTTGTCTTTCAAGTAGTCCCGGATCTCCGTGATCTATGCATCGGGTCTGACTTGAGCTTCTGGATCTTGAGTGCTGGGTTGCACGGAGTCCCCAGTGACGCTTACGATCCTTGGCGGCGTCCATGGTTGCAGGGCCACCGGGACCGCCAGCTTTGAGGTGCTGGTCCAGCCCCCTTCGCCCGGTTCGGCAGGCTGGGCTGTGGGCCGCAGCAACGTCCTATCAAAGACTCCTTCGGGCACAGGGGCTCCGGTGGAGGCCTTCGTTGAGAGGTCGTCAGCTGCGACATTGCCAGCGCGCGTGTCGGTACCCTCGATATGGGGTACCCCCGCGCACAGGGGAAAATGCCTAAGGATCTCGCCCTTCTCCGCAGGGAGAGCTCCGAAGGCGCCACGCGTCCAGCGGGGCCGGACCTCCCTCTCCTCAGAGGAGAGCTCCGGGCCCACCACGTGGCATACAGAAGCCGGACCTCCCTCTCCTCAGAGGAGAGCTCCGGGC
Organism: Neostapfia colusana; assembly: GCA_030760725.1. Classification (NCBI taxonomy): domain Eukaryota; kingdom Viridiplantae; phylum Streptophyta; class Magnoliopsida; order Poales; family Poaceae; genus Neostapfia; species Neostapfia colusana. The sequence continues at coordinate 81,950,000 of JASWHV010000011.1, forward strand.
CCACCACGTGGCATACAGAAGCCGGACCTCCCCCTCCGCGGGAGAGAGGTCCGAAGGTGCCGCGTGTCCAGAGAGGCCGGACCTCCGCCTCCTCAGAGAGGAGCTCCGGGCTCGCCCCGTGGCCAACAGAAGCCGAACCTCCCCCTCCGCGGGGAGAGGTCCGAAGGCTCCACGTGTCCTGTGGGGCCAGCCCCCCCTCTCTTCTGAGGAGGGCTCCGGGCCCGCCACGTGGCCAGCAGAACGGCGCTGCCTGCCCCCGAGCGATAGGCAGCAGGCGTAAAGACGCCCCATACCTTGCCCGTACAAGGTATTCATGGCCCGCGCCTTCCCAAGACGCGGAGACGCGGAGCACGCCTCTGTCAGGTGCCGTTGCGCCCAGTCGCATCACAGACTGGCACGCAATGTCAGAGCCTGCCAGCCAATAAACGCAGCGACAAGACATCCCATGCCGCCCCCGCCGTCATCATCCACTACGACTAGCATGCGGCATGGGCAGAGCTACAAGACGAAGACTCAGAAGCCTTCGGCAGAGACAACTACCGGCATAACTACAGATACGGTAGATATTAGTCAATCTCCCCGGGACCACCTGTCGGGTCCCGGCCCCCTTGTAAGCCACGCTAGTCTTGGACTATAAAAGGCTCGGGTAGGCGACGTTAGCAGGGGTTCGCACTCTAGCCATTCGCATCCTGGGTTCGCACCTCTGCAACTCATACGCTAGCCATTCACGCCCAAGCTGTAACTCACCCCCAAGCTCAGGACTCCGGTTCTGAGCAGCAAGCAATACAGCGAGCTCCATAGCTCGCCGTGGACGTAGGGTTTTACGCTCCGGCGGCCTGAACCACATAAAACTCACCGTGTCAAGCTCTTACTAACTCGTCCATCCACGCAAGCTCTCCGCAAGGGACTAGCCCCACCGAAAAAAGAACCTCCGCGGGCTGCCCAGTGCAGGCCTGGGGGAAGTGTCGACCGAACACTTCGACATTTGGCGCGCCAGGTAGGGGGCTTTTCCCCTTGCGCGACGAGTTTCCGCCGACGAAGATGACCAAGCTTCCTTCAGCGGCAAACTCTCCTCCACGTTCACGGCGAACCGTGTCCAGCGGGGAGTACATGTCGACGCACTCAGGACGGAGTGTGTCGGCACAAGCTGGTAGCCAGAGCCGACTCCGGCAACGCCGACTCCGGCAATGCAGGCTCCGACCAGTGTGAGATCTTCTGCAGCGCTGGGCGTGCACCATGGGGGTGCGCTAGCTGCAGCAAGAGCACTACTGCGCAACCCACCTGCTGGGGATGCGCCCCATTCAGCGACCCAGCAGTGGGTCCGCGAGGTGGACCGCCTCGTCGTCGCCGCCGTGAACCCTCGACTTCGGCAGGGACGACGCTCCGGTCAACTGGCTGTGTCGCTAACGCGCACGCCAACGGTTGATGGGCAGATGGCGGACCCCAGCTCCACCAGGTTTCCGTCGACGGACCTGAGGGCAGAGCTGGAGCGATGCCACTTGGGCCAAGATGCCCGAGTGTTCCTCGAGCGACGTCGAGAAAGGCGTCCCACTCAAGAGGCTGGCGACAGCATGACGTCGGCCTCGACCCAGCCTGAAGGGCAGACCTTCGCCACGCGAGCTCTGCCCCAGGCGTACGCCGCGCAGCATAAGCCACAACCATGTGCTCTGCAAGCGGCGTCCCCGGCCTATGGTGCAACCTTGCCCATACCGGGATACACTGTGTCAGGCGCAACCAAGCGTTCGCGGCACCAGTACCTGCACTGGGAGCCAGCAACCGGCTCTGGCAGCGCCGGCCCCGGCAATGCAGGGTCCCACCAGCGTCAGGTCTTCAGTAGCGCTGGGCGTACCCGGCGGGGTGCGCCAGCCGCAGCAAGAGTGCTACTGCACAATCCGCCTGCTGGGGACGCGCCTCAGGCAGCGACCCAGCAGTGGATTCGCGAGATAGACCGTCTCGTCGTCGCCGCCACAAACCCTCGACTTCGGCGGGGACGACGCTCCGGCCAACCGGCTGTGTCACTGATGCGCACGCCAATGGTTGGCGAGCAGACGGCGGACTCCAGCTCCACCAGGCTTCTGTCGACGGACCTGAGGACAGAGCTGGAACGGTGCCACTTGGGCCAAGATGCCCGAGTGATCCTCGAGCGACGTCGAGAAAGGCGTCGCACTCAAGAGGCTGGCGACAACATGACGTCAGCCTCGACCCAGCCTGGAGGGCAGACCTTCGCTACGCGAGCTCTGCCCCAGGCGTACGCCGCACAGCATAAGCCACAACCATATGCTCTGCAAGCGGCGTCCCCGGCCTATGGCGCAACCTTGCCCATACCGGGGTACACTGTGCCAGGCGCAACCAAGCGTTCGCGGCACCAGTACCTGCACTGGGAGCCAGCAACCGGCTCTGGCAGCGCCGACCCCGGCAATGCAGGCTCCAACCAGCGTCAGGTCTTCAGTAGCGCTGGGCATACCCGGCGGGGGTGCACTAGCCGCAACAAGAGCGCTACTGCACAATCCGCCTGCTGGGGACACGCCTCAGGCAGCGACCCAGCAGTGGATTCGCGAGGTAGACCGTCTTGTCGTCGCCGCCGCAAACCCTTGACTTTGGCGGGGACGACGCTCCGGCCAACCGGCTGTGTCGCTGATGCGCACGCCAACGGTTGACGGACAGACGGCGGATTCCAGCTCCACCAGGCTTCCGTCGACAGACCTGAGGACTGAGCTGGAACAATGCCACCTGGGCCAAGACGCCCGAGTGTTCCTCGAGCGGCGACGAGAAAGGCGTCGCAGCCAATAGGCCAGCGTCAGCATGATGACTGCCACAACCCTGCCTGAGGCGCAGACTTTCGCCACGCGAACTCTGCCCCAGACATACGCCACGCAGCATATGCCACAGCCATATGTCCTGCAAACGGCGCCCCCGGTCTATGGCGCAGCCTTGCCCATACCAGGGTACACTGTGCCAGCGGCGAACCAAGCGTTCGCGGCACCAACACCTGCAGCAACAGGGGCAGGATGTACGGCCCTGGAGCCCCACCTCCGCTTCATGAGGTGGCCGCGCAAGTTTCGGCTGCACCTGCCCGGGAAGTACGACGGCAGCGTCAACCCGGCGGGGTTCCTCCAGATCCGCTCCACCGCCGTACTTGCCGCAGGAGGGGAAGAGGCCGTCATGGCCAAACTACTTCCCCGTCGCCTTGACCGGCCCAGCCCGGTCTTGGCTAATGAACCTCCCTCAGGGTTCCATAACTTCCTGGGGAGAGCTCTGCCGGCAGTTCATCGCCAACTTCGGCAGCTCCTACACCCATCCCGGCACGGAGCTTGACCTCCAAGCCATCAAGCAACAACCTGGGGAGTCGCTGCGCTCCTTCATCCAGCGGTTCTCCCAGGTACGCAATACCATTCCGCATATTCAAAGTGCTTCTGTGGTGGCGGCACTTCGACAGTGTCCAGGACAAGAAGATGCTTGAGAGGCTTGCAACCAGAGAGGTCTGCGATGCCTCCGAGCTCTTCAGCCTGGCGGACAAGTGCGCCAGAGCAGCCGGAGGGCGGAGCTGGCACTCACTGCCAGCTTCCGAAGCCGGAAGACAGCCCGAAGACGGCGGAGTTCAAGCTGAGCTCCCGACCACGTCAGACAGCCAAGAGCCAAGCACTGGCTGACTTCGTGGCTGAGTGGACGCCTACGAAGGCTGACCCAGGGGGCCGCGAAGACGGTGAACCAAAGTACCGAGCTCCAGTCTTCACCGGGCCTCACTGGACGCTCTTCTTCGACGGCTCCTCGCGAAAGCAGGGGGCCGGTGCCGGCGTACTGCTTCTCATGCCATCGGGGGAGCAGTCTGGGTACATGGTGCGTCTCAATTCCAAGGCAACCAACAACTTGGCAGAGTATGAAGGACTCATCTTTGGCCTAAAAGACAGTCCTGTCTCTGGGCGCTCGCCAGTTGTTGGCGCAGGGCGACTCCCAGCTAGTTATCAAGCAAGTTAAGGGTGAATGCCCCTGCAATGACCGACAGCTAGCTGCTTATCTGCTTCACGTGCGAATGTTGGAGAAAGAATTCCTCGCCTTCGACCTGCACCATGCACCGCGCGCTTGCACGGCCGCAGCTGACGACCCCTCAACGAAGGCCTCCATCGGAGCCCCTGCGCACGAAGGAGTCTTCGAGAGGACGTTGCTGCGGTCCATAGCCCGGCCTGCCGAGCCGGGCGAAGGGGGCTGAACCAGTGCCTTGAAGCTAGGCAGTCCCGGCGGCCCTGGATGCCGCCAAAGGATCGTAAGAGTCACTGGGGACTCCGTGCAACCCAGCGCTCAAGATCCAGAAGCTCAAGTAGTCCCGATGCATGGACCACGGAGGTCCGGGACTCCTTGAAGGACATCCTTCCTGATGAACGTGCATCCGCTGAACGGGTGGTGCGGATGGCTAAGTGCTACGCGCTGGTACCTTTACTGGCGTGGCGCCACGACATCCTATTGCGGTGCATAACCCAGGAGGAAGGCTGCGATTAGCTCGCAGTAGTCCAAGGAGGCGAGTGCTGGGAACGCTCATCGTCCCGCACGTTGGTCGGTTAAGCCACCCGGCATGGCTCCTACTGACCGAGAGCCACCTGGACGCCGTCAAACCGGTTAGGGATGCAATGCGTGCCAGGTCCACGCCAAGCAGACCCACACAACCGGTGCAGACGGCACCCAGAGCCGTCGGGAGATACCGGCTCCTGCATGTCGAGGGCCAGCCGGACTTTCCAGGGCCGGGTCCCAGGAACTACCCTTCCACATGGTATGCGGGGCCGAAGCCATGCTTCCCCCTGATATAGCCATGGGGTCCCCCCGTGTCCGGCGTACGACGAAGCCACGCATGACCCGCTCTGCGTGAAGACAGGCGCTCCGACGCTACCCAGTAAGTTCACCATGCTTACTTAGGTGTTTATTTAAATTACGCATTAATTTATATGAACACCTCCCCACGCTCTAGACAGTGTGCGTCCATTGTACACTCGGCTCTTTTTTCCGGCTCTCATGCATAGTCGATATTTGCTGTCCTGCCGAAGGCGGTAGTGCTTGGGGTACCTGCCAGAGGCCTGGTGGCCTTTTGGATCTCCCCCTATAAGGGTACTGTACCGCCAGTTGGTCTCCTCCGAGAAAAGACCTACGCTAGACCGGGGGGTCAGGAGCCTTGCTTTGCCCGGTCTTGCACCCAAAGCATGCGCACTCTGCCTCCCGGCGCTACGGTCTGAGTACCAGGGGGCCGGACGGTTACACCCTGACTTGGGCTGGGGCCAGACCTCCGGGAACAAGTGCACTGGATTACCCAAGCCCCGCATTACGGCCAGGGACAGTAAGTCAAATGAGACTAAGGGACAGGAAAGGGGGGACCACTGAGCAGTTCCGGACTCCACCTCCACAGCCAGGTCGAGCTCCGAGGCCAGCCCTCGCCCTCCTTTTAGAGGCGAGCACTGATGCCGGACATCACGCCCTTCGCTGGCCTGAGCTCCGATGACTTCCGGACTCCGCCCCCATAGCTGGGCCGAGCTCCAAGGCCAGCCCTCGCCCTCCTTTCAGAGGCGAGCGCTGATGCCGGACCTCACGCCCTTCGCTGGCCTGAGCTCCGATGACTTCCGGACTCCGCCCCCATAGCTGGGCCGAGCTCCGAGGCCAGCCCCCGCCCTCCATTCAGAGGCGAGCACTGATGCCGGACCTCACGACCTTCGTTGGCCTGAGCTCCGATGACTTCCGGACTCCGCCTCCACAGCCAGACCGAGCTCCGAGGCCAGCCCTCGCCCTCCTTTCAGAGGCGAGCGCTGATGCCGGACCTCACGCCCTTCGCTGGCCTGAGCTCCGATGACTTCCGGACCTCCGCCACCACAGCCGGGCGAGCTCCGATGCCAGGCTTCACCCTCTCCTAAGAGGCTGAACACCGAAGCCGTCAAGACCCTGCCAGCACAGGGAGTCCTCAAGTCAAGAAAGTGCGCGGATCAGAAGAGACGAAGGTCCCACCTCGGGCTCGCTATCTCCCCCGAGATGGGCCCGGGGGCCACTGTTGGTACCCTCGATATGGGGTACCCCCGCGCACAGGGGAAAATGCCTAAGGATCTCGCCCTTCTCCGCAGGGAGAGCTCCGAAGGCGCCACGCGTCCAGCGGGGCCTGACCTCCCTCTCCTCAGAGGAGAGCTCCGGGCCCACCACGTGGCATACAGAAGCCGGACCTCCCCCTCCGCGGGAGAGAGGTCTGAAGGTGCCGCGTGTCCAGAGAGGCCAGACCTCCCCCTCCTCAGAGAGGAGCTCCGGGCTCGCCACGTGGCCAACAGAAGCCGAACCTCCCCCTCCGCGGGGAGAGGTCCGAAGGCTCCACGTGTCCTGCGGGGCCGGCCCCCCCTCTCTTCTGAGGAGGGCTTCGGGCCCGCCACGGGGCCAGCAGAACGGCGCTGCCTGCCCCCGAGCGATAGGCAGCGGGCGTAAAGACGCCCCATACCTTGCCCGTACAAGGTATTCAAGGCCCGCGCCTTCCCAAGACGCGGAGACGCGGAGCACGCCTCTGTCAGGTGCCGTTGCGCCCAGTCGCGTCACAGACTGGCGTGCAGTGTCAGAGCCTGCCAGCCAATAAACACAGCGACAAGACATCCGATGCCGCCCTCGCCGTCATCATCCACTACGACTAGCATGTGGCATGGGCAGAGCTACAAGACGAAGACTCAGAAGCCTTCGGCAGAGACAACTACCGGCATAACTGCAGATACGGTAGATATCAGTCAATCTCCCCGGGACCACCTGTCGGGTCCCGGCCCCCCCTTGTAAGCCACCCGAGTCTTGGACTATAAAAGGCTCGGGTAGGCGACGTTAGCAGGGGTTCGCACTCTAGCCATTCGCATCCTGGGTTCGCACCTCTACAACTCATACGCTAGCCATTCACGCCCAAGCTGTAACTCACCCCCAAGCTCAGGACTCCGGTTCTGAGCAGCAAGCAATACAGTGAGCTCCATAGCTCACCGTGGACGTAGGGTTTTACGCTCCGGCGGCCTGAACCACGTAAAACTCACCATGTCAAGCTCTTACTAACTCGTGCATCCGTGCAAGCTCTCCGCAAGGGACTAGCCCCACCGAAAAAAGAACCTCCGCGGGCTGCCCAGTGCAGGCCCGGGGGAAGTGTCGACCGAACACTTCGACAGCGCGGTACATGGCGCAGGTCCAAGGCGAGGAAGTCTTTCTCCAACATCTGCACGTGGAGCAGATAAGCAGCTAGCTGTGGGTCATTGCAGGAGCATTCACCCTTAACTTGCTTGATGACTAGCTAGGAGTCGCCCTGTGCCAACAACTGGCGAGCGCCTAGAGACAGGGCTGTCTTTAGGCCAAAGATGAGTGCTTCATACTCTGCCATGTTGTTGGTTGCCTTGAAATTGAGACGCACCATGTACCCAAACTGCTCCCCTGATGCATGAGAAGCAGTACGCCGGCACCGGCCCCCTGCTTTCGCGAGGAGCTGTCGAAGAAGAGCGTCCAGTGAGGCCCTGTGAAGACCGGAGCTTGGTGCTTCAGTTCACCGTCTTCGTGGCCCCCTGGGTCAGCCTTCATTGGCGTCCACTCAGCCACGAAGTCGGCCAACGCTTGGCTCTTGACCGCATGGCGAGGAAGGAAGTCCAACTACAACTCCGCCAGTTCCTCTGCCCATTTAGCGACATTGCCGGTCGCGTGAGGGCTGTGAAGGATCGCCATCAGCGGATAGGAGGTGACCACCGAGATCCGGTGGGCTTGAAAGTAGTGGCGGAGCTTTCTGGATGCCACGAGCACTGCATACAGCAGCTTGTGGACCTCCAGATACCTTGTCTTGGCGTTGTGGAGGACTTCGCTGATGTAGTAGACAGACCTCTGGATGGTCTGGATCCTCCCTCCTGGGCCAGAGATGTCTTCATCCATTGGCTCGGGCCTACCGGAGGTAGGTGGGTCCGGGGAAGCTTCCGGGAGCTGGTACTCGAAAGCTCCTAGCTCGCCTTGGGCCTTCGGGGGGTCCTGCTAGTTTTCTGGGAGCTCCGAGAGGTCCCGTTGGACCTCCGGGAGATTGTCGTGGAAGTCCTGGAGGCCGTCTTGGACCCTCGGGAGGTTGTTTTGGAGGTCCGGGAGGCCGTCTTGGGCCTCCGGAGTCTCCTGGTGCTTGCCTTCTGCTATCGGAGCAGGCTGTGGTGGCGAGAGGTCCGGCCGCTCTGCGATGAGGACCATGCTCACCACTTCGGTTGTTGCCGCGATGTATAGTAACAAATGCTCTTGGGGCTCGGGGGCTACCATGATGGGTAGGGTCGTCAGGAGTTGCTTCAACTCCTAGAAAGCTTCTTCTGCTTCATCGGTCCAAACAAATGGACCGGATTTGTGCAGGAGCTTAAAGAAGGGGAGTGCTCGCTCTGCTAGCCTCGGTATAAACCGACTCAGCGCGGCTAGGCATCCCGTGAGTTTCTGGACTTCCTTGATGCGGGCGGGAGGCTGCATCAGGTCGATGGCCTTGATCTTCTCAGGGTTGGCCTCAACTCCCCAGTGCGAGACCTGGAATCCTAAGAGCTTTCCAGAGGATACGCCGAACACACACTTGTCGGGGTTCAGCTTGGTGCGCGTGGAGCGCAGTTTGTCAAAGACTAAGGTCAGGTTATCTAACAAGGATGAACTCTGTCTGACCTTGACAACGATGTCATCGACATACACCTCGACTAAGTCTCTTATTAACTCTCCAAAGGTTTTGTGCATTGCACGTACAAAGGTGGGAAGAGCATTCTTTAGGCCATAAGGCATAGAGACATAACAATACAGGCCATCTACTGTAATGAAGGAGATGTGCTCCTCATCTTCTCTAGACATAGGGATCTGATGGAAACCCGAATAGGTGTCTAGGAAGCACAGCATGTCACAGCCTGATGTCGAGTCTACTATTTGATCTATTCTAGGGAGAGGGAATGGATCTTTGGGACATGCCTTATTGAGACTGGTGTAGTCGATGCACATCCGAAGCTTCCCGCCGGCCTTCGGGACAACGATGGGGTTCGCCAACCACCGGGGGTGGTGGACTTCCCGTATGAAGCCAGCGTCCAGCAGCTTCTTGACTTCTTCTCGGATGAAGTTTTGCCGCTCGATGGACTGCTTGCGAGGCTTCTGTTGGACTGGCCGGGCATCGGGGAAGACCTTCAAGTGGTGCTCGATCACCTCCCTAGGGATCCCCGGCATCTACGACGGCTGCCATGCAAACACGTCGACGTTGTACCGGAGGAAGGTGATGAGCGCGCCTTCCTATTTGCTATCCAGGCCCCCGGCTACCCGGGTGGTCTGGGTAGCATCGGCGCTGACTTGGACGACCTTCAAGGGGACGTCGCCCTCGTCAAGGGGTTGCACATGGGGTGCTGCGGTAGAGGCACGGTGGCGTGTACTCGAGTGGAGCCGGTCCGATTCTGCACTGCCAGGGGCTGGTCCTCGGGCTGCCGCAAGTGCCTGGAGCTTTTCCAAGGCTGACACTGCAGCTGTGCGGTCTCCACGAATCCTGAGGATGCCTGTTGGTGTAGGCATCTTCAGGACGAGGTAGCCGTAGTTGGCTACTGCCATGAATCGGTACAGTGCTGGCCTGCCGATTATGGTGTTGAAGGGGAGGTCGATCTCCGCCACGTCGAACAGAATGTACTCTGTCCGATAGCTGTCCGGTGCCCCAAAGGTCACCGGAAGGCTGATGTAGCCGTAGGGGACGACTTGTCCAGGCCCTACCCCTGAGAGCGGGCTCGATGGGCTGAGCTTGGCCATCGGGATCTGCAGCTTCCGGAAAGCTGCGCGGCTGATGAGGTTCAGCCCAGCCCCGCCATCTACCAGAACGTGGTACATCCTCACGTTGGCGATGGTGGGCGCTACCAAGAGCGGTAGTTGGCCAGCCCCAGCCATGTTCCTGGGGCAGTCGGTGGCATTGAAGCTGATGGGGGTTCCCATCCACTTGAGGTGCGGCGCGGCACTTGGGAGGGGAGCCACCGACGCTACCGCTCGGCGCAGAGTTTTAACCGCGCTTCGGGACGAGGGGTCAGCGGACCCGCCGTAGATGACGTAGAGCATCTTCTGGCGCTCGTCATCGCTGGAGCTGGAGTCCTCATTGTTGTGCACCGCCTTCACGGCGTGCTGAGGCTCCTGAAACTCCACTTGATGGTCAGCGTTGTCTGGGGCGTCGACCTTCTGCTTGCCCTCCCTTTGACGGAAGGGTGGGGCATCAGTTCGCAGCTGCTTCCCTTTGCGGAAGCGCTCCGCGAGCTTCTGAATCTTCCGGCACTCGGCAGCAGTATGGTAACTGGTGCCGTGCATGGGACATAGCTCGCTTTGGTCACCATCTGAAGCTGGTGACTGTCGCTGCCTTTTATCGGGGCGTGGCCCCCGAGCTCCACTGGGTGCTGCTGCTGTAGCAACGGGGGCCGGCGGTCGGTGGCTTCATCTTACCACCGCCCCGGTTCTTGATCTTCTTGCCACTTCCATAGGAAGCGGCGCCAGATCCGGGCTGTCCTCCTGACTCGGAGGTTGGCAGTGAGTGCCAGTTCCGCCCTTCTGGTGCTCTGGCGCACTTGTCTGCCAGGCTGAAGAGCTCTGAGACGTCGCGGACCTCTCTGGTCGCGAGCTTCTCAAGCATCTTCTTGTTCCGGACACCCTGCCGGAACGCCACCACCACAGAAGCATTTTGGATGTGCGGGATGGTGTTCCGTACCTGGGAGAACCGCTGGATGAAAGAGCACAGCGTCTCCCTGGGTTGTTGCTGGACAGCGTGGAGGTCGAGCTCCATGCCAGGCCGGGTGTAGGAGCTGCCGAAGTTGGCGGTGAACTGCCGGCAGAGCTCTCCCCAGGAGGTTATGGAACCCTGGGAGAGGTTCATGAGCCAAGAGCGGGCCGGGCCGGTCAGGGCGATGGGGAAATAGTTGGCCATGACGGCCTCATCCCCTCCTGCAGCAAGAACGGCGGTGGAGTAGATCTGGAGGAACTCCGCCGGGTTGACGCTGCCGTCGTATTTCTCGGGCAGGTGTGGCCTAAACTTGCGCAGCCACCACACGAAGCGAAGGTGTGGCGCCAGGGCTGCACATCCTGCTCCTTTTGCTGCAGGCGTTGGTGCCACGAACGCTTGGTTCGCTGCTGGCACTGTGTACCCCAGTATGGGCAAGGCTACACCATAGACCGGGGGCACCGCTTGCAGGGCATATGGCTGGGGCACATGCTGCGCGGGGTATGCCTGGGGCAGAGATCGCGTAGCGAACGTCTGCGCCTCAGGCAGGGTTGAGGCAGTCGACATGCTGTCGGCGGCCTCCTGGTTGCGACGCCTTTCTCGTCATCGCTCGAGGAACACTCGGGCATCGTGGCCCAAGTGGCATCATTCCAGCTCCGTCCTCAGGTCCGTCGATGGGAGCCTGGTGGAGCAGGAATCCGCCGTCTGCCTGTCAACCGTTGGCGTGCGCGTCAGCGACACAGCCAGTTGGCCAGAACGTCGTCCCCGCCGAGGTCGAGGGTTTGCGGCGGCGACGACAAGACGGTCTACCTCGCGAATCCACTGCTGAGTCGCTGACTGAGGCGCGTCCTCAGCAGGTGGATTGCGCAGCAGTGCCCTTGCTGCAGCTAGCGCGCCCCCGTGGGGGACGCTCAGCGCTGCAGAGGATCTCACGCTCGCTGGAGCCTGCGTTGCCGGAGTCGGCTGCTGGCTTCCAGCTTGCGCTGACACACTCCGTCCAGAGTGTGTCGAGATGCAGTCCCCGCTAGTCACGGTCCGGCATGAACGCAGGGGAGGAGAGCTTGCCGCTGAAGGAATCTTTGTCATCTTCGCCGGCAAAAGCTCGTCGCGCAAGGGAAAAGCCCCCTACCCGGCGCGCCAAATGTCGAAGTGTGTGGTCGACACTTCCCCCGGACATGCTCTGGGCAGCCCGTGGAGATTCTTTTTCGGAGGGGCTAGACACTTGCGGAGAGCTTCAGCGTTAGGGACGAGTGAGGGAGAAGCTTGACACGGGGAGTTTTACGTGGTTCAGGCCGCCGGAGCGTAAAACCCTATGTCCACGGTGAGCAGAGGTGCTCGCTGTATTGCTTGCTGCTCAGAACAGGAGTCCTGAGCTTGCGGGTGAGTGATGTCTAGAGTGCGAGTTCACAGAGTTTGAACCCTTGCTAACGTCGCCTACCCCAGCCTTTTATAGTCCAAGGCTCGAGCGGCTTACAAGGTGGGCCCGAGACCCGACAGGTGGTCCCGGGGAGATTGCCTGCCGACTACCGTATCTGCAGTTATGCCAGTAGTTGTCTCTGGCGAAGGCTTCCGAGTCTTCGTTCTGCCGCCCTGCCCATGCCGCAAGCTAGTCGTAGTGGTTGATGATGGCAGGGGCGGCAGGGGATGTCTTGTCGCTGTGTTTATTGGCGGGCAGGCTCTGACACGGCGCGCCAGTCTGCGATGTGACTGGGCGCAATGGCACCTGACAGAGGCGTGCTCCGCGTCTCCACGTCTTGGGAAGGCGCGGGCCTTGAATCGCCTTGTACGGGCAAGGTATGGCGCGTCTTTACACCTGCTGCCTACCGCACAGGGGCAGGCAGCGTTGCTCTGCTGGCCACGTGGCGGGCCCGGAGCTCTCCTCTGAGGAGAGGGAGGTCCGGCCCCGCGGGACACGTGGAGCCTTCGGAGCCCTCCCCGCGGAGGGGGGAGGTCCGGCTGCTGCTGGCCACATGGCGGGCCCGGAGCTCTCCTCTGAGGAGAGGGAGGTCCGGTCCCGCTGGACACGTGGAGCCTTCGGAGCTCTCCCCACGGGGGGTGGGGGGAGGTCCGGCTCAGTTGGCCACATGGCGAGTCCGGAGCTCTCCTCTGAGGAGAGGGAGGTCCGGCCCCGCTTGACACGTGGCGCCTCCGGAGCTCTCCCTGTGGAGAAGGGCGAGGTCCTTAGGCATTTTTCCCCTGTGCGCGGGGGTACCCCATATCGAGGGTACCGACAGAGGCCGAACAGAACCTTGACGGAATACACCTTCGGATGGTGCAACTTGATGGTTTTGCATGCGCGGATGGCCATCTGGATCAAAATTAAGAAAGTCGGGAAAGTCTTTAAAACTCACGAACTCGGGTCCCGTCCGAAAAGTTGTGATAGTCGGCAAAACTCACTAACTCGGGTCCTGAGCAGCTGGACGGGATCTTGGCGGAATGCACGTTCGGATGGTGCAACTAAATGGTTTTGCATGAGCGGATGGCCATCCGGGTCAAAATGTGGAAAGTCAGTAAAACTCACAAACTAGGGTCCCATGCGTCTGGACAGGACCTTGACGTCACACGTTCGGACAGTGCAAATTGATGTTTTTGCATGCTCGGATGGACATCTGGGTTGAAATTGGGAAAGTAGCGAATGTCGGGAAAACTCACGAACTCGGGTCCAGGGCGGCCGGACAGGACCTTGACGGAATATAAATTCGGACGGTGCAACTTGATGATTTTGCATGCATGGATGGCCATCGGTGTCAAAATTGGGAAATTCGAGAAATTCTATAGAACTCACAAACTCGGGTCCCAGGCGGCCGGACGGAACCTTGACGGAATAAACGTCCGGACGGTGCAACTTGATGGTTTTGCATGCACGGATGGCCATCTCGGTTATAATCGAGAAAGTCGGGAGAGTCTGTAAAACTCACAAACTCGGGTCCCGGGCGGCCGGACGGAACCTCGATGGAATACACGTTCGGACGGTGCAACTTGATGGTTTTGCATGCGCGGATGGCCATCCGGGTCAAAATCAAGAGAGTCGAGAAAGTCGGTAAAACTCACGAACTCAGGTCCTGGGCGGCAGGACGGAACCTTGACGGAATACACGTCTGAACGATGCAACTTGATGGTTTTGCATGTGCGGATGTCCATCTGGGTCAAAACCGAGAAAGTCGGGAAACTCTAAAAAACTCACAAACTTGGATCCCGGGCGACCGGACAGGACCTTGACGGGATATACGTTCGGACGGTGCAACTTGATGGTTTTGCATGCATAGATGGCCATCCGGGTCAAAATTGGGAAACTCAAGAAAGTCTGTAAAACTCACAAACTCGGGTCCCGGACGGCCGGACGGAACCGTGATGGAATACAAGTCCAGACAGTGCAACTTGATGGTTTTGCATGCGCGGATGACCATCTGCATCAAAATCGACAAACTTAGAAAAGTCTGTAAAACTCACGAACTCGGGTCGGGCTGTCAGACGGAACCTTGACGGAATACACGTCCGGACGGTGCAACTTGATGGTTTTGCATGCGTGGATGGCCATCAGGGTCAAAATTGAGAAAGTCGGTAAAACTCACAAACTCGGGTCCCGAGCGGTCGGACGGAACCTTGATGGGATACATGTCCGGACGGTGCAACTTGATGGTTTTGCAATCGCGGATGTTCATCTGGGTCAAAACCGAGAAAGTCGGGAAACTCTGTAAAACTCACAAACTTGGATACCGGGCGACCGGACAGGTCCTTGACGGAATATACGTTCGGAAGGTGCAACTTAAGGTTTTGCTTGCATAGATGGCAAACCGGGTCAAAATTAGGAAATTTGAGAAAGTCTGTAAAACTCCCGAACTTAGGTCCCTTGCAGCCGGACGGAACCTTGACGGAATACACGTCCAGACAGTGCAACTTGATGGTTTTGCATGCGTGGATGGCCATCTGCATAAAAATCGAGAAAGTCAGGAAAGTTTGTAAAAGTCACGAACTCGGGTCGGGCTGCCAAACGGAACCTTGATGGAATACACGTTCGGACGGTGCAACTCTGTAAAACTCACAAGCTTGGATCCCGGTCGACCGGACAGGACCTTGATGGAATATACGTTCGGACGGTGCAACTTGATGGTTTTGCACGCATAGATGGCCATCCGGGTCAAAATTGGGAAATTCAAGAAAGTTTGTAGAACTCACGAACTCGGGTCCCAGGCGGCCGAACGGAACCTTGACGGAATACACGTCGAGACAGTGCAACTTGATGGTTTTGCATGCACGGATGGCCATCTGCATAAAAATCAAGAAAGTCAGAAATGTCTGTAAAACTCACGAACTCGGGTCGGGCTGCCGGACGGAACCTTGATGGAATACATGTTTGGACGGTGCAACTTGATGGTTTTGCATGCGCGGATGGCCATCAGGGTCAAAATCGAGAAAGTCGGGAAAGTCAGTAAAACTCACGAACTCGGATCCCGGGCGGCCGGACAGAACCTTGACGGAGTACACGTCCGGACGGTGCAACTTGATGGTTTTGCATGCGCGGATGTCCATCTGGGTCAAAACCGAGAATGTCGGGAAAGTATGTAAAATCACGAACTCGGGTCCCAGAAGTCGGACGGAACCTTGACGGAATACACCTCCGGATGATGCAACTTGATGGTTTTGCATGCGCGGATGGCCATCTGGATCAAAATAAAGAAAGTCAGGAAAGTCTGTAAAACTCACAAACTCGGGTGCCGTTCAGAAAGTTGGGATTGTCGGCCAAACTCACTAACTCAGGTACAGAGCAGCTGGACGGGATATGGAATACATGTTCGGATGGTGCAACTAAATGGTTTTGCATGCACGGATGGTCATCCAGGTCGAATATGGAAAGTCGGTAAAACTCACAAACTAGGGTCCCGTGCGTCTGGATGGAACCTTGACGGAATACACGTTCGGACAGTGCAACTTGATGGTTTTGCATGCTCGGATGGCCATCTGGGTTGAAATTGGGAAAGTAGGAAATGTCGGGAAACTCACGAAGTCGGGTCCAGGGCAGCCAGACGGAACCTTGACAGAATACACGTACGGACTGTGCAACTTGATAGTTTTGCACGCGGGGATGTCCATCTGGGTCATGACTAAGAAAGTCGGGAAACTCTGTAAAACTCACAAACTTGGATCCCGTGCGGCCGGACAGGACCTTGACGGAATATAGGTTCGGACGGTGCAACTTGATGGTTTTGCATGCATAGATGGCCATCCGGGTCAAAATTGGGAAATTCGAGAAAGTCACGAACTCGGGTCCCGGGCGGCCGGATGGAACCTTGATGGAATACACGTCCGGACGGTGCAACTTGATGGTTTTGCATGCGTGGATGGCTCTCTGAGTCAAAATCGAGAAAGTCGGAAAGTCTATAAAACTCACGAACTCGGGTCCCGAGCCGCCGAACGGAACCTTGATGGAATACACGTCCAGACAGCACAACTTGATGGTTTTGCATGCGAGGATGTCCATCTGGGTCAAAATCCAGAAAGTCGGGAAACTGTGTAAAACTCACAAAGTTGGATCCCGGGCGGCCGGAAAGGACCTTGATGGAATATACGTTCTAATGGTGCAACTTGGTGGTTTTGCATGCATTGATGGCCATCAGCTTAAAAATCGGGAAATTCAAGAAAATTGGTAAAACTCACGAACTCAGGTTCCGGGCGGCCGGACGGAACCTTGACGGAATACACCTCCATACGGTGCAACTTGATTGTTTTGCATGAGCGGAAGGCCATCTAGGTTGAAATTTGGAAAGTCAAGAAAACTCATGAACTCGGATCCTGGGACGCCGGACTAGACATTGCCGGAATACACGTTCGGATGGTGCAACTGGAAGGTTTTGCATGCGCGGATGGCTATCTAGTCAAAATCTGGAAAGTGGGATAGTCGGCAAAACTCACTAACTCGGGTCCCGAGCGGCTGGACGGGACCTTGACGGAATACACGTTCAGATGGTGCAACTAAATGGTTTTTCATGTGCGAATGGCAATCCGGGTCGAAATCTGGAAAGTCGGTAAAACACACAAACTAGGGTCCCGTGCGAGTGGACGGGACGTTGACTGAGTACACGTTTAGACAGTGCAACTTGATGGTTTTACATGCTCGGATGGCCATCTGGGTTGAAAGTGGGAAAGTAAGGAATGTCGGGAAAACTCAAAAAATCGGGTCCTGGGTGGCCGGACAGGACTTTAACGGAATACAAGTTCGGACGGTGCAACATGATGGTTTTGCATGGATGGATAGCCATCACGGTAAAAATTTGGAAAATGAGAAAGTGGGTAAAACTCACGAACTTTGGTTCCGGGCGACCGGACGGAACCTTGATGGAATACACATCCGGACGGTGCAACTTGATGGTTTTGCGTGCGCGGATGGCCATCTGGGTCAAAATCGAGAATGTTGGGGAAGTCTGTAAAACTCACAAATTCGGGTACCGGACGGCCGGACGGAACCTTCATGGAATACACGTCCGGACGGTGGAACTTGATGGTTTTGCATGCGCGGATGTCCATCGTGGTCAAAAACTGAGAAAGTCGGGAAACTGTATAAAACTCACAAACTTGGATCCCGGGTGGCCGGACAGGACCTTGACGGAATTTACGTTCGGACGGTGCAACATGATGGTTTTGCATGCATAGATTGCCATCCGGGTCAAAATTGGGAAATTCGATAAAGTCTGTAAAACTCACGAACTCGGGTCCCGGACGGCCGGACGGAACCTTGACGGAATACACGTCCGGACAGTGCAACTTGATGGTTTTGCTTGCGTGGATGGCCATCTGCATCAAAATCGAGAAAGTCAGAAAAATCTGTAAAACTCACTGTCAAAGTGTGCGATCGACACTTCCCCCGGGCCTGCACTGGGCAGCCCGCGGAGGTTCTTTTTTCGGCGGGGCTAGTCTCCTAGCGGAAAGCTTGCGCGGATGGACGAGTTGGCGAGAGCTTGACACGGCGAGTTTTACGTGGTTCAGACCGCCGGAGCGTAAAACCCTACGTCCACGGCGAGCTATGGAGCTCGCTGTATTGCTTGCTGCTCAGGGCCGGAGGCCTGAGCTTGGGGGTGAGTTACAGCTTGAGAGTGTATGGCTAGCGTATGAGTTGCAAAGTGTGAACCCTTGCTATCGACGCCTGCCCGAGCCTTTTATAGTCCAAGACTCGGGCGGCTTACAAGGGGAGCCGGGACCCGACAGGTGGTCCCGGGAAGATTGCTTGTTATCTACCGTATCTGTAGTTGCGCCGGTGGTCGCCTCGGGTCGAAGGCTTCTGAGTCTTCATCTTGCCGCCCTGCCCATGCCGCGTGCTAGTCGTAGTGGTTGATGACGGCGCAGGCGGCATGGGATGTCTTGTCGCGGCGTTTATTGGCTGGCAGGTTCTGACACCGCGCGCCAGTCTGTGATGCGACTGGGCGCAACGGCACCTGACAGACGCGTGCTCCATGTTTCCGCGTCTTGGGAAGACGCGGGCCTTGAATACCTTGTACGGGCAAGGTGTGGGGCGCCTTTACACCCGCCGCCTACCGCTCGGGGGCAGGCAGCACCGTTCTTCTGGCCACGTGGCGGGTCCGGAGCCCTTCTCTGAGGCGAGAAGGGTCCGGCCTGCGGGGCACGTGGAGCCTCCGGACCTCTCCCCGCGGAGGGGGAGGTCCAGCCTCTGTATGCCACGTGGCGGGCCTGGAGCTCTCCTCTGCGGAGAGGGAGGTCTGGCCCCGCTGGACGCGTGGTGTCTTCGGACCTCTCTCCTGCGGAGGGGGAGGTCCGGCTTCTGTATGCCACATGGCGGGCCCGGAGCTCTCCTCTGAGGAGAGGGAGGTCCGGCCCCGCCGGATGCGTGGCGCCTTCGGAGCTCTCCCTGCGGAGAAGGGTGAGTACCTTAGGCATTTTACCATGTGCGCGGGGGTACCCCATATCTCAGGTACCGACAGTGGCCCCCGGGCCCATCTCGGGGGAGATAGCGAGCCCGAGGTGGGATCTCCGTCTCTTCCGATCCGCGCACTTCCTCTAAGTCCCGAATTGACCGCTGCCAGAGCACGAACGGCCGCGGGTCGTGAGAGCGTGCGCTCACTTGATGATTGCTTTTACTGCGGCGGTTCCCAAGGCTGCCACTTCTGCACGTTGCGGCGCTTTCTTCGGGAACCGCCGAAGTGCCTTGCCGGCTCATCTTCTCAGGAGGCTGACTCCTTGACCCCACCGCTTTAGTTAAGCGGCTTGGGCCCAGCTTTCATCGGCGCCCAGTCTCGGAGTCGACGAGGTCGCCGATGCGATGTTTCCGGAGGTTTTCAAATTACCTCGAACCATCCCTGGAAAGTTTTAAAAGGGGATCTCACCCGCATCGCGGCTTCCCTTTGCATTGCGCTCGTACTTCCCTTGAACTCTTGCGCCCCGGCTCTCCTGCCCTTGCGCCTTCTTTCGCTATGGCTTCCAACTTGCTTCCGACGCGCCTCGTTCGCTCCTCCGAGCTCGGGCCAGTGCGCAGGCTGCTGGGCTGGCGCTCGGAAGAGCAGAAACATCGGCTCCGCCGAGGATCTCTCCCCCTGGTCCTGGAAAAGGGGGAGATAGTCTTCTTCACCGCTTATGCTCTGGCAGGGTTCGTTCCGCCGATTTCTTCCTTCTTCGTCACCCTGCTGGAGACATACGGTCTCCAGCTCCACCATCTCTCCCCTAACTCCTTCGCAATGGCGGCCGTTTTTGTCCACTTCTGCGAGATGTTTGTGGGGGTGCGCGCCTCCGTGACGCTCTTCCGCCACTTCTTTGTGCTGCGGACGACTGGACGCGGCTCAAAGACTCAGATGGGGGCATATTACTTCCAGCATCGCTGCAAAGACCCCAAGGTTTCCGGATACCTCCTGCCCTTCAGCGCATCAAGGTGGGAGAACTGGAGGGAGAGCTGGGTGGTAGTGCAGGCCGACGAGCACGATCGCCTACAACTCCCAACCGCCAGCCCGACCACCGATCGCCGCTTCTGGGAGGAGATCCCTGAGCTGGAGCAGGAGTACACTCCGGTCTTGGAGCGGATCCGGTTCTTGGCCAACGAGGGGCTGACGTCTCTAATGGTGCTGATGGACTTTGTGTCACGCCGCATTGCTCCCTTGCAGCAACGCAGCCGCCCAGCGTGGTACTATACCGGTGAGCAGGACTGTACCAGGCTGGAGAGAGGCCCCGGCTCTGTCCCTTCCGACGAGGAGCTGGAGGAGATGGTGAGCAAGGTGAGCGGCGACTACATTCCCAGCGGCGTCCCTGCCTTTCCGCCTTCTGCCACCCCCCTCTTCTTGGAGCCTCAGAGGAGGTCAGAGCTCCTGCGGAAGATGCCGAACCTTGATGATATCGGGATTGCCGTTCGTCAGGTCGGGGATGCCTTCCGGGGTATCACCATTCCAGGAACCGAGCACCCCGGATCAGGGCATGAGGCATCCGCTGCTGCCAATCCCTCCCCCAAAGCCGACGGAACCCAAGCCGCCGACAAAGGGAAAGGGAAAGAGCCGGCCCCTGGGCATTTAGAGAAGAAACGCTCTCGGTCTCCTCCGAGGGTGCCGCCTGTGCCAAGCTAGGGTGCCGGAGCTACTTTGCTTCCATTTCTCGGAGGTGCTGGTCCATCGGGTGGCGACCCGAAGAGGTCCCGAGTGTCCCCCCCCCGGCGGGTCTCTCCCCAGACAGCTGCCGTCCGAATCAGCCCAAGTATCTCGCCATCTTCCCTCGAGCGGCGGGGCTCCCAGGACGGATGTTGGTGGGGCGACGCCGACGAGCGCGCCGGAGGTCCAGGCGTCCCACTCCGCGACCGTTCCAGCCGCTGGTCCTGGCAGTTCAGCTACAGCCCAGAGGCCAGTGCTGCAAGCTCGCTGGAGCGCTCATGCCGCCCAGTAAGTGTTATCCTTTCTAACTTATAGGAGCAGAGCTCCTGCCTCTTCTCTTATTCTGAGGGCTTCTTCTTCTTTGCAGGGACCGACCAGCTGCCAGGGGCGGGCCTCTTATCCGGCCGCCTTCAACCAGCAGGGGCTCCGCGCCTCGGCACCTGGGGACCGCAGCGGCCCCCATAGCTCCCGAATCGGCGGGGGCAGTGGCCGCAGTGGCCGCATCTGCTCCTACCCGCCCTCCTTCACCAGCCCAGAAGCCAGGTCTTGAGACTGGGAGGGCTGCTGTAGGTGTGCCTGCTGGCCCCCTGGCCTGCTTAGGACAGCGCCCCACCGTAGCTGCTGAGGCGCCGGCGCTCCCGCCGGCCTTGGACTCGTCCGGGGGGTCCAGCGGCGCAACTCCTGCTCCCCCTGCTCCGGTGCCCGTGTGGGACGCCCTGGAGCGTGCCCAGACCAGCACCCGGCAGCTCCAATCTGCCTTTGAGCAGGAGCGGAAGGCATTGGCCGGCGAGGGGGAACGCCTTCTCAGCTGGCAGCAGCGGGCCCGAGCGGACCTCGACTCAAGGCAGTCAAGGCTTGAGGCTATGAGTGCTCTGCTTAGCACCCAGAAGAAGGCCATTAGCCGCTTGGAGTTAGAGGCCCAACGGGTTCGTGCCTCCTGCCGCGAGGCTCTGGCCAAAGCTGAAGCCAAAGCCAAGGAGTGTTCCACCGCCGCGGAGGAGTTGCAGCTGCAGGTAGCCCGTCGGGAACACACCGTCGCTGAATGGGAACGCGCTGCTACGGCCGAGGAGGAGAAGACCACCGCTCGGCTGAGGGTCAAGGTGGAGGAGCTAAGGGCTCGGACTGAGGAGCTGGAGCTCCGTGAGTCGGCTGCCGCCGCGAGGGAGGAACAGTCTTCCAAGGAGCTTCAGGCGGCGATGGATCGCGAGCTAGCGGCTCGCCAAGAGGTAGAGAGGCTCCAGTCCTTGCGGACTGCCGAGGCCCAGACGGTCTGGTGCTTCATTGCTAAGGCGGGATCCGCCTTGGCTCCTCTTGGTTTTAGCCCTGTGCAGGTGGAGACCCCAGCACGGCCGGTATCTGAAGCGGTCCCAGCCCTTGAGTCTCTTGGCGACGAGCTAGGTCGGCTCGAATCAGTGATCGCCGACGAGCTGGAAGCGGAAGGTCGGGGCCTTGCGAAGGAGGTTGCGATGCACGTTCTGTCATGCTTCGTTAGCCGAGACCCTTCCTTTTCTCTGGGGCTGGTCCGTTTAGGACCCATCGCCAACCGGGAGGAAGCTGCCAGGGCCGAAGTCGAGGACTTAGCTGCCCTCGTGGCCTCTAGGTTTCATCGGGAGTCCGGGGACCCCTAAGCATCTGCCCTCGTGTCCACAAGGCCCTGTACTTTCTTTTTTATTTTTGTTGAGTCTGTAGCCCAGCTCGTGGAGCCTTTGTATGGACAGATTCCTGTTTCTTTCAGTGTCTGCATGCCCTAGTCTTCTTCTTGGCCTTTCCTGACCGAGCCCTTAGCTCCGCAAGGACTCGGAGGCCTTGACCGATCTCGAAGCTCTGCATAGACACCTTGTCCGGGTCCCCACTGTATAGTAAGGGTTTCGGAGGTCTCCAGGACCTGTTTCACAAGACCGGAGGGGGTCCGAGCCTGTTGGCCACGTGGCGGGCCTGGAGCTCCCGCCTGAGAGGAGGTCCGGGCTTGCAGGGCACGTGGAGGCCCCGGGCCTCTCCTCGCAGAGGGGGGAGGTCCGACTTCTGTAGACCACGCGGCGGCCCCGGAGCTCCCCTCAAAGAGGTGGGAGGTCCGGCCCCGCTGGACACGTGGGGCCTTCGGACCTCGCCCCTGTGAGGGCTAGCCCTTTGATCTTACCTTGGGGTTTTTGGCCTACCGCGATCCCGTAGCGGCCCCCTGGTAGGTGCGTTCTATTGGGTGGATGCGCCTACCATACTCCTGCGGGGAGCTGAGGCTGAGAAGTCCTGCACACAAGTAAGGAAAAAGTAATTCTCCTTGGGGGTCCCCCCTCTATTCCTTAGTCGTATCTGCAGCAAATTCCGACTAAAGATGAGAATGAGAAGAGGGAGTTGAACGCATAGTGAGCACACGTTAGTAGGGTAATCATAAAAACTTAATAAGTAAATTAAATGAGTACCAAAGTAGAGCAACATAGGGTAGGTTTCTTTTCATATAAATTTCCATACGGGGGAAGGCGGGCCACATATGTAGGCCACGACCCACCTCAAGGGAAGCAAGACTCTACGCACTTGGGGTCGGAACCAGGCGAAGCTGAATGTAGTCCTGGACCGTCCCCTGAGGCTTAGTTGCTCCAAGCCCTGTTCACGGACTTTTATGGAAATTACTACAAAAAGAAAGGCCTGCCCTATTGTTGCTCTAGGGGTAGAACTTACAGCGGTGTTCCGTGTTCCGAAGGTTCGGGAGCGGGTCCCTGTCTTCGGTTCTGGGGAATGGTCCCAGGCCCGGGATGTCCAGCCCCAGTACGGCAAATGGCCATGCGGGCTGGATCATCTGTACCGTCCAAGCCGGTGTATGGATCTGCTCGACGTGGAACAGGCACGCTTAGCAGCTCTCGACCAGCTCGACGGCATCCTGGAGCGTTGCCGGCTAGTAGAAGCCATGCCGAAAGGCTTTACCGACAAGCGTGCGTGAGGAAGAATGACTCCCACATTCGCCTCCATGGATCTCAGCGAACAAGTCGCAGCCTTCCCCCTGGGTTATGCACCGCAATAGGATGTGGTTGGCGCCACGTCGGTAGAGATCCTCCTCTACCGCCATGTGTCTCTTAGCCATACGCGCAATCCGTTCAGCGGATACACGTTCATCAGGGAGGATATTGTCTTTCAAGTAGTCCCGGACCTCCGTGATCCATGCATCGGGTCTGACTTGAGCATCTGGATCTTGAGCGCTGGGTTGCACAGAGTCCCCAGTGACGCTTATGATCCTTAGCGGCGCTCATGGCCGCCGGGACCGCCAGCTTTGAGGTGCTGGTCTAGCCCCCTTCGCCCGGTTCGGCGGGCCGGGCTGTGGGTCACGGCAACGTCCTCTCGAGGCCCCCTTCAGGCACAGTGGCTCCAGTGGCAGTGGGGGCCCTCGTTGAAAGGTCGTCAGCTGCGGCCTTGCTAGCGCGCGGTACGTGGTGCAGGTCCAAGGCAAGGGGGTCTGTCTCCGCTGTCTTGGTTGTTAACCAGACTGGGGATTGCCCTGAGCCAACGACTAGCGAGAAGGATGGGCACTCCATACTTTGCTATGTTGTTGGTTGCCTTGGAATTGAAATGCGCCACATACCCAGACTGCTCCCCCGATGGCGTGAGGAACAGTACGCTAGCATCGGCCCCCTGCTTTCGCGAGGAGCCGTCGACGAACATCATTCGATAAGGCCTGGTGAAGGTCAGGGCTCAGGGTACTGTTTCATCGTCTTCGTGGCCCCCTGAGCATGCGTCTACTTCAGCCACAAGTGAACTAATGCTCTGTTAATGTCTGTATGACGGGAAAGGGAACCTAGATCAAACTTCAGTAGTTCCGCCGCCCCTTTGGCGGCATCGCCCGCCGCGTGGAGCTGTGGGGGATAGCTTTTAGCCTAGGGGGATCGCTGGGAGCCCGACACTCGGGGGTCCTCAGGCTGCTTTGGACCTCGCGGGAAGCTCCGCTGACGTCCCGGGAGCTCCGGGAGGTCCTGCTGGTCCTCCGGGAGGTTGTGTCAGGGATCCGAGGTCTGGTCTTCTGGTGCTTGCTTCTCGGTAGCGAAACAGGTTACTGTGGTATGGGGTTAAAGCCATTGCGCGAAGACCGGAAATTTGCGGGACCCCTAGCTATGCCGAGTCGGTTTACGCCGGGATTAGCAGGTAAAGGGCGCCCTTCAACTACTTCAGACTCAGGGGTCTGATGGGAGTCCTAGCAAGCATTTGGGAAGCGCAGCATATCACAGCCTGGTATCGAGTCTACTATTTGCTCTATCATAGGAAGAAAAAATAGGTTTTTAGGGCATGCCTTATTGAGACTGGTGTAGTGGATGCGCTTCCGGAGCTTCTCGCTGGCCTTCGGGATAATAACACGGTTTGCCAAGCGCCGGGAGCGGCGGACTCTCCGTCTCGTCGGATGGCTGGACGTCGGGAAAGACCTTTAAGTAGTGCTCCATCACCTCCCTAGGGATCTCTGGCCTCGGTGATGGCTGTCATGCAGCACATCGACCTCATGCCGGAGGGGGGCAACGAGCGCGCCTTCCTATATGCTACCCAGGCCCCCGGCTACCCGGGTGGTCTGGGTGGCATCGGCGCTGATTCGGACGAGCCTTGTTGGGACGTCGTCCTCATCAAGGGGTTGCACGCGGGGTGCGGTGGTAGAGGCACGATGGCGTGCACTTAGGTGGAGCTGGTTTGGTTCTGTACTGCTGAGGGCTGACGCTCTAGTTGCTGTAAGCGCCTGAAGCCTTTCCAAGGCTAATACTGCGGCAGCACGGTCTCCACAACCCTTGAGGACGCCTGTTGGTGTAGGCATCTTCAAGACAAGATTGCCGTAGTGGGCTACTGCCATGAATCGGTACAGGGCTGGCCTACCGATTATGGCAATCTCGGCCACGTCGAACAGAATGTACTCTGTCCGGTAGCTGTCCGGTGCCCCAAAGGTCACCGGGAGGCTGATGCGGCCGTAGGGAACGACCTGTCCCGGCCCTACCCCTGAGAACGGGCTTGATGGGGCGAGCTTGGCCATCGGGATCTGCAGCTTCTGGAAGGCTACGTGACTGATGAGGTTCAGTCCAGCCCCACCATCCACCAAAACGTGGTACATCTTCACGTTGGCGATGGTAAGGGCCACCACGAGCGGTAGTTGGCCGGCCCCAGCCATGTTCCTGGGGCAGTCGGTGTCATCGAAGCTGATGGGGGTTCCCATCCACCTGAGGCGCGGTACTGCACCTGGGAGGGGAGCCACCGACGCTACCGCTCGATGCAAGGCCTTAGCCATGCTTCGGGACAGGGGGTCAGCGGACCCGCCGAAGATGTCACATGGCATCTTCCAGTGCTCGTCGTCGCTGGAGCTGGAGCTCCCATGATTGCGCACTGCCTTTACGGCGCGCCGGAGCTCCTGGAACTCCACCTGGCGGTCGTCGCCGTCCCGGGCCTCGACCTTCTGCTTGCCCTCCTTTTGACTACAGGGTGGGGCATCAGCTGGGGGCTGCTTCCCCTTCCCGAAGCGCTCCGCGAGCTTCTGGATTTCCCGGCCTCTGGAGGAATTCCACCGGGTTGATGCTGCCGTCGTACTTCTCAGGCAAGAGCGGCCGAAACTTGCGCGGCCATTTTGTGAAGTGAAAGCGGGGCGCGAGGGCCGCACACCCTGCTTCTGCCGCGGCAGGTCCTGATGCCGTGAATGCTTGGTTCGTGCTGAGCACCGCATGCTCTGGCTGCCATACGTAGGACACATGGCTGTGGCATATTGTGTAGCAGCGCTCTTCGCTGCGGCTAGCGCACCCTCACTAGGTACACGCTGCGCTACTGAAAACCTGACGCTGGTCGGAGCCTGCATTGCCGGGGTCAGCGCTGCCAGAGCCGGTTGCTGGCTCCCAGTGCAGGTATCGGTGCCGTGAACGCTTGGTTCTCCGCTGGCACAGTGTGCCCCGGTATGGGCAAGGCCGCTCCATAGACCGGGGACGCCGTCTGCAGGGCATATGGTTGTGGCATATGCCGCACGACGTATGCCTGGGGCAGAGCTCGTGTAGCAAAGATCTGCCCTTCAGGCTGGGTCGAGGCCGACTGTCGGTACCTGAGATATGGGGTACCCCCGCGCACAGGGTAAAATCCCTAAGGTGCTCGCCCTTCTCCGCAGGGAGAGCTCCGAGGGCGCCACGCGGCTGGCGGGGCTGGACCTCCCTCTCCTCAGAAGAGAGCTCCGGGCCCGCCACGTGGCATGCAGAAGCCGGACCTCCCCCTCCGCGGGAGAGAGGTCCGGAGACGCCACGCGTCCAGCGAGGCCGGACCTCCCTCTCCTCAGAGGTGAGCTCCGGGCCCGCCACGTGGCATGCAGAAGCCGGACCTCCCCCTCCGCGGGAGAGAGGTCCGAAGACGCCACGCGTCCAGCGGGGCCGGACCTCCCTCTCCTCAGAGAAGAGCTCCGGACCCGCCACGTGGCTGGAAGAACGGTGTTGCCTGCCCCCGGGCGGTAGGCAGCGGGCGTAAAGGCGCCCCTCACCTTGCCCGTACAAGGAATTCAAGGCCCACGTCTTCCCAAGATGCGGAAACGCGGAGCACGCGCCTGTCAGGTGCCGTTGCGTCCAGTCGCATCACAGACTGGCGCGCGGTGTCAGAACCTGACAGGTAATAAACGCCGCGACAAGACATCCCATGCCGCCTGCGCCGTCATCAACCACTACGACTGGCGCACGGCATGGGCAGGGCGGCAAAAGGAAGACTCAGAAGCCTTCGACCGGAGGCAACCACCGGCATAACTACAGATACGGTAGATAATAGACAATCTTCCCGGGACCACCTGTCGGGTCCCGGCTTCCCTTGTAAGCCGCCCGAGCCTTGGACTATAAAAGGCTCGGGTAGGCGTCGATAGCAAGGGTTCGCATTCTGCAACTCATACGCTAGCCATACACTCTCAAGCTGTAACTCACCCCCAAGCTCAGGCCCCCGGCCCTGAGCAGCAAGCAATACAGCGAGCTCCATAGCTTGCCGTGGATGTAGGGTTTTACGCTCCGGCGGCCTGAACCACGTAAAACTGCCTGTGTCAAGCTCTCACTAACTCGTCCATCCGTGCAAGCTCTCCGCTAGAAACTAGCCCCTCCGAAAAAAGAACCTCCGCGGGCTGCCCAGTGCAGGCCCGGGGGAAGTGTCGATCGCACACTTCGACATTTGGCGCGCCAGGAAGGGGGCTTTTCCCCTAGCGCGACGAGTTTCCGCCAACGAAGATGACCAAGCTTCCTTCAACGGCAACTTCTCCCCCTCCGCGTTCACGGCGAACCGTGACCACTGGGGAGTACATGTCGACACACTCAGGACGGAGTGTGTCGGCACAAGCGGGCAGCCAGCAGCCGACTCCGGCTATGCAGGCCCCGACCAGCGTGAGGTCTTCTGCAGCGCTGAGCGTACACCATGGAGGTGCGCTAGCTGCAGCAAGAGCGCTGCTGCGCAACCCGCCTGCGGGGGATGCGCCCCATTCAGCGACCCAGCAATGGGTCCGCGAGGTGGACCGCCTCGTCGTCGCCGCCGTGAACCCTCGGTTTCGACGAGGACGACGCCCAGGGCAACCGGCTGTGTCGTTGACGCGCACACCCACGGTTGACGGGCTAACGGCGGATTCCAGCTCCTCCAGGCTCCTGTCGACGGACCTGCGAAGGGAACTGGAACGGTGCCACTTGGGGCAGGACGCCCGAGTGTACCTCGAGCGACATCGAGAAAGGCATCGCAACCATGAGGCAGGCAACAGCATGTCATCGGCCTCGACACAACCGGAAGGGCAGGCCTTCGCCACGCGAGCCCCGCCTCAGGCATATGCTGCGCAACATGTGCCACCACCATATGCGCCGCAAGTAGCGGCCCCGGCCTATGGTGCAGCCTTGCCCATGCCGGGATACGTGGTGCCAGGTGTGAACCACCTGCTTGCAGCACCAGTACCTGCAGCAGCAGGTGCAGGATGTGCGGCCCTTGCGTTCGCAAGGTGGCCGCGCAAGTTTCGCCCGCACTTGCCCGAGAAGTACGACGGAAGCGTCAACCCGGCGGAGTTCCTCCAGATCTACTCCACCGCCGTACTTGCTGCAGGAGGCGATGAGGCTGTCATGGCCAACTACTTTCCCGTCGCCTTGACCAGCCCAGCCTGGTCCTGGCTCATGAATCTACCCCAGGGGTCCATAACCTCTTGGGGTGAGCTCTGCCGGCAGTTCGTCGCCAACTTCGGCAGCTCCTACACCCGTCCCGGCATGGAGCTCGATCTCCACGCCGTCAAGCAACAACCTGGGGAGTCGCTGCGCTCTTTCATCCAGCGGTTCTCTCAGGTGCGCAACACCATCCCACATATCCAAAGCGCCTCTGTGGTGGTGGCGTTCCGACAGGGTGTCCGGGACGAGAAAATGCTCGAGAAGCTCGCGACCAGAGAGGTCCGCGACGTCTCGGAGCTCTTTAGCCTGGCGGATAAGTGTGCCAGGGCAGCCGAAGGGCGGAACTGGCATGCACTACCGACCTCCGAGTCAGGAGGGCAGCCCGGGTCCGGTGCTGCTGCCTATGGGGGTGGCAAGAAGACCAAGAACCGGGGGAGTGGAAAGATGAAGCCACCGTTCACGGCCCCCGTCGCCGCAGCTGCGACAACCAGCGGAGCTCGGGGGCCGCGCCCCGACAAGAGGCAGCGGCAATCACCGGCCCCAGACAGTGGCCAGGGCGGGCTATGCCCCGTGCATGGCACCTGCAACCATACAGCTGCCGAGTGCTGGGAGATCCAGAGGCTCGCAGAGCGCTTCCGTAATGGAAGACAGCAGAGGGCTGAAGCACCGCCCTACCCTCAGAGGGATGGCAAACAGAAGGCCGATGCCCCAGTCACCGCTGCCCACCAAGTGGGGTACCAGGAGCATCAGCGTGTCATAAAGACAGTGCATGACGGTGAGGACTCCAGTTCTGACGGTGACGGGCCAAGGTGTTAGCCAGCTGCGGCACGCCTCCGTGCCTCAAACATACCTCTCGGGGGCCGCCTAGGGTCTGTCAACCCCTTGAAGGCCTTGCCAGAAGGGGGAGACGCCTTAGGTCATCCAAGGCGAGCCCGGGTCCACCTACCCCTTGAAGGCCTTAGCCAGAAGGGGAGAACTCCCCGGGGGCCCCGGAGAGAAGCCACGCAGAACCTGATCCAGCGTGAAGACAACAACTTCGACAAGACTCGGCTTGCAGGGAACACCCCACAACGCACGGTCTCGGCTAATGCTCTAAGCACTACCGACAAAGAACCAGACGTGACGGGGGCCCGCAAGAAGGCAGCCTGGTGAAGCGGCACGCTATATTCCAAGAAGGACCCATAAGCTCTCCCCCAGCAGGGAAGGTCCCTTCCGAATCATGAAAGCTGCCGCCCCAGGTACACATGCCTTTCAACCGAGAGTGGGATCCATTCCCAAAAATCCTTACCATGGAGCAACACTGTAAGTCCTACTTACTGAGCATCGGTAGAACAGGGTTATTCACTTCTGTAATAGACCCCATAGAACTTAGGAACAGAGCTTGGGGTAGCTAAGTCTCAAGGGACGGTACAGGACTACGTCCAGTTTAGCCTGGTTCCGACCCTAAGCGCGTAGAGTCTTGCTTCCCTTGTAGACGAGGCGGAACATTGCCCCCACGAACAGCCAGAATTCCACCTATGGGCGCGAATACAGAGACCTGTTCTACTTAGCTCCTTCTCATGCGCTCATTTAAATTATGCATTAATTTTTATGATCGCACTATCTCTGTATGTTCAGCATACGTCTAGCTCCCCCTCTCCTGCGCTCACCCATAGTCGGCATTTGCTATCCTCCCGAAGGCGGCTGCGCTTGAGGCACCTGCCGATGGCCGAGTGAGTCTCTCGGGCCTCCCCCAGTCAGGTGTTGCGGTGTCAGTTGGTCACCTCCAGGAAAGGCCAGCGTTGTGCATGGGGGGTCCAGAGTGCGTATCCAGCTTAGCCGGCCCAGAGCCCAAAGCATGCGCATCCTGCTCCCCGGAGGTCCAGGGGAGTACGTCCGCTTTGCCTGGTCATGAACCCAAAGCGCGTGCACTCTGCTTCCCCAGCACATGGCCCGGTACTAGGGATCGGACGGCCGTACCCAGACCTCGGAGGGAGCCGGAGCTCCGGCGCCTCGTGCACAGAATTGCCCAAGCCCCGTATAGCGGGCCAGGACCATAAGACGGATAAGACTAGGAGACAGGAGGGGAGGACCCCCCGAGGAGAATTACGTTTCCTCTACCTGTGTGCAGGACCTTCAGGTTACGGTAACAGGGACTGCATGAAGCGGGGGGAAAGGAGCTACCAGCTACACCGGCCTGGGACTGGAAGGACCGGGACCTGCCCCCCCAGAGGGGCAGGGCCCGGGGGCTCCGCGTGTCCAGCAGGCCCGGAACTCCTTCCTTGAGGGCTCCGGGCTCGCCACGTGGCAGGCAGGAACCAGACCTCCCCCCACAGCGGGAGGGCTCCGAAAGCCCTACGTGTCCAACATGACCGGAGCTCCCGTCTCTTAAGGAGGAGCTCCGGACCTACCACGTGGCCGGCAGATTTGGAGCCCCCCCCATAGGGCGAGGTTCGGAGACCTCCGGGGCCCCCTAACACAGTTAGGACCCGGGGGGAGTGTCTGAGCGAAGCTCCGAGATTGGAAATAACCTCTGAGTACCTTGCGGAGCTAAGGACTCAGCCAGGCAAAGCCAAGAAGGAGGGAAAAGCATCACAGACACAAGTATCCAAGAGAGTCAATTTAAGCAAGGCTCCTTGAGCTGGACTACAGACTCGATAAAAAAGAAAGAAACAAGCCCCAAGGTTCCCCTGACATGACCAGAGTCTAGAAGATGCAAGATCAGCCGCGCCGGGAGCGGGAGAGCGCCTCCCTCATCACCAGCGCAAAGGCCGGTGTCATCAAGGGTGCTCCTGAGGCCCCCACCGCAGCTTCAACGGTCTTCTTGGAGACTCTGCCGCCTAGGATCCTCCTTGGTGCATCAGCGGTTTCCTTCTCCTGAAGTTCCCTCATCACCGGCGCAAAAGCCGGTATCGTCAAGGGTGCTCCTGAGGTCCCCTCCGCAGCTTCATCGGTCTCCTCGGAGGCTCTGCCGCCTGGAATTCTCCTTGGTGCTTCAGCGGTTTCTTTGAAGACTCCACCATCTGAGAAGGGACGCAACGCCAGGGAGCTTGCTGCCTGCCGTCACCAAGGAAGGGCCCAGTCGGGAGGACAAACCAGAGACCCCTTGGAGGCGCCACCACCAGAGGCAAGGCAGGCAGGCTCCCTGGGTCCCAGACTTGGTGCAGACGCCGTCGCTGGAGGGAATCGAGAGCGATTCCCTCCCCGTAAGGCGGGTTAGGAGCCATGGAAGAAGACAGGACTGCAGAGACTCGAGGGGGGCACAAGGGCTGGAAGCCTTATAAGGGGAGCGTACCCACGTGGCGGTTTCTTTTCACACCTTCCCGGGTGCAATCCCAAGCGATTCGGAACTCTTCGAATACCCCGCACCTGCAACCGCTTCGGTTCCTAGACAAAGTGCCGATGACGGGTGGGCCCAAGCCGCTTAGCTAAAGCGGTGGGGTCATGGAGTCAGTCTCCTAAGAAGATGAGCCGGCAAGGCCCTTCGGCGGTTCCCGAAGAAAGCGCCGCAACGTGCAGAAGTGGCAGCCTTGGGAACCACTGCAGTAAAAGTAATCATCAAGTGGGCGCACGCTCTCACGACCCCGCGGCCGTTCGTGCTCCAGCAGCGGTCAAGTCGGGACTTAGAGAAAGTGCGCGGATCGGAAGAGACGGAGGTCCCACCTCGGGCTCGCTATCTCCCCCGAGATGGGCCCGGGGGCCACTGTCGGTACCTGAGATATGGGGTACCCCCGCGCACAGGGTAAAATCCCTAAGGTGCTCGCCCTTCTCCGCAGGGAGAGCTCCGAGGGCGCCACGCGGCTGGCGGGGCCGGACCTCCCTCTCCTCAGAAGAGAGCTCCGGGCCTGCCATGTGGCATGCAGAAGCCGGACCTCCCCCTCCGCGGGAGAGAGGTCCGGAGACGCCACGCGTCCAGCGAGGCCGGACCTCCCTCTCCTCAGAGGTGAGCTCCGGGCCCGCCACGTGGCATGCAGAAGCCGGACCTCCCCCTCCGCGGGAGAGAGGTCCAAAGGCGCCACGCATCCAGCGGGGCCGGACCTCCCTCTCCTCAGAGAAGAGCTCCGGACCCGCCACGTGGCTGGAAGAACGGTGCTGCCTGCCCCCGGGCGGTAGGCAGCGGGCGTAAAGGCGCCCCTCACCTTGCCCGTACAAGGAATTCAAGGCCCGCGTCTTCCCAAGACGGGGAAACGCGGAGCACGCGCCTGTCAGGTGCCGTTGTGTCCAGTCGCATCACAGACTGGCGCGCGGTGTCAGAACCTGACAGGTAATAAACGCCGCGACAAGACATCCCATGCCGCCTGCGCCGTCATCAACCACTACGACTGGCGCACGGCATGGGCAGGGCGGCAAAAGGAAGACTCAGAAGCCTTCGACCGGAGGCAACCACCGGCATAACTACAGATACGGTAGATAATAGACAATCTTCCCGGGACCACCTGTCGGGTCCCGGCTTCCCTTGTAAGCCGCCCGAGCCTTGGACTATAAAAGGCTCGGGTAGGCGTCGATAGCAAGGGTTCGCATTCTGCAACTCATACGCTAGCCATACACTCTCAAGCTGTAACTCACCCCCAAGCTCAGGCCCCCGGCCCTGAGCAGCAAGCAATACAGCGAGCTCCATAGCTCGCCGTGGACGTAGGGTTTTACGCTCCGGCGGCCTGAACCACGTAAAACTCCCTGTGTCAAGCTCTCACTAACTCGTCCATCCGCGCAAGCTCTCTGCTAGAAACTAGCCCCTCCGAAAAAAGAACCTCTGCGGGCTGCCCAGTGCAGGCCCGGGGGAAGTGTCGATCGCACACTTCGACACCGACGTCATGTTGTCGCCAGCCTCTTGAGTGCGACACCTTTCTTGACGTCGCTCGAGGAACACTCGGGCATCTTGGCCTAAGTGGCACCGTTCCAGCTCTGTCCTCAGGTCCGTCGACGGAAGCTTGGTGGAGCTGGAACTCCCCCGTCTCGCGAATCCACCGCTGGGTCGCTGCCTGTGGCGCGTCCCCAGCAGGCGGTTTGCACAGTAGCGCCCTTGCTGCGGCTAGCGCACCCCCACCGGGTACGCCCGGTGCTACTGAAGGCCTGACGCTGGATGCAGCCTGCATTGCCGGGGTCGGCGCTGCCAGAGCCGGTTGCTGGCTCCCAGCTTGAGTGTGTCATCATGTACTCTCCCCTGGTCACGGTTTGCCGCGGGCGCAGGGGGGAAGAGTTTGCCGCTGAAGGAAGCTCGATCATCTTCGTCGGTGGAAACTCATCACGCTAGGGGAAAAGCCCCTACCTGGCGCGCCAAATGTCGAAGTGTATGATCGACACTTCCCCCGGGCCTGCACTGGGCAGCCCGCGGAGGTTCTTTTTTTGGCGGGGCTAGTCTCCTAGCGGAAAGCTTGCGCGGATGGACGAGTTAGCGAGAGCTTGACACGGCGAGTTTTACGTGGTTCAGGCCGCCGGAGCGTAAAACCCTACGTCCACGGCGAGCTATGGAGCTCGCTGTATTGCTTGCTGCTCAGGGCCGGAGGCCTGAGCTTGGGGGTGAGTTACAGATTGAGAGTGTATGGCTAGCGTATGAGTTGCAAAGTGCGAACCCTTGTTATCGACGCCTGCCCGAGCCTTTTATAGTCCAAGACTCAGGCGGCTTACAAGGGGAGCCGGGACCCGACAGGTGGTCCCGGGAAGATTGCTTGTTATCTACCGTATCTGTAGTTGCGCCGGTGGTCGCCTCGGGTCGAAGGCTTCTGAGTCTTCATCTTGCCGCCCTGCCTATGCCGCGTGCTAGTCGTAGTGGTTGATGATGGCGCAGGCGGCATGAGATGTCTTGTCGCGGCGTTTATTGGCTGGCAGGTTCTGACACCGCGCGCCAGTCTGTGATGCGACTGGGCGCAATGGCACCTGACAGATGCGTGCTCCGCGTTTCTGCGTCTTGGGAAGACGCAGGCCTTGAATACCTTGTACGGGCAAGGTGTGGGGCGCCTTTACGGCCGCCGCCTACCGCTCGGGGGCAGGCAGCACCGTTCTTCTGGCCACGTGGCGGGTCCGGAGCCCTTCTCTGAGGCGAGAAGGGTCCGGCCTGCGGGGCACGTGGAGCCTCCGGACCTCTCCCCGCGGAGGGGGAGGTCCAGCCTCTGTATGCCACGTGGCGGGCCCGGAGCTCTCCTCTGCGGAGAGGGAGGTCTGGCCCCGCTGGACGCGTGGTGTCTTCGGACCTCTCTCCCGCGGAGGGGGAGGTCCGGCTTCTGTATGCCACGTGGCGGGTCCGGAGCTCTCCTCTGAGGAGAGGGAGGTCCGGCCCCGCCGGACGCGTGGCGCCTTCGGAGCTCTCCCTGCGGAGAAGGGTGAGTACCTTAGGCATTTTACCCTGTGCGCGGGGGTACCCCATATCTCAGGTACCGACACTCACGAACTCGGGTACGGCTGTCGGACGGAACCTTGACGGAATACACGTTTGGACGGTGCAACTTGATGATTTTGCATGCGCGGATGGCCATCTAGGTCACAATCGAGAAAGTCG
This sequence comes from Neostapfia colusana, assembly GCA_030760725.1. Classification (NCBI taxonomy): domain Eukaryota; kingdom Viridiplantae; phylum Streptophyta; class Magnoliopsida; order Poales; family Poaceae; genus Neostapfia; species Neostapfia colusana. Next base: position 81,984,830 of record JASWHV010000011.1, read on the forward strand.
GGAAAGTCGGTAAAAGTCACTAACTCGGGTCCCGAGCGGCCGGACGGAACCTTGACGGAATACACGTTCTAATGGTGCAACTTGATGGTATTGCATGCGCGGATGTCCATGTGGGTCAAAACCGAGAAAGTCGGGAAACTCTGTAAAACTCACAAACTTGGATCCTGTGTGACCGGACAGAACCTTGACGGAATATACGTTCGGACGGTGCAACTTGATGGTTTTGCACGCATAGATGGCCATCCGGGTCAAAATTGGGAAATTCAAGAAAGTTTGTAAAACTCACGAACTCGGGTCCCGGGCGGTCGGATGGAACCTTGACGGAATACATGTCGAGACAGCGCAACTTGATAGTTTTGCATGCGCGGATGGCCATCTGCATCAAAATTGAGAAAGTCAGGAAAGTCTGTAAAACTCACGAACTCCGGTCGGGCTGCCGGACGGAACCTTGATGGAATACACGTTTGGACGGTGCAACTTGATGGTTTTGCATGCGCGGATGGCCATCAAGGTCAAAATCGAGAAGGTCGGGAAAGTCAGTAAAACTCACGAACTCGGGTCCCTGGCGGCCGGACAGAACCTTGACGGAATACACGTCCGGACGGTGCAACTTGATGGTTTTGCATGCGCGGATGTCCATCTGGGTCAAAACCGAGAAAGTCGGGAAACTCTGTAAAACTCACAAACTTGGATCCCGGGCGGTCGGACAGGACCTTGATGGAATTTACGTTCGGACGGTGCAACTTGATGGTTTTGCATGCATGGATGGCTATCCGGGTCGAAATCGGGAAATTCGATAAAGTTTGTAAAGCTCACGAACTCGGGTCCCGGGCGGCCGAGCGGATCTTTGACAGAATGCACGTCCGGACGGTGCAACTTGATGGTTTTGCATGCGCGGATGGCCATCTGAATCAAAATCAAGAAAGTCAGGAAAGTCTGTAAAACTCACGAACTCGGGTCGGGCTGCCGGACGGAACCTTGACGGAATACACGTCCGGACGGTGCAACTTGATGGTTTTGCATGCGCAGATGGCCATCTAGGTCAAAATCAAGAAAGTCCGGAAAGTCGGTAAAATTCACGAACTCGGGTCCCGAGCGGCCTGACGGAACCTTGACGGAATACACTTCTGGATGGTGCAACTTGATGGTTTTGCATGCGCGGATGTTCATCTAGGTCAAAACCGAGAAAGTCGGGAAACTCTGTAAAACTCACAAACTTTGATCCCGGGCGGCCGGACAGGACCTTGACGGAATATACGTTCGGACGGTGCACCATGATGGTTTTGCATGCATAGATGGCCATCCGGGTAAAAATTGAGAAATTCGAGGAAGTCTTTAGAACTCACGAACTAGGGTCCCGGGTGGCCAGACAGAACCTTGACGGAATACACGTCCGGACGGTGCAACTTGATAGTTTTGCATGCACGGATGGCTATCTGTGTCAAAATCGAGAAAGTCTGTAAAACTCACGAACTCGGGTCCTTGACTGCCGGACGAAACCTTGATGGAATACACGTCCGGACGGTCCAACTTGATGGTTTTGCATGCGCGGATGGCCATCTGGGTCAAAACCGAGAAAGTCTGTAAAACTCACGAACTCGGGTCACGGGCGGCCTGACGAAACCTTGGTGGAATACATGTCCGGATAGTGCAACTTGATGGTTTTGCATGCGCGGATGGCCATGTGGGTCAAAATATAGAAAGTCGGGAAAGTATATAAAACTCACGAACTCGGGTCCCGGGAGGCCGGATGGAACCTTGACAGAATACACCTCCGGACGGTGCAACTTGATGGTTTTGCATGCGCGGATGGCCATTTGGATCAAAATAAAGAAAGTCAGGAAAGTTTGTAAAACTCACGAACTCGGGTCCCGTCCAGAAAGTTGGGACAGTCGGCAAAACTCACTAACTCGGGTCCCGAGCAGCTGGACGGGACCTTGACGCAATACACATTCGTATGGTGCAACTAAATGGTTTTGCATGCGCGGATGGCCATCCGGGTCGAAATCTGGAAAGTCGGTAAAACTCACAAACTAGGGTCCCGTGGCGGGACAGGACCTTGACGGAATACACGTTCGGACAGTGCAAATTGATGTTTTTGCATGGTCAGATGGCCATATGGGTTGATATTGGGAAAGTAGGGAATGTCGGGAAAACTCACAAACTCGGGTCCAGGGCGGCCGGATAGGACCTTGACGGAATATAAGTTCAGACGGTGCAACTTGATGGTTTTGCATGCATGGATGGCCATCGGGGTCAAAATTGGGAAATTCAAGAAATTCTATAAAACTTACAAACTCGGGTCCTAGGTGGCCCGACGGAACCTTGATGAAATACACGTTCGGACGGTGCAACCTGATGGTTTTGCATGCGTGGATGTCCATCTCGGTTAAAATCGAGAAAGTCGGGAGAGTCCGTAAAACTCACGAACTCGGGTCCCGGGCGGCCGGACGGAACCTTGATGGAATACATGTTCGGACGGTGCAACTTGATTGTTTTGCATGCGCGGATGGCCATCAGGGTCAAAATCAAGAGAGTCGAGAAAGTCGGTAAAACTCAGGAACTCGGGTCCCGGGCGGCCGGACGGAACGTTGATGGAATACATGTCTGGACTGTGCAACTTGATGGTTTTGCATGTGCGGATGTCCATCTAGGTCAAAACCCAGAAAGTCGGGAAACTCCGTAAAACTCACAAACTTGGATCCCGGGCTGCCGGACGGAATCCTGACGGAATACACGTCCGTACGGTGCAACTTGATGGTTTTGCATGCGCGGATGGCCATCTAGGTCAAAATCAAGAAAGTACGGAAAGTCGGTAAAATTCACGAACTCGGGTCCCGAGCGTCCGGACGGAACATTGACGGAATACACGTCCGGACGGTGCAACTTGATAGTTTTGCATGCGTCGATGTTCATCTAGGTCAAAACCGAGAAAGTCGGGAAACTCTGTAAAACTCACAAACTTGGATCCCGGGCGGCCGGAAAGGACCTCGACGGAATATACGTTCGGACGGTGCAACTTAATGGTTTTGCATGCATAGATGGCCATCAGAGTAAAAATTGGGAAACTCGAGGAAGTCTATAGGACTCACGAACTAGGGTCCCGGGTGGCCGGACAGAACCTTGACGGAATGCACGTCCGGACAGTGCAACTTGATGGTTTTGCATGCGCGGATGGCTATCTGTGTCAAAATCGAGAAAGTCTGTAAAACTCACGAACTCGGGTCCTTGGCTGCCGGATGAAACCTTGACGGAATACACGTCCGGACGGTGCAACTTAATGGTTTTGCATGCGCGGATGGCCATCTCGGTTAAAATCGAGAAAGTCGGGAGAGTCTGTAAAACTAACGAACTCGGGTCGGGCTGCCGGACGGAACCTTGATGGAATACACGTTCGGACGGTGCAACTCTGTAAAACTCACAAACTTGGATCCAGGGCGACCGGACAGGACCTTGACGGAATATACGTTTGGACGGTGCAACTTGATGGTTTTGCATGCATAGATGGCCATCCGGGTCAAAATTGGGAAATTCGAGAAAGACTGTAGAACTCACGAACTCTGGTCCCGGGCGGCCAGACGGAACCTTGACGGAATACACGTCGAGACAGTGCAACTTGATGGTTTTGCATGCGCGGATGGTCATCTGCATCAAAATTGAGAAAGTCAGGAAAGTATGTAAAACTCACGAACTCGGGTCGGGCTGCCGTACAGAACCTTGACGGAATACACGTTTGGACAGTGCAACTTGATGGTTTTGCATGCGCGGATGTCCATCAGGGTCAAAATCGAGAAAGTCGGGAAAGTATGTAAAATTCACGAACTCGGGTCCCGGAAGGTCGGACGGAACCTTGACGGAATACACCTCCGAACGATGTAACATGATGTTTTGCATGCACGGATGGCCATCTGGGTCAAACTAAAGAAAGTTAGAAAAGTCTGTAAAACTCACGAACTCGGGTCCCGTTCGGAAAGTTAGATAGTCAGCAAAACTCACTAACTCAGGTCCCGAGCAGCTGGACGGGACCTTACGGAATACATGTTTGGATGATGCAACTAAATGGTTTTGCATGCGCGGATGGTCATCCAGGTCGAAATATGGAAAGTCGGTAAAACTCACAAACTAGGGTCCCGTGCGTCTGGACGGGACCTTGATGGAATACACGTTCGGACAATGCAACTTGATGGTTTTGCATGCTCGGATGGCCATCTGGGTTGAATTTGGGAAAGTAGGGAATGTCTGGAAAACTCACGAACTCGGGTCCAGGGCGGTTAGACGGAACCTTGACGGAATACACGTACAGACGGTGCAACTTGATGGTTTTGCACGCGGGGATGTCCATCTGGGTCATGACTAAGAAAGTCGGGAAACTATGTAAAACTCACAAACTTGGATCCGGTGCGGCCGGACAGGACCTTGACAGAATATAGGTTCGGACGGTGCAACTTGATGGTTTTGCATGCATAGCTGGCCATCCGAGTCAAAATTGGGAAATTCCAGAAAGTCTGTAAAACTCACGAACTCGGGTCCCGGGCGGCCGGACGGAACCTTGATGGAATACACATCCGAACAGTGCAACTTGATGGTTTTGCATGCGTGGATGGCTCTCTGGGTCAAAATCGAGAAAGTCGGGAAAGTCTATAAAACTCACAAACTCGGGTCCTGGGCCGCCGAACGGAACCTTGATGGAATACACGTCCAGACAGCACAACTTGATGGTTTTGCATGCGCGGATGTCCATCTGGTCAAAATCGAGAAAGTTGGGAAAATGTGTAAAACTCACAAAGTTGGATCCCGGGCGGCCGGAAAGGACCTTGACGGAATATACGTTCTAATGGTGCAACTTGGTGGTTTTGCATGCATGGATGGCCATCAGCGTAAAAATCAGGAAATTTGAGAAAGTCGGTAAAACTCACGAACTCAGGTCCCGGGCGGCCGGACGGAACCTTGACGGAATACACCTCCGGACGGTGCAACTTGATGGTTTTGCATGCGCGGAAGACCATCTAGGTCGAAATTTGGAAAGTCAAGAAAACTCATGAACTCGGGTCCTAGGACGTCGGACTGGACCTTGCCGGAATACACGTTCGGATGGTGCAACTGGAAGATTTTGCATGCGCGGATGGCTATCTGGGTCAAAATCTGGAAAGTTGGGATAGTCGGCTGTCGAAGTGTGTGGTCGACACTTCCCCCGGACCTGCTTTGGGCAGCCCGCGGAGGTTCTTTTTCAGAGGGGCTAGTCGCTTGCGGAGAGCTTAAGCATAGGGACGAGTTAGGGAGGAGCTTGACACGGCGAGTTTTACGTGGCGCCTTCAGAGCCCTCCCCACGGAGGGGAGGTCTGGCTGCTGTTGGCCACGTGGCGGGCCCGGATGTCGAAGTGTTCGGTCGACACTTCCCCCGGGCCTGCACTGGGCAGCCCGCGGAGGTTCTTTTTTCGGTGGGGCTAGTCCCTTGCGGAGAGCTTGCGCGGATGGACGATTTAGTGAGAGCTTGACACAGTGAGTTTTACGTGGTTCAATCCGCCGGAGCGTAAAACCCTACGTCCACGGCGAGCTATGGAGCTCGCTGTATTGCTTGCTGCTTGGGGCCGGAGTCCCGAGCTTGGGGGTGAGTTACAGCTTGGGTGTGAATGGCTAGCGTATGAGTTGCAGAAGTGTGAACCCAGGGTGCTGATGGCTAGAGTGCGAACCCCTGCTATGGTCGCCTGCCTGAGCCTTTTATAGTCCAAGACTCGGGTGGCTTACAAGGGGGGCCCGGGACCCGACAGGTGGTCCCGAGGAGATTGACTGTTATCTACCGTATCTGCAGTTATGCCGGTAGTTGTCTCTGACGAAGGCTTCCGAGTCTCCATCTTGCCGCCCTGCCCATGCCGCACGCTAGTCGTAATGGTTGATGACGGCGCAGGCGGCATGGGATGTCTTGTCGCGGTGTTTATTGGCTGGCAGGTTCTGACACCGCGCGCCAGTCTTTGATGCGACTGGGCGCAACGGCACCTGACAGAGACGTGCTCCGCGTCTTGGGAAGACGCGGGCCTTGAATACCTTGTACGGGCAAGGTATGGGGCGTCTTTACACCCGCTGCCTATCGCTCGGGGGCAGGCAGCGCCGTTCTTCTGGCCATGTGGTGGGCCCGGAGCCCTTCTCAGGGGAGAGGAGGGTCCGGCCTGCGGGGCACGTTGAGCCTCCGGACCTCTCCCCACGGAGGGGGAGGTTCGGCTTCCGTCGGCCACGTGGCGGGCCCGGAGCTCCTCTCTGAGGTGAGGGAGGTCTGGCCCCGCCGAATACGTGGCACCTTCGGACCCCTCGCCCGCGGAGGGGGAGGTCCGGCTTCTGTATGCCACGCGGCGGGCCCGGAGCTCTCCTCCGAAGAGAGGGAGGTCCGGCCCCCGCCGGACGCGTGGTGCCTTCGGAGCTCTCCCTGTGGAGAAGGGCGAGTTCCTTAGGCATTTTCCCCTGTGCGCGGGGGTACCCCATATCTCAGGTACCGACAGTGGCCCCCGGGCCCATCTCGGGGGAGATAGCGAGCCCGAGGTGGGATCTCCGTCTCTTCTGATCCGCGCACTTTCTCTAAGTCCCGCATTGGCCGCTGCCGGAGCACGAACGGTCGCAGGATCGCGGGAGCGTGCGCCCACTTGATGGTTGCTTTTACTGCGGCAGTTCCCAAGACTGCCACTTCTGCATGTTGCGGCGCTTTCTTTGGGAACCGCCGAAGTGCCTTGCCGGCTTGTCTTCTTAGGAGACCGACTCCTTGACCCACCGCTTTAGTCGGGCAGCTTGGGTCCACCTGTCATCGGTGCTCGGTCTAGGAGCCGAAGCGGTTGCCGATGCGGTGTATTCGAAGAGTTCCAAATCACTTGGGATTGCACCCGGGAAGGTGTGAAAAGAAACCGCCGCGTGGGTATGCTCCCCTTATAAGGCTTCCAGCCCTTGCGCCTCCCTCGGGTCTCTGCAGTCTTGTCTTCTTCCATGGCTCTTAACCCGCCTTATGGGGGGAGAATCGCTCTCGATTTCCTCCAGTGACGGCATCTGCACCAAGTCTGGGACCCAGGGAACCTGCCTGCCTTGCCTCTGGAGGTGGCGCCTCCAAGGGGTCTCCGGTTTGTCCCCCCGACGAAGCCCTTCCTTGGTGACGGCAGGCAGAAAGCTCCCTGGTGTTGCGTCCTTTCTCAGATGGTGGAGTCTTCAAAGAAACCGCTGAAGCACCAAGGAGAATTCCAGGTGGCAGAGCCTCCGAGAAGACCGTTGAGGCTGCGGAGGGGGCTTCAGGAGCACCCTTGATGACACCGGCTTTTGCGCCGGTGATGAGGGAACTTCAGGAGAAGGAAACCGCCGATGCACCAAGGAGGATCCCAGGCGGCAGAGTCTCCAAGAAGACCGTCGAAGCTGCGGAGAGGGTCTCAGGAGCACCCTTGATGACACCGGCCTTTGCGCTGATGATGAGGGAGGCGATTTCTTCACTCGGGTCATGGAGCGGGAGAGCGCCGCCAGGGCTGAAACCTGGTGACGCGGCCGTTCTTGCAACTCCTAGACTCTGGTCGCGTCAGGGGAATCTTGGGGCTTGTTTCTTTCTTCTTCATCGAGTTTGTAGCCCAGCTCATGGAGCCATGAATACATGAACTCTTATGACCCTTCGTGCCTGCGATGTTTTCCGTCTTCTTCCTGGTTTTGCCTGACCGAGCCCTTAGTTCCGCAAGGCGCTCAGAGGCCTTCACCAATCTCGACGTTCTGCTCCGGCACCTTCCCCGGGTCCCCACTATATTAAGGGCCCCGGAGGTCTTCGGGCCCCGCCTCATGAGGAGGGGGAGGTCCGGATCAGCCAGCCACGTGGCGGATCCGGAGCTCTCCTCTGAGGAGAGGGAGGTCCGAAGCCGCGATACACGTGGGGTCTTCAGGCCCTTCCCCTCAGAGGAGGGGAGGTCCGGTCTCGGTGGAGCCGTGGATCCTTCGGTCTTGCCTTGGAGTTCCGGTCTCGCATGATTCCGTAGTAGCCCCCTGGCAGGGGCGTCCCATTGGTCAGGCGCTCCTGCCACACTCCTGTAGGGATCCGAGGCCGAGAGGTCCTGCACACAAGTAGGGAAAAAGTAATTCTCCTTGGGGGCTCCCCTCCCTTATCTCATAGTCTTATTCGACTTATGGCCCCTAACCATATGCTCGGTGCTTGGGGACAGCGGTGCGCAAAGCGTTCGGGGGCTCAGGACCCCTCTCGACTATCGGCAGGCACCCCCGATGCAACCGCCTCTGGTAGGGCAGCGAATGCCGACTAGTGGTGAGAATGAGAAGGGGGAGCTGAGCACATGGCAGCCATGTACCGCAAGGGTAGTCATAAAAAATTTAGTACACAATCTAAATGAGTACGAGGAAAGAGCAAAGTAGAACAGGTTTCTTTTCGTATAACTTTCCACAGGAGGAAGGCAGGCTATACATGGAGGCCACGACCCGCCCCATTAGGAGGGGAAGCAAGACTCTACGCGCTTGGAGTCGGAACCAGGCAAAGCTGAACGTAGTCCTGTACCGTCCCCTGGGGCTTAGCTGCTCCGAGCGCTGCTCCTGGACTCTGTGGAGTTTATTACGGAAAGAAAGTACTGTCCTATCTTTGCTCTAGAGGTAGAACTTACGGAGGTGTTCTATGTTCCAAGGGTTTGGGAGCAGGTCCCCATCCTCAGTGGAAAGGCGCACACACCCGGGGCGGCATACTTTCGCGACTCAGAAGGGACCTTCCCAACTAGGGGAGAGCTTGTGGGCCCCTTCGCGAGAAAGTATGCGCCACAACACCAGGTCACCTTCCTGCAGCTCCCGGGCACGCACAGATCTTTGGTGATAGCGCCGAAACGCTTGTCTGTACCACGCGTTACGGAGTGCCGCATGTAATCGGGCCTCGTCGACGAGATCGATTTCTCCACGCCCGGACACGGTGAGACTTCATGGTGATTTCTGGGGGAAGTACAGCCTCGGCCCCATACACCATGAAGAAGGGTGTCTCTCCGGTGGCCCGGCTCTGGGATGTCCGGTTAGCCCATAGTGTGCTCAGAAGCTCATCTACCCAATTGGCACCATGTTTCTTCAGGCTGGCGAAGGTGCGAATCTTAAGGCCCCAGAGAATCTCCGCATTGGCCCTCTCAACTTGCCCATTGCTCTTTGGGTGGGCGACATAGGCATAGCACACCTGAATGCCGAGGTCCTCGCAGTAGTCTTGGAATGCCGCGCTGGTGAACTGGGTCCCATTGTCGGTGATGATTCTGTTCGGGACCCCGAACCGGCAGACAATAGACTTGATGAACCTTACTGCGGATTGTTTGTTGATGGTGACAACTGGTGTAGCTTCCGGCCACTTGGTGAACTTGTCGATGGCGACATAGAGGTACCGGAATCCCCCAACGGTTCTGGGAAATGGTCCCAAGATGTCCAGCCCCCATACGGCAAATGGCCACGAGGGCGGGATCATCTGTACCGCCTGAGCCGGTGTATGGATCTGCTTGGCGTGGAACTGGCACGCCTTGCAGCTCTCAACCAGCTTGACGGCATCCTGGAGTGCTGTCGGCCAGTAGAAGCCATGCCGGAAGGCTTTACCGACAAGCGTGCATGAGGAAGAGTGACTCCCACATTCGCCTCCATGGATCTCAGCGAGCAAGTCGCAGCCTTCCCCCTGGGTTATGCACCGCAATAGGATGTGGTTGGCGCCACGCCGGTAGAGATCCCCCTCTACCAGCGCGTATCTCTTAGCCATACGCACAATCCGTTCAGCGGTTGCATGTTCATCAGGGAGGATATTGTCCTTCAAGTAGTCCCAGATCTCCGTGATCCATGCATCGGGTCTGACTTGAGCTTCTGGATCTTGAGCGCTGGGTTGCACGGAGTCCCCAGTGATGCTTACGATCCTTGGTGGCATCCATGGCTGTAGGGCCGCCAGGACCGCCAGCTTCGAGGTGCTGGTCAAGCCCCCTTCGCCCGGCTCGGCGGGCCGGGCTGGAGGCCGCAGCAACGTCCTCTCGAAAACTCCTTCGGGCACAGGGGCTCTGGTAGAAGCCTTCGTTGAAAGGTCGTCAGCTGCGGCATTGCCAGCGCGCGGTATGTGGTGCAGGTCCAAGGCGAGGAATTCTTTCTCCAACATCTGCACGTGAAGCAGATACACAGCTAGCTGTGGGTCATTGCAGGAGCATTCGCCCTTGACTTGCTTGATGACCAGCTGGGAGTCGCCCTGTGCCAACAACTGGTGAGCGCCTAAAGACAGCGCTGTCTGCAGGCCAAAGATGAGTGCTTCATACTCCGCCATGTTGTTGGTTGCCTTGAAATTGAGACGCACCATGTACCCAAACTGTTCCCCCGATGGCATGAGGAGCAGTACGCCGGCACCGGCCCCCTGCTTTCGCGAGGAGCCGTCGAAGAAAAGTGTCCAGTGGGGTTCGGTGAAGACCGGAGCTTGGTGCTCTGGTTCACCGCTTTCATGGCCCCATGGATCAGCCTTCGTTGGTGTCCACTCCGCCACAAAGTCAGCCAGTGCTTGGCTCTTGACCGCATGGCGTGGTAGGAAGTCCAGCTCAAACTCCGCCAGCTCCGCCGCCCATTTAGCAACGTTGCCAGTCGCATGGGGACTGTGAAGAATTGTCTTCAGCGGATACGAGGTGACTACCGAGACCCGGTGGGCCTGGAAGTAATGGCGGAGCTTCCTGGAGGCCACGAGCACCGCATACAGCAGCTTGTGGAATTCTAGGTACCTTGTCTTGGCATCATGAAGTACTTCGCTGATGTAGTAGACGGGCCTCTGGATGGTTCGAACCCTCTCTCTCAGGCTTGGGAGGTCCTCATCCATTGGCCCTGACCCGCTGGAGGTGAGTGGACCCACGGGGGCCTCCGGGAGCTGGGACCCGGAGGCCCTTAAGCTATCTTGCTTATCCGGGAGCTACGGGGGTCTTGAGGGACCTCCGGGAGGTCCCATTTGGCCCCCGGGGGTTTATCTTGGGGGTCCAGGAGACTGCCCTGGACCTCCGGGAGGCCGACCTGGACCTCCGGGTGGTTGCCTTGGAGGTCCGGGAGACCGCCTTGGTCCTGCGGGGCCTCCTGGCGTCTGCCTTCTGCTACCGGAGCAGGTTGTGAAGGTGGGGGGTCTGGCCGCTCTGCGACGAGGACCATACTCACCACTTCAGTTGTCGCCGCGATGTAGAGCAGAAGGTGCTCTCCGGGCTCAGGGGCTACCATGATAGGTAGGGTCGTCAGGAGTCGCTTCAACTCCTGGAAAGCCACTTCTGCTTTGTCAGTCCAGGCAAAGGGGCCTGACTTGCGCAGGAGCTTAAAGAAAGGGAGTGCCCGCTCTGCTAGCCTCGGTATAAACCGACTCAGCGCGGCTAGACATCCCGTGAGTTTCTGGACATCCTTGACGCGGGCAGGGGGCCGCATCAAGTCGATGGCCTTGATCTTCTCTGGGTTGGCCTTCAATCCCTCGGTGCAAGACCAGGAATTCTAAGAGCTTCCCAGAGGACACACCGAACACACACTTATCGGGGTTCAGCTTGGTGCGCGTAGAGCACAACTTGTCAAAGACTAAGGCTAGGTTATCTAACAAAGATGAACCCTGCTTGACCTTGACAACTATGTCATCGACGTACACCTCAACTAGGTCTCTTATCAACTCCCCAAAGGTTTTGTGCATTGCTCGCACAAAGGTGGGGAGTGCATTCTTTAGGCCGTAAGGCATAGACACATAGCAATAAAGGCCGTCTACTGTGATGAATGAGGTGTGCTCCTCGTCCTCCCTAGACATGGGGATCTGATGGAAACCCGAGTAGGCGTCTAGGAAGCACAGCATATCACAGCCTGACGTTGAATCTACTATTTGATCTATTCTAGGGAGAGGGAATGGATCTTTGGGACATGCCTTATTGAGACTGGTGTAGTCGATGCACATCCGGAGCTTCCCGCCGGCCTTCGGGACAACGACGGGGTTCGCCAACCACCGGGGGTGGTGGACCTCCCGTATGAAGCCAGCGTCCAGCAGCTTCTTGACTTCTTCACGAATGAAGTTTTGCCGCTCGATGGACTGCTTGCGGGGCTTCTGTTTAACCGGCCGGGCATCGGGGAAGACTTTCAAGTGGTACTCGATCACCTCCCTGGGGATCCCCGGCATCTGCGACGGCTGCCATACAAACACGTCGACGTTGTGCCGGAGGAAGGTGACGAGCGCGCCTTCCTATTTGCCATCCAGGCCCCCGGCTACCCGGGTGGTCTGGGTGGCTTCGGCGCCGACTTGGACGACCTTTAAGGGGACGCCACCCTCGTCGAGAGGTTGCACCCGGGGTGCTGTAGCGGAAGCATGGTGGCGTGCACTCGGGCGGAGCTGGTCCGGCTCTGTACTGCCGGGGGCTGATGCCCCAGCTGTTGCGAGCGCTTGGAGTTTCTCTAAGGCCGACACTGCAGCAGTGCGGTCTCCACGAATCCTGAGGACGCCCGTCGGCGTTGGCATCTTCAGGACGAGGTAGCCGTAGTGGGCTACTGCCATGAACCGGTACAGGGCTGGCCTGCCGATTATGGTGTTGAAGGGGAGGTCTATCTCCGCTACGTCGAACAGAATGTACTCTGTTCGATAGCTGTCCGGAGCCCCGAAGGTCACCGGGAGGCTAATGTTGCCGTAGGGAATGACCTGTCCCGGCCCTACCCCTGAGAACGGGCTCGACGGGGTGAGCTTGGCCATCGGGATCTGCAGCTTCTGGAAAGCTACATGGCTGATGAGGTTCAGCCCAGCTCCACCATCTACCAAAACGTGGTACATTCTCACGTTGGCGATGGTAGGAGCTACCAAGAGCGGTAGTTGGCCGGCCCCAGCCATGTTCCTGGGGCAGTCGGTGGCGTCAAAGCTGATGGGAGTCCCCATCCACTTAAGGTGCGGTGCGGCACCTGGGAGTGGCGCCACCGACGCTACCGCTCGGCGCAGAGTCTTGACTGCGCTTCGGGACGAGGGGTCGGCGGACCCGCCGTATATGACGTAGAGCTTCTTTCGACGCTCATCATCGCTGGAGCTGGAGTCCTCTTGATTGCGTGCCGCCTTCACTGCGCGCTGAGGCTCCTGGATCTCCTCTGGGTGGTCGACGCTGTCTGGGACGTCCACCCCCTGTTCGCATTCCTTTGGACGGAAGGGTGGGGCATCAGCCCGCTGCCGCTTCCCCTTGCGGAAGCGCTCTGCGAGCTTTCGGATCTCCCGGCACTCGGCAGTAGTGTGGCGACAGCTGCCGTGCACGGGGCACATATTGTCTTGATCACCTTCTGGGATTGGTGATCTTTGCTGCTTCTTGCCGGGGCGCGGCCCCCGAGCCCCACTGAGCGTCGCTGCAGTGACGACTGGGGCTGCGGTCGGTGATTCTATTTTGCTTCTGCCTCGGTTCTTGGCCTTCCTGCTGCCTCCACAGGGAGTGGGACCAGATCCGGGCAGTCCTCCTGACTCGGAGGACGGCAGCGAGTGCCAGTTCCATCCTTCGGCTGCTCTGGCGCACTTGTCTGCCAAACTGAAGAGCTCTGAGGCGTCGCGGACCTCCCTGGTCGTGAGCTTCTTGAGCATCTTCCTGTCCCGGACGCCTTGCCGGAACGCCACCACCACAGAAGCATTTTGAATGTGTGGGATGGTGTTCCGCACCTGGGAGAACCGCTGGATGAAAGAGCACAGCGACTCCCGAGGCTGCTGCTGGATGGCGTGGAGGTCAAGCTCCGTGCCAGGCCGGGTGTAGGAACTGCCGAAGTTGGCTATAAACTGTCGGCAAAGCTCTCCCCAGGAGGTGACGGAACCCTGGGGGAGGTTCATGAGCCAAGACCGGGCTGGACCGGTCAAGGCGACTGGGAAGTAATTGGCCATGACGGCTTCATTCCCTCCTGCGGCAAGTACGGCGGTGGAGTAGATCTGGAGGAACTCCGCCGGGTTGACGCTGCCGTCGTACTTCTCGGGCAGGTGCGGCCAAAACTTGCGCGGCCACTTCACGAAGCGAAGGTGGGGCGCGAGGGCCGCACACCCTGCTTCTGTCGCCGCAGGTTCTGGTGCCGCGAACGCTAGGTTCGCACTGGGCACAGTGTACCCCGGTACGGGCAAGGCTGCACCATAGGCCGGGGGCGCCATCTGCAGGACATATGACTGGCATATTCTGCACGGTGCAGGCCTGGGGCAGAGATCGCGTGGCAAAGGTCTGCTCTTCAGGCTGGGTCGAGGCCGACGTCATGCTGTCATCAGCCTCTTGGTAGCGACGCCTTTCTCGGCGTTGCTCGAGGTATACCCGGGCATCTTGACCCAAGCGGCACCGCTCCAGCTCTGTCCTCAGATCCATCGATTGGGGGCTGGCAGAGCTGGAGTCTTCCGTCTGTTCGTCAACCATTGGCGTGCGCATCAGCGACACGGCCGGTTGGCCAGAGTGTCGTCTCCGCCGAAGTCGAGGGTTTGCGGCGGCGATGACAAAACGGTCTACCTCGCGAATCCACCGCTGGGTCGCTGCCTGAGGCGCGTCCCCAGCGGGCGGATTGTGCAGTAGCGCTCTTGCTGCAGCTAGCGCACCCCCACCGGGTACGCCCAGCGCTACTGAAGACCTGACGCTGGTTGGAGCCTGCATTGCCGGGGTCGGCGCTGCCAGAGCCGGTTGCTGGCTCCCAGCTTGTACCGACACACTCCGTCCCGAGTGTGTTGACTTGTACTCCCCCCTGGTCGCGGTTCGCCGCGGAGGCGGGGGAGGTGAGCTTGCCGCTGAAGGGAGCTTGGTCATCTTCGTCGGCGGAAACTCGTCGCGTGAGGGGAAAAGCCCCCTACCTGGCGCGCCAAATGTCGAAGTGTTCGGTCGACACTTCCCCCGTGCCTGCACTGGGCAGCCCGCGGAGGTTCTTTTTTCGGTGGGGCTAGTCCCTTGCGGAGAGCTTGCGCGGATGGACGAGTTAGTAAGAGTTTGACACAGTGAGTTTTACGTGGTTCAGGCCGCCGGAGCGTAAAACCCTACGTCCACGGCGAGCTATGGAGCTCACTGTATTGCTTGCTGCTCGGGGCCGGAGTCCCGAGCTTGGGGGTGAGTTACAGCTTGGGTGTGAATGGCTAGCGTATAAGTTGCAGAAGTGCAAACCCAGGGTTCTGATGGCTAGAGTGCGAACCCCTGCTATCGTCGCCTGCCTGAGCCTTTTATAGTCCAAGACTCGGGTGGCTTACAAGGGGGGCCCGGGACCCGACAGGTGGTCCCGGGGAGATTGACTGTTATCTACCGTATCTGCAGTTATGCCGGTAGTTGTCTCTGGCGAAGGCTTCCAAGTCTCCATCTTGCCGCCCTGCCCATGCCGCACGCTAGTCGTAATGGTTGATGACGGCGCAGGTGGCATGGGATGTCTTGTCGCGGTGTTTATTGGCTGGCAGGTTCTGACACCGCGCGCCAGTCTATGATGCGACTGGGCGCAACGGCACCTGACAGAGGCGTGCTCCGCGTCTCCATGTCTTGGGAAGACGCGGGCCTTGAATACCTTGTACGGGCAAGGTATGGGGCGTCTTTACGCCCGCTGCTTATCGCTCGGGGGCAGGCAGCGCCGTTCTTCTGGCCACGTGGCGGGCCCGGAGCCCTTCTCAGGGGAGAGGAGGGTCCGGCCTGCGGGGCACGTGGAGCCTCCGGACCTCTCCCCGCGGAGGGGGAGGTTTGGCTTCCATCGGCCACGTGGCGGGCCTGGAGCTCCTCTCTGAGGAGAGGGAGGTCTGGCCCCACCAGATACGTGGCACCTTCGGACCCCTCGCCCGCGGAGGGGGAGGTCCGGCTTCTGTATGCCCCGCGGTGGGCCCGGAGCTCTCCTCCGAAGAGAGGGAGGTCCGGCCACCGCCGGACGCGTGGCGCCTTTGGAGCTCTCCCTGCGGAGAAGGGCGAGTTCCTTAGGCATTTTCCCCTGTGCACGGGGGTACCCCATATCTCAGGTACCGACACCGGAGCTCTCCTCTGAGGAGAGGGAGGTCCAGCCCCGCTGGACACGTGGCGCCTTCGGAGCTCTCCCTGCGGAGAAGGGCGAGATCCTTGGGCATTTTCCCCTGTGCGCGGGGGTACCCCATATCGTGGGTACCGACAGTGGCCCCCGGGCCCATCTCGGGGGAGATAGCGAGCCCGAGGTGGGGCCTCCGTCTCTTCTGTTCCGTGCACTTTCTCCAAGTCCCGCATTGACCGCTGCCGGAGCACGAACAGGCGAGGGATCGTGGGAGCGTGCGCCCACTTGATGGTTGCTTTTACTGCGGCGGTTCCCAAGGTTGCTACTTCTGCACGTTGCGGCGCTTTCTTCGGGAACCGCCGAAGTGCCTTGCCGGCTCGTCTTCTTGGGAGACTGACTCCTTGACCCACCGCTTCAGCTGGGCGGCTTGGGTCCACCTGTCATCGGCGCTCGGTCTTGGAACCGATGCGGTTGCCGATGCGGTGTATTCGAAGAGTTTCGAACCGCTTGGAATCGCACATGGGAAGTGTGAAACAAAGCCACAACGTGGGTTGGTTCCCTTTATAAGGCTTCCAGCACTTGCACCTTCGTTGAGTTTCTGCGACCTTATCTTCTCCCATGGCTTCTAACCCGCCTTCGGAGGGGGATCGCTCTCGATTTCCTCCGGCGGCGGCTTCTGCACCAAGTCAGGGATCCAGGGAGCCTGCACGCCTTGCCTCTGGAGGTGACGCCTCCAAGAGGCCCCGGGTTTATCATCCCGACTGGACTCTTCTTGAGCGACGACTGGCTGAGGGTTCCCAGGCGTTACGTCCTTTCTCCTCAAATGGTGGAGTCTCCAAAGAAACTGCTGACACATCGAGGAGGCTTCAGGCGGAGGAGTCTCCAAGGAAGCTGCTGAAGCACCAAGGAGGACTCCAGGCGGCAGACACTCCAAGGAAACTACTCAAGCGGCGGAGAGGGCTTCAGAAGCATCCTTGATGACACCGGCCCTTGCGCTGGTGATGGCCGAGATGATCCCTGTGCTCAGGTCGGAGGAGTCTTCAGGGAAGCTGCGTCCTCTCTCCTCAGGCGGTGGAGTCTCCAAAGAAACTGCTGACACGCCGAGGAGGACTCCAGGCGGCAGAGTCTCCAAGGAAACTGCTGAAGCGGCGGAGGGGGCTTCAGAAGCGTCCTTGATGACACCGGCCCTTGCACTGGTGATGGCCGAGATGATCCCTGTGCTCGGGTCACGGAGCAGGAGAACGCCACCAGGGCTGAAGTTGGGGACGTGGCCGTTCTCGCAGCTTCTAGGTTCTGGACGTGCCAGGGGAACCCTAAGGCTTGTTTCTTTCTTTTTTATCGAGTCTGTAGTCCAGCTCATGGAGCCATGAATACATAGACTCTTATGACCCCTCGTGCCTGTGATGCCCTTGTCTTCTTCTTGGCTTCGCCTGGCCGAGCCCCTAGCTCCGTAAGGTACTCATAGGCCTTCACCAATCTCGAGGGTCTGCACAGACACCTTCCCCGGATCCTTACTGTATTAAGGGCCCCGGAGGTCTCCGGAGCCGCCCCATGAGGGCGGGGAGGTCCGGATCTGCTGGACACGTGGCGGGCCCAGAGCTCTCCTTTGAGGAGAGGGAGGTCCGGCCCCGCAGGACACGTGGAGCCTTCGGACCTCTCCTCGCGGAGGGGGGAGGTCCGGCTTCTGCCCGCCACGTGGCGGGTCCGGAGCCCCTCCTGAGGAGGCGGGAGCCCCGGCCCCGCTGGACACGTGGGGCCTCCGGGGCCCGCCCCTGCTGAGGGGGCGGGGTCCGGATCTCCCGGTTTTGCGCAGTCCGTAGCGGCCCCCTGGTAGGCGTGGCCAACTGTTTGGGTACTCCTACCATACTCCTGCAGGAAGCCAAGGCCGGAGAGTCCTGCACACAAACAAGGGAAATGTAATTCTCCTTGGGGCTCCCCCCCTTTCCGATCTCATAGTCTTATTTGGCTTACAATCCTGATTCGGTGCACGGTGCTTGGGAATTTCGGTGCACGACGTGCCGGGGGCTCGGGGCCCCCTGGCCATCGGCAGGTCCCCCAATCTCGACCGCCCCAGGCAGGATAGCATATGCCGACTAGAGTTGAGAATGGGAAAAAGGGGACTGGGTGTATGGTGAACATACCCAGGAAACGCGGTCATAAAAATTAATACATAATTTGAATGAGCATAAAGGAAGAGCAAAGCAGGACAGGTTCTTTCCCTATAAATTTCCATAGGCGGAAAACAGGCTTGTCAGTACCCTCGATATGGGGTACCCCCGCGCACAGGGGAAAATGCCTAAGGATCTCGCCCTTCTCCGCAGGGAGAGCTCCGAAGGCGCCATGCGTCCAGCGGGGCCGGACCTCCCTCTCCTCAGAGGAGAGCTCCGGGCCCACCACGTGGCATACAGAAGCCGGACCTCCCCCTCCACGGGAGAGAGGTCCGAAGGTGCCGCGTGTCCAGAGAGGCCGGACCTCCCCCTCCTCAGAGAGGAGCTCCGGCTCGCCACGTGGCCAACAGAAGCCGAACCTCCCCCTCCGCGGGGAGAGGTCCGAAGGATCCACGTGCCCCGCAGGCCGGACCCTCCTCTCCTCTGAGAAGGGCTCCAGGCCCGCCACGTGGCCAGAAGAACGGTGCTGCCTGCCCCTGAGATATAGGCAGCGGGCATAAAGACGCCCCATAACTTGCCCGTACAAGGTATTCAAGGCCCGCGTCTTCCCAAGACGCGGAGACGCGGAGCACGCCTCTGTCAGGAGCCGTTGCGCCCAGTCGCATCACAGACTGGCGCGTGGTGTCAGAACCTGCCAACCAATAAACACCGCGACAAGACATCCCATGCCGCCTGCGCCGTCATCAACCACTACGACTAGCATGCGGCATGGGCAGGGCGGCAAGATGAAGACTCAGAAGCCTTCGACCAGAGACAACTACCGGCATAACTGCAGATACGGTAGATAATAGACAATCTTCCCGGGACCACCTGTCGGGTCCCGGCCCCCTTGTAAGCCGCCCGAGTCTTGGACTATAAAAGGCTCGGGTAGGCGACGATAGCAAGGGTTTGCACTTTGCAACTCATACGCTAGCCATACACTCCCAAGCTGTAACTCACCCCCAAGCTCAGGACTCCGGCCGTGAGCAGCAAGCAATACACCGAGCTCCATAGCTCGCCGTGGACGTAGGGTTTTACGCTCCGGCGGCCTGAACCACGTAAAACTCGCCGTGTCAAGCTCTTACTAACTCGTCCATCTGCGCAAGCTCTCCGCTAGGAACTAGCCCCACCGAAAAAAGAACCTCCGCGGGCTGCCCAGTGCAGGCCCGGGGGAAGTGTCGACAGAACACTTCGACATTTGGCGCGCCAGGTAGGGGGCTTTTCCCCTTGCGCGACGAGTTTCCGCCGACGAAGATGGCCAAGCTCCCTTCAGCGGCAAACTCTCCCCCTCCGCGTTCACGGCGAACCGTGACCAGCGGGGAGTACATGTCGACGCACTCAGGACGGAGTGTGTCGGCACAAGCTGGTAGCCAGCAGCCGACCCCGGCAACGCCGACTCCAGCGATGCAGGCTCCGACCAGTGTGAGATCTTCGGCGGCGCTGAGCGTACACCATGGGGGCGCGCTAGCTGCAGCAAGAGCACTGCTGCGCAACCCACCTGCTGGGGATGCGCCCCATTCAGCGACCCAACAATGGGTCCGCGAGGTGCGCCTCGTCGTCGCCGCCGTGAACCCTCGGTTTCGGCGAGGGCGACGCCCCGGTCAACCGGCTGTGTCGCTGACGCGCACGCCCACGGTTGGCGGGCAAACGGCGGATTCCAGCTCCTCGAGGCTCCCGTCGATGGACCTGAGAAGGGAGCTGGAACGGTGCCACTTGGGCCAAGATGCCCGAGTGATCCTCGAGCGACATCGAGAAAGGCGTCGCACTCAAGAGGCTGGCGATAACATGACGTCGGCCTCAACCCTGCCTGGGGCGCAGACTTTCTCCACGCGAACTCTGCCCCAGACATACGCCACGCAGCATATGCCACAGCCATATGTCCTGCAAACGGCGCCCCCGGTCTATGGCGCAGCCTTGCCCATACCGGGGTACACTGTGCCAGCGGCGAACCAAGCGTTCGCGGCACCAACACCTGCAGCAACAGGGGCAGAATGTACGGCCCTGGAGCCCCACCTCCGCTTCACGAGGTGGACGCGCAAGTTTTGGCCGCACCTGCCCGGGAAGTATGACGGCAGCGTCAACCCGGCGGGGTTCCTCCAGATCCACTCCACCGCGGTACTTGCCGCAGGAGGGGATGAGGCCGTCATGGCCAAACTACTTCCCCATCGCCTTGACCGGCCCAGCCCGGTCTTGGCTAATGAACCTCCCTCAGGGTTCCATAACTTCCTGGGGAGTGCTCTGCCGGCAGTTCATCGCCAACTTCGGCAGCTCCTACACCCGTCCCGGCACGGAGCTTTACCTCCAAGCCATCAAGCAACAACCTGGTGAGTCGCTGCGCTCCTTCATCCAGCGGTTCTCCCAGGTACGCAACACCATTCCGTATGTTCAAAGTGCTTCTGTGGTGGCGGCACTTCGACAGTGTCCAGGACAAGAAGATGCTTGAGAGGCTTGCAACCAGAGAGGTCTGCGATGCCTCCGAGCTCTTCAGCCTGGCGGACAAGTGCGCCAGAGAAGCCGGAGGGCGGAGCTAGCACTCACTGCCAGCTTCCGAAGCTGGAAGACAGCCCGAAGACGGTGGAGTTCAAGCTGAGCTCCCGACCACGTCAGACAGCCAAGAGCCAAGCACTCGCTGACTTCGTGGCTGACTGGACACCAACGAAGGCTGACCCAGGGGGCCGCGAAGACAGTGAACCAAAGTACCAAGCTCCGGTCTTCACCGGGCCTCACTGGACGCTCTTCTTTGACGGCTCCTCGCAAAAGCAGGGGGCCGGTTGCGGCGTACTGCTTCTCATGCCATCGGGGGAGCAGTCTGGGTACATGGTGCGTCTCAATTCCAAGACAACCAACAACTTGGCAAAGTATGAAGCACTCATCTTTGGCCTAAAAGACAGTCCTGTCTCTGGGCGCTCGCCAGTTGTTGGCGCAGGGCGACTCCCAGCTAGTTATCAAGCAAGTTAAGGGTGAATGCCCCTGCAATGACCCACAGCTAGCTGCTTATCTGCTTCACGTGCGGATGTTGGAGAAAGAATTCCTCGCGTTGGACCTGCGCCATGCACCGCGCGCTTGCACGGCCGCAGCTGACGACCTCTCAACGAAAGCCTCCATCGGAGCCCCTGCGCACGAAGGAGTCTTCGAGAGGACGTTGCTGCGGTCCACAGCCCGGCCCGCCGAGCCGGGCGAAGGGGGCTGAACCAGTGCCTCGAAGCTAGGCAGTCCCGGCGGCCCTGGATGCCGCCAAAGGATCGTAAAAGTCACTGGGGACTCCGTGCAACCCAGCGCTCAAGATCCAGAAGCTCAAGTAGTCCCGATGCATGGACCACGGAGGTCCGGGACTCCTTGAAGGACATCCTTCCTGATGAACGTGCATCCGCTGAACGGGTGGTGCGGATGGCTAAGTGCTACGCGCTGGTATTTTACTGGCGTGGCGCCACGACATCCTATTGCGGTGCATAACCCAGGAGGAAGGCTGCGATTTGCTCGCAGTAGTCCAAGGAGGCGAGTGCTGGGAACGCTCATCGTCCCGCACGTTGGTCGGTTAAGCCAACCGGCATGGCTCCTACTGACCGAGAGCCACCTGGACGCCGTCAAACCGGTTAGAGATGCAATGCGTGCCAGGTCCACGCCAAGCAGACCCACACAACCGGTGCAGATGCGCACCCAGAGCCGTCGGGGGATACCGGCTCCTCCATGTCGAGGGCCAGCCGGACTTCCCAGGGCCGGGTCACAGAAACTACCCTTCCACATGGTATGCGGGGGCCGAAGCCATGCTTCCCCCTGATATAGCCATGGGGGTCCCCCCGTGTCCGGCGTACGACGAAGCCACGCATGACCCGCTCTGCGTGAAGACAGGCGCTCCGACGCTACCTAGTAAGTTCACCGTGCTTACTTAGGTGTTTGTTTAAATTACGCATTAATTTATATGAACACCTCCCCACGCTCTAGACAGTGTGCGTCCATTGTACACTCGGCTCCTCTTTCCGGCTCTCATGCATAGTCGATATTTGCCGTCCTTCCGAAGGCGGTAGTGCTTGGGGTACCTGCCAGAGGCCCGGTGGCCTTTTGGATCTCCCCCTATAAGGCTACTGTACCGCCAGTTGGTCTCCTCCGAGAACAGACCTACGCTAGACCGGGGGGTCGGGAGTCTTGCTTTGCCCGGTCTTGCACCCAAAGCATGCGCACTCTGCCTCCCGGCGCAACGGTCTGAGTACCAGGGCGCCGGACGGTTACACCCTGACTGGGGCTGGGGCCAGACCTCCGGGAACAAGTGCACTGGATTACCCAAGCCCCGCATTCCGGCCAGGGACAGTAAGTCAAATGAGACTAAGGGACAGAAAAGGGGGGGGCCACTGAGCAGTTCCGGACTCCACCTCCGCAGCCGGGTCGAGCTCCGAGGCCAGCCCTCGCCCTCCTTTCAGAGGCGAGCGCTGATGCCGGACATCACGCCCTTCGCTGGCCTGAGCTCCGATGACTTCCGGACTCCGCCCCCATAGCTGGGCCGAGCTCCGAGGCCAGCCCTCGCCCTCCTTTCAGAGGCGAGCGCTGATGCCGGACCTCACGCCCTTCGCTGGCCTGAGCTCCGATGACTTCCGGACTCCGCCCCCATAGCTGGGCCGAGCTCCGAGGCCAGCCCTCGCCCTCCTTTCAGAGGCGAGCGCTGACGCCGGACCTCACGCCCTTCGTTGACCTGAGCTCCGATGACTTCCGGACTCTGCCTCCACAGCCAGACTGAGCTCCGAGGCCATCCCTCGCCCTCCTTTCAGAGGCGAGCGCTGATGCCGGACCTCACGCCCTTCGCTGGCCTGAGCTCCGATGACTTCCGGGCCTCCGCCCCCACAGCCGGGCCGAGCTCCGATGCCAGGCTTCACCCTCTCCTAAGAGGCTGAACACCGAAGCCGTCAAGACCCTGCCAGCACAGGGAGTACTCAAGACAAGAAAGTGCGCGGATCAGAAGAGACGAAGGTCCCACCTCGGGCTCGCTATCTCCCCCCGAGATGGGCCCGGGGGCCACTGTCGGTACCCTCGATATGGGGTACCCCGCGCACAAGGGAAAATGCCTAAGGATCTCGCCCTTCTCCGCAGGGAGAGCTCCGAAGGCGCCACGCGTCCAGCGGGGCCGGACCTCCCTCTCCTCAGAGGAGAGCTCCGTGCCCACCACGTGGCATACAGAAGCCGGACCTCCCCCTCCGCGGGAGAGAGGTCCGAAGGTGCCGCGTGTCCAGAGAGGCCGGACCTCCCCCTCCTCAGAGAGGAGCTCCGGGCTTGCCATGTGGCCAACAGAAGCCGAACCTCCCCCTCCGCGGGGAGAGGTCCGAAGGCTCCACGTGCCCCGCAGGCCGGACCCTCCTCTCCTCTGAGAAGGGCTCCGGGCCCGCCACGTGGCCAGAAGAACGGTGCTGCCTGCCCCCGAGAGATAGGCAGCGGGCATAAAGACGCCCCATACCTTGCCCGTACAAGGTATTCAAGGCCCGCGTCTTCCCAAGATGCGGAGACGCGGAGCACGCCTCTGTCAGGAGCCATTGCGCCCAGTCGCATCACAGACTGGCGCGTGGTGTCAGAACCTGCCAGCCAATAAACACCGCGACAAGACATCCCATGCCGCCTGCGCCGTCATCAACCACTACGACTAGCATGCGGCATGGGCAGGGCGGCAAGATAAAGACTCAGAAGCCTTCGACCAGAGACAACTACCGGCATAACTGCAGATACGGTAGATAATAGACAATCTTCCCGGGACCACCTGTCGGGTCCCGGCCCCCTTGTAAGCCGCCCGAGCCTTGGACTATAAAAGGCTCGGGTAGGCGATGATAGCAAGGGTTCGCACTTTGCAACTCATACGCTAGCCATACACTCCCAAGCTGTAACTCACCCCCAGCTCAGGACTCCGGCCCTGAGCAGCAAGCAATACAGAGAGCTCCATAGCTCGCCGTGGACGTAGGGTTTTACGCTCCGGCGGCCTGAACCACGTAAAACTCGCCGTGTCAAGCTCTTACTAACTCGTCCATCTGCGCAAGCTCTCCGCTAGGAACTAGCCCCACCGAAAAAAGAACCTCCGCGGGCTGCCCAGTGCAGGCCCGGGGGAAGTGTCGACAGAACACTTCGACAAGGCTAAACATGGAGGCCACAACCAGTCCCATTAAAAAGGGAAGCAAGACTCTACGCGCTTGGAGTCGGAACCAGGCAAAGCTGAACGTAGTCCTGGACCGTCCCCTGAGACTTAGCTGCTCCGAGCGCTGTTCTGGGACTCTATGGAATCTATTAGAAAGAAGAAACTGTCCTGCTACTGTTCTAGGGGTAGAACTTACGGAGGTGTTCGATGTTCCAGGGGTTCGGGAGCGGATCCCCACCCTCGGTGGAAAGGCGTACGCACCCGGGGCGGCATACTTTTGTGACTCGGAATGGACCTTCCCAACTAGGGGAGAGTTTGTGGGTCCCTTCGCGAGAAAGTATGCGCCGCAGCACCAGGTCGCCTTCCTGCAGCTCCCGGCACACACAGACCTCTGGTGGTAGCGGCGGAGTGCTTGTCTGTACCGTGCGTTACGGAGTGCTGCATGCAATCGGACCTCGTCGACGAGGTCAATGTCTCCGCGCCGGAGGTTGTCCTGCGCAGATTCGTCATAAGCTCGGACGCGGTGAGACTTCATGGTGATCTCTGGGGGAAGCACAGCTTCGGCCCCATACACCATGAAGAAGGGTGTCTCTCCGGTAGCCCGGCTCTGGGATGTACGGTTAGCCCATAGTGTGCTCGAAAGCTCATCCACCCAATTGGCACCATGTTTCTTCAGGCTGGCATAGGTGCGGGTCTTGAGGCCCCGGAGAATCTCGGCGTTGGCCCTCTCGACTTGCCCATTGCTCTTTGGGTGAGCAACAAAGGCATAGCACACCTGGATGTCGAGGTCTTCGCAGTAGTCTTGGAAGGCTGCGCTGGTGAACTGGGTCCCGTTGTCGGTGATGATTCTGTTCGGGACCCCGAACCGGCAGGCAATCGACTTGATGAACTTTACTGCGGATTGCTTGTTGATGGTGACAACTGGTGTGGCTTCCGGCCACTTGGTGAACTTGTCGATGGCGACATAGAGGTACCGGAATCCCCCGACGGCTCTGGGAAATGGTCCCAGGATATCCAACCCCCATACGGAAAACGACCATGAGGGTGGGATCATCTGTACCGCTTGAGCCGGTGTATGGATCTGCTTGGCGTGGAACTGGCACGCCTTGCAGCTCTCGACCAGCTTGACGGCATCCTGGAGTGCTGTCGGCCAGTAGAAGCCATGCCGGAAGGCTTTACCGACAAGCGTGCGTGAGGAAGAGTGACTCCCACATTCGCCTCCATGGATCTCAGCGAGCAAGTCGCAGCCTTCCCCCTGGGTTATGCACCACAATAGGACGTGGTTGGCGCCACGCCGGTAGAGATCCCCTTCTACCAGCGCGTATCTCTTAGCCATACGCACGATCCGTTCAGCGGTTGCATGTTCATCAGGGAGGATGTTGTCTTTCAAGTAGTCCCGGATCTCCGTGATCCATGCATCGGGTCTGACTTGAGCTTCTGGATCTTGAGTGCTGGGTTGCACGGAGTCCCCAGTGACGCTTACGATCCTTGGCGGCATCAATGGCTGCAGGGCCGCCGGGACCACCAGCTTCGAGGTGCTGGTCCAGCCCCCATCGCCTGGCTCGGCGGGCCGGGCTGTGGGCCGCAGCAACGTCCTCTCGAAGACTCCTTCTGGCACAGGGGCTCCGGTGGAAGCCTTCGTTGAAAGGTCGTCAGCTGCAGCATTGCCAGCGCGCGGTACATGGCACAGGTCCAAGGCGAGGAAGTCTTTCTCCAACATATGCACGTGTAGCAGATAAGCAGCCAGCTGTGGGTCATTGCAGGAGCATTCACTCTTAACTTGCTTGATAACCAGCTGGGAGTCGTCATGTCCCAACAACTGGCGAGCGCCCAGAGACAGGGCTGTCTGTAGGCCAAAGATGAGTGCTTCATACTCTGCCATGTTGTTGGTTGCCTTGAAATTGAGACGCACCATGTACCCAAACTGCTCCCCCGATGGCATGAGAAGCAGTACGCCGGCACCGGCCCCCTGATTTTGTGAGGAGCCGTCGAAGAAGAGCGTCCAGTGGGGCTCGGTGAAGACCGGAGCTCGGTGCTCTGGTTCACCGTCTTCGTGGCCCCCTGGGTCAGCCTTCGTTGGTGTCCACTCTGCCACGAAGTCAGCCAGCGCTTGGCTTTTGACTGCATGGCGAGGAAGGAAGTCCAGCTCGAACTCCGCCAGCTCCGCTGCCCATTTAGCGACATTGCCAGTCGCATGGGGGCTGTGAAGGATCGTCTTCAGCGGATAGGAGGTGACTAATGAGACCCGGTGGACCTGAAAGTAGTGGCGGAGCTTCCTGGACGCCACGAGCACTGCATACAACAGCTTGTGGACTTCTAGGTACCTTGTCTTGGCATCGTGAAGGACCTCGCTGATGTAGTAGATAGGCTTCTGGATGGTTCGAACCCTCTCTCTTAGGTCTGAGAGGTCTTCATCCATTGGCCCTGGCCCGCCGGAGGTGAGTGGGTCCAGAGGGGTTTCTGGGAGTTGGAACTCGAAGGTTCTTAAGCCATCTTGGCCCTCCGGGAGGCCCCGCTGGTTCTCCGGGAGCTCCGGGAGGTCCCGTTGGGCCCCCGGGGGGTCCCGCTGGACCCTCGGGAGGTTGTCTTGGAGGTCCAGGAGGCCGCCCTGGACCTCCGGGAGGTTGTCTTGGAGGTCCGGGAGGCCGTCTTGGACCTGCGGGGTTTTCTGGCGTCTGTCTTCTGCTGCCGGAGCAGGCTGCGAAGACGAGAGGTCCGGCCGCTCTGCGACGAGGACCATACTCACCACTTCAGTTGTCTTCGCGATGACAGATGCTCTCCGGGCTCGGGGGCTACCATGATAGGTAGGGTCGTCAGGAGTCACTTCAACTCCTGGAAAGCCTCTTCTGCTTCGTCAGTCCAGGCAAATGGACCGGATCTGCGCAGGAGCTTAAAGAAGGGGAGCGCCCGCTCTGCTAGTCTCGGTATAAACCGACTCAGCGCGGCTAGGCATCCTGTGAGTTTCTGGACTTCTTTGATGCAGGCAGGAGGCCGCATCAAGTCGATGGCCTTGATCTTCTCTGGGTTGGCCTCAATTCCCCGGTGCGAGACCAGGAATCCTAAAAGTTTCCCAGAGGATACACCGAACACACATTTGTCGGGGTTCAGCTTGGTGCGCGTGGAGCGCAATTTGTCAAAAACTAAGGCTAGGTTATCTAACAAAGATGAACTCTGCCTGACCTTGACAACGATGTCATCGACGTACACCTCAACTAAGTCTCTTATTAACTCTCCAAAAGTTTTGTGCATTGCACGTACAAAGGTGGGGAGAGCATTCTTTAGGCCATAAGGCATAGAGACATAACAATACAGGCCATCTACTGTGATGAAGGAGGTGTGCTCTTCATCTTCTCTAGACATGGGGATCTGATGGAAACCCGAGTAGGCGTCTAGGAAGCACAGCATATCGCAGCCTGATGTCGAGTCTACTATTGATCTATTCTAGGGAGAGGGAATGGATCTTTGGGACATGCCTTATTGAGACTGGTGTAGTCGATGCACATCCAGAGCTTCCCACCGGCCTTCGGGACAACGACGGGGTTTGCCAACCACCGGGGGTGGTGGACTTCCCGTATGAAGCCAGCGTCCAGCAGCTTCTTGATTTCTTCGTGGATGAAGTTTTGCCGCTCGATGGACTGCTTGCGGGGCTTCTGTTGAACTGGCCGGGCGTCGGGGAAGACCTTTAAGTGGTGCTCGATCACCTCCCTAGGGATCCCCGGCATCTGTGACGGCTGCCATGCAAACACGTCGATGTTGTGCCGGAGGAAGGTGACGAGCGCGCCTTCCTATTTGCTATCCAGGCCCCCGGCTACCCTGGTGGTCTGGGTGGCATCGGCGCCGACTTGGACGATCTTTAAGGGGACGTCGCCCTCGTCGGAGGGCTCCACACGGGGTGCTGCGGTGGAGGCACGGTGGCGTGCACTCGGGTGGAGCTGGTCTGGTTCTGCACTGCCAGGGGCTGGTGCTCTAGCTGTTGCAAGCGCTTGGAGCTTTTCCAAGGCCGACACTGCAGCAGTGCGGTCTCCACGAATCCTGAGGACGCCTGTTGGTGTAGGCATCTTCAAGATGAGGTAGCCGTAGTGGGCTACTGCCATGAATCGGTACAGGGCTGGCCTGCCAATTATGGCGTTGAAGGGGAGGTCGATCTCCGCCACGTCGAACAGAATGTATTCTGTCCGATAGCTGTCCGGAGCTCCAAAGGTCACCGGGAGGCTGATGTTGCCGTAGGGAACGACCTGTCCCGGCCATACCTCTGAGAACGGGCTCGATGGGGTGAGCTTCACCACCGGGATCTGCAGCTTCTGAAAGCTGCACGGCTGATGAGGTTCAGCCCAGCTCCGCCATCTACCAAAACGTGATACATCCTCACGTTGGCGATGGTGGGTGCTACCAATAGCGGTAGTTGGCCGGCCCCAGCCATGTTCCTGCGGCAGTCGGTGGCGTCAAAGCTGATGGGGGTTCCCATCCACTTGAGGTGCGGTGCGGCACTTGGGAGTGGAGCCACCGATGCTACCGCTCGGCGCAGAGTCTTAACTGCGCTTCGGAACGAGGGGTCGGCAGACCCGCCGTATATGACGTAGAGCTTCTTTCGACGCTCATCATCACTGGAGCTGGAGTCCTCATGGTTGCGCACCGCCTTCACGGCGCGCTGAGGCTCCTGGAACCCCACTTGGTGGTCGACGCTGTCTAGGGCGTCGACCTTCTGCTTGCCCTCCCTTTGGTGGAAGGGTGGAGCATCAGTACGCTGCTGCTTCCCTTTGCGGAAGCGCTCCGCGAGCTTCTGAATCTCCCGGCACTCGGCAGTAGTATGGCGACAGCTGCCGTGCACGGGGCATAGCTTGTCTTGGTCACCTTCTGGGGCTGGTGACTGTCGCTGCCTCTTGTCGGGGCGCGGCCCCCGAGCTCCGCTGGGTGCCGCTGCTGCGGCAACGGGAACCGCGGCCGGTGACTTCATCTTGCCACTGCCCCGGTTCTTGGCCTTCTTGCTGCCTCCATAGGAAGCAGCGCCAGATCCGAGCTGTCCTCCTGACTCGGAGGCTGGCAGTGAGTGCCAGTTCTGCCCTTCGGCTGCTCTGGCGCACTTGTCCGCCAGGCTGAAGAGCTCTGAGACGTCGCGGACCTCTCTGGTCGCGAGCTTCTCGAGCATCTTTTTGTCCCGAACGCCTTGCCAGAACGCGACCACCACAGAAGCGTTTTGGATGTGTGGGATGGTGTTCTGCACCTGGGAGAACCGCTGGATGAAGGAGCACAGCGACTCCTCTGGTTGTTGCTGGATGGCGTGGAGGTCGAGCTCCGTGCCAGGCCGGGTGTAGGAACTGCCGAAGTTGGCGGTGAACTGCCGGCAGAGCTCTCCCCAGGATGTTATGGAACCTTGGGGGAGGTTCATGAGCCAAGACCGGGATGGGCCGGTCAAGGCGACGGGGAAGTAGTTGGCCATGACGGCCTCATCCCCTCCTGCGGCAAGTACGGCGGTGGAGTAGATCTAGAGGAACTCCACCGGGTTGACGCTACCGTCGTACTTCTCGGGCAGGTGTGGCCGAAACTTACGCGGCCACCTCGCGAAGCGAAGGTGGGGCGCCAGGGCCGCACATCCTGCTCCTGTTGCTGCAGGCGTTGGTGCCGCGAACGCTTGGTTCACCGCTGGCACAGTGTACCCCGGTATGGGCAAGGCTGCGCCATAGACCGGGGACGCTGTTTGCAGGGCATATGCTGCGCAGCATATGCCTGGGGCAGAGGTCGCGTGGCGAAGGTCTGCGCCTCAGGCTGGGTCGAGGCTG
Source organism: Neostapfia colusana (assembly GCA_030760725.1). Classification (NCBI taxonomy): domain Eukaryota; kingdom Viridiplantae; phylum Streptophyta; class Magnoliopsida; order Poales; family Poaceae; genus Neostapfia; species Neostapfia colusana. The sequence goes on from JASWHV010000011.1 coordinate 82,014,766, forward strand.
ACGTCATGCTGTCGCCAGCCTCTTGGCTGCGACACCTTTCTCGACGTCGCTCGAGGTACACCCGGGCATCCTGGCCCAAGTGGCACCGTTCCAGCTCTGTCCTCAGGTCCGTCGACTGAAGCCTGGTGGAGCTGGAACCCGCCGTCTGCCCGTCAACCATTGGCGTGCGCGTCAGCGACACAGCCGGTTGGCTGGAGCGTCGTCCCCGTCGAAGTCGAGGGTTTGCGGCGGCGACAACGAGACGGTCTACCTCGCAAATCCACTGCTGGGTCGGTGCCTGAGGCGCGTCCCCAGCAGGCGGATTGCGCAGTAGCGCTCTTGCTGCAGCTAGTGCACCCCAGTGGGGAACGCTCAGCGCTGCAGAAGATCTCACGCTGGTTGGAGCCTGCATTGCCGGAGTCGGCTGCTGGCTTCCAGCTTGCGCCGACACACTCCGTCCTGAGTGCGTCGACACGTATTCCCTGCTGGTCACGGTTCGCCGTGAACGCAGGGGAGGAGAGTTTGCCGCTGAAGGAAGCTTGGTCATCTTCGTCGCCAGAAACTCATCGCGCAAGGGAAAAGCCCCCTTTCTGGCGCGCCAAATGTCGAAGTGCGTGGTCGACACTTTCCCCGGACCTGCTCTGGGCAGCCCGCGGAGGTTCTTTTTTGGAGGGGCTAGTCGCTTGCGGAGAGCTTAAGCGTAGGGACGAGTTAGGGAGGAGCTTGACACGGCGAGTTTTACGTGGTTCGGGCCGCCGGAGCGTAATACCCTACGTCCACGGCGAGCAGAGGTACTCGCTGTATTGCTTATTGCTCAGAACCGGTGTCCTGAGCTTGAGGATGAGTTATGCCTAGGGTGTGAGTTGCTGGAGTGCGAACCCTTGCTAACGTCGCCTACTCGAGCCTTTTATAGTCTAATGCTCGTGTGGCTTACAAGGGGGCCCGGGACCCGACAGGTGGTCCCGGGGAGATTGCCTGCCGACTATCGTATCCGCAGTTATGTCGGTAGTTGTCTCTGGCGAAGGCTTCTGAGTCTTCGTCTTGCCGCCCTGCCCATGCCGCATGCTAGTCGTAGTGGTTGATGACGGCGGGAGCGGCAGGGGATGTCTTGTTGTTGTGTTTATTGGCTGGCAGGTTCTGACACCGCGCTCCAGTCTATGATGCGACTGGGCGCAACGGCACCTGACAAAGGCGTGCTCCGCGTCTCCGCGTCTTGGGAAGGCGCGGGCCTTGAATACCTTGTACGGGCAAAGTATGATACGTCTTTACGCCCGCTGCCTACCGCTCGGGGGCAGGCAGCGCCGTTCTGCTGGACACGTGGCGGGCCCGGAGCTCTCCTCTGAGGAGAGGGAGGTCCGGCCCCGCAGGACACGTGGAGCCTTCGGACCTCTCCCAGCGGAGGGGGGGTCCGGCTTCTGTCGGCCACGCGGGCCCGGAGCTCTCCTCTGAGGAGGGGGAGGTCCGGCTCCGCGGGATACGCGGCGCCTTCAGAGCCCTCCCCACGGAGGGGAGGTCTGGCTGCTGTTGGCCACGTGGTGGGCCCGGAGCTCTCCTCTGAGGAGAGGGAGGTCCGGTCCTGCTGGACACGTGGCGCCTTCGGAGCTCTCCCTGCGGAGAAGGGCGAGATCCTTAGGCATTTTCCCCTGTGCGCGGGGGTACCCCATATCGCGGGTACTGACATCGGCAAAACTCACTAACTCGAGTCCCGAGCGTCTGGACGGGACCTTGACAGAATACACGTTCGGATGGTGCAACTAAATGGTTTTGCATGTGCGAATGGCAATCCGGGTCAAAATCTGGAAAGTCGGTAAAACACACAAACTAGGGTCCCGTGCGAGTTGTGACGCCCTCAATTCTGTGGAAAACCACGGAACCGAGAACTAATGCATATGTGTGCCCAGGATGTTCATCACACATACACATATATTCCACAAACTGAATTCAGAATATATATTACCACGAATAACAGAGTTTGTTACAATATCTCATGAGTCTTGGACTCATGTTCACAGCGAAAGTCTTATTTCTATGCAGCGGAAGTCTTTATTCTAATGCGGAAGCAATTTGACTAATGCGGAAGCAAATCTAAGAAGAAGTGGCTCCATCTCTACTCCCTCCACAGGCAAGGTTGAGAATAGATCACACGGCCTAATGCTCCACTTGGGCTTCATAGTAGTCTTCTCCTACTGTTGATGAAGAGATAATAATGCAAGTTTGAGTATAATGATGTACTCAGCAAGTGCGGGAAAACATGATATGTAGCTCATAGCAAGGTAGGTATGAAAAGGCCCATTTGTAGAAAAGCAGATTTATAAAACCATGATAAAATAGCAACTTAACTTTAGATGAATGTAATCCCAGCATGTATCGAATTACCAAAGTACCTTCATTACTTTCCATGTTCCACCCGAACATTAACCAACTTCATTCTTACTCACGAATACCTCCTCGTATTCGCTACCATCTCACGAATACCTTCCCATATTCGCTACCATCTCATCTCATAAACAACTTCATCTAACACCGAGACCAACCTCGTTGCCATGACTCAACAGTCATGCAACCATCTTATCACCCGGACTCAACAGTCACAAAACCAAACTATAACCCAAAACAATAACCATTACCAAGAATCATCCCAATAACCATCCCATCTAATCATGAAAGTTTAGCCAGGCGCTTGTGACCGTAAGCTCGGCTATCATGATAGTTTTAGACTCTGCAGAGTTTGCACCTCTTTACCCACAAGTTTGTAATTTTGTCACCCGTCGGCGACTACAGAACCTCCATTATACCAGTACACAACCGTCGGTGTATGGTCAAGAGATCACAAAATAGCCTTTACAAAGGGGCTACTAGATGTATGGACTCACTAAGATTTCACCGGCAGGCTAGAATCTCCAATTCTCCCACCCACGGGCCCCCTCTTGTGCCATGCAGTTCCCAGGGCAGTCCTCACTCGACTCCCATTCCCCGCGCCTTCCACAGTCCATAACACTCTAGCAACTTACCTAATTACTCAGCTAAGCCGCACCCATACTTGGCCTTGTGGTGGCACTGTTATCCAGGCATGTGCATGCATGAACCGGTCCTTAGATCTACGGCAAGTAAACCACCATCTCATGCTACCTCATTCACAAACTCAGGCTTGCCTAGATCTCCCTCCGATCCATGGTCATTAACATCATCAGTTTCTCATTATCACCACGAGTGCAGTTAGCTAGACACATCTATCTCGCTTCCCAATCCCATAGACTCAGCGAAGCATAAAGCAAAAACCATACCCGACTCATAAACTTTCCTGCCGACAAGGGTGGTTTATCCAAAGCTAGTAAACTCCTATAAAAGGGTTTCCCATAATGTTTGACTCAGTACACACACCTTTTCGCAAAACAAAACAGTTTTCCCAAAAACATAGGATCAATATGGTCAAGGGGCACTTGCCTTGTTCTTGCGGTTTCGGTTGTTCTTGGATCTCAAAACCTTGTTGCTGCAGTTCGTCGTAGACAGCTCCCTGAGTTTGTCCTGCTAGGTAGGATCACGTGCGTACAAGATTCACGGCAATCAATATCATGCACAAACCTTAAACTAGATGCAATGATGCACATGCATGCTATCCTATGATTAGTTTTATTAGATTGGTTTGTACGTGTTCTTACATGGCTTGCATGGACAGAGGTGTTCGGATCAAAGGTGGAAGTGGCGATGATCTTTGTCTTTAGATCAACCTGATCATCAAGTGATCTGTTCATGAGAAGGCTTCTGTTCGAAAGGAATCAAAGAACAGATGCAAAGAAAATGTAACGATGTTGTAAGGTGGTATTGGAGACCTACCTTACGTTCTTCTCTGTCTCGAGGTCCTCCTCAGATCGTTGGGCTTCCTCCGGCGATCTTCCTTGCTGCATTCCGGCGATGGTCTACTCGGCGGGTTGGGACTAGGGCTCTAAGTCGTCTGCTCAGGAGTTGGAAAAGAAGTTTTGGTTTCGGCCAGAGGTTCTGGGTTCTATTTATAATCGGGAAAAGAAGAGTACTAATCTGCTTGTATACCAAATAAGAGTCCTATTCAATTTGTCGTTGAATCTTACAACTTATCTTTGGTTGATTTGGTGCGGTAACGTTGTGGTATTCAGTTCGGTTTCCTTTACGTACCGATATTCTTACGAGTAAAAACCACTCCAGAACTCGTTACCTCCACGGTGATGAGCTCCGGAAGCTCCACGTGTCCTCCGGGGCCTGGTATCTCCTTTTCCGCAGAGACGAGCTCCGGTGGTGCCGCGTGTCAAATGAGCGAGACTTCCCTTTTCCTTCGGAGGTGAGCTCCGCGCAAGCCACGTGTTAGTGCCGGTCATTCCTTCTTTCCTTAGAGACGTACTCCAAGGTTGACACGTGTCCAACAGTGTCGGACCTCCCGGAGATAAGCTCCGGTGGCGACACGTGTTCGATAGGATCGGACATCTCGGAGGTGAGCTCCGAGATCGACATGTATCCTGTGCGACTGGTCCTCTGATTTCCGTGATGACTAGCTCCGAAGGTGACATGTGTCCTGTGGAAAATGCCTTTGCTTCTCCCGCAGAGGCTAACTCTGAGGGCAACACGTGTCCCACAGGGTCGGATCTCTCCCCTTTTGCGAAGATGAGCTTCGAACCTGCCACGTAGCCATTTTAGCGGTGGACCTCTCCCCACTGCGCAGGGACGATCTCCGAACACGCCACGTGGCCAGCGGCCGCGGTAAGTTGTCTTCGGCGCTTTCTGTGAGCTGGATTCGGCTCTTATTGGCTACCTTTTGATATTTTTCTCTGTTCCTACTTTTCTTAAAATGTTTTCTCTTCATAAAACATGAACATATGCTGACACCAGAGATAAGAGTGTCACACGAGTGGACGGGACCTTGACGGAATACACGTTCAGACAGTGCAACTTGATGGTTTTGCATGCTCGGATAGCCATCTAGGTTGAAAGTGGAAAAGTAATAATGAGGTCATGCCTAGCATTCACTCATCTTCAAATGAAAATCCACTTGATATAGCTGGTCCAATTACAAGGAGTAGAGCTAAATAATTGCAGAAGAAAATTCATTCTCAGGTGAACGCTAACCTTATGTTTAATAATCAGTCTATGTTGAATGAGTCTATGCTTTTGAGTTCTTGTTTCAATGTCCTTAGGAATGATGAAGTGTATGAACCAGCATGGGATCAAGATGGATTCAAACCTCTGGACATATGAAACGAGAAGCCTATGGTGTGCATGGATAAAATGGTGATTCATCACCTTAGTATGGGAATGCGACCAGAAGCTAGATGACTGACACATGGTATGAATTCCAAGCGTCACTGCGGACAGAATACAAGGAGTTAGATGGTGTTCTATAAGTGGATGGAAGCATCTTCAAGTCTACTTTACAGCCCATCAAACGGTTCATTATTTGGATGTCTTAATAAGGAGTTATGCTCATTTTAGTAACTGCTGCCAGAAGCTGAAAAGACGCGCAAACCAGCCACGAAATCCAGTAGAGCATGCACATGCAGCCATTTACTCAAAGCTGAACGCCCCTATCTCTTTATATATCTTGTACTGGACAATGAAAAGGAGATCTTATTTTTATTGAATTCAGAATACACAAACTCGTGGAGTTTTGTTTATGCGTGAGTCTTGAGAGGCTTGCAATATTTGTTCTTTCGATTCCTGAGGGAGTTGTAGAACGCCGAACTGCGGTTCACCCAGTTCGTGCCTTTACTTCTATAGGGTGATCGCGTGGGCTGTTTCGTTGATACGTGGAAGGGTGATTGTCTCGGTAGTTTGTCGCATGGACAGTCTCGCGGTGCGCTGCCTCTTCACCAGGTCACGTAGTGACAATTTATCAAGTTCGCAGATCCTACGAGAAGATCGGGCCACAACAACTTGTTACACGTGCTGCCTAGGCACGTGCATATCAAGTAAGGAATTTCGGGAAAACTCACGAAATCGGGTCCTGGGTGGCCGGACAGGACTTTAACGGAATATAAGTTTGGACGGTGCAACATGATTGTTTTGCATGGATGGATGGCCATCAGGGTAAAAATTGGGAAAATGAGAAAGTCGGTAAAACTCACAAACTCGGGTCCCGGGCGACTGGACGGAACCTTGACGGAATACACGTCCGGACGGTGCAACTTGATGGTTTTGCATGCGCGGATGGCCATCTAGGTCAAAATCGAGAAAGTCGGGAAAGTGTGTAAAACTCACAAATTCGGTTACCGGGCGGCCGGACGGAACCTTCACAGAATACACATCCGGACGGTGGAACTTGATGGTTTTGCATGCGCGGATGTCCATCTGAGTCAAAAACCGAGAAAGTTGGGAAACTCTATTAAACTCTCAAACTTGGATCACGGGCGGCCGAACAGGACCTTGACGGAATTTGCGTTCGGACAGTGCAACTTGATGGTTTTGCATGCATAGATGGCCATCCGGGTCAAAATTGAAAAATTCAATAAAGTCTGTAAAACTCACGAACTCGGTTCCCGGGCGACGGGACGGAACCTTGACGGAATACATGTCCAGACGGTACAACTTGATGGTTTTGCTTGCGCAGATGGCCATCTGCATCAAAATCGAGAGAGTCAGAAAAGTTTGTAAAACTCATGAACTCGGATAGGGCTGCCGGACGGAACCTTGATGGAATACACGTTCGGACGGTGCAACTTGATGGTTTTGCATGCGCGGATGGCCATCTAGGTAAAAATTGAGAAAGTCGGTAAAACTCACGAACTCGGGTCCCGAGCGGCCGGACGGAACCTTGACGGAATACACGTCCGGACGGTGCAACCAACTTCATGGTTTTGCATGCGCGGATGTCCATCTGGGTCAAAACCGAGAAAGTCCGAAAACTCTGTAAAACTCACAAACTTGGATCCCGGGCGACCAGACAGGACCTTGACGGAATATACGTTCGGACGGTGCAACTTGATGGTTTTGCATGGATAGATGGCCATGCGGGTCAAAATTGGGAAATTCGAGAAAGTCTGTAGAACTCACGAACTCGGGTCCTGGGCGACCGGACGGAACTTTGACGGAATACACGTTGAGACAGTGCAACTTGATGGTTTTGCATGCGCGGATGGCCATCTGCATCAAAATTGAGAAAGTTAGGAAAGTCTATAAAACTCACGAACTCGGGTCGTGTTGCCGGACGGGACCTTGACGGAATACACGTTTGGACGGTGCAACTTGATGGTTTTGCATGCGCGGATGGCCATCAGGGTCAAAATTGAGAAAGTTGGGAAAGTAAGTAAAACTCACGAACTTGGGTCCCGGGCGGCCGGAAGGAATCTTGACGGAATACACATCCGGACGGTGCAACTTGATGGTTTTGCATGCGCGGATGTCCATCTGGGTCAAAAACCGAGAAAGTCGTGAAACTCTGTAAAACTCACAAACTTGGATCCCGGGTGGCCGGACAAGATCTTGACGGGATTTACGTTCAGACGGTGCAACTTGATGGGTTTGCATGCATAGATGGCTATTCGGGTCAAAATCGGGAAATTCGATAAAGTCTGTAAAACTCACGAACTCGGGTCCCGGGCGGCCGGACGGATCCTTGATGGAATACACATCCGGACGGTGCAACTTGATGGTTTTGCATGCGCGGATGGCCATCTGCATCAAAATTGGGAAAGTTAGGAAAGTCTGTAAAACTCACGAACTCAGGTTGGGCTGCCGGACGGAACCTTGACGGAATATACGTCCGGACAGTGCAACTTGATGGTTTTACATGCGCGGATGGCCATCTAGGTCAAAATCAAGAAAGTCAGGAAAGTCGATAAAATTCACGAACTCGGGTCCCGAGCGGCCGGACAGAACCTTGACGGAATACACGTCCGGAATGTGCAACTTGATGGTTTTGCATGTGCGGATGTTCATCTAGGTCAAAACCGAGAAAGTCGGGAAACTCTGTAAAACTCACAAACTTGGATCCCGGGCGGCCGGACAGGACCTTGATGGAATATACGTTCGGACGGTGCAACATGATGGTTTTGCATGCATATATGGCCATCCGGGTAAAAAATGGGAAATTCGAGGAAGTCTATCGAACTCACGAACTAGGGTCCCGGGTGGCCGGACAGAACCTTGACGGAATACACGTCCGGACGGTGCAACTTGATGATTTTGCATGCGCGGATGGCTATCTGTGTCAAAATCAATAAAGTTTGTAAAACTCACAAACTCGGGTCCTTGGCTGACGGACGAAACCTTGATGGAATACACGTCCGGACAGTGCAACCTTATGGTTTTGCATGTGCGGATGGCCATCTGGGTCAAAACAGAGAAAGTCTGTAAAACTCACGTACAACGGTCCCGGGCGGCCGGACGAAACCTTGGTGGAATATACGTCTGGACAGTGCAACTTAGTGGTTTTGCATGCGCCGATGGCCATCTGGGTCAAAATATAGAAAGTCGGGAAAGTCTGTAAAACTCACGAACTCGGGTCCCGGGAGGCCGGACGGAACCTTGACGGAATACACCTCCGGACGAGGCAACTTGATGGTTTTGCATACGTGGATGGCCATCTGGATCAAAATAAAGAAAGTCGGGAAAGTTTGTAAAACTCACGAACTCGGGTCCCGTCCGGAAAGTTGGGATAGTCGACAAAACTACCTAACTCGGGTCCCGAGCGGTTGGACGGGACCTTGACGGAATACACGTTCGGATGGTGCAACTAAATGGTTTTGCATGCGCGGATGGCCATCCGGGTCGAAATCTTGAAAGTCGGTAAAACTCACAAACTAGGGTCCCTTGCCTGGACAGGACTTTGACGGAATACACGTTCGGACAGTGCAAATTGATGTTTTTGCATGCTCGGATGGCCATATGGGTTGAAATTGGGAAAGTAGGGAATGTCGGGAATACTCACGAACTCGGGTCCAGGGCGGCCGGACAGGACCTTGACGGAATATAATTTTGGACGGTGCAACTTGACGGTTTTGCATGCATGGATGGCCATCGGGGTTGAAATTTGGAAATTCGAGAAAGTCTGTAAAACTCACGAACTCGGGTCCCGGGTGGCAGGACGGAACCGTTACGGAATACACATCCAGACAGTGCAACTTGATGGTTTTGCATGCGCGGATGGCCATCTGCATCAAAATCGAGAAAGTCAGGAAAGTCTGTAAAACTCACAAACTCGGGTCAAGCTGCCGGACGGAACCTTGACGGAATACACATCCGGACGGTGCAGTTTTGCATGCACGGATGGCCATCAGGGTCAAAATCGAGAAAGTCGGGAGAGTCGGTAAAACTCACGAAGTCAGGTCCCGGACAGTCGGACGGAACCTTGACAGAATACACGTCCGGACGGTGCAACTTGATGGTTTTGCATGCGCGGATGTCCATCAATGTCAAAACCGATAAAGTCGGGAAACTCTGTAAAGCTCAAGAGCTCCCGGGAGGCCGGACGGGACCTTGACGGAATTTACGTTCGGACAGTGCAACTTGATGGTTTTGCATGCATAGATGGCCATCCGGGTCAAAATTGGGAAATTCGATAAAGTCTGTAAAACTCACGAACTTGGGTCCCGGGCGGTCGGACAGAATACACGTCCGGACGGTGCATCTTGATGGTTTTGCATGCGCGGATGGCCATCTGCATCAAAATCGAGAAAGTGAGGAAAGCCTGTAAAAATTAAGAACTCGGGTCGGGCTGCCGGGCGGAACCATGACGGAATACACGTCCGTACGGTGCAACTTGATGGTTTTGCATGCGCGGATGGCCATCTAGGTCAAAATCAAGAAGTCGGTAAAACTCACGAACTTGGGTCTCGAGCGGCCGGACAGAACCTTGATAGAATACACGTCCGGACGGTGCAACTTGATGGTTTTGCATGCGCGGATGTTCATCTGAGTCAAAACCGAGAAAGTCCGGAAACTCTGTAAAACTAACAAACTTGGATCCCGGGCGACCGAACAGGACCTTCACGGAATATACGTTCGGAAGGTGCAACTTAAGGTTTTGCTTGCATAGATGGCCATCCGGGTCAAAATTGGGAAATTTGAGAAAGTATGTAAAACTCCCGAACTCATGTCCCGTGCAGCCGCACGGAACCTTAACGGAATACACGTCCATACAGTGCAACTTGATGGTTTTGCATGCGCGGATTGCCATCTGCATCAAAATCGAGAAAGTCAGAAAAGTCTGTAAAACTCACGAACTCGGGTCGGGCTGCCGGACGGAAACTTGATGGAATACACGTTCGGACAGTGCAACTTGATGGTATTGCATGTGCCGATGGCCATCAGGGTCAAAATCGAGAAATTCGGGAAACTCTGTGAAACTCACAAACTTGGATCCCGGGCGGCGGGACAGGACCTTGATGGAATATACATTCCGACGGTGCAACTTGATAGTTTCACATGAATAGATGACCATCCGGGTAAAAATTGGGAAATTCAAAAAAGTCTGGATGGTGCAACTTGATGGTTTTGCATGCGCGGATGGCTATCTGTGTCAAAATCAAAAAAAATTCTAAAACTCACGAATTCGGGTCCCGGGCTGCTAGACGAAAGCTTGACGGAATACACGTCCGGACGGTGCAACTTGATGGTTTTGCATGCGCGGATGGTCATCTGGGTCAAAATCGAGAAAGTTGGGAAAGTCTGCAAAACTCACGAACTCGGATCCCGGGCGGCCGGACGGAACCTTGACGGAATACACATCTAGATGGTACAACTTGATGGTTTTGTATGCGCGGATGGCAATCTGGGTCAAAATCGAGAAAGTCGGGAAAATATGTAAAACTCACGAACTCGGGTCCCGGAAGGCCGAACGGAACCTTGACGGAATACGCCTCCGGACGGTGCAACTTGATTGTTTTGCATGCTCGGATGGCCATCTGGGTCAAAATAAAGAAAGTCAGGAAAGTCTGTAAAACTCACGAACTTGGGTCCCGTTCGGAAAGTTGGGATAGTCGGCAAAACTCACTAACTTGGGTCCCGAGCAGCTGGACGGGACCTTGACGAAATACACGTTCGGATGGTGCAACTAAATGGTTTTGCATGCGCAGATGGTCATCCGGGTCAAAATATGGAAAGTCGGTAAAACTCACAAACTAGGGTCCCATGCGTCTGGACGGGACCTTGACGGAATACACGTTCGGACAGTGCAACTTGATGGTTTTGCATGCTCGGATGGCCATCTGGGTTGAAATTGGGAAAGTAGGGAATGTCGGGAAAACTCATGAAATCGGGTCCAGGGCGGCCGGACATGGACCCTGACGGAATATAAGTTCGGACAGTGCAACTTGCTGGTTTTGCATGCATGGATGGCCATCGGGGTCAAAATTGGGAAATTCGAGAAATTATGTAAAACTCACGAACTCGGGTCCCGGGTGGCCGGACGGAACCTTGACGGAATACACGTTCGGACTGTGCAACTTGATGGTTTGGAATGTGCGGATGGCCTTCTCGGTTAAAATCGAGAAAGTCGGGAGAGTATGTAAAACTCACGAACTCGGGTCCCGGGCGGCCAGACGGAACCTTAACGGATTACACGTTTGGACGGTGCAACTTGATGGTTTTGCATGCGCAGATGGCCATCAGGGTCAAAATCAAGAGAGTCGAGAAAGTCGGTAAAACTCACGAACTCAGGTCCCGGGCGGCTGGACGGAGCATTGACAGAATACACGTTCGGACGGTGCAACTTGATGGTTTTGCATGCGCGGATGTCCATTTGGGTCAAAACCGAGAAAGTCGGGAAACTCTGTAAAACTCACGGACTTGGATCCCGGGCGACCGGACGGGACCTTGACGGAATATACGTTCGTACGGTGCAACTTGATGGTTTTGCATGCATAGATGGCCATCTGGGTCAAAATTGGGAAATTCGAGAAAGTATGTAAAACTCACGAACTCGGATCCAGGGCGGCAGGACGGAACCGTGATGGAATACACATCCAGACAGTGCAACTTGATGGTTTTGCATGCGCGGATGGCCATCTGCATCAAAATCGAGAAAGTCAGGAAAGTCTGTAAAACTCACGAACTCGGGTCAGGCTGTCGGACGGAACCTTGACGGAATACACGTCTGGACGGTGTAACATGATGGTTTTGCTTGCGCGGATGGCCATCTGCATCAAAATCGAGAATGTCAGAAAAGTTTGTAAAACTCACGAACTAGGGTAGGGCTGCCGGACGGAATCTTGACGGAATACACGTTCGGACGGTGCAACTTGATGATTTTGCATGTGCGGATGGCCATCTAGGTCAAAATCGAGAAAGTCGGGAGAGTTGGTAAAACTCACGAACTCGGGTCCCGGGCGGTCGAACGGAACCTTGACGGAATACACGTCCGGACGGTGCAACTTGATGGTTTTGCATGTGCGGATGTCCATCTATGTCAAAACCGAGAAAGTCAGGAAACTCTGTAAAACTCACAAGCTCCCGGGCGGCCGGACAGGACCATGATGGAATTTACTTTCGGACGGTGAACCTTGATGGTTTTGCATGCATATATGGCCATCCGGGTCAAAATTGGGAAATTCGATAAAGTCTGTAAAACTAACGAACTCGGGTCTCAGGTGGCAGGACGGAACCGTGACGGAATACACGTTCAGACAGTGCAACTTGATGGTTTTGCATGCGCGGATGGCCATCTGCATCAAAATCGAGAAAGTTAGGAAAGTCTGTAAAACTCACGAACTCGGGTCAAGCTGCCGGACGGGACTTTAACGGAATACACGTGCGGATGGTGCAGTTTTGCATGCGCGGATGGCCATCAGGGTATAAATCGAGAAAGTCGGGAGAATCGGTAAAACTCACGAAGTCGGGTCCCAGACGGTCGGACGGAACCTTGACGGAATACACGTCCGGACGGTGCAACTTGATGGTTTTGCATGCGCGGATGTCCATCTATGTCAAAACCGATAAAGTCCGGAAACTCTGTAAAACTCACAAGCTCCCAGGCGGCCGGACGGGACCTTGACGGAATTTACGTTCGGACGGTGCAACTTGATGGTTTTACATGCATAGATGGCCATCCGGGTCAAAATTGGGAAATTCGATAAAGTCTATAAAACTCACGAACTCGGGTCCCGGGTCGGACAGAATACACGTCCAGATGGTGCAACTTGATGGTTTTGCATGCGCGGATGTCCATCTATGTCAAAACCGATAAAGTGCAGAAACTCTGTAAAACTCACAAGCTCCCGGGCGGCCGGACAGGACCTTGACGGAATTTACGTTCGGACGGTGCAACTTGATGGTTTTGCATGCATAGATGGCCATCCGGGTCAAAATTGGGAAATTCGATAAAGTCTGTAAAACTCACGAACTCTGGTCCCGGGCAGTCGGACAGAATACACGTCCGGACGGTGCAACTCGATGGTTTTGCATGCGCGGATGGCCATCTGCATCAAAATCGAGAAAGTGAGGAAAGCCTATAAAACTCACGAACTCGGGTCGGGCTGCTGGGCGGAACCATGACGGAATACACGTCCGTACAGTGCAACTTGATGGTTTTGCATGCCCGGATGGCCATCTAGGTCAAAATCAAGAAGTCGGGAAAGTCGGTAAAACTCAGATGAACATCTGCACATGCAAAACCATCAAGTTGCACCGTCCGGACGTTTATTCCATCAAGGTTCTGTCCGGCCGCTCGAGACCCGAGTTCAAAGTCCGGAAACTCTGTAAAACTAACAAACTTGGATCCCGAGCGACCGGACAGGACCTTCACGGAATATACGTTCGGAAGGTGCAACTTAAGGTTTTGCTTGCATAGATGGCCATCCGGGTCAAAATTGGGAAATTTGAGAAAGTCTGTAAAATTCCCGAACTCATGTCCCGTGCAGCCGCACGAAACCTTAACGGAATACACGTCCAGACAGTGTAAGTTGATGGTTTTGCATGCGCAGATGGCCATCTGCATCAAAATCGAGAAAGTCAGGAAAGTCTGTAAAACTCACGAATTCGGGTCGGGCTGCCGGACGGGACCTTGATGGAATACACGTTCGGACAGTGCAACTTGATGGTTTTGCATGCGCGGATGGCCATCAGGGTCAAAATCGAGAAAGTCGGGAAACTCTGTAAAACTCACAAACTTGGATCCCGGGCAGCGGGACAGGACCTTGACGGAATATACGTTTGGACGGTGCAACTTGATGGTTTTGCATGAATAGATGACCATCCGGGTAAAAATTGGGAAATTCGAAAAAGTCCGGACGGTGCAACTTGATGGTTTTGCATGCGCGGATGGCTATCTGTGTCAAAATCAAAAAAGTTTGTAAAACTCACGAACTCGGGTCCCGGGCTGCCGGACGAAACCTTGACGAAATACACGTCTGGACGGTGCAACTTGATGGTTTTGCATGCGCGGATGGCCATCTGGGTCAAAATCGAGAAAGTTGGGAAAGTCTGCAAAACTCACAAACTCGGGTCCCGGGCGGCCAGACGAAACCTTGACGGAATACACATCTGGACGGTACAACTTGATGGTTTTGCATGCGCGGATGGCCATCTGGGTCAAAATCGAGAAAGTTGGGAAAGTATGTAAAACTCACGAACTCGGGTCCCGGAAGGCCGGATGGAACCTTGACGGAATACACCTCCGCACGATGCAACTTGATGGTTTTGCATGCGCGGATGGCCATCTGGGTCAAAATAAAGAAAGTCGGGAAAGTCTGTAAAACTCACGAACTCGGGTCCCGTTCGGAAAGTTGGGATAGTCGGCAAAACTCACTAACTCGGGTCCCGAGCAGCTGGACGGGACCTTGACGGAATACACGTTCGGATGGTGCAACTAAATGGTTTTGCATGCGCGGATGGTCATCCGGGTCGAAATATGGAAAGTCGGTAAAACTCACAAACTAGGGTCCCACGCGTCTGGACGGGACTTGACGGAATACATGTTCGGACAGTGCAACTTGATGGTTTTGCATGCTCGGATGGCCATCTGGGTTGAAATTGGGAAAGTAAGGAATGTCAGGAAAACTCATGAACTCGGGTCCAGGGCGGACGGACAGGGACCTTGACGGAATATAAGTTCGGATGGTGCAACTTGCTGGTTTTGCATGCATGGATGGCCATCGGGGTCAAAATTGGGAAATTCAAGAAATTCTGTAAAACTCACGAACTCGGGTCCCGGGCGGCCGGACGGAACCTTGACGGAATACACATTTGGACTGTGCAACTTGATGGTTTTGCATGCGCGGATGGCCATCTCGGTTAAAATCGAGAAAGTCGGGAGAGTATGTGTCGAAGTGTTCGGTCGAGACTTCCCCCGGGCCTGCACTGGGCAGCCCGCGGAGGTTCTTTTTTCTGTTGGGCTAGTCCCTTGCGGAGAGCTTGCGTGGATGGACGAGTTAGTAAGAGCTTGACACGGTGAGTTTTACGTGGTTCAGGCCGCCGGAGCATAAAACCCTACGTCCACGGCGAGCTATGGAGCTCGCTGTATTGCTTGCTGCTCAGAACCGGAGTCCTGAGCTTGGGGGTGAGCTACAGCTTGGGTGTGAATGGCTAACGTATGAGTTGCAGAGGTGTGAACCCAGGGTGCGAATGGCTAGAGTGCGAACCCCTGCTAACAGCGCCTACCCGAGCCTTTTATAGTCCAAGACTCGGGGGGCTTACAAGGGGGGCCAGGACCCGACAGGTGATCCCGGGGAGATTGACTGATATCTACCGTATCTGCAGTTATGCCGGTAGTTGTCTCTGCCGAAGGCTTCTGAGTCTTCGTCTTGTAGCTCTGCCCATGCCGCATGCTAGTCGTAGTGGATGATGACGGCGGGGGCGGCATGGGATGTCTTGTCGCTGCGTTTATTGGCTGGCAGGCTCTGACACTGCGCGCCTGTCCGTGATGCGACTGGGCGCAACGGCACCTGACAGAGGCGTGCTCCGCGTCTCCGCGTCTTGGGAAGGCGCGGGCCTTGAATACCTTGTATGGGCAAGGTATGGGGCGTCTTTACGCCCGCTGCCTATCGCTCGGGGGCAGGCAGCGCCGTTCTGCTGGCCACGTGGCGGGCCCGGAGCCCTTCTCAGAAGAGAGGGGGGTCCGGCCCTGCAGTACAGGTGGAGCCTTCGGACCTCTCCCCGCGGAGGGGGAGGTTCGGCTTCTGTTAGCCACGTCGCGAGCCCGGAGCTCCTCTCTGAGGAGAGGGAGGTCCGGCCTCTCCGGACATGCGGCACCTTCGGTCCTCTCTCCCGCGGAGGGGGAGGTCCGGCTTCTGTATGCCACGTGGTGGGCCCGGAGCTCTCCTCTGAGGAGAGGGAGGTCTGGCCCCGCTGGACGCGTGGCGCCTTCGGAGCTCTCCCTGCGGAGAAGGGCGAGATCCTTAGGCATTTTCCCCTGTGCGCGGGGGTACCCCATGTTGAGGGTACCGACAGTGGCCCCCGGGCCCATCTCGGGGGAGATAGCGAGCCCGAGGTGGGACCTTCGTCTCTTCTGATCCGCGCACTTTCTTGTCTTGAGTACTCCCTGTGCTGGCAGGGTCTTGACGGCTTCGGTGTTCAGCCTCTTAGGAGAGGGTGAAGCCTGGCATCGGAGCTCAGCCCGGCTGTGGGGGCGGAGGTCTGGAAGTCATCGGAGCTCAGGCTAGCGAAGGGCGTGAGGTCCGGCATCAGCGCTCGCCTTTGAAAGGAGAGGGGGAGGGCTGGCCTCGGAGCTCGGTCTGGCTGTGGAGGCAGAGTCCGTAAGTCATCGGAGCTCAGGCCAACAAAGATCGTGAGGTCCGGCATCAGCGCTCGCCTCTGAAAGGAGGGCGAGGGCTGGCCTTGGAGCTCGGCCCAGCTGTGGAGGCGGAGTCCAGCACTGCTCAGTGGTCCCCCCTTTCCTATCCCTTAGTCTCATTTGACTTACTGTCCCAGGCCGGAATACGGGGTTTGGGTAATCCAGTGCACTTGGTCCCGGAGGTCTGGCCCCAGCCCCAGTCTGGGTGTAACCGCCCGGCCCCCTGGTACTCAGACCGTAGCGCCGGGAGGTAGAGTGCGCATGCTTTGGGTGCAAGACCGGGCAAAGCAAGGCTCCTGACCCCCCGTTCTAGCGTAGGTCTTTTCTCGGAGGAGACCAACTGGCGGTGCAATACCCTTATAGAGGGAGATCCAAAAGGCCACCGGGCCTCTGGCAGGTACCCCAAGCACTACCGCCTTCGGCAGGACGGCAAATATCGACTATGCATGAGAGCCGGAAAGAGGAGCCGAGTGTACAATGGACGCACACTGTCTAGAGCGTGGGGAGGTGTTCATATAAATTAATGCGTAATTTAAATAAACACCTAAGTAAGCATGGTGAACTTACTGGGTAGCGTCAGAGCGCCTGTCTTCACGCAGAGCGGGTCATGCGTGGCTTCATCGTATGCCGGACACGGGGGGACCCCCATGGCTATATCAGGGGGAAGCATGGCTTCGGCCCCGCATACCATGTGGAAGGGTAGTTCCCGTGACCCGGCCCTGGGAAGTCCGGCTGGCCCTCGACATGCAGGAGCCGGTATCCCCCGACGGCTCTGGGTGCGCGTCTGCACCGGTTGTGTGGGTCTGCTTGGCGTGGACCTGGCACGCATTGCATCCCTAACCGGTTTGACGGCGTCCAGGTGGCTCTCGGTCAGTAGGAGCCATGCCGGGTGGCTTAACCGACCAACGTGCGGGACGATGAGCGTTCCCAGCACTCGCCTCCTTGGACTACTGCGAGCTAATCGCAGCCTTCCTCCTGGGTTATGCACCGCAATAAGATGTAGTGGCGCCACGCCAGTAAAGATACCAGCGCGTAGCACTTAGCCATCCGCACCACCCGTTCAGCGGATGCACGTTCATCAGGAAGGATGTCCTTCAAGGAGTCCCGGACCTCCGTGGTCCATGCATCGGGACTACTTGAGCTTCTGGATCTTGAGCGCTGGGTTGCACGGAGTCCCCAGTGACTCTTACGATCCTTTGGCGGCATCCAGGGCCGCCGGGACTGCCTAGCTTCGAGGCACTGGTTCAGCCCCCTTCGCCCGGCTCGGCGGGCCGGGCTGTGGACCGCAGCAACGTCCTCTTGAAGACTCCTTCGTGCGCAGGGGCTCCGATGGAGGCTTTCGTTGAGAGGTTGTCAGCTGCGGCCATGCAAGCGCGCGGTACATGGCGCAGGTCCAAGGCGAGGAATTCTTTCTCCAACATCCGCACGTGAAGCAGATAAGCAGCTAGCTGTGGGTCATTGCAGGGGCATTCACCCTTAACTTGCTTGATAACTAGCTGGGAGTCGCCCTGCGCCAACAACTGGCGAGCGCCCAGAGACAGGACTGTCTTTTAGGCCAAAGATGAGTGCTCCATACTCTGCCAAATTGTTGGTTGCCTTGGAATTGAGACGCACCATGTACCCAGACTGCTCCCCCGATGGCATGAGAAGCAGTACGCCGGCACCGGCCCCCTGCTTTTGCGAGGAGCCGTCGAAGAAGAGCGTCCAGTGAAGCCCGGTGAAGACCGGAGCTCGGTACTTTGGTTCACCGTATTTGCGGCCCCCTGGGTCAGCCTTCGTTGGCATCCACTCAGCCACGAAGTCAGCCAGTGCTTGGCTCTTGGCTGTCTGACGTGGTCGGGAGCTCAGCTTGAACTCCGCCGTCTTCGGGCTGTCTTCCGGCTTCGGAAGCTGGCAGTGAGTGCCAGCTCCGCCCTCCGGCTGCTCTGGCGAACTTGTCCGCCAAGCTGAAGGGCTCGGAGGCATCGCAGACCTCTCTGGTTGCAAGCTTCTCAAGCATCTTCTGGTCCTGGACACTGTCAAAGTGCCGCCACCACAGAAGCACTTTGAATATGCGGAATGGTGTTGCGTACCTGGGAGAACCGCTGGATGAAGGAGCGCAGCGACTCCCCAGGTTGTTGCTTGATGGCTTGGAGGTCAAGCTCCGTGCCGGGACGGGTGTAGGAGCTGCCGAAGTTGGCGATGAACTGCCGGCAGAGCTCTCCCCAAGAAGTTATGGAACCCTGAGGGAGGTTTATTAGCTAAGACCGGGCTGGGCCGGTCAAGGCGACGGGGAAGTAGTTTGGCCATGACGGCCTCATCCCCTCCTGCAGCAAGTACGGCGGTGGAGTAGATCTGGAGGAACCCCGCCGGGTTGACGCTGCCGTCGTACTTCTCGGGCAGGTGCGGCCGAAACTTGCGCGGCCACCTCGTGAAGCGGAGGTGGGGCTCCAGGGCCGTACATCCTGCCCCTGTTGCTGCAGGTGTTGGTGCCACGAACGCTTGGTTCGCCGCTGGCACAGTGTACCCCGGTATGGGCAAGGCTGCGCCATAGACCGGGGGCGCCGTTTGCAGGACATATGGCTGTGGCATATGCTGCGTGGCGTATGTCTGGGGCAGAGTTCGCATGGCGAAAGTCTGCGCCTCAGGCAGGGTTGAGGCAGTCGTCATGCTGACGCCGGCCTTTTGGCTGCGACGCCTTTCTCGTCGCCGCTCGAGGAACATTCGGGCGTCTTGGCCCAGGTGGCATCGTTCCAGCTCAGTCCTCAGGTCCGTCGACGGAAGCCTGGTGGAGCTGGAATCCGCCGTCTGTCCGTCAACCGTTGGCGTGCGCGTCAGCGATACAGCCGGTTGGCCGGAGCGTCGTCCCCGCCGAAGTCAAGGGTTTGTGGCGGCGACGACAAGACGGTCTACCTCGTGAATCTACTGCTGGGTCGCTGCCTGAGGCGCGTCCCCAGCAGGCGGATTGTGCAGTAGCGCTCCTGTTGCGGCTAGTGCACCCCCGCCGGGTACGCCCAGTGCTACTGAAGACCTGACGCTGGTTGGAGCCTGCATTGCCGGCGTCGGCGCTGCCAGAGCCGGTTGCTGGCTCCCAGTGCAGGTACTGGTGCCGCGAACGCTTGATTGCGCCTGGCACAGTGTACCCCGGTATGGGCAAGGTTGCGCCATAGGCCGGGGACGCCGCTTGCAGAGCACATGGTTGTGGCTTATGCTGTGCGGCGTACGCCTGGGGCAGAGCTCGCGTAGCGAAGGTCTGCCCTCCAAGCTGGGTCGAGGCCGACGTCATGTTGTCGCCAGCCTCTTGAGTGCGACGCCTTTCTCGACGTCGCTCGAGGAACACTCGGGCATCTTGGCCCAAGTGGCACCGTTCCAGCTCTGTCCTCAGGTCCGTCGACGGAAGTTTGGTGGAGCTGGAACCCGCCGTCTGCCCGTCAACCGTTGGCGTGCGCGTCAGCGACACAGCCGGTTGGCCGGAGCGTCGTCCCCGCCGAAGTCAATGGTTTGCGGCGGCGACGACAAGACGGTCTACCTCGCGAATCCACTGCTGGGTCGCTGCCTGAGGCGCGTTCCCCAGCAGGCGGATTGTGCAGTAGCGCCCTTGCTGCTGCTATCGCACCCTCACCGGGTACGCCCGGCGCTACTGAAGGCCTGACGCTGGTTGGAGCCTGCATTGCCGGGGTCGGCGCTGCCAGAGCCGGTTGCTGGCTCCCAGCTTGCCCTGACACACTCCGTCCTGAGTGTGTCATCATGTACTCTCCCCTGGTCACGGTTTGCCGCGG
This sequence comes from Neostapfia colusana, assembly GCA_030760725.1. Classification (NCBI taxonomy): domain Eukaryota; kingdom Viridiplantae; phylum Streptophyta; class Magnoliopsida; order Poales; family Poaceae; genus Neostapfia; species Neostapfia colusana. The sequence goes on from JASWHV010000011.1 coordinate 82,035,190, forward strand.
ACGCAGGGGGGGAGAGTTTGCCGCTGAAGGAAGCTTGGTCATCTTTGTCGACGGAAACTCGTCGCGCAAGGGGAAAAGCCCCCTTCCTGGCGCGCCAAATGTCGAAGTGTTCGGTCGACACTTCCCCCGGGCCTGCACTGGGCAGCCCGCAGAGGTTCTTTTTTCGGTGGGGCTAGTCCCTTGCGGAGAGCTTGCGCGGATGGACGAGTTAGTAAGAGTTTGACACAGTGAGTTTTACGTGGTTCAGGCCGCCGGAGCGTAAAACCCTACGTCCACGGCGAGCTATGGAGCTCGTTGTATTGCTTGCTGCTCAGAACCGGAGTCCTGAGCTTGGGGGTAACCTACAGCTTGGGTGTAAATGGCTAGCGTATGAGTTGCAGAGGTGCGAATGGCTAGAGTGCGAACCCCTGCTAACGTCGCCTACCCGAGCCTTTTATAGTCCAAGACTCGGGTGGCTTCCAAGGGGGGCCGGGACCCGACAGGTGGTCCCGGGGAGATTGACTGATATCTACCGTATCTGCAGTTATGCCGGTAGTTGTCTCTGCCGAAGGCTTCTGAGTCTTTGTCTTGTAGCTCTGCCCATGCCGCATGCTAGTCGTAGTGGATGATGACGGCGGGGGCGGCATGGGATGTCTTGTCGCTGCGTTTATTGGCTGGCAGGCTCTGACACTATGCGCCAGTCCGTGATGCGACTGGGCGCAACGGCACCTGACAGAGGCGTGCTCCGCGTCTCCGCGTCTTGGGAAGGCGCGGGCCTTGAATACCTTGTATGGGCAAGGTATGGGGCGTCTTTACGCCCGCTGCCTATCGCTCGGGGGCAGGCAGCGCCGTTCTGCTGGCCACGTGGCGGGACTGGAGCCCTCCTCATAAGAGAGGGGGGTCCGGCCCCGCAGGACACGTGGAGCCTTCGGACCTCTCCCCGCGGAGGGGGAGGTTCGGCTTCTGTTGGCCACGGGGCGAGCCCGGAGCTCCTCTCTGAGGAGAGGGAGGTCCGGCCTCTCCGGACACGTGGCACCTTCGGACCTCTCTCCCGCGGAGGGAGAGGTCCGGCTTCTGTATGCCACGTGGTGGGCCTGGAGCTCTCCTCTGAGGAGAGGGAGGTCCGGCCCCGCTGGACGCGTGGCGCCTTCGGAGCTCTCCCTGCGGAGAAGGGCGAGATCCTTAGGCATTTTCCCCTGTGCGCGGGGGTACCCCATATCGAGGGTACCGACAGTATGTAAAACTCACGAACTCGGGTCCCGGGCGGCCGGACGGAACCTTGACGGATTACACGTTCGGACGGTGCAACTTGATGGTTTTGCATGCGCAGATGGCCATCAGGGTCAAAATAAAGAGAGTCGAGAAAGTCGGTAAAACTCACAAACTCAGGTCCCGGGCGGCTGGACGGAACATTGATAGAATACACGTTCGGACGGTGCAACTTGATGGTTTTGCATGCGCGGATGTCCATTTGGGTCAAAACCGAGAAAGTCGGGAAACTCTGTAAAACTCACGGACTTGGATCCCGGGCGATTGGACGGGACCTTGACGGAATATACGTTCGGACGGTGGAACTTGATGGTTTTGCATGCATAGATGGCCATCCGGGTCAAAATTGGGAAATTCGAGAAAGTCTGTAAAACTCACGAACTCGGATCCAGGGCAGCAGGACGGAACCGTGACGGAATACACGTCCAGACAGTGCAACTTAATGGTTTTGCATGCGCGGATGGCCATCTGCATCAAAATCGAGAAAGTCAGGAAAGTCTGTAAAACTCACGAACTCGGGTCAGGCTGCCGGACGGAACCTTGACGGAATATATGTCCGGACGGTGTAACTTGATGGTTTTGCTTGCGCGGATGGTGTGACACCCTCAACTCAGGTGTCAGCATATGTTCATGTGTTATGAAGAAGAAAACATTTTAAGAAAAGAAGGAACAATGACAAATATCAAAAGGATAGCCAACAAAGCTTTCAGAGAGCACCGAAGGCAACTTCCGGGGCCAGCAGGCCACGTGGCGTGTTCGGAGCTTGCCCCTGCGAGGTGAAGAGAGGTTCGCCTCTAAACTGGCTACGTGGAAGGCTTGGGGGACACCTCCGCAATTGGAAAAAGGTTCGACCCTGCGGGACACGTGTTGCCCACGGAGCTATCCTCTGCGGAAGAAGCAGAGGCATTTTTTGTAGGACACATGTCATCCTCGGAGCTAGTCCTCGCGGAAATCAGAGGACCTGTCACACGGGATACGTGTCGATCTCGGAGCTCATCTCAGAGAAGCCCAGATCTATCGAACACGTGTCGCCACTGGAGCTTATCTCCGGGAGGTCTTTCGTTGCTAGACACGTGTCGACCTCGGGACATGTTCATAAGGAAGGGAGAGAGGGAAGACCGGCGCCAACACGTGGCGTGCGCGGAGCTCACCTCCAAAAGAGGGGGAGGTCTCGGTCGATTGACACGTGGCACAACCGGAGCTCGTCTCTGCGGAGAAGTAAATACCAGGCCCCGGGAGGACACTAGAGCCTCCGGAGCTCATCGCCACGAAGGTAACGAGTTCTGGAACGGTTTTTACGAGTAAAGATACCGGTACGCAACAGAAACCGATCTAAATTTCCACGATGTTACCAAAGATAAGACGATTAGGATTCAACAAAGATCTGAATAAGACTCTTATTCGGGATCCAATCAGATTAGGACTCTTCTCTTCCTGATTATAAATAGAACCCAAAAACCTCTGGCCGAAACCACAAACTTCTCTTTCAACTCCAGAGCCGACGACTTAGAGCCCTAGCCCTAACTCGCCGAGCAAAACATCGCCGAAGCGCAACAAGGGAGATCATCAGAGAAGGACCAAGCGGTCTGAGGAGGACCTCGAAGACAAAGAAGAGCGTGAGGTAGGACTTCAATACCACCTTACGACATCATTGTGTTCATCTCTTGCATCTGTTCTTCAATTCCTTTCAAACAGAAGCCTTCTCATGGGCAGATCACTCGATAATCAGTTTAATCTAAAAGACAAGATCATCGTCACGTCCACCTTTGATCCGAATACCTCTGCCCATGCAAGCCATGCAAGAGCACACCAATCTAATAAAAATCATAGGATAGCATGCATGTGCATCATCGCATCTAGTTTAAGGTTTGCGCATGATATTGATTGCTGTGAATCCTGTATGCACGTGATCCTACCTAGCAGGACAAGCTTAGGGAGCTGTCTACGACGAGCTGCAGCAACAAGGTTTTGAGAATCAAGAACAACCGGAACCGCAAGAACAAGGCAAGTGCTCCTTGACCATATTGATCCTATGTTTTGGGTGAAACGGTTTTGTTTTGCAAAAAGGTGTGTGTGCTGAGTCAAGCATGATGGGAAGCCCTTTTATAGGAGTTTACCAGTTTTTGATTAAACCACCTTTGTCGCCTGGGAAGTTTATAAGTCGGGTACGGTTTTTGTTTTATGCTTCGCTGAGTCTAGGGGATTGGGAAGCGAGATAGATGCGTCTAGCTAACTGCACTCGTACTGATAATAAGTAACTGATGAGGTTAATGAACATGGATCGGAGGGAGATCTAGGCAAGCCTGAGTTTGTGAATGTGGTAGCATGAGATGGTGGTTTTACTTGCCGTAGATCTAAGGACCGGTTCATGCATGCACATGTCAGGATAACAGTGCCACCACAAGGCCAAATATGGGTGCGGCTTAGCTGAGTAATTAGGTAAGTTGCTAGAGTGTTATGGACTGTGGAAGGCAAGGAATGGGAGTCGAGTGAGGACTGCCCTGGGAAATGCATGGCATAAGAGGGGGCCCGTGGGTGGGAGAATTGGAGATTCTAGCCTGCCGGTGAAACCTTAGTGAGTTCATACATCTAGTAACCCCTTTGTAAAGGCTATTTTGTGATCTCTTAACCATACACCGACGGTTGTGTACTGGTATAATGGAGGTTTTGCAGTCACCGACGGGTGACGAAATCACAAACTTGTGGGTAAAGAGGTGCAAACTCTGCAGAGTTATTAAAACTATCATGATAGCCGAGCTTACGGTTATGAGCACCTGGCTAAACTGCCATGATTAGTTGGGATGATTTTCGGGATGGTTACTGGGAAGGTTCTCGGTTATGGTTATTGGTTTGGAACTGTTAAGTCTGATGATGAGATGGTTGCATGACTGTTGGGTCATGACATGAGATGGGTCTCGGTGTGAGACGAGGTTGATTTGTGAGATGAGATGGTAGCGAATACGAGGAGGTATTCGCGAGTATGAATAAAGGATTGATTAATGTTTGGATGGAACACGGGAAGTGATGAAGGTACGTTGGTAATTTAATATATGCTGGGATTACATTCACCTAAAGTAAAGTTGCTGTTTTATCATGGTTTTACAAGATTGCTTTTCTGCAAATAAGCCTTTTATGCCTACCTTGTTTATGAACTGCATATCACGTATTTTCCCGCACTTGCTGAGTACATCATTATGCTCAACCTTGTATTATTACTTCATCCTCAGCAGCAGGAGAAGCCTACTATGAAGATCAAGTGGAACATTATGGCGTGTGATCTGTTCTCATCCTTGCCTGTGGAGGGAGTAGAGATGAGCCACTTCTGCTTAGTTTTGCTTCCTCATTAGTTTTTGCTTCCGCATTTAAATAAGGACTTCCGCTGCATAGAAATAAGACTTCCGTTGTGTGCACGAGTCCAAGACTCATGAGGTATTGTAATAAACTCTGTTATTCGTGGTAATATATAATCTGAATTCAGTTTGTGGAACGTATGTGTATGTGTGATGAACATCCTGGGCACACATATGCATTAGTTCTCGGTTCCATGGTTTTCCACAGAATTGAGGGCGTCACAAATTGGTATCAGAGTCACGGGTTGACAGCAGGTTACACGCCTAGGTAGAAAGCCTTAGATAGATAATAGAGCTACGGGTTAACCCCAAGGAGTTACAGGCGCCCTAGGGTGAATACTTAGATTGGCCTTTAAAAACCACCTTGACATAGGAAACCCTCCTTGAATAGGAGTTGTGTGGGCCCTTGTGATGATTATTTGTGAATATGTGTTTAAGTATGAGTTGTGAGACGTCTCAAAAACGTTGTCCATATCTATACGTAAGAAGAAAGAGGTGTGAAATGCTTCGGCACTTGATCACATCCTCATAAGGACTAATATATATAGTCCAACTCACCTTGATGCATATAGTTGAAGGGATCAACCTAACCTTCTAACCTTCTATTCTATTTTGATCTCTCTCACAGATGGTGAGAGGAAATGCAAGCCGAAGGAACGTCGAGGAAGATGACCACGAGGAAGTTCCTGCTAACTCCGGAGCTGGTGAAAACCATCTAGAAAGATTGATGGCCATGCAAAACCAGCTTATGCAAACCATGATCCAAACTTTGGGTCAGTTGCAGGCCAACCAAAACCCCGTTCCGGCACCACCGCCACCACCACCGCCGGCTCATAACAGGTTGGGAGAGTTCATGAGGACTCAACCACCCACCTTTGCTCAAACTAGTGACCCCATGGAGGCCGATGATTGGTTGAAATCCATGGAGAAGAAGCTCGCCATTGTTCAGTGCAACGACCGAGAGAAGGTTCTCTTTGCGTCGCACCAACTTATGGGAGCTGCCGCCGACTGGTGGGATGCCTTGAGCAACGCCCATGCCAACCCGGAGACAATCGCTTGGACTGAGTTCAAGGAAAGTTTCCGCTCTCACTACATCCCTGTTGGTGTAATGATGCTCAAGAGGCAGGAGTTTGAAGGTCTCCGCCAAGGACAGAAGAGTGTGAATGAATATCTCAACAAGTTCATACAACTGTCCCGGTATGTCCCCGAAGATGTCAACTCAGATCAGAGGAAGCAGTACCTGTTCATGAGAAGGTTGAACAATGAGATCCAAGTTCAGCTCCTCAACAATGACTACGTAAGCTTCCAGAAGCTGGTTGATAAGGCTATTGTGGTTGAAAACAAGATCCGGGAGATCGAGCGAGAGTGCAAGAGGAAGATGCCATACCAGCCCAAGGGAGCAACGTACGACCTAGGTATATGCCCCCTGCACCGCAGTATGGATCGACCACTCCTACGTACCACCCTGGTCAGCCACCACAGCAACGATTTGTTGCACCGGCACCTCATGTGCTCATACCTCCTGCGCCCCGGCCTAACAATGGCGCTCCTGTTCAAAACCCCCGCCCCAACGTACCTGCTGCCGTAGGCAATAGGGCATGCATTGCATGCAGGGAAGTAGGCCACTTCGCTAACCAGTGCCCGAGGAGAGGACCTGGACAGCAAGGTAACGTGCCCAAGCAGAACCAGCGACCAAACGGAGGGGACAACCAAGGGAACCGTGGACCACAGAACTATGCTCGTGGCCACGTTAACCATGTCACTGCTGAGGAAGCACACCAGGTTGAGGACGTCGCAATTGGTATGTTCCTTGCCAACTCCAACCCAGCCACCATTTTATTTGATCCGGAGCATCACATTCCTTCATATCATCCAAATATGTTGCTAAACATCATCTACCCGTATCCCACTTAGAATGTGCTATGTTAGTTAATTCTCCCGGAGGAGAAATGAGGACTAATGTAATATGCCCTAAAGTAAGCCTTAAATAAGGGGGTAGACTTCCTTGCCAACCTTATTGTTTTGGACTCCCATGGGATTGACATCATACTCGGAATGGATTGGTTAAGCAAGCACAATGGAGTAATCCAATGTGCTGAGAGAAGCGTGCAGTTGACAAACGAACACGGTATCCGTGTCGAGTTTGAGTCAGCCCAGCAAGCAACCGAACGGGCAGATTTGAACCATGTCGAAGGAACAACATTAGACAGCATTCCAGTGGTTCAGGAGTTTTTGGACGTGTTCCCGGAAGAGCTCCCGGGAATGCCACCTGACCGGGACATCGAGTTTGCCATAGATTTGGTACCCAGAACTGCACCTATAGCTAAGAGACCATATAGGATGCCCGTCAACGAGTTAGTTGAACTCAAGAAGAAAATTCAAGAACAGTTGGAGAAGGGTTTTATCCGTCCAAACTCATCACCATGGGGAGCTCCGGTACTCTTCGTGGACAAGAAGGACGGAACCCAAAGAATGTGCGTGGACTACAGGTCTCTCAACGAGGTGACAATCAAGAATAAATACCCTCTGCCCCATATAGAGGACCTATTCGATCAAATGAAAGGAGCCCAAGTATTCTCCAAGATTGATCTTTGGTCAGGATATTTCCAGCTAAAGATTAAGCCCTCCGATATACCTAAGACAGCCTTTCAAACACGGTATGGTTCATATGAATATACCGTTATGTCTTTTGGATTGACGAATGCACCCGCATACTTCATGTACCTTATGAACAAGGTTTTCATGGAGTACTTGGACAAGTTTGTCGTGGTTTTCATCGATGACATTATGGTGTATTCAAAAAGTAAGGAGGAGCATGAAGAACATTTGAGATTGACCTTGCGGAAGTTGCGCGAGCATCAGTTGTATGCCAAGCTCAACAAGTGTCAATTTTGGCTAAAGGAAATATCTTTCCTAGGCCACATCATCTCCAAGGAAGGGGTATCGGTTGATCCTGGAAAGGTAAGAAATGTTCTAAAGTGGGACCAACCAAAGAGCGTGAGGGATATTTGAAGTTTCCTTGAGATGGCAGGATACTATCGTCGCTTCATTAAAGACTTCTCTAAGATAGCAAAACCTATGACGGAGTTGCTAATGAAGGGAAAAGTCTTTCAATGGACACAAGCCTACCAAGAAAGTTTTGAGAAACTCAAGAAAAGGCTAACCACAGCACCTGTTCTGGTATTGCCAGACGTAAGCAAGAGATTTGACATATATTGTGATGCATCCAGACAAGGGCTCGGATGTGTGCTCATGCAGGAAGGACAAGTGGTAGCTTATGCCTCACGACAATTAAAGAAGCATGAGCTTAACTATCCTACACATAATTTGGAGTTAGCAGCAGTGGTGCATGCATTGAAGATTTGGAGACATTATATCCTTGTTCATCGGTGTGAGATCTATACAGATCATAAAAGTCTCAAGTACATATTCACTCAAACGGACTTGAATTTGAGGTAACATCGATGGTTAGAACTCATCAAGGATTATGATGTGGGAATCAACTACCACCCCGGGAAGGCCAATGTAGTCGCTGACGCATTGAGCAGAAAGGGAGCATGCCACCAACTCACGGTTCGGGAGCTACCACCCGAACTACGTAAGGAGTTCAAACGGTTACACCTCGGATTCTTGAATAATATGGAGATAATGGAGATCCACTCCCCATTGGAGCAAGAAATAAGAGAGGGCCAAGCAACGGACAAGGAAATCAAGGAGATCAAGGGAAGAATCCAACAAGAGATAGAAAAGGATTTTAAGGAGGATGAAAAGGGTACGCTTTGGCTAGGAAAAAGGATTTGTGTGCCAAACATAAGACACCTTCGCGATATGATATTGAAGGAGGCACATGATTCACCTTATTCCATACATCCAGGGAGCACCAAAATGTACAAGGATTTGAAAACCTGCTATTGGTGGGATGGTATGAAGAGGGATATAGCCGAATACGTTGCCCTATGCGACACATGCCAACGGGTAAAAGTCGAACATCAAAAACCCGCTGGATTGCTGCAACCTTTGAGAATACCCGAATGGAAGTGGGAGGATATCAGTATGGACTTCATCGTCGGATTACCACGTACTCAGTCGGGTTATGACTCCATCTGGGTTATCATGGACCGATTGACAAAATCCGCCCATTTTCTTCCGGTAAAGACCAGTTACAACGTTGCACAATTGGCAGAATTGTACATGGAGCACATCATGTGCCGTCACGGAGTTCCGAAGAGGATAGTCTCAGATCGAGGTTCTCAGTTTACCTCTAGATTCTGGAGGAAGCTGCAGAAAGCCATGGGTACACGACTGGATTTTAGCTCCGCCTATCACCCACAAACAGATGGACAAACCGAAAGGACGAACCAAATTTTGGAGTACATGTTGAGAGCTTGCGCCTTGAAATGTGGGCGTAGTTGGGATAGGAGTTTACCGTATGCCGAATTCTCCTATAACAACAACTATCAATCTAGCTTGAAGATGTCGCCTTTCGAAGCCTTATATGGTAGATGATGTAGAACGCCACTGTTTTGGAACGAGACTGGAGAGAACCAGGTGTTTGGACCCGAAGTACTACAAGAGGCTGATAAGCAAGTCCAAACGATACGGGAGAACTTAAAGGCTGCTCAGTCACGACAGAAAGGCTATGCGGACAATAGGCGTAGGAAGTTGACCTTTGAAGTAGGAGACTTCGTATACCTTAAGGTATCGCCTATCCGAGGCCAACGACGTTTCAACGTCAAAGGCAAGCTAGCACCTCGCTACATCGGACCCTTTAAGATTCTGGACAAGCGAGGAGAAGTAGCCTATCAACTAGAACTCCCAAACCACCTCTCCGACGTACATGACGTGTTTCATGTATCACAGCTCAAGAAGTGCTTGAGAGTACCAGAGGAACAAGTGTCAATGGGAGAACTTGAACTTCAAGAGGACCTGACTTACGCAGAACACCCCGTCCAAATCTTGGACGTAAAGGAAAGGGTCAACCGAAACAAGGTGATTCGATGGTGCAAGGTACAATGGAGCCATCACACTGAAGCTGAAGCCACATGGGAGCGTGAAGAGGATATTAAGGCAGAATTCCCCCATCTATTTTCTACTAACGAATCTCGAGGGCGAGATTCAATTTAAGGGGGTAGATTTGTGACATTCTCAACTCGGGTGTCAGCATATGTTCATGTGTTATGAAGAAGAAAACATTTTAAGAAAAGAAGGAACAATGACAAATATCAAAAGGATAGCCAACAAAGCTTTCATAGAGCACCGAAGGCAACTTCCGTGGCCAGCAGGCCACGTGGCGTGTTCGGAGCTCGCCCCTGCGAGGTGAAGAGAGGTTCGCCTCTAAACTGGCTACGTGGAAGGCTCGGGGACACCTCCGTAATTGGAAAAAGGTTCGACCCTGCGGGACATGTGTTGCCCACGGAGCTAGCCTCTGCGGAAGAAGCAGAGGTATTTTTCGTAGGACACATGTCATCCTCGGAGCTAGTCCTCGCGAAAATCAGAGGACCCGTCACGCGGGATACGTGTTGATCTTGGAGCTCATCTCAGAGAAGCCCGGATCTATCGAACACGTGTCGCCACCGGAGCTTATCTCCAGGAGGTCTTTCGTTGCTAGACACGTGTCGACCTCGGGACATGTTCATAAGGAAGGGAGAGAGGGAAGACCGGCGCCAACACGTGGCGTGCGCGGAGCTCACCTCCAAAAGAGGGGGAGGTCTCGGTCGATTGACACGTGGCACAACCGGAGCTCGTCTCTGCAGAGAAGTAAATACCAGGCCCCGGGAGGACACGTGGAGCCTCCGGAGCTCATCGCCACGAAGGTAACGAGTTCTGGAACGGTTTTTATGCGTAAAGATACCGGTACGCAACAGAAACCGATCTAAATTTCCACGATGTTACCAAAGATAAGACGATTAGGATTCAACAAAGATCTGAATAAGACTCTTATTCGGGATCCAATCAGATTAGGACTCTTTTCTTCCCGATTATAAATAGAACCCAAAACCTCTGGCCGAAACCACAAACTTCTCTTTCAACTCCTGAGTCGATGACTTAGAGCCCTAGCCCTAACTCGCCGAGCAAAACATCGCCGAAGCGCAACAAGGGAGATCATCAGAGAAGGACCAAGCGGTCTGAGGAGGACCTCAAAGACAAAGAAGAGTGTGAGGTAGGACTTCAATACCACCTTATGACATCATTGTGTTCATCTCTTGCATCTGTTCTTCAATTCCTTTCAAACAGAAGCCTTCTCGTGGGCAGATCACTCGATGATCAGTTTAATCTAAAAGACAAGATCATCACCACGTCCACCTTTGATCCGAACACCTCTGCCCATGCAAGCCATGCAAGAGCACACCAATCTAATAAAAATCATAGGATGGCATGCATGTGCATCATCGCATCTAGTTTTAGGTTTGCGCATGATATTGATTGCTGTGAATCCTATATGCACGTGATCCTACCTAGCAGGACAAGCTCAGGGAGCTGTCTACGACGAGCTGCAGCAACAAGGTTTTGAGAATCAAGAACAACCGGAACCGCAAGAACAAGGCAAGTGCTCCTTGACCATATTGATCCTATGTTTTGGGTGAAACGGTTTTGTTTTGCAAAAAGGTATGTGTGCTGAGTCAAGCATGATGGGAAGCCCTTTTATAGGAGTTTACCAGTTTTTGATTAAACCACCCTTGTCGCCTGGGAAGTTTATAAGTCGGGTACGGTTTTTGCTTTATGCTTCGCTGAGTCTACGGGATTAGGAAGCGAGATAGATGTGTCTAGCTAACTGCACTCGTACTGATAATAAGTAACTGATGAGATTAATGAACATGGATCGGAAGGAGATCTAGTCAAGCCTGGGTTTGTGAATGTGGTAGCATGAGATGGTGGTTTTACTTGCCGTAGATCTAAGGACCGGTTCATGCATGCACATGCCAGGATAACAGTGCCACCACAAGGCCAAATATGGGTGTGGCTTAGCTGAGTAATTAGGTAAGTTGCTAGAGTGTTATGGACTGTGGAAGGCGGGGAATGGGAGTCGAGTGAGGACTGCCCTGTGAACTGCATGGCACAAGAGGGGGCCCGTGGGTGGGAGAATTGGAGATTCTAGCCTGCCGGTGAAACCTTAGTGAGTCCATACATCTAGTAACCCCTTTGTAAAGGCTATTTTGTGATCTCTTGACCATACACTGACGGTTGTGTACTGGTATAATGGAGGTTCTGCAGTCGCCGACGGGTGACGAAATCACAAACTTGTGGGTAAAGAGGTGCAAACTCTGCAGAGTTATTAAAACTATCATGATAGCCGAGCTTACGGTTACGAGCACCTGGCTAAACTGCCATGATTAGTTGGGATGATTTTCGGGATGGTTACTGGGAAGGTTCTCGGTTATGGTTATTGGTTTGGAACTGTTAAGTCTGATGATGAGATGGTTGCATGACTGTTGGGTCATGACATGAGATGGGTCTCGGTGTGAGACGAGGTTGATTTGTGAGATGAGATGGTAACGAATACGAGGAGGTATTCACAAGTATGAATAAAGGATTGATTAATGTTTGGATGGAACACGGGAAGTGATGAAGGTACGTTGGTAATTCAATATATGCTGGGATTACATTCACCTAAAGTAAAGTTGCTGTTTTATCATGGTTTTACGAGATTGCTTTTCTGCAAATAAGCCTTTTATGACTACCTTGTTTATGAGCTGCATATCACGTATTTTCCCGCACTTGCTGAGTACATCATTGTGCTCAACCTTGCATTATTACTTCGTCCTCAGCAGCAGGAGAAGCCTACTATGAAGATCAAGTGGAACATTATGGCGTATGATCTGTTCTCAACCTTGCCTGTGGAGTGAGTAGGGATGGAGCCACTTCTGCTTAGTTTTGCTTCCGCATTTAAATAAGGACTTCCGCTGTATAGAAATAACACTTTCGCTGTGTGCACGAGTCCAAGACTCATGAGGTATTGTAATAAACTCTGTTATTCGTGGTAATATATAATCTGAATTCAGTTTGTGGAACGTATGTGTATGTGTGATGAACATCCTGGGCACACATATGCATTAGTTCTCGGTTCCGTGGTTTTCCACAGAATTGAGGGCGTCACAGATGGCCATCTGCATCAAAATCGAGAAAGTCAGAAAAGTCTGTAAACCTCACGAACTCGGGTAGGGCTGCCGGACGGAATCTTGACGGAATACATGTTCAGACGGTGCAACTCGATAATTTTGCATGCGCGGATGGCCATCTAGGTCAAAATCGAGAAAGTCGGAGTCGGTAAAACTCACGAACTCGGGTCACGGGCGGTCGGACAGAACCTTGATGGAATACACGTCCGGACAGTGCAACTTGATGGTTTTGCATGCGCGGATGTCCATCTATGTCAAAACCGAGAAAGTCGGGAAACCCTGTAAAACTCACAAGCTCCCGGGCGGCCGGACAGGACCTTGATGGAATTTACTTTCGGACGGTGAACCTTGATGGTTTTGCATGCATAGATGGCCATCCGGGTCAAAATTGGGAAATTTGATAAAGTCTGTAAAACTCACGAACTCGGGTCCCGGGCGGCCGAACGGAACCTTGACGGAATACACGTCCGGACGGTGCAACTTGATGGTTTTGCATGCGCGGATGGCCATCTGCATCAAAATCGAGAAATTCAGGAAAGCCTGTTAAACTCACGAACTTGGGTCGGTCTGCCGGGCGGAACCTTGATGGAATACACATTTGGACGGTGTAACTTGTTGGTTTTGCATGCGCGGATGGCCATCTAGGTCAAAATCAAGAAAGTCGGGAAAGTCGGTAAAACTCATGAACTCATGTACCGAGCGGCCGGACAGAACCTTGATGGAATACAAGTCCGGACGGTGCAACTTGATGGTTTTGCATGCGTGGATGTTCATGTGGGTCAAAACCGAGAAAGTCGGGAAACTCTGTAAAACTCACAAACTTGGACCCCAGGCGACCGGACAGGACCTTGACGGAATATACGTTCGAAAGGTGCAACTTGATGGTTTTGCTTACATAGATGGCCATCCGGGTAAAAATTGGGTAATTCGAGAATGTTTGTAAAACTCCCGAACTCAGGTCCCGTGCAGCCGGACGGAACCTTGATGGAATACACGTCCAGACAGTGCAACTTGATGGTTTTGCATGCGCGGATGGCCATCTGCATCAAAATCGAGAAAATCAGGAAAGTTTGTAAAACTCAGGAACTCGGGTCGGGCTGCCGGACAGAACATTGATGTAATACACGTTCGGACGGTGCAACTTGATAGTTTTGCATGCGCGGATGGCCATCAGGGTCAAAATCAAGAAAGTCGGGAAACTCTATAAAACTCACAACCTTGGATCCCGGGCGACGGGACAGGACCTTGACGGAATATACGTTCGGACGGTGCAACTTGATGGTTTTGCATAAATAGATGGCCATCCGGGTAAAAATTAGGAAATTTGAGAAAGTCTATAGAACTTACAAACTCGGGTCCCGGGCAGCCGGACGGAACCTTGACGGAATACACGTCCGGACAGTGCAACTTGATGGTTTTGCATGCGTGGATGGCTATTTGTGTCAAAATCAAGAAAGTCTGTAAAACTCACGAACTCGGGACCGAGCTGCCGAATGAAACCTTGACGGAATACATGTCCGGACGGTGCAACTTGATGGTTTTGCATGCGCGGATGGCCATCTGGGTCAAAATCGAGAAAGTTAGGAAAGTCTGTAAAACTCACGAACTCGGGTCGTGGTCGGCCGGACGAAACCTTGACGGAATACACGTCCGGACGGTTCAACTTGATGGTTTTGCATGCGCGGATGGCCATCTGGGTCAAAATCGAGAAAGTCGGGAAAATCTTTAAAACTCACGAACTCGGGTCCCGGAAGGCCGGAATGAACCTTGATGGAATACACCTCCGGACGATGCAGCTTGCTGGTTTTGCATGCGTGGATGGCCATCTGGGTCAAAATAAAGAATGTCGGGAAAGTTTGTAAAACTCACGAACTCGGGTCCCATCTGGAAAGTTGGAATAGTCGGCAAAACTCACTAACTCGGGTCCCGAGCAGCTGAACGGGACCTTGACGGAATACACGTTTGGATGGTGCAACTAAATAGTTTAGCATGCGTGAATGGTCATCCAAGTCTAAATCTGGAAAGTCGGTAAATCTGACAAACTAGGGTCCCGTGCGTATGGACGGGACCTTGACGGAATACATGTTTGGACAGTGCAACTTGATTGTTTTGCATGCTCGGATGGCTATCTGGGTCAAAATTGGGAAAGTAGGGAATGTCGGGAAAACTCACGAACTCGGGTCCAGGGTGGCCGGAGGGAACCTTGACGGAATACACATATGGACGGTGCAAATTGATAGTTTTGCATGCATGGATGTCAATTTGGGTCATAACTAAGAAAGTCGGGAAACTCTCTAAAACTCACAAACTTGGATCCCGTGCGGCCGGACAGGATCTTGACGGAATATAGGTTCGGACGGTGCAACTTGATGGTTTTGCATGCATAGATGGCCATTCGGGTCAAAATTAGGAAATTCGAGAAAGTCTGTAAAACTCACGAACTCGGGTCCCGGGCGGCCGGACGGAGCCTTGATGGAATTCACGTCCGGACAGTGCAACTTGATGGTTTTGCATGCGCGGATGGCTCTCTGGGTCAAAATCGAGAAAGTCGGGAAAGTCTATAAAACTCACGAAATTGAGTCCTGAGCCACCGAACGGAAGCTTGAAGGAATACACGTCCAGACGACACAACTTGATAGTTTTGCATGCGCGGATGTCCATCTGGGTCAAAATTGAGAAAGTCGGGAAACTGTGTAAAACTCACGAAGTTGGATCCCGGGCGGCCTGAAAGAACCTTGATGGAATATACGTTCTAATGGTGCAACTTGATGGTTTTGCATACATGGGTGGCCATCGGCGTAAAAATTGGGAAATTCGAGAAAGTCGGTAAAACTCACGAACTCGGGTCCCGGGCGGCCGGACGGAACCTTGACGGAATACATCTCCGGATGATGCAACATGATGGTTTTGCATGCGCGGAAGGCCATCTAGGTTGAAATTTGGAAAGTCAAGAAAACTCATCAACTCTGGTCCTGGGACGCCGGACTGTACCTTGCCGGAATAAACGTTCGGATGGTGCAACTGGAAGGTTTTGCATTCGCGGATGGCTATCTGGGTCAAAATCTCGAAAATTAGGATAGTCGGCAAAACTCACTAACTCGGGCCCTGAGCGGCTGGACGAGACCTTGACGGAATACACGTTCGAGTGGTGCAACTAAATGGTTTTGCATGTGCGAATGGCAATCCGGGTCAAAATCCGAAAAGTCGTTAAAACTCACAAACTAGGGTCCCGTGCGACTGGACGGGACCTTGACGGAACACACGTTCGGACAGTGTAACTTGATGGTTTTGCATGCTTGGATGGCCATCTAGGTTGAAAGTGGGAAAGTAAGGAATGTCGGGAAAACTCACGAACTTGGGTCCTGTGTGGCCGGACAGGACTTTAACAGAATATAACTTCAGACGGTGCAACATGATGGTTTTGCATGGATTGATGGTCATCAAGATCAAAATTGGGAAAATGAGAAAGTCGGTAAAAGTCATGAACTCGGGTCCCGGGCTATCAGATTGAACCTTGACGGAATACACGTCCGGACGGTGCAACTTGATGGTTTTGCATGCGCGGATGGCCATCTGGGTCAAAATCGAGAAAGTTGAGAAAGTCTGTAAAACTCACAAATTTGGGTACCGGGCGGCTGGACGAGAACCTTCACAGAATACACCTCCGGACGGTGCAACTTGATGGTTTTGCATGCGCGGATGTCCATCTGGGTCAAAACCGAGAAAGTCGAGAAACTCTGTAAAACTCACAAACTTGGATCCCGGGCGGCCGTACAGGACCTTGACGGAATTTACGTTTGGACAATGCAACTTGATGGTTTTGCATTTATAGATGGCCATCCGGGTCGAAATTGGGAAGTTCGATAAAGTCTGTAAAACTCACGAACTCGGGTCCCGGGCGGCCGGACAGAACCTTGACGGAATACACGTCCGGACGGTGCCACTTGATGGTTTTTCTTGCGCGGATGGCCATCTGCATCAAAATCGAGAATGTCAGAAAAGTCTGTAAAACTCAGGAACTCGGGTAGGGCTGTCGGACGGAATCTTGACGGAATACACGTTCGGACGGTGCAACTTGATGATTTTGCATGCGCGGATGGCCATCTAGGTCAAAATCGAAAATGTCTGGAAAGTCGGTAAAACTCACGAACTCGGGTCCCAAGCGGCCGGACGGAACCTTGACGGAATACACGTTCGGACGGTGCAACTTGATGGTTTTGCATGCGCGGATGTCCATCTGGGTCAAAACCGAGAAAGTCGGGAAAGTCTGTAAAACTCACGAATTTTGTTACCGGGCGGCCGGACGGAACCTTCACAGAATACACGTCCGGACGGTGACACTTGATGGTTTTGCATGCGCGGATGTCCATCTGGGTCAAAACCGGGAAAGTCGGAAAACTCTGTAAAACTCACAAACTTGGATCCCGGGCGGCCGGACAGGACCTTGACGGGAATTTAAGTTCGGACGGTGCAACTTGATGGTTTTCGCATGCATAGATGGCCATCCGGGTCAAAATTGGGAAATTCCATAAAGTCTGTAAAACTCACAAACTCGGGTCCTAGGCGGCCGGACGGAAACTTGACGGAATACACGTATAGACGGTGCAACTTGATGGTTTTGCTTGCGCGGATGGCCATCTGCATCAAAATCGAGAAAGTATGGAAAGTCTGTAAAACTCACGAACTCGGGTAGGGCTGCCGGACAGAACCTTGACGGAATACACGTTCGGATGGTGCAACTTGATGATTTTGCATGCACGGATGGCCATTTAGGTCAAAATCGAGAAAGTCGGTAAAACTTACGAACTCGGGTCCCGAGCGGCCGAACGGAACCTTGACGGAATACACGTCCGGACGGTGCAACTTGATGGTTTTGCATGTGCGGATGTCCATCTGGGTCAAAACCGAGAAAGTCGGGAAACTCTATAAAACTCACAGACTTGGATCCCGGGCGACCAGATAGGACCTTGACGGAATATACATTCGTACGGTGCAACTTGATGGTTTTGCATGCATAGATGACCATCCGGGTCAAAATTGGGAAATTTGAGAAAGTCTGTAAAACTCATGAACTCAGGTCCTAGGCGGCCGGACGGAACTTTGATGGAATATATGTACAGACAGTGCAACTTGATGGTTTTGCATGCGTGGATGGCCATCTGCATTAAAATCAAGAAAGTTAGGAAAGTCTGTAAAACTCACGAAGTCGGGTCGGGCTGCCTGATGGAACCTTGATGGAATATACGCCCAGATGGTGCAACTTGATGGTTTTGCATGCGTGGATGGCCATCTGCATCAAAATCGAGAAAATCAGGAAAGTCTGTAAAACTCACGGACTCGGGTCGGGCTGCCGGACGGAACCTTGACGGAATATACGTCCGGACGGTGCAACTTGATGGTTTTGTGTGTGGATGGCCATCTGCATAAAAATTAAGAAAGTCGGGAAAGTCTGTAAAACTCACGAACACGGGTCCCGTCCAGAAAGTTTGGATAGTCGGCAAAACTCACTAACTCGGGCCCCGAGCGACAGGACGGGACCTTGATGGAATACACGTTTGGATGGTGCAACTAAATGGTTTTGCATGCGCGGATGGCCATCCGCGTCGAAATCTGGAAAGTCGGTAAAACTCACAAACTAGGGTCTCGTGCGTCTAGACAGGACATGGACGGAATACACGTTCGGACAGTGCAACTTGATGGTTTTGCATGCTCGGATGGCCATCTGGGTTGAAATTGGGAAAGTGGGGATTGTCGGAAAAACTTACGAACTCGGGTCCAGGGCAGCCGGACTGGACCTTGACGGAATATAAGTTTGGACGGTGCAACTTGATGGTTTTGCATGCATGGATGGCCATCGGGGTCAAAATTGGGAAATTCGAGAAATTCTGTAAAACTCACGAACTCGGGTCTAGGGCGGCCGGACGGAACCTTGACGGAATACACGTCCGGACGGTGCAACTTGATGGTTTTGCATGTGCGGATGGTCATCTCGGTTAAAATCGAGAAAGTCGGGAAAGTCTGTAAAACTCATGAACTCGGGTCCCGGACGGCCGGATGGAACCTTAACGGAATACACGTTCGGACGGTGCAACTTGATGGTTTTGCATGGGCGGATGGCCATCAGGGTCAAAATCAAGAAAGTTGAGAAAGTCGGTAAAACTAACGAACTTATGTCTCGGGTGGCCGGACGGAACCTACACGGAACACACGTCCGCACGGTGCCACTTGATGGCTTTGCATGCGAGGATGTCCATCTGGCTAAAAACCGAGAAAGTCAGGAAACTCTGTAAAACTCACAAACTTGGATCCCGGGCGGCCGTACAGGACCTTGACGGAATTTACGTTCGGACAGTGCAACTTGATGGTTTTGCATGTATAGATGGCCATCCGGGTCGAAATTGGGAAGTTCGATAAATTCTGTAAAACTCACGAACTTGGGTCCTGGGCGGCCGGACGGAACCTTGACGGAATACACATCCGGACGGTGCCACTTGATGGTTTTTCTTGCGGGGATGGCCATCTGCATCAAAATTGAGAAAGTCAGAAAAGTCTATAACTCACGAAGTCGGGTAGGGCTGCCGGACGGAATCTTGACGGAATACACGTTCGGACGGTGCAACTTGATGATTTTGCGTGCGCGGATGGCCATCTAGGTCAAAATCGAGAAAGTCGGTAAAACTCACGAACTCGGGTCCCGAGCGGCCGGACGGAACCTTGACGGAATACCCGTTCGGACGGTGCAACTTGATGGATTTTCATGCGCGGATGTCCATCTGGGTCAAAACCGAGAAAGTCGGAAAAGTCTGTAAAACTCACGATTTCGGATACCGGGCGGCCGGATGGAACCTTCATAGAATACACGTCCGGACGGTGCAACTTGATGGTTTTTCATGCGCGGATGTCTATCTGTGTCAAAACCGAGAAAGTCAGGAAACTCTGTAAAACTCACAAACTTGGATCCGGGGCGATCGGACAGAACCTTGACGGGAATTTACGTTCAGACGGTGCAACTTGATGGTTTTGCATGCATAGATGGCCATCCGGGTCGAAATTGGGAAATTCAATAAAGTCTGTAAAACTCATGAACTCGGGTCCTAGGCGGCCGGACGGAACCTTGACAGAATACACGTCTAGACGGTGCAACTTAATGGTTTTGCTTGCGCGGATAGCCATCTGCATCAAAATCGAGAAAGTCAGGAAAGTCTGTAAAACTCACGAACTCGGGTAGGGCTGCCCGATGGAACCTTGACGGAATACACGTTCGGACGGTGTAACTTGATGATTTTGCATGCGCGTATGGCCATCTAAGTCAAAATCAAGAAAGTCGGGAAAGTCGGTAAAACTCACGAACTCGGGTCCCGAGCGGCTGAACGGAAGCTTGACGGAATACACGTCCGGACGGTGTAACTTGATGGTTTTGCATGCGCGGATGGCCATCTAGGTCAAAATTTAGAAAGTCAAGAAAACTCATGAACTCGGGTCCTAGGATGCCAGACTGGATCTTGCCGGAATACATGTTCGGATGGTGCAACTGGAAAGGTTTTGCATGCACGGATGGCTATCTGGGTCAAAATTTGGAAAGTTGGGATAGTCGGCAAAACTCACTAACTCGGGTCCCGAGCGACAGGACGGGACCTTGACGGAATACACGTTCGGATGGTGCAACCAAATGGTTTTGCATGCGCGGATGGCCATCCGGGTCGAAATCTGGAAAGTCGGTAAAACTCACAAACTAGGGTCTCGTGCGTCTGGACAGGACATGGACGGAATACACGTTCGGACAGTGCAACTTGAAAGTTTTGCATGCTCGGATGGCCATCTGGGTTGAAATTGGGAAAGTGGGGATTGTCAGTAAAACTTACGAACTCGGGTCAGGGGCGGCCGGACAGGACCTTGACGGAATATAAGTTCTGACGGTGCAACTTGATGGTTTTGCATGCATGGATGGCCATCGGGGTCAAAATTGGGAAATTCAAGAAATTCTGTAAAACTAACGAACTCGGGTCTAGGGCGGCCGGACGGAACCTTGACGGAATACACGTCCGGACGGTGCAACTTGATGGTTTTGCATGCGCGGATGGTCATTCGGTTAAAATTGAGAAAGTCGGGAAAGTCTGTAAAACTCACGAACTCGGGTCCCGGGCGGCTGGACGGAACCTTGACGGAATACACGTTCGGACGGTGCAACTTGATGGTTTTGCATGGGCAGATGGCCATCAGGGTCAAAATCAAGAAAGTCGAGAAAGTCTGTAAAACTCACAAACTTAGGTCCCGGGCGGCCGGACGGAACCTTCACGGAATACACGTCCGCACGGTACGACTTGATGGTTTTGCATGCGTGGATGTCCATCTGGCTCGAAACCGAGAAAGTTGGGAAACTCTGTAAAACTCACAAACTTGGATCCTGGGCGGCCGTACAGGACCTTGACGGAATTTATGTTCAGACAGTGCAACTTGATGGTTTTGCATGTATAGCTGGCCATCCGGGTCGAAATTGGGAAGTTCGATAAAGTCTGTAAAACTCACGAACTCGGGTCCCAGGCGGCCGGACGGAACCTTGACGGAATACACGTCCGGACGATGTAACTTGATGGTTTTGCTTGCGCGGATGGCCATCTCCATCAAAATCGAGAAAGTCCGAAAAGTCTATAACTCACGAACTCGGGTAGGGCTGTCGGACGGAATCTTGACGGAATACACGTTCGGACGGTGCAACTTGATGATTTTGCATGCGCGGATGGCCATCTATGTCAAAATCGAGAAAATCGGTAAAGTCGGTAAAACTCACGAACTCGGGTCCCGAGCGGCCGGACGGAACCTTGACGGAATACACGTTCGGACGGTGCAACTTATTGATTTTTCATGCACGGATGTCCATCTGGGTCAAAACCGAGAAAGTCGGAAAAGTCTGTAAAACTCACGATTTCGGATACCGGGCTGCCTGACGGAACCTTCACATAATACACATCCGGACGGTGCAACTTGATGGTTTTGCATGCGCGGATGTCTATCTGGGTTAAAACCGAGAAAGCCAGAAAACTCTGTAAAACTCACAAACTTGGATCCGGGACGGCCGGACAGAACCTTGACGGGAATTTACGTTCGGACGGTGCAACTTGATGGTTTTGCAAGCATAGATGGCCATCCGGGTCGAAATTAGGAAATTCAATAAAGTCTGTAAAACTCATGAACTCGGGTCCTATGCGGCCGGACGAAACCTTGACAGAATACACGTCTAGACGTTGCAACTTAATGGTTTTGCTTGCGCGGATGGCCATCTGCATCAAAATCGAGAAAGTCAGGAAAGTCTGTAAAACTCACGAACTCGGGTAGGGCTGCCGGACGGAACCTTGACGGAATACACGTTCGGACGGTGTAACTTGATGATTTTGCATGCGCGTATGGCCATCTAGGTCAAAATCAAGAAAGTAGGGAAAGTCGGTAAAACTCACGAACTCACAGTGTAACTTGATGGTTTTGCATGCTCGAATGACCATCTGGGTTGAAACTGGGAAAGTAGGGATTGTCGGGAAAACTTACGAACTCGGGTCCAGGTCGGTCGGACAGGACCTTGACGGAATATAAGTTCGGACGGTGCAACTTGATGGTTTTGCATGCATGGATGACCATCGGGGTCAAAATTGGGAAATTCGAGAAATTCTGTAAAACTCACGAACTCGGGTCTAGGGCGGCCGGACGGAACCTTGACGGAATACACGTCCGGACGGTGCAACTTGATGGTTTTGCATGCGCGAATGGTCATCCCGGTTAAAATCGAGAAAGTCGGGAAAGTATGTAAAACTCACGAACTCGGGTCCCGAGAGGCCGGACGGAACCTTGACGCAATACACGTTCGGACGGTGCAACTTGATGGTTTTGCATGGGCGGATGGACATCAGGGTCAAAATCAAGAAAGTCGAGAAAGTCGGTAATACTAACGAACTTAGGTCCCGGGCGGCCGGACGGAACCTTCACGGAATACACGTCTGCACGGTGCAACTTGATGGTTTTGCATGCGCGGAAGTCCATCTGGCTCAAAACCGAGAAAGTCGGGAAACTCTGTAAAACTCACAAACTTGGATCCCGGACGGCCGTACAGGACCTTGACGGAATTTACGTTCGGACAGTGCAACTTGATGGTTTTGCATGTATAGATGGCCATCCGGGTCGAAATTGGGAAGTTCGATAAAGTCTGTAAAACTAACGAACTCGGGTCCCGGGCGGCCGGATGGAACCTTGATGGAATACACGTCCGGACGGTGCAACTTGATGGTTTTGATTGCGCGGATGGCCATCTGCATCAAAATCGAGAAAGTCAGAGAAGTCTGTAAAACTCACGAACTCAGGTAGGGCTATCGGACGGAATCTTGACGGAATACACATTCGGACGGTGCAACTTGATGATTTTGCATGCGCGGATGGCCATCTAGGTCAAAATCGAGAAAGTCGGGAAAGTCGGTAAAACTCACGAACTCGGGTCCCGAGCGGCCGGACGGAACCTTGACAGAATACACGTTCGTACGGTGCAACTTGGTAGTTTTTCATGCGCGGATGTCCATCTAGGTCAAAACCGAGAAAGTCGGAAAAGTCTGTAAAACTCACGATTTTGGATACCGGGCGGCCGGACGGAACCTTCACAGAATACACGTCCGGACGGTGCAACTTGATGGTTTTGCATGCGCAGATGTCTATCTGGGTCAAAAACGAGAAAGTTGGGAAACTCTGTAAAACTCACAAACTTGGATCCCGGGCGGCCGGACAGAACCTTGACGGGAATTTACGTTCGGACGATGCAACTTGATGGTTTTGCATGCATAGATGGCCATCCGGGTCGAAATTGGGAAATTCAATAAAGTCTGTAAAACTTATGAACTCGGGTCCTAGGCGGCCAGACGGAACCTTGACAGAATACACGTCTAGACGGTGCAACTTAATGGTTTTGCTTGCGCGGATGGCCATCTGCATCAAAATCGAGAAAGTCAGAAAAGTCTGTAAAACTCACGAACTCGGGTAGGGCTGCCGGACGGATTCTTGATGGAATACACGTTCGGATGGTGTAACTTGATGATTTTGCATGCGCGGATGGCCATCTAGGTCAAAATCAAGAAAGTTGGGAAAGTCGGTAAAACTCACGAACTCGGGTCCCGAGCGGCCGAACGGAATCTTGACGGAATACACGTCCGGACGGTGCAACTTGATGGTTTTGCATGCGCAGATGGCCATCTAGGTCGAAATTTAGAAAGTCAAGAAAACTCATGAACTCGGGTCCTAGGACGCCAGACTGGACCTTACCAGAATACACGTTCAGATGGTGCAACTGGAGGTTTTGCATGCGCGGATGGCTATCTGGGTCAAAATCTGGAAAGTTGGGATAGTCGGCAAAACTCACTAACTCGGGTCCCGAGCGACAGGAGGGGACCTTGACGGAATACACGTTCGGATGGTGCAACTAAATGGTTTTGCATGCGCGGATGGCCATCCGGGTCGAAATCTGGAAATTCGGTAAAACTCACAAACTAGGGTATCGTGCGTCTGGACAGGACATGGACGGAATACACGTTCGGACAGTGCAACTTGATGGTTTTGCATGCTCGGATGGCCATCTGGGTTGAAATTAGGAAAAGTGGGGATTGTCGGGAAAACTTACGAACTCGGGACCAGGCGACCGAACAGGACCTTGACGGAATATAAGTTCGGACGGTGCAACTTGATGGTTTTGCATGCATGGATGGCCGTCGGGGTCAAAATTGGGAAATTCGAGTAATTCTGTATTACTCACGAACTCGGGTCTAGGGCGGCTAGACGGAACCTTGACAGAATACACGTCCGGACGGTGCAACTTGATGGTTTTGCATGCGCGGATGGTCATTCGGTTAAAATCGAGAAAGTCGGGAAAGTCTGTAAAACTCACGAACTCGGGTCCCGGGCGGCCGGACGGAACCTTGACGGAATACACGTTTGGACGGTGCAACTTGATGGTTTTGCATGGGCGGATGGCCATCAGAGTCAAAATCAAGAAAGTCGGTAAAACTCACGAACATAGGTCCCGGGCGGCCGGACGGAACCTTCACGGAATACACGTCCGCACGGTACGATTCGATGGTTTTGGATGCGCGGATGTCCATCTGGCTCAAAACCGAGAAAGTCGGGAAAGTCTGTAAAACTCACAAACTTGGATCCTGGGCGGCCGTAACGGACCTTGACGGAATTTACGTTCAGACAGTGCAACTTGATGGTTTTGCATGTATAGCTGGCCATCCGGGTCGAAATTGGGAAGTTATATAAAATCTGTAAAACTCACGACTTCGGGTCCCGGGCGGCCGAACGGAACCTTGATGGAATACACGTCCGGACAGTGCAACTTGATGGTTTTGCTTGCGCGGATGGCCATCTGCATCAAAATCGAGAAAGTCAGAAAAGTCTGTATAACTCAAAATCGGGTAGGGCTGTCGGACGGAATCTTGATGGAATACACGTTCGGACAGTGCAACTTGATGATTTTGCATGCGCGGATGGCCATCTAGGTCAAAATCGAGAAAGTCGGGAAAGTCGGTAAAACTCACGAACTCGGGTCCCGAGCGGCCGGACGGAACCTTAACGGAATACACGTCCGTACGGTGCAACTTGGTGGTTTTTCATGCGCGGATGTCCATCTAGGTCAAAACCGAGAAAGTCGGAAAAGTCTGTAAAACTCAAGATTTTGGATACCGGGCGGCGGGACGGAACCTTCACAGAATACACGTCCGGACGGTGCAACTTGATGGTTTTGCATGCGCGGATGTCTATCTGGGTCAAAACCGAGAAAGTCGGAAAACTCTGTAAAACTCACAAACTTGGATCCGGGGCGGCCGGACAGAACCTTGACGGGAATTTACATTCGGACGGTGCAACTTGATGGTTTTGCATGCATAGATGGCCATCCGGTTCGAAATTGGGAAATTCAATAAAGTCTTTAAAACTCACGAACTCGGGTCCTAGGCGGCCGGACAAAACCTTGACAGAATACACGTCTAGACGGTGCAACTTAATGGTTTTGCTTGCGCGGATGGCCATCTGCATCAAAATCGAGAAAGTCAGGAAAATCTGTAAAACTCACAAACTCGGGTAAGGCTGCCGGACGGAACCTTGACGGAATACACGTTCGGACGGTGTAACTTGATGATTTTGCATGCGCGGATGGCCATCTAGGTCAAAATCAAGAAAGTTGGGAAAGTCGGTAAAACTCACGAACTCGGGTCCCGAGCGGCCGAACGGAATCTTGACGGAATACACGTCCGGACGGTGCAACTTGATGGTTTTGCATGCGCGGATGGCCATCTAGGTCGAAATTTAGAAAGTCAAGAAAACTCATGAACTCGGGTCCTAGGACGCCAGACTGGACCTTACCGGAATACACGTTCAGATGGTGCAACTGGAGGTTTTGCATGCGCGGATGGCTATCTGGGTCAAAATCTGGAAAGTTGGGATAGTCGGCAAAACTCACTAACTCGGGTCCCGAGCGACAGGAGGGGACCTTGACTGAATACACGTTCGGATGGTGCAACTAAATGGTTTTGCATGCGCGGATGGCCATCCGGGTCGAAATCTGGAAATTCGGTAAAACTCACAAACTAGGGTATCGTGCGTCTGGACAGGACATGGACGGAATACACGCTCGGACAGTGCAACTTGATGGTTTTGCATGCTCGGATGGCCATCTGGGTTGAAATTGGGAAAAGTGGGGATTGTCGGGAAAACTTACGAACTCGGGACCAGGCGACCGAACAGGACCTTGACGGAATATAAGTTCGGACGGTGCAACTTGATGGTTTTGCATGCATGGATGGCCGTCGGGGTCAAAATTGGGAAATTCGAGTAATTCTGTAAAACTCACGAACTCGGGTCTAGGGCGGCTAGACGGAACCTTGACAGAATACACGTCCGGACGGTGCAACTTGATGGTTTTGCATGCGCGGATGGTCATTCGGTTAAAATCGAGAAAGTCGGGAAAGTCTGTAAAACTCACGAACTCGGGTCCCGGGCGGCCGGACGGAACCTTGACGGAATACACGTTTGGACGGTGCAACTTGATGGTTTTCATGGGCGGATGGCCATCAGGGTCAAAATCAAGAAAGTCGGTAAAACTCACGAACATAGGTCCCGGGCGGCCGGACGGAACCTTCACGGAATACACGTCCGCACGGTACGATTCGATGGTTTTGCATGCACGGATGTCCATCTGGCTCAAAACCGAGAAAGTCGGGAAAGTCTGTAAAACTCACAAACTTGGATCCTGGGCGGCGGTAACGGACCTTGACGGAATTTACGTTCAGACAGTGCAACTTGATGGTTTTGCATGTATAGCTGGCCATCCGGGTCGAAATTGGGAAGTTATATAAAGTCTGTAAAACTCACGACTTCGGGTCCCGGGCGGCCGAACGGAACCTTGATGGAATACACGTCCGGACAGTGCAACTTGATGGTTTTGCTTGCGCGGATGGCCATCTGCATCAAAATCGAGAAAGTCAGAAAAGTCTGTATAACTCACGAACTCGGGTAGGGCTGTCGGACGGAATCTTGACGGAATACACGTTCGGACAGTGCAACTTGATGATTTTGCATGCGCGGATGGCCATCTAGGTCAAAATCGAGAAAGTCGGGAAAGTCGGTAAAACTCACGAACTCGGGTCCCGAGCGGCCGGACGGAACCTTGACGGAATACACGTTCGTACGGTGCAACTTGGTGGTTTTTCATGCGCGGATGTCCATCTAGGTCAAAACCGAGAAAGTCGGAAAAGTCTGTAAAACTCACGATTTTGGATACCGGGCGGCGGGACGGAACCTTCACAGAATACACGTCCGGACGGTGCAACTTGATGGTTTTGCATGCGCGGATGTCTATCTGGGTCAAAACCGAGAAAGTCGGAAAACTCTGTAAAACTCACAAACTTGGATCCGGGGCGGCCGGACAGAACCTTGACGGGAATTTACATTCGGACGGTGCAACTTGATGGTTTTGCATGCATAGATGGCCATCCGGTTCGAAATTGGGAAATTCAATAAAGTCTGTAAAACTCACGAACTCGGGTCCTAGGCGGCCGGACAAAACCTTGACAGAATACACGTCTAGACGGTGCAACTTAATGGTTTTGCTTGCGCGGATGGCCATCTGCATCAAAATCGAGAAAGTCAGGAAAATCTGTAAAACTCACAAACTCGGGTAAGGCTGCCGGACGGAACCTTGACGGAATACACGTTCGGACGGTGTAACTTGATGATTTTGCATGCGCGGATGGCCATCTAGGTCAAAATCAAGAAAGTTGGGAAAGTCGGTAAAACTCACGAACTCGGGTCCCGAGCGGCCGAACGGAATCTTGACGGAATACACGTCCGGACGGTGCAACTTGATGGTTTTGCATGCGCGGATGGCCATCTAGGTCGAAATTTAGAAAGTCAAGAAAACTCATGAACTCGGGTCCTAGGACGCCAGACTGGACCTTACCGGAATACACGTTCAGATGGTGCAACTGGAGGTTTTGCATGCGCGGATGGCTATCTGGGTCAAAATCTGGAAAGTTGGGATAGTCGGCAAAACTCACTAACTCGGGTCCCGAGCGACAGGAGGGGACCTTGACGGAATACACGTTCAGATGGTGCAACTAAATGGTTTTGCATGCGCGGATGGCCATCCGGGTCGAAATCTGGAAATTCGGTAAAACTCACAAACTAGGGTATCGTGCGTCTGGACAGGACATGGACGGAATACACGCTCGGACAGTGCAACTTGATGGTTTTGCATGCTCGGATGGCCATCTGGGTTGAAATTGGGAAAAGTGGGGATTGTTGGGAAAACTTACGAACTCGGGACCAGGCGACCGAACAGGACCTTGACGGAATATAAGTTCGGACGGTGCAACTTGATGGTTTTGCATGCATGGATGGCCGTCGGGGTCAAAATTGGGAAATTCGAGTAATTCTGTAAAACTCACGAACTCGGGTCTAGGGCGGCTAGACGGAACCTTGACAGAATACACGTCCGGACGGTGCAACTTGATGGTTTTGCATGCGCGGATGGTCATTCGGTTAAAATCGAGAAAGTCGGGAAAGTCTGTAAAACTCACGAACTCGGGTCCCGGGCGGCCGGATGGAACCTTGACGGAATACACGTTTGGACGGTGCAACTTGATGGTTTTGCATGGGCGGATGGCCATCAGGGTCAAAATCAAGAAAGTCGGTAAAACTCACGAACATAGGTCCCGGGCGGCCGGACGGAACCTTCACGGAATACACGTCCGCACGGTACGATTCGATGGTTTTGCATGCACGGATGTCCATCTGGCTCAAAACCGAGAAAGTCGGGAAAGTCTGTAAAACTCACAAACTTGGATCCTGGGCGGCGGTAACGGACCTTGACGGAATTTACGTTCAGACAGTGCAACTTGATGGTTTTGCATGTATAGCTGGCCATCCGGGTCGAAATTGGGAAGTTATATAAAGTCTGTAAAACTCACGACTTCGGGTCCCGGCGGCCGAACGGAACCTTGATGGAATACACGTCCGGACAGTGCAACTTGATGGTTTTGCTTGCGCGGATGGCCATCTGCATCAAAATCGAGAAAGTCAGAAAAGTCTGTATAACTCACGAACTCGGGTAGGGCTGTCGGACGGAATCTTGACGGAATACACATTCGGACAGTGCAACTTGATGATTTTGCATGCGCGGATGGCCATCTAGGTCAAAATCGAGAAAGTCGGGAAAGTCGGTAAAACTCACGAACTCGGGTCCCGAGCGGCCGGACGGAACCTTGACGGAATACACGTTCGTACGGTGCAACTTGGTGGTTTTTCATGCGCGGATGTCCATCTAGGTCAAAACCGAGAAAGTCGGAAAAGTCTGTAAAACTCACGATTTTGGATACCGGGCGGCGGGACGGAACCTTCACAGAATACACGTCCGGACGGTGCAACTTGATGGTTTTGCATGCGCGGATGTCTATCTGGGTCAAAACCGAGAAAGTCGGAAAACTCTGTAAAACTCACAAACTTGGATCCGGGGCGGCCGGACAGAACCTTGACGGGAATTTACATTCGGACGGTGCAACTTGATGGTTTTGCATGCATAGATGGCCATCCGGTTCGAAATTGGGAAATTCAATAAAGTCTTTAAAACTCACGAACTCGGGTCCTAGGCGGCCGGACAAAACCTTGACAGAATACACGTCTAGACGGTGCAACTTAATGGTTTTGCTTGCGCGGATGGCCATCTGCATCAAAATCGAGAAAGTCAGGAAAATCTGTAAAACTCACAAACTCGGGTAAGGCTGCCGGACGGAACCTTGACGGAATACACGTTCGGACGGTGTAACTTGATGATTTTGCATGCGCGGATGGCCATCTAGGTCAAAATCAAGAAAGTTGGGAAAGTCGGTAAAACTCACGAACTCGGGTCCCGAGCGGCCGAACGGAATCTTGACGGAATACACGTCCGGACGGTGCAACTTGATGGTTTTGCATGCGCGGATGGCCATCTAGGTCGAAATTTAGAAAGTCAAGAAAACTCATGAACTCGGGTCCTAGGACGCCAGACTGGACCTTACCGGAATACACGTTCAGATGGTGCAACTGGAGGTTTTGCATGCGCGGATGGCTATCTGGGTCAAAATCTGGAAAGTTGGGATAGTCGGCAAAACTCACTAACTCGGGTCCCAAGCGACAGGAGGGGACCTTGACGGAATACACATTCGGATGGTGCAACTAAATGGTTTTGCATGCGCGGATGGCCATCCGGGTCGAAATCTGGAAATTCGGTAAAACTCACAAACTAGGGTATCGTGCGTCTGGACAGGACATGGACGGAATACACGCTCGGACAGTGCAACTTGATGGTTTTGCATGCTCGGATGGCCATCTGGGTTGAAATTGGGAAAAGTGGGGATTGTCGGGAAAACTTACGAACTCGGGACCAGGCGACCGAACAGGACCTTGACGGAATATAAGTTCGGACGGTGCAACTTGATGGTTTTGCATGCATGGATGGCCGTCGGGGTCAAAATTGGGAAATTCGAGTAATTCTGTAAAACTCACGAACTCGGGTCTAGGGCGGCTAGACGGAACCTTGACAGAATACACGTCCGGACGGTGCAACTTGATGGTTTTGCATGCGCGGATGGTCATTCGGTTAAAATCGAGAAAGTCGGGAAAGTCTGTAAAACTCACGAACTCGGGTCCCGGGCGGCCGGACGGAACCTTGACGGAATACACGTTTGGACGGTGCAACTTGATGGTTTTGCATGGGCGGATGGCCATCAGGGTCAAAATCAAGAAAGTCGGTAAAACTCACGAACATAGGTCCCGGGCGGCCGGACGGAACCTTCACGGAATACACGTCCGCACGGTACGATTCGATGGTTTTGCATGCACGGATGTCCATCTGGCTCAAAACCGAGAAAGTCGGGAAAGTCTGTAAAACTCACAAACTTGGATCCTGGGCGGCGGTAACGGACCTTGACGGAATTTACGTTCAGACAGTGCAACTTGATGGTTTTGCATGTATAGCTGGCCATCCGGGTCGAAATTGGGAAGTTATATAAAGTCTGTAAAACTCACGACTTCGGGTCCCGGGCGGCCGAACGGAACCTTGATGGAATACACGTCCGGACAGTGCAACTTGATGGTTTTGCTTGCGCGGATGGCCATCTGCATCAAAATCGAGAAAGTCAGAAAAGTCTGTATAACTCACGAACTCGGGTAGGGCTGTCGGACGGAATCTTGACGGAATACACGTTCGGACAGTGCAACTTGATGATTTTGCATGCGCGGATGGCCATCTAGATCAAAATCGAGAAAGTCGGGAAAGTCGGTAAAACTCACGAACTCGGGTCCCGAGCGGCCGGACGGAACCTTGACGGAATACACGTTCGTACGGTGCAACTTGGTGGTTTTTCATGCGCGGATGTCCATCTAGGTCAAAACCGAGAAAGTCGGAAAAGTCTGTAAAACTCACGATTTTGGATACCGGGCGGCGGGACGGAACCTTCACAGAATACACGTCCAGACGGTGCAACTTGATGGTTTTGCATGCGCGGATGTCTATCTGGGTCAAAACCGAGAAAGTCGGAAAACTCTGTAAAACTCACAAACTTGGATCCGGGGCGGCCGGACAGAACCTTGACGGGAATTTACATTCGGACGGTGCAACTTGATGGTTTTGCATGCATAGATGGCCATCCGGTTCGAAATTGGGAAATTCAATAAAGTCTGTAAAACTCACGAACTCGGATCCTAGGCGGCCGGACAAAACCTTGACAGAATACACGTCTAGACGGTGCAACTTAATGGTTTTGCTTGCGCGGATGGCCATCTGCATCAAAATCGAGAAAGTCAGGAAAATCTGTAAACTCACAAACTCGGGTAAGGCTGCCGGACGGAACCTTGACGGAATACACGTTCGGACGGTGTAACTTGATGATTTTGCATGCGCGGATGGCCATCTAGGTCAAAATCAAGAAAGTTGGGAAAGTCGGTAAAACTCACGAACTCGGGTCCCGAGCGGCCGAACGGAATCTTGACGGAATACATGTCCGGACGGTGCAACTTGATGGTTTTGCATGCGCGGATGGCCATCTAGGTCGAAATTTAGAAAGTCAAGAAAACTCATGAACTCGGGTCCTAGGACGCCAGACTGGACCTTACCGGAATACACGTTCAGATGGTGCAACTGGAGGTTTTGCATGCGCGGATGGCTATCTGGGTCAAAATCTGGAAAGTTGGGATAGTCGGCAAAACTCACTAACTCGGGTCCCGAGCGACAGGAGGGGACCTTGACGGAATACACGTTCGGATGGTGCAACTAAATGGTTTTGCATGCGCGGATGGCCATCCGGGTCGAAATCTGGAAATTCGGTAAAACTCACAAACTAGGGTATCATGCGTCTGGACAGGACATGGACGGAATACACGCTCGGACAGTGCAACTTGATGGTTTTGCATGCTCGGATGGCCATCTGGGTTGAAATTGGGAAAAGTGGGGATTGTTGGGAAAACTTACGAACTCGGGACCAGGCGACCGAACAGGACCTTGACGGAATATAAGTTCGGACGGTGCAACTTGATGGTTTTGCATGCATGGATGGCCGTCGGGGTCAAAATTGGGAAATTCGAGTAATTCTGTAAAACTCACGAACTCGGGTCTAGGGCGGCTAGACGGAACCTTGACAGAATACACGTCCGGACGGTGCAACTTGATGGTTTTGCATGCGCGGATGGTCATTCGGTTAAAATCGAGAAAGTCGGGAAAGTCTGTAAAACTCACGAACTCGGGTCCCGGGCGGCCGGACGGAACCTTGACGGAATACACGTTTGGACGGTGCAACTTGATGGTTTTGCATGGGCGGATGGCCATCAGGGTCAAAATCAAGAAAGTCGGTAAAACTCACGAACATAGGTCCCGGGCGGCCGGACGGAACCTTCACGGAATACACGTCCGCACGGTACGATTCGATGGTTTTGCATGCACGGATGTCCATCTGGCTCAAAACCGAGAAAGTCGGGAAAGTCTGTAAAACTCACAAACTTGGATACTGGGCGGCGGTAACGGACCTTGACGGAATTTACGTTCAGACAGTGCAACTTGATGGTTTTGCATGTATAGCTGGCCATCCGGGTCGAAATTGGGAAGTTATATAAAGTCTGTAAAACTCACGACTTCGGGTCCCGGCGGCCGAACGGAACCTTGATGGAATACACGTCCGGACAGTGCAACTTGATGGTTTTGCTTGCGCGGATGGCCATCTGCATCAAAATCGAGAAAGTCAGAAAAGTCTGTATAACTCACGAACTCGGGTAGGGCTGTCGGACGGAATCTTGACGGAATACACGTTCGGACAGTGCAACTTGATGATTTTGCATGCGCGGATGGCCATCTAGGTCAAAATCGAGAAAGTCGGGAAAGTCGGTAAAACTCACGAACTCGGGTCCCGAGCGGCCGGACGGAACCTTGACGGAATACACGTTCGTACGGTGCAACTTGGTGGTTTTTCATGCGCGGATGGCCATCTAGGTCAAAACCGAGAAAGTCGGAAAAGTCTGTAAAACTCACGATTTTGGATACCGGGCGGCGGGACGGAACCTTCACAGAATACACGTCCGGACGGTGCAACTTGATGGTTTTGCATGCGCGGATGTCTATCTGGGTCAAAACCGAGAAAGTCGGAAAACTCTGTAAAACTCACAAACTTGGATCCGGGGCGGCCGGACAGAACCTTGACGGGAATTTACATTCGGACGGTGCAACTTGATGGTTTTGCATGCATAGATGGCCATCCGGTTCGAAATTGGGAAATTCAATAAAGTCTGTAAAACTCACGAACTCGGGTCCTAGGCGGCCGGACAAAACCTTGACAGAATACACGTCTAGACGGTGCAACTTAATGGTTTTGCTTGCGCGGATGGCCATCTGCATCAAAATCGAGAAAGTCAGGAAAATCTGTAAAACTCACAAACTCGGGTAAGGCTGCCGGACGGAACCTTGACGGAATACACGTTCGGACGGTGTAACTTGATGATTTTGCATGCGCGGATGGCCATCTAGGTCAAAATCAAGAAAGTTGGGAAAGTCGGTAAAACTCACGAACTCGGGTCCCGAGCGGCCGAACGGAATCTTGACGGAATACACGTCCGGACGGTGCAACTTGATGGTTTTGCATGCGCGGATGGCCATCTAGGTCGAAATTTAGAAAGTCAAGAAAACTCATGAACTCGGGTCCTAGGACGCCAGACTGGACCTTACCGGAATACACGTTCAGATGGTGCAACTGGAGGTTTTGCATGCGCGGATGGCTATCTGGGTCAAAATCTGGAAAGTTGGGATAGTCGGCAAAACTCACTAACTCGGGTCCCAAGCGACAGGAGGGGACCTTGACGGAATACACATTCGGATGGTGCAACTAAATGGTTTTGCATGCGCGGATGGCCATCCGGGTCGAAATCTGGAAATTCGGTAAAACTCACAAACTAGGGTATCGTGCGTCTGGACAGGACATGGACGGAATACACGCTCGGACAGTGCAACTTGATGGTTTTGCATGCTCGGATGGCCATCTGGGTTGAAATTGGGAAAAGTGGGGATTGTCGGGAAAACTTACGAACTCGGGACCAGGCGACCGAACAGGACCTTGACGGAATATAAGTTCGGACGGTGCAACTTGATGGTTTTGCATGCATGGATGGCCGTCGGGGTCAAAATTGGGAAATTCGAGTAATTCTGTAAAACTCACGAACTCGGGTCTAGGGCGGCTAGACGGAACCTTGACAGAATACACGTCCGGACGGTGCAACTTGATGGTTTTGCATGCGCGGATGGTCATTCGGTTAAAATCGAGAAAGTCGGGAAAGTCTGTAAAACTCACGAACTCGGTTCCCGGGCGGCCGGACGGAACCTTGACGGAATACACGTTTGGACGGTGCAACTTGATGGTTTTGCATGGGCGGATGGCCATCAGGGTCAAAATCAAGAAAGTCGGTAAAACTCACGAACATAGGTCCCGGGCGGCCGGACGGAACCTTCACGGAATACACGTCCGCACGGTACGATTCGATGGTTTTGCATGCACGGATGTCCATCTGGCTCAAAACCGAGAAAGTCGGGAAAGTCTGTAAAACTCACAAACTTGGATCCTGGGCGGCGGTAACGGACCTTGACGGAATTTACGTTCAGACAGTGCAACTTGATGGTTTTGCATGTATAGCTGGCCATCCGGGTCGAAATTGGGAAGTTATATAAAGTCTGTAAAACTCACGACTTCGGGTCCCGGGCGGCCGAACGGAACCTTGATGGAATACACGTCCGGACAGTGCAACTTGATGGTTTTGCTTGCGCGGATGGCCATCTGCATCAAAATCGAGAAAGTCAGAAAAGTCTGTATAACTCACGAACTCGGGTAGGGCTGTCGGACGGAATCTTGACGGAATACACGTTCGGACAGTGCAACTTGATGATTTTGCATGCGCGGATGGCCATCTAGATCAAAATCGAGAAAGTCGGGAAAGTCGGTAAAACTCACGAACTCGGGTCCCGAGCGGCCGGACGGAACCTTGACGGAATACACGTTCGTACGGTGCAACTTGGTGGTTTTTCATGCGCGGATGTCCATCTAGGTCAAAACCGAGAAAGTCGGAAAAGTCTGTAAAACTCACGATTTTGGATACCGGGCGGCGGGACGGAACCTTCACAGAATACACGTCCAGACGGTGCAACTTGATGGTTTTGCATGCGCGGATGTCTATCTGGGTCAAAACCGAGAAAGTCGGAAAACTCTGTAAAACTCACAAACTTGGATCCGGGGCGGCCGGACAGAACCTTGACGGGAATTTACATTCGGACGGTGCAACTTGATGGTTTTGCATGCATAGATGGCCATCCGGTTCGAAATTGGGAAATTCAATAAAGTCTGTAAAACTCACGAACTCGGATCCTAGGCGGCCGGACAAAACCTTGACAGAATACACGTCTAGACGGTGCAACTTAATGGTTTTGCTTGCGCGGATGGCCATCTGCATCAAAATCGAGAAAGTCAGGAAAATCTGTAAACTCACAAACTCGGGTAAGGCTGCCGGACGGAACCTTGACGGAATACACGTTCGGACGGTGTAACTTGATGATTTTGCATGCGCGGATGGCCATCTAGGTCAAAATCAAGAAAGTTGGGAAAGTCGGTAAAACTCACGAACTCGGGTCCCGAGCGGCCGAACGGAATCTTGACGGAATACACGTCCGGACGGTGCAACTTGATGGTTTTGCATGCGCGGATGGCCATCTAGGTCGAAATTTAGAAAGTCAAGAAAACTCATGAACTCGGGTCCTAGGACGCCAGACTGGACCTTACCGGAATACACGTTCAGATGGTGCAACTGGAGGTTTTGCATGCGCGGATGGCTATCTGGGTCAAAATCTGGAAAGTTGGGATAGTCGGCAAAACTCACTAACTCGGGTCCCGAGCGACAGGAGGGGACCTTGACGGAATACACGTTCGGATGGTGCAACTAAATGGTTTTGCATGCGCGGATGGCCATCCGGGTCGAAATCTGGAAATTCGGTAAAACTCACAAACTAGGGTATCGTGCGTCTGGACAGGACATGGACGGAATACACGCTCGGACAGTGCAACTTGATGGTTTTGCATGCTCGGATGGCCATCTGGGTTGAAATTGGGAAAAGTGGGGATTGTCGGGAAAACTTACGAACTCGGGACCAGGCGACCGAACAGGACCTTGACGGAATATAAGTTCGGACGGTGCAACTTGATGGTTTTGCATGCATGGATGGCCGTCGGGGTCAAAATTGTGAAATTCGAGTAATTCTGTAAAACTCACGAACTCGGGTCTAGGGCGGCTAGACGGAACCTTGACAGAATACACGTCCAGACGGTGCAACTTGATGGTTTTGCATGCGCGGATGGTCATTCGGTTAAAATCGAGAAAGTCGGGAAAGTCTGTAAAACTCACGAACTCGGGTCCCGGGCGGCCGGACGGAACCTTGACGGAATACACGTTTGGACGGTGCAACTTGATGGTTTTGCATGGGCGGATGGCCATCAGGGTCAAAATCAAGAAAGTCGGTAAAACTCACGAACATAGGTCCCGGGCGGCCGGACGGAACCTTCACGGAATACACGTCCGCATGGTACGATTCGATGGTTTTGCATGCGCGGATGTCCATCTGGCTCAAAACCGAGAAAGTCGGGAAAGTCTGTAAAACTCACAAACTTGGATCCTGGGCGGCCGTAACGGACCTTGACGGAATTTACGTTCAGACAGTGCAACTTGATGGTTTTGCATGTATAGCTGGCCATCCGGGTCGAAATTGGGAAGTTATATAAAGTCTGTAAAACTCACGACTTCGGGTCCCGGGCGGCCGAACGGAACCTTGATGGAATACACGTCCGGACAGTGCAACTTGATTGTTTTGCTTGCGCGGATGGCCATCTGCATCAAAATCGAGAAAGTCAGAAAAGTCTGTATAACTCACGAACTCGGGTAGGGCTGTCGGACGGAATCTTGACGGAATACACGTTCGGACAGTGCAACTTGATGATTTTGCATGCGCGGATGGCCATCTAGGTCAAAATCGAGAAAGTCGGGAAAGTCGGTAAAACTCACGAACTCGGGTCCCGAGCGGCCGGACGGAACCTTGACGGAATACACGTCCGGACGGTGCAACTTGATGGTTTTGCATGCGCGGATGGCCATCTAGGTCGAAATTTAGAAAGTCAAGAAAACTCATGAACTCGGGTCCTAGGACGCCAGACTGGACCTTACCGGAATACACGTTCAGATGGTGCAACTGGAGGTTTTGCATGCGCGGATGGCTATCTGGGTCAAAATCTGGAAAGTTGGGATAGTCGGCAAAACTCACTAACTCGGGTCCCGAGCGACAGGAGGGGACCTTGACGGAATACACGTTCGGATGGTGCAACTAAATGGTTTTGCATGCGCGGATGGCCATCCGGGTCGAAATCTGGAAATTCGGTAAAACTCACAAACTAGGGTATCGTGCGTCTGGACAGGACATGGACGGAATACACGCTCGGACAGTGCAACTTGATGGTTTTGCATGCTCGGATGGCCATCTGGGTTGAAATTGGGAAAAGTGGGGATTGTCGGGAAAACTTACGAACTCGGGACCAGGCGACCGAACAGGACCTTGACGGAATATAAGTTCGGACGGTGCAACTTGATGGTTTTGCATGCATGGATGGCCGTCGGGGTCAAAATTGGGAAATTCGAGTAATTCTGTAAAACTCACGAACTCGGGTCTAGGGCGGCTAGACGGAACCTTGACAGAATACACGTCCGGACGGTGCAACTTGATGGTTTTGCATGCGCGGATGGTCATTCGGTTAAAATCGAGAAAGTCGGGAAAGTCTGTAAAACTCACGAACTCGGGTCCCGGGCGGCCGGACGGAACCTTGACGGAATACACGTTTGGACGGTGCAACTTGATGGTTTTGCATGGGCGGATGGCCATCAGGGTCAAAATCAAGAAAGTCGGTAAAACTCACGAACATAGGTCCCGGGCGGCCGGACGGAACCTTCACGGAATACACGTCCGCATGGTACGATTCGATGGTTTTGCATGCGCGGATGTCCATCTGGCTCAAAACCGAGAAAGTCGGGAAAGTCTGTAAAACTCACAAACTTGGATCCTGGGCGGCCGTAACGGACCTTGACGGAATTTACGTTCAGACAGTGCAACTTGATGGTTTTGCATGTATAGCTGGCCATCCGGGTCGAAATTGGGAAGTTATATAAAGTCTGTAAAACTCACGACTTCGGGTCCCGGGCGGCCGAACGGAACCTTGATGGAATACACGTCCGGACGGTGCAACTTGATGGTTTTGCTTGCGCGGATGGCCATCTGCATCAAAATCGAGAAAGTCAGAAAAGTCTGTATAACTCACGAACTCGGGTAGGGCTGTCGGACGGAATCTTGACGGAATACACGTTCGGACAGTGCAACTTGATGATTTTGCATGCGCGGATGGCCATCTAGGTCAAAATCGAGAAAGTCGGGAAAGTCGGTAAAACTCACGAACTCGGGTCCCGAGCGGCCGGACGGAACCTTGATGGAATACACGTTCATACGGTGCAACTTGGTGGTTTTTCATGCGCGGATGTCCATCTAGGTCAAAACCGAGAAAGTCGGAAAAGTCTGTAAAACTCACGATTTTGGATACCGGGCGGCGGGACGGAACCTTCACAGAATACACGTCCGGACGGTGCAACTTGATGGTTTTGCATGCGCGGATGTCTATCTGGGTCAAAACCGAGAAAGTCGGAAAACTCTGTAAAACTCACAAACTTGGATCCGGGGCGGCCGGACAGAACCTTGACGGGAATTTACATTCGGACGGTGCAACTTGATGGTTTTGCATGCATAGATGGCCATCCGGTTCGAAATTGGGAAATTCAATAAAGTCTGTAAAACTCACGAACTCGGGTCCTAGGCGGCCGGACAAAACCTTGACAGAATACACGTCTAGACGGTGCAACTTAATGGTTTTGCTTGCGCGGATGGCCATCTGCATCAAAATCGAGAAAGTCAGGAAAATCTGTAAAACTCACAAACTCGGGTAAGGCTGCCGGACGGAACCTTGACGGAATACACGTTCGGACGGTGTAACTTGATGATTTTGCATGCGCGGATGGCCATCTAGGTCAAAATCAAGAAAGTCGGAAAAGTCGGTAAAACTCACGAACTCGGGTCCCGGGCCGCCGGACGGAACATTGACGGAATACACGTCCGGACGGTGCAACTTGATGGTTTTGCATGCGCGGATGGACATCAGGGTCAAAATCAAGAAAGTCGAGAAAGTCGGTAATACTAACGAAATTAGGTCCCGGGCGGCCGGACGGAACCTTCACGGAATACACGTCTGCACGGTGCAACTTGATGGTTTTGCATGCGCGGATGTCCATCTGGCTCAAAACCGAGAAAGTCGGGAAACTCTGTAAAACTCACAAACTTGGATCCCGGGCGGCCGTACAGGACCTTTACGTTCAGACAGTGCAACTTGATGGTTTTGCATGTATAGATGGCCATCCGGGTCGAAATTGGAAAGTTCGATAAAGTCTGTAAAACTCATGAACTCGGGTCTCGGGCGGCCGGACGGAATCTTGACAGAATACACGTCCGGACGGTGCAACTTGATGGTTTTGCTTGCGCTGATGGCCATCTGCATCAAAATCGAGAAAGTCAGAAAAGTCTGTAAAACTCACGAACTCAGGTAGGGCTGTCGGACAGAATCTTGATGGAATACACGTTCGGACGGTGCAACTTGATGATTTTGCATGCGCGGATGGCCATCTAGGTCAAAATCGAGAAAGTCGGAAAAGTCGGTAAAACTCACGAACTCGGGTCCCGAGCGGCCGAACGGAACCTTAATGGAGTACACGTTCGGACGGTGCAACTTTATGGTTTTTCATGCGCGGATGTCCATCTGGGCCAAAACCGAGAAAGTCGGAAAAGTTTATAAAACTCACGAATTCGGATTCCGGGCGGTCGGACGGTGCAACTTGATGGTTTTGCATGCGCGGATGTCCATCTGGGTCAAAATCGAGAAAGTCGAGAAACTCTGTAAAACTCACAAACTTGGATCCCGGGCAGCCGTACAGGACCTTGACGGAATTTACGTTTGGACAATGCAACTTGATGGTTTTGCATTTATAGATGGCCATCTGGGTCGAAATTGGGAAGTTCGATAAAGTCTGTAAAACTCACGAACTCGGGTCCCGGGCGGCCAGACAGAACCTTGACGGAATACACGTCCGCACGGTGCCACTTGATGGTTTTTCTTGCGCGGATGGCCATCTGCATCAAAATCGAGAAATTCAGAAAAGTCTGTAAAACTCACGAACCCGGGTAGTGCTGTCGGGCGGAATCTTGACGGAATACACGTTCGGACGGTGCAACTTGATGATTTTGCATGCGCGGATGGCCATCTAGGTCAAAATCGAAAATGTCTGGAAAGTCGGTAAAACTCACGAACTCGGGTCCCGAGCGGCCGGACGCAACCTTGACGGAATACACGTTCGGACGGTGCAACTTGATGGTTTTGCATGCAAGGATGTCCATCTGGGTCAAAACCGAGAAAGTCGGGAAAGTCTGTAAAACTCACGAATTCGGTTACCGGGTGGCCGAACGGAACCTTCACAGAATACAAGTCCGGACGGTGACACTTGATGGTTTTGCATGCGCGGATGTCCATCTGGGTCAAAACCGGGAAAGTCGGAAAACTCTGTAAAACTCACAAACTTGGATCCTGGGCGGCCGGACAGGACCTTGACGGGAATTTACGTTCGGACGGTGCAACTAGATGGTTTTCGCATGCATAGATGGCCATCCGGGTCGAAAATGGGAAATTCCATAAAGTCTGTAAAACTCACAAACTCGGGTCCTAGGCGGCCGGACGGAACCTTGACGGAATACACGTCTAGACGGTGCAACTTGATGGTTTTGCTTGCGCGGATGGCCATCTGCATCAAAATCGAGAAAGTATGGAAAGTCTGTAAAACTCACGAACTCGGGTAGGGCTGCCGGACAGAACCTTGACGGAATACACGTTCGGACGGTGCAACTTGATGATTTTGCATGCGCGGATGGCCATTTAGGTCAAAATCGAGAAAGTCGGTAAAACTTACGAACTCGGGTCCCGAGCGGCCGAACGGAACCTTGACGGAATACACGTCCGGACGGTGCAACTTGATGGTTTTGCATGTGCGGATGTCCATCTGGGTCAAAACCGAGAAAGTCGGGAAACTCTATAAAACTCACAGACTTGGATCCCGGGCGACCAGATAGGACCTTGACAAAATATATATTCGGACGGTGCAACTTGATGGTTTTGCATGCATAGATGACCATCCGGGTCAAAATTGGGAAATTTGAGAAAGTCTGTAAAACTCACGAACTCAGGTCCTGGGCGGCCGGACAAAACTTTGATGGAATATATGTACAGACAGTGCAACTTGATGGTTTTGCATGCGTGGATGGCCATCTGCATTAAAATCAAGAAAGTTAGGAAAGTCTGTAAAACTCACGAAGTCGGGTCGGGCTGCCTGATGGAACCTTGATGGAATATACGCCCAGACGGTGCAACTTGATGGTTTTGCATGCGTGGATGGCCATCTGCATCAAAATCGAGAAAATCAGGAAAGTCTGTAAAACTCACGGACTCGGGTCGGGCTGCCGGACGGAACCTTGACGGAATATACGTCCGGACGGTGCAACTTGATGGTTTTGTGTGTGGATGGCCATCTGCATAAAAATTAAGAAAGTCGGGAAAGTCTGTAAAACTCACGAACTCGGGTCCCGTCCAGAAAGTTTGGATAGTCGGCAAAACTCACTAACTCGGGTCCCGAGCGACAGGATGGGACCTTGACGGAATACACGTTTGGATGGTGCAACTAAATGGTTTTGCATGCGCGGATGGCCATAAGGGTCGAAATCTGGAAAGTCGGTAAAACTCACAAACTAGGGTCTCGTGCGTCTAGACAGGACATGGACGGAATACACGTTCGGACAGTGCAACTTGATGGTTTTGCATTCTCGGATGGCCATCTGGGTTGAAATTGGGAAAGTGGGGATTGTCGGGAAAACTTACGAACTCGGGTCCAGGGCGGCCGGACTGGACCTTGACGGAATACAAGTTCGGACGGTGCAACTTGATGGTTTTCATGCATGGATGGCCATCGGGG
Organism: Neostapfia colusana; assembly: GCA_030760725.1. NCBI lineage: Eukaryota > Viridiplantae > Streptophyta > Magnoliopsida > Poales > Poaceae > Neostapfia > Neostapfia colusana. The sequence goes on from JASWHV010000011.1 coordinate 82,078,136, forward strand.
TCAAAATTGGGAAATTCGAGAAATTCTGTAAAACTCACGAACTCGGGTCTAGGGCGGCCGGACGGAACCTTGACGGAATACACGTCCGGACGGTGCAACTTGATGGTTTTGCATGGGCGGATGGCCATCAGGGTCAAAATCAAGAAAGTTGAGAAAGTCAGTAAAACTAACGAACTTATGTCCCGGGTGGCCGGACGGAACCTTCACGGAACACACGTCCGCACGGTGCCACTTGATGGCTTTGCATGCGAGGATGTCCATCTGGCTCAAAACCGAGAAAGTCGGGAAACTCTGTAAAACTCACAAACTTGGATCCCGGGCGGCCGTACAGGACCTTGACGGAATTTACATTCGGACAGTGCAACTTGATGGTTTTGCATGTATAGATGGCCATCCGGGTCGAAATTGGGAAGTTCGATAAAGTCTGTAAAACTCACGAACTTGGGTCCTGGGCGGCCGGACGGAACCTTGTAACACCCCAAATTTTTAGTCAAGATTCAAATTTTGGATTTAGAACCATAAACCATGTTCAGAGGGGGATTTAAAAATTTTTGGACGTGTTGCATGTTTTGCAAAAATTCAAATTCAAACTGGAATTCAAATTAGACTCAAAACAGAAAAGAAATGGAAAAAGAAAAAGGAAAACCGGGAAAAAACTGGCCAGTGGGCCGAAACCTCAGCCGGCCCAGCTAACCCCGCGCAGCCCGCCCCCGCGCGCGCCGCGCTGCCCCTCGCTGACATGTGGGACCCGCCTGTCATCCCTAACCCCGCGACCCCGGACTTCTCCCCGCGCGCGCGCGATCGCAACCGATCGGGAAACCGTGTCCCGCAGCCGAATTCTGGAACCTGAGGACTCTAACTCGATCACAACAGAACCACCGCCCTCCCCCGGCTATAAAAACAACCGATCCGATCAGTTTTTCGCACGCGATCGCCGATTTTCACTCCGGTGAGCACCGAGACTTCGCCGGTGAATTCTGGCCGATCTAAGCTCGGAAACTCTGATCTAACTCGTTGGTCTTGATCCACCGCCTCCGGGGAACTTTGCAGGTGCAGAAAACGCGAAGACATACGGTGCAAATCCAGCTCCGACGAGCTTCGCCGTGGTTTTGCCTCGGACCTCGCCGCCGAGCACTTTCCAGGACCCCCGAGCTCGAGAAAACCCCCGAGGTGAGATCCCTGACCTCCCCTCTACCGATCTAGGCCATAAGATCACAGTTCTAGGCAGAATTCTCGAGGATCCGAAACTTTCCGGCGAGATCGCCGCTTCCCGCCGCCGTGCGCCGCCGGCAGCGCCGCCCGCGCTCGATCAGAGCGACGTGGCCGCTTGTGCGCCGTTTATTTTAAATCGCACGGTAGACTTTAAAACCCCGCGTACCGGTTCGATGTTATAATCTCAGCCGTCGGTTTAAAATCAGACGGTCCACGTCAGCCCCGCGTTATAAAGACTGGAATTCTTACGTGCTACCCCCTGGGGTTCTCTGGAATTGAGAGCTAGCCCCGGAAACTTCAGATCTAGCCCCTGGAACTCCAGAAAATCATGTAAATTCATTTAAAAATCAGTTTTAGCCCCTGGACTTAATAGAAATTAGGAAAAACACCTCTGACAAGTGTAGCTAGACCCCTGGAAATTATGAAAATAATATTATAGACCCTGTAATGAGGTGAATTCATTATTTTAGCTCTGTTTAGTATTTAATCTAGAAAATTGAATATGTAATTAGTGTTTAAATATTAACAAGGGGGACAAACATAATTGTCAAAATTATTAAAAACTTTCTCAGTACTTAGAAAACTTTGGAGTGAGATAAAAATATATTTTTGGGCTGAAATAAATCTGTTTCATCTATTATTCACATTTAATAGTATAGGGACACATTTTTAAGTAAAGAATAGTTAAAGAAAAATAGGGAAAATAATTATGAAATAGTATACATCAGAAGCCAAGGTCAAAATATGATCTTAAATTATTTAGGACCAGAACCTAATCTGTTTAGGTAGTGTGTATTACTAATTTAATAATAAAATGCACAATTATGCATAAGAATATAAATCTGAAAATATAGAAACTAGTAAATGATAAATGGAGTTTCTAAAATATAAAGAATTCAGTTTAGGGTTGATAGAAATTATGAAGGCATATATGGAGAAGAAAAATACTTTTCATACATACTTGGTAGTTTAATATATAAGGAATTTATTTAAAACTGAAACACACATATATACATATATGTATATATATATATAGTATGTGAGTATAAATATGAACACCAAAGTAGGAATCATACACATATAAATAAAAGTGTATGTAAGCCCCAAATCAACACACATAAAGTAACCACAACACATATAATGGTAAAGAACTTTCATAAATATGAATGTGTGGTTTGTATGAAGTGGAAGTGTGAACTATGTCTTATGATTGTTGTTTTTCTTTTGCTATGTGTGATGGTATGAAGTAGAACCTGCTCAAGAACAAGTTATTCAATTCCAAGATCAGGACTACCCATTTCAAGAGCAGCAAGAAGGAGGCAAGTGTCCTTGACCACTTTGATCCTATGCTAGGATGTGTAGATAGAATTATTTGCATTGTCAAGTTAAATATGAAACCCATGCTAGGAAGTTTCTCTAGAATTGCATTACCTTATTTCCTTGAAGCTTGGGTTGGGATTTATTTTGTCATGTCATTTATATACATGCATATGCTTAGCCATGCTTAGAATGGGATAATTGGGACATGAGATCATCAGTTTACATTACCATACTCTTGAATGAGCTATTATGAGTTATGTAGAGGTAGGGATCAAGGCAAGTTGGATGTTTTGGTTGTGTGCTGGGTGCACGAGACATGGGTTTGTGTTTAGTACTTGCCTGGATCCTAAGGACCGGTTCATGGAGCATGTAACCCGGCTTTACAGTGCCAACCACATGCTGAGATGGGGCAGCTTAGCCAATTAATTAGGTGTATCCCCGGCGTAGTATGGGTGTGTTGGATGGTGCGGGGAATAGGAGTCAGCTGGACTGCCATATGAACCGCAAGGCTCAAGAGGGGGCCACTGCAGCGGGGTTGGAGCCTCTTGTATGCTGTTAGGGGTGAAACCTCAGTGGGCCCACGCTCGTCGGGAATCCCTTTGTAAAGGCTTCGTAGTGATCTCTTGGCCACACACCTGGGAAGTGTGAATGTGGTTTGTAGCCACTGGCATAATGGAGGTTCTGTTAGTCCACCCGGCAACGGGGGATGAAATCACTACTTGTGGGTACAGTGGTACAAACTCTGCAGAGTCAAAACTGTCTTGACAGCCGTGCTCACGGTTAAGAGCGGCCTGGACTTATTCATGATTAGAGAATTGATGGTTTTGGAAGTTAAGCGGGGAGCTTAACATTGGAAATGATGATTATGGTTATTGGTTTATGATGATGGGATGGGAGATTTGGATCCTTTCACCTGTGTAGTAATGTAGGTGCTTAATAAGCTAAGGTGATAGGTATTAATTGCGTAGTGCTTTAACCATGAGTTCAACCTCTCCTTGTTCTAGCCATGCATGATATAATTTTCCCACACTTGCTGAGTACCATTGGTACTCAACCTTGCATATTTGTTGGTTTATATTGCTGCTCAGGTCAAGATAATGAGATGGTGTATAATGACCAAGATTTTGGACCCGAGGAAGGTTTCTAGGTTCATGAAGACCCCCGGGCAACACCTGTGATGGAGCCCTAAAGAATAATATTCCGCTGCTAGTTTATTTACTTGTGATGAAGCATTAGTGTCCATTGAGACATTTGCGATGTAAGACTTATTTATATTCGACACCTGGCTTGTAATAAATGATGCTTCACTATTTGTCATCACATGTATGAGAAAATGATCCTGGCATACATGTGATATTCACTTGGTTGTTCTTCGGAAAAACCGGGTGTGACAGAGGTGGTATCAGAGCCAAGGTTGCCCGTAGGAACGTGGACCTAGGTAGAAATGGACGTATTTAAGGGCCCTATTTTCTTAAAAACTATTTTCCAAAGGTGTGGGTGAAAAAGTGTTATTAAAAGAGTCATTTTCTTCATCTTACCCCAACTTTCATTCAAAAATAGGATTTTTGTTTGAGAATTTATCTAACCTAATTTTAAATTCCTTTGTTTTAGATGGTTCGCATGATTCGCACCGCTCGTAAGTCCACAGGAGGGAGAGTTCCCGTAGTTGCCCTTGCTGAAAGAGAGGAGAGTCGTCCAGTGACGTACCTTTCCTACGGATTGGCAGTGGGAGATTTGTTGAGCCGTCTTTGACGTATGCTCGAAGCCGCCGGCAATACAGGCAAGCTCATCATCCACAATAACTCCACCAGGACCATCCGTGAGAAGAGGGAAGAATGGAGTTCGGAGATGAGGATTATACACGAGAATCAACTGCTTAAGATCCACCACTCTCCAGCTTGTCGAGCAACACAAGTTGACGCGGAGAGAGATGTCACCTGGGAGGCCATCACCTGCCAGAGCCACATCTATCGTCGCCACTTGGACAAAACTGAGTACATGTATGTCCTCCAACGTGAGAGTGGTACCACGGAGTACAAGTACCCACCGGTGCAGCAAGGGACTTCCCATGAGCACATGGACTTGTGCTTGGAGGATGCTGCTATGCTCAGCACTCGACTGCAGGAGTGTCAACAAGAGCTTCAGGATGTTCGAGATACTCTGAAGGAGACGGAGGCATTGCTGCGAGCTTGCTTAAAGGCGAGAGAAAGAGGAGATGGGAATGAACTGTGTGTCACCGTAAGTGATCCATGGACCCCTGACTCCCCGGATCGCCGAGCAATCAGGCGTCGTCGCACTTCTCCACCAGCAGCCTCCCCACCCAAAGCAGAGTCAGAAGGTAGCCGAAATGAGGAGGAAGATCCCGAGGAGCCAGCTCAAGAGGATGAGTAGTGTAGAGTCTTTCCCCTAGCTAGCAAGAGGTCGAGTAGTCGAGTCGTTACGTAGTTAATGGTGTGATAATGCTTGGTGTGTGACGTGAGTTGTGGAAGCCATGAGCAAGTGTCCACAGCCTCGTCTTCAGATTGTTTTGCTTTGGTGTGTGAACCCACAGGAAATAATAGTGCATTTATTGGGTGTGAGATATAAAACCCTCGTAAGATTTTAACAAAACTTCAACACTTCAAAGTATAAACAAGTGAAAGTAGTAAGATGATACTAAATACTTTCAAATTAACATTTGTTGATTCTGCCAGATGGCCGGAAGAGGAAAAGGACGTGCTGCCAACCCCGCCAACAACAATGATGAGGCATGCAACTCTCATCTTTCTGGAGGCCAGAACCGGGGTGGTCGCCGTGAAGAAGTTGATCCTCTCCACCAAATGCTGGAGAATCAAAATCAGCTCATCCAGAACTTGACTCAAGTAGTGGCCAACTTGCATCAAGTTCCACCTCCACAAGCTGCACCACGCCAACCAAGGTTGAGTGAGTTTCTAGGAACTCAACCTCCAAAGTTTGCAAGTGCTGCTGAACCTCTGGAGGCAGATGATTGGCTGAAGACCATTGAAAGTAAGATGAGAATCATACAATGCCAAGGGTATGAGAGGGTGCTGTTTGCCTCTCATCAATTGCAGGGACCTGCTGCTGATTGGTGGACCGCCTACGTGGCCGCCCATCATGACCCTGAGAGCATCACTTGGGAAGAGTTCAAACGTAGCTTCCGCAACCATTATATCCCAAGAGGTGAACTCAAAAATAAGAGGAAAGAGTTTTTGGGACTGCAGCAGGGAAACATGACGGTGAGGGAATACCTCACCAAATTCACTCAACTATTCCGTTATGCTCCACGAGACATAGAGACAGATGAGCAGAAACAAGATTGTTTCGTGGAAGGACTTACCGCAGAGATGCAGTGTGCAATGTCCTCCAATGAGTATGAAAGCTTTCAAAAGATGGTGGACAGAGCATTTGTGGTGGAAAGGAAGCTGAAGGCCCTTGAAAATGAGAATAAGAGGAAGGCTGGGTGGTCACATCAAGCCTCAGGGAGCAACACCCGCCCACGTATGATGCAGCAACCTACGGGGCAGACAAGCCGTGCTGCGGTACCCTATTCAGCACCAAGAGGGTACAACCCAAACTACAGGCCTCCCGCAGCACCAGCACAGCCGCAACGTCAGTTTGTACAACAGCCTCGCCCCGCATATCCCCATCGACCAGCAGTGCAAGGACCCCCAAACCAACCCCAAGACAACAAGGGCCAAGCATCTAAGATTGGGGTGCAATGTTTCAGCTGTGGTGAAGTGGGGCACTACGCCCATAAGTGTCCAAAGAAGAAGCCCACTCAGCCACAGCAGCAGAACGTAATGAGAGGACGGGTGAACCACGTCACTATGGAGGAAGCACAAGAGGCACCCGACGTGGTAGTTGGTAAGTTTCCTGCCAATTTACACCTTGCAACTCTGCTGTTTGATTCTGGGGCTACCCATTCGTTCATTGCTCAAGGGTTTGTTAAGAAGCATGACCTAGCAACCACACAAATGAACCATATGCTAGCGGTAAATTCTCCAGGTGGAGAAATAAGGACAAGACAAGTGTGTCCCAAAGTGAATCTAGACATTAATGGGGTAGTATTTACCGCTAACCTCATAGTGATCGATTCACAAGGGATAGATATTATTTTGGGTATGGATTGGTTGACCAAACATAAAGGAATCATCCATTGTTCGACCAGAACGGTGGAACTAACTCACCCTAGTGGCACAAGAGTAAAGTTCATAACGATACACGAGCCTAGGAGGGACAAATTAAATCAAGTGGAGGTGAAAGTTGAGGAAATCAGGACTATCAGGGAATATCCAGATGTTTTTCCGGAGGTGTTGCCAGGAATGCCTCCCGACCGTGACGTGGAATTCGCAATCGAGCTAGTACCGGGAACAGCCCCGATATACAAAAGACCTTATCGAATGGACTCCAAGCAGATAGAAGAGCTCAAGGATCATTTGAGAGAATTGACGGAAAAGGGGTATGTTCGCCCTAGTTCCTCACCATGGGGAGCTCCGGTAATATTTGTGCCTAAGAAAGATGGAACTCAAAGGTTATGCGTGGATTACCGTGCCTTGAATGAGGTAACCATCAAGAACAAGTACCCATTACCCCGCATTGAAGACTTGTTTGATCAGTTGAGGGGAGCTTGTGTGTTCTCGAAAATTGATCTCAGGTCGGGATACCACCAACTCAAGATAAGGCAATCTGATATTCCCAAGACAGCTTTCGTATCTCGGTACGGACTGTATGAATACACTGTCATGCCTTTCGGGCTAACCAATGCCCCGGCATATTTCATGTACCTCATGAACAAGGTATTCATGGAATATCTGGACAAATTTGTGGTGGTTTTCATAGATGATATTCTCGTCTTCTCCAAAGATGAAGAAGAACATGAGAAACATCTAAGGTTGGTGTTACAGAGGCTGAGAGAACACCAACTATATGCCAAGTTGAGCAAGTGTGAGTTTTGGCTAAAGAGAGTTCCCTTTTTAGGACATATAATCTCGGAGGGAGGAATCTCCGTAGATCCCGCCAAAATCGAAGATATCCAGAAATGGAAAACCCCTGAAAATGTCGGGGAAGTTCGAAGCTTTTTGGGATTGGCTGGATACTATCGACGATTTATTGAGGGATTCTCCAAGATCTCGAGACCTCTCACCAAACTGTTGGAAAAGGGAATCACATTCACTTGGACGCCACAGTGCGATACGAGCTTTCAGGAGCTAAAGAAGAGATTGACAACAGCCCCCGTGTTGGTTATGCCAGATATGCAGAAGAATTTCACGGTGTACTGCGATGCCTCTGGAAACGGGTTGGGATGTGTTCTCATGCAAGAGGGACATGTCGTGGCATATGCATCCCGGCAGCTTCGGAAGCACGAGAAGAACTATCCTACACATGACTTAGAACTAGCTGCAGTGGTACACGCGTTGAAAATTTGGCGGCACTATTTGATGGGGAAGAGGACAGAGATATATACGGATCATAAGAGTTTGAAGTACATATTCACACAGCCAGATCTCAACCTTAGACAAAGGAGATGGTTAGAGCTAATCAATGACTTTGATGTAGGCATCAACTATCATCCCGGGAAAGCAAACGTCGTGGCCGATGCCTTGAGTCGGAAAGTGCAGGTCAATAAGTTGAGCTTGAAGGATATGCCTGCAGAATTGAAGGACGAGGTTATAAGGCTCAATCTATGTCTGGTAAATAGTGGTGAAGCCATCGCCATGGAAGTGGACTCCACACTTGAGCGAGACATACGCGAGGGACAAAAGAATGATGAGAAGATACAAGAGATCAGACAGCTCATCAAGGAAAATAAAGCTCCTGGTTTCAGAGAGGATGAACAAGGAACGGTGTGGCACGGGAAAAGGATCTGTGTACCAGAAGTAAAGGAGATTCGTAAATTAATTTTGAAAGAGGCTCACGATTCCGACTATTCCATTCATCCTGGGAGTACGAAGATGTATCAGGACCTCAAAAGCAGGTATTGGTGGTATGGCATGAAGCGAGATGTCGCGGAACATGTTGCCCTATGTGACACATGTCAGTTGGTGAAAGCAGAACATCAACGACCCGCGGGATTGCTGCAACCACTCAAAGTGCCTGAATGGAAATGGGAAGAAATCAGCATGGATTTTGTCGTGGGATTGCCTAGGACCCAATCCGGGTATGATTCAATATGGGTCATTATTGATCGGCTAACCAAGGTAGCTCATTTCATCCCTGTGAAAGAAAGCTACAGCGGATCCAAATTGGCAGAATTGTACATGTCAAGGATTGTGTGTTACCATGGAGTGCCAAAGAAGATAGTGTCGGACCGAGGGACACAGTTCACTTCGAGGTTTTGGCAAAAGTTGCATGAAACCATGGGAACCCATCTGAATTTCAGTTCTGCCTATCATCCCCAAACTGACGGGCAGACGGAGAGAACCAATCAGATTCTTGAAGATATGTTAAGGGCATGTGCACTTAAAAACAATAGGAGTTGGGACAAGAACTTACCGTATGCGGAGTTTTCCTATAACAACAGTTATCAAGCTAGTATGAAGATGTCACCGTTTGAAGCTTTGTATGGAAGGAAGTGCAGAACTCCCCTATTTTGGAACCAAACAGGAGAAAGTAAAGTGTTTGGTCCAGAAGTATTACAAGAAGCCGAGGCGAAGGTGAGGGAGATTCGCAACAATTTGAGGATAGCACAAACACGCCAAAAGAGCTATGCCGATGTACGAAGAAGAGAACTCGTTTTCAACGTGGGAGACTATGTTTATCTCAAGGTATCCCCTATCAGAGGACTTCGTCGGTTCAAGGTGAAAGGGAAGTTGTCACCTCGATACATCGGGCCCTTTCAAGTTTTGGAAAGAAAAGGCGAAGTGGCGTACCAACTAGAGTTGCCGGTTCATCTGTCGGACGTGCACGATGTGTTCCATGTGTCGCAACTCAAGAAATGTCTGAGGACGCCTGAGGAGGTGTTACCCATGAACGAAGTGGATGTAGCTGAGGATTTGTCTTATGCCGAGCAACCATACAAGATTTTGGAGACAATGGAACGCCTCACCAGAAATAAGAGAATCAGGATGTGCAAGGTGCAGTGGAAGCATCACTCAGAAGAGGAAGCCACCTGGGAACGGGAAGATGAGCTTAAGGCACAATTTCCGGAATTGTTTTCTTAGAAACACCAATCTCGAGGACGAGATTTCTTTTAAGGGGGGTAGAGCTGTAACACCCCAAATTTTTAGTCAAGATTCAAATTTTGGATTTAGAACCATAAACCATGTTCAGAGGGGGATTTAAAAATTTTTGGACGTGTTGCATGTTTTGCAAAAATTCAAATTCAAACTGGAATTCAAATTAGACTCAAAACAGAAAAGAAATGGAAAAAGAAAAAGGAAAACCGGGAAAAAACTGGCCAGTGGGCCGAAACCTCAGCCGGCCCAGCTAACCCCGCGCAGCCCGCCCCCGCGCGCGCCGCGCTGCCCCTCGCTGACATGTGGGACCCGCCTGTCATCCCTAACCCCGCGACCCCGGACTTCTCCCCGCGCGCGCGCGATCGCAACCGATCGGGAAACCGTGTCCCGCAGCCGAATTCTGGAACCTGAGGACTCTAACTCGATCACAACAGAACCACCGCCCTCCCCCGGCTATAAAAACAACCGATCCGATCAGTTTTTCGCACGCGATCGCCGATTTTCACTCCGGTGAGCACCGAGACTTCGCCGGTGAATTCTGGCCGATCTAAGCTCGGAAACTCTGATCTAACTCGTTGGTCTTGATCCACCGCCTCCGGGGAACTTTGCAGGTGCAGAAAACCCGAAGACATACGGTGCAAATCCAGCTCCGACGAGCTTCGCCGTGGTTTTGCCTCGGACCTCGCCGCCGAGCACTTTCCAGGACCCCCGAGCTCGAGAAAACCCCCGAGGTGAGATCCCTGACCTCCCCTCTACCGATCTAGGCCATAAGATCACAGTTCTAGGCAGAATTCTCGAGGATCCGAAACTTTCCGGCGAGATTGCCGCTTCCCGCCGCCGTGCGCCGCCGGCAGCGCCGCCCGCGCTCGATCAGAGCGACGTGGCCGCTTGTGCGCCGTTTATTTTAAATCGCACGGTAGACTTTAAAACCCCGCGTACCGGTTCGATGTTATAATCTCAGCCGTCGGTTTAAAATCAGACGGTCCACGTCAGCCCCGCGTTATAAAGACTGGAATTCTTACGTGCTACCCCCTGGGGTTCTCTGGAATTGAGAGCTAGCCCCGGAAACTTCAGATCTAGCCCCTGGAACTCCAGAAAATCATGTAAATTCATTTAAAAATCAGTTTTAGCCCCTGGACTTAATAGAAATTAGGAAAAACACCTCTGACAAGTGTAGCTAGACCCCTGGAAATTATGAAAATAATATTATAGACCCTGTAATGAGGTGAATTCATTATTTTAGCTCTGTTTAGTATTTAATCTAGAAAATTGAATATGTAATTAGTGTTTAAATATTAACAAGGGGGACAAACATAATTGTCAAAATTATTAAAAACTTTCTCAGTACTTAGAAAACTTTGGAGTGAGATAAAAATATATTTTTGGGCTGAAATAAATCTGTTTCATCTATTATTCACATTTAATAGTATAGGGACACATTTTTAAGTAAAGAATAGTTAAAGAAAAATAGGGAAAATAATTATGAAATAGTATACATCAGAAGCCAAGGTCAAAATATGATCTTAAATTATTTAGGACCAGAACCTAATCTGTTTAGGTAGTGTGTATTACTAATTTAATAATAAAATGCACAATTATGCATAAGAATATAAATCTGAAAATATAGAAACTAGTAAATGATAAATGGAGTTTCTAAAATATAAAGAATTCAGTTTAGGGTTGATAGAAATTATGAAGGCATATATGGAGAAGAAAAATACTTTTCATACATACTTGGTAGTTTAATATATAAGGAATTTATTTAAAACTGAAACACACATATATACATATATGTATATATATATATAGTATGTGAGTATAAATATGAACACCAAAGTAGGAATCATACACATATAAATAAAAGTGTATGTAAGCCCCAAATCAACACACATAAAGTAACCACAACACATATAATGGTAAAGAACTTTCATAAATATGAATGTGTGGTTTGTATGAAGTGGAAGTGTGAACTATGTCTTATGATTGTTGTTTTTCTTTTGCTATGTGTGATGGTATGAAGTAGAACCTGCTCAAGAACAAGTTATTCAATTCCAAGATCAGGACTACCCATTTCAAGAGCAGCAAGAAGGAGGCAAGTGTCCTTGACCACTTTGATCCTATGCTAGGATGTGTAGATAGAATTATTTGCATTGTCAAGTTAAATATGAAACCCATGCTAGGAAGTTTCTCTAGAATTGCATTACCTTATTTCCTTGAAGCTTGGGTTGGGATTTATTTTGTCATGTCATTTATATACATGCATATGCTTAGCCATGCTTAGAATGGGATAATTGGGACATGAGATCATCAGTTTACATTACCATACTCTTGAATGAGCTATTATGAGTTATGTAGAGGTAGGGATCAAGGCAAGTTGGATGTTTTGGTTGTGTGCTGGGTGCACGAGACTTGGGTTTGTGTTTAGTACTTGCCTGGATCCTAAGGACCGGTTCATGGAGCATGTAACCCGGCTTTACAGTGCCAACCACATGCTGAGATGGGGCAGCTTAGCCAATTAATTAGGTGTATCCCCGGCGTAGTATGGGTGTGTTGGATGGTGCGGGGAATAGGAGTCAGCTGGACTGCCATATGAACCGCAAGGCTCAAGAGGGGGCCACTGCAGCGGGGTTGGAGCCTCTTGTATGCTGTTAGGGGTGAAACCTCAGTGGGCCCACGCTCGTCGGGAATCCCTTTGTAAAGGCTTCGTAGTGATCTCTTGGCCACACACCTGGGAAGTGTGAATGTGGTTTGTAGCCACTGGCATAATGGAGGTTCTGTTAGTCCACCCGGCAACGGGGGATGAAATCACTACTTGTGGGTACAGTGGTACAAAATCTGCAGAGTCAAAACTGTCTTGACAGCCGTGCTCACGGTTAAGAGCGGCCTGGACTTATTCATGATTAGAGAATTGATGGTTTTGGAAGTTAAGCGGGGAGCTTAACATTGGAAATGATGATTATGGTTATTGGTTTATGATGATGGGATGGGAGATTTGGATCCTTTCACCTGTGTAGTAATGTAGGTGCTTAATAAGCTAAGGTGATAGGTATTAATTGCGTAGTGCTTTAACCATGAGTTCAACCTCTCCTTGTTCTAGCCATGCATGATATAATTTTCCCACACTTGCTGAGTACCATTGGTACTCAACCTTGCATATTTGTTGGTTTATATTGCTGCTCAGGTCAAGATAATGAGATGGTGTATAATGACCAAGATTTTGGACCCGAGGAAGGTTTCTAGGTTCATGAAGACCCCCGGGCAACACCTGTGATGGAGCCCTAAAGAATAATATTCCGCTGCTAGTTTATTTACTTGTGATGAAGCATTAGTGTCCATTGAGACATTTGCGATGTAAGACTTATTTATATTCGACACCTGGCTTGTAATAAATGATGCTTCACTATTTGTCATCACATGTATGAGAAAATGATCCTGGCATACATGTGATATTCACTTGGTTGTTCTTCGGAAAAACCGGGTGTGACAACCTTGACGTAATACACGTCCGGACGGTGCCACTTGATGGTTTTTCTTACGCGGATGGCCATCTGCATCAAAATCGAGAAAGTCAGAAAAGTCTATAACTCACGAACTCGGGTAGGGCTGTCGGACGGAATCTTGACGGAATACACGTTCGGACGGTGCAACTTAATGATTTTGCGTGCGTGGATGGCCATCTAGGTCAAAATCGAGAAAGTCGGTAAAACTCACGAACTCGGGTCCCGAGCGGCCGGACGGAACCTTGACGGAATACCCGTTCGGACGGTGCAACTTGATGGTTTTTCATGCGCGGATGTCCATCTGGGTCAAAACCGAGAAATTCGGAAAAGTCTGTAAAACTCACGATTTCGGATACCGGGCGGCCGGATGGAACCTTCATAGAATACACGTCCGGACGGTGCAACTTGATGGTTTTTCATGCGCGGATGTCTATCTGTGTCAAAACCGAGAAAGTCGGGAAACTCTGTAAAACTCACAAACTTGGATCCGGGGCGACCGGACAGAACCTTGACGGGAATTTACGTTCGGACGGTGCAACTTGATGGTATTGCATGCATAGATGGCCATCCGGGTCGAAATTGGGAAATTCAATAAAGTCTGTAAAACTCACGAACTCGGGTCCTAGGCGGCCGGACGGAACCTTGACAGAATACACGTCTAGACGGTGCAACTTAATGGTTTTGCTTGCGCGGATAGCCATCTGCATCAAAATCGAGAAAGTCAGGAAAGTCTGTAAAACTCACGAACTCGGGTAAGGCTGCCCGATGGAACCTTGACGGAATACACGTTCAGACGGTGTAACTTGATGATTTTGCATGCGCGTATGGCCATCTAGGTCAAAATCAAGAAAGTCGGGAAAGTCGGTAAAACTCACGAACTCGGGTCCCGAGCGGCTGAACGGAAGCTTGACGGAATACACGTCCGGACGGTGCAACTTGACGGTTTTGCATGCGCGGATGGCCATCTAGGTCGAAATTTAGAAAGTCAAGAAAACTCATGAACTCGGGTCCTAGGATGCCAGACTGGATCTTGCCGGAATACATGTTCGGATGGTGCAACTGGAAAGGTTTTGCATGCGCGGATGGCTATCTGGGTCAAAATTTGGAAAGTTGGGATAGTCGGCAAAACTCACTAACTCGGGTCCCGAGCGACAGGACGGGACCTTGACGGAATACACGTTCGGATGGTGCAACTAAATGGTTTTGCATGCGCGGATGGCCATCCGGGTCGAAATCTGGAAAGTCGGTAAAACTCACAAACTAGGGTCTCGTGCGTCTGGACAGGACATGGACGGAATACACGTTCGGACAGTGCAACTTAATAGTTTTGCATGCTCGGATGGCCATCTGGGTTGAAATTGGGAAAGTGGGGATTGTCAGTAAAACTTACGAACTCGGGTCAGGGGCGGCTGGACAGGACCTTGACGGAATATAAGTTCTGACGGTGCAACTTGATGGTTTTGCATGCATGGATGGCCATCGGGGTCAAAATTGGGAAATTTGAAAAATTCTGTAAAACTAACGAACTCGGGTCTAGGGCGGCCGGACGGAACCTTGACGGAATACACGTCCGGACGGTGCAACTTGATGGTTTTGCATGCGCGGATAGTCATTCGGTTAAAATTGAGAAAGTCGGGAAAGTCTGTAAAACTCACGAACTCGGGTCCCAGGCGGCTGGACGGAACCTTGACGGAATACAGGTTCGGACGGTGCAACTTGATGGTTTTGCATGGGCGGATGGCCATCAGGGTCAAAATCAAGAAAGTCGAGAAAGTCTGTAAAACTCACGAACTTAGGTCCCGAGCGGCCGGACGGAACCTTCACGGAATACACGTCCGCACGGTACGACTTGATGGTTTTGCATGCGCGGATGTCCATCTGGCTCGAAACCGAGAAAGTTGGGAAACTCTGTAAAACTCACAAACTTGGATCCTGGGCGGCCGTACAGGACCTTGACGGAATTTACGTTCAGACAGTGCAACTTGATGGTTTTGCATGTATAGCTGGCCATCCGGGTCGAAATTGGGAAGTTCGATAAAGTCTGTAAAACTCACGAACTCGGGTCCCAGGCGGCCGGACGGAACCTTGACGGAATACACGTCCGGACGATGTAACTTGATGGTTTTGCTTGCGCGGATGGCCATCTCCATTAAAATCGAGAAAGTCAGAAAAGTCTATAACTCACGAACTCGAGTAGGGCTGTCGGACGGAATCTTGACGGAATACACGTTCGGATGGTGCAACTTGATGATTTTGCATGCGCGGATGGCCATCTATGTCAAAATCGAGAAAGTCGGTAAAGTCGGTAAAACTCACGAACTCGGGTCCCGAGCAGCCGGACGGAACCTTGACAGAATACACGTTCAGACGGTGCAACTTATTGATTTTTCATGCACGGATGTCCATCCGGGTCAAAACCGAGAAAGTCGGAAAAGTCTGTAAAACTCACGATTTCGGATACCGGGCGGCCGGACGGAACCTTCACATAATACACATCCGGACGGTGCAACTTGATGGTTTTGCATGCGCGGATGTCTATCTGGGTTAAAACCGAGAAAGTCAGAAAACTCTGTAAAACTCACAAACTTGGATCCGGGACGGCCGGACAGAACCTTGACGGGAATTTACGTTCGGACGGTGCAACTTGATGGTTTTGCAAGCATAGATGGCCATCCGGGTCGAAATTGGGAAATTCAATAAAGTCTGTAAAACTCACGAACTCGGGTCCTATGCGGCCGGACGAAACCTTGACAGAATACACGTCTAGACGGTACAACTTAATGGTTTTGCTTGCGCGGATGGCCATCTGCATCAAAATCGAGAAAGTCAGGACAGTCTGTAAAACTCACGAACTCGGGTAGGGCTGCCAGACGGAACCTTGACGGAATACACGTTCGGTGTAACTTGATGATTTTGCATGCGCGTATGGCCATCTAGGTCAAAATCAAGAAAGTCGGGAAAGTCGGTAAAACTCACGAACTCGGGTCCCGAGCGGCCGAACGGAAGCTTGACGGAATACACGTCCGGACGGTGCAACTTGATGGTTTTGCATGCGCGGATGGCCATCTAGGTCGAAATTTGGAAAGTCAAGAAAACTCATGAACTCGGGTCCTAGGATGCCAGACTGGACCTTGCCAGAATACACGTTCGGATGGTGCAACTGGAAGATTCTGCATGCGTGGATGGCTATCTGGGTCAAAATCTGGAAAGTTGGGATAGTCGGCAAAACTCACTAACTCGGGTCCCGAGCGACAGGACGGGACCTTGACGGAATACCCGTTCGGATGGTGCAACTAATTGGTTTTGCATGCGCGGATGGCCATCCGGTCGAAATCTGGAAAGTCGGTAAAACTCACAAACTAGGGTCTCGTGCGTCTGGACAGGACATGGACAAAATACAAGTTCGGACAGTGCAACTTGATGGTTTTGCATGCTCGGATGGCCATCTGGGTTGATATTGGGAAAGTAGAAAATATCGGGAAAACTTACGAACTCGGGTCCCGAGCGGCTGGACAAGACCTTGACGGAATATAAGTTTGGACAGTGCAACTTGATGGTTTTACATGAATGGATGGCCATCGGGGTCAAAATTGGGAAATTCGAGAAATTTTGTAAAACTTACGAAATCAGGTCCCGGGCGGCAGGACAGAACCTTGACGGAATACACGTCGGGACGGTGCAACTTGATGATTTTGCATGCGTGGATGGCCATCTGGGTTAAAATCGAGAAGTCGGGAAAGTCTGTAAAACTCACAAACTCGGGTCCCGGGCGGCCGGATGGAACCTTGACGGAATACACGTTCGGATGGTGCAACTTGATGGTTTTGCATGCGCGGATGGCCATCTAGGTCAAAATCGAGAAAGTCGGGAAAGTCGGTAAAACTCACGAACTCGGGTCCCGAGCGGCCGAACGGAACCTTGACGGAATACACGTTCGGACGGTGTAACTTGATGATTTTGCATGCGCGTATGGCAATCTAGGTCAAAATCAAGAAAGTCGGGAAAGTCGGTAAAACTCACGAACTCGGGTCCCGAGCGGCCGAACGGAAGCTTGACGGAATACACGTCCGGACGGTGCAACTTGATGATTTTGCATGCGCGGATGGCCATCTAGGTCGAAATTTAGAAAGTCAAGAAAACTCATGAACTCTGGTCCTAGGATGCCAGACTGGACCTTGCCGGAATACATGTTCGGATGGTGCAACTGGAAGGTTTTGCATGCGCGGATGGCTATCTGGGTCAAAATTTTGAAAGTTGGGATAATCGGCAAAACTCACTAATTTGGGTCCCGAGCAACAGGACGGGACCTTGACGGAATACACGTTCGGATGGTGCAACTAAATGGTTTTGCATGCGCGGATAGCCATCCGGGTCGAAATCTGGAAAGTCGGTAAAACTCACAAACTAGGGTCTCGTGCGTCTGGACAGGACATGGACGGAATACACGTTCGGACAGTGCAACTTGATGGTTTTGCATGCTCGGATGGCCATCAGGGTTGATATTGGGAAAGTAGAAAATGTCGGGAAAACTCACGAACTCGGGTCCCGAGCGGCTGGACAAGGCCTTGACGGAATATAAGTTTGGACAGTGCAACTTGATGGTTTTACATGAATGGATGGCCATCGGGGTCAAAATTGGGAAATTCGAGAAATTCTATAAAACTAACAAAATCGGGTCCCAGGCGGCAGGACAGAACCTTGACGGAATACACGTCGGGACGGTGCAACTTGATGATTTTGCATGCGCGGATGGCCATCTGGGTTAAAATCGAGAAGTCGGGAAAGTCTGTAAAACTCACAAACTCAGGTCCCGGGCGGCCGGACGGTGCCACTTGATGGTTTTTCTTGCGCGGATGGCCATCTGCATCAAAATCGAGAAAGTCAGAAAAGTCTATAACTCACGAACTCGGGTAGGGCTGTCGGACGGAATCTTGACGGAATACACATTCGGACGGTGCAACTTGATGATTTTGCGTGCGTGGATGGCCATCTAGGTCAAAATCGAGAAAGTCGGTAAAACTCACGAACTCGGGTCCCGATCGGTCGGACGGAACCTTGACGGAATACCCGTTCGGACGGTGCAACTTGATGGTTTTTCATGCGCGGATGTCCATCTGGGTCAAAACCGAGAAATTCGGAAAAGTCTGTAAAACTCACGATTTCGGATACCGGGCGGCCGGATGGAACCTTCATAGAATACACGTCCGGACGGTGCAACTTGATGGTTTTTCATGCGTGGATGTCTATCTGTGTCAAAACCGAGAAAGTCGGGAAACTCTGTAAAACTCACAAACTTGGATCTGGGGCGACCGGACAGAACCTTGACGGGAATTTACGTTCGGACGGTGCAACTTGATGGTTTTGCATGCATAGATGGCCATCCGGGTCGAAATTGGGAAATTCAATAAAGTCTGTAAAACTCACGAACTCGGGTCCTAGGCGGCCGGACGGAACCTTGACAGAATACACATCTAGACGGTGCAACTTAATGGTTTTGCTTGCGCGGATAGCCATCTGCATCAAAATCGAGAAAGTCAGGAAAGTCTGTAAAACTCACGAACTCGGGTAGGGCTGCCCGATGGAACCTTGACGGAATACACGTTCAGACGGTGTAACATGATGATTTTGCATGCGCGTATGGCCATCTAGGTCAAAATCAAGAAAGTCGGGAAAGTCGGTAAAACTCACGAACTCGGGTCCCGAGCGGCTGAACGGAAGCTTGACGGAATACACGTCCGGACGGTGCAACTTGATGGTTTTGCATGCGCGGATGGCCATCTAGGTCGAAATTTAGAAAGTCAAGAAAACTCATGAACTCGGGTCCTAGGATGCCAGACTGGATCTTGCCGGAATACATGTTCGGATGGTGCAACTGGAAAGGTTTTGCATGCGCGGATGGCTATCTGGGTCAAAATTTGGAAAGTTGGGATAGTCGGCAAAACTCACTAACTCGGGTCCCGAGCGACAGGACGGGACCTTGACGGAATACACGTTCAGATGGTGCAACTAAATGGTTTTGCATGCGCGGATGGCCATCCGGGTCGAAATCTGGAAAGTCGGTAAAACTCACAAACTAGGGTCTCGTGCGTCTGGACAGGACGTGGACGGAATACACATTCGGACAGTGCAACTTAATAGTTTTGCATGCTCGGATGGCCATCTGGGTTGAAATTGGGAAAGTGGGGATTGTCAGTAAAACTTACGAACTCGGGTCAGGGGCGGCCGGACAGGACCTTGACGGAATATAAGTTCTGACAGTGCAACTTGATGGTTTTGCATGCATGGATGGCCATCGGGGTCAAAATTGGGAAATTCGAGAAATTCTGTAAAACTAACGAACTCGGGTCTAGGGCGGCCGGACGGAACCTTGACGGAATACACGTCCGGACGGTGCAACTTGATGGTTTTGCATGCGCGGATAGTCATTCGGTTAAAATTGAGAAAGTCGGGAAAGTCTGTAAAACTCACGAACTCGGGTCCCAGGCGGCTGGACGGAACCTTGACGGAATACAGGTTCGGACGGTGCAACTTGATGGTTTTGCATGGGCGGATGGCCATCAGGGTCAAAATCAAGAAAGTCGAGAAAGTCTGTAAAACTCACGAACTTAGGTCCCGAGCGGCCGGACGGAACCTTCACGGAATACACGTCCGCACGGTACGACTTGATGGTTTTGCATGCGCGGATGTCCATCTGGCTCGAAACCGAGAAAGTTGGGAAACTCTGTAAAACTCACAAACTTGGATCCTGGGCGGCCGTACAGGACCTTGACGGAATTTACGTTCAGACAGTGCAACTTGATGGTTTTGCATGTATAGCTGGCCATCCGGGTCGAAATTGGGAAGTTCGATAAAGTCTGTAAAACTCACGAACTCGGGTCCCAGGCGGCCGGACGGAACCTTGACGGAATACACGTCCGGACGATGTAACTTGATGGTTTTGCTTGCGCGGATGGCCATCTCCATTAAAATCGAGAAAGTCAGAAAAGTCTATAACTCACGAACTCGAGTAGGGCTGTCGGACGGAATCTTGACGGAATACACGTTCGGATGGTGCAACTTGATGATTTTGCATGCGCGGATGGCCATCTATGTCAAAATCGAGAAAGTCGGTAAAGTCGGTAAAACTCACGAACTCGGGTCCCGAGCAGCCGGACGGAACCTTGACAGAATACACGTTCAGACGGTGCAACTTATTGATTTTTCATGCACGGATGTCCATCCGGGTCAAAACCGAGAAAGTCGGAAAAGTCTGTAAAACTCACGATTTCGGATACCGGGCGGCCGGACGGAACCTTCACATAATACACATCCGGACGGTGCAACTTGATGGTTTTGCATGCGCGGATGTCTATCTGGGTTAAAACCGAGAAAGTCAGAAAACTCTGTAAAACTCACAAACTTGGATCCGGGACGGCCGGACAGAACCTTGACGGGAATTTACGTTCGGACGGTGCAACTTGATGGTTTTGCAAGCATAGATGGCCATCCGGGTCGAAATTGGGAAATTCAATAAAGTCTGTAAAACTCACGAACTCGGGTCCTATGCGGCCGGACGAAACCTTGACAGAATACACGTCTAGACGGTACAACTTAATGGTTTTGCTTGCGCGGATGGCCATCTGCATCAAAATCGAGAAAGTCAGGACAGTCTGTAAAACTCACGAACTCGGGTAGGGCTGCCAGACGGAACCTTGACGGAATACACGTTCGGTGTAACTTGATGATTTTGCATGCGCGTATGGCCATCTAGGTCAAAATCAAGAAAGTCGGGAAAGTCGGTAAAACTCACGAACTCGGGTCCCGAGCGGCCGAACGGAAGCTTGACGGAATACACGTCCGGACGGTGCAACTTGATGGTTTTGCATGCGCGGATGGCCATCTAGGTCGAAATTTGGAAAGTCAAGAAAACTCATGAACTCGGGTCCTAGGATGCCAGACTGGACCTTGCCAGAATACACGTTCGGATGGTGCAACTGGAAGATTCTGCATGCGTGGATGGCTATCTGGGTCAAAATCTGGAAAGTTGGGATAGTCGGCAAAACTCACTAACTCGGGTCCCGAGCGACAGGACGGGACCTTGACGGAATACCCGTTCGGATGGTGCAACTAATTGGTTTTGCATGCGCGGATGGCCATCCGGTCGAAATCTGGAAAGTCGGTAAAACTCACAAACTAGGGTCTCGTGCGTCTGGACAGGACATGGACAAAATACAAGTTCGGACAGTGCAACTTGATGGTTTTGCATGCTCGGATGGCCATCTGGGTTGATATTGGGAAAGTAGAAAATATCGGGAAAACTTACGAACTCGGGTCCCGAGCGGCTGGACAAGACCTTGACGGAATATAAGTTTGGACAGTGCAACTTGATGGTTTTACATGAATGGATGGCCATCGGGGTCAAAATTGGGAAATTCGAGAAATTTTGTAAAACTTACGAAATCAGGTCCCGGGCGGCAGGACAGAACCTTGACGGAATACACGTCGGGACGGTGCAACTTGATGATTTTGCATGCGTGGATGGCCATCTGGGTTAAAATCGAGAAGTCGGGAAAGTCTGTAAAACTCACAAACTCGGGTCCCGGGCGGCCGGATGGAACCTTGACGGAATACACGTTCGGATGGTGCAACTTGATGGTTTTGCATGCGCGGATGGCCATCTAGGTCAAAATCGAGAAAGTCGGGAAAGTCGGTAAAACTCACGAACTCGGGTCCCGAGCGGCCGAACGGAACCTTGACGGAATACACGTTCGGACGGTGTAACTTGATGATTTTGCATGCGCGTATGGCAATCTAGGTCAAAATCAAGAAAGTCGGGAAAGTCGGTAAAACTCACGAACTCGGGTCCCGAGCGGCCGAACGGAAGCTTGACGGAATACACGTCCGGACGGTGCAACTTGATGATTTTGCATGCGCGGATGGCCATCTAGGTCGAAATTTAGAAAGTCAAGAAAACTCATGAACTCTGGTCCTAGGATGCCAGACTGGACCTTGCCGGAATACATGTTCGGATGGTGCAACTGGAAGGTTTTGCATGCGCGGATGGCTATCTGGGTCAAAATTTTGAAAGTTGGGATAATCGGCAAAACTCACTAATTTGGGTCCCGAGCAACAGGACGGGACCTTGACGGAATACACGTTCGGATGGTGCAACTAAATGGTTTTGCATGCGCGGATAGCCATCCGGGTCGAAATCTGGAAAGTCGGTAAAACTCACAAACTAGGGTCTCGTGCGTCTGGACAGGACATGGACGGAATACACGTTCGGACAGTGCAACTTGATGGTTTTGCATGCTCGGATGGCCATCAGGGTTGATATTGGGAAAGTAGAAAATGTCGGGAAAACTCACGAACTCGGGTCCCAAGCGGCTGGACAAGGCCTTGACGGAATATAAGTTTGGACAGTGCAACTTGATGGTTTTACATGAATGGATGGCCATCGGGGTCAAAATTGGGAAATTCGAGAAATTCTATAAAACTAACAAAATCGGGTCCCAGGCGGCAGGACAGAACCTTGACGGAATACACGTCGGGACGGTGCAACTTGATGATTTTGCATGCGCGGATGGCCATCTGGGTTAAAATCGAGAAGTCGGGAAAGTCTGTAAAACTCACAAACTCAGGTCCCGGGCGGCCGGACGGTGCCACTTGATGGTTTTTCTTGCGCGGATGGCCATCTGCATCAAAATCGAGAAAGTCAGAAAAGTCTATAACTCACGAACTCGGGTAGGGCTGTCGGACGGAATCTTGACGGAATACACATTCGGACGGTGCAACTTGATGATTTTGCGTGCGTGGATGGCCATCTAGGTCAAAATCGAGAAAGTCGGTAAAACTCACGAACTCGGGTCCCGATCGGTCGGACGGAACCTTGACGGAATACCCGTTCGGACGGTGCAACTTGATGGTTTTTCATGCGCGGATGTCCATCTGGGTCAAAACCGAGAAATTCGGAAAAGTCTGTAAAACTCACGATTTCGGATACCGGGCGGCCGGATGGAACCTTCATAGAATACACGTCCGGACGGTGCAACTTGATGGTTTTTCATGCGTGGATGTCTATCTGTGTCAAAACCGAGAAAGTCGGGAAACTCTGTAAAACTCACAAACTTGGATCTGGGGCGACCGGACAGAACCTTGACGGGAATTTACGTTCGGACGGTGCAACTTGATGGTTTTGCATGCATAGATGGCCATCCGGGTCGAAATTGGGAAATTCAATAAAGTCTGTAAAACTCACGAACTCGGGTCCTAGGCGGCCGGACGGAACCTTGACAGAATACACATCTAGACGGTGCAACTTAATGGTTTTGCTTGCGCGGATAGCCATCTGCATCAAAATCGAGAAAGTCAGGAAAGTCTGTAAAACTCACGAACTCGGGTAGGGCTGCCCGATGGAACCTTGACGGAATACACGTTCAGACGGTGTAACTTGATGATTTTGCATGCGCGTATGGCCATCTAGGTCAAAATCAAGAAAGTCGGGAAAGTCGGTAAAACTCACGAACTCGGGTCCCGAGCGGCTGAACGGAAGCTTGACGGAATACACGTCCGGACGGTGCAACTTGATGGTTTTGCATGCGCGGATGGCCATCTAGGTCGAAATTTAGAAAGTCAAGAAAACTCATGAACTCGGGTCCTAGGATGCCAGACTGGATCTTGCCGGAATACATGTTCGGATGGTGCAACTGGAAAGGTTTTGCATGCGCGGATGGCTATCTGGGTCAAAATTTGGAAAGTTGGGATAGTCGGCAAAACTCACTAACTCGGGTCCCGAGCGACAGGACGGGACCTTGACGGAATACACGTTCAGATGGTGCAACTAAATGGTTTTGCATGCGCGGATGGCCATCCGGGTCGAAATCTGGAAAGTCGGTAAAACTCACAAACTAGGGTCTCGTGCGTCTGGACAGGACGTGGACGGAATACACATTCGGACAGTGCAACTTAATAGTTTTGCATGCTCGGATGGCCATCTGGGTTGAAATTGGGAAAGTGGGGATTGTCAGTAAAACTTACGAACTCGGGTCAGGGGCGGCCGGACAGGACCTTGACGGAATATAAGTTCTGACGGTGCAACTTGATGGTTTTGCATGCATGGATGGCCATCGGGGTCAAAATTGGGAAATTCGAGAAATTCTGTAAAACTAACGAACTCGGGTCTAGGGCGGCCGGACGGAACCTTGACGGAATACACGTCCGGACGGTGCAACTTGATGGTTTTGCATACGCGGATAGTCATTCGGTTAAAATTGAGAAAGTCGGGAAAGTCTGTAAAACTCACGAACTCGGGTCCCAGGCGGCTGGACGGAACCTTGACGGAATACAGGTTCGGACGGTGCAACTTGATGGTTTTGCATGGGCGGATGGCCATCAGGGTCAAAATCAAGAAAGTCGAGAAAGTCTGTAAAACTCACGAACTTAGGTCCCGAGCGGCCGGACGGAACCTTCACGGAATACACGTCCGCACGGTACGACTTGATGGTTTTGCATGCGCGGATGTCCATCTGGCTCGAAACCGAGAAAGTTGGGAAACTCTGTAAAACTCACAAACTTGGATCCTGGGCGGCCGTACAGGACCTTGACGGAATTTACGTTCAGACAGTGCAACTTGATGGTTTTGCATGTATAGCTGGCCATCCGGGTCGAAATTGGGAAGTTCGATAAAGTCTGTAAAACTCACGAACTCGGGTCCCAGGCGGCCGGACGGAACCTTGACGGAATACACGTCCGGACGATGTAACTTGATGGTTTTGCTTGCGCGGATGGCCATCTCCATTAAAATCGAGAAAGTCAGAAAAGTCTATAACTCACGAACTCGAGTAGGGCTGTCGGACGGAATCTTGACGGAATACACGTTCGGATGGTGCAACTTGATGATTTTGCATGCGCGGATGGCCATCTATGTCAAAATCGAGAAAGTCGGTAAAGTCGGTAAAACTCACGAACTCGGGTCCCGAGCAGCCGGACGGAACCTTGACAGAATACACGTTCAGACGGTGCAACTTATTGATTTTTCATGCACGGATGTCCATCCGGGTCAAAACCGAGAAAGTCGGAAAAGTCTGTAAAACTCACGATTTCGGATACCGGGCGGCCGGACGGAACCTTCACATAATACACATCCGGACGGTGCAACTTGATGGTTTTGCATGCGCGGATGTCTATCTGGGTTAAAACCGAGAAAGTCAGAAAACTCTGTAAAACTCACAAACTTGGATCCGGGACGGCCGGACAGAACCTTGACGGGAATTTACGTTCGGACGGTGCAACTTGATGGTTTTGCAAGCATAGATGGCCATCCGGGTCGAAATTGGGAAATTCAATAAAGTCTGTAAAACTCACGAACTCGGGTCCTATGCGGCCGGACGAAACCTTGACAGAATACACGTCTAGACGGTACAACTTAATGGTTTTGCTTGCGCGGATGGCCATCTGCATCAAAATCGAGAAAGTCAGGACAGTCTGTAAAACTCACGAACTCGGGTAGGGCTGCCAGACGGAACCTTGACGGAATACACGTTCGGTGTAACTTGATGATTTTGCATGCGCGTATGGCCATCTAGGTCAAAATCAAGAAAGTCGGGAAAGTCGGTAAAACTCACGAACTCGGGTCCCGAGCGGCCGAACGGAAGCTTGACGGAATACACGTCCGGACGGTGCAACTTGATGGTTTTGCATGCGCGGATGGCCATCTAGGTCGAAATTTGGAAAGTCAAGAAAACTCATGAACTCGGGTCCTAGGATGCCAGACTGGACCTTGCCAGAATACACGTTCGGATGGTGCAACTGGAAGATTCTGCATGCGTGGATGGCTATCTGGGTCAAAATCTGGAAAGTTGGGATAGTCGGCAAAACTCACTAACTCGGGTCCCGAGCGACAGGACGGGACCTTGACGGAATACCCGTTCGGATGGTGCAACTAATTGGTTTTGCATGCGCGGATGGCCATCCGGTCGAAATCTGGAAAGTCGGTAAAACTCACAAACTAGGGTCTCGTGCGTCTGGACAGGACATGGACAAAATACAAGTTCGGACAGTGCAACTTGATGGTTTTGCATGCTCGGATGGCCATCTGGGTTGATATTGGGAAAGTAGAAAATATCGGGAAAACTTACGAACTCGGGTCCCGAGCGGCTGGACAAGACCTTGACGGAATATAAGTTTGGACAGTGCAACTTGATGGTTTTACATGAATGGATGGCCATCGGGGTCAAAATTGGGAAATTCGAGAAATTTTGTAAAACTTACGAAATCAGGTCCCGGGCGGCAGGACAGAACCTTGACGGAATACACGTCGGGACGGTGCAACTTGATGATTTTGCATGCGTGGATGGCCATCTGGGTTAAAATCGAGAAGTCGGGAAAGTCTGTAAAACTCACAAACTCGGGTCCCGGGCGGCCGGATGGAACCTTGACGGAATACACGTTCGGATGGTGCAACTTGATGGTTTTGCATGCGCGGATGGCCATCTAGGTCAAAATCGAGAAAGTCGGGAAAGTCGGTAAAACTCACGAACTCGGGTCCCGAGCGGCCGAACGGAACCTTGACGGAATACACGTTCGGACGGTGTAACTTGATGATTTTGCATGCGCGTATGGCAATCTAGGTCAAAATCAAGAAAGTCGGGAAAGTCGGTAAAACTCACGAACTCGGGTCC
Source organism: Neostapfia colusana (assembly GCA_030760725.1). Taxonomy (NCBI): domain Eukaryota; kingdom Viridiplantae; phylum Streptophyta; class Magnoliopsida; order Poales; family Poaceae; genus Neostapfia; species Neostapfia colusana. The sequence goes on from JASWHV010000011.1 coordinate 82,105,001, forward strand.
CGAGCGGCCGAACGGAAGCTTGACGGAATACACGTCCGGACGGTGCAACTTGATGATTTTGCATGCGCGGATGGCCATCTAGGTCGAAATTTAGAAAGTCAAGAAAACTCATGAACTCTGGTCCTAGGATGCCAGACTGGACCTTGCCGGAATACATGTTTGGATGGTGCAACTGGAAGGTTTTGCATGCGCGGATGGCTATCTGGGTCAAAATTTTGAAAGTTGGGATAATCGGTAAAACTCACTAATTTGGGTCCCGAGCGACAGGACGGGACCTTGACGGAATACACGTTCGGATGGTGCAACTAAATGGTTTTGGATGCGCGGATGGCCATCCGGGTCGAAATCTGAAAAGTCGGTAAAACTCACAAACTAGGGTCTCGTGCGTCTGGACAGGACATGGACGGAATACACGTTCGGACAGTGCAACTTGATGGTTTTGCATGCTCGGATGGCCATCAGGGTTGATATTGGGAAAGTAGAAAATGTCGGGAAAACTCACAAACTCGGGTCCCGAGCGGCTGGACAAGGCCTTGACGGAATATAAGTTTGGACAGTGCAACTTGATGGTTTTACATGAATGGATGGCCATCGGGGTCAAAATTGGGAAATTCGAGAAATTCTATAAAACTAACAAAATCGGGTCCCAGGCGGCAGGACAGAACCTTGACGGAATACACGTCGGGACGGTGCAACTTGATGATTTTGCATGCGCGGATGGCCATCTGGGTTAAAATCGAGAAGTCGGGAAAGTCTGTAAAACTCACAAACTCGGGTCCCGGGCGGCCGGACGGAACCTTGACGGAATACACGTTCGGATGGTGCAACTTGATGGTTTTGCATGCGCGGATGGCCATCTAGATCAAAATCGAGAAAGTCGGTAAAACTCACGAACCGGGTCCCGAGCGGCCGAACGGAACCTTGACGGAATACACGTTCGGACAGTGTAACTTGATGGTTTTGCATGCTCGGATGGCCATCTGGGTTAAAATATGGAAAGTAGGAAATGTCGGGAAAACTCATGAACTCGGGTCCCGAGCGAACGGACAAGACCTTGACGGAATATAAGTTCGGACAGTGCAACTTGATGGTTTTGCATGCATGGATGGCCATCGGGGTCAAAATTGGGAAGTTCGAGAAAATCTGTAAAACTCACGAACTAGGGTCCCGGGGGGCCAAACGGAACCTTGATGGAAAACACGTCAGGACGGCGCAACTTGATGATTTTGCATGCGCGGATGGCCATCTCGGTTAAAATCGAGGAAGTCGGGAAAGTCTGTAAAACTCACAAACTCGGGTCTCGGGCGGCCGTACGGAATCTTGACGGAATACACGTCCGGACGGTGCAACTTGATGGTTTTGCATGCGCGGATGGCCATCATGGTCAAAATCGAGAAAGTCGGAGTCAGTATAACTCACAAACTCAGGTCCCGCGCGGCCGGACGGAACCTTGACGGAATATACGTCCGGACGGTGCAACTTGATGGTTTTGCATGTGCGGATGTCCATCTGGGTCAAAACCGAGAAAGTCGGGAAACTCTATAAAACTCACAAACTTGGATCCCGGGCGACTGGATAGGACCTTGACAGAATACACGTTCGGACGGTGCAACTTGATGGTTTTGCATGCATAGATGACCATTCGGGTCAAAAATGGGAAATTTGAGAAAGTCTGTAAAACTCACAAACTCGGGTCCCGGGCGGCCGGACAGAACTTTGACGGAATATACATCCAGACGGTGCAACTTGATGGTTTTGCATGCGCGGATGGCCATCTGCATTAAAATCGAGAAAGTCAGGAAAGTTTGTAAAACTCACGGACTCGGGTGGGGCTGCCGGACGAACCTTGATGGAATATACGTCCGGACGATGCAACTTGATGGTTTTGCATGCGTGGATGGATATCTGGATGAAAATTAAGAAAGTCGGGAAAGTCTGTAAAACTCACGAACTCAGGTCCAGTCCAGAAAGTTGGAATAGTCGGAAAAACTCACTAACTCGGGTCCCGAGCAGCTGGACGGGACCTTGACGGAATACACGTTTGGATGGTGCAACTAAATGGTTTTGCATGCGTGGATGGCCATCCGGGTCGAAATCTGGAAAGTTGGTAAAACTCACAAACTAGGGTCTCGTGCGTCTGGACAGGACCTGGAAGGAATACACGTTCGTACAGTGTAACTTGATGGTTTTGCATGCTCGAATGACCATCTGGGTTGAAACTGGGAAAGTAGGGATTGTCGGGAAAACTTACGAACTCGGGTCCAGGGCGGTCGGACAGGACCTTGACGGAATATAAGTTCGGACGGTGCAACTTGATGGTTTTGCATGCATGGATGACCATCGTGGTCAAAATTGGTAAATTCAAGAAATTCTGTAAAACTCACGAACTAGGGTCTAGGGCGGCCGGACGGAACCTTGACGGAATACACGTCCGGACGGTGCAACTTGATGGTTTTGCATGCGCGAATGGTCATCCCGGTTAAAATCGAGAAAGTCGGGAAAGTATGTAAAACTCACGAACTCGGGTCCCGGGAGGCCGGACGGAACCTTGACGCAATACACGTTCGGACGGTGCAACTTGATGGTTTTGCATGGGCGGATGGCCATCAGGGTCAAAATCAAGAAAGTTGAGAAAGTCAGTAAAACTAACGAACTTATGTCCCGGGTGGCCGGACGGAACCTTCACGGAACACATGTCCGCACGGTGCCACTTGATGGCTTTGCATGCGAGGATGTCCATCTGGCTCAAAACCGAGAAAGTCGGGAAACTCTGTAAAACTCACAAACTTGGATCCCGGGCGGCCGTACAGGACCTTGACGGAATTTACGTTCGGACAGTGCAACTTGATGGTTTTGCATGTATAGATGGTCATCCGGGTCGAAATTGGGAAGTTCGATAAAGTCTGTAAAACTAACGAACTCGGGTCCCGGGCGGCCGGATGGAACCTTGATGGAATACACGTCCGGACGGTGCAACTTGATGGTTTTGATTGCGCGGATGGCCATCTGCATCAAAATCGAGAAAGTCAGAAAAGTCTGTAAAACTCACGAACTCAGGTTAGGGCTATCGGACGGAATCTTGACGGAATACACATTCGGACGGTGCAACTTGATGATTTTGCATGCGCGGATGGCCATCTAGGTCAAAATCGAGAAAGTCGGAAAAGTCGGTAAAACTCACGAACTTGGGTCCCGAGCGGCCGGACGGAACCTTGACGGAATACACGTTTGGATGGTGCAACTTGATGGTTTTTCATGCGCGAATGTCCATCTAGGCCAAAACCGAGAAAGTCGGAAAAGTTTGTAAAACTCACCAATTCGGATTCCGGGCGGCTGGACGGAACCTTCATAGAATACACGTCCGGACGGTGCAACTTGATGGTTTTGCATGCGCGGATGTCCATCTAGGTCAAAAGCGAGAAAGTCGGGAAACTCTGTAAAACTCACAAACTTGGATCCCGGGCGGCCGGACAGAACCTTGACGGGAATTTACGTTCGGACGATGCAACTTGATGGTTTTGCATGCATAGATGGCCATCCGGGTCGAAATTGGGAAATTCAATAAAGTCTGTAAAACTTACGAACTCGGGTCCTAGGCGGCCAGACGGAACCTTGACAGAATACACGTCTAGACGGTGCAACTTAATGGTTTTGATTGCGCGGATGACCATCTGCATCAAAATCGAGAAAGTCAGTAAAGTCTGTAAAACTCACGAACTCGGGTAGGGCTGCCGGACGGATTCTTGATGGAATACACGTTCGGATGGTGTAACTTGATGATTTTGCATGCGCGGATGGCCATCTAGGTCAAAATCAAGAAAGTTGGAAAAGTCGGTAAAACTCACGAACTCGGGTCCCGAGCGGCCGAACGGAATCTTGACGGAATACACGTCCGGACGGTGCAACTTGATGGTTTTGCATGCGCGGATGGCCATCTAGGTCGAAATTTAGAAAGTCAAGAAAACTCATGAACTCGGGTCCTAGGACGCCAGACTGGACCTTGCCGGAATACACGTTCGGATGGTGCAACTGGCGGTTTTGCATGTGCGGATGGCTATCTGGGTCAAAATCTGGAAAGTTGGGATAGTCGGCAAAACTCACTAACTCGGGTCCCGAGCGACAGGAGGGGACCTTGACAGAATACACGTTCGGATTGTGCAACTAAATGGTTTTGCATGCGCGGATGGCCATCCGGGTCGAAATCTGGAAAGTCGGTAAAACTCACAAACTAGGGTATCGTGCGTCTGGACAGGACATGGACGGAATACAAGTTCGGACAGTGCAACTTGATGGTTTTGCATGCTCGGATGGCCATCTAGTTTGAAATTGGGAAAGTGGGGATTGTCGGGAAAACTTACGAACTTGGGACCAGGGCGGCTGGACAGGACCTTGACGGAATATAAGTTCGGACGGTGCAACTTGATGGTTTTGCATGCATGGATGGCCATCGGGGTCAAAATTGGGAAATTCGAGTAATTCTGTAAAACTCACGAACTCGGGTCTAGGGCGGCCAGACGGAACCTTAACGGAATACACGTCCGGACGGTGCAACTTGATGGTTTTGCATGCGCGGATGGTCATTCGATTAAAATCGAGAAAGTCGGGAAAGTCTGTAAAACTCACGAACTCGGGTCCCGGGCGGCCGGACGGAACCTTGACGGAATACACGTTTGGACGGTGCAACTTGATGGTTTTGCATGGGCGGATGGCCATCAGGGTCAAAATCAAGAAAGTCGAGAAAGTCGGTAAAACTCACGAACTTAGGTCCCGGGCGGCCGGACGGAACCTTCACGGAATACACGTCTGCACGGTGCAATTTGATGGTTTTGCATGCGCGGAAGTCCATCTGGCTCAAAAGCGAGAAAGTTGGGAAACTCTGTAAAACTCACAAGCTTGGATCCTGGGCGGCCGTACAGGATCTTGACGGAATTTACGTTCAGACAGTGCAACTTGATGGTTTTGCATGTATAGCTGGCCATCCGGGTCGAAATTGGGAAGTTCGATAAAGTCTGTAAAACTCACGAACTCGGGTCCCGGGCGGCCGGACGGAACCTTGACGGAATACACGTCCGGACGGTGCAACTTGACGGTTTTGCTTGCGCGGATGGCCATCTGCATCAAAATCGAGAAAGTCAGAAAAGTCTGTATAACTCACGAACTCGGGTAGGGCTGTCGGACGGAATATTGACGGAATACACGTTTGGATGGTGCAACTTGATGATTTTGCATGCGCGGATGGCCATCTAGGTCAAAATCGAGAAAGTCGGGAAAGTCGGTAAAACTCACGAACTCGGGTCCCGAGCGGCCGAACGGAACCTTGACGGAATACACGTTCGGATGGTGCAACTTGGTGGTTTTTCATGCGCGGATGTCCATCTGGGTCAAAACCAAATCGGAAAAGTCTGTAAAACTCACGATTTCGGATACCGGGCGGCCGGACGGAACCTTCACAGAATACACGTCCTGATGGTGCAACTTGATGGTTTTGCATGCGCGGATGTCTATCTGGGTCAAAACCGAGAAAGTCGGGAAACTCTGTAAAACTCACAAACTTGGATCCGGGGCGGCCGGACAGAACCTTGACGGGAATTTACGTTCGGACGGTACAACTTGATGGTTTTGCATGCATAGATGGCCATCCGGTTCGAAATTGGGAAATTCAATAAAGTCTGTAAAACTCACGAACTCGGGTCCTAGGCGGCCGGACAGAACCTTGACAGAATACACGTCTAGACGGTGCAACTTAATGGTTTTGCTTGTGCGGGTGGCCATCTGCATCAAAATCGAGAAAGTCAGGAAAGTCTGTAAAACTCACGAACTCGGGTAGGGCTGCCGGACGGAACCTTGATGGAATACACGTTCGGATGGTGTAACTTGATGATTTTGAATGTGTGGATGGCCATCTAGGTCAAAATCAAGAAAGTCGGAAAAGTCGGTAAAAGTCACGAACTCTGGTCTCGAGCGGCCGAACGGAAGCTTGACGGAATACACGTCTGGACGGTGCAACTTGATGGTTTTGCATGCGCGGATGGCCATCTAGGTCGAAATTTAGAAAGTCAAGAAAACTCATTAACTCGGGTCCTAGGATGCCAGACTGGACCTTGCCGGAATACACGTTCGGATGGTGCAACTTGAAGATTTTGCATGCATGGATGGCTATCTGGGTCAAAATCTGGAAAGTTGGGATAGTCGGCAAAACTCACTAACTCGGGTCCCGAGCGACAGGATGGGACCTTGACGGAATACACGTTCGGATGGTGCAACTAAATGGTTTTGCATGCGTGGATGGCCATCCGGGTCAAAATCTGGAAAGTCGGTAAAACTCACAAACTAGGGTCTCGTGCGTCCGGAGAGAACTTTGACGGAATATACGTCCAGACGGTGCAACTTGATGGTTTTGCATGCGCGGATGGCCATCTGCATTAAAATCGAGAAAGTCAGGAAAGTCTCTAAAACTCACAAACTAGGGTCTCGTGCGTCTGGACAGGACCTGGAAGGAATACACGTTCGTACAGTGCAACTTGATGGTTTTGCATGCGCGGATTGCCATCCGGGTCGAAATCTGGAAAGTCGGTAAAACTCACAAACTAGGGTCTCGTGCATCTGGACAGGACATGGACGGAATACACGTTCGGACAGTGCAACTTGATGGTTTTGCATGCTCGGATGGCCATCTGGGTTGATATTGGGAAAGTAGAAAATGTCGGGAAAACTCACGAACTCGGGTCCCGAGCGGCTGGACAAGACCTTGACGGAATATAAGTTTGGACATTGCAACTTGATGGTTTTACATGAATGGATGGCCATCGGGGTCAAAATTGGGAAATTCGAGAAATTCTGTATAACTTACGAAATCGGGTCCCGGGCGGTAGGACAGAACCTTGACGGAATACACGTCGGGACGGTGCAACTTGATGATTTTGCATGCGCGGATGGCCATCTGGGTTAAAATTGAGAAGTCGGGAAAGTCTGTAAAACTCACAAACTCGAGTCCCGGGCGGCCGGACGGAACCTTGACGGAAAACATTTCGGATGGTGCAACTTGATGGTTTTGCATGCGCGGATGGCCATCTAGGTAAAAATCGAGAAAGTCGGGAAAGTCGGTAAAACTCACGAACTCGGGTCCCGAGCGGCCGAACGGAACCTTGACGGAATACACATACGGACGGTGCAACTTGATGGTTTTGCATGCGCGGATGTCCATCTGGGTCAAAACCGAGAAAGTCGGGAAACTCTATAAAACTTACAAACTTGATGGTTTTGCATGCGCGGATGTCCATCTGCATCAAAATCGAGAAAGTCAGAAAAGTTTGTAAAACTCACGAACTCAGGTAGGGCTGTCGGACGGAATCTTGACGGAATACACGTTCGGACAGTGCAACTTGATGATTTTGCATGCGCGGATGGCCATCTAGGTCAAAATCGAGAAAGTCAGAAAAGTCGTTAAAACTCACGAACTCGGGTCCCGAGCGGCCGGACGGAACCTTGACGGAATACACGTTCGGACGGTGCAACTTGATGGTTTTTCATGCGCGGATGTCCATCTAGGCCAAAAGCGAGAAAGTCGGAAAAGTTTGTAAAACTCACGAATTCGGATTCCAGGTGGCCGGACAGAACCTTCATAGAATACACGTCCGGACGGTGCAACTTGATGGTTTTGCATGCGCGGATGTCCATCTGGGTCAAAACCGAGAAAGTCAGGAAACTCTGTAAAACTCACGAACTTGGATCCCGAGCGGCCGGACAGAACCTTGATGGGAATTTACGTTTGGACGGTGCAACTTGATGGTTTTGCATGCATAGATGGCCATCCGGGTTGAAATTGGGAAATTCAATAAAGTCTGTAAAACTTACGAACTCGGGTCCTAGGCGGCCGGACGGAACCTTGACAGAATACACGTCTAGACGGTGCAACTTAATGGTTTTGCTTGCGCGGATGGCCATCTGCATCAAAATCGAGAATGTCAGGAAAGTCTGTAAAACTCACGAACTCGGGTAGGGCTGCCGGACGGAACCTTGACGGAATACACGTTCGGATGATGTAACTTGATGATTTTGCATGCACGGATGGCCATCTAGGTCAAAATCAAGAAAGTCGATAAAACTCACGAACTCGGGTCACGAGCGGCCGAACAGAATCTTGACGGAATACACGTCCGGACCGTGCAACTTGATGGTTTTGCATGCGCGGATGGCCATCTAGGTCAAAATTTAGAAAGTCAAGAAAACTCATGAACTCGAGTCCTAGGACGCCAGACTGGACCTTGCCGGAATACACGTTCGGATGATGCAACTGGAGGTTTTGCATGCACGAATGGCTATCTGGGTCAAAATCTGGAAAGTTGGGATAGTCGGCAAAACTCACTAACTCGGGTCCCGAGAGACAGGAGGGGACCTTGACGGAATACAGGTTCGGATGGTGCAACTAAATGGTTTTGCACGCGGATGGCCATCCGGGTCGAAATCTGGAAAGTCGGTAGAACTCACAAACTAGGGTATCGTGCGTCTGGACAGGACATGGACGGAATACACGTTCGGACAGTGCAACTTGATGGTTTTGCATGCTCGGATGGCCATCTGGGTTGAAATTGGGAAAGTGGGGATTATCGGGAAAACTTACGAACTCGGGTCCAGGGCGGCCGGACGGAACCTTGACGGAATACACTTCCAGACGGCGCAACTCAATGGTTTTGCATGCGCGGATGTCCATCTGGGTCAAAATCGAGAAAGTCGGGAAACTGTGTAAAACTCACAAAGTTGGATCCCGGGTGGCCGGAAAGGACATTGATGGAATATAAGTTCTAATTGTGCAACTTGATGGTTTTGCATGCATGGATGGCCATCGGCGTAAAAATTGGGAAATTTGAGAAAGTCGATAAAACTCACGAACTCGGGTCCTGGTGGGTCGGACGGAACCTTGACGGAATACACCTCCGGACGGTGCAACTTGATGGTTTTGCATGCGCGGAAGGCCGTCTAGCTCGAAATTTGGAAAATCAAGAAAATTCATGAACTCGGGTCCTCGGACGCAGGACTGGACCTGTCCGGAATACACGTTCGGATGGTGCAACTGGAAGGTTTTGCATGTGCGGATGGCTATCTAGGTCAAAATATGGAAAGTTGGGATAGTCGGCAAAACTCACTAACTCGGGTCCAGAGCGACAGGACGGGACATTGACGGAATACACGTTCGGATGGTGCAACTAAATGAATTTACATGCGCGAAAGGCAATCCGGGTCGAATTCTGGAAAGTCGGTAAAACTCACAAACTAGGGCCCCGTGCATCTGGACGAGACCTTGACGGAATACACGTTCAGACAGTGCAACTTGATGGTTTTGCATGCTCGGATGGCCATCTGGGTTGAAATTGGGAATGTAGGGAATGTCAGGAAAACTCACGAACTCGGGTCTCGTGCGACCGGACAAGACCTTGATGGAATATAAGTTCGGACGGTGCAACTTGATGGTTTTGCATGCATGGATGGCCATTAGGGTCAAAATTGGAAAATTTGAGAAATTCTATAAAACTAACGAACTCGAGTCCCGGCTGCCGGACGGAACCTTAACGGAATACACGTCGGGATGGTGCAACTTGATGGTTTTGCATGCGCGGATGGCCATATGGGTTAAAATCGAGAAAGTAGGGAAAGTCTGTAAAACTCACGAACTCGGGTCCTGGGCAGCCGGACGGAACCTTGACGGAATACACGTCCGGACGGTGCAACTTGATGGTTTTGCATGCGTGGATGTCCATCTGGGTGGTAAATAAGAAATTCGGAAACTCTGTAAAACTCACAAACTTGGGTCCCGGGCGGTCGGACAGAACTTTGACGGAATACACGTCTGGACGGTGCAACTTTATGGTTTTGCATGTGCGGATGGCCATCAGGATCAAAATCGAGAAAGTGGATAAAACTCACGAACTCGGGTACCGGGCGGCCGGACGGAACCTTGACGGAATACACGTCCGGACGGTGCAACTTGATGGTTTTGCATGCGCGGATGTCCATCTGGGTCATAACTAAGAAAGTCGGGAAACTCTGTAAAACTCATAAACATGGATCTCGGGTGACCGGACAGGACCTTGACAGAATATAAGTTCAGACGGTGCAGCTTGATGGTTTTGCATGCATGGATGGCCATCGGGGTCGAAATTGGGAAATTCGAGAAATTCTGTAAAACTCACAAACTCGGGTCACGGGCGGCCGGACGGAACCTTGACGGAATACACGTCGGTACGGTGCAACTTGATGGTTTTACATGCTTGATGGCCATCTGGGTTAAAATCGAGAAAGTCGGGAAGTTCTATAAAACTCACGACTTGGGACCCGAACGACCGGACGGAACCTTGACGGAATACACGTCCGGACGGTGCAACTTGATGGTTTTGTATGCGCGGATGGCCATCAGGGTCAAAATCGAGAATGTCGGGAAAGTCGGTAAAACTCATGAACTCGAGTCCCGGGCGGCCAGACGGAATCTTGATGGAATACACGTCCGGACGGTGCAACTTGATGGTTTTGCATGCGCGGGTGGCCATCTAGGTTGAAATCGAGAAAGTTGGGGAAGTTTCTAAAACTCACGAACTCGGGTCCCGGGCGGCCGGACGGAACTTTGACGGGATACACGTCTGGACGGTGCAACTTGATGGTTTTTCATACGCGGATGTCCATCCGGGTCATAACTAAGAGTCGGGAAACTCTATAAAACTCACAAACTCGGGTCCCGGGCCGCCGGATGGAACCTTGATGGATTACACGTCCGGACAGTGCAACTTGATGATTTTGCATGCGCGGATGGCCATCAGGTTCAAAATCGAGAAACTCGGTAAAGTCGGTAAAACTCACGAACTCGGGTCCCGGGCGGCCGGACGGAACCTTGACGGAATACACATTCGGACGGTGCAACTTGATAGTTGTGCATGCGTGGATGTCCATCTGGGTCATAACTAAGAAAGTTGAGAAACTCTGTAAAACTCAAAAACTTGGATCTAGGGCGACCGGACAGGACCTTGACGGAATATAAGTTCGGACGGTGCAACTTGATGGTTTTTCATTAATGGATGGCCATCGGGTCAAAATTGGCAAATTCAAGAAATTTTGTAAAACTCACGAACTCGGGTCCTGGGCGGCCGGACGGAACCTTGTCGGGATACACGTCGGGACGGTGCAACTTGATGATTTTACATGCGCGGATAACTATCTGGGTTAAAATCAAGAAAGTCGGGAATGTCTGTAAAACTCACAAACTCGGGTCCCGACCGGCCAGACGGAACCTTGACGGAATACACGTCCGGACAGTGCAACTTGATGGTTTTGCACGCGCGGATGGCCATCAGGGTCAAAATCGAGAAAACGGAAAAGTGGGCTAATCCAACTAATCTTGCTTGCACAATGGAAAGAGCCACAGGCTTCGGGAAAGTTAGTAAAAGTCACGAACTTGGGTCCCGGGCGGCCGGACGGAACCTTGACGGAATACACGTCCGGACGGTGCAACTTGTTGGTTTTGCATGCACGGATGTCCAGCTGGGTCAAAACCGAGAAAGTCGAAAACTCTGTAAAACTCAAAAACTTGGATCCGGGGCAACCAGACAAGACCTTTACGGAATATACGTTCGGACGGTGCAACTTGATGGTTTTGCATGCATAGATCGCCATCCGGGTCAAAATTAGGAAATTCTAGAAAGTCTGTAAAACTCACGAACTCGAGTCCCGGTCGGCCGGGAGGAACTTTGACGGAATACACGTCTAGACAGTGCAACTTGATGGTTTTGCATGTGCTGGATGGCCATCTAGGTCAAAATCGAGAAAGTCGGGAAAGTCTATAAAGCTCACGAACTCAGATCCCGGGCTTCCAGACGGAACATTGATGGAATACACGTCCGAACGGTGCAACCTGATGGTTTTGCATGCGCGGATGTCCATCTGGGTCAAAATCGAGAAAGTCGGGGAAGTTTGTAAAAGTCACGAACTCGGGTCCCGGAGGCCGGACGAAACCTTGACGGAATACACCTCCGACGGTGCAACTTGATGGTTTTGCATGCGCGGATGGCCATCTGGCCCAAAATCAAGAAAGTCGGGAAAGTCTGTAAAACTCACGAACTCGGGTCCTGGGAGGCCGAACGTAACCATGACGGAATACACCTCCGAACGGTGCAACTTGATGGTTTTACATGCACGGATGGCTATCTAGGTCGAAATTTTGAAATTCAAAAAAACTCATGAAGTCGGGTCCTAGGACGCCAGACTGAACCTTGCTGGAATACACGTTCGGATGCTGCAACTGCAAGGTTCTGCATGGGCTGATGGCTATCTGGGTCAAAATCCAGAAAGTTGGGATCGTCGGCAAAACTCACTAACTCGGGTCCCGAGCAGCTGGACGAGACCTTGACGGAGTACACGTTCGGATGGTGCAACTAAATGGTTTGCATGGGAGGATGGCCATCCGGGTTGAAATCTGGAAAGTCGGTAAAACTCACAAACTAGGGTCCCGTACGACTGGACGGGAGCTTGACGGAATACACGTTCGGGCAGTGCAAATTGATGGTTTTGCATGCTCGGATGGCCATCCGGGTTGAAATTGGGAAAGTAGGGAAAGTCGGGAAAATTCACGAACTCAGGTCCCGGGCGTCTGGACAGGACCTTGATGGAATATACGTTCTGATGGTGCAACTAAATGGTTTTCCATGCGTGGATGGCCATCCGGGTCAAAATCTGGAAAGTCGGTAAAACTCATAAACTAGGGTCCCGTGCGACTGGATGGGACCTTGACGGAATAGACGTTCGGACAGTGCAGCTTGATGGTTCTGCATGCTCGGATCGCCATCTGGGTTGAAAATGGGAAAGTAAGGAATGTCGGGAAAACTCACGAACTCGGGTCCTGTGCGGCTGGACAGGATCTTGACGGAATATAAGTTCGGACGGTGCAACATGATAGTTTTGCATGGATGGATGGCCATCAGGGTCAAAATTGGGAAATTTGAGAAAGTCGGTAAAACTCAGAACTCGGGTCCCGGGCAGCCGGATGGAACCTTGACGGAATACGCGTCCGAACGGTGCAACTTGAAGGTTTTGCATGCGCGGATGGTCATCTGGGTCAAAATCGAGAAAGTCGAAAAAGTCTACAAAACTCACGAACTCGGGTCCCGGGAGGCCGGACGGAACCTTGATGGAATACACCTCCGGACGGTGCAACTTGATGGTTTTGCATGCGCGGATGGCCATCTAGGTCGAAATTTGGAAAGTCAAGAAAACTCAGAAATTCGGGTCCTGGGACGCCAGACTGGACCTTGCCAGAATACACGTTCGGATGATGCAACTGGAAGGTTTTGCATGCGCGGATGACTATCTGGGTCAAAATCTGGAAAGTTGGGATAGTGGGAAAAACTCACTAACTCGGGTCCCGAGCGACAGGACGGGACCTTGATGGAATACACGTTCGGATGGTGCAACTAAATGGTTTTGCATGTGCGGATGGCCATCCGGGTCAAAATCTGGAAAGTCGGTAAAACTCACAAACTATGGTCCCGTGCGTCTGGACGGGACCTTGACGGAATAAACGTTCAGACAGTGCAACTTGATGGTTTTGCAAGCTCGGATAGCATTCTGGGTCGAAATTGGGAAAGTAGGGAATGTCAGGAAAACTCACGAACTCGGGTCCCAAGCGGTCGGACAAGACCTTGACGGAATAATTTCGGACGATGCAACTTGATGGTTTTGCATGCATGGATGGCCATCGGGGTCAAATTGGGAAATATGAGAAATTCTGTAAAACTTACGAACTCGGGTCCCGGGCTGCCGGACAGAACATTGATGGAATACACGTCGGGATGGTGCAACTTGATGGTTTTGCATGCGTGGATGGCCATATGGGATAAAATCGAGAAAGTCGGGAAAGTTTATAAAACTCACGAACTCGGGTCCCGGGCAGCCGGACGGAACCTTGACGGAAGACACGTACGGACGGTGCAACTTGATGGTTTTGCATGCGTGGATGTCCATCTAGGTCATAACTAAGAAATTCGGAAAACTCTTTAAAACTCACAAACTCGGGTCCCAGGCGGCCGGACGGAACCTTGATGGAATACACGTCCGGACGGTGCAACTTGATGGTTTTGCATGCGCGGATGGCCATGAGGGTCAAAATTGAGAAAGTCCGGAAAGTCGGTAAAACTCACGAACTCGGGTCCCGGGTGGACGATGTAACTTGATAGTTTTGCATGCGCGGATGTCCATCTTGGTCATAACTAAGAAAGTCGGGAAACTCTGTAAAACTCACAAACTTGGATCTTGGGCGACGGACGGGACCTTGACGGAATCTAAGTTCGGAAGGTGCAACTTGATGCTTTTGCATGCATGGATGGCCATCGGGGTCAAAATTAGGAAATTTGAGAAATTCTGTAAAACTCACGAACTCGGGTCCCGGGCGGCCGGACGGAACCTTGATGGAATACACGTCCGGACAATGCAACTTGATGGTTTTGCATGCGCGGATGTCCATCTGGGTCAAAACCGAGAAAAGTCGGGAAACTCTGTAAAACTCACAAACTTGGATCCCGGGCGGCCGGACAGGACCTTGACGGAATTTACGTTCGGACGGTGCAACTTGAAGATTTTACATGCATAGATGGCCATCCAGGTCGAAATTGGGAAATTCGAGAAAGTCTGTAAAACTCACGAACTCGGGTCCCGGGTGTCAGCATATATTCATGTTTTATGAAGGGGAAACATTTTAATAAAAGAAGGAACATAGAAAAATATCAAAGGAATAGCCAATGAGAGCCGAATCCAGCTCTCAGAAAGCACCAAAGACAACTTACCGCGGCCGCTGGCCACGTGGCGTGTTCAGAGCTCGTCCCTGCGAGGTGGGGAGAGGTCCACCGCTAAAATGGCTACGTGGCAGGTTCGGGACTCATCTCCGCGAAAGGGGAGAGGTCCGGTCCTGTGGGACACGTGTTGCCCACGGAGCTAGCCTCTGCGAAAGAAGCAAAGGCATTTCCGCAGGACACGTGTCATCCTCGGAGCTAGTCCTTGCGGAAATCAGAGGACCAGTCGCGCGGGATACGTGTCGATCTCAGAGCCCACCTCCGAGAGGTCCGGTTCTATCGGACACGTGTCACCACCGGAGCTTATCTCCAGGAGGTCTGTCGCTGCTGGACACGTGTCGACCTCAGGGCATGTCCCTGAAGAAAGAAGAGAGGAAAGACCGGCGCCAACACGTGGCGTGCGTGGAGCTCACCTCCAAAGGAGGGGGAGGTCTCGGTCGATTGACACGCGGCACAACCGGAGCTCGTCTCTGCGGAAAGGGAGAGACCAGGCCCGATGGACACGTGGAGCCTCCGGAGCTCATCGCCGTGAAGGTAACGAGTTCTGGAGCGGCTGTTACGCGTAAGAATACCAGTACATAAAGGAAACCGACCTGAATTCCACATTGTACCGCACCAAATCAACTAAATATAAGATGATAGGATCCAACGACGATCTGAATAAGACTCTTATTTGGGATACAATCAGATTAGGACTCTTCTCTTCCCGATTATAAATAGAACCCAGAATCTCTGCCCGAAACCACAAACTTCTTTTCCAACTCCTGAGCCGACGACTTAGAGCCCTAGCCCTAACTCGCCGAGTAAACCATCGCCGAAGCGCAACAAGGGAGATGATTGGAGGAGAACCGAGCGGTCTGAGGAGGACCTCAAAAACCAAGGAGGGCGTAAGGTAGGACTCCGACACCACCTTACGGCATCGTTGTATTCTCCTTGCATCTGTTCTTTGATTCCTTCCAGAAACCTTCTCGTGGATAGATCACTTGATGATCAGGTTGATCTAAAGACAAGATCATCGCCACATCCACCTTTGATCCGAACACCTCTGTCCATGCAAGCCATGCAAAAACACGTACAGACCAATCTAATAAAATTAATCATAGGATAGCATGCATGTGCATCATCGTATCTAGTTTAAGGTTTGTGCATGATATTGATTGTTGTGAATCTTGTATGCACGTGATCCTACCTAGCAGAACAAGCTAGGGGAGCTGTCTACGACGAACTACGGCAACAAGGTTTTGGGATTCAAGAACAACTGGAACCGCAAGAACAAGGCAAGTGCTCCTTGACCATGTTGATCCTATGTTTTGGGTAAAACTATTTTGTTTGTGAAAAGGTGTGTGTGTTGAGTCAAACATGATGGGAAACCTTTTTATAGGAGTCCACTAGTTTTGGTTAAACCACCCTTGTCGCGTGGGAAGTTTATGAGTTGGGTATGGTTTTTGCTTTATGCTTCGCTGAGTCTATGGGATTGGGAAGCGAGATAGATGTGTCTAGCTAACTGCACTCGTATTGATAATGAGAAACTGATGTTAATAATGGACATGTATCGGAGGGAGATCTAGGCAAGACTGGGTTTGTGAATGAGGTAGCATGAGACGGTGGTTTACTTGCCATAGATCTAAGAACCGGTTCATGCATGCACATGCCAGGACAACAGTGCCACCATAAGGCCAAGTATGGGTGCGGCTTAGCTGAGTAATTAGGTAAGTTGCTAGAGTGTTATGGACTGTGGAAGGCGCGGGGAATGAGAGTCGAGTGAGGACTGGCCTGGGAACTGCATGGCACAAGAGGGGGCCCGTGGGTGGGAGAATTGGAGATTCTAGCCTGCCGGTGAAACCTTAGTGAGTCCATACATCTAGTAACCCCTTTGTAAAGGCTATTTTGTGATCTATTGACCATACACCGACGGTTGTGTACTGGTATAATGGAGGTTCTGCAGTCGCCGACGGGTGACGAAATCACAAAACTTGTGGGTAAAGAGGTGCAAACTCTGCAGAGTCTAAAACTATCATGATAGCTGAGCTTACGGTCACGAGCGCCTGGCTAAACTGCCATGATTAGTTGGGTTGATTAGTTGGGATGGTTATTGGGATGGTTATTGGAAGGTTCTTGGTTATGGTTATTGGTTTGGTTATGACCGTTGAGTCCGGGTGATATGATGGTTGCATGACTATTGAGTCATGGCAACGAGTTTGGTCTCGGTGTGAGACGAAGTTATTTTGAGATGGTAGCGAATACGGGGAGGTATTTGTGAGATGGTAGCGAATACGAGGAGGTATTCGTGAGTAAGAATGAGGTTGGTTAATGTTCGGGTGGAACATGGAAAGCGATGGAGGTATGTGGGTAATTCAATACATGCTAGGATTACATTCATCTAAAGTTATGTTGCTGTTTTATCATGGTTTTATAAATCTGCTTTTCTGCAAATAAGCGTTTTTATGCCTACCTTGTTTATGAGCTGCATATTATGTGTTATTCCCGCACTTGCTGAGTACATCATTGTACTCAAACTTACATTATTACTTCATCATCAGCAACAGGAGAAGCCTACTATAAAGACCAGGTGGAGCATTACGGCGTGTGATCTGTTCTCAACCTTGCCTGTGGAGGGAGTAAAGATGGAGCCACTTCTGCTTAGATTTGCTTCCGCATTAGTTGGTTGCTTCCGCATTAGAATAAAAGACTTTCGCTGCATAGACATAAGACTTCCGCTGTGAGCATGAGTCCAAGACTCATGAGGTATTGTAATAAACCCTGTTATTCATGGTAATATATAATCTGAATTCAGTTTGTGTAACGTATGTGTATGTGTGATGAACATCCTGGGCACACATATGCATTAGTTCTCGGTTCCGTGGTTTTCCCACAGAATTGAGAACGTCACAGATTGGTATCAGAGCCACGGGTTGACAGTAGGTTACACGCCTAGATAGAAACCTTAGATTGATATTAGAGCCACGGGTTAACAGCAAGTTACACCCCTAAATAGGAGTCACAGGTAGCTAAGCCGCGCTGAACAAAGGAAGCATCCTAGGGTGAATAGTTTATATTGGCTTTAAAACCACCTTGGCATAGAAAACCATCCTTGAATAGGAGTTGTATGAGCCCTTACAATGATTATTTGTGAATATGTGCTTAGTGTGAGTTGTGGGACGTCTCAAAAACGTTATCCATATCCACACGCAAGTAGAAAGAGGTGTGAAATGCTTCGGCACTTGATCACATCCTCATATGGGCTAATATATATAGTCCAAATCACCTTGATACATATAGTTGGAGGGAATCTACCTAACCTTCTAACATCCTATTCTATTTCGATCTCTCTCACAGATGGTGAGAGGAAACGCTGGCCGAAGGAACGTCCGGGAGGATGACCATGATGAAGTTCCTGCTGGCGAAAACCATCTGGAAAGGTTGATGGCCATGCAAAACCAGCTTATGAAAACCATGATCCAAACTTTGGGTCAGTTGCGGGCCAACCAAAACCCCGTTCCGGCACCGCCGCCACCACCACCGCCGGCTCATAACAGGTTGGGAGAATTCATGAGGACTCGACCACCCACCTTTGCTCAATCTAGTGATCCCATGGAGGCCGATGATTGGTTAATATCCATGGAGAAAAAGCTTGTAATTGTCCAGTGCAATGACCGAGAGAAGGTTCTCTTCGCATCGCACCAACTTACGGGAGCTGCTGCTGACTGGTGGGATGCCCTGAGCAACGCTCATGCCAACCCGGAGACAATCACTTGGACTGAGTTCAAGGAAAGTTTCCGCTCTCACTGCTGGTGTAATGATGCTCAAAAGGTAGGAGTTCAAAGGTCTCCGCCAAGGACAGAAAAGTGTGAATGAGTATCTCAACAAGTTCATACAACTGTCCCGGTATTGCCCCCGAAGATGTCAACTCAGACCAAAGGAAGCAGTACTTGTTCATGAGAGGGTTGAACAATGAGATCCAGGTTTAGCTCCTCAACAATGACTACGAAAGCTTCCAGAAGCTGGTTGACAAGGCCATAGTGGTTGAAAACAAGATCCGGGAGATCGAGCGAGAGTGCAAGAGGAAGATGCCATACCAGCCCCAAGGGAGCAACGTACGACCTAGGTACATGCCCTCTGCATCGCAGTATGGATCGACCACTCCTGCGTACCGCCCTGGTCAGCCACCACAGCAACAATTTGTTGCACCGGCACCTCGTGTGCCCATGCCTCCTATGCTCCGACCTAACAATGGCGCCCCCATTCAAAACCCCCGCCCCAACGTACCTGCCGCCGTAGGCAACAGGGCATGCTTTGCATGCGGGGAAGTAGGACACTTCGCGAACCAGTGCGTGAGCAGAGGCCCTGGACAGCAAGGTAACGTGCCCAAACAGAACCCGCGACCGAACGGAGGAGACAATCAAGGGAATCGTGGACAGCAGAACTATGCTCGCGGCCACTTGAACCATGTCACTACCGAGGAAACACAACAGGCCGAGGACGTCGCAATTGGTATGTTCCTTACCGACTCCAACCCAGCCAGCATCTTATTTGATTCTGGAGCATCACATTCCTTCATATCATCCAAATATGTTGCCAAACATCATCTACCCGTATCACACTTAGAATGTGCTATGTTAGTTAATTCTCCCGGAGGAGAAATGAGGACTAATATAGTATGTCCTAAAGTAAGCCTTAAAATAAGGGGGGTAGACTTCCTTGCCAACCTTATTGTCTTGGACTCCCAAGGGATTGACATCATACTCGGAATGGATTGGCTAAGCAAGCACAATGGAGTAATCCAATGTGCTGAAAGGAGCGTGCAGTTGACAAACGAGCACGGTATCCGTGTCGAGTTTGAGTCAGCCCAGCAAACCACTGAAGGGGCAAATCTGAACCACGTTGAAGGAGTAGCATTGGACAGTATTCCGATGGTTCGAGAGTTTTCGGACGTGTTCCCGGAAGAGCTTCCAGGTATGCCACCTGACCGGGACATTGAGTTTGCCATAGATTTGGTACCCGGAACTGCGCCCATAGCCAAGAGACCCTATAGGATGCCCGTCAACGAGCTAGTTGAACTCAAGAAGCAAATTCAAGAACAGTTGGAAAAGAGTTTTATCCGTCCAAGCTCGTCACCATGGGGAGCTCCGGTGCTCTTCGTAGACAAGAAGGATGGAACCCAAAGTATGTGCGTGGACTATAGGTCTCTCAACGAGGTAACCATCAAAAACAAATACCCTTTGCCCCGTATAGAGGACCTGTTCGACCAAATGAAAGGAGCTCGATTGTTCTCCAAGATTGATCTTCGGTCGGGATACTTCCAGCTGAAGATTAAGCCCTCTGATATACCTAAGACAGCCTTTCGGACACGGTATGGTTCGTATGAATATACCGTTATGTCATTTGGGTTGACAAATGCACCCGCGTACTTCATGTACCTTATGAACAAGGTCTTCATGGAGTATTTGGACAAGTTCGTCATGGTTTTCATCGATGACATTATGGTGTACTCAAAAAGTGAGGAGGAACATGAAGAACATCTGAGATTGACCTTGCAAAAGTTGCGTGAGTATCAATTGTATGCCAAGCCCAACAAGTGTCAATTTTGGCTAAAGGAAATATCTTTCCTAGTCCACATTATCTCCAAGGAAGGGGTATCGGTTGATCCTGGAAAGGTGAGAGATGTTCTGAAGTGGGACCAACCGAAGAGCGTGAGGGATATCTGGAGTTTCCTTGGGATGGCAGGATAATATCGACGCTTCATTAAAGACTTCTCTAAAATAGCAAAACCTATGACGGAGTTGCTAATGAAGGGAAAGGACTTTCAATGGACACCAGCCTGCCAAGAAAGTTTTGAGGAACTCAAGAAAAGGCTAACCACAGCACCAGTTCTGGTATTGCCAGACGTAAGCAAGAGCTATGACATATGTTGTGACGCATCCAGACAGGGGCTCGGATGTGTGCTCATACAGGGAGGACAAGTGGTAGCCTATGCCTCACGGCAATTAAAGAAGCACGAGCTTAACTATCATACACATGACTTAGAGTTAGCAGCAGTAGTGCATGCATTGAAGATTTGGAGATATTATATCCTTGGTCATCGATGTGAGATCTATACGGATCATAAAAGCCTCAAGTACATATTCACACAAACGGACTTGAATTTGAGGCAACATCGATGGTTAGAACTCATCAAGGATTATGATGTTGGAATCAACTACCACCCCGGGAAGGCTAATGTAGTAGCTGATGCATTGAGCAGAAAGGGAGCATGTCACCACCCAAACTACGTAAGGAGTTTGAACGGTTACACCTCGGATTTTTGAATAACATGGAAATAATAGAGATCCACTCCTCATTGGAGCAAGAAATAAGAGAGGGCCATGCAACGGACGAGGAGATCAAGAAGATCAAGGAAAGAATCCGACAAGGAATAGAGAAGAATTTCAAGGAGGATGAAAAGGGTACGCTTTGGCTAGGAAAAAGGATTTGTGTGCCGAACATAAGACACCTCCGTGACATAATATTGAAGGAGGCACATGATTCCCCCTATTCCATACATCCCGGAAGCACCAAAATGTACAAGGACTTGAAAAATTATTATTGTTGGGATGGTATGAAGAGGGATATAGCCGAATACGTTGTCCTATGCGACACATGCCAACGGGTGAAGGCCGAACATCAAAAACCCGCTGGATTGTTGCAACCTTTGAAAATACCCAAATGGAAGTGGGAGGACATCAGTATGGATTTCATCATTGGATTGCCACGTACTCAGTCGGGATACGACTCCATCTGGGTCATTGTGGACCGATTGATGAAAACCGCCCATTTTCTTCCTGTAAAGGCTAGTTACAACGTTGCACAATTGACAGAGTTGTACATGGAGCAAATCGTGTGCCGTCACGGAGTTCCGAGGAGGATAGTCTCAGATCGAGTTTCTCAGTTTACCTCTAGATTCTGGAGGAAGGTGCAGAAAGCCATGGGTACACGACTGGATTTTAGCTCCGCCTATCACCCACAAACAGATGGACAAACCGAAAGGACAAACCAAATTGTGGAGGACATGTTGAGAGCTTGCGCCTTGAAACGTGGGCGTAGTTGGGATAGGAGTTTACCGTATGCCGAATTCTCCTATAACAACATCTATCAAGCTAGTTTGAAGATGTCGCCTTTCGAAGCATTATGTGGTAGACGGTGTAGAACGCCACTGTTTTGGAACGAGACCAGAGAAAACCAGGTGTTTGGACCCGATGTGCTACAAGAAGCCGAAGAGCAAGTCCAAACGGCACGGGAGAACTTAAAAGCCGCTCAGTCACGACAGAAAGGCCATGCGGACAATAGGCGAAGGAAGTTGACTTTTGAAGTAGGAGACTTCGTATACCTTAAGGTGTCGCCTATCTGAGGACAACGACGCTGCAACGTCAAAGGCAAGTTAGCACCTCGCTACATCGGACCATTTAAGATTCTGGATAAGCGAGGAGAAGTAGCCTATCAACTAGAGCTCCCAACCCACCTCTCTGACGTACATGACGTGTTTCATGTATCCCAGCTCAAGAAGTGCTTGAGAGTACCAGAGGGACAAGTATCAATGGGAGAGCTTGAACTTCAAAAGGACCTGACTTATGCGGAATACCCTGTCCGAATCTTGGACGTAAAGGAAAGGGTCACCCGAAACAAGGTAATTCGATGGTGCAAGGTACAATGGAGTCATCACACCGAAGCTGAAGCCACATGGGAGCGTGAAGAGAATATCAAGTCAGAATTTCCCCATCTATTTTCTACTAACGAATCTCGAGGACGAGATTCAATTTAAGGGGGGTAGATTTGTGACACCCTCATCTCGGGTGTCAGCATATGTTCATGTTTTATGAAGGGGAAACATTTTAAGAAAAGAAGGAACAGAGAAAAATATCAAAGGAATATCCAATGAGAGCCGAATCCAGCTCTCAGAAAGCGCCAAAGACAACTTACCGCGGCCGCTGGCCACGTGACGTGTTCGGAGCTCGTCCCTGCGAGGTGGGGAGAGGTCCGCCGCTAAAATAGCTACGTGGCAGGTTCGGGACTCATCTCCACGAAAGGGGAGAGGTCCGATCCTGTGGGACACGTGTTACCCACGGGGCTAGCCTACGAAAGAAGCAAAGGCATTTCCACAGGACACGTGTCATCCTCGGAGGTAGTCCTCGCGGAAATCAGAGGACTAGTCGCGCGGGATACGTGTCGATCTTGGAGCCCACCTCCGAGAGGTCCGGTTCTATCGGACACGTGTCACCACCGGAGCTTATCTCCAGGAGGTCTGTCGCTGCTGGACACGTGTTGACCTCGGGGCATGTCCCTGAAAAAAGAAGAGAGGAAAGACCGGCGCCAACACGTGGCATGCGCGGAGCTCACCTCCAAAGGAGGGGGAGGTCTCGGTCGATTGACACGCGGCACAACCGGAGCTCGTCTCTGCGGAAAGGGAGAGACCAGGCCCGATGGACACGTGGAGCCTCCGGAGCTCATCGCCGTGAAGGTAACGAGTTCTGGAGCGGCTGTTACGCGTAAGAATACCGCTACGTAAAGGAAACCGACCTGAATTCCACAACGTTACCGCACCAAATCAACTAAAGATAAGATGATAGGATCCAACGACGATCTGAATAAGACTCTTATTCGGGATACAATCAGATTAGGACTCTTCTCTTCCCGATTATAAATAGAACCCAGAACCTCTGCCCGAAACCACAAACTTCTTTTCGAACTTCTGAGCCGACGACTTAGAGCCCTAGCCCTAACTCACCGAGTAAACCGTCGCCGAAGCGCAACAAGGGAGATCATTGGAGGAGAACCGAGGGTCTGAGGAGGACCTCGAAAACAAAGGAGGGCGTAAGGTAGGACTCCGACACCACCTTACGGCATCGTTGTATTCTCCTTGCATCTGTTCTTTAATTCCTTCCAGAAACCTTCTCGTGGATAGATCACTTGATGATCAGGTTGATCTAAAGATAAGATCATCGCCACATCCACCTTTGATCCGAACACCTCTGTCCATGCAAGCCATGCAAAAACACGTACAGACCAATCTAATAAAATTAATCATAGGATAGCATGCATGTGCATCATTGCATCTAGTTTAAGGTTTGTGCATAATATTGATTGTTGTGAATCTTGTATGCACGTGATCCTACCTAGCAGAACAAGCTAGGGGAGCTGTCTACGATGAACTACATCAACAAGGTTTTGGGATTCAAGAACAACTGGAACCGCAAGAACAAGGCAAGTGCTCCTTGACCATGTTGATCCTATGTTTTGGGTAAAACTATTTTGTTTGCGAAAAGGTGTGTGTGCGCTGAGTCAAACATGATAGGAAACCTTTTTATAGGAGTTTACTAGTTTTGGTTAAACCACCCTTGTCGCCTGGGAAGTTTATGAGTCGGGTACGGTTTTTTGCTTTATGTTTCGCTGAGTCTATGGTATTGGGAAGCGAGATAGATGTGTCTAGCTAACTGCACTCGTATTGATAATGAGCAACTGATGTTAATAATGGACATGGATCGGAGGGAGATCTAGGCAAGACTGGGTTTGTGAATGAGGTAGCATGAGACGGTGGTTTACTTGCCATAGATCTAAGGACCGGTTCATGCATGCACATGCCAGGATAACAGTGCCACCACAAGGCCAAGTATGGGTGCGGCTTAGCTGAGTAATTAGGTAAGTTGCTAGAGTGTTATGGACTGTGGAAGGCGCGGGGAATGGGAGTCGAGTGAGGACTGCCCTGGGAACTGCATGACACAAGAGGGGGCCCGTGGGTGGGAGAATTGGAGATTCTAGCCTGCCGGTGAAACCTTAGTGAGTCCATACATCTAGTAACCCCTTTGTAAAGGCTATTTTGTGATCTCTTGACTATACGCCGATGGTTGTGTACTGGTATAATGGAGGTTCTGCAGTCGCCGACGGGTGACGAAATCACAAACTTGTGGGTAAAGAGGTGCAAAATCTGCAGAGTCTAAAACTATCATGATAGCCAAGCTTACGGTCACGAGCGCCTGGCTAAACTGCCATGATTAGTTGGGATGGTTATTGAGAAGGTTCTTGGTTATGGTTATTGGTTTGGTTATGACCATTGAGTCCGGGTGATATGATGGTTGCATGACTGTTGAGTCATGGCAACGAGTTTGGTCTCGGTGTGAGACGAAGTTGTTTTGAGATGGTAGCAAATACGGGAGGTATTCGTGAGATGGTAGCGGATACGAGGAGGTATTCGTGAGTAAGAATGAGGTTGGTTAATGTTCGGGTGGAACATGGAAAGCAATGGAGGTATGTGGGTAATTCAATACATGCTGGGATTACATTCATCTAAATTTATGTTGCTGTTTTATCATGGTTTTATAAATCTGCTTTTCTGCAAATAAGCGTTTTATACCTACCTTGTTTATGAGCTGCATATTATGTGTTATTCCCGCACCTTCTGAGTACATCATTGTACTCAAACTTGCATTATTACTTCATCATCAGTAGCAGGAGAAGTCTACTATGAAGACCAAGTGGAGCATTACGGCGTGTGATCTGTTCTCAACCTTGCCTGTGAAGGGAGTAGAGATGGAGCCACTTCTGCTTAGATTTGCTTCCGCATTAGTTGGTTGCTTCCGCATTAGAATAAAAGACTTCCGCTGCATAGACATAAGACTTCCGCTGTGAGCATGAGTCCAAGACTCATAAGGTATTGTAATAAACCCTGTTATTCATGGTAATATATAATCTGAATTCAGTTTGTGGAACGTATGTGTATGTGTGATGAACATCCTGGGCACACATATGCATTAGTTCTTGGTTCTGTGGTTTTCTCACAGAATTGAGGGCATCACAGATTGGTATCAGAGCCACGGGTTGATAGTAGGTTACACGCCTAGATAGAAACCTTAGATTGATATTAGAGCCACGAGTTAACAGCAAGTTACACCCCTAAATAGGAGTCACAGGTAGCTAAGCCGCGCTGAACAAAGGAAGCATCCTAGGGTGAATAGTTTATATTGGCCTTAAAACCACCTTAGCATAGGAAACCATCCTTGAATAGGAGTTGTATGAGCCCTTGCAATGATTGTTTGTGAATTTGTTCTTAGTGTGAGTTGTGGGACGTCTCGAAAATGTTATCCATATCCACACGCAAGTAGAAAGAGGTGTGAAATGATTCGGCACTTGATCACATCCTCATATGGGCTAATATATATAGTCTAACTCACCTTGATGCATATAGTTGGAGGGAATCTACCTAACCTTCTAATATCCTATTCTATTTCGATCTCTCTCACAGATGGTGAGAGGAAACGCCGGCCGAAGGAACGTCCGGGAGGATGACCATGATGAAGTTCCTGCTGGCGAAAGCCATCTGGAAAGGTTGATGGCCATGCAAAACCAGCTTATGCAAACCATGATCCAAACTTTGGGTCAGTTGCGGGCCAACCAAAACCCCGTTCCGGCACCGCCGCCACCACCACCGCCGGCTCATAACAGGTTGGGAGAGTTCATGAGGACTCGACCACCCACCTTTGCTCAAGCTAGTGATCCCATGGAGGCCGATGATTTGTTAAAATCCATGGAGAAAAAGCTTGTCATTGTCCAGTGCAATGACCGAGAGAAGGTTCTCTTCGTATCGCACCAACTTACGGGAGCCGCTGCCTGACTGGTGGGATGCCCTGAGCAATGCTCATGTCAACCCGGAGACAATCACTTGGACTGAGTTCAAGGAAAGTTTCCGCTCTCACTACATCCCTGCTGGTGTAATGATGCTCAAAAGGCAGGAGTTCGAAGGTCTCCGCCAAGGACAGAAAAGTGGGAATGAGTATCTCAACAAGTTCATACAACTGTCCCGGTATTGCCCCCGAAGATGTCAACTCAGACCAAAGGAAGCAGTAGCTGTTCATGAGAGGGTTGAACAATGAGATCCAGGTTCAGCTCCTCAACAATGACTACGAAAGCTTCTAGAAGCTGGTTGACAAGACCATAGTGGTTGAAAACATGATCCGGGAGATCAAGCGAGAGTGCAAGAGGAAGATGCCATACCAGCCCCAAGGGAGCAACGTACGACCTAGGTACATGCCCTCTGCACCGCAGTATGGATCGACCACTCCTGCGTACCGCCCTGGTCAGCCACCACAGCAACAATTCGTTGCATCGGCACCTCGTGTGCCCATGCCTCCTGCGCCCCGACCAAACAATGGCGCCCCGTTCAAAACCCCCGCCCCAACGTACCTGCTGCCGTAGGCAACAGGGCATGCTTTGCTTGCGGGGAAGTAGGACACTTCGCGAATCAGTGCCTGAGGAGAGGCCCTGGACAGCAAGGTAACGTGCCCAAACAGAACCCGCGACCGAACGGAGGAGACAATCAAGGGAATCATGGACAACAGAACTATGCTCGCGGCCATGTGAACCATGTCACTACCGAGGAAACACAACAGGCCGAGGACGTCGCAATTGGTATGTTTCTTGCCAACTCCAACCCAGCCACCATCTTATTTGGTTCTGAAGCATCACATTCCTTCATATCATCCAAATATGTTGCCAAACATCATCTACCCGTATCACACTTAGAATGTGCTATGTTAGTTAATTCTCCCGGAGGAGAAATGAGGACTAATATAGTATGTCCTAAAGTAAGCCTTAAAATAAAGGGGGTAGACTTCCTTGCCAACCTTATTGTCTTGGACTCCCAAGGGATTGACATCATACACGGAATAGATTGGCTAAGCAAGCACAATGGAGTAATCCAATATGCTGAAAGGAGCGTGCAGTTGACAAACGAGCATGGTATTCGTGTCGAGTTTGAGTCAGCCCAACAAACCACTGAAGGGGCAAATCTGAACCACGTTGAAGGAGTAGCATTGGACAGTATTCCGGTGGTTCGAGAGTTTTCGGACGTGTTCCCAGAAGAGCTTCCAGGTATGCCACCTGACCGGGACATTGAGTTTGCCATAGATTTGGTACCCGGAACTGCGCCCATAGCCAAGAGACCCTATAGGATGCCCGTCAACGAGCTAGTTGAACTCAAGAAGCAAATTCAAGAACAGTTGGAAAAGGGTTTTATCCGTCCAAGCTCGTCACCATGGGGAGCTCCGGTGCTCTTCGTAGACAAGAAGGATGGAACCCAAAGGATGTGCATGGACTATAGGTCTCTCAACGAGGTAACCATCAAGAACAAATACCCTCTGCCCCGTATAGAGGACCTGTTCGACCAAATGAAAGGAGCCCGAGTTTCTCCAAGATTGATCTTCGGTCGGGATACTTCCAGCTGAAGATTAAGCCCTCCGATATACCTAAGACAGCCTTTCGGACACGGTATGGTTCGTATGAATATACCGTTATGTCGTTTGGGTTGACAAATGCACCCGCGTACTTCATGTATCATATTAACAAGGTCTTCATAGAGTACTTGGACAAGTTTGTTGTGGTTTTCATCGATGACATTATGGTGTACTCAAAAAGTGAGGAGGAGCATGAAGTACATCTGAGATTGACCTTGCAGAAGTTGCGTGAGTATCAATTGTATGCCAAGCCCAACAAGTGTCAATTTTGGCTAAAGGAAATATCTTTCCTAGGCCACATTATCTCCAAGGGGTATCGGTTGATCCTGGAAAGGTGAGAGAAGTTTTGTAAAACTCACAAACTCGGGTCCTAGGCGGCCGGACGGAACCTTGACGGGATACACGTCGGGACGGTGCAACTTGATGATTTTGCATGCACGGATGGCCATCTGGGTTCAAATCAAGAAAGTCGGGAATGTCTGTAAAACTCACAAACTCGGGTCCCGACCGGCCGGACGAAACCTTGACGGAATACACGTCCGGACAGTGCAACTTGATGGTTTTGCATGCGCGGATGGCCATCAGGGTCAAAATCGAGAAAACGGAAAAGTGGGCTAATCCAACTAATCTTGCTTGCACAATGGAAAGAGCCACGGACTTCGGGAAAGTCAGTAAAAGTCACGAACTTGGGTCCCGGGCGGCCGGACGGAACCTTGACGGAATACACGTCCGGACGGTGCAACTTGATGGTTTTGCATGCACGGATGTCCAGCTGGGTCAAAACCGAGAACGTCGGAAACTCTGTAAAACTCACAAACTTGGATCCAGGGCAACCGGACAAGACCTTGACAGAATATATGTTCGGACGGTGCAACTTGATGGTTTTGCATGTATAGATCGCCATCCGGGTCAAAATTGGGAAATTCTAGAAAGTCTGTAAAACTCACGAACTCGAGTCCCAGTCGGCCGGGAGGAACCTTGACGGAATACACGTCCAGACAGTGCAACTTGATGGTTTTGCATGTGCTGGATGACCATCTAGGTCAAAATCGAGAAAGTCGGGAAAGTCTATAAAGCTCACAAACTCGGATCCCTGGCTTCCAGACGGAACATTGATGGAATACACGTCCGGACGGTGCAACTTGATGGTTTTGCATGCGCGGATGTCCATTTGGGTCAAAATCGAGAAAGTCGGGGAAGTTTGTAAAAGTCACGAACTCGGGTCCCGGAGGCCGGACGGAACCTTGACGGAATACACCTCCGATGGTGCAACTTGATGGTTTTGCATGGGCGGATGGCCATTTGGGTCAAAATCAAGAAAGTCGGAAAAGTCTATAAAACTCACGAACTCGGGTCCTGGGAGACCGGACGGAACCATGATGGAATACACCTCCGGACGGTGCAACTTGATGGTTTTACATGCGCGGATGGCCATCTAGGTCGAAATTTTGAAATTCAAAAAAACTCATGAACTCGGGTCCTAGGATGCCAGACTGGACCTTGCTGGAATACACGTTCGGATGCTGCAACTGCAAGGTTTTGCATGGGCGGATGGCTATCTGGGTCAAAATCCAGAAAGTTGGGACCGTCGGTAAAACTCACTAACTCGGGTCCCGAGCAGTTGGACGGGACCTTGACGGAGTACACGTCCGGAGGTGCAACTAAATGGTTTGCATTGGAGGATGGCCATCCGGGTTGAAATCTGGAAAGTCGGTAAAACTCACAAACTAGGGTCCCGTACGACTGGAGGGGAGCTTGACAGAATACTCGTTCGGACCAGTGCAAATTGATGGTTTTGCATGCTCGGATGGCCATCCGGGTTGAAATTGGGAAAGTAGGGAAAGTCAGGTAAACTCACGAACTCAGGTCCCGGGCGTCCGGACAGGACCTTGATGGAATATACGTTCTGATGGTGCAACTAATTGTTTTCCATGCGCAGATGGCCATCCGGGTCAAAATCTGGAAAGTCGGTAAAACTCATAAACTAGGGCCCCGTGCGACTGGATGGGACCTTGACGGAATAGACGTTCGGACAGTGCAGCTTGATGGTTCTGCATGCTCGGATCGCCATCTGGGTTGAAAATGGGAAAGTAGGGAATGTCGGGAAAACTCACGAACTCGGGTCCTGTGCGGCTGGACAGGATCTTGATGGAATATAAGTTCGGACGGTGCAACATGATAGTTTTGCATGGATGGATGGCCATCAGGGTCAAAATGGGAAATTTGAGAAAGCCGGTAAAACTCACGAACTTGGGTCCCGGGCGGCCGGAGGGAACCTTCACAGAATACACGTCCGGATGTTGCAACTTGAAGGTTTTGCATGCGTGGATGTCCATCTGGATCAAAATCGAGAAAGTCGAAAAAGTCTACAAAACTCATGAACTCGGGTCCCGGGAGGCCGGGCGGAACCTTGATGGAATACACCTCCGGACGGTGCAACTTGATGGTTTTGCATGCGCGGATGGCCATCTAGGTCGAAATTTGGAAAGTCAAGAAAACTCAGAAACTCGGGACCTGGGACGTCGGACTGGACCTTGCCGGAATACACATTCGGATGGTGTAACTGGAAGGTTTTGCATGCGCGGATGGCTATCTGGGTAAAAATCTGGAAAGTTGGGATAGTGGGCAAGACTCACTAACTCGGGTCCCGAGCGACAAGACGGGACCTTGACGAAATACACGTTCGGATGGTGCAACTAAATAGTTTTGCATGCGCGAATGGCCATCCGGGTCGAAATCTGGAAAGTCGGTAAAACTCACAAACTAGGGTCCCGTGCGCCTAGACGGGACCTTGACGGAATAAACGTTCGGACAATGCAACTTGATGGTTTTGCATGCTCGGATGGTCATCTGGGGTGAAATTGGGAAAGTAGGGAATGTCGGGAAAACTCACGAACTCGGGTCCAAAGCGGCCGGACAAGACCTTGACGGAATATAAGTTCGGACGGTGCAACTTGATTGTTTTGCATGCATGGATGGCCATCGGGGTCAAAATTGGGAAATATGAGAAATTCTGTAGAACTTACGAACTCGGGTCCCGGGCTGCCGTACAGAATATTGACAGAATACACGTCGGGATGGTGCAACTTGATGGTTTTGCATGCGCGAATGGCCATATGGGATAAAATCGAGAAAGTCGGGAAAGTTTATAAAACTCACGAACTCGGGTCCCGGGCAGCCGGACGAAACCTTGACGGAAGACACGTACGGACGGTGCAACTTGATGGTTTTGCATGCGTGGATGTCCATCTGGGTCATAACTAAGAAATTCGGAAAACTCTTTAAAACTCACAAACTCGGGTCCCAGGCGGCCGGACGAAACCTTGATGGAATACACGTCCGGACGGTGCAACTTGATGGTTTTGCATGCGTGGATGTCCATCAAGGTCAAAATCGAGAAAGTCCGGAAAGTCGATAAAACTCACGAACTCGGGTCCCGGGCGGCCGGACGGAACCTTGACAGAATACACGTTCGGACGGTGTAACTTGATGGTTTTGCATGCGCGGATGTCCATCTTGGTCATAACTAAGAAAGTCGGGAAACTCTGTAAAACTCACAAACTTGGATCTTGGGCGACGGACAGGACCTTGACGGAATCAAAGTTCGGACGGTGCAACTTGATGCTTTTGCATGCATGGATGGCCATCGGGGTCAAAATTGGGAAATTCGAGAAATTCTGTAAAACTCACGAACTCGGGTCCCGGGCGGCCGGACGGAACCTTGATGGAATACACGTCCGGACAGTGCAACTTGATGGTTTTGCATGTGCGGATGGCTCTCTGGGCCAAAACCAAGAAAGTCGGGAAAGTTTGTAAAACTCACGAACTCGGGTCCCGGGCCGCCGAACGGAACCTTAACAGAATAAACGTCCAGACGGTGCAACTTGATGGTTATCATGCGCAGATGGTCATCAGGGTCAAAATCGAGAAAGTCGGGAAAGTCGGTAAAACTTACGAACTCGGTGTGACGCCCTCAATTCTGTGGAAAGCCATGGAACCGAGAACTAATGCATATGTGTGCCCAGGATGTTCATCACACATATACATATGTTCCACAAACTGAATTCAGATTATATATTACCACGAATAACAGAGTTTATTACAACACCTCATGAGTCTTGGACTCATGCTCACAGCGGAAATCTTAATTCTATGCAGCGGAAGTCCTTATTTAAATGCGGAAGCAAAAACTAATGCGGAAGCAAAACTAAGCAGAAGTGGCTCCATCTCTACTCCCTCCACAGGCAAGGTTGAGAACAGATCACACGCCATAATGCTCTACTTGATCTTCATAGTAGCCTTCTCTTGCTGTTGATGAAGAAATAATAATGCAAGTTTGAGCACAATGATGTACTCAGCAAATGCGGGAAAACACATGATATGCAGCTTATAAACAAGTTAGGTATAAAAGGCTTATTTGCAGAAAAGCAGATTTATAAAACCAAGATAAAACAGCAACTTAACTCTAGATGTATGTAGTCCCAGCATGTATGAAATTACCAACATACCTCCATCACTTCCCGTGTTCCATCCGAACATTAACCAATCCTTTATTCATACTCACGAATACCTCCTCGTATTCGCTACCATCTCACCCCATGAAACAACCTTGTCTCGCACCGAGACCAATCTCATATCATGACCCACCAGTCATGCAATCCTTTCATCATCCAGACTTAACAATTCCAAACCAAACCATAACCAAACTCATAACCATAACCAAGAACCTTCCCAATAACCATCCCATCTAATCATGGCAGTTTTAGCTAGGTGCTCGTGACCGTAAGCTCGGCTATCATGATAGTTTTAATAACTCTGCAGAGTTTGCACCTCTTTACCCACAAGTTTGTGATTTCGTCACCCGTCGGCGACTGCAGAACCTCCATTATACCAGTACACAACCGTCGGTGTATGGTCAAGAGATCACAAAATAGCCTTTACAAAGGGGTTACTAGATGTATGGACTCACTAAGGTTTCACCGGCAGGCTAGAATCTCCAATTCTCCCACCCACGGGCCCCCTCTTGTGCCATGCAGTTCCCAGGGCAGTCCTCACTCGACTCCCATTCCCCGCGCCTTCCACAGTCCATAACACTCTAGCAACTTACCTAATTACTCAGCTAAGCCGCACCCATACTTGGCCTTGTGGTGGCATTGTTATTCTGGCATGTGCATGCATGAACTGGTCCTTAGATCTACAGCAAGCAAAACCACCATCTCATGCTACCTCATTCATAAACTCAGGCTTGCCTAGATCTCCCTCCGATCCATGTCCATTATTAACATTAGTTTCTCATTATCATTACGAGTGCAGTTAGCTAGACACATCTATCTCGCTTCCCAATCCCATGGACTCAGCGAAGCATAAAAACAAAAATCATACCCGACTCATAAACTTCCCTGGCGACAAGGATGGTTTAATTAAAACTTGTAAACTCCTATAAAAAGGTTTCCCATCATGTTTGACTCAGCACACACACCTTTTCGCAAAATAAAATAGTTTTACCCAAAACATAGGATCAACATGGTCAAGGAGCACTTGCCTTGTTATTGCGGTTCCAGTTGTTCTTGATTCTCAAAACCTGGTTGCTATAGTTCGTTGTAGACAGCTTGCTGAGTTTGTCCTGCTATGTAGGATTCACGTGCATACAGATTCACAGCAATCAATATCATGCGCAATCCTTAAACTAGATGCGATGATGCACATGCATGCTATCCTACGATTAGTTCTATTAGATTGATCTGTTGTTCTTGCATGGCTTGCATGGTCAGAGGTGTTCGGATTAAAGGTGAACGTGGCGATGGTCTTGTCTTTTAGATCAAACTGATCATCGAGTGATCTGCCCACGAGAACGCTTCTGTTCGAAAGGAATCGAAGAACAGATGCTAAGATATGAACACAATGATGTCGTAAGGTGGTATTGAAGTCCTACCTCACGCTCTTCTTGTCTTCAGGGTCCTCCTCAGACCGCTTGGTTCTTCTCCGATGATCTCCCTTGTTGCGCTTCAGCGATGGTTTGCTCGGCGAGTTAGGGCTAGGGTTCTAAGTCATCGGCTCAGGAGTTGAAAGAGAAGTTCGTGGTTTCGGCCAGAGGTTTTGGGTTCTATTTATAATCGGAAAGAGAAGAGTACTAATCTGATTGGATCCCGAATAAGAGTCTTATTCAGATCTTTGTTAGATCCTGACGTCTTATCTTCGGTAACCATCGTGGATTTTAGATCGGTTTCCGTTGCGTACCGCTGTCCTTACGCGTAACAGCCGCTCCAAAACTCGTTACCTCCGTGACGATGAGCTCCGGAAGCTCCACGTGTCCTCCGGGCCTGGTATCTCCTCGTCCGCAGAGACGAGCTCCGGTCGTGCCGCGTGTCAATCGACCGAGACCTCCCTCTTCATCGGAGACGAGCTCCGCGCACGCCACGTGTGGGTGCCGGTCTTTCCGCTCTCCTTTCCTCAGGGACATGCCCCGAGGTTGACACGTTTTTAGCTGCGACGGACCTTCCGGTGATAAGCTCCGGTGGCGACACGTGTTCGATAGATCCGGACTTCTCTGAGATGAGCTCCGAGATTGACACGTATCCCGCGTGACTGGTCCTCTTATTTCCGCGAGGACTAGCTCTGAGGATGACACGTGTCCTGCGGAAATGCCTTTGCTTTTTTCGCAGAGGCTAGCTCTGTGGTAGCACGTGTTCCACAGGGTCGGACCTCTTTCCAATTGCGGAGGTGACCCCCGAGCCTGCCACGTAGCTAGTTTAGCGGCGGACCTCTCCCAAATTTCTCGGGGATGAGCTCCGAACACGCCACGTGGTCTGTTGGCCATGGAATTTGCCTTCGGTGCTCTCGGAGAGCTTTATTGGCTATCCTTCTGATACTTGTCTCTGTTCCTTCTTTTCATAAAATATTTTCTTCTTCATAAAACATGAACATATGCTGACACCCGAGGTGAGGGTGCCACACTCGGGTCCCGGGTGGCCGGACGGAACCTTGATGGAATACACGTCCGGACAGTGCAACTTGATGGTTTTGCATGCGCGGATGTCCATCTAGGTCAAAACTGAGAAAGTCGGGAAACTCTGTAAAAATCACAAACTTGGATCCTGGGCGGCCGGACGAGACCTTGACGGAATTTACGTTCGGACGGTGCAACTTGATGGTTTTTCATGCGCGGATGGCCATCTGGGTCAAAACCAAGAATGTCCGGAAAGTCTATAAAACTCACGAACTCGGCTCCCGGGAGGCCGCACGGAACCTTGACGGAATACACCTCCGGACGGTGCAACTTGATGTTTTTGCATGCGTTGATGGCCATCTGGGTCAAAATCAAGAAAGTCAGAAAGTCTGTAAAACTCACGAACTCGGGTCCCGAGAGGCTGGACGGAACCTTGACGGAATACACCTCCGGACAGTGCAACTCAATGATTTTGCATGCGCTGATGGCCATCTAGATCGAAATTTGAAAAGTCATGAAAACTCATGAGCTCGGGTCCTGGGACGCCCGACTGGACCTTGATGGAATGCATGTTCGGATGGTGCAACTGGAAGGTTTTGCATGCGCGGACGACTATTTGGGTCCGGAAAGTTTTGATGGTCGGCAAAACTCACTAACTCGGGTCTCGAGCGGCTGGACAGGACCTTGACGGAATACACATTTAGATGGTGCAACTAAATGGTTTTGCATGCGCGGATGGCCATCCGGGTCAAAATTTGCAAAGTCAGAAAACTCACAAACTAGGGTCCCGTGCATCTCGACGGGACCTTGACGGAATAAACGTTTGAACAGTGCAACTTGATGGTTTTGCATGCTCGGATGGCCATCTGGGTTGAAATATGGAAGGTAGGAAATGTCGGGAAAACTCACGAACTCGGGTCCCGGGCGGCCGGACAAGACCTTGACAGAATATAAGTTCGGACGGTGAAACTTGATGGTTTTGCATACATGGATGGCCATCGGGGTCAAAATTGGGAAATTTGAGAAATTATGTAAAACTCACGAACTCGGGTCGTGGCTTCCGGACAGAACATTGACGGAATACACGTCCGGACGGTGCAACTTGATGGTTTTGCATGCACGGATGGCCATCTGGGTCAAAATCAAGAAAGTCAGGAAATTTTGTAAAACTCACGAACTCGGGTCCTGGGATGCCGGACTGGACCTTGCTGGAATACAGGTTCGGATGGTGCAACTGAAAGGTTTTGCATGCGCGGATGGCTATCTGGGTCAAAATCCGGAAAGTTGGGATAGTCGACAAAACTTACTAACTCGGGTCCCGAGCAGCTGGACGGGACCTTGACGGAGTACACGTTCGGATGGTGCAACTTGATGGTTTTGCATGCTCGGATGGCCATCTGGGTTGAAATTGGGAAAGTAGGGAATGTCGGGAAAACTCACGAACTCGGGTCCCGGGTGTGGCGGACCGGAATCCGCTCATCCAGGATCGCAGAGGGTGGTGCCGCGCGATGCGACACCCGACAACACATGTCATAAGAACACATTATATTACATGGGAAAAACAAACTGAATGTACAAAGTAGTACACTTCTCAGTTATAAACTAGGGTCTTTATTACACAGCGGAAGTTTCTTTTGTACAACTCACGCCCGCCTATCTAGCAAAAGTCGGTTGCCCAGCCCTAGGGCAACCCACACTAGCTGCACTCCTCAGCTCAGCGCGGCGTGTACGGCTCCCACTCAGCCGTAGTCCCCGACGGAGGGTAACCCTCGCCGGTGGCCTCGTACTCCGAGTCCGTGGGTGGCTCCTCACCTGAAAAACACTTAAGCAGCAACCGTGAGCACGAAGACTCAGCAAGGCTTAACCGACTCACCTAAGCATGAAACTCTACATGAGGTGTACCATGACATAGGATAGCAATGTTGCAGCAAATGGACACGCCTACAAGTTCATCCTTAGTTCATCTTTTAGCAACAAGTTAACGGTTCATGAAGCTGAAATTTAGTGAGCAATATTTGGTGGCACACATGTAACAATATAATTATATCATAACAGCAATATTGAATCATAACATTTCACTCATTAGTCTACGTTACGACGCAGTGAACAAGCGGTACTCGTCACCGCGAGGGACGGCAAATTGACTCGATGTACACCTGCAGGGAAACCCAAAGAGCACGCCACGTACGCCCACCCGTGGAGCTGCACAGCATGCTCACTCGATGTCGTACGGGACAACCTTTCACCCAACAGCCCAAACGTCGAACCGGTCGCACCGAAACGAGCAGGAGATTCCCCACACGGAGCATCTCTCTATGCCCGTTGGCAGATTTCCACCTTGCTGCCCTCAGCCTACACCTATAAATCGGTGCGTTATGTCTCGACGCCCGGAGGTTTAGGCTACATCGGTTTATCGGGGCCCATATATCCGATATGCCTTCGGTACATTCAATACTTGTTCAGCAGGGCCGCACACGGATCGGTCCTCAATCGACATGGGCAGGGCTGCGCACACAAGACTTCCTCTTGCTGCGCCCTAGCCCCTGCCTAGTCTCATTTTCATTACTAAAGTGATCTCACATCACTCAACCGAACCCGTGTGTCCCAAGCCTAAACTCGCGAGTAGATTCCAACTACTCGACTTGTACCGAAGTTCTATGAAACATTAAACATAGCCTGTCTACTCGAGGTCCTAGACACTACCCTCACTCTTATGGAAAAGTTTTGGTCATGCAAGTGAGGTTCCATTTATTCTACACCTAATGCACAATCATACCTCACATGACACATGTAAACAAATTAAAACTTATAAAAAGGTTAATGCAAACCGGAGCTTGCCTTGTTGCTGCTGGTCAGTAGTTAGCTTTTCTTCCGGAAGGAGGAAGTCCAGCACTTCCGGAGTCTCTTCTTCAGTGACTACACGTTTAATGGAATACGACATGTAAATTTAAATGCAATGTGTAAACTTGAATACTTAACTATTAATAACTCTAGCTAGCCATCCCCTTTGGTTCTGAAATTTTTTTGGTGGCTTGGTAGGGTCCTAAACAGAGTCTTGACCAAGTTTCATTTGAAACAAAGTTCATCTGAACCTTGTACAAATAAAAGCCCATTTGGTCAATATTTGAGACTCTAAATAATTCCAGGGGTTTTCATGGCTCCAACCATTACTTCCTGGAAACTAGAATTTAGGATAGTTCTAATGGAGTTGGTTTCATGTCATTTGAAGAATTCTACAGAAAGTTATGTCCTAATTAAGATTGGAGAAAATCTGAAAAATGTTTCTGTATATTTTTCTATTTTTTCAGGGCAGTTCTCTTAATCACCTAATTAAGGTAATTAATGAACTTGGATGAGTCTGAAAATTTTACTGGGACTCTGGGATTTTCTAAGGAACCTCTCAGCCAAATTTCAGAATTTTTCATAAAGTAGTTCTCCAGATAAAATTCCCAACAGTTTAAATTTTACGGATTTAATTCTGGAAAACTATTCACTTTCATGAGCTGAATTTGGTATTGCTGGAAAGTACTCAGAATTCTGAGTTCAGCAAAATTTGGTTCATCGAATTTCGAGTTTCCTAGACAAAGTTCTATGCATTTGAAGTTTGAACTAAAACTGGAAATTCCAAAAATGTTTAAATCCTGCAGGTGGGATCCCCCGGCTACGTGTCAGCCTCCCAGCTAACCCACACCGGAGCCCGCAGAATCACCCGCACAGCCACACAGGATCCCGGTGCCGCAGCAAATCCCGAGCGCTCTCAGCAGAGACTGACACGCGGGGCCCGCAAGGCTTCTTCAACCTCGCGCTCCCGCGGCTCCCCGCTGCCCACCTCGCCGGAATACTCGCCACCGGGCGTTCTGCTGCCCGACCTTCGACGAAACTCGCCGCCTATGCCTATCTCAGCCGGAGGAACACGGTGGTGCCCTCCCCGGAGCTTGGCAAAGGCCGGAACAGGGCTCCCAATGGCAACAGCGACCGGGAGCTCACCGGTGACGTCGAACTCGGCGTCCCCTACACCTTTTTCGATGCGGTTTGCTCGGGGAGCTCCGCTGACACCCGTTGATCATGGATATGGGCACCAATCTATGTGAAAACAGCTGCAACTACGACCTCACCGGTGACCTAGACCGGAAATCGGCGCCGATGCAAAAAGCTCGAAGAACATCGCCCCTACTCGATGAAACTCGATGATTTATGATCCCAGAGACACGTGGGTGAGTCTAGATCATGTCTTTAGCTCAGCCTAAGGAGTGGTGGCTTACTTGCTCCGAATTTCCGGATTTCTCACGGTTCGGTTCTAAACACCCCGACGCACTAATCCCCCAATTACTTTGCCGATCGTGCGAGAGAGAGGGTGAGGTCAGTACGGTTGTGCTCAGTACCTCGAGGCGGTTCTTTCTTGTGTTGCTCGCCGGGCACGAGAGAGCCTGAGCTGGCCGGGCGCCGGTGATCAATGAGGTCGGCCGGGCGGAAAGCTTCGATCGTGCGAGGAAGAAAAGGGGAGTGCGAGGTCTGCACGTGGTCGCGGTATACTCGAGCCCTGCGTCCACCCTGCGCCCTTAGCCTCTCCCCGAGCAGGAGGTGGCACCGGATTGAGTCGGTCGGCCGCCGGGCGATCGTGCTGGCGCACGCGTGAGGCCTCGGCCGAGGAGAAAAAAATTAACCGAGGAGACTTCAGTCCGAAGTCTGCTGACATGTGGGCCTCCCATCTTATTCTTTTGTTTTTCCCAATTTTCTGAATTCTGTTTTGCCCAAAATATCCTCAGCTACTCACAATTTAATGTGAGACTTTGCCCCCAAGTCTTGGTTTAAATTTGAATTCTCAAATTTGAACTGTGTTTGGCTAGATTTGCTGCATGTTTAAACTGAAATTCAAATTCAGTTTTCAATTCTTGCAAATTTAGCTCTTGACAAGATGAACTTCAATGAGGATGAAAATTGGTGGGCTTACTCAGAAAAATGTGCTGAGTTTGAATATGAAGCTAACTTTTTAATTTTGGTGATGGAAGTGGCTGCAAGTTGAATTTACATTCAAATTGGCCTCTTTTTCAAATACCTCCAAAAGTACCTCAAAAAGTGTTGGATTTACATGAATTTTGGACTGAACCTTCCCAAGACTTTTTAAGTTCTAAGGGTGAGCTCAACCTCTCATGTTCATGTGTAAAAATCCTACTTTGTGAAAGTGAAGGCTTTCCCCTCTAATTACTCTTTTGATGGAGGTTACTTGCTCTTCATCATTTTTCACAACATATCCACAATAAAAGTGTGGTGTTGTGGGGTGATAAAAAGTTTTTGCAAGTCCCTTTTTCTTGGGCTTTTACATCCCTCCCCCCTTAAAAGAATCTCGTCCCGAGATTATAAAAGGAAAGATAGCGATGTAGTAGGGACTTACCCGTGTTGAGACGCCATGAACTCCGGGTACTTTGAGCGAAGGAATTCCTCGCTCTCCCACGTCGCTTCTTCGGTGGTGTGGTTGCTCCAGAGTATTTTGTAGAACCACAACGTTCTGCTACGCGTGGTTCGGGCTTTCTCATCAAGAATTTCCACCGGATACTCATCATATGTCAAATCCGGTTTCAGCTCGCCGATATCTTCGGTAGTAACAGAAGCGGTATGTTCCAGACATTTTCTCAGCTGGGAGACATGGAAAATATCATGGACACCAGCAAGAGACGCCGGTAGCTCCAATCTATACGCTGCTCGTCCACACTTCTCGGTGATAGCGTAGGGTCCAATGAAACGGGGAGCGAGCTTCCCCTTCACATCGAACCGGTGCACGCCTTTCATTGGAGACACGCGGAGGTACACGTGTTCCCCAACGTCAAAGTGCAACGGTCTACGCCTCTTATCAGCGTAGCTCTTCTGCTGGGATTGAGCGGCCTTCAAGTTAGCTTGAATCGCCCGAACGCGCTCTTCGGCGTCGTTCACCACATCAACTCCGAATGTGACCCTTTCACCGGACTCGCACCAGTTTAATGGGGTGCGGCACTTTCGACCGTAAAGAGCTTTGTAGGGTACCATCTTGATACTCGCCTGATAGCCGTTGTTGTACGAGAATTCTGCCAACGGTAGGCGATCGTCCCAGTTCCTACCGTGGTGGATGGCACACGCTCTCAACATGTCCTCCAGAACCTGATTCACCCTCTCTGTATGGCCATCTGTTTGAGTGTGGTAGGCGGAGCTTCTAATCAGTTTAGTACCCAAAGCAGTGTGTAGCTGCTCCCAAAAGCGAGATACAAATAATGCACCTCGATCTGAGACGACGGTCTTGGGTACCCCGTACAAACACAGAATCTTTGCTATGTATAGCTCCGCATATTTGCCGGCATTGTAACGTGTATTTACCGGGATGAAGTGAGCTGTCTTGGTTAACCGATCAACGATTACCCATATGAAATCATGCTTGTTGGATGTTAGGGGTAATCCCACAATAAAATCCATGCTCACATCTTCCCATTTCCATGCCGGGATCTTCAGGGGTTGCAACAGCCCTGATTTCTTCATGTGATCAGCTTTCACTCGTCGGCACGTATCGCACTCGGATACGTACTTCGTTACCTCCCGCTTCATCCGTGTCCACCAAAATTTCTTCTTCAAATCTTGTTACATTTTGTTGCTGCCCGGATGAATGGAGTATTTGGACAAGTGAGCTTCATCGAGGATTTTCCTCCTCAGTTCTATATCTCGGGGTACGACTATTCGGTCATTGAACCATAACGTCTCCTCATCATCTTTCCGGAAACACTTGATCTCTCCATTGTCTATCCGTCTTCTGAGCTGCAATGATATCTTCCCTAATGGTAGGGATGAGGGCAAGGTTGTACAGTGATCCATAAGGAAACAAGTATAAACTCGGTTCTTCCTCCTCCACCGGGGTAATGGTGAGGTTATGGACATGTGATTTCCGACTCAGCGCGTCGGCAACCACATTCGCTTTGCCGGGGTGGTAATGAATCTCAATTTCATGATCCTTGATCAATTCTAACAACCTCCTTTGCCTCATGTTCAGCTCCTTCTGGGTGAAAATGTATTTCAAGCTCTTGTGGTCGGTGTAGAGATGCACTAGATTCCCCAGGAGATAGCTATCTCCTCCACATTTTTAGCACCAACACCACGGCAGCAAGCTCAAGATCATGAGTCGGATAGTGCTGCTCATGGTTCCAAAGTTGGCATGAGCCATAAGCGACCACACGTCCTTCCTGCATCAATACGCAGCCAAGCCCAATACCGGACGCGTCACAATACACGTCGAAGGGCTTTGTTGTATCCGGCTGAGCTAAGACCGGGGCTGTGGTGAGATGCTTCACCAATGTTTGGAATGCTCCTTCACACGTCGTGTTCCAAACATATTTCGTCCCTTTCTTCAGCAATTCTGTTATCGGCTTAGCGAGCTTGGAGAAGTTTGGAATGAATCTCCGATAGTATCCCGCTAACCCGAGAAAGCTTCTGACTTCATGGACTGAAGTGGGAGCTTTCCATTTCAGCACTTGCTCTATTTTGCTTGGGTCAACCGCAATGCCTTCCGCTGAGATAATATGTCCAAAGAATGACACTTGGTTGATCCAAAACTCGCATTTACTGAACTTGGCGTAGAGCTTGTGGTCTCGTAATCGTTGAAGAACGATCCGTAAGTGCTCGGCATGTTCGGCTTCTGTCTTGGAGTAAACCAAGATATCATCGATGAACACTACCACGAACTTGTCCAGCTCCGGCATGAACACTGAGTTCATGAGATACATGAAATGGGCTGGAGCATTTGTGAGACCAAATGACATGATGAGATATTGATACGGACATCGCTACCGTTGATACAACCACAACACCAGCCCATTCACCACTCTCAGCTAATCAAGGTCCAATGACACGCGCTCGTGCACGTCAACTTAATTATCAGGTGAATTCATTCCTGGCTGTTCAAAGTAATTATCCTTCAAATGGGGACCTATTAAAGCCTTGTGATGACCTTGTTATTATTAGGTGCTTGGGAATTGATCCAGCTAGGAGGGATGGAGGGATTAATGCAATAAAGGCTGCTCCACCCGAGGGGAAATCTTGAGGCTGGGGCCATGTAATAAAGAGAGATTTAGACAAATAAGGAAAGGAATAAGGGAAATCTCGTCCAACTTTGCTGCTGGACGAAATTCCCTTCTTCTTCCCCCATTTAAAGATAGATGTGCTATAATTAGGAAAGAAATAGAGGAAATCATATCCTGCCTTGCTGCTGGATGGGTTTCCCTCTTTCTTTCCCTATTAAATGGTAGTCTATCACAGAAAAAGGAAGGGAATAAGGGAGATCACGTCCTACCTTTGTTGCTGGACGAATTTCCCTCTTCCTCCCCTATTTAAGTAGTCCAAGAGCTCCTTAACAGGGCAGGTTTTGTTTTCTGTAAGTTTAGCGATTGCTACTTCCTTGTAACGCAAGTGTCGACGAGACCTTCCGATTACTTGAATCAGAACCCCAACTTTTTCACACCCGTGAGTGTTTGCTTGTTATCTTGTTCTTGCTTGTTCTTCGATTGCTTGCAGGTTCAAGGCTGTTCTTGGCACGGCAAGTACAGCAACAACAGAAGCCGGTGTAACTATCGCTAAGGCGCAGCATCCTTGTGGTTGTCGTAGTCGGGTAGCACAACGTCGACCTCCACCCAAATCGTAGTTACCAGGAGACGGTGTAACTGTCGCTCAAGGCGCCACACCATTCTGGTTGTGGTAGTCGGGCAGCCAACGTCGGCCTCCACCAAATTCGTTCATTACCAACATCTCTCATCGAAAGATAGGGCGTCCCCCGTACCCGTTGGGTTCATCAGATATTCATATAGTCCATATCTCGTCGAGAAGGCCGTCTTCGGAATATCCTCTGCCCGGATTTTAATCTGGTGATATCCAGAGCGAAGGTCCATCTTAGAGAATACACTTGCACCCACAAGTTGATCAAACAATATGTCGATGCGGGGCAGTGGGTACTTATTTTTGATGGTGACGGCGTTGAGCGGCCGGTAATCCACACACAGCCTCAGGGCTTCATCCTTCTTCTTTACAAACAGCGCCGAGCATCCCCAAGGTGAGGAACTCAACCTAATGAAACCCTTGCTCAACAGATCATTGAGCTGTTCTTTTAGTTCAGCCAGCTTATTGGGAGCCATTTTGTATGGTCTCCGTGATATGGGCTAGTCCCGGGTGCAAGTTCAATCTTGAACTCGACATCCCGCTCAGGTGGCATGCCCGGAAGATCATCCGGGAACACGTCGGGATACTCCCGGACTACGGGGATGTCCTCCAACTTGAGAGCTTCAGTATTGTTGATCACTGAAACTTCTCGGACTGGATTATCTAATAAGAGAGACTGCGGACGGTGTAATGGGGAGTTGAGGTGAACCGTCCGTGATAGGGTTTCCAAGACAGCGTCATGGTAACTTAGCCATGACATTCCCAAGATTGCATCAATCTTCTGCCCCTCAAGGATAATCATAGTGATGGGATATATCTTCCCACCTAAGCACAATGGTGCTTTCGGAACCATCATTGTTGCTGAAATCTTTTCTCCCGGTGAGCAGATCATATAAGAACACTCGATTGGAAAGACTTCCAGCTGATGCTTAACCACATATGATGCACTTATGAAGTTGTGGGTTGCACCAGAATCAAAAAGTATGATGATGGCTTGATTGTGGAGAGTAAACGTACCCGCCAGCACGTTGTCTCCCTCTCGGGCGTCC
Organism: Neostapfia colusana; assembly: GCA_030760725.1. NCBI lineage: Eukaryota > Viridiplantae > Streptophyta > Magnoliopsida > Poales > Poaceae > Neostapfia > Neostapfia colusana. Next base: position 82,149,741 of record JASWHV010000011.1, read on the forward strand.
TCATTGTCGAGGTTGCGGACGCCACCAGTCCGCTGACCAACCTTTTTGACCGGAGGTCGACCTCGAGCACCGCCCTGGAACTGGGCTTGCCCGCTGCTCTGCTGCCCCTGGGGACAGTCCTTTGCGAAGTGGCCCGCCTGGCCACACGTGAAGCAGGTGAAACGGGGCGATCCCCCGCTGATCGGTGGACGGAATCCCAGGGCGCGTTGTGGCGGTGGAAACGCCCGGGGTACCATCTGCTGTTGCTGTCTTGGTGGTGGCATCGGCGGACGGAACGGAGGTGACTGAAAAGGATGTCCCCCGAACCGTTGAGGTCGCGCCGGTGGATGCCACTGCTGCCCGGATGGTGTCCGATACACCATACGGTACTTTTGAGGCGCGCCACCACCGCTGCTAGGTGGAGCGCTGCGCTTCCTCTGCTCAGCTGTCAACTCCCGCTGAGCATCCTCTTGCATAATCGCGGCATTGACTAGGTCGTTGAAGGTGCCGCGATTCCACTGAACGAGATGGGTCTTCATTTCGGGGTGTAACTCCCGATAGAAATGTTCCCGCTTCTTCTCTTCAGTGGATAAATAGTCTGACGCATATTGCGCCAGATGGTTGAAAGCACGGGGGTAGTCATGGGCACTCCTCCCGCCCTGCTTCAGTTCCAAAAATTCTTGGAACTTCCTCTTCATGATCCCGGGAGGGATATGATAGGCGTGGAACGCCTCCCGGAACTCTTCCCATTCCACGACATGGCCAGTTGGACGTGAGGTGACATAGTTCGCCCACCACGCACCAGCGGCACCTTGGAGTTGCTGCGCTGCGAACAGAGTCTTCTGCCGCTCCGTACATTGGAGCAGCCCGAACTTGGACTCGATGGTCCGCAGCCAGTTGTCAGACAACAGTGGTTCTTCGGCTTTAGTGAACACTGGATGGTGCGTACTCATGAGATCCGAGTACGACACTTCGCGGGGCTCACGAGGCCCTCTGTCTTGACGTCCCCCCGCCTGGGACGTATTCTGCACGATCGTGCGGAGCAGGTCGGTCTGCTCCTCACGACCTCCCACCAGTGCCGCTATCACATCCGCTAGAATAAGCGGAGGCGGCGGTGGTGGCTGCTGCTGCGGGGTGCTGTCGTAGGCCGGTGGCTGGGAGTCATCACCTCCCTGTTGGCTAGAGCCACCAACCTCGTGCGTGGTCCTAGTACGAACCATCTGCAACCACACGACAATAATCATCAGTCCCGCAACATTTTGCATGCAGTCCAACAAAAATAGGCGTAAAAACATAATGACAATAAAACATGCGATACATCTCGTAAGTAGATAATGTAATAACTTTGCACAAGCTACACCATTACCAGACCAAACACAAGCTAGTTTAATCCAACTTGATGAACCTCCTCCTTGGAAGCTCACCATAACTAGGTTTGGTCACTACGAGACATTACTATCGCGTTGTCATCACGTCTACCACCCTTAGGGTACAACACCCTCTCCAATAAGTTCAACTGTCATTCCTCTGTCAGAATGACCAGTTTCTACATATTAAAGGTTTTAATCTGGTTCTGGGCATTTTCATGACTCAATCTGAACACCAAAGTTAAAGTTAACTTCAGTATCTTTCCAACGAGTACTCATTTGTACCCAGATAAGCTCTGGTTAAAAAGTTATGTTAATTCAAAGTCAGCAGAATTTCTGGAAGAATTTTAACAGCACCTCCCTTGGAAAGTTGCTGTTTTCAACTCCGGTTTCCACTGAAATCTGTGCTGAAATTTCAGAAACATTGAATTGCAAAGATGTAACACATCTTCTACCCTTTCTAAAGATGTATCCTATGAATTTTTTTTGGTTTTTCTACTAGGAGTTATGTTTGAAAAACAGAACAGTCCAGAGAGTGTTTAACTCTGCCCTGATTCTGGACAGTCTACATCCCTCTGGGTCTTAAGCCATCTTAAGGTGAGTTTCAGCTCTAGAAGTCTACAACAAAGTTGTAGAGCACTTAAATACCTTCCCATAACTATACACCACACCTCCCTGGGCTAAAAGACCTGTGAGTTATGCCCTGTTGAAGATCAGCAAACTTGCTGCCCAAAACAGAGCACTCTGTTTTTCATCCCTTTGGCTATCCTGCTCCACTATCCCATTCTTATACCCAACCAGGGTCTTAATTGTTGAACCTAGGGATTTTTAATTCCTTGTTATCATTATTTTACATGCATATGCCTATGATATCTCGGTACTACGTTCCTCAAAAAAGAAAATCCTAACCGGATTATACCGGCATATACGTCTCAAGTATGGCACTAAACGGTCTCTCGCACACGTTTTCTACACGGATACATACGTGGTTAGTACCTGCAGAAGACCACACAATAGTGATGCACTCAAAGGTTTTGTTTCCATTTCAGACAGTACCATAATTGAAAGTAAATACAAACACCCGTATCATTTCCATACGGCCGTCCTTGAGTTAGGTCACGTCTCAAGGTACGTGATCGTGTTTCAACACCACACGACAGGGAACCCGAGTATATCATGAACGGGTCGTCACGGTTGGGAATGTTATCAGCCCAACAGATACCACCTACTGCCCTGCAGGGCACGCCGATGGCAAGCGCTGCGTATGTCCTCCTGGGCTATTTCCAGACGAACACACTCTCGCGTTACTGACCACGTGAGGGGGTCTCCACTTACTTGCCTAATGCACGCTAGGGATCAGCATTTCATATGAACTCAGGAACATGAAGAGTCCAAGAGTTTCATATTGACGTCTCACACCAAGCTGTGAGACCTATCCCTGAACCACGTTCCTCGTCAGGGGAGCTAACCGAAATTGAACCGCTTTCGGTGGCGTTCTTTACCAAATTTACCAGAGCGTAGGTGCGTCGTTACATAATTAAAATTCAGAATTATAACACATAGGTTAGTCTTTGCCACTTTAAGTAACTAGACCAATATAGTCCGTACTTGGGCAACTACCGATTTCCTCACCGTAAACCTAAGTTTTCCCATAATACAGTCCTTAGGTACTGTGCTATCCCCAATGCAGCTCTGATACCAGGCTGTGGCGGACCGGAATCCGCTCATCCAGGATCGCAGAGGGTGGTGCCGCGCGATGCGACACCCGACAGCACACGTCATAAGAACACATTATATTACATGGGAAAAACAAACTGAATGTACAAAGTAGTACACTTCTCAGTTACAAACTAGGGTCTTTATTACACAGCGGAAGTTTCTTTTGTACAACTCACGCCCGCCTATCTAGCAAAAGTCGGTTGCCCAGCCCTAGGGCAACCCACACTAGCTGCACTTCTCAGCTCAGCGCGGCGTGTACGGCTCCCACTCAGCCGTGGTCCCCGATGGAGGGTAACCCTCACCGGTGGACTCGTACTCTGAGTCCGTGGGTGGCTCCTCACCTGAAAAACACTTAAGCAGCAACCGTGAGCACGAAGACTCAGCAAGGCTTAACCGACTCACCTAAGCATGAAACTCTACATGAGGTGTACCATGACATAGGATAGCAATGTTGCAGCAAATGGACACGCCTACAAGTTCATCCTTAGTTTATCTTTTAGCAACAAGTTAACGGTTTATGATGCTGAAATTTAGTGAGCAATATTTGGTGGCACACATGTAACAATATAATTATATCATAACAGCAATATTGAATCATAACATTTCACTCATTAGTCTACGTTACGACGCAGTGAACAAGCGGTACTCGTCACCGCGAGGGACGGCGAATCGACTCGATGTACACCTGCAGGGAAACCCAAAGAGCACGCCACGTACGCCCACCCCTGGAGCTGCACAGCACGCTCACTCGATGTCGTACGGGACAACTTTTCACCCAACAGCCCAAACATCAAACCGGTCACACCGAAACGAGCAGGAGGTTCCCCACACGGAGCATCTCTCTATGCCTGTTGGCAGATTTCCACCTTGCTGCCCTCAGCCTACACCTATAAATCGGTGCGTTATGTCTCGACGCCCGAAGGTTTAGGCTACATTGGTTTATCGGGGCCCATATATCCGATATGCCTTCGGTACGTTCAATACTTGTTCAGCAGGGCCGCACAAGACTTCCTCTTGCTGCGCCCTAGCCCCTGCCTAGTCTCATTTTCATTACTAAAGTGGTCTCACATCACTCAATCGAACCCGTGTGTCCCAAGCCTAAACTTGCGAGTAGATTCCAACTACTCGACTTGTACCGAAGTTCTATGAAATATTAAGCATAGCCTGTCTACTCGAGGTCCTAGATACTACCCTCACTCTTATGGAAAAGTTTTGGTCATGCAAGTGGGGTTCCATTCATTCTACACCTAATGCACAATCATACCTCACATGACACATGTAAACAAATTAAAACTTATAAAAAGGTTAATGCAAACCGGGGCTTGCCTTGTTGCTGCTGGTCAGTAGTTAGCTCTTCTTCCGGAAGGAGGAAGTCCAGCACTTCCGGAGTCTCTTCTTCAGTGACTACACGTTTAATGGAATACGACATGTAAATTTAAATGCAATGTGTAAACTTGAATACTTAACTATTAATAACTCTAGCTAGCCCTCCCCTTTGGTTCTGAAATTTTTTTTGGTGGCTTGGTAGGGTCCTAACCAGAGTCTCGACCAAGTTTCATTTGAAACAAAGTTTATCTGAACCTTGTACAAATAAAAGCCCATTTGGTCAATATTTGAGCCTCTAAATAATTCCATGGGTTTTCATGGCTCCAACCATTACTTCCTGGAAACTAGAATTTAGGATGGTTCTAATGGAGTTGGTTTCATATCATTTGAAGAATTCTACAGAAAGTTATGTCCTAATTAAGATTGGAGAAAATCTAAAAAATGTTTCTGTATATTTTTCTATTTTTTCAGGGCAGTTCTCTTAATCACCCCATTAGGGTAACTAAATAAACTTGGATGAGTCTGAAAATTTTACTGGGATTCAGGGATTTTCTAAGGAACCTCTCAGCCAAATTTCAGAATTTTTCATAAAGTAGTTCTCCAGATAAAATTCCCAACAGTTTAAACTTTAGGGATTTAATTCTGGAAAACTATTCACTTTCATGAGCTGAATTTGGTATTGCTGGAAAGTACTCAGAATTCTAAGTTCATCAAAATTTGGTTCATCGAATTTGGAGTTTCCTAGCCAAGGTTCTATGCATTTGAAGTTTAAACAAAAACTGGAAATTCCAAAAATGTTTAAATCCTGCGGGTGGGGTCCCCCGGCTACGTGTCAGCCTCCCAGCTAACACACACCAGAGCCCGCAGAATCACCCGTACAGCCACACGGGATCCCGGTGCCGCAGCAAATCCCGAGCGCTCTCAGCAGAGACTGACACGCGGGGCCCGCAAGGCTTCTTCAACCTCGCGCTCCCGCGGCTCCCCACCACCCACCTCGCCGGAATACTCGCCGCCGGGCGTTCTGCTGCCCGACCTTCGACGATACTCGCCGCCTATGCCTATCTCAGCCGGGGGAACACGGTGGTGCCCTCCCCGGAGCTTGGCAACGGCCGGAACAGGGCTCCCGACGGCAACAGTGACCGGGAGCTCACCGGCGACGTCGAACTCGGCGTCCCCTACACCTTTTTCGATGCGGTTTGCTCGGGGAGCTCCGCTGACACCCGCTGATCACGGATATGGGCACCGATCTCTGTGAAAACAGCTGCAACTACGACCTCACCGGTGACCTAGACCAGAAATCAGCGCCGATGCAAAAAGCTTGAAGAACATCGCCCCTACTCGATGAAACTCGATGATTTCTGATCCCAGAGACGCGTGGGCGAGTGTAGATCATGTCTTTAGCTCGGCCTAAGGAGTGGTGGCTTACTTGCTCTGAATTTCCGGATTTCTTACGGTTCGGTTCTAAACACCCCGACGCACTAATCCCCCAATTACTTTGCCGATCATGCGAGAGAGAGGGCGAGGTCAGTACGGTTGTGCTCAGTACCTCGAGGCGGTTCTTTCTTGTGTTGCTCGCCGGGCACGAGAGCGCCTGAGCTGGCCGGGCGCCGGTGATCAATGAGGTCGGCCGGGCGGAAAGCTTCGACCGTGCAAGGAAGAAAAGGGGAGTGCGAGGTCTGCACGTGGTCGCGGTATACTCGAGCCCTGCGTCCACCCTGCGCCCTTAGCCTCTCCCCGAGCAGGAGGTGGCACCGGATTGAGTCAGTCAGCCGCCGGGCGATCGTGCTGGCGCGCGCGTGAGGCCTCGGCCGAGGAGAAAAAAATCAACCGAGGAGACTTCAGTCCGAAGTCTGCTGACATGTGGGCCTCCCCTCTTATTCTTTTGTTTTTCCCAATTTTCTGAATTCTGTTGTGCCCAAAATATCCTCAGCTACTCACAATTTAATGTGAGACTTTGCCCCCAAGTCTTGGTTTAAATTTGAATTCTCAAATTTAAACTGTGTTTGGCTAGATTTGCTGCATGTTTAAACTGAAATTCAAATTCTGTTTTGAATTCTTGCAAATTTAGCTTTTGACAAGATGAACTCCAATGAGGATGAAAATTGGTGGGCTTACTCAGAAAAATGTGCTGAGTTTGAATATGAAGCTAACTTTTGAATTTGGGTGATGAAAGTGGCTGCAAGTTGAATTTACATTCAAATTGGCCTCTTTTTCAAATACCTCCAAAAGTGCCTCAAAAAGTGTTGGATTTACATGAATCTTGGGCTGAACCTTCCCAAGACTTTTTAAGTTCTAGGGGTGAGCTCAACCTCTCATGTTCATGTGTAAAAATCCTACTTTGTGAAAGTGAAGGCTTTCCCCTCTAATTACTCTTTTGATGGAGGTTACTTGCTCTTCATCATTTTTCACAACATATCCACAACAAAAGTGTGGTGTTGTGGGGTGATAAAAAGTTTTTGCAAGTCCCTTTTTCTTGGACTTTTACACCGGGCGGCCGGACAAGACCTTGACGGAATATAAGTTCGGACGGTGCAACTTGATGGTTTTGCATTCATAGATGGCCATCAAGGTCAAAATTGGGAAATTCGAAAAATTCTGTAAAACTCACGAACTCGGGTCCCGGGCGGTCAGATGGAACCTTGACGGAATACACGTCCTGACGGTGCAACTTGATGGTTTTGCATGCCATCAGGGTCAAAATCGAGAAAGTCGGGAAAGTCGGTAAAACTTACGAACTCACGTATCGCGCGACCAAACGGAACCTTGATGGAATACACGTCCGGACGGTGCAACTTAATGGTTTTGCATGCGCGAATGTCCATCTGGGTCAAAACCGAGAAAGTCAGGAAACTCTGTAAAACTCACAAACTTGGATCCCGGGCGGCCGGACAGGACCTTGACGGAATTTACGTTCGGACGGTGCAACTTGAAGGTTTTAGATGCATAGATGGCCATCCAGGTCGAAATTGGGAAATTCGATAAAGTCTGTAAAACTCACGAACTCGGGTCCCGGGCGGCCGGACGGAACCTTAACAGAATACACGTCCGGACGGTGCAACTTGATGGTTTTGCATGCGCGGTCAAAATAGAGAAAGTGAGGAAAGTCTGTAAAACTCACGAACTCGGGTCGGGCTGCCGAACGGAACCTTGACGGAATACACGTTCGGACGGTGCAACTTGATGGTCTTGCATGCGCGGATGGCCAGCTAGGTCAAAATCAAGAAAGTCGGGAAAGTCTAAAACTCACGAACTCGGGTCCCGAGCGGCCGGACGGAACCATGACGGAATACACATACGGACAGTGCAACTTGATGGTTTTGCATGCGCGGATGTCCATCTGCGCCAAAACTGAGAAAGTCGGGAAAGTCGGTAAAACTCACGAACTGGGGTCCCGGGCGGCCGGACAGGACCTTGACGGAATATACGTTCGAACGGTGCAACTTGATGGTTTTGCATGCATAGATGGCCACTCAGGTAAAATTTGGGAAATTTGAGAAAGTCTATAAAACTTACGAACTCGGGTTCCGGATGGCCGGACGGAACCTTGACGGAATACACGACCGGACGGTGCAACTTGATGGTTTTGCATGCGTGGATGGCCATCAGGCTCAAAATTGAGAAAGTCAGGAAAGTCAGTAAAACTCACGAACTCAGGTCCCGTGCGGCCGGACGGAACCTTGACGGAATACACGTCCAGACTGTGTAATTTGATGGTTTAGCATACGCGAATGTCCATTTGGGTCAAAACCGAGAAAGTCGGGAAACTCAATAAAACTCACAAACTTGGATCCCAGGCGACCGGACGGGATCTTGAAGGAATATACATTCGTACGGTGTAACTTGATGGTTTTGCATGCATAGATGACCATCCGGGTCAAAATTGGGAAATTCGAGAAAGTCTGTAAAACTCACGAACTCGGGTCCTAGGCGGCCGGATGGAACCTTAACGGAATACACGTCCAGACAGTGCAACTTGATGGTTTTGCATGCGCGGATGGCCATGTGAGTCAAAATTGAGAAAGTCGGAAAAGTCTATAAAACTCACAAACTCGAGTCCCGAGCTTCCGGACAGAAAAATGATAGAATACATATCCGGATGATGCAACTTGATGGTTTAGTATGTGGGCTGTCCATCTGGGTCAAAATTGAGAAAGTCGGGAAAGTCTTTAAAACTCATGAACTCGGTTCCTGGGATGCCCGACTGAACCTTGATGGAATACACCTCTGGACGGTGCAACTTGATGGTTTTGCATGCGCGGAAGGCCATCTAGGTCAAAATTTAGAAAGTCAAGAAAACTCATGAATTCAGGTCCTCGGACGCTGGACTGGACCTTGCCGAAATACACGTTTGGATGGTGCAACTGGAAGGTTTTGCATGCGCGGATGGCTATGTGGGTAAAAATCTGGAAAGTTGGGATAGTCGGCAAAACTCACTAACTCGGGTCCCTAGCGACAGGACGGGACCTTGACGGAATACACGTTCGGATGGTGCAACTAAATGGTTTTTGCATGCGCGGATGGCCATCCGGGTCAAAATCTAGAAAGTCGGTAAAACTCACAAACTAGGGTCCCTTGCGTCTCGACGGGACCTTGACGGAATAAACGTTCGGACAGTGCAACTTGATGGTTTTGCATGCTCGGATGGCCATCTGGGTTGAAATTGGGAAAGTAGGGAATGTCGGGAAAACTCACGAACTCGGGTCCCGCACGGCCGTACAAGACCTTGACGGAATATTAGTTCGGACGATGATACTTGATGGTTTTGCATGCATCCATGGCCATCAGGGTCAAAATTGGGGAATTCGAGAAATTCTGTAAAACTCACGAACTCGGGTCCCGGGCTGCTGGACGGAACCTTGACAGAATACACGTCGGGACGGTGCAACTTGATGATTTTGCATGCGCGGATGGCCATCTGGGTTAAAATCGAGAAGGTCGGAAAAGTTTGTAAAATTCACGAACTCGGGTCTCGGGTGGCCGGACGGAACCTTGACGGGATACACGTCTAGACGGTGCAACTTGATGGTTTTGCATGTGCGGATGTCCATCTGGTGCATAACTAAGAAAGTCGGTAAACTCTGTAAAACTCACAAACTCGGGTACCGGGCAGCTGAACGGAACCTTGATGGATTACACGTCCGGACTGTGCAACTTGATGGTTTTGCATGCGCGGATGGCCATCAGGTTCAAAATCGAGAAAGTCGGTAAAGTTGATAAAACTCACGAACTCAGGTCCCGGGCGGCCGGACGAAACCTTGACGGAATACATGTCAGGACGGTGCAATTTGATCATTTTGCATGCGGGGATGGCCATATGGGTTAAAATTGAGAAAGTCGGGAAAGTCTGTAAAACTCACGAACTTGGGTCCCGGGCGGCCGGACGGAACATTGATGGAATACACGTCCGGACGGTGCAACTTGATGGTTTGGCATGCGCGGATGTCAATCTGGATCATAACTAAGAAAATCGGGAAACTCTGTAAAACTCATGAACTTGGATCCCAGGCGACCGGACAGGACCTTGACGGAGTATACGTCCGGACGATGCAACTTGATGGTTTTGCATGCATAGATGGCCATCCGGTCAAAATTGGGAAATTCGAAAATTTTTGTAAAACTCACAAACTCGGGTCTCGGGCGGCCGGACGGAACTTTGATGGAATACACGTTCGGACGGTGCAACTTGATGGTTTTGCATACGCGGATGGCTCTCTAGGTCAAAATCAAGAAAGTCTGGAAAGTTTGTAAAATTCACGAACTCGGGTCCCGGGCCGCCGAACGGAACCTTAACAGAATACACGTCCAGACGGTGCAACTTGATGATTTTCATGCGCGGATGGCCATCAAGGTCAAAATCGAGAAAGTCGGTAAAACTTACGAACTCGGGTCCCGGGCGGCCGGACGGAACCTTGACGGAATACACGTCCGGCCGGTGCGCTTTGATGGTTTTGCATGCGCGGATGTCAATCTGGGTCAAAACTGAGAAAGTCGGGAAACTCTGTAAATCTCACAAACTTGGATCTCGGGCGACCGGACAGGACCTTAACAGAATTTACGTTCGGACGGTGCAACTTGATGGTTTTGCATGCACGGATGGCCATCTGGGTCAAAATTAAGAAAGTCCGGAAAGTCTATAAAACTCACGAACTCGGGTCCCGGGAGGCCAGACGGAACCTTGATAGAATACACCTCCAGTTGGTGCAACTTGATGATTTTGCATGCGCGGATAGCCATCTGGGTCAAAATCAAGAAAGTCGGGCAAGTCTGTAAAACTCAAAAACTCGGGTACCAGAAGGGCGGATAGCACCTTGACGGAATACACCTCCGGACAGTGCAACTCGATGATTTTGCATGCGCGGATGGCCATCTAGATCGAAATTTGAAAAGTCATGAAAACTCATGAACTCGGGTCCTGGGACGCCCGACTGGACCTTGCCGGAATACACGTTCAGATGGTGCAACTAGAAGGTTTTGCATGCGCGGACGGCTATCTGGGTCAAAATCCAGAAAGTTTTGATAGTCGGCAAAACTCACTAACTCGGGTATCGAGCGGCTGGATAGGACCTTGACTGAATACGTGCGTTCAGATGGTGCGACTAAATGGTTTTGCATGCGCAGATGGCCATCCAGGTCGAAATTTGGAAAGTCGGTAAAACTCACAAACTAGGGTCCCGTGCGTCTGGACGGGACATTGACGGAATACACGTTCGGACAGTGCAACTTGAAAGTTTTGCATGCTCGGATGGCCATCTGGGTTGATATATGGAAAGTAGAAAATGTCGGGAAAACTCACGAACTCGGGTCCCGGACGGCCGGACAAGACCTTGATGGAATATAAGTTCGGACAGTGCAACTTGATGGTTTTGCATGCATGGATCGCCATCGGGGTCAAAATTGGTAAATTCGAGAAATTCTGTAAAACTCACGAACTCGGATCCCGGGCGGCCGAACGGAACCTTGACGGAATACACGTCGGGACGGTGCAACTTGATGATTTTGCATGCGCGGATGGTCATCTCGGTTAAAATCGAGAAAGTCGGGAAAGTATGTAAAACTCACAAACTCGGGTCCCGTGCGGCCAGATAGAATCTTGACAGAATACACGTCCGGACGGTGCAACTTGATGGTTTTGCATGAGTGGATGGCCATCAGGGTCAAAATCGAGAAAGCCGGGAAAGTCAGTAAAACTCACAAACTCGGGTCCCGCGCGCCCGGACGGAACCTTAACGGAATATACGTCCGGACGGTGCAACTTGATGGTTTTGCTTGCGCGGATGTCCATCTGGGTCAAAACCGAGAAAGTCGGGAAACATTGTAAAACTCACAAACTTGGATCCCGGGCGACCGGACAGGATCTTTACGGAATATACGTTCGGACGGTGCAACTTGATACTTTTGCATGCATAGATGGCCATCCGGGTCAAAATTGGGAAATTCAAGAAAGTCTGTAAAACTCACGTACTCGGGTCCCGGGCGGCCGGACGGAACCTTGATGGAATACACGTCTAGAGAGTGCAACTTCATGGTTTTACATGCGTAGATGGCCATCTGGATCAAAGTCGAGAAAGTCGAGAAAGTCTATAAAACTCACGAACTCGGGTCGTGGCTTCCGGACAGAACATTGATGGAATACACGTCCGTACGGTGCAACTTGATGGTTTTGCATGCGCGGATGGCCATCTGGGTCAAAATCGAGAAAGTTAGGAAAGTCTGTAAAACTCACGAACTCGGGTCCTGGGACGCCGGACTGGACTTTGCCGGAATACTGGTTCGAATGGTGCAAGTGGAAGGTTTTGCATGCGCGGATGGCTATCTGGGTCAAAATCAGGAAAGTTTGGATAGTCGACAAAACTCACTAACTCGGGTCCCGAGCAGCTGGATGAGACCTTGACGGAATACACGTTCGGATGGTGCAACTTGATAGTTTTGCATGCTCGGATGGCCATCTGGGTTGAAATTGGGAAAGTAGGGAATGACGGAAAACTCACGAACTCGGGTTCCGGGCAGCCGTACAAGACATTGACGGAATATAAGTTCGGACGGTGCAACTTGATGGTTTTGCATGCATGGATGGCCATCGGGGTCAAAATTGGGAAACTCAAAAGATTCTGTAAAACTCACGAACTCAGATCCCGGGCGGCCGGACGTAACCTTGACGGAACACACGTCCGGACGGTGCAACTTGATGATTTTGCATGCGCGGATGTCCATCTGGGTCAAAACTGAGAAAGTTGGGAAACTCTGTAAAACTCACAAACTTGGATCCCGGGCGGCCGGAACGGACCTTGACGGAATTTACGTTCGGGCGGTGCAACTTGATGGTTTTGCAGGCGCGGATGGCCATTTGGGTCAAAATCAAGAAAGTCCGGAAAGTCTATAAAACTCACGAACTCGGGTCTCGGGAGGCCGGACGGAACCTTGACGGAATACACCTCCGGACGGTGCAACTTGATGGTTTTGTATGCGTTGATGGCCATGTGGGTCAAAATAAAGAAAGTCGGGAAAGTCTGTAAAACTCACGAACTCGGGGTCCCGGGCGGCCGGAAAGAATCTTGACGGAATACACGTCCGGACTGTGCAACTTGATGGTTTTGCATGTGCGGATGGCCATCAGGGTCAAAATCGAGAAAGTCGAGAAAGTCTATAAAACTCACGAACTCGGGTCGTGGCTTCCGGACGGAACATTGACGGAATACACGTTCGGACGGTGCGACTTGATGGTTTTGCATGCACGGATGGCTATCTGGGTCAAAATCGAGAACGTCAGGAAAGTCCGTAAAACTCACAAACTCGGGTCCTAGGACGCCGGACTGAACCTTGCCGGAATACAGGTTCGGATGGTGCAACTGGAAGGTTTTGCATGCGCGGATAACTATCTGGGTCAAAATCCGGAAAGTTGGGATAGTCGACCAAACTCACTAACTTGGGTGCCGAGCAGCTGGACGGGACCTTGATGGAATACATGTTCGGATGGTGCAACTAAATTGTTTTGCATGCTCGGATGGCCATGTGGGTTGAAATTGGGAAAGTAGAAAATGTCGGGAAAACTCACGAACTCGGGTCCCGGGCGTCTGGACAAGATCTTGACGGAACATAAGTTCGGACGGTGCAACTTGATGGTTTTGCATGTATGGATGGCCATCAGGGTCAAAATTGGGAAATTTGAAAAATTCTGTAAAACTCACGAACTCGGGTCCCGGGTGGCCGGACGGAACCTTGACGGAATATACGTCCTGACGGTGCAACTTGATGGTTTTGCATGCGCGGATGGCCATCAGGGTCAAAATCGAGAAAGTCGGTAAAACTTACGAACTCAGGTATCAGGCGGCCGAACGGAACCTTGATGGAATACACGTCCGGACGGTGCAACTTAATGGTTTTGCATGCGCGGATGTCCATCTGGGTCAAAACCGAGAAAGTCGGGAAACTCTGTAAAACTCACAAACTTGGATCCCGAGCGGCCGGACAGGACCTTGACAGAATTTACGTTCGAATGGTGCAACTTGAAGTTTTTACATGCATAGATGGCCGTCCAGGTCGAAATTGGGAAATTCAATAAAGTCTTAAAACTGACGAACTTGGGTCCCGTGCGGCCGGGCGGAATCTTAACGAATACACGTCCGGACGGTGCAACTTGATGGTTTTCCATGCGCGGATGGCCATCTGCATCAAAATCAAGAAAGTGAGGAACAACTGTAAAAATCACGAACTCGGGTCGGGCTGCCGGACGGAACTTGACAGAATACATGTTCGGACGGTGTAACTTGATGGTTTTGCATCCGCGGATGGCCATCTAGGACAAAATAGAGAAAGTAGGGAAAGTCTAAAACTCACGAACTCGGGTCCCGAGCAGCTGGACGGAACCATGATGGAATACACATCCGGACGATGCAACTTGATGGTTTTGCATGCGCGGATGTCCATCTGGGCTAAAACTGAGAAAGTCGGGAAAGTCGATAAAACTCACGAACTCGGGTCCCGGGCGGCCGGACAGGACCTTGATGGAATATACGTTTGGACGGTGCAACTTGATGGTTTTGCATGCAGAGATGACCACTTGGGTAAAATTTGGGAAATTTGAGAAAGTCTATAAAACTAACGAACTCGGGTCCTGGACGGCCGGACGAAACCTTGACGGAATACACGTCCGGACGGTGCAACTTGATGGTTTTGCATGCGCGGATGGCCATCAGGCTCAAAATTGAGAAAGTCGGGAAAGTCAGTAAAACTCACGAACTCAGATCCCGTGCGGCCGGACGGAACCTTGAAGGAATACACGTCCGGACGGTGTAATTTGATGGTTTTGCATACGCGGATGTCCATTTGGGTCAAAACTGAGAAAGTCAGGAAACTCAATAAAACTCACAAACTTGGATCCCGGGCGACCGGACAGGACCTTGACGGAATATACGTTCGTACGGTGCGACTTGATGGTTTTGCATGCATAGATGGCCACCCGGGTCAAAATTGGGAAATTCGAGAAAGTCTGTAAAACTCACGAACTCGAGTCCTAGGCAGCCGGATGGAACCTTAACGGAATACACGTCCAGACAGTGCAACTTGATGGTTTTGCATGCGCGGATGGTCATTTGAGTCAAAATCAAGAAAGTCGGGAAAGTCTATAAAACTAACGAACTCGGGTCCCGTGCTTCTGGACAGAACACTGATAGAATACATGTCAAGACGGTGCAACCTGATGGTTTTGCAAGCGTGGATGTCCATCTGGGTCAAAATCGAGAAAGTCGGGAAAATCTGTAAAACTCATGAACTCGGTTCCTGGGATGCCCGACTGAACCTTGACGGAGTACACCTCCGGATGGTGCAACTTGATGGTTTTACATGCGCGGAAGACCATTTAGGTCAAAATTTGGAAAGTCAGGAAAACTCATGAACTCGGGTCCTGGGACGCCGGACTGGACCTTGCCGAAATACACGTTTGGATGGTGCAACTGGAAGGTTTTGCATGCGCGGATGACTATGTGGGTCAAAATCTGGAAAGTTGGGATAGTCGGCAAAACTCACTAACTCGGGTCCCTAGCGACAGGACGGGACCTTGACGGAATACACGTTCGGATGGTGCAACTAAATGGTTTTGCATGCGCGGATGGCCATCCGGGTCGAAATCTGGAAAGTCGGTAAAACTCACAAACTAGGGTCCCGTGCGTCTCGACGGGACCTTGATGGGATAAACATTCAGACAGTGCAACTTGATGGTTTTGCATGCTCGGATGGCCATCTGGGTTGAAATTGGGAAAGTAGGGAATGTCGGGAAAACTCACAAACTCGGGTCCCGCACGGCCGGACAAGACCTTGACGGAATATAAGTTCGGACGGTGCAACTTGATGGTTTTGCATGCATCCATGGCCATCGGGGTCAAAATTGGGGAATTCAAGAAATTCTGTAAAACTCACGAACTCGGGTCCCGGGCTGCTGGACGGAACCTTGACGGAATACACATCGGAATGGTGTAACTTGATGATTTTGCATGCGCGGATGGCTATCTGGGTTAAAATCGAGAAAGTCGGGAAAGTTTGTAAAACTCACGAACTCGGGTCCCAGGTGGCCGGACGAAACCTTGACGGGATACACGTCTAGACGGTGCAACTTGATAGTTTTGCATGCGCGGATGTCCGTCTGGTTCATAACTAAGAAAGTCGGAAACTCTGTGCGGCCGGCCGGAACCTTGAAGAATACACGTCCGGACGGTATAACTTGATGGTTTTGCTTGCGCGGATGTTCATCTGGGTCATAACTAAGAAAGTCAGAAAACTCTGTAAAACTCACAAACTTGGATCTCGGGCAGCGGACAGGACCTTGATGGAATATAAGTTCGGACGGTGCAACTTGATTGTTTAGCATGCATGCATGGGCCATCGGGTTCAACATTGGGAAAATCAAGAAATTCTATAAAACTCACGAACTCGGGTCCCGAGTGGCCGGACGGAACCTTGACGTAATACACGTTGGTACGGTGCAACTTGATAATTTTGCATGCGCGGATGGCCATTTGGGTTAAAATCGAGAAAGTGAGGAAGTTTTGTAAAACTCACGAACTCGGGTCCCGGACGGCCGGACGGAACCTTGACGGAATACACTTCCAGATGGTGCAACTTGATGGTTTTACATGCGCGGATGGCCATCACGGGAAAGTCTGTAAAACTCACAAAGTCGGGTCCCGGGTGGCTGGACGGAACCTTGACAGAATACACGTCCGGACGGTGCAATTTGATGGTTTTGCATGCGCGGATGTCCATCTGGGTCATAACTAAGAAAGTCGGGAAACTCTGTAAAACTCATGAACTTGGATCCCGGGAGACCGGACAGGACCTTGACGGAATATACGTTCGGACGGTGTAACTTGATGGTTTTGCATGCATAGATGGCCATCCAGACAAAATTGGGAAATTCGAGAAAGTCTGTAAAACTCATGAACTTGGGTCCCGGGCGGCCGGACGGAACATTTATGGAATACACGTTCGGACGGTGCGACTTGATGGTTTTGCATGCGCGGATGGCTCTCTGGGTCAAAATCAAGAAAGTCGGGAAAGTTTGTAAAATTCACGAACTCGGGTCCCGGGCCTCCGAACGGGACCTTAACCGAATACATGTCCAGACGGTGCAACTTGATGGTTTTCATGCGCGGATGGCCATCAGGGTCAAAATCAAAAATGTCGGTAAAACATACGAACTCGGGTCCCAGGCGGCCGGACGGAACCTTGACGGAATACACGTCCGGACGGTGCGCTTTGATGGTTTTGCATGCGCGGATGTCCACCTGGGTCTGAGAAAGTCGGGAAACTCTGTAAAACTCACAAACTTGGATCCCGAGCGGCCGGACAGGACCTTGACGGAATTTACGTTCGGACGGTGCAACTTGATGGTTTTGTATACGCGGATGGTCATCTGGGTCAAAACTAAGAAAGTCCAGAAAGTCTATAAAACTCACGAACTCGGGTCCCGGGAAGCCGTACAGAACCTTGACAGAATACACCTCCGGTTGGTGCAACTTGATGGTTTTGCATGCGCGGATGGCCATCTCGGTCAAAATCAAGAAAGTCGGGAAAGTCTGTAAAACTCATGAACTCGGGTACCGGGAGGGCGGATGGAATCTTTACGGAATACACCTCCGGATAGTGCAACTCGATGATTTTGCATGCGCGGATGGCCATCTAGATCGGAATTTGAAAAGTCATGAAAACTCATGAACTCGGGTCCTAGGACGCCCGACTGGACCTTGCCGGAATACACGTTCGGATGGTGCAACTAGAAGGTTTTGCATGCGTGGACGGCTATCTGGGTCAAAATATAGAAAGTTTTGATAGTCGGTGTCGGTACCTGCGATAAGGGGTACCCCCGCGCACAGGGGAAAATGCCTAAGGAACTCGCCCTTCTCCGCAGGGAGAGCTCCGAAGGCGCCACGCGTCCGGCGGGGCCGGACCTTCCTCTCCTCAGAGGAGAGCTCCGGGCCCGCCACGTGGCATACAGAGGTCGGACCTCCCCCTCCGCGGGAGAGAGGTCCGAAGGTGCCAGGTATCTGGCGGGGCCGGACTTCCCTCTCCCCAGAGAGGAGCTCCGGACCCGCCACGTGGCCGACAGAAGCCGAACCTCCCCCTCCGCGGGGAGAGGTCCGGAGGCTCCACGTGCCCTGCGGGCCGGACCCTCCTCTCCTCTGAGAAGGGCTCCGGGGCCGCCACGTGGCCAGAAGAACGGCGCTGTCTGCCCCGAGCGATAGGCAGCGGGCGTAAAGACGCCCCATACCTTGCCCATACAAGGTATTCAAGGCCCGCGTCTTGGGAAGACGCGGAGACGCGGAGCACGCCTCTGTCAGATGCCGTTGCGCCCAGTCGCGTCACAGACTGGCGTGCGGTATCAGAACCTGCCAGCCAATAAACACCGCGGCAAGACATCCCATGCCGCCTGCGCCGTCATCAACCACTACGACTAGCGTGCGGCATGGGCAGGGCGGCAAGACGGAGACTCGGAAGCCTTCGCCAGAGACAACTACCGGCATAACTGCAGATACGGTAGATAACAGTCAATCTCCCCGGGACCACCTGTCGGGTCCCGAGCCCCCCTTGTAAGCCACCCGAGTCTTGGACTATAAAAGGCTCGGGTAGGCGACGATAGCAAGGGTTCGCACTCTAGCCATCAGCACCCTGGGTTCGCACTCTGCAACTCATACGCTAGCCATTCACTCCCAAGCTGTAACTCACCCCCAAGCTCAGGACTCCGGCCCTGAGCAGCAAGCAATACAGCGAGCTCCATAGCTCGCCGTGGACGTAGGGTTTTACGCTCCGGCGGCCTGAACCACGTAAAACTCACTGTGTCAAGCTCTTACTAACTCGTCCATCCGCGCAAGCTCTCCGCAAGGGACTAGCCCCACCGAAAAAAGAACCTCCGCGGGCTGCCCAGTGCAGGCCCGGGGGAAGTGTCGACCGAACACTTCGACATTTGGCGCGCCAGGTAGGGGGCTTTTCCCCTTGCGCGACGAGTTTCCGCCGACGAAGATGACCAAGCTCCCTTCAGCGGCAAACTCTCCCCCTCCGCGTTCACGGCGAACCGTGACCAGCGGGGAGTACATGTCGACGCACTCAGGACGGAGTGTGTCGGCACAAGCTGGTAGCCAGCAGCCGACTCCGGCTATGCCGACTCCGGCGATGCAGGCTCCGACCAGTGTGAGATCTTCTGCAGCGCTGAGCGTACACCATGGAGGTGCGCTAACTGCAGCAAGAGCACTGCTGCGCAACCCACCTGCTGGGGATGCGCCCCATTCCGCGACCTAGCAATGGGTCCGCGAGGTGGACCGCCTCGTCGTCGCCGCCGCGAACCCTCGGTTTTGGGGAGGACGGCGCCCCGGTCAACTGGCTGTGTCTCTGACGCGCACGCCCACGGTTGACGGGCAAACGGCGGATTCCAGCTCCTCCAGGCTCCCGTCGACGGACCTGAGAAGGGAGCTGGAACGGTGCCACTTGGGCCAGGATGCCCGGGTGTACCTCGAGCGACGTCGAGAAAGACATCGCAACCATGAGGCTGGCGACAGCATGACGTCGGCCTCGACACAACCTGGAGGGCAGGTCTTCGCCACGCGAGTCCTGCCTCAGGCATACGCCGCGCAGCATATGCCACAACCATATGCGCCGCAACCAGTGCCCCCGGTTTATGGTACAGCCTTGCCCATACCGGGGTACACGGTGCCAAGTGCAAACCAAGTGTTCGCAGCACCAATACCTGCGGCAGCAGGGGCAGGATGTGCGGCCCTTGCGCCTCACCTTCGCTTCGCGAGGTGGCCGCGCAAGTTTCGGCCGCACCTGCCCGAGAAGTATGATTGGTAGCGTCAACCCGGTGGAGTTCCTCCAGATCTACTCTACCGCCGTACTAGCCGCAGGAGGGGATGAGGCTGTTATGGCCAACTACTTCCCCGTCGCCTTGACCGGCCCTGCTCGGTCTTGGCTCATGAATCTCCCTCAGGGGTCCATAACCTCCTGGGGAGAGCTCTGCCGGCAGTTCTTCGCCAACTTCGGCAGCTCCTACACCCGTCCCGGCACGGAGCTTGACCTCCACGCCGTCAAGCAACAGCCTGGGGAGTCGCTGCGCTCTTTCATCCAGCGGTTCTCCCAGGTACGCAACACCATCCCGCATATTCAAAGTGCTTCAGTGGTGGTGGCGTTCCAACAGGGTGTCCGGGACGAGAAAATGCTTGAGAAGCTCGCGACCAGAGAGGTCCGCGACGTCTCTGAGTTCTTCAGCCTGACGAACAAATGCGCCAGAACGGCTGAAGGGCGGAACTGGAACTCTCTGCCGACCTCCGAGTCAGGAGGACAGCCCGGGTCCAGCGCTGCTGCCTATGGGGGTGGCAAGAAGGCCATGAACCGGGGGAGTGGCAAGATGAAGTCATCGTTCACGGCTCCCGTCGCCGCAGCAGCGACGACTAGTGGAGCTCGGGGGTCATGCCCCGACAAAAGGCAGCGGCAGTCACCGGCCCCAGATAGTGACCAGGGCGGGCTATGCCCTGTGCATGGCGCCGGCAACCATACTGCTGCCGAGTGCTGGGATATCCAGAGGCTCGCAGAGCGCTTCCGCAAAGGAAGACAGCAGAGAGCTGAAGCACCGCCCTACCCTCAGAGGGATGGCAAGCAGAAGGTCGATGCCCCAGTCACCGCCGCCCATCAGGTGGGGTTCCAGGAGCCTCAGCGTGTCATAAAGACAGTGCATAACGGTGAGGACTCCAGCTCCGACGGTGACGGGCCAGGGCGGTAGCCAACTGCGGCATGCCTCCGTGCCTCGGACATACCTCCCGGGGGCCGCCCAAGGTCTGTCAACCCCTTGAAGGCCTTGCCAGAAGGGGAATACGCCTTAGGTCATCCAAGACGAGCCCGGGTCCACCTACCCCTTGAAGGCCTTAGCCAGAAGGGGAGAACTCCCCGGGGGCCCCCAGGAGAAGCCGCGCAGGACCTGATCCAGCGTGAAGATAACAACCTCGTCAACAAGACTCGGCTGCAGGTAACACCCACAATGCAAGGTCTCGGCTAATGCTCTAAGCACTACCGCCAAAGAGCCAAACGCATCAGGGACCTGCAGAAGGGCAACCTGGTGTCGCGGCACGCTCTTTCCCGAGAAGGACCCATAAAACTCTCCCCCAGCAGGGAAGGTCCCTTCCGAATCATGAAAGCTGCCGCCCCAGGTACACATGCCTTTCAACCGAGTGTGAGATCCGTTCCCAAAACCCTTGGCATGGAGCAACACTGTAAGTCCTACTCCCCGAGCATCAGTAGAACAGGGTCATTCCCTTCTGTAATAGATCCCATAGAATTTAGGAACAGAGCTTGGGGCAGCTAAGTCTCAAGGGACGGTACAGGACTAAGTCCAGTTTAGCCTGGTTCCGACCCTAAGCGCGTAGAGTCTTGCTTCCCTTGTAGACGAGGCGGAATATTGCCTCCATGTACAGCCAGAATTCCACCTATGGGCATGATTACAGGAACCTGTTCTACTTAGCTCTCTCTCTCATGCGCTCATTTAAATTATGCAATAATTTTTATGATCGCACTATCTATGTATGTTCATCGTACATCTAGCTCCCCCTCTCCCGCGCTCATCCATAGTCAGCATTCGCTATCCTACCGAGGGCGGCCGCGCTTGAGACACCTGCCTTGGCCGAGTGAGTCTCTCGGGCCTCCCCCAGTCAGGTGTTGCGGTGCCAGTTGGTCACCTCCAGGAAAGGCCTGCGTTGTGCATGGGGAGTCCAGGGTGCGTATCCAGCTTAGCAGGCCATGAGCCCAAAGCATGCGCATCCTGCCCTCCGGAGGTGAAAGGGAGTACAACCGCTTTGACTGGTCATGAATCCAAAGCACGTGCACTCTGCTTCCCCAGCGCATGGCCCGGTACTAGGGATCGGACGGCCGTACCCGGACCTCGGAGGGAGCGGGAGCTCCGGCGCCTCGAGCACAGAATTGCCCAAGCCCCGTATAATGGATCAGGATCGTAAGACGAATAAGACTAGGAGACAGGAGGGGAGGACCCCCCGAGGAGAATTACGTTTCCTCTGCCTGTGTGCAGGACCTACAGGTTACGGTAATGGGGACTGCAGGAAGCAGGGGGAAAGGAGCTATCAACTACTCCGGCCTAGGACTGGAAGGACCGGGTCCTGCCCCTTCAGCAGGGGCGGGGCCTGAGGGCCCCACGTGTCCAGCGGGCCCGGAGCTCTCGCCTCTCCTGAGGAGGGCTCCGGGCTCGCCACGTGGCAGGCGGAAACCGGACCTCCCCCCCGGTGGGAGGGCTCCGAAAGCCCTATGTGCCCAGCAGGGCCGGAGCTCCCGCCTCCTAAAGAGGGGCTCCGGACCCGCCACGTGGCAGGCAGATTTGGAGCTCCCCATAGGGCGAGATCCGGAGACCCCCGGGGCCCCTAACACGGTTAGGACCCGGGGGAGGTGTCTGTGCAGAGCTCCGAGATTGGAGAAGGCCTCTGAGTACCTTGCGGAGCTAAGGACTCAGTCAGGCAAAGCCAAGAAGGAGAGAAAAGACATCGCAGACACAAAAATATAAAAGAGTCAAACTATGCGAGGCTCCATGAGCTGGACTACAGACTCGATAAAAAGGGGGAAACAAGTCCTAAGGACCTCCCGGCTCCCGCCGGAACCTTGCGGCTACAAGGGCGGCCACATCCTTGACTTCAGCCCTGGCAGCTTCCTCCCGCTCTACGGCTGGGCCCTCTCTCGCTGGTTCTAGCGAGAAAGAGGGGTCGCGGCTCTTGAAGCATGCCAGCACATGTGACGCGACCTCTAGGGCTAGGCCGCGACCCTCGGCCTCAAGCTCGCTGGCGACCACCGAGTCTAGCCTGTCCAGCTTGGCGCCGATCGACTCCAGCACGGGGATCACCTCCGCCACCTTCAACGCAGGAGCCACGGCCCTCACCGGACTGAAGCCAAGAGGGATCAGGGCGGACCCCGCTCGATCCACGAAGCTCGAGACCGCAAGAGCCTCGGAGGACCGCAAGGCCGAGAGCTCCTCCACCTCGCGGCGGGCTGCCTGCAGGGCCTCTAGGTTCCTCTCGGAGAATTCCTTCTCCTTGGCCGCCAGGGAGCTCTCCCGAAGGTGGAGAGTCTTGGTGAGCCGCTCCAACTCAGAAGCCTTGAAGTCGGCGGCCAACTCCCGCTCCAAGACCGCCCGGCGTTCACGGGAGACCTGTTCCTCCCTCAAGTCGAGGTCTGCCTTCAGAATCTCCAACTCCTCGATCCGAGCTCGAAGGTCATCCTCGCCCGCAGCCAGCTGCGCGGCGACCCGCTCCGCCTCTGCTGCCGTGGAACGCTCCCGTTCCTCAACGGCGAGTTTACGGTGCTCCAACAGCCACCGTATCTCCTTAGCGGCAGAGAGGCTTTCCTCGGCCTGGGCGTGTGCCTCCAGGGCCTCCCTGTTGATCCGCCGCGATTCGGCGTCCATGCGGTCGACAGCCCGCTTCATCCGGTCGAGGAGCACTTCCCTGAAGTCGAGCAACTCCCGCCTGGAGTCAAGCTCGCTCTTGACCTTCGCGGTCCGCTCCCGCAAAAGGTTCCCCCAGGTGAGGAGACGATCCCGTTCAACTGTATACTCCTCCCACTCGTGTCCTAGTGCAGCCAAGACCTGCCGGACGCTCGTCTCAGAAAGCGTGAAGGCATCAGCCAGGGGCAATGGAGCAACAGAGGCCGGGGCAGTTCCCCCGACCTCCTCCATCACCTCGTCCTCAACAGGAGTCGAAGCACCAGCAACCAAGACGAGACGCCGGCCAGGGGAAGCTGGCGCCGGGGCTCTGGCAGCCAGACCTGCCGGGCCCTCTTTGGCTTCAGCCTTCTTGACCTGTGGAGAGGGGCGAGCCGGGGAAGGCGGCGCTGGAGTAAAGGCCGGGCCGCCTGGTGCAGGGTCGACCTGCGCTGGCTTGGGGGCCGCGGTGGCCGTCTCGGCAGGAAGGGACGACGCCGCCGCGGAGTCCGGGCACACCGGAACAGGAGAAGTTCGCGCTGGCTTGGGGGCCGCGGCAGTTGTCCCAGGCTCCGAGCGCAACGGCACAGACTCCCCGCAAGTCGGGGATGGCCGGGAAGCGCGGACACTCCAGCGGGCTCTGAACCCTGACTTCCGAGCCGGGGTAGGACTCCCAGAGCCCGCTGCCGTCACTGACGGCCGCTCCGCAGTCGCTTGAACTGGCGGAGCAGGGGACGCCCCAGAAGCTTCCCTCAACGCATCAGCCCGGGGCCTCTTCGAGTCACCGCCGGAAGGAGTGCCAGGCACCCCAGATTCCCGACTTGGCACAGATGCCGCCGCTGGAGGAGATCGAGCGCGCTTCTTCTCTGGTGGCGGGTTGGAGGCCATGGCGAGGGAGGACTCAAGGGCAAGAAGGCAAAAGCACAAGAGTCTGAGAAGAAACGCTGGGAGGTGCGAAGGGAAACCGCAATGAGGGTAAGATCCCCTCTAAAGACCTTCCCAGGAGCAATTCCAGGCGATTCGGAACTCTTCGAATACGCCGCATCAGCAACCGCTTCGGCTCCTAGACCGAGCGCCGATGACAGGTGGACCCAAGTCGCCCGACTAAAGCGGTTGGTCAAGGAGTCAGTCTCCTAAGAAGACTAGCCGGCAAGGCACTTCGGCGGTTCCCGAAGAAAGCGCTGCAACATGCAGAAGTGGCAGTCTTGGGAACCACCGCAGTAAAAGCAACCATCACGTGGGCGCACGCTCCCACGATCCTGCGACCGTTCGTGCTCCGGCAGCGGTCAATGCGGGACTTAGAGAAAGTGCACGGATCAGAAGAGACGGAGGTCCCACCTCGGGCTCGCTATCTCCCCCGAGATGGGCCCGGGGGCCACTGTCGGTACCTGCGATAAGGGGTACCCCCGCGCACAGGGCAAAATGCCTAAGGAACTCGCCCTTCTCCGCAGGGAGAGCTCCGAAGGCGCCACGCGTCCGGCGGCGCCGGACCTCCCTCTCCTCAGAGGAGAGCTCCGGGCCTGCCATGTGGCATACAGAGGCCGGACCTCCCCCTCCGCGGGAGAGAGGTCCGAAGGTGCCACGTATCTGGCGGGGCCGGACTTCCCTCTCCCCAGAGAGGAGCTCCGGACCCGCCACGTGGCCGACAGAAGCCGAACCTCCCCCTCCGCGGGGAGAGGTCCGGAGGCTCCACGTGCCCTGCGAGCCGGACCCTCCTCTCCTCTGAGAAGGGCTCCAGGCCCGCCACGTGGCCAGAAGAACGGCGCTGTCTGCCCCCTAGCGATAGGCAGCGGGCGTAAAGACGCCCCATACCTTGCCCGTACAAGGTATTCAAGGCCCGCGTCTTCCCAAGACGCGGAGACGCGGAGCACGCCTCTGTCAGGTGCCGTTGCGCCCAGTCGCGTCACAGACTGGCGCGCGGTGTCAGAATCTGCCAGCCAATAAACACCGCGACAAGACATCCCATGCCGCCTGCGCCGTCATCAACCACTACGACTAGCGTGCGGCATGGGCAGGGCGGCAAGACGGAGACTCAGAAGCCTTCGCCAGAGACAACTACCGGCATAACTGCAGATACGGTAGATAACAGTCAATCTCCCCGGGACCACCTGTCGGGTCCCGAGCCCCCCTTGTAAGCCACTCGAGTCTTGGACTATAAAAGGCTCGGGTAGGCGACAATAGCAAGGGTTCGCACTCTAGCCATCAGCACCCTGGGTTCGCACTCTGCAACTCATACGCTAGCCATTCACTCCCAAGCTGTAACTCACCCCCAAGCTCAGGACTCCGGCCCTGAGCAGCAAGCAATACAGCGAGCTCCATAGCTCGCCGTGGACGTAGGGTTTTACGCTCCGGCGGCCTGAACCACGTAAAACTCACTGTGTCAAGCTCTTACTAACTCGTCCATCCGCGCAAGCTCTCCGCAAGGGACTAGCCCCACCGAAAAAAGAACCTCCGCGGGCTGCCCAGTGCAGGCCCGGGGGAAGTGTCGACCGAACACTTCGACAGTCGGCAAAACTCACTAACTCGGGTCTCGAGCGGCTGGACAGGACCTTGACGGAATACACGTTTAGATGGTGCAACTGAATGGTTTTGCATGTGCGGATGGCCATCTGGGTCGAAATTTGGAAAGTCAGAAAACTCACAAACTAGGCTCACGTGCTTCTGGACGGGACCTTGACGGAATACACGTTCGGACAGTGCAACTTGATGGTTTTGCATGATCGGATGGCCATCTGGGTTGAAATATGGAAAGTATGAAATGTCGGAAAAACTCACGAACTCGGGTCCCGGGCGGCCGGACAAGACCTTGACGGAATATAAGTTCGGACAGTGCAACTTGATGGTTTTTCATGCATGGATGGCCATTGGGGTGAAAATTGAGAAATTCAAGAAATTCTGTAAAACTCATGAACTCGGGTTGCGGGCGGCCGAACGAAACCTTGACGGAATACACGTCGGTACGTTGCAACTTGATGATTTTGCATGCGCGGATGGCCATCTCGGTTAAAATCGAGAAAGTCAGGAAAGTTTGTAAAACTCACAAACTCGGGTCCTGAGCGGCCGGACGGAATCTTGACGAAATACACGTCCGGATGGTGCAACTTGATGGTTTTGCATGCGCGGATGGCCATCAGGGTCAAAATCGAGAAAGTCGGGAAAGTCAGTAAAACTCACAAACTCGGGTCCCGTGCGGCCGGACGGAACCTTGACAGAATATACGTCCGGACGGTGCAACTTGATGGTTTTGCACGCGAGGATGTCCATCTGGGTCAAAACAGAGAAAGTCGGGAAACTATGTAAATTTACAAACTTGGATCCCGGGCGACCGGACAGGACCTTGACGGAATATACGTTCGGACGGTGCAACTTGATACTTTTGCATGCATAGATGGTCATCCGGGTCAAAATTGGGAAATTCGAGAAAGTCTGTAAAACTCACGTACTCGGGTCCCGGGCGGCCGGCGGAACCTTGATGGAATACACGTCCAGACAGTGCAACTTGATTATTTTGCATACGCAGATGGCCGTCTGGGTCAAAATCGAGAAAGTCGAGAAAGTCTATAAAACTCACGAACTCGGGTCGTGGCTTCCGGACGGAACATTGACGGAATACACGTCCGGACGGTGCAACTTGATGGTTTTGCATGCACCGATGGCCATCTAGGTCAAAATCGAGAAAGTTAGGAAAGTCTATAAAACTCACGAACCCGGGTCCTGGGACGCCGGACTGGACCTTGCCAGAATACAGGTTCGAATGGTGCAACTGGAAGGTTTTCCGTGCGCGGATGGCTATCTGGGTCAAAATCCGGAAAGTTGGGATAGTCGACAAAACTCACTAACTCGGGTCCCGAGCAGCTGGACGGGACCTTGACGGAATACACGTTCGGATGGTGCAACTTGATGGTTTTGCATGCTCGGATGGCCGTCTGGGTTGAAATTGGGAAAGTAGGGAATGTCAGGAAAACTCACGAACTCGGGTCCCGGGCAGCCGTACAAGACCTTGACGGAATACAAGTTCAGACGGTGCAACTTGATGGTTTTGCATGCATGGATGACCATGAGGGTCAAAATTGGGAAATTTGAAAGATTCTGTAAAACTCACGAACTCGGGTCCCTGGCAGCCGGACGGAACCTTGATGGAATACACGTCCGGACGGTGCAACTTGATGGTTTTCGCATGCGCGGATGTCTATCTGGGTCAAAACTGAGAAAGTCGGGAAACTCTGTAAAGCTCACAAACTTGGATCCCGGGCGGCCGGACAGGACCTTGACGGAATTTACGTTCGGACGGTGCAACTTGTGCAACGTGATGGTTTTGCATGCGCGGATGGCCATCTGGGTCAAAATCAAGAAAGTCCGGAAAGTCTATAAAACTCACGAACTCGGGTCCTGGGAATCCGGACGGAACCTTGACGGAATACACCTCCGGACGGTGCAACTTGATGGTTTTGCATGCGTTGATGGCCATCTGGGTCAAAATCAAGAAAGTCGGAAAAGTCTGTAGAACTCACGAACTCGGGTCCTGGGAGGCCGGATGGAACCTTGACGGAATACACCTCCAGACAGTGCAACTCGATGATTTTGCATGCGCGGATGGCCATCTAGATCGAAATTTGAAAAGTCATGAAAACTCGGGTCCCGGGCGGCCGGAAAAGACCTTGACGGAATATAAGTTCGGACGGTGCAACTTGATGGTTTTGCATGCATGGATGGCCATCGGTGTCAAAATTCGGAAATTCAAAAAATTCTGTAAAACTCACGAACTCGGGTCCCGGGCGGCCGGGCGGAACGTTGACGGAATAAATGTCGTGATGGTGCAACTTGATGGTTTTGCATGCGCGAATGGCCATCAGGGTCAAAATCGAGAAAGTCAGGAAAGTGGGTAAAACCTACGAACTGAGGTATCGGGCGGTCGAACGGAACCTTGACGGAATACACGTCCGGACGGTGCAACTTAATGGTTTTGCATGCACGGATGTCCATCTGGGTCAAAACCGAGAAAGTCGGGAAACTCTTTAAGACTCACAAAGTTGGATTCTGGGCGGCCGGACAGGATCTTGACGGAATTTACGTTCGGACGGTGCAACTTGAAGGTTTTACATGTATAGATGGCCGTCCAGGTCGAAATTAGGAAATTCGATAAAGTCTGTAAAACTCACGAACTCGGGTCCCGGGCGGCCGGACGGAACCTTAACGGAATACACGTCCGGACGGTGCAACTTGATGGTTTTGCATGCGCAGATGGCCATCTGCATCAAAATTGACAATGTGAGGAAAGTCTGTAAAACTCACGAACTTGGGTCCCGGGCGGCCGGACGGAACCTTGAAGGAATACACGTCCGGACGGTGCAACTTGATGGTTTTGCATGCGCGGATGGTCATTAGGGAAAAGTCGGGAAAGTCGGTAAAACTCATGAATTCGGGTCCCGGGGGCCGGACGGAACCTTGAAGGAATACACGTCCGGACGGTGCAACTTGATGGTTTTGTATGCGCGGATGTCCATCTGGGTCATAACTAAGAAAGTCGGGAAACTTTGTAAAACTCACAAACTCGGGTCCCGGGTGGCTGGACCGAACCTTGATGGAATACACGTCCGGACGGTGCAACTTGATGGTTTTGCATGTGCGGATGGCCATCAGGGTCAAAATCGAAAAAGTCGGGAAAGTCGGTAAAACTCACGAACTCGGGTCCCGGTTGGCCGGACGGAACCTTGACAGAATACACGTCCAGACGGTATAACTTGATGGTTTTGCTTGCGTGGATGTCCATGTGGGTCATAACTAAGAAAGTCAGGAAACTCTGTAAAACTCACAAACTTGGATCTCGGGCGGCGAACAGGACTTTGACGGAATATGAGTTCGGACGGTGCAACTTGATGGTTTAGCATGCATGGATGGCCATCGGTGTCAAACTTGGAAAATTCAAGAAATTCTATAAAACTCATGAACTCGGGTCTCGGGTGTCCGGACGGAACCTTGACGTAATACACGTCGGTACGGTGCAACTTGATGGTTTTGTATGTGCGGATGGCCATGTGGGTTAAAATCGAGAAAGTCAGGAAGTTCTGTAAAACTCACAAACTCGGGTCTCGGACGGCCGGATGGAACCTTGAAGGAATACACGTCCGGACGGTGCAACTTGATGGTTTTGCATGCGCGGATGGCCATCAGGGAAAAGTCGGGAAAGTCGGTAAAACTCATGAACTCGGGTCCCGGGGGCCGGACGGAACCTTGACGGAATACACGTACGGATGGTGCAACTTGATGGTTTTGTATGCGCGGATGTCCATCTGGGTCATAACTAAGAAAGTCGGGAAACTCTGTAAAACTCACAAACTTGGATCCCGGGCGACCGGACAGGACCTTGACGGAATACACGCCCGGACGGTGCAACTTGATGGTTTTGCATGCGCGGATGGCTCTCTGGGTCAAAATCAAGAAAGTCGGGAAAGTTTGTAAAACTCACGAACTCGGTCCCGGGCCGCCGAACGGAACCTTAACAGAATACACGTCCGGACGGTGCAACTTGACGGTTTTGCATGCGCGGATGGCCATCTGGGTCAAAATTAAGAAAGTCCGGAAAGTCTATAAAACTCACGAACTCGGGTCCCGGGAGGCTGGACGGAACCTTGACGGAATACACCTCCGGTTGGTGCAACTTGATGGTTTTGGATGCGGGGATGGCCATCTGGGTCAAAATCAAGAAAGTCGGGAAAGTCTGTAAAACTCACGAACTCGGGTACCGGGAGGGCGGACGGAACCTTGACGAAATACACCTCCGGACAGTGCAACTCGATGATTTTGCATGCGCGGATGGCCATCTAGATTGAAATTTGAAAAGTCATGAAAACTCATGAACTCGGGTCCTAGGACGCCTGACTGGACCTTGCCGGAATACACGTTCGGATGGTGCAACTAGAAGGTTTAGCATGCGCGGACGGCTATCTGGGTCAAAATCCAGAAAGTTTTGATAGTCGGCAAAACTCACTAACTCGGGTCTCGAGCGGCTGGACAGGACCTTGACGGAATACACGTTTAGATGGTGCAAATAAATGGTTTTGCATGTGCGGATGGCCATCCGGGTCAAAATTTGCAAAGTCAGAAAACTCATAAACTAGGGTCCCGTGCATCTGGACGGGACCTTGACAGAATACACGTTCGGACAGTGCAACTTGATGGTTTTGCATGCTCGGATGGCCATCTGGGTTAAAATATGGAAAGTAGGAAATGTCGAGAAAACTCACAAACTCGGGTCCCGAGCGAACGGACAAGACCTTGACGGAATATAAGTTCGGACAGTGCAACTCGATGGTTTTGCATGCATGGATGGCCATCGGGGTCAAAATTGGGAAGTTCGAGAAATTCTGTAAAACTCACGAACTCGGGTCCCGGGCGGCCAAACAGAACCTTGACGGAAAACACGTCAGGATGGCGCAACTTGATGATTTTGCATGCGCGGATGGCCGTCTCGGTTAAAATCGAGAAAGTCGGGAAAGTCTGTAAAACTCACAAACTCGGGTCTCGGGCGGCCGGACAGAATCTTGACGGAATACACGTCCGGACGGTGCAACTTGATGGTTTTGCATGCGCGGATGGCCATCAGGGTCAAAATCGAGAAAGTCGGGAAAGTCAGTATAACTCACAAACTCGGTTCCCGCGTGACCGGACAGAACCTTGATGGAATATACGTCCGAACAGTGCAACTTGATGGTTTTGTATGCGCGGATGTCCATCTGGGTCATAACTATGAAAGTCGGGAAACTCTGTAAAACTCACAAACTCGGGTCCCGGGTGGCTGGACCGAACCTTGATGGAATACACGTCCGGACGGTGCAACTTGATGGTTTTGCATACGCGGATGACCATTAGGTTCAAAATCAAAAAAGTCGGGAAAGTCGGTAAAACTCACGAACTCGGGTCCCGGTTGGCCGGATGGAACCTTGATAGAATACACGTCCGGACGGTATAACTTGATGGTTTTGCTTGCGCGGATGTCCATGTGGGTCATAACCAAGAAAGTCAGGAAACTCTGTAAAACTCACAAACTTGGATCTCGGGCAGCGAACAGGACTGATGGAATATAAGTTCGGACGGTGTAACTTGATGGTTTAGCATGCATGGATGGCCATCAGGGTCAAAATTGGAAAATTCAAGAAATTCTATAAAACTCACGAACTCGGGTCCCAGGTGTCCGGACGGAACCTTGACGTAATACACGTCGGTACGGTGCAACTTGATGGTTTTGTATGCGCGGATGGCCATGTGGGTTAAAATCGAGAAAGTCAGAAAGTTCTGTAAAACTCACGAACTCGGGTCTCGGACGGCTGGATGGAACCTTGAAGGAATACACGTCCGGACGGTGTAACTTGATGGTTTTGCATGCGCGGATGGCCATCAGGGAAAAGTCGGGAAAGTCGGTAAAACTCATGAACTCGGGTCCCGGGGGCCGGACGGAACCTTGACGGAATACACGTCCGGACGGTGCAACTTGATGGTTTTGTATGCACGGATGTCCATCTGGGTCATAACTAAGAAAGTCGGGAAACTCTGTAAAACTCACAAACTTGGATCCCGGGTGACCGGACAGGACCTTGACAGAATACACGTCCGGACGGTGCAACTTGATAGTTTTGCATGCGCGGATGGCTCTCTGGGTCAAAATCAAGAAAGTCGGGAAAGTTTGTAAAACTCACGAACTCGGTCCCGGGCCGCCGAACGGAACCTTAACAGAATACACGTCCGGATGGTGCAACTTGACGGTTTTGCATGCGCGGATGGCCATCTGGGTCAAAATTAAGAAAGTCCGGAAAGTCTATAAAACTCACGAACTCGGGTCCCGGGAGGCTGGACGGAACCTTGACGGAATACACCTCCGGTTGGTGCAACTTGATGGTTTTGGATGCGCGGATGGCCATCTGGGTCAAAATCAAGAAAGTCGGGAAAGTCTGTAAAACTCACGAACTCGGGTACCGGGAGGGCGGACGGAACCTTGACGAAATACACCTCCGGACAGTGCAACTCGATGATTTTGCATGTGCGGATGGCCATCTAGATTGAAATTTGAAAAGTCATGAAAACTCATGAACTCGGGTCCTAGGACGCCTGACTGGACCTTGCCGGAATACACGTTCGGATGGTGCAACTAGAAGGTTTAGCATGCGCGGACGGCTATCTGGGTCAAAATCCAGAAAGTTTTGATAGTCGGCAAAACTCACTAACTCGGGTCTCGAGCGGTTGGACAGGACCTTGACGGAATACACGTTTAGATGGTGCAACTAAATGGTTTTGCATGCGCGGATGGCCATCCGGGTCAAAATTTGCAAAGTCCGAAAACTCACAAACTAGGGTCCCGTGCATCTGGACAGGACCTTGACGGAATACACGTTCGGACAGTGCAACTTGATGGTTTTGAATGCTCGGATGGCCATCTGGGTTAAAATATAGAAAGTAGGAAATGTCGGGAAAACTCACGAACTCGGGTCCCGAGCGAACGGACAAGACCTTGACGGAATATAAGTTCGGACAGTGCAACTTGATGGTTTTGCATGCATGGATGGCCATTGGGGTCAAAACTGGGAAGTTCGAGAAATTCTGTAAAACTCACGAACTCGGGTCCCGGGCGGCCAAACGGAACCTTGACGGAAAACACGTCAGGATGGCACAACTTGATGATTTTGCATGCGCGGATGACCATCTCGGTTAAAATTGAGAAAGTCGGGAAAGTCTGTAAAACTCACAAACTCGGGTCTCGGGCGTCCGGACAGAATCTTGACGGAATACACGTCC
Organism: Neostapfia colusana; assembly: GCA_030760725.1. Classification (NCBI taxonomy): domain Eukaryota; kingdom Viridiplantae; phylum Streptophyta; class Magnoliopsida; order Poales; family Poaceae; genus Neostapfia; species Neostapfia colusana. The sequence continues at coordinate 82,182,867 of JASWHV010000011.1, forward strand.
GGACGGTGCAACTTGATGGTTTTGCATGCGCGGATGGCCATCAGGGTCAAAATCGAGAAAGTCGGGAAAGTCAGTATAACTCACAAACTCGGGTCCCGCGCGGCCGGACGGAACCTTGACGGAATATACGTCCGGACGGTGCAACTTGATGGTTTTGTATGCGCGGATGTCCATCTGGGTCATAACTAAGAAAGTCGGGAAACTCTGTAAAACTCACAAACTCGGGTCCCGAGCGGCTGGACCGAACCTTGATGGAATAAACGTCCGGACGGTGCAACTTGATGGTTTTGCATACGCGGATGGCCATTAGGTTCAAAATCAAAAAAGTCAGGAAAGTCGGTAAAACTCACGAACTCGGGTCCCGGTTGGCCGGACGGAACCTTGACAGAATACACGTCCGAACGGTATAACTTGATGGTTTTGCTTGCGCGGATGTCCATGTGGGTCATAACTAAGAAAGTCAGGAAACTCTGTAAAACTCACAAACTTGGATCTCGGGCGGCAAACAGGACTTTGACGGAATATAAGTTCGGACGGTGCAACTTGATGGTTTAGCATGCATGGATGGCCATCGTGATGAACCCAACGGGTACGGGGGACGCCCTATCTTTCGATGAGAGATGTTGGTAATGAACGAATTTGGTGGAGGCCGACGTTGGCTGCCCGACTACCACAACCAGAATGGTGTGGCGCCTTGAGCGACAGTTACACCGTCTCCTGGTAACTACGATTTGGGTGGAGGTCGACGTTGTGCTGCCCGACTACAACAACCACAAGGATTCTGCGCCTTAGCGATAGTTACACCGGCTCCTGTTGTTGCTGTACTTGCCGTGCCAAGAACAGCCTTGAACCTGCAAGCAATCGAAGAACAAGCAAGAACAAGATAACAAGCCAACACTCACGGGTGTGAAAAAGTTGGGGTTCTGATTCAAGTAATCGGAAGGTCTCGTCGACACTTGCGTTACAAGGAAGTAGCAAATGGCTAAACTTACAGAAAACAAAACCCGCCCTGTCAAGGAGCTCTTGGACTACTTAAATAGGGGAGGGAAGAGGGAAATTCCTCCAGCAACAAAGGTAGGACGTGATCTCCCTTATTCCCTTCCTTTTTCTGTGATAGACTACCATTTAATAGGGAGAGAAAGAGGGAAACCCATCCAGCAGCAAGGCAGGATATGATTTCCTCTATTTCTTTCCTTATTATAGCACATCTATCTTTAAATGGGGGAAGAAAGAGGGAATTTCATACAGCAGCAAAGTTGGACGAGATTTCCCTTATTCCTTTCCTTATTTGTCTAAATCTCTCTTTATTACATGGCCCCAGCCTCAAGATTTCCCCTCGGGTGGAGCAGCCTTTATTGCATTAATCCCTCCATCCCTCCTAGCTGGATCAATTCCCAAGCACCTGATAATTAAGTTGACGTGCACGAGCGCGTGTCATTGGACCTTGATTAGCTGAGAATGGGCTGGTGTTGTGATTGTATCAACGGTAGCGATGTCCGCATCATCCTCCCCTTCTTGCAATTGAGTCGTCCTTGACTCAAATGTGTCTTCCTCGCCCATATATGGTTTCAAATCTGCAATATTAAAAGAGGAAGTAACCCCAAAATGTGCAGGCAACTCAATTTCATATGCATTATCATTAATTTTTCGAAGCACTTTGAAGGGTCCAGCAGCTCTAGGTAGTAATTTAGATTTTCTCAAATCAGGAAATCTATCCTTTCTCAAATGCACCCAAACCAAATCACCAGGTTCAAAAGTAACATGCTTCCTACCCTTGCTACCGGCTTGTTGATACTTAGCGTTCATGCTCTCAATGTTTGCTTTAGTTTGCTCATGCATTTTAAGAATTAATTCAGCACGGCGAGAAGCATCAAAATTCAATTTCTCTGAAGGTGGCAGAGCCAAAAGATCAATGGGAGCACGAGGAATAAAACCATATACAATCTGAAAAGGGCACAATTTAGTAGTAGAATGCAGCGAACGATTGTAAGCAAATTCAATATGAGACAAACATTCTTCCCATAATTTGATGTTATGTTTCAGAACGGCACTTAGCATGGTAGATAAACAACGGTTCACTACTTCGGTCTGTCCATCTGTTCGAGGGTGACAAGTGGTAGAAAAGAGTAATTTTGTCCCCAACTTAGCCCATAAGGTTTTCCAAAAATGACTAAGAAATTTGGCATCTCTATCTGAAACAATAGTGTTTGGAACCCCATGTAAACGAACAACTTCTCGAAAGAACAAATCAGCAATATGGGTAGCATCATCTGTTTTGTGGCATGGTATGAAATGTGCCATTTTAGAAAATCTGTCGACAGCAATAAAAATACTATCCCTCCCCTTCTTTGTTCTAGACAATCCTAAAACAAAATCCATAGAAACATCCTCCCATGGAGCACTAGGAACAGGAAGAGGCATGTATAAACCATGTGGATTAAGACGGGACTTAGCTTTTTGACAGGTGATGCAACGAGCAACAAACCGCTCCACATCTCTTCGCATCTTTGGCCAAAAGAAATGGCTTGCTAAGATGTCTTTTGTCTTCTTGACACCAAAGTGTCCCATCAATCCTCCACCATGTGCTTCCTGCAATAGTAAGATACGCACAGAACCAGCTAGAATGCACAATTTGTTAGTTTGAAACACAAAACCATTAGTGAGAACAAACTTGTTCCATGTTTTTCCTTCTTTACATTGCAGCAGTACATCTTTGAAATCAGCATCAAAAGCATATTGTTCTTTAATTGTTTCCAAACCAAAAATCTTAAAATCAAGTTGGGACAACATATAGTAACGGCGAGATAAGGCATCCGCAATGACATTATCTTTTCCTTTCTTGTGTTTGATGACATAAGGAAAGGACTCAATGAATTCTACCCACTTGGCATGCCTACGGTTCAGATTAGTTTGGTTCTTAATGTGCTTCAAAGATTCATGATCAGAATGTATAACAAATTCTTTAGGCCATAAATAATGTTGCCATGTTTCCAAAGTTCGTACTAGTGCATATAATTCTTTATCATAAGTGAAATAGTTCAGACTAGGCCCATTCAGTTTCTCGCTAAAATAAGCAATAGGTTTCCCCTCTTGCAACAAGACACCTCCCAATCCAATACCACTAGCATCACATTCCAATTCAAAAGTCCTACTGAAATCTGGTAATTGGAGAAGGGGTGTATGAGTTAACCTATTTTTCAAAGTTGCAAATGAAGCCTCTTGCACCTTGCCCCATGTGAATGGAGCACCCTTCTTTGTAAGCTCATGCAGTGGGCCTGCTATGGTGCTGAAGTCTTTCACAAACGACGATAGAATCCAGCAAGTCCGAGAAAGCTTCGTACTTGTGTGACCGTTGTAGGAGTCGGCCAGCTGTGTATCGCCTCCACCTTGGCTTGATCAATTTCAATTCCCTGTGGTGTCACAACATAGCCAAGAAAAGAGACTCGATCCGTGCAAAAGGTGCACTTGTCAATGTTACCAAATAAGCGTGCATCACGTAAAGCATTGAAAACAGCACGGAGATGATCGAGATGAACTTCGAGAGATGCGCTATAGATCAAGATGTCATCGAAATATACTACCATAAATCTTCCAATGAAAGCATGTAAAACCTCATTCATCAATCTCATGAAAGTGCTAGGTGCATTCGTGAGACCTAAAGGCATGACTAACCACTCATACAAATCAAACTTTGTTTTAAACGTTGTTTTCCATTCATCACCTAGCTTCATGCGAATTTGATGGTATCCACTACGCAAATCAATTTTAGAAAAAATCATCGAGCCACTAAGTTCATCAAGCATATCATCTAACCTAGGAACAGAATGACGATATCTAATGGTAATGTTATTAATTGCTCAACAATCTACACACATGCGCCATGATCCATCTTTCTTTGGGACCAAAAGGACAGAAACGGAGCAAGGACTAAGGGACTCACGCACATAACCTTTGTCGAGTAATTCCTGTACTTGCCGCTGAATCTCCTTAGTCTCCTCCGGATTGGTCCTGTATGGTGCTCGGTTGGGCAAAGAAGCCCCAGGGATGAGGTCAATCTGATGCTCAATCCCTCTCAATGGTGGCAGCCCGGCTGGTACCTCTTGTGAAAACACATCAGCGTATTCCTGCAAAAGCTTAGTGATAGAAGGAGGTAAAGCACATGGTGTGTCGTGAAGTGAGAATAAAGCTTCTTTGCAAACAAACACATAGCAGATTGCAGTATCACTTTTTAATTCAAACAAATCAGATTTGGAAGCAAAAAAAACAAGTGCTCTTTAATTTTATTTCATTCTTCTTCATATGAGCAGATTTGGAATTGTCAGTCTTAGACTGTACCGATTTCTTCACGACATCTGAATTTTCATTTTCAGCAGATTTCTTATTTTTCTCTTTGCAAGCTCTAGCAATGTCACCCTTCAAAATAGCATCAGGGGACATCGGGTGCAAAACAAGTTTCTTCTCATGATGCATGAAAGAGTATTGATTTGATTTACCATGATGTAATGTATCTTTATCAAATTGCCAAGGTCGACCAAATAGCATAGAACAAGCTTGCATAGGTACCACATCACAATCAATGTAATCATGGTAGGAACCAATTGCAAATTCGACACGAACCAGATGTGTTACCTTAAGCTTACCACTGTCGTTGAACCATTGGATGTAGTAGGGATGTGGATGTGGAAGTGTTGTCATCCCAAGCTTTTCTACCATGGTAGCACTTGCTAAATTGTTGCAGCTTCCTCCATCAATAATAATGCGACACAATCGTTCCAAAACTACACACTTAGTTTGGAATAGATTGTGTCGCTGGTTCTGTTCAGCTTTGTTCATTTGGGCACTCAAGACACGCCTCACAACAAGACTCTCATAGTGGACAGCATGATCAGCCCCAATGTGCTCTTCATCATCATTCTTCTTTCCTGCTTCTTGTGCAGCAAGCATGGCATATGTTTCATTATCTAAATCACTAGCGGATGAGTACTCACCATTTTCTCGTACAACCAGCACACGCTTGTTTGGGCAGTCCCTTCGTAGGTGCCCAAAACCCTTGCACTGGAGGCATTGAATGTCTTTTGTTCTCCCGGTAGAAGCAATGGAAGAAGAAGTGTTGGCTGCAACTTGGGTGGATCCTTTTGTTGTCTCGATTGCACGCGAAGGTGCTGATTTTGATGTAGTCCTGGGCAACCCATTGGAAGCATCATCTGAAGAATCATGCTTAGTACCAGCAGCACTTGAGCGGAACTGCCATGAGGTAGTTCGACCTGCAGAAATGTTAGTTCTTGTACGTCGTCCCTGCACTTCTCTTTCAGCCTTACAAGCAAGATGGAATAATCGAGTGACGTTAGTGTATTCCTTATAAGCCAATATGTCATGAATTTCTCTTGTTAAACCACCCATAAACCTAGCCATTGCAGCCTCTTCATTTTTAACTAGGCCACAACGCATCATGTCTATTTGAAGTTCTTGATAGTATTCCTCAACAGATTTGTTGCCTTGGCTAAGTTGTTGTAATTTATGCAACAGGTCACGAGCATGATAGGAAGGAACAAAACGATGACGCATGATTCGTTTCAAAGCATTCCAAGATTGTGGTACGGTAGCTGGATTTTTAGTTTGATATTCATGCCACCAAACAGAAGCAAAGTCAGTGAATTCACTAGTGGCAGCTCTAACCTTTTTATCATCAGGGAAATCATGGCATGCAAATTTTTGATCTACTGACAATTTCAAAGACAGATATGCATCCGGATCATATTTACCATCAAAAGGTGGTATGGAGAATTTAATGCTGCATAGAGAATCGTCATTGTCACGTACCTCGCGTCGTTGAGCTCGACCACCCATATCACGATGGTCGCGACGTGGCTGCCGTCGATACCTGAAAGGTCCATCATCAAGCTCAGTATGCGCCGAATACTCCGCCTCGTCATATCTTGCAGCACTGCAAACGGAGTCGTGGCTGTCATCAACACGTCTTTGCCTCTCTTCGCGTCCAACCTGTTCCATCCTCTCCAATCGCTCAATGATTGCTGCAAGAGAAGTGTTAATAGCCCCAGCAGTGCTTTCTAATGTGGTCAGTTTGGTGTTGGTGCAAATCTGCGTCGACTCTAATTGACCAATGCGTTCATTGGTGACTTGAATATCCTCATTGAGAGCATTTGTGTGTAGCTTTACTTGGCATTCAAAATGCTGAATGATGCCCCTCGTACGTGGTGAATGTGGAGATGTCTTATTCGCATCAGCTGACATGGTTAGTAAAGAAAGGAAATACAACAGCAAGCAGATTAATCCTAACAGTTGTTAAGAGGTGGTAGGACAGCACAATTTCTCACTAGCAAGAAATCAAGGTCTTACAAGTTCTTACCATGCGATGCAGGAGGCACCGGCAATCAGCAAGAACAACAACAAACGGTGGCTGCCAGCACAACCTTATGGTGTCGTAGACAATTTTGTGGAGCTGTAGGTGGCTGCTAGACACAATTTGTGCAAAGGAACAGCTAGTACCACATTAGTCACAACAAGTTGAATAAACGTTCCACGATGGTATTGTACTGGTCCTAGCTCAAACCTTACTAGAGACGTGAGCCGTAACTGCACGTGACGTTGGATTACTATGGTAGGGAAGTTCGAACAGCCCGATCCGTTGTGTTTCAACAACGTTGAAAACAGCAAGTTGAACTTCGAAACATGAAACAAATGTTACACAAATTGTCTTTCTTTTTTTGTACTTAGAAACTTTTTTTTGTGATTGTAATCAGTGCGGCTTTTCTTTTTGCACGTGCCTTTTTCTTGCTGATCCGTGCAGCTTTTCTTTTGCACTTGCCTTTTTTCTCAACTTTGGGTAGATAATGGAAATGGACTGAGAACAAAGTGGCACGAACTCAAAACTCTAGCGGTGAAAAACTTAGGACCAGCAACTTGACACAAAAAGGCAATCGTGAATTCAACAAGTCGAGAGCTAAGTAGCCAAGCAAAAGGCTCAAAGTGTTTTTAGGATTTTTTTAGAGCGAACTTTTGTAGGCAAAAGTGGACTGTAGGTAAATGAAGAACAAGGAGAAGGAAATCTCTCACCGAGCAACCTGAAATCTGATACCACTTGATAAACCCAACGGGTACGGGGGACGCCCTATCTTTCAATGAGAGATGTTGGTAATGAACAATTTGGTGGAGGCCGACGTTGGCTGCCCGACTACCACAACCAGAATGGTGTGGCGCCTTGAGCGACAGTTACACCGTCTCCTGGTAACTACGATTTGGGTGGAGGTCGACGTTGTGCTACCCGACTACAACAACCACAAGGATGCTGCGCCTTAGGGATAGTTACACCGGCTCCTGTTGTTGCTGTACTTGCCGTGCCAAGAACAGCCTTGAACCTGCAAGCAATCGAAGAACAAGCAAGAACAAGATAACAAGCCAACACTCACGGGTGTGAAAAAGTTGGGGTTCTGATTCAAGTAATCGGAAGGTCTCGTTGACACTTGCGTTACAAGGAAGTAGCAAATGGCTAAACTTACAGAAAACAAAACCTGCCCTGTCAAGGAGCTCTTGGACTACTTAAATAGGGGAGGGAAGAGGGAAATTCCTCCAGCAACAAAGGTAGGACGTGATCTCCCTTATTCACTTCCTTTTTCTGTGATAGACTACCATTTAATAGGGAAAGAAAGGGAGAAACCCATCCAGTAGCAAGGCAGGATATGATTTCCTCTATTTCTTTCCTTATTATAGCACATCTATCTTTAAATGGGGGAAGAAAGAGGGAATTTTGTCCAGCAGCAAAGTTGGACGAGATTTCCCTTATTCCTTTCCTTATTTGTCTAAATCTCTCTTTATTACATGGCCCCAGCCTCAAGATTTCCCCTCGGGTGGAGCAGCCTTTATTGCATTAATCCCTCCATCCCTCCTAGCTGGATCAATTCCCAAGCACCTGATAATTAAGTTGACATGCACGAGCGCGTGTCATTGGACCTTGATTAGCTGAGAGTGGTGAATGGGCTGGTGTTGTGGTTGTATCAACGGTAGCGATGTCCGCATCACATCGGGGTCAAAATTGGAAAATTCAAGAAATTCTATAAAACTCACGAACTCGGGTTCCGGGTGTCCGGACGGAACCTTGACGTAATACACGTCGGTACGGTGCAACTTGATAGTTTTGTATGTGCGGATGGCCATGTGGGTTAAAATTGAGAAAGTCAGGAAGTTCTGTAAAACTCACGAACTCGGGTCTCGGACGGCAGGATGGAACCTTGAAGGAATACACGTCCGGACGGTGCAACTTGATGGTTTTGCATGCGCGGATGGCCATCAGGGAAAAGTCGGGAAAGTCGGTAAAACTCATGAACTCGGGTCTTGGGGGCCGGACGGAACCTTGACGGAATACACGTCCGGACGGTGCAACTTGATGGTTTTGTATGCGCAGATGTCCATGTGGGTCATAACTAAGAAAGTCGGGAAACTCTGTAAAACTCACAAACTTGGATCCCGGGCGACCGGACAGGACCTTGACGGAATACACGTCCGGACGGTGCAACTTGATGGTTTTGCATGCGCGGATGGCTCTCTGGGTCAAAATCAAGAAAGTCGGGAAAGTTTGTAAAACTCACGAACTCGGTCCCGGGCCGCCGAACGGAACCTTAACAGAATACAGGTCCGGACGGTGCAACTTGACGGTTTTGCATGCGCGGATGGCCATCTGGGTCAAAATTAAGAAAGTCCGGAAAGTCTATAAAACTCACGAACTCAGGTCCCGGGAGGCCGGACGGAACCTTTATGGAATACACCTCCGGTTGGTGCAACTTGATGGTTTTGGATGCGCGGATGGCCATCTGGGTCAAAATCAAAAAAGTCGGGAAAGTCTGTAAAACTCACGAACTCGGGTACAGGGAGGGCGGACGGAACCTTGACGAAATACACCTACGGACAGTGCAACTCGATGATTTTGCATGCGCGGATGGCCATCTAGATTGAAATTTGAAAAGTCATGAAAACTCATGAACTCGGGTCCTAGGACGCCTGACTGGACCTTGCCGGAATACACGTTCGGATGGTGCAACTAGAAGGTTTAGCATGCGCGGACGGCTATCTGGGTCAAAATCCAGAAAGTTTTGATAGTCGACAAAACTCACTAACTCGGGTCTCGAGCGGCTGGACAGGACCTTGACAGAATACATGTTTAGATGGTGCAACTAAATGGTTTTGCATGCGCGGATGGCCATCCGGGTCGAAATTTGCAAAGTCAGAAAACTCACAAACTAGGGTCCCGTGCATCTGGACGGGACCTTGACGGAATACACGTTCGGACAGTGCAACTTGATGGTTTTGCAGGCTCGGATGGCCATCTGGGTTAAAATATGGAAAGTAGGAAATGTCGGGAAAACTCACGAACTCGGGTCCCCAGCGAACGGAATATAAGTTCGGACAGTGCAACTTGATGGTTTTGCATGCATGGATGGCCATCGGGGTCAAAATTGGGAAGTTCGAGAAATTCTGTAAAACTCACGAACTCGGGTCCCGGGCGGCCAAACGGAACCTTGACGGAAAACACGTCAGGACGGCGCAACTTGATGATTTTAGATGCACGGATGGCCATCTCTGTTAAAAACGAGAAAGTCGGGAAAGTCTGTAAAACTCACAAACTCGGGTCTCGGGCGGCCGGACGGAATCTTGACGGAATACACGTCCGGACGGTGCAACTTGATGGTTTTGCATGCGCGGATGGCCATCAGGGTCAAAATCGTGAAAGTCGGGAAAGTCAGTATAACTCACAAACTCGGGTCCCGTGCGACCGGACGGAACCTTGACGGAATATACGTCCGGACGGTGCAACTTGATGGTTTTGCATGCGCGAATGTCCATCTAGGTCAAAACCGAGAAAGTCGGTAAACTCTGTAAAACTCACAAACTTGGATCATGGGCGACCGGACAGGACCTTGACAGAATATACTTTCGGACGGTGCAGCTTGATACTTTTGCGTGCAAAGATGGCAATTCGGGTCAAAATTAGGAAATTCGAGAAAGTCTGTAAAACTCACGTACTCGGGTCCCGGGTGGCCGGACGGAACCTTGATGGAATACATGTCCAGACAGTGCAACTTGATGGTATTGCATGCGCAGATAGCCATCTGGATAAAATCGAGAAAGTCCGGAAAGTCTACAAAACTCACGAACTCAGGTCGTGGCTTCCGGACGGAACATTAACGGAATATACGTCCGGACGGTGCAACTTGATGGTTTTGCATGCGTGGATGGCCATCTGGGTCAACATCAAGAAAGTTAGGAAAGTCCGTAAAACTCACGAACTCTGGTCCTGGGACGCTGAACTGGACCTTGCCGGAATACAGGTTTGAATGGTGCAACTGGAAGCTTTTGCATGCGCGGATGGCTATCTGGGTCAAAATACAGAAAGTTGGGATAGTCGACAAAACTCACTAACTCGGGTCCCGAGCAGCTGGACGGGACCTTGACGGAATACACGTTCGGATGGTGCAACTTGATGGTTTTGCATGCTCGGATGTCCATCTGGGTTGAAATTGGTAAAGTAGGGAATGTCGGGAAAACTCACTAACTCGGGTCCCGGGCAGCCGTACAAGACCTTGACGGAATATAAGTTCGGACGTTGCAACTTGATGGTTTGCATGCATGGATGGCCATCAGGGTCAAAATTGGGAAATTCAAAAAATTCTGTAAAACTCACAAACTCGGGTCCCGGGCGGCCGGACGGAACCTTGACGGAATACATGTCCTGACGGTGTAACTTGATGGTTTTGCATGCGCGTATGGCCATCAGGGTCAAAATCAAGAAGTTAGGAAAGTCGGTAAAACCTACGAACTCAAGTCCTGGGCGGCAGAACAGAACCTTGAGGGAATACACGTCCGGACGGTGCAACTTGATGGTTTTGCATGCGCGGATGTCCATCTGGGTCCAAACCGAGAAAGTCGGGAAACTCTATAAAACTCACAAACTTGGATCTCGGGTGGCTGAACAGGATCTTGACGGAATTTACGTTCGGACGGTGCAACTTGAAGGTTTTACATGCAAGATGGCCATCCAGGTCGAAATTGGGAAATTCGATAAAGTCTGTAAAACTCACGAACTCGGGTCCCGGACGGTCGGACAGAACCTTGACGGAGTACACGTCCGAACGGTGCAACTTGATGGTTTTGCATGTGCGGATGGCCATATACATCAATATCGAGAAAGTGAGGAAAGTTTGTAAAACTCACGAACTCGGGTCGGGCTGCCGGACGGAACCTTGACAGAATACACGTTCGGACGGTGCAACTTGATGGTTTTGCATGCGCGGATGGCCATCTAGGTCAAAATCGAGAAAGTCAGGGAAGTCTAAAGCTCATCAGGTCCCGAGCAGCCGGACGGAACCTTGACAGAATACACATCCGGATGGTGCAACTTGATGGTTTTGCATGCGCGGATGTCCATCTGGGCCAAAACTGAGAAAGTCGAGAAAGTCGCTAAAACTCACAAACTCTGGTCCCGGGCTGTCGGACAGGACCTTGATGGAATATACGTTCGGACGGTGCAACTTGATGGTTTTGCATGCATAGATGACCATCCGGGTAAAAATTGGGAAATTCGAGAAAGTCTATAAAACTTACGAACTCGGGTCCCGGACGGTCGGATGGAACCTTGACGGAATACACGTCCATACGGTGCAACTTGATGGTTTTGCATGCGCGGATGGCCATCAGGCTCAAAATCGAGAAAGTCGGAAAAGTCAGTAAAACTCACGAACTCGGGTCTCGGGCGGCCGGACGGAACCTTGACGGAATACACGTCCGAATGGTGCAATTTGATGGTTTTGTATACGCGGATGTCCATTTGGGTCAAAACCGAGAAAGTCGGGAAACTCTATAAAACTCACAAACTTGGATCCCAGGCGACCGGACAGGAACTTGATGAAATATACTTTCAGACGGTGCAACTTGATGGTTTTGCATGCATAGATGGCCATCCGGGTCAAAATTGGGAAATTCGAGAAAGTCTGTAAAACTCACCAACTCAGGTCCCGGGCGCCCGGATGGAACCTTGATGGAATACACGTCCAGACAGTGCAACTTGATGGTTTTGCATGCACGGATGGCCATCTGGGTCAAAATCGAGAAAGTCGGGAAAGTCTATAAAACTCACGAACTCGGGTCCCGGGCTTCCGGGAGGAACATTGATAGAATACATGTCCGGACGGTGCAACTTGATGGTTTTGCATGCGCAGATGTCCATATGGGTCAAAATCGAGAAAGTCGGGAAAGTTTGTAAAACTCACGAACTCGGTTCCTGGGATGCCGGACGGAACCTTGACAGAATACACCTCCGGACGGTGCAACTTGATGGTTTTGCATGCGCGGAAGGCCATCTAGGTCAAAATTTGGAAAGTCAAGAAAACTCATGAACTCGGGTCCTGGGACGCCGGACTGGACCTTGCTAATACACGTTCGGATGGTGCAACTGGAAGGTTTTGCATGCGCGGATGGCTATCTGGGTCAAAATCTGGAAAGTTGGGATAGTCGACAAAACTCACTAACTCGGGTCCCGAGCGGCTGGACGGGACCTTGACGGAGTATACGTTCAGATGGTGCAACTAAATGGTTTGCATGCGCGGATAGAAATCCGTGTCAAAATATGGAAAGTCGATAAAACTCACAAACTAGGGTCCCGGGCGACTGGACGGGACCTTGACGGAATACATGTTCGGACAGTGCAACTTGATCGTTTTGCATGCTTGGATGGCTATCTGGGTTGAAATTGGGAAACTAGGGAAAGTCGAGAAAACTCACGAACTCGGGTCCCTAGCTGCCGGACAGGACCTTGACGGAATATACGTTCGGACGGTGCAACTTGATGGTTTTACATGCATGGATGGCCATCGGGGTCAAAATTATGAAATTTGAGAAAGTCGGTAAAACTCACGAATTCGAGTATCGGGCTGCCGGACGGAACCTTGATGGAATACACGTACGGATGGTGCAACTTGATGGTTTTGCATGCGCGAATGTCCATCCGGGTCAAAACTAAGAAAGTCAGGAAACTCTGTAAAAACTCACAAACTTGGATCCCAGGCGTCCGGACAGGACCTTGATGGAATATACGTTCGAACGGTGCAACTTGATGGTTTTGCATGCATAGATGGCCATCCGGGTCAAAATTGGGAAGGGGAGTTTGTAAAACTCACGAATTTGGGTCCCGGGCGGCCGGACGAAACCATGATGGAATACACGTCCGAACGGTGCAATTTGATGGTTTTGCATGCGCGGATGTCCATCAGGGTCATAACTAAGAAAGTCGGGAAACTCTGTAAAACTCACAAACTTGGATTCCGGGCGGCCGGACAGAACCTTGACGGAATTTACGTTCGGACGGTGCAACTTGATGGTTTTGCATGCATAGATGGCCATCCGGGTCAAAATTTGGAAATTCGACAAAGTCTGTAAAACTCACGAACTCGGGTCCCGATAAGCCGGATGAAACCTTGATAGAATACACGTCCGGACGGTGCAACTTGATGGTTTTGCATGTGCAGATGGCTCTTTGGGTCAAAATCGAGAAAGTCTGTAAGACTCACGAACTCGGGTCCCGAGCGGCTGGATGGGACCTTGACGGAGTACACGTTCAGATGGTGCAACTAAATGGTTTGCATGCGCGGATAGCAATCCGGGTCGAAATATGGAAAGTTGGTAAAACTCACAAACTAGGGTCCCAGGCGACTGGACGGGACCTTGACGGATACATGTTCGGACAGTGCAACTTGATAGTTTTGCATGCTCGGATGGCTATCTGGGTTGAAATTGGAAAACTAGGGAAAGTCAGGAAAACTCACGAACTCGGGTCCCTAGCTACCGAACAGGACCTTGATGGAATATACGTTCGGACGGTGCAACTTAATGGTTTTGCATGCATAGATGGCCACCCGGGTAAAATTTGGGAAATTCGAGAAAGTCTATAAAACTTACGAACTCGGGTCCCAGACGGCCGGACAGAACCTTGACGTAATACACGTCCGGACGGTGCAACTTGATGGTTTTGCATACGCGGATGGCCATCAGGCTCAAAATTGAGAAAGTCGAGAAAGTCAGTAAAACTCACGAACTCGGGTCCCGTGCGGCCGGACGGAACCTTGCGGAATACATGTACGGACGGTGTAATTTGATGGTTTTGCATACGCAGATGTCCATTTGGGTCAAAACCGAGAAAGTCGGGAAACTCTGTAAAACTCACAAACTTGGATCCCGGGTGGCCGGATAGGACATTGACGGAATTTACGTTCGGACGGTGCAACTTGATGGTTTTGCATGCATAGATGGTCATCCGGGTTAAAATTGGGAAATTCGAGAAAGTCTGTAAAACTCACAAACTCGGGTCCTAGGCGGCCGGATGGAACGTTAACGGAATACACGTCCAGACAGTGCAACTTGATGGCTTTGCATGCGCGGATGGCCATGTGAGTCAAAATCGAGAAAGTCGGGAAAGTCTATAAAACTCACGAACTCGGGTCCCGGGCTTCCGGACAGAACACTGATAGAATACATGTCCCGACGGTGCAACTTGATGGTTTTGCATGCACGGTAGGCCATCTAGGTCAAAATTTGGAAAGTTAAGAAAACTCATGAACTCAGGTCCTGGGATGCCGGACTGGTCCTTGCCGAAATACACGTTTGGATGGTGCAACTGGAAGGTTTTGCATGCGCGGATGGCTATGTGGGTCAAAATCTGGAAAGTTGGGATAGTCGGCAAAACTCACTAACTCGGGTCCCTAGCGACAGGACGGGACCTTGATGGAATACACGTTCGGATGGTGCAACTAAATGGTTTTGCATGCGCGGATGGCCATCTGGGTCGAAATCAAGAAAGTCGGTAAAACTCACAAACTAGGGTCCCGTGCGTCTCGACGGGACCTTGACGGAATAAACGTTCGGACAGTGCAACTTGATGATTTTGCATGCGTGGATGGCCATCTGGGTTGAAATTGGGAAAGTACGAAATGCTAGGAAAACTCACAAACTCGGGTCCCGGGCGGCCGGACGGAACGTTGACAGAATACATGTCCGGACGATATAACTTGATTGTTTGGCTTGCCCGGATGTCCATCTGGGTCATAACTAAGAAAGTCAGGAAACTCTGTAAAACTCACAAACTTGGATCTCGGGAGGCGGACAGGACCTTGACGGAATATAAGTTCGGACGGTGCAACTTGATGGTTTAGCATGCATGGATGGCCATCGGGGTCAAAATTGGGAAATTTGAGATATTCTATAAAACTCACGAACTCAGGTCCCGGGTGGCCGGACGGAGCCTTGATGTAATACACGTCGGTACGGTGCAACTTGATGGTTTTGCATGCGCGGATGGCCATCTGGGTTAAAATCGAGAAAGTCAGGAAGTTCTGTAAAACTTACGAACTCGGATCCGGACGGCCGGATGGAACCTTGACGGAGTACACGTCCGGACAGTGCAACTTGATGGTTTTGCATGCGCGGATGGCCATTAGGATCAAAATCGAGAAAGTCGGGAAAGTCAATAAAACTCACGAACTCGGGTCCCGGGCGGCCGGACGGAACCTTGACGGAATACACGTCCGGATGGTGCAATTTGATGGTTTTGCATACGCGGATGTCTATTTGGGTCAAAATCTGGAAAGTCGGCATAGTCGGCAAAACTCACTAACTCGGGTCCCGAGCGGCTGGATGGGACCTTGACGGAGTACACGTTCAGATGGTGCAACTAAATGGTTTGCATGCGCGGATAGCAATCCGGGTCGAAATATGGAAAGTCGGTAAAACTCAAAAACTAGGGTCCCAGGCAACTGGACGGGACCTTGACGGATACATGTTCGGACAGTGCAACTTGATAGTTTTGCATGATCGGATGGCTATCTGGGTTGAAATTGGAAAACTAGGGAAAGTCAGGAAAACTCACGAACTCAGGTCCCTAGCTGCCGAACAGGACCTTGATGGAATATACGTTCGGACGGTGCAACTTGATGGTTTTGCATGCATGGATGGCCATTGGGGTCAAAATTGTGAAATTTGAGAAAGTCGGTAAAACTCACGAATTCGAGTATCGGGCTGCCGGACAGAACCTTGATGGAATACACGTACGGACGAGGCAACTTAATGGTTTTGCATGCACGGATGTCGATCCGGGTCATAACTAAGAAAGTCGGGAAACTCTGTAAAAACTCACAAACTTGGATCCCAGGCGTCCGGACAGGACCTTGATGGAACATACGTTCGGACAGTGCAACTTGATGGTTTTGCATGCATAGATGGCCATCCGGGTCAAAATTCAGAAGGGGAGTTTGTAAATCTCATGAACTTGGGTCCCGGGCGGCCGGACGGAACCTTGATAGAATACACGTCCGAACGGTGCAATTTGATGGTTTTGCATGCACGGATGGCTCTCTGGGTCAAAATCGAGAAAGTCAGGAAAGCCTGTAAAACTCACGAACTCGGGTCCCGGGCCGCCAAACGGAATCTTGACGGAATACACATCCAGACGGTGCAACTTGATGGTTTTGCATGCGTGGATGTCCATCTGGGTCAAAATCGAGAAAGTTGGGAAACTCTGTAAAACTCACAAAGTTGGATCCCAAGTGGCCGGAAAGGACCTTGACGGAATACACATTTTGATGGTGCAACTTGATGGTTTTGCATGCGCGGATGGTCATCGGGGTAAAAATTGGGAAATTCGAGAAAGTCGGTAAAACTAACGAACTCGGGTTCCGTTCTGCCGGACGGAACCTTGACCGAATACACCTCTGGATGGTGCAACTTGATGGTTTTGCATGCGTGGAAGGTCATCTAGGTCGAAATTTGGAAAGTCAAGAAAACTCATGAACTCGGGTCGTGGGACGCCGGACTGGACCTTGCCAGAATACACGTTCGGATGGTGCAACTAAATGGTTTTTCATACGCGGATGGCCATCCATGTCGAAATAGGGAATATCGGTAAAACTCACAAACTAGGGTCCCTTGCGTCTGGACGGGACCTTGAAGGAATACACGTTCAGACAGTGCAACTTGACAGTTTTGCATGCTCGGATGGCCATCTGGATTGAAATTGAGAAAGTAGTGAATGTCGGGAAACGGGCGGTCGGACGGAACCTTGACGGAATACACGTCCGGACGGTGCAACTTGATGATTTTGCATGCGCGAATGGCCATCTGGGTCAAAATCGAGAAAGTCGGGAAAGTCTGTAAAACTCATGAACTCAGGTCACGGGCGCCCGGATGGAACCTTCACAGAATACATGTCCGGACGGTGCAACTTGATGGTTTTCATGCGCGGATGGCCATTAGGGTCAAGATCGAGAAAGTCAGTAAAGTCGGTAAAACTTACGAACTCTGGTCCATGGCGGCCGGATGGAACCTTAACAGAATACACGTCCGGACGGTGCAACTTGATGGTTTTGCACGCGCAGATGTCCATCTGGGTCAAAACCGAGAAAGTCGGGAAACTCTGTAAAACTCACAAACTTGGATCCCGGGTGGCCGGATAGGACATTGACGGAATTTACGTTCGGACGGTGCAACTTGATGGTTTTGCATGCATAGATGGCCATCCGGGTCGAAATTGGGAAATTCGATAAAGTCAACTCACGAACTCGGGTCCCGGGCGGCCGGACGGAACCTTGATGAAATACACGTCCGGGCGGTGCAACTTGATAGTTTTGCATGCGCGGATGGCCATCTCGGTCAAAAACGAGAAGGTCGGGAAAGTCGGCAAAAATCACTAACTCGGGTCCCGAGCGGCTGGACGAGACCTTGACGGAGTACACGTTCGGATGGTGCAACTAAATGATTTGCATGCGCGGATGAGCATCCGGATCAAAATCTGGACAGTCGGTAAAACTCACAAACTAGGGTCCCGTGCGACTCGATGGGAGCTTGACGGAATACACGTTTGGACAGTGCAACTTGATGGTTTTGCATGCTCGGACGGCCATCTGGGTTGAAATTGGGAAAGTAGGGAAAGTCGGGAAAACTCACGAACTCGGGTCCCGGGCGGCCGGACAGGACCTTGACGGAATATACATTCGGACGGTGCAACTTGATGGTTTTGCATGCATGGATGGCCATCGGGGTCAAAATTGCAAAATTCTAGAAAGTCGGTAAAACTCACGAACTCGAGTCCCAAGCGGCCGGACGGAACCTTGACGGAATACATGTCCGGACGGTGCAACTTGATGGTTTTGCATGCACGGATGACCATCTGGGTCAAAATCGGGAAAGTCTGTAAAACTCACGAACTCAGGTCCCGGGTGGCTGGAAGGAATCTTGACGGAATACACGTCCGGACAGTGCAACTTGATGGTTTTGCATGCGCGGATGGCCATCAGGGTCAAAATAAAGAAAGTCAGGGAAGTCAGTAAAACTCACGAACTCGGGTCCCGGGCGCCCGGACGGAACCTTGACGGAATACATGTCCGGACGGTTCAACTTGATAGTTTTGCATGCGCGGATGTCCATCTGGGTCATAACTAAGAATGTCGGGAAACACTGTAAAACTCACAAACTTGGATTCCGGGCGGCCGGATAGGACCTTGACGGAATTTACGTTCGGACAGTGCAACTTGATGGTTTTGCATGCATAGATGGCCATCCGGGTCGAAATTGGGGAATTCGAGAAGTCTGTAAAACTCACGAACTCGGGTCCCGAGTGGACGGACGAAACCTTGATAGAATACACGTCCGGACGGTGCAACTTGATGGTTTTGCATGCGCAGATGGCTCTCTAGGTCAAAATCGAGAAAGTCTGTAAAACTCACAAACTCGGGTCATGGGCCACCAAACGGAACCTTGATAGAATACACATCCAGACGGTGTGACCTTATGGTTTTGCATGCGCGAATGTCCATCTGGGTCAAAATTGAGAAAATCAGGAAACTTTGTAAAACTTACAAAGTTGAATCCCGGGCGGCCGGAAAGGACTTTGACAGAATATACATTCTGATGGTGCAACTTGATGGTTTTGTATGCATGGATGGCCATGGGGGTAAAAGTTGGGAAATTCGAGAAAGTTGGTACAACTCACGAACTCGGGTCCCGGGCGGCCGGACGGAACCTTGACGGAATACACCTCCGGGTGGTGCAACTAGATGGTTTTGCATGCGCGGAAGGCCATCGAGGTCGAAATTTGGAAAGTCAAGAAAACTCATGAACTCGGGTCCTAGGACGCCGGACTGGACCTTGCCGGAATACACGTTCGGATGGTGCAACTAGAAGGTTTTGCATGCGCGGATGGCTGTCTGGGTCAAAATACGGAAAGTTGAGATAGTCGGCAAAACTCACTAACTCGGGTCCCGAGCAGCTGGACGGGACCTTGACGGAATACACGTTCGGATGGTGCAACTAAATGGTTTTGCATGCGGGTCAAAATCTGGAAAGTCGGTAAAACTCACAAACTAGGGTCCCGTGTGTCTGGACGGGACCTTGACGGAATACACGTTCGGACAGCGCAAGTTGATGGTTTTGCATGCTCGGATGGCCATCTGGGTTGAAATTAGGAAAGTAGGGAATGTCGGGAAAACTCACGAACTCGGGTCCCAGGCGGATGGACAGGACCTTGACGGAATATAATTTTGGACGGTGCAACTTGATGGTTTTGCATTCATGGATGGCCATCGGGTCAAAATTGAGAAATTCGAGAAATTCTGTAAAACTCAACAGCTCGGGTCTTGGGCGACCGGATGGAACCTTGACGGAAGACACGTCCGGGCGGTGCAACTTGATGGTTTTGCATGCGCGGATGGTCATCTGGTTCAAAATCGAGAAAGTCGGGAAAGTCCGTAAAACTCACGAACTCGGGTCCCGGGCGGCCGGACGGAACCTTGACGGAATACACGTCCTGACGGTGCAACTTGATGG
Organism: Neostapfia colusana; assembly: GCA_030760725.1. Classification (NCBI taxonomy): domain Eukaryota; kingdom Viridiplantae; phylum Streptophyta; class Magnoliopsida; order Poales; family Poaceae; genus Neostapfia; species Neostapfia colusana. The sequence goes on from JASWHV010000011.1 coordinate 82,202,742, forward strand.
TTTTGCATGCGCGGATGGCCATCAGGGTATAAATCGAGAAAAGTCGGGAAAGTCGGTAAAACTTACGAACTCAGGTCCCGGGCGGCTGAACGGAACCTTGACGGAATACACGTACGGACGGTGCAACTTGAAGGTTTTGCAGGCGCGGATGCCCATCTGGATCAAAACCGAGAAAGTCGGGAAACTCTGTAAAACTCACAAACTTGGATCCCGAGCGGCCGGACAGGACCTTGACGGAATTACGTTCGGACGGTGCAACTTGAAGGTTTTCCATGCGCGGATGTCCATCTGGGTCAAAACCGAGAAAGTCAGGAAACTCTGTAAAACTCACAAACTTGGATCCGGGGCGGCCAGACAGGACCTTGACGGAATTTACGTTCGGACGGTACAACTTGAAGGTTTTACATGCATATATGGCCATCCAGGTCAAAATTGGGAAATTCGATAAAGTCTTTAAAACTCACGAACTCAGGTTCCGGGTGGCCGGACGGAACCTTGACGGAATACACGTCCGGACGGTGCAACTTGATGGTTTTGCATGCGCGGAAGGCCATCGAGGTCGAAATTTGGAAAGTCAAGAAAACTCATGAACTCGGGTCCTAGGACGTCGGACTGGACCTTGCCGGAATACACGTTTGGATGGTGCAACTAGAAGGTTTTGGATGCACGGATGGCTATCTGGGTCAAAATACGGAAAGTTGAGATAGTCGGCAAAACTCACTAACTCGGGTCCTGAGCAGCTGGACGGGACCTTGACGGAATACACGTTCGGATGGTGCAACTAAATGGTTTTGCATGCGGGTCAAAATCTGGAAAGTCGGTAAAACTTACAAACTAGGGTCCCGTGTGTCTGGACGGGACCTTGACGGAATACACGTTCGGACAGCACAACTTGATGGTTTTGCATGCTCGGATGGCCATCTGGGTTGAAATTGGGAAAGTAGGGAATGTCGGGAAAACTCATGAACTCGGGTCCCGGGCGGATGGACAGGACCTTGACGGAATATAATTCGGACGGTGCAACTTGATGGTTTTGCATTCATGGATGGCCATCGGGTCAAAATTGGGAAATTCAAGAAATTCTGTAAAACTCAACAACTCGGGTCTCGGGCGGCCGGATGGAACCTTGACGGAAGACACGTTCGGGCGGTGCAATTTGATGGTTTTGCATGCGCGGATGGCCATCTGGTTCAAAATCGAGAAAGTCGAGAAAGTCCGTAAAACTCACGAACTCGGGTCCCGGGCGGCCGGACGGAACCTTGACGGAATACACGTCCTGACGGTGCAACTTGATGGTTTTGCATACGCGGATGGCCATCAGGGTAGAAATCGAGAAAAGTCGGGAAAGTCGGTAAAACTTACGAACTTAGGTCCCGTGCGGCTGAACGGAACCTTGACGGAGTACACGTACGGACGGGCAACTTGAAGGTTTTGCATGCGCGGATGTCCATCTGGGTCAAAACTGAGAAAGTCAGGAAACTTTGTAAAACTCACAAACTTGGATCCCAGGCGGCCGGACAGGACCTTGACGGAATTTACGTTCAGACGGTGCAACTTGAAGGTTTTACATGCATAGATGGCCATCCAGGTCAAAATTGAGAAATTTGATAAAGTCTTTAAAACTCACGAACTCGGGTTCCGGGCGGCCGGACGGAACCTTGACGGAATACACGTACGGACGGTGCAACTTGATGGTTTTGCATGCGCGGATGGCCATCTGCATCAAAATCGAGAAAGTGAGGAAAGTCTGTAAAACTCACGAACTCGGGTCGGGCTTGATGAGGACATCTCTCCTTTGCATACAATGCAAGGACCGATCACTAGAGCACGTGCACGACAATTTGATCTTGAGGTACGTTCTAACCTTGTCAATTGTTTTTCAGAACTTACGCTTGTTTCCATGCATTTTTATTGATTAGGAACAATGGAGAGGACCAGCAAAGGCTGGGAGGAGTCCAAAGAGTCAAGGAGGAGGAGATAGAACGTGCACACCAAGGAGGAGCCCATGTACAACTCGACTTTGACTCCACCTCGGGTTCCAGGAGCTGCCTTCACCAAAACTGACGTCCCAGACACATACGGAGTTGGACTTGGACGTTCTATATATGGTTGGAACCGTGATTTTATAAAGCTTCCAATGGAACCAGCCCCACCTCAAAATTCCTTCTAAGTTGACGGGAATCAGCGAAACAAGTGGGCATCCAGAATCTGTCTGGTGCTGCACCACCGCCTTTTTGGCTGCTGGCCCGTGTATCGTGTGGAAGCCCATTAGGGTTGCGTCCAGTGGTCTTGCACGCCCCTAAACTCCTTTTTATACAGCAGCTGTCACCACATTAGGGCGGGTTTTTCCTAGTTACAATCTGTCATTGAACAGTGTCGCCGATCATCGGTTGTGAGACCCCAAATTCGTGATCAATTCAGTTTTGATTGCAACTTCTCTGTTCTTGCTTATGTTCTTGATTGCGCTTGCAGGGATAAGCCTTCGTGGCGAGGTCATTCGTGTGACACGGGTGATAACCAACGGAGCAGTGGTGTAGTGATTGCGGGGTTTCGTTCATTCGGAGCCATCTCAACGTCGAGATCTCCACCCAATCAAGTTTACCCCACCTCTCGGAAGATCGGGACTCATCCTCCTATCAATTGTTATCAGATTTCCAGGTTCACCGTGAGGTATACTTGTGTGCCCTTTAGATTTATTTTGTTTCAGTCCTATCGTCCACACAAAGCCACAAAAAAAATTTTAGTTTCCCTGATCTACAACCCCCGCTCAACCTTTTGCACAATTTAGTTTCGGAGTCCGTAGTTCTGAGTTCGTGTCCTAGGTTGAGTCTGGTTGTTGGTTTAGATTTGTTTTGGTTCAGTTTTGTTTCTTCCATCCGCTGCTATCTACAAAAAACTAATCTACAAAAAATTCCATCCACCGATTCGTTTCTGTTGCAGTTTCCACCACCACCAAAACCTGATTCGGGGTATCCTCCTTAAAACGGGCATAACTTTTCGCTCGTAACTCCGATTGAGGCACATTTTTTCCCGGAAAGGTCTCGAAAAAGTCCACATACGGCGTTTTAAAAAAAATTAAGAAGGCCCTCGTTTTGAACTCCGAAGTTCCAGCACTAGTTTTTTCCAATCGTTCTTGAATTTGTACTGATCTCATCTTTCATCGGTTTGAGCTAATACTTGGTATTTTTTCTATTCTTGTGCCCCTGGTTGAGAAAAATATCAAAAAAATAAAGAGAAAAAAAGATTTTGATTTCTACTAGTGCTTCAAGATAAAAACAGTAGCCTAAGGGGTTTTCTAGTTGTGCTATTTCTGTGTGAGTGCTGGATACTTGCTGATATTATCCTTGTTATTCATCATCATTCATCCTTGTCCTTGCTTGTTGCCACAACTGTTCTAATACATTCTTAGGCCAGCAACTAGGTGAAATTCTTTGGACACTTATTCAGCATTGCTATCTGTTACTAACTTGTGTGCCACATACATATACTGCATTTGAGCCTTCCAAGCTCCACCTTATCTCGAGCAGAACAGGTAACCTTTGCAATCACACCCACTCTCTGCTTGCTTCACACCGGTCACCGTTGGCCACCTGCAGTGCTGGTAAGAAACTTGTAAGAGCGGGGTAAGACGTATCTTACTGATCGATTTTTCACCCACTTCGGAGAGCGTAGTAATACGGTTCTTCACGATCTTTTTATCTTCATTTCTGTTTTGTACTAACAATGACAAGAAAGAAGACTATGGATAAGACCTCTGGTTCTACACCTCCGGATGATGATGAGTGCGTGTCCCATATGGAACTAAAGGACATGATGCGGGCAATGACCGAACCTTTCAACAATTACCAGACCACTACAACAGCCACCTTTCAGAGGCTCCATACAAGTGTTGCTGGTCTGACCACACGGTTGGACGAGATGGAGACTCGTCTTCCCCAACAAGCTACACCCTCTATCATCCTTGATGGTGATGCACATGCTCACTACGACACAGAGGATGACTTCAATAACGATGAGGTTGATGCACAGCAGCGTCGTCGCTCTCGACGAAATCGTCAAGGTATGGGAGGTAGACCTCGTCCTCATGCTCTTGAACAAGATAATGATCCTTATGCTAAGATTAAGTTTTCTATTCCAATATTTTATGGATCTTATGATGCTGAGACTTATTTGTATTGGGAGATGACGGTAGAACAAAAATTTAGCTCTCATCTTGTTCCTGAGCGACATAGAGTTAGACAAGCCACTAGTGAGTTTAAAGATTTTGCTATAATTTGGTGGAATGAACTTGTCAATACACGTAATGCACCACAGACATAGGCTGCGTTAAAAGAAGAGATGCGTGCTAGGTTTGTTCCTCCTTCATATTGACGTGATCTTCTTAAGAAATTACAACGCTTTGATCAGGGTGACATGACTGTCCAAGAGTACTACCAAGAGTTGCAGAAAGGTATGCTTCATTGTGGGGTAGTTGAGGATCAGGAAGACCAAATTGTTAGGTTTTATGGGGGCTTGCGGCGTGAGATCCAGGACATAGTTGACTACAAGGAATATCATTCTATTCAACATTTATTTCAACTTGCTATGTTAGGAGAAAAAGAAGTGCAGGGTCGTCAACAGCAGCGGCGGAACAACACCTTCACGCCACAATAATTTCCGGTGTCATCCAAAGCAGCGCCCTCCTCGAGCGTACGTGCTTCTACACCACCCTCCACGGGTGTTGTACGCAGCACATCACACCTTCTACATCACGGGGACAAAATAACAGCAAATCCCAGATGCCTCCAGGTGTTGCAGCAAAGGCGGCTGCACCCAACACTTCGACAAGTCGCAGCTCCGACATCAAGTTCCACCGCTGCCAGGGACTTGGCCATATGCAACGAGATTGCCCCAGCAAACGGGCGATCATTGCCACTGATGATGGTGGGTATGTTAGTGCTTCTGATATTGAAGATCAAAATATTATTGCAACTAACATTTCAGGTTCGGATGATGGTGCTGAGGAGATTCTTGGTACATCTATGACAAACAACTATAGGACTTTGATTATGCAGCGAGCTTTGAGTACCACGGTTCGAGAGGACGACAACCGCCAATGTCACAACCTTTTCAACATGTTTCTTGTCGTCAAGGACTGCCGTGTACATACCATCATTGATGGTAGTAGCTGCAACAATTTGGTGAATGTTGAGGTGGTCAAGAAGCTTGGCTTGACCACACGGGAGCATCCCCACCCTTATCACATTCAGTGGTTTAACAACAATGGTAAGGTTAAGGTAACACAAACAGCAATGATACATTTTTCCATTGGTTCTTATTGTAAGTGCATCTAGGATATCCCTTATGGGTTTTGGCTAATTAATGACGAACATATGAGATCCTAATGAAACTATTAAAATGATTGCAGGATAAACAAAGTGAACTGGCTCGGCACACACAAAAAGGTGAAAAATAGAGTGGTGCCCGAAAAGGAAGACTTTAGTGGAATTTAGAAGAGCAAAGTAGATATAAATGTATAGGTTGTGTGTGAGAGACACATCCCAAGAGCTCATGACTTTGCGTAAGGATAAGCGCTAATAATCAACTAAAATCCACTGAACACCGGACTAGTCCGTCCATGGATCGGACTAGTCCGGTCAGCTTACTGGAACTCAACCGGACAAGTCCGATTTTGGACCGGACTAGTCCGGTCATGTCTTTGTTGTCCTCTTTAGAGGACTGCGGACTAGTCCATCCAAGCGACATGACTAGTCCGCTGAAGTTTCTGGAACCCCATTTCACATAGCACTGGACAAGTCGGGTTTGTGGACCGGACTAGTCCGGTTAACCCACTGGAAGTAGACCGGACAAGTCCGATCATATACCGGACTAGTCCGGTAGTAGGTTTAACAACGGTAACTTTTTGGGAAACTCTATAAAAAGAGGTCCTTCATCTTTTCCCAGAAGACACACGACACATATTGTCAAAAACTAGAACCCTAGCGCCGCCACCTGTCCCAAGAGCCCAAAAATACATCTCCCCATACATCTAAGGTGCAAAAAGGCCAAGATCAATCAAATACTTGGATTTGGGATTGAGAGATCGTCGTTCTTTCGTTGTGAGCTCTTGGGGTTTGATTTCTCTACACTCATATTCTGCATTGTAATCCTTTTGAGTGTATTTGATCACCTTCTCACTGTAATTCTTGTGGGAGCCCTCAACGTGTGAGGTTGCCCCACAAAGTCGGTGATTACCCGTGATAGTGGAGTCAAGTCGGCCTTTGTGGTGACTTGAAGAGGAAAAGGGTTGGGAACCCGGCTCTATGTGAGCTTCCTCAACGAGGACGTAGATCTCTTGGTGAGATCGAACCTCGGTAAAAATTCGTGTCTCTTGTCTCTCATTTGTTTTACATTTTGATACATTAGATCACTAGTTTGCTAGTCATCATTTGAGTTCCTTATAAGTTTGCGCGTGCATCCATATAATAAATTTAATTTATAAAAACTGTTGTTCTCATTCCGCTGCTGAAAGATTAAATTTGTGAGACGCACTTAATTAACTCAAATAATTCAGCAAACCGGACTAGTCCGCCCACACAACCGGACTAGTCCGGTCAGTCAAGTTTCTGATAACTTTATTAAGTGTGCAGGAATCTTTAAAGACCTATTCACCCCCTCTCTAGGCCACATTCAATTGGTATCGGAGCCAAGTTCTCCACCAACGAGACTCACATCTCGGAGAGATCAATGGCCTCTGAGAAGAACAACGATATCCTGAAGACGAACAACAACGATGAGGAGCAAGAAGCCAAAGCCTTAGATGTGCTGAAAGAAAGTCCACATGATGATGATGAAGTGAGACAGCTTAAGACATTACTGAGAAAGAAGTTAATGGCACAAAAAGGAAAAGAGGAAGAAAAGACGATAGGGAGTAGTCACCACGACTACTCCCGGTATCCTTACAACTACAACCGTCTCAATTTAAATAATCATTATCTCTCTATTCCTATGGGAAGGCCCCCGTAGTTTGACGGAAGTGACTACACCATGTGGAAGTACAACATGAAAATGCATCTAATATCCTTGAATCCCAGCCTTTGGCATATTGTCTGCATAGGAATAGATATCCCAGACACGGATGAATAACTCACTCCGGAACAAGAACAAGAGATTCACAGAAATGCACAAGCCGTTGCAGTAATCACATCGTCACTGAGCAGAGATGAATTCACCAAGATCGATGGACTAGAAAGTGCAAAAGAAATCTGGGATACACTCAAAACTGCTCATGAAGGAAATAGGTCTATACATGAAGCCAAAATTGAGATGCTAGAAGGAGAATTGGGGAGATTTGCTATTGAAGAAGGCGAATCACCTCAAAACATGTATAATCGGATGAAGGCACTCATCAACAAAATTCGTGCCTATGAAAGTAAGAAATAGACTGATCACGAGGTGGTCAAAAGGATGATAAGAGCCTTCATGCCAAGAAACATCACACTTTGCTCAATGATTAGAGAAAGCCCCGGGTTTCACAAAATGACTCCCAATGAGTTATTAGGAAAGATCATAAATCATGAAATGATGGAGAAAGAGCCTCAATACGTCAAAGACTTAGCCGAGCTCACCTCTTCTAAAAAGAAAGAAGTTGCTCTCAAAGCAACGTGCAGACCCAAACTCAAAGAAACTCATGAAGACCAAGACGATGGAGATACAAGCGACGAGAGCACCGATCTTGATGACGAAGAAATGGTACTCTTAATCAAAAAGTTCAAACGCATGATGAAGAGAAGATACGGCAACAATTCACATGAAGGCAAAAGCAAGGATAAAGGAAAATCCAAGGCTCGACGCACTTGCTACAACTGCGGAGAGTATGGTCACCTCATGGTGGACTGTACTTATGAAGAAAACAAAAAGAAGAAGGAAACAAGATCTCAAAAAAAGAAAAATTTCAGAAAAAGAAGACAAACCCATCAAGCTCACATTGGGAAGGAGTTGGACTCAAACGACGAGTCCTCCTCCGATGAAGAAGAAGAGATGGCCACTATCGCAGTCAAGAAACCAACTATGAGAGCCACACTCTTTCCGAACATGGGAGGATGGGACATGAACAACCACACTTGTCTTATGGCTAAGGAAGGCAAGAAAAAGGTTAGACTTACTCCTCCTATACTAAATTCCTCCATTGATGACTTTGATAGCTCTAGTGATAATGAAGAATTATTTAGAGGGCTAAGTAAAATTGCTTTAAAGAAAATGGAAATGTTGTCGAACGAAATCTTTGAAAAGGAAGAACTTGTCAACCGACAAGAAGATATGCTCATCCGTGAGAGGAAGAGATATCAAGAAGTTGAAAAGCTTCTTGAGCTTGAAAGAGAGAAGAATGAGTCACTTGAGTTAGAGCTAGCCTTGAGTAAGGAAACTTACTCAAAGTTAGAGGACTCGCACATTGCAATCAAGGAAGAACTTGCTAACTTGTCAAAAGTTAACAAAATCCTTGAGGTGCAAGTTGAGTCGCTCAAACAAAGTGACCCCTCTTCCTTCAAGAACTCTTCCTCCAAAGATATGAGCTCGACAACAATAAGAACCTGCACTTGCTCTAGTAAGAAGAATGTAATTTCTAATGCTTCAACCTCTCATGACATGCATTCTTCTCAAAATGGCATCTTTGATAAGGAGAAGATCAAATATGCACGAAGTGCATATTTGATCACTAGACCTCCCAATGTCAAAGATGGTCTTGCCTTTGACAGGAACAGACACATGTCTACTCCTAATCATGCTAAGAATAGAATCATTTTTGTTAAAGAAAAATCCCATGAATCTGAGCTACAAACACTGTTCCATACATTTGATGCTTCTTATGTTCTCATGAAAAACAAGTATGGAAAAGTCATTGCTAAATATACAGGGCCACGCCACAAGAATTTAAAAACTTGTGTGTGGGTGCCCAAGACTCTTGTGACTAACCTGAGAGGACCCAAGCAAGCTTGGGTACCTAAAACCCAGAAATAATTCTATTTTGCAGCCTTACTCCTCCGGTGGATCTAAGTGGGTGCTAGATAGCGGATGCACAAATCATATGACCGGAGAGAGAGGTATGCTTGTGGAATACGAGTGCAACAAGGATCCAAGTGAAGGTATATACTTTGGAGACAACAGCCAAGGAAAGGTCCTTGGTAGTGGTAACATTGAAATATCCTCTCAACACACCTTATCTAATGTTTTACATGTAGACTCTATAGATTATAATCTTTTATCAATATCTCAACTATGCGACAAAGGTTACAACTGTTTATTCACTAATGAGGGTGTGACCGTCTTTAGAAGAAGCGAAGGCTCGATTGCATTCAAAGGATTGTTGAAGGGAAAGCTTTATCTTGTTGACTTCAACAAAAATAAAGCCGAACTCAACACTTGCTTGGTTGCTAAGACCAACATGGGATGGCTGTGGTATAGACGGCTAGCCCATATTGGAATGAGAAATCTGCAGAAACTTCTAAAAGGTGGTCACATCCGTGGTCTTAAGGATGTGGTTTTTGAAAAAGACAGGTCGTGCAACGCTTGTCAAGCAGGAAAACAGGTTGGAGCACCACACCCCGCCAAGAATGTGATGACCACCGCTAGACCGCTGAAACTTCTCCACATGGATCTCTTTGGTCCAATTGCGTACATCAGCATCGACGGTAACAAATACGGTTTAGTAATTGTTGATGATTTTTCAAGATTTACCTGGGTATTTTTCTTGTATGATAAATCAGAAACTCAGTGAATCCTCAAGAAGTTCTTGAAAAGAGTTCAAAATGAATTTTCATCAACCGTAAAGAATATCAGAAGTGACAATGGGACAGAATTCAAGAACACCCAAGTTGAAGAATATCTCAATGAAGAAGGTATAAAGCATGAATTCTCGGCACCCTACTCTCCTCAACAGAACGGGGTGGCCGAAAGGAAGAACAGAACATTGATCGAAATGGCGAGAACAATTTGGATGAATACAAGACGTCATACCAATTTTGGGCAGAAGCGGTGAACACCGCTTGTCATGCCACAAATCGGTTGTACCTTCATCGACTACTGAAGAAAACTCCATATGGGCTTCTCAGGGGTAAAAAGCCTAACATTTCCTATTTCAAAGTTTTTGGTTGCAAATGTTTTATTCTGAACAAGAAACCAAGGGCCTCGAAGTTTGCTTCGAAGTCCGATGAAGGATTCTTGCTCGGATATGAATCGAATGCCTACGCCTATCGTGTCTTCAACAAGGTGTCCGCCCTTGTTGAAGTAGCGCGTGACGTAGTGTTCAATGAAACTAACGGCTCACAAGTGGAGCAAGTCGATATGTCTATGCTAGATAAGGAGGAAGCTCCATGTGAAGCGTTGAAGAGAATGGCACTTGGTGATATCCTACCACGAGAGGAGACACAAGATGAATTTCAACAACGAAGCAATGATCAAGGGGGAGCTCCTACACAAGATCAGGTTGAGAAAGATCAAGAAAATCAAGATGATCATGGAAGCAATGATCTAGGGGGAGACATGACACATGAAGACAATGAAGAACAAGCAACTATACAAATTCCACACCCAAGAGTACATCAGTGTGTGCAAAGAGACCATCCTGTCAACAATATCATTGGAGATATTGCTAAGGGAGTAACTACTAGATCTCAAATTGCAAATTTTTGTGAACACTATTCTTTTGTGTCTTTTGTGGAGCCATACAAGGTAGAAGAATCCTTAAGGGATCCAGACTGGGTGATTGCGATGAAGAGGAGCTGAACAACTTCAAAAGAAATGAAGTGTGGGAGCTGGTGGAAAGACCAACGGCGAACATCGTTGGAACCAAATGGGTCTTTCGGAACAAGCAAGATGAACATGGAGTAGTGACAAGAAATAAAGCGAGGTTGGTGGCCAAAGGTTATTCTCAAGTGGAAGGTTTGGATTTCGATGAAACCTTCGCTCCTGTAGCTAGACTTGAGTCCATTCGCATTTTATTGGCATATGCTACTCACCATAATTTTAAGTTGTATCAAATGGACGTCAAGAGTGCCTTTCTCAATGGTCCGATAAATGAGGAAGTCTATGTGGAGCAGCCACCGGGGTTCGAAGATCAGGAGTATCCCAACCATGTCTATAAACTGCGTAAGGCTCTCTATGGCCTCAAACAGGCTTCTCGAGCCTGGTATGAGTGCCTTAGAGATTTTCTGATTCAAAATGGATTTAAAATTAGTAAAGCTGACTATACACTCTTTACTAAACATTTTGATGATCATTTATTCGTATGTCAAATTTATGTTGATGACATTATCTTTGGATCCACTAACAAGTCCTTCTGTGAAGAATTTAGCAAAATAATGACAGACAGGTTCGAGATGTCAATGATGGGTAATTTGAAGTTCTTCTTGGGATTTCAAGTGAAGCAACTGAGAGAAGGTACATTTATAAGACAAACTAAATATACACAAGATATTCTCAAGAAATTCAATATGGACAAAGCCAAGCCCATCAAGACACCCATGACCATCAACGGACATCTCGACCTCAATGAAGACGGTCCAAATGTGTACCAAAAGGTATATCGGTCCATGATTGGCTCCTTACTATACTTATGTGCATCTAGGCCAGATATTATGTTTAGTGTTTGCATGTGTGCAAGGTTTCAAGCCGCACCTAAAGAGTGTCACTTAATTGCTGTAAAAAGAATCCTAAGGTACCTTGTGTACACACCCAACTTGGGCCTTTGGTATCACAAAGGATCCAAGTTTAACTTGATAGGGTATTCCGACGCCGACTATGCAGGATGCAAAGTCGATAGAAAGAGCACGTCAGGGACTTGTCAATTTCTTAGTAGGTCCCTAGTTTCTTGGTCATCTAAAAAGCAAAACTCCATTGCTCTTTCCACAGCGGAAGCGGAGTATGTTGCAGTCGGTAGTTGCTGTGCGCAACTACTTTGGATGCGACAAACTCTTAGGGACTACGGCTACAATCTAAGTCATATCCCGCTTCTATGCGATAATGAAAGTGCTATAAAAATTGCACACAACACTGTAGAGCACTCAAGAACTAAGCACATAGACATCCGTCATCACTTTCTTAGAGATCACTCATTAAAAGGTGACATTGCTATTTCACATGTTAGGACTGAAAAACAACTTGCGGATATTTTTACCAAACCATTAGATGAGAAAATGTTTTGTGAACTAAGAAATGAGCTGAACATTCTTGACTCTCGAAATGTGGCTTGAAACATTGCATACCTGGTTGCAACTCAAAATGTTCCTCTGTATTGTTAAAAATGCTCCTCCTCTCCTTTTCTACTCAGAAAACTATTTTTATGAAGAAATCTTGAGGATTATGACCATTGTTTGATTGTTGATTGCCTACTGGTCGTAATCACCAAGACTATTTGCAAAATTATTGTCCTTGGATCACCTCTAAACTCTACTATCTGCATCAAGTCTGCTAGAACCGGACTTGTCCGGTTGTCGACCGGACTAGTCCGGACAGACCATAATTAGGTTAATTTAGGGGCACCGGACTAGTCCGCTACCATGACCGGACTAGTCCGGTCAGTCGCATATAGAAGCACTTGGCCGGCCCAGACCTCTCCCTCACCCCTTATTAGACTTGCTCTCCCTCTCCTCTTCCAAACCCTAGCCCCCAAAGTGATTTTCAGGTTGAACCCTCAAAATCGAGGTTTTCTCCGCGAAAAAAGACTCCCCTTGACGAGTGGTCTCCCTCCTCCGGACTCATCCGGACTGATTTCCACTTCTTCGACGTGAATCTTCAAATCTTGGTAAATTTCTCCCTTTAAACCAAAATCTCAACTTTTCTAGTTCTAGCTAGTTTTCTTTGATTTCAAAAGGATGTACATTGTCTCAATAGATGTATTCCTACCATGTTCCTACCCTTGTGCCCTTAGATAGGAGATTTGATTCAAATGAAACATTAGTATTCTTATGCCAGGCCAGACTAGTCCGGCGCATAGAGGCGGACAAGTCCGGTCCACCGGACAAGTCCGCACTCTGAAACCGGACAAGTCCGGTCTCTGACAGTTGAACCCCTACGTTCCCATTTGAAGTCGATAATGAGTCCATTTGCATCTAATCCTTGAACTCCTTATCAAGCATCATGTCTTCAGGCTCAGATGACAGCTCCTTTCACATTGATGAAGACGTTTAACGCGAGAAAGTGAGGAGGACCAAGGAGAGAGTTATGAAGAAGAGACATGATGTCAATGTCCACTCTCCACCCTCCGACGACAATCTACCTAAGAAGAGGAAAGTAATTGGCAAAAGGCCTCTAAGGAAAGATGCTGCTGAGGGCTCGTCAGGGCCAAAAAGAATTCTCAATAAAGGGAAGGGACTTGCTAGTGGTCCCCTTGGACCCTTGAAGATGAAAAACCCTACTCACCGCAACAGGCAGCCTTCAAGTGAGGATTTCACTGGAAAAGTGAGTGAGCTAGCTGATAATTTCAGGAAGATTCAAGTGTATGACCGACCTAAGCAATGCTCTGATGCAAGGTTCTGGAGCAACTTCCATGCAGACTACTACGAGCATGTGTACATAAAGATGAAGAACCCTGTTCGGATGGTGCAACTAAATGGTTTTGCATGCACGGATGGCTGTCCGGATCGAAAACTGGAAAGTCGGTAAAACTCACAAACTAAGGTCCCATGCATCTGGACAGGACCTTGACGGAATACACGTTCGGACAGTGCAACTTGATGGTTTTGCATGCTCGGATGGCCATCTGGGTTGAAATTGGGAAAGTAGGGAATGTCGGGAAAACTCACGAACTCGGGTCTCAAGCGGACGGACAGGACCTTGACGGAATATAAGTTCGGACGGTGCAACTTGATGGTTTTGCATGTATGGATGGCCATTGGGTCAAAATTGGTCCGGACAGTGCAACTTGATGGTTTTGCATGCGCGGATGGCCATCTGGGTCAAAATCGAGAAAGTCGGGAAACTCTGTAAAACTCACGAAGTCGGGTCCCGAGCGCCCGGACAGAGCCTTGACGGAATTTACGTTCGGATGGTGCAACTTGATGGTTTTGCATGCGCAGATGGCAATCAGGGTGAAAATAAAGAAAGTCGGGAAAGTCGGTAAAACTCATGAACTCGGGTCCCGGGCGGCCGGACGAAACATTGACGGAATACACGTCCGGACGGTGCAACTTGATGGTTTTGCATGCGCAGATGTGCATCTGGGTCATAACTTAGAAAGTCGGAAAACTCTGTAAAACTAACAAACTTGGATCCCGGGCGGCCGGGCAGGACCGTGACGGAATTTTTATATTTGGACGCTGCAACTTGATGGTTTTGCATGCATAGATGGCCATCCGGGTCAAAATTGGGAAATTCGAGAAAGTCTGTAAAACTCAAAAACTCGGTCCTAGGCGGCCTGACGGAAACTTGATGGAATTCACGTCCGGACGGTGCAACTTGATGGTTTTACATGCGCGGATGACTCTCTGGGCCAAAATTGAGAAAGTCGAGAAAGTCCGTAAAACTCACGAACTCGGGTCCTGGGCCACCGAACGGAACCTTGATCGAATACACGTCCAGGCGGTGCAACTTGATAGTTTTGCATGCGCGGATGTCCATCTGGGTCAAAATCGAGAAAGTCGGAAAACTCTGTAAAACTCACAAAGTTGGATCCCGGGCGGCAGGAAAGGACCTTGACGGAATATACGTTCTGATGGTGCAACTTGATGGTTTTACATGCATGGATGGCCATCGGGATAAAAATTGGGAAATTCGAGAAAGTCTGTAAAACTCACGAACTTGGGTTCTGGGCGGCCAGACGAAACCTTGACGGAATACACGTCCGGAAGGTGCAACTTGATGGTTTTGCATGCTCGGATGGCCATCTTGGTCAAAATTGAGAAAGTCGGGAAAGTCAACTAAACTCACGAACTCGGGTCCTGGGAGGCCGGACGGAACCTTGACGGAATACACCTCCGGACAGTGCAACTTGATGGTTTTGCATGCGAGGATGACCATCTAGGTTGAAATTTGAAAAGTCAAGAAAACTCATAAAGTCGAGTTCTCGGACGCCGGACTGGACTTGCCGGAATACATGTTCAGATGGTGCAACTAGAAGGTTTTGCATGCGCGAATGGCTACCTGGTTCAAAATCCATAAAGTTGGGATAGTCGGCAAAACTCACTAACTCGGGTCCCGAGCTGCTGGACGTGACCTTGACGGAATACACGTTCGGATGGTGCAACTAAATGGTTTTGCATGCGCGGATGGCCATCCGGGTCGAAATCTGGAAAGTCGGTAAAACTCACAAACTAGGATCCCGTGTGTCTGGACTGGACCTTGATGGTTTTGCATGCTCGGATGGCCATCAGGGTTAAAATTGGGAAAGTAGGGAATGTCGGGAAAACTCACCAACTCGGGTCCCGGGCAGCCGGACAGGACCTTGATGGAATATAAGTTCGGACGGTGCAACTTGATGGTTTTGCATGCATGGATGGCCATCGGGGTCAAAATTGCAAAATTCTAGAAAGTGGGTAAAACTCACGAACTTGAGTCCCGGGCGGCCGGACGGAACCTTGACGGAGTACACGTCCGGACGGTGCAACTTGATGGTTTTGCATGCGCGGATGGCCATCAGGGTGAAAATAAAGAAAGTCGGAAAAGTCGGTAAAACACACGAACTCGGGTCCCGGGCGGCCACGCAGAACCTTGATGGAATACACGTCCGGACGGTGCAACTTGATGGTTTTGCATGCGCGGATGGCCATCTGGGTCAAAATCGAGAAAGTCGGGAAAGTCTGTAAAACTCACGAACTCGTGTCCTGGGCAGCCGGACGGAACCTTCACAGAATACACGTCCAGACGGAGCAACTAGATGGTTTTCATGCGTGGATGGCCATTAGGGTCAAAATCGAGAAAGTCGGAAAAGTCGGTAAAACTTACGAACTTAGGTCCCGGATGTCCGGACGGAACCTTGACGGAATACACGTCCGGACGGTGCAACTTGATAGTTTTACATGCGCGGATGTCCATCTGGGTCAAAACCAAGAAAGTCGGGAAACTTTGTAAAACTCACAAACTTGGATCCCGGGCGTCCGGATAGGACCTTGACGGAATTTACGTTTGGACGTTGCAACTTGATGGTTTTGCATGCATAGATGGACATCCGAGTCAAAATTGGGAAAGTCGGGAAAGTCTGTAAAACTCACGAACTCGGGTCCCGGGGGGCCGGACGGAACCTTGACGGAATACACCTACGGACTGTGCAACTTGATGGTTTTGCATGCGAGGATGGCCATCTAGGTTAAAATTTGGAAAGTCAAGAAAACTCATGAACTCGGGTCCTGGGACGCCGGACTGGACCTTGCCGGAATACACGTTCGGATGGTGCGACTGGAAGGTTTTGCATGCACGGTGGCTATCTGGATCAAAATCTAGAAAGTTGGGATAGTCGGCAAAACTCACTAACTCGAGTGTCGAGCTGCTGGACGGGACCTTGACGGAATACACGTTCGGATGGTGCAACTAAATGGTTTCGCATGCGTGGATGGCCACCCGGTTCGAAATCTAAAAAGTCAGTAAAACTCACAAACTAGGGTCCCGTGCGTCTGGACGGGACCTTGATGGTTTTGCATGCTCGGATGGCCATCTGGGTTGAAATTGGGAAAGTAGGGAATGTCGGGAAAACTCACGAACTTGGGTCCCGGGCGGCCGGACAGGACCTTGACGGAATATAAGTTCAGACGGTGCAACTTGATGGTTTTGCACGGATGCCCATTGTAACACCCCAAATTTTGATTCAAAATCCTAAACCATGTTCAGAGGGGAATTTAAAAATTTTTGGACGTGTTGCATGTTTTGCAAAAATTCAAATTCAAACTGGAATTCAAATTAGACTCAAAACAGAAAAGATATGGAAAAAGAAAAAGAGAAACGGGAAAAAAACCGGCCAGTGCGCCGAAACCCGCCAGCCGGCCCAGTTTCCCCGCGCCAGCCCGCAGCCGCGCGCGCCCGCGCTCTCTCACACAGACACGTGGGGCCCACCTGTCATCCCCAACCCCGCGACCCCGGACTCTTCCGCGCGCGCGATCTTAACCGATCGGAATACCGCGTCCCTCGGCCCGAATTCCGGTCCCAGAAGAATCAAACTCGATCACAACTGACCCACCGCCCTCCCCCGGCTATAAAAACCCCAGCCCCGATCGGTTTTTCCCACGCGATCGCCGATTTTTACTCCGGTGAGCACCGAGACTTCGCCGGTGAATTCTGGCTGATCTAAGCTCGGAAACTCTGATCTAACTCGCTGGTCTTGATCCACCGCCTCCGGGGAACCTTGCAGGTGCAGAAAACTCGGAGACTTATGGTGTAAACACAGCGCCGACGAGCTTCGCCGTGGTTTTGCCTCGGACCTCGCCGCCGATCACTTTCCAGGACCCCCGAGCTCGAGAAAACCCCCGAGGTGAGATCCCTGACCTCCCCTCTACCGATCTATGCCATAAGATCACAGTTCTAGGCAGAATTTCGAGGATCCGAAACTTTCCGGCGAAATCGCCGCTTCCCGCCGCCGTGCGCCGCCGGCAGCGCCGCCCGCGCTTGATCAGAGCGACGTGGCCGCTTGTGCGCCGTTTCTTTTAAATCGCACGGTAGACTTTAAAACCCCGCGTACCGGTTCGATGTTATAAACTCAGCCGTCGGTTTAAAATCGGACGGTCCACGTCAGCCCCGCGTTATAAAGACTGGAATTCTTACGTGCTACCCCCTGGGGTTCTGGGGAAATAAGAGCTAGTCCCGGAAACTTCTGATCTAGCCCCTGGAACTCCAGAAAATCATGTAAATTCATTTAAAAATCAGTTTTAGCCCCTGGACTTAATAAAAATTAGGAAAAACACCTCTGATAAGTGTAGCTAGACCCCTGGAAATTATGAAAATAATATTATAGACCCTGTAATGGGGTGAGTTCATTATTTTAGCCCTGTTTAGTATTTAGTTTAGGAAATTGAATATGTAACTAGTGTTTAAAAATTAAAAAGTGGGACAAACATAAATTGTCAAAATTAATTAAAAACTTTTTCAGTACTTAGAAAACCTTGGAGTGAGATAAAACTATATTTTGGGCTGAAATGAATCTGTTTCATTTATTATTCACATTTAATAGTATAGGGACACATTTTTAAGTAAAGAATAGCTATAGAAAAATAGGGAAATAATTATGAAATAGTATACATCAGAAGCCAAGGTCAAAATATGTTATTAAATTATTTAGGACCAGAACCTATACTGTTTAGATGATGTGTATTACTAATTTCATAATAAAATACACAATTATGCATAGGAATATAAATCTGAAAATATAGCAACTAGTAAATAATAAATGGAGTTTTTAAAATCCAAAGAGTTCAGTTTAGGGTTGGTAGAAATTATGAAGGCACATATGGAGAAGAAAAATACTTTTCTTACATACTTGGTAGTTTAATATAAGGAATTTATTTAAAACTGAAACACACACATATATATATATATATAGTATGTAAGTATAAATATGAACACCAAAGTAGGAATCATATACATATAAATAAAAAGTGTATGCAAGCCACAGATCAACACACAAAGTAACCACAACACATATAATGGTGAATGAATTTCATAAATATGAATGTGTGGTTTGTATGAAGTAAGAAGTGTGAACTATGTCTTATGATTGTTGTTTTTCTTTTGCTATGTGTGATGGTATGAAGTAGAACCTGTTCAAGAGCAAGTTATCTCTTTCCAAGATCAGGACTACCCATTTCAAGAGCAGCAAGAAGGAGGCAAGTGTCCTTGACCACTTTGATCCTATGCTAGGATGTGTAGATAGAATTATTTGCATTGTCAAATGAAATATGAAACCCATGCTAGGAAGTTTCGCTAGAATTGCATTACCTTGTTTCCTTGTAGCTTGGGTTGGGATTTATTTTATCATGTCATTTATTATTATGCATATGCTTAGCCATGCTTAGAATGGGATAATTGGGATATGAGATCATCAGTTTATTTTACCATACTCTTGAATGAGATATTGGGAGTTATGTAGAGGTAGGGATCAAGGCAAGTTGGATGTTTTGGTTGTGTGCTGGGTGCACGAGACTTGGGTTTGTGTTTAGTACTTGCCTGGATCCTAAGGACCGGTTCATGGAGCATGTAACCCGGCTTTACAGTGCCAACCACATGCTGAGATGGGGCAGCTTGGCCAATTAATTAGGTGTATCCCCGGCGTAGTATGGGTGTGTTGGATGGTGCGGGGAGTAGGTGTCAGCTGGACTACCATATGAACCGCAAGGCTCAAGAGGGGGCCACTGCAGCGGGGTTGGAGCCTCTTGTATGCTGTTAGGGGTGAAACCTCAGTGGGCCCACGCTCGTCGGGAATCCCTTTGTAAAGGCTTCGTAGTGATCTCCTGGCTGCACACCTGGGAAGTGTGAATGTGGATCGTAGCCACTGGCATAATGGAGGTTCTTTTAGTCCACCCGGCAACGGGGGATGAAATCACTACATGTGGGTACAGTGGTACAAACTCTGCAGAGTCAAAACTGTCTTGACAGCCGTGCTCACGGTCAAGAGCGGCCTGGACTTATTCATGATTAGAGGATTGATGGTTTTTGAAGTTAAGCGGGGAGCTTAACATTGGAAATGATGTTATGGTTATTGGATTACAATGATGGGATGGGAGATTGAGACCATTTCACCTGTGTAGTAATGTAGGTGCTTAATAAGCTAAGGTGATAGGTATTAATTGCGTAGTGCTTTAACCATGAGTTCAACCTCTCCTTGTTCTAGCCATGCATGATATAATTTTCCCACACTTGCTGAGTACCATTGGTACTCAACCTTGCATATTTGTTGGTTTATATTGCTGCTCAGGTCAAGATAATGAGGTGGTGTATAATGACCAAGATTTTGGACCCGAGTAAGGTTTTTAGGTTCATGAAGACCCCCGGGCAACGCCTGTGATGGAGCCCTAAAGAATAATATTCCGCTGCTAGTTTATTTACTTGTGATGAACTTATTATTGTCCATCGAGACATTTACTATGTAAGACTTACTTATATTCGACACCTGGCTTGTAATAAATGATGCTTCACTATTTGTCATCACATGTATGAGAAAATGATCCTTGCATACATGTGATATTCACTTGGTTGTTCTTCGGAAAAACCGGGTGTGACACCCATCTAGGTCAAAATCGAGAAAGTCAGGAAAACTCACTAACTCGGGTCCCGAGCGGCTGGACGGGACCTTGACGGAGTACACGTTCGGATGATGCAACTAAATGGTTTGCATGCGCGGATGGCCATCCGGGTCGAAATCCAGACAAGACCTTGACAGAATATACGTTCGGACAGTGCAACTTGTTGGTTTTGCATGCATGGATGGCCATCGGTGTCAAAATTGCAAAATTCGAGAAAGTCAGTAAAACTCACGAATTCGAGTCTCGGGCGGCCAGACGGAACTTTGACGGAATACACGTCCGGACGGTGCAACTTGATGGTTTTGCATGCGCGGATGTCCATCCGAGTCATAACTAAGAAAGTCTGGAAACTCTGTAAAACTCACAAACTTGGATCCCGGGCGGCCAGACAGTACCTTGACGGAATATACGTTCAGACGGTGTAGCTTGATGGTTTTGCATGCATAGATGGCCATCCGGGTCAAAATTGGGAAGGAAAGTCTGTAAAACTCACGAACTTGGGTCCCGGGCGGCCGGACGGAACCTTGATGGAATACACGTCCGGACGGTGCAATTTGATAGTTTTGCATTCTCAGATGGCTCTCTGAGTCAAAATCGAGAAAGTCAGGAAAGTCTGTAAAACTCACGAACTCGGGTCTCGGGCCGCCGAATAGAACCTTGACGGAATACACGTCCACACGGTGCAACTTGAAGGTTTTGCATGCGCAGATGTCCATCCGGGTAAAAATCGAGAAAGTCGGGAAACTGTGTTAAACTCACAAAGTTGGATCCCGGGCGGCCGAAAAGGACCTTGACGGAATATACGTTCTGATGGTGCAACTTGATGGTTTTGCCTGAGCGGATGGCCATAGGGGTAAAAATTGGGAAATTCGAGAAAGTCGGTAAAACTCACGAACTCGGGTCCCGGGCGGCCGGACGGAACCTTGGCGGAATATACCTCCGGACGGTGCAACTTGATGGTTTTGCATGCGCGGAAGGTCATCTAGGTCAAGATTTGGAAAGTCAAGAAAACTCATGAACTCGGGTCCTGGGACGCCGGACTGGACCTTGTCGGAATACATGTTCGGTTGGTGCAACTGGAATGTTTTGCATGCGCGAATGGCTATCTGGATCAAAATCTGGAAAGTTGGGATAGTCAGCAAACCTCACTAACTCGGGTCCCAAGCGGCTGGACAGGACCTTGACGGAATACACGTTCGGATGGTGCAACTAAATGGTTTTGCATGCGCGGATGGCTGGCCGGATCAAAAACTGGAAAGTCAGTAAAACTCACAAACTAAGGTCCCATGCGTCTGGACAGGACCTTGACGGAATACACGTTCGGACAGTACAACTTGATGGTTTTGCATGCTCGGATGGCCATCTGGGTTGAAATTGGGAAAGTAGGGAATGTCGGGAAAACTCACGAACTCGGGTCCCAAGCGGCTGGACAGGACCTTGACGGAATACACGTTCGGATGGTGCAACTAAATGGTTTTGCATGCGCGGATGGCTGTCCAGATCGAAAACAGGAAAGTCGGTAAAACTCACAAACTAAGGTCCCGTGCGTCTGGACGGGACCTTGACAGAATACACATCCATACAGTGTAACTTGATGGTTTTGCATGCTCGGATGGCCATCTGGGTTGAAATTGGGAAAGTAGGGAATGTCGGGAAAACTCACGAACTCGGGTTCCAAGCGGACTGACAGGACCTTGATGGAATATAAGTTCGGACGGTGCAACTTGATGGTTTTGCATGCATGGATGACCATTGGGTCAAAATTGGTCCGGACAGTGCAACTTGATGGTTTTGCATGCGCGGATGGCCATCAGGGTCAAAATCGAGAAAGTCGGGAAAGTCGGTAAAACTTACGAACTTGGGTCCCGGGTGGCTGGATGGAACCTTGACGGAATACACGTCCGGACGGTGCAACTTGATAGTTTTGCATGCGCGGATGTCCATCTGGGTCAAAACCAAGAAAGTCGGGAAACTTTGTAAAACTCACAAACTTGGATCCCGGGCGTCCGGATAGGACCTTGACAGAATTTACGTTTGGACGTTGCAATTTGATGGTTTTGCATGCATAGATGGACATCCGAGTCAAAATTGGGAAATTCGATAAAGTCTGTAAAACTCACGAACTCGGGTCCCGGGCGGCCGGACGGGACCTTGACGGAATACACGTCCGGACGGTGCAACTTGATGGTTTTGCATGCACGGATGCCCATCTGGGTCAAAATTGAGAAAGTCAGGAAAACTCACTAACTCGGGTCCCGAGCGGCTGGACGGGACCTTGACAGAGTACACGTTCGGATGATGCAAATAAATGGTTTGTGTCAAAGTGTTCGGTCGACACTTCCCCCGGGCCTGCACTGGGCAGCCCGCGGAGGTTCTTTTTTCGGTGGGGCTAGTCCCTTGCGGAGAGCTTGTGCGGATGGACGAGTTAGTAAGAGCTTGACACAGAGAGTTTTACGTGGTTCAGGCCGCTGGAGCGTAAAACCCTACGTCCACGGCGAGCTATGGAACTCGCTGTATTGCTTGCTGCTCGGGGCCGGGGTCACGAGCTTGGGGGTGAGTTACAGCTTGGGTGTGAATGGCTAGCGTATGAGTTGCAGAGTGCGAACCCATGGTGCGAGTGGCTAAAGTGCGAACCCTTGCTATCGTCGCCTACCCGAGTCTTTTATAGTCCAAGGCTCGGGTGGCTTACAAGGGGGGCCTGGGACCCGACACGTGGGACCGGGGAGATTGACTGTTATCTACCGTATCTGCAGTTATGCTGGTAGTTGTCTCTGGCGAAGGCTTCCGAGTCTCCGTCTTGCCGCCCTGCCCATGCCGCACGCTAGTCGTAGTGGTTGATGACGGAGCAGGCGGCATGGGATGTCTTGTCGCGGTGTTTATTGGCTGGCAGGTTCTGACACCACGCGCCAGTCTGTGATGCGACTGGGCGCAACGGCACCTGACAGAGGCGTGCTCCTTTCTCCGCGTCTTGGTAAGACGCGGGCCTTGAATACCTTGTACGGGCAAGGTATGGGGCGTCTTTACGCCTGCTGCCTATCGCTCGGGGGCAGGCAGCGCGAATCTGTTGCCACGTGGTGGGCCCGGAGCCCTTCTCAGAGGAGAGGAGGGTCCAGCCCGCGGGGCACGTGGAGCCTCCGGACCTCTCCCCGCGGAGGGGGAGGTTCGGCTTCTGTCGGCCACGTGGCGGGTCCGGAGCTCCTCTCTGAGGAGAGGGAGGTCCGGCCTCGCCAGATACGTGGCACCTTCGGACCTCTCTCCCGCGGAGGGGGTGGTCCGGCCTCTGTATGCCACGTGGCGGGCCCGGAGCTCTCCTCTGAGGAGAGCGAGGTCCGGCCCCGCCGGACGCGTGGCGCCTTCGGAGCTCCCCCTGCGGAGAAGGGCGAGTTCCTTAGGCATTTTCCCCTGTGCGCGGGGGTACCCCATATCTCAGGTACCGACAGTGGCCCCCGGGCCCATCTCGGGGGAGATAGCGAGCCCGAGGTGGGACCTTCGTCTCTTCTGATCCGTGCACTTTCTCTAAGTCCCGCATTGACCGCTGCCAGAGCACGAACGGTCGCAGGATCGTGGGAGCGTGCGCCCACTTGATGGTTGCTTTTACTGCGGCGGTTCCCAAGACTGCCACTTCTGCATGTTGCGGCGCTTTCTTCGGGAACCGCCGAAGTGCCTTGCCGGTTTGTCTTCTTAGGAGACTGACTCCTTGGCCCACCGCTTCAGTCGGGCGGCTTGGGTTCACCTGTCATCAGCACTCGGTGTAGGAGCCGGAGCGGTTGCCGATGCGGCGTATTCGAAGAGTTCCGAATCGCTCGGTCTCGTACCCGGAAGGTGGGAAAAGAAACCGCCACGGGGGTACTCTCCCCTTATAAGGCCTCCAGCCATTGCGCCTCCCTCGAGTCTCTGCGGTCTTGTCGTCTTCCATGGCTCCCAACCCGCCTTTCAGGGGGAGAATCGCTCTCGATTTCCCCCAGCAACGGCGTCTGCACCAAGCCTGGGACCCAGGGAGCCTGCCTGTCTTGCCTCTGGAGGTGGCGCCTCCAAGGGGTCTCTGGTTTGTCCTCCCGACGGGGCCCTTCCTTGGTGACGGCAGGCAGAAAGCTCCTTGGCGTTGCGTCCCTTTTCAGGTGGTGGAGTCTTCAAAGAAACCGCTGAAGCACCAAGGAGAATCCCAGGCGGCAGAGTCTCCGAGAAGACCGCTGAAGCTGCGGAGGGGGGGCCTCAGGAGCACCCTTGATGACACCGGCTTTTGCGCAGGTGATGAGGAAAGGAGGCTCCAGGAGCACCCTTGATGACACCGGCTTTTGCGCCGGTGATGAGGGAACTTCAGGAGAAGGAAACCGCTGATGCACCATGGAGGATCCCAGACGGCAGAGTCTCCAGGAAGACCGCTGAATGCTGCGGAGGGGGCCTCAGGAGCTCCCTTGGTGACACCGGCTTTTGCGCCGGTGATGAGGGAGGCGATTCCTGCGCTCGGGTCGTGGAGCGGGAGAGTGCCGCCAGGGCTGAAGCCTGGTGATGCAGCCGTTCTTGCAACTTCTATATTCTGGCCGTGTCAGGAGACCCTTGGGGCTTGTTTCTTTCTTTTCATTGAGTCTGTAGTCCAGCTCATGGAGCCTCGCATAGTTTGACTCTTTTAGATATTTGTGTCTGTGAAGCTTTTTCTCCTCCTTTTGGCTTTGTCTGGCTGAGTCCTTAGCTCCGCAAGGTACTCAGAGGCCTTCTCCAATCTAGGAGCTCCGCACAGACACCTTCCCCAGGCCCTAACAGTGTTAGGGGCCCCCGGGGGTCTCCGGATCTCACCCTATGGGGAGCTCCAAACCCGCCTGCCACGTGGCGGGTCCGGAGCCCCTCCTTAGGAGGCGGAAGCTCTGGCCCTGCTGGACACGTAGGGCTTTCGGAGCCCTCCCCCCGGGGGGAGGTCCGGTTTCCGCCTGCCACGTGGCGAGCCCGGAGCCCCCCTCATGGGAGGCGGGAGCTCCGGACCTGCTGGACGCGTGGGGCCTTCGGGCCTCGCCCCTGCTGAAGGGGCGGGGCCCGGTCCTTCCAGTCCTGGGCCGGTGCTGTTGATAGCTCCTTCCCCCCCGCTTCACGTAGTCCCCGTTGCCATAACCTGGAGGTCCTGCACACAGGCAGAGGAAACGTAATTCTCCTTGGGGGCTCCCCCTCCCTTATCTCATAGTCTTATTTGACTTATAGCCCCTAACCAAATGCTTGGTGCTTGGGGACTGTAGGGAGGGGGAGCTGAACACATGGCAACCATGCACTGCAAGGGTGGTTATAAAAAAACTTAGTACACAATTTAAATGAGTACAAGGAAAGAGCAAAGTAGAGCAGGTTTCTTTTCGTACAACGTTCCACAGGAGGAAGGCAGGCTAAACATGGAGGCCACGACCCGCCCCATTAAGAGGGGAAGCAAGACTCTACGCGCTTGGAGTCGGAACCAGGCAAAGCTGAACGTAGTCCTGTACCATCCCCTGGGGCTTAGCTACTCCGAGCGCTGCTCCTGGACTCTATGGAGTTTATTACGAAAAGAAAGTACTGTCCTATTTTTGCTCTAGGGGTAGAACTTACACAGGTGTTCTATGTTCCAAGGGTTTGGGAGCAGGTCCCCATCCTCGATGGAAAGGCGCACACACCCGGGGCGGCATACTTTCGCGACTCGGAAGGGGCCTTCCCAACTAGGGGAGAGTTTGTGGGCCCCTTCACGAGAAAGTATGCGCCGCAACACCAGGTCACCTTCCTGCAGCTCCCGGGCACGCACAGATCTCTGGTGGTAGCGCCGAAGCACTTGTCTGTACCGCGCGTTACGGAGTGCTGCATGTAATCGGACCTCGTCGACGAGGTCGATTTCTCCATGTCGGAGGTTGTCCTGCGCGGCTTCGTCGTAAGCCCGGATACGGTGAGACTTCATGGTGATTTCTGGGGGAAGTACAGCTTCGGCCCCATACACCATGAAGAAGGGTGTCTCCCCGGTGGCCCGGCTCTGGGATGTCCGGTTAGCCCATAGTGTGCTCGGAAGCTCATCTACCCAATTGGCACCATGTTTCTTCAGGCTAGCGAATGTGCGAGTCTTAAGGCCCTGGAGAATCTCCGCGTTGGCCCTCTCAACTTGCCCATTGCTCTTTGGGTGGGCGGCAGAGGCGTAGCACACCTGAATACCAAGGTCCTCGCAGTAGTCTTGGAATGCTGCGCTGGTGAACTGGGTCCCGTTGTCGGTGATGATTCTATTCGGGACCCCGAACCGACAGACAATAGACTTGATGAACTTTACTGCAGATTGTTTGTTGATGGTGACAACTGGTGTAGCTTCTGGCCACTTGGTGAACTTGTCGATGGCAACATAGAGGTACTGAAATCCCCCGACGGTTCTGGAAAATGGTCCCAAGATGTCCAGCCCCCATACAGCAAATGGCAACAAGGGCGGGATCATCTGTACCGCCTGAGCCGGTGTATGGATCTGCTTGGCATGGAACTGGCACGCCTTGCAGCTCTCGACCAGCTTGACGGCATCCTGGAGTTCTGTCGGCCAGTAGAAGCCATGCCGGAAGGCTTTACCGACAAGCGTGCGTGAGGAAGAGTGACTTCCACATTCGCCTCCATGGATCTCAGCGAGCAAGTCGCAGCCTTCCCCCTGGGTTATGCACCGCAATAGGATGTGGTTGGCGCCACGCCGGTAGAGATCCCCCTCTACCAGCGCGTATCTCTTAGCCATACGCACAATCCGTTCAGCAGTTGCATGTTCATCAGGGAGGATGTTGTCCTTCAAGTAGTCTCGGATCTCCGTGATCCATGCATCGGGTCTGACTTGAGCTTCTGGATCTTGAGCGCTGGGTTGCACGGAGTCCCCAGTGACGCTTACGATCCTTGGCGGCATCCATGGCTGTAGGGCCGCCGGGACTGCCAGCTTCGAGGTGCTGGTCAAGCCCCCTTCGCCCGGCTCGGCGGGCCGGGCTGTAGGCCGTAGCAACGTCCTCTCGAAAACTCCTTCGGGCGCAGGGGCTCCGGTGGAAGCCTTTGTTGAAAGGTTTTCAGCTGCGGCATTACCAGCGCGCGGTACGTGATGCAGGTCCAAGGCGAGGAATTCTTTCTCCAACATCTGCACGTGAAGCAGATACGCAGCTAGCTGTGGGTCATTGCAGGAGCATTCGCCCTTGACTTGCTTGATGACCAGTTGGGAGTCGCCCTGTGCCAACAACTGGCGAGCGCCTAAAGACAGGGCTGTCTGCAGGCCAAAGATGAGTGCTTCATACTCCGCCATGTTGTTGGTTGCCTTGAAATTGAGACGCACCATATACCCAAACTGTCCCCCCGATGGCATGAGGAGCAGTACGCCGGCACCGGCCCCCTGCTTTCGCAAGGAGCCGTCGAAGAAAAGTGCCCAGTGGGGTTCGGTGAAGACTGGAGCTTGGTGCTCTGGCTCACCGCCTTCATGGCCCCCTGGGTCAGTCTTCGTTGGTGTCCACTCCGCCACAAAGTCAGCCAGTGCTTGGCTCTTGACTGCATGGCGTGGGAGGAAGTCCAGCTCAAACTCCGCCAGCTCCGCCGCCCATTTAGCAACGTTGCCAGTCGCATGGGGGCTGTGAAGAATTGTCTTCAGCGGATACGAGGTGACTACCGAGACCCGGTGGGCCTGGAAGTAATGGCGGAGCTTCCTGGAGGCCACGAGCACCACATACAGCAGCTTGTGGACTTCTAGGTACCTTGTCTTGGCATCATGAAGTACTTCGCTGATGTAGTAGACATGCCTCTGTATGGTTTGAACCCTCTCTCTTAGGCTTGGGAGGTCCTCGTCCATTGGCCCTGGCCCGCTGGAGGTGAGTGGACCCACGGGGGCCTCCGGGAGCTGGGACCCGGAGGCCCTTAAGCTATCTTGATTATCCGGGAGCTCCGGGGGGTCTTGAGGGACCTCCGGGAGGTCCCATTTGGCCCCCGGGGATTTATCTTGGGGGTCCGGGAGACCGCCCTGGACCTCCGGGAGGTCGACCTGGACCTCCGGGGGGTTGCCTTGGAGGTCCGGGAGACCGCCTTGGCCCTGCAGGGCCTCCTGGCGTCTGTCTTCTGCTACCGGAGCAGGTTGCGAAGGTGAGGGGTCTGGCTGCTCTGCGACGAGGACCATACTCACTAGTTCAGTTGTCGCTGCGATGTGGAGCAGCAGGTGCTCTCCGGGCTCAGGGGCTACCATGATAGGTAGGGTCGTCAGGAGTCGCTTCAACTCCTGGAAAGCCTCTTCTGCTTCGTCAGTCCAGGGAAAAGGGCCTGACTTGCGCAGGAGCTTAAAGAAAGGGAGTGCCCGCTCTGCTAGCCTCGGTATAAACCGACTCAGCGCGGCTAGACATCCCGTGAGTTTCTGAACATCCTTGACGCGGGCAGGGGGCCGCATCAAGTCGATGACCTTGATCTTCTCTGGGTTGGCCTCAATCCCTCGGTGCGAGACCAGGAATCCTAAGAGCTTCCCGGAGGACACACCGAACACATATTTATCTGGATTCAGCTTGGTGCGCGTAGAGCGCAACTTGTCAAAGACTAAGGCTAGGTTATCTAGCAAAGATGAACCCTGCTTGACCTTGACAACTATGTCATCGACGTACACCTCAACTAGGTCTCTTATTAACTCCCCAAAGGTTTTGTGCATCGCTCGCACAAAGGTGGGGAGTGCATTCTTTAGGCCGTAAGGCATAGACACATAGCAATAAAGGCCGTCTACTGTGATGAAGGAGGTGTGCTCCTCGTCCTCCCTAGACATGGGGATCTGGTGGAAACCCGAGTAGGCGTCTAGGAAGCACAGCATATCACAGCCTGAGGTTGAGTCTACTATTTGATCTATTCTAGGGAGAGGGAATGGATCTTTGGGACATGCCTTATTGAGACTGGTGTAGTCGATGCACATCCGGAGCTTCCCGCCGGCCTTCGGGACAACGACAGGGTTCGCCAACCACCGGGGGTGATGGACCTTCCGTATGAAGCCAGCGTCCAGCAGCTTCTTGACTTCTTCACGAATGAAGTTTTGCCGCTCGATGGACTGCTTGCGGGGCTTCTGTTGAACCGGCCAGGCGTCGGGGAAGACTTTCAATTGGTGCTCGATCACCTCCCTGGGGATTCCCGGCATCTGTGATGGCTGCCATGCTAACACGTCGACGTTGTGCCGGAGGAAGGTGACGAGCGCGCCTTCCTATTTGCTATCCAGGCCCCCGGCTACCCGGGTGGTCTGGGTGGCTTCGGCGCCGACTTGGATGACCTTTAAGGGGACGCCGCCCTCGTCGAGAGGTTGCACGCGGGGTTCTGTGGCGGAAGCACGGTGACGTGCGCTCGGGCGGAGCTGGTCCAGCTCTGTATTGCCGGGGGCTGATGCCCCAGCTGTTGCGAGCGCTTGGAGTTTCTCTAAGGCCGACACTACAGCAGTGCGGTCCCCACGAATCCTGAGGACGCCCGTCGGTGTTGGCATCTTCAGGACGAGGTAGCCGTAGTGGGCTACTGCCATGAACCGGTACAGGGCTGGCCTGCCGATTATGGCGTTGAAGGGGAGGTCTATCTCCGCTACGTCGAACAGAATGTACTCTGTCCGATAGCTGTCCGGAGCCCCGAAGGTCACCGGGAGGCTAATGTTGCCGTAGGGAATGACCTGTCCCGGCCCTACCCCTGAGAATGGGCTCGACGGGGTGAGCTTGGCCATCGAGATCTGCAGCTTCTGGAAAGCTGCACGGCTGATAAGGTTCAGCCCAGCTCCTCCATCTACCAAAACGTGGTACATTCTCACGTTGGCGATGGTAGGAGCTACCAAGAGCGGTGGTTGGCCGGCCCCAGCCATGTTCCTGGGGCAGTCGGTGGCGTCAAAGCTGATGGGGGTCCCCATCCACTTAAGGTGCGGTGCAGCACTTGGGAGTGGCGCCACCGACGCTACCGCTCGGTGCAGAGTCTTGACTGCGCTTCGGGACGAGGGGTCGGCGGACCCACCGTATATGACGTAGAGCTTCTTTCGAGGCTCATCGTCACTGGAGCTGGAGTCCTCATGATTGCGTGTCGCCTTCACGGCACGCTGAGGCTCCTGGATCTCCTCTGGGTGGTCGATGCTGTCTGGGACATCCACCCTCTGTTCGCCTTCCTTTGGACGGAAGGGCGGGGCATCAGCCCGCTGCCGCTTCTCCTTGCGGAAGCACTCTGCGAGCTTTCGGATCTCCCGGCACTCGGCAGTAGTGTGGCGACAGCTGCCGTGCACGGGGCACATATTGTCTTGATCACCTTCTGGGATTGGTGATCTTCGCTGCCTCTTGTCGGGGCGCGGCCCCCAAGCCCCACTGAGCGCCGCTGCAGTGATGACTGGGGCTGCGGCCGGTGATTCTATCTTGCTTCTGCCTCGGTTCTTGGTCTTCCTGCTGCCTCCATAGGGAGTAGGACCAGATCCGGGCAGTCCTCCTGACTCGGAGGATGGCTGTGAGTGCCAGTTCCGTCCTTCGGCTGCTCTGGCGCACTTGTCTGCCAAGCTGAAGAGCTCTGAGGCATCGCGGACCTCCCTGGTCGCGAACTTCTCGAGCATCTTCTTGTCCCGGACGCCTTGCCGGAACGCCACCACCACAGAAGCATTTTGAATGTGTGGGATGGTGTTCCGCACCTGGGAGAACCGCTGTATGAAAGAGCGCAGTGACTCCCCAGGTTGTTGCTGGATGGCGTGGAGGTCGAGCTCCGTGCCAGGCCGGGTGTAGGAACTGCCGAAGTTGGCTATGAACTGCCGGCAAATCTCTCCCCAGGAAGTTACGGAACCCTGGGGGAGGTTCATGAGCCAAGACCGGGCTGGGCCAGTCAAGGCGACAGAGAAGTAATTGGCCATGACGGCTTCATTCCCTCCTGCGGCAAGTACGGCGGTGGAGTAGATCTGGAGGAACTCCGCCGGGTTGACGCTGCCATCGTACTTCTCGGGCAGGTGCGGCCGAAACTTGCGCGGCCACTTCGCAAAGCGAAGGTGGGGCGCGAGGGCCGCACACCCTGCTTCTGTCGCCGCAGGTTCTGGTGCCGCAAACGCTTGGTTCGCACTGGGCACCGCGTACCCCGGTACGGGCAAGGCTGCACCATAGGCCGGGGGCGCCATCTGCAGGACATATGACTGTGGCATATTCTGCACGGCGCAGGCCTGGGGCAGAGATCGCGTGGCGAAGGTCTGCTCTTCAGGCTGGGTCGAGGCTGACGTCATGCTGTCATCAGCCTCTTGGTAGCGACGCCTTTCTCGGTGTTGCTCGAGGTATACCTGGGCATCTTGACCCAGGCGACACCGCTCCAGCTCTGTCTTCAGATCTGTCGATTGGAGCCTGGTAGAGCTGGAGTCTGCCGTCTGCTCGTCAACCAATGGTGCGCGAATCAGCGACACGACCGGTTGGCCAGAGCGTCGTCCCCGCCGAAGTTGAGGGTTTGCGGCGGCGACGACGAGACGGTTTACCTCGTGAATCCACTGCTGGGTCGCTGCCTGAGGCGCGTCCCCAGCGGGCGGATTGTACAGTAGCGCTCTCGCTGCAGCTAGCACACCCCCCCTGGGTACGCCCAGCGCTACTGAAGACTTGATGCTGGTTGGAGCCTGCATTGCCGGGGTCGGCGCTGCCAGAGCCGGTTGCTGGCTCCCAGCTTGTACCGACACACTCCGTCCCGAGTGTGTCGACATGTACTCCCCCTGGTCACGGTTTGCCGCAGAGGCGAGGGGGGAGAGTTCACCGCTGAAGGAAGCTTGGTCATCTTCGTCGGCGGAAACTCGTCGCGCTAGGGGAAAAGCCCCCTACCTGGCGCGCCAAATGTCGAAGTGTTCGGTCGACACTTCCCCCGGGCCTGCACTGGGCAGCCCGCGGAGGTTCTTTTTCCGGTGGGGCTAGTCCCTTGCGGAGAGCTTGCGCGGATGGACGAGTTAGTAAGAGCTTGACACAGAGAGTTTTACGTGGTTCAGGACGCCGGAGCGTAAAATCCTACGTCCACGGCGAGCTATGGAGCTCGCTGTATTGCTTGCTGCTCGGGGCCGGAGTCCCGAGCTTGGGGTGAGTAACAGCTTGGGTGTGAATGGCTAGCGTATGAGTTGCAGAGTGCGAACCCAGGGTGCGAGTGGCTAAAGTGCGAACCCAGGGTGCGAGTGGCTAAAGTGCGAACCCTTGCTATCGTCGCCTACCCGAGTCTTTTATAGTCCAAGACTCAGGTGGCTTACAAGGGGGGCCCGGGACCCGACAGGTGGTCCCGGGGAGATTGACTGTTATCTACCGTATCTGCAGTTATGCCGGTAGTTGTCTCTGGCGAAGGCTTCCGAGTCTCCGTCTTGCCGCCCTGCCCATGCCGCACGCTAGTCGTAGTGGTTGATGACGGCGCAGGCGGCATGGGATATCTTGTCGCGGTGTTTATTGTCTGGCAGGTTCTGACACCGCGCGCCAGTCTGTGATGCGACTGGGCGCAACAGCACCTGACAGAGGCGTGCTCCGCGTCTCCACGTCTTGGGAAGACGCGGGCCTTGAATACCTTGTACGGGCAAGGTATGGGGCGTCTTTACGCCCGCTGCCTATCGCTCGGGGGCAGGCAGCGCGGTTCTGTTGCCACGTGGCGGGCCCGGAGCCCTTCTCAGAGGAGAGGAGGGTCCGGCCCGCGGGGCACATGGAGCCTCCGGACCTCTCCCCGCGGAGGGGGAGGTTCGGCTTCTGTCGGCCACGTGGCCGGTCCGGAGCTCCTCTCTGAGGAGAGGGAGGTCCGGCCCCGCCAGATACGTGGCACCTTCGGACCTCTCTCCCGCGGAGGGGGAGGTCCGGCCTCTGTATGCCACGTGGCGGGCCCGGAGCTCTCCTCTGAGGAGAGGGAGGTCCGGCCCCGCCGGACGCATGGCGCCTTCGGAGCTCTCCCTGCGGAGAAGGGCGAGTTCCTTAGTCATTTTCCCCTGTGCGCGGGGGTACCCCATATCTCAGGTACCGACAGTTTGCATGCGCGGATGGCCATCCGGGTCGAAATCCAGACAAGACCTTGACAGAATATACGTTCGGACAGTGCAACTTGATGGTTTTGCATGCATAGATGGCCATCGGTGTCAAAATTGCAAAAATCGAGTAAGTCAGTGAAACTCACTAATTCGAGTCTCGGGCGGCCGGACGGAACCTTGACGGAATACACGTCCGGACGGTGCAACTTGATGGTTTTGCATGCGCGGATGTCCATCCGGGTCATAACTAAGAAAGTCTGGAAACTCTGTAAAACTCACAAACTTGGATCCCGGGCGGCCAGACAGTACCTTGATGGAATATACGTTCAGACGGTGTAACTTGATGGTTTTGCATGCATAGATGGCCATCCGAGTCATAATTGGGAAGGAAAGTCTGTAAAACTCACGAACTCGGGTCCCGGGCGGCTGGACGAAACCTTGATGGAATACAGGTCCGGAAGGTGCAACTCGATGGTTTTGCATGCGCGGATGGCCATCTGGGTCAAAATTGAGAAAGTTGGGAAAGTCATTAGAACTCACGAACTCTGGTCCCAGAAGGTCGGACGGAACCTTGACGGAATACACCTCCGGACAGTGCAACTTGATGGTTTTGCATGCGAGGATGGCCATCTAGGTCGAAATTTGGAAAGTCAAGAAAACTCATGAACTCTCGGGTCCTGGACGCCGGACTGGACCTTGCCGGAATACATGTTCGGTTGGTGCAACTGGAAGGTTTTGCATGCGCGGATGGCTATCTGGATCAAAATCTGGAAAGTTGGGATTGTCAGCAAACCTCACTAACTCGGGTCCCAAGCGGCTGGACAGGACCTTGACGGAATACACGTTCGGATGGTGCAACTAAATGGTTTTGCATGCGCGGATGGCTGTCCAGATCGAAAACAGGAAAGTCGGTAAAACTCACAAACTAAGGTCCCGTGCGTCTGGACGGGACCTTGACAGAATACACATCCGGACAGTGTAACTTGATGGTTTTGCATGCTCGGATGGCCATCTGGGTTGAAATTGGGAAAGTAGGGAATGTCTGGAAAACTCACGAACTCGGGTCCCAGGCGGACTGACAGGACCTTGACGGAATATAAGTTCAGACGGTGCAACTTGATGGTTTTGCATGCATGGATGGCCATCGGGTCAAAATTGGTCCAGACAGTGCAACTTGATGGTTTTGCATGCGCGGATGGCCATCTGGGTCAAAATTGAGAAAGTTGGGAAAGTCTGTAAAACTCACGAACTCGGGTCCCGGGCGCCCGGACAGAACCTTGACGGAATTTACGTTCGGACGGTGCAAATTGATGATTTTGCATGCATAGATGGCCATCCGGGTCGAAATTGGGAAATTTGATAAAGTCTGTAAAACTAACGAACTCGGGTCTCGGGCGGCCAGACGGAAACTTGACGGAATACACGTCCGGATGGTGCAACTTGATGGTTTTGCTTACGTGAATGGCCATCTGGGTCAAAAATGAGAAGGTCGGGAAAGTCGGCAAAACTCACTAACTCAGGTCCCCCCAACGGCTGGACGGGAGCTTGACCGAGTACACGTTCGGATGGTGCAAATAAATGGTTTGCATGCGCGGATGGTCATTCAGGTCAAAATCTGAAAAGTCGGTAAAACTCATAAACTAGGGTCCCGTGCGACTGGATGGGAGTTTGACGGAATACACGTTTGGACAGTGCAACTTGATGGTTTTGCATGCTCGGACGGCCATCTAGGTTGAAATCGGGAAAGTCGGGAAAACTCACGAACTCAGGTCCTGGGCGGCTGGACACGACCTTGACGGAATATATGTTTGGACGGTGCAACTTGATGATTTTGCATGCATGGATGGCCATCGGGGTCAAAATTGCAAAATTCTAGAAAGTGAGTAAAACTCACGAACTTGAGTCCCGGACGGCCGGACGGAACCTTAACGGAATACTTGTCCGGATGGTGCAAGTTGTTGGTTTTGTATGCACGGATGGCCATCTGGGTCAAAATCGGAAAAGTCTGTAAAACTCACTGTCGAAGTGTGCGATCGACACTTCCCCCGGGCCTGCACAGGGCAGCCCGCGGAGGTTCTTTTTTCGGAGGGGCTAGTCTCTAGCGGAGAGCTGGCGCAGATGGACGAGTTAGTAAGAGCTTGACACGGCGAGTTTTACGTGGTTCAGGCCGCCGGAGCGTAAAACCCTACGTCCACGGCGAGCTATGGAGCTCGCTGTATTGCTTGGTGCTCAGGGCCGGAGGCCTGAGCTTGGGGGTGAGTTACAGCTTGAGAGTGTATGGCTAGCGTATGAGTTGCAAAGTGCGAACTCTTGCTATCGATGCCTACCCGAGCCTTTTATAGTCCAAGACTCGGGTGGCTTACAAGGGAAGCCGGGACCCGACAGGTGGTCCCGGGAAGATTGTCTATTATCTACCGTATCTGCAGTTATGCCGGTAGTTGTCTCTGGTCGAAGGCTTCTGAGTCTTCATCTTGCCGCCCTGCCCATGCCGCATGCTAGTCGTAGTGGTTGATGACGGCGCAGGCGGCATGGGATGTCTTGTCGCGGTGTTTATTAGCTGACAGGTTCTGACACCGCGCGCCAGTCTGTGATGCGACTGGACGCAACGGAACCTGACAGAAGCGTGCTCCGCGTCTCCGCGTCTTGGGAAGACGCGGGCCTTGAATACCTTGTACGGGCAAGGTATGGAGCATATTTACGCCCGCTGCCTATCGCTCGGGGCAGGCAGCGTTGCTCTGCTGCCACGTGGCGGGCCCGGAGCCCTTCTCAGAGAAGAGGAGGGTCAGCCCCGTGGGGCACGTGGAGCCTCCGGACCTCTCCCCGCGGAGGGGGAGGTCCGGCTTCTGTATGCCACGTGGCGGGCCCGGAGCTCTCCTCTGAGGAGAGGGAGGTCCGGCCCCGCTGGACACGCGGCGCCTTCGGGCCTCTCTCCCGCGGAGGGGGAGGTCCGGCTTCTGTATGCCACGTGGCAGGCCCAGAGCTCTCCTCTGAGGAGAGGGAAGTCCGGCCCCGCCGGACGCGTGGCGCCTTCGGAGCTCTCCCTGTGGAGAAGGGCGAGTTCCTTATGCATTTTACCCTGTGCGCGGGGGTACCCCATATCTCAGGTACCGACAGTGGCCCCCGGGCCCATCTCGGGGGAGATAGCGAGCCCGAGGTGGGACCTCCATCTCTTCCGATCCGCGCACTTCCTCTAAGTCCCGAATTGACCGCTGCCGGAGCACGAATGGCCAAGGGATCGTGGGAGCGTGCGCTCACTTGATGGTTGCTTTTACTGCGGCGGTTCCCAAGACTGCCACTTCTGCACGTTGTGGCGCTTTCTTCGGGAACCACCGAAGTGCCTTGCCGGCTCATCTTCTCAGGAGACTGACTCCTTGCCCCCACCGCTTCAGTTAGGCGGCTTGGGCCCACCCGTCATCGGCACTCGGTCTGGGAACCGAAGCGGTTGCCGGTGCGGGGTATTCGAAGAGTTCCGAATCGCTTGGAATTGTACCTGGGAAGTTTTTTAGAGGGGGTCTTACCCACATAGCAGCTTCCCTTCGCACTTCTCTGTGTTTCTCCTCGGACTCTTGTGCTTTTGCTCTCTTGCCTTTGAGTTCTCCCTTGCCATGGCATCCAACCCGCCGCCAGAGAAGAAGCGCGCTCGATCTCCTCTAGCAGCGGCGTCTGTGCCAAGTCGGGATTATGGGGTGCCTGACACTCCCTCCGGTGGCGACTCGAAGAGGCCCCGGGTTGATGCGCTGGGGGAAGCCTCTGGGGCGCCCCCTGTTCCGCCAGTCCAAGCGACTGCGGAGCGGCCGTCGGTGACGGTAGTGGGCTCTGGAAGTCCTACCCCGGCTCGGAAGTCGGGGTTCAGAGCCCGCTGGAGTGTCCGCGCTTCCCGGCCTTCCCCGACTTGCGGGGAATCTGTGCCGCTGCGCTCGGAGCCAGGGGCAACTGCCGCGGCCCCCAGGCCAGCGCGAACTTCTCCAGTTCCGGTGTGCCCGGACTCCGTGGCGGCGTCGTCTCTTCCTGCTGAGACGGTCACCGCGGCCCCCAAGCCAGCGCAGGTTGACCCTGCACTAGACGGCCCGGCCTCTTCTTCAGCACCGCCTTCCCTGGCTCGCCCCTCTCCTCAGGTCAAGGAGCCAGAAGCTGAAGAGAGCCCGGCTGGCCTGGCTGCCAGAGCCTCGGAGCCTGCTTCTCCTGATCGGCGTCTCGTCTCGGTTGCTGGTGCATCGGCTCTTCCTGAGGACGAGGTAATGGAGGAGGTCGGGGGTACTGCCCCGGCCTCTGTTGCTCCATTGCCTCTGGCGGACGCCTTCGCACTTGCCGAGTCGAGCGTCCGGCAGGTCTTGGCTGCACTGGGGCGCGAGCGGGAGGAGTATACGGTGGAACGGGACCGCCTCCTCATCTGGGGGAACCTTTTGTGGGAGAGGACCGCGAAGGTTAAGAGTGAGCTCGACTCCAGGCGGGAGTTGCTCAACTTCAGGGAAGCGCTCCTCGACCGGATGAAGCGGGCTGTCGACCGCATGGACACCGAATCATGGCGGATCAACCGGGAGACCCTGGAGGCACACGCCCGGGCCGAGGAGAGCCTCTCTGCTGCTGTGGAGATACGGCAGCGGTTGGAGCGTCGTGAACTCGCCGTTGAGGAACGGGAGCGTTGCATGGCAGCTGAGGCGGAGAGGGTCGCCGCGCAGCTGGCTGCGGGCGAGGATGACCTTCGAGCTCGGATGGAGGAGCTGGAGATCCTGAAGGCAGACCTCGACTTGAGAGAGGAACAGGTCTCCTGTGATCGCCGGGCGGTCTTGGACCGGGAGTTGACCGCCGGCTTCAAGGCCGCTGAGTTGGAGCGGCTCGCCAAGGCTCTCCACCTTTGGGAGAGCTCCCTGGCGGCCAAGGAGAAGGAATTCTCCAAGAGGAACCTGGAGGCTCTGCAGGCGGCCCGCCGCAAGGTGGAGGAGCTTTCGGCCTTGCGGTCCTCCGAGGCTCTTGCAGTCTCGAGCTTCGTGGATCGAGCGGGGTCCGCCCTGATCCCTCTTGGCTTCAGTCCAGTGAGGGCCACGGCCCCTGCGTTGGGGGTGATCCCTGCGCTGGAGTCGATCGGCGCCAAGCTGGACAGGCTAGACTCGGTGGTTTTGCCAGCGAGCTTGAGGCCAAGGGGCGCGGTCTAGCCTTAGAGGTCGCTTCACATGTGCTGGCATGCTTTAAGAGCCGTGACCCCTCCTTTTCGCTAGAACCAGCGTGAGAGGGCCCAGCCACGGAGCGGGAGCAAGCTGCCAGGGCAGAAGTCGAGGATGTAGCCGCCCTTATAGCCGCTAGGTTCCGGTGGGAGCCGGGAGGTCCTTAGGACTTGTTTCTCCCTTTTTATCGAGTCTGTAGTCCAGCTCATGGAGCCTCGCTTAATTTGACTCTTTTGGATACTTGCGTCTGCAATGCTTTTTCTCTCCTTCTTGGCTTTGCCTGGCTGAGTCCTTAGCTCCGCAAGGTACTCAGAGGCCATTTCCAATCTCGGAGCTTTGCACAGACACCCTTCCCGGGTCCTAACAGTGTTAGGGGCCCCCGGAGGTCTCCGGATCTCGCCCTATGGGGAGCTCCAGATCTGCCTGCCACGTGGCAGGTCTGGAGCTCCTTCCTAAGAGGCGGGAGCTCCGGCCATGTTGGACACGTAGGGCTTTCGGAGCCCTCCCACCGAGGGGGAGGTCCGGCTTCTGCCCACCACGTGGCGAGCCGGGAGCCCTCCTCAAGGGAGGAGAGAGTTCCGGGCCCGCTGGACACGTGGGGCCCCCGGGTCCCGCCCCTGCTGGAGGGGCAGGTCCCGGTCCTTCCAATCCCAGGCCGGAGTAGCTGGTAGCTCCTTTCCCCCCGCTTCATGCAGTCCCTGTTGCCGTAACCTGGAGGTCCTGCACACAGGCAGAGGAAACGTAATTCTCCTCGGGGGGTCCTCCCCTCCCGTCTCCTAGTCTTATCCGTCTTACGACCCCGATCCGCTATACGGGGCTTGGGCAATTCTGTGCACGAGGTGCCGGAGCTCCGGCTCCCTCCGAGGTCCGGGTACGGCCGTCCGATCCCTAGTACCGGGCCATGCGCTGGGGAAGCAGAGTGCACGCGCTTTGGGTTCATGACCAGGCAAAGCAGATGTACTCCCCTGGACCTCCGGAGGGCAGGATGCGCATGCTTTGGGCTCTGGGCCGGCTAAGCTGGATACGCACCCTGGACCCCCCATGCACAACGCAGGCCTTTCCTGGAGGTAACCAACTGGCACCGCAACACCTGACTGGGGGAAGCCCGAGAGACCCACTCGGCCATCGGCAGGTGCCTCAAGTGCAGCCGCCTTCGGTAGGATAGCGAATGCCGACTATGGATGAGTGCAGGAGAGGGGGAGCTAGATGTACGATGAACATACAGAGAAAGTGCGATCATAGAAATTAATGCATAATTTAAATGAGCGCATGAGAGAGAGCTAAGTAGAACGGGGCTCTGTATTCGTACCCATAGGTGGAATTCTGGCTGTACTGGGAGGCAATGTTCCGCCTTGTCTTCAAGGGAAGCAAGACTCTACGCGCTTAGGGTCGGAACCAGGCTAAACTGGACGTAGTCCTGTACCGTCCCTTGAGACTTAGCTGCCCCAAGCGCTGTTCCTAAATTCTATGGGATCTATTACAGAAGGGAATAACCCTGTTCTACTGATGCTCAGGAAGTAGGACTTACAGTATTGCTCCATGGCAAGGATTTTTGGGAACGGATCCCACTCTCGGTTGGAAGGCATGTGTACTTGGGGCGGCAGCTTTCATGATTCGGAAGGGACCTTCCCTGCTGGGGAGTGCTTATGGGTCCTTCTTGGAATAGAGCGTGCCGCTTTACCAAGTTGCCCTCCTGCAGGCCCCCGACGCGTTTGGTTCTTTGGCGGTAGTGCTTAGAGCATTAGCCGAGACCGTGCGTTGCGGGGTGTTTCCTGCAGCCGAGTCTTGTCGTCGAGGTTGTTATCTTCGCGCTGGATCAGGTCCTGCGCGGCTTCTCCTGGGGGCACCCGGGGAGTTCTCCCCTTCTGGCTAAGGCCTTCAAGGGGTAGGTAGACCCGGGCTCGTCTTGGATGACCTAAGGCGTCTTCCCCATCTGGCGAGGCCTTCAAGGGGTTGACAGACCTTAGGCGGCCCCCGAGAGGTATGTTCGAGGCATGGAGGCGTACCGCAGTTGGCTAACGCCCTGGCCTGTCACCGTCGGAACTGGAGTCCTCACCGTCATGCACTGTCTTTATGACACGCTGAGGCTCCTGGAACCCCACCTGGTGGGCAGCAGTGACTGGGGCATCGACCTTCTGTTTGCCATCCCTCTGAGGGTAGGGCGGTGCTTCAGCCCTCTGCTGTCTTCCTTTGCCGAAGCGCTCTGCGAGCCTCTGGATCTCCAAGCACTCGGCAGCAGTATGGTTGCAGGTGCCATGCACGGGACATAGCCAGCCTTGGTCACTGTCTGGGGCCGGTGATTGCCGCTGCCTTTTGTCGGGGCGTGGCCCCCGAGCTCCACTGGTCGTCGTAGCTGCGGCGACGGGGGCCGTGAATGGTGACTTCATCTTGCCACCCCCCCGGTTCTTGGTCTTCTTGCCACCCCCATAGGCAGCAGCACCGGACCCGGGCTGTCCTCCTGACTCGGAGGTCGGCAGAGCGTGCCAGTTCCGCCCTTCAGCTGCTCTGGCGCACTTGTCCGCCAGGCTGAAGAGCTCCGAGACGTCGCGGACCTCTCTGGTCGCGAGCTTCTCAAGCATTTTCTCGTCCCGGACACCCTGTCGGAACGCCACCACCACGGAGGCACTTTGGATATGCGGGATGGTGTTGCGTACCTGAGAGAACCGCTGGATGAAAGAGCGCAGCGACTCCCCAGGTTGTTGCTTGACGGCATGGAGGTCAAGCTCCGTGCCGGGACGGGTGTAGGAGCTGCCGAAGTTGGCGACGAACTGCCGGCAGAGCTCTCCCCAGGAGGTTATGGACCCCTGAGGTAGATTCATGAGCCAAGACCGAGCTGGGCCAGTCAAGGCGACAGGGAAGTAATTGGCCATGACGGCTTCATTCCCTCCTGCGGCAAGCACGGCGGTGGAGTAGATCTGGAGGAATTCCGCCGGGTTGATGCTGCCGTCATACTTCTCGGGCAGGAGCGGCCGAAACTTGCGCGGCCATTTCGCGAAGCGAAGGTGGGGCGCGAGGGCTGCACACCCTGCTTCTGTCGCCACGGGTTCTGATGCCGCGAACGCTTGGTTCGCACTGAGCACCGCATGTCCCGGCATGGGCAAGGCTGCACCATAGGCCGGGGGCGCCATATGCAGGACATACGACTGTGGCATATTCTGCACGGCACAGGCCTGGGGCAGAGATCGCGTGGCGATGGTCTGCTCTTCAGGCTGGGTCGAGGCCGACGTCAGGCTGTCGTCAGCCTCTTGGTGGCGACGCCTTTCTCGGCGCCGCTCGAGGTATACCCGGGCATCTTGACCCAGGTGACACTGTTCCAGCTCTGTCCTCAGATCTGTTGACTGGGGGCTGGTAGAGCTGGAGTCTGCCGTCTGCTCGCCATTCAATGGTGTGCGCATCAGCGACGCGACCGATTGGCGAGAGCGTCGTCCCCGCCGAGGTCGAGGGCTTGCGGCGGCGACGACGAGACGGTCTACCTCTCGGATCCACTGCCGGGTCGCTGCCTGAGTCGCGTCCCCAGCGGGCGGATTGTACAGTAGCGCTCTCGCCGCAGCTAACGCACCCCCACTGGGCACGCCGAGCGCTACTGGAGACTTGAAGCTGGTTGGAGCCTGCATTGCCGGGGTCGGCGCTGCCAGAGCCGGTTGCTGGCTCCCAGCTCGTACCGACACACTCCGTCCCGAGTGTGTCGACATGTACTCCCCCCTGGTCGCGGTCTGCCGCAGAGCCGAGGGGGAGAGTTCGCCGCTGAAGGAAGCTTGGTCATCTTCGTCGGCGGGAACTCGTCGCGCTAGGGGAAAAGCCCCCTACCTGGCGCGCCAAATGTCGAAGTGTGCGATCGACACTTCCCCCGGGCCTGCACAGGGCAGCCCGTGGAGGTTCTTTTTTCGGAGGGGCTAGTCCCTAGCAGAGAGCTTGCGCAGATGGACGAGTTAGTAAGAGCTTGACACGGCGAGTTTTACGTGGTTCAGGCCGCCGGAGCGTAAAACCCTACGTCCACGGCGAGCTAAGGAGCTCGCTGTATTGCTTGGTGCTCAGGGCCGGAGGCCTGAGCTTGGGGGTGAGTTACAGCTTGAGAGTGTATGGCTAGCGTATGAGTTGCAAAGTGCGAACCCTTGCTATCGACGCCTACCCGAGCCTTTTATAGTCCAAGACTCGGGCGGCTTACAAGGGAAGCCGGGACCCGACAGGTGGTCCCGGGAAGATTGTCTATTATCTACTGTATCTGCAGTTATGCCGGTAGTTGTCTCTGGTCGAAGGCTTCTGAATCTTCATCTTGCCGCCCTGCCCATGCCGCATGCTAGTCGTAGTGGTTGATGATGGCGCAGGCGGCATGGGATGTCTTGTCGCGGTGTTTATTGGCTGACAGGTTCTGACACCGCGCGCCAGTCTGTGATGCGACTGGACGCAACGGCACCTGACAGAAGCGTGCTCCGCGTCTCCGCGTCTTGGGAAGACGCGGGCCTTGAATACCTTGTACAGGCAAGGTATGGAGCGTACTTATGCCCGCTGCCTATCGCTCGGGGCAGGCAGCGTCGCTCTGCTGCCATGTGGCGGGCCCGGAGCCCTTCTCAGAGAAGAGGAGGGTCAGCCCCACGGGGCACGTGGAGCCTCCGGACCTCTCCCCGCGGAGGGGGAGGTCCGGCTTCTGTATGCCACGTGGCGGGCCCGGAGCTCTCCTCTGAGGAGAGGGAGGTCCGGCCCCGCTGGACACGCGGCGCCTTCGGGCCTCTCTCCCGCGGAGGGGGAGGTCCGGCTTCTGTATGCCACATGGCGGGCCCGGAGCTCTCCTCTGAGGAGAGGGAGGTCCGGCCCCGCCGGACGCGTGGCGCTTTCGGAGCTCTCCCTGCAGAGAAGGGCGAGTTCTTAGGCATTTTACCCTGTGCGTGGGGGTACCCCATATCTCAGGTACCGACACTCACGAACTCAGGTCCCGGGTGGCCGGACGGAACCTTGACGGAATACACGTCCAGATGGTGCAACTTGATGGTTTTGCATGCGCAGATGGCAATCAGGATGAAAATAAAGAAAGTCAGGAAAGTCGGTAAAACTCACGAACTCGGGTCCCTGGCGGCCGGACGAAACATTGACGGAATACACGTCCGGACGGTGCAACTTGATGGTTTTGCATGCGCGGATGTCCATCTGGGTCATAACTAAGAAAGTCGGGAAACTCTGTAAAACTCACAAATTTGGATCCCGGGCAGCCGGGCAGGACCTTGACGGAATTTTTACGTTCGGACGGTGCAACTTGATGGTTTTGCATGCATAGATGGCCATCCAGTTCAAAATTGGGAAATTCGAGAAAGTCTGTAAAACTCACGAACTCGGTCCCAGGTGGCCTGATGGAACCTTGATGGAATACACGTGCGGACGGTGCAACTTGATGGTTTTACATGCGCGGATGGCTCTCTGGGTCAAAATTGAAAAAGTCGAGAAAGTCTGTAAAACTCACGAACTCGGGTCCCGGGCCGCCGAACGGAACCTTGATCGAATACAAGTCCAGACGGAGCAACATGATAGTTTTGCATGCGCGGATGTGCATCTGGGTCATAACTTAGAAAGTCGGAAAACTCTGTAAAACTAACAAACTTGGATCCCGGGCGGCCGGGCAGGACCTTGACGGAATTTTTACATTCGGACGCTGCAACTTGATGGTTTTGCA
This sequence comes from Neostapfia colusana, assembly GCA_030760725.1. Taxonomy (NCBI): domain Eukaryota; kingdom Viridiplantae; phylum Streptophyta; class Magnoliopsida; order Poales; family Poaceae; genus Neostapfia; species Neostapfia colusana. The sequence continues at coordinate 82,246,680 of JASWHV010000011.1, forward strand.
TGCATAGATGGCTATCCGGGTCAAAATTGGGAAATTCGAGAAAGTCTGTAAAACTCACGAACTCGGTCCTAGGCGGCCTGACGGAACGTTGATGGAATTCACGTCTGGACGGTGCAACTTGATGGTTTTACATGCGCGGATGACTCTCTGGGTCAAAATTGAGAAAGTCGAGAAAGTCTGTAAAACTCACGAACTCGGGTCCTGGGCCGCCGAACGGAACCTTGATCGAATACACGTCCAGGTGGTGCAACTTGATAGTTTTGCATGCGCGGATGTCCATCTGGGTCAAAATCGAGAAAGTCGGAAAACTCTGTAAAACTCACAAAGTTGGATCCCGGGCGGCAGGAAAGGACCTTGACAGAATATACGTTCTGATGGTGCAACTTGATGGTTTTACATGCATGGATGGCCATCGGGATAAAAATTGGGAAATTCGAGAAAGTCTGTAAAACTCACGAACTTGGGTCCCTGGCGGCCGGACGAAACCTTGACGGAATACACGTCCGGAAGGTGCAACTTGATGGTTTTGCATGCTTGGATGGCCATCTTGGTCAAAATTGAGAAAGTCAGGAAAGTCAACTAAACTCACGGACTCGGGTCCTGGGAGGCCGGATGGAACCTTGACGGAATACACCTCCGGACAGTGCAACTTGATGGTTTTGCATGCGAGGATGGCCATCTAGGTTGAAATTTGAAAAGTCAAGAAAACTCATAAACTCGAGTCCTCGGACGCCGGAGTGGACTTGCCGGAATACATGTTCAGATGGTGCAACTAGAAGGTTTTGCATGCGCGAATGGCTACCTGGGTCAAAATCCATAAAGTTGGGATAGTCGGCAAAACTCACTAACTCGGGTCCTGAGCTGCTGGACGTGACCTTGACGGAATACACGTTCGGATGGTGCAACTAAATGGTTTTGCATGCGCGGATGGCCATCCGGGTCGAAATCTGGAAAGTCGGTAAAACTCACAAACTAGGATCCCGTGTGTCTGGACTGGACCTTGATGGTTTTGCATGCTCGGATGGCCATCGGGGTTAAAATTGGGAAAGTAGGGAATGTCGGGAAAACTCACGAACTCGGGTCCCGGGCGGCCGGACAGGACCTTGATGGAATATAAGTTTGGATGGGGCAACTTGATGGTTTTGCATGTATGGATGGTCATCGGGGTCAAAATTGCAAAATTCTAGAAAGTGGGTAAAACTCACGAACTTGAGTCCCGGGTGGCCGGACGGAACCTTGACGGAGTACACGTCCGGATGGTGCAACTTGATGGTTTTGCATGCGCGGATGACCATCAGGGTGAAAATAAAGAAAGTCGGGAAAGTCGGTAAAACACACGAACTCGGGTCCCGGGCGGCCACGCAGAACCTTGATGGAATACGCGTCCGGACGGTGCAACTTGAAGGTTTTGCATGCGCGGATGGCCATCTGGGTCAAAATCGAGAAAGTCGGGAAAGTCTGTAAAACTCACGAACTCGTGTCCTGGGCAGCCGGACGGAACCTTCACAGAATACACGTCCAGACGGAGCAACTAGATGGTTTTCATGCGTGGATGGCCATCAGGGTCAAAATCGAGAAAGTCGGGAAAGTCGGTAAAACTTACGAACTTGGGTCCCGGGTGGCCGGACGGAACCTTGACGGAATACACGTCCGGACGGTGTAACTTGATAGTTTTGCATGCGCGGATGTCCATCTGGGTCAAAACCAAGAAAGTCGGGAAACTTTGTAAAACTCACAGACTTGGATCCCGGGCGTCCGGATAGGACCTTGACGGAATTTACGTTTGGATGCTGCAACTTGATGGTTTTGCATGCATAGATGGACATCCGAGTCAAAATTGGGAAATTCGATAAAGTCTGTAAAACTCACGAACTCGGGTCCCGGGCGGCTGGCTGGGACCTTGACGGAATACACGTCCGGACGGTGCAACTTGATGGTTTTGCATGCACGGATGCCCATCTGGGTCAAAATCGAGAAAGTCAGGAAAACTCACTAACTCGGGTCCCGAGCGGCTGGACGGGACCTTGACGGAGTACACGTTCGGATGATGCAACTAAATGGTTTGCATGCGCGGATGGCCATCCGGGTCGAAATCCAGACAAGACCTTGACAGAATATACGTTCGGACAGTGCAACTTGATGGTTTTGCATGCATAGATGGCCATCGGTGTCAAAATTGCAAAAATCGAGTAAGTCAGTAAAACTCACGAATTCGAGTCTCAGGCGGCCGGATGGAACCTTGACGGAATACACATCCGGACGGTGCAACTTGATGGTTTTGCATGCGCGGATGTCCATCCGGGTCATAACTAAGAAAGTCTGGAAACTCTGTAAAACTCACAAACTTGGATCCCGGGCGGCCAGACAGTACCTTGACGGAATATACGTTCAGACGGTGTAACTTGATGGTTTTGCATGCATAGATGGCCATCCGAGTCATAATTGGGAAGGAAAGTCTGTAAAACTCTCGAACTCGGGTCCCGGGCGGCTGGACGAAACCTTGACGGAATACAGGTCCGGAAGGTGCAACTTGATGGTTTTGCATGCGCGGATGGCCATCTGGGTCAAAATTTAGAAAGTCGGGAAAGTCATTACAACTCACGAACTCTGGTCCCAGAAGGCCGGACGGAACCTTGACGGAATACACCTCCGGACAGTGCAACTTGATGGTTTTGCATGCGAGGATGGCCATCTAGGTTGAAATTTGGAAAGTCAAGAAAACTCATGAACTCGGGTCCTGGACGCCGGACTGGACCTTGCCGGAATACATGTTCGGTTGGTGCAACTGGAAGGTTTTGCATGCGCGGATGGCTATCTGGATCAAAATCTGGAAAGTTGGGATAGTCAGCAAACCTCACTAACTCGGGTCCCAAGCGGCTGGACAGGACCTTGACGGAATACACGTTCGAATGGTGCAACTAAATGGTTTTGCATGCACGGATGGCTGTCCAAATCGAAAACAGGAAAGTCGGTAAAACTCACAAACTAAGGTCCCGTGCGTCTGTACGGGACCTTGACAGAATACACGTTCGGACAGTGTAACTTGATGGTTTTGCATGCTCGGATGGCCATCTGGGTTGAAATTGGGAAAGTAGGGAATGTCTGTGTCGAAGTGTTTAGTCGACACTTCCCCCGGGCCTGCACTGGGCAGCCCGCGGAGGTTCTTTTTTCGGTGGGGCTAGTCTCTAGCGGAGAGCTTGCACAGATGGACGAGTTAGTAAGAGCTTGACACGGCGAGTTTTACGTGGTTCAGGCCGCCGGAGCGTAAAACCCTACGTCCACGGCGAGCTATGGAGCTCGCTGTATTTCTTGCTGCTCAGAACCAGAGTCCTGAGCTTGGGGGTAAGTTACAGCTTGAGAGTGTATGGCTAGCGTATGAGTTGCAAAGTGCGAACCCCTGCTATCGACGCCTACCCAAGCCTTTTATAGTCCAAGGCTCGGGCAGCTTACAAGGGGGGCCAGGACCCGACAGGTGGTCCCGGGAAGATTGTCTATCATCTACCGTATCTGCAGTTATGCCGGTAGGTGCCTCTGGTCGAAGGCTTCTGAGTCTTCATCTTGCCGCCCTGCCCATGCCGCATGCTAGTCGTAGTGGTTGATGACGGCGCAGGCGGCATGGGATGTCTTGTCGTGGTGTTTATTGGCTGGCAGGTTCTGACACCGCGCGCCAGTCTGTGATGCGACTGGGCGCAACGGCACCTGACAGAAGCGTGCTCCGCGTCTCCGCGTCTTGGGAAGACGCGGGCCTTGAATACCTTGTACGGGCAAGGTATGGGGCGTCTTTACGCCCGCTGCCTATCGCTCGGGGCAGGCAGTGTCGTTCTGCTGCCACGTGGCGGGCCCGGAGCCCTTCTCAGAGGAGAGAAGGGTCAGTCCCGCGGGGCACGTGGAGCCTCCGGACCTCTCCCCGCGGAGGGAGAGGCTCGGCTTCTGTTGGCCACGTGGCGGGCCCGGAGCTCTCCTCTGAGGAGAGGGAGGTCCGGCCCCACTGGACACGCGGCGCCTTCGGACCTCTCTCCCGCGGAGGGGGAGGTCCGGCTTCTGTATGCCACGTGGCGGGCCCGGAGCTCTCCTCCGAGGAGAGGGAGGTCCGGCCCCGCCGGACGCGTGGCGCCTTCGGAGCTCTCCCTGCGGAGAAGGGCGAGTTCCTTAGGCATTTTACCCTGTGCGCGGGGGTACCCCATATCCCAGGTACCGACAGTGGCCCCCGGGCCCATCTCGGGGGAGGTAGCGAGCCCAAGGTGGGACCTCTGTCTCTTTCAACCCGCGCACTTTCTCTAAGTCCCGAATTGACCGCTGCCGGAGCACGAACGGCCGCGGGATCGTGGGAGCGTGCGCTCACTTGATGGTTGCTTTTACTGCGGAGGGGGCCTCAGGAGCCCCCGTGTGTCACTGGTTTTTGCGCCGGTGATGAGGGAGGCGATTCCTGCGCTCTGGTCATAGAGCGAGAGAGTTCCGCCAGGGCTGAAGCCTGGTGACGTGGCCGTTGTTTCAACTTCTGGATTCTGGTCGTGTCAGGAGACCCTTGAGACTTGTTTCTTCCTTTCATCGAGTCTGTAGTCCAGCTCATGGAGCCTCGCTTAGTACGACTCTTTTAGATATCTGTATCTGTGATGCTTTTTCTCTCCTTCTTGGCTTTGCCTGACTGAGTCCTTAGCTCCGCAAGGTACTCAGAGGCCATCTCCAATCTCGGAGTTCCGCATAGATACCTTCCCCGGGTCCTAACCGTGTTAGGGGCCCCCGGGGGTCTCCGGATCTCGCCCCATGGGGAGCCCCAAGTCTGCCCGCCATGTGGCGGGTCCAGAGCTCCTCCTCAAGAGGCTGGAGCTCCGGCCATGCTGGACACGTAGGGCTTTCGGAGCCCTCCCACCGGGGGGGGGGGGGGGGAGGTCCAGTTTCCGCCCGCCACGTGGGAAGCCTGGAGCCCTCCTCAAGGGAGGTGAGAGTTCCGAGCCTGCTGGACACGTGGGGCCCTCGGGTCCCGCCCCTGCTGGAGGGGCAGGTCCCGGTCCTTACAGTCCTAGGTCGGAGTAGTTGGTAGCTCCTTTCCCCCTGCTCCATGCAGTCCCTGTTGCCGCAACCTGGAGGTCCTGCACATAGGTAGAGGAAACGTAATTCTCCTTGGGAGATCCCCCTCCCTTATCTCATAGTCTTATTTGACTTATAGCCCCTAACCATATGCTTGGTGCTTGGGGACTTGTAGAGAGGGGGAGCTGAGCACATGGCAACCATGCACTGCAAGGGTGATTAAAAAACTCAATTCACAATTTAAATGAATACAAGGAAATAGCAAAGTAGAGCAGATTTCTTTTCGTACAACTTTCCACAGGAGGAAGGCAGGCTAAACATGGAGGCCACGACCCACCCCATTAAGAGGAGAAGCAAGACTCTACGCGCTTGGAGTCGGAACCAGGCAAAGCTGAACGTAGTCCTGGACCGTCCCCTGGGGTTTAGCTGCTCCGAGCGCTGCTCCTGGACTCTATGGAGTTTATTACGAAAAGAAAGTACTGCCCTATTTTTGCTCTAGGGGTAGAACTTATGGAGGTGTTCTATGTTCCAAGGGTTCGGGAGCAGGTCCCCATCCTCGGTGGAAAGGCGCACACACCAGGGGCGGCATTCACGACTCGGAAGGAGCCTTCCCAAATAGGGGAGAGTTTGTGGGCCCCTTCACGAGAAAGTATGCGCCGCAACACCAGGTCACCTTCCTGCAGCTCCCGGGCACGCACAGACCTCTGGTGGTAGCGCCGAAGCGCTTGTCTGTACCGCGCGTTACGGAGTGCCGCATGTAATCGGACCTCGTCGACGAGGTCGATTTCTCCACGCCGGAGATTGTCCTGCGCGGCTTCGTCATAAGCCCCGACACGGTGAGACTTCATGGTGATTTCTGGGGGAAGTACAGCTTCAGCCCCATACACCATGAAGAAGGGTGTCTCCCCGGTGGCCCGGCTCTGGGATGTCCGGTTAGCCCATAGTGTGCTCGGAAGCTCATCTACCCAATTGGCACCATGTTTCTTCAGGCTGGCGAAGGTGCGAGTCTTAAGGCCCCGGAGAATCTCCGCGTTGGCCCTCTCAACTTGCCCATTGCTCCTCGGGTGGGCGACAGAGGCATAGCATACCTGAATACCAAGGCCCTTGCAGTAGTCTTGGAATGCTGCGCTGGTGAACTGGGTCCCGTTGTCGGTGATGATCCTGTTTCGGACCCCAAACCGGCAGACAATAGACTTGATGAACTTTACTGCGGATTGTTTGTTGATGGTGACAACTGGTGTAGCTTCTGGCCACTTGGTGAACTTGTCGATGGCAACATAGAGGTACCGGAATCCCCCAACGGTTCTGGGAAATGGTCCCAGGATGTCCAGCCCCCATACGGCAAACGGCCACGAGGGCGGGATCATCTGTACCGCCTGAGCCGGTGTATGGATCTGCTTGGCGTGGAACTGGCACGCCTTGCAGCTCTCGACCAGCTTGACGGCATTCTGGAGTGCTGTCGGTCAGTAGAAGCCATGCCGGAAGGCTTTACCGACAAGCGTGCGTGAGGAAGAATGGCTTCCACATTCGCCTCCATGGATCTCAGCGAGCAAGTCGCAGCCTTCCCCCTGGGTTATGCACCGCAATAGGATGTGGTTGGCGCCACGCCGGTAGAGATCCCCCTATACCAGCGCGTATCTCTTAGCCATACGCGCAATCCGTTCAGCGGTTGCATGTTCATCAGGGAGGATATTGTCCTTCAAGTAGTCCTGGATCTCCGTGATCCATGCATCGGGTCTGACTTGAGCTTCTGGATCTTGAGCGCTGGATTGCACGGAGTCCCCAGTGACGCTTACGATCCTTGGCGGCATCTATGGCTGTAGGGCCGCCGGGACCGCCAGATTCGAGGTGCTGGTCAAGCCCCCTTCGCCCGGCTCGGCGGGCCGGGCTGTAGGCCGCAGCAACGTCCTCTCGAAAACTCCTTCGGGCGCGGGGGCTCCGGTGGAAGCCTTCGTTGAAAGGTTGTCAGCTGCGGCATTACCAGCGCGCGGTACGTGATGCAGGTCCAAGGCGAGGAATTCTTTCTCCAACATCTGTACGTGAAGCAGATACGCAGCTAGCTGCGGGTCATTGCAGGAGCATTCGCCCTTGACTTGCTTGATGACCAGTTGGGAGTCGCCCTGTGCCAACAACTGGCGAGCGCCTAAATACAGGGCTGTCTGCAGGCCAAAGATGAGTGCTTCATACTCCGCCATGTTGTTGGTTGCCTTGAAATTTAGACGCACCATATACCCAAACTGTTCCCCCGATGGCATGAGGAGCAGTACGCCGGCACCGGCCCCCTGCTTTTGCGAGGAGCCGTCAAAGAAAAGTGTCCAGTGAGGTTCGGTGAAGACCGGAGCTTGGGGCTCTGGCTCACCGCCTTCATGGCTCCCTGGGTCGGTCTTCGTTGGTGTCCACTCCGCCGCAAAGTCAGCCAGTGCTTGGCTCTTGACTGCATGGCGTGGGAGGAAGTCCAGCTCAAACTCCGCCAGCTCCGCCGCCCATTTAGCAACGTTGCCAGTCGCATGGGGGCTGTGAAGAATTGTCTTCAGCGGATACGAGGTGACTACCGAGACCCGGTGGGCCTGGAAGTAATGGCGGAGCTTCCTGGAGGCCACGAGCACTGCATACAGCAGCTTGTGGACTTCTAGGTACCTTGTCTTGGCATCATGAAGTACTTCGCTGATGTAGTAGACAGGCCTCTGTATGGTTCGAACCCTCTCTCTTAGGCTTGGGAGCTCCTCGTCCATTAGCCCCAGCCCGCCGGAGGTGGGTTGACCCACGGGGACCTCCGGGAACTGGGACCCGGGGGCCCTTAAGCTTCCTTGATCATCTGGGAGCTCCGGGGGGTCTTGAGGGACCTCCGGGAGATCCCAATTGGACCCTGGAGATTTATCTTGGGGGTCCGGGAGGCCGTCCTGGGCCTCCGGGAGGTCGACTTGGACCTCCAGGGGGTCCGGGAGACCGTCTTGGCCCTGCGGGGCCCCCTGGCGTCTGTCTTCTGCTACCGGAGCAGGTTGCGAGGGTGAGGGGTCTGGCCGCTCCGCGACAAGGACCATACTCACCACTTCTGTTGTCGCCACAATGTAGAGCAGCAAGTGCTCCCTGGCTCAGGGGCTACCATGATAGGTAGGGTCATCAGGAGTCGCTTCAACTCCTGGAAAGCCTCTTCTGCTTCGTCAGTCCAGGCAAAGGGGCCTGACTTGCGCAGGAGCTTAAAGAAAGGGAGTGCCCGCTCTGCTAGCCTCGGTATAAACCGACTCAACGTGGCTAGACATCCCGTGAGTCTCTGAACATCCTTGACGCGGACAGGGGGCCGCATCAAGTCGATGGCCTTGATCTTCTCTGGGTTGGCCTCAATCCCTTGGTGCGAGACCAGGAACCTTAAGAGCTTCCCAGGGGACACGCCAAACACACATTTATCTGGGTTCAGCTTGGTGCGCGTAGAGCGCAACTTGTCAAAGACTAAAGCTAGGTTATCTAGTAGGGATGAACCCTGCTTGACCTTGACAACTATGTCATCGACATACACCTCAACTAGGTCTCTTATTAACTCCCCAAAGGTTTTGTGCATCGCCCGCACAAAGGTGGGGAGTGCATTCTTTAGGCCGTAAGGCATAGACACATAGCAATAAAGGCCATCTACTGTGATGAAGGAGATGTGCTCCTCGTCCTCCCTAGACATGGGGATCTGATGGAAACCCGAGTAGGCGTCTAGGAAGCACAGCATATCACAGCCTGACGTTGAGTCTACTATTTGATCTATTCTAGGGAGAGGGAATGGATCTTTGGGACATGCCTTATTGAGACTGGTGTAGTAGATGCACATCCGGAGCTTCCCGCCGGCCTTCGGGACAACGACGGGGTTCGCCAACCATCGGGGGTGGTGGACCACCCGTATGAAGCCAGCATCCAGCAGCTTCTTGACTTCTTCACGGATGAAGTTTTGCCGCTCGATGGACTGCTTGCGGGGCTTCTGTTGAACCGGCCGGGCGTCGGGGAAGACTTTCAAGTGGTGCTCGATCACCTCCCTGGGGATCCCCGGCATCTGTGACGGCTGCCATGCAAACACGTCGACGTTGTGCCGGAGGAAGGTGACGAGCGCGCCTTCCTATTTGCTATCCAGGCTCCCGGCTACCCGGGTGGTCTGGGTAGCTTCGGCGCCGACTTGGATGACCTTTAAGGGGACGCCGCCCTCGTCGAGAGGTTGCACCCGGGGTGCTGTGGTGGAAGCACGGTGACGTGCGCTCGGGCGGAGCTGGTCCGGCTCCGTATTGCCGGGGGCTGATGCCCCAGCTGTTGCGAGCGCTTGGAGCTTCTCCAGGGCCGACACTGCAGCAGTGCGGTCCCCACGAATCCTGAGAACGCCCGTCGGTGTTGGCATCTTGAGGGCGAGGTAGCCGTAGTGGGCTACAGCCATGAACCGGTACAGGGCTGGCCTGCCGATTATGGCGTTGAAGGGGAGGTCTATCTCCGCTACGTCGAACAGAATGTACTCTGTTCGATAGCTGTCCGGAGCCCCGAAGGTCACCAGGAGACTAATGTTGCCGTAGGGGATAACCTGTCCTGGCCCTACCCCTGAGAATGGGCTCGACAGGGTGAGCTTGGCCATCGGGACCTGCAGCTTCTGGAAAGCTGCACGGCTGATGAGGTTCAGCCCAGCTCCTCCATCTACCAAAACGTGGTACATTCTCACGTTGGCGATGGTAGGGGCCACCAGGAGCGGTAGTTGGCCGGCCCCAGCCATGTTCCTGGGGCAGTCGGTGGCGTAAAAGCTGATGGGGGTCCCCATCCACTTAAGGTACGGTGCAGCACTTGGGAGTGGCGCCACCGACGCTACCGCTCGGCGCAGAGTCTTGACTGCGCTTCGGGACGAGGGGTCGGCGGACCCGCCGTATATGACGTAGAGCTTCTTCCGATGCTCATCGTCACTGGAGCCGGAGTCCTCATGATTGCGTGCCGCCTTCATGACACGCTGAGACTCCTGGATCTCCTCTGGGTGGTCGATGTTGTCTGGAACATCCACCCCCTGCTCCTCTTCCTTTGGACGGAAGGGCAGGGCATCAGCCCGCTGCCGCTTCCCCTTGCGGAAGCGCTCTGCGAGCCTTCGGATCTCCCCGCACTCGGCAGTAGTGTGGCGACAGCTGCCGTGCACGGGGCACATGTTGTCCTGGCTATCTTCCGGGATCGGTGACTTTCGCTGCCTCTTGTCAGGGCGCGGCCCCCGAGCCCCACTGAGCGTCGCTGCAGTGACGACTGGGGTCGTGGCCGGCGGTCTTATCTTGCTTCTGCTTCGGCTCTTGGTCTTCCTGCTGCCTCCATAGGGAGTAGGACCAGATCCGGGCAGCCCTCCTGACTCGGAGGATGGCTGTGAGTGCCAGTTCCGTCCTTCGGCTGCTCTGGCGCACTTGTCCGCCAAGCTGAAGAGCTCTGAGGCATCGCGGACCTCCCTGGTCGCGAGTTTCTCAAGCATCTTCTTGTCTCGGACGCCTTGCCGGAACGCCACCACCACAGAAGCATTTTGAATGTGTGGGATGGTGTTCCGCACCTGGGAGAACCGCTGGATGAAAGAGCGCAGCGACTCCCCAAGTTGTTGTTGGATGGCGTGGAGGTCGAGCTCCGTGCCAGGCCGGGTGTAGGAACTGCCGAAGTTGGCTATGAACTGTCGGCAAAGCTCTCCCAAGGAAGTTACGGAACCCTGGGGGAGGTTCATGAGCCAAGACCGAGCTGGGCCAGTCAAGGCGACAGGGAAGTAATTGGCCATGACGGCTTCATTCCCTCCTGCGGCAAGTACGGCGGTGGAGTAGATCTGGAGGAACTCCGCCGGGTTGATGCTGCCGTCGTACTTCTCGGGCAGGTGCGGCCGAAACTTGCGCGGCCACTTTGCGAAGCGAAGGTGGGGCGCGAGGGCCGCACACCCTGCTTCTGTCGCCGCAGGTTCTGGTGCCGCGAACGCTTGGTTCGCACTGAGCACCGCATGCCCCGGCATGGGCAAGGCTGCACCATAGGCCGGGGGCACCATATGCAGGACATATGACTGTGGCATATTCTGCACGGCACAGGCCTGGGGCAGAGATCGCGTGGCGAAGGTCTGCTCTTCAGGCTGGGTCGAGGCCGACGTCATGCTGTCATCAGCCTCTTGGTGGCGACGCCTTTCTCGGCACCGCTCGAGTTATACCCGGGCATCTTGACCCAGGTGACACCGCTCCAGCTCTGTCCTCAGATCTGTTGATTGTGGGCTGGTAGAGCTGGAGTCTGCCGCCTGCTCGTCATCCAATGGTGCGCGCATCAGCGACACGTCCGGTTGGCCAGAGCGTCGTCCCCGCCGAGGTCGAGGGTTCGCGGCGGCGACGACGAGTCGGTCTACCTCGCGGATCCACTGCCAAGTCGCTGCCTGAGGCGCGTCCCCAGCGGGCGGATTGTACGGTAGCGCCCTCGCCGCAGCTAACGCACCCCCACTGGGCATGCCCAGCGCTACTGAAGACTTGAAGCTGGTTGGAGCCTGCATTGCCGGGGTCGGCGCTGCCAGAGCCGGTTGCTGGCTCTCAGCTCGTACCGACACACTCCGTCCTGAGTGTGTTGACATGTACTCCCCCCTGGTCGCGGTCTGCCGCAGAGGCGAGGGGGGGGAGTTCGCCGCTGAAGAAAGCTTGGTCATCTTCGTCGGCGGAAACTCGTCGCGCTAGGAGAAAAGCCCCCTACCTGGCGCGCCAAATGTCGAAGTGTTCAGTTGACACTTCCCCCGGGCCTGCACTGGGCAGCCCGCGGAGGTTCTTTTTTCGGTGGGGCTAGTCTCTAGCGGAGAGCTTGCGCAGATGGACGAGTTAGTAAGAGCTTGACACGGCGAGTTTTACGTGGTTCAGGCCGCCGGAGCGTAAAACCCTACGTCCACGGCGAGCTATGGAGCTCGCTGTATTTCTTGCTGCTCAGAACCGGAGTCCTGAGCTTGGGGGTGAGTTACAGCTTGAGAGTGTATGGCTAGCGTATGAGTTGCAAAGTGCGAACCCCTGCTATCGACGCCTACCCGAGCCTTTTATGGTCCAAGGCTCAGGCAGCTTACAAGGGGTGCCGGGACCCGACAGGTGGTCCCGGGAAGATTGTCTATCATCTACCGTATCTGCAGTTATGCCGGTAGGTGCCTCTGGTCGAAGGCTTCTGAGTCTTCATCTTGCCGCCCTGCCCATGCCGCATGCTAGTCGTAGTGGTTGATGACGGCGCAGGCGGCATGGGATGTCTTGTCGTGGTGTTTATTGGCTGGCAGGTTCTGACACCGCGCGCCAGTCTGTGATGCGACTGGGCGCAACGGCACCTGACAGAAGCGTGCTCCGCGTCTCCGCGTCTTGGGAAGACGCGGGCCTTGAATACCTTGTACGGGCAAGGTATGGGGCGTCTTTACGCCCGCTGCCTATCGCTCGGGGCAGGCAGCGTCGTTCTGCTGCCACGTGGCGGGACCGGAGCCCTTCTCAGAGGAGAGAAGGGGTCAGTCCCGCGGGGCACGTGGAGCCTCCGGACCTCTCCCCGCGGAGGGAGAGGCTCGGCTTCTGTTGGCCATGTGGCAGGCCCGGAGCTCTCCTCTGACGAGAGGGAGGTCCGGCCCCGCTGGACACGCGGCGCCTTCGGACCTCTCTCCCGCGGAGGGGGAGGTCCGGCTTCTGTATGCCATGTGGCGGGCCCAGAGCTCTCCTCTGAGGAGAGGGAGGTCCGGCCCCACCGGACGCGTGGCGCCTTCAGAGCTCTCCCTGCGGAGAAGGGCGAGTTCCTTAGGCATTTTACCCTGTGCGCGGGGGTACTCCATATCTCAGGTACTTTCAGTCTGGAAAACTCACGAACTCGGGTCCCAGGCGGACGGACAGGACCTTGACGGAATATAAGTTCAGACGGTGCAACTTGATGGTTTTACTTGCATGGATGGCCATCGGGTCAAAATTGGTCCAGACAGTGCAACTTGATGGTTTTGCATGCGCGGATGGCCATCTGGGTCAAAATTGAGAAAGTCGGGAAAGTCTGTAAAACTCACGAACTCGGGTCCCGGGCGCCAGGACAGAACCTTGACGGAATTTACGTTCAGACGGTGCAAATTGATGGTTTTGTATGCATAGATGGCCATCCGGGTCGAAATTGGGAAATTTGATAAAGCCTGTAAAACTAACGAACTCGGGTCTCGGGCGGCCAGACGGAAACTTGACGGAATACACGTCCGGATGGTGCAACTTGATGGTTTTTCTTACGTGAATGGCCATCTGGCTCAAAAATGAGAAGGTCGGGAAAGTCGGCAAAACTCACTAACTCGGGTCCCCCCAGCGGCTGGACAGGAGCTTGACTGAGTACACGTTCGGATGGTGCAAATAAATGGTTTGCATGCGCGGATGGTCATTCAGGTCAAAATCTGAAAAGTCGGTAAAACTCATAAACTAGAGTCCCGTGCGACTGGATGGGAGTTTGACGGAATACACGTTTGGACAGTGCAACTTGATGGTTTTGCATGCTCGGACGGCCATCTAGGTTGAAATCGGGAAAGAAGGGAAAGTCGGGAAAACTCACGAACTCGGGTCCTGGGCGGCTGGACACGACCTTGACGGAATATACGTTTGGACGGTGCAACTTGATGATTTTGCATGCATGGATGGCCATCGGGGTCAAAATTGCAAAATTCTAGAAAGCGGGTAAAACTCACGAGCTTGAGTCCCGGACGGACGGACGGAACCTTAACGGAACACTTGTCCGGACGGTGCAAGTTGTTGGTTTTGTATGCACGGATGGCCATCTGGGTCAAAATCGGGAAAGTCTGTAAAACTCACGAACTCAGGTCCCGGGTGGCTGGACGGAACCTTGACGGAATACACGTCCGGATGGTGCAACTTGATGGTTTTGCATGCGCAGATGGCAATCAGGATGAAAATAAAGAAAGTCGGGAAAGTCGGTAAAACTCACGAACTCGGGTCCCTGGCGGCCGGACGAAACATTGACAGAATACACGTCCGGACGGTGCAACTTGATGGTTTTGCATGCGCGGATGTCCATCTGGGTCATAACTAAGAAAGTCGGGAAACTCTGTAAAACTCACAAATTTGGATCCCGGGCGGCCGGGCAGGACCTTGACGGAATTTCTACGTTTGGACGGTGCAACTTGATGGTTTTGCATGCATAGATGGCCATCCAGGTCAAAATTGGGAAATTTGAGAAAGTCTGTAAAACTCATGAACTCGGTCCCAGGTGGCCTGATGGAACCTTGATGGAATACACGTCCGGACGGTGCAACTTGATGGTTTTACATGCGCGGATGACTCTCTGGGTCAAAATTGAGAAAGTCGAGAAAGTCTGTAAAACTCACGAACTCGGGTCCCGGGCCGCCGAACAGAACCTTGATCGAATACACGTCCAGACGGAGCAACTTGATAGTTTTGCATGCGCGGATGTTCATCTGGGTCAAAATCGAGAAAGTCAGAAAACTCTGTAAAACTCACAAAGTTGGATCCCGGGCGGCCGGAAAGGACCTTGACGGAATATACGTTCTGATGGTGCAACTTGATGGTTTTGCATGCATGGGTGGCCATCGGGATAAAAATTGGGAAATTCGAGAAAGTCTGTAAAACTCACGAACTCGGGTCCCGGGCGGCCGGACGAAACCTTGACGGAATACACGTCCGGAAGGTGCAACTTAATGGTTTTGCATGCATGGATGGCCATCTTGGTCAAAATTGAGAAAGTCGGGAAAGTCATTAAAACTCACAAACTCGGGTCCCGGGAGGCCGGACGGAACCTTGACGGAATACACCTCCAGACAGTGCAACTTGATGGTTTTGCATGCGAGGATGGTCATCTAGGTTGAAATTTGGAAAGTCAAGAAAACTCATGAACTCGGGTCCTGGGACGCTGGACTGGAACTTGCCGGAATACATGTTCGGATGGTGCAACTAGAAGGTTTTGCATGCGCGAATGGCTATCTGGGTCAAAATCCAGAAAGTTGGGATAGTCGGCAAAACTCACTAACTCGGGTCCCGAGCTGCTGGACGTGACCTTGACGGAATACACGTTCAGATGGTGCAACTAAATGGTTTTGCATGCGCGGATGGCCATCCGGGTCGAAATCTGTAAAGTCGGTAAAACTCACAAACTAGGATCCCTTGTGTCTGGATGGGACCTTGATGGTTTTGCATGCTCGGATGGCCATCTGGATTAGAATTGGGAAAGTAGGGAATGTCGGGAAAACTCACGAACTCGGGTCCCGGGCGGCCGGACAGGACCTTGACGGAATATAAGTTCGGACGGTGCAACTTGATGGTTTTGCATGCATGGATGGCCATTGGGGTCAAAATTGCAAAATTCTAGAAAGTGGGTAAAACTCACGAACTTGAGTCCCAGGCAGCCGAACGGAACCTTGACGGAGTACACGTCCGGACGGTGCAACTTGATGGTTTCATGCGCGGATGGCCATCAGGGTGAAAATAAAGAATGTCGGGAAAGTCGGTAAAACACACGAACTCGGGTCCCGGGCGGCCACGCAGAACCTTGATGGAATACACGTCCGGACGGTGCAAGTTGATGGTTTTGCATGCGCGGATGGCCATGTGGGTCAAAATCGAGAAAGTCGGAAAAGTCTGTAAAGCTCACAAACTCGGGTCCCGGGCAGTCGGACGGAACCTTCACAGAATACACGTCCAGACGGAGCAACTTGATGGTTTTCATGCGCGGATGGCCATCAGGGTCAAAATTGAGAAAGTCGGGAAAGTCAGTAAAACTTACGAACTTGGGTCCCGGGTGGCCGGACGGAACCTTGACGGAATACACGTCCGGACGGTGCAACTTGATAGTTTTGCATGCGCGGATGTCCATCTGTGTCAAAACCAAGAAAGTCGGGAAACTTTGTAAAACTCACAAACTTGGATCCCGGGCGGCCGGATAGGACCTTGATGGAATTTACGTTTGTACGCTGCAACTTGATCGTTTTGTATGCATAGATGGACATCCGAGTCAAAATTGGGAAATTCGATAAAGTCTGTAAAACTCACGAACTCGGGTCCCGGGCGGCCGGACGGGACCTTGACGGAATACACGTCCGGACGGTATAACTTGATGGTTTTGCATGCACGGATGCCCATCTGGGTCAAATCGAGAAAGTCAGGAAAACTCACTAACTCGGGTCCCGAGCGGCTGGACGGGACCTTGACGGAGTACACGTTCGGATGATGCAACTAAATGGTTTGCATGCGCGGATGGCCATCCGGGTCGAAATCCAGACAAAACCTTGACAGAATATACGTTCGGACAGTGCAACTTGATGGTTTTGCATGCATGGATGGCCATTGGTGTCAAAATTGCAAAATTCGAGTAAGTCAGTAAAACTCACGAATTCGAGTCTCGGGTGACCGGACGGAACCTTGACGGAATACACGTCCGGACGGTGCAACTTAATGGTTTCGCATGCGCGGATGTCCATCCGGGTCATAACTAAGAAAATCTGGAAACTCTGTAAAACTCACAAACTTGGATCCGGGGCGGCCAGACAGTACCTTGATGGAATATACGTTCAAACGGTGTAACTTGATGGTTTTTGCATGCATAGATGGCCATCCGGGTCAAATTGGGAAGGAAAGTCTGTAAAACTCACGAACTTGGGTCCCGGGCGGCCGGACGGAACCTTGATGGAATACACGTCCGGACGGTGCAATTTGATAGTTTTGCATTCGCAGATGGCTCTCTGGGTCAAATTCGAGAAAGTCAGGAAAGTCTGTAAAACTCATAAACTCGGGTCTCGGGCCGCCGAACAGAACCTTGACGGAATACACGTCCACACGGTGCAACTTGAAGGTTTTGCATGCGAAGATGTCCATCTGGGCAAAAATCGAGAAAGTCGGGAAACTCTGTTAAACTCACAAAGTTGGATCCCGGACGGCCGAAAAGGACCTTGACGGAATATACGTTCTTATGGTGCAACTTGATGGTTTTGCCTGAGCGGATGGCCATAGGGGTAAAAATTGGGAAATTCGAGAAAGTCGGTAAAACTCACGAACTCGGGTCCCGGGCGGCCGGACGGAACCTTGACGGAATATACCTCCGGACAGTGCAACTTGATGGTTTTGCATGCGCGGAAGGCCATCTAGGTCGAAATTTGGAAAGTAAAGAAAACTCATGAACTCGGGTCCTGGGACGCCGGACTGGACCTTGCCGGAATACATGTTCGGTTGGTGCAACTGGAAGGTTTTGCATGCGTGGATGGCTATCTCGATCAAAATCTGGAAAGTTGGGATAGTCAGCAAACCTCACTAACTCGGGTCCCAAGCGGCTGGACAGGACCTTGACGGAATACACGTTCGGATGGTGCAACTAAATGGTTTTGCATGCGCAGATGGCTGTCCAGATCGAAAAATGGAAAGTCGGTAAAACTCACAAACTAAGGTCCCGTGCGTCTGGACGGGACCTTAACAGAATACACGTTCGGACGGTGTAACTTGATGGTTTTGCATGCTCGGATGGCCATCTGGGTTGAAATTGGGAAAGTAGGGAATGTCGGGAAAACTCACGAACTCGGGTCCCAGGCGGACGGACAGGACCTTGACGGAATATAAGTTCGGACGGTGCAACTTGATGGTTTTGCATGCATGGATGGCCATCGGGTCAAAATTGGTCCGGTCAGTGCAACTTGATGGTTTTGCATGCGCGGATGGCTATCTGGGTCAAAATCGAGAAAGTCGGGAAAGTCTGTAAAACTCATGAACTCGGATCCCGGGCGCCCGGACAGAACCTTGACGGAATTTACGTTCGGACGGTGCAACTTGATGGTTTTGGATGCATAGATGGCCATCCGGGTTGAAATTGGAAAATTTGATAAAGTCTGTAAAACTCACGAACTCGGGTCTTGGGCGGCCAGACGGAACCTTGACGGAATACACGTCCGGATGGTGCAACTTGATGGTTTTGCATACGCGAATGGCCATCTGGGTCAAAAACGAGAAGGTCGGGAAAGTCGGCAAAACTCACTAACTCGGGTCCCCAACGGCTGGACGGGAGCTTGACGGAGTACACGTTCGGATGGTGCAAATAAATGGTTTGCATGCGCGGATGGTCATTCAGGTCAAAATCTGAAAAGTTGGTAAAACTCATAAACTAGGGTCCCGTGCGACTGGATGGGAGTTTGACGGAATACACGTTTGGACAGTGCAACTTGATGGTTTTGCATGCTCGGACGGCCATCTAGGTTGAATTCGGGAAAATAGGGAAAGTCGGGAAAACTCACGAACTCGGGTCCCGGGCGGCTGGACACGACCTTGACGGAATATACGTTTGTACGGTGCAAATTGATGATTTTGCATGCATGGATGGCCATCGGGGTCAAAATTGCAAAATTCTAGAAAGTGGGTAAAACTCACGAACTTGAGTCCCGGACGGCCGGACGGAACCTTAACGGAATACTTGTCCGGACGGTGCAAGTTGTTGGTTTTGTATGGACGGATGGCCATCTGGGTCAAAATTGGGAAAGTCTGTAAAACTCACGAACTTAGGTCCCGAGTGGCCGGACGGAACCTTGACGGAATACACGTCCGGATGGTGCAACTTGATGGTTTTGTATGCGCAGATGGCAATCAGAATGAAAATAAAGAAAGTCGGGAAAGTCGGTAAACTCACGAACTCGGGTACCTGGCGGCCAGACGAAACATTGACGGAATACACGTCCGGACGGTGCAACTTGATGGTTTTGCATGCGCGGATGTCCATCTGGGTCATAACTAAGAAAGTCGGGAAACTCTGTAAAACTCACAAATTTGAATCCCGGGCGGCCGGGCAGGACCTTGACGGAATTTTTACGTTCGGACGTTGCAACTTGATAGTTTTGCTTGCATAGATGGCCATCCGGGTCAAAATTGGGAAATTTGAAAAAGTCTGTAAAACTCACGAACTCAGTCCCAGGCGGCCTGACGGAACCTTGATGGAATAAACGTCCGGACAGTGCAACTTGATGGTTTTACATGCGCGGATGGCTCTCTGGGTCAAAATTGAGATAGTTGAGAAAGTCTGTAAAACTCACGAACTCGGGTCGCGGGCCGCCGAACGGAACCTTGATCGAATACACGTCCAGACGGTGCAACTTGATAGTTTTGCATGCGCGGATGTCCATCTGGGTCAAAATCGAGAAAGTCGGAAAACTCTGTAAAACTCACAAAGTTGGTTCCCGGGCGGCCGGAAAGGATCTTGACGGAATATACGTTCTGATGGTGCAACTTGATAGTTTTGCATGCATGGGGTGACCATCGGGATAAAAATTGGGAAATTCGAGAAAGTCTGTAAAACTCACGAACTCGGGTCCCGGGCGGCCGGATGAAACCTTGTCGGAATACACGTCCGGAAGGTGCAACTTAATGGTTTTGCATGCACGGATGGCCATCTTGGTCAAAATTGAGAAAGTCGAGAAAGTCATTAAAACTCACGAACTTGGATCCCGGGAGGCCGGACGGAACCTTGACGGAATACACCTCCGGACAGTGCAACTTGATGGGTTTGCATGCGAGGATGGCCATCTAGGTTGAAATTTGGAAAGTCAGGAAAACTCATGAACTCGGGTCCTGGGACGCCGGACTGGAACTTGCCGGAATACATGTTCGGATGGTGCAACTAGAAGGTTTTGCATGCGCGAATGGCTATCTGGGTCAAAATCCAGAAAGTTGGGATAGTCGGCAAAACTAACTAACTCGGGTCCCGAGCTGCTGGACGGGACCATGACGGAATACACGTCCGGTTGGTGCAACTAAATGGTTTTGCATGCGCGGATGGCCATCCGGGTCGAAATCTGAAAAGTCGGTAAAACTCACAAACTAGGATCCCGTGTGTCTTGACGGGACCTTGATGGTTTTGCATGCTTGGATGGCCATCTGGGTTAAAATTGAGAAAGTAGGGAATGTCGGGAAAACTCACGAACTCGGGTCCCGGGCGGCCGGACAGGACCTTGACGGAATATAAGCTCGGACGGTGCAACTTGATGGTTTTGCATGCATGGATGGCCATCGGGGTCAAAATTGCAAAATTCTAGAAAGTGGGTAAAACTCACGAACTTGAGTCCCGGGCGGCCGGACGGAACCTTGACGGAGTACACGTCCGAACGGTGCAACTTAATGGGTTTGCATGCGCGGATGGCCATCAGGGTGAAAATAAAGAAAGTCGGGAAAGTCGCTAAAACACACGAACTCGGGTCACAGGCGGCCACACAGAACCTTGATGGATTACACGTCCGGACGGTGCAACTTGATGGTTTTGCATGCGTGGATGGCCATCTGGGTCAAAATCGAGAAAGTTGGGAAACTCTGTAAAACTCACGAACTCGGGTCCCAGGCTGCCGGACGGAACCTTCATAGAATACACGTCCAGACAGAGCAACTTGATTGTTTTCATGCGCGGATGGCCATCAGAGTCAAAATCAAGAAAGTCGGTAAAACTTACGAACTTGGGTCCCGGGTGGCCGGACGGAATCTTGACAGAATACACGTCTGGACGGTGCAACATGATAGTTTTGCATGCGCGGATGTCCATCTGGGTCGAAGCCGAGAAAGTCGGGAAACTCTGTAAAACTCACAAACTTGGAACCTGGGCGGCCGGATAGGACCTTTACGGAATTTACGTTCGGACGCTGCAACTTGATGGTTTTGCATGCATAGATGGACATCCGAGTCAAAATTGGGAAATTTGATAAAGTCTGTAAAACTCATGAACTCAGGTGCCGGGCGGCCGGACGGAACCTTGACCGAATACACGTCCGGACGGTGCAACTTGATGGTTTTGCATGCACGGATGCCCATCTGGGTCAAAATCGAGAAAGTCAGGAAAACTTACTAACTCGGGTCTCGAGCGGCTGGACGGGACCTTGACGGAGTACACGTTCGGATGATGCAACTAAATGGTTTGCATGCGCGGATGGACATCCGGGTCGAAATCGAGACAAGACCTTGACTCAATATACGTTCGGACGGTGCAACTTGATTGTTTTGCATGCATGGATGGCCATCAGGGTCAAAATTGTGAAATTCAAGAAAGTCGGTAAAACTCACGAATTCGAGTCTCGGACGGTCGGATGGAACCTTGACAGAATACACGTCCGGACGGTGGAACTTGATGGTTTTGCATGCGCGGATGTCCATCTGGGTCATAACTAAGAAAGTCTGAAACTCTGTAAAACTGACAAACTTGGATCCCGGGCGGCCAGACAGTACCTTGACGGAATATACATTCGGACGGTGCAACTTGATGGTTTTGCATGCATATATGGCCATCCGGGTCAAAATTGGGAAGGAAAGTCTGTAAAACTCACGAGCTTGGGTCCCGGGCGACTGGACATAACCTTGATGGAATACACGTCCGGACGGTGCAATTTGATGGTTTTGCATTCGCAAATGGCTCTCTGGGTCAAAATCGAGAAAGTCAGAAAAGTCTGTAAAACTCACGAACTCGGGTCCCGGGCCGCCGAACGAACCTTGACGGAATACACGTCCACATGGTGCAACTTGATGGTTTTGCATGCGCTGATGTCCATCTGGGTCAAAATCGAGAAAGTCGGGAAACTCTGTAAAACTCACAAAGTTGGGTCCCGGGCGGTCGAATGGAACTTTGACGGAATACACGTCCGGACGGTGCAATTTGATGGTTTTGCATGCGCGGATGGCCATCTGGGTCAAAATCGAGAAAGTCGGGAAAGTCTGTAAAACTCACGAACTCAGGTCCCGGGCTGCAGGACGGAACCTTGACGGAATATACGTTCGAATGGTGCAACTAAATGGTTTTGCATGCACGGATGGTCATCCGGGTCGAAATCTGAAAAGTCGCTAAAACTCACAAACTAGGGTCCCGTGCGTCTGGACGGGACCTTGTTTTTTTTGCATGCTCGGATGGCCTTCTGGGTTGAAATTGGGAAGGTAGGGAATGTCGGGAAAACTCACAAACTTGGGTCCCGGGCGGCCAGACAGGACCTTGACAGAATATAAGTTCAGACGGTGCAACTTGATGGTTTTGCATGCATGGATGCCATCGGGGTCAAAATTGGGAAATTCGCAAAATTCTGTACTACTCACAAACTCAGGTCCCGGGCGGCCGGGCGGAACCTAGTCGGAATACACGTCCGGACGGTGCAACTTGATGGTTTTGCATGCGCGGATGGCCATTTGGGTCAAAATCGAGAAAGTCGGGAAAGGCTGTAAAACTCACGAACTCGGGTCCCGGGCGGCCGGACGGAACCTTCACAGAATACACGTCCAGGCAGAGAATCTTGAAGGTTTTCATGCGCGGATGGCCATCAGGGTCAAAATCGAGAAAGTCGGGAAACTCGGTAAAACTTACGAACTTGGGTCCCGGGTGGCCGGACGGAACCTAGACGGAATACACGTCCGGACAGTGCAACTTGATAGTTTTGCATGTGCGGATGTCCATCTAGGTCAAAACTGAGAAAGTCGGGAAACTTTGTAAAATTCACAAACTTGGATCCCGGGCGGCCGAATAGGACCTTGACGGAATTTACGTTCGGACCCTGCAACTTGATGGTTTTGCATGCATAGATGGCCATCCGTGTCGAAATTGGGAAATTCGATGGAGTCTGTAAAACTCACAAACTCGGGTCCCGGGCGGCCGGACGGAACCTTTACGGAACACACGTCCGGACGGTGCAACTTGATGGTTTTGCATGCACGGATGCCCATCTGGGTCAAAATCTAGAAAGTCAAGAAAACTCACTAACTCGGGTCCCGAGCGGCTCGACGGGACCTTGACGGAGTACACGTTCGGATGGTGCAACTAAGTGGTTTACATGCACGGATGGCCATCCGGGACGAAATCCAGACAGGACCTTGACGGAATATACGTTCGTACGGTGCAACTTGATGGTTTTGCATGCATGGATGGCCACCGGGGTAAAAATTGCGAAATTTGAGAAAGTCGGTAAAACTCACGAATTTGAGTCTCGGGCGGCCGGACGGAACCTTGATGGAATACACGTCCGGACGGTGCAACTTGATAGTTTTGCATGTGCGGATGTCCATCCGGGTCATAACTAAGAAAGTCTGGAAACTTTGTAAAACTCACAAACTTGGATCCCGGGCAGCCAGGCAGTACCTTGACGGAATATACGTTCGGACGATGCAACTTGATAGTTTTGTATGCATACATGGCCATCCGGGTCAAAATTGGGAAGGGAAGTCTGTAAAACTCATGAACTTGGGTCCCGGATGGCCGGACGGAACCTTGATGGAATACACGTCCGGATGGTGCAATTTGATGGTTTTGCAATCGCAGATGGCTCTCTGGGTCAAAATCGAGAAAGTCAGGAATGTCTGTAAAACTCATGAACTCGGGTCCCGGGCCGCCGAACGGAACCTTGATGGAATACACGTCCACACGGTGCAACTTAATGGTTTTGCATGCGCGGATGTCCATCTGGGTAAAAATCGAGAAAGTCGGGAAACTCTGTAAAACTCACAAAGTTAGATCCCGGGCGGCCGAAAAGGACCTTGACAGAATATACGTTCTGATGGTGCAACTTGATGGTTTTGCATGAGCGGATGGCCATCGGGGTAAAAATTAGGAAATTTGAGAAAGTCGATAAAACTCACGAACTCGGGTCCTGGGCGGTCGGACAGAACCTTGACAGAATACACCTCCGGACGGTGCAACTTGATGATTTTGCTTGCGCGGAAGGCCGTCTAGGTAAAATTTGGAAAGTCAAGAAAACTCATGAACTCGGGTCCTGGGACGCCGGACTGGACCTTGCCGGAATACATGTTCGGTTGGTGCAACTCGAAGGTTTTGCATGCGCGGATGGCTATCTGGATCAAAATCCGGAAAGTTGGGATAGTTGGCAAACCTCACTAACTCCGGTCCCAAACGGCTGGACAGGACCTTGACGGAATACACATTCGGATGGTGCAACTAAATGGTTTTGCATGCGCAGATGGCTGTCCGGATCGAAAACTGGAAAGTCGGTAAAACTCACAAACTAGGGTCCCGTGTGTCTGGACGGGACCTTGATGGTTTTGCACGCTCGGATGGCCATCTGGTTGAAATTGGGAAAGTAGGGAATGTCGGGAAAACTCACGAACTCGGGTCCCGGGCGGACGGACAGGACCTTGACGGAATATAAGTTCGGACGGTGCAACTTGATGGTTTTGCATGCACGGATGTCCATCAGGTCAAAATTGGGAAATTCGAGAAATTCTGTAAAACTCAACAACTCGGGTCCCGGGCGGCCGGACGGAACCTTGACAGAAGACACGTTCGGACGGTGCAACTTGATGGTTTTGCATGCGTGAATGGCCATCTGGGTCAAAATCGAGAAAGTCGGGAAAGTCTGTAAAACTAACGAACTCAGGTCCCGGGCGCCCGGACAGAACCTTAATGGAATTTACTTTCGGACGGTGCAACTTGATTGTTTTGCATGCATAGATGGCCATCCGGGTTGAAATTGGGAAATTCGATAAAGTCTGTAAAACTCACGAACTCGGGTCCCGGCCGGCCGGATGGAACCTTGACGGAATACACGTCCGGATGGTGCAACTTGATGGTTTTGCATACGCGGATGGCCATCTGGGTCAAAAATGAGAAGGTCGGGAAAGTCGGCAAAACTCACTAACTCGGATCCCCAGCGGCTGGACGGGACCTTGACGGAGTACACGTTCGAATGGTGAAAATAAATGGTTTGCATGCGCGGATGGCCATCCAGGTCAAAATCTGAAAAGTCGGTAAAACTCATAAACTAGGGTCCCGTGCGACTGGACGGGAGCTTGACGGAATACACGTTCGGACAGTGCAACTTGATGGTTTTGCATGCTCAGACGGCCATCTAGGTTGAAATAGGGAAAGTTGGGAAAACTCACGAACTCGGGTCCCAGGCGGCTGGACAGGACCTTGACGGAATATACGATCGGACAGTGGAACTTGATGATTTTGCAAGCATGGATGGCCATCGGGGTCAAAATTGCAAAATTCTAGAAAGTCGGTAAAACTCACGAACTTGAGTCCCGGGTGGCCGGACGGAACCTAGACGGAATATACGTTCTGATGGTGCAATTTGATGGTTTTGCTTGCATGGATGGCCATCGGGATAATAATTGGGAAATTCGAGAAAGTTTGTAAAACTCACGAACTCGGGTCCCGGGCGGCCGGACGAAACCTTGACGGAATGCACGTCCGGAAGGTGCAACTTGATGGTTTTGCATGCACGGATGGCCATCTTGGTCAAAATTGAGAAAGTCGGGAAAGTCATTAAAACTCACGAACTCGGGTCCCGGGAGGCCGGACGGAACCTTGACGGAATACACCTCCGGACAGTGCAACTTGATGGTTTTGCATGCGAGGATGGCCATCTAGGTTGAAATTTGGAAAGTCAAGAAAACTCATGAACTCGGGTCCTGGGACGCTGGACTGGACCTTGCCGGAATACATGTTCGGATGGTGCAACTAGAAGGTTTTGCATTCGCGGATGGCTATCTGGGTCAAAATCCAGAAAGTTGGGATAGTCGGCGAAACTCACTAACTCAGGTCCCGAGCGGCTGTACGGGACCATGACGGAATACACGTTCGGATGGTGCAACTAAATGGTTTTGCATGCGCGGATGGCCATCCGGGTTGAAATCTGGAAAGTCGGTAAAATTCACAAACTAGGGTCCCGTGTGTCTGGACGGGACCTTGATGGTTTTGCATGCTCGGATGGCCATCTGGGTTAAAATTGGAAAAGTAGGGAATGTCGGGAAAACTCACGAACTCGGGTCCCGGGCGGCCAAACAGGACCTTGATGGAATATAAGTTCGGACGGTGCAACTTGATGGTTTTGCATGCATGGATGGCCATCGGGGTCAAAATTGCAAAATTCTAGAAAGTGGGTAAAACTCACGAACTTGAGTCCCGGGCGGCCGGACAGTGTAAAAGTCCCAAAAATGTGTATGAATAAAAAGCAAGGTTTGAGTTCATATGTGTGGAAAAGACATGAAAAATGGGACTTGCAAAAACTTTTCTTCATGCAAAGTAATACATGGATGACCATCCAAAATGAGGCTCACATTTTTATTTAAATGTGTTGAACCAATAAGGAGCTGAATACCTCTTTGCATGTAAGTTTAAAAATCAGATTTGAAATTCAAAGTTCACACATGTGGTGACCAAAAACTTTGAATAAGCATGCATCCATATAGTTGGAATTATAGGGAAAAGTTTTATCACAAACTTTTCATTTGTAGGGTGGGCTGAAAAAGGAGTTAAAGAGAAGCATTTGCAAATTCTAGCCAAATTCAAATTTTTCATACATATTCAAACTGAATTTGGAGAATTCAAATTCTAGCCACCCTTTTAAACTCAGCATTCTGGGACTTGTAAGGATCAGCTTGAGAAGATATTTGGGAGATAAATGTGGAGTGGGACCCACATGTCATAGAGGTAAAGAGGCTGCCTTGTACCCTAAGTTTCAACCTCAGTGGGAGATTTCCCCGAACAGCTCGCGTGAGCCACGAGCAGCTCCCACCGTGGAGGCACTGGGGGGCTCGGCAGCGCCACCAGCTGCTTCATTCCCCCACGTGCGGCGCCCAGGGGCGGTTCAGCGGCTTGATCACCCCCCCCTGACCGAAGCAAAGGCCATCCATCTTCTCTTCCTCACGGGCGACACTGAGCTGAGCCGTTTCTTTCTCTCGCTGCTCGGCCGATCGTGAGAACGGCAAAACAACCACGCTCATCCCTCCCCTGAGCTGCTAAACATCACCGCAAGCTCGGCCTCCACCTCCCTGACCCGAAAGCAAGCAAGCTACGGCCTCCCTAGCCAAAAAACAACAGTTACAGCGGCGACCTAACGTCGGCCGCCGAGTAGGCGCTCGTGGACAGCTCACCACAGTGACTTCCACGACCGAGCAAGGGCAGAAAAAGGAGTGCACGGACTCCAAGCTGCTTCCACCTAAAGCTCAAGCCACTTCGTGAGCTCTCGCCGGCGAATTCCAAGATTTTTCTCCGGCGGCCTCAACCCGAGCTTCCGGTACAGTTCCGCAAAATTCTCCTTCTCTACTCCTCCTTAAGCCATCAAACTTTGCACGTATATGCTCGACTAGCCGGCGATCATTCTCCCTTTTGCATCCATCGCAAGAAAACGCCTCAGGGCGACGGAATTTGAGCTCTACTTGGGTTGTTCATGGTAGACCCATTTGGTCGCATGACGACAACCTATTTGCAGCCACTCCCGAGCTACTTTGAGGTCGTGACGATCTTCCTAGAGCTGCGCTGGTGCTGTAGAGATCATCGGTGCAAGTGTTGGCAGGCTGGAGACCTCGGGCGACGGCGCCGAACCACAACAGTAGCCGCCGCACGTCGCCGAGCTGGTTCCGGCCACCGGCAGCCTAAACCAACCCCACCACCATGTTCCTCGATGCCCTAAACCCTCTGGTGGCAAGTCCTAGCCCGTGCGGTGGTCGACAGCAGTGATCCGGTGAGGAGGGATTTGCTCTGGCGAGGGGGGAGCGTGCGGGCGCGAGAGAGCCGGCGGGAGGTTGAAGAAAGCGTGGGCCCCATCTGTCAGCAGCAGAAAATTTAAACCCACGATCAGTTGTGGTTGGGATCCAGTGTGTTGGCGCGCTGGGAAGCTGTGGCCCCGGTGTGGTCTGATCCTGATTGGCTGGGATTTAAAACAGTGGGTCCAGCCGCATTTTCAGTAGAAAAACAATTCCAGGGAGGGCCCAAAATTTGGAAATTCATAGCTCCTGGTAGAAACCTCCAATTTGAGTGATTCCAATTAAGTTGGATTCATCTCTCCGAGTTCTATCCAAATATGAACTCAGATTTGTATGAAAGTCAATATTATATTCTGGAGAATTCTTTAAAGGTTTTATGAAAAAGAATTATTGAGGGAGTTTGGATTATCCAAATATCCCCAATTTGTGCCAGAATATTCTTAAGCATATTATTGACCTTCTAGCAAAATTTCAGCTCATTTGAAGATCATTTGAGTAGGAATTTGCCAAAAACAAACTGCTGTGTTCATAAGAGTCCAGAAACATTTTCAGAAAATGTTTGTCATTTCAAAAATCTATTCTGAGCAATCCATAGCTCCAAAAATTATAGGAAAATTTAGGAAAGCTCTATGTGACATACTTGAAATTGTAGTTCACTTAATTGGGCATGAAAAATGCACATTACTTCAGAATTAATTATTTTGGGTAGAAATGCTTTAAGAATTGTTCTGGAAGAACTACTCAAGTAAAAGGGCTGAATTTTGGACCAGATTACTCTCATGGGATCAGGAACTCACATGCAAATTATCAGCTCAAGTTGAGACCTAGAACTTCCTGTTCTTGTTCTCCATAAATATGTATATGTGGGGATACATGAAGGACTTTGTGAGAATTATGGAGAACATAATTTAATTCCGCCTTAGCTGCAATTTGGCAAGCTAAATCCTTAGGTAGTATAGAACCTGCTGTAAGAGTTTTGAGGCTATGGGAGTCTTGTTCTTCAGTTGCACTCAAATCCTTTCAGCTCATATATTATGTTCATTAGGGGAAAGTAGTTAATATATATAACTAAGACATTAGAATCAAGTAGATTGATTCTGTTTCTTTGCACCACAGAGGCAACCCAAGCCATTCTTGGCTTTTCCACACAACTTCTGTTTCTAAGAACTCCATTCTATAACTTCTTTCCGTTACATTCTATAAAACATATGCATATGCATTGCAATAGGACCACAACGGAGGGGATTCAAATGAGTGATTCATTGAAGTGGATCAAACTACGGAGAGTCAAGGGGTGGATAAACAAGGACAATAACTGATTATATACACTACCCTATAAAACAGGCAAGCTCCGGTTTGTATTTAACAGCTATTAAGTTTTTATTTTGTATTCACTTTCGGTTAAGATTTGAACTGTGCATTAGGTCTAGTGTTTGATACTCCTCTCGCATAGCCAAATGACCCATGGAGTATTGGTTAGGTGTCTTCATCGTATAGAACAACCATGCTTAAGTACGGTTCGGTAGAAGTCGAGTGGTGAGATGCTACTCGCATGTTCAGGAACAACAGGGGCATACGGGATTGGTTCAAAAATGAATTAGCAAGTTAAAGTTGAGATCGGAAGGTTGTAGGAGCAGCAGGACATAGGGGCCTGGGTGCTATAGACCTGTCCGTGTCGTTCAAGGACCGATCCGTATGCGGCCCTGTTGAAAAAGTTTGAGTTGTGTACCGGACTCATGCTGGCTATATGGGACCCAGTAAACCGATGTATCTCGGGAAGCTGTCGTTGGGACTTTTCGGGTCGCCTCAGGCGGACTGCCGGTGTGCAGTATGTGGGGAACATTCTCATGACATCTCATGTCGGCAGGTGCACCATGAGAGTGGCTACTGTACGAGGCGACTTGATCGATTCAGCGGGGGTGAAACGGGGAAAAGGCTGCCACGTACGACGTCAGTGATGGTTGTTGTAGGCAGCGTCGAGTACGGGCGTACGTGTCGTGTAGTCCGGATGTTATTGATTCGAATCACCGTCGCTCGCGGAATGTACCGAGCATACTTGTTCTCACAGTTGTGACGTAGTAAGAACTTGCATGAGAAAGGAACTAATCATATTGATTGGAAGTATCATACTAGCTTTGTATTGGATCCTGATGAATAGGCTAGTGTAAATTCGATTCTTTTATGCCGAGAGCAATTTACATCGGGGGAAAGTGTTTCTTGTTTGATTGTGGACTCCCGATGTGGCGTGCCCAAGGTTACTTAAAATTGTTGCAAACAATACCTGAAAGTAAGGATTCACTTTTAGGCGAGTTTAATTATGCTTATGCCATCCTATTTTAGGTTCATAACCTCTCATAGAGTTTCATGTTTAGTGTGATGGTTAAGTCTTGCTGAGCGTTAGCTCACGGATGCTATCCGAGTTGTTTTGCAGTTATTTGACTTCATGCTTAAGAGAAGGGATGCCGATGAGACCCGGGAACCTCCGAGTGCTTACTCAAAGAGCATCCTCGCCGCTGCAGATTGTCTTCGTGTTGCTAGTAAGAAACGTCCGAGGGCTAGACTGTTTCTTTGTTGCTAGTTTATAAATGAGTCGTGAGAGTTATAGTCTTCCGCTGTAGCTTACTCTGATATACTTATTTGTAAAACTTTCCTGTACGCTTCCGCAAACTCTTTATGTAATATGATGTGTTTCTATCAACCCGTGTGCTGTTGGATGCTGCATATCACGGCACCACCCAACGAGGTCCTGTGGTCCCTCACAGCGTGGTATCATAGCCACGTTGGGAACAGAGCACGGATTGAGCATCATATTATGTTAAAAACTTAGGATACGATGAGATAACGGTACTAGGCCCACATAAGGACTAGTATTAGCATATTATGAAGGTGGCAAGCTAACTTATTTATTATGTCAGAAAATCGTGCATCTCGGGACGTCTATGTCTTGGGGGGTGCACGTAAGCGCTGTCCACCAGTGCACACAAGCTGAAGGGTGGAGCCCCACGGGTGGCAGGTAACCCGACCCGCTTTAGTATCCTCTACGACTCTTCATGTTGTTTAGGGTATTCGAGCAACGTCTGTCCCTGGCGTGCGTGGTGCAATTTGGGAGACCCCGTCACGTGGTCAGTAACGTGAACACGTAGCTCAAGGCGTGTTTGGCTTGAGAACACATGGGCGAGTGATGACAGCCGGGTGTACGAACTGTATGGATACCGGGTTCGGTGTGCAGCCGAACCTGATGATTGAGTGTGTTTTATGTAGGTACTAACCACAAAAACCTTAGTGTATGTAGAACACGTTTGCGAGGGACCGTTTTAGTGCCACCTAAGGATACGTATATGCCGGTGTAATCCGGTTAGGTTTTTCTTTGGTGAGGCAACGTAGTACCGTCATATGTCTTACGGTGCATCATCACCGTACTACACTTAATGGTATTCTTTCCTATGAAGAAATCATTCATGACTAACTTTGAAACTAAAAATGGATGTTGGAAAGTACATAATAGTTACTGAACTCTTCATTTGGCCTAAGTTTCAAAGAAGAGAATTGCTAGGCTTCTTTTGATCCGAAAACAGAGTGCTCCGTTCTGGCAGAAATTTTTGCTGGATTTTGACAGAGCATAACTCGGTGTATATTGACCCAATGAAGGTGTATGATACAGTTCCGGAAAGATTATGAAACTTGAAACGATTTTGTAGTTCATAGTTTGTTCAGAATTGTAACCCATTTGTATGTAAAACTGTGATGAAAACAGCCACATACAAAGGAGGTGCTGGCAAATTTTTTCAGAAATTCTGTCAACTTTGAACGTTCTTAACTTCTGATTAAGGGATGATCCAGAGGCATGTGAGTACTCGTTGGAAAGATACTGAAGTTAACTTTAACTTTGGTATTTCACTTGAGTTATGAAAATGCTAGTAACTGGATCAAATTCTGGGTTAAGTACAGAAATGTCTGTTCTGTACAGAATGAGGGACTGAATATGTTGGCTTTAGAAAGATGTGTAAACATGAAATTTTATTATGCTTTCATAAAGTTTTAGCATGTTCATGTTTTACATACTTTCACATACTGCTGAGATCAAGTTT
Source organism: Neostapfia colusana (assembly GCA_030760725.1). Taxonomy (NCBI): domain Eukaryota; kingdom Viridiplantae; phylum Streptophyta; class Magnoliopsida; order Poales; family Poaceae; genus Neostapfia; species Neostapfia colusana. The sequence continues at coordinate 82,278,229 of JASWHV010000011.1, forward strand.
TGACTCCCCTCAAAATTATGCTTTTGCAGTATGGTGCGTAGTCATTCTCCGAGTCAGGCTGAAGGTTCTCGCCGAGACGATAATGACTCGACTCCACCACGGGCACCACCATCAACGGTACGGGCGGATGTTATGGCTCAGAAGGTCGAGTCAAGTCAAGAGAACACAAGACTACTCCAAGCCTTGGTGCAACAGGGCTTACTCCAACGTGCACAACATGACGTTCCACCTCGGAACGCATATTTGGATTTCTTGGCGACACAACCGCCAATCTTCACTGAAGCCAATGAACCAGTGGAAGCTGATCAGTGGCTTCGAGTTATGGAGTCTAAGTTTGGAGTGTTTGAGTGCGACGAATATCAGAAGACATTATTTGCAGCTCAACAGCTCCATGGAGCCGCCGGAAATTGGTGGTTCGCTTATCTTGCCACCGTTTTGGAAGGCCATCAAGTGTAATGGACGGAATTTCGTGAAGCATTCCGTGCTCGTCACATTCCTATGGGTTTTATTAATGCCCAACAACAAGAATTTAGGAACTTGAAGCAGGGGGACATGAGTGTCCTCGATTATGTCAAACGGTTCAACCTTTTGGCACAATATGCTCCTGCTTATGCGACGAGTGAAGCCGCAAGGTGTGACTATTTCTTCCATGGCCTGAGTGCCGTGTTAAAAGATAAGTTGGCTTTGTTCAATCAAGTCAGTTACACCGAGTTGATCAGTGCTGCCCTGCTGCAAGAACAAGCGACACTTGAGTGTCAAGCAGAGAAGAGGGACCGAGATGATGTGCAAGAATACACACCAGTTATTCCTCGTAAGTCCGTGTGGTGTATCACCCACCATCCGATGAGATATGGCAAGCATCAGTGAGATCAACTCCGTACAGATTTCCTGCTCAAGAATCATGTCTTGAAGCAACACCTTTGCCGCAGCAACTAATGACACCTGTAGCATCATTGCTGCAGCCGAGTACATCAACTCCTCAACCACAAGTCAATGAATAACCAGGGAAATCTCCGTGTTCTTATTGCCACCGTTCTGGGCACTTTAGGCAAGAGTGCCGGGAGAAGTTGTTGAACACCAGACAACCATCATTATCAGGTGGTATGCCGCCACCTGCTCAAGTCAACATAGCAGCATTGCAATCCGGGAGTGTGCAACATCTTGCTATTGAGGATGTCCCAGAGGGAGCGCCGGTGTTAGCAGGCATGCTTACTCTCAAAGACGTGCCCGTGCTCATACTTTTCGATTCCGGTGCAATCCACAATTTTATCAGCAAAACATGCGTGGATCAGCACCAATTATCCACCAATACTCCCACCACGAGTCTTCTTATATGTTCACCGGGAGGAAATATCTCTGTCAATCAAATTGTGTCCCGAGCAGCTTTGTGTTTAGGAGGAAAAATATACCCAACATCGCTGATTATGTTGGATAGGCAGAAGATAGACATCATATTGAGGATGTCTTGGTTAAATCGTCACGGTGCCGTTCTCAATATCGGTAACTGGAGTGTCCAGATTGACTCGCCGATTCACGGACAGCACACGCTGTTTTTAGACAGCGAAGACCCAGATATGGTAGAGGCCTACCACACGGAAGCGCTGAAACTTGAAGATATTCTGGTGGTACATGATTATCCCGACGTATTTCCCGATGACTTACCGGGCATGCCGCCCGAACGGGACGTCGAGTTCAAGATTGAACTGGCGTCGGGAATGACACCTATCTCACGAAGGCCTTACAAGATGGTACCTAACGAGCTAGCGGAGTTGAAAGAGCAACTGAATGAACTCATGAGCAGGGGTCTCATATGACCAAGTTCTTCAACTTGGGGTTGCTCAGCGCTATTCGTTAAGAAGAAGGACGAAACACTACGGCTATGTGTTGATTACCGTTCTCTAAATGCTGTCACGATCAAGAACAAGTATCCTTTGCCCCGCATCGACATCCTGTTTGATCAACTTGTGGGTGCAAAGGTATTTTCGAAGATGGATCTTCGGTTGGGCTATCATCAAATCAAGATCCGACCGGAGGACATACCGAAGACAAATTTCTTGACGAGATACGGACTCTACGAGTACCTCGTCATGTCTTTTGGATTAACCAACGCTCCGGCACACTTAATGTACTTGATGAATTCTGTGTTCATGCCGGAGTTAGACAAGTCCGTCGTGGTATTCATCGACGACATAGTGGTTTACTCCAAATCTGAAGAAGAGCATGCTGAACATCTGCGCATCGTGGTACAACGGTTGCGGGAGCTCCAATTATATGCCAAGTTCAGCAAGTGCGAATTTTAGATTGATCAAGGGCCTTTCCTAGGCCATATTATTTCAGCAGAAGGTATTGCCGTGGACCCCAGCAAGATTGAACAAGTGCTGAAGTGGGAATCTCCCAAATCAGTCCACGAGGTCCGAAGTTTCCTAGGTTTAGCGGGGTATTATCGGAGGTTTATTCTGAGCTTCTCAAAGATTGCTAAACTAATGACGGAGCTGCTGAAGAAGGGCACTAAATACATGTGGAGTGCAGCATGTGAAGCCGCATTCAAAACCTTGGTGAAACATCTCACAACAGCTCCAGTTCTTGCTCAGCCGGACACGACGAAGCCATTTGATATATACTGTGATGCATCCGGCATTGGTCTCGGCTGCGTTCTGATGCAAGAAGGGCGTGTAGTCGCCTATGGGTCTCGTCAACTACGAAACCACGAGCAGCATTATCCAACTCACGATCTCGAGCTTGCTGCTGTGGTGTTGGCGTTAAAGATGTGGAGGCATTTCCTACTTGGTAATCTTATTCACCTCTACACCGACCATAAAAGTTTGAAATATATCTTCATGCAGAAGGAGCTAAATATGAGACAACGGAGATGGTTGGAGCTCATCAAATATTATGAAATTGAGATCCACTATCATCCAGGAAAAGCAAACGTGGTTGCCGACGCGCTTAGTCAGAAAGCCCACGTTCACAACTTAGCGGCTGCTGAGTTAGAAGATGAAGAACCAAGTCTCCGTGTCATTCCGTATGGCGCGCTTTATAATCTTGCGCTCATTCCAACGATCCGTAAAGAGATTGTTGAGGCTCAAAAAAGAGACAGAGGTATGTCTCACATACGGAGAAGACTAGACAACGGAGAGGTGAAATGTTTCCGGAAGGATGAGAACGGTACAATATGGTTTAACGACCGTATAGTGGTACCGTGTAATGTGAAACTCCGGAAGAAGATTTTGGATGAAGCCCACCTGTCGAAGTTTTCCATTCATCCCGGAAGTAACAAGATGTACCAAGATTTGAAACATAAATTTTGGTGGATAAGGATGAAGAGGGAAATCGCTAAATACGTATCCGAATGTGATACGTGTAGACGGGTCAAGGCGGATCATATGCGGAAAGCTGGACCGCTACAACCTTTAAAGATACCGACATGGAAATGGGAGGATGTGAGTATGGATTTCATCGTCGGATTTCCACTCACATCCCGGAAGCATGACTCGATATGGGTGATTGTTGACCGGTTGACAAAGTTGGCTCATTTCATACCGGTGAACACTCATTATCGAGCAAGGAAATATGCGGAGCTGTATATCTCGAGGATTATATGCTCACATAGTGTTCCGAAGACCATCATTTCAGATTGAGGTGCGTTGTTTGTTGCTCGTTTTTGGGAGCAGCTGCACGCCTCGTTGGGCACCAAGCTGATTAGAAGCTCCGCATATCACACTCAAACCGATGGACAAACTGAGATGGTGAACCAGGTGCTGGAAAATATGTTGAGGGCGTGTGCCATCCACCACAGTAAAAATTGGGATGATCACTTACCGTTGGCATCGTTCTCCTACAACAACGGGTATCAAGCGAGTATTAAAATGATACCGTATGAAGCTCTCTACAGCCGGAAGTGTCGCACACCACTGAATTGGTGTGAGTCCGGCGAAAGAGTTCTGTTTAGTATTGATCTTGTGAACGAAGCCGAAGACCGAGTTCGGTTGATACAAGAAAACTTGAAGGCTGCACAATCCCGACAGAAGAGCTACGCTGATCAACGGCGTAGGCCTTTACATTTTGACGTCGGAGAGCACGTATATCTTCGTGTATCTCCGATGAAGGAAATTCACCGGTTCGGTCTAAAGGGGAAACTCGCTCCCCGTTTTATTGGTCCTTTTGCTATCACGGAGAAGTGTGGAACCGTAGCCTACCGGCTGGAATTACCGGCAAGTCTAGCGGGTGTCCATGATGTATTTCATGTGTCACAGCTGCGGAAGTGCCTCAAATTAACCGCTGCTGTCCGCACCGAGGAAATCAACGAATTGAAACCGGACCTGACCTACACCGAGCGACCGGTTCAGATTTTGGATGAAAAGACCCGGGTAACCCAGAACCCGACAATCAGATTTTTCAAAGTGTTGTGAAGTAATCATACCGCAGAAGAGGCGACGTGGGAAAGTGAAGATTACCTCCGCACCAACTATCCGGAAATTTTAGCGTTGTACAGTTTGTAATTACCTCTCCCGTCTCGTTCCTCTTTTGTAATCTCGGGACGAGATTCTTTTAAGGGGGGAGGAATGTAGAAGTCCCAAAAATGTGTATGAATAAAAACCAAGGTTTGAGTTCATATGTGTGGCAAAGACATAAAAAATGGAACTTGCTAAAACTTTTCTTCATGTAAAGTAATACATGGATGACCATCCAAAATGAGGCTCATATTTTTATTTAAAAGTGTTGAACCAATAAGGAGCTAAATACCTCTAGGGAATGACTAGAATGCAAACAGTCACTTGGTGCAATCCTGCAAAAATCTCTTCTAAACCACACGATCTACATCCTGCGGTGAGTGTATTTTTACACTTAAACCCTCCCACCTGGCAATATAAGTTGAAAGAATTGAAGTGTGCAGGTGGGAGGGTTTAAGTATAAAAATACACTCACCGCAGGATGTAGATCGTGTGGTTTAGAAGAGATTTTTGCACGATTGCACCAAATGACTGTTTGCATTCTAGATGTTCCCTTGCATGTAAGTTTAAAAATCAGATTTGAAATTCAAAGTTCACACATGTGATGACCAAAAACTTTGAATAAGCATGCGGTCATATAGTTGGAATTATAGGGAAAAGTTTTATCACAAACTTTTCATTTATAGGGTGGGCTGAAAAAGGAGTTAAAGAGAAGCATTTGCAAATCCTAGCCAAATTCAAATTTGTCATACATATTCAAACTGAATTTGGAGAATTCAAATTCTAGCCACCCTTTTAAACTCAGCATTCTGGGACTTGTGAGGATCAGCTTGAGAAGATATTTGGGAGGTAAATGTGGACTGGGACCCATATGTCATAGAGGTAAAGAGGCTGCCTTGCACCCTAAGTTTCAGCCTCAGTGGGAGATTTCCCCGAACAGCTCACGTGAGCCACGAGCAGCTCCCACCGTGGAGGCACTGGGGGGCTCGGCAGCGCCACCAGCTGCTTCATTCCCCCACGTGCGGCGCCCAGGGGCGGTTCAGCGGCTTGATCACCCCCCCTGACCGAAGCAAAGGCCATCCGTCTTCTCTTCCTCACGGGCGACACTGAGCTGAGCCGTTTCTGGCTCTCGCTGCTCGGCCGATCGTGAGAACGGCAAAACAACCGCGCTCATCCCTCCCCTGAGATGCTAAACATCGCCGCGAGCTCGGCCTCCACCTCCCTGACCCGAAAGCAAGCAAGCTATGGCCTTCCTAGCCCCAAAACAACAGTCACAGCGGCGACCTAACGTCGGCCACCGAGTAGGCCCTCAGGGACAACTCACCACAGTGACTTCCACGACCGAACAAGGGCGGAAAAAGGAGCGCACGGACTCCACGCTGCTTCCACCTGAAGCTCAAGCCACGTCGTGAGCTCTCGCCGGTGAATTCTGAGATTTTTCTCCGGCGGCCTCAACCCGAGCTTCCGGTAAAGTTTCGCAAAATTCTCCTTCTCTACTCCTCCTTAAGTCATCAAACTTTGCACGTATATGCTGAACTAGCCGGCGATCATTTTCTCTTTTGCATCCATCGCACGAAAACGCCTCAGGGCGACGGAATTCGAGCTCTACTTGGGTTGTTCATGGCGGACCCAGTCGGTCACATGACGACAACCTATTTGCAGCCACTCCCGAGCTACTTTGAGGTCGTGACGATCTTCCTAGAGCTGCGCTGGTGCTGTAGAGATCATCGGTGAGAGTGTTGGCAGGCTGGAGACCTCGGACGACGGCGCCGAACCACAACAGTAGCCGCCACACGTCGCCGAGCTGGTTCCGGCTACCGGCAGCCTAAACCGACCCCACCACCGTGTTCCTCGATGCTCTAAACCCTCTGGCGGCAAGTCCTAGCCCGTGTGGTGGTCGACAGCAGTGATCCGGTGAGGAGGGATTTGCTCCGGCGAGGGAGGAGCGCGCGGGCGCGAGAGAGCCGGCGGGAGGTTGAAGAAAGTGTGGGCCCCGTCTGTCAGCAGCAGAAAATTTAAACCCGCGATCAGTTGTGGCTGGGATCCAGTGTATTGGCGCGCTGGGAAGCTGTGGCCCCGGTGTGGCCCGATCTTGATTGGCTGGGATTTAAAACAGTGGGTCCACCGCATTTTTAATAGGAAAACAATTCCAGGGAGGGCCCAAAATTTGGAAATTCATAGCTCCTGGTAGAAACCTCCAATTTGAGTGATTCCAATTGGGTTGGATTCATCTCTTCGAGTTCTATCCAAATATGAACTCAGATTTGTATGAAAGTCAATATTATATTCTGGAGAATTCTTTGAAGGTTTTCTGAAAAAGAATTATTGAGGGAGTTTGGTTTATCCAAATATCCCCAATTTGTGCCAGAATATTATTTAGCATATTTTTGACCTTATAGCAAAATTTTAGCTCATTTGAAGATCATTTGAGTAGGAATTTGCCAAAAACAAACTGCTGTGTTCATAAGAGTCCAGAAACATTTTCAGAAAAAGTTTCTCACTTCAAAAATCTATTCTGAGCAATTCATAGCTCCAAAAATAATAGGAAAATTTAGGCAAGCTCTCTGTGACATACTTGAAATTGTAGTTCCCTTAATTGGGCATGAAAAATGCACATTACTTCAGAATTAATTCTTTTGGGTAGAAATGCTTAAAGAATTGTTCTGGAAGAACTACTTAAGTAAAAGGGCTGAATTTTGGACCAGATTACTCTCATGGGACCAGGAACTCACATGCAAATTATCAGCTCAAGTTGAGCCCTAGAACTTCCTGTTCTTGTTCTCCATAAATATGTATATGTGGGGATACATGAAGGACTTTGTGAGAATTATGGATAACACAATTTAATTCCACCTTAGCTGTAATTTGGAAAGCTAAATCCTTAGGTAGTATAGAATCTGCTGTAATAGTTTTGAGGCCATGGGAGTCTTGTTCTTCAGTTGCACTCAAATCCTTTCAGCTCATATATTATGTTTATTAGGGGAAAGTAGTTAATATATATAACTAAGACATTAGAATCAAGTAGATCGATTCTGTTTCTTTGCACCACAGAGGCAACCCAAGCTATTCTTGGCTTTTCCACACAACTTCTGTTCCTAAGAACTTCATTTTATAACTTCTTTCCGTTACATTCTATAAAATATATGCATATGCATTGCAATAGGAACCACAACGAAGGGGATTTAAAAGAGTGATTCATTGAAGTGGATCAAGCTCCGGAGAGTCAAGGGTTGGATCAACAAGGACAATAACTGATTATATACGACTACCCTGCAAAACAGGCAAGCTCCGGTTTGCATTTAACAGCTATTAAGTTTTTATTTTGTATTCACTTTCGGTTAAGATTTGAACTGTGCATTAGGTCTAGTGTTTGATACTTCTCTTGCATAGCCAAATGACCTATGGAGTATTGGGTAGGTGTCTTCACCGTGTAGAACTGCCATGCTTAAGTACGGTTTGGTAGAAGTCGAGTGGTGAGATGCTACTCGCATGTTCAGGAACAACAGGGGCATACGGGATTGGTTCAAAAATGAATTAGCAAGTTAAAGTTGAGATCGGAAGGTTGTAGGAGCAGCAGGACATAGGGGCCTGGGTGCTATAGACCTGTCTGTGTCGTTCAAGGACCGATCCATATGCGGCCCTGTTGAAAAAGTTTGAGTTGTGTACCGGACTCATGCTGGCTATATGGGACCCAGTAAACCGATGTACCTCGGGAAGCTGTCGTTGGGACTTTTTGGGTCGCCTCAGGCGGACGGCTGGTGTGCAGTATGTGGGGAACATTCTCATGACATCTCACGTCGGCAGGTGCACCATGAGAGTGGCTACTTTACGGGGCGACTTGATCGATTCAGCGGGGGTGAAACGGGGAAAGGCGTGCCCAAGGTTACTTAAAATTGCTGCAAACAATACCTGAAAGTAAGGATTCACTTTTAGGCGAGTTTAATTATGCTTATGTCATCCTATTTTAGATTCATAACCTCTCATAGAGTTTCATGTTTAGGGTAACGGTTAAGTCTTGCTGAGCGTTATGCTCACGGATGCTATCCGAGTTGTTTTGCAGGTATTTGACTTCATGCTTAAGAGAAGGGATGCCGATGAGACCCAGGAACCTCCGAGTGCTTACTCAAAGAGCATCTTTGCCGCTGCAGATTGTCTTCGTGTTGCTAGTAAGAAACGTTCGCGGGCTGGACCGTTTCTTTGTTGCTAGTTTAGAAATGAGTCGTGAGAGTTATAGTCTTCCGCTGTATCTTGCTCTGATATACTTATTTGTAAAACTTTCCTGTGCGCTTCCGCAAACTCTTTATGTAATATGATGTGTTTCCATCGACCCGTGTGCTGTTGGGTGCCGCATATCACGGCACCACCCAACGAGGTCATGTGGTCCTCACAGACGTAACCTTGACGGAGTACACGTCCGGATGGTGCAACTTGATGGTTTTGCATGTGCGGATGGCCATCAGGGTGAAAATAAAGAAAAGTCGGGAAAGTCGGTAAAAGTCACGAACTCGGGTCCCGGGCGGCCAGGCAGAACCTTGATGGAATACACGTCCGGACGGTGCAACTTGATGGTTTTGCATGCGCGGATGGCCATCTGGGTCAAAATCGAGAAAGTCAGAAAAGTCTGTAAAACTCACGAACTCGGGTCCCGGCTGCCGGACGGAACCTTCATAGAATACACGTCCAGACAGAGCAACTTGATGGTTTTCATGCGCGGATGGCCATCAGGGTCAAAATCGAGAAACTCGGTAAAACTTAGGAACTTGGGTCCCGGGTGGCCGGACGGAACCTTGACGGAATACACGACTGGACGGTGCAACTTGATAGTTTTGCATGCGCGGATGTCCATCTAGGTCAAAACCGAGAAAGTCGGGAAACTCTGTAAAACTCACAAACTTGGATCCCGGGCGGCCAGATAGGACCTTTACGGAATTTATGTTCAGACGCTGCAACTTGATGGTTTTGCATGCATAGATGGACGTCCGAGTCAAAATTGGGAAATTCGATAAAGTCTGTAAAACTCACGAACTCGGGTCCCAGGCGGCCGGACGGAATACACGTCCGGACGGTGCAACTTGATGGTTTTGCATGCACGGATGCCCATCCGGGTCAAAATCGAGAGAGTCAGGAAAACTCACTAACTCGGGTCTCGAGCAGCTGGACGGGGCCTTGACGGAGTACACGTTCGGATGATGCAACTAAATGGTTTGCATGCGCGGATGGCCATCCGGGTCGAAATCCAGACAGGACCTTGACAGAATATACGTTCGGACGGTGCAACTTGATGGTTTTGCATGCATGGACGGCCATCAGGGTTAAAATTGTGAAATTCGAGAAAGTTGGTAAAACTCACGAATTCGAGTCTCGGACGGTCGGACGGAACCTTGAGGAATACACGTCCGGACGGAGGAACTCGAACGTTTTGCATGCGCGGATGTCCATCCGGGTCATAACTAAGAAAGTCTGAAAACTCTGTAAAACTCACAAACTTGGATCCCGAGCGGTCAGACAGTACCTTGACGGAATATACGTTCGGACGGTGCAACTTCATGGTTTTGCATGCATAGATGGCCATCCGGGTCAAAATTGGGAAGGAAAGTCTGTAAAACTCACGAACTTGGGTCCCGGGCGGCCGGACAGAACCTTGGTGGAATACACATCCGGACGGTGCAATTCGATGGTTTTGCATTCACAGATGGCTCTCTAGGTCAAAATCGAGAAAGTCGAGAAAGTCTGTAAAACTCACGAACTCGGGTCCCGGGCCGCCGAATGGAACCTTGACGGAATACACGTCCACACGGTGCAACTTGATGGTTTTGCATGCGCTGATGTCCATCTGGGTCAAAATCGAGGAAGTCGGGAAACTCTGTAAAACTCACAAAGTTGGTTCCCGGGCGGCCGAATGGAACTTTGATGGAATACATGTCCGGACGGTGCAACTTGATGGTTTTGCATGCGCGGATGGCCATCTGGGCCAAAATTGAGAAAGTCGAGAAAGTGTGTAAAACTCACGAACTCGGGTTCCGGGCAGCCGGACGGAACCTTGATGGAATATACGTTCGGATGGTGCAACTAAATGGTTTTGCATGCGCGGATGGCCATCCGGGTCGAAATCTGAAAAGTTGGTAAAACTAACAAACTAGGGTCCCGTGCGTCTGGACGGGACCTTGATTGTTTTGCATGCTCGGATGGCCATCTGGGTTGAAATTTGGAAAGTAGGGAGTGTCGGGAAACTCACGAACTCGGGTCCCGGGCGGCCGGACGGAATCTTGACGGAATACACCTCCGGACGGTGCAACTTGATGATTTTGCATGCGTGGAAGGCCATCTAGGTCGAAATTTGGAAAGTCAAGAAAACTCATGAACTCGGGTCCTGGGACGCCGAACTGGACCATGCCGGAATACATGTTCGGTTGGTGCAACTGGAAGGTTTTGCATGCGCGGGTGGCTATCTGGATCAAAATCCGGAAAGTTGGGATAGTCGGCAAACCTCACTAACTCCGGTCCCAAGCGGCTGGACAGGACCTTGACGGAATACACGTTCGGATGGTGCAACTAAATGGTTTTGCATGCGCAGATGGCTGTCCGGATCGAAAACTGGAAAGTCGGTAAAACTCACAAACTAGGGTCCCGTGTGTCTGGACGGGATCTTGATGGTTTTGCATGCTAGGATGGCCATCTGGGTTGAAATTGGGAAAGTAGGGAATGTTGGGAAAACTCACGAACTCGGGTCCCGGGCGGACGGACAGGACCTTGACAGAATATAAGTTCGGACGGTGCAAGTTGATGGTTTTGCATGCGCAGATGTCCATCGGGTCAAAATTGGGAAATTCGAGAAATTCTATAAAACTCAACAACTCGGATCCCGGGCGGCCGGACGGAACCTTGACGGAAGACACGTCCGGACGGTGCAACTTGATGGTTTTGCATGCGTGGATGGCCATCTGGGTCAAAATCGAGAAAGTCGGGAAAGTCTGTAAAACTCACGAACTCAGGTCCCGGGCGCCAGGACAGAACCTTAATGGAATTTATGTTCGGACGGTGCAACTTGATGGTTTTGCATACATAGATGGCCATCTGGGTCGAAATTGGGAAATTCGATAAAGTCTGTAAAACCCCCGAACTCGGGTCCCGGGCAGCCGGACGGAACCTTGACGGAATACACGTCCACATGGTGCAACTTGATGGTTTTGCATACGCGGATGGAAATCTGGGTCAAAAATGAGAAGGTCGGGAAAGTCGGCAAAACTCACTAACTCGGGTCCCTAGCGGCTGGACGGGACCTTGATGGAGTACACCTTCAAATGGTGCAAATAAATGGTTTGCATGCGCGGATGGCCATCCAGGTCAAAATCTGAAAAGTCGGTAAAACTCATAAACTAGGGTCCCGTGCGACTGGACGAGAGCTTGACGGAATACACGTTCGGACAGTGCAACTTGATGGTTTTGCATGCTCAGACGGCCATCTAGGTTGAAATTGGAAAAGTAGGGAAAGTCGGGAAAACTCACGAACTCGGGTCCCGGGCGGCTGGACAGTACCTTGACGGAATATACGTTCGGACGGTGGAACTTAATGATTTTGCATGCATGGATGACCATCGAGGTCAAAATTGCCAAATTCTAGAAAGTCGGTAAAACTCACGAACTTGAGTCCCGGGCGGCCGGACGGAACCATGACGGAATACTTGTTCGGACGGTGCAAGTTGTTGGTTTTGCATGCACGGATGGCCATCTGGGTCAAAATCGGGAAAGTCAGGAAAGTCTGTAAAACTCACGAACTCAGGTCCCGGGTGGCCGGACGGAACCTTGACAGAATACACGTCCAGATGATGCAACTTGATGGTTTTGCATGCGCAGATGGCCATCAGGGTGAAAATAAAGAAAGTCGGTAAAACTCACGAACTCAAGACCCGGGCGGCCGGACGGAACCTTGACAGAATACACGTCCGGACGGTGCAACTTGATGGTTTTGCATGCGCGGATGTCCATCTGGGTCATAACTAAGAAAGTCGGGAAACTCTGTAAAACTCACAAACTTGGATCCCTGGTGGCCGGACAGGACCTTGACGGAATTTTTACGTTCGGACGGTGCAACTTGATGGTTTTGCATGCATAGATGGCCATCCGGGTCAAAATTGGGAAATTCGAGAAAGTCTGTAAAACTCACGAACTCGGGTCCCAGGCGGCCTGACGGAACCTTGATGGAATACACGTCCGGATGGTGCAACTTGATGGTTTTACATGCGCGGATGGCTCTCTGGGTAAAAATTGAGAAAGTCTGTAAAACTCACGAACTCGGATCCTGGGCCGCCAAACTGATCTTGATCGAATACACGTCCAAACGGTGCAACTTGATGGTTTTGCATGCGCGGATGTCCATCTGGGTCAAAATCGAGAAAGTCGGAAAACTCTTTAAAACTCACAAAGTTGGATCCCGGGCGGCCGGAAAGGACCTTGACAAAATATACGTTCTAATGGTGCAACTTGATGGTTTTGCATGCATGGATGGCCATCAGGATAAAATTTTTGAAATTCGATAAAGTCTGTAAAACTTACGAACTCGGGTCCCGGGCGGCTGGACGAAACCTTGACGGAATACAGGTCCGGAAGGTGCAACTTGATGGTTTTGCATGCGCGGATGGCCATCTGGGTCAAAATTGAGAAAGTCGGGAAAGTCATTAGAACTCACGAACTCTGGTCCCAGAAGGCCGGACGGAACCTTGACGGAATACACCTCCGGGCAGTGCAACTTGATGGTTTTGCATGCGAGGATGGCCATCTAGGTTGAAATTTGGAAAGTCAAGAAAACTCATGAACTCGGGTCCTAGAACGCCGGACTGGACCTTGCCGGAATACACGTTCGGATGGTGCAACTGGAAGATTTTGCATGCGCGGATGGCTATCTGGGTCAAAATCCAGAAAGTTGGGATAGTCGGCAAAACTCACTAACTCGGGTCCCGAGCTGCTGGACGGGACCTTGACAGAATACACGTTCGGATGGTGCAACTAAATGGTTTTTGTCGGTACCTGCGATATGGGGTACCCTCGCGCACAGGGGAAAATGCCTAAGGAACTCGCCCTTCTCCGCAGGGAGAGCTCTGAAGGCGCCACGCGTCCGGCGGGGCCGAACCTCCCTCTCCTCAGAGGAGAGCTCCGGGCCCGCCACATGGCATACAGAGGCCGGACCTCCCCCTCCGCGGGAGAGAGGTCCGAAGGTGCCACGTATCCGGCGGGGCCGGACCTCCCTCTCCTCAGGGAGGAGCTCCGGGCCCGCCACGTGGCCGACAGAAGCCGAACCTCCCCCTCCTCGGGGAGAGGTCCGAAGGCTCCACGTGCCCCGTGGGGCCGGACCCTCCTCTCCTCTGAGAAGGGCTCCGAGCCCGCCACGTGGCCAGCAGAACGGCTCTGCCTGCCCCCGAGCGATAGGCAGCGGGCGTAAAGACGCCCCATACCTTGCCCGTACAAGGTATTCAAGGCCCGCGTCTTCCCAAGACGCGGAGACGCGGAGCACGCCTCTGTCAGGTGCCGTTGCGCCTAGTCGCATCACAGACTGGCGCGCGGTGTCAGAACCTGCCAGCCAATAAACACAGCGACAAGACATCCCCTGCCGCCTCCGCCGTCATCAACCACTATGACTAGCGTGCGGCATGGGCAGGGCGGCAAGACGGAGACTCGGAAGCCTTCGCCAGAGACAACTACCGGCATAACTGCAGATACAGTAGATAACAGTCAATCTCCCCGGGACCACCTGTAGGGTCCCGGGCCCCCTTGTAAGCCACCCGAGTCTTGGACTATAAAAGGCTCGGGCAGGCGACGATAGCAAGGGTTCACACCTCTGTAACTCATACGCTAGCCATTCACACCCAAGCTGTAACTCACCCCCAAGCTCAGGACTCCGGTTCTGAGCAGGAAGCAATACAGCGAGCTCCATAGCTCGCCGTGGACGTAGGGTTTTACGCTCCGGCGGCCTGAACCACGTAAAACTCACCGTGTCAAGCTCTTACTAACTCGTCCATCCGCGCAAGCTCTCCGCAAGGGACTAGCCCCACCGAAAAAAGAACCTCCGCGGGCTGCCCAGTGCAGGCCCGGGGGAAGTGTCGACCGAACACTTCGACATTTGGCGCGCCAGGTAGGGGGCTTTTCCCCTTGCGCGATGAGTTTCCGCCGACGAAGATGACCAAGCTTCCCTCAGCGGCAAACTCTCCCCCTCCGCGTTCACGGCAAACCGTGACCAGTGGGGAGTACATGTCGACGCACTCAGGACGGAGTGTGTCGGCACAAGCTGGTAGCCAGCAGCCGACTCCGGCAACGCCGACTCCGGCAATGCAGACTCCGACCAGTGTGAGATCTTCTGCAGCGCTGAGCGTACACCATGGGGGTGCGCTAGCTGCAGCAAGAGCACTGCTGCGCAACCCACCTGCTGGGGATGCGCCCCATTCAGCGACCCAACAATGGGTCCGCGAGGTGGACCGCCTCGTCGTCGCCACCGCGAACCCTCGGTTTCGGCGAGGGCGACGCCCCGGTCAACCGGCTGTGTCGCTGACGCGCACTCAGGTCCGTCGATGGGAGCCTGGAGGAGCTGGAATCCGCCGTTTGCCCAAACCGCGACCAGGGGGGAGTTCATGTCGACACGCTCAGGACGGAGTGTGTCGAAACAAGCTGGGAGCCAGCAACCGGCTCTGGAAGCGCCGACCCCGGCAATGCAGGCTCCAACCAGCATCAGGTCTTCAGTAGCGCTAGGCGTACCCAGTGGGGGTGCGCTAGCCGCAGCAAGAGCGCTACTGCACAATCCGCCTGCTTGGGACGCGCCTCAGGCAGCGACCCAGCAGTGGATTCGCGAGGTAGACCGTCTCGTCGTCGCCGCCGCAAACCCTCAACTTCGGCGGGGACGACGCTCCAGTCAACCGACAGTGTCGCTGACGCGCACGCCCACGGTTGACGGGCAGACAGCGGACTCCAGCTCCACCAGGCCTCCGATGACGGACCTGAGGACAGAGCTGGAGCGATGCCACTTGGGCCAAGATGCCCGAGTGTTTCTCGAGCGACGTCGAGAGAGGCGTCGCATCCAAGGGACTGGCGACAGCATGACGTCGGCCTCAACCCAGCCTGAAGGGCAGATCTTCGCCACGCGAGCTCTGCCCCAGGCGTACGCCGCACAGCATATGCCGCAACCATATGCCCTACAAATGGCGTCCCCGGTCTATGGTGCAGCCTTGCCCATACCGGGATACACAGTGCCAAGTGCGAATCAAGCGTTCGCGGCACCGATACCTGCAGCAACAGGAGCAGGATGTGCAGCTCTTGCACCCCACCTTCGCTTCACGAAGTGGCCGCGCAAGTTTCGGCCGCACCTGCCCGAAAAGTACGACGGCAGTGTCAACCCGGCGGAGTTCCTCCAGATCTACTCCACTGCCGTACTTGCCGCAGGAGGGGATGAGGCTGTCATGGCCAACTATTTCCCCGTCGCCTTAACCGGCCCTGCCCGGTCTTGGCTCATGAACCTACCCCAGGATTCCATAACCTCCTGGGGAGAGCTCTGCCGGCAGTTCGTCTCCAACTTCGGCAGTTCCTACACCCGGCCTGGCACGGAGCTCGACCTCCATGCCATCCAGCAACAACCAGGGGAGTCGCTGCGCTCCTTCATCCAGTGGTTCTCCCAGGTGCGGAACACCATCCCACACATCCAGAACGCTTCTGTGGTAGTGGCGTTCTGGCAAGGTGTTCGGGATAAGAAGATGCTCGAGAAGCTCGCGACTAGGGAGGTCCGCGATGTCTCAGAACTCTTCAGCCTGGCGGACAAGTGTGCCAGAGCAGCCAAAGGGCGGAACTGGCACTCCCTGCCGGCCTCCGAGCCAGGGGGTCAGCCGGGATCCGGCGACGCTTCATATGGAAGCGGCAGGAAGATCAAGAACGAAGGCGGAAGCAAGATAAAGTCGTCAGCCGCGGCCCCCGTTGCCACAACGGCGGTGCCCAGTGGAGCTCGGGCGCCGCGCCCCGACAAGAGGCCGCGACAATCACCGGCCCCAGACGGGGGCCAGGATGAATTATGCCCTGTGCATGGCACCAGTTATCATACCGCTGCCGAATGCCGGGAAATCCAGAAGCTCGCGGAGCGCTTCTGGAAAGGGAAGCAGCCCCTAGCTGATGCCCCACCCTACCGTCAAAGGGAGGGCAAGCAGAAGGTCGAAGCCCTAGACGGCGTCGACCGCCAGGTGGAGTTCCAAGAGCTTCAGCGCGCCGTAAAGGCAGTGTGCAATCATGGGAGCTCCAGCTCCAGTGATGACGAGCACCGGAAGATGCTCTATGTCATCTTCGGCGGGTCCGCTGACCCCCCGTCCCGAAGCGCGGCTAAGGCCTTGCACCGAGCGGTAGCGTCGGTGGCTCCCCTCCCGGGTGCAGCACCGCACCTCAGGTGGATGGGAACCCCCATCAGCTTCGATGACACCGACTGCCCAGGAACATGGCTGGGGCCGGCCAACTACCGCTCATGGTGGCCCCCACCATCGCCGCCGTGAAGATGTACCACGTTTTGGTGGATGGCGGGGCTGGACTGAACCTCATCAGTCGCGCATCCTTCCGGAAGCTGCAGATCCTGATGGCCAAGCTCACCCCATCGAGCCCATTCTCAGGGGTAGGGCCGGGAAGGGTTGTTCCCTACGGCCACACCAGCCTCCCGGTGACCTTTGGGGCACCAGACAGCTATCGGACAGAGTGCATTCTGTTCGACGTGGCCGAGATTGACCTCCCGTTCAGTGCCATAATTGGCAGGCCAGCCCTGTACCGATTTATGGCAGTAGCCCACTACGGCTACCTTGTCTTGAAGATGCCTACACCAACAGGCGTCCTCAAGGTTTGTAGAGACCGTGCTGCAGCAGTGTTAGCCTTGGAAAAGCTCCAGGCGCTTACAGCAGCTGGAGCACCAACCCTGGGCGGTACAGAACCAAACCGGCTCCACCCAAGTTGGCGTGCCTCTACCACAGCACCCCATGTGCAACCCCTCGACGAGGACGATGTCCCCTTGAGGCTCGTCCGAATCAGCGCCGATGCCACCCAGACCACCCGGGTAGCCGGGGGCCTGGATAGCAGATAGGAGGACGCGCTCGTTACCTCCCTCCGGCACAATGCCGATGTGCTGCATGACAGCCGTCGCGGATGCCAGAGATCCCTAGGGAGGTGATTGGGCACTAACTAAAGGTCTCCCCCAACGCCTGGCCAGTCCGACAGGAGCCCCTCAGGCAGCCCACCGAGCAGTAAAAAGCTTCATTCGGGAAGAAACCAAGAAGCTGCTGAGCGCTGGCTCCATACGGAAAGTCCGCCACCCCCGGTGCTTGATGAACCCCGTTGATTGCTCCAAAGGCCGGCGGGAAGCTCCGGAAGTGCATCGGCTACACCAGTCTCGATAAGGCATGTCCCAAAGATCTATTTTCTCTCCCTATGATAGATCAAATAGTAGGCTTGACGTCAGGCTGTGAGATACTGTGCTTCCTAGATGCTTGCTCGGGTTTCCACCAGACCCCTATGTCTAGAGAAGTTGAAGGGCACCCTTTGCCACAGTAGTCGGCCTGTACTGTTATGCCTCTATGCCTTATGGCCTGAGGAACGCTCTCCCTACCTTCGTACGTGCAATGCACAAGACCTTAGGAGAGCTAATGAGAGACTCAGTTGAGGTGTGTCGAAGACATTGTTGTTAAGATCAGGCAGGGTTCGTCCCTACTAGATAACCTGGTCTTAGTCTTCGTCCGTCCGACAAATGTGAGCTCGGTGTACCCTCTGGAAAACCCTTAGAATTCCTGGCCTCACGCCAAGGAACTGAGGCTAACCCAGAGAGGGTCAAAGCCATTGGCTCGAAGACCAGAAATTCGCGGGATGCCTAGCTGCGCTGAGTCGGTTTATACCGAGGTTAGCAAAGCGAAACTTCTCTAAAGCTCCTATGCAAATCCAGCCCATTCGCTTAGGCCGACGAAGCGGAGGAAGCTCCCCCGGAACTGAACCAGCTCCTGATGACCCTACCCGTAATAGCAGTCCCCGAGCCCGAAGAGCATCTGCTGCTCTACATCGCGGCGACGGCTGCAGAGGTGAGTATGGTCCTCACCGCAGAGCGGCCGGACCCCATACCACCGTAACCTGCTTCGCTGTCAAGAAACAAGTGCCAAGAAACCCCGGAGGCCCAAAACGGACCCCGGATCCCCGACACAACCTCCCGGAGGATCAGCAGGACCTCCCGGAGGTGCAATGGGACCCCCCCCCGGAGGCCCAACAGAACCTCCCGGACGTCCAACGGGACCCCCCGGAGCTCCCGGGAAATCAGCGGGACCTCCCGGAGGTCCAAGACAGCCTGGGGGACCTCCGAGTATCAGCACCCAGCGGTCTCCCCAGGCTGAAAGCTATCCTCCACAGCCCTCACGCGACGGACAATGCCGCCAAATGGGCGGCGGAGCTACTGGAGTTTGAGCTAGGCTTCCTTCCTCGTCACGCAGGCAACAGCCAAGCACTAGCTGACTTCGTGGCTGAAGTAGACGCCAACGCAGGCTGACTCAGGGGGCCATGGAGACGGTGAACCAGGACCCTGAGCCCTGGCCTTCACCGGGCCTTACTGGATGCTGTTCTTCGACGGCTCCTTGCGAAAGCAGGGGGCTGGTGCTAGCATACTGTTCCTCACGCCATCGGGGGGGTGGGGGGGGCAGTCTGGGTATGTGGTGCGTTTCAATTCCAAGGCAACCAACAACATGGCAGAGTATGAAGCACTCATCCTTGGCCTAAAGACAGCCCTGTATCTAGGCGCTCGCCAGTCGTTGGCTCAGGGCGACTCCCAGCTGGTTATCAAACAAGCTGGTGGAGACAAACTTCCTCGCCTTGGACCTGCACCATGTACCGCGCGCTAGCAAGGCCGCATCTGACGACCTCTCAACGAAGACCCCCAACCGGAGCCCCTGTGCCCGAAGGGGGCTTCAAGAGGACGTTGCCGCGGCCCACAGCCCGGCCCGCCGAGCCGGGCGAAGGGGGCTAGACCAGCACCTCGAAGCTGGCGGTCCCGGCGGCCATGGACGCCGCCAAGGATCATAAGCGTCACTGGGGACTCCGTGCAACCCAGCGCTCAAGATCCAGATGCTCAAGTCAGACCCGATGCATGGATCACGGAGGTCCGGGACTACTTGAAAGACAATATTCTCCCTGATGAACGTGTATCCGCTGAATGGATCGTGCGTATGGCTAAGAGACACATGGCGGTAGAGGGGGATCTCTACCGACGCGGCGCCAACCACATCCTATTGCGGTGCATAACCCAGGGGGAAGGATGTGACTTATTCACTGAGATCCATGGAGGCGAATGTGGGAGTCACTCTTCCTCACGCACGCTTGTCGGTAAAGCCTTTCGGCATGGCTTCTACTAGCCGGCAGCACTCCAGGATGCCGTCAAGCTGGTCGAGAGCTGCAAGGCGTGCCTGTTCCGCGCCAAGCAGATCCATACACCGGCTTGGACGGTACAGATGATCCAGCCCACATGGCCATTTGCCATACTGGGGCTGGACATCCTGGGCCTCGGACCATTCCCCAGAACCGAGGATGGGGACCCGCTCCCGAACCTTCGGAACATAGAACACCGCTGTAAGTTCTACCCCTAGAGCAACAATAGGACAGACCCTTCTTTTTATAATAAATTCCATAAAGTCCAGGAACAGTGCTCGGTGCAGCTAAGCCTCAGGGGACGGTCCAGGACTACGTTCAGCTTCGCCTGGTTCTGACCCCAAGCGCGTAAAGTCTTGCTTCCCTTGAGGCGAGTCGTGGCCTCCATACTCAGCCTGCCTTCCCCCTACAGAAATTTATATGAAAAGAAACCTGTCCTACGTTGCTCTTCTTTGGTGCTCATTTAGTTTACTTATTAAATTTTTATGATTGCCCTGCTAGCGCGTGCTCACCATGCGTTCAGCTCCCTCTTCTCATTCTCATCTTTAGTCGGCATTTGCTGCCCTACCAAAGGCGGTTGCGTGGGAGGTACCGGCCGATAGCCAGGGGGGCCCCGAGCCCCCGGCACTTCGCGCACGGTAGTTCCCAAGCACCGTATAGGTGGACGGGGACCGTAAGCCAAATAAGACTATGAGATAGAGGGGGGGGAGCCCCCAAGGAGAATTACGTTTCCCTTACTTGTGTGCAGGACCTCTCGGCCTCAGCTCCCCGCAGGAGTATGGTAGGCACATCCATCCAATGGAACGCACCTACGAGGGGGCCGCTACGGGATCGCGCAAGACCAAAAACCCAAGGTAAGATCAAAGAACTAGACCTCACAGGGGCGAGGCCCGAAGGTCCCACGTGTCCAGCGGGGCCAGACCTTCCACCTCCTTGAGGGGGAGCTCCGGGCCCGCCGCGTGGTCTACAGAAGCCGGACCCCCCCTCCGCGGGGAGAGGTCCGAGGGCTCCACGTGCCCCACAAGCCCGGACCTCCCCTCAGAGGGGAGCTCCGGGCCCGGCACGTGGCCAACAGGCCCGGACCACCTCCGATCTCGTGAGGCGGGTCCTGGAGACCTCCGGAGCCCTTAGTATACAGTGAGGACACGGAGAAGGTGTCTATGCAGAGCTTCGAGATTGGTCAAGGCCTCCGAGTACCTTGCGGAGCTAAGGACTCGACCAGGAAAAAGCCAGGAAGAGGACTAGGACATGCAGACACAGAAAGAAACAGGAGTCTGTTCATACAAAGGCTCCACGAGCTGAGCTACAGACTCAACAAAAATAAAAAAGGAAGTACAGGGCCCTGTGGCCACGGGGGCAGATGCCTAAGAGTCCCCAGACTCCCGATGAAACCTGGAGGCCACGAGGGCGGCCAAGTCCTCGACCTCGGCCCTGGCAGCTTCCTCCCGATCGGCGACGTGTCCTAGACGGACTGGCCCCAGAGAAAAGGAAGGGTCTCGGCTCAGGAAGCACGACAGAACGTGCATAGTGACCTCCTTCGCAAGGCCCCGACCTTCCGCTTCAAGCTCGTCGGCGATCACTGTTTCGAGCCGACCCAGCTCGTCGCCGATGGACTCAAGTGCCGGGATTGCTTCGGACATCGGCCGCGCCAGAGCCTCCACCTGCACAGGGCTGAAACCAAGAGGAGCCAAGGCAGACCCTGCCTTGGCAATAAAGCCCCAGACTGCCTGGGCCTCGGCAGACCGCAAGGACTGGAGCTTCTCTACCTCTTGGCGAGCCGCCAGCTCGCGATCCATAGCCGCCTGGCGCTCCTGGGAGAACTGCTCCTCCCTCGCGGCAACAGCCGACTCACGGAGCTCCAGCTCCTCGGTCCGAGCCCTTAGCTCCTCCACTTTGGCCCTCAGCCGGGCGGTGGTCTTCTCCTCCTCGGCCGCGACAGCGCGTTCCCGATCGGCGACGGCGCACTCCCGACGGGCTGCCTGCAGCTGCAACTCCTCCGCGGCGGCGGAACGCTCCTTGGCTTTGGCTTCAACGTGGGCCAGAGCCTCGCGGTAGGTGGCACGAACCCGACGGGACTCTGACTCCAAGCGGCTAATGGCCTTCTTCAGAGTGCCAAGCAGAGCACTCATGGCCTCAAGCCTTGACTGCCTCGAGTCAAGATCCGCCTTAGCCTCCTGGGCCCGCTGCTGCCAGCTGAGAAGACGTTCCTTCTCGCTGGCCAGCGCCCCCCGCTCCTGCTCAAAGGCGGATTGGAGCTGTCGGGCGCTGGTCTGGACACGCCCCAGGGCGTCCCACACGGGCACCGGGGCAGGGGGGACAGGAGTCACGCCACTGGACCCCCCTGTCGAGTCTAAGACCGGCGGAGGCGCTGGCGCCTCAGCAACCAGGGTGGGGTGCTGTCCTAGGGAGGCCAGAGGGCCAGCAGGCGCACCTACAGCAGCCCTCCCAGTCTCAGGACCGGACTTCTGGACTGGTGAAGGAGGGCGGATAGGAGCAGATGCGGCCACCACGAAGGGTGAACTCGCCGGCGCAGAGGGAGCCCCCGTCGATTTGGGGACCATGGGAGCCACCACGGTCCCCAGGTTCTGAGGCACGAAGCCTCCGTTGGTTGAAGGCGGCCGGGTAAGAGGCCCGCCCCTAGCAGCGGGTCGGTCCCTGCAAGAAGAGAAAACCCTCAGGCTAAGAGAGGAGACAAGAGCTCTGCTCCTACAAGCCAGAAAGAGCAACACTTACTGGGCGGCATGAGCACTCCAACGGGCTTGCAGCACTGGCCTCTGGGCTGTAGCTGGACCGCCGGGACCAGCGGCTGGAACGGTCGCGGAGCGTGACGCCTGGGTCCCCGGCACACTCGCCGGCGTGGCCCCACCAGCATCCGTCCTGGAAACCCCTCCGCTTGAGGAAGGGTGACGAGGTACTTGGGCTGACTCGGACGGCCGCTGTCTGGGGAGAGACCCGCCAGGGAGGGACACCCGGGGCCTCTTCGGGTCGCCACCAGATGGACCAGCACCCCCGGTAGATGGGAGCAAGGTAGCTCCGGCACCATGACTCGGCGCAGGCGGTGCCCTCGGAGGAGACCGGGCGCGTTTCTTCTCTGGATGCCCGGGGGCCGGCTCCTTTCCCTTCCCTTTGTCGGCGGCTTGAGTTCCGTCGGCTCTGGGGGAGGGTTTGACAGCAGAAGACGCCTCGTGCCCTGACCCGGAGTGCTCGGTTCCTGGGATGGTGATACCACGGAAGGCATCCCCCACCTGCCGGACGGCGATCCCGATGTCGTCAAGGTTCGGCATCTTCCGCAGGAGCTCTGACCTCCTCTGTGGCTCCAAGAAGAGGGGGGTGGCAGAGGGTGGAAGGGCGGGGTCGCCACTGGGGATGTAGTCACTGCTCACCTTGCCCACCATCTCGTTCAGCTCCTCGTCAGAAGGGTCAGAGCCGGGGCCCCTCTCCAGCCTGGTACAGTCCTGCTCGCCGGTGTAGTACCACGCTGGGCGACTACGCTGCTGCAAGGGTGCAATACGGAGCGACATAAAGTCCATCAGCACCATCAGAGACGTCAGCCCCTCGTTGGCCAGGAACCGGATCCGCTCCAAGACCGGGGAGTACTCCTGCTCCAGCTCAGGGATCTCCTCCCAGAAGCGACGATCGGTGGTTGGGCTGGCGGTTGGGAGTTGTAGGCGATCGTGCTCGTCGGTCTGCACTACCACCCAGCTCTCCCTCCAGTTTTCCCACCTTGATGCGCTGAAGGGCAGAAGGTATCCAGAGACCTTGGGGTCCTTGCAGCGATGCTGAAAGTAGTATGCCCCCATCTGAGTCTTCGAGCCGCGCCCAGTCATCCGCAACACAAAGAAGTAGTGGAAGAGCGTCACGGAAGCATGCACCCCCACGAACATCTCGCAGAAGTGGACAAAAACAGCAGCCATTGCGAAAGAGTTGGGGGAAAGATGGTGGAGCTGGAGGCCATATGTCTCCAACAGGGTGACAAAGAAGGAAGAAATCGGCGGAACGAACCCCGCCAGAGCATAAGCCATGAAGAAAACCATCTCCCCCTTTTCCAGGATCAGGGGGAGAGATCCTCGGCGAAGCCGGTGTTTCTGTTCTTCTGAGCGCCAGCCCAGCAGCCTGCGCACTGGCCCAAGCTCGGAAGAACGAACGAGGCGCGTCGGGAGCAAGTTGGAAGTCATGGCGAAAGAGGGCACAAGGGCAGGAAAGCCGGGGCGCAAGAGTTCAAGGGAAGTACGAGTGCTAGGAAAGGCGAAGGGAAGCCGCGATGCGGGTGAGATCCCCTTTTAAAACTTTCCAGGGATGATTCGAGGTGACTCAAAAATCTTCGAGAACATCGCACCGGTGACCGCGTTGGCTCCGGGACCGGGCGCCGATGACAGTTGGACCCAAGCCGCCCAACTGAAGCGGTGGGTCGAGGAGTCAGTCGCCACAGAAGACAAACCGGCAAGGCGCTTCGGCGGTTCCGGAAGAAAGCACCGTAGCATGCAGAAGTGGCAGCCTTGGGAACCGCTGCAGTAAAAGCAACCAACAAGTGGGCGCACGCTCCCACGATCCCGCGGCCGTTCGTGCTCCGGCAGCGGTCGATGCGAGACTTAGAGAAAGTGCGCAGATCAGAAGAGACGGAGGTCCCACCTCGGGCTCACTATCTCCCCCGAGATGGGCCCGGGGGCCACTGTCGGTACCTGCGATATGGGGTACCCCCGCGCACAGGGGAAAATGACTAAGGAACTCGCCCTTCTCCGCAGGGAGAGCTACAAAGGCGCCACGCATTCGGCGGGGCCGGACCTCCCTCTCCTCAGAGGAGAGCTCCGGGCCCGCCACGTGGCATACAGAGGCCGGACCTCCCCCTCCGCGGGAGAGAGGTCCGGAGGTGCCACGTATCCGGCGGGGCCGGACCTCCCTCTCCTCAGGGAGGAGCTCCGGGCCCGCCACGTGGCCGACAGAAGCCGAACCTCCCCCTCCGCGGGGAGAGGTCCGAAGGCTCCACGTGCCCAGCGGGGCCGGACCCTCCTCTCCTCTGAGAAGGGCTCCGAGCCCGCCACATGGCCAGCAGAACGGCGCTGCCTGCCCCCGAGCGATAGGCAGCGGGCGTAAAGACGCCCCATACCTTGCCCGTACAAGGTATTCACGGCCCGCGTCTTCCCAAGACGCGGAGACGCGGAGCACGCCTCTGTCAGGTGCCGTTGCGCCTAGTCGCATCACAGACTGGCGCGCGGTGTCAGAACCTGCCAGCCAATAAACACAGCGACAAGACATCCCCTGCCGCCTCCGCCGTCATCAACCACTACGACTAGCGTGCGGCATGGGCAGGGCGGCAAGACGGAGACTTGGAAGCCTTCGCCAGAGACAACTACCGGCATAACTGCAGATACGGTAGATAACAGTCAATCTCCCCGGGACCACCTGTCGGGTCCCGGGCCCCCTTGTAAGCCACCCGAGTCTTGGACTATAAAAGGCTCGGGTAGGCGACGATAGCAAGGGTTCGCACCTCTGCAACTCATACGCTAGCCATTCACACCCAAGTTGTAACTCACCCCCAAGCTCAGGACTCCGGTTCTGAGCAGCAAGCAATACAGCGAGCTCCATAGCTTGCCGTGGACGTAGGGTTTTACGCTCCGGTGGCCTGAACTACGTAAAACTCACCGTGTCAAGCTCTTACTAACTCGTCCATCCGCGCAAGCTCTCCGCAAGGGACTAGCCCCACCGAAAAAAGAACCTCCGCGGGCTGCCCAGTGCAGGCATGGGGAAGTGTCGACCGAACACTTCGACAGTTTTGCATGCGCGGATGGCCATCCGGGTCAAAATCTGGAAAGTCGGTAAAACTCACAAAATAGGGTCCCGTGCGTCTGGACGGGACCTTGATGGTTTTGCATGCTCGTATGGCCATCTGGGTTGAAATAGGGAAAGTAGGGAATGTCGGGAAAACTCACGAACTCGGGTCCCGGGCGGCCAGACAGGACCTTGACGGAATATAAGTTTGGACGGTGCAACTTGATGGTTTTGCATGCATGGATGGCCATCGGGGTCAAAATTGGGAAATTCGTGAAATTCTGTAAAACTCACGAACTCGTGTCCCGGGCGGCCGGGCGGAACCTTGTCGGAATACACGTCCGGACGGTGCAACTTGATGGTTTTGCATGCGCGGATGACCATGTGGGTCAAAATCGAGAAAGTCGGGAAAGGCTGTAAAACTCACGAACTCGGGTCCCGGGCCGCCGGACGGAACCTTCACAGAATACACGTCCAGACGGAGCAACTTGAAGGTTTTCATGTGCGGATGGCCATCAGGGTCAAAATCAAGAAATTTGGGAAACTCGGTAAAACTTACGAACTTGGGTTCCGGGTGGCCGGACGGAACCTTGACAGAATACACGTCCGGACGGTGCAACTTGATAGTTTTGAATGCGCGGATCTCCATCTGGGTCAAAACCGAGAAAGTCGGGAAACTCTGTAAAACTCACAAACTTGGATCCCGGGCGGCCGGATAGGACCTTGAAGGAATTTACGTTCGGACGCTGCAACTTGATGGTTTTGCTGCATAGATGGCCATCCAAGTCAAAATTGGGAAATTCGATAATGTCTGTAAAACTCACGAACTCGGGTCCCGGGCGGCCGGACGGAACCTTGATGGAATACACGTCCGGACGGTGCAACTTGATGGTTTTGCATGCACGGATGCCCATTTGGGTCAAAATCGAGAAAATCAGGAAAACTCACTAACTTGGGTCCCGAGCGGCTGGACGGGACCTTGACGGAGTACACATTTGGATGATGCAATTAAATGGTTTGCATGCGCGGATGGCCATCCGGGTTGAAATCCAGACAGGACCTTGACGGAATATAGTTCGGACGGTGGAACTTGATGGTTTTGCATGCATGTATGGCCATCGGAGTCAAAATTGCGAAATTCAAGAAAGTCAGTAAAACTCACGAATTCGAGTGTCGTTCGGCCGGGCGGAACCTTGACGTAATACATGTTCGGACGGTGCAACTTGATGGTTTTGCATGCACGGATGTCCATCCGGGTCATAACTAAGAAAGTCTGGAAACTTTGTTAAACTCACAAACTTGGATCTCGGGCGGCCAGACAGTACCTTGACGGAATATACGTTCGCACGGTGCAAGTTGATGGTTTTGCATGCATACATGGCCATCCGGGTCATAATTGGGAAGGAAAGTCTGTAAAAGTCACAAACTTGGGTCCCGGGCAGGCGGCCAGACGGAATCTTGATGGAATACACATCCGGACGGTGCAATTTGATGGTTTTGCATTCGCAGATGGCTCTCTGGGTCAAAATCGAGAAAGTCAGGAAAGTCTGTAAAACTCACGAACTCGGGTCACGGGCTGCTGAACGGAACCTTGATGGAATACACGTCCACACGGTGCAACTTGATGGTTTTGATGTCATCTGGGTCAAAATCGAAAAAGTTGGGAAACTCTGTAAAACTCACAAAGTTGAATCCCGGGCGGCCAAAAAGGACCTTAATGGAATATACATTCTGATGGTGTAACTTGATGGTTTTGCATGAGCGGATGGACATCGGGGTCAAAATTGGGAAATTTGAGAAAGTCGATAAAACTCACGAACTCGGGTCCCGGGCAGCCGGACGGAACCTTGATGGAATACACCTCCGGACGGTGCAACTTGATGATTTTGCATGCGCGGAAGGTCATCTAGGTCGAAATTTGGAAAGTCAAGAAAACTCATGAACTCGGGTCCTAGGACGCCGGACTGGACCTTGCCGGAATACATGTTCGGTTGGTGCAACTGGAAGGTTTTGCATGCGCGGATGGCTATCTGGATCAAAATCCGGAAAGTTGGGATAGTCGGCAAACCTCACTAACTCGGGTCCCAAGCGGCTGGACAGGACCTTGACGGAATACACGTTCGGATGGTGCAACTAAATGGTTTTGCATGCGCAGATGGTGATGAACCCAACGGGTACAGGGGACACCCTATCTTTCGATGAGAGATGTTGGTAATGAACGAATTTGGTGGAGGCCGACGTTGGCTGCCTGACTACCACAACCAGAATGGTGTGGAGCCTTGAGCGACAGTTACACCGTCTCCTGGTAACTACGATTTGGGTGGAGGTCGACGTTGTGCTACCCGACTACAACAACCACAAGGATGCTGCGCCTTAGCGATAGTTACACCGGCTCCTGTTGTTGCTGTACTTGCCGTGCCAAGAACAGCCTTGAACCTGCAAGCAATCGAAGAACAAGCAAAAACAAGATAACAAGCAAACACTCACGGGTGTGAAAAAGTTGGGGTTCTGATTCAAGTAATCGGAAGGTCTCGTCGACACTTGTGTTACAAGGAAGTAGCAATGGCTAAACTTACAGAAAACAAAACCCGCCCTGTCAAGGAGTTATTGGACTACTTAAATAGGGCAGGGAAGAGGGAAATTCGTCCAGCAACAAAGGTAGGACGTGATCTCCCTTATTCCCTTCCTTTTGCTGCTGGATGGGTTTCCCTCTTTCTTTCCCTATTATAGCACATCTATCTTTAAATGGGGGAAGAAAGAGGGAATTTCGTCCAGCAGCAAAGTTGGACGAGATTTCCCTTATTCTTTTCCTTATTTGTCTAAATCTCTCTTTATTACATGGCCCCAGCCTCAAGATTTCCCCTTGGGTGGAGCAGTCTTTATTGCATTAATCCCTCCATCCCTCCTAGCTGGATCAATTCCCAAGCACCTGATAATTAAGTTGACGTGTACGAGCGCGTGTCATTGGACCTTGATTAGCTGAGAGTGGTGAATGGGCTGGTGTTGTGGTTGTATCAACGGTAGCGATGTCCGCATCAGATGGCTGTCCGGATCGAAAACTGGAAAGTCGGTAAAACTCACAAACTAGGGTCCCGTGTGTCTGGACGGGATCTTGATGATTTTGCATGCTCGGATGGCCATCTGAGTTGAAATTGGGAAAGTAGGGAATGTCGGGAAAACTCACGAACTCGGGTCCCGGGTGGACGGACAGGACCTTGACGGAATATAAGTTCGGACGGTGCAGCTTGATGGTTTTGAATGCGCGGATGTCCATCAGGTCAAAATTGGGAAATTTGAGAAATTCTGTAAAACGCAACAACTCGGGTCCCGGGCGGACGGACGGAACCTTGACGGAAGACACGTCCGGACGGTGCAACTTGATGGTTTTGCATGCGTGGATGGCCATCTGGGTCAAAATCGAGAAAGTCGGGAAAGTCTGTAAAACTCACGAACTCAGGTCCCGTGCGCCCGGATAGAACTTTAATGGAATTTACGTTCAGACGGTGCAACTTGATGGTTTTGCATGCATAGATGGCCATCCGGGTCGAAATTGGGAAATTCAATAAAGTCTGTAAAACTCAAAAACTCGGGTCCCGGGTGGCCGGACGGAATCGTCACAGAATACACGTCCTCATATTGCAACTTGATGGTTTTGTATACGCGGATGACCATCTTGGTCAAAAATGAGAAGGTCGGGAAAGTCGGCAAAACTCACTAACTCGGGTCCCCAGCGGCTGGACGGGACCTTGACGGAGTACACGTTCAGGTCAAAATTTGAAAAGTCGGTAAAACTCATAAACTAGGGTCCCGTGCTACTGGACGGGAGCTTGACGGAATACACGTTCGGACAGTGCAACTTGATGGTTTTGCATGCTCACACGGTCATCTAGGTTGAAATTGGGAAAGTAGGGAAAGTCGGGAAAACTCACGAACTCAGGTCCCGGGCGGCTTGACAGGACCTTGACGGAATATACGTTCGGACGGTGGAACTTGATGACTTTGCATGCATGGATGGCCATCGAGGTCAAAATTGCAAAATTCTAGAAAGTCGGTAAAACTCACGAACTTGAGTCCCGGGCGGCCGGACGGAACCTTGATGGAATACTTGTCCGGGCGGTGCAAGTTGTTGGTTTTGCATGCACGGATGGTCATCTGGGTCAAAATCAGGAAAGGCTGTAAAACTCACGAACTCGGGTCCCGGGCGGCCGGACGGAACCTTCACAGAATACACGTCCAGACGGAGCAACTTGAAGGTTTTTATCGCGGATGGCCATCAGGGTCAAAATTGAGAAAGTCGGGAAACTCGGTAAAACTTACGAACTTGGGTCCTGGGTGGCCGGACGGAACCTTGACGGAATACACGTCCGGACGGTGCAACTTGATAGTTTTGCATGCGCGGATCTCCATCTGGGTCAAAACCAAGAAAGTCGGGAAACTCTGTAAAACTCACAAACTAGGATCCCGGGCTGCCGGATAGGACCTTGACGGAATTTACGTTCAGACGCTGCAATTTGATGGTTTTGCATGCATAGATGGCCATCCGAGTCAAACTTGGGAAATTTGATAAAGTTTGTAAAACTCACGAACTCGGGTCCCGGGCGGCCGGACGGAACCTTGACGGAATACACGTCCGGATGGTGCAACTTGATGGTTTTGCATGCACGGATGCCCATTTGGGTCAAAATCGAGAAAGTTAGGAAAACTCACTAACTCGGGTCCCGAGCGGCTGGACGGGACCTTGACGGAGTACACATTCGGATGATGCAACTAAATAGTTTGCATGCGCGGATGGCCATCCGGGTCGAAATCCAGACAGGACCTTGACGGAATATACGTTTGGACGGTGCAACTTGATGGTTTTGCATGCATGGATGGCCATCGGGGTCAAAATTGCGAAATTCGAGAAAGTCGGTAAAACTCACGAATTCGAGTCTCAGGCGGCCGGACGGAACCTTGACGTAATACACGTCCAGGCGGTGCAACTTGATGGTTTTGCATGCACGGATGTCCATCCGGGTCATAACTAAGAAAGTCTGGAAACTTTGTAGAACTCACAAACTTGGATCCCGGGCGGCCAGACAGTACCTTGACGTAATATACATTCGGATGGTGCAACTTGATGATTTTGCATGCGTACATGGCCATCCGGGTCAAAATTTGGAAGGAAAGTCTGTAAAACTCACGAACTTGGGTCTCGGGCGGCCGGACGGAACCTTGATGGAATACACGTCTGGACGGTGCAATTTGATGGTTTTGCATTCACAGATGGCTCTCTGGGTTAAAATCGAGAAAGTCAGGAAAATCTGTAAAACTCACGAACTCGGGTCCCGGGCCGCCAAATGGAACCTTGATGGAATACACGTCCACACAGTGCAACTTGATGGTTTTGCATGCGCGAATGTCCATCTGAGTCAAAATCAAGAAAGTCGGGAAACTCTGTAAAACTCACAAAGTTGGATCCCGGGCGGCCGAAAAGGACCTTGACGGAATATACGTTCTGATGGTGCAACTTGATGGTTTTGCATGAGCGAATGGCCATCGGGGTAAAAATTAGGAAATTTGAGAAAGTCGATAAAACTCACGACCTCGGGTCCCGGGCAGCCGGACGGAACCTTGATGGAATACACTCCGGACGGTGCAACTTGATGGTTTTGCATGCGCGGAAGGCCATCTAGGTCAAAATTTGGAAAGTCAAGAAAACTCAAGAACTCGGGTCCTGGGACGCCGGACTGGACCTTGCCGGAATACATGTTCGGTTGGTGCAACTGGAAGGTTTTGCATGCACGGATGGCTATCTAGATCAAAATCTGGAAAGTTGGGATAGTCGGCAAACCTCACTAACTCGGATCCCAAGCGGTTGGACAGGACCTTGACGCAATACACGTTCGGATGGTACAACTAAATGGTTTTGCATGCGCGGATGGCTGTCCGGGTCGAAAACTGGACAGTCGGTAAAACTCACAAACTAGGGTCCCGTGTGTTTGGACGGGACCTTGACGGAATACACATTCGGACAGTGTAACTTGATGGTTTTGCATGCTCGAATGGTAATGTGGGTTGAAATTGGGAAAGTAAGGAATGTCGGGAAAACTCACGAACTCGGGTCCCGGGCGGACGGACAGGAACTTGACGGAATATAAGTTCGGATGGTGCAACTTGATGGTTTTGCATGCATGGATGGCCATCGGGTCAAAATTGGGAAATTCGAGAAATTTTGTAAAACTCAACAACTCAGGTCTTGGGCGGCTGGACGGTGCAACTTGATGGTTTTGCAAGCGCGGATGGTCATATGGGTCAAAATTGAGAAAGTCGGGAAAGTCTGTAAAACTCACGAACTCGGGTCCCGGGCGCCCGGACAGAACCTTGACGGAATTTACGTTCGACGGTGCAACTTGATGGTTTTGCATGCATGGATGGTCATCGGTGTCAAAATTGGGAAATTCGAGAAATTCTGTAAAACTCACGAACTCGGGTCCCGGGCGGCCGGACGGAACCTTGACGGAATACACGTCCGGATGGTGCAACTTGATATTTTTGCATACGCGGATGGCCATCTGGGTCAAAAACGAGACGGTCGGGAAATCGGCAAAACTCACTAACTCGGGTCCCCAGCGGCTGGACGGGACCTTGACGGAGTACACGTTGGATGGTGCAACTAAATGGTTTGCATGCGCGGATGCCCATCGAGGTCAAAATCTGGAAAGTCGGTAAATCTTATAAACTAGGGTCCCGTGCGACTGGACAGGAGCTTGACGAAATACACGTTCGGACAGTGCAACTTGATTGTTTTGCATGCTCGGATGGCCATCTAGGTTGAAATTGGGAAAGTAGGGAAAGTTGGGAAAACTCACAAACTCGGGTCCCTGGCGGCTCGACAGGACCTTGACAGAATATAGGTTTGGACGGTGCAACTTAATGATTTTGCATGCATGGATGACCATCGGGGTCAAAATTGCAAAATTCTAGAAAGTCGGTAAAACTCACGAACTTGAGTCCCAGGCAGCCGGACGGAACCATTAAGGAATACTTGTCCGAACGGTGCAAGTTGATGGTTTTGCATGCACGGATGGCCATTCGGGTCAAAATAAGGAAAGTCGGGAAACTCTGTAAAACTCACGAACTCATGTCCCGGGTTGCCGGATGGAACCTTGACGGAATACACATCCGGACGGTGCAACTTGATGGTTTTGTATGCGCAGATGGCCATCAGTGTGAAAATAAAGAAAGTCAGGAAAGTCGGTAAAACTCACGAACTCGGGTCACAGGTGGCCGGACGGAACCTTGACGGAATACACGTTCGGACGGTACAACTTGATGGTTTTGCATGCGCGGATGTCCATCTGGGTCATAACTAAGAAAGTCGGGAAACTCTGTAAAACTCACAAACTTGGATCCCGGGCGGCCGGACAAGACCATGACGGAATTTATACTTTCAGACGGTGCAACTTGATGGTTTTGCATGCACAGATGGCCATCCGGGTCAAAATTGGGAAATTCGAGAAAGTCTATAAAACTCACGAACACGGGTCCCAGGCAGCCTGACGGATCCTTGATGGAATACACTTCCGGACGGTGCAACTTGATGATTTTACATGCGCGGATGGCTCTCTGTGTCAAATTTGAGAAAGTCGAGAAAGTCTGTAAAACTCACGAACTCGGGTCCTGGGCCACCGAACGGAACCTTGATCGAATACACGTCCAGATGGTGCAACTTGATGGTTTTGCATTGCGCGAATGTCCATCTAGGTCAAAATCGAGAAAGTCGGAAAACTCTGTAAAACTCACAAAGTTGGATCCCAGGCGGCCGGAAAGGACCTTGATGGAATATACGTTCTGATGGTGCAACTTGATGGTTTTGCATGCATGGATGGCCATCGGGATAAAAATTAGGAAATTTGAGAAAGTCGGTAAAACTCATGAACTCGGGTCCCGGGCGGCCGGACGGTGCAACTTGATGGTTTTGCATGCGCGGAACGCCATCTAGGTCAAAATTTGGAAATTATTGAAAACTCATAACCTCGGGTCCTCGGACGCCGGACTGGACCTTGCCGGAATACACGTCTGTATGGTGCAACAGGAAGGTTTTGCATGCGCGGATGGCTATTCGGAAAGTTGGGATAGTCGGCAAAACTCACTAACTTGGGTACCGAGCAGCTGAATGGGACCTTGACGGAATACACGTTTGGATTGTGCAACTAAATGGTTTTGCATGCGTGGATAGCCATCCGGGTTGAAATCTGGAAAGTCGATAAACTCACAAACTAGGTTCTCGTGCGACGGGACGAGACCTTGATGGAATACACATTCTGATAGTGCAACTCGATGGTTTTGCTTGCTCGGATGGCCATCTATGTTGAAAATGGGAAAGTAAGGAATCGGGAAAACTCACGAACTCCGGTCCCGGGCGGCCGGACAAGACCTTGATGGAATATAAGTTCAGATGGTGCAACTTGATGGTTTTGCATGTATAGATGGCCATCAGGGTTAAAACTTGGAGATTTGAGAAAGTTGGTAAAACTCACGAACTCGGACCCCGGGTGGTCGGACGGAACCTTGACGGAATACACGTCCGAACGGTGCAACTTGATGGTTTTGCATGCGCAGATGGCCATCTGGGTCAAAATCGAGAAAGTCGGGAAAGTCTACAAAACTCACGAACTCAGGACTCGGGCGGCCGGACGGAACCTTCATGGAATACACGTCCGGATGGTGCAACTTGATGATTGTCATGCACGGATGGACATCAGGGTCAAAATCGAGAAAGTCAGGAAACTCGGTAAAACTCACGAACTCGGCTTCCAGGCGGCCGGATGGAACCTTGACGAAATAAACGTCTGGACGGTGCAACTTGATGGTTTTGCATGCGCGCATGTCCAACTGGGTCAAAACTGAGAAAGTCAGGAAACTCTGTAAAACTCACAAAATTGTATCCCGATCGGCCGGACAGTACCTTGACGGAATTTACGTTCGGACGGTGCAACTTGATCGTTTTGCATATGCATAGATAGCCGTCCGGGTCGAAATTCAGAAATTCGATAAAGTCTATAAAACTCAAGAACTCGGGTCCCGAGCGGCCGGACGGAAACTTGACGGAATACACGTCCAGACGGTGCAACTTGACGGTGTTGCATGTGCGGATGGCCATCTGCATCAAAATCGAGAAAGTCAGGAAAGCCTGTAAAACTCACGAACTCGGGTCGGGCTGCGGGACGGAACCTTTATGGAATACACATTCGGACGGTGCAACTTGATAGTTTTGCATGCGCGGATGGCCAACTAGGTCAAAATCGAGAAAGTCAAAAAGTCGGTAAAACTCACGAACTCGGATCACGAGCGGCCTGACGGAACCTTGACGCAATACACGTCTGGACGGTGCAACATGATAGTTTTGCATGCGCAGATGTCCATCTGAGCCAAAACCGAGAAAGTCAGAAAACTCTATAAAACTCACAAACTTGGATCCCGGGCGGTCGGACAGGACTTTGACGGAATATACGTTCGGACGGTGCAACTTGATTGTTTTGCATGCATAGATGGTCATCCGGATAAAGATTGGAAAATTCAAGAAAGTCGGTAAAACTCAGGAACTCAGGTCCCGGACGGTCGGACAGAACCTTGACGGAATACACGTCCGGACGGTGCAACTTGATGGTTTTGCGTGCGTGGAAGGCCATCCGGGTAATATATGGAAAGTCGGTAAAACTCACAAACTCTGGTCCCATGCGACTGTTCGAGACCTTGATGAGATATACATTCGGACGAGCAACTTGACGGTTTTGCATGTTCGTATGGCCATCTGGGTTGAAATAGGAAAAGTAGGGAAAGTCGGAAAAACTCACGAACTCAGGTCCCGGGCAGCAGGACGGGACATTGACGGAATATACGTTCATACGGTGTAACTTAAAGGTTTTGCATGCATGGATGGCCATCAGGGTCAAAATTGGGAAAGTCAGGAAAGTCGGTAAAACTCACGAACTTAGGTCACGAGCGGCCGCACGAAACCTTGACGGAATACACGTCCGGACGGTGCAACTTGTGCATGTGCGGAAGGCCATCTAGGTCAAAATTTGGAAAGTCAAGAAAACTCATGAACTCGGGTCCTAGGACGCCGGACTGGACCTTGCCGGAATACATGTTCGGTCAGTGCAACTGGAAGGTTTTACATGCGCGGATGGCTATCTGGGTTAAAATCCGGAAAGTTGGAATAGTCGGCAAACCTCACTAACTCAGGACCTTGACGGAATACACGTTCGGATGGTGTAACAAAATAGT
This sequence comes from Neostapfia colusana, assembly GCA_030760725.1. Taxonomy (NCBI): domain Eukaryota; kingdom Viridiplantae; phylum Streptophyta; class Magnoliopsida; order Poales; family Poaceae; genus Neostapfia; species Neostapfia colusana. The sequence goes on from JASWHV010000011.1 coordinate 82,314,120, forward strand.
TTTGCATGCGCGGATGGCTGTCCGGGTCGAAAACTGGAAAGTCGGTAAAACTCACAAACTAGGATCCCGTGCGTCTGGACGGGACCTTGATGGAATACACGTTCGGGCAGTACAACTTGATCGTTTTGCATGCTCAGATGGCCATCTGGATTGAAATTGGGAAAGTAGGGAATGTCGGGAAAACTCGCGAACTCGGGTCCTGGGCGGACGGACAGGACCTTGACGGAATATAAGTTCGGACGGTACAACTTGATGGTTTTGAATGCATGGACGGTCATCGGTGTCAAAATTGGGAAATTCGAGAAATTCTGTAAAACTCACGAACTCGGGTCCCGGGCGGCCGGACGGAACCTTGACGGAATACACGTCCGGACGATGCAACTTGATGGTTTTGCATGCGCAGATTGCCATCTGGGTTAAAATTGAGAAAGTCAGGAAAGTCTGTAAGGGCGCCCGGACAGAACCTTCACATAATACACGTCAGGACGATGCAACTTGATGGTTTTCATGCGCGGATGGCCATCACGGTCAAAATCGAGAAAGTCGGGAAAGTCGTTAAAACTTACGAACTCTGCTCCCGGCGGCTGGACGGAACCTTGACGGAATACACGTCTGGATGGTGCAACTTGATGGTTTTGCATGAGCGGATGTCCATCTGGGTCAAAACCGAGAAAGTTGGGAAACTCTGTAAAACTCACAAACTTGGATCCCGGGCGGCCAGACAGGACCTTGACGGAATTTACGTTCGGACAGTGCAACTTGATGGTTTTGCATGCATAGATGGCCATCCGAGTCGAAATTGGGAAATTCGATAAAGTCTGTAAAACTCACGAACTCGGGTCCCTGGCCGTCGTACGGAACCTTGACGGAATACATGTCCGGACGGTGCAACTTGATGGTTTTGCGTGCTCGGATGGCCATCTGGGTCAAAAACGAGAAGGTAGGGAAAGTCGGCAAAACTCACTAACTCGGGTTCTGAGCGGCTGGATGAGACCTTGATGGAGTACACGTTCAGATGGTGTAACTAAATGGTTTGCATGCGCGGATGGCAATCCGGGTAGAAATCTGGAAACTCGGTAGAACTCACAAACTAGGGTTCCCTGCGACTGGACGGGAGCTTGACGGAATACACGTTCGGACAGTGCAACTTGATGGTTTTGCATGCTCGGACAGCCATCTGGTTTGAAATTGGGAAAGTAGGGAAAGTCGAGAAAACTCACGAACTCGAGCCCCGGGGGGCTGGACAGGACCTTGACGGAACATTCGTTCGGACAGTGCAACTTGATGGTTTTGCATGCACGGATGGCCATCGGGGTCAAAATTGTAATATTTTAGAAAGTCGGTAAAACTCACGAACTCGAGTCCCGGGCGGTCAGACGGAACCTTGACAGAATACATGTCCGGACGGTGCAACTTGATGGTTTTGCATGCACGGATGGCCATCTGGGTCAAAATCGGGAAAGTCTGTAAAACTCACGAACTCAGGTCCCGGGTGGTCGGACGGAACCTTGACGGAATACACGTTCGGATGGTGCAACTTGATGGTTTTGCGTGCGGGGATGGCCATCAGGGTCAAAATAAAGAAAGTCATGAAACTCGGTAAAACTCACGAACTCAGGTCCCAGGCGACCGGACGGAACCTTGACAGAATACATGTCCATACGGTGAAACTTGATGGTTTTGCAGCCGCGGATATCCATTTGGGTCATAACTAAGAAAGTCGAGAAACTTTGTAAAACTCACAAACTTGGATCCCAAGCGGCCGGACAGGACCTTGACGGAATTTACATCCGAACGGTGCAACTGGATGGTTTTGCATGCATAGATGGCCATACGGGTCAAATGGGAAATTCGAGAAAGTCTGTAAAACTCACGAACTTGGGTCCCGGGCAGCCGGACGGAACCTTGATGGAATACATGTCCGGACGGTGCAACTTCATGGTTTTGCACGCGCGGATGGCTATCTGGGCCATAATTGAGAAAGTCGGGAAAGTCTACAAAACTCACAAAATCAGGTCCCGGGCGGCCAGACAGAATCTTCACGGAATACACGTCCGAACAGTGCAACTTGCTGGGTTTCATGCGCAGATGGCCATCAGGGTCAAAATCGAGAAAATTGGGAAAGTCGATAAAACTCACGAACTCGGGTTCCGGGCGGCCGGATGGAACCTTGACGGAATACACGTCTGGACGATGCAACTTGATGGTTTTGCATGCGCGGATATCCAACTGGGTCAAAACCGAAAAAGTCGGGAAACTCTGTAAAACTCACAAACTCGGATCCCGGTCGGCCGGACAGGAACTTGACGGAATTTACGTTCGGACGGTGCAACTTGATGGTTTTGCATGCATAGATAGCCATCCGGGTCGAAATTCAGAAATTCGATAAAGTCTATAAAACTCACGAACTCAGGTCCCGAGCGGCCGGACGGAAACTTGACGGAATATACGTCCGGACGGTGCAACTTGATGGTTTTGCTTGCGCGGATGGCCATCTAGGTCAAAATCGAGAAAGTCGGGAATGTCGATAAAACTCACGAACTCAGGTAGGGCTGCGTGATGGAACCTTTACGGAATACACATTCGGACGGTGCAACTTGATGGTTTTGCATGCGCGAACGGCCATCTAGGTCAAAATCGAGAAAGTCGGAAAAGTCGGTAAAACTCACGAACACGGGTCACGAGCGGCCGGACGGAACCTTGACGGAATACTCGTCCGGACGGTACAACTTGATGGTTTTGCATGCGCAGATGTCCATCTGGGCCAAAACCGAGAAAGTCGGGAAACTCTATAAAACTCACAAACTTGGATCCCAGGCGGTCGGACAGGACATTGACGGAATATACGTTCGGACGGTGCAACTTGATGGTTTTGCATGCGTAGATGGCCATCCGGGTAAAGATTTGGAAATTCAAGAAAGTCTATTAAACTCAGGAACTCGGGTCCCGGATGGTCGGGCGGAACCTTGACGGAATACACGTCCGGACGATGCAACTTGATGGTTTTGCGTAAGCGGAAGGCCATCCGGGTCAAAATATGGAAAGTCGGTAAAACTCACAAACTCTTTGTCCCATGCGACTGGACGGGACCTTGATGAGATATACATTCGGACGATGCAACTTGATGGTTTTGCATGCTCTTATGGCAATCTTGGTTGAAATAGGGAAGGTCGGGAAAACTCACGAACTCAGGTCCTGAGCAGCCGGACAGGACCTTGATGGAATATACATTCATACGGTGTAACTTAAAGGTTTTGCATGCATGGATGGCCATCAGGGTCGAAATTGGGAAAGTCGAGAAAGTCGGTAAAACTCACGAACTCGGGTCCCGGGCGGCCGGACGAAACCTCGATGGAATACACGTCCGGACGGTGCAACTTGATGATTTTGCACGCGCGGATGGCTATCTCGGTCAAAATCAAGAAAGTCGAGAAAGTCTGTAAAACTCACGAACTCGGGTCCCGGGCGACCGGACGAAACCTTGATGGAATACACGTCCGGACGGTGCAACTTGATGGTTTTGCAAGCGCGGATGGTCATATGGGTCAAAATTGAGAAAGTCGGGAAAGTCTGTAAAACTCACGAACTCGGGTCCCGGGAGGCCGTACGGAACCTTGGCGGAATACACCTCCGGACAGTGCAACTTGATGGTTTTGCATGCGAGGATGGCCATCTAGGTTGAAATTTGAAAAGTCAAGAAAACTCATGAACTCGGGACCTGGGACGCCGGACTAGACCTTGCCGGAATACACGTTCGGATGTACAACTGGAAGGTTTTGCATGCGCTGATGGCTATCTGGGTCAAAATCCGGAAAGTTCGGATAGTCGGCAAAACTCACTAACTCGGGTCCCGAGCGGCTGGACGGGACCTTGACGGAATACACGTTCGGATGGTGCAACTAAATGGTTTTGCATGCGCGGATGGCCATCTGGGTCGAAATCTGGAAAGTCGGTAAAACTCACAAACTAGGGTCCCGTGTGTCTGCACGGGGCCTTGTTGGTTTTGCATGCTCGGATGGCCATCTGGGTTGATATTGGGAAAGTAGGGAATGTCGGGAAAACTCACGAACTCGGGTCCCGGGCGGCCGGACAGGACCTTGACGGAATATAAGTTCGGACGGTGCAACTTGATGGTTTTGCATCCATAAATGGCCATCGGAGTCAAAATTGGGAAATTTAAGAAATTCTGCAAAACTCACGAACTCGGGTCCCGGGTGGCCGGGCAGAACTTGACGGAATAAACGTCCGGACAGTGCAACTTATTAGTTTTGCATGCGCGGATGGCCATATGGGTCAAAATCGAGAAAGTTGGGAAAGTCTGTACAACTCACGAACTCAGGTCCCGGGCGGTCGGACGGAACCTTCACAGAATACACGTCCAGATGGAGCAACTTGATGGTTTTCATGCGCGGATGGCCATCAGCGTAAAAATCGAGAAAGTCGGGAAAGTGGGTAAAACTTACGAACTCGGGTCCCGGGCGTCCGGACGAAACCTTGACGGAATACACGTCCGGACGGTGCAAGTTGATGGTTTTGCATGCACGGATGCCCATCTTGGTCAAAATCGAGAAAGTCAAGAAAACTCACTAACTTGGGTCCTGAGCGGCTGGACGGGATCTTGACGGACTACACGTTCGGATGATGCAACTAAATGGTTTGCATGCACGGATGGTCATCCGGGTCGAAATTCGGACAGGACCTTGATGGAATATATGTTCGGACGGTGCAACTTGATGGTTTTGCATGCATGCATGGCCATCGGGGTCAAAATTGTGAAATTCGAGAAAGTCGGTAAAACTCACGAATTCGAGTCTCGGGGCGGCCGGACGGAACCTTGACGGAATACACGTTTGAACGGTGCAACTTGATGGTTTTCCATGCGCGGATGTCCATCCGGGTCATAACTAAGAAAGTGTGGAAACTCTGTAAAACTCACAAACTTGGATCCCGGGCGGCCAGACAATACCTTAACAGAATATACGTTCGGACGGTGCAACTTGATGGTTTTGCATGCATAGATGGCCATCCGGGTCAAAATTGGGAAGGAAAGTCTGTAATGTAAAACTCACGAACTTGTGTCCCGGGCGGCCAGATGAAACCTTGATGGAATACACGTCCGGACGGTGCAATTTGATGGTTTTGCATTCGCAGATGGCTCTCTGGGTCAAAATTGAGAAAGTCAGGAACCTTGATGGAATACACATCCAGACGGCGCAACTTGATGGTTTTGCATGCGCGAATGTCCATCTGGGTCAAAATCGAGAAAGTCGGAAAACTCTGTAAAACTCACAAAGTTTGATCCCGGGCGGCCGAAAAGGACCTTGATGGAATATACGTTCTGATGGTGCAACCTAATGGTTCTGCATGAGTGGATGGTCATCTGGGTAAAAATTGGGAAATTCGAGAAAGTCGGTAAAACTCACAAACTCGGGTCCCGGGCGGCCGGACGTACCTTGACAGAATACACCTCCGGACGATGCAACTTGATGGTTTTGCATGCGCGGAAGGCCATCGAGGTTGAAATTTGGAAAGCCAAGAAAACTCATAAACTCGGGTCCTGGGACGCCGGACTGGACCTTGCCTGAATACACGTTCGGATGGTGCAACTGAAAGGTTTTGCATGCGCAGATAGCTATCTGGGTCAAAATACGGAAAGTTGGGATAGTCGGCAAAACTCACTAACTCGGGTCACGAGCAGCTGGACAGGACCTTGACGGAATATATGTTCGGACGGTGCAACATGATGGTTTTGCATGCATGGATGGCCATTGGGGTCAAAATTGCAAATTCTATAAAGTCGGTAAAATCACGAACTTGAGTCCCGGGCGGCCAGACAGAACCTTGATGGAATACATGTCCGCACGGTGTAACTTGATGGTTTTGCATGCACGTATGGCCATCTGGGTCAAAATCGGGAAAGTCAGAAAAGTGTGTAAAACTCACGAACTCAGGTGCCGTGTGACCGGACGGAACCTTAACGGAATACACATCCATATGGTGCAACTTGATGGTTTTGCATGCGCTGATGGCCATCAAGGTCAAAATAAAGAAAGTCGGGAAAGTCGGTAAAACTCACGAAATAGGGTCCCAGGCGGCCGGATGGAACCTTGACGGAATACACGTCCAGAAGGTGCAACTTGATGGTTTTGCATGCATGGATGTCCATCTGGGTCATAACTAAGAAAGTCGGGAAACTCTATAAAACTCACAAACTTGGATCCCGGGCGGCCAAACAAGACCTTGACGGAATTTTTACGTTCGGACGGTGCAACTTGATGGTTTTGCATGCATAGATGGCATCCGGGTCAAAATTGGGAAATTCGAGAGAGTCCGTAAAACTCACGAACTCAGGTTCCGGGCGGCCTGACGGAACCTTGATGGAATACACGTCCAGACGGTGCAACTTGATGGTTTTATATGCGCAGATGGCTCTTTGGGTCAAAATCGAGAAAGTCGGGAAAATCTGTAAAACTCACGAACTCGGGTCCTCGGCCGCCGAACGGAACCTTGATCGAATACACGTCCTGACGGTGCAACTTGATAGTTTTGCATGCGCAGATGTCCATCTGGGTCAAAATAAAGAAAGTCAGGAAACTCTGTAAAACTCACAAAGTTGCATCCTGGGCGGCCGGAAAGGACCTTGACGGAATATACGTTTTGATAGTGCAACATGATGGTTTTGCATGCATGGATGGCAATCGGGATAATAATTGGGAAATTTGAGAAAGTCGGTAAAACTCACGAACTCGGGTCCCGGGCGGCCGGACGAAACATTGACGGAATACACCTCCCGACGGTGCAACTTGATTGTTTTGCATGCGCGGAAGGCCATCTAGGTCGAGATTTGAAAAGTCAAGAAAACTCATAAACTCGGGTCCTCGGAAGCCGGATTGGACCTTGCCGGAATACACGTTCGGATGGTGCAACTGGAAGGTTTTGCATGCGCGGATGGCTATCTGGAAAGTTGGGATAGTCGGAAAAACTCACTCGGGTCCCAAGCGGCTGGATGGGACCTTGACGGAATACACGTTTGGATGGTGCAACTAGGTTTTGCATGCGCGGATGACCATCCGGGTCGAAATCTGAAAAGTCGGTAAAACTCACAAACTAGGTTCTCGTGCGACTGGACGGGACCTTGACGGAATACACATTTGGACAGTGCAACTCGATGGTTTTGCATGCTCGGATGGCCATCTGGGTTGAGAATGGGAAAGTAGGGAATGTCGGGAAAACTCACGAACTCCGGTCCCGAGCGGCCGGACAGGACCTTGACAGAATATAGGTTCGGATGGTGCAACTTGATGGTTTTGCATGCATGGATGGACATCGGGTTCTGTCGAAGTGTGTGGTCGACACTTCCCCCGGATCTGCTCTGGGCAGCTCTCGGAGGTTCTTTTTCGGAGGGGCTAGACACTTGCGGAGAGCTTTAGCGTTAGGGACGAGTGAGAGAGAAGCTTGACACGGCGAGTTTTACGTGGTTCAGGCCACCGGAGCGTAAAATCCTACGTCCACGGTGAGCAGTGTCCCTGTATTGCTTGATGCTCAGAACCGGAGTCCTGAGCTTGAGGGTGAGTGATGTCTAGGGTGCGAGTTCACAGAGTTCAAACCCTTGCTAACGTTGCCTACCCAAGACTTTTATAGTCCAAGGCTCGGGCGGCTTACAAGGTGGGCCCGGGACCCGACAGGTGGTCCCGGGGAGATTGCCTGCCATCTACCGTATCTGCAGTTACGCCGGTAGTTGTCTCTGGCGAGGGCTTCCGAGTCTTCGTTCTGCCGTCCTGCCCATGCCAAAAGCTAGTCGTAGTGGTTGATGATGGCAGGTGATCCGGACATCGCTACCGTTGATACAACCACAACACCAGCCCATTCACCACTCTCAGCTAATCAAGGTCCAATGACATGCGCTCGTGCACGTCAACTTAATTATCAGGTGAATTCATTCCTGGCTGTTCAAAGTAATTATCCTTCAAATGGGAACCTATTAAAGCCTTGTGATGACCTTGTTATTATTAGGTGCTTGGAAATTGATGCAGCTAGGAGTGATGGAGGGATTAATGCAATAAAGGCTGCTCCACCCGAGGGGAAATCTTGAGACTGGAGCCATGTAATAAAGAGAGATTTAGACAAATAAGGAAAGGAATAAGGGAAATCTCGTCCAACTTTGCTGCTGGACGAAATTCCCTCTTTCTTCCCCCATTTAAACATAGATGTGCTATAATAAGGAAAGAAATAAAGGAAATCATATCCTGCCTTGCTGCTGGATGGTAGTCTATCACAGAAAAAGGAAGGGAATAAGGGAGATCACGTCCTACCTTTGTTGCGAGACGAATTTCCCTCGTCCCTCCCCTATTTAAGTAGTCCAAGAGCTCCTTAACAGGGCGGGTTTTGTTTTCTGTAAGTTTAGCCATTGCTACTTCCTTGTAACGCAAGTGTCGACGAGACCTTCCGATTACTTGAATCAGAACCCCAACTTTTTCACAACCGTGAGTGTTTGTTTGTTATCTTGTTCTTGCTTGTTCTTCGATTGCTTGTAGGTTCAAGGCTGTTCTTGGCATGGCAAGTACAGCAACAACAGGAGCCGGTGTAACTATCGCTAAGGCGCAGCATCTTTGTGGTTGTTGTAGTCGGGTAGCACAACGTCAACCTCCACCGAAATCGTAGTTACCAGGAGACGGTGTAACTGTCACTCAAGGCGCCACACCATTCTGGTTGTGGTAGTCGGGCAGCCAACGTCGGCCTCCACCAAATTCGTTCATTACCAACATCTCTCATCGAAAGATAGGGCGTCCCCCGTACCCGTTGGGTTCATCAAGTGGTATCAGATTTCAGGTTGCTCGGTGAGAGATTTCCTTCTCCTTGTTCTTCATTTACCTACGGTCCACTTTTGCCTACAAAAGTTCGCTCTAAAAAAAATTCTAAAAACACTTTGAGCCTTTTGTTTGGCTACTTAGCTCTCGACTTGTTGAATTCATGGTTGCCTTTTTGTGTCAAGTTGCTGGTCCTAAGTTTCTCACCGCTAGAGTTTTGAGTTCGTGCCACTTTGTTCTCAGTCCATTTCCATTATCTACCCAAAGTTGAGAAAAAAGGCAAGTGCAAAAGAAAAGCTGCACGGATCAGCAAGAAAAAGGCACATGCAAAAAGAAAAGCCGCACTGATTACAATCACAAAAAAAAGTTTCTAAGTACAAAAAAAAGAGAGACAATTTGTGTAACATTTGTTTCATGTTTCGAAGTTCAACTTGCTGTTTTCAACGTTGTTGAAACACAACGGATCGGGCTGTTCGAACTTCCCTACCATAGTAATCCAACGTCACGTGGAGTTACGGCTCACGTCTCTAGTAAGGTTTGAGCTAGAACCAGCACAATACCATCGTGGAACGTTTATTCAACTTGTTGTGACTAATGTGGTACTAGCTGCTCCTTTGCACAAATTGTGTCTAGCAGCCACCTACAGCTCCACAAAATTGTCTACGACACCATAAGGTTGTGCTGGCAGCCACCGTTTGTTGTTGTTCTTGCTGATTGCCGGCGCCTCCTGCATCGCATGGTAAGAACTTGTAAGACCTTGATTTCTTGCTAGTGAGGAATTGTGCTGTCCTACCATCTCTTAGCAACTGTTATGATTAATCTGCTTGCTGTTGTATTTCTTTTCTTTACTAACCATGTCAGCTGATGCGAATGAGACATATCCACATTCACCACGTACGAGGGGCATCATTCAGCATTTCGAACGCCAAGTAAAGCTACACATAGATGCTCTCAATGAGGATATTCAAGTCACCAATGAACGCATTGGTCAATTAGAGTCGACGCAGATTTGCACCAACACCAAACTGACCACATTAGAAAGCACTGCTGGGGCTATTAACACTTCTCTTGCAGCAATCATTGAGCGATTGGAGAGGATGGAACAGGTTGGACGCGAAGAGGGGCAAAGACGTGTTGATGACAGCCACGACTCCATTGGCAGTGCTGCAAGATATGACGAGGCGGAGTATTCGGCGGATACCGAGCTTGATGATGGACCTTTCAGGTATCGACGGCAGCCACATCGCGACCATCGTGGTATGGGTGGTCGAGCTCAACGACGCGAGGTACGTGACAATGACGATTCCCTACGCAATATTAAATTCTCCATACCACCTTTTGATGGTAAATATAATCCGGATGCATATCTGTCTTGGGAATTATCAGTAGATTAAAAATTTGCATGCCATGATTTCCCTTATGATAAAAAGGTTAGAGCTGCCACTAGTGAATTCACTGACTTTACTTCTGTTTGGTGGCATGAATATCAAACTAAAAATCCAGCTACCGTACCACAAACTTGGAATGCTTTGAAACGAATCATGCATCGTCGTTTTGTTCCTTCCTATCATGCTCGTGACCTGTTGCATAAATTACAACAACTTAGGCAAGGCAACAAATCTGTTAAGGAATACTATCAAGAACTTAAAATAGGCATGATGCGTTGTGGCCTAGTTGAAAATGAAGAGGCTGCAATGACTAGGTTTATGGGTGGTTTAACAAGAGAAATTCAGGACATATTGGCTTATAAGGAATACACTAACGTCACTCGATTATTCCATTTTGCTTGTAAGGCTGAAAGAGAAGTGCAGGGACGACGTACAAGAACTAACATTTCTGCAAGTCGAACTACCTCATGGCAATTCCGCTCAAGTGCTGCTGGTACTAAGCATGATTCTCCAGACGATACTTCCAATGGGTTGCCCCGGACTACATCAAAATCAGCACCTTCGCGTGCAATCGAGACAACAAAAGGATCCACCCAAGTTGCAGCCAACACTTCTTCTTCCATTGCTTCTACCGGGAGAACAAAAAACATTCAATGCCTCCAGTGCAAGGGTTTTGGGCACCTACGAAGGGACTGCCCAAGCAAGCGTGTGCTGGTTGTACGAGAAAATAGTGAGTACTCATCCGCTAGTGATTTAGATAATTAAACATATGCCATGCTTGCTGCACAAGAAGCAGGAACGAAGAATGATGATGAAGAGCACATTGGGGCTGATCATGCTGCCCACTATGAGAGTCTTGTTGTGAGGCGTGTCTTGAGTGCCCAAATGATCAAAGCTGAACAGAACCGGCGACACAATCTATTCCAAACTAAGTGTGTAGTTTTGGAACGATCGTGTCGCATTATTATTGATGGAGGAAGCTGCAATAATTTAGCAAGTGCTACCATGGTAGAAAAGTTTGGGATGACAACACTCCCACATCCACATCCCTACTACATCCAATGGTTCAACGACAGTGGTAAGCTTAAGATAACACGTCTAGTTCGTGTCGAATTTATAATTGGTTCCTACCATGATTACATTGATTGTGATGTGGTACCTATGCAAGCTTGTTCTATGCTATTTGGTCGACATTGGCAATTTGATAAAGATACATTACATCATGGTAAATCAAATCAATACTCTTTCATGCATCATGAGAAGAAACTTTTTTGCACCCGATGTCCCCTGATGCTATTTTGAAGGATGACATTGCTAGAGCTTGCAAAGAGAAAAATAAGAAATCTGCTGAAAATGAAAATTCAGATGTCGTGAAGAAATCGATACAGCCTAAGACTGACAATTCCAAATCTGCTCATATGAAGAAGAATGAAATAAAATTAAAGAGCACTTGTTTTTTTGCTTCCAAATCTAATTTGTTTGAATTAAAAAGTGATACTGCAATCTGCTATGTGTTTATTTGCAAAGAAGTTTTGTTCTCACTTCACGACACACCATGTGCTTTGCCTCCTTCTATAACTAAGCTTTTGCAGGAATACGATGATGTGTTTCCACAAGAGGTACCAGCCGGGCTGCCACCATTGAGAGGGATTGAGCATCAGATTGACCTCATCCCTGGGGCTTCTTTGCCCAACCGAGCACCATACAGGACCAATCCGGAGGAGACTAAGAAGATTCAGCGGTAAGTACATGAATTACTCGACAAAGGTTATGTGCGTGAGTCCCTTAGTCCTTGCTCCGTCCCTGTCCTTTTGGTCCCAAAGAAAGATGAATCATGGCGCATGTGTGTAGATTGTCGAGCAATTAATAACATTACCATTAGATATCGTCATCCTATTCCTAGGTTAGATGATATGCTTGATGAACTTAGTGGCTCGATGATTTTCTCTAAAATTGATTTGCGTAGTGGATACCATCAAATTCGCATGAAGCTAGGTGATGAATGGAAAACATCGTTTAAAGCAAAGTTTGGTTTGTATGAGTGGTTAGTCATGCCTTTTGGTCTCACGAATGCACCTAGGACTTTGATGAGATTAATGAATGAGGTTTTACGTGATTTCATTGGAAGATTTGTGGTAGTATATTTCGATGACATCTTGATCTATAGCGCATCTCTCGAAGTTCATCTTGATCATCTCCGTGCTGTTTTCAATGCTTTACGTGATGCACGCTTATTTGATAACATTGACAAGTGCACCTTTTGCACGGATCGAGTCTCTTTTCTTAGCTATGTTGTGACACCACAGGGGATTGAAGTTGATCAAGCCAAGGTGGAGGCGATACACAGCTGGCCGACTCCTACCACGGTCACACAAGTACGAAGCTTTCTCGGACTTGCTGGATTCTATCGTCGTTTTGTGAAAGACTTCAGCACCATAGCAGGCCCACTGCATAAGCTCACAAAGAAGGGTGCCCCATTCACATAGGGCAAGGCGCAAGAAGCTGCATTTGCAACTTTGAAGAATAGGTTAACTCATACACCCCTTCTCCAATTACCAGATTTCAGTAAGACTTTTGAATTGGAATGTGATGCTAGTGGTATTGGATTGGGAGGTGTCTTGTTGCAAGAGGGGAAACCTATTGCTTATTTTAGCGAGAAACTGAATGGGCCTAGTCTGAACTATTCCACTTATGATAAAGAATTATATGCACTAGTACGAACTTTAGAAACATGACAACGTTATTTATGGCCTAAAGAATTTGTTATACATTCTGATCATTAATCTTTGAAGCACATTAAGAACCAAACTAATCTGAACCGTAGGCATGCCAAGTGGGTAGAATTCATTGAGTCCTTATGTCATCAAACACAAGAAAGGAAAAGATAATGTCATTGCGGATGCCTTATCTCGCCGTTACAATATGTTGTCCCAACTTGATTTTAAGATTTTTGGCTTGGAAACAATTAAAGAACAATATGCTTTTGATGCTGATTTCAAAGATGTGCTGCTGCAATGTAAATAAGGAAAAATATGGAACAAGTTTGTTCTCACTAATGGTTTTGTGTTTCGAACTAACAAATTGTGCATTCCAGCTGGTTCTGTGCGTATCTTACTATTGCAGGAAGCACATGGTGGAGGATTGATGGGACACTTGGGTGTCAAGAAGATGGAAGACATCTTAGCAAGCCATTTCTTTTGGCCAAAGATGAGGAGAGATGTGGAGCGGTTTGTTGCTCGTTGCACCACCTGTCAAAAAGCTAAGTCCCGTCTTAATCCACATGGTTTATACATGCCTCTTCCTGTTCCTAGTGCTCCATGGGAGGATGTTTCTATGGATTTTGTTTTAGGATTGCCTAGAATAAAGAAGGGGAGGGATAGTATTTTTGTTGTTGTCGACAGATTTTTTTAAAATGGCACATTTCATACCATGCCACAAAATTGATGATGCTACCCATATTACTGATTTGTTCTTTCGAGAAGTTGTTCGTTTGCATGGGGTTCCAAACACTATTGTTTCATATAGAGATGCCAAATTTCTTAGTCATTTTTGGAAAACCTTATAGGCTAAGTTGGGGACAAAATTACTCTTTTCTACCACTTGTCACCCTCAAACTGATGGGCAGACCGAAGTAGTGAACCGTAGTTTATCTACCATGCTAAGGGCTGTTCTGAAACATAACATCAAATTATGGGAAGAATGTTTGCCTCATATTGAATTTGCTTACCATCGTTCGCTGCATTCTACTACTAAATTGTGCCCTAGATTGTATATGGTTTTATTCCTCGTGCTCCTATTGATCTTTTGGCTCTACCACTTTCAGAGAAATTGAATTTTGATGTTCTCGCCGTGCTGAATTAATTCTTAAAATGCATGAGCAAACTAAATCAAACATTGAGAGCATGAACGTTAAGTATCAACAAGCCGGTAGCAAGGGTAGGAAGCATGTTACTTTTAAACCTAGTGATTTGGTTTGGGTGCATTTGAAAAAGGATAGATTTCCTGATTTGAGAAAATCTAAATTACTACCTAGAGCTGCTGGACCCTTCAAAGTACTTCGAAAAATTAATGATAATACATATGAAATTGAGTTGCCTGCATATTTTGGGGTTACTTCCTCTTTTAATATTGTAGATTTGAAACCATATATGGGTGAGGAAGACACATTTGAGTCGAGGACGACTCAATTGCAAGAAGGGGAGGATGATGCGGACATCGCTACCGTTGATACAACCACAACATCAGCACATTCACCACTCTCAGCTAATCAAGGTCCAATGACACGTGCTCGTGCACGTCAACTTGATTATCAGGTGAATTCATTCCTGGCTGTTCAAAGTAATTATCCTTCAAATGGAGACCTATTAAAGCCTTGTGATGACCTTGTTATTATTAGGTGCTTGGAAATTGATCCAGCTAGGAGTGATGGAGGGATTAATGCAATAAAGACTGCTCCACCCGAGGGGAAATCTTGAGACTGGGGCCATGTAATAAAGAGAGATTTAGACAAATAAGAAAAGGAATAAAGGAAATCTCGTCCAACTTTGCTGCTGGACGAAATTCCCTCTTTCTTCCCCCATTTAAAAATAGATGTGCTATAATAAGGAAAGAAATAGAGGAAATCATATCCTGCCTTGCTGCTGGATGGGTTTCCCTCTTTTTTTCCCTATTAAATGGTAGTCTATCACATAAAAAGGAAGGGAATAAGGGAGATCACGTCCTACCTTTGTTGCTGGACGTATTTCCCTCTTCTCTCCCCTATTTAAGTAGTCAAAGAGCTCCTTGACAGGGCCGGTTTTGTTTTCTGTAAGTTTAGCCATTGCTACTTCCTTGTAATGCAAGTGTCAACGAGACCTTCCGATTACTTGAATCAGAACCTCAACTTTTTCACACCCGTGAGTGTTTGCTTGTTATCTTGTTCTTGCTTGCTCTTCGATTGCTTGCAGGTTCAAGGCTGTTCTTGGCACGGCAAGTACAGCAACAACAGGAGCCGGTGTAACTATCGCTAAGGCGCAGCATCTTTGTGGTTGTTGTAGTCGGGTAGCACAACGTCGACCTCCACCCAAATCGTAGTTACCAGGAGACGGTGTAACTGTCGCTCAAGGCGCCCCACCATTCTGGTTGTGGTAGTCGGGCAGCCAACGTCGGCCTCCACCAAATTCGTTCATTACCAACATCTCTCATCGAAAGATAGGGCGTCCCCCGTACCCGTTAGGTTCATCAGCAGGGGCGGCAGGGGATGTCTTGTCGCTGTGTTTATTGGCGGGCAGACTCTGACACGGCGCGCCTGTCTGCGATGTGACTGGGCGCAATGGCACCTGACAGAGGCGTGCTCCACGTCTCCGCGTCTTGGGAAGGCGCGGGTCTTGAATACCTTGTACGGGCAAGGTATGACGTGTCTTTACTCTTGCTGCCTACCACGTGGGGGCAGGCAGCGCTGCTCTGCTGGCCACATGGTGGGTCCGGAGCTCTCCTCTGAGGATAGGGAGGTCTGGCCCCATGGGACACGTGGAACCTTCGGAGCTCTCCCCACGGAGGGGGTGGTCCGGCTGCTGCTGGCCACGTGGCGGGTCCGGAGCTCCCCTCTGAGGAGAGGGAGGTCTGGCCCCGCAGGACACGTGGAGCCTCCGGAGCTCTCCTCGCGGAGGGGGGAGGTCCGGCTTAGTTGGTCACGTGGCGGGTCCGGAGCTCTCCTCTGAGGAGAGGGAGGTCCGGCCCCGCTGGACACATGGCGCCTTCGGAGCTTACCCCCACGGAGGAGGCGAGGTCTGGCCTTCTAGGCCACATGGCAGACCCGGAGCTATCCTCCGAGGGGAGGCGAGCTCCGGCCCTGCCGGACACGTGGTGCCTTTGGAGCTCGCCCCTGCGGAGGGGGCGAGGTCCTTAGGCGGTTTCACCCTATGCGCGGGGGTACCCTGATGAACCCAATGGGTACGGGGGACGCCCTATCTTTCGATGAGAGAAGTTGGTAATGAATGAATTTGGTGGAGGCCGACGTTGGCTGCCCGACTACCACAACCAAAATGGTGTGGCGCCTTGAGCGACAGTTACACTGTCTCCTGGTAACTACGATTTGGGTGGAGGTCGACGTTGTGCTACCCGACTACAACAACCACAAGGATGCTGCGCCTTAGCGATAGTTACACCGGCTCCTGTTGTTGCTGTACTTGCCGTGCCAAGAACAGCCTTGAACCTGCAAGCAATCGAAGAACAAGCAAGAACAAGATAACAAGCAAACACTCACGGGTGTGAAAAAGTTGGGGTTCTGATTCAAGTAATCGGAAGGTCTCGTCGACACTTGCGTTACAAGGAAGTAGCAATGGCTAAACTTACAGAAAACAAAACCCGCCCTGTTAAGGAGCTCTTGGACTACTTAAATAGCGGAGGAAAGAGGGAAATTCGTACAGCAACAAAGGTAGAACGTGATCTCCCTTATTCCCTTCCCTTTTCTGTGATAGACTACCATTTAATAGGGAAAGAAAGAGGGAAACCTATCCAGCAGCAAGGCATGATATGATTTGCTCTATTTCTTTACTTATTATAGCACATCTATCTTTAAATGGGGGAAGAAAGAGGGAATTTCGTCCAGCAGCAAAGTTGGACGAGATTTCCCTTATTCCTTTCCTTATTTGTCTAAATCTCTCTTTATTACATGGCCCCAGCCTCAAGATTCCCCCTCGGGTGGAGCAGCCTTTATTGCATTAATCCCTCCATCCCTCCTAGCTGGATCAATTCCCAAGCACGTGATAATTAAGTTGACGTGCACGAGCGCGTGTCATTGGACCTTGATTAGCTGAGAGTGGTGAATGGGCTGGTGTTGTGGTTGTATCAACGGTAGTGATGTCCGCATCATCCTCCCCTTCTTGCAATTGAGTCGTCCTCGACTCAATTGTGTCTTCCTCGCCCATATATGGTTTCAAATCTACAATATTAAAAGAGGAAGTAACCCCAAAATGTGCTGGCAACTCAATTTCATATGCATTATCATTAATTTTTTGAAGCACTTTGAATGGGCCAGCAGCTCTAGGTAGTAATTTAGATTTTCTGAAATCAGGAAATCTATCCTTTCTCAAATGCACCCAAACCAACTCACCAGGTTCAAAAGTAACGTGCTTCCTACCCTTGCTACCGGCTTGTTGATACTTAGCGTTCATGCTCTCAATGTTTGCTTTAGTTTGCTCATGCATTTTAAGAATTAATTCAGCATGGCGAGAAGCATCAAAATTCAATTTCTCTGAAGGTGGCAGAGCCAAAAGATCAATGGGAGCACGAGGAATAAAACCATATACAATCTGAAAAGGGTACAATTTAGTAGTAGAATGCAGCGAACGATTGTAAGCAAATTCAATATGAGGCAAACATTCTTCCCATAATTTGATGTTATGTTTCAGAACAGCCCTTAGCATGGTAGATAAACTACGGTTCACTACTTCGGTCTGTCCATCAGTTTGAGGGTAACAAGTGGTCGAAAAGAGTAATTTTGTCCCCAACTTAGCCCATAAGGTTTTCCAAAAATGACTAAGAAATTTGGCATCTCTATCTGAAACAATAGTGTTTGGAACCCCATGCAAACGAACAACTTCTCGAAAGAACAAATCAGCAATATGGGTAGCATCATCAGTTTTGTGGCATGGTATGAAATGTGCCATTTTAGAAAATTCTGTCGACAACAACAAAAATACTATCCCTCCCCTTCTTTGTTCTAGGCAATCCTAAAACAAAATCTATAGAAACATCCTCCCATGGAGCACTAGGAACAGGAAGAGGCATGTATAAACCATGTGGATTAAGACGGGACTTAGTTTTTTGACAGGTGGTGCAACGAGCAACAAACCGCTCCACATCTCTTCTCATCTTTGGCCAAAAGAAATGGCTTGCTAAGATGTCTTCCGTCTTCTTTACACTAAAGTGTCCCATCAATCCTCCATGTGCTTCCTGCAATAGTAAGATACGCACAGAACCAGCTGGAATGCACAATTTGTTAGTTCGAAACACAAAACCATTAGTGAGAACAAACTTGTTCCATGTTTTTCCTTCTTTACATTGCAGAAGCACATATTTGAAATCAGCATCAAAAGCATATTGTTCTTTAATTGTTTCCAAGCCAAAAATCTTAAAATCAAGTTGGGAAAACATATTGTAACGGCGAGATAAGGCATCCGCAATGACATTATCTTTTCCTTTCTTGTGTTTGATGACATAAGGAAAGGACTCAATGAATTCTACCCACTTGGCATGTCTACGGTTCAGATTAGTTTAGTTCTTAATGTGCTTCAAATTCATGATCAGAATGTATAACAAATTCTTTAGGCCATAAATAACGTTGTCATGTTTCCAAAGTTCGTACTAGTGCATATAATTCTTTATCATAAGTGGAATAGTTCAGACTAGTCCCATTCAGTTTCTCGCTAAAATAAGCAATAGGTTTCCCCTCTTGCAACAAGACACCTCCCAATCCAATACCACTAGCATCACATTCCAATTCAAAAGTCTTACTGAAATCTGGTAATTGGAGAAGGGGTGTATGAGTTAACCTATTCTTCAAATTGCAAATGCAGTCTCTTGCGCCTTGCCCCATGTGAATGGAGCACCCTTGGCTTGATCAACTTCAATTCATTGTGGTGTCACAACATAGCCAATAAAAGAGACTCGATCCGTGCAAAAGGTGCACTTATCAATGTTACCAAATAAGCGTGCATCACGTAAAGCATTGAAAACAGCACGGAGATGATCAAGATGAACTTCGAGAGATGCACTATAGATCAAGATGTCATCGAAATATACTACCACAAATCTTCCAATGAAAGCATGTAAAACCTCATTCATTAATCTCATGAAAGTGCTAGGTGCATTCGTGAGACCAAAAGGCATGACTAACCACTCATACAAACCAAACTTTGTTTTAAACGCTGTTTTCCATTTATCACCTAGCTTCATACGAATTTGATGGTATCCACTGCGCAAATCAATTTTAGAGAAAATCATCGAGCCACTAAGTTCATCAAGCATATCATCTAAACTAGGAATAGGATACGAGATCTAATGGTAATATTATTAATTGCTCGAGAATCTACACACACGCGCCATGATCCATCTTTCTTTGGGACCAAAAGAACAGGAATGGAGCAAGGACTAAGGGACTCACGCATATAACCTTTGTCGAGTAATTCCTGTACTTGCCGCTGAATCTCCTTAGTCTCCTCCTGATGCTCAATCCCTCTCAATGGTGGCAGCCCAGCTGGTACCTCTTGTGGAAACACATTAACGTATTTCTGCAAAAGCTTAGTGATAGAAGGAGGCAAATCACATGGTGTGTCGTGAAGTGAGAACAAAGATTCTTTGCAAACAAACACATAGCAGATTGCAGTATCACTTTTTAATTCAAACAAATCAGATTTGGAAGCAAAAAAACAAGCGCTCTTTAATTTTATTTCATTCTTCTTCATATGAGCAGATTTGGAATTGTCAGTCTTAGGCTGTACCGATTTCTTCACGACATCTGAATTTTCATTTTCAGCAGATTTCTTATTTTTCTCTTTGCAAGCTCTAGCAATGTCATCCTTCAAAATAGCATCAGGGGACATCGGGTGCAAAACAAGTTTCTTCTCATGATGTATGAAAGAGTATTGATTTGATTTACCATGATGTAATGTATCTTTATCAAATTGCCAAGATCGACCAAATAGCATAGAACAAGCTTGCATAGGTACCATATCACAATCAATGTAATCATGGTAGGAACCAATTGCAAATTCGACACGAACCAGACGTGTTACCTTAAGCTTACCACTGTCGTTGAACCATTGGATGTAGTAGAGATGTGGATGTGGAAGTGTTGTCATCCCAAGCTTTTCTACCATGGTAGCACTTGCTAAATTGTTGCAGCTTCCTCCATCAATAATAATGCGACACGCTTGTTCTAAAACTACACACTTAGTTTGGAATAGATTGTGTCGCTGGTTCTGTTCAGCTTTGATCATTTGGGCACTCAAGACACGCCTCACAACAAGACTCTCATAGTGGGCAGCATGATCAGACCCAATGTGCTCTTCATCATTATTCTTCTTTCCTGCTTCTTGTGCAGCAAGCATGGCATATGTTTCATTATCTAAATCACTAGCGGATGAGTACTCACCATTTTCTCGTACAACCAGCACACGCTTGCTTGGGCAGTCCCTTCGTAGGTGCCCAAAACCCTTGCACTGGAGGCATTGAATGTCTTTTGTTCTCCCGGTAGAAGCAATGGAAGAAGTGTTGGCTGCAACTTGGGTGGATCCTTTTGTTGTCTCGATTGCACGCGAAGGTGCTGATTTTGATGTAGTCCTGGGCAACCCATTGGAAGCATCGTCTGGAGAATCATGCTTAGTACCAGCAGCACTTGAGCGGAACTGCCATGAGATAGTTCGACCTGCAGAAATGTTAGTTCTTGTACGTCGTCCTTGCACTTCTCTTTCAGCCTTACAAGCAAGATGGAATAATCGAGTGACGTTAGTGTATTCCTTATAAGCCAATATGTCCTGAATTTCTCTTGTTAAACCACCCATAAACCTAGCCATTGCAGCCTCTTCATTTTCAACTAGGCCACAACGCATCATGCCTATTTGAAGTTCTTGATAGTATTCCTCAACAGATTTGTTGACTTGCCTAAGTTGTTGTAATTTATGCAACAGGTCACGAGCATGATAGGAAGGAACAAAACGACGACGCATGATTCGTTTCAAAGCATTCCAAGTTTGTGGTACGGTAGCTGGATTTTTAGTTTGATATTCATTCCACCAAACAGAAGCAAAGTCAGTGAATTCACTAGTGGCAGCTCTAACCTTTTTATCATCAGGGAAATTATGGAATGCAAATTTTTGATCTACTGACAATTTCCAAGACAGATATGCATCCGGATCATATTTACCATCAAAAGGTGGTATGGAGAATTTAATGCTGCGTAGGGAATCGTCATTGTCACGTACCTCGCGTTGTTGAGCTCGACCACCCATACCACGATGGTCGCGACGTGGCTGCCGTCGATACCTGAAAGGTCCATCATCAAGCTCGGTATCCGCCGAATACTCCGCCTCGTCATATCTTGCAGCACTGCCAACGGAGTCGTGGCTGTCATCAACACGTCTTTGCCTCTCTTCGCGTCCAACCTGTTCCATCCTCTCCAATCGCTCAATGATTGCTGCAAGAGAAGTGTTAATAGCCCCAGCAGTGCTTTCTAATGTGGTCAGTTTGGTGTTGGTGCAAATCTGCGTCGACTCTAATTGACCAATGCGTTCATTGGTGACTTGAATATCCTCATTGAGAGCATCTGTATGTAGCTTTACTTGGCGTTCGAAATGCTGAATGATGCCCCTCGTACGTGGTGAATGTGGAGATGTCTTATTCGCATCAGCTGACATGGTTAGTAAAGAAAGGAAATACAACAGCAAGCAGATTAATCCTAACAGTTGCTAAGAGGTGGTAGGACAGCACAATTCCTCGCTAGCAAGAAATCAAGGTCTTACAAGTTCTTACCATGCGATGCAGGAGGCGCCGGCAATCAGCAAGAACAACAACAAACGGTGGCTGCCAGCACAACCTTATGGTGTCGTAGACAATTTTGTGGAGCTGTAGGTGGCTGCTAGACACAATTTGTGCAAAGGAACAGCTAGTACCACATTAGTCACAACAAGTTGAATAAATGTTCCACGATGGTATTGTGCTGGTCCTAGCTCAAACCATACTAGAGACGTGAGCCGTAACTCCACGTGACGTTGGATTACTATGGTAGGGAAGTTCGAACAGCCCGATCCGTTGTGTTTCAACAACGTTGAAAACAGCAAGTTGAACTTCGAGACATGAAACAAATGTTACACAAATTGTCTTTCTTTTTTTTGTACTTAGAAACTTTTTTTGTGATTGTAATCAGTGCGGCTTTTCTTTTTGCACGTGCCTTTTTCTTGCTGATCCGTGCAGCTTTTCTTTTGCACTTGTCTTTTTTCTCAACTTTGGGTAGATAATGGAAATGGACTGAGAACAAAGTGGTACGAACTCAAAACTCTAGCAGTGAAAAACTTAGAACCAGCAACTTGACACAAAAAGGCAACCGTGAATTCAACAAGTCGAGAGCTAAGTAGCCAAGAAAAAGGCTCAAAGTGTTTTTAGGATTTTTTTAGAGCGAACTTTTGTAGGCAGAAGTGGACTGTAGGTAAATGAAGAACAAGGAGAAGGAAATCTCTCACCGAGCAACCTGAAATCTGATACCACTTGATGAACCCAACGGGTACGGGGGATGCCCTATCTTTCGATGAGAGATGTTGGTAATGAACGAATTTGGTGGAGGCCGACGTTGGCTGCCGGACTACCACAACTAGAATGGTGTGGCGCCTTGAGCGACAGTTACACCGTCTCCTGGTAACTACGATTTGGATGGAGGTCGACGTTGTGCTACCCGACTACAACAACCACAAGGATGCTGCGCCTTAGCGATAGTTACACCGGCTCCTGTTGTTGCTGTACTTGCCGTGCCAAGAACAGCCTTGAACCTGCAAGCAATCGAAGAACAAGCAAGAACAAGATAACAAGCAAACACTCATGGGTGTGAAAAAGTTGGGGTTCTGATTCAAGTAATCGGAAGGTCTCGTCGACACTTGCGTTACAAGGAAGTAACAATGGCTAAAATTACAGAAAACAAAATCCGCCCTGTCAAGGAGCTCTTGGACTACTTAAATAGCGGAGGGAAGAGGGAAATTCGTCCAGCAACAAAGGTAGGACGTGATCTCCCTTATTCCCTTCCATTTTCTATGATAGACTACCATTTAATAGGGAAAGAAAGAGGGAAACCCATCCAGCAGCAAGGCAGGATATAATTTCCTCTATTTCTTTCCTTATTATAGCACATCTATCTTTAAATGGGGGAAGAAAGAGGGAATTTCGTCCAGCAGCAAAGTTGGACAAGATTTCCCTTATTCCTTTCCTTATTTGTCTAAATCTCTCTTTATTACATGGCCCCAGCCTCAAGATTTTCCCTCGGGTGGAGCAGCCTTTATTGCATTAATCCCTCCATCCCTCCTAGCTGGATCAATTCCCAAGCACCTGATAATTAAGTTGACGTGCACGAGCGCGTGTCATTGGACCTTGATTAGCTGAGAGTGGTGAATGGGCTGGTGTTGTGGTTGTATCAACGGTAGCGATGTCCGCATCATACCCGATATTGAGGGTACTGACAGTGGCTCCCGGGCCCACCTCGGGGGAGGTAACGATCCCGGGGTGAGGCCTTCTTCTTTCCACGCACTTCCTTGTCTTGAGTATTCTCTGTGCTGATAGGGTCTCGACAGCTTCGGAGTTCAGCTTCTGAGGAGAGGGTGAACCCTGGCATCGGAGCTAAGTGTAAGGGCCTCAGTTTTTGACACATATTTGAAGTGTTCATCACCATACACACACACCTCATTTGATGAAAGTTGATGAACACCAATGAAGAGCAAGTAACCACCATCAACATGCTCATTAGAGAACAAACTCACATATTGCAAAGTGGCATTTAAAAACCTTTTTGAGGTCATTTTAGGTATAGTTAGAAAGAGGGCAGTTTGAAACCATATTCAAATTCAAACTGTTTTTATCCCATGAATTCAAAAGTGAGAGGCATATTCTTATTCAGCACATTTTTGTGAACTCACACACCAATTTTCACTCCATTTAGAGTTGGTCTTGACATGAGTTAAGTGGAGCAAATTCAAACTTTATTTGAATTCCAAACTGAACTTGTGCTGAAATTAATTAAAACCAAACCCAATTTGAATTATAATCAATTCTAATGGCTCATGGGTGAATAATTTGAATCACCATGGGTATTTTGGGGCTCACTGTTTACAACAGTGATTAGGAGTAAATTTCAGAGGTTAAAATTGGAAGTGGGACCCACATGTCAGACACTACTCCAAATCAAACCGACTGAAAACCCAGCTCGGGTTCTTGCGCCGGACTGAGCAGCCGCCACGGCGAAGAAGCGATCGGGACACCACCTGCTTGCCGCCCCGACGTGCTGAACCGCCTCACAGCCCCCTTATCTACGCCGTCGCCCTGATCGGAGTGATCACCGCACACTCTGCTGCTTCCTCGCATCAGAAACGCGCCATCACTGCCGATTATTTGGAGCTGATCAGGGAAGCTTGATCACCGCCTCTCCGTTCCCTCCCGAGCCACGAGAAGGTACTAGAAACCTTCCTCCGTCTTCCCCGTTGCTAGAATTCAGCTGAAACCGGTCGATCTCGGCTATACCGAGAGTTCAATCTGGTGACCTAACGCCGCCGCACTTCGGGCTCCCGTGGACAGCCCAACCGGGGAGTTGTAACGCCCGAGCCAAGGCACCCTTGGACGCGCTGGTGACCGGTGCTGCTCACCCCCGAGCCACAGCCCGAGTGCTTGCTCACCGGCGGCGAATTTCCAGTTTTCCCCTTTCTGGGTGCAGAACGACCTTTGGGTGCGGTTCCGTCGAATTCGTACTCTAGAAAGGATTAGAGGGCCTCAATCCGCTCTCACACAAACTAGACACGGTAACGCACAAGTTGCCTTCACAACCTTCGTCCGGAGAACCTCTGTACCCGGCGTATCTCGAAGTTTACCGACGGCAGAGCAAGCGGGAGGCATCGGGCGCACGGTGAGGACCTACTTCGGGCCTTCCCCGAGCTTCCTCAAGCTCATGTCGACCTTCCCTGAGGTCCACTAATGCTTCCCGACTGGTTGCTCGAGTAGTTGAGGTGCTAGGGAAGTCAGCCGACACGACCGAAGTCTTTCCGAGGCGGCGGCTCGTCGCCGACCATGCACCGGCCATTGTCATGACGAGCTGACCCCAGAATCCTGTTCCCCGAGTGAAAGTAAGCAGGGGCGGCCAAGATCGTGAAGTTTGAAGCTCCACAGAAGCTGCCGGCGAGTTCTCCGGCGAGGTCCCCCGGCGGTAGAGCGCGGGCGACGGGAGGTTGACGAAGGGGGTAGACCCCAGCTGTCAGCGGCAGATATTTTAAATCGGGATCGGGCTGCGGCCGGGATCGGATGTGCTGGCACGCAAAAACCTTGTGGGCCTCGGTGTGTTGTCGCCTCCGCGCCTAACACGTGTCCCCACGGGCCCCGGCAGATTTAATCTTTTCCCCCAATTTTCAGATTTCATTCAAACTTCAAATCCTCATAACTTTGGCTATAAAGCTCCAAATCGAGTGAGCCAGATTTTGTTGGATTCAGCTCTCTGAGCACTTTCTAGCAAATCAAGTTTCACTTCATGAAAATCTTTATTTCTCCAGAATTAATTCCTCAAAATTTAAAATGTTTGGAATTTTAAATGGAGAATCATTTGGAGGAAAATTCTGAAATTTTTCTGGAATGTTCACCAAAATATCCTTGAACAACCATAAAAATTTCAGATCCATTTGAGCTCATTTGGTCCACCTAATGGTGTGATTAGTGAAACTGTTCCAGAGAAAATAGAAAATGTTCAGAAACATTTTCAGAATTTTCTCTGAAATTGTTTAGCTCATATCTTTGGCTAGGAACCTTCAAATTAAGTGAGAACCTCTGAAAATCTTGTTTTCAGAAAGTCATAGTTGTTTCATGAAAATCCTTAGAACACCCTAAAAGCCTTCAATTAAGGTCAAGTACATAATTAATTGTGGGGGGGCTCAAATGAGCTTTGCTGCAACTAAAACTTAACCAAGTCTCTGTTTAGTTTATAACCAAGCCACAATAAAAGTTTCACAGTCATTGGGTCTATCTATTAAGAGTTATAGATTTCACAAGTTTAAAAGTTAATTCAAATGCACTAATTTAATACATGTACTTCCTACATCATGTAGTCGCTAAGGTCGAGGAGGAGCCCGAAGTCCTAGACTTTATTACTCCGGAGGAACAGCTAGCCTATGACCAAGAGCAGCAAGGCAAGCTCCAGTTTGCATTAACCTTTTACAAATTTTTATTGTTTTGAGCACTTATTTGAGTATTATGATTCTTTGCATTAGAGTCTTGTTTGGAAACCCAATTGCAAAGCCAAGAAAACCATGGGTTGGGTTTAGGATTGCAAACTCTGTTAGCTACTGCAATGCTAAGACAATGTAGGATTCGGTACAAGTCGAGTAGTTAGAACTACTCGCGAGCACAGGCTAGAGGCACTCGACTCAGGTAGAAATAGCACATGATACACATGGCAAGAAATATGAGACCGAGCAGAGAGTAAGGGCAGCAGGACTTTGGGGCCTGTGTGTTGTAGCTCCGCTTGTGTCGATTGAGGACCGAGCCGTGTGCGGGCCTGTTGAACAAGCTAGAACAGTACCGAAGACCTACCCGCTATATGGGAACCGGGAAACTGATGTAACTCGGGTAGCTGGGTATTGAGGCATTGCCCGTCGTTCAGAGGGTAGGTTAAGAGCTTGAGGTGTAAATTGGCTGGCGGCACTGAGATGCGCGTGCAGAGACCTCTTGCTAGGGACGATGAGACCGGTTCAATATTTGGCTGACAGGCGAAAGGTGGTTGTGTACGGCGTCCGTGATGGTTGTTGTAGCAACATCGAGTACGAGCGTACGTGACGGGTTATTCGGGTAACCCTGCAGGTGTAAATCGATTATAATCGTCGTCCCTCGCGGTCAGTGAGTACCACTTGTTCACTGTACCGTGACGTAGAAAGAACAGGCTAGTTACATGTTAAAATGTTGCTTATTGAAAGATGGACTTTGCTTGTTAATGATTTGTTGTAGCTTAGAGCTAATTAAAGTTCCTTTCAACTTTGGGCAAAGTACATGAGAGAAATGCGTTTCTTGTATGATTGCAGCTCTCTCATGTGCCTTAGCGTAAGGTTCTCTACAACCTGCTGCTAAAACTTGAAAGTAAGGTTCTACTAATTAGGCGAGTCCTTGCAAATGATTTTTACCTCATGTCACCCATCACCCCTCATGTAGAAGTTCCATGTTTAGGTGAGACGGGTCAGACTTGCTGAGCCTTCATGCTCACTGCTTGTGTTTGAAGCCTTTGCAGGGTTCTATGAGGAAGGGACTCCCGAAGAGGAGACGGAACCCCAGGATGGGAACCCCGTCGAGTGGGAGTCGTGCACGCCGCCGAGTTAGTGTGCGTGTGTGCTAGCAAGGACATGTTCAAGGGCTGGACGTCGACTTGGTGCGTAGTCTATGCCCGTGAGTGTAGACTGGACTTATTTTGATGTACAAATGTTCTAAAACCACTTTATGTAATAAAAGTTTTGCTTCCACTTTGTACCTTTGATGTGTGTTATACGGTGCTGTGCAACACAGCACCCCTCAGCGTGATCCTGGCTCGACAAGACCGTGGGGTCGTGTCACTCAGCCCTGTTGTGGGGGCGGAGGTCCGGAAGTCATCGGAGCTCAGGCCCACGGAGGGCGTGAGGTCCGGCATCAGGGCTCGCCTCTGAAAGGAGGGCGAGGGCTGGCATCGGAGCTCGGCCCAGCTGTAGGGGTGGAGGTCCGGAAGTCATCGGAGTTCAGGCCCACGGAGGACGTGAGGTCCAGCATCAGGGCTCGCCTCTGAAAGGAGGGCGAGGGCTGGCCTCGAAGCTCGGCCCAGCTGTGGGGGCGGAGGTCCGGAAGTCATCGGAGCTCAGGCCACGGAGGGCGTGAGGTCCGGCATCAGGGCTCTTCTCTGAAAGGAGGGCGAGGGCTGGCCTCGGAGCTGGGCCCAGCTGTGGGGGCGGAGGTCCGGAAGTCATCGGAGGTCAGGCCCACGGAGGGCGTGAGGTCCGGCATCAGGGCTCGCCTCTGAAAGGAGGGCGAGGGCTGGCATCGGAGCTCGGCCCAGCTGTTGGGGCGGAGGTCCGGAAGTTATCGGAGCTCAGGCCCACGGAGGGCGTGAGGTCGGGCATCAGGGCTCACCTCTGCAGAGGGGTGATGTGCGTCTTCATAGCTCAGCCCAGTATAGGGCGCAAGGTCCGACTTCGGTGTTAACCCCTGCTGACGGGGTGGTGACCGACTTCGGAGATCGCCCCTGTGATAGGGGTGTTGTCCGGCATCGGACCTTAGCCCAGTGTAGGGCACACGGTCCGGCTTCGGTGTTCACCCCTGGGGGGAGGTGACCGGCTTTGGAGATCGCCCCTGCAATAGGGGTGTCGTCCGGCATCGGACCTTAGCCCAGTGTAGGGCACACGGTCCGGCTTTGGTGTTCACCCCTGGGGGGTGGCGACCGGCTTCGGAGATCGCCCCTGCGATAGGGGTGTCGTCCGGCATCGGACCTTAGCCCAGTGTAGGACACACGGTCCGGCTTCGGTGTTCACCCCTGGGGGGTGGCGACCGGCTTCGGAGATCGCCCCTGCGATAGGGGTGTCGTCCGGCATCGGACCTTAGCCCAGTGTAGGGTACACGGTCCGGCTTCGGTGTTCACCCCGTGGGGGTGGCGACCGGCTTCAGAGATCGCCCCTGCGATAGGGGTGTCGTCCGGCATCGGTCCTTAGCCCAGTGTAGGGCACACGGTCCGGCTTCGGTGTTCACCCCTGGGGGGTGGCGACCGGCTTCGGAGATTGCCCCTGCGATAGGGGTGTCGTCCGGCATCGGACCTTAGCCCAGTGTAGGGCACACGGTCCGGCTTTGGTGTTCACCCCTGGGGGTGGCGACCGGCTTCGGAGATAGCCCCTGCGATAGGGGTGTCGTCCGGTATCGGACCTTAGCCCAGTGTAGGGCACACGGTCCGGCTTCGGAGCTCACCCCTGCTGAGGGGGTGAGGTCCGGCGCTGCTCAGGGGCCCTCCCTTTCTGTCCCTTAGTCTCATTTGGCTTACTGTCCCCGGCCGGAATACGGGGCTTGGGTAATCCAGTGCACTTGGTCCCGGAGGTCTGGCCCCCAGCCCTAGTCAGGGTGTAACCGTTCGGCCCCCTAGTACTCAGACCGTAGCGCTGGGGGGGCAGAGTGTGCATGCTTTGGGTGCAGGACCGGGCAAAGCAAGGCTCCTGACCCCCCGGTCTGGCGTAGGTCTTTTCCTGGAGGAGACCAAGTGGCGTTACAGTACCCTTACAGGGGGAGGTCCAAAAGGCCCCCGGGCCTCTGGCAGGTACCCCAAGCACTACCGCCTTCGGCAGGATGGCAAATATTGACTATGCGTGAGAGCAGGAAAGAGGAACCGAGTGAACAATGGATGTACACTGTCTAGAGCGTGGGGAGATGATCATATAAATTAATGCGTAATTTAAATAAACACCTAAGTAAGCATGGTGAACTTACTGGGGTAGCGTCGGAGCGCATGTCTTGGGCTCCCATCCACGGACCGGTGGCGCCAGGGCGTCTGCCGGTACTGCGCGATCTGGAGCAGAGGATTGACGGCAGAAGCGTCGAGGTCGTTGACGTCGCGGATCCACTGCTGGGTGGCCCCCTGGAGGGCGTCTTCAGCAGGCGGATTGTCCACGGGCGCTTTTGCGGTGGCTAGCGCGCTTGCTTGAGCGGCACTCTGCGCCGCGGTATACCATGAGGTTGATGGAGTTCGTGTTGCCGGAGTCGGCTGCTGGCTCCCAGCTCGCACCGACACACTCCGTGCTGAGTGTGTCGAGACGTAGTTCTCGCTGGTCACCGTTCGTCGAGAACGTGGGTGAGGAGAGCTTGCCGCTGAAGGAAGCTTCGTCATCTTCATCGGCGTAAGCTCGTCGCGCATGGGAAAAGCCCCCTACATGGCGCGCCAAATGTTGAAGTGTGTGGTCGACACTTCCCCCGGACCTGCTCTAGGCAGCCCGCGGAGGTTCTTTTTCGGAGGGGCTAGACACTTGCGGAGAGCTTTAGCGTTAGGGACGAGTGAGGGAGAAGCTTGACACGGCGAGTTTTATGTGGTTCAGGCCGCCAGAGCGTAAAACCTTACGTCCACGGTGAGCAGTGGTGCTCGCTGTATTGCTTTATACTCAGAACCGGAGTCCTGAGCTTGAGGGTGAGTGATGTCTAGGGTGCGGGTTCACAGAGTTTGAACCCTTGCTAACGTTGCCTACCCAAGCCTTTTATAGTCCAAGGCTCGGGCGGCTTACAAGGTGGGCCCGGGACCCGAGAGGTGGTCCCGGGGAGATTGCCTGCCATCTACCGTATCTGCAGTTACGCTGGTAGTTGTCTCTGGCGAGGGCTTCCGAGTCTTCGTTCTGCTGTCCTGCCCATGCCGCAAGCTAGTCATAGTGGTTGATGATGGCAGGGGTGGCAGGGGATGTCTTGTCACTGTGTTTATTGGCAGGCAGGCTCTGACACGGCGCGCTAGTCTGCGATGTGACTGGGCGCAATGGCACCTGACAGAGGCGTGCTCCTCGTCTCCGCGTCTTGGGAAGGAGCGGGTCTTGAATACCTTGTACGGGCAAGGTATGACGCATCTTTACTCTTGCTGCCTACCGCATGGGGGCAGGCAGCGCTGCCCTGCTGGCCACGTGGCGGGCCCGGAGCTCTCCTCTGAGGAGAGGGAGGTCCGGCCCCGTGGGACACGTGGAACCTTCGGAGCTCTCCCCGCGGAGGGGGGTGGTCCGGCTGCTGCTGGCCACGTGGTGGGTCCGGAGCTCCCCTCTGAGGAGAGGGAGGTCCGGCCCCGCAGGACACATGGAGCCTCCGGAGCTCTCCCCACGGAGGGGGAAGGTCCGGCTTAGTTGGTCACATGGCGGGTCTGGAGCTCCCCTCTGAGGAGAGGGAGGTCCGGCCCCGCTGGACACATGGCGCCTTCGGAGCTTACCCCCGCGGAGGAGGCGAGGTCTGGCCTTCTAGGCCACATGGCAGGCCCGGAGCTATCCTCCGAGGGGAGGCGAGCTCCGGCCCTGCCGGACACGTGGTGCGTTTGGAGCTCGCCCCTGCCGGACACGAGGCGGTTTCACCCTGTGTGTGGGGGTACCCGATATTGAGGGTACCGACTGGGTCAAAATCGAGAAAGTTGGATCCCGGGAGGCCGGACGGAACCTTGACGGAATACACCTCCGGATGGTCCAACTTGATAGTTTTGCATGCGCGGAAGGCCATCTAGGTCGAAATTTGGAAAGTCAAGAAAACTCATGAACTCGGGTCCTGGGACGCCGGACTGGAACTTGCCGAATTACACGTTCGGATGGTGCAACTGGAAGGTTTTGCATACGCGGATGGCTATCTGGGTCAAAATCTGGAAAGTTGGGATAGTCGACAAAACTCACTAACTCGGGTCCCCAGCGGCTGGACGGGACATTGACGGAATACACGTTCGGATGGTGCAACTAACATGTTTTGCATGCGCGGATGGCCGTCCGGGTCGAAATCTGGAAAGTCGATAGAACTCACAAACTAGGGTCCCATGGGACTGTACGGGACCTTGACAGAATACACGTTTGGACAGTGCAACTTGATGGTTTTGAATGCTCGGATGGCCATCTGGGTTGAAAATGGAAAAGTAGGGAATGTCAGGAAAACTCACGAACTCGGGTCCCGGGCGGCCGGACAGGACCTTGACGGAATATAAGTTCGGGCGGTGTAAAATGATGGTTTTGCATGAATGGATGGCCATCAGGGTCAAAATTGAGAAATTTGAGAAAGTCGGTAAAACTCACGAACTCGGGTCCCAGGCGGCCGGACGGAAAACACGTCCAGACGGTGCAACTTGATGGTTTTGCATGCGCGGATGGCCATCTGGGTCAAAATCAAGAAAGTCGAGAAAGTATGTAAAACTCACGAACTCGAGTCCCGGGAAGCCGGACGGAACCTTGACGGAATACCCCTCCGGTCCGTGCAACATGATGATTTTGCATGCGCGGATGGCCATCTAGGTCGAAATTTGGAAAGTCATGAAAACTCATGAACTCGGGTACTGGGACGCCGGACTGGACCTTGACGAAATACAGGTTCGGACGGTGCAACTGGAAGGTTTTGCATGCGCGGATGGCTATCTGGGTCAAAATCCGGAAAGTTGGGATAGTCGACAAAATTCACTAACTCGGGTCCCGAGTATCTGGACGGGACCTCGACGGAATACACATTAGGATGGTGCAACTTGATGGTTTTACATACTCGAATGGCCATCTGGGTTGAAATTGGGAAAGTAGGGAATGTCGGGAAAACTCACGAACCCGGGTCCTGGGCGGCCGCACAAGACCTTGATGGAATATAAGATCGGACGGTGCAACTTGATGGTTTTGTATGCATGGATGGCCATCAGGGGTCAAAATGGGGAATTCAAGAAATTTTGTAAAATTCACGAACTCGGGTCCCGGGCGGCCGGACGGAACCTTGACGGAATACACGTCCTGACAGTGCAACTTGATGGTTTTGCATGCGCGGATGGCCGTCTGGGTCAAAATCGAGAAAGTCGGGAAAGTCTGTAAAACTCACGAACTCGGGTCCCGGGCGAACGGACGGAACCTTCATAGAATACACGTCCGGACGGTGCAACTTGATGGTTTTCATGCGCGGATGGCCATTAGGGTCAAAATTGAGAAAGTTGGGAAAGTCGATAAAACTTACGAACTCAGGTCCCGGGCGGGCGAACGGAACCTTGATGGATTACACGTGCGGACGGTGCAACTTGATGGTTTTGCTTGCGCGGATGTCCATCTGGGTCAAAACCAAGATAGTCGGGAAACTCTGTAAAACTCTCAAACTTGGATCCTGGGCAGCCGGACAGGACCTTGACGGAATTTACATTGGGACGGTGCAACTTGAAGGTTTTGCATGCATAGATGGCCATCAGGGTCAAAATTGGGAAATCCAATAAAGTCTGTAAAACTCACGAACTCGGGTCCTAGACGGCCGGACGGAACCTCGACAAAATATACGTTCGGACGGTGCAACTTGATGGTTTTGCATGCATGGATGGCCATCGGGGTCAAAATTACAAAATTCTAGAAAGTCCGTAAAACTCACGAACTTGACTCTCGGGCTGGCGGACAGAACCTTGACGGAATACATGTACGGACGGTGCAACTTGATGGTTTTGCATGCACGGATGGTCATCTGGGTCAAAATCGGGAAAGTTAAGAAAACTCACTAACTTGGGTCCCGAGCGGCTGGACTGGATCTTGACGGAGTACACGTCCGGACGGTGCAACTTGATGGTTTTGCATGCGCTGATGGCAATCAGGGTCAAAATAAAGAAAGTCGGGAAAGTCGGTAAAACTCACGAAATAGGGTCCCAGGCGGCCGGATGGAACCTTGACGAGTACACGTTCGGAAGGTGTAACTTGATGGTTTTGCATGTGCGGATGTCCATCTGGGTCATAACTAAGAAAGTCGGGAAACTCTGTAAAACTCACAAACTTGGATACCGGGCGGCCCACAGGACCTTGAAGGAATTTTTACGTTCGGACGGTGCAACTTGATTGTTTTGCATGCATAGATGGCCATCTGGGTCAAAATTGGCAAATTCGAGAAAGTCTGTAAAACTCACGAACTGAGGTCCCGGGCGGCCTGACGGAAACTTGATGGTATATACGTCTAGACGGTGCAACTTGATGGTTTTACATGCGCGGATGACTCTTTGGGTCAAAATCGAGAAAGTCGGGAAAGTCTGTAAAACTCATGAATTCGGGTCTTGGGCCGTCAAACGGAACCTTGATCGAATACACGTCCAGACGGTGCAACTTGATGGTATTGCATGCGCAGATGTCCATCTGGGTCAAAATCGAGAAAGTCAGGAAACTCTGTAATACTCACAAAGTTGGATCCCGGGCGGCCGGAAAGGACCTTAACAGAATATACGTTCTGATGGTGCAACATGATGGTTTTGCATGCATGGATGGTCATCGGGATAATAATTGGGAAATTTGAGAAAGTCGGTAAAACTCACGAACTTGGGTCCCGGGTGGTCGGACAAAACCTTGACGAAATACACCTCCGGACGGTGCAACTTGATGGTTTTGCATGCGCGGAAGGCCATCTAGGTCGAGATTTGGAAAGTCAAGAAAACTCATAAACTCGGGTCCTCGGATGCCGAACTGGACCTTGCCGGAATACACGTTTGGATGGTGCAACTGGAAGGTTTTGCATGCATGGATGGCTATTTGGAAAGTTGGGATAGTCGGCGAAACTCACTAACTCAGGTCCCGAGCGGCTGGACGAGACCTTGACGGAATACACGTTTGGATGGTGCAAGTAAATGGTTTTGCATGCGCGGATGACCATCCGGGTCAAAATCTGGAAAGTCGGTAAAACTCACAAACTAGGTTCTCGTGCGACTGGACAGGACCTTGATGGAATACACATTTGGACAGTGCAACTCGATGGTTTTGCATGCTCGGATGGCCATCTGGGTTGAAAATGGGAAAGTAGGGAATGTCGGGAGAACTCACGAACTCCGATCCCGGCCGGTCGGACAGTACCTTGACGGAATATAAGTTCAGATGGTGCAACTTGATGGTTTTGCATGCATGGATGGTCATCGGGGTCAAAATCGAGAAAGTCGGGAAAGTCTGTAAAACTCATGAAGTTGGATTCCGGGAGGCCGGACGGAACCTTGATGGAATACACCTCCGGATGGTGCAACTTGATAGTTTTGCATGCGCGGAAGGCCATCTAGGTCAAAATTCGGAAAGTCAAGAAAACTCATGAACTCGGGTCCTGAGACGCCGGAATGGAACTTGCCAAAATACACGTTTGGATGGTGCAACTGGAAGGTTTTGCATGCGCGGATGGCTATCTGGGTCAAAATCTGGAAAGTTGGGATAGTCGGCAAAACTCACTAACTCGGGTCCCGAGCGGCTGGACGGGACTTTGACAGAATACACGTTCGGATGGTGCAACTAAAATGTTTTGCATGCGCGGATGGACGTCCGGGTCGAAATCTTGAAAGTCGGTAGAACTCACAAACTAGGGTTCCGTGCGACTGGACTGGACCTTAACAGAATACACGTTCAGACAGTGCAACTTGATGGTTTTGAATGCTCGGATGGCCATCTGGGTTGAAAATGGGAAAGTAGGGAATGTCGGGAAAACTCACAAACTGGGATCCCGGGCGGTCAGACAGGACCTTGACGGAATATACATTCGGACGGTGCAACTTGATGGTTTTGCATGCATAGATGGCCATCCGGGTAAAGATTGGGAAATTCAAGAAAGTCTATAAAACTCAGGAACTCGAGTCCCGGGCGGTCGGATGGAACCTTGACGGAATACCTGTCCGGACGGTGCAACTTGATGGTTTTGCGTGCGTGGAAGGCCATCCGGGTCGAAATATGGAAAGTCAGTAAAACTCACAAACTCTGCTCCCATGCGACTGGACGGGACCTTGATGGGATATACATTCGTACGATGCAATTTGATGGTTTTGCATGCTCGTATGGCCATCTAGGTTGAAATAGGGAAAGTAGGGAAAGTCGAGAAAACTCACGAACTCAGGTCCCGGGCAGCCGGACAGGACATTGACGTAATATACGTTCATACGGTGCAACTTAAAGTTTTTGCATGCATGGATGACCATCAGGGTCGAAATTGGGAATGTCGAGAAAGTCAGTAAAACTCACGAACTTGGGTCCCGGGCGGCCGGACGAAACCTCGACGGAATACATGTCCGGACGGTGCAACTTGATGGTTTTGCACGCGCGGATGGCCATCTCGGTCAAAATCAAGAAAGTCAGAAAAGTCTGTAAAACTCACGAACTCGAGTCCCGGGCAGCCGGACGAAACCTTGACGGAATACACGTCCGGAAGGTGCAACTTGATGGTTTTGCATGCGTGGATGGCCATCTGGGTAAAAATTGAGAAAGTCGGGAAAGTCTGTAAAACTCACGAACTCGGGTCCCGGGAGGCCGAACGGAACCTTGACGGTATACACCTCCGGACTGTGCAACTTGATGGTTTTGCATGCGCGGATGGCTATCAGGGTCAAAATAAAGAAAGTCGGGAAAGTCGGCAAAACTCACTATATCGGGTCCCGAGAGTCTGGACGGGACCTTGATCGAACACACGTTCGGATGGCGCAACTAAATGGTTTTGCATACGCGGATGGCCATCCGGGTCGAAATCTGGAAAGTCGGTAAAACTCATAAACTAGGGTCCCGTGCGTCTGACCGGGACCTTGACGATTTTGCATGCTCGGATGGCCATTTGGGTTGAAATTGAGAAAGTAGATAATGGGAAAACTCACGAACTCGGGTCCCAGGCGGCCGGACAGGACCTTGACGGAATATATGTTTGGACGGTGCAACTTGATGGTTTTGCATGCATGGATGGCCATCGGCGTCAAATTTGGGAAATTCGAGAAATTATGTAAAACTCACGAACTCATGTCCCGGGCGGCCGGGCGGAACCTTGACGGAATACACGTCCGGACGGTGCAACTTGATGGTTTTGCATGCCCGGATGGCCATATGGGTCAATATCGAGAAAGTCTAGAAAGTCTGTAAAACTAACGAACTCGGGTCCCGGGCGGCCGGATGGAACCTTCACAGAATACACGTCCAGACGGTGCAACTTGATGGTTTTCATGCGCGGATGGCCATCCTGGTCAAAATCGAGAAAGTCGGGAAAGTCTGTAAAACTCATGAAGTTGGATCCCGGGAGGCCACACGGAACCTTGACGGAATACACCTCCGGACAGTGTAACTTGATAGTTTTGCATGCGCGGAAGGCCATCTAGGTCAAAATTCAGAAAGTCAAGAAAACTCATGAACTCGAGTCTCGGGCGGCCGGACGGAACCTTGATGGAATACACGTCTGGATGGTGCAACTTGATAATTTGCATCTGCGGATGTCCATCATGGTCATAACTAAGAAAGTCGGGAAACTCTGTAAAATCACAAACCTTGATCTCGGGCGGCCAGACAGGACCTTGACGGAATATACGTTCGGACGGTGCAACCTGATGGTTTTGCATGCATGGATGGCCATCGGGGTCAAAATTGGGAAATTTGTGAAATTCTGTAAAACTCACAAACTCGGGTCCCGGGCGGCCGGGCGGAACCTTGTCGGAATACACGTCCGGACGGTGCAACTTGATGGTTTTGCATGCGCGGATGGCCATCTGGGTCAAAATCGAGAAAGTCGGGAAAGGCTGTAAAACTCACGAACTCGGATCCCGGGCGGCCGGACGTAACCTTCACAGAATACACGTCCAGACGGAGCAACTTGAAGGTTTTCATGCACGGATGGCCATCAGGGTCAAAATCGAGAAAGTCGGGAAACTCGGTAAAACTTACGAACTTGGGTCCCGGGTGGCCGGACGGAACCTTGACAGAATACACGTCCAGATGGTGCAACTTGATAGTTTTGCATGCGCGGATCTCCATCTGGGTCAAAACCGAGAAAGTCGGGAAACTCTGTAAAACTTACAAACTTGGATCCCGGGCTGCCGGATAGGACCTTGACGGAATTTACATTCGGACGCTGCAACTTGATGGTTTTGCATGCATAGATGGCCATCCGAGTCAAAATTGGGAAATTTGATAAAGTCTGTAAAACTCACGAAATCGGGTCCCGGGCGGCCGGACGGAACCTTGACGGAATACACGTCCGGATGGTGCAACTTGATGGTTTTGCATGCACGGATGCCCATTTGGGTCAAAATCAAGAAAGTCAGGAAAACTCACTAACTCGGGTCCCGAGCGGCTGGACGGGACCTTGACGGAGTACATGTTCGGATGATGCAACTAAATGGTTTTGCATGCGCGGATGGCTGTCCGGGTCAAAAACTGGAAAGTCGGTAAAACTCACAAACTAGGGTCCCGTGCGTTTGGACGGGACCTTGACGGAATACACATTCGGACAGTGTAACTTGATGATTTTGCATGCTCGAATGGCCATGTGGGTTGAAATTGGGAAAGTAGGGAATGTCGGGAAAACTCACGAACTCGGGTCCCGGGCGGATGGACAGGACCTTGACGGAATATAAGTTCGGATGGTGCAACTTGATGGTTTTGCATGCATGGATGGCCATCGGGTCGAAATTGTGAAATTCGAGATATTCTGTAAAACTCAACAACTCAGGTCCTGGGCGGCCGGACGGTGCAACATGATGGTTTTGCATGTGCAGATGGCCATCTGGGCCAAAATCGAGAAAGTCAGGAAAGTCTGTAAAACTCACGAACTCGGGTCCCGGGCGCCCGGATAGAACCTTGACGGAATTTACGTTCGGACGGTGCAACTTGATGGTTTTGCATGCATGGATGGTCATCGGTGTCAAAATTAGGAAATTCGAGAAATTCTGTAAAACTCACGAACTTGGGTCCCGGGCGGCCGGACGGAACCTTGACGGAATACACGTCCGGATGGTGCAACTTGATGTTTTTGCATACGCGGATGGCCATCGGGGTCAAAAACGAGACGGTCGGGAAATCGGCAAAACTCACTAACTCGGGTCCCCAGCGGCTGGACGGGACCTTGACGGAGTACACGTTGGATGGTGCAACTAAATGGTTTGCATGCGCGGATGGCCATCCAGGTCAAAATCTGGAAAGTCGGTAAAACTCACGAACTTGAGTCCCGGGCGGCCGGATGGAACCATGAAGGAATACTTGTCCGAATGGTGCAAGTTGATG
Source organism: Neostapfia colusana (assembly GCA_030760725.1). Classification (NCBI taxonomy): domain Eukaryota; kingdom Viridiplantae; phylum Streptophyta; class Magnoliopsida; order Poales; family Poaceae; genus Neostapfia; species Neostapfia colusana. The sequence goes on from JASWHV010000011.1 coordinate 82,352,730, forward strand.
GTTTTGCATGCACGGATGGCCATCTGGGTCAAAATAAGGAAAGTCGGGAAACTCTGTAAAACTCACGAACTCATGTCCCGGGTGGCCAGACGGAACCTTGACGGAATACACGTCCGGATGGTGCAACTTGATGGTTTTGCATGCGCAGATGGCCATCAGTGTGAAAATAAAGAAAGTCCGGAAAGTCGGTAAAACTCACGAACTCGGGTCCCAGGCGGCCGGACGGAACCTTGACGGAATACACGTCCGGACGGTGCAACTTGATGGTTTTGCATGTGCGGATGTCCATCTGGGTCATAACTAAGAAAGTCGGGAAACTCTGTAAAACTCACAAACTTGGATCCCGGGCGGCCGGACAAGACCTTGACGGAATTTATACTTTCGGACAGTGCAACTTGATGGTTTTGTATGCACAGATGGCCATCCGGGTCAAAATTGGGAAATTCGAGAAAGTCTATAAAACTCACGAACACGGGTCCCAGGCAGCCTGACGGATCCTTGATGGAATACACTTCCGGACGGTGCAACTTGATGGTTTTACATGCGCGGATGACTCTCTGTGTCAAAATTGAGAAAGTCGAGAAAGTCTGTAAAACTCACGAACTCAGGTCCTGGGCCACCGAACGGAACCTTGATCGAATACACGTCCAGACGGTGCAACTTGATGGTTTTGCATGCGCGGATGTCCATCTAGGTCAAAATTGCGAAAGTCGGAAAACTCTGTAAAACTCACAAAGTTGGATCCCGGGCGGCCGGAAAGGACCTTGACGGAATTTACGTTCGGACGGTGCAACTTGATCGTTTTGCATATGCATAGATAGCCGTCCGGGTCGAAATTCAGAAATTCGATAAAGTCTACAAAACTCCCGAACTCGGGTCCCGAGCGGCCGAACGTAAACTTGATGGAATACACGTCCAGACGGTGCAACTTGACGGTTTTGCATGTGCGGATGGCCATCTGCATCAAAATCGAGAAAGTCAAGAAAGCCTATAAACTCACGAACTCGGGTCGGGCTGCAGGACGGAACCTTTATGGAATACACATTCGGACAGTGCAACTTGATGGTTTTGCATGCGCGGATGCCCATCTAGGTCAAAATCGAGAAAGTCAAAAAGCCGGTAAAACTCACGAACTCGGATCACGAGCGGCCGGACAGAACCTTGACGTAATACACGTCTGGACGGTGCAACTTGATAGTTTTGCATGAGCAGATGTCCATCTAAGCCAAAACCGAGAAAGTCAGGAAACTCTATAAAACTCACAAACTTGGATCCCGGGCGGTCGGATAGGACCTTGACGGAATATACGTTCGGACGGTGCGACTTGATGGTTTTGCATGCATAGATGGCCATCCGGGTAAAGATTGGGAAATTCGAGAAAATCGGTAAAACTCAGGAACTCGGGCCCCGGACGGTCGAACAGAACCTTGACGGAATACACGTCCGGACGGTGCAACTTGATGGTTTTGCGTGCGCGGAAGGCCATCCGGGTCAAATATATGGAAAGTCGGTAAAACTCACAAACTCTGGTCCCATGCGACTCGACGGGACCTTGATGAGATATACATTCGGACGATGCAACTTGATGGTTTTGCATGTTCGTATGGCCATTTGGGTTGAAATAGGGAAAATAGGAAAAACTCACGAACTCAGGTCCCGGGCAGTAGGACGGGACATTGACGGAATATACGTTTATACGGTGTAACTTAAAGGTTTTGCATGCATGGATAGCCATCGGGGTCGAAATTGGGAAAGTCAGGAAACTCGGTAAAACTCACGAACTTAGGTCACGAGCGGCCGCACGGAACCTTGACAGAATACACGTCCGGACGGTGCAACTTGATAGTTTTGCATGCGCGGAAGGCCATCTAGGTCGAAATTTGGAATGTCAAAAAACTCATGAACTCGGGTCCTAGGACGCCGGACTGGACCTTGCCGGAATACATGTTTGGTCGGTGCAACTGGAAGGTTTTGCATGCGCGGATGGCTATCTGGGTTAAAATCTAGAAAGTTGGAATATTCGGCAAACCTCACTAACTCGGGTCCCAAGCGACTGGACAGGACCTTGATGGAATACACGTTCGGATGGTGCAACAAAATGGATTTGCATGCGCGGATGGCTGTCCGGGTCGAAAACTGAAAAGTTGGTAAAACCCACAAACTAGGATCCCGTGCGTCTGGACGGGACCTTGACGGAATACACATTCGTACAGTACAACTTGATCATTTTGCATGCTCAGATGGCCATCTGGGTTGAAATTGGGAAAGTAGGGAATGTCGGGAAAACTCGCAAACTCGGGTCCCGGGCGGACGGACAGGACCTTGACGAAATATAAGTTCGGACGGTGCAACTTGATGGTTTTGCATGCATGGATGGTCATCGGTGTCAAAATTGGGAAATTCGAGAAATTCTGTAAAACTCACGAACTCGGGTCCCGGGCGGCCGGACGGAACCTTGACGGAATACACGTCCGGACGATGCAACTTGATGGTTTTGCATGCGCAGATTGCCATCTGGGTTAAAATTGAGAAAGTCAGAAAAGTCTGTAAAACTCACGAACTCGGGTCCCGGGCTCCCGGACAGAACCTTCACATAATACACGTCCGGACGGTGCAACTTGATGGTTTTCATGCGCGGATGGCCATCACGGTCAAAATCGAGAAAGTCGGGAAAGTCGGTGAAACTTACGAACTCTGGTCCCGGCGGCCGGACGGAACCTTGACGGAATACACGTCTGGATGGTGCAATTTGATGGTTTTGCAAGAGCGGATGTCCATCTGGGTCAAAACCGAGAAAGTTGGGAAACTTTGTAAAACGCACAAACTTGGATCCCGGGCGGCCAGACAGGACCTTGACGGAATTTACGTTTGGACAGTGCAACTTGATGGTTTTGCATGCATAGATGGCCATCCAGGTCGAAATTGGGAAATTCGATAAAGTCTGTAAAACTCACGAACTCGGGTCCCTAGCGGTCGTATGGAACCTTGATGGAATACACGTCCGGACGGTGCAACTGGATGGTTTTGCGTGCGCGGATGGCCATCTGGGTCAAAAACGAGAAGGTAGGGAAAGTCGGCAAAACTCACTAACTCGGGTTCTGAGCGGCTGGACGGGACCTTGATGGAGTACACGTTCGGATGGTGTAACTAAATGGTTTGCATGCGCGGATGGCCATCCGGGTCGAAATCTGGAAAGTCGGTAGAACTCACAAACTATGGTTCCTTGCGACTGGACGGGAGCTTGACGGAATACACGTTCGGACAGTGCAACTTGATGGTTTTGCATGCTCGGATGGCCATCTGGTTTGAAATTGGGAAAGTAGGGAAAGTCGAGAAAACTCACGAACTCGGGCCCCGGGCGGCTGGACAGGACCTTGACGGAACATTCGTTCGGACGGTGCAACTTGATGGTTTTGCATGCATGGATAGCCATCAGGGTCAAAATTGTAAAATTTTAGAAAGTCGGTAAAACTCACGAACTCGAGTCCCGGGCGGCCGGACGGAACCTTGATGGAATACATGTCCGGACGGTGCAACTTGATGATTTTGCATGCACGGATGGCCATCTGGGTCAAAATCGGGAAAGTCTGTAAAACTCACGAACTCAGGTCCCGGGTGGTCGGACGGAAACTTGACGGAATACATGTCCGGACGGTGCAACTTGATTGTTTTGCATGCGGGGATGGCCATCGGGGTCAAAATAATGAAAGTCATGAAACTCGGTAAAACTCACGAACTCAGGACCTAGGCGACCGGACGGAATGTTGACGGAATACATGTCCATACGGTGAAACTTGATGGTTTTGCAGCCGCGGATATCCATCTGAGTCATAACTAAGAAAGTCGAGAAACTCTGTAAAACTCACAAACTTGGATCCCAAGCGGCCGGACAGGACCTTGACGGATTTTACATCCGGACGGTGCAACTGGATGGTTTTGCATGCATAGATGGCCATACGGGTCAAAATTGGGAAATTCAAGAAAGTCTGTAAAACTCACGAACTTGGGTCCCGGGCGGCCGGACGGAACCTTGATGGAATACACGTCTGGACGGTGCAACTTGATGGTTTTGCATGCGCGGATGGCTATCTGGGCCAAAATTGAGAAAGTTGGGAAAGTCTATAAAACTCACGAAATCAGGTCCCGGGCGGCCGGACGGAACCTTCACGGAATACACGTCCGGACGGTGCAACTTGCTGGTTTTCATGCGTGGATGGCCATCAGGGTCAAAATCGAGAAAATCGGGAAAGTCGGTAAAACTCACGAACTCGGGTTCCGGGCGGCCGGATAGAACCTTGACGGAATACATGTCTGGACGATGCAACTTGATGGTTTTGCATGCGCGGATATCCAACTGGGTCAAAACCAAAAAAGTCGGGAAACTCTGTAAAACTCACAAACTCGGATCCCAGTCGACCGGACAGGAACTTGATGGAATTTACGTTCGGACGGTGCAACTAGATGGTTTTGCATGCATAGATAGCCATCCGGGTCAAAATTCGAAAATTTGATAAAGTCTATAAAACTCACGAACTCAGGTCCCGAGCGGTCAGACGGAAACTTGGCCGAATATACGTCCGGGCGGTGCAACTTGATGGTTTTGCTTGCGCGGATGGCCATCTAGGTCAAAATCGAGAAAGTCGGGAATGTCGATAAAACTTACGAACTCGGGTCGGGCTGCCGGACGGAACCTTTACGGAATACACATTAGGACGGTGCAACTTGATGGTTTTGCATGCGCGAATGGCCATCTAGGTCAAAATCGAGAAAGTCGGGAAAGTCGGTAAAGCTCACGAACACGGGTCACGAGCGGCCGGACGGAACCTTGACGGAATACACGTCCGTACGGTGCAACTTGATGGTTTTGCATGCGCAGATGTCCATCTGGGGCAAAACCGAGAAAGTCGAGAAACTCTATAAAACTCACAAACTTGGACCCCAGGCGGTCGGACAGGACATTGACGGAATATACGTTCGGACGGTGCAACTCGATGGTTTTGCATGCATAGATGGCCATCTGGGTAAAGATTTGGAAATTCGAGAAAGTCTATTAAACTCAGGAACTCGGGTCCCGGACGGTCGGGCGGAACCTTGACGGAATACACATCCGGACGGTGCAACTTGATGGTTTTGCATAAGCGGAAGGCCATCCGGGTCGAAATATGGAAAGTCGGTAAAACTCACAAACTCTTTATCCCATGCGACTGGACGGGACCTTGATGAGATATACATTCGGACGATGCAACTTGATGGTTTTGCATGCTCGTATGGCAATCTAGGTTGAAATACGGAAAGTAGGGAAAGTCGGGAAAACTCACGAACTCAGGTCCTGAGCAGCCGGACAGGACCTTGATGGAATATACATTCATACGGTGTAACTTAAAGGTTTTGCATGCATGGATGGCCATCGGGGTCGAAATTGGGAAAGTCGAGAAAGTCGGTAAAACTCACGAACTCAGGTCCCGGGCGGCCGGACGAAACCTCGACGGAATACACGTTCGGACGGTGCAACTTGATGGTTTTGCACGCGTGGACGGCTATCTCGGTCAAAATCCAGAAAGTCGAGAAAGTCTGTAAAACTCACGAACTCGGGTCCCGTGCGACTAGACGAAACGTTGACGGAATACACATCCGGACGGTGCAACTTGATGGTTTTGCAAGCACGGATGGTCATCTGGGTCAAAATTGAGAAAGTCGGGAAAGTCTGTAAAACTCACGAACTCGGGTCCCGGGAGGCCGGACGGAACCTTGGCGGAATACACCTCCGGACAGTGCAACTTGATGGTTTTGCATGCGAGGATGGCCATCTAGGTTGAAATTTGAAAAGTCAAGAAAACTCATGAACTCGGGACCTGGGACGCCGGACTAGACCTTGCCGGAATACACATTCGGATGTACAACTGGAAGGTTTTGCATGCGCTGATGGCTATCTGGGTCAAAATCCGGAAAGTTGGGATAGTCGGCAAAACTCACTAACTCGGGTCCCGAGCGGCTAGACGGGACCTTGACGGAATACACGTTCGGATGGTGCAACTAAATGATTTTGCATGCGCGGATGCCTATCTGGGTCGAAATTTGGAAAGTCGGTAAAACTCACAAACTAGGGTTCCATGCGTCTGGACGGGGCCTTGATGGTTTTGCATGCTCGGATGACCATCTGGGTTGATATCGGGAAAGTAGGAAATGTCGGGAAAACTCACGAACTCGGGTCCCGAGCGGCCGGACAGGACCTTGACGGAATATAAGTTCGGACGGTGCAACTTGATGGTTTTGCATCCATAAATGGCCATCGGGGTCAAAATTGGGAAATTTGAGAAATTCTGTAAAACTCACGAACTCGGGTCCCGGGTGGCCGGGCGGAACTTGACGGAATAAACGTCCGGACGGTGCAACTTGATAGTTTTGCATGCGCGGATGGCCATCTGGGTCAAAATCGAGAAAGTCGGGAAAGTCTGTACAACTCACGAACTCGGGTCCCGGGCGGCCGGACGGAACCTTCACAGAATACACGTCAAGACGGAGCAACTTGATGGTTTTCATGCGCGGATGGCCATCAGGGTAAAAATCGAGAAAGTCGGGAAAGTGGGTAAAACTTACGAACTCGGATCTCGGGCGGCCGGACGAAACCTTGACCGAATACACGTTCGGACGGTGCAACTTGATGGTTTTGCATGCACAGATGCCCATCTGGGTCAGAATCGAGAAAGTCAAGAAAACTCACTAACTTGGGTCCTGAGCGGCTGGACGGGATCTTGACGGAGTACACGTTCGGATGATGCAACTAAATGGTTTGCATGCACGGATGGTCATCCGGGTGGAAATCCGGACAGGACCTTGATGGAATATATGTTCAGACGGTGCAACTTGATGGTTTTGCATGCATGCATGGCCATCGGGGTCAAAATTGCGAAATTCTAGAAAGTCGGTAAAACTCACGAATTCGAGTCTCGGGCGGCCGGACGGAACCTTGACGGAATACACGTTCGGACGGTGCAACTTGATGGTTTTGCATGCGCGAATATCCATCCGGGTCATAACTAAGAAAGTGTGGAAACTCTGTAAAACTCACAAACTTGGATCCTGGGCGGCCAGACAGTACCTTGACAGAATATACGTTTGGATGGTGCAACTTGATGGTTTTGCATGCATAGATGGCCATCCGGGTCAAAATTGGGAAGGAAAGTCTGTAAAACTCACGAACTTGTATCCCGGGCGGCCGGATGAAACCTTGATGGAATACACGTCCGGACGGTGCAATTTGATGGTTCTGCATTCGCAGATGGCTCTCTGGGTCAAAATCGAGAAAGTCAGGAACCTTGATGGAATACACATCTAGACGGCGCAACTTGATGGCTTTGCATGCGCGAATGTCCATCTCGGTCAAAATCGAGAAAGTCGGAAAACTCTGTAAAACTCACAAAGTTTGATCCCGGGCGGCCGAAAAGGACCTTGACGGAATATACGTTCTGATGGTGCAACCTAATGGTTTTGCATGAGTGGATGGCCATCTTGGTAAAAATTGGGAAATTCGAGAAAGTCGGTGAAACTCACGAACTCGGGTCCCGGGCGGCCGGACGTATCTTGACGGAATACACCTCCGGACGGTGCATCTCGATGGTTTTGCATGCGCGGAAGGCCATCGAGGTTGAAATTTGGAAAGCCAAGAAAACTCATAAACTCGGGTCCTGGGACGTCGGACCGGACCTTGCCTGAATGCACATTCGGATGGTGCAACTGAAAGGTTTTGCATGTGCAGATAGCTATCTGGGTCAAAATACGGAAAGTTGGGATAGTCGGCAAAACTCACTAACTCGGGTCACGAGCAGCTGGACAGGACCTTGTTGGAATATACGTTCGGACGGTGCAACTTGATGGTTTTGCATGCATGGATGGCCATCGGGGTCAAAACTGCAAATTATATAAAGTCGGTAAAACTCACGAACTTGAGTCCAGGGTGGCCGGACAGAACCTTGATGGAATACATGTCCGCACGGTGCAACTTGATTATTTTGCATGCACGGATGACCATCTGGGTCAAAATCGGGAAAGTCAGAAAAGTCTATGTCACACCCGGTTTGTCCGAAGAACAACTGAGTGAATGTCACATGTATGCCAGGATCATTTTCTCATACATGTGATGACAAATAGTGAAGCATCATTTATTACAAGCCAGGTGTCGAATATAAATAAGTCTTACATAACATATGTCTCGATGGACGATAATAAGTTCATAACAATTAAATAAAATAGCAGCGGGATATTATTCTTGTGGGCTCCGTCACAGGCGTTGCCCGGGGGACTCCATGAACCTAGAAACCTTCTTCGGGTCCAAAGTCTTGATCATTAAACACCACATCATTCTCTTGACCTGAGCAGCAATATAAACCAACAAATATGCAAGGTTGAGTACCGATGGTACTCAGCAAGTGTGGGAAAGTTATGTCATGCATGGCTAGAGTAAGGAGAGGTTGAACTCATGGTTAAAGCACTACGCAATTAATACCTATCACCTTAGCTTATTAAGCACCTACATTACTACACAGGTGAAATGGTCCCAATCTCCCATCCCATCATCATAATCAAATAACCATAACATCATTTTCAATGTTAAGCTCCCCGCTTAACATCCTTAACTTTCAAAACCATCACTCCTCTAATCATGAATAAGTCCAAACCGCTCTTGACCGTGAGCACGGCTGTAATGACAGTTTTGACTCTGCAGAGTTTGCACCACTGTACCCACATGTAGTGATTTCATCCCCCGTTGCCGGGTGGACTAAAAGAACCTCTATTATGCCAGTGGCCACGAACCACATACACACTTCCCAGGTGTGTAGCCAGAAGATCACTACGAAGCCTTTACAAAGTGATTCCCGACGAGCGTGGACCCACTGAGGTTTCACCCCTAACAGCATACAAGAGGCTCCAACCCCACTGCAGTGGCCCCCTCTTGAGCCTTGCGGTTCATATGGTAGTCCAGCTGACACCTACTCCCTGCACCATCCAACACACCCATACTACGCCGGGGATACGCCTAATTAATTGGCCAAGCTTCCCCATCTCAGCATGTGGTTGGCACGGTAAAGCCAAGTTACATGCTCCATGAACCGGTCCTTAGGATCCAGGCAAGTACTAAACACAAACCCGAGTCTCGTGCACCCAGCACCAACCAAAACATCCAACTTGCCTTGATCCCTACCTCTACATAAATCACAATATCTCATTCAAGAGTATGGTAAAATAAACTGATGATCTCATATCCCAAATATCCCATTCTAAGCAGAGCTAAGCATATGCATAATAATAAATAACATGATAAAATGAATCCCAACCCAAGCTACAAGGAAACAAGGTAATGCAATTCTAGGGAAACATCCTAGCAAGAGTTTCATATTTTCAATTGACAATGCAAATAATTCTATCTACACATCCTAGTATAGGAACAAAGTAGTAAAGAACACTTGCCTTCTTCTTGCTGCTCTGGGATGGGTAGTCCTGATCTTGGAAAGGAAGAACTTGCTCTGGAACAGGTTCTACTCATACCATCACACATAGCAAAAGAAAATAACAATCCATAAGACATAGTTCACACTTCCACTTCATACAAACCACACATTCACATTTATGAAAGGCCTTCACATTTCTATGTGTTGTGTTTACTCTATGTGTGTTGATTTTGGCTTACATGCACTTTTAAACATGTGTATATGATTTCTACTTTTGTATTCACATTCATGTTTGCATACTATATATATGAGTTTCTAATTTAAATAAATTCCTTATATTCAATTACTACACCTTTTAGCTACCAAGTATGCATGAAACGTATTTTCCTACTCCATATGTGTCTTCAGACCTTCTACCAACGCTAAACTGAATTCTTTAGATTTTGGAAACTTCATTTATCATTTTCTAGTTATTCATACCTAGTTTGCTATATTTTCGGATTTATTTCCTATGCTAAATGTGAACTTTATTATGAAAATAGTAAGACACCTCATCTAAACAGAATAGATTTTGGGTCTAAAATATTAAATAATATATTTTGAACTTCTCCTCTGATGTGAACTATTTTACATTTATTTTACTAATTTTCAGAATTATTCTCTACTAAAAAATGTGTCCCTATAACTAATAAATATGAATAATCAATTAAACAGATTCATTTCAGCCAAAAATCTATTTTTATCTCACTCCGAAGTTTTCCAAGTACTAGGAAAGTTTTTAATTTGAATTTACAATGTGTTTGTCCCATCTTTTAAATTTTAAATACTAAACATATATTCAAATTCCTAAATTTAATTATCACATAGGGTTAAAAAGATAAACTCACCCCACTACAGGGTCTATTATATTATTTTAAGAATTTCCAGGGGTCTAACTACACATAACAGAGGGGTTTTCCTAATTTTTATTAAGTCCAGGGGCTAAAACTGATTTTTAAATGAATTTACATGATTTTCTGAAGTTCCAGGGGCTAGATCAGAAGTTTTCGGGGCTAGCTCTTATTTTCCGAGAACCCCAGGGGGTAGCGCGTGGACCGTCCGATTTAAAACAGACGGCTGAGATTATAACGTCGAACCGCTACGCGGGGATTTAAATTCTACCGTGCGATTTAAAATAGACGGCGCACAATCGGCCACGTCGCTCTGATCGAGCGCAGGCGGCGCTGCCCGGCGGCGCACGGCGGCGGGAGGCGGCAATCTCGCCGGAGAGTTTCGGATCTTCATCAATTCTTCCTAGAACTGTGATTTTATGGCATAGATCGGTAGAGGGGAGGTCGGAGATCTCACCTCGGAGTTTTCTTGAGCTCGGAGGTCCTGGAAGGCGGTCGGCGATGAGGTCCGAGGTGAATTCACGGCGAGGCTCGTCGGCGCTGTGTTTGAGCCGCAAACCACCGAGTTTTCTGCACCTGCGCGGTTCCCCGGAGGCGGTGGATCAAGACCAGCGAGTTAGATCAGAAATCCCGAGTGAAGATCGAGCAGAATTTGCCAGAGAAACCCGGGTTCTCACCGGAAGGAAAAACGGCGGATCATGGGGAAAAACGGGGAGATGCCGGGGTTTATATAGCCGGGGAAGGGCGGCGGGTTTGTTTAGATCGAGCTGGAGTCTTCTGAGACCGGGAGTCAGGCGGAAATCCGGTCGGTTACGATCGCGCGCGCGGGGAACAGTCCGGGGTCGGGGCGATCGGGAGCTCGGGGATGACAGGTGGGTCCCGCCTGTCTGCGAGAGGTGCGCGGGCGCGCGGCTGCGGGCTGGCGCGGGGTTTGGGTGGGCCGGCTGGTGGGTTTCGGCCCACTGGCCGGGAAGGTTTATTTTTTTTCTTTTTCTTTTTCATTTCTGTTTTGAGTTTAATTTGAATTCCAGTTTGAATTTGAATTTTTGCAACACATGCAATACGGCCAAAAATTTTTAAATTCCCCTCTTAACAGGATTTTGGGGTGTTACAGCTCTAGCCCCTTAAAAAAAATCTTGTCCTCGAGATTGGGGTTCTAAAAGAACAATTCCGGAAATTGTGCCTTAAGCTCATCTTCTCGCTCCCAGGTGGCTTCCTCTTCCGAGTGATGCTTCCACTGCACCTTGCACATCCGGATTCTTTTATTTCTTGTGAGGCGTTCCATTTTTTCCAAAATCTTGAATGGTTGCTCGGCATAAGACAAATCCTCAGCTACGTCAACCTCATTCATTGGTAACACCTCTTCAGGCGTTCTCAGACATTTCTTGAGCTGTGACACATGGAATACATCGTGCACATCCGATAGGCGAGCCGGTAATTCTAGTTGATACGCCACTTCGCCTTTCCTCTCCAGAACTTAAAAGGGTCCGATGTATCGAGGTGACAACTTCTCTTTCACCTTGAACCGACGAAGTCCTCGGATAGGGGACACCTTGAGATAGACATAGTCTCCCACGTTGAAAACAAGCTCTCTTCTCCGAACATCGGCCTAGCTCTTTTGTCGTGTCTGTGCTATCCTCAAGTTGTTGCGAATTTCCCTCACTTTCGCCTCGGCTTCTTGTAGTACTTCGGGACCAAACACTTTACTTTCCCCCGTTTGGTTCCAAAATAGGGGAGTTCTGCACTTCCTCCCCTACAAAGCTTCAAACGGTGACATCTTCATACTAGCCTGATAGCTGTTGTTATAGGAAAAGTCCTCATATTGTAAGTTCTTATCCCAACTCCGATTGTTTTTTAGTGCACACGCCCTCAGCATATCCTCAAGAATCTGATTGGTCCTTTCCGTCCGCCCGTCAGTTTTGGGATGATAGGCAGAACTAAAGTTCAGATGGGTTCCCATGGTTTCGTGCAACTTCTGCCAGAACCTTGAGATGAACTGTGTCCCTCGATCCGACACTATCTTCTTTGACACTCCATGGTAACACACGATCCTTGACATGTACAATTCCGCCAATTTGGATCCGCTGTAGCTTTCTTTCACGGGGATGAAATGAGCTATCTTGGTTAGCCTATCGATGATGACCCATATTGAATCATATCCTGATTGGGTCCTAGGCAATCCCACTATGAAATCCATACCGATTTCTTCCCATTTTCATTCAGGCACTTTGAGTGGTTGCAATAATCCCGCGGGTCGTTGATGTTCTGCTTTCACCAACTGGCATGTGTCACATAGGGCAACATGTTCCGCGACATCCCGTTTCATGCCATACCACCAATACCTGCTCTTGAGGTCCTGATACATCTTCGTACTCCCAGGATGAATGGAATAGTCAGAATCGTGAGCCTCCATCAAAATCAATTCACGGATCTTCTTTACTTCTGGCACACAGATTCTTTTCCCGTGCCACACCGTTCCTTGTTCATCCTCTCTGAAACCAGGGGCTTTATTTTCCTTGATGAGTTGCCTGATTTCTTGTATCTTCTCGTCATCTTTTTGACCCTCGCGTATTTCTCGCTCTAAGGTGGAGTCCACTTCCATGGCGATGGCTTCACCACTATTCACCAGCCATAGATTGAGTCTTATAACCTCGTTCTTCAATTCTGCAGGCATGTCCTTCAAGCTCAACTTATTGACCTGTACTTTCTGACTTAAAGCATCTGCCACGACGTTTGCTTTCTCAGAATGATAGTTGATACCCACATCAAAGTCATTGATTAGCTCTAACCATCTCCTTTGTCTGAGGTTGAGATCTGGCTGTGTGAAAATGTACTTTAAACTCTTATGATCCGTATATATCTCTATCCTCTTCTCCATCAAGTAGTGCCGCCAAATTTTCAACGCGTGTACCACTGCAGCTAGTTTTAGGTCATGTGTAGGATAGTTCTCCTCGTGCTTCCGGAGCTGCCGGGATGCATAAGCCACGACATGCCCTTCTTGCATGAGAACACATCCCAACCCGTTTCCAGAGGCATCGCAGTACACCGTAAAGTTCTTCTGCATATCTGGCATAACTAGCACTGGGGCTGTTGTCAATCTTTTCTTTAGTTCCTGGAAACTCGTCTCGCACTGCGGCGTCCATGTGAATGTGACTCCCTTCTCCAACATTTTGGTGAGGGGTCTCGAGATCTTGGAGAAACCCTCGATAAACCGTCGATAATACCCAGACAATCCCAAGAAGCTTCGAACTTCCCCGATATTCTCAGGGGTCTTCCACTTCTGTATATCCTCGATTTTGGCGGGATCTACCGAGATTCCTCCCTCCGAGATTATATGTCCTAAGAAGGTAACTCTCTTCAGCCAAAACTCACACTTGCTCAACTTGACATATAGTTGGTGTTCTCTCAGCTTCTGCAACACCAACCTTAGATGTTTCTCATGTTCCTCTTCATCCTTGGAGAAAACGAGAATGTCATCTATGAAAACCACCACAAATTTGTCCAGATATTCTATGAATACCTTGTTCATGAGATACATGAAGTATGTCGGGGCATTCGTTAGCCCGAAAGGCATGACGGTGTATTCATACAATCCGTACCGAGATACGAAAGCTGTCTTTGGAATATCGGCTTGCCTTATCTTAGGTTGGTGGTATCCCGACCTGAGATCAATTTTCGAGAACACACAAGCTCCCCTCAACGGATCAAACAAATCTTCAATGCGGGGTAACAGGTACTTGTTTTTGATGGTTACCTCATTCAAGGCACGGTAGTCTACGCACAACCTTTGGGTTCCGTCCTTCTTGGGCACAAATATCACTGGAGCTCCCTATGGTGAGGAACTAGGATGAATATACCCCTTTTCCGTCAGTTCTCTCAAATGATCCTTGAGTTCTCCCAGCTGCTTGGAGTCCATCCGATAAGGTCTCTTGTATATCGGGGTTGTTCCAGGCACTAGCTCAATTGCGAATTCCACTTCACGATCAGGAGACATACCTGGCAACTCCTCCGTAAAAACATCTGGATATTCCCTGATGGTCCTGATTTCCTCCACTTTCACCTCAACTTGATTTAATTTAATGTCCCTCCTAGGCTCTTGTATTGTTATGAACTTTACTCTTTTGCCACTAGGGTGAGTTAGTTCCACCGTTCTGGTCGAACAATGGATGATTCCTTTATGTTTGGTCAACCAATCCATACCCAAGATAATATCTATCTCTTGTGAATCTATCACTATGAGGTTAGCAGTGAATACTACCCCATTAATGTCTAGGTTCACTTTGAGACACACTTGTCTTGTCCTTATTTCTCCACCTGAAGAGTTTACTGCTAGCATATGGTTCATTTGTGTTGTTGCTAGGTCATGCTTCTTAACAAACCCTTGGGCAATGAACGAGTGGGTAGCACCAGAATCAAACAACAGGGTTGCAATGTGTAAATTGGCAGTAAACTTACGAACTACCACGTCGGGTGCCTCTTGTGCCTCCTCCATGGTGACGTGGTTCACCCGTCCTCCCACTACATTCTGCTGTTGCGGCTGCGCAGACTTCTTCTTTGGGCACTTATGGGCGTAGTGCCCCACTTCACCACAGTTAAAACATTGCACCCCAACCGTAGGTGTCTGACCTTTGTTGTCTTGGGGTTGGTTTGGAGGTCCTTGTACTGCTGGTCGAGGTGGATATGCGGGGCGAGGCTGCTGTACAAACTGACGTTGTGGCTGTGCTGGTGCTGCCGGAGGCCTGTAGTTCGGGTTGTACCCTCTTGGTGCTGAGTAGGGTACCGCAGCACGGTTCGTCTGCCCTGCGGGTTGCTGCATCAGACGTGGGCGGGTGTTGCTCCCTGAGGTTTGGTGTGACCACCCGACCTTCCTCTTGTTCTCATTTTCCAAGGCCTTCAGCTTCCTTTCTACCACAAATGCTCTGTCCACCATCTTTTGGAAACTTTCATACTCGTTGGAGGACATTGCACACTGCATTTCTGCGGTAAGTCCTTCCACGAAACAATCCTGTTTCTGCTCATCAGTCTCTATGTCCCGTGGGGCATAACGGGAGAGTTGAGTAAATTTAGTGAGGTATTCCCTCACAGTCATGTTTCCTTGCTGCAGCCCCAAGAACTCCTTCCTCTTGTTTTTGAGTTCACCCCTTGGTATGTAATGGTTGCGGAAGCTACGCTTGAACTCTTCCCAAGTGATGTTCTCAGGGTCATGATGGGCGGCCACGTAAGCGGTCCACCAATCAGCAGCAGGTCCATACAATTGATGAGAGGCAAACAGCACCCTCTCATACACTTGGTACTGTATAATCCTCATCTTGCTCTCAATGGTCTTTAGCCAGTCATCTGCCTCCAGAGGTTCAGCAGCACTTGCAAACTTCGGAGGTTGAGTTTCTAGAAACTCACTCAACCTTGGTTGGCGTGGTGCAGCTTGTGGAGGTGGAACTTGATGCAAGTTGGCCACCACTTGAGTCAGGTTCTGGATGAGCTGATTTTGATTTTCAAGCATTTGGTGGATGGGATCAACTCCCTCACGGTGTCCACCCCTGTCTTGGCTCTCAGAAAGATGAGGGTTGCAGGCCTCATCGTTGTTGTTGGCGGGGTTGGCAGCACGACCCTTTCCTCTTCCGGCCATCTAGCATGATCAACCAAATATTAATTTAAGGCATTGCGTATTATCTTACTACTTTCACTTGTTTTTACTTTGAAGTGTTGAGGCTTTGTTATACTTTCTGAGGGTTCATGTCTCATACAAAAATAAATGCACTATTATTTCATGTGGGTTCACACACCAAAGCGAAACAATCTGAAGACGAGGCTGTGGACAATTGCTCATGGCTTCCACAACTCACGTCACACATCAAGCATTAACACACCATTAACTAAGATAACGACTCGACATCCTGCTAAACTAAGGGAAGGACTCTACACTACTCGTATCACTGAGCTGGCTCCTCGGGATCTTCCTCATTATTGCGGCTGCTTTCTGACTCCGCTTTGGGTGGGGAAGCTGCTGGTGGAGAAGTGCGACGACGCCTGATCGCCTGGCAATCTGGGGAGTCAGGAGTCCATGTGTCATTCACGGTGACACACAGTTCATTTCCATCTCCTCTCTGTCTCGCCCTCAAGCAGGCTCGAAGCAACGCCTCGGTTTCCTTCAGGGTGTCACGAACATCCTGAAGCTCCTGCTGACACTCCTGCAGTCGAGTGCTAAGCATAGCAGCATCCTCCAAGCACAGGTCCATGTGCTCATGGGAAGTCCCCTGCTGCACTGGCGGGTACTTGTACTCCGTTGTACCTCTCTCACGCTGGAGGACATACATGTACTCAGTCCTGTCCAGGTATCGACGATAGATGTGACTCTGACAGGTGATGACCTCCTAGGTGACATCTTTCTCCGCATCGACTTGTGTCGCTCGACAAGCTGGAGAGCGGTGGATCTTGAGCAGCTGATTTTCGTGGATAATCCTCATCTCTGAACTCCATTCTTCCCTCTTCTCACGGATGGTCCTGGTGGAGCTATAGTATATGATTAGCTTGCCCGTATTGCCGGCGGCTTGGAGCATACGTCGAAGACGGCGCAACAAGCCTCCTACTGCCAATCCGTAGGAAAGGTAAGTCACCGGACGGCTCTCCTCTCTTTGGGCAAGGGCAACTACGGGAACTCTCCCTCCTGTGGACTTGCGAGCGGTGTGAATCATGCGAACCATCTAAAACAGAAAGCATTTAAATTTAGGTTAGATAAACTTTTAAACAAAAATCCTATTTTGAATGTAAGTTGGGGTAAGATGAAGAAAGTGACTCCATTAAATAACACTTTTCAACACACACCTTGTAAAATAGTTTTTTAAGAAAATAGGGCCCTTAAATACGTCCATTGCTACCTAGGTCCATGTTCCTACGGGCAATCTTGGCTCTGATATCACTTCTGTCACCCGGTTTGTCCGAAGAACAACTGAGTGAATGTCATATGTATGCCAGGATCATTTTCTCATACATGTGATGACAAATAGTGAAACATCATTTATTACAAGCCAGGTGTCGAATATAAATAAGTCTTACATAACATATGTCTCGATGGACGATAATAAGTTCATAACAAGTAAATAAAATAGCAGCGGAATATTATTCTTGTTGGCTCCGTCACAGGCGTTGCCCGGGGGACTCCATGAACCTAGAAACCTTCTTCGGGTCCAAAGTCTTGATCATTAAACACCACATCATTCTCTTGACCTGAGCAGCAATATAAACCAACAAATATGCAAGGTTGAGTACCGATGGTACTCAGCAAGTGTGGGAAAGTTATGTCATGCATGGCTAGAGCAAGGAGAGGTTGAACTCATGGTTAAAGCACTACGCAATTAATACCTATCACCTTAGCTTATTAAGCACCTACATTACTACACAGGTGAAATGGTCTCAATCTCCCATCCCATCATCATAATCAAATAACCATAACATCATTTTCAATGTTAAGCTTCCCGCTTAACATCCTTAACTTCCAAAACCATCACTCCTCTAATCATGAATAAGTCCAAGCGCGCTCTTGACCGTGAGCACGGCTGTCATGACAGTTTTGACTCTGCAGAGTTTGCACCACTGTACCCACATTAGTGATTTCATCCCCCGTTGTCGGGTGGACTAAAATAACCTCCATTATGCCAGTGGCCACGAACCACATACACACTTCCCAGGTGTGTAGCCAGTAGATCACTACGAAGCCTTTACAAAGGGATTCCCGACGAGTGTGGGCCCACTGAGGTTTCACCCCTAACAGCATACAAGAGGCTCCAACCCCGCTGCAGTGGCCCCCTCTTGAGCCTTGCGGTTCATATGGTAGTCCAGCTGACACCTACTCCTCGCACCATCCAACACACACATACTACGCCGGGGATACACCTAATTAATTGACCAAGCTTCCCCATCTCAGCATGTGATTGGCACGGTAAAGCCAGGTTACATGCTCCATGAACCGGTCCTTAGAATCCAGGCAAGTACTAAACACAAACCCGAGTCTCGTGCACCCAACACCTACCAAAACATCCAACTTGCCTTGATCCCTACCTCTACATAACTCCCAATATCTCATTCAAGAGTATGGTAAAATAAACTGATGATCTCATATCCCAAATATCCCATTCTTAGCAGAGCTAAGCATATGCATAATAATAAATGACATGATAAAATGAATCCCAACCCAAGCTACAAGTAAACAAGGTAATGCAATTCTAGCGAAACATCCTAGTTTCATATTTTCAATTGACAATGCAAATAATTCTATCTACACATCCTAGTATAGGAACAAAGTGGTCAAGGACACTTGCCTTCTTCTTGCTGCTCTGAGAATGGGTAGTCCTGATCTTGGAAAGGAAGAACTTGCTCTGGAACAGGTTCTACTCATACCATCACACATAGCAAAAGAAAACAACGATCCATAAGATATAGTTCACACTTCCACTTCATACAAACCACACATTCACATTTATGAAATCACTTCACATTTCTATGTTGTGGTTACTCCATGTGTGTTGATTTTGGCTTACATGCACTTTTAAACATGTGTATATGATTTCTACTTTTATATTCACATATATGTTTGCATACTATATATATGAGTTTCCAATTTAAATAAATTCCTTATATTCAATTACTACACCTTTTAGCTACCAAGTATGCATGAAAGGTATTTTCCTACTCCATATGTGTCTTCAGACCTTCTACCAACCCTAAACTGAATTCATTAGATTTTGGAAACTTCATTTATCATTTTCTAGTTATTCATACCTAGTTTGCTATATTTTCAGATTTATTTCCTATGCCTAAATGTGAACTTTATTATGAAAATAGTAAGACACCTCATCTAAACAGAATAGGTTTTGGGTCTAAAATATTAAATAATATATTTTTGAACTTCTCCTCTGATGTGAACTATTTTACATTTATTTTACTAATTTTCAGAATTATTCTCTACTTAAAAATGTGTCCCTATAACTAATAAATATGAATAATCAATTAAACAGATTCATTTCAGCCAAAAATCTATTTTTATCTCACTCCAAAGTATTCCAAGTACTAGGAAAGTTTTTAATTTGAATTTACAATGTGTTTGTCCCATCTTTTAAATTTTAAATACTAAACATATATTCAAATTTCTAAATTTAATTATCACATAGGGTTAAAAAGGTAAACTCACCCCACTACAGGGTCTATTATAATATTTTAAGAATTTCCAGGGGTCTAACTACACATAACAGAGGGGTTTTCCTAATTTTTATTAAGTCCAGGGGCTAAAACTGATTTTTAAATGAATTTACATGATTTTCTGAAGTTCCAGGGGCTAGATCAGAAGTTTCCGGGGCTAGCTCTTATTTTCCGAGAACCCCAGGGGGTAGCGCGTAAGAATTCCGGCTTTATAACGTGGGGCTGACATGGACCGTCCGATTTAAAACAGACGGCTGAGATTATAACGTCGAACCGGTACGCGGGGATTTAAATTCTACCGTGCAATTTAAAATAGACGGCGCACAAGCGGCCACGTCGCTCTGATCGAGCGCGGACGGCGCTGCCCGGCGGCGCACGGCGGCGATCTCGCCGGAGAGTTTCGAATCTTCGTCAATTCTTCCTAGAACTGTGATTTTATGGCATAGATCGGTAGAGGGGAGGTCGGGGATCTCACCTCGGGGTTTTCTTGAGCTCGGAGGTCCTGGAAGGCGGTCGGCGACGAGGTCCGAGGTGAATTCACGGCGAGCCTCATCGGCGCTGTGTTTGAGCCGCAAACCACCGAGTTTTCTCCACCTGCGCGGTTCCCCGGAGGCGGTGGATCAAGACCAGCGAGTTAGATCAGAAATCCCGAGCGAAGATCGAGCAGAATTTGCCGGAGAAACCCGGGTTCTCACCGGAAGGAAAAACGGCGGATCGTGGGGAAAAACGGAGAGATGCCAGGGTTTATATAGCCGGGGAAGGGCGGCAGGTTTGTTTAGATCGAGCTGGAGTCTTCTGAGACCGGGAGTCGGGCGGAAATCCGGTCGGTTACGATCGCGCGCGCGTGGGGAACAGTCCGGGGTCGGCGCGATCGGGAGCTCGGGGATGACAGGTGGGTCCCGCCTGTCTGCGAGAGGTGCGCGGGCGCGCGGCTGCGGGCTGGCGCGGGGTTTGGGTGGGCCGGCTGGTGGGTTTCGGCCCACTGGCCGGGAAGGTTTATTTTTTTCTTTTTCTTTTTCTTTTTCATTTCTGTTTTGAGTTTAATTTGAATTCCAGTTTGAATTTGAATTTTTGCAACACATGCAATACGTCCAAAAATTTTTAAATTCCCCTCTTAACAGGATTTTGGGGTATTACAGTCTATAAAACTCATGAACTCAGGTCCCGGGTGACCGGACGGAACCTTAATGGAATACACGTCCAGACGGTGCAACTTGATGGTTTTGCATGCGCTGATGGCCATCAAGGTCAAAATAAAGAAAGTCGGGAAAGTCGATAAAACTTACGAAATAGGGTCCCAAGCGGCCGGATGGAACCTTGACGGAATACACGTCCAGAAGGTGCATCTTGATGGTTTTGCATGTGTGGATGTCCATCTGGGTCATAACTAAGAAAGTCGGGAAATTCTGTAAAACTCACAAACTTGGATCCCGGGCAGTCAAACAAGACCTTGATGGAATTTTTATGTTCGGACGGTACAACTTGATGGTTTTTCATGCATAGATAGCCATCCGGGTCAAAATTGGGAAATTTGAGAAAGTCCGTAAAACTCACAAACTCAGGTTCCGGGTGGCCTGATGGAACCTTGATGGAATACACGTCCAGACGGTGCAACTTGATGGTTTTATATGCGCGGATGGCTCTTTGGGTCAAAATCAAGAAAGTCGAGAAATATGTAAAACTCACGAACTAGGGTCCTGGGACGCCGAACGGAAGCTTGATCGAATACACGTCCTGACGGTGCAACTTGATAGTTTTGCATGCGCAGATGTCCATCTGGGTCAAAATAAAGAAAGTTAGGAAACTCTGTAAAACTCAAAAAGTTGCATCCTGGGCGGCCGGAAAGGACCTTGACGGAATATACGTTCTGATAGTGCAACATGATGGTTTTGCATGCATGGATGGCCATCGGGATAATAATTGGGAAATTTGAGAAAGTCGGTAAAACTCACGAACTCGGGTCCCAGGCGACCGGACGAAACCTTGACGGAATACATCTCCTGACGGTGCAACTTGATGGTTTTGCATGCGCGGAAGGCCATCTAGTTCGAGATTTGAAAAGTCAAGAAAACTCATAAACTCGGGTCCTCGGATGCCGGATTGGACCTTGCCGGAATAAACGTCCGAATGGTGCAACTGGAAGGTTTTGCATGCGCGGATGGCTATCTGGAAAGTTGGGATAGTCGGCAAAACTCACTTACTCGGGTCCCGAGCGGCTGGACGGGACCTTGACGGAATACACGTTTGGATGGTGCAACTAGGTTTTGCATGCACGGATGACCATCCGGGTCGAAATCTAGAAAGTCGGTAAAACTCACAAACTAGGTTTTCGTGCGACTGGACGGGACCTTGACGGAATACACATTTGGACTGTGCAAATCGATGGTTTTGCATGCTCGGATGACCATCTGGGTTGAAAATGGGAAAGTAGGGAATTTCGGGAAAACTCACGAACTCCGGTCCCGAGCGGCCGGACAGGACCTTGACGGAATATAAGTTCGGATGGTGCAACTTGATAGTTTTGCATGCATGGATGGCCATCGGGGTCAAAATCGAGAAAGTTGGATCCCGGGAGGCCAGACGGAACCTTGACGGAATACACCTCCGGATGGTCCAACTTGATAGTTTTGCATGCGCGGAAGGCCATCTAGGTCGAAATTTGGAAAGTCAAGAAAACTCATGAACTCGGGTCCTCGGACGCCGGACTGGAACTTGCCAAATTACACGTTCGGATGGTGCAACTGGAAGGTTTTGCATGCGCGGATGGCTATCTGGGTCAAAATCTGGAAAGTTGGGATAGTCGACAAAACTCACTAACTCGGGTCCCCAGCGGCTGGACGGGACATTGACGGAATACACGTTCGGATGGTGCAACTAAAATGTTTTGCATGCGCGGATGGCCGTCCGGGTCGAAATCTGGAAAGTCGATAGAACTCACAAACTAGGGTCCCGTGCGACTATACGGGACTTGACAGAATACATGTTCGGACAGTGCAACTTGATGGTTTTGAATGCTCGTATGGCCATCTGGGTTGAAAATGGAAAAGTAGGGAATGTCGGGAAAACTCACAAACTCGGGTCCCGGGCGGCCGGACAGGACCTTGATGGAATATAAGTTTGGGCGGTGTAAAATGATGGTTTTGCATGGATGGATGGCCATCAGGGTAAAAATTGAGAAATTTAAGAAAGTCGGTAAAACTCACGAACTCGGGTCCCGGGCGGCCGGACGGTCCGGACGGTGCAACTTGATGGTTTTGCATGCGCGGATGGCCATCTGGGTCAAAATCAAGAAAGTCGAGAAAGTATGTAAAACTCACGAACTCGGGTCCCGGTAGGCCGGACGGAACCTTGACGGAATACCCCTCCGGTCAGTGCAACATGATGGTTTTGCATGCGCGGATGGCCATCTAGGTCGAAATTTTGAAAGTCATGAAAACTCATGAACTCGGGTCCTGGGACGCCGGACTGGACCTTGACGGAATACAGGTTCGGATGGTGCAACTGGAAGGTTTTGCATGCGCGGATGGCTATCTGGGTCAAAATCTGGAAAGATGGGATAGTCGACAAAACTCACTAACTCGGATCCCGAGTATCTGGACGGGACCTTGACGGAATACACGTTCGGATGGTGCAACTTGATGGTTTTACATACTCCGATGGCCATCTGGGTTGAAATTAGGAAAGTAGGGAATGTCGGGAAAACTCACGAACCCGGGTCTCGGGCGGCCGCACAAGACCTTGACGGAATATAAGATCGGATGGTGCAACTTAATGGTTTTGCATGCATGGATGGCCATCAGGGGTCAAAATGGGGAAATTCGAGAAATTTTGTAAAACTCACGAACTCGGGTCCCGGGCGGCCGGATGGAACCTTGACGGAATACACGTCCTGACAGTGCAACTTGATGGTTTCGCATGCGCGGGGTCGTCTGGGTCAAAATCGAGAAAGTTGGGAAAGTCTGTAAAACTCACGAACTCGGGTCCCGGGCGAACGGACGGAACCTTCATAGAATACACGTCCGGACGGTGCAACTTGATGGTTTTCATGCGCAGATGGCCATTAGCGTCAAAATCGAGAAAGTTAGGAAAGTCGATAAAACTTACAAACTCAGGTCCCGGGCGGGCGAACGGAACCTTGATGGAATACACGTGCGGACGGTGCAACTTGATGGTTTTGCATGCGTGGATGTCCATCTGGGTCAAAACCAAGATAGTCGGGAAACTCTGTAAACCTCTCAAACTTGGATCTTGGGCAGCCGGACAGGACCTTGATGGAATTTACGTTGGGACGGTGCAACTTGAAGGTTTTGCATGCATAGATGGCCATCAGGGTCAAAATTGGGAAATCCGATAAAGTCTGTAAAACTCACGAACTCAGGTCCCGGGCGGCCTGACGGAAACTTGATGGTATATACGTCTAGATGGTGCAACTTGATGGTTTTACATGCGCGGATGACTCTTTGGGTAAAAATCGAGAAAGTCTGTAAAACTCACGAACTCGGGTCTTGGGCCATCAAACGGAACCTTGATCAAATACACGTCCAGACGGTGCAACTTGATGGTTTTGCATGCGCAGATGTCCATCTGGGTCAAAATCGAGAAAGTCAGGAAACTCTGTACTACTCACAAAGTTGGATCCCGGGCGGCCGAAAAGGACCTTAACAGAATATACGTTCTGATGGTGCAACATGATGGTTTTGCATGCATGGATGGCCATCGGGATAATAATTGGGAAATTTGAGAAAGTCGGTAAAACTCACGAACTCGGGTCCTGGGTGGTCGGACAAAACCTTGACGGAATACACCTCCGGACGGTGCAACTTGATGGTTTTGCATGCGCGGAAGGCCATCTAGGTCGAGATTTAGAAAGTCAAGAAAACTCATAAACTCGGGTCCTCGGATGCCGGACTGGACCTTGCCGGAATACACGTTTGGATGGTGCAACTGGAAGGTTTTGCATGCGCGGATGGCTATCTGAAAAGTTGGGATAGTCGGCGAAACTCACTAACTCAGGTCCCGAGGGGCTGGACGAGATCTTGATGGAATACACGTTTGGATGGTGCAACTAAATGGTTTTGCATGCGCAGATGACCATCCGGGTCGAAATCTGGAAAGTCGGTAAAACTCACAAACTAGTTTCTCTTGCGACTGGACGGCACCTTGACGGAATACACATTTGGACAGTGCAATTCGATGGTTTTGCTTGCTCGGATGGCCATCTGGGTTGAAAATGGGAAAGTAGGGAATGTCGGGAAAACTCACGAACTCCGGTCCCGGGCGGCCGGACAGGACCTTGACGGAATATAAGTTCAGATGGTGCAACTTGATGGTTTTCCATGCATGGATGGCCATCGGGGTCAAAATCGAGAAAGTCGGGAAAGTCTATAAAACTCATGAAGTTGGATCCTGGGAGGCCGGACGGAACCTTGATGGAATACACCTCCGGACGGTGCAACTTGATAGTTTTGCATGCGCGGAAGGCCATCTAGGTCAAATTTCGGAAAGTCAAGAAAACTCATGAACTCGGGTCCTGGGACGCCGGACTGGAACTTGCCAAAATACACGTTTGAATGGTGCAACTGGAAGGTTTTGCATGCGCTGATGGTTATCTGGGTCAAAATTTGGAAAGTTGGGATAGTCGGCAAAACTCACTAACTCGGGTCCCGAGCGGCTGGACGGGACTTTGACGGAATACACGTTCGGATGGTGCAACTAAAATGTTTTGCATGCGCGGATGGCCGTCCGGGTCGAAATCTTGAAAGTCGGTAGAACTCACAAACTAGGGTTCCGTGCGACTGGACTGGACCTTGACAGAATACACATTCAAACAGTGCAACTTGATGGTTTTGAATGCTCGGATGGCCATCTGGGTTGAAAATGGGAAAGTAGGGAATGTCGGGAAAACTCACAAACTGGGATCCCGGGCGGTCAGACAGGACCTTGACGGAATATACGTTCGGACGGTGCAACTTGATGGTTTTGCATGCATAGATGGCCATCCGGGTAAAGATTGGGAAATTCGAGAAAGTCTATAAAACTCAGGAACTCGAGTCCTGGGCGGTCTGATGGAACCTTGACGGAATACACGTCCGGACGGTGCAACTTGATGGTTTTGCGTGCGCGGAAGGCCATCCGGCTCGAAATATGGAAAGTCAGTAAAACTCACAAACTCTGGTCCCATGCGACTGGACGGGACCTTGATGGGATAACATTCGTACGATGCAATTTGATGGTTTTGCATGCTCGTATGGCCATCTGGGTTGAAATAGGGAAAGTAGGCGAAGTCGAGAAAACTCACGAACTCAGGTCCCGGCCATCCGGACAGGACCTTGACGTAATATACGTTCATATGGTGCAACTTAAAGGTTTTGCATGCATGGATGGCCATCGGGGGTTGAAATTGGGAAAGTCGAGAAAGTCAGTAAAACTCACGAACTTGGGTCCCGGGCGGCCGGACGAAACCTCGACGGAATACATGTCCGGACGGTGCAACTTGATGGTTTTGCACTCGCGGATGGCCATCTGGGTCAAAATCAAGAAAGTCAGAAAAGTTTGTAAAACTCACGAACTCGAGTCCCGGGCGGCCGGACGAAACCTTGATGGAATACACGTCCGGAAGGTGCAACTTGATGGTTTTGCATGCGCGGATGGCCATCTGGGTAAAAATTGAGAAAGTCGGGAAAGTCTATAAAACTCACGAACTCGGGTCCCGGGAGGCCGGACGAAACCTTGACGGAATACACCTCCGGACGGTGCAACTTGATGGTTTTGCATGCGCGGATGGCTATCAGGGTCAAAATAAAGAAAGTCGGGAAAGTCGGCAAAACTCACTAACTCGGGTCCCGAGAGTCTGGACGGGACCTTGATCGAATACACGTTCGGATGGTACAACTAAATAGTTTTACATGCGCGGATGGCCATCCGGGTCAAAATCTGGAAAGTCGGTAAAACTCATAAACTAGGGTCTCGTGCGTCTGACCGGGACCTTGATGATTTTGCATGCTCGGATGGCCATTTGGGTTGAAATTGGGAAAGTAGATAATGGGAAAACTCACGAACTCGGGTCCCAGGCGGCCGGACAGGACCTTGACGGAATATAAGTTCGGACGGTGCAACTTGATGGTTTTACATGCATGGATGGCCATCGGCGTCAAATTTGGGAAATTCGAGAAATTCTGTAAAACTCACGAACTCGTGTCCCGGGGGGCCGGGCGGAACCTTGACGGAATACACGTCCGGACGGTGCAACTTGATGGTTTTGCATGCGCGGATGGCCATATGGGTCAATATTGAGAAAGTCGGGAAAGTCTGTAAAACTAACGAACTCGGGTCCCGAGCGGCTGGATGGAACCTTCACAGAATACACATACAGACGGTGCAACTTGATGGTTTTCATGCGCGGATGGTCATCCTGGTCAAAATTGAGAAAGTCGGGAAAGTCTGTAAAACTCATGAAGTTGGATCCCGGGAGGTCGGACGAAACCTTGACGGAATACACCTCTGGACGGTGCAACTTGATAGTTTTGCATGCGCGGAAGGTCATCTAGGTCAAAATTTGGAAAGTCAAGAAAACTCATGAACTCGAGTCTCGAGCGGCCGGACGGAACCTTGACGGAATACACGTCTGGACGGTGCAACTAGATAGTTTTGCATCTGCGGATGTCCATCATGGTCATAACTAAGAAAGTCGGGAAACTCTGTAAAATCACAAACCTTGATCTTGGGCGGCCAGACAGGACCTTGACGGAATATACGTTCGGAGGGTGCAACTTGATGGTTTTGCATGCATAGATGGCCATCCGTGTCAAAATTGGGAAGGAAAGTCTGTAAAACTCATGAACTTGGGTCCCGTGTGGCCGGACGAAAACTTGATGGAATACACGTTTGGACGGTGCAATTTGATGATTTTGCATGCGCGGATGGCTCTCTGGATCAAAATCGAGAAAGTCTATAAAACTCACGAACTCGGTCCCGGGCCGCCGAATAGAACCTTGACGCAATACACGTCTAGACGGTGCAACTTGATGGTTTTGCATGCGCAGATATCCATCTGGGTCAAAATCGAGAAAGTCGGAAAACTCTGTAAAACTCACAAAGTTGGATCCTGGGTGGCCGGAAAGGACCTTGACGAAATATACGTTCTGATGGTGCAACTTGATGGTTTTGCATGAGCGGATGACCATCGGGGTAAAAATTGGGAAATTCGAGAAAGTCGGTAAAACTCACGAACCCGGGTCCCGGGCGCCCGGACGGAACCTTGACAGAATACACCTCTGGATGGTGCAACTTGATGGTTTTACATGTGCGGCAGGCCATCTTGGTTGAAATTTTGAAAGTCAAGAAAACTTATGAACTCGGGTCCTGGGATGCCGGACTGGACCTTGCCGGAATACACGTTCAGATGGTGCAACTGGAAGGTTTTGCATGCGCGGATGGCTATTTGGGTCAAAATATGGAAAGTTGGGATAGTTGGCAAAACTCACTAACTCGGGTCCCGAGCGGCTGGACGGGACCTTGACGGAATACATGTTCGGATGGTGCAACTAAATGGTTTTGCATATGCGGATGGCCATCCGGGTCGAAATCTGGAAAGTCGGTAAAACTCATAAACTAGGGTCCCGTGCGACTGGACGGAATATACATTCGGACAGTGCAACTTGATGGTTTTGCAGGCGCGGAAGGCCACCTAGGTCAAAATTTTGAAAGTCAAGAAAACTCATGAACTCGGGTTCCGGGACGCCGTACTGGACCTTGTCGGAATACACGTTCGGATGGTGTAATTGGAAGGTTTTGCATGCGTGGATGGCTATCTGGGTCAAAATCTGGAAAGTTGGGATAGTCGGCAAAACTCGCCAACTCGGGTCCCGAGCGGCTCAACGGGACGTTGACGGAATACACATTCGAATGGTGCAATTAAATGGTTTTGCATGCGCGGATGGCTGTCCGGGTCGAAATCTGGAAAGTCAGTAAAACTCACAAACTAGGGTCCCGTGTGTCTGGACGGGACCTTGACGAACTACACGTTCGGAAAGTGCAACTTGATGGTTTTGCATGCTCGGATGGCCATTTGGGTTGAAATTGGGAAAGTAGGGAATGTCAGGAAAACTCACGAACTCGGGTCCCGGGTGGACGGACAGGACCTTGACGGAATATAAGTTCGGACTGTGCAAGTTGATGGTTTTGCATGCATGGATGGTCATCAGGGTCAAAATTTAGAAATTCGAGAAATTCTGTAAAACTCACGAACTCGGGTCCCGGGCGGACGGACGGAACTTTGACAGAATACACATTCGGACGGTGCAACTTGGTGGTTTTGCATGCACAAATGGTCATCTGGGTCAAAATCAAGAAAGTCGAGAAAGTCTGTAAAACTCACGAACTCGGGTCCCGGGCGCCCGGACGGAACCTTCACAGAATACACGTCCGGACGGTGCAACTTGATGGTTTTCATGCGCGGATGGCCATCACGGTCAAAATCGAGAAAGTCGGGAAAGTCGCTAAAACTTACGAACTGTGGTCCCGGGCGGCCGGACGGAACCTTGATGGAATATACGTCCGGACGG
Organism: Neostapfia colusana; assembly: GCA_030760725.1. Classification (NCBI taxonomy): domain Eukaryota; kingdom Viridiplantae; phylum Streptophyta; class Magnoliopsida; order Poales; family Poaceae; genus Neostapfia; species Neostapfia colusana. The sequence goes on from JASWHV010000011.1 coordinate 82,381,821, forward strand.
TACAACTTGATGGTTTTGCATGCGCGGATGTCCATCTAGGTCAAAACCGAGAAAGTTGGGAAACTCTGTAAAACTCACAAACTTGGATCCCGGGCAGCCGGACACGACCTCGGAATTTACGTTCGAACGGTGCAACTTGATGGTTTTGCATGAATAGATGGCCATCCTGGTCGAAATTGGGAAATTCGATAAAGTCTGAAAAACTCACGAACTTGGGTCCCGGGCGTCCGGACGGAACCTTGAAGTCAGGACGGTGCAACTTGATGGTTTTGCATGCGCGGATGGCCATCTGGGTCAAAAACGAGAAGGTCAGGAAAGTCGGCAACACTCACTAACTCGGGTCCCGAGCGGCTAGACAGGACATTGACGGAGTACTCGTTCGGATGGTGCAACTAAATGGTTTGCATGCGCGGATGGCCATCCGGGTCAAAATCTGGAAAGTCGGTAAAACTTACAAACTAGGGTTCCGTGCGACTGGACGGGAGCTTGATGGAATACACATTCGGACAGTGCAACTTGATGGTTTTGCATGCTCGGACGGTCATCTGGGTTGAAATTGGGAAATTAGGGAAAATCGGGGAAACTCACAAACTCGGGTCCTGGCCGGCTGGACAGGACCTTGACGGAATATACGTTCGGATGGTGCAACTTGATGGTTTTACATGCATGGATGGCCATCGTGGTCAAAATGGAAAAATTCTAGAAATTTGGTAAAACTAACGAACTCGAGTCCCGGGCGGACTGACGGAACATTGACAGAATACATGTTCGGACGCTGCCACTTGATGGTTTTGCATGCACGGATGGCCATCTGGGTCAAAATCGGGAAAGTCGAGAAAGTCTGTAGAACTCACGAACTTAGGTCCCGGGTGGCCGGACGGAACCTTGACGGAATTCACATCCGGAAGTGCAACATGATGGTTTTGCATGCGCGGATGGTAATCAGGTTCAAAATAAAGAAAGTCGGGAAAGTCGGTAAAAGTCATGAACTCGGGTTCCGGGCGGCCGGACGGAACCTTGACGGAATACACGTCCGGACGGTGCACCTTGATGGTTTTGCATGCGCGGATGTCCATCTGGGTCATAACTAAGAAAGTCGGGAAACTCTGTAAAACACACAAACTTGGATCCCGGGCGGCCGGACAGGACCTTGATGGAATTTATATCCGGACGGTACAACTTGATGGTTTTGCATGCATAGATAGCCATGTGGGTCAAAATTGGGAAATTCGAGAAATTCTGTAAGACTCACGAACTCGGGTCCCGGGCGGCCGGACGGAACCTTTATGGAATACACGTACGGACGGTGCAACTTGATGGTTTTGCATGCGCGGATGGCTCTCTAGGTCAAAATCGAGAAAGTCGGGAAAGTCTATAAAACTCACAAACTCGGGTCCTCGGCCGCCAAACGGAACCTTGATGGAATACACATCCAGACGGTGCAACTTGATGGTTTTGCATGTGCGGATGTCCATCTGGATCAAAATCGAGAAAGTCGGGAAACTCTATAAAACTCACAAAGTTGGATCCCGGGAGGCCGGAAAGGACCTTGACGGAATATACGTTCTGATGGTGAAACTTGATGGTTTTACATGCATGGATGGCCATCGGGTTAAAAATCTGGAAATTCAAGAAAGTTGGTAAAACTCACGAACTTGGGCCCCGGGCGGCCGGGCGGAACCTTGACAGAATACACCTCCGGACGGTGCAACTTGATGATTTTGCATGCGCGGAAGGCCATCTAGGTTGAAATTTGAAAAGTCAAGAAAACTCATGATCTCGGTTCCTGGGACGTCGGACTGGACCTTGCCGGAATACATGTTCGGATGGTGCAACTTGAAGGTTTTGCATGCGCGGATGGCTATCTGGGTGAAAATATGGAAAGTTGGGATAGTCGGCGAAACTCACTAACTCGGGTCCCGAGCGGCTGGACGGGACCTTGATGGAAAACACGTTCGGATGGTGCAACTAAATGGTTTTGCACGTGCGGTTGGCCATCCGAGTCGAAATCTGGAAAGTCGGTAAAACTCATAAACTAAGGTCCCGTGCGACTGGACGGGACCTTGACAGAATACACGTTCGGACAGTACAACTTGATGGTTTTGCATGCTCGGATGGCCATCTGGGTTGAAAATTGGAAAGTAGGGAATGTCGGGAAAACTCATGAACTCAGGTCCCGGGCGGCTGGACAGGATCTTACGGAATATAAGTTCGGATGGTGCAACTTGATGGTTTTGCATGCATGGATGGCCATCAGGGCAAAAATTGGGATATTTGAGAAAGTTGGTAAAACTCACGAACTCGGGTCCCGGGTGGCCGGACGGAACCTTGACGGAATACCCGTCCGGACGTGTATTCCGTCAAGGTTCCGTCCGGCCGCTCGGGACCCGAGTTCGTGAGTTTTACAGGCTTTCCCGGCTTTCTTGATTTTGACCCAGATGGCCATCCGCGCATGCAAAACCATCAAGTTACATCGTCCGGACGGGTATTCCGTCCAGGTTCCGTCCGGCCGCCTGGTACCCGAGTTCATGAGTTTTACCGACTTTCTCAAATTTCCCAATTTTGACCCTGATGGCCATCCATGCATGCAAAACCATCAAGTTGCACCTTCCGAACTTATATTCCGTAAGATCCTGTCCAGCCGCCCGGGACCTGAGTTCATGAGTTTTCCCGACATTCCCTACTTTACCATTTTCAACCCAGATGGTCATCTGAGCATGCAAAACCATCAAGTTGTATTGTCCGAACGTGTATTCTGTCAAGGTCCCGTCTAGTCGCACGGGACCCTAGTTTATGAGTTTTACTGACTTTCCAAATTTCGACCCGGATGGCCAACTGCACCTGCAAAACTATTTAGTTGCACCATCCGAACGTGTATTCCGTCAAGGTCCCGTCCAGCCGCTCGGGACCCGAGTTAGTGAGTTTTGCCGACTATCCCAACTTTCTATATTTTGACCCACATAGCCATCCGCGCATGCAAAACCTTCCAGTTGCACCTTCCGAACGTGTATTCCGGCATGGTCCAGTCCAGCGTCCCAAGAACCGAGTTCATGAGTTTTCTTGACTTTTCAAATTTCGACCTAGATGGCCTTCCGCGCATGCAAAATCATCAAGTTGCGCCGTCCGGAGGTGTATTCTCTCAAGATTTTGCCCGGCCGCCCGGGACCCGAGTTCGTGAGTTTTACCAACTTTCTCGAATTTCCAGATTTTTACCCCGATGGCCATCCATGCATGCAAAACCATTAAGTTGCACCAACAGAACGTATGTTCCATGAAGGTCCTTTCCGGCCACCCGAGATCCAACTTTGTGAGTTTTACAGAGTTTCCCGACTTTCTCGATTTTGATCCAGATGGACATCCGCACATGCAAAACCATCAAGTTGCACCGTCTGGACGTGTATTCCATCAAGGTTCGGTTTGGCGACCGAGGACCCGAGTTTGTGAGTTTTACAGACTTTCCCGACTTTCTCAATTTTGACCTAGAGAGCCATCCGCGCATGCAAAACCATCAAGTTGCACCGTCCGGACGTGTATTCCATAAAGGTTCCGTCCGGCCGCCCGGGACCTGAGTTCGTGAGTTTTACAGAATTTCTCGAATTTCCCAATTTTGACCCAGATGGCCATCTATGCATGCAAAACAATCAAGTTGCACCGTCCGTATGTAAACTCCATCAAGGTCCTGTCCGGCCGCCCGGGATCCAAGTTTGTGAGTTTTACAGAGTTTCCCGACTTTCTTATTTATGACCCAGATGGACATCCGCGCATGCAAAACCATCAAGTTGCACCTTCCGGACGTGTATTCCGTCAAGGTTCCGTCCGGCCGCCCGGGACCCGAGTTCGTGACTTTTACCGACTTTCCCGACTTTCTTTATTTTGACCCTGATGGCCATCCGCGCATGCAAAACCATCATGTTGCACCGTACGGATGTGTATTCCGTCAAGGTTCCGACCGGCCACCCGGGACCTAAGTTCGTGAGTTTACAGACTTTCCCGACTTTCCCGATTTTGACCCAGATGGCCATCCGTGCATGTAAAACCATCAAGTTGCACCGTCCGGACATGTATTCTATCAAGGTTCCGTCAGGCCGCCCGGGACTCGAGTTCGTTAGTTTTACCGAATTTCTAGAATTTTGCCATTTTGACCCCGATGGCCATCTATGCATGCAAAACCATCAAGTTGCACTATCCGAACGTATATTCCGTCAAGGTCCTGTCCAGCCGTCCGGGACCCGAGTTCGTGAGTTTTCCCGACTTTCCCTACTTTCCCAATTTAAATTCAGATGGCCGTCCGAGCATGCAAAACCATCAAGTTGCACTGTCGGAACGCGTATTCCGTCAAGCTCCCGTCCAGTCGCACGGAACCCTAGTTTGTGAGTTTTACCGACTTTCCAGATTTCGACCCGGATGGCCATCGCACATGCAAACCATTTAGTTGCACCATCCGAACGTGTACTCCATCAAGGTTCCATTTAGCCGCTCGGGACCCGAGTTAGTGAGTTTTGCCGACTTTCTCAACCTTCTTGTTTTTGACCCAGATGGCCATTCGCGCATGCAAAACTATCAAGTTGCACCATCTGGACGTCAAGGTTCCGTCCGGCCGCCTGGAACCCTAGTTCGTGAGTTTTTGAGACTTTATTGAATTTCCCAATTTCGACCTGGATGGCCATCTATTTATGCAAAACCAACAAGTTGCACTGTTCAAATGTAAATTCCGTCAAGGTCGTGTCCTGCCGCCCGGGATCAAAGTTTGTGAGTTTTACGGAATATACGTTCGGACGGTGCAACTTGATGATTTTGCATGCATGGATGGCCATCGGGGTCAAAATTGCAAAATTCTAGAAAGTCGGTAAAACTCACGAACTTAAGTCCCGTGTTGCCGGACGGAACCTTGACGGAATACATGTACGGACGGTGCAACTTGATGGTTTTGAATGCACGGATGGCCATCTGGGTCAAAATCAGGAAAGTCGGAAAGTCTGTAAAGCTCACGAACTCAGGTCCTGGGTGGCCGGACGGAACCTTGACGGAATACACGTCCCGACGGTGCAACTTGATGGTTTTGCATGCGCGGATAGCCATCAGGGTGAAAATAAAGAAAGTCGAGAAAGTCGGTAAAACTCACGAACTCGGGTCCCGGGCGGCCTGACAAAACCTTGATGGAATACACGTCCAGACGGTGCAACTTGACGGTTTTGCATGCGTGGATGTCCATCTGGGTCATAACTAAGAAAGTCGGGAAACTCTGTAAAACTCAGAAACTTGGATCTCGGGCGGCCGGACAGGACCTTAATGGAATTTACATCCGGATGATGCAACTTGATAGTTTTGCATGCATAGATGGCCATCTGGGTCAAAATTGGGAAATTCGAGAAATTCTGTAAGACTCACGAACTCGGGTCCCGGGCGGCCGGACGGAACCTTGATGGAATACACGTCCAGACGATGCAACTTGATGGTTTTGCATGCGCGGATGGCTCTCTAGGTCAAAATCGAGAAAGTCTGTAAAAATCACAAACTCGGGTCCTCGGCCACCAAACGGAACCTTGATGGAATACACATCCAGACGGTGCAACTTGATGGTGTTGCGTGCGCGGATGTCCATCTGGATCAAAATCGAGAAAGTCGGAAAACTCTGTAAAACTCACAAAGTTGGATCTCGGGCGGCCGGAAAGGACCTTGATGGCATATACGTTCTGATGGTGAAACTTGATGGTTTTGCATGCATGGATGGCCATCGGGTTAAAAATCTGGAAATTCGAGAAAGTTGGTAAAACTCACGAACTCGGGTCCCGGGCGGCCGGGCGAAATCTTGACAGAATACAACTCCGGACGGTGTAACTTGATGATTTTGCATGCGCGGAAGGTCATCTAGGTCGAAATTTGAAAAGTCAAGAAAACTCATGAACTCGGTTCCTGGGACGCCGGACTGGACCTTGCCGGAATACACGTTCGGATGGTGCAACTGAAAGGTTTTGCATGCGTGGATGGCTATCTGGGTCAAAATATGGAATGTTTGGATAGTCGGCAAAACTCACTAACTCGGGTCCCGAGCGGCTGGACAGGACCTTGACGGAATACACGTTTGGATGGTGCAACTAAATGGTTTTGCATGCGCGGATGGCCATCAGGGTCAAAATCTGAAAAGTCGGTAAAACTCAAAAACTAGGTTCTCGTGCGACTGGACGGGACCTTGACGGAATACACATTCGGACAGTGCAACTCGATGGTTTTGCATGCTCGGATGGCTATCTGGGTTGAAAATGGGAAAGTAGGGAATGTCGAGAAAACTCACGAACTGCGGTCCCAGGCGGCCGGATAGGACCTTGACGGAATATAAGTTCGGATGGTGCAACTTGATGGTTCTACATGCATGGATGGCCATTAGGGTCAAAATTTGGAGATTTGAAAAAGTTGGTAAAACTCACGAACTCAGGTCCCGGGCGGCCGGACGGAACCTTGACGGAGTACACGTCCGTACGGTGCAACTTGATGGTTTTGCATGCGCAGATTGACATCTGGGTCAAAATTGAGAAAGTCAGGAAAGTCTATAAAACTCAGGAACTCAGGTCCCGGGCGGTCAGACGGAACCTTCACGGAATACACGTCCAGATGGTGCAACTTGATGGTTTTCATACGTGGATGGCCATCAGGGTCAAAATCGAGAAAGTCTGGAAAGTCGGTAAAACTCACGAACTCGGGTTCCGGCGGCCAGACGGAACCTTGACGGAATACACGTCTGGACGGTGCAACTTGATGGTTTTGCATGCGTGGATGTCCAACTAGGTCAAAACCGAGAAGGTCGGGAAACTCTGTAAAACTCACTAACTTGGATCCCGGTCGGCCAGACATGACCTTGAAGGAATTTATGTTCGGACGGTGCAACTTGATGGTTTTGCATGCATAGATAGCCATCAGGTCGAAATTGGGAAATTCGATAAAGTCTGTAAAACTCACGAACTCGGGTCCCGAGCGGCTGGACAGAAACTTGACGGAATACATGTTCGGACGGTACAACTTGACGGTTTTGCATGAGCGGATGATCATCTGCATCAAAATGGAGAAAGTCAGGGTGGCCGGAAGGAACCTTGACGGAATACACGTCCGGACGGTGCATCTTGATGGTTTTGCATGCGCGGATGTCGATCTGGGTCATAACTAAGAAAGTCGGGAAACTCTGTAAAACTCACAAACTTGGATCCCGGGCGGCTGGACAGGACCTTGATGAAATTTACATCCTGACGGTGCAACTTGATGGTTTTGCATGCATAGATGGCCATCTGGGTCAAAATTGGGAAATTCGAGAAATTCTGTAAAACTCACGAACTCGGGTCCCGGACGGCCGGACGGAATCTTGATGGAATACACGTCCAGACGCTGCAACTTGATGGTTTTGCATGCGCGGATGGCTCTTTAGGTCAAAATCGAGAAAGTCAGGAAAGTCTGTAAAACTCAAAAACTCGGGTCCTCGGCCGCAAAACGGAACCTTGATAGAATACACGTCTAGACGGTGCAACTTGATGGTTTTGCATGCGCGGATGTCCATCTGGATCAAAATCGAGAAAGTCGGGAAACTCTGTAAAACTCACAAAGTTGGATCCCGGGTGGCCGGAAAGGACCTTGACGGAATATACGTTCTGATGGTGCAACTTGATGGTTTTGCATGCATGGATGGCCATCGGGATAAAAATATAGAAATTCGAGAAAGTTGGTAAAGCTCACGAACTCAGGTCCCGGGCGACCGGGCGGAACCTTGACACAATACACGTCCAGACGGTGCAACTTGATGCATGCGCGGATGGTCATCTGCATCAACATCGAGAATGTCAGGAAAGCATGTAAAACTCACGAACTCGGGTCGGGCTGCGGGACGGAACTTTGACGGAATACACATTCAGACGGTGCAACTTGATGGTTTTGCATGCGCGGATGACCATCTAGGTCAAAATGGAGAAAGTCGGGAAAGTCGGTAAAACTCACAAACTCGGATCCCGAGCGGCCAGATGGAACCTTGACGGAATACACGTCCGGACGGTGCAACTTGATTGTTTTGCATGCGCGGATGTCCATCTGGGCCAAAACCGAGAAAGTTGGGAAACTCTATAAAACTCACAAACTTGGATCCCGGGCGGCCGGACAGGACCTTGACGGAATATATGTTCGGACGGTGCAACTTGATGGTTTTGCATGCATAGATGGCCATCCGGATAAAGATTGGGAAATTTGAGAAAGACTATTAAACTTAGGAACTCGGGTCCTGGGTGGCCGGACGGAACCTTAACGGAATACACTTCCGGACGGTGCAACTTGATGGTTTTGCATGCACGTAAGGCAATCCGGGTTGAAATATGGAAAGTCTGTAAAACTCACAAACTCTGGTCCCATGCGACTGGACGGAACCTTGATGGTATATACCTTCAGACGGTGCAACTTGATGGTTTTGCATGCTCGTATGGCCATTGGGTTGAAATAGGGATGTCGGTACCTGAGATATGGGGTACCCCCGCGCACAGGGGAAAATGCCTAAGGAACTCGCCCTTCTCCGCAGGGAGAGCTCCGAAGGCGCCACGCAACCGGCGGGGCCGGACCTCCCTCTCCTCAGAGGAGAGCTCCGGGCCCGCCACGTGGCATACAGAAGCCGGACCTCCCCCTCCGCGGGAGAGAGGTCCAAAGGCGCCACGTGTCCGGCGGGGCCGGACCTCCCTCTCCTCAGAGGAGAGCTCCGGGCCCGCCATGTGGCATACAGAAGCCGGACCTCCCCCTCCGCGGGAGAGAGGTCCGAAGGCGCCACGCGTCCGGCGGGGCCGGACCTCCCCCTCCTCAGAGAAGGGCTCTGGGCCCGCCACGTGGCCAGAAGAACGGCGCTGTCTGCCCCCGAGAGATAGGCAGCGGGCGTAAAGACGCCCCATACCTTGCCCGTACAAGGTATTCAAGGCCCGCGTCTTCCCAAGAAGCGGAGACGCGGAGCACGCCTCTGTCAGGTGCCGTTGCGCCCAGTCGCATCACAGACTGGCGCACGGTGTCATCATGCTAGCCAATAAACACCGCGACAAGACATCCCATGCCGCCTGCGCCGTCATCATCCACTACGACTAGCATGCGGCATGGGCAGGGCGGCAAGATGAAGACTCAGAAGCCTTCGACCAGAGACAACTACCGGCGTAACTGCAGATACGGTAGATAATAGACAATCTTCCCGGGACCACCTGTCGGGTCCTGGCCCCCCTTGTAAGCTGCCCGAGTCTTGGACTATAAAAGGCTCGGGTAGGCGATGATAGCAAGGGTTCGCACTCTGCAACTCATACGCTAGCCATACACTCCCAAGCTGTAACTCACCCCCAAGCTCAGGACTCCAGCCCTGAGCAGCAAGCAATACAGCGAGCTCCATAGTTCACCGTGGACGTAGGGTTTTACGCTCCGGCGGCCTGAACCACGTAAAACTCACTGCGTCAAGCTCTTACTAACTCGTCCATCCGTGCAAGCTCTCCGCAAGGGACTAGCCCCACCGAAAAAAGAACCTCCGTGGGCTGCCCAGTGCAGGCCGGGGAGAAGTGTCGACCGAACAGTTCGACATTTGGCGCGCCAGGAAGGGGGCTTTTCCCCTAGCGCGACGAGTTTCCGCCGACGAAGATGACCAAGCTTCCTTCAGCGGCGAACTCTCCCCCCTCGCCTCTGCGACAAACCGCGACCAGGGGGGAGTACATGTCGACACACTCGAGACGGAGTGTGTCGGTACAAGCTGGGAGCCAGCAACCGGCTCTGGCAGCGCCGACCCCGGCAATGCAGGCTCCAACCAGCATCAAGTCTTCAGTAGCACTGGGCGTACCCAGTGGGGGTGCGCTAGCTGCAGCGAGAGCGGTACTGTACAATCCGCCCGCTGGGGACGCGCCTCAGGCAGCGACCCAGCAGTGGATTCGCGAGGTAGACCGTCTCGTCGTCGCCGCCGCAAACCCTCGACTTCGGCGGGGACGACGCTCTGGCCAACCGGCCGTGTCGCTGATGCGCGCACAATTGGTTGACGAGCAGACGGCAGACTCCAGCTCTACCAGGCTCCAACCGACGGATCTGAGGACAGAGCTGGAGCGGTGTCGCCTGGGTCAAGATGCCCGGGTATACCTCGAGCAACGCCGAGAAAGGCGTCGCTACCAAGAGGCTGATGACAGCATGACGTCGGCCTCGACCCAGCCTGAAGAGCAGATCTTCGCCACACGATCTCTGCCCCAGGCCTGCGCCGTGCGGAATATGCCACAGTCATATGCCCTGCAGATGGCGCCCCCGGCCTATGGTGCAGCCTTGACCGTACCGGGGTGCACAGTGCCCAGTGCGAACCAAGCGTTCGTGGCACCAGAACCAGCGGCGACAGAAGCAGGGTGTGCGGCCCTCGCGCCCCACCTTCGCTTCGTGAAGTGGCAGCGCAAGTTCCGGCCGCACCTGCCCGAGAAGTACGACGGCAGCGTCAACCCGGCGGAGTTCCTCCAGATCTACTCCACCGCCGTACTTGCCGCAGGAGGGAAGGAAGCCGTCATGGCCAACTACTTCCCTGTCGCCTTGACCGGCCCAGCCCGGTCTTGGCTCATGAACCTCCCTCAGGGTTCCGTAACTTCCTGGGGAGAGCTTTGCCGGCAGTTCATCGCCAACTTCAGCAGTTCCTACATCCGGCCTGGCACGAAGCTCGACCTCCACGCCATCCAGCAACAACCCGGGGAGTCGTTGCGCTCTTTCATCCAGCGGTTCTCCCAGGTGCGGAACACCATCCCACACATTCAAAATGCTTCTGTGGTGGTGGCGTTCCGGCAAGGCGTCCGGGACAAGAAGATGCTCGAGAAGCTCGCGACCAGTGAGGTCCGTGATGTCTCAGAGCTCTTCAGCCTGGCAGACAAGTGCGCCAGGGCAGCCGAAGGGCGGAACTGGCACTCACAGCCGTCCTTCGAGTCAGGAGGACTGCCCGGAGCTGGTCCTATTCCCTGTGGAGGCAGCAGGAAGGCCAAGAACTGAGGCAGAGGCAAGTTAGAATCACCGACCGCAGCTCCAGTCGTCTCTGCAGCGACGCTCAGTGGGGCTCGGGGGCCGCGCCCCGACAAGAGGCAGCGTAGATCACCAGTCCCAGAGGGTGATCAAGACAATATGTGCTCCGTGCACGGCAGCTGTCACCACACTACTGCCGAGTGCCGGGAGATCTGAAAGCTTGCAGAGCGCTTCCGCAAGGGGAAGCAGCAGCGGGCTGATGCCCCACCCTTCCGTCCAAAGGAGGGCAAACAGAGGGTGGACGTCCCAGACGGCGTCGACCACCCAGAGGAGATCCAGGAGCCTCAGCGCACCGTGAAGGCGGTGCGCAATCATGAGGACTCCAGCTCCAGCGACGATGAGCATCGAAAGAAGCTCTACGTCATATTCGGCGGGTCCGCGGACCCCTCGTCCCGAAGCGTGGTCAAGACTCTGCGCCGAGCGGTAGCGTCGGTGGCGCCACTCCCAAGTGCCGCACCGCACCTTAAGTGGATGGGGACCCCCATCAGATTTGACGCCACCGACTGCCCCAGGAACATGGCTGGGGCCGGCCAACTACCGCTCTTGGTAGCTCCTACCATCGCCAACGTGAGAATGTACCACGTTTTGGTAGATGGTGGAGCTGGGCTGAACCTCATCAGCCGTGCAGCTTTCCAGAAGCTGCAGATCCCGATGGCCAAGCTCACCCCGTCGAGCCCGTTCTCAGGGGTAGGGCCGGGACAGGTCATTCCCTACGGCAACATTAGCCTCCCGGTGACCTTCGGGGCTCCGGACAGCTATCGGACAGAGTACATTCTGTTCGACGTAGCGGAGATAGACCTCCCCTTCAACGCCATAATCGGCAGGCCAGCCCTGTACCGGTTCATGGCAGTAGCCCACTACGGCTACCTCGTCCTGAAGATGCCAACACCGACGGGCGTTCTCAGGATTCGTGGAGACCGCACTGCTGCAGTGTCGGCCTTAGAGAAACTCCAAGCGCTCGCGACAGCTGGGGCATCAGCCCCCGGCAGTACAGAGCCGGACCAGCTCCGCCCGAGCGCACGCCACCATGCTTCCACTACAGCACCCCGGGTGCAACCTCTCGACGAGGGCGGCGTCCCCTTAAAGGTCGTCCAAGTCGGCGCCGAAGCCACCCAGACCACCCGGGTAGCCGGGGGCCTGAATGGCAAATAGGAAGGCGCGCTCGTCACCTTCCTCCGACACAACGTCGACGTGTTTCCATGGCAGCCATCGCAGATGCCGGGGATCCCCAGGGAGGTGATCGAGCACCACTTGAAAGTCTTCCCCGACGCCCGGCCGGTTCAACAGAAGCCCCGCAAGCAGTCCATCGAGCGGTAAAACTTCATTTGTGAAGAAGTCAAGAAGCTGCTGGACACTGGCTTCATACGGGAGTTCCACCACCCCCGATGGTTGGCGAACCCCGTCGTTGTCCCGAAGGCCGGCGGGAAGCTCCGGATGTGCATCGACTACACCAGTCTCAATAAGGCATGTCCCAAAGATCCATTCCCTCTCCCTAGAATAGATCAAATAGTAGATTCAACGTCAGGCTGTGATATGCTGTGCTTCCTAGACGCCTACTCGGGTTTCCATCAGATCCCCATGTCTAGGGAAGACGAGGAGCACACCTCCTTCATCACAGTAGACAGGCTTTACTGCTATGTGTCTATGCCTTACGGCCTAAAAAATGCACTCCCCACATTTGTGCGGGCAATACACAAAACCTTTGGGGAGTTAATAAGAGATCTAGTTGAGGTGTACGTCGACGACATAGTTGTCAAGGTCAAGCAGGGTTCATCTTTGTTAGATAACCTAGCCTTAGTCTTTGACAAGTTGCGCTCTATGCGCACCAAGCTGAACCCCGATAAATGTGTGTTCGGTGTGTCCTCCGGGAAGCTCTTAGGATTCCTGGTCTCACACCGAGGGATTGAGGCCAACCCGGAGAAGATCAAGGCCATCGACTTGATGCGGCCCCCTGCCTGCGTCAAGGATGTCCAGAAACTCACGGGATGTCTAGCCGCGCTGAGTCGGTTTATACCGAGGCTAGCAGAGCGGGCACTCCCTTTCTTTAAGCTCCTGCGCAAGTCAGACCCCTTTGCCTGGACTGACGAAGCAGAAGAGGCTTTCCAGGAGTTGAAGCGACTCCTGACGACCCTACCTATCATGGTAGCCCCTGAGCCCGGAGAGCACCTGCTGCTCTACATCGCGGCGACAACTGAAGTGGTGAGCATGGTCCTCGTCGCAGAGCGGCCAGGCCCCTCATCTTCACAACCTGCTCCGGTAGCAGAAGGCAGACGCCAGGAGGCCCCGCAGGACCAAGGCGGTCTCCCGGACCTCCAAGGCAACCACCCGGAGGTCCAGGTCGGCCTCCCGGAGGTCCAGGGCGGTCTCCCGGACCCCCGAGATAAACCCCCGGGGGCCCTGCGGGACGGGGGCCCTGCGGGACCCCCGGGGGCCGAATGGGACCTCCCGAAGGTCCCTCAAGACCCCCCGGAGCTCCCGGATAATCAAGATAGCTTAAGGGCCTCCAGGTCCCAGCTCCCGGAGGCCCCCGTGGGTCCGCTCACCTCCGGCGGGCCAGGGCCAATGGATGAGGACCTCTCAAGCCTAAGAGAGAGGGTTCGAACCATCCAGAGGCCCGTCTACTACATCAGCGAAGTACTTCATGACGCCAAGACAAGGTACCTAGAAGTCCACAAGCTGCTGTATGCGGTGCTCGTGGCCTCCAGGAAGCTCCGCCTTTAATTCCAGGCCCACCGGGTCTCGGTAGTCACCTCGTATCCGCTGAAGACAATTCTTCACAGTCCCCATGCGACTGGCAACGTTGCTAAATGGGCAGCGGAGCTGGCGGAGTTTGAGTTGGACTTCCTCCCACGCCATGCGGTCAAGAGCCAAGCACTGGCTGACTTTGTGGCGGAGTGGACACCAACGAAGGCTGATCCAGGGGGCCATGAAAGCGGTGAACCAGGGCACCAAGCTCCGGTCTTCACCGAACCCCACTGGACACTTTTCTTCAACGGCTCCTCGCAAAAGCAGGGGGCCGGTGCCGGCGTACTGCTCCTCATGCCATCGGGGGAACAGTTTGGGTACATGGTGCGTCTCAATTTCAAGACAACCAACAACATGGCGGAGTATGAAGCGCTCATCTTTGGCCTGCAGACAGCCCTGTCTTTAGGCGCTCGCCAGTTGTTGGCACAGGGCGACTCCCAGCTGGTCATCAAGCAAGTCAAGGGCGAATGCTCCTGCAATGACCCACAGCTAGCTGCGTATCTGCTTCACGTGCAGATGTTGGAGAAAGAATTCCTCGCCTTGGACCTGCACCACGTACCGCGCACTGGCAATACCACAGCTGACGACCTTTCAACGAAGGCTTCCACCGGAGCCCCTGCGCCCGAGGGAGTTTTCGAGAGGACGTTGCTGCGGCCTACAGCCCGGCCCGCCGAGCCGGGCGAAGGGGGCTTGACCAGCAACTCGAAGCTGGCGGTCCCGGCGGCCCTACAGCCATGGATGCCGCCAAGGATCGTAAGCGTCACTGGGGACTCCGTGCAACCCAGCGCTCAAGATCCAGAAGCTCAAGTCAGACCCGATGCATGGATAAGAGAGATCCGGGACTACTTGAAGGACAATATCCTCCCTGATGAACATGCAACCGCTGAACGGATTGTGCGTATGGCTAAGAGATACGCGCTGGTAGAGGGGGATCTCTACCGGCGTGGCGCCAACCACGTCCTATTGCGGTGCATAACCCAGGGGGAAGGCTGCGACTTGCTCGCTGAGATCCATGGAGGCGAATGTGGAAGTCACTCTTCCTCACGCACGTTTGTCGGTAAAGCCTTCCGGCATGGCTTCTACTGGCCGACAGCACTCCAGGATGCCGTCAAGCTGGTCGAGAGCTGCAAGGCGTGCCAGTTCCACGCCAAGCAGATCCATACACCGGCTCAGGCGGTACAGATGATCCCGCCCTCGTGGCCATTTGCCGTATGGGGGCTGGACATCTTGGGACCATTCCCCAGAATCGTCGAGGGATTCCGGGTACCTCTATGTCGCCATCGACAAGTTCACCAAGTGGCCGGAAGCTACATCAGTTATCACCATCAACAAACAATCCGCAGTAAAGTTCATCAAGTCTATTGTCTGCCGGTTCGGTGTCCCGAACAGAATCATCACCGACAACGGGACCCAGTTCACCAGCGCGGCATTCCAAGACTACTGCAAGGACCTCGGCATTCAGGTGTGCTATGCCTCTGTCACTCACCCAAAGAGCAATGGGCAAGTTGAGAGGGCCAATGCGGAGATTCTCCGGGGCCTTAAGACTCGCACCTTCGCCAGCCTGAAGAAACATGGTGCCAATTGGGTAGATGAGCTTCCGAGCACACTATGGGCTAACCGGACATCCCAGAGCCGGGCCACCGGAGAGACACCCTTCTTCATGGTGTATGGGGCCGAGGCTGTACTTCCCCCAGAAATCACCATGAAGTCTCACCGTGTCCGGGCTTACGACGAAGCCGCGCAGGACAACCTCCGGCGTGGAGAAATCGATGTCGTCGACGAGGTCCGATTACATGCAGCACTCCGCAACACGCGGTACAGACAAGCACTTCGGCGCTATCACCAAAGATCTGTACGTGCCCAGGAGCTGCAGGAAAGCGACCTGGTGTTGCGGCGCATACTTTCTCGCGAAGGGGCCCACAGGAAGGTCCCTTCTGGGTCGCGAAAGTAAGCCGCCCCGGGTGTGTGCGCCTTTCCACCGAGGATGGAGGCCTGCTCCCAAACCCTTGGAACATAGAACACCTCCGTAAGTTCTACCCCTAGAGCAAAGATAGGACAGTACTTTCTTTCCGTAGAAAACTCCACAGAGTCCAGGAGCAGCACTCGGAGCAGCTAAGCCCCAGGGGACAGTACAGGACTACGTTCAGCTTTGCCTGGTTCCGACTCCAAGCGCGTAGAGTCTTGCTTCCCCTCCTAATGGGGGGTCGTGGCCTCCATGTATAGCCTGCCTTCCTCCTGTGGAAAGTTATATGAAAAGAAACCTGTTCTACTTTGCTCTTTCCTCACACTCATTTAAATTGTGTACTAAGTTTTTTATGACTACCCTTGCGGTACATGGCTGCCATGTGCTCAGCTCCCCCTCACTACAGGCCCCAAGCACCAAGCATATGGTTAGGGACTATAAGTCAAATAAGACTATGAGATAAGGGAGGGGGAGCCCCCAAGGAGGATTAATTTTTCCCTACTTGTGTGCAGGACCTCTCGGCCTCGAATCCCTACAGGAATGTGGTAGGAGCACCTGACCAATGGGACGCCCCGGCCAGGGGGCCACTACGGGATCACGCAAGACCGGAACTCCAAGGCAAGACCGAAGGATACACGGGTCTAGCGGGACCGGACCCTCCCCTCAGGGGGGAGGGGCCTGGAGACCCCACGTATACCGCGGATCCGGACCTCCCCCTCCTCAGAGGGGAGTCCCGGATCCGCCACGTGGCCGGCTGACCCGGGCCTCCCCATCCTCATGAGGCGGGGCCCGAGGACCTCCGGGGTCCTTAAAGTAATGAGGACCCGAGCAAGGCGCCGGAGCAGAACGTCGAGATTGGTGAAGGCCTCTGAGCACCTTGCGGAGCTAAGGGCTCGGTCGGGCAAAACCAGGAAGAAGACGGAAAACATCGCAGGCACGAAGGGTCATAGGAGTTCATGTATTCATGGTTCCATGAGCTGGGTTACAAACTCGATGAAAAAGAAAGAAACAAGACCCAAGAGTCTCCTGACACGACCAGAATCTAGAAGTTGCAAGAACGGCCGCTTCACCAGGCTTCAGCCCTGGAGGCACTCTCCTGCTCCATGACCCGAGCGCAGGAATCGCCTCCCTCATCACCGGCGCAAAGGCCGGTGTCACCAAGGGAGCTCCTGAGGCCCCCTCCGCAGCTTCAACGGTCTTCCTGGAGACTCTGCCGCCTGAGATCCACCATGGTGCATCAGCGGTTTCCTTCTCCTGAAGTTCCCTCATCACCGGCGCGAAGCCGGTGTCATCAAGGGTGCTCCTGGAGCCTCCTTTCCTCATCACCTGTGCAAAAGCCGGCATCATCAAGGGTGCTCCTGGGGCCCCTCCACGGCTTCAGCGGTCTTCTCGGAGACTCTGCCGCCTGGGATTCTCCTTGGTGCTTCAGCGGTTTCTTTGAAGACTCCACCACCTGAGAAGGGACGCGACGCCAAGGAGATTTCTGCCTGCCGTCACCAAGGAAGGGCCCCGTCGGGAGGACAAACCAGAGACCCCTTGGAGGCGCCACCTCCAGAGGCAAGACAGGCAGGCTCCCTGGGTCCCAAACTTGGTGCAGACGCCATTGCTGGGGGAAATCGAGAGCGATTCTCCCCCTGAAAGGCGGGTTGGGAGCCATGGAAGATGACAAGACCACAGAGACTCGAGGGAGGTGCAAAGGCTAGGAGCCTTATAAGGGGAACATACCCACGTGACGGTTCCTTTTCCCACCTTCCAGGTACGAGTCCAAGCGATTCGGAACTCTTTGAATACACCACATCGGCAACCGCCTCGGCTCCTAGACCGAGTGCCGATGACAGGTGGACCCAAGCCGCCCAACTGAAGCGGTGGGTCAAGGAATCAGTCTCTTGAGAAGATGAGCCGGCAAGGCACTTCGGCGGTTCCCGAAGAAAGCGCCGCAACATGCAGAAGTGGCAGTCTTGGGAACCGCCACAGTAAAAGCAACCATCAAGTGAGCGCACGCTCCCACGATCCCGCGGCCGTTCGTGCTCCGGCAGCGGTCAATTCGGGACTTAGAGAAAGTGCGCGGATCAGAAGAGACGGAGGTCCCACCTCGGGCTCGCTATCTCCCCCGAGATGGGCCCGGGGGCCACTGTCGGTACCTGAGATATGGGGTACCCCCGCGCACAGGGGAAAATGCCTAAGGAACTCGCCCTTCTCCGCAGGGAGAGCTCCGAAGGCGCCACGCGACAGGCGGGGCCGGACCTCCCTCTCCTCAGAGGAGAGCTCCGGGCCCGCCACGTGGCATACAGAAGCCGGACCTCCCCCTCCGCGGGAGAGAGGTCCGAAGGCGCCACGTGTCCGGCGGGGCCGGACCTCCCTCTCCTCAGAGGAGAGCTCCGGGCCCGCCATGTGGCATACAGAAGCTGGACCTCCCCCTCCGCGGGAGAGAGGTCCGAAGGCGCCACGCATCCGGCGGGGCCGGACCTCCCCCTCCTCAAAGAAGGGCTCCGGGCCCGCCACGTGGCCAGAAGAACGGCGCTGCCTGCCCCCGAGAGATAGGCAGCGGGCGTAAAGACGCCCCATACCTTGCCCGTACAAGGTATTCAAGGCCTGCGCCTTCCCAAGACGCGGAGACACGGAGCACGCCTCTGTCAGGTGCCGTTGCGTCCAGTCGCATCACAGACTGGCGCGCGGTGTCAGAACCTGCCAGCCAATAAACACCGCGACAAGACATCCCATGCCGCCTGCGCCGTCATCATCCACTACGACTAGCATGCGGCATGGGCAGGGCGGCAAGATGAAGACTCAGAAGCCTTCGACCAGAGACAACTACCGGCGTAACTGCAGATACGGTAGATAATAGACAATCTTCTTGGGACCACCTGTCGGGTCCCGGCCCCCCTTGTAAGCTGCCCGAGTCATGGACTATAAAAGGCTCGGGTAGGCAACGATAGCAAGGGTTCGCACTTTGCAACTCATACGCTAGCCATACACTCCCAAGCTGTAACTCACCCCCAAGCTCAGGACTCCGGCCCTGAGCAGCAAGCAATACAGCGAGCTCCATAGCTCGCCGTGGACGTAGGGTTTTACGCTCCGGCGGCCTGAACCACGTAAAACTCACCGCGTCAAGCTCTTACTAACTCGTCCATCCGCGCAAGCTCTCCGCAAGGGACTAGCCCCACCGAAAAAAGAACCTCCGCGGGCTGCCCAGTGCAGGCCCGGGGGAAGTGTCGACCGAACACTTCAACAAGGGAACTTAGGGAAAGTCGGGAGAACTCATGAACTCAGGTCCCGGGCAGCCGGATAGGACTTTGACGGAATATACATTCGTACGGTGCAACTTAATTCTTTTGCATGCATGGATGGCCATCGGGGTCGAAATTGGGAAAGTCGAGAAAGTCGGTAAAACTCACGAACTCGGGTCCCGGGCGTCCAGACGAAACCTTGATGGAATACACGTCCAGACGGTGCAACTTGATGGTTTTGCACGCGCGGATGACCATCTGGGTCAAAATCGAGAAAATCATGAAACTCTGTAAAACACACGAACTTGGGTCCCGGGAGGGCGGACGGAACCTTGACGGAATACATCTCCGGACAGTGCAACTTGATGGTTTTGCATGCGAGGATGGTAATCTAGGTTGAAATTTGGAATGTCAAGAAAACTCATGAACTCCGGTCCTGGGACGCCGGACTGGACCTTGCCAGAATACACGTTCGCATGGTGCAACTGGAAGGTTTTGCATGTGTGGATGGCTATCTAGGTCAAAATCCGGAAAGTTGGGATAGTCGGCAAAACTCACTAACTCAGGTCCCGAGCGGCTGGACGGGACCTTGACGGAATACATGTTCGGATGGTGCAACTAAATGGTTTTGCATGCGCGGATGGCCATCCGGGTCAAAATCTGGAAAGTCAGTAAAACTCATACACTAGGGTCCCGTGCGTCTGGACGGGACCTTGATGGTTTTGCACGCTCGGATGGCCATCTAGGTTGAAATTGGGAAAGTAGGGAATGTCGGGAAAACTCACGAACTCGGGTCCCGGGCGGCCGGACAAGACCTTGATGGAATATATGTTCGAACATTGCAACTTGATGATTTTGCATGCATGGATGGCCACCGGGTAAAAATTGGGAAATTCGAGAAATTCGGTAAAACTCACAAACTCTGGTCCCGGGCGGCCGGACGGAACCTTGACGGAATACACGTCAGTACGGTGCAACTTGATGGTTTTGCATGCGCGGATGGCCATCTGGGTTAAAATCGACAAAGTCGGGAAAGTCTGTAAAACTCACAAACTCGGGTCCCGTGCCGCCGGACGGAACCTTGACAGAATACATGTCCAGACGGTGCAACTTGATGGTTTTGCATGCGCAAATGGCCATCAGAGTCAAAATCGAGAAAGTCGGGGAAGTCAGTAAAACTCACGAACTCGGGTCTCTGGCGGCCGGACGGAACCTTGACGGGATTACACGTCCGGACGGTGCAACTTGATGGTTTTGCATGCGCGGATGTCCATCTTGGTCAAAACCGAGAAAATCGGGAAACTCTGTAAAACTCACAAACTTGGATCCCGGGCTACCAGACAGGACCATGACGAAATATTCGTTCGGACGGTGCAACTTGATGGTTTTGCATGCGCGGATGTCCATCTGGGTCAAAATTGAGAAAGTCGGGAAAGTCTATAAAACTCACGAACTCGGGTCCCGGGCTTCCGGACGGAACATTGACGGAATACACGTCTGGACAGTGCAACTTGATGGTTTTGCATAAGCGGATGTCCATCTGGGTCAAAATCGAGAAAGTCGGGAAAGTCTGTAAAACTCAGAAAGTTGGATCCCGGGAGGCCGGACGGAACCTTAATGGAATACACCTCCGGACGGTACAACTTGATGGTTGTGCATGCGCGGAAGTCCATCTAGGTTGAAATTTGGAAAGTCAAGAAAACTCATGAACTCGGGTCCTGGGATGCCGGACTAGAACTTGCCAAAATACACGTTTAGATGGTGCAACTGGAAGGTTTTGCATGCGCGGATGACTATCTGGGTCAAAATCTGGAAAGTTGGGATAGTCGGCAAAACTCACTAACTCGGGTCCTGAGCGGATGGACGGGACGTTGATGGAATACACGTTCAGATGGTGCAACTAAATGGTTTTGCATGCGCGGATGGCCGTCCGGGTCGAAATCTGGAAAGTCGGTTAATGAGGTCATGCCTAGCATTCACTCATCTTCAAATGAAAATCCACTTGATATAGCTGGTCCAATTACAAGGAGTAGAGCTAAACAATTGCAGAAAGAAATTCATTCTCAGGTGAACGCTAACCTTATGTTTAATAATCAGTCTATGTTGAATGAGCCTATGCTTTTGAGTTCTTGTTTCAATGTTCTTAGGAATGATGAAGTGTATGAACCAGCATGGGATCAAGATGGATTCAAACCTCTGGACATCTGAACCGAGAAGCCTATGGTGTGCATGAATAAAATGGTGATTCATCACCTTAGCATGGGAATGCAACCAGAAGCTAGATGACTGACACATGGTATGAATTCTAAGCATCACTGCGGACAGGATACAAGGAGTTAGACGGTGTTCTATAAGTAGATGGAAGCATCTTCAAGTCTACTTTACAGCCCATTAAATGGTTTATTATTTGGATGTCCTAATAAGGAGTTATGCTCATTTTAGTAACTGCTGCCAGAAGCTGAAAAGACGCACGAACCAGCCACGAAATCCACTAGAGCATGCGCATGCAGCCATTTACTCAAAGCTGAACGCCCCTATCTCTATATATATCTTGTACAAGACAATGAAAAAGGGGAGATCTTATTTTTATTGAATTCAGAATACACAAACTCGTGGAGTTTTGTTTATGCGTGAGTCTTGAGAGGCTTGCAATATTTGTTTTTTCGATTCCTGAGGGAGTTGTAGAACGCTGAACTGTGGTTCACCCAGTTCGTGCCTTTACGTCTATAGGGCGTGATTGCGTGGGCTGTTTCGTCGATACGTGGAAGGGTGATTGTCTCGGTAGTTCGTCGCATGGACAGCCTCGCGGTGCGCTGCCTCTTCACCAGGTCACGCAGCGACAATTTATCAAGTTCGCAGATCCTACGAGAAGATCGGGCCACAACAACTTGTTACACGTGCTGCTTAGGCGCGTGCATATCATCGGTAAAACTCACAAACTAGGGTCCCATGCGACTGGACGGGACCTCGACAGAATACATGTTTGGACAGTGCAACTTGATGGTTTTGAATGCTGATATGGCCATCCGGGTTGAAAATGGGGAAGTAGGGAATGTCGGGAAAACTCACGAACTCGGGTCTCGGGCGGCCGGACAGGACATTGACGGAATATAAGTTCGGGCGGTGCAACATGATGGTTTTGCATGGATGGATGGTTATCAGGGTCAAAATTGAGAAATTTGAGAAAGTCGGTAAAACTCACAAACGCGGGTCCCGGGCAACCAGACGGAACATTGACGGAATACACGTCCGGACGGTGCAACTTGATGGTTTTGCATGCGCGGATGACCATGTGGGTCAAAATCAAGAAAGTCGGTTAAGTCTGTAAAACTCACGAACTCGGATCCCGGGCGGCCGGACGGAACCTTCACAGAGTACACGTCCGGATGGTGCAACTTGATGGTTTTCATGCGCGGATGGCCATCAGGGTCAAAATCAAAAAAGTTGGGAAAGTCGGTAAAACTTACGAACTCAGTTCCCGGGCGGCCGAATGGAACCTTGACGGAATACACATCTGGACGGTGCAACTTGATGGTTTTGCATGCGTGGATGTCCATCTAGGTCAAAACTGAGAAAGTCGGTGAACTTTGTAAAACTCATAAACTTTGATCCCGGGCGGCCGGACACTACCTTGACAAAATTTACGTTCGGACGATGCAACTTGAAGGTTTTGCATGCACAGATGGCCATCCGGGTCGAAATTGGGAAATTCGATAAAGTCTGTAAAACTCACGAACTCGGGTCCCGAGCGGCCGGTCGGAACCTTGACGGAATACACGTTCGGACGGTGCAACTTGATGGTTTTGCATGCGCGGATGACCATCTGCATCAAAATCGAGAAAGTGAGGAAAGTCTGTAAAACTCACGAACTCGGGTCGGGCTGCTGGACGGAACCTTGATGGAATACACGTTCGGATGGTGCAACTTGATGGTTTTGCATGCGCGGATGGCCATCTAGGTCAAAATCAAGAAAGTCGGGAAAGTCTAAAACTCACGAACTCGGGTCCCGAGCGGCCGGACGGAAACTTGATGGAATACACATCCGGACGGTGCAACTTGATTGTTTTGCATGCACGGATGTCCATCTGGGCCAAAACTGAGAAAGTCGGGAAAGTCTATAAAACTCACGAACTCGGGTCCCGGCCGGCCGGACAGGACCTTGATGGAATATACGTTTGGACGGTGCAACTTGATGGTTTTGCATGCATAGATGGCTATCCGGGTAAAAATTGGGAAATTTGAGAAAGTTTGTAAAACTCACGAACTCGGGTCCTTGGCGGCCGGACAGAACCTTGACGGAATACACATCCATACAGTGCAATTGATGGTTTTGCATGCGCGGATGACCATCTGGGTCAAAATCGAGAAAGTCGGGAAAGTCTATAAAACACACGAACTCAGGTCCCGGGCATCCGGACGGAACATTGACGGAATACACGTCCGGTCGGTGCAACTTCATGGTTTTGCATGCGCGGATGCCCATCTGTGTCAAAATCAAGAAAGAAAAGTCTATAAAACTCACGAACACGGTTTCTGGGATGCCGAACGGAACCTTGACGGAATACACCTCCGGACGGTGCAACTTGATGGTTTTGCATGCGCGGAAGGCCATCTAGGTCAAAATTTGGAAAGTCAAGAAAACTCATGAACTCGGGTCCTCGGACGCCGGACTGGACCTTGCTGAAATACACGTTCGGATGGTGCAACTAGAAGGTTTTGCATGTGCGAATGGCTATCTGGGTCAAAATCTGGAAAGTCGGGATAGTCGACAAAACTTACTAACTCCCAAGCGGCTGGACGGGACCTTGACGGAGTACACGTTCGGATGGTGCAACTAAATGGTTTGCATGCACGGATAGAAATCCGGGTCAAAATCTGGAAAGTTGGTAAAACTCACAAACTAGGGTCCCAGGCGACTGGACGGGAGCTTGACGGAATACATGTTTGGACAGTGCAACTTGATGGTTTTGCATGCTCGGATGGCTATCTGGGTTGAAATTGGGAAAGTAGGGAAAGTCCTGAAAACTCACGAACTCGGGTCCCTAGCGGCCTGACAGGACCTTGATGAAATATACATTCGGACGGTGCAACTTAATAGTTTTGCATGCATGGATGGCCATCGGGGTCAAAATTGCGAAATTCGAGAAAGTCCGTAAAACTAATGAATTCGAGTCTCAGGCTGCCGAACAGAACCTTGATGGAATACACGTACGGACGGTGCAACTTGATGGTTTTGCATTCGCAGATGTCCATCCGGGTCATAACTAAGAAAGTTGGGAAACTCTGTAAAACTCACAAACTTGGATCCCGGGCATCCGGACAGGACCTTGACAGAATATACGTTTGGACGGTGCAACTTGATGGTTTTGCATGCATAGATGGCCATCCGGGTCAAAACTGGGAAATTCGAGAAAGTTTGTAAAACTCACGAACTTGGGTCCTGGCCGGCCGGATGGAAACTTGATGGAATACACGTCCGAACGGTGCAATTTGATGGTTTTGCATGCGCGGATGGCTCTCTGGGTCAAAATCGAGAAAGTCAGGAAAGTCTGTAAAACTCACGAACTCGGGTCCCGGGCCGCCGAATAGAACCTTGATGGAATACACGTCCACACAGTGCAGCTTGATGGTTTTGCATGCACGGATATCCATCTGGGTCGAAATCGACAAAGTCGGGAAACTCTGTAAAACTCACAAAGTTGGATCCCAGTTGGCCGGAAAGGACCTTGATGGAATATACATTCTGATGGTGCAACTTGATGGTTTTGCATGAGCGGATGGCCATCGGGGTAAAAATTGGGAAATTCGAGAGAGTCGGTAAAACTTACGAACTCGTGTCCTGGGCGGCCGGATGAAACATTGATGGAATACACCTCCGGACAGTGCAACTTGATGGTTTTGCATGCGCGGAAGAACATCTAGGTCGAAATTTGGAAAGTCAAGAAAACTCATGAACTCTGGTCATGGGACGCTGGACTGAACCTTGCCGGAATACACGTTCGGTTGGTGCAACTGGAAGGTTTTGCAAGCGTGGATGCTATCTGGGTCAAAATCCGGAAAGTTGTTATAGTCGGTGTCGGTACCCGCGATATGGGGTACCCCCGCGCACATGGGGAAAATGCCTAAGGAACTCGCCCTTCTCCGCAGGGAGAGCTCCGAAGGTGCCACGCGTCAGGTGGGGCCGGACCTCCCTCTCCTCAGAGGAGAGCTCCGGGCCCGCCACGTGGCATACAGAAGCCGGACCTCCCCCTCCGCGGGGGAGAGGTCCGAAGGTGCCACGTATCCGGCGGGGCCGGACCTCCCTATCCTCAGAGAGGAGCTCCGGGCCCGCCACATGGCCGACAGAAGCCGAACCTCCCCCTCCGCAGGGAGAGGTCCGAAGGCTCCACGTGTCCCGCGGGGCCGGACCCCCCTCTCCTCTGAGGGGGGCTCCAGGCCCGCCACGTGGCCAGCAGAACGGCGCTGCCTGCCCCCGAGCGATAGGCAGCGGGCGTAAAGACGCCCCATACCTTGCCCGTACAAGGTATTCAAGGCCTGCGTCTTCCCAAGACGCGGAGACGCGGAGCACGCCTCTGTCAGGTGCCGTTGCGCCCAGTCGCATCACAGACTGGCGCGCGGTGTCAGAGCCTGCCAGCCAATAAACGCAGCGACAAGACATCCCATGCCGCCCCCGCCGTCATCATCCACTACCACTAGCATGCGGCATGGGCAGGGCTGCAAGACGAAGACTCAGAAGCCTTCGCCAGAGACAACTACCGGCATAACTGCAGATACGGTAGATAACAGTCAATCTCCCCGGGACCACCTGTCGGGTCCCGGGCCCCCCTTGTAAGCCACCCGAGTCTTGGACTATAAAAGACTCGGGTAAGCGACATTAGCAAGGGTTCGCACTTTAGCCATTCACCCCCAAGCTGTAACTCATCCTCAAGCTCAGGACTCCGGTTCTGAGCAGCAAGCAAAACAGCGAGCTCCATAGCTCGCCGTGGACGTAGGGTTTTATGCTCCGGCGGCCTGAACCACGTAAAACTCGCCGTGTCAAGTTCTTACTAACTCGTCCATACGCTCAAGATCTCTGCAAGGGACTAGCCCCACCAAAAAAAGAACCTCCGCGGGCTGCCTAGTGCAGGCCCGGGGGAAGTGTCGACCGAACACTTCGACATTTGGCGCGCCAGGAAGGGGGCCTTTCCCTTGCGCGACGAGTTTCCGCTGACGAAGATGACCAGGCTCCCTTCAGCGGCAAACTCTCCTCCTCCGCGTTCACGGCGAACCGTGACCAGCGGGGAGTACATGTCGACGCACTCAGGACGGAGTGTGTCGGCACAAGCTGGTAGCCAGCAGCCGACTCCGGCAACACCGACTCCGGCAATGCAGGCTCCGACCAGTGTGAGATCTTCTGCAGCGCTGAGCGTACACCATGGGGGTGCGCTAGCTGCAGCAAGAGCACTGCTGCGCAACCCACCTGCTGGGGATGCGCCCCATTCAGCGACCCAACAGTGGGTCCGCGAGGTGGACCGCCTCGTCGTCGCCGCCGCGAACCCTCGGTTTTGGCAAGGGCGACGCCCCGGTCAACCGGCTGTGTCGCTGACGCGCACGCCAACGGTTGACGGGCAGACGGCGGATTCCAGCTCCTCCAGGCTCCCGTTGACGGACCTGAGAAGGTAGCTGGAACGGTGCCACTTGGGCCAGGATGCCCGGGTGTACCTCGAGCGACGTCGAGAAAGGCGTCGCAACCATGAGGCTGGCGACAGCATGACATCGGCCTCGACACAGCCTGGAGAGCAGATCTTCGCCACGCGAGTCCTGCCTCAGGCATACGCCGTGCAGCATATGCCACAACCATATGCGCCGCAAGCAGCGCCCCCGGTCTATGGTGCAGCCTTGCCCATGCCGGGGTACACGGTGCCAAGTGCGAACCAAGCGTTCGCAGCGCCAATACCTGCGGCAGCAGGAGCAGGATGTGCGGCCCTTGCACCCCACCTTCGCTTCGCGAGGTGGCCGCGCAAGTTTCGACCGCACCTGCCCGAGAAGTACGACGGTAGCGTCAACCCGGCGGAGTTCCTCCAGATCTACTCCACCGCCGTACTTGCCGCAGGAGGGGATGAGGCTGTCATGGCCAACTACTTCCCCGTCGCCTTGACCGGCCCAGCTCGGTCTTGGCCCATGAATCTCCCTCAGGGGTCCATAACTTCCTGGGGAGAGCTCTGCCGGCAGTTCGTCGCCGACTTCGGCAGCTCCTACACCCGTCCTGGCACGGAGCTTGACCTCCACGCCGTCAAGCAACAACGTGGGGAGTCGCTGCGCTCTTTCATCCAGCGGTTCTCCCAGGTACGCAACACCATCCCGCATATTCAAAGTGCTTCTGTGGTGGTGGTTTGGGGACCACCCCGTGGTTCACCCACTCCAGGATCGTATAGGGTGGTGCCGTGCGATGCGGCACCCAACAGCACACACGAAAAGAATAAAGGATAACATACAAACTTTTATTTGATATAAAACAGCGGAAGTCTTTTTACAAAACCTAATTAACAGCGGAAGTTATATACATAGTTGCTCTCAAACCCTAACTAAGCAAAAGTGCAGCCGTCCAGCCCGGGGACGCTACACACTAGCAACATGGAACCGGAGATCACGGCGGCGTGCATGGCTCCAGCTCGACCGTGTACCCGGACGGGGGCATCGCCTCGTCCTCAGAACCTTCCTCATAACTCTCACCTGCACACAGCTCAAATATTGCAACCGTGAGCACGAAGGCTCAGCAAGTCTTAACCGTCAACCCTAGGCATGGAACTCTACGTGCAAGGGTATGTAAGATAGGAAAGGATTTTGCAATAAAGACACGCCTATAAGTTGGTCCTTACTTTCAGTTTTATAGCAGCAGATTCATGTGCCTTAGGCAGCCCTCACATCGGAAGTCCACAATCAAACAAGAAACGCTTTCCTCCGATGTGGTGATGCCTAAAGTGGAATGTAAACTTAATTAGCTCTATATCTACAGCAATCAAGGTATTCAAGACATTACGATTAATACAGCATTTTCAGTTGGCTTATTTCACTTCTTACTACGTCACAGCGCAGTGAACAAGCGGGTACTCAAATAACCGCGAGGGACGGTGATTGCAATCAAGACACACCCGGATAACACGTCACATACACCCACTTTCAGAAGCGTGATTCCAAACCCCTTCCTACTCTGTTGTATGCAACAACCTTTCAAAAGCAACCCAAATGCCGAATCGGTCCATCCGTAACGGGTAGAAGGTCCCCGCGTGGAGCGTGACTATGCCCACCAGCAGATTTACACCTTGCTACCCTCAGCCCACTCCTATTTACGGTTGGGTAAGCCTCGACACCCAGGTTAACCAATTACATCGGTTTTCTGGTTCCCATATGCCAGTATGCATCCGGTACTGTTCGATACTTGTCCAGCAGGGCCGCACACGGACGGTCCTCAACCGACACCAACAGGGTTAAGCACGTGAGACCTCTGCTCACTGCATCCTATCCCCCCTGTTGGGTCTCATTTTCATACAACTCAAGCCATTATCTACCTCTTTTCATCCCGTGCAATAAGTACTATCTCGCGAGTAGCTTCCAACCACTCGACTTCTACCGAGATCCTAAATATTAGCATGGCAGTCACTACTCGTCGAGTTTGTAAACTACCCGACCCTTTATAGGATTTAAAGAGGCTATGCAAGTGGGGTTTCAATCACCCTAACTCTAATGCAAACATTCACCCTAGACATAAATGATACCAATAAAAAGCTTTATAAAAGGTACTTAAGTGCAAACCGGGGCTTGCCTGGTTGCGAGTTAAACGGAAAGTCAGCTTCCGGTGGCAGGACGTCCAAGGGCTCCGGCTTATCCTCAACTTCGGTCACTATTATGAAATATAATAAAATACATGTATAAGTATTAAGGATTTATATGAATTGGACTTCTACTCATAGCTACTGCTATTTAAAATCCTTAATTGGCTTTGGGATTTTTACAGTGGATACTAGACTTTCTAAGGATGATTTGAGCCAAATTTAGAGACATGTCATTGCATAATGTAGTCTTTAAAATTCCTACAAGTACAATGCTTATCTGAATTTTTGAGCCCAAATCAGGAGCTTGACATAGCTAATGGTGGAAGATCTGATTAGGGTAAGTCTCCATGGTTTTAACAAAATTTGTTTCACCATTTTTGGAGCGACCATCAGAGAGATATGAATTTTTGAACTTAAACAGGAGTTCTGAAAAAGCTTCTGTTTAAATTTGAATTTTCAAATAAAGGCTGAACTTGAGAAGGTAATTTGACCTAGCAAATGACCTCCAATGGAGCCCAAATTTTTACTGGAGATCTGTATCTATGAAGAGGATTTGCTACCCAGATTTGGGAATATTTCATAAAGAATTGCTCCTGTAATAAATCCCTAAAGGATTTACTAAAAAAAATTCTACAGAAATTCCTGGGCATTTGCATAGCCAAAATTTAGTTTCTCTGTGAAGTACTCCTCATGAGGAATCCAACAAAATTGGTCTCACTCTTTTTGGAGCTTTCTACACAAAGTTATGGGCTTGCAAAGATCAGCTAAATTCTGGAATTATTTCTCTAATAGAAACTTCAAATAGTTGGGCTGGGCCCACTGTTTTAATTCGGACCAGTCAGATTTCGGCAACACCGGGGGCAACGGGGTTATTCCCGCGCAGCCGCACCAGATCCGGCGCCACAAACCGATCCTCGCGCGAACCTGGAGGCTGACTGGTGGGACCCGGCCCTCCTTCGTCTTCCTCGCGCTGCCCGCGCCTCCCGCGGCGGCGCACGCCGGCGAGGTTTCGCCGGGACGGGGTTCTCGTGGTCCAAACTTCATCAAACTCGCCGCTCCCCCATTTTTAACCGCGCTGAACACTGTGGGAGGGTCGCCGGCGGCCGTGGCTCACCGGAAACCATCGCGCACCAGTGACAGCAAAGTTTTGAACTCCGGCAAGGTCGGGAACCCTTATTCCTCTATCATTCGATCGATTCTTGGGCTCTAGAGCATCAGTGAGTGATGTAGGAGCCCGTAAGGGTCCTGGCCGCCGGTGAAACTGCCGGCAACCAAGGGCTCCACGGCGACCCGAGGTGCTTTTGCACCGGCGACTAAGAAAACAGCTAGGGCTCCCTCGTTTCTTGATGCTTTTGCTTGGTTCTTCGGCGAGGAGAGGCGCTAGGAAGTAGAGAAGCTCTGTGCAAGCCTACTCAAGGTCTAAAGGATCGTGCACCACGAATTTTTGGCTACACCGCGCACTATCCGTCGGTGTACCGTTTGGAGAAACGGTGAAATTCTCGCTACCGGTCCTAGCAAACGCTAAATGGCCTCCGGCTAGACGACCAGGACATGTCCACGCACCTTTCTTGTATAGGAAGTCGGGGGAGAGGGTGGCCGGTTGCTGCTGTCGACGGAGAGCCGAAATGGCAAGGTCCGGGCACCTTGAAGCTTTTGCGCCAATCCGCGTTTCTCGAGCAGTTCGGACCAGCAAACCTCGAAGGGGCTTTGGCAAGGACCAGAGCACGTCCCGGCGATGGTCTTTGCTGTGGAGAGCTCGAGCAATCGAGCTTGGAGGGCTGTGGTCAATCGGAGAGAGCTGAGCGGCGGTGTTCAGCGGAAATGAGCCTGTCGCGGCGCTGCACGAGCTGAGGAGGAGGAGAAGTAGCGCTGGGGTACTCGGGTGGCCGCTCTTATCGCCCACGCGCGCGCTCCGACGTCGGCCAGCGAGAACCAGCTCGGTAGCTCGGTGAGGACGTCGGGTGGAGCGCTTTTCCGGGAGCTGTCGCGCCGCGATCAACCGGGAACAGAGAGAGAGGGGGAAAAACAGTCGGTTGTTTGCTTTAGGTGGCTGACAATTGGGCCCCACCTCCCCCTTTGTTTAGTCAAACTTTTCTGATATTTTTCCCTCCAGCAACTCAACATTAAAAGCTTTACTTCATCCCAAAGTTATGTTTGAATTTGCAGAATTCAAATGGTTTGAATTCTGGTGTAGAATTTGAATGGGATTTGATCATTTGAATTTGAAAAGGAGTTTGAATTCTCCACTTTATATTGCCTCAAAAATATAGCAAACCAGCTCCAAAGTTTCCAATTTTTGGCATGGCTGCTCATTCAAAGGTGGAGAACACATTTGTGAAACCCAATTTTCAAATTGAGGGAATTGGAATTTGAAACTAAATTTGAAATTTAGATTAGAGGGCTTTTCCTTTTAATCCCAAACAAATATTAAAACTCCTCCAAATGAGCTGAAATTTGGAAGGTTGAATATCTGGATTATGAAGATCCAAGTTGTGCATTTAGATCTCCATGTTTGGAAGTTTTGGGAAGTCTAAACCCTCACTTTGAACTCACACTTATTATACTTCAAAGTTTTAATTCCCCTCATTTTTCATAAGTGTATATGAGCTGAATTTTCTTGCTACCACTTTTGGGGATTTTACATCCCCCCCTTAAAAAGAATCTCGTCCCGAGATTCCAAAGGAAAAGCAAAGTGGGGAAAAACTTTACCGGGTATATGATGGTAGCAAGTCCGGATAATATGTTCGTAAATAGTCCTCGCTTTCCCATGTCGCCTCATCAGCGGTATGGTTACTCCACAAGACCTTGTAGAACCATAAGGTCCGGTTTCTTGTGGCACGAGTCTTTTCATCGATAATCCGGATTGGATACTCCGTGTACGTGAGGTCCGGTTGAAGAACTTCTATGTCTTCTGTGCGGATTTCAGCCGAGGGCTTGAGGCACTTTCTCAGCTGAGAGATGTGGAAAACGTTGTGAATGCCTGCGAGTGACGCTGGTAACTCTAGGCGATAGGCCACGGGTCCGCATCTTTCAATGACGGCGAACGGGGCAATGAACCGCGGCGCAAGTTTATCCTTCACTCCGAAACGGTGAACTCCCTTCATCGGAGACACACGGACATAAACATGGTCCCCGATGTCGAAGTGGAGAGGACGGCGTCTTTTATCCGCATAGCTCTTCTGACGAGATTGAGCAGACTTGAGATTGGCTTGTATTACTCGCACTCGTTCTTCAGCTTCATTCACAAGTTCAGTGCCGTAGATGACTCGCTCGCCGGACTCGCACCAGTTGAGAGGTGTGCGACATTTCCGGCCGTAGAGAGCTTCATACGGCGTCATCTTGATGCTAGCTTGATAGCCATTGTTGTAAGAAAACTCCACCAATGGCAAATGATCGTCCCAATTCTTGCCATGGTGGATGGCACAAGCGTGTAGCATGTCTTCAAGCACTTGATTCACCCGTTCAGTTTGACCATCCGTCTGCGGGTGATACGCGGAGCTTCGGATCAGTTTGTTCCCCAAGGATGCGTGCAGCTGTTCCCAGAACCGAGAGACGAACAGCGCACCACGATCTGAAATGATAGAGCAGGGGACACCGTGCAAACATAAGATCTTTGCAATGTACAGCTCCGCATATTGCTTGGCCACGTACTTTGTATGTACGGGAATGAAATGAGCCGACTTGGTTAGTCGATCGACTATCACTCAAATCGAGTCATGTTTGTGAGACGTGAGAGGTAATCCGACTATGAAGTCCATGCTGATATCCTCCCACTTCTACGCCGGAATATTCAATGGTTGCAGCTGTCCGGCTTTACGCATATGGTCGGCCTTCACACGCCGACACGTATCACATTCAGATACGTATTTTGCGATTTCTCTATTCATCCGTGTCCACCAAAACCTGGTTTTCAGATCTTGGTACATCTTGTTGCTGCCCGGATGAATAGAATACTTGGACAAATGAGCCTCGTCCAAGATTTTCTTCCGAAGCTTCATGTCACGGGGTACCACTATACTGTCTTTAAACCATAGCGTGTCGTGTTCATATCTTCGGAAGCATTTCATTTCGCCATTCTTCATCCTTCTCCGAATGTGCGACATTCCCATGTCCTTCTTCTGAGCTTTCATAATCTCCTCTCTTATGGTTGGGATGAGAGCAAGATTATATAACGCCCCATACGGAGTCAAGTACAGACTTGGCTCCTCCTCTTCAAGTGGGGTGATGGACAGATTGTTGACATGGGATTTGCGGCTTAAGGCATCGGCAACCACGTTTGCCTTCCCGGGATGGTAGTGAATTTCGATCTCATAGTCTTTGATCAGTTCTAGCCATCTCCGTTGCCGCATATTCAACTCCTTTTGAGTGAATATATATTTCAGACTTTTATGGACGGTGTAGAGGTGCACTAAGTTTCCAAGTAAGTAGTGCCTCCACGTCTTCAAGGCCAACACCACAGCAGCGAGCTCAAGATCATGAGTCGGATAGTGCTGCTCGTGGTTACGAAGTTGACGTGAGCCATAGGCGACCACTCTGCCTCCTTGCATCAATACACAGCCAAGCCCGATACCAGACGCATCACAATATACGTCGAAGGGTTTGGTCGTATCCGGTTGAGCTAACACCGGGGCTGTTGTAAGATGCTTCACTAATGCTTGGAAAGCTTCTTCACAAGCTGGGCTCCAAACATATTTGATCCCCTTCTTCAACAGTTCAGTCATCGGCTTAGCAAGCTTGGAGAAATTTGGTATGAATCTCCGATAATATCCTGCTAACCTGAGGAAACTCCTGACTTCATGGACTGATGTGGGGGACTTCCATTTCAGAACTTGTTCGATTTTGCTTGGATCAACTGCAATACCTTCTGCCGAAATAATGTGACCAAGGAATGGCACTTGGCTGATCCAAAACTCGCACTTGCTGAACTTAGCATAAAGCTTATGGTCTCTTAATCGCTGAAGTACGATATGCAAGTGTTTGGCGTGTTCTTCTTCAGTCTTGGAGTAAACCAATATGTCGTCTATGAACACCACCACAAACTTGTCCAACTCCGGCATGAACACTGAGTTCATGAGATACATGAAGTGTACCGGGGCGTTGGTGAGACTAAAGGACATGACGAGGTATTCATACAACCGATATCTCGTCGAGAAGGCCGTCTTTGGAATATCTTCCGCTCGGATCTTTATTTGATGATACCCTGAGCAAAGATCCATCTTTGAAAACACACTTGCACCCACAAGTTGATCGAATAAGATATCGATGCGGGGTAGTGGATATTTATTCTTGATGGTGACGGCGTTGAGAGGTCGGTAGTCCACACACAACCTCAAGGTTTCATCCTTCTTCTTCACAAACAACGCCGAGCATCCCCATGGCGAGAAACTCGGTCGAATGAAACCCTTCTTCATCAAATCGTTGAGCTGCTCCTTTAGTTCAGCCAGCTCATTCGGAGCCATCTTATATGGTCTCCGTGAGATTGGTGTCGTTCCAGGTACAAGTTCAATCTTGAACTCGACATCTCTTTTGGATGGCATACCCGGAAGATCATCCGGAAAGACATCCGGGTATTCACGGACCACTCGAATATCCTCAAGTTTTGTGGCTTCCGTGTTATAGGTGGCTGGAGCTTCTTGAACCGAACGGTCAAGAATAAGAACATGTGGTTCATGAAGTGGAGAGTTTAAATGAACCACACGTGGAATGATGTCAAGAACAGCACCATGGCGATGTAGCCATGACATTACTAAAATGACATCAAGTTTTTAACTTTCTAACATGATTAGAGAAGTCGGGTATAGATTTCCACCTAACTGTAATGGTGCTCTATAGACCATTCTATCCGCTGTTATTTTCTCACCCGGAGAACATATCAAATATGAACTATTTGTGGGAATGATAGGCAGTTGATATTTAATAACATAAGACTGACTTATGAAATTATGGGTGGCACCGGAGTCAAAAAGTATGACTACGGGGTGATCTAGGTAGTAGAACGTACCCGCGAGGACGGGTTTGCCTTCCGGCACGTCTTCGATGGCTAAGTGGTGGACGTTGCTGGGTTTTGGTGCTGGTTTCTTGGGCTGGTTGCGGGGCTGATTAGCACCCTGATATGGTGCTGCACCCCTGCCCTGTCGCGGCTCGGGGCAGTCTCTTGAAATGTGCCCGACACGGCCACACATGTAGCACGTGTAAGGTGTCGGGGTCCCGCCGACTTGAGGACGAAATCACGGTGCACGCTGTTGAAACTGAGGTGCACGCGGAACCATCCTTTGCTGCTGCTGTTGCTGTGGGGGATACGTCAGTCGAAAGCCCGGCGCATTATATTGCCGACCGCGAAACTGAGGCGGTCGCGCCGGTGGCTGCCATCTCTGACCAGATAGTGAACGATATACCACGCGGTATTTCTGTGTCGTTCCACCACTGCTGCTCGTCAGCGCGCTGCGTTTCCTCTTGTCAGAACCGCGCTCGCGCTGAGCATTCTCCTGTAGAATCGCGGCATTAACTAGGTCGTTGAATGTGCCGCGATTTCTCTGGGCAAGATGGACCTTCATCTTGGAGTTCAGGCCCCGGAAGAACGCATTGCACTTGTTGTCTTCCGTGCCCACAAATCCTGGCGCATACTGCACCAGTCGGTTGAATAACCTGGAGTACTCATGAGCACTCCTCTCGCCTTGTCGTAGCGCCAGGAACTCCTGGAGCTTCATTTCCATCACACCGGGAGGTATGTGATAGGCGCGGAACGCCTCCCGGAACTCCGTCCATGTGACGGCATGGCCAGCCGGTAAGGAGGCGGTGTAGTTTTCCCTACCAGGTACCGGCTTCTCCTTGAAGCTGTTGCGCTGCGTACAGCGCCTTCTGGTGTTTGGTGCATCGTAGTACCCCGAACTTTGCCTCCAGAGTGCAGATAAAGCTGTCCGCCTCCAAAGGTTCTTCGGCCTCCGTGAAGACCGGTGGATGGGTCGCCATGAATTCTGAATATGAACTTTGTTGGGGCTGGCGTTGCCCATTGTCTTGGCGTCCTCCCTGATGGGACGCATTCTGCTGCACCAACATCCGCAGCAGCTCGGTTTGCTCGTCGCGCGAGCCGAGCACTGCGGCGAGAACCTCCGCAAGATTCCTTGGAAGTTCTGGCGGTGGAGGAGGTCGTTGCTGCTGTGTCGTGGTTTGCTCCGGAGGTGGAGACTCATCACCACGAACCTGACTCGGACCTCCCTCCTCTTGCGTTGAGCGTGTCCGCACCATTCTGCATTCAGATCATTCAAATGATCAGCACATGTGGGTTTAGCTCATCCAGTCTATACAATAGTAATGCGAGAATGGGATAAACAATGCGCATAACAATCACACATATGGATAAAGTATAAACTTTATACAACATATACACCCCTGGGCCATGTCCCATGATCGAGTTCCAAAGTATTGAACTTTAGGGGTTTAAAAGTTCATTTCGACCATCGGGGTCACCACGGGATGTTAAGTGTGTTAGTAGCGTAATTCCCCGCTATTATACTGGACCCAAACATGTACTCGCTCGAAATGATATGTCAAATGCATAAACCCTTCGACTCCATCTCGCTGTTTTTCAACAGCCACTGGACGTCGAACGGTGAAACTAAATGTTTTGGTCAAAATACGGAAAATTCCAGAGAGCTTTTGGTCTGCCCTGTTTCTGGACAGTACCTACTCATCTGAGATTTTCATCCATTTGGATTGAGATTTTGTTCTGTATCTCTACAGAAGAGTTGTAGAGGACTTCAAAATCTTTCCAGAATGGTATCCCACACCTCCATTGGTTCAACCAATCTTAAGTTATGCCCTGTTCAAGTTCAGCAAAATTTGCTGCCGAAAACAGGGAAGATTATTCCTAAGTTTTTGAGACTAAATCTATACTCCCAATTGACTCTCAGTTCAATATAGGAGTTTACTAACCCCTAAATGGATTCCTAAACTTCATTTTGACTCTTTTCTTTGAAAATAAACTTTTATGCAGTCGGTACTACGTTTCCTCACCAAAGAAAAATCCTAAACCGGTATTCCGGCATATACGTGTCAAATGGTGG
The DNA here is from genome assembly GCA_030760725.1 of Neostapfia colusana. Classification (NCBI taxonomy): domain Eukaryota; kingdom Viridiplantae; phylum Streptophyta; class Magnoliopsida; order Poales; family Poaceae; genus Neostapfia; species Neostapfia colusana. The sequence goes on from JASWHV010000011.1 coordinate 82,418,653, forward strand.
AACTAAAGTCGTCACTCACAAACGGTTTCTAAACGTCAGGCACTAACGTGGTTAACGTACCTGCAGAAAAACACACAACAATGATGCACACAAAGGTTTTAGCATTTCAGGCAGTTCCATATCATAGTAAAAACATACGGTCCGTATCTTTGCCATATGGATCGTCCCTGAGTCAAGTCACGTCTCAAGGTACATGGTCGTGTTTTCACACCACACGACGGGGAACCCGAGTAGAGCACGAACGGGTCGTCACGGTTGTGAATTTTATCAACCCAACGGATACCACCTACTGCCTCACAACCGTTGAGGCACGCCGATGGCGAGCGCTGCGTATGGCCCATTGAACATTGAACGTTCAAGAGTTGCATACTATCGTGTTGCTTACCACACGATGGGGTATTCTCACTTTTGCCTAAAGCACGCTGGAGATCAGCGTTTTCATATGCTCTCAGAACCATAAAGAGGTTCAGAGACTCATATTCACTACCGTGCCAAGCCACGGTATATCCTTCCATACTATTGCTCGTATGGGGAGTTACCGCAATTGATCCACCTGCGGTGGCGTACCTTACCTCTTACCTGACATCGGAGCGTCGTTACAGAATGTATAACAAATATGTTAGCTTTTCCACCATAATATCTACTACTATCATAGACCTTATGTGGGCTTATTGACTAATCCTCACTCGACTACTTCTAAGTTTTCAAAAATAGGCTCTTTTCGAGCGTGCTATTCCCAATGCGGCTCTGATACCACGGCTTTGGGGACCACCCCGTGGTTCACCCACTCCAGGATCGCATAGGGTGGTTCCGTGCGATGCTGCACCCAACAGCACACACGAAAAGAATAAAGGATAACATACAAACTTTTATTTGATATAAAACAGCGGAAGTCTTTTTATAAAACCTAATTAACAGCGGAAGTGTTATACATAGTTACTCTCAAACCCTAACTAAGCAAAAGTGCAGCCGTCCAGCCCGGGGACGCTACACACTAGCAGCATGGAACCGGAGATCACGGCAGCGTGCATGGCTCCAGCTCGGCCGTGTACCCCGACGGGGGCATCGTCTCGTCCTCAGAACCTTCCTCATAACTCTCACCTGCACACAGCTCAAATATTGCAACCGTGAGCACGAAGGCTCAGCAAGTCTTAACCGTCAACCCTAGGCATGGAACTCTACGTGCAAGGGTATGTAAGATAGGAAAGGATTTTGCAATAAAGACACGCCTATAAGTTGGTCCTTACTTTCAGTTTTATAGCAGCAGATTCATGTGCCTTAGGCAGCCCTCACATCAGAAGTCCACAATCAAATAAGAAACGCTTTCCTCCGATGTGGTGATGCCCAAAGTGGAATGTAAACTTAATTAGCTCTATATCTACAGCAATCAAGGTATTCAAGACATTACGATCAATACAGCATTTTCAGTTGGCTTATTTCACTTCTTACTACGTCACAGCGCAGTGAACAAGCGGGTACTCAAATAACCGCGAGGGACGGTGATTGCAATCAAGACACACCCGGATAACACATCACATACACCCACTTTTAGAAGCGTGATTCCACACCCCTTCCTACTCTGTTTATGCAACAACCTTTCAAAGACAACCCAAATGCCGAATCGGTCCATCCGTAACGGGTAGGAGGTCCCCGTGTGGAGCGTGACTGTGCCCACCGGCAGATTTACACCTTGCAACCCTCAGGCCACTCCTATTTACGGTTGGGTAAGCCTCGACACCCAGTTTAACCAATTACATCAGTTTCCTGGTTCCCATATGCCAGTATGCATCCGGTACTGTTCGATACTTGTCCAGCAGGGCCGCACACGGACGGTCCTCAACCGACACCAACAGGGTTAAGCACGTGGGACCTCTGCTCACTACATCCTATCCCCCCTGCTGGGTCTCATTTTCATACAACTCAAGCCATTATCTACCTCTTTTCATCCCGTGCAATAAGTACTATCTCACGAGTAGCTTCCAACCACTCGACTTCTACCGAGATCCTAAACATTAGCATGGCAGTCACTACTCGTCGAGTTTGTAAACTACCCGACCCTTTATAGGATTTAAAGAGGCTATGCAAGTGGGATTTCAATCACCCTAACTCTAATGCAAACATTCACCCTAGACATAAATGATACAAATAAAAAGCTTTATAAAAGGTACTTAAGTGCAAACTGGGGCTTGCCTGGTTGCGAGTTAAATGGAAAGTCAGCTTCCGGTGGCAGGACGTCCAAGGGCTCCGGCGTATCCTCAACTTCGGTCACTATTATGAAATGTAATAAAATACATGTATAAGTATTAAGGATTTATATGAATTGGACTTCTACTCATAGCTACTGCTATTTAAAATCCTTAATTGGCTTTGGAATTTTTACAGTGGATACTAGACTTTCTAAGGATGATTTGAGCCAAATTTGGAGACATGTCATTGCATAATGTAGTCTTTAAAATTCCTACAAGTACAATGCTTATCTGAATTTTTGAGCTCAAATCAGGAGCTTGACATAGCTAATGGTGGAAGATCTGATTAGGGTAAGTCTCCATGGTTTTAACAAAATTTGTTTCACCATTTTTGGAGCTACCATCAGAGAGATATGAATTTTTGAACTTAAACAAGAGTTCTGAAAAAGCTTCTGTTTAAATTTGAATTTTCAAATAAAGGCTGAACTTGAGAAGGTAATTTGACCTAGCAAATGACCTCCAATGAAGCCCAAATTTTTACTGGAGATCAGTATCTATAAAGAGGATTTGCTACCCAAATTTGGGAATATTTCATAAAGAATTGCTCCTGTAATAAATCCCTAAAGGATTTACTAAAAACAATTCTACAGAAATTCCTGGGCATTTTCATAGCCAAAAATTGGTTTCTCTGTGAAGTACTCCTCATGAGGAATCCAACAAAATTGGTCTCACTCTTTTTGGAGCTTTCTACACAAAGTTATGGGCTTGCAAAGATCAGCTAAATTCTGGAATTATTTCTCTAATAGAAACTTCAAATAGTTGAGCTGGGCCCACTGTTTTAATTCAGACCAGTCAGATTTCGGCAACACCGGGGGCAACGGGGTTATTCCCGCGCAGCCGCACCAGATCCGGCGCCACAAACCGATCCTCGCGCGAACCCGGAGGCTGACCGGTGGGACCCGGCCCTCCTTCGTCTTCCTCACGCTGCCCGCGCCTCCCGCGGCGGCGCACGCCGGCGAGGTTCGCCGGGACGGGGTTCCCGTGGTCCAAACTTCGTCAAACTCGCCGCTCCCCCATTTTTTAACCGCGCTGAACACTGTGGGAGGGTCGCCGGCGGCCGTGGCTCACCGGTCCTAGCAAACGCTAAACGGCCTCCGGCTACACGACCAGGACATGTCCATGCACCTTTCTTGTATAGGAAGTCGGGGGAGAAGGTGGCTGGTTGCTGCTGTCGACGGAGAGCCGAAACGGCAAGGTCCGGGCACCTTGAAGCTTTGGCGCCAATCCGCGTTTCTCGAGCAGTTTGGACCGGCAAACCTCGAAGGGGCTTTGGCAAGGGCCAGAGCACGTCCCGGCGAAGGTCTTTGCTGTGGAGCGCTCGAGCAGCTTGGAGGGCTGTGGTCGATCGGAGAGAGCTGAGCGGCGGTGTTCAGCGGAAATGAGCCTGTCGCGGCGCTGCACGAGCTGAGGAGGAGAAGTAGCGCTGGGGTACTCGGGTGGCCGCTCTTATCGCCCACGCGCGCGCGCCGACGTCGGCCAGCGAGAACCAGCTCTGTGGCTCGGTGAGGACGTCGGGTGGAGCGCTTTTCCGGGAGCTGTCGCGCCGCGATCAACCGGGAACAGAGAGAGAGAGAGAGGGAAAAAGTAGTCGGTTGTTTGCTTTAGGTGGCTGACAATTGGGCCCCACCTCCCCCTTTGTTTAGTCAAACTTTTCTGATATTTTTCCCTCCAGCAACTCAACATTAAAAGCTTTACTTCATCTCAAAGTTATGTTTGAATTTGCAGAATTCAAATGGTTTGAATTCTGGTGTAGAATTTGAATGGGGTTTGATCATTTGAATTTGAAAAGGAGTTTGAATTCTCCACTTTATATTGCCTCAAAAATATAGCAAACCAGCTTCAAAGTTTCCAATTTTTGGCATGGCTGCTCATTCAAAGGTGGAGAACACATTTGTGAAACCCAATTTTCAAATTAAGGGAATTGGAATTTGAAACTGAATTTGAAATTCAGATTAGAGGGCTTCTCCTTTTAATCCCAAACAAATATTAAAACTCCTCCAAATGAGCTGAAATTTGGAAGGTTGAATATCTGGATTATGAAGATCCAAGTTGTGCATTTAGATCTCCATGTTTGGAAGTTTTGGGAAGTCTAAACCCTCACTTTAAACTCACACTTATTATACTTCAAAGTTTTAATTCCCCTCATTTTTCATAAGTGTATATGAGCTGAATTTTCTTGCTACCACTTTTGGGGATTTTACAGGTGGCATTCCGGCAGGGTGTCTGGGATGAGAAAATGCTTGAGAAGCTCGCGACCAGAGAGGTCCGCGACGTCTCTAAGCTCTTCAGCCTGGCAGACAAATGCGCCAGAGCAGCTGCAGGGCGGAACTGGCACTCTCTGCCGACCTCCGAGTCAGGAGGACAGCCCGGGTCCGGCGCTGCTGCCTATGGAGGTGGCAAGAAGGCCAAGAACAGGGGGAGTGGCAAGATGAACTCATCGTTCACGGCTCCCGTCGCCGCAGCAGCAACGACTAGTGGAGCTCGGGGGGCCACGCCCCGACAAAAGGCAGCGGCAGTCACCGGCCCCAGATAGTGACCAGGGCAGGCTATGTCCCATGCATGGCGCTGGCAACCATACTCCTGCCAAGTGCTGGGATATCCAGAGGCTCGCAGAGCGCTTCCGCAAAGGAAGATAGCAGAGAGCTGAAGCACCGCCCTACCCTCAGAGGGATGGCAAGCAGAAGGTTGATGCTCCAGTCAGCGCCGCCCACCAGGTGGGGTTTCAGGAGCCTCAGCGTGTCATAAAGACAGTGCATAACGGTGAGGACTTCAGCTCCGATGGTGACGGGCCGGGGCGGTAGCCGGCTGTGGCTGCCGTCCCAGGTCAGTGGAGGCTGCACTGCTGCGGCGTCAACCTTGGAGAAGCCCCAAGTAGTCGCGGCAGCCCAAGCACCGATCACAATGGTGCAAGGTCGGGCCAGCCTCACCCGAGAGCACGCCTCCGTGCCTCGGACATACCTCCCGGGGGCCGCCCAAGGTCTGTCAACCCCTTGAAGGCCTTGCCAGAAGGGGAAGACGCCTTAGGTCTTCCAAGACGAGCCCGGGTCCACCTACCCCTTGAAGGCCGTAGCCAGAATGGGAGAACTCGCCGGGGGCGCCCAGGAGAAGCCGCGCAGGACCTGATCCAGCGCGAAGATGACAGCCTCGTCGACGAGACTCGGCTGCAGGTAACATCCCACAGTGCACGGTCTCGGCTGATGCTCTAAGCACTACCGCCAAAGAGCCAAACGCGTCAGGGACCTGCAGAAGGGCAATCTGGTGTCGCGGCACGCTCTTTCCCGAGAAGGACCTATAAACTCTCTCCCAGCAGGGAAGGTCCCTTCCAAATCACGAAAGCTGCCGCCCCAGGTACACATGCCTTTCAACCGAGTGTGGGATCCGTTCCCAAAACCCTTGGCATGGAGCAACACTGTAAGTCCTACTCCCCGAGCATCAGTAGAACAGGGTCATTCCCTTCTGTAATGAATCCCATAGAATTTAGGAACAGAGCTTGGGGCAGCTAAGTCTCAAGGGACGGTACAGGACTACGTCCAGTTTAGCCTGGTTCCGACCCTAAGCGCGTAGAGTCTTGCTTCCCTTGTAGACGAGGCAGAACATTGCCTCCATGTACAGCCAGAATTCCACCTATGGGCATGAACACAGAAACCTGTTCTACTCAGCTCTCTCTCATGCGCTCATTTAAATTATGCATTAATTTTTATGATCGCACTATCTATGTATGTTCATCGTACATCTAGCTCCCCCTCTCCCACGCTCATCCATAGTCAGCATTCGCTATCCTACCGAGGGCGGCCGCGCTTGAGGCACCTGCCGATGGCCGAGTGAGTCTCTCGTGCCTCCCCCAGTCAGGTGTTGCGGTGCCAGTTGGTCACCTCCAGGAAAGGCCTGCGTTGTGCATGGGGGGTCCAGAGTGCGTATCCCGCTTAGCAGGCCACGAGCCCAAAGCGTGCGCATCCTGCCCTCCGGAGGTACAGGGGAGTACAACCGCTTTGCCTGGTCATGAACCCAAAGAACGTGCACTCTGCTTCCCCAGCGCACGGCCCGGTACTAGGGATCAGACGACCGTACCCGGACCTCGGAGGGAGCCGGAGCTCCGGCGCCTCGAGCACAGAATTGGCCAAGCCCCATATAACGGATCAGGATCGTAAGACGAATAAGACTAGGAGACGGGAGGGGAGGACCCCCCGAAGAGAATTACGTTTCCTCTGCCTGTGTGCAGGACCTCCAGGTTACGGCAACGGGGACTGCACGAAGCGGGGAGAAAGGAGCTACCAACTACTCCGGCCTAGGACTGGAAGGACCGGGTCCCGCCCCTTCAGCAGGGGCGAGGCCCGAAGGCCCCACGTGTCCAGCGGGCCCGGAACTCTCGCCTCCCCTGAGTGGGGCTCCGGACTCGCCACGTGGCAGGTGGAAACCGGACCTCCCCCCCGGTGGGAGGGCTCCGAAAGCCCTACGTGTCCAGCAGGGACAGAGCTCCCGCCTCCTGAGGAGGGGCTCCGGACCCGCCACGTGGCAGGCAGATCTGGAGCTTCCCATAGGGCGAGATCCGGAGACCCCCGGGGGCCCCTAACACAGTTAGGACCCGGGGAAGGTGTCTGTGCAGAGCTCCAGGATTGGAGAAGGCCTCTGAGTACCTTGCGGAGCTAAGGACTCAGTCAGGCAAAGCCAAGAAGGAGAGAAAAGGCATCACAGACACAAATATCTAAAAGAGTCAAATTATGCGAGGCTCCATGAGCTGGACAACAGACTCGATAAAAAGAGAGAAACAAGTCCTAAGGACCTCCCGGCTCACGCCGGAACCTAGCGGCTACAAGGGCGGCCACATCCTCGACTTCAGCCCTGGCAGCTTCCTCCCGCTCCGCGGCTGGGCCCTCTCTTGCTGGTTCCAGCGAGAAAGAGGGGTCGCGGCTCTTGAAGCATGCCAGCACATGTGAGGCGACCTCTAAGGCTAGGCCGCGTCCCTCGGCCTCAAGCTCGCTGGCGACCACCGAGTCTAGCCTGTCCAGCTTGGCGACGATCGACTCCAGCGCGGGGATCACCTCCGCCACCTTCAATGCAGGAGCCGCTGCCCTCACCGGACTGAAGCCAAGAGGGATCAGGGTGGACCCCCCTCGATCAACGAAGCTTGAGACCGCATGAGCCTCGGAGGACCGCAAGGCCGAGAGCTCCTCCACCTCGTGGCGGGCTGCCTGCAGGGCCTCTAGGTTTCTCTCGGAGAATTCCTTCTCCTTGGCCGCCAGGGAGCTCTCCCGAAGGTGGAGAGTCTTGGCGAGCCGCTCCAACTCAGAAGCCTTGAAGTCGGCGGCCAACTCCCGTTCCAAGATCGCCCGTCGTTCACGGGAGACCTGTTCCTCCCTCAAGTCGAGGTCTGCCTTCAGAATCTCTAGCTCCTTGATCCAAGCTCGAAGGTCATCCTCGCCCGCCGCCAGCTGCGCGGCGACCCTCTCCGTCTCGGCTGCCGTGGAACGCTCCCGTTCCTCAACGGCGAGTTTACGGCACTCTAACCGCTGCCGTATCTCCTCAGAGGCAGAGAGGCTCTCCTCGGCCCGGGCGTGTGCCTCCAGGGCCTCCCTGTTAATCCGCCGCGATTCGGCATCCATGCGGTTGACAGCCCGCTTCAGCCGGTCGAGGAGCACTTCCCTGAAGTCGAGCAACTCCTGCCTGGAGTCGAGCTCGCTCTTGACCTTCGCGGTCCGCTCCCGCAAAAGGTTCCCGCAGGTGAGGAGGCGATCCCGTTTGTCGGTACCTGAGATATGGGGTACCCCCGCGCACAGGGGAAATGCCTAAGGAACTCGCCCTTCTCTGCAGGGAGAGCTACGAAGGCGCCACGCGTCCGGCGGGGCCGGACCTCCCTCTCCTCAGAGGAGAGCTCCGGGCCCGCCATGTGGCATACAGAAGCCGGACCTCCCCCTCCGCGGGAGAGAGGTCCGAAGGCGCCACGCGTCCGGCAGGGCCGGACCTCCCCCTCCTCAGGGAAGAGCTCCGGGCCCGCCACGTGGCCGACAGAAGCCGGACCTCCCCCTCCGCGGGGAGAGGTCCGGAGGCTCCACGTGCCCCGCGGGCCGGACCCTCCTCTCCTCTGAGAAGGGCTCCGGGCCCGCCACGTGGCCAGAAGAATGGCGCTGCCTGCCCCCGAGAGATAGGCAGCGGGCGTAAAGACGCCCCATACCTTGCCCGTACAAGGTATTCAAGGCCCGCGTCTTTCCAAGACGCGGAGACGTGGAACACGCCTCTGTCAGGTGCCGTTGCACCCAGTCGCATCACAGACTGGCGCGCGGTGTCAGAACCTGCCAGCCAATAAACACCGCGACAAGACATCCCATGCCGCCTGCGCCGTCATCAACCACTACGACTAGCGTGCGGCATGGGCAGGGCGGCAAGATGGAGACTCGGAAGCCTTCGTCAGAGACAACTACCGGCATAACTGCAGATACGGTAGATAACAGTCAATCTCCCCGGGACCACCTGTCGGGTCCCGGGCCCCCCTTGTAAGCCACCCGAGTCTTGGACTATAAAAGACTCGGGTAGGCGACGATAGCAAGGGTTCGCACTTTAGCCACTCGCACCCTGGATTCGCACTCGGCAACTCATACGCTAGCCATTCACACCCAAGCTGTAACTCACCCCCAAGCTCGGGACTCCGGCCCCGAGCAGCAAGCAATACAGCGAGCTCCATAGCTCGCCGTGGACGTAGGGTTTTACGCTCCGGCGGCCTGAACCACGTAAAACTCTCTGTGTCAAGCTCTTACTAACTCGTCCATCCGCGCAAGCTCTCCGCAAGGGACTAGCCCCACCAAAAAAAAGAACCTCCGCGGGCTGCCCAGTGCAGGCCCGGGGGAAGTGTCGACCGAACACTTCGACATTTGGCGCGCCAGGAAGGGGGCTTTTCCCCTAGCGCGACGAGTTTCCACCGACGAAGATGACCAAGCTTCCTTCAGCGGCGAACTCTCCCCCCTCGCCTCTGCGGCAAACCGCGACCAGGGGGAGTACATGTCGACACACTCGGGACGGAGTGTGTCGGTACAAGCTGGGAGCCAGCAACCGGCTCTGGCAGCGCCGACCCCGGCAATGCAGGCTCCAACCAGCATCAAGTCTTCAGTAGCGCTGGGCGTACCCAGGGGGGTGCGCTAGCTGCAGCGAGAGCGCTACTGTACAATCCGCCCGCTGGGGACGCGCCTCAGGCAGCGACCCAGCAGTGGATTCTCGAGGTAGACCGTCTCGTCGTCGCCGCCGCAAACCCTCGACTTCGGCGGGGACGACGCTCTGGCCAACCGGTCGTGTCGCTGATGCGCGCACCATTGGTTGGCGAGCAGACGGCAGACTCCAGCTCTACCAGGCTCCAATCGACAGATCTGAGGACAGAGCTGGAGCGGTGTCGCCTGGGTCAAGATGCCCGGGTATACCTCGAGCAACGCCGAGAAAGGCGTCGCTACCAAGAGGCTGACGACAGCATGACGTCAGCCTCGACCCAGCCTGAAGAGCAGACCTTCGCCATGCGATCTCTGCCCCAGGCCTGCGCCGTGCAGAATATGCCACAGTCATATGTCCTGCAGATAGCGCCCCCGGCCTATGGTGCAGCCTTGCCCGTACCGGGGTACGCGGTGCCCAGTGCGAACCAAGCGTTCGCGGCACCAGAACCTGCGGCGACAGAAGCAGGGTGTGCGGCCCTCGCGCCCCACCTTCGCTTCGCGAAGTGGCCACACAAGTTTCGGCCGCACCTGCCCGAGAAGTACGACGGCAGCGTCAACCCGGCGGAGTTCCTCCAGATCTACTCCACCGCCGTACTTGCCGCAGGAGGGAATGAAGCCATCATGGCCAATTACTTCCCTGTCGCCTTGACTGGCCCAGCCCGGTCTTGGCTCATGAACCTCCCCCAGGGTTCCGTAACTTCCTGGGGAGAGCTTTGCCGGCAGTTCATAGCCAACTTCGGCAGTTCCTACACCCGGCCTGGCACGGAGCTCGACCTCCACGCCATCCAGCAACAACCTGGGGAGTCGCTGCGCTCTTTCATTCAGCGGTTCTCCCAGGTGCGGAACACCATCCCACACATTCAAAATGCTTCTGTGGTGGTGGTGTTCCGGCAAGGCGTCCGGGACAAGAAGATGCTCGAGAAGCTCGCGACCAGGGAGGTCCGCGATGCCTCAGAGCTCTTCAGCTTGGCAGACAAGTGCGCCAGAGCAGCCGAAGGACGGAACTGGCACTCACAGCCGTCCTCCGAGTCAGGAGGACTGCCCGGATCTGGTCCTACTCCCTATGGAGGCAGCAGGAAGACCAAGAACCGAGGCAGAAGCAAGATAGAATCACCGGCCGCAGCCCCAGTCGTCACAGCAGCGACGCTCAGTGGGGCTCGGGGGCCGCGCCCCGACAAGAGGCAGCGAAGATCACCAATCCCAGAAGGTGATCAAGACAATATGTGCCCCGTGCACGGCAGCTGTCACCACACTACTGCCGAGTGCCGGGAGATCCGAAAGCTCGCAGAGCGCTTCCGCAAGGAGAAGCGGCAGCGGGCTGATGCCCCGCCCTTCCGTCCAAAGGAAGGCGAACAGAGGGTGGATGTCCCAGACAGCATCGACCACCCAGAGGAGATCCAGGAGCCTCGGCATGCCGTGAAGGCGGCACGCAATCATGAGGACTCCAGCTCCAGTGACGATGAGCGTCTAAAGAAGCTCTACGTCATATACGGCGGGTCCGCCGACCCCTCGTCCCGAAGCGCAGTCAAGACTCTGCGCCGAGCGGTAGCGTCGGTGGTGCCACTCCCAAGTGCTGCACCGCACCTTAAGTGGATGGGGACCCCCATCAGCTTTGACGCCACCGACTGCCCCAGGAACATGGCTGGGGCCGGCCAACTACCACTCTTGGTAGCTCCTATCATCGCCAACGTGAGAATGTACCACGTTTTGGTAGATGGAGGAGCTGGGCTGAACCTCATCAGCCGTGCAGCTTTCCAGAAGCTGCAGATCCCGATGGCCAAGCTCACCCCGTCGGGCCCGTTCTCAGGGGTAGGGCCGGGACAGGTCATTCCCTACGGCAACATTAGCCTCCCGGTGACCTTCAGGGCTCCGGACAGCTATCGGACAGAGTACATTCTGTTCGACGTAGCGCAGATAGACCTCCCCTTCAACGCCATAATCGGCAGGCCAGACCTGTAGCGGTTCATGCAGTAGCCCACTACGGCTACCTCATCCTGAAGATGCCAACACCGATGGGCGTCCTCAGGATTCATGGGGACCGCACTGCTGTAGTGTCGGCCTTAGAGAAACTCCAAGCGCTCGCAACAGCTGGGGCATCAGCCCCCGGCAATACAGAGCCGGACCAGCTCCGCCCAAGCGCACGTCACCGTGCTTCCGCCACAGCACCCCGCGTGCAACCTCTCGACGAGGGCAGCGTCCCCTTAAAGGTCGTCCAAGTCGGCGCCGAAGCCACCCAGACCACCCGGATAGCCGAGGGCCTGGATAGCAAATAGGAAGGCGCGCTCGTCACCTTCCTCCGGCACAATGTCGACGTGTTTGCATGGCAGCCGTCACAGATGCCGGGGATCCCCAGGAAGGTGATCGAGCACCATTTGAAAGTCTTCCCCGACGCCCGGCCGGTTCAACAGAAGCCCCGCAAGCAGTCCATCGAGCGGCAAAACTTCATTCGTGAAGAAGTCAAGAAGCTGCTGGAGGCTGGCTTCATACGGGAGGTCCACCACCCCCAGTGGTTGGCGAACCCCGTCGTTGTCCCGAAGGCCGGCGGGAAGCTCCGGATGTGCATCGACTACACCAGTCTCAATAAGGCATGTCCTAAAGATCCATTCCCTCTCCCTAGAATAGATCAAATAGTAGACTCAACCTCAGGCTGCGATATGCTGTGCTTCCTAGACGCCTACTCGGGTTTCCACCAGATCCCCATGTCTAGGGAGGATGAGGAGCACACCCCCTTCATCACAGTAGACGGCCTTTATTGCTATGTGTCTATACCTTACGGCCTAAAGAATGCACTCCCCACCTTTGTGCGAGCGATGCACAAAACCTTTGGGGAGTTAATAAGAGACCTAGTTGAGGTGTACGTCGATGACATAGTTGTCAAGGTCAAGCAGGGTTCATCTTTGCTAGATAACCTAGCCTTAGTCTTTGACAAGTTGCGCTCTACGCGCACCAAGCTGAACCCAGATAAATGTGTGTTCGGTGTGTCCTCTGGGAAGCTCTTAGGATTCCTGGTCTCGCACCGAGGGATTGAGGCCAACCCAGAGAAGATCAAGGCCATCGACTTGATGCGGCCCCCTGCCTGCGTCAAGGATGTTCAGAAACTCACGGGATGTCTAGCCGCGCTGAGTCGGTTTATACCGAGGCTAGCAGAGCGAGCACTCCCTTTCTTTAAGCTCCTGCGCAAGTCAGGCCCTTTTGCCTGGACTGACAAAGCAGAAGAGGCTTTCCAGGAGTTGAAGCGACTCCTGACGACCCTACCTATCATGGTAGCCCCTGAGCCCGGAGAGCACCTGCTGCTCTACATCGCGGCGACAACTGAAGTGGTGAGTATGGTCCTCGTCACAGAGCGGCCAGACCCCTCACGTTCGCAAACTGCTCCGGTAGCAGAAGACAGACGCCAGGAGGCCCCGCAGGGCCAAGGCGGTCTCCTGGACCTCCAAGGCAACCCCCCGGAGGTCCAGGTCGACCTCCCGGAGGTCCACGGCGGTCTCCCGGACCCCCAAGATAAATCCCCAGGGGCTAAATGGGACCTCCCGGAGGTCCCTCAAGACCCCCCGGAGCTCCCAGATAATCAAGATAGCTTAAGGGCCTCTGGGTCCCAGCTCCCGGAGGCCCCCGTGGGTCCACTCACCTCCAGCAGGCCAGGGCCAATGGACGAGGACCTCCCAAGCCTAAGAGAGAGGGTTCGAACCATATAGAGACCTGTCTACTACATCAGCGAAGTACTTCATGATGCCAAGACAAGGTACCTAGAAGTCCACAAGCTGATGTATGCGGTGCTCGTGGCCTCCAGGAAGCTCCGTCATTACTTCCAGGCCCACCGGATCTCGGTAGTCACCTCGTATCCGCTGAAGACAATTCTTCACAGCCCCCATGCGACTGGCAACGTTGCTAAATGGGCGGCGGAGCTGGCGGAGTTTGAGCTGGACTTCCTCCCACGCCATGCAGTCAAGAGCCAAGCACTGGCTGACTTTGTGGCAGAGTGGACACCAACGAAGACTGACCCAGGGGGCCATGAAGGCGGTGAGCCAGAGCACCAAGCTCTGGTCTTCACCGAACCCCACTGGACACTTTTCTTCGACGGCTCCTCGCGAAAGCAGGGGGCCGGTGCCGGCGTACTGCTCCTCATGCCATCGGGGAACAGTTTGGGTATATGGTGCGTCTCAATTTCAAGGCATCCAACAACATGGCGGAGTATGAAGCACTCATCTTTGGCCTGCAGACAGCCCTGTCTTTAGGCGCTCGCCAGTTGTTGGCACAGGGCGACTCCCAACTGGTCATCAAGCAAGTCAAGGGCGAATGCTCCTGCAATGACCCACAGCTAGCTGCGTATCTGCTTCACGTGCAGATGTTGGAGAAAGAATTCCTCGCCTTGGGCCTGCATCACGTACCGCACGCTGGTAATGCCGCAGCTGACAACCTTTCAACGAAGGCTTCCACCGGAGCCCCTGCGCCCGAAGGAGTTTTCGAGAGGACGTTGCTACAGCCTACAGCCCGGCCCGCCGAGACGGGCGAAGGGGGCTTGACCAGCACCTCGAAGCTGGCGGTCCCGGCGGCCCTACAGCCATGGATGCCGCCAAGGATCGTAAGCGTCACTGGGGACTCCGTGCGACCCAGCGCTCAAGATCCAGAAGCTCAAGTCAGACCCGATGCATGGATCACGGAGATCCGGGACTACTTGAAGGACAACATCCTCCCTGATGAACATGCAACCGCTGAACGGATTGTGCGTATGGCTAAGAGATACGCGCTGGTAGAGGGGGATCTCTACCGGCGTGGCGCCAACCACATCCTATTGCGGTGCATAACCCAGGGGGAAGGCTGCGACTTGCTCGCTGAGATCCATGGAGGCGAATGTGGAAGTCACTCTTCCTCACGCACGCTTGTCGGTAAAGCCTTCCGGCATGGCTTCTACTGGCCGACAGCACTCCAGGATGCCGTCAAGCTGGTCGAGAGCTGCAAGGCGTGCCAGTTCCACGCCAAGCAGATCCATACACCGGCTCAGGCGGTACAGATGATCCCGCCCTCGTGGCCATTTGCTGTATGGGGGCTGGACATCTTGGGACCATTTCCCAGAACCGTCGGGGGATTCCGGTACCTCTATGTTGCCATCGACAAGTTCACCAAGTGGCCGGAAGCTACACCAGTTGTCACCATCAACAAACAATCCGCAGTAAAGTTCATCAAGTCTATTGTCTGCCGGTTCGGGGTCCCGAACAGAATCATCACCGACAACAGGACCCAGTTCACCAGCGCAGCATTCCAAGACTACTGCGAGGACCTTGGTATTCAGGTGTGCTACGCCTCTGTCGCCCACCCAAAGAGCAATGGGCAAGTTGAGAGGGCCAACGCGGAGATTCTCCGGGGCCTTAAGACTCGCACATTCGCCAGCCTGAAGAAACATGGTGCCAATTGGGTAGATGAGCTTCCGAGCACACTATGGGCTAACCGGACATCCCAGAGCCGGGCCACCGGGGAGACACCCTTCTTCATGGTGTATGGGGCCGAAGCTGTACTTCCCCCAGAAATCACCATGAAGTCTCACCGTGTCCGGGCTTACGACGAAGCCGCGCAGGACAACCTCCGGCGTGGAGAAATCGACCTCGTCGACGAGGTCCGATTACATGCAGCACTCCGTAACGCGTGGTACAGACAAGCGCTTCGGCGCTACCACCAGAGATCTGTGCGTGCCCGGGAGCTGCAGGAAGGTGACCTGGTGTTGCGGCGCATACTTTCTCGTGAAGGGGCCCACAAACTCTCCCCTAGTTGGGAAGGCCCCTTCCGAGTCGCGAAAGTATGCCGCCCCGGGTGTGTGCGCCTTTCCACCGAGGATGGGGACCTGCTCCCAAACCCTTGGAACATAGAACACCTCCGTAAGTTCTATCCCTAGAGCAAAAATAGGACAGTACTTTCTTTTCGTAATAAACTCCATAGAGTCCAGGAGCAGCGCTCGGAGCAGCTAAGCCCCAGGGGACGGTACAGGACTACGTTCAGCTTTGCCTGGTTCCGACTCCAAGCGCGTAGAGTCTTGCTTCTCCTCTTAATGTGGTGGGTCGTGGCCTCCATGTTTAGCCTGCCTTCCTCCTGTGGAACGTTGTACGAAAAGAAACCTGCTCTACTTTGCTCTTTCCTCGTACTCATTTAAATTGTGTACTAAGTTTTTTATAACCACCCTTGCAGTGCATGGTTACCATGTGCTCAGCTCCCCCTCCCTACAGTCCCCAAGCACCAAGCATTTGGTTAGGGGCTATAAGTCAAATAAGACTATGAGATAAGGGAGGGAGAGCCCCCAAGGAGAATTACGTTTCCTCTGCCTGTGTGCAGGACCTCCAGGTTATGACAACGGGGACTGCGTGAAGCGGGGGGAAAAGGAGCTATCAACAGCACCGGCCCAGGACTGGAAGGACCGGGCCCCGCCCCTTCAGCAGGGGCGAGGCCCGAAGGCCCCACGCGTCCAGCAGGTCCGGAGCTCCCGCCTCCCATGAGGGGGGCTCCGGGCTCGCCACGTGGCAGGCGGAAACCGGACCTCCCCCCGGGGGGAGGGCTCCGAAAGCCCTATGTGTCCAGCAGGGCCGGAGCTTCCGCCTCCTAAGGAGGGGCTCCGGACCCGCCACGTGGAAGGCGGGTTTGGAGCTCCCCATAGGGTGAGATCCGGAGACCCCCGGGGGCCCCTAACACCGTTAGGGCCTGGGGAAGGTGTCTGTGCGGAGCTCCGAGATTGGAAAAGGCCTCTGAGTACCTTGCGGAGCTAAGGACTCAGCCACGCAAAGCCAAAAGGAGGAGAAAAAGCTTCACAGACACAAATATCTAAAAGAGTCAAACTATGCGAGTGTCGAAGTGTGTGATCGACACTTCTCCCGGGCCTGCACTGGGCAGCCCACGGAGGTTCTTTTTTCGGAGGGGCTAGTCCCTAGCGGAGAGCTTGCGCGGATGGACGAGTTAGTAAGAGCTTGACACAGCGAGTTTTACGTGGTTCAGGCCGCCGGAGCGTAAAACCCTACGTCCACGGCGAGCTATGGAGCTCGCTGTATTGCTTGCTGCTCAGGGCCGGAGGCCTGAGCTTGGAGGTGAGTTACAGCTTGAGAGTGTATGGCTAGCGTACGAGTTGCAAAGTGCGAACACATGCTATCGACGCCTACCCGAGCCTTTTATAGTCCAAGACTCGGGCGGCTTAAAAGGGAAGCTGGGACCCGACAGGTGGTCCCGGGAAGATTGTCTATTACCTACCGTATCTGCAGTTATGCCGGTAGTTGTCTCTGGTCGAAGGCTTCCGAGTCTTCATCTTGCCGCCCTGCCCATGCCGCATGCTAGTCGTAGTGGTTGATGACGGCGCAGGCGGCATGGGATGTCTTGTCGCGGTGTTTATTGGCTGACAGGTTCTGACACCGTGCGCCAGTCTGTGATGCGACTGGGCGCAACGGCACCTGACAGAAGCGTGCTCCGCGTCTCCGTGTCTTGGGAAGACGCGGGCCTTGAATACCCTGTACGGGCAAGGTATGGGGCGTATTCACGCCCGCTGCCTATCGCTCGGGGCAGGCAGCGTCGTTCTGCTGCCACGTGGCGGGCCCGGAGCCCTTCTCAGAGGAGAGGAGGGTCAGTCCCGCGGGGCACGTGGAGCCTCCGGACCTCTCCCCGCGGAGGGGGAGGCTCGGCTTCTATTGGCCACGTGGCGGGCCCGGAGCTCTCCTCTGAGGAGAGGGAGGTCCGGCCCTGCTGGACACGCGGCGCCTTCGGACCTCTCTCCCGCGCAGGGGGAGGTCCGGCTTCTGTATGCCATGTGGTGGGCCCGGAGCTCTCCTCTGAGGAGAGGGAGGTCCGGCCCCGCCAGACGCGTGGCGCCTTCGGAGCTCTCCTGCGGAGAAGGGCGAGTTCCTTAGGCATTTTAC
Source organism: Neostapfia colusana (assembly GCA_030760725.1). Lineage (NCBI taxonomy): Eukaryota > Viridiplantae > Streptophyta > Magnoliopsida > Poales > Poaceae > Neostapfia > Neostapfia colusana. Next base: position 82,435,972 of record JASWHV010000011.1, read on the forward strand.
CCTGTGCGCGGGGGTACCCCATATCTCAGGTACCGCCAGTGGCCCCCGGGCCCATCTCGGGGGAGATACCGAGCTCGAGGTGGGACCTCTGTCTCTTCCAATCCGCGCACTTCCTCTAAGTCCCGAATTGACCGCTGCCGGAGCACAAACGGCCACGGGATCGTGGGAGCATGCGCTCACTTGATGGTTGCTTTTACTGCGGCGGTTCCCAAGACTGCCACTTTTGCGGCGCTTTCTTCGGGAACCGCCAAAGTGCCTTGCCGGCTCATCTTCTCAGGAGACTGACTCCCTGACCCATCGCTTCAGTTGGGCGGCTAGGGTCCACCTTTCATCGGCGCCCGGTCTCGGAGCCAACGAGGTCGCCGACGCGATGATTCCGGAGGTTTTCGAATTACCCCGGGCCATCCCTGGAAAGTTTTAAAAGGGGATCTCACCCGCATCGCTGCTTCCCTTCACATTGCACTCGTACTTCCCTTGAACTCTTGCGCCCCAGCTCTCCTGCCCTTGCGTCCTCTTTCGCCATGGCTTCCAACTTGCTCCCGACGTGCCTCGTCCGCTCTTCCGAGCTCGGGCCAGTGCGCAGGCTGCTGGGCTGGCGCTCAGAAGAGCAGAAATATCGGCTTCGCCGAGGATCTCTCCCCCTGGTCCTGGAAAAGGGGGAGATAGTCTTCTTCACGGCTTATGCTCTGGCGGGGTTTGTTCCGCCGATTTCTTCCTTCTTTGTCACCCTGCTGGAGACATACGGTCTCCAGCTCCACCATCTTTCCCCCAATTCCTTCGCAATGGCTGCCGTTTTTGTTCACTTCTGCGAGATGTTTGTGGGGGTGCACGCCTCCGTGACGCTCTTCTGCCACTTCTTTATGCTGCGGACGACTGGGCGCGGCTCAAAGACCCAGATGGGGGCATACTACTTCCAGCATCGCTGCAAAGACCCCAAGATCTCCGGATACCTCCTGCCCTTCAGCGCATCAAGGTGGGAAAACTGGAGGGAGAACTGGGTGGTGGTGCAGACCGACGAGCACGATCGCCTTCAACTCCCAACCGCCAGCCCAACCACCGATCGCCGCTTCTGGGAGGAGATCCCTGAGCTGGAGCAGGAGTACACCCCGGTCTTGGAGCGGATCCTGTTCTTGGCCAACGAGGGGCTGACGTCTCTGATGGTGCTGATGAACTTTGTGTCGCGCCGCATTGCTCCCTTGCAGCAGCGTAGCCGCCCAGCGTGGTACTACACCGGTGAGCAGGACTGTACCAGGCTGGAGAGAGGGCCCGGCTCTGACCCTTCCGATGAGGAGCTGAACGAGATGGTGAGCAAGGTGAGCGGTGACTACATTCCCAGTCGCGACCCCGCCCTTCCGCCCTCTGCCACCCCCCTCTTCTTGGAGCCTCAGAGGAGGTCAGAGCTGCTGCGGAAGATGCCGAACCTTGATGATATCGGGATCGCCGTCCGGCAGGTCGGGGATGCCTTCCGGGGTATCACCATTCCAGGAACCGAGCACCCCGGATCAGGGCATGAGGCATCTGCTGCTGTCAAACCCTCCCCCAGAGCTGACGGAACCCAAGCCACCGACAAAGGGAAAGGGAAAGAGCCGGCCCCCGGGCATCTAGAGAAGAAACGCGCCCGGTCTCCTCCGAGGGTGCCGCCTGTGCCGAGTCAGGGTGCCGGAGCTACTTTGCTTCCATCCTCCGGAAGCGCTGGTCCGTCGGGTGGCGACCCGAAGAGGTCCCGAGTGTCCCTCCCCGGCGGGTCTCTCCCCAGACAGCAGCCGTCCGAATCAGCCCAAGTACCTCGCCATCCTTCCTCAAGCGGAGGGGCTCCCAGGACGGATGTTGGTGGGGCGACGCCGGCGAGTGCACCGGGGATCCAGGCATCCCATCCCGCGACCGTTCCAGTCGCTGGTCCTGGTGGTTCAGCTACAGCCCAGAGGCCAGTGCTGCAAGCTCGCTGGAGCGCTCATGCCGCCCAGTAAGTGTTATTCTTTCTGGTTTATAGGAGCAGAGCTCTTGCCTCTTCTCTTATTCTGAGGGCTTCTTCTTCTTTGCAGGGACCGACCGGCTGCCAGGGGCGGGCCTCTTATCCGGCCGCCTTCAACCAGCGGGAGCTCCGCGCCTCAGCACCTGGGGACCGTGGCGGCACCCACGGCTCCCAAATCAACGGGGGCACCTTCTGCACCAGCGGGTTCATTTCCCGCGGTGGCCGCATCTGCTCCTACCCGCCCTCCTTCACCAGTCCAGAGGCCAGGTCTTGAGACCGGGAGGGCTGCTGTAGGTGCGCCTGCTGGCCCCCTGGGCTGCTTAGGACAGCGCCCCACCGTGGCTGCTGAGGCGCCGGCGCCCCTGCCGATCTTAGACTCGTCAGGGGGGTCCAGCGGCGCAAATCATATCCCCCCTGCTCCGACGCCTGTGTGGGACGCCCTGGGGCGTGTCCAGACCAGCGCCCGGCAGCTCCAATCTGCCTTTGAGCAAGAGCGGAAGGCATTGACCGGCGAGAGGGAACGCCTTCTCAGCTGGCAGCAGCGGGCCCGGGCGGACCTTGACTCAAGGCAGTCAAGGCTTGAGGCCATGAGTGCTCTGCTTGGCACTCAGAAGAAGGCCATTAGCCGCTTGGAGTCAGAGGCCCAGCGGGTTCGTGCCACCTACCGCGATGCTCTGGCCCAAGCTGAAGCCAAAGCCAAGGAGTGTTCCGCCGCCGCGGAGGAGTTGCAGCTGCAGGTAGCCCGTCGGGAGCACGCCGTCGCTGATCGGGAACGCGCCGCTGCGGCCGAGGAGGAGAAGACCACCGCCCGGCTGAGGGCCAAGGTGGAGGAGCTAAGGGCTCGGTCCGAGGAACTGGAGCTCCGTGAGTCGGCTGTCGCCGCGAGGGAGGAGCAGTTCTCCAAGGAGCGTCAGGCGGCGATGGCTCGCGAGCTAGCGGCTCGCCAAGAGGTAGAGAGGCTCCAGTCCTTGCGGACTGCTGAGGCCCAGGCGGTCTGGTGCTTCATTGCCAAGGCAGGGTCCGCCTTGGCTCCTCTTGGTTTCAGCCCTGTGCAGGTAGAGACCCCAGCGCGGCCGATGTCCGAAGCGGCCCCGGCCCTTGAGTCTCTTGGCGACGAGCTAGGTCGGCTCGAATCAGTGATCGCCGACGAGCTGGAAGCGGAAGGTCGGGGCCTCGCGAAGGAGGTTGCGATGCACGTTCTGTCGTGCTTCGTTAGCCGAGACCCTTCCTTTTCTCTGGGGCCGGTTCGTCTAGGACCCGTCGCTGATCGGGAGGAAGCTGCCAGGGCCAAAGTCGAGGACTTAGCTGCCCTCGTGGCCTCTAGGTTTCATCGGGAGTCCGGGGACCCCTAGGCATCTGCCCTTGTGGCCACAAAGCCCTGTACTTTATTTTTTATTTTTGTTGAGTCTGTAGCCCAGCTCGTGGAGCCTTCGTATGGACAGACTCCTGTTTCTTTCTGTGTCTGCATGTCTTAGTCTTCTTCTTGGCCTTTCCTGACCGAGTCCTTAGCTCCGCAAGGACTCGGAGGCCTTGACCAATCTCGAAGCTCTGCATAGACACCTTCTCCGGGTCCTCACTGTATACTGAGGGTTTCGGAGGTCTCCAGGACCCGCCTCTCGAGATTGGAGGGGGGTCCGGGCCTGTTGGTCACGTGGCGGGCCCGGAGCTCCCGCCTGAGGGGAGGTCCGGGCTTGCAGGGCACGTGGAGTCCTCGGGCCCCTCCCCGCAGAGGGGGGGGGGGGAGGTCCGACCTCTGTAGACCACGCGGCGGTCCCGGAGCTCCCACTCTCAAGGAGGTGGGAGGTCTGGCCCTGCTGGACACGTGGGGCCTTCGGGCCTCGCCCCTGTGAGGTCTAGCTCTTTGATCTTACCTTGGGGTTTTTTGGCCTTGCGCGATCCCGTAGCGGCCCCCTGGTAGGTGCGTTCTATTGGATGGATGCGCCTACCATACTCCTGCGGAGAGCTGAGGCTGAGAGGTCCTGCACACAAGTAAGGAAAAAGTAATTCTCCTTGGGGGCTCCCCCCCTCTATCTCTTAGTCTTATCTGGCTTACGGTCCCCGTCCACTTATATGGTGCTTGGGAACTACCGTGCGCGAAGTGCCGGGGGCTTGGGGCCCCCCTGGCTTTCGGCCGGTACCTCCCGCGCAACCACCTTTGGCAGGGCAGCAGATTCCGACTAAAGATGAGAATGAGAAGAGGGAGTTGAACGCATAGTGAGCACGCGTTAGTAGGGTAATCATAAAAATTTAATAAGTAAATTAAATGAGTACCAAAGAAGAGCAACGTAGGGTAGGTTTCTTTTCATATAAATTTCCATACAGGGGAAGGCGGGTCAAATATGTAGGCCACGACCCACCTCAAGGGAAGCAAGACTCTACGCGCTTGGGGTCGGAACCAGGCGAAGCTGAACGTAGTCCTGGACCGTCCCTTGAGGCTTAGTTGCTCCAAGCCCTGTTTTTGGGCTTTTATGGAATTTATTATAAAAAGAAGGGCCTGTCCTATTGTTGCTCTAGGGGTAGAACTTACAGCGGTGTTCCATGTTCCGAAGGTTCGGGAGTGGGTCCCCGTCCTCGGTTCTGGGGAATGGTCCCAGGCCCGGGATGTCCAGCCCCAGTATGGCAAATGGCCATGTGGGCTGGATCATCTGTACCGTCCAAGCCGGTGTATGGATCTGCTTGGCGTGGAACAGGCACGCCTAGCAGCTCTCGACCAGCTCGACGGCATCCTGGAGTGTTGCCGGCTAGTAAAAGCCATGCCGAAAGGCTTTACCGACAAACGTGTGTGGGGAAGAGTGACTCCCACATTCGCCTCCATGGATCTCAGCGAACAAGTCGCAGCCTTCCCCCTGGGTTATGCACAGCAATAGGATGTGGTTGACGCCACGTCGGTAGAGATCCTCCTCTACCGCCATGTGTCTCTTAGCCATACGCACAATCCGTTCAGCGGATACACGTTCATCAGGGAGGATATTGTCTTTCAAGTAGTCCCGGACCTCCGTGATCCATGCATCGGGTCTGACTTGAGCATCTGGATCTTGAGCGCTGGGTTGCACCAAGTCCCCAGTGACGCTTATGATCCTTGGCGGCGTCCATGGCCGCCGGGACCGCCAGCTTCGAGGTGCTGGTCTAGCCCCCTTCGCCCGGCTCGGCGGGCCGGGCTGTGGGCTGCGGCAACGTCCTCTCGAGGCCCCCTTCAGGCATAGTGGCTCCGGTGGGGGTCTTCGTTGAAAGGTCGTCAGCTGCGGCCTTGCTAGCGCACGGTACGTGGTGCAGGTCCAAGGCGAGGAGGTCTGTCTCCACCGTCTTGGTTGATAACCAGACTGGGAGTTGCCCTGAGCCAACAACTAGCAAGGAGGATGAGCACTTCATACTTTGCTATGTTGTTGGCTGCCTTGGAATTGAAACGCGCCACATACCCAGACTGCTCCCCCGATGGCGTGAGGAACAGTACGCTAGCATCGGCCCCCTGCTTTCGCAAGGAGCCATCGACGAACATAATTCGGTAAGGTCTGGTGAAGGTCAGGGCTCAGGGTCCTGTTTCATCGTCTTCGTGGCCCCCTGAGCGTGCGTCTACTTCAGCCACAAGTCAACTAGTGCTCGGTTAATGTCTGCATGACGGGAAAGGGAGCCTAGGTCAAACTTCAGTGGCTCCGCCGCCCATTTGGCGGCATTGTCCACTGCGTGGGGGATAGCTTTTAGCCTGAGGTGACCGCCGGGTGCTCGATACTCGGGGGTCCCCAGGTTGCTTTGGACCTTCCGGGGAGCTCCGCTGATGTCCCGGGAGCTCCGGGGGGGTCCCATTGCACCTCCGGGAGGTCCTGCTGGTCCTCCGGGAGGTTGTGTCGGGGATCCGAGGTTGCTTCTTGGTAGCGAAACAGGTTACGGTGGTATGGGGTTAAAGCCATTGGCGCGAAGACCAGAAATTCGCGGGACCCCTAGCTATGCCGAGTCGGTTTATGCTGGGATTAGTAGGTAAAGGGTGCCCTTCAACTACTCCAGGCCAAGGGGTCTGATGGGAACCTTAGCAAGCATTTGGGAAGCGCAGCACATCACAGCCCGGCATCGAGTCTACTATTTGGTCTATCATAGGGAGAGAAAATAGGTCTTTAGGGCATGCCTTATTGAGACTGGTGTAGTGGATGCGCCTCCGGAGCGTCTCGCTGGCCTTCGGGATAACAACTCGGTTTGCCAGGCGCCGAGAGCGGCAGACTCTCCGTCTTGTCGGACGGCTGGGCGTCGGGAAACACCTTTAAGTAGTGCTCAATCACCTCCCTAGGGATCTCTGGCCTCAGTGACGGCTGTCATGCAGCACATCGACCTTGTGCCGGAGGGGGGCAACGAGCGCGCCTTCCTATTTGCTATCCAGGCCCCCGGCTACCCGGGTGGTCTGGGTGGCATCGGCGCTGATTCGGACGAGCCTTGTGGGGACATCGTCCTCATCGAGGGGTTGCACGCGGGGTGCTGTGGTAGAGGCACGGTGGCGTGCACTTGGGTGGAGCTGATTTGGTTCTGCACTGCCGAGGGCTGGCGCTCTAGTTGCTGTAAGCGCCTGAAGCTTTTCCAAGGCTAACACTGTGGCAGCACGGTCTCCATAATCCTTGAGGACGCCTGTAGGTGTAGGCATCTTCAAGACAAGGTAGCCGTAGTGGGCTACTGCCATGAATCGGTACAGGGCTGGCCTGCCGATTATGGCGTTGAAGGGGAGGTCAATCTCGGCCACGTCGAACAGAATGTACTCTGTCCGGTAGCTGTCCAGTGCCCCAAAGGTCACCGGGAGGCTGATGTGGCCGTAGGGAACGACCTGTCCCGGCCCTACCCCTGAGAACGGGCTCGATGGGGCGAGCTTGGCCATCGGGATCTGCAGCTTCTGGAAGGCTGCGCGACTGATGAGGTTCAGTCCAGCCCCGCCATCCACCAAAATGTGGTACATCTTTGGCGATGGTGGGGGCCACCACGAGCGGCAGTTGGCCGGCCCCAGCCATGTTCCTGGGGCAGTCGGTGTCATCGAAGATGATGGGGGTTCCCATCCATCTGAGGTGCGGTGCTGCACCTGGGAGGGGAGCCACCGACGCTACCGCTCGGCGCAAGGCCTTAGCCATGCTTCGGGACGGGGGGTCAGCGGACCCGCCGAATATGACATAGAGCATCTTCCGGTGCTCATCGTCACTGGAGCTGGAGCTCCCATGATTGCGCACTGTCTTTACGGCGTGCTGAAGTTCCTGGAACTCCACCTGGCGGTCGACGCCGTCTCGGGCCTCGACCTTCTGCTTGCCCTCCCTTTGACTGTATGGTGGGGCATCAGTTAGGGGCTGCTTCCCTTTCCGGAAGCGCTCCATGAGCTTCTGGATTTCCTGGCATTCGGCAGCGGTATGATAACTGGTGCCATGCACAGGGCATAATTCATCCTGGCCCCTGTCTGGGGCCGGTGATTGTCGCGGCCTCTTGTCAGGGCGCGGCCCCCGAGCTCCACTGGGCGCCGCCGTTGTAGCTACGGGGACCGCGGCTGATGACTTTATCTTGCTTCCGCCTCCGCTCTTGATCTTCCTGCCGCTTCCGTACGAAGCGCCGCCGGGTCCCGGCTGACCCCCTGGCTTGGGGGCCGGCAGAGAGTGCCAGTTCCGCCCTTCGGCTGCTCTGGCACATTTGTCCGCCAGGCTGAAGAGTTCTGAGACATCGTGGATCTCCCTGGTGGCGAGCTTCTCGAGCATCTTCTTGTCCCGAACGCCTTGCCAGAACGCCACCACCACAGAAGCGTTCTGGATGCGTGGGATGGTGTTCCGCACCTGGGAGAACCGCTGTATGAACGAGCGCAGCGACTCCCCTGGTTGTTGTTGGATGGCGTGGAGGTCAAGCTCCGTGCCGGGACGGGTGTAGGAGCTGCTGAAGTTGGCGACGAACTGCCGGCAGAGCTCTCCCCAGGAGGTTATGGACCCCTGAGGTAGATTCATGAGCCAAGACCGAGCTGGGCTGGTCAAGGCGACGGGGAAGTAGTTGGCCATGACAGCCTCATCCCCTCCTGCGGCAAGTACGGCGGTGGAGTAGATCTAGAGGAACTCCGCTGGGTTGACGCTACCGTCGTACTTCTCGGGCAGATGCGGGCGAAACTTGCGTGGCCACCTTGTGAAGCGAAGGTGGGGTGCAAGGGCCGCACATCCTGCACCTGCTGCTGCAGGTACTGGCGCTGCGAACGCTTGGTTCGCACCTGGCACCGCATATCCCGGCATGGGCATGGCTGCACCATAGACCGGGGCCGCTACTTGCGGCGCATATAGCTGTGACATATGCTGCGCAGCATATGCCTGAGGCAGGGCTCGCGTGGCGAAGGCCTGCCCTTCTGGTTGTGTCGAGGCCGACGACATGCTGTCGCCTGCCTCATGGCTGCGACGCCTCTCTCGGCGTCGCTCGAGGTACACCCGGGCGTCCTGGCCCAAGTGGCACCGTTCCAGTTTCCTTCGCAGGTCCGTCGACAGGAGCCTGGAGGAGTTGGAATCCGCCGTTAGCCCGTCAACCGTGGGTGTAGGTGTCAGCGACACAGCCGGTTGTCCTGGGCGCCGTCCTCGCCGAAACCGAGGGTTCGCGGCGGCGACGACGAGGCGGTCCACCTCGCGGACCCATTGCTGGGTCGCTGAATGGGGTGCATCCCCCGCAGGTGGGTTGCGCAGCAGCGCTCTTGCTGCAGCTAGCGCACCTCCATGGTGTACGCTCAGCGCTGCAGAAGATCTCACACTGGTCGGGGCCTGCATAGCCGGAGTCGGCGTTGCCGGAGTCGGCTGCTGGCTACCAGCTTGTGCCGACACACTCCGTCCTGAGTGTGTCGACATGTACTCCCCAGTGGTCACGGTTCGCCGTGAACGCGGAGGGGGAGAGTTTGCCGCTGAAGGAAGCTTGGTCATCTTCGTCGGCGGAAACTCGTCGCGCTAGGAGAAAAGACCCCTACCTGGCGCGCCAAATGTCGAAGTGTGCGATCGACACTTCCCCCGGGCCTGCACTGGGCAGCCCACGGAGGTTCTTTTTTTGGAGGGGCTAGTCCCTAGCGGAGAGCTTGCGCGGATGGACGAGTTAGTAAGAGCTTGACACAGCAAGTTTTACGTGGTTCAGGCCGCCGGAGCGTAAAACCCTTCGTCCACGGCGAGCTATGGAGCTCGCTGTATTGCTTGCTGCTCAGGGCCGGAGGCCTGAGCTTGGAGGTGAGTTACAGCTTGAGAGTGTATGGCTAGCGTACGAGTTGCAAAGTGCGAACCCTTGCTATCGACGCCTACCCGAGCCTTTTATAGTCCAAGACTCGGGCGGCTTACAAGGGAAGCCGGGACCCGACAAGTGGTCCCGGGAAGATTGTCTATTACCTACCGTATCTGCAGTTATGCCGGTAGTTGTCTCTGGTCGAAGGCTTCCGAGTCTTCATCTTGCCGCCCTGCCCATGCCGCATGCTAGTCGTAGTGGTTGATGACGGCACAGGCGGCATGGGATGTCTTGTTGCGGTGTTTATTGGCTGACAGGTTCTGACACCGTGCGCCAGTCTGTGATGCGACTGGGCGCAACGGCACCTGACAGAAGCGTGCTCCGCGTCTCCGCGTCTTGGGAAGACGCGGGCCTTGAATACCCTGTATGGGCAAGGTATGGGGCGTATTCACGCCCGCTGCCTATCGCTCGGGGCAGGCAGCGTCGTTCTGCTGCCACGTGGCAGGCCCGGAGCCCTTCTCAGAGGAGAGGAGGGTCAGTCCCGCGGGGCACGTGGAGCCTCCGGACCTCTCCCCGCGGAGGGGGAGGCTCGGCTTCTGTTGGCCACGTGGCGGGCCCGGAGCTCTCCTCTGAGGAGAGGGAGGTCCGGCCCTGCTGGACACGCGGCGCCTTCGGACCTCTCTCCCGCGGAGGGGGAGGTCCGGCTTCTGTATGCCACGTGGCGGGCCCGGAGCTCTCCTCTGAGGAGAGGGAGGTCCGGCCCCACCGGACGCGTGGCGCCTTCGGAGCTCTCCCTGCGGAGAAGGGCGAGTTCCTTAGGCATTTTACCCTGTGCGCGGGGGTACTCCATATCTCAAGGATATGGGGCACTCCTCGCTGTCGGTACCTGCCGTCACCAAGGAAGGGCCCAGTCGGGAGGACAAACCAGAGACCCCTTGGAGGCGCCACCTCCAGAGGCAAGGCAGGCAGGCTCCCTGGGTCCCAGGCTTGGTGCAGACGCCGTTGCTGGGGGAAATCGAGAGCGATTCTCCCCCTGAATGGCGTGTTGGGAGCCATGGAAGACGACAAGACCGCAGAGACTCGAGGGAGGCGCAATGGCTGGAGGCCTTATAAGGGGAGAGTACCCCCGTGGCGGTTTCTTTTCCCACCTTCCGGGTGAACCCAAGCCGCCCGACTGAAGTGATGGGTCAAGGAGTCAGTCTCCTGAGAAGATGAGCCGGCAAGGCACTTAGGCGGTTCCCGAAGAAAGCGCCACAACGTGCAGAAGTGGCAGTCTTGGGAACCGCCGCAGTAAAAGCAACCATCAAGTGAGCGCACGCTCCCACAATCCCGCGGCTGTTCGTGCTCCGGCAGCGGTCAATTCGGGACTTAGAGAAAGTGCGCGGATCGGAAGAGACGGAGGTCCCACCTCGGGCTCGCTATCTCCCCCGAGATGGGCCCGGGGGCCACTGTCGGTACCTGAGATATGGGGTACCCCCGCGCACAGGGGAAAATGCCTAAGGAACTCGCCCTTCTCAGCAGGGAGAGCTCCGAAGGCGCCACGCGTCCGGCGGGGCCGGACCTCCCTCTCCTCAGAGGAGAGCTCCGGGCCCGCCACATGGCATACAGAAGCCGGACCTCCCCCTCCGCGGGAGAGAGGTCCGAAGGCGCCACGCGTCCGGCAGGGCCGGACCTCCCCCTCCTCAGGGAAGAGCTCCAGGCCCGCCACGTGGCCGACAGAAGACGGACCTCCCCCTCCGCGGGAGAGGTCCGGAGGCTCCACGTGCCCCGCGGGCCGGACCCTCCTCTCCTCTGAGAAGGGCTCCGGGCCCGCCACGTGGCCAGAAGAACGGTGCTGCCTGCCCCCGAGAGATAGGCAGCGGGCGTAAAGACGCTGCATACCTTGCCCGTACAGGCATTTAAGGCCCGCGTCTTCCCAAGATGCGGAGACGCGGAGCACGCCTCTGTCAGGTGCCGTTGCGCCCAGTCGCATCACAGACTGGCGCGCGGTGTCAGAACCTGCCAGCCAATAAACACCGCGACAAGACATCCCATGCCGCCTGCACCGTCATCAACCACTACGACTAGCGTGCGGCATGGGCAGGGCGGCAAGACGGAGACTCGGAAGCTTTCGTCAGAGACAACTACCGGCATAACTGCAGATACGGTAGATAACAGTCAATCTCCCCGGGACCACCTGTCGGGTCCCGGGCCCCCCTTGTAAGCCACCCGAGTCTTGGACTATAAAAGACTCGGGTAGGCGACGATAGCAAGGGTTCGCACTTTAGCCACTCGCACCCTGGGTTCGCACTCAGCAACTCATACGCTAGCCATTCACACCCAAGCTGTAACTCACCCCCAAGCTCGGGACTCCGGCCCCGAGCAGCAAGCAATACAGCGAGCTCCATAGCTCGCCGTGGACTAGAGTTTTACGCTCCGGCGGCCTGAACCACGTAAAACTCTCTGTGTCAAGCTCTTACTAACTCATCCATCCGCGCAAGCTCTCCGCAAGGGACTAGCCCCACCGAAAAAAGAACCTCCGCAGGCTGCCCAGTGCAGGCCCGGGGGAAGTGTCGACCGAACACTTCGACACCGTTCAACTGTATACTCCTCCCGCTCGCGACCTAGTGCAGCCAAGACCTGCCGGACGCTCGTCTCGGCAAGCGCAAAGGCATCTGCCAGGGGCAATGGAGCAACAGAGGCCGGGGCAGTTCCCCCGACCTCCTCCGTCACCTCGTCCTCAAGAGGAGTCGATGCACCAGCGACCGAGACGAGACGCCGGTCAGGAGAAGCTGGCTCCGGGGCTCTGGCAGCCGGACCTGCCGGGCCCTCTTTAGCTTCTGGCTTCTTGACCTGTGGAGAAGGGCGAGCCGGGGAAGGCGGCGCTGGAATAAAGGCCGGGACGCCTGGTGCAGGGTCGACCTGCGCTGGCCTGGGGGCCGCGGCGGCCGTCTCGGCAGGAAGAGATGACGCCGCCGCGGAGTCCGGGCACACCGGAACAGGAGAACCTCGCGCTGGCTTGGGGGCCGCGGCAGTTGTCCCGGGTTCCGAGCGCAACGCCACAGACTCCCCGCCAGTCGGGGATGGCCGGGAAGCGCGGACACTCCAGCGGGCTCTGAACCCCGACTTCCGAGCCGGGGTAGGACTCCCAGAGCCCGCTGCCATCACTGACGGCCGCTCCGCAGTCGCTTGAACTGGCGGAGCAGGGGATGCCCCAGAAGCTCCCTTCAACGCATCAGCCCGGGGCCTCTTTGAGTCGCCACCGGAAGGAGTGCCAGGCACCCCAGATCCCCGACTTGGCACAGACGCCGCCGCTGGAGGAGATCGAGCGCGCTTCTTCTCTGGTGGCGGGTTGGAGGCCATGACGAGGGAGGACTCAAGGGCAAGAGGGCAAAGGCACAAGAGTCCAGGAAGAAACGCTGGGAAGTGCGAAGGGAAGCCGCAATGCGGGTAAGATCCCCTCTAAAACCTTCCCAGGTGCAGTTCCAGGCGATTCAGAACTCTTCGAATACCGCGCATCGGCAACCGCTTCGGCTCCTAGACCGAGCGCCGATGACAGGTGGACCCAAGCCGCCCGACTGAAGCGGTGGGTCAAGGAGTCAGTCTCCTAAGAAGACAAGCCGGCAAGGCACTTCGGCGGTTCCCGAAGAAAGCGCCGCAACGTGCAGAAGTGGCAGTATTGGGAACCACCGCAGTAAAGGCAACCATCAAGTGGGCGCACGCTCCCACGATCCCGCGACCGTTCGTGCTCCGGCAGCGGTCAATGCGGGACTTAGAGAAAGTGCGCGGAACAGAAGAGACGGAGGTCCCACCTCGGGCTCGCTATCTCCCCCGAGATGGGCCCGGGGGCCACTGTCGGTACCCGCGATATGGGGTACCCCCGCACATAGGGGGAAAATGCCTAAGGAACTCGCCCTTCTCCGCAGGGAGAGCTCCGAAGGCGCCACGCGTCTGGTGGGGCCGGACCTCCCTCTCCTCAGAGGAGAGCTCTGGGCCCGCCACGTGGCATACAGAAGCCGGACCTCCCCCTCCGCGGGGAGAGGTCCGAAGGTGCCACGTATCCGGCGGGGCCGGACCTCCCTCTCCTCAGAGAGGAGCTCCGGGCCCGCCATGTGGCCAACAGAAGCCGAACCTCCCCCTCCGCGGGGAGAGGTCCGAAGGCTCCACGTGTCCCGCGGGGCCGGACCCCCCCTCTCCTCTGAGGGGGGCTCCGGGCCCGCCACGTGGCCAGCAGAATGGCGCTGCCTGCCCCCGAGCGATAGGCAGCGGGCGTAAAGACGCCCCATACCTTGCCCGTACAAGGTATTCAAGGCCCGCGTCTTCCCAAGACGCGGAGCACGCCTCTGTCAGGTGCCGTTGCGCCCAGTCGCATCACAGACTGGCGCGCGGTGTCAGAGCCTGCCAGCCAATAAACGCAGCGACAAGACATCCCATGCCGCCTCCGCCGTCATCATCCACTACCACTAGCATGCGGCATGGGCAGGGCTGCAAGACGAAAACTCAGAAGCCTTCGCCAGAGACAACTACTGGCATAACTGCAGATACGGTAGATAACAGTCAATCTCCCCGGGACCACCTGTCGGGTACCGGGCCCCCCTTGTAAGCCACCCGAGTCTTGGACTATAAAAGACTCGGGTAAGCGACGTTAGCAAGGGTTCGCACTTTAGCCATTCACCCCCAAGCTGTAACTCATCCTCAAGCTCAGGACTCCGGTTCTGAGCAGCAAGCAAAACAGCGAGCTTCATAGCTCGCCGTGGACGTAGGGTTTTACGCTCCGGCGGCCTGAATCACGTAAAACTCGCCGTGTCAAGCTCTTACTAACTCGTCCATACGCTCAAGCTCTCCACAAGGGACTAGCCCCACCGAAAAAAGAACCTCTGCGGGCTGCCCAGTGCAGGCCCGGGGGAAGTGTCGACCGAACACTTCGACAGTCGGCAAAACTCACTAACTCGGGTCCCGAGTGGCTGGACGGGACCTTGACGGAATACACGTTCGGATAGTGCACCTAAATGGTTTTGCATGCGCGGATGGCTGTTCGGGTCAAAAACTGGAAAGTTGGTAAAACTCACAAACTGGGGTCCCGTGCGTCTGGATGGGACCTTGATGGAATACACGTTCGGACAGTGCAACTTGATGGCTTTGCATGCTCGGATGGCCATCTGGGTTGAAATTGGGAAAGTAGGGAATGCCAGGAAAACTCACAGACTCGGGTCCCAGACGAACGGACAGGACCTTGATGGAATATAAGTTCAGACGGTGCAACTTAATGGTTTTGCATGCATGGATGGACATCGGGGTCAAAATTGGGAAATTCGAGAAATTCTGTAAAACTCACAAACTCGGGTCCCGGGCGGTCAGACGGAACCTTGACAGAATACACGTCCGGATGGTGCAATTTGATGGTTTTGCATGCGCGGATGGCCATCTGGGTCAAAATTGAGAAAGTCGGGAAAGTTTGTAAAACTCACGAACTCGGGTCCCGGGCGCTCGGACGGAACCTTCACAGAGTACGCATCCGCACGGTGCAACTTGATGGTTTTCATGCGCGGATGGCCATCAGGGTCAAAATCGAGAAAGTCATAAAAGTCGGTAAAACTTACGAACTCTGGTCCCGGGCGGCCGGACGGAACCTTGATGGAATACACGTCCGGATAGTGCAACTTGATGGTTTTGCATGCGCAGATGTCCATCTGGGTCAAAACCGAGAAAGTTGGAAAACTCTGTAAAACTCACAAACTTGGATCCCGGGCGACCGGACAGTGCCTTGACGGAATTTACCTACGGACGGTGCAACTTGATGGTTTCGCATTCATAGATGGCCATCCGGGTCGAAATTGGGAAATTCGATAAAGTCTGTAAAACTCATGAGCTCGGGTCCCTGGCGGCGGGACGGAACCTTGATGGATTACACGTCCGGACGGTGCAACTTGATGGTTTTGCATGCGCGATGGCCATCTGGGTCAAAAACGATAAGGTCGGGAAAGTCGGCAAAACTCACTAACTCGGGTCCCGAGCGGCTCGACGGGACCTTGACGGAGTACACGTTCAGATGGTGCAACTAAATGGTTTGCATGCGCGGATGGCCATCCGGGTCAAAATTTGGAAAGTCGGTAAAACTCACAAACTAGGGTTCCGTGCGACTGGACGGGAGCTTGACGGAATACACGTTCGGACCGTGCAACTTGATGGTTTTGCATGCTCGGACGGCCATCTTGATTGAAATTGGGAAAGTAGGGAAAATTGGGAAAACTCACGCACTCGGGTCCCGGGCGGCTGGATAGGATCTTGACAGAATATACGTTCGGATGGTGCAACTTGATGGTTTTGCATGCATGGATAGCCATTGGGGTAAAAATTACAAAATTCTAGAAAGTCGGTAAAACTCACGAACTCGAGTCCCGGGCGGCCGGAAGGAACCTTGACGGAATACATGTCCGGACGGTGCAACTTGATGGTTTTGCATGCATGGATGCCCATCTGGGTCAAAATCAGGAAAGTCGGGAAAGTCTGTAAAACTCACGAACTCAGGTTCCTGGTGGCCGGACGGAACTTTGACGGAATACACGTCTGGACGGTGCAACTTGATAGTTTTGCATGCGCGGATGGCCATCAGGGTCAAAATAAAGAATGTCGGGGAAGTCGGTAAAACTCACGAACTCGGATCCTGGGCGGCCGGACGGAACCTTGATGGAATACACGTGGGGACGGTGCAACTTGATGGTTTTGCATGCACGGATGTCCATCTGGGTCATAACTAAAAAATTCGGGAAACTCTATAAAATTCACAAAATTGGATCCCGGGCGGCCGGACAGGACCTTGACGGAATTGACATCCGAACGGTGCAACTTGATGGTTTTGCATGCATGGAAGGCCATCGGAGTAAAAATCAGGAAATTTGAGAAAGTTTGTAAAACTCACGAACTCGGGTCCCGGGCGGGAGAACCTTGACGGAATACACGTCCGGATGGTGCAACTTGATGTCTTTGCATGCGCGAAAGGCCATCTTGGTCGAAATTTGGAAAGTCAAGAAAACTCATGAACTCGGGTCCTAGGACGCCAGACTGGACCTTGACGGAATACACGTACGGACGGTGCAACTTGATGGTTTTGCATGCGAGGATGTCCATCTGGTTCAAAAATGAGAAAGTAGGGAAACTCTGTAAAACTCACAAACATGGATCCCGGGCGGCTGGACAGGACCTTGACTGAATTTACGTTCGGACGGTGCAACTTAATGGTTTTGTATGCATAGATGGCCATCTGGGTCAAAATTGGGAAATTTGATAAAGTCTGTAAAACTCACAAACTC
Source organism: Neostapfia colusana (assembly GCA_030760725.1). Classification (NCBI taxonomy): domain Eukaryota; kingdom Viridiplantae; phylum Streptophyta; class Magnoliopsida; order Poales; family Poaceae; genus Neostapfia; species Neostapfia colusana. The sequence continues at coordinate 82,452,412 of JASWHV010000011.1, forward strand.
GGGTCCCGGGCGGCCGGACGGAACCTTGATGGAATACACGTCCGGATGGTGCAACTTGATGGTTTTGCATGCGCGGATGGCCATCTGGGTCAAAAATGAGAAGGTCGGGAAAGTCGGCAAAACTCACTAACTAGGGTCCCGAGCGGCTGGACGGGACCTTGACGGAGTACACGTTCGGATGGTGCAACTAAATGGTTTGCATGCGCGGATGGCCATCCGGGTTGAAATCTGGAAAGTCGGTAAAACTCACAAACTAGGGTTCCGTGCGACTGGACGGGAGCTTGAAGGAATACACGTTCGGACAACGCAACTTGATGGTTCTGCATGCTCGGACGGCCATCTGGGTTGAAATTGGGAGAGTAGGGAAAGTCGGGAAAACTCACGAACTCGGGTCCCGGGTGTCTGGACAGGACCTTGACGGAATATGCGTTCGTACGGTGCAACTTGATGGTTTTGCATGCATGGATGACCATCGGGGTCAAAATTGCAAAATTCTAGAAAGTCGGTAAAACTCACGAGCTTGAGTCCCGGGCGGCCGGACGGAATCTTGACGGAATATATGTCCGGATGGTGCAACTTGATGGTTTTGCATGCACGGATGACCATCTGGGTCAAAATCGGGAAAGTCGGGAAAGTCTGTAAAACTCACGAACTCAGGTCCCGGGTGTCTCGACGGAACCTTGACGGAATACACATCCGGACGGTGCAACTTGATGGTTTTGCATGCGCGGATGGCCATAAGGGTCAAAATAAAGAAAGTCGGGAAAGTCGGTAAAACTCACGAACTCGGGTCCCGGGCGACTGGACGGAACCTTGACAATTACACGTCCGGACGGTGCAACTTGATGGTTTTGCATGCGCGGATGTCCATCTGGGTCATAACTAAGAAAGTGGGGAACTCTGTAAAACTCACAAACTTGGATCCTTGGCGGCCGGACAGGACCTTGACGGAATTTACATCCGGACAGTGCAACTTGATGGTTTTGCATGCATAGATGGCCATCCGGGTCAAAACTGGGAAATTTGAGAAAGTCTGTAAAACTCACGAACTCGGATCCCGGGCGGCCGGACGGAACCTTGATGGAATACACGTCCGAACGGTGCAACTTGATGGTTTTGCATGCGCGGATGGCTCTCTGGGTCAAAATCGGGAAAGTCGGGACAGTCTGTAAAACTCACAAACTCGGGTCCTGCGTCATCATACGGAACCTTGTTGGAATACACGTCCAGACGGTGCAACTTGATGGTTTTGCATGCGCGGAAGGCCATCTAGGCCAAAATTTGAAAAGTCAAGAAAACTCATGAACTCGGGTCCTCGGACGCCGGACTGGACCTTGCTGAAATACACGTTCGGATGGTGCAACTAGAAGGTTTTGCATGTGCGAATGGCTATCTGGGTCAAAATCTGGAAAGTCGGGATAGTCGACAAAACTTACTAACTCCCAAGCGGCTGGACGGGACCTTGACGGAGTACACGTTCGGATGGTGCAACTAAATGGTTTGCATGCACGGATAGAAATCCGGGTCAAAATCTGGAAAGTTGGTAAAACTCACAAACTAGGGTCCCAGGCGACTGGACGGGAGCTTGACGGAATACATGTTTGGACAGTGCAACTTGATGGTTTTGCATGCTCGGATGGCTATCTGGGTTGAAATTGGGAAAGTAGGGAAAGTCCTGAAAACTCACGAACTCGGGTCCCTAGCGGTCTGACAGGACCTTGATGAAATATACATTCGGACGGTGCAACTTAATAGTTTTGCATGCATGGATGGCCATCGGGGTCAAAATTGCGAAATTCGAGAAAGTCCGTAAAACTAATGAATTCGAGTCTCAGGCTGCCGAACAGAACCTTGATGGAATACACATACGGACGGTGCAACTTGATGGTTTTGCATTCGCAGATGTCCATCCGGGTCATAACTAAGAAAGTTGGGAAACTCTGTAAAACTCACAAACTTGGATCCTGTGCGTCCGGACAGGACCTTGACGGAATATACGTTTCGACGGTGCAACTTGATGGTTTTGCATGCATAGATGGCCATCCGGGTCAAAACTGGGAAATTCGGGAAAGTCTGTAAAACTCACGAACTTGGGTCCTGGCCGGCCGGATGGAACCTTGATGGAATACACGTCCGAACGGTGCAATTTGATGGTTTTTGCATGCGCGGATGGCTCTCTGGGTCAAAATCGAGAAAGTCAGGAAAGTCTGTAAAACTCACGAACTCGAGTCCCGGGCCGCCGAATAGAACCTCGATGGAATACACGTCCACACAGTGCAACTTGATGGTTTTGCATGCGCGGATATCCATCTGGGTCAAAATCGACAAAGTCGGGAAACTCTGTAAAACTCACAAAGTTGGATCCCAGTTGGCCGGAAAGGACCTTGATGGAATATACGTTCTGATGGTGCAACTTGATGGTTTTGCATGAGCGGATGGCCTTCGGGGTAAAAATTGGGAAATTTGAGAGAGTCGGTAAAACTCACGAAGTCGGGTCCTGGGCGGCCGGACGAAACATTGATAGAATACACCTCCGGACAGTGCAACTTGATGGTTTTGCATGCGCGGAAGAACATCTAAGTCGAAATTTGGAAAGTCAAGAAAACTCATGAACTCGGGTCCTGGGACGCTGGACTGAACCTTGCCGGAATACACGTTCGGTTGGTGCAACTGGAAGGTTTTGCAAGCGTGGATGCTATCAGGGTCAAAATCCGGAAAGTTGTTATAGTCGGCAAAACTCACTAACTCGGGTCCCGAGCGGCTGGACGGGACCTTGACGGAATACACGTTCGGATAGTGCACCTAAATGGTTTTGCATGCGCGGATGGCTGTTCGGGTCGAAAACTGGAAAGTTGGTAAAACTCACAAACTTGGGTCCCGTGCGTCTGGATGGGACCTTGACGGAATACACGTTCGGACAGTGCAACTTGATGGCTTTGCATGCTCGGATGGCCATCTGGGTTGAAACTGGGAAAGTAGGGATGCCAGGAAAACTCACAGACTCGGGTCCCGGACGGACGGACAGGACCTTGACGGAATATAAGTTCAGACGGTGCAACTTAATGGTTTTGCATGCATGGATGGACATCGGGATCAAAATTGGGAAATTCGAGAAATTCTGTAAAACTCACGAACTCGGGTCCCGGGCGGTCGGACGGAACCTTGACAGAATACACGTCCGGATGGTGCAACTTGATGGTTTTGCATGCGCGGATAGCCATCTGGGTCAAAATCGAGAAAGTCGGGAAAGTTTGTAAAACTCACGAACTCGGGTCCCGGGCGCTCGGACGGAACCTTCACAGAGTACACATCCGCATGGTGCAACTTGATGGTTTTCATGCGCGGATGGCCATCAGGGTCAAAATTGAGAAACTTAGAAAAGTCGGTAAAACTTACGAACTCTGGTCCCGGGCGGCCGGACGGAACCTTGATGGATGTCACACCCGGTTTTTCCGAAGAACAACCAAGTGAATATCACATGTATGCCAGGATCATTTTCTCATACATGTGATGACAAATAGTGAAGCATCATTTATTACAAGCCAGGTGTCGAATATAAGTAAGTCTTACATAGTAAATGTCTCGATGGACAATAATAAGTTCATCACAAGTAAATAAACTAGCAGCGGAATATTATTCTTTAGGGCTCCATCACAGGCGTTGCCCGGGGGTCTCCATGAACCTAGAAACCTTTCTCGGGTCCAAAGTCTTGGTTATTATACACCACCTCATTGTCTTGACCTGAGCAGCAATATAAACCAACAAATATGCAAGGTTGAGTACCAAGGGTACTCAGCAAGTGTGGGAAAATTATATCATGCATGGCTAGAACAAGGAGAGGTTGAACTCATGGTTAAAGCACTATGCAATTAATACCTATCACCTTAGCTTGTTAAACACCTACATTACTACACAGGTGAAATGGTTCCAATCTCCCATCCCATCATCATAATCCAATAACCATAACATCATTTCCAATGTTAAGCTCCCCGCTTAACTTCCGAAACCATCAATCCTTTAATCATGAATAAGTCCAAGCCGCTCTTGACCGTGAGCACGGCTGTCATGACAGTTTTGACTCTGCAGAGTTTGTACCACTGTACCCACATGTAGTGATTTGAGCCCCCGTTGCCGGGTGGACTAAAAGAACCTCCATTATGCCAGTGGCTACGAACCACATTCACACTTCCCAGGTGTGTAGCCAGGAGATCACTACGAAGCCTTTACAAAGGGATTCCCGACGAGCGTGGGCCCACTGAGGTTTCACCCCTAACAGCATACAAGAGGCTCCAACCCCGCTGCAGTGGCCCTCTCTTGAGCCTTGCGGTTCATATGATAGTCCAGCTGACACCTACTCCCCGCACCATCCAACACACCCATACTACGCCGGGGATACACCTAATTAATTGGCCAAGCTGCCCCATCTCAGCATGTGGTTGGCACTGTAAAGCCAGGTTACATGCTCCATGAAGCGGTGCTTAGGATCCAGGCAAGTACTAAACACAAACCCAAGTCTCGTGCACCCAGCACACAACCAAAACATCCAACTTGCCTTGATCCCTACCTCTACATAACTCACAATAGCTCATTCAAGAGTATAGTATAATAAACTGATGATCTCATATCCCAAATATCCCATTCTAAGCATGGCTAAGCATATGCATGTAAATAAATGACATGACAAAATAAATCTCAACCCAAGCTACAAGGAAACAAGGTAATACAATTCTAGGGAAACTTTCTAGCATGGGTTTCATATTTCATTTGACAATGCAAATAATTCTATCTACACATCCTAGCATAGGATCAAAGTGGTCAAGGACACTTGCCTCCTTCTTGCTGCTCTTGAAATGGGTAGTCCTGGTCTTGGAAAGGAATAACTTGCTCTTGAGCAGGTTCTACATCACACCATCACACATAGCAAAAGAAAAACAACAATCCATAAGACATAGTTCACACTTCCACTTCATACAAACCACACATTCATATTTATGAAATTCATTCACCATTATATGTGTTGTGGTTACTCTATGTGTGTTGATCTGTGGCTTGCATACACTTTTATTTATATGTATATGATTCCTACTTTGGTGTTCATATTTATACTTACATACTATATATATATATATATATGTGTGTTTCAAATTTAAATAAATTCGTTATATTAAACTACTACACCTTTTCACTACCAAGTATGTATGAAAATATTTTTCTTCTCCATATGTGCCTTCAGAATTTCTACCAACGCTAAACTGAATTCTTTGGATTTTAGAAACTCCATTTATCATTTACTAGTTTCTATATTTTCAGATTTATTTTCCTATGCATAAATGTGTATTTTATTATGAAATTAGTAATACACATCATCTAAACAGAATAGGTTCTGGTCCTAAATAATTTAATAACATATTTTGACCTTTTCCTCTGATGTAAACTATTTCACAATTATTTTCCCTATTTTCTATAACTATTCTTTACTTAAAAATGTGTTCCTAAATGTGAATAATAAATTAACCAGATTCAATTCAGTCTAAAATATGCTTTTATCTCACTCCAAAATTTTCTAAACACTGAGAAAATCTTTAACTTAATTTTGAGAATTATGTTTGTCCCACTTTTTAATTTTTAAACACTAGTTACATATTCAATTTTCTAAATTAAATACTAAACAGGGCTAAAATAATGAACTCACCCCATTACAGGGTCTATAATATTATTTTCATAATTTCTAGGGGTCTAGCTACACTTATCAGAGGTGTTTTTCCTAATTTTTATTAAGTCCAGGGGCTAAAACTGATTTTTAAATGAATTTACATGATTTTTTGGAGTTCCAGGGGCTAGATCAGAAGTTTCCGGGGCTAGCTCTTAATTCCCGAGAACCCCAGGGGGTAGCACGTAAGAATTCTAGTCTTTATAACGTGGGGCTGACGTGGACCGTCCGATTTTAAACCGACGGCCGAGATTATAACATCGAACCGGTACGCGGGGTTTTAAAGTCTACCGTGCGATTTAAAATAAACGGCGCACAAGCGGCCACGTCGCTCTGATCGAGCGCGGGCGGCGCTGCCGGCGGCGCACGGCGGCGGGAAGCGGCGATCTCGCCGGAAACTTTCGGATCCTCGAGAATTCTGCCTAGAACTGTGATCTTATGGCATAGATCGGTAGAGGGAGGTCGGGGATCTCACCTCGAGGGTTTTCTTGAGCTTGGAGGTCCTGGGAGGTGATCGGCGGCGAGGTCCGAGGCAAAACCACGGCGAAGCTCGTCAGCGCTGTGTTTACACCGCAAGTCACCGAGTTTTCTGCACCTGCAAGGTTCCCCGGAGGCGGTGGATCAAGACCAGCGAGTTAGATCGGAGTTTCCGAGCTTAGATCGGCCAGAATTCACCGGAGAAGTCTCGGTTCTCACCGGAGTAAAAATCGGCGATCGCGTGGAAAAAACAGAACGGGGCCGGGGGTTTTATAGACGGGGGAGGGCGGCGAGGTGGTTTAGATCATGTCCGTATCCTCCTCGAGCGAAATTCGGCTGTGATCCGCAGCAGTTCCGATCGGTTTGGATTCGGTGAGAAAAAGTCCGGCGCGGCGCGAGGTTGAAGACGAAGCCCGGGTGGGTCCCTCCTGTCAGCATGAGAAAGCGCGGGCGCGCGGCTGCGGGCTGGCGCGGGGTAAGTTGGGCCGGCTGGTGGGTTTCGGCACACTGGCCGGTTTTTTTTCTGTTTTCTCTTTTTCTTTTTCCATTTCTTTTCTGATTTGAGTTTAATTTGAATTCCAGTTTGAATTTGAATTTTTGCAAAACATGCAACACGTCCAAAATTTTTTAAATTCCCCTCTTAACATGATTTAGTGTTTTGAATCAAAATTTTGGGGTGTTACAGCTCTACCCCCCTTAAAAGAAATCTCGTCCTCGAGATTGGTGTTTCTAAGAAAACAATTCCGGAAATTGTGCCTTGAGCTCATCTTCCCGCTCCCAGGTGGCTTCCTCTTCTGAGTGATGCTTCCACTGCACCTTGCACATCCGGATTCTTTTATTTCTGGTGAGGCGTTCCATTGTCTCCAAAATCTTGTATGGTTGCTCGGCATAAGACAAATCCTCAGCTACATCCACTTCACTCATGGGTAACACCTCTTCAGACGTCCTCAGACATTTCTTGAGTTGTGACACATGGAATACATCGTGCACGTCCGATAGATGAACCGGTAACTCTAGTTGGTACGCCACTTTGCCTTTCCTTTCCAAAACTTGAAAGGGTCCGATGTATCGAGGTGACAACTTCCCTTTCACCTTGAACCGACGAAGTCCTCTGATAGGGGACACCTTGAGATAAACATAGTCTCCCACGTTGAAAACGAGCTCTCTTCTTCGTACATCGGCATAGCTCTTTTGGCGTGTTTGTGCTATCCTCAAGTTGTTGCGAATCTCCCTCACCTTTGCCTCGGCTTCTTGTAGCACTTCTGGACCAAACACTTTACTTTCTCCTGTTTGGTTCCAAAATAGGGGAGTTCTGCACTTCCTTCCATACAAAGCTTCAAACGGTAACATCTTCATACTAGCTTGATAGCTGTTGTTATAGGAAAACTCCGCATACGGTAAGTTCTTGTCCCAACTCCTATTGTTTTTTAGTGCACATACCCTTAACATATCTTCAAGGATCTGATTGGTTCTCTCCGTCTGCCCGTCAGTTTGGGGATGATAGGCAGAGCTGAAGTTCAGATGGGTTCCCATGGTTTCATGTAACTTCTGCCAAAACCTCGAGGTGAACTGTATCCCTCGGTCCGACACTATCTTCTTTGGCACTCCATGGTAACACACGATCCTTGATATGTACAATTCTGCCAATTTGGATCCGCTGTAGCTTTCTTTCACGGGGATGAAATGAGCTACCTTGGTTAGCCTATCAATAATGACCCATATTGAATCATACCCGGATTGGGTCCTAGGCAATCCCACGACAAAATCCATGCTGATTTCTTCCCATTTCCATTCAGGCACTTTGAGTGGTTACAATAATCCCGCGGGTCGTTGATGTTCTGCTTTCACCAACTGACATGTGTCACATAGGGCAACATGTTCCGCGACATCTCGCTTCATGCCATACCACCAATACCTGCTCTTGAGGTCCTGGTACATCTTCGTACTCCCAGGATGAATGGAATAGTCGGAATCGTGAGCCTCCTTCAAAATTAATTCACGGATCTCCTTTACTTTTGGCACACAGATCCTTTTTCCGTGCCACACCGTTCCTTGTTCATCCTCTCTAAAACCAGGAGTTTTATTTTCCTTGATGAGCTGTCTGATCTCTTGTATCTTCTCATCATTCTTTTGGCCCTCGCGTATGTCTCGCTCGAGTGTGGAGTCCACTTCCATGGCGATGGCTTCACCACTATTTACTAGACATAGATTGAGCCTTATAACCTCGTCCTTCAATTCTGCAGGCATGTCCTTCAAGCTCAACTTATTGACCTGCACTTTCTGACTCAAAGCATCGGCCACGACGTTTGCTTTCCCGGGATGATAGTTGATGCCCACATCAAAGTCATTGATTAGCTCTAACCATCTCCTTTGTCTGAGGTTGAGATCTGGCTGTGTGAATATGTACTTCAAACTCTTATGATCCGTATATATCTCTGTCCTCTTCCCCATCAAATAGTGCCGCCAAATTTTCAACGCGTGTACCACTGCGGCTAGTTCTAGGTCATGTGTAGGATAGTTCTTCTCGTGCTTCCGAAGCTGCCGGGATGCATATGCCACGACATGTCCTTCTTGCATGAGAACACATCCCAACCCATTTCCAGAGGCATCGCAGTACACTGTAAAATTCTTCTGCATATCTGGCATAACCAACACTGGGGCTGTTGTCAATCTCTTCTTCAGCTCCTGAAAGCTCGTCTCGCACTGTGGCGTCCAGGTGAATGTGATTCCCTTCTCCAACAGTTTGGTGAGAGGTCTCGAGATCTTGGAGAATCCCTCAATAAACCGTCAATAGTATCCAGCCAATCCCAAAAAGCTTCGAACTTCCCCGACATTTTCAGGGGTCTTCCACTTCTGGATATCCTCGATTTTGGCGGGATCTATGGAGATTCCTCCCTCCGAGATTATATGTCCTAAAAAGGGAACTCTCTTCAGCCAAAACTCACACTTGCTCAACTTGGCATATAGTTGATGTTCTCTCAGCCTCTGCAACACCAACCTTAGATGTTTCTCATGTTCTTCTTCATCTTTGGAGAAGACGAGAATATCATCTATGAAAACCACCACAAATTTGTCCAGATATTCCATGAATACCTTGTTCATGAGGTACATGAAGTATGCCGGGGCATTGGTTAGCCCGAAAGGCATGACAGTGTATTCATACAGTCCGTACCGAGATACGAAAGCTGTCTTGGGAATATCAGATTGCCTTATCTTGAGTTGGTGGTATCCCGACCTGAGATCTATTTTCGAGAACACACAAGCTCCCCTCAACTGATCAAACAAGTCTTCAATGCGAGGCAATGGGTACTTGTTCTTGATGGTTACCTCATTCAAAGCACGGTAATCCACGCATAACCTTTGGGTTCCGTCTTTCTTGGGCACAAATATCACCGGAGCTCCCCATGGTGAGGAACTAGGGCGAATATACCCCTTCTCCGTCAATTCTCTCAAATGATCCTTGAGCTCTTCCAGCTGCTTCGAGTCCATTCGATAAGGTCTCTTGTATATCGGGGCTGTTCCCGGTACTAGCTCAATTGCGAATTCCACGTCACGGTCGGGAGGCATACCTGGCAACTCCTCCGGAAAAACATCTGGATATTCCCTGATAGTCCTGATTTCCTCAACTTTCACCTCCACTTGATTTAATTTAATGTCCCTCCTAGTCTCGTGTATCGTTATGAACTTTACTCTTGTGCCACTAGGGTGAGTTAGTTCCACCATTCTGGTCGAACAATGGATGATTCCTTTATGTTTGGTCAACCAATCCATACCCAAAATAATATCTATCCCTTGTGAATCTATCACTATGAGGTTAGCAGTAAATACTACCCCATTAATGTCTAGGTTCACTTTGGGACACACTTGTCTTGTCCTTATTTCTCCACCTGGAGAGTTTACCGCTAGCATATGGTTCATTTGTGTGGTTGCTAGGTCATGCTTCTTAACAAACCCTTGAGCAATGAACGAGTGGGTAGCACCAGAATCAAACAGCAGAGTTGCAAGGTGTAAATTGGCAGGAAACTTACCAACTACCACGTCGGATGCCTCTTGTGCTTCCTCCATAGTGACGTGGTTCACCCGTCCTCTCATTACATTCTGCTGTTGTGGCGGCGCAGGCTTCTTCTTTGGGCATTTATGGGCGTAGTGTCCCACTTCACCACAGCTGAAACATTGCACCCCAATCTTAGATGCCTGGCCTTTGTTGTCTTGGGGTTGGTTTGGGGGTCCTTGCACTGCTGGTCGAGGTGGATATGCGGGGCGAGGCTGCTGCACAAACTGACGTTGCGGCTGTGCTGGTGCTGCGAGAGGCCTGTAGTTTGGGTTGTACCCTCTTGGTGCTGAATAGGGTACCGCAGCACGACTCGTCTGCCCCGTAGGTTGCTGCATCATACGTGGGCGGGTGTTGCTCCCTGAGGCTTGATGTGACCACCCGGCCTTCCTCTTATTCTCATTTTCCAGGGCCTTTAGCTTCCTTTCTACCACAAATGCTCTGTCCACCATCTTTTGGAAGCTTTCATACTCATTTGAGGACATTGCACACTGCATCTCTGCGGTAAGTCCTTCCACGAAACAATCTTGTTTCTACTCATCAGTCTCTATGTCTCGTGGAACATAACGGGATAGTTGAGTAAATTTAGTGAGGTATTCCCTCACCGTCATGTTTCCCTGCTGCAGTCCCAAAAACTCCTTCCTCTTGTTTTTGAGTTCACCTCTTGGGATGTAATGGTTGCGGAAGCTACGCTTGAACTCTTCCCAAGTGATGTTCTCAGGGTCATGATGGGTGGCCACATAGACGGTCCACCAATCAGCAGCAGGTCCATGCAATTGATGAGAGGCAAACAGCACCCTCTCATACCCTTGGCATTGTATAATCCTCATCTTACTTTCAATGGTCTTCAGCCAATCATCTGCCTCCAGAGGTTCAGCAGCACTTGCAAACTTTGGAGGTTGAGTTCCTAGAAACTCACTCAACCTTGGTTGGCGTGGTGCAGCTTGTGGAGGTGGAACTTGATGCAAGTTGGCCACCACTTGAGACAAGTTCTGGATGAGCTGATTTTGGTTCTCCAGCATTTGGTGGAGAGGATCAACTTCTTCACGGCGACCACCCCGGTCCTGGCCTCCAGAAAGATGAGGGTTGCATGCCTCATCGTTGTTGTTGGCGGGGTTGGCAGCACGTCCGTTTCCTCTTCCGGCCATCTGGCAGAATCAACCAATGTTAATTTGAAATCATTTAGTATCATCTTACTACTTTCATTTGTTTGTACTTTGAAGTGTTGAGGCTTTGTTATACTTTTACGAGGGTTCATATCTCACACCAAATAAATGCACTATCATTTCCTGTGGGTTCACACCAAAGCAAAACAATCTGAAGACGAGGCTGTGGACAATTGCTCATGGCTTCCACAACTCACGTCACACACCAAGCATTATCACACCATTAACTACGTAACGACTCGACTACTCGACCTCTTGCTAGCTAAGGGAAAGACTCTACACTACTCGTTCTCTTGAGCTGGCTCCTCGGGATCTTCCTCCTCATTTCGGCTACCTTCTGACTCTGCTTTGGGTGGGGAGGCTGTTGGTGGAGAAGTGCGACGACGCCTGATCGCTCGGTGATCCGGGGAGTCAGGAGTCCATGTATCATTCACGGTGACACACAGTTCATTCCCATCTCCTCTTTCTCTCGCCTTTAAGCAAGCTCGCAGCAACGCCTCCGTTTCCTTCAGGGTGTCTCGGACATCCTGAAGCTCTTGTTGACACTCCTGCAGTCGAGTGCTGAGCATAGCAGCATCCTCCAAGCACAAGTCCATGTGCTCATGGGAAGTCCCTTGCTGCACCGGTGGGTACTTGTACTCCGTGGTACCACTCTCACGTTGGAGGACATACATGTACTCAGTTTTGTCCAAGTGACGACGATAGATGTGACTCTGGCAGGTGATGGCCTCCCAGGTGACATCTCTCTCCGCATCGACCTGTGTCGCTCTACAAGCTGGAGAGTGGTGGATCTTAAGCAGCTGATTTTCGTGTATTATCCTCATCTCTGAACTCCATTCTTCCCTCTTCTCACGGATGGTCCTGGTGGAGTTATAGTGGATGATTAGCTTGCCCGTATTGCCGGCGGCTTCGAGCATACGCCGAAGACGGCGCAATAAGCCTCCTACTGCCAATCCGTAGGAAAGGTACGTCACCGGACGGCTCTCCTCTCTTTCGGCAAGGGCAACTACGGGAACTCTCCCTCCTGTGGACTTGCGAGCGGTGCGAATCATGCGAACCATCTAAAACAAAAAGAATTTAAAATTAGGTTAGATAAACTTTTTTAAACAAAAGTCCTATTTTGAATGAAAATTTGGGGTAAGATGAAGAAAATGACTCCTTAAATAACACTCTTCAACCCACACCTTGGAAAATAGTTTTTAAAAAAATAGGGCCCTTAAATACGTACATTTCTACCTAGGTCCACGTTCCTACGGGCAACCTTGGCTCTGATACCACCTCTGTCACACCCGGTTTTTCCGAAGAACAACCAAGTGAATATCACATGTATGCCGGATCATTTTCTCATACATGTGATGACAAATAGTGAAGCATCATTTATTACAAGCCAGATGTCGAATATAAGTAAGTCTTACATAGTAAATGTCTCGATGGACAATAATAAGTTCATCACAAGTAAATAAACTAGCAGCGTAATATTATTCTTTAGGGCTCCATCACAGGCGTTGCCCGGGGGTCTCCATGAACCTAGAAACCTTCCTCGGGTCCAAAGTCTTGGTCATTATACACCACCTCATTGTCTTGACCTGAGCAGCAATATAAACCAACAAATATGCAAGGTTGAGTACCAAGGGTACTCAGCAAGTGTGGGAAAATTATATCATGCATGGCTAGAACAAGGAGAGGTTGAACTCATGGTTAAAGCACTATGCAATTAATACCTATCACCTTAGCTTGTTAAGCACCTACATTACTACACAGGTGAAATGGTCCCAATCTCCCATCCCATCATCATAATCCAATAACCATAACATCATTTCCAATGTTAAGCTCCCCGCTTAACTTCCGAAACCATCAATCCTCTAATCATGAATAAGTCCAAGCCGCTCTTGACCGTGAGCACGGCTGTCATGACAGTTTTGACTCTGCAGAGTTTGTACCACTGTACCCACATGTAGTGATTTGAGCCCCCGTTGCCGGGTGGACTAAAAGAACCTCCATTATGCTAGTGGCTACGAACCACATTCACACTTCCCAGGTGTGTAGCCAGGAGATCACTACGAAGCCTTTACAAAGGGATTCCCGACGAGCGTGGGCCCACTGAGCTTTCACCCCTAACAGCATACAAGAGGCTCCAACCCCGCTGCAGTGGCCCCCTCTTGAGCCTTGCGGTTCATATGGTAGTCCAGCTGACACCTACTCCCCGCACCATCCAACACACCCATACTACGCCGGGGATACACCTAATTAATTGGCCAAGCTGCCCCATCTCAGCATGTGGTTGGCACTGTAAAGCCATGTTACATGCTCCATGAACCGGTCCTTAGGATCCAGGCAAGTACTAAACACAAACCCAAGTCTCGTGCACCCAGCACACAACCAAAACATCCAACTTGCCTTGATCCCTACCTCTACATAACTCACAATAGCTCATTCAAGAGTATGGTATAATAAACTGATGATCTCATATCCCAAATATCCCATTCTAAGCATGGCTAAGCATATGCATGTAAATAAATGACATGACAAAATAAATCCCAACCCAAGCTACAAGGAAACAAGGTAATGCAATTCTAGAGAAACTTCCTAGCATGGGTTTCATATTTCATTTGACAATGCAAATAATTCTATCTACACATCCTAGCATAGGATCAAAGTGGTCAAGGACACTTGCCTCCTTCTTGCTGCTCTTGAAATGGGTAGTCCTGGTCTTGGAAAGGAATAACTTGCTCTTGAGCAGGTTCTACATCACACCATCACACATAGCAAAAGAAAAACAACAATCCATAAGACATAGTTCACACTTCCACTTCATACAAACCACACATTCATATTTATGAAATTCATTCACCATTATATGTGTTGTGGTTACTCTATGTGTGTTGATCTGTGGCTTGCATACACTTTTATTTATATGTATATGATTCCTACTTTGGTGTTCATATTTATACTTACATACTATATATATATATATATATATGTGTGTGTTTCAAATTTAAATAAATTCCTTATATTAAACTACTACACCTTTTCACTACCAAGTATGTATGAAAAGTATTTTTCTTCTCCATATGTGCCTTCAGAATTTCTACCAACCCTAAACTGAATTCTTTGGGTTTTAGAAACTCCATTTATCATTTACTAGTTGCTATATTTTCAGATTTATTTTCCTATGCATAAATGTGTATTTTATTATGAAATTAGTAATACACATCATCTAAACAGAATAGGTTCTGGTCCTAAATAATTTAATAACATATTTTGACCTTTTCCTCTGATGTAAACTATTTCACAATTATTTTCCCTATTTTCTATAACTATTCTTTACTTAAAAATATGTTCCTAAATGTGAATAATAAATTAACCAGATTCAATTCAGTCTAAAATATGCTTTTATCTCACTCCAAAATTTTCTAAACACTGAGAAAATCTTTAACTTAATTTTGACAATTATGTTTGTCCCACTTTTTAATTTTTAAACACTAGTTACATATTCAATTTTCTAAATTAAATACTAAACAGGGCTAAAATAATGAACTCACCCCATTACAGGGTCTATAATATTACTTTCATAATTTCCAGGGGTCTAGCTACACTTATCAGAGGTGTTTTTCCTAATTTTTATTAAGTCCAGAGGCTAAAACTGATTTTTAAATGAATTTACATGATTTTTTGGAGTTCCAGGGGCTAGATTAGAAGTTTCCGGGGCTAGCTCTTAATTCCCGAGAACCCCAGGGGGTAGCACGTAAGAATTCCAGTCTTTATAACGCGGGGCTGACGTGGACCGTCCGATTTTAAACCGACGGCCGAGATTATAACATCGAACCGGTACGCGGGTTTTTAAAGTCTACCGTGCAATTTAAAATAAACGGCGCACAAGCGGCCACGTCGCTCTGATCGAGCGCGGGCGGCGCTGCCGGCGGCGCACGGCGGCGGGAAGCGGCGATCTCGCCGAAAACTTTCGGATCCTCGAGAATTCTGCCTAGAACTGTGATCTTATGGCATAGATCGGTAGAGGGGAGGTCGGAGATCTCACCTCGGGGGTTTTCTTGAGCTCGGAGGTCCTGGGAGGTGATCGGCGGCGAGGTCCGAGGCAAAACCACGGCGAAACTCGTCGGCGCTGTGTTTACACCGCAAGTCACCGAGTTTTCTGCACCTGCAAGGTTCCCCGGAGGCGGTGGATCAAGACCAGCGAGTTAGATCGGAGTTTCCGAGCTTAGATCGGCCAGAATTCACCGGAGAAGTCTCGGTTCTCACCGGAGTAAAAATCGGCGATCGCGTGGGAAAAACAGAACGGGGCCGGGGTTTTTATAGACGGGGGAGGGCGGCGAGGTGGTTTAGATCATGTTCGTATCCTCCTCGAGTGAAATTCGGCTGTGATCCGCAGCAGTTCCGATCGGTTCGGATTCGGTGAGAAAGAGTCCGGCGCGGTGCGAGGTTGAAGACGAAGCCCGGGTGGGTCCCTCCTGTCAGCGTGAGAAAGCGCGGGCGCGCGGCTGCGGGCTGGCGCGGGGTAAGTTGGGCCGGCTGGTGGGTTTCGGCCCACTGGCCGGTTTTTTTTTCTGTTTTCTCTTTTTCTTTTTCCATTTCTTTTCTGATTTGAGTTTAATTTGAATTGCAGTTTGAATTTGAATTTTTGCAAAACATGCAACACGTCCAAAAATTTTTAAATTCCCCTCTTAACATGATTTAGTGTTTTGAATCAAAATTTTGGGGTGTTACAATGGAATACACGTCCGGATAGTGCAACTTGATGGTTTTGCATGCGCAGATGTCCATCTGGGTCAAAACCGAGAAAGTTGGGAAACTCTGTAAAACTCACAAACTTGGATCCCGGGCGACCGGACAGTACCTTGACGGAATTTACCTTCGGACGGTGCAACTTGATGGTTTCACATTCATAGATAGCCATCCGGGTCGAAATTGGGAAATTCAATAAAGTCTGTAAAACTCATGAGCTCGGGTCCCTGGCGGCGGGACGGAACCTTGATGGATTACACGTCCGGACGGTGCAACTTGATGGTTTTGCATGCGCGATGGCCATCTGGGTCAAAAACGATAAGGTCGGGAAAGTCGGCAAAACTCACTAATTCGGGTCCCGAGCGGCTCGACGGGACCTTGACGGAGTACACGTTCGGATGATGCAACTAAATGGTTTGCATGCGCGGATGGCCATCCGGGTCAAAATTTGGAAAGTCGGTAAAACTCACAAACTAGGGTTCCGTGCGACTGGACGGGAGCTTGACGGAATACACGTCCGGACAGTGCAACTTGAAGGTTTTGCATGCTCGGACGGCCATCTTGATTGAAATTGGGAAAGTAGGGAAAATTGGGAAAACTCACGCACTCGGGTCCCGGTTGGCTGGACAGGATCTTGACAGCATATACGTTCGGATGGTGCAACTTGATGGTTTTGCATGCATGGATGGCCATCGGGGTAAAAATTACAAAATTCTAGAAAGTCGGTAAAACTCACGAACTCGAGTCCCGCGCGGACGGAAGGAACTTTGACGGAATACATGTCCGGACGGTGCAACTTGATGGTTTTGCATGCACGGATGCCCATCTGGGTCAAAATCAGGAAAGTCGGGAAAGTCTGTAAAACTCACGAACTCAGGTTCCGGGTGGCTGGACGGAACTTTGACGGAATACACGTTCGGACGGTGCAACTTGATAGTTTTGCATGCGCGGATGGCCATCAGGGTCAATATAAAGAAAGTCGGGGAAGTCGGTAAAACTCACGAACTCGGATCCTGGGCGGCCGGACGGAACCTTGACGGAATACATGTGGGGACGGTGCAACTTGATGGTTTTGCGTGCGCGGATGTCCATCTGAGTCATAACTAAAAAAGTCGGGAAACTCTGTAAAATTCACAAAATTGGATCCCGGGCGGCCGGACAGGACCTTGATGGAATTGACATCCGAACGGTGCAACTTGATGGTTTTGCATGCATGGAAGGCCATCGGGGTAAAAATCGGGAAATTCGAGAAAGTTGGTAAAACTCACGAACTCGGGTCCCGGGCGGGAGAACCTTGACGGAATACACGTCCGGATGGTGTAACTTGATGTCTTTGCATGCGCGAAAGGCCATCTTGGTCGAAATTTGGAAAGTCAAGAAAACTCATTACTCGGGTCCTAGGACGCCGGACTGGACCTTGACGGAATACACGTACGGACGGTGCAACGTGATGGTTTTGCATGCGAGGATGTCCATCTGGTTCAAAAATGAGAAAGTAGGGAAACTCTGTAAAACTCACAAACATGGATCCCGGGCGGCCGGACCGGACCTTGACTAAATTTACGTTCGGACGGTGCAACTTGATGGTTTTGTATGCATAGATGGCCATCCAGGTCAAAATTGGGAAATTTGATAAAGTCTGTAAAACTCACGAACTCGGGTCCCGGGCGGCCGGACGGAACCTTGATGGAATACACGTCTGGACGGTGCAACTTGATGGTTTTGCATGCGCGGATGGCCATCTGGGTCAAAAACGAGAAGGTCGGGAAAGTTGGCAAAACTCACTAACTAGGGTCCCGAGCGGCTGGACGGGACCTTGACGGAGTACACGTTCGGATGGTGCAACTAAATGGTTTGTATGCGCGGATGGCCATCCGGGTTGAAATCTGGAAAGTCGGTAAAACTCACAAACTAGGGTTCCGTGCGACTGGACGGGAGCTTGAAGGAATACACGTTCGGACAACGCAACTTGATGGTTTTGCATGCTCGGACGGCCATCTGGGTTGAAATTGGGAGAGTAGGGAAAGTCGGGAAAACTCACGAACTCGGGTCCCGGGTGTCTGGACAGGACCTTGACGGAATATACGTTCGTACGGTGCAACTTGATGGTTTTGCATGCATGGATGGCCATTGGGGTCAAAATTGCAAAATTCTAGAAAGTCGGTAAAACTCACGAGCTCGAGTCCCGGGCGGCCGGACGAAACCTTGACGGAATATATGTCCGTACGGTGCAACTTGATGGTTTTGCATGCACGGATGACCATCTGGGTCAAAATCGAGAAAGTCGGGAAAGTCTGTAAAACTCACGAACTCAGGTCCCGGGTGTATCGACGGAACCTTGACGGAATACACGTCCGGACGGTGCAACTTGATGGTTTTGCATGCGCGGATGACCATAAGGGTCAAAATAAAGAAAGTCGGGAAAGTCGGTAAAACTCACGAACTCGGGTCCCGGGCGACCGGACGGAACCTTGACAATTACACGTCCGGATGGTGCAACTTGATAGTTTTGCATGCGCGGATGTCCATCTGGGTCATAACTAAGAAAGTGGGGAGCTCTGTAAAACTCACAAACTTGGATCCTTGGTGGCCGGACAGGACCTTGACAGAATTTACATCCGGACAGTGCAACTTGATAGTTTTGCATGCATAGATGGCCATCCGGGTCAAAATCGAGAAAGTCGAGAAAGTCTGTAAAACTCACAAACTCGGGTCCTGGCGACTGGACGGAACCTTGACGGAATACACGTCCGGACGGTGCAACTTGATGGTTTTCATGCGCGGATGGCCATCAGGGTCAAAATCGAGAAAGTCGGGAAAGTCGGTAAAACTTACAAGTTCGGGTCCCTGGGGGCCGGACGGAACCTTAACGGAATACATGTCCGGACGGTGCAACTTGATGGTTTTGCATGCGCAGATGTCCAACTGGGTCAAAAGCGAGAAAGTCAGGAAACTCTGTAAAACTCACAAACTTGGTTCCCGAGCGGCCGGACAGAACCTTGACGGAATTTACGTTCGGACGATGCAACTTGATGGTTTTGCATGCATAGATAGCCATCCGGGTCAAAATTGAGAAATTCGATAAAGTCTGTAAAACTCACGAACTCAGGTCCCGGGCGGCTAGACGGATCCTTGACGGAATACACGTTCGAACAGTGCAACTTGATGGTTTTGCATGCACGGATGGCCATCTGCATCAAAATCGAGAATGTCAAGAAAGCTTGTAAAACTCACGATCTCGGATCGGGCTGCGGGATGGGACCTTGATGGAATACACATTCGGACGGTGCAACTTGATGGTTTTGCATGCGCGGATGACCATCTAGGTCAAAATCGTAAAGTCGGGAAAGTCTGAAAAACTCACGAACCCGGGTCCCGAGCGGCCGGACGGAACCTTGACGGAATACACAACCGGACGGTGCAACTTGATGGTTTTGCATGCGTGGATGTCCATCTGGGTCAAAACCGAGAAAGTTGGGAAACTCTATGAAACTCACAAACCTGGATCCCGGGCGGCCGGACAGGACCTTGACGGAATATACGTTTGGACATTGCAACTTGATGGTTTTGCATGCATAGATGGCCATCCAGGTAAAGATTGGGAAATTCGAGAAAGTCTATGAAACTCAAGAACCCGGGTCTCGGGCGGCCGGACGGAACCTTGACGGAATACACGTTTGGATGGTGCAAATTGATGGTTTTGCATTAGTGAAAGGCAATCCGGGTCAAAATATGGAAAGTCAGTAAAACTCACAAACTCTGGTCCCATGCGACTGGACTGGACCTTGATGGGATATACCTTCGGACGGTGCAACTTGATGGTTTTGCATGCTCGTATGGCCATCTAAGTTGAAATAGGGAACGTAGGGAAAGTCGGGAAAACTCACGAACTCGGGTCCCAGGCGGCCTGACAGGACCCTCACGGAATATACGTTTGTACGGTGCAACTTAAAGGTTTTGCTTGCATGGATGGCCATTGGGGTCGAAATTGGGAGAGTCGAGAAAGTCGGTAAAACTCACGAACTCGGGTCCCGGGCGGCCGGATGAAACCTTGACAGAATACATGTCCGTACGGTGCAACTTGATGGTTTTGCATGCGCGGATGGCCATCTAGGTCAAAATCGAGAAGGTCGAGAAAGTCTGTAAAACTCACGAACTTGGGTCCCGGGTGGCTGGACGGAACCTTGAAGGAGTACACATCCGGAAGGTGCAACTTGATGGTTTTGCATGTGCGGATGTCCATCTAGGTCAAAATCGAGAAAGTCGGGAAACTCTGTAAAACTCACAAACTTGGATCCGAGCGGTCGGACAGGACCTTGAAGGAATACACGTCCGGACGGTGCAACTTGATGGAAGGCCATTAGGGTCCAAATTGGTAAATTTGAGAAAGTCGGTAAGACTCATAAACTCGGGTCCCGGACGGCCGGACGGAACCTTGACGGAATACAAGTCCGGACGGTGCAACTTGATGGTTTTGCATGCGCGGATGGCCATCTGGGTCAAAATCAAGAAAGTCGGGAAAGTCTGTAAAACTCACGAACTCGGATCTCGGGCGGCCGGACGAAACCTTTACGGAATAAACTTCCAGACTGTGCAACTTGATGGTTTTCATGCTTGGATGGCCATCAGGGTCAAAATCGAGAAAGTCGGGAAAGTCGGTAAAACTTACGAACTCGGGTCCCAGACGGCCGGACGGAACCTTGACGCAATACACGTCCGGACGGTGCAATTTGATGGTTTTGCATGCGCTGATGTCCATCTGGGTCAAAACCGAGAAAGTCGGAAAACTCTGTAAAACTCACAAACTTGGATCCCTGGCGGCCGGACAGGATCTTGACGGAATTTATGTTCGCACGGTGCAACTTGATGGTTTTGCATGCATAGATGGCCATCCGGGTCGAAATTGGTAAATTCGATAAAGTTTGTAAAACTCAAGAACTCGGGTCCCGGGCGGCCGGACGGAACCTTGACGGAATACATGTCCGGACGGTGCAACTTGATGTTTTGCATACGCTGATGGCCATCTAGGTCAAAATCAAGAAAGTCGAGAAACTTGGTAAAACTCACGAACTCGGGTCCCGAGCGGCCGGACGAAACTTGATGGAATACATGTCCGGACGGTGCAACTTGATGGTTTTGCATGCGTGGATGTCCATTTGGGCCAAAACCGAGATAGTCGGGAGACTCTGTAAAACTCACAAGCTTGGATCCCGGGCGGCCGGACAGGACCTTGACGGAATATAAGTTCAGATGGTGCAACTTGATGGTTTTGCTTGCACAGATGGCCATCCGGGTAAAAATTTGAAAATTTAAGAAAGTCTATAAAACTCACGAACTCGGATGCCGGGTGATCGGACGGAACCTTGACGAAATACATGTCCGGACGGTGCGACTTGATGGTTTTGCACGCGCGGATGACCATATGGGTCAAAATCAAGAAAGTTAGGAAAGTCTGTAAAACTCATGAACTTGGGTCTCGGATGGCCGGATGAAACCTTGACGGAATACACGTCCAGACAGTGCAACTTGATAGTTTTGCATGCGCGGATGACCATCTAGTTCAAAATCGAGAAAGTGAGGAAAGTCTGTAAAACTCACGAACTCAGGACCAAGGAGGTCGGACGGAACCTTGACGGAATACAACTCTGAATGGTGCAACTTAATGGTTTTGCATGCGCGGATGGCCATCTGGGTCAAAATCAAGAAAGTTGGGAAAGTATGTAAAACTCACGAACTCAGATCCCGGGAGGCCAGACAGGACCTTGACAGAATATACGTTCGGACGGTGCAACTTGATGGTTTTGCATGCATGGATGGCCATCGGGGTAAAAATTGCAAAATTCTAGAAAGTCTGTAAAACTCACGAACTCGAGTCCCTGGCGGCCGGAAGGAACCTTGACGGAATACATGTCAAGACGGTGCAACTTGATGGTTTTGCATGCACGGATGCCCATCTGGGTCCAAATCAGGAAGTCTGTAAAACTCACGAACTCAGGTCCCGAGTGGCCGGACGGAACTTTGACGGAATACACGTCCGGATGGTGCAACTTGATGGTTTTGCATGCGTGGATGACCATCAGGGTCAAAATAAATAAAGTGGGGGAAGTCGGTAAAACTCACGAACTCGGATCCCGGGCGGCCGGACGGAACCTTGATGGAATACACGTAGGAACGGTGCAACTTGATGGTTTTGCATGCGCGGATGTCCATCTGGGTCATAACTAAAAAAAGTCGAGAAACTCTGTAAAATTCACAAACTTGGATCATGGGCGGTCGGACAGGACCTTGACGGAATTGACATCCAGACGGTGCAACTTGATGGTTTTGCATGCATGGATGGCCA
The DNA here is from genome assembly GCA_030760725.1 of Neostapfia colusana. Taxonomy (NCBI): domain Eukaryota; kingdom Viridiplantae; phylum Streptophyta; class Magnoliopsida; order Poales; family Poaceae; genus Neostapfia; species Neostapfia colusana. The sequence goes on from JASWHV010000011.1 coordinate 82,474,899, forward strand.
TCGGGGTAAAAATTGGGAAATTTGAGAAAGTTGGTAAAATTCATGAACTCGGGTCCCGGGCAGGAGAACCTTGACTGAATACACGTCCCGACGGTGCAACTTGATGTCTTTGCATGCGCAGAAGGCCATCTTGGTCGAAATTTGGAAAGTCAAGAAAACTCATGAACTCGGGTCCTGGTACGCCGGACTGGACCTTGACGGAATACACGTACGGACGGTGCAACTTGATGGTTTTGCATGCGAGGATGTCCATCTGGGTCAAAACCGAGAAAGTAGGGAAATTCTGTAAAACTCACAAACTTGGAACTCGAACGGCCGGACAGGACCTTGACGGAATTTACGTTCGGACGGTGCAACTTGATGATTTTGCATGCATAGATGGCCATCCGGGTCGAAATTGGGAAATTCGATAAAGTCTGTAAAACTCACGAACTAGGATCCCAGGCGGCCGAATGGAACTTTGATGGAATACACGTCCAAACAGTGCCACTTGATGGTTTTGCATGCGCGGATGGCCCTCTGGGTCAAAATCGAGAAAGTCGGGAAAGACTGTAAAACTCACGAACTCGGGTCTTGAGCCGCCAAAAGGAACCTTGATGGAATACTCGTCCAGACGGTGCAACTTGATGGTTTTACATGCGCGATGTCCATCTGGATTAAAATCGAGAAAGTCAGGAAACTCTGTAAAACTCACAAAGTTGGATCTCGACCGGCCGGAAAGGACCTTGACGGAATATACGCTCTGATGGTGCAACTTGATGGTTTTGCATGCATGGATGGCTATCGGGGTAAAAATTGGGAAATTCGAGAAAGTCGGTCAAACTCACGAACTCGGGTCCCGAGCGGCCGGACGGAACCTTGACGGAATACACGTCCAGACGGTGCAACTTGATGGTTTTGCATGCGCGGATGGCCATCTGGGTCAAAAACGAGAAGGTTGGGAAAGTCGGCAAAACTCACTAACTAGGGTCCTGAGCGGCTGGACGGGACCTTGACGGAGTACACGTTCGGATGGTGCAACTAAATGGTTTGCATGCGCGTATGGGCATCCGGGTTGAAATCTGGAAAGTCGGTAGAACTCGCAAACAAGGGTTCCGTGCGACTGGACGGGAGCTTGAAGGAATACACGTTCGGACAGCACAACTTGATGGTTTTGCATGCTCGGACGGCCATCTGGGTTGAAAGTGGGAAAGTAGGAAAAGTCGGGAAAACTCACGAACTCGGGTCCCGGGTGTCTGGACAGAACCTTGACGGAATATACGTTCGTACGGTGCAACTTGATGGTTTTGCATGCATGGATGGCCATCGGGGTCAAAATTGCAAAATTCTAGAAAGTCGGTGAAACTCACGAACTCGAGTCCCGGGCGGCAGGACGGAACCTTGACGGAATATATGTCCGGACGGTGCAACTTGATGGTTTTGCATGCACGGATGGCCATCTGGGTCAAAATCGGGAAACTCGGGAAAGTCTGTAAAAACTCATGAACTCAGGTCCCGGGTGTCTGGACGGAACCTTGACAGAATACACGTCCATACGGTGTAACTTGATGGTTTTGCATATGCGGATGGCCATCAGGGTCAAAATAAAGAAAGTCTGGAAAGTCGGTAAAACTCACGAACTCGGGTCCCGGGCGACCGGACGGAACCTTGACAATTACACGTCCGGACGGTGCAACATGATGGTTTTGCATGCGCGGATGTCCATCTGGGTCATAACTAAGAAAGTCGGGAAACTCTGTAAAACTCACAAACTTGGATCCTGGGCGGCCGGACAGGACCTTGACGAAATTTACATCCACAGTGCAACTTTATGGTTTTGCATGCATAGATGGCCATGCGGGTCAAAATTGGGAAATTCGAGAAAGTCGGTAAAACTCATAAAGGGACCTTGACGGAATACACGTTCGGACAGTGCAACTTGATGGTTTTACATGCTCGGATGGCCATCTAGGTTGAAAATGAGAAAGTAGGGAATGTCGGGAAAACTCATGAACTCGGGTCCTGGTTGGCCGGACAGGACCTTGACGGAATATAAGTTCGGACGGTGCTACTTGATGGTTTTGCATGTATGGATGGCCATCAGGGTCAAAATTGGGAAATTTGAGAAACTCGGTAAAACTCACGAACTTGGGTCCCGGGCGGCCGTATGGAACCTTAATGGAATACACGTCCCGATGATGCAACTTGATGGTTTTGCATGCGAGGATGGCCATTTGGGTCAAAATCGAGAAAGTCGAGAAAGTCTGTAAAACTCACGAACTCGGGTCCTCGGCGGCTGGACGGAACCTTGACGGAATACACGTCCGGATGGTGCAACTTGATGGTTTTCTTGCGCGGATGGCCATCAGGGTCAAAATCGAGAAAGTCGGGAAAGTCGGTAAAACTTACGAACTCGGGTCCCTAGGGGCCGGACGGAACCTTAATGGAATACACTTCCGGACGGTGCAACTTAATGGTTTTGCATGCGCAGATGTCTAACTGGATCAAAACCGAGAAAGTCGGGAAACTCTGTAAAACTCACAAACTTGGATCCCGGGCGGCCGGACAGAACCTTGACGGAATTTACGTTCAGACGATGCAACTTGATGGTTTTGCATGCATAGATAGCCATCCGGGTCGAAATTGAGAAATTCAATGAAGTCTGTAAAACTCACGAACTCAGGTCCCGGGCGGCGAGACGGATCCTTGACGGAATACACGTTCGAACAGTGCAACTTGATGGTTTTACATGCGCGGATGGCCATCTGCATCAAAATCGAGAATGTCAAGAAAGCTTGTAAAACTCACGAACTCGGATCGGGCTGCGGGATGGAACTTTGATGGAATACACATTCGGACGGTGCAACTTGATGGCTTTGCATGCGCGGATGACCATCTGGGCCAAAACCGAGAAAGTTGGGAAACTCTATAAAACTCATAAACTTGGATCCCAGGCGGCCAGACAGGACCTTGACGGAATATACGTTTGGACATTGCAACTTGATGGTTTTGCATGCATAGATGGCCATCCGGGTAAAGATTGGGAAATTCAAGAAAGTCTATGAAACTCAAGAACCCGGGTCCCGGGCGGCCGGACAGAACCTTGACGGAATACACGTCTGGACAGTGCAAATTGATGGTTTTGCATTAGCGAAAGGCAATCCGGGTCGAAATATGGAAAGTCCGGTAAAACTCACAAACTCTGGTCCCATGCGACTGGACTGGACCTTGATGGGATATACCTTCAGACGGTGCAACTTGATGGTTTTGCATGCTCGTATGGCCATCTAGGTTGAAATAGGGAACGTAGGGAAAGTCGGGAAAACTCACGAACTCGGGTCCCGGGCGGCCTGACAGGACCCTCACGGAATATACGTTTGTACGGTGCAACTTAAAGGTTTTGCTTGCATGGATGGCCATTGGGGTCGAAATTGGGAAAGTCGAAAAAGTCGGTAAAACTCACGAACTCGGGTCCCGGGCGGCCGGACGAAACCTTGACAGAATACATGTCCGAACGGTGCAACTTAATGGTTTTGCATGCGCGGATGGCCATCTAGGTCAAAATCGAGAAAGTCGAGAAAGTCTGTAAAACTCACGAACTCGGGTCCCGGGCGGCCGGACGGAACCTTGAAGGAGTACACGTCCGGAAGGTGCAACTTGATGGTTTTACATGCGCGGATGTCCATCTAGGTTAAAACCGAGAACGTCGGGAAACTCTGTAAAACTCACAAACTTGGATCCCGAGCAGTCGGACAGGACCTTGAGGGAATACACGTCCGGACGGTGCAACTTGATGGTTTTCATGCGCGGATGGCCATTAGGGTCAAAATGAAGAAAGTCCGGAAAGTCGGTAAAACTTACAAACTCGGGTCCCTGGGGGCCATATGGAACCTTGACGGAATACACGTCCGGACGGTGCAACTTGATGGTTTTGCATGTGCGGATGGCTCTCTGGGTCAAAATCGAGAAAGTCAGGAAAGTCTGTAAAACTCACGAACTCGGGTCCCGGGCCGCCGAACGAAACCTTGACGGAATACACGTCCAAACGGTGCAACATGATGGTTTTGCATGCGCGGATGTCCATTTTGGTCAAAGTTGAAAAAGTCGGGAAACTATGTAAAACTCACAAACTTGGATCCCGGGCGGCCGGACAGGACCTTGACGGAATTTACATCCGCACAGTGCAACTTGATGGTTTTGCATGCATAGATGGCCATGCGGGTCAAAATTGGGAAATTTGAGAAAGTTTGTAAAACTCACGAACTCAGGTCCCGGGCGGCCGGACGGAACCTTGATGGAATACACGTCCGAACGGTGCAACTTGATGGTTTTGCATGCGCGGATGGCTCTCTGGGTCAAAATTAAGAAAGTCGGGAAAATCTGTAAAACTCACGAACTCAGGTCCTGCGCCGCCAAACGGAACCTTGATGCAATACACGTCTAGACGGTGCAACTTGATGGTTTTGCATGCGTGGATGTCCATCTGGATTAAAATTGAGAAAGTCGGGAAACTCTGTAAAACTCACAAAGTTGGATCTCGAGGGCCGGAAAGGACCTTCACGGAATATACGTTCTGATGGTGCAACTTGATAGTTTTGCATGCATGGATTGCCATCGGGGTAAAAAATAGGAAATTTGAGAAAGTTGGTAGAACTCACGAACTCGCGTCCCGGGCGGCCGGACGGAACCTTGACAGAATACACCTCCGGATGGTGCAACTTGATGATTTTGCATGCGCGGAAGGCCATCTAGGTCGAAATTTGGAAAGTCAAGAAAACTCATGAACTCGGGTCCTGGGACGCCGGACTGGACATTGCCGGAATACACGTTCGGATGGTGCAACTATAAGATTTTGCATGCGCGGATGGCTATCTGGGTCAAAATATGGAAAGTTGGGATAGTGAGCAAAACTCACTAACTCGGGTCCCGAGCGACTGGACGGGACCTTGACGGAATACACGTTCGGAGGCAACTAATTGGTTTTGCATGTGCGGATGGCCATCTGGGTCGAAATCTGGAAAGTCGGTAAAACTCATAAACTAGGGTCCCGTGCGACTGGACGGGACCTTGACGGAATACACGTTTGGACAGTGCAACTTGATGGTTTTGCATGCTCGGATGGCCATCTGGGTTGAAAATGGGAAAGTAGGGAATGTCGGGAAAACTCATGAACTCGGGTCCCGGGCGGCCGGACACGACCTTGACGGAATATAAGTTCGGACGGTGCAACTTGATGGTTTTGCATGCATGGATGGCCATCAGGGTCAAAATTGGGAAATTTGAGAAACTCGGTAAAACTCACGAACTTGGTTCCCGGGCGGCCATACGGAACCTTAATGGAATATACGTCCGGACGATGCAACTTGATGATTTTGCATGCGCGGATGGCCATTTGGGTCAAAATCGAGAAAGTCGAGAAAGTCGGTAAAACTTATGAACTCGGGTCCCTGGGGGCCGGACGGAACCTTAACGGAATACACGTCCGGACGGTGCAACTTGATGGTTTTGCATGCGCGGATGTCCAACTGGGTCAAAACCGAGAAAGTCAGGAAACTCTGTAAAACTCAGAAACTTGGATCCAAGGCGGCCGGACAGAACCTTGACGGAATTTACGTTTGGACGATGCAACTTGATGGTTTTGCATACGCGGATGTCCAACTGGGTCAAAACCAAGAAAGTCAGGAAACTCTGTAAAACCCACAAACTTGGATCCCGAGCGGCCGGACAGAACAACGGAATTTACGTTCTGACGGTGCAACTTGATGGTTTTGCATGCATGGATAGCCATCCTGGTCGAAATTAGGAAATTTGATAAAGTCTGTAAAACTCACGAACTCAGGTCTCGGGCGGCCAGGCGGACCCTTGACGGAATACACGTCCGGACAGTGCAACTTGATAGTTTTGCACGCTCCAGAACTCGTTATCTCCGCGGTGATGAGCTCCGGAAGCTCCACGTCTCCACCAGGACCTGGTCTCCTCCTTTCCGCAGAGACGAGCTCCGGTTGTGCCGCGTGTCAAGCGAGTGAGACCTCTTTTCTCCTTCGGAGGTGAGCTCCGCGTGCGCCACGTATCCTGGCGGTCGGGACCTCCTCTCTATTCGGAGGCGGCTTCGCGCACGTCACGTGTCAGTGCCAGACCTTCCCTCTCTTTGGAGGTGGCTCCGTGTGTGCAACGTGTCCTAACAGCGCCAGACTCCCTTTTTCCTCAGAGACGAGCTCTGAGGTAGACACGTGTCCAACAGTGTCAGACCTCCCGGAGATAAGCTCCGGCGGCGAACCAATAGAACCGGACCTCTCGGTGGTAAGCTCTGGTGGTGACGTGTGTCCAATAGAACCGGACCTCTCGGAGGTGAGCTCCAAGATCGACACGTATCCCGCGCGACTGGTCCTCTGATTTCCGCGGTGACTAGCTCCGAGGGTGACATGTGTCCTGCGGAACTGCCTTCGCTTCTCTGCAGAGGCTAGCTCCGGGGGCAACACGTGTCCCACAGGGTCGGACCTCTCCCCCTTTGCGGAGATGAGCCCCGAGCCTGCCACATAGCCAGTTTTGCGGCGGACCTCTCCCTACTTCGCAGGGATGAGCTCCGAACACGCCACGTGGCCAGCGAGCCGTGGGAGTTGTCTTTGGCGCTCTCTGGGAACTGGATTCGGCTCTTTTTGGCTATCTTTTTTATATTTTTCTCTGTTCCCACTTCTTTTAAAATGTTTTATCTACATGAAACATGAATACATGCAGAAACCAGAAAATGAAGGTGTCACAGCCGTATGGGGGTTGGACATCCTGGGACCATTCCCCAAAGCCGTCGGGGGATTCCGGTACCTCTACGTCGCCATCGACAAGTTCACCAAGTGGCCGGAAGCTACACCCGTCATCACCATCAACAAGCAATCTGCAGTAAAGTTCATCAAGTCGATCGTCTGCCGGTTCGGGGTCCCGAACAGAATCATCACCGACAACGGGACCCAGTTCACCAGCGCAGTGTTCCAAGACTACGTCGAAGACCTCGGCATCCAGGTGTGCTATGCCTCTATTGCTCACCCAAAGAGCAATGGACAGGTCGAGAGGGCCAACGCCAATATCCTTCGGGGCCTCAAGACTCGTACCTATGCTGGCTTGAAGAAACATGGCGCCAAGTGGGTGGACGAGCTTCCGAGCACACTGTGGGCTAACCAGACATCTCAAAGCCGGGCCACCGGAGAGACACCCTTCTTCATCGTATACGGGCCCGAAGCTGTGCTTCCCCCAGAGATCACCATGGGGTCTCTCTGTGTCCGAGCTTACGACGAAGCCATGCAGGACAACCTCCGACGTGAAGACATCGACCTCATCGACGAGGCTCGATTACACGCAGCGCTCCGCAACGCACGGTACCGGCAAACGCTCCGGCGCTACCACCAAAGGTCCGTGCGTGTCCAGGAGCTGCAAGAAGCCGACCTGGTGCTACGGCGCATACTTTCTCGCGAAGGGACCGACAAACTCTCCCCCAGCTGGGAAGGTCCCTTCTGAGTCACGAAAGTTTGCCGCCCCGGGTGCGTACGCCTTTCCACCAAGGATGGGGATCCGCTCCCGAACCCTTGGAATATAGAACACTTCCGTAAGTTCTACCCCTAGAGCAATAGTAGGACAGTTTTTTTTCTTTTTGTAATAGATTCCATAGAGTCCAGGAACAGCGCTCGGAGCAGCTAAGCCTCAGGGGACGGTCCAGGACTACGTTCAGCTTGGCCTGGTTCTGACCCTAAGCGCGTAGAGTTTTGCTTCCCTTCTTAATGGGGCGGGTCGTTGCCTCCATGTTTAGCCTACCTTCCTCCTATGGATATTTATATGGAAAGAAAGCTGTCCTGCTTTGCTCTTACCCTTGTGCTCATTTAATTACGCATTAATTTTTATGACCACACTTTCTGTGTATGTTCACCATACACTCAGCTCTCTTTTCCCATTCTCATCCCTCCCGTCCTTAGCCCCCCCGCAGGAGTATGGTAGGTGTGTCCAATCCATTGGCCACACCTACCAGGGGGCCACTGCGGGGACCGCGCAAGGAAACACCGGAGCTCCAACGCAAGAACGGAGGATCCAGACCTCGCCCCCTCCGCAGAGGCGGGTTCTGAAGGCCCCACGTGTCCGGCGGGGCCGGAGCTCCCCTCTCCTCAGAGGGTAGCTCCGAGCCCGCCACGTGGTCGACAGAGCCGGGCCTCGCCCCCTCTGCAGGGGTGAGCTCCGAAGGCTCCACGTGTCCCGCGGGGTCGGACCTCCATCTTCTCAGAGGAGAGCTCCGGGCCTGCCACGTGGCCGGCAGATCTGGACCTTCCTGTTCTCACGGGGCAAGCTCCGAAGACCCCTTGGGCCCTTAACACAATAAGGACCCAAGGAAGGTGTCTGTGCAAGACTTCAAGATTTGTGAAGACCTCCGAGGTCCTTGCGGAGCTAAGGACTCGGCCATGCCAAGCCAAGAAGAAGATAAGCGCGGACAAAAAAAAACAAAGAGCCTGTTCATTCATTCAAAGCTCCATGAGCTGGACTATAGACTCAACAAAAGCAAAAAAGAATAGATACAGGACCTTCTAGCCGCAGGGGCGACTGCCTAAGAGTCCCCGGACTCCCGCTGGAACCTAGAGGCCACGAGGGCGGCCATGTCCCCGACTTCGGCCCTGGCAACTTCTTCCCGCTCGGCGACGGGGCCCAGTCTCACCGGCTCCAGAGAGAAGGAAGGGTCTTGACTCCGGAAGCACGCCAGGACGTGTGTAGCGACCTCCTTCGCCAGGCACCGTCCCTCCGCCTCAAGCTCGTCAGCGATCACAGCTTTGAGCCTGCCCAACGTGGCGCCGATGGACTCAAGCGCCGGGATTGCCTCAGCCACCTCCTGCGCCGAAGCCTCCGTCCTCACTGGGCTGAAACTAAGGGGAACCAGGGCGGACCCTGCCTCACCGACGAAGCTCCAGACCGCTCGGGCCTCGACAGACCGCGAAGCCTGGAGCTTCTCCACCTCTTGGCGAGCCGCCATCTCATGATCCAGCGCCGCCGGGCGCTCCCGGGAGGTCTGCTCTTCCATCGCGGCAACAACCGACTCCCGAAGCCCCAGCTCCTCGGCCCGGGACTTCAGCTTGCCGTCGCTGGCCTCCAGCCGTGCGGCGAGCTTCTTCTCCTCGGCCGCCACATCGCGCTCTCGATCCGCGATGGCACACTCACGATGCGCCACCTGCAACCACAGCTCCTCCACGTCAGTGGAGCGCGCCTCGGCCCTGGCGTGAGCTTCGCGGGTCTCTTGGCGGAGCCGCCGGGTCTCGGAGCCCAGGCGGTTGACGGCCCTCTTCTGAGCGTCGAACAGCGCATCCATGGCATCAAGCCTCGACTGCCTCGAGTCGAGCTCTGCCCGAGCCTCCTGAGTCCGCTGCTTCAGGAGATGCCCCCAGCCGAGGAGGCGGTCCCTCACTCCAGCCAGCACCTCCCGCTCTCGCTCTAGGGCAGCCTGGACCTGCCGAACGCCAGCCTGGGCAAGCCCCAAGGCATCCGCTAGGGGCAGCGGGGCGGCGGAGGCCGAAGCCGCGCCCCCGACCTCCTCCATCACGTCCTTGACCGAGGGAGATGCCGGTGCCTCGGCAACCGTAGTGAGGCGCCAATCTGGGGAAGCCGGAGGGCCAACAGCACCGGAAGGTCGGGAGTCGCCGGCCGGCTTCGCCAAGCCCTCGACAGCCACCGGCTTCCGAATTGGCGAAGGGGGACGAGCGGGTGCTGCCGCCGCCGCCGCGGGGGATGGTCCCGCCGGCATAGAAGAAGCCCCCGCCGACTTGGGGGCCGTCGGAGCCGCCGCAGCTCCCGGACGCTGCGGTGCAAAACCTCCGCTAGCCGGAGATGGCCGGGGAACAGACTTGCCCCCGGTAGCCGATGAGTCCCTGCCGACATAAGAAGCTCTCAGGCTAAGAAAGGAGAAAAGAACGCTAGTTCTAAAATCCGGAAAGAGCAACACTTACCGAGGGACATGAGTGCTCCAACGGGCATGGAGCCCCGGCTTCCGAGCCAGAACAGAACCACAGGAGCCTGCCGCCGGCGCCTGCGCCTGCGCCGCGGGTACCCAGACTGGCGGTGTGGGAGGCAGAGCAGTAGGGCCCCCGTTGGTGGTGCCCCTAGCACTGCTCGCTGATCCGGCTCCTGAGGCCCGGGGCACCTGCGTCCCCAGATGAGTCCCAGCGCTGCTTCTTCCGGCGCCGCTACTTGCCGAGCCTGCAGCCGGGACGCTCGCTGGCTGTGGCGCCTGAGCCCTTGGCTCACCCCCGGGCATCGCCCCACCGGCGTCCCTCCTTGAAGCTCCTCCGCCTGAAGAAGGAAGGCGGGACGCCCGGAGCTCCTCGGACCGCCGCTGTCCCAGAGGAGCCCCGTCGGTGCTGGAGACCCGAGGTCTCTTTGGGTCGCCGCCCGACGAACCAGCGCCTCCGGGAGATGGGTGCAAGGGTACCCCGGCCCCCTGACCCGGCGCAAACGACGCCCTCGGAGGGGACCAGGCGTGTTTCTTCTTCGGCTGCCTGGGGGCCGGCTCCTTACCATTCCCCTTGTCGACGGTCCGAGCTCCGTCGACCCTCGGTGCGGGTTGGGCAGCAGCTGACGCCTTGCGCTCCGCCCCAGAGCGCTCGACCTCGGGGATCGAGATCCCCCGGAAGGCATCCCCAACCTGACGCACGGCGATCCCGATGTCGTCGAGGTTCGGCATTTTCCGCAGCAACTCCGCCCTACACTGCGGCTCCAAGAAAAGGGGAGTGCAGGAGGCCGGGAAAGTGAGGTCACCACCGGTGACAAAGTCGCTGCTCACCCTGGCCACCATCTCGTACAACACCTCCTCAGGTGGGTCGGAGCCGAGACCCGTCTCCAGCCTGGTGCAGTCGTGCTCGCCGGTGTAGTACCACGCCGGGCGGTTGCGCTGTTGCAAGGGCGCAATACGGCGTGACAGGAAGTCTATCAGCACCATCAGGGACGTCAGCCCCTCGTTGGCCAGGAACCGGATCCGCTCCAAGACCGGCGCGTACTCCGGCTCCAGCTCCGGGATCTCCTCCCATAAGCGACGCTCGGTGGTCGGGCCAGCAGTTGGCAGCTGCAGGCGATCATGCTCGTCGGTCTGCACGATCACCCAGTTTTCCCTCCAGTTTTCCCACCTCGCTGCGCCGAAAGGTAGAAGGTACCCAGAGGCCTTCGGATCCTTGCAGCGATGCTGGAAGTAGTACGCCCCCAGCTGATTCTTCGAGCTGCGCCCGGTCGTCCGCAATACGAAGAAGTAGCGAAAGAGCGTCACTGAAGCGTGCACCCCCACGAACATCTCGCAGAAGTACACAAAGACGGCGGTCATCACGAAGGAGTTGGGGGAGAGGTGATGGAGCTGGAGACCGTATGTCTCCAGCAGCGTCACGAAAAAGGAAGAAATCGGCGGGACAAACCCCGCCATGGTGTAGGCGGTGAAGAAGACTATCTCCCCCTTCTCCAGGAGCAGGGGGAGAGATCTCTGCCGGAGCCAGCGCTTCTGCTCCTCCGCGTGCCAGCCCAGCAGCCTGCGCACTGTCTCGAGCTCGGCCGACCGAGCGAGACACGGCCGAGGCAAGTTGGAAGCCATGGAAGATGGAAGCTCAAGAACAGGGAAGTCAAGGGCGCAAGAGCTCAAGAAAACAAGGAAGATTCAAGCGCAGGGAAGTGCGAAGGGAAGCCGCGATGCAGGTGAGATCCCCTTTTAAACTTCCCAGGCATGATTCAAAGCAATTCGAAACTCTTCGAATACGCTGCTTGGGACAACCGCTTCAGCTCCAAGACTGAGCATCGATGACAAGGGGACCCAAGCCGTCCAGCTGAAGTGGTGGGCCAAGAAGTCAGTCTCCCATGGAGACGAGCCGGCAGGACGCTTCGGCGGTTCCTGAAAAGGCGCTGCGACGTGCAGAAGTGGCAGCCTTGGGAACCACTGCAGTAAAAGCAGCCATCAAGTGGGGCACACGCTCCCACGATCCCGTGACTGTTTTTGCTCCGGCAACGGTCAATGCGGGTCTTCGAGAAGGTGCACGGAGTAGAAGAGACGGGGGCCCCACCTCGGGCTCGTTATCTTCCCCGAGATGGGCCCGGGGGCCACTGTCGGTACCCTCAATATGGGGTACCCCCGCGCACAGGGGAAACTACCTAAGGACCTTGCGCCTCTCCGTGGGGAGAGCTCCGAGGGCGCCACGTGTCCAGCGGGGCCGGACCTCCCTCTCCTCAGAGGATAGCTCCGGGCCCGCCACGTGGCCAACAGAGCCGGACCTCCCCCCTCCGCGGGGAGAGCTCCGAAGGCTCCACGTGTCCAGCGGAGCCGGACCTCCCTCTCCTCAAAGGAGGGCTCTGGGCCCGCCACGTGGTCGGCAGAGCCGGACCTTCCCCCTCCGCGGGGACAGCCCCGAAGGCTCCACATGTCCAGCGGGGCCAGACCTCTCCCTCTCCTCAGAGGAGAGCTCCGGGCCCACCACGTGGCCAGCGGAACACCTGCCCCCGCACGGTAGGCAGCAAGAGTTAAGACGCGACATACCTTGCCCGTACAAGGTATTCAAGACCCGCGCCTTCCCAAGGCGCGGAGACGCGGAGCATGCCTCTGTCAGGTGCCGTTGCGCCCAATCACATCGCAGTGAAGGCTGGCACGCCACGTCAGAGGTTGTACACCAATAAACATAGCGACAAGACATCCCCTGCCGCCCCTGCCATCATCAACCACTAACTAGCTTGCGGCATGGGCAGGGCGGCAGAACGAAGACTTAGAAGCCCTCGCCAGAGACAACTGCCGGCATAACCGCGGATACGGTAGATGGCAGGCAATCTCCCCGGGACCACTTGTCGGGTCCCGGGCCCACCTTGTAAGCCACCCGAGCCTTGGACTATAAAAGACTCGGGTAGGCAACGTTAGCAAGGGTTCGCCTTTTACACACTCTCACGCAGGGTTCGCTCCTGAGCACCAAGCAATAAAATGAGCATCTCTGCTCACCGTGGACGTAGGGTTTTACGCTCCGGCGGCCTGAACCACGTAAAAATCCCTGTGTGAAGCTTCTCCTTCAATCGTCCCTAACGCGTGAGCTCTCCGTGAGTGACTAGCCCCTCTGAAAAAGAACCTCCATGGGCTGCCCAGAGAAGGTCTGGGGGAAGTGTCGACAACACACTTCGACAGTTCCTAATAACAATTATATCATTAAATAGCAATCCATTCTCAAACTCATATGGGTAGGAAGTTAGGAACGAGTTCACCTGCTGATTTAGTAACCGTGCTCGTGATCTTGTGATTGGTTCTTGTATATCAATGTGAGTATCTACTGTTGTGATGTCCTCATCATCCTCCCCCTCTTGAATCGGAGTCGTCCTCGACTCAAGATCATCTTCTTCTCTCAAGTATGGTCGTAAATCTGAAATGTTAAATGTGGGACTAACCCCAAAATCAGGAGGCAACTCAAGCTTATATGCATTGTCATTGATCTTTTCAACAATCTTAAAAGGACCAGCAGCATGTGGCATAAGTTTAGATTTTTCTCAAGTGAGGGAATCGTTCTTTTCTCAAATGTAGCCATACCAAGTCCCCTTGTTCAAGTTATACTTCTTTTCTACCTTTACTACCAAAAATTCTATTCTTCTCATTCATCCTTTCAATATTTCTCTTTGCAGTTTCATGCATCTTAAGAATGAATTCAGAGCGTTGTGTAGCATCCAAATTTATAGTTTCAGAAGGAGGCAAAGGTAATAAATCAATAGGAGCACGGGGATTGAAACCATACACTACCTGGAATGGGTTTACCTTTGTAGTAGAGTGAACTGACCTATTGTAAGCAAATTCTATATGTGGTAAACAATCATCCCAACCCTTTAAATTTGTTTTTAAAACAGCCCGCAACATAGTGGATAGAGTGAGCTACATATCATATTTTTCTCGCACTTGCTGAGTACATCATTGTACTCAAACTTGCATTATTATTTCATCATCAGCAACAGGAGAAGATTATTATGAAGACCAAGTGGAGCATTAGGCATGTAAATCTATTCTCAACCTTGCCTGTGGGGATGGAGTAGAGATGGAGCCACTGCTGCCTAGAATTGCTTCCGCATTAGTTAAATTGCTTCTGCATTAGTTAGAAGACTTCCACTGCATAGAAATAAGAATTCTGTTGTGAGCATGAGTCCAAGACTCATGAAACATTGTAAATAAACTCTGTTATTCGTGGTTATATATATTCTAAATTCAGTTTGTGGAAAATATGTGTATGTGTGATGAACATCCTGGGCACACATATGCATCAGTTCTCAGTTATGTGGTTTTCTACAGAATTGAGTGCGTCACAGAGATCTTAGCAAGACTGGGTTTGTGAATGAGGTAGCATAATATGGTGGTTTACTTGCCGTAGATCTAAGGACCGGTTCATGCGAGCACATGCCAGGATGACTGCAGAAAGCAAAGTTATTTATCAAAAAACACGATAAAACATCAACTCATCTTTAAGTGAATGTAATCCCAACATGTATTAAAATACCAATCATACCTCCATTATATTCATTACCTTCCATGTCACAACCAGACATCAATCAACCTCATTCTTGCTCACGAATACCTCCTCGTATTCGCTACCATTTCACCTCATAAACAACTTCGTCTCCCACCGAGACTAACCCTTGTTGCCATGACTCAACAGTCATGCAACCCATCTTATCACCCGGACTCAACAGTCCCGAAAACCAAACCAAAACCAAACCATAACTAATAACCATATCCAATCATCATCCCAACTAATCATGGAAGTTGGTCAGTCGCTCGTGACCGTAAGCTCGGCTATCATGATAGTTTTAAGACTCTGCAGAGTTTGCACCTCTTTACCCACGAGTTTGTGATTTCGTCACCCGTCGGTGACTGCAGAACCTCTATTATACCAGTACACAATCGTCGGTGTATGGCCAAGAGATCACAAAATAGCCTTTACAAAGGGGCTACTAGATGTACGGACTCACTAAGGTTTCACCGGCAGGCTAGAATCTCCAATTCTCCCACCCACGGGCCCACTCTTGTGCCATGCAGTTCCCAGGGCAGTCATCACTTGACTCCCATTCCCCGCGCCTTCCACGGTCCATAACAATCTAGCAACTTACCTAATTACTCAGCTAAGCCGCACCTATACTTGGACTTGTGGTGGCACTGTTATCCTGGCATGTGCTCGCATGAACCGGTACTTAGATCTACGGTAAGTAAACCACCATCTCATACTATCTCATTCACAAACCCAGTCTTGCCTAGATCTCCCTCCGATCCATGTTTATTAATAACATCAGTTTTCTCATTATCATTACGAGTGCAGTTAGCTAGACACATCTATCTCGCTTCCTAATTCCCATGGACTCAGCGAAGCATAAAAGTAAAAACCATACCCGACTCATAAACTTCACTGACGACAAGGGTGGTTTAACCAAAACTAGTAAACTCCGATAAAAGGGTTTCTCATCATGTTTGACTCAGCACACACACTTTTTCGCAAAACAAAATAGTTTTTCCCAAAACATAGGATCAATATGGTCAAGGGGCACTTGCCTTGTTCTTGTGGTTCCGGTTGCTCTTGGATCTCGAAACCTTGTTGTTGCAGCTCGTCGTAGACAGCTCCCTGAGCTTGTTCTGCTATACAGGATCACGCACATACAAGATCCCCAACAATCAATATCATGCACAAACTTTAACTAGATGCGATGATGCATATGTAAGCTATCCTATAATCAGTTTTATTAGATCGGTTTGTACGTGTTCTTGTATGATTTTATGATGAACAGAGGTGTTCGGATCAAATGTGGACATGGCGATGACCTTGTCTTTAGATCAAACCGATCAACAAGTGATCTGTTCATGAGAAACCTTCTGTTCAAAAGAAAACGAAGAACAGATGCAAAGAAAACACGATGATGTCGTAAGGTGGTATTGGAGACCTACCTTACGTTCTTCTTGGTCTCAGGGTCCTTCTCTGATCAGACAGATCGTTGGGCTCCCTTCCGGCGATTTTTCTCGACTGAACTCCGGCGATGGGCTTACTCGGCGAGTTGGGGGCTAGGGCTCTAAATCGTCGGCTTAGAAGTTGAAAAAGATGTTCGTAGTTTCGGCCAAGGGTTCTGGGTTCTATTTATACTCGGGAGAAGAAGAGTACAAATCTGATTGGACTTCAAATAAGAGTTCTATACAGATTGTCGTTGAATCTTTATGACTTATGTTTAGTTGATTTGGTGCGGTAACATTGTGGAATTCAGGTCGGTTTCTTCTCCGTACCGATATTTCTACGCATACAGAATCCAAAAACCGCTCCAGAACTCGTTACCTCCGCGGTGATGAGCCCCGCAAGCTCCACGTATCCACTGGGGCCTGGTCTCTCCCTTTCCGCAGAGACGAGCTCCGGTTGTGCTGCGTGTCAAGCGAGCGAGACCTCCCTCTCCTTCGGAGGTGAGCTCCGCGTGCGCCACGTATTCTGGTGGTCGGGACCTCCTCTCTATTCGGAGGTGGCTCCGCGCACACCAAGTGTCAGTGCCGGATCTTCCCTCTCTTTGGAGGTGGCTCCGGGTGTGCCACGTATTCATTTCGGACTTCCCTCTCTTCGGAGGTGAGCTCCGTGAATGCCACGCGTCAAGTAGCGCCGGACTTCCTTTCTTCTCAGAGACGAGCTCTGAGGTTAACACGTGTCCCACAGTGACGGACCTCCCGGAGATAAGCTCCGGTGGCGACACGTGTCCAATAGAACCGGACCTCTTGGAGGTGAGCTCCGAGATCGACACGTATCCCGCGCAACTGGTCGTCTGATTTCCGCGGTGACTAGTTTCGAAGGTGACACGTGTCCTGCGGGACTGCCTTCGCTTCTCCGCAGAGGCTAGCTCCGGGCGCAACACGTGCCCCACAGGGTCGGACCTCTCCCCCTTTGCGGAGATGAGCCCCGAGCCTGCCACGTAGCCATTTTAGCGGCGGACCTCTCCCCACTTCGCAGGGATGAGCTCCGAACACGCCACGTGGCCAGCGGGCCGCGGGAGTTATCTTCGGCGCTCTCTGGGAACTGGATTCGGCTCTTATTGGCTATCTTTTTGATATTTTTCTCTATTCCCACTTCTTTTAAAATGTTTTCTCTACATGAAACATGAATACATGCAGAAACCAGAAATGAGGGTGTCACAAATCTACCCCCTTAAATTGAATCTCGCCCTCGAGATTCGTTAGTAGTGAATAGATGAGAAAATTCTGCCTTGATGTCTTCTTCACGCTCCCATGTGGCTTCGGCTTCGGTGTGATGGCTCCATTGTACCTTGCACCATCGGATCACTTTGTTCCTTGTGACCCTTTCCTTTACGCAAAATTCGGACAGGGTGCTCCGTATAAGTCAGGTCTTCTTGAAGTTCAAGCTCTTCCATTGGTATTTGCTCCTCTAGTACTCTCAAGCACTTCCTGAGCTGGGATACATGAAACACGTCATGTACGTCAGAGAGATATGTTGGGAGCTCAAGTTGATAGTCTACTTCTCCTCGCTTGTCCAAAATCTTAAATGGTCCGATGTAGCGAGGTGCTAGCTTGCCTTTGACGTTGAAACGTCGTTGGCCACGGATAGGGGATACCTTAAGGTATACGAAGTCTCCTACTTCGAAGGTCAACTTCCTTCGCCTATTGTCCGCATAGCCTTTGTGTCATGATTGAGCAGCCTTTAAGTTCTCCCGTATCGTTTGGACTTGCTTTTCAGCTTCTTATAACACTTCGGGTCCAAACACCTTGTTCTCTCCGGTTTCATTCCAAAACAGCGGCGTTCTACACCGTCTACCATATAATGCTTCGAAAGGTGACACCTTCAAGCTAGCTTGATAGTTGTTGTTATAGGAGAATTCGGTGTACGGTAAACTCCTATCACAACTACGCCCACGTTTCAAGGCGCAAGCTCTCAACATGTCCTCCAAAATTTGGTTTGTCCTTTCGGTTTGCCCATCAGTTTGTGGGTGATAGGCGGAGCTAAAATCCTATCATGTACCCATAGCTTTCTGCAGCTTCCTCCAGAATCTAGAGGTAAACTGAGAAACTCGATCTGAGACTATCCTCCTCGAGACTCTATGACGGCACACGATCTGCTCCATGTACAACACGGCTAATTGTGCAACGTTGTACTTGGCCCTTATAGGGAGAAAATGGTCTGTTTTCGTTAATCGGTTCACGATAACTCAGATGGAGTCATAACCGACTGAGTACGTGGCAATCCGACGATGAAATCCATACTGATGTCCTCCCACTTCCACTCGGGTACCTTCAAAGGTTGCAACAATCCAGCGGGTCTTTGATGTTCGGCCTTCACCCGTTGCATGTGTCGCATAGGGCAACGTATTCGGCTATATCCCTTTTCATACCATCCCACCAATAACAAGTCTTCAAATCCTTGTACATTTGGTACTTCCGGGATGTATGGAATAGGGTGAATCATGTGCCTCTTTTAATATAATGTCGCGGATGTGCTTCACGTTAGGCACACAAATTCTTTTTCCTAGCCAAAGCGTACCCTTCTCATCTTCCTTGAAATCCTTCTCTATTTCTTGTCGGATCCTTTCCTTGATCTCCTTGATCTCCTCATCCGTTGCTTGGCCATCTCTTATCTCTTGCTCCAATGAAGAGTGAATCTCCATCATTTCCATGTTGTTCAAGAATCCGAGTTGTAACCTTTCAAACTCCTTACGTAGTTCGGGTGGTAGCTCCCGAACCGTGAGTTGGTGACATGCTCCCTTCCGGCTCAATGCATCAGCTACTACATTGACCTTTCCAGGGTGGTAGTTGATTTCAACATCGTAATCCTTGATGAGTTCCAACTATCGACGTTGCCTCAAATTCAAGTCCGTTTGTGTAAATATACTTGAGGCTTTTGTGATCCGTATAGATCTCACATCGATGACCAAGGATATAATGTCTCCAAATCTTCAATGCATGCACTACTGCTGCTAACTCCAAGTCATGTGTAGGATCATTAAGCTCGTGCTTCTTTAATTGTCGTGAGGCATAGGCTACCACTTGTTCTTTTTGCATGAGCACACATCCGAGTCCTTGTCTGGATGCGTGACAGTATGTGTCAAAGCTCTTGCTCACGTCCAGCAATACCAAAACCGGCGCTGTGGTTAGCCTTTTCTTGAGTTCCTCAAAACTTTCTTGGCATGCTGGTGTCCATCGAAAGGTTTTTCCCTTCGTTAGCAACTCCGTCATAGGCTTTGCTATCTTAGAGAAGTGCTTAATGAAGCGTCGGTAGTATCCAGCCTCCCAAGAAAACTCCGAATATTCCTCACGTTTTGCGGTTGGTCCCACTTCAGAACATCTCTCACTTTTCCGGAATCAACCGATACCCCTTCTTCGGAGATAATGTGGCCTAGGAACGATATTTCCTTTAGCCAAAATTGACACTTGTTAAGCTTGACATACAATTGATGCTCACGCATTTTCTGTAAGGTTAATTTCAAATGTTCTTCATGCTCCTCCTCACTTTTTAAATACACCATAATGTCGTTGATGAAAACCACGACAAACTTATCCAAGTACTCCATGAAGACCTTGTTCATAAGGTATATGAAGTATGCGGGTGCATTTGTTAACCCAAAAGACATGACGGTATATTCATACGAACCATACGGTGTTCGAAAGACAGTCTTGGGTATATCGGACGGCTTAATCTTCAGCTGGAAATATCTCGACCGAAGATCAATCTTGGAGAACACTCGGGCTCCTTTCATTTGGTCGAATAGGTCCTCTATACGGGGCAGAGGGTATTTGTTCTTGATTGTTACCTCATTGAGAGACCTATAGTCCACGCACATCCTTTGGGTCCCATCCTTCTTGTCCACAATGAGCACAGGAGCTCCCCATGGTGACGAGCTTGGACGTATAAAACCCTTCTCCAACTGCTCCTAAATTTGCTTCTTGAGTTCTACTAGTTCATTGACGGGCATCCTATAAGGTCTCTTTGCTATGGGTGCAGTTCCGGATACCAAATCAATGGCAAACTCAATGTCCCGATCAGGGGGCATACCTGGAAGCTCCTCTAGAAATACGTCCGAGAATTTTTGAACCACTAGAATGCTGTCCAATGTTGCTCCTTCGAAGTGGTTTAACATTGCCTTTTCGGTTGTTTGTTGGGCTGACTCAAACTCGACGCGAATACCGTGCTCATTTGTCAACTGCATGCTTCTTTCAGCATATTGGATTACCCCGTTGTGCTTGCTTAACCAATCCATCCCGAGTATTATGTCAAACACTTGGGAATCCAAGACAATGAGTTTGGCAAGGAAGTCTACCCCCTTATTTTAAGGCTTAATTTCGGACATACTATATTAGTCCTCATCTCTCCACCGGGAGAATTAACTAACATAGCGCATTTTAAGTATGATATGGGTAGATTATGCTTGGCAACATACTTAGATGATATGAAGGAATGTGATGCTCCAGAATCAAATAAGATGGTGGCTGGGTTGGAGTTGGCAAGGAACATACCAAGTACGACGTCCTCAGCCTGTTGTGCTTCCTCAGCAGAGACATGGTTCACGTTGCCGCGAGCATAGTTCTGCTGTCCACGGTTTTCTTGATTGTCCCCTCCGTTCGGTCGCGGGTTCTGCTTGGGCACATTGCCTTGCTGTCCAGGGCCTCTCCTCGGGCACTGGCTCGCGAAGTGTCCTGTTTCCCCGCATGCAAAGCAGGCCCTGTTGCATATGGCAGCAGGTACGTTGGGGCGGGGGTTTTGAACACGAGCGCCCATGTTGGGTCGGGGCACAAGAGGCAAAGGCACACGAGGTGCTTGTGCAACGGGTCGTTGCTGTGTTGCCTGACTAGGGCAGTATGCAGGAGCGGTCGATCCATACTGCGGTGCGGCCGGGGGCATGTACCGAGGTCGTACGTTGCTTCCTTGGGGCTGGTATGGCATCTTCCTGTTGCACTCTCGCTCGATCTCTCGAATCTTGCTTTCAACCACTATAGCCTTGTCAACCAGCTTCTAAAAGCTTGCGTAGTCATTGTTGAGGAGCTGGACCTGAATCTCATTGTTCAACCCTCTCATGAACAGGTATTGCTTCCTCTAGTCTGAGTTGACATCTTCGGGGGCATACCGGGACAGTTGTGTAAACTTGTTGAGATACTCATTCACGCTTCTCTGTCCTTGGCGGAGACCTTCAAACTCCTGTCTTTTGAGCATCATTACACCAGCAGGGATGTAATGAGAGAGAAAACTCTTCTTGAACTTAGTCCAAGTGATCATCTCCGGGTCGACATGAGCGTTACATAGGGCATCCCACCAGTCAGCGGCAACTCCCATAAGTTGGTGCGACGCAAAGAGAACCTTCTCTCGGTCATTACACTGCACTATGGCAAGCTTCTTCTCCATGGATTTCAACCAGTCGTCGGCCTCCATGGGGTCGTTTGCTTCAGCAAAGGTGGGTGGTCGAGTACTCATGAACTCACCCAGTTTGTTATGAGCCGGCGGTGGTGCTGGCGGTGGTGCCGGAACAGGTTTGTTGTTGTTGGCCTGCAACTGACCCAAAGTTTGGATCATGGTTTGCATAAGTTGGTTCTGCATGGCCATCAACCGTTCCAGGTGGTTCTCACCAGCTTCGGGGTTAACAGGAACTTCATCGTGGCCATCCTCTTGGTTGTCCCGGATGTTCCTTCGACCGGCGTTTCCTCTCACCATCTGTGAGAGAGATCGAAATAGAATAGAAGGTTAGAAGGTTAGGTAGATCCCCTCAACTATATGCATCAAGGTGCGTTGAACTATATATATATTAGCCCATACGAGGATGTGAACAAGTGCTGAGGCATCTCACACCTCTTTCTACTTATGTGTGGATATGGACAATGCTTTGAGACGTCCCACAACTCACACTAAGCATATAATCACAAACAATCATCACAAGGGCTCACACAACTCCTATTCAAGACGTTGTTCAATAGGGGGTCCTATATGACTTAGGGTGGTGTTAAATCTGTGATCCAACTATGGCTTCTCGTAAGCTTTCATCCTATGTCAAGGTAGTTCTAACGTCAATCTATGCATCCTATGGTCAGCGTGGCTTAGCTACCAATCTATGTCTGATACCGATCTGTGACCTCTATCTAAGCGTGTAACCTACCGTGAACCCGTGGTTCTGGTACCAATCTGTGATTGTATCTAGGTGTGTAATCTACCCTCAACCATGGCTCTGATACAAATCTGTGACGCCCTCAATTCTGTGGAAAACCCCGGAACCAAGAACTGATGCATATGTGTGCCCAGGATGTTCATCACACATACACATATTTTCCACAAACTGAATTAAGAATATATATAACCATGAATAACAGAGTTTATTACAATGTTTCATGAGTCTTGGACTCATGCTCACAGCGGAAGTCTTATTCCTATGCAGCAGAAGTCTTCTAACTAATGCGGAAGCAATTCTAGGCAGCAGTGGCTCCATCTCTACTCCATCCCCACAGGCAAGGTTGAGAACAGATTTACACGCCTAATGCTCCACTTGGTCTTCATAATAATCTTCTTCTGTTGCTGATGATGAAATAATAATGCAAGTTTGAGTACAATGATGTACTCAGCAAGTGCGGGAAAATATGATATGTAGCTCATAACAAGCTAGGTATAAAAAGGCTTATTGCAGAAAACAAAGTTATTTATCAAAAACCACGATAAAACAACAACTCATCTTTAAGTGAATGTAATCTCAACATGTATTAAAATACCAATCATACCTCCATTATGTTCATTCCTTCCATGTCACAACCAGACATCAATCAACCTCATTCTTGCTCACGAATACCTCCTCGTATTTGCTACCATTTCACATCATAAACAACTTCGTCTCCCACCGAGACCAACCTTTGTTGCCATGACTCAACAGTCATGCAACCCATCTTATCACCCGGACTCAACAGTCCCGAAAACCAAAACCAAACCATAACCAATAACCATATCCAATCACCATCCCAACTAATCATGGAAGTTGGCCAGGCGCTCGTGACCGTAAGCTCGGCTATCATGATAGTTTTAAGACTCTGCAGAGTTTGCACCTCTTTACCCACAAGTTTATGATTTCGTCACCCGTCGGCGACTGCAGAACCTCCATTATAGCAGTACACAACCGTCGGTGTATGGCCAAGAGATCATAAAATAGCCTTTACAAAGGGGCTACTAGATGTATGGACTCACTAAGATTTCACCAGTAGGCTGGAATCTCCAATTCTCCCACCCACGGACCCCTCTTGTGCTATGTAGTTCCCAGGGCAGTCCTCACTCGACTCCCATTCCCCGTGCCTTCCACGGTCCATAACAATCTAGCAACTTACCAAATTACTCAGCTAAGCCGCACCCATACTTGGCCTTGTGGTGGCACTGTTATCCTGGCATGTGCTCGTATGAACCGGTCCTTAGATCTACGGCAAGTAAACCACCATCTCATGCTACCTCATTCACAAACCCAGTCTTGCCTAGATCTCACTCCAATCCATGTTTATTAACAACATCAGTTTTCTCATTATCATTACGAGTGCAGTTAGCTAGACACATCTATCTCGCTTCCCAATTTCCATGGACTCAGCGAAGCATAAAAGTAAAAACCATACCCAACTCATAAACTTCTCTTGCGATAAGGGTAGTTTAACCAAAGCTAGTAAACTCCTATAAAAGGGTTTCCCATCATGTTTGACTCAGCACACACATCTTTTCGCAAAACAAAATAGTTTTTCCCAAAACATCGGATCAATATGGTCAAGAGGCAGTTGCCTTGTTCTTGTGGTTCCGGTTGCTCTTGGATCTCAAAACCTTATTGTTGCAGCTCGTCGTAGACAGCTCCCTGAGCTTGTCCTGCTATACAGGATCACGCACATACAAGATCCACAGCAGTCAATATCATGCACAAACTTTAACTAGATGCGATGATGCATATGCATGCTATCCTATAATCAGTTTTATTAGATCGTTTTGTACGTGTTCTTGCATGGTTTTATGATGAACAGAGGTGTTCGGATCAAATATGGACGTGGCGATAACCTTGTCTTTAGATCAACCTGATGAACAAGTGATCTGTCTACGAGAAAGCTTCTGTTCGAAAGGAATCGAAGAACAGATGCAAAGAAAACACGACGATATCGTAAGGTGGTATTGGAGACCTACCTTACGTTTTTCTTGGTCTCGGGGTCCTTCTCTGATCAGACAGATCGTTGGGCTACCTTCCGGCGATCATTCTCGACTGAACTCCGGCGATGGGCTTACTCGGCAAGTTGGGGCTAGGGCTCAGGAGTTCGAAAAGAAGTTTGTGGTTTGGCCAAAAGTTCTGGGTTCTATTTATAATAGGGAGAAGAAGAGTCCTAGTCTGATTGGACTTCGAATAAGAGTTCTATTCAGATTGTCGTTGAATCTTTACGACTTATCTTTAGTTGATTTGGTACCGTAACATTGTGGAATTCAGGTCAGTTTCTTCTCCGTACCGATATTTCTACGCTTACAGAATCCATAAACCGCTCCAGAACTTGTTACCTCCGCGGTGATGAGCTCCGGAAGCTCCATGTGTCCACCGGGGCCTGGTCTCTCTCTTTCCACAGAGACGAGCTCCGGTTGTGCCGCGTGTCAAGTGAGCGAGACCTCCCTCTCCTTCGGAGGTGAGCTCCGCGTGCGCCACGTATTCTGGCGGTCGGGACCTCCTCTCTATTCGAAGGTGGCTCCGCGCACACCACGTGTCAGTGTCGGACCTTCCCTGTCTTTGGAGGTGGCTCCGGGTGTGGCACATATTCATTTCGGACCTCCCTCTCTTCAGAGGTGAGCTTCGTGAATGTCACGCGTCAAGTAGCGCCGGACTTCCTTTCTTCTCAGAACCGAGCTCCAAGGTTAACACGTTTCCAACAGTGACGGACCTCCCAGAGATAAGCTCCGGTGGCGACACGTGTCTAATAGAACCAGACCTCTCGGAGGTGAGCTCCGAGATCGACACGTATTCCGCGCGACTGGTTCTCTGATTTCCGTGGTGACTAGCTCCGAAGGTGACACGTGTCCTGCGGGACTGCCTTCGCTTCTCCGCAGAGGCTAGCTCCGGGGGTAACACGTGTCCCACAGGGTTGGACCTCTCCCCCTTTGCGGAGATAAGCCCCAAGCCTGCGACGTAGCCATTTTAGCGGCAGACCTCTCCCCACTTCGCAGGGATGAGCTCCGAATGCGCCATGTGGCCAGCAGGCCGCGGGAGTTGTCTTCGACGCTCTCTGGGAACTCGATTCGGCTCTTATTGGCTATCTTTTTGATATTTTTCTCTGTTTCCACTTCTTTTAAAATGTTTTCTCTACATGAAACATGAATACATGCAGAAACCAGAAATGAGGGTGTCACAATCTCCCTCCGATCCATGTTCATTAACAACATTAGTTCCTCATTATCATTTCAAGTGCAGTTTAGCTAAGCACATCTATCTCGCTTCCCAATCCCATGGACTCAGCGAATCTTAAAAGTAAAAACCATACCCAACTCATAAACTTTACTGGCGACAAGGGTGGTTTAACAAAAAACTAGTAAACTCCTATAAAAGCGTTTCTCATCATGTTTGACTCAGCACACACACCTTTTCGCAAAATAAAACAGTTTTCCCAAAAACATAGGATCAATATGGTCAAGGGGCACTTGCCTTGTTCTTGCGGTTCCGGTTGCTCTTGGATCTCGAAACCTTGTTGTTGCAGCTCGTCGTAGACAGCTCCCTGAGCTTGTTCTTCTATACAGGATCACGCACATATAAGATCCACAGCAATCAATATCATGCATAAACTTTAACTAGATGTGATGATGCATATGCATGCTATCCTATGATCAGTTTTTATTAGATCTATTTATACGTGTTCTTGCATGATTTGCATGAATTTTATGATAAACAGAGGTGTTCGGATCAAATATGGACGTGGCGATGATCTTGTCTTTAGATCAATCCGATCAACAAGTGATCTATCCACGAGAAATCTTCTGTTCGAAAGGAATCGAAGAACAGATGCAAAGAAAACACGATGATGTCGTAAGGTGATATTGGAGACCTACCTTACGCTTTTCTGGGTCTCGAGGTCCTTTTCTGATCAGACAGATCGTTGGGCTCCCTTCCGGCGATCTTCCTCGACTAAACTCCGGCGATGGGCTTACTCGGCGAGTTGGGGTTAGGGCTCTAAGTCGTCGGCTCAGGAGTTGGAAAAGAAATTTATGGTTTCGGCCAAAGGTTCTGGGTTCTATTTATAATCGGGAGAAGAAGAGTCATAATCTGATTGTTTTTCGAATAAGAGTCCTATTCAAATTATCGTTGAATCTTAACAACTTATTTTTAGTTGATTTGGTGCGGTAACATTGTGGAACTCAAGTCGGTTTCTTCTCCGTACCGGTATTTCTACGTGTACAGAATCCAAAAACCGTTCCAGAACATATTACCTCCGCGGTGACGAGCTCCGGAAGCCCCACGTGTCCACCGGGGCCTGGTCTCCCCTTTTCTGCAGAGACGAGCTCTGGTTGTGCCGCGTGTCAAGCGAGCGAGACCTCCCTCTCCTTCGGAGGTGAGCTCCGCGTGCGCCACGTATCCTGGCGGTCGGGACCTCCTCTCTATTCGAAGGTGGCTCCGCGCATGTCACGTGTCAGTGCCGGACCTTCCCTTTCTCCGGAGATGGCTTCAGGTGTGCCACGTGTCCTAACAGCGGTAGACTTCCTTTCTTCACAGAGACGAGCTCCGAGGTTAACACGTCTCCAACAGTGACGGACCTCCCAGAAATAAGCTCTGGTGGTGACACGTGTCCAATAGAACCGGACCTCTCGGAGGTGAGCTCCGAGATCGACACGTATCCCGTGCGACTGGTCCTCTGATTGCCGCGGTAACTAGCTCCGAGGGTGACACGTGTCCTGTGGGACTGCCTTCGCTTCTCCGCAGAGGCTAGCTCCGGGGGCAACACGTGTCCCACAGGGTCGGACCTCTCCCCCTTTGCGGAGATGAGCCCCGAGCCTGCCACGTAGCCAGTTTAGCGGCGGACCTCTCCCAACTTCACAGGGATGAGCTCCGAACATGCCACGTGGCCTGCGAGGCGCGGGAGTTGTCTTCGGCGCTCTCTGTGAACTGGATTCTTGTTCTTTTTGGCAATCTTTTTAATTCTTTCTCTGTTCCCACTTCCTTTAAAATGTTTTCTCTTCATGAAACATGAATATATACAGAAACTAAAAATGAGGGTGTCACAAATCTACCCCCTCTTAAATTGAATCTCGCCCTCGAGATTCGTTGGTACAGAATAGATGAGAAAATTCTGCCTTGATGTCTTCTTCACGCTCCCATGTGGCTTCAGCTTCGGTGTGATGGCTTCATTGTACCTTGCACCATCGGATCACTTTGTTCCTGGTGACCCTTTCCTTTACGTCCAAAATTCGGACAGGGTGCTCCGCATAAGTCAGGTCCTCTTGAAGTTCAAGCTCTTCCATTGGTATTTGCTCCTCTGGTACTCTCAAGCACTTCTTGAGCTGGGATACATGAAACACGTCATGTACGTCGAAGAGATATGTTGGGAGCTCTAGTTGATAGGCTACTTCTCCTCGCTTGTCCAAAATCTTAAATGGTCCGATGTAGCGAAGTGCTAGCTTGCCTTTAACGTTGAAGCGTCGTTGGCCATGGATAGATGATACCTTAAGGTATACGAAGTCTCTTACTTCGAAAGTCAACTTTCTTCGCCTTTTGTCCGCATAGCCTTTCTGTCGTGACTGAGCAGCCTTTAAGTTCTCCCGTATCGTTTGGACTTGCTTTTCAGCTTCTTGTAGCACTTCGGGTCCAAACACCTGGTTCTCTCTGGTCTCGTTCCAAAACAGCGGCGTTCTACACCGCCTACCATACAATGCTTCGAAAGGCGACATCTTCAAGCTAGCTTGATAGCTGTTGTTATAGGAGAATTCAGTATACAGTAAACTCCTATCCCAACTACGCCCATGTTTCAAGGCACAAGCTCTCAACATGTCCTCCAAAATTTAGTTTGTCCTTTCGGTTTGTCCATTGGTTTGTGGGTGATAGGCGGAGCTAAAATCCAGTCGTGTACCCATAGCTTTCTGCAGCTTCCTCCAGAATCTAGAGGTAAACTGAGATCTCGATCGGAGACTATCCTCCTCGGGATTCCATGGCGGCACACGATCTGCTCCATGTACAACTCGGCTAATTGTGCAACATTGTACTTGGCCCTTACAGGGAGGAAATGGGCTATTTTTGTCAATCGGTCCACGATAACCCAGATGGAGTCATAACCCGACTGAGTACGTGGCAATCCGACGATGAAATCTATACTGATGTCCTCCCACTTCCACTCGGGTACCTTCAAGGGTTGCAACAATCCAGCGGGTCTTTGATGTTCGGCCTTCACCCATTAGCATGTGTCGCATAGGGCAACGTATTCGGCTATATCCCTTTCATACCATCCCACCAATGGAATACACGTTCGGAGGCAACTAAATGGTTTTGCATGTGCGGATGGCCATCCGGGTTGAAATCTGGAAAGTCGGTAAAACTCATAAACTAGGGTCCCGTGCGACTGGACGGGACCTTGACGGAATACACGTTCGGACAGTGCAACTTGATAGTTTTGCATGCTCGGATGGCCATCTGGGTTGAAAATGGGAAAGTAGGGAACGTCGGGAAAACTCACCAACTCGGGTCCCGGGCGGCCGGACAGAACCTTGACGGAATATAAATTCGGACGGTGCAACTTGATTGTTTTGCATGCATGGATGGCCATCAGGGTCAAAATTGGGAAAATTTGAGAAAGTCGGTAAAACTCACGAACTCGGGTCCCGGGCGGCCGGACAGAACCTTGACGGAATACACGTCCGGATGATGCAACTTGATGGTTTTGCATGCACGGATGGCCATTTGGGTCAAAATCGAGAAAAGTCGGGAAAGTCTATAAAACTCACGAACTCGGGTCCCAGGCTGCCGGACGGAACCTTGATGGAATACACGTCCTGACGGTGCAACTTGATGGTTTTCATGCGCGGATGGCCATCAGGGTCCAAATCGAGAAAGTCGGTAAAACTTATGAACTCAGGTCCCTGGGGCCGGACGGAACCTTGACGGAATACATGTCCGGACGGTGCAACTTGATGGTTTTGCATACGCGGATGTCCAACTGGGTCAAAACCAAGAAAGTTGGGAAACTCTGTAAAACCCACAAACTTGGATCCCAGGCGGCCGGACAGAACCTTAATGGAATTTACGTTCGGACGGTGCAACTTGATGGTTTTGCATGCATGGATAGCCATCCGGGTCAAAATTAGGAAATTTGATAAAGTCTGTAAAACTCACGAACTCAGGTCTCAGGCGGCCAGGCGGATCCTTGACGGAATACACGTCCGGACAGTGCAACTTGATAGTTTTGCACGCTCCAGAACTCGTTATCTCTGCGGTGATGAGCTCCGGAAGCTCCACGTGTCCAACCGGGACCTGGTCTCCTCCTTTCCGCAGAGACGAGCTCCGGTTGTGCCGCGTGTCAAGCGAGCGAGACCTCCTTTCTCCTTCGGAAGTGAGCTCCGCGTGCGCCACGTATCCTGGCGGTCGGGACCTCCTCTATTTGGAGGCGGCTCCGCGCACGCCACGTGTCAGTGCCGGACCTTCCCTCTCTTCGAAGGTGGCTCCGGGTGTGCCACATGTCCTAACAGCGCCAGACTCCCTTTTTTCTCAGAGACGAGCTCCGAGGTAGACACGTGTCCAACAGTGTTGGACCTCCCGGAGATAAGCTTCCGTGGCGAACCAATAGAACCGGACCTCTCGGAGGTAAACTCCGGTGGCGACATGTGTCCAATAGAACCGGACCTCTCGGAGGTAAGCTCCAGTGGCGACATGTGTCCAATAGAACCGGACCTCTCGGAGGTGAGCTCCAAGATCGACATGTATCCCGCGTGACTGGTCCTTTGATTTCCGTGGTGACTAGCTCCGAGGGTGACATGTGTCCTGCGGAACTGCCTTCGCTTCTCCGCAGAGGCTAGCTCCGGGGGCAACATGTGTCCCACAGGGTCGAACCTCTCCCCCTTTGTGGAGATGAGCCCCGAGCCTGCCACGTAGCCAGTTTAGTGACGGACCTCTCCCTACTTCGCAGGGATGAGCTCCGAACATGCCACATGGCCAGCGAGCCACGGGAGTTGTCTTCGGCGCTCTCTGGGAACTGGATTCGGCTCTTTTTGGCTATCTTTTTGATATTTTTCTCTGTTCCCACTTCTTTTAAAATGTTTTATCTACATGAAACATGAATACATGCAGAAACCAGAAATGAAGGTGTCACAGCCGTATGGGGGTAGGACATCCTGGGACCATTCCCCAAAACCGTCGGGGGATTCCGGTACCTCTACGTCGCCATCGACAAGTTCACCAAGTGGCCGGAAGCTACACCGTC
This sequence comes from Neostapfia colusana, assembly GCA_030760725.1. Taxonomy (NCBI): domain Eukaryota; kingdom Viridiplantae; phylum Streptophyta; class Magnoliopsida; order Poales; family Poaceae; genus Neostapfia; species Neostapfia colusana. The sequence goes on from JASWHV010000011.1 coordinate 82,505,272, forward strand.
ATCACCATCAACAAGCGATCTGCAGTAAAGTTCATCAAGTCGATCGTCTGCCGGTTCGGGGTCCCGAACAAAATCATCACCGACAACGGGACCCAGTTCACCAGCGCAGCATTCCAAGACTACTGCAAAGACCTCGGCATCCAGGTGTGCTATGCCTCTGTTGCTCACCCAAAGAGCAATGGGCAGGTCGAGAGGGCCAACGCCGAGATCCTTCGGGGCCTCAAGACTCGTACCTATGCTGGCTTGAAGAAACATGGCGCCAAGTGGGTGGACGAGCTTCCGAGCACACTGTGGGCCAACCGGACATCCCAAAGCCGGGCCACCGGAGAGATACCCTTCTTCATCGTATACGGGGCCGAAGCTGTGCTTCCCCCAGAGATCACCATGGGGTCTCTCCGTGTCCGAGCTTACGACGAAGCCATGCAGGACAACCTCCGACGTGAAGACATCGACCTCGTCGACGAGGCTCGATTACACACAGCGCTCCGCAACGCACGGTACAGGCAAACGCTCCGGCGCTACCACCAAAAGGTTCATGCGTGTCCGGGAGCTGCAAGAAGCCGACCTGTTGCTACGGCGCATACTTTCTCGCGAAGGGACCGACAAACTCCCCCAGCTGGGAAGGTCCCTTCCGAGTCACGAAAGTTTGCCGCCCCGGGTGCGTACGCCTTTCCACCAAGGATGGGGATCCGCTCCTGAACCATTGGAACATAGAACACCTCCGTAAGTTCTACCCCTAGAGTAATAGTAGGACAATTCTTTTTCTTTCTGTAATAGATTCCATAGAGTCCAGGAACAGCGCTCGGAGCAGCTAAGCCTCAGGGGATGGTCCAGGACTACGTTCAGCTTGGCCTTGTTCTGACTCTAAGCGCGTAGAGTTTTGCTTCCCTTCTTAATGGGACGGGTCGTTGCCTCCATGTTTAGCCTACCTTCCTCCTATGGATATTTATATGGAAAGAAACCTGTCCTGCTTTGCTCTTACCCTTGTGCACATTTAATTACGCATTAATTTTTATGACCGCACTTTCTGTGTATGCTCACCATACACTCAGCTCTCTTTTCCCATTCTCATCCCTCCCGGCCTTAGCTCCCCCGCAGGAGTATGGTAGGTGTGCCCAATCCATTGGCCACTTCGCCTTTCCTTTCCAAAACTTGAAAGGGTCCGATGTATCGAGGTGGCAACTTCCCTTTCACCTTGAACCGACGAAGTCCTCTGATAGGGGACACCTTGAGATAAACATAGTCTCCCACGTTGAAAACGAGCTCTCTTCTTCGTACATCGGCATAGCTCTTTTGGTGTGTTTGTGCTATCATCAAGTTGTTGCGAATCTCCCTCACCTTTGCCTCGGCTTCTTGTAGCACTTCTGGACCAAACACTTTACTTTCTCCTGTTTGGTTCCAAATAGGGGAGTTCTGCACTTCCTTCCATACAAAGCTTCAAACGGTGAAATCTTCATACTAGCTTGATAGCTGTTGTTATAGGAAAACTCCGCATACGGTAAGTTCTTGTCCCAACTCCTATTGTTTTTGAGTGCATATGCCCTTAACATATCTTCAAGGATCTGATTGGTTCTCTCCGTCTGCCCGTCAGTTTGGGGATGATAGGCAGAGCTGAAGTTCAGATGGGTTCCCATGGTTTCATGCAACTTCTGCCAAAACCTCGAGGTGAACTGTGTCCCTCGGTCCGACACTATCTTCTTTAGCACTCCATGGTAACACACGATCCTTGACATGTACAATTCTGCCAATTTGGATCCGCTGTAGCTTTCTTTCACAGGGATGAAATGAGCTACCTTGGTTAGCCTATCAATAATGACCCATATTGAATCATACCCGGATTGGGTCCTAGGCAATCCCACGACAAAATCCATGCTGATTTCTTCCCATTTCCATTCAGGCACTTTGAGTGGTTGCAATAATCCCGCGGGTCGTTGATGTTCTGCTTTCACCAACTGACATGTGTCACATAGGGCAACATGTTCCGCGACATCTCGCTTCATGCCATACCACCAATACCTGCTCTTGAGGTCCTGGTACATCTTCGTACTCCCAGGATGAATGGAATAGTCGGAATCGTGAGCCTCCTTCAAAATTAATTCACGGATCTCCTTTACTTCTGGCACACAGATCCTTTTCCCGTGCCACACCGTTCCTTGTTCATCCTCTCTAAAACCAGGAGCTTTATTTTCCTTGATGAGCTGTCTGATCTCTTGTATCTTCTCATCATTCTTTTAGCCCTCGCGTATGTCTCGCTCGAGTGTGGAGTCCACTTCCATGGCGATGGCTTCACCACTATTTACTAGACATAGATTGAGCCTTATAACCTCGTCCTTCAATTCTGCAGGCATGTCCTTCAAGCTCAACTTATTGACCTGCACTTTCCGACTCAAAGCATCGGCCACGACGTTTGCTTTCCCGGGATGATAGTTGATGCCCACATCAAAGTCATTGATTAGCTCTAACCATCTCCTTTGTCTGAGGTTGAGATCTGACTGTGTGAATATGTACTTCAAACTCTTATGATCCGTATATATCTCTGTCCTCTTCCCCATCAAATAGTGCCGCCAAATTTTCAACGCGTGTACCACTGCGGCTAGTTCTAGGTCATGTGTAGGATAGTTCTTCTCGTGCTTCCGAAGCTGCCGGGATGCATATGCCACGACATGTCCTTCTTGCATGAGAACACATCCCAACCCATTTCCAGAGGCATCGCAGTACACTATAAAATTCTTCTGCATATCTGGCATAACCAACACTGGGGCTGTTGTCAATCTCTTCTTCAGCTCCTGAAAGCTTGTCTCGCACTGTGGCGTCCAGGTGAATGTGATTCCCTTCTCCAACAGTTTGGTGAGAGGTCTCGAGATCTTGGAGAATCCCTCAATAAACCGTCGATAGTATCCAGCCAATCCCAAAAAGCTTCGAACTTCCCCGACATTTTCAGGGGTCTTCCACTTCTGGATATCCTCGATTTTGGCGGGATCTACGGATATTCCTCCCTCCGAGATTATATGTCCTAAAAAGGGAACTCTCTTCAGCCAAAACTCACACTTGCTCAACTTGGCATATAGTTGATGTTCTCTCAGCCTCTGCAACACCAACCTTAGATGTTTCTCATGTTCTTCTTCATCTTTGGAGAAGACGAGAATATCATCTATGAGAAACCACCACAAATTTGTCCAGATATTCCATGAATACCTTGTTCATGAGGTACATGAAGTATGCCGGGGCATTGGTTAGCCCGAAAGGCATGACAGTGTATTCATACAGTCCGTACCGAGATACGAAAGCTGTCTTGGGAATATCAGATTGCCTTATCTTGAGTTGGTGGTATCCCGACCTGAGATCAATTTTCGAGAACACACAAGCTCCCCTCAACTGATCAAACAAGTCTTCAATGCGAGGCAATGGGTACTTGTTCTTGATGGTTACCTCATTTAAAGCACGGTAATCCACGCATAACCTTTGGGTTCCGTCTTTCTTGGGCACAAATATCACCGGAGCTCCCCATGGTGAGGAACTAGGGCGAATATACCCCTTCTCCGTCAATTCTCTCAAATGATCCTTGAGCTCTTCCAGCTGCTTGGAGTCCATTCGATAAGGTCTCTTGTATATTGGGGCTGTTCCCGGTACTAGCTCAATTGCGAATTCCACGTCACGGTCGGGAGGCATACCTGGCAACTCCTCCAGAAAAACATCTGGATATTCCCTGATAGTCCTGATTTCCTCAACTTTCACCTCCACTTGATTTAATTTAATGTCCCTCCTAGGCTCGTGTATCGTTATAAACTTTACTCTTGTGCCACTAGGGTGAGTTAGTTCCACCGTTCTGGTCGAACAATGGATGATTCCTTTATGTTTGGTCAACCAATCCATACCCAAAATAATATCTATCCCTTGTGAATCTATCACTATGAGGTTAGCAGTAAATACTACCCCATTAATGTCTAGGTTCACTTTGGGACACACTTGTCTTGTCCTTATTTCTCCACCTGGAGAGTTTACCGCTAGCATATGGTTCATTTGTGTGGTTGCTAGGTCATGCTTCTTAACAAACCCTTGAGCAATGAACGAGTGGGTAGCACCAGAATCAAACAGCAGAGTTGCAAGGTGTAAATTGGCAGGAAACTTACCAACTACCACGTCGGGTGCCTCTTGTGCTTCCTCCATAGTGACGTGGTTCACCCGTCCTCTCATTACATTCTGCTGTTGTGGCGGCGCAGGCTTCTTCTTTGGGCATTTATGGGCGTAGTGTCCCACTTCACCACAGCTGAAACATTGCACCCCAATCTTAGATGCCTGGCCTTTGTTGTCTTGGGGTTGGTTTGGGGGTCCTTGCACTGCTGGTCGAGGTGGATATGCGGGGCGAGGCTGCTGCACAAACTGACGTTGCGGCTGTGCTGGTGCTGCGGGAGGCCTGTAGTTTGGGTTGTACCCTCTTGGTGCTGAATAGGGTACCGCAGCACGGCTCGTCTGCCCCGTAGGTTGCTGCATCATACGTGGGCGGGTGTTGCTCCCTGAGGCTTGATGTGACCACCCGACCTTCCTCTTATTCTCATTTTCCAGGGCCTTTAGCTTCCTTTCTACCACAAATGCTCTGTCCACCATCTTTTGGAAGCTTTCATACTCATTTGAGGACATTGCACACTGCATCTCTGCGGTAAGTCCTTCCACGAAACAATCTTGTTTCTGCTCATCAGTCTCTATGTCTCGTGGAGCATAACGGGATAGTTGAGTAAATTTAGTGAGGTATTCCCTCACCGTCATGTTTCCCTGCTGCAGTCCCAAAAACTCCTTCCTCTTGTTTTTGAGTTCACCTCTTGGGATGTAATGGTTGCGGAAGCTACGCTTGAACTCTTCCCAAGTGATGTTCTCAGGGTCATGATGGGCGGCCACGTAGACGGTCCACCAATCAGCAGCAGGTCCATGCAATTGATGAGAGGCAAACAGCACCCTCTCATACCCTTGGCATTGTATAATCCTCATCTTACTTTCAATGGTCTTCAGCTAATCATCTGCCTCCAGAGGTTCAGCAGCACTTGCAAACTTTGGAGGTTGAGTTCCTAGAAACTCACTCAACCTTGGTTGGCGTGGTGCAGCTTGTGGAGGTGGAACTTGATGCAAGTTGGCCACCACTTGAGTCAAGTTCTGGATGAGCTGATTTTGGTTCTCCAGCATTTGGTGGAGAGGATCAACTTCTTCACGGCGACCACCCCGGTCCTGGCCTCCAGAAAGATGAGGGTTGCATGCCTCATCGTTGTTGTTGGCGGGGTTGGCAGCACGTCCTTTTTCTCTTCCGACCATCTGGCAGAATCGACCAATGTTAATTTGAAATCATTTAGTATCATCTTACTACTTTCATTTGTTTGTACTTTGAAGTGTTGAGGCTTTGTTATACTTTTACGAGGGTTCATATCTCACACCAAATAAATGCACTATCATTTCCTGTGGGTTCACACCAAAGCAAAACAATCTGAAGACGAGGCTGTGGACAATTGCTCATGGCTTCCACAACTCACGTCACACACCAAGCATTATCACACCATTAACTACGTAACGACTCGACTACTCGACCTCTTGCTAGCTAAGGGAAAGACTCTACACTACTCGTTCTCTTGAGCTGGCTCCTCGGGATCTTCCTCCTCATTTCGGCTACCTTCTGACTCTGCTTTGGGTGGGGAGGCTGTTGGTGGAGAAGTGCGACGACGCCTGATCGCTCGGTGATCCGGGGAGTCAGAAGTCCATGTATCATTCACGGTGACACACAGTTCATTCCCATCTCCTCTTTCTCTCGCCTTTAAGCAAGCTCGCAGCAACGCCTCCGTTTCCTTCAGGGTGTCTCGGACATCCTGAAGCTCTTGTTGACACTCCTGCAGTCGAGTGCTGAGCATAGCAGCATCCTCCAAGCACAAGTCCATGTGCTCATGGGAAGTCCCTTGCTGCACCGGTGGGTACTTGTATTCCGTGGTACCACTCTCACGTTGGAGGACATACATGTACTCAGTTTTGTCCAAGTGGCGACGATAGATGTGACTCTGGCAGGTGATGGCCTCCCAGGTGACATCTCTCTCCGCATCGACCTGTGTCGCTCTACAAGCTGGAGAGTGGTGGATCTTAAGCAGCTGATTTTCGTGTATTATCCTCATCTCTGAACTCCATTCTTCCCTCTTCTCACAGATGGTCCTGGTGGAGTTATAGTGGATGATTAGCTTGCCCGTATTGCCGGCAGCTTCGAGCATACGCCGAAGACGGCGCAATAAGCCTCCTACTGCCAATCCGTAGGAAAGGTACGTCACCGGACGGCTCTCCTCTCTTTCGGCAAGGGCAACTACGGGAACTCTCCCTCCTGTGGACTTGCGAGCGGTGCGAATCATGCGAACCATCTAAAACAAAAAGAATTTAAAATTAGGTTAGATAAACTTTTTTAAACAAAAATCCTATTTTGAATGAAAATTTGGTGTAAGATGAAGAAAATGACTCCTTAAATAACACTCTTCAACCCACACCTTGGAAAATAGTTTTTAAGAAAATAGGGCCCTTAAATACGTACATTTCTACCTAGTTCCACGTTCCTACGGGCAACCTTGGCTCTGATACCACCTCTGTCACACCCGGTTTTTCCGAAGAACAACCAAGTGAATATCACATTATGCCAGGATCATTTTCTCATACATGTGATGACAAATAGTGAAGCATCATTTATTACAAGCCAGGTGTCGAATATAAGTAAGTCTTACATAGTAAATGTCTCGATGGACAATAATAAGTTCATCACAAGTAAATAAACTAGCAGCAAAATATTATTCTTTAGGGCTCCATCACAGGCGTTGCCCGGGGGTCTCCATGAACCTAGAAACCTTCCTCGGGTCCAAAGTCTTGGTCATTATACACCACCTCATTGTCTTGACCTGAGCAGCAATATAAACCAACAAATATGTAAGGTTGAGTACCAAAGGTACTCAGCAAGTGTGGGAAAATTATATCATGCATGGCTAGAACAAGGAGAGGTTGAACTCATGGTTAAAGCACTATGCAATTAATACCTATCACCTTAGCTTGTTAAGCACCTACATTACTACACAGGTGAAATGGTCCCAATCTCCCATCCCATCATCATAATCCAATAACCATAACATCATTTCCAATGTTAAGCTCCCCGCTTAACTTCCGAAACCATCAATCCTCTAATCATGAATAAGTCCAAGCCGCTCTTGACCGTGAGCACGGCTGTCATGACAGTTTTGACTCTGCAGAGTTTGTACCACTGTACCCACATGTAGTGATTTCATCCCCCGTTGCCGGGTGGACTAAAAGAACCTCCATTATGTCAGTGGCTACGAACCACATTCACACTTCCCAGGTGTGTAGCCAGGAGATCACAACGAAGCCTTTACAAAGGGATTCCCGACGAGCATGGGCCCACTGAGGTTTCACCCCTAACAGCATACAAGAGGCTCCAACCCCGCTGCAGTGGCCCCCTCTTGAGCCTTGCGGTTCATATGGTAGTCCAACTGACACCTACTCCCCGCACCATCCAACACACCCATACTACGCCGGGGATACACCTAATTAATTGGCCAAGCTGCCCCATCTCAGCATGTGGTTGGCACTGTAAAGCCAGGTTACATGCTCCATGAACCGGTCCTTAGGATCCAGGCAAGTACTAAACACAAACCCAAGTCTCGTGCACCCAGCACACAACCAAAACATCCAACTTGCCTTGATCCCTACCTCTACATAACTCACAATAGCTCATTCAAGAGTATGGTATAATAAACTGATGATCTCATATCCCAAATATCCTATTCTAAGCATGGCTAAGCATATGCATGTAAATAAATGACATGACAAAATAAATCCCAACCCAAGCTACAAGGAAACAAGGTAATGCAATTCTAGGGAAACTTCCTAGCATGGGTTTCATATTTCATTTGACAATGTAAATAATTCTATCTACACATCCTAGCATAGGATCAAAGTGGTCAAGGACACTTGCCTCCTTCTTGCTGCTCTTGAAATGGGTAGTCCTAGTCTTGGAAAGGAATAACTTGCTCTTGAGCAGGTTCTACATCACACCATCACACATAGCAAAAGAAAAACAACAATCCATAAGACATAGTTCACACTTCCACTTCATACAAACCACACATTCATATTTATGAAATTCATTCACCATTATATGTGTTGTGGTTACTCTATGTGTGTTGATCTGTGGCTTGCATACACTTTTATTTATATGTATATGATTCCTACTTTGGTGTTCATATTTATACTTACATACTATATATATATGTGTGTGTTTCAAATTTAAATAAATTCCTTATATTAAACTACTACACCTTTTCACTACCAAGTATGTATGAAAAGTATTTTTCTTCTCCATATGTGCCTTCAGAATTTCTACCAACCCTAAACTGAATTCTTTGGATTTTAGAAACTCCATTTATCATTTACTAGTTGCTATATTTTCAGATTTATATTCCTATGCATAAATGTGTATTTTATTATGAAATTAGTAATACACATCATCTAAACAGAATAGGTTCTGGTCCTAAATAATTTAGTAACATATTTTGACCTTTTTCTCTGATGTAAACTATTTCACAATTATTTTCCCTATTTTCTATAACTATTCTTTAATTAAAAATGTGTTCCTAAATGTGAATAATAAATTAACCAGATTCAATTCAGTCCAAAATATGCTTTTATCTCACTCCAAAATTTTCTAAACACTGAGAAAATCTTTAACTTAATTTTGACAATTATGTTTGTCCCACTTTTTAATTTTTAAACACTAGTTACATATTCAATTTTCTAAATTAAATACTAAACAGGGCTAAAATAATGAACTCACCCCATTACAGGGTCTATAATATTATTTTCATAATTTCCAGGGGTCTAGCTACACTTATCAGAGGTGTTTTTCCTAATTTTTATTAAGTCCAGGGGCTAAAACTGATTTTTAAATGAATTTACATGATTTTCTGGAGTTCCAGGGGCTAGATCAGAAGTTTCCGGGGCTAGCTCTTAATTCCCGAGAACCCCAGGGGGTAGCACGTAAGAATTCTAGTCTTTATAACGCGGGGCTGACGTGGACCGTCCGATTTTAAACCGACGGCTGAGATTATAACATCGAACCGGTACGCGTGGTTTTAAAGTCTACCGTGCGATTTAAAATAAACGGCGCACAAGCGGCCACGTCGCTCTGATCGAGTGCGGGCGGCGCTGCCGGCGGCGCACGGCGGCGGGAAGCGGCGATCTCGCCGGAAACTTTCGGATCCTCGAGAATTCTGCCTAGAACTGTGTTCTTATGGCATAGATCGGTAGAGGGGAGGTCGGGGATCTCACCTCGGGGGTTTTCTTGAGCTCGGAGGTCCTGGGAGGTGATCGGCGGCGAGGTCCGAGGCAAAACCACGGCGAATCTCGTCGGCGCTGTGTTTACACCGCAAGTCACCGAGTTTTCTGCACCTGCAAGGTTCCCCGGAGGCGGTGGATCAAGACCAGCGAGTTAGATCGGAGTTTCCGAGCTTAGATCGGCCAGAATTCACCGGAGAAGTCTCGGTTCTCACCGGACTAAAAATCGGCGATCGCGTGGGAAAAACAGAACGGAGCCGGGGTTTTTATAGACGGGGGAGGGCGGCGAGGTGGTTTAGATCATGTCCGTATCCTCCTCGAGCGAAATTCGGCTGTGATCCGCAGCAGTTCCGATCGGTTTGGATTCGGTGAGAAAGAGTCCGGCGCGGCGCGAGGTTGAAGACGAAGCCCGGGTGGGTCCCTCCTGTCAGCGTGAGAAAGCGCGGGCGCGCGGCTGCGGGCTGGCGCGGGGTAAGTTGGGCCGGCTGGTGGGTTTCGGCCCACTGGCTGGTTTTTTTTCTGTTTTCTCTTTTTCTTTTTCCATTTCTTTTCTGATTTGAGTTTAATTTGAATTCCAGTTTGAATTTGAATTTTTGCAAAACATGCAACACGTCCAAAAATTTTTAAATTCCCCTCTTAACATGATTTAGTGTTTTGAATCAAAATTTTGGGGTGTTACAATGGAATACACGTCCGGATAGTGCAACTTGATAGTTTTGCATGCGCAGATGTCCATCTGGGTCAAAACCGAGAAAGTTGGGAAACTCTGTAAAACTCACAAACTTGGATCCCGGGCGACCGGACAGTACCTTGACGGAATTTACCTTCGGACGGTGCAACTTGATGGTTTCACATTCATAGATGGCCATCCGGGTCGAAATTGGGAAATTCAATAAAGTCTGTAAAACTCATGAGCTCGGGTCCCTGGCGGCGGGACGGAACCTTGATGGATTACACGTCCGGACGGTGCAACTTGATGGTTTTGCATGCGCGATGGCCATCTGGGTCAAAAACGATAAGGTCGGGAAAGTCGGCAAAACTCACTAATTCGGGTCCCGAGCGGCTCGACGGGACCTTGACGGAGTACACGTTCGGATGATGCAACTAAATGGTTTGCATGCGCGGATGGCCATCCGGGTCAAAATTTGGAAAGTCGGTAAAACTCACAAACTAGGGTTCCGTGCGACTGGACGGGAGCTTGACGGAATATACGTCCGGACAGTGCAACTTGATGGTTTTGCATGCTCGGACGGCCATCTTGATTGAAATTGGGAAAGTAGGGAAAATTGGGAAAACTCACGCACTCGGGTCCCGGGCGGCTGGACAGGATCTTGACAGAATATACGTTCGGACGGTGCAACTTGATGGTTTTGCATGCATGGATGGCCATCGGGGTAAAAATTACAAAATTCTAGAAAGTCGGTAAAACTCACGAACTCGAGCCCCGCGCGGCCGGAAGGAACCTTGAAGGAATACATGTCCGGACGGTGCAACTTGATGGTTTTGCATGCACGGATGCCCATCTGGGTCAAAATCAGGAAAGTCGGGAAAGTCTGTAAAACTCACGAACTCAGGTTCCGGGTGGCTGGACGGAACTTTGACGGAATACACGTTCGGACGGTGCAACTTGATAGTTTTGCATGCGCGGATGGCCATCAGGGTCAATATAAAGAAAGTCGGGGAAGTCGGTAAAACTCACGAACTCGGATCCTGGGCGGCCGGACGGAACCTTGACGGAATACATGTGGGGACGGTGCAACTTGATGGTTTTGCGTGCGCGGATGTCCATCTGAGTCATAACTAAAAAAGTCGGGAAACTCTGTAAAATTCACAAAATTGGATCCCGGGCGGCCGGACAGGACCTTGACGGAATTGACATCCGAACGGTGCAACTTGATGGTTTTGCATGCATGGAAGGCCATCGGGGTAAAAATCGGGAAATTCGAGAAAGTTGGTAAAACTCACGAACTCGGGTCCCGGGCGGGAGAACCTTGACGGAATACACGTCCGGATGGTGCAACTTGATGTCTTTGCATGCGCGAAAGGCCATCTTGGTCGAAATTTGGAAAGTCAAGAAAACTCATGAACTCGGGTCCTAGGACGCCGGACTGGACCTTGACGGAATACACGTACGGACGGTGCAACTTGATGGTTTTGCATGCGAGGATGTCCATCTGGTTCAAAAATGAGAAAGTAGGGAAACTCTGTAAAACTCACAAACATGGATCCCGGGCGGCCGGACAGGACCTTGACTGAATTTACGTTCGGACGGTGCAACTTGATGGTTTTGTATGCATAGATGGCCATCCAGGTCAAAATTGGGAAATTTGATAAAGTCTGAAAAACTCACGAACTCGGGTCCCGGGCGGCCGGACGGAACCTTGATGGAATACACGTCTGGACGGTGCAACTTGATGGTTTTGCATGCGTGGATGGCCATCTGGGTCAAAAACGAGAAGGTCGGGAAAGTTGGCAAAACTCACTAACTAGGGTCCCGAGCGGCTGGACGGGACCTTGACGGAGTACACGTTCGGATGGTGCAACTAAATGGTTTGTATGCGCGGATGGCCATCCGGGTTGAAATCTGGAAAGTCGGTAAAACTCACAAACTAGGGTTCCGTGCGACTGGACGGGAGCTTGAAGGAACACACGTTCGGACAACGCAACTTGATGGTTTTGCATGCTCGGACGGCCATCTGGGTTGAAATTGGGAGAGTAGGGAAAGTCGGGAAAACTCACGAACTCGGGTCCCGGGTGTCTGGACAGGACCTTGACGGAATATACGTTCGTACGGTGCAACTTGATGGTTTTGCATGCATGGATGGCCATCGGGGTCAAAATTGCAAAATTCTAGAAAGTCGGTAAAACTTACGAGCTCGAGTCCCGGGCGGCCGGACGAAACCTTGACGGAATATATGTCCGTACGGTGCAACTTGATGGTTTTGCATGCACGGATGACCATCTGGGTCAAAATCGGGAAAGTCGGGAAAGTCTGTAAAACTCACGAACTCAGGTCCCGGGTGTCTCGACGGAACCTTGACGGAATACACGTCCGGACGGTGCAACTTGATGATTTTGCATGCGCGGATGACCATAAGGGTCAAAATAAAGAAAGTCGGGAAAGTCGGTAAAACTCACGAACTCGGGTCCCGGGCGACCGGACGGAACCTTGACAATTACACGTCCGGACGGTGCAACTTGATAGTTTTGCATGCGCGGATGTCCATCTGGGTCATAACTAAGAAAGTGGGGAGCTCTGTAAAACTCACAAACTTGGATCCTTGGCGGCCGGACAGGACCTTGACGGAATTTACATCCGGACACTGTAACTTGATAGTTTTGCATGCATAGATGGCCATCCGGGTCAAAATCGAGAAAGTCGAGAAAGTCTGTAAAACTCACAAACTCGGGTCCTGGCGGCTGGACGGAACCTTGACGGAATACACGTCCGGACGGTGCAACTTGATGGTTTTCATGCGCGGATGGCCATCAGGGTCAAAATCGAGAAAGTCGGGAAAGTCGGTAAAACTTACAAGTTCGGGTCCCTGGGGGCCAGACGGAACCTTAACGGAATACATGTCCGGGCGGTGCAACTTGATGGTTTTGCATGCGCAGATGTCCAACTGGGTCAAAAGTGAGAAAGTCAGGAAACTCTGTAAAACTCACAAACTTGGTTCCCGAGCGGCCGGACAGAACCTTGATGAAATTTACGTTCGGACGATGCAACTTGATGGTTTTGCATGCATAGATAGCCATCCGGGTCAAAATTGAGAAATTCGATAAAGTCTGTAAAACTCACGAACTCAGGTCCCGGGCGGCCAGACGGATCCTTGACGGAATACACGTTCGAACAGTGCAACTTGATGGTTTTGCATGCGCGGATGGCCATCTGCATCAAAATCGAGAATGTCAAGAAAGCTTGTAAAACTCACGAACTCGGATCGGGCTGCGGGATGGGACCTTGATGGAATACACATTCGGACGGTGCAACTTGATGGTTTTGCATGCGCGGATGACCATCTAGGTCAAAATCGAGAAAGTCGGGAAAGTCTGAAAAACTCACGAACCCGGGTCCCGAGCGGCCGGACGGAACCTTGACGGAATACACAACCGGACGGTGCAACTTGATGGTTTTGCATGCGTGGATGTCCATCTGGGTCAAAACCGAGAAAGTTGGGAAACTCTATAAAACTCACAAACCTGGATCCCGGGCGGCCGGACAGGACCTTGACGGAATATACGTTTGGACATTGCAACTTGATGGTTTTGCATGCATAGATGGCCATCCGGGTAAAGATTGGGAAATTCGAGAAAGTCTATGAAACTCAAGAACCCGGGTCTCGGGCGGCCGGACGGAACCTTGACGGAATACACGTTTGGACGGTGCAAATTGATGGTTTTGCATTAGTGAAAGGCAATCCCGGTCGAAATATGGAAAGTCGGTAAAACTCACAAACTCTGGTCCCATGCGACTGGACTGGACCTTGACGGGATATACCTTCGGACGGTGCAACTTGATGGTTTTGCATGCTCGTATGGCCATCTAGGTTGAAATAGGGAACGTAGGGAAAGTCGGGAAAACTCACGAACTCGGGTCCCGGGCGGCCTGACAGGACCCTCACGGAATATACGTTTGTACGGTGCAACTTAAAGGTTTTGCTTGCATGGATGGCCATTGGGGTCGAAATTGGGAAAGTCGAGAAAGTCGGTAAAACTCACGAACTCGGGTCCCGGGCGGCCGGATGAAACCTTGACAGAATACATGTCCGTACGGTGCAACTTGATGGTTTTGCATGCGCGGATGGCCATCTAGGTCAATATCGAGAAAGTCGAGAAAGTCTGTAAAACTCACGAACTTGGGTCCCGGGTGGCCGGACGGAACCTTGAAGGAGTACACATCCGGAAGGTGCAACTTGATGGTTTTGCATGTGCGGATGTCCATCTAGGTCAAAATCGAGAAAGTCGGGAAACTCTGTAAAACTCACAAACTTGGATCCGAGCGGTCGGACAGGACCTTGAAGGAATACACGTCCGGACGGTGCAACTTGATGGAAGGCCATTAGGGTCCAAATTGGTAAATTTGAGAAAGTCGGTAAGACTCATAAACTCGGGTCCCGGACGGCCGGACGGAACCTTGACGGAATACAAGTCCGGACGGTGCAACTTGATGGTTTTGCATGCGCGGATGGCCATCTGAGTCAAAATCAAGAAAGTCGGGAAAGTCTGTAAAACTCACGAACTCGGATCTCGGGCGGCCGGACGGAACCTTCACGGAATAAACTTCCAGACTGTGCAACTTGATGGTTTTCATGCCTGGATGGCCATCAGGGTCAAAATCGAGAAAGTCGGGAAAGTCGGTAAAACTTACGAACTCGGGTCCCAGACGGCCGGACGGAACCTTGACGCAATACACGTCCGGACGGTGCAATTTGATGGTTTTGCATGCGCTGATGTCCATCTGGGTCAAAACCGAGAAAGTCGGAAAACTCTGTAAAACTCACAAACTTGGATCCCTGGCGGCCGGACAGGACCTTGACGGAATTTATGTTCGCACGGTGCAACTTGATGGTTTTGCATGCATAGATGGCCATCCGGGTCGAAATTGGTAAATTCGATAAAGTTTGTAAAACTCACGAACTCGGGTCCTGGGTGGCCGGACGGAACCTTGACGGAATACATGTCCGGACGGTGCAACTTGATGTTTTGCATACGCTGATGGCCATCTAGGTCAAAATCAAGAAAGTCGAGAAACTTGGTAAAACTCACGAACTCGGGTCCCGAGCGGCCGGACGGAAACTTGATGGAATACATGTCCGGACGGTGCAACTTGATGGTTTTGCATGCGTGGATGTCCATTTGGGCCAAAACCGAGATAGTCGGGAGACTCTGTAAAACTCACAAGCTTGGATCCCGGGCGGCCGGACAGGACCTTGACGGAATATAAGTTCAGATGGTTTAACTTGATGGTTTTGCTTGCACAGATGGCCATCCGGGTAAAAATTTGAAAATTTAAGAAAGTCTATAAAACTCACGAACTCGGATGCCGGGTGATCGGACGGAACCTTGACGAAATACATGTCCGGACGGTGCGACTTGATGGTTTTGCACGCGCGGATGGCCATATGGGTCAAAATCAAGAAAGTTAGGAAAGTCTGTAAAACTCATGAACTTGGGTCTCGGATGGCCGGATGAAACCTTGACGGAATACACGTCCAGACAGTGCAACTTGATAGTTTTGCATGCGCGGATGACCATCTAGGTCAAAATCGAGAAAGTGAGGAAAGTCTGTAAAACTCACGAACTCAGGACCAAGGAGGTTGGACGGAACCTTGACGGAATACAACTCTGGATGGTGCAACTTAATGGTTTTGCATGCGCGGATGGCCATCTGGGTCAAAATCAAGAAAGTTGGGAAAGTATGTAAAACTCACGAACTCAGGTCCCGGGAGGCCAGACAGGACCTTGACAGAATATACGTTCGGACGGTGCAACTTGATGGTTTTGCATGCATGGATGGCCATCGGGGTAAAAATTGCAAAATTCTAGAAAGTCTGTAAAACTCACGAACTCGAGTCCCTGGCGGCCGGAAGGAACCTTGACGGAATACATGTCAAGACGGTGCAACTTGATGGTTTTGCATTCACGGATGCCCATCTGGGTCAAAATCAGGAAAGTCTGTAAAACTCACGAACTCAGGTCCCGAGTGGCCGGACGGAACTTTGACGGAATACACATCCGGACGGTGCAACTTAATGGTTTTGCATGCGCGGATGACCATCAGGGTCAAAATAAAGAAAGTGGGGGAAGTCGGTAAAACTCACAAACTCGGATCCCGGGCGGCCGGACGGAACCTTGATGGAATACACGTAGGAACGGTGCAACTTGATGGTTTTGCATGCGCGGATGTCCATCTGGGTCATAACTAAAAAAAGTCAAGAAACTCTGTAAAATTCACAAACTTGGATCTTGGGCGGTCAGACAGGACCTTGACGGAATTGACATCCGGACGGTGCAACTTGATGGTTTTGCATGCATGGATGGCCATCGGGGTAAAAATTGGGAAATTAGAGAAAGTTGGTAAAATTCACGAACTCGGGTCCCGGGCAGGAGAACCTTGACTGAATACACGTCCCGACGGTGCAACTTGATGTCTTTGCATGCGCAGAAGGCCATCTTGGTCGAAATTTGGAAAGTCAAGAAAACTCATGAACTCGGGTCCTGGTACGCCGGACTGGACCTTGACGGAATACACGTACGGACGGTGCAACTTGATGGTTTTGCATGCGAGGATGTCCATCTGGGTCAAAACCGAGAAAGTAGGGAAATTCTGTAAAACTCACAAACTTGGATCCCGAATGGCCGGACAGGACCTTGACGGAATTTACGTTCGGACGGTGCAACTTGATGATTTTGCATGCATAGATGGCCATCCGGGTCGAAATTGGGAAATTCGATAAAGTCTGTAAAACTCACGAACTAGGATCCCAGGCGGCCGAACGGAACCTTGATGGAATACACGTCATAACGGTGCCACTTGATGGTTTTGCATGCGCGGATGACCCTCTGGGTCAAAATCGAGAAAGTCGGGAAAGACTGTAAAACTCACGAACTCGGGTCTTGAGCCGCCAAACGGAACCTTGATGGAATACTCGTCCAGACGGTGCAACTTGATGGTTTTACATGCGTGGATGTCCATCTGGATTAAAATCGAGAAAGTCTGGAAACTCTGTAAAACTCACAAAGTTGGATCTCGACCGGCCGGAAAGGACCTTGACGGAATATACGCTCTGATGGTGCAACTTGATGGTTTTGCATGCATGGATGGCTATCGGGGTAAAAATTGGGAAATTCGAGAAAGTCGGCAAAAATCACTAACTAGGGTCCCGAGCGGCTGGACGGGACCTTGACGGAGTACACGTTCGGATGGTGCAACTAAATGGTTTGCATGCGCGTATGGGCATCCGGGTCGAAATCTGGAAAGTCGGTAGAACTCGCAAACTAGGGTTCCGTGTGACTGGACGGGAGCTTGAAGGAATACACGTTCGGACAGCGCAACTTGATGGTTTTGCATGCTCGGACGGCCATCTGGGTTGAAAGTGGGAAAGTAGGAAAAGTCGGGAAAACTCACGAACTCGGGTCCCGGGTGGCTGGACAGAACCTTGACGGAATATACGTTCGTACGGTGCAACTTGATGGTTTTGCATGCATGGATGGCCATCGGGGTCAAAATTGCAAAATTCTAGAAAGTCGGTGAAACTCACGAACTCGAGTCCCGCGCGGCAGGACGGAACCTTGACGGAATATATGTCCGGACGGTGCAACTTGATGGTTTTGCATGCACGGATGGCCATCTGGGTCAAAATCGGGAAACTCGGGAAAGTCTGTAAAAACTCATGAACTCAGGTCCCGGGTGTCTGGACGGAACCTTGACAGAATACACGTCCGGACGGTGTAACTTGATGGTTTTGCATATGCGGATGGCCATCAGGGTCAAAATAAAGAAAGTCTGGAAAGTCGGTAAAACTCACGAACTCGGGTCCCGGGCGACCGGACAGAACCTTGACAATTACACGTCCGGACGGTGCAACATGATGGTTTTGCATGCGCGGATGTCCATCTGGGTCATAACTAAGAAAGTCGGGAAACTCTGTAAAACTCACAAACTTGGATCCTGGGCGGCCGGACAGGACCTTGACGAAATTTACATCCACAGTGCAACTTTATGGTTTTGCATGCATAGATGGCCATGCGGGTCAAAATTGGGAAATTCGAGAAAGTCGGTAAAACTCATAAAGGGACCTTGACGGAATACACGTTCGGACAGTGCAACTTGATGGTTTTACATGCTCGGATGGCCATCTAGGTTGAAAATGAGAAAGTAGGGAATGTCGGGAAAACTCATGAACTCGGGTCCTGGTTGGCCGGACAGGACCTTGACGGAATATAAGTTCGGACGGTGCTACTTGATGGTTTTGCATGTATGGATGGCCATCAGGGTCAAAATTGGGAAATTTGAGAAACTCGGTAAAACTCACGAACTTGGGTCCCGGGCGGCCGTATGGAACCTTAATGGAATACACGTCCCGATGATGCAACTTGATGGTTTTGCATGCGAGGATGGCCATTTGGGTCAAAATCGAGAAAGTCGAGAAAGTCTGTAAAACTCACGAACTCGGGTCCTCGGCGGCTGGACGGAACCTTGACGGAATACACGTCCGGATGGTGCTACTTGATGGTTTTCTTGCGCGGATGGCCATCAGGGTCAAAATCGAGAAAGTCGGTAAAACTTACGAACTCGGGTCCCTAGGGGCCGGACGGAACCTTAATGGAATACACTTCCGGACGGTGCAACTTAATGGTTTTGCATGCGCAGATGTCTAACTGGATCAAAACCGAGAAAGTCCGGAAACTCTGTAAAACTCACAAACTTGGATCCCGGGCGGCCAGACAGAACCTTGACGGAATTTACGTTCGGACGATGCAACTTGATGGTTGTTTTGCATGCATAGATAGCCATCCGGGTCGAAATTGAGAAATTCAATAAAGTCTGTAAAACTCACGAACTCAGGTCCCGGGCGGCGAGACGGATCCTTGACGGAATACACGTTCGAACAGTGCAACTTGATGGTTTTACATGCGCGGATGGCCATCTGCATCAAAATCGAGAATGTCAAGAAAGCTTGTAAAACTCACGAACTCGGATCGGGCTGCGGGATGGAACTTTGATGGAATACACATTCGGACGGTGCAACTTGATGGCTTTGCATGCGCGGATGACCATCTGGGCCAAAACCGAGAAAGTTGGGAAACTCTATAAAACTCATAAACTTGGATCCCGGGCGGCCAGACAGGACCTTGACGGAATATACGTTTGGACATTGCAACTTGATGGTTTTGCATGCATAGATGGCCATCCGGGTAAAGATTGGGAAATTCAAGAAAGTCTATGAAACTCAAGAACCCGGGTCCCGGGCGGCCGGACAGAACCTTGACGGAATACACGTCTGGACGGTGCAAATTGATGGTTTTGCATTAGCGAAAGGCAATCCGGGTCGAAATATGGAAAGTCCGGTAAAACTCACAAACTCTGGTCCCATGCGACTGGACTGGACCTTGATGGGATATACCTTCAGACGGTGCAACTTGATGGTTTTGCATGCTCGTATGGCCATCTAGGTTGAAATAGGGAACGTAGGGAAAGTCGGGAAAACTCACGAACTCGGGTTCCGGGCGGCCTGACAGGACCCTCACGGAATATACGTTTGTACGGTGCAACTTAAAGGTTTTGCTTGCATGGATGGCCATTGGGGTCGAAATTGGGAAAGTCGAAAAAGTCGGTAAAACTCACGAACTCGGGTCCCAGGCAGCCGGACCAAACCTTGACAGAATACATGTCCGAACGGTGCAACTTAATGGTTTTGCATGCGCGGATGGCCATCTAGGTCAAAATCGAGAAAGTCGAGAAAGTCTGTAAAACTCACGAACTCGGGTCCCGGGCGGCCGGACGGAACCTTGAAGGAGTACACGTCCGGAAGGTGCAACTTGATGGTTTTACATGCGCGGATGTCCATCTAGGTTAAAACCGAGAACGTCGGGAAACTCTGTAAAACTCACAAACTTGGATCCCGAGCAGTCGGACAGGACCTTGAGGGAATACACGTCCGGACGGTGCAACTTGATGGTTTTCATGCGCGGATGGCCATTAGGGTCAAAATGAAGAAAGTCCGGAAAGTCGGTAAAACTTACGAAGTCGGGTCCCTGGGGGCCATATGGAACCTTGACGGAATACACGTCCGGACGGTGCAACTTGATGGTTTTGCATGTGCGGATGGCTCTCTGGGTCAAAATCGAGAAAGTCAGGAAAGTCTGTAAAACTCACGAACTCGGGTCCCGGGCCGCCGAACGAAACCTTGACGGAATACACGTCCAAACGGTGCAACTTGATGGTTTTGCATGCGCGGATGTCCATTTTGGTCAAAATCAAAAAAGTCGGGAAACTATTTAAAACTCACAAACTTGGATCCCGGGCGGCCGGACAGGACCTTGACGGAATTTACATCCGGACAGTGCAACTTGATGGTTTTGCATGCATAGATGGCCATGCGGGTCAAAATTGGGAAATTCGAGAAAGTTTGTAAAACTCACGAACTCGGGTCCCGGGCGGCCGGACGGAACCTTGATGGAATACACGTCCGAACAGTGCAACTTGATGGTTTTGCATGCGCGGATGGCTCTCTGGGTCAAAATCAAGAAAGTCGGGAAAATCTGTAAAACTCACGAACTCAGGTCCTGCGCCGCCAAACGGAACCTTGATGCAATACACGTCTAGACGGTGCAACTTGATGGTTTTGCATGCGTGGATGTCCATCTGGATTAAAATTGAGAAAGTCGGGAAACTCTGTAAAACTCACAAAGTTGGATCTCGAGGGCCGGAAAGGGCCTTCACGGAATATACGTTCTGATGGTGCAACTTGATAGTTTTGCATGCATGGATTGCCATCGGGGTAAAAAATAGGAAATTTGAGAAAGTTGGTAAAACTCACGAACTCGCGTCCCGGGCGGCCGGACGGAACCTTGACAGAATACACCTCCAGATGGTGCAACTTGATGATTTTGCATGCGCGGAAGGCCATCTAGGTCGAAATTTGGAAAGTCAAGAAAACTCATGAACTCGGGTCCTGGGACGCCGGACTGGACATTGCCGGAATACACGTTCGGATGGTGCAACTATAAGATTTTGCATGCGCGGATGGCTATCTGGGTCAAAATATGGAAAGTTGGGATAGTGAGCAAAACTCACTAACTCGGGTCCCGAGCGACTGGACGGGACCTTGACGGAATACACGTTCGGAGGCAACTAATTGGTTTTGCATGTGCGGATGGCCATCTGGGTCGAAATCTGGAAAGTCGGTAAAACTCATAAACTAGGGTCCCGTGCGACTGGACGGGACCTTGACGGAATACACGTTTGGACAGTGCAACTTGATGGTTTTGCATGCTCGGATGGCCATCTGGGTTGAAAATGGGAAAGTAGGGAATGTCGGGAAAACTCATGAACTCGGGTCCCGGGCGGCCGGACACGACCTTGGCGGAATATAAGTTCGGACGGTGCAACTTGATGGTTTTGCATGCATGGATGGCCATCAGGGTCAAAATTAGGAAATTTGAGAAACTCGGTAAAACTCACGAACTTGGTTCCCGGGCGGCCATACGGAACCTTAATGGAATATACATCCGGACGATGCAACTTGATGATTTTGCATGCGCGGATGGCCATTTGGGTCAAAATCGAGAAAGTCGGTAAAACTTACGAACTCGGGTCCCTGGGGGCCGGACGGAACCTTAACGGAATACACGTCCGGACGGTGCAACTTGATGGTTTTGCATGCGCGGATGTCCAACTGGGTCAAAACCGAGAAAGTCAGGAAACTCTGTAAAACTCAGAAACTTGGATCCAAGGCGGCCGGACAGAACCTTGACGGAATTTACGTTTGGACGATGCAACTTGATGGTTTTGCATACGCGGATGTCCAACTGGGTCAAAACCAAGAAAGTCAGGAAACTCTGTAAAACCCACAAACTTGGATCCCGAGCGGCCAGACAGAACAACGGAATTTACGTTCTGACGGTGCAACTTGATGGTTTTGCATGCATGGATAGCCATCCTGGTCGAAATTAGGAAATTTGATAAAGTCTGTAAAACTCACGAACTCAGGTCTCGGGCGGCCAGGTGGATCCTTGACGGAATACACGTCCGGACAGTGCAACTTGATAGTTTTGCACGCTCCAGAACTCGTTATCTCCGCGGTGATGAGCTCCGGAAGCTCCACGTCTCCACCAGGACCTGGTCTCCTCCTTTCCGCAGAGATGAGCTCCGGTTGTGCCGCGTGTCAAGCGAGCGAGACCTCTTTTCTCCTTCGGAGGTGAGCTCCGCGTGCGCCACGTATCCTGGCGGTCGGGACCTCCTCTCTATTCGGAGGCGGCTCCGCGCACGTCACGTGTCAGTGCCAGACCTTCCCTCTCTTTGGAGGTGGCTCCGTGTGTGCCACGTGTCCTAACAGCGCCAGACTCCCTTTTTCCTCAGAGACGAGCTCTGAGGTAGACACGTGTCCAACAGTGTCAGACCTCCCGGAGATAAGCTCCGGCGGCGAACCAATAGAACCGGACCTCTCGGAGGTAAGCTCCGGTGGTGACGTGTGTCCAATAGAACCGGACCTCTCGGAGGTGAGCTCCAAGATCGACACGTATCCCGCGCGACTGGTCCTCTGATTTCCGCGGTGACTAGCTCCGAGGGTGACATGTGTCCTGCGGAACTGCCTTCGCTTCTCTGCAGAGGCTAGCTCCGGGGGCAACACGTGTCCCACAGGGTCGGACCTCTCCCCCTTTGCGGAGATGAGCCCCGAGCCTGCCACATAGCCAGTTTAGCGGCGGACCTCTCCCTACTTCGCAGGGATGAGCTCCGAACACGCCACATGGCCAGCGAGCCGTGGGAGTTGTCTTCGGCGCTCTCTGGGAACTGGATTCGGCTCTTTTTGGCTATCTTTTTTATATTTTTCTCTGTTCCCACTTCTTTTAAAATGTTTTATCTACATGAAACATGAATACATGCAGAAACCAGAAAATGAAGGTGTCACAGCCGTATGGGGGTTGGACATCCTGGGACCATTCCCCAAAGCCGTCGGGGGATTCCGGTACCTCTACGTCGCCATCGACAAGTTCACCAAGTGGCCGGAAGCTACACCCGTCATCACCATCAACAAGCAATCTGCAGTAAAGTTCATCAAGTCGATCGTCTGCCGGTTCGGGGTCCCGAACAGAATCATCACCGACAACGGGACCCAGTTCACCAGCGCAGTGTTCCAAGACTACGTCGAAGACCTCGGCATCCAGGTGTGCTATGCCTCTATTGCTCACCCAAAGAGCAATGGACAGGTCGAGAGGGCCAACGCCAATATCCTTCGGGGCCTCAAGACTCGTACCTATGCTGGCTTGAAGAAACATGGTGCCAAGTGGGTGGACGAGCTTCCGAGCACACTGTGGGCTAATCAGACATCTCAAAGCCGGGCCACCGGAGAGACACCCTTCTTCATCGTATACGGGCCCAAAGCTGTGCTTCCCCCAGAGATCACCATAGGGTCTCTCTGTGTCCGAGCTTACGACGAAGCCATGCAGGACAACCTCCGACGTGAAGACATCGACCTCGTCGACGAGGCTCGATTACACGCAGCGCTCCGCAACGCACGGTACCGGCAAACGCTCCGGCGCTACCACCAAAGGTCCGTGCGTGTCCAGGAGCTGCAAGAAGCCGACCTGGTGCTACGGCGCATACTTTCTCGCGAAGGGACCGACAAACTCTCCCCCAGCTGGGAAGGTCCCTTCTGAGTCACGAAAGTTTGCCGCCCCGGGTGCGTACGCCTTTCCACCAAGGATGGGAATCCGCTCCCGAACCCTTGGAACATAGAACACTTCCGTAAGTTCTACCCCTAGAGCAATAGTAGGACAGTTTTTTTTCTTTCTGTAATAGATTCCATAGAGTCCAGGAACAGCGCTCGGAGCAGCTAAGCCTCAGGGGACGGTCCAGGACTACGTTCAGCTTGGCCTGGTTCTGACCCTAAGCGCGTAGAGTTTTGCTTCCCTTCTTAATGGGGCGGGTCGTTGCCTCCATGTTTAGCCTACCTTCCTCCTATGGATATTTCTATGGAAAGAAACCTGTCCTGCTTTGCTCTTACCCTTGTGCTCATTTAATTACGCATTAATTTTTATGACCACACTTTCTGTGTATGTTCACCATACACTCAGCTCTCTTTTCCCATTCTCATCCCTCCCGTCCTTAGCTCCCCCGCAGGAGTATGGTAGGTGTGTCCAATCCATTGGCCACACCTACCAGGGGGCCACTGCGGGGACCGCGCAAGGAAACACCGGAGCTCCAACGCAAGACCGGAGGATCCGGACCTCGCCCCCTCCGCAGAGGCGGGTTCTGAAGGCCCCACGTGTCCGGCGGGGCCGGAGCTCCCCTCTCCTCAGAGGGTAGCTCCGAGCCCGCCACGTGGTCGACAGAGCCGGGCCTCGTCCCCTCTGCAGGGGTGAGCTCCGAAGGCTCCACGTGTCCCGCGGGGTCGGACCTCCATCTTCTCAGAGGAGAGCTCCGGGCCTGCCACGTGGCCGGCAGATCTGGACCTTCCTGTTCTCACGGGGCAAGCTCCGAAGACCCCTTGGGCCCTTAACACAATAAGGACCCAAGGAAGGTGTCTGTGCAAGACTTCAAGATTGGTGAAGACCTCCGAGGTCCTTGCGGAGCTAAGGACTCGGCCATGCCAAGCCAAGAAGAAGATAGGCGCGGACAAAAAAAACAAAGAGCCTGTTCATTCATTCAAAGCTCCATGAGCTGGACTATAGACTCAACAAAAGCAAAAAAGAATAGATACAGGACCTTCTAGCCGCAGGGGCGACTGCCTAAGAGTCCCCGGACTCCCGCTGGAACCTAGAGGCCACGAGGGCGGCCATGTCCCCGACTTCGGCCCTGGCAACTTCTTCCCGCTCGGCGACGGGGCCCAGTCTCACCGGCTCCAGAGAGAAGGAAGGGTCTTGACTCCGGAAGCACGCCAGGACGTGTGTAGCGACCTCCTACGCCAGGCACCGTCCCTCCGCCTCAAGCTCGTCAGCGATCACAGCTTCGAGCCTGCCCAACATGGCGCCGATGGACTCAAGCACCGGGATTGCCTCAGCCTCCTCCTGCGCCGAAGCCTCCGTCCTCACTGGGCTGAAACTAAGGGGAACCAGGGCGGACCCTGCCTCACCGACGAAGCTCCAGACCGCTCGGGCCTCGACAGACCGTGAAGCCTGGAGCTTCTCCACCTCTTGGCGAGCCGCCATCTCATGATCCAGCGCTGCCTGGCGCTCCCGGGAGGTCTGCTCTTCCCTCGCGGCAACAACCGACTCCCGAAGCCCCAGCTCCTCGGCCCGGGACTTCAGCTTGCCGTCGCTGGCCTCCAGCCGTGCGGCGAGCTTCTTCTCCTCGGCCGCCACATCGCGCTCTCGATCCGCGATGGCACACTCACGATGCGCCACCTGCAACCACAGCTCCTCCACGTCAGTGGAGCGCGCCTCGGCCCTGGCGTGAGCTTCGCGGGTCTCTTGGCGGAGCCGCCGGGTCTCGGAGCCCAGGCGGTTGACGGCCCTCTTCTGAGCGTCGAACAGCGCATCCATGGCATCAAGCCTCGACTGCCTCGAGTCGAGCTCTGCCCGAGCCTCCTGAGTCCGCTGCTTCAGGAGATGCCCCCAGCCGAGGAGGCGGTCCCTCACTCCAGCCAGCACCTCCCGCTCTCGCTCTAGGGCAGCCTGGCCTGCCGAACGCCAGCCTGGGCATGCCCCAAGGCATCCACTAGGGGCAGCGGGGCGGCGGAGGCCGAAGCCGCGCCCCCGACCTCCTCCATCACGTCCTTGACCGAGGGAGATGCCGGTGCCTCGGCAACCGTAGTGAGGCGCCAATCTGGGGAAGCCGGAGGGCCAACAGCACCGGAAGGTCGGGAGTCGCCGGCCGGCTTCGCCAAGCCCTCGACAGCCACCGGCTTCCGAATTGGCGAAGGGGGACGAGCGGGTGCTGCCGCCGCCGCCGCGGGGGATGGTCCCGCCGGCATAGAAGAAGCCCCCGCCGACTTGGGGGCCGTCGGAGCCGCCGCAGCTCCCGGACGCTGCGGTGCAGAACCTCCGCTAGCCGGAGATGGCCGGGGAACAGACTTGCCCCCGGTAGCCGATGAGTCCCTGCCGACATAAGAAGCTCTCAGGCTAAGAAAGGAGAAAAGAACGCTAGTTCTAAAATCCGGAAAGAGCAACACTTACCGAGGGACATGAGTGCTCCAACGGGCATGGAGCCCCGGCTTCCGAGCCGGAACAGAACCACAGGAGCCTGCCGCCGGCGCCTGCGCCTGCGCCGCGGGTACCCAGACTGGCGGTGTGGGAGGCAGAGCAGTAGGGCCCCCATTGGTGGTGCCCCTAGCACTGCTCGCTGATCCGGCTCCTGAGGCCCGGGGCACCTGCGTCCCCGGATGAGTCCCAGCGCTGCTTCTTCCGGCGCCGCTACTTGCCGAGCCTGCAGCCGGGACGCTCGCTGGCTGTGGCGCCTGAGCCCTTGGCTCACCCCCGGGCATCGCCCCACCGGCGTCCCTCCTTGAAGCTCCTCCGCCTGAAGAAGGAAGGCGGGACGCCCGGAGCTCCTCGGACCGCCGCTGTCCCAGAGGAGCCCCGTCGGTGCTGGAGACCCGAGGTCTCTTTGGGTCGCCGCCCGACGAACCAGCGCCTCCGGGAGATGGGTGCAAGGGTACCCCGGCCCCCTGACCCGGCGCAAATGACGCCCTCGGAGGGGACCAGGCGTGTTTCTTCTTCGGCTGCCTGGGGGCCGGCTCCTAACCATTCCCCTTGTCGACGGTCCGAGCTCCGTCGACCCTCGGTGCGGGTTGGGCAGCAGCTGACGCCTCGCGCTCCGCCCCAGAGCGCTCGACCTCGGGGATTGAGATCCCCCGGAAGGCATCCCCAACCTGACGCACGGCGATCCCGATGTCGTCGAGGTTCGGCATTTTCCGCAGCAACTCCGCCCTACACTGCGGCTCCAAGAAAAGGGGAGTGCAGGAGGCCGGGGAAGTGAGGTCACCACCGGTGACAAAGTCGCCGCTCACCCTGGCCACCATCTCGTACAACACCTCCTCAGGTGGGTCGGAGCCGAGACCCGTCTCCAGCCTGGTGCAGTCGTGCTCGCCGGTGTAGTACCACGCCGGGCGGTTGCGCTGTTGCAAGGGCGCAATACGGCGTGACAGGAAGTCTATCAGCACCATCAGGGACGTCAGCCCCTCGTTGGCCAGGAACCGGATCCGCTCCAAGACCGGCGCGTACTCCGGCTCCAGCTCCGGGATCTCCTCCCATAAGCGACGCTCGGTGGTCGGGCCAGCAGTTGGCAGCTGCAGGCGATCATGCTCGTCGGTCTGCACGATCACCCAGTTTTCCCTCCAGTTTTCCCACCTCGCTGCGCCGAAAGGTAGAAGGTACCCAGAGGCCTTCGGATCCTTGCAGCGATGCTGGAAGTATTACGCCCCCAGCTGATTCTTCGAGCTGCGCCCGGTCGTCCGCAATACGAAGAAGTAGCGAAAGAGCGTCACTGAAGCGTGCACCCCCACGAACATCTCGCAGAAGTACACGAAGACGGCGGCCATCACGAAGGAGTTGGGGGAGAGGTGATGGAGCTGGAGACCGTACGTCTCCAGCAGCGTCACGAAAAAGGAAGAAATCGGCGGGACAAACCCCACCATGGTGTAGGCGGTGAAGAAGACTATCTCCCCCTTCTCCAGGAGCAGGGGGAGAGATCTCTGCCGGAGCCAGCGCTTCTGCTCCTCCGCGTGCCAGCCCAGCAGCCTGCGCACTGTCTCGAGCTCGGCCGACCGAGCGAGACACGGCCGAGGCAAGTTGGAAGCCATGGCAGATGGAAGCTCAAGAACAGGGAAGTCAAGGGCGCAAGAGCTCAAGGAAACAAGGAAGATTCAAGCGCAGGGAAGTGCGAAGGGAAGCCGCGATGCAGGTGAGATCCCATTTTAAACTTCCCAGGCATGATTCAAAGCAATTCGAAACTCTTCGAATACGCTGCTTGGGACAACCGCTTCAGCTCCAAGACTGAGCATCGATGACAAGGGGACCCAAGCCGTCCAGCTGAAGTGGTGGGCCAAGAAGTCAGTCTCCCATGGAGACGAGCCGGCAGGACGCTTCGGCGGTTCCCGAAAAGGCGCTGCGACGTGCAGAAGTGGCAGCCTTGGGAACCACTGCAGTAAAAGCAGCCATCAAGTGGGGCACACGCTCCCACGATCCCGTGACTGTTTGTGCTCCGGCAACGGTCAATGCGGGTCTTCGAGAAGGTGCACGGAGTGGAAGAGACGGGGGCCCCACCTCGGGCTCGTTATCTTCCCCGAGATGGGCCCGGGGGCCACTGTCGGTACCCTCAATATGGGGTACCCCCGCGCACAGGGGAAACTACCTAAGGACCTTGCGCCTCTCCGTGGGGAGAGCTCCGAGGGCGCCACGTGTCCAGCAGGGCCGGACCTCCCTCTCCTCAGAGGATAGCTCCGGGCCCGCCATGTGGCCAACAGAGCCGGACCTCCCCCCTCCGCGGGGAGAGCTCCGAAGGCTCCACGTGTCCAGCTGAGCCGGACCTCCCTCTCCTCAAAGGAGGGCTCTGGGCCCGCCACGTGGTCGGCAGAGCCGGACCTTCCCCCTCCGCGGGGACAGCCCCGAAGGCTCCACATGTCCAGCGGGGCCAGACCTCTCCCTCTCCTCAGAGGAGAGCTCCGGGCCCACCACGTGGCCAGCGGAACACCTGCCCCCGCACGGTAGGCAGCAAGAGTTAAGACGCGACATACCTTGCCCGTACAAGGTATTCAAGACCCGCGCCTTCCCAAGGCGCGGAGACGCGGAGCATGCCTCTGTCAGGTGCCGTTGCGCCCAATCACATCGCAGTGAAGGCTGGCACGCCACGTCAGAGGTTGTACACCAATAAACATAGCGACAAGACATCCCCTGCCGCCCCTGCTGTCATCAACCACTAACTAGCTTGCGGCATGGGCAGGGCGGCAGAACGAAGACTTAGAAGCCCTCGCCAGAGACAACTGCCGGCATAACCGCGGATACGGTAGATGGCAGGCAATCTCCCCGGGACCACTTGTCGGGTCCCGGGCCCACCTTGTAAGCCACTCGAGCCTTGGACTATAAAAGACTCGGGTAGGCAACGTTAGCAAGGGTTCGCCTTTTACACACTCTCACGCAGGGTTCGCTCCTGAGCACCAAGCAATAAAATGAGCATCTCTGCTCACCGTGGGCGTAGGGTTTTACGCTCCGGCGGCCTGAACCACGTAAAAATCCCTGTGTGAAGCTTCTCCTTCAATCGTCCCTAACGCGTGAGCTCTTCGTGAGTGACTAGCCCCTCTGAAAAAGAACCTCCATGTGCTGCCCAGAGCAGGTCTGGGGGAAGTGTCGACAACACACTTTGACAGTTCCTAATAACAATTATATCATTAAATAGCAATCCATTCTCAAACTCATATGGGTAGGAAGTTAGGAACGAGTTCACCTGCTGATTTAGTAACCGTGCTCGTGATCTTGTGATTGGTTCTTGTATATCAATGTGAGTATCTACTGTTGTGATGTCCTCATCATCCTCCCCCTCTTGAATCGGAGTCGTCCTCGACTCAAGATCATCTTCTTCTCTCAAGTATGGTCGTAAATCTGAAATGTTAAATGTGGGACTAACCCCAAAATCAGGAGGCAACTCAAGCTTATATGCATTGTCATTGATCTTTTCAACAATCTTAAAAGGACCAGCAGCATGTGGCATAAGTTTAGATTTTTCTCAAGTGAGGGAATCGTTCTTTTCTCAAATGTAGCCATACCAAGTCCCCTTGTTCAAGTTATACTTCTTTTCTACCTTTACTACCAAAAATTCTATTCTTCTCATTCATCCTTTCAATATTTCTCTTTGTAGTTTCATGCATCTTAAGAATGAATTCAGAGCGTTGTGTAGCATCCAAATTTATAGTTTCAGAAGGAGGCAAAGGTAATAAATCAATAGGAGCACGGGGATTGAAACCATACACTACCTGGAATGGGTTTACCTTTGTAGTAGAGTGAACTGACCTATTGTAAGCAAATTCTATATGTGGTAAACAATCATCCCAACCCTTTAAATTTGTTTTTAAAACAGCCCGCAACATAGTGGATAGAGTGAGCTACATATCATATTTTTCTCGCACTTGCTGAGTACATCATTGTACTCAAACTTGCATTATTATTTCATCATCAGCAACAGGAGAAGATTATTATGAAGACCAAGTGGAGCATTAGGCATGTAAATCTATTCTCAACCTTGCCTGTGGGGATGGAGTAGAGATGGAGCCACTGCTGCCTAGAATTGCTTCCGCATTAGTTAAATTGCTTCTGCATTAGTTAGAAGACTTCCACTGCATAGAAATAAGAATTCTGTTGTGAGCATGAGTCCAAGACTCATGAAACATTGTAAATAAACTCTGTTATTCGTGGTTATATATATTCTAAATTCAGTTTGTGGAAAATATGTGTATGTGTGATGAACATCCTGGGCACACATATGCATCAGTTCTCAGTTCTGTGGTTTTCCACAGAATTGAGTGCGTCACAGAGATCTTAGCAAGACTGGGTTTGTGAATGAGGTAGCATGATATGGTGATTTACTTGCCGTAGATCTAAGGACCGGTTCATGCGAGCACATGCCAGGATGACTACAGAAAGCAAAGTTATTTATCAAAAAACACGATAAAACATCAACTCATCTTTAAGTGAATGTAATCCCAACATGTATTAAAATACCAATCATACCTCCATTATATTCATTACCTTCCATGTCACAACCAGACATCAATCAACCTCATTCTTGCTCATGAATACCTCCTCGTATTCGCTACCATTTCACCTCATAAACAACTTCGTCTCCCACCGAGACTAACCCTTGTTGTCATGACTCAACAGTCATGCAACCCATCTTATCACCCGGACTCAACAGTCCCGAAAACCAAACCAAAACCAAACCATAACAAATAACCATATCCAATCATCATCCCAACTAATCATGGAAGTTGGTCAGGCGCTCGTGACCGTAAGCTCGGCTATCATGATAGTTTTAATACTCTGCAGAGTTTGCACCTCTTTACCCACAAGTTTGTGATTTCGTCACCCGTCGGTGACTGCAGAACCTCCATTATACCAGTACACAATCGTCGGTGTATGGCCAAGAGATCACAAAATAGCCTTTACAAAGGGGCTACTAGATGTACGGACTCACTAAGGTTTCACCGGCAGGCTAGAATCTCCAATTCTTCCACCCACGGGCCCACTCTTGTGCCATGCAGTTCCCAGGGCAGTCATCACTCGACTCCCATTCCCCGCGCCTTCCACGGTCCATAACAATCTAGCAACTTACCTAATTACTCAGCTAAGCCGCACCTATACTTGGACTTGTGGTGGCACTGTTATCCTGGCATGTGCTCGCATGAACCGGTACTTAGATCTACGGTAAGTAAACCACCATCTCATACTATCTCATTCACAAACCCAGTCTTGCCTAGATCTCCCTCCGATCCATGTTTATTAATAACATCAGTTTTCTCATTATCATTACGAGTGCAGTTAGCTAGACACATCTATCTCGCTTCCTAATTCCCATGGACTCAGCGAAGCATAAAAGTAAAAACCATACCCGACTCATAAACTTCACTGGCGACAAGGGTGGTTTATCCAAAACTAGTAAACTCCGATAAAAGGGTTTCTCATCATGTTTGACTCAGCACACACACTTTTTTGCAAAACAAAATAGTTTTTCCCAAAACATAGGATCAATATGGTCAAGGGGCACTTGCCTTGTTCTTGTCGTTCCGGTTGCTCTTGGATCTCGAAACCTTGTTGTTGCAACTCGTCGTAGACAGCTCCCTGAGCTTGTTCTGCTATACAGGATCACGCACATACAAGATCCCCAACAATCAATATCATGCACAAACTTTAACTAGATGCGATGATGCATATGTAAGCTATCCTATAATCAGTTTTATTAGATCGGTTTGTACGTGTTCTTGTATGATTTTATGATGAACAGAGGTGTTCGGATCAAATGTGGACATGGCGATGACCTTGTCTTTAGATCAAACCGATCAACAAGTGATCTGTTCATGAGAAACCTTCTGTTCAAAAGAAATCGAAGAACAGATGCAAAGAAAACACGATGATGTCGTAAGGTGGTATTGGAGACCTACCTTACGTTCTTCTTGGTCTCAGGGTCCTTCTCTGATCAGACAGATCGTTGGGCTCCCTTCCGGCAATTTTTCTCGACTGAACTCCGGCGATGGGCTTACTCGGCGAGTTGGGGGCTAGGGCTCTAAATCGTCGGCTTAGAAGTTGAAAAAGATGTTCGTGGTTTCGGCCAAGGGTTCTGGGTTCTATTTATACTCAGGAGAAGAAGAGTACTAATCTGATTGGACTTCAAATAAGAGTTCTATACAGATTGTCATTGAATCTTTATGACTTATGTTTAGTTGATTTGGTGCGGTAACATTGTGGAATTCAGGTCGGTTTCTTCTCCGTACCGATATTTCTACGCGTATAGAATCCAAAAACCGCTCCAGAACTCGTTACCTCCGCGGTGATGAGCCCCGCAAGCTCCACGTATCCACTGGGGCCTGGTCTCTCCCTTTCCGCAGATACGAGCTCCGGTTGTGCTGCGTGTCAAGCGAGCGAGACCTCCCTCTCCTTCGGAGGTGAGCTCCGCGTGCGCCACGTATTCTGGTGGTCGGGACCTCCTCTCTATTCGGAGGTGGCTCCGCGCACACCACGTGTCAGTGCCGGATCTTCCCTCTCTTTGGAGGTGGCTCCGGGTGTGCCACGTATTCATTTCGGACCTCCCTCTCTTCGGAGGTGAGCTCCGTGAATGCCACGCGTTAAGTAGCGCCGGACTTCCTTTCTTCTCAGAGACGAGCTCTGAGGTTAACACGTGTCCCACAGTGACGGACCTCCCGAAGATAAGCTCCGGTGGCGACACGTGTCCAATAGAACCGGACCTCTTGGAGGTGAGCTCCGAGATCGACACGTATCCCGCGCAACTGGTCGTCTGATTTCCGCGGTGACTAGTTTCGAATGTGACACGTGTCCTGCGGGACTGCCTTCGCTTCTCCACAGAGGCTAGCTCCGGGCGCAACACGTGTCCCACAGGGTCGGACCTCTCCCCCTTTGCGGAGATGAGCCCCGAGCCTGCCACGTAGCCATTTTAGCGGCGGACCTCTCCCCACTTCGCAGGGATGAGCTCCGAACACGCCACGTGGCCAGCGGGCCGCGGGAGTTGTCTTCGGCGCTCTCTGGGAACTGGATTCGGCTCTTATTGGCTATCTTTTTGATATTTTTCTCTATTCCCACTTCTTTTAAAATGTTTTCTCTACATGAAACATGAATACATGCAGAAACCAGAAATGAGGGTGTCACAAATCTACCTCCCTTAAATTGAATCTCGCCCTCGAGATTCGTTAGTAGTGAATAGATGAGAAAATTCTGCCTTGATGTCTTCTTCACGCTCCCATGTGGCTTCGGCTTCGGTGTGATGGCTCCATTGTACCTTGCACCATCGGATCACTTTGTTCCTTGTGACCCTTTCCTTTATGCAAAATTCGGACAGGGTGCTCCGTATAAGTCAGGTCTTCTTGAAGTTCAATCTCTTCCATTGGTATTTGCTCCTCTAGTACTCTCAAGCACTTCCTGAGCTGGGATACATGAAACACGTCATGTACGTCAGAGAGATATGTTGGGAGCTCAAGTTGATAGGCTACTTCTCCTCGCTTGTCCAAAATCTTAAATGGTCCTATGTAGCGAGGTGCTAGCTTGCCTTTGATGTTGAAACGTCGTTGGCCACGGATAGGGGATACCTTAAGGTATACGAAGTCTCCTACTTCGAAGGTCAACTTCCTTCGCCTATTGTCCGCATAGCCTTTGTGTCGTGATTGAGCAGCCTTTAAGTTCTCCCGTATCGTTTGGACTTGCTTTTCAGCTTCTTATAACATTTCGGGTCCAAACACCTGGTTCTCTCCGGTTTCATTCCAAAACAGCGGCGTTCTACACCGTCTATCATATAATGCTTCGAAAGGTGACAACTTCAAGCTAGCTTGATAGTTGTTGTTATAGGAGAATTCGGTGTACGGTAAACTCCTATCACAACTACGCCCACGTTTCAAGGCGCAAGCTCTCAACATGTCCTCCAAAATTTGGTTTGTCCTTTCGGTTTGCCCATCGGTTTGTGGGTGATAGGCGGAGCTAAAATCCAATCATGTACCCATAGCTTTCTGCAGCTTCCTCCAGAATCTAGAGGTAAACTGAGAAACTCGATCTGAGACTATCCTCCTCGGGACTCTATGAAGGCACACGATCTGCTCCATGTACAACACGGCTAATTGTGCAACGTTGTACTTGGCCCTTATAGGGAGAAAATGGTCTGTTTTCGTTAATCGGTCCACGATAACTCAGATGGAGTCATAACCGACTGAGTACGTGGCAATCCGACGATGAAATCCATACTGATGTCCTCCCACTTCCACTCGGGTACCTTCAAAGGTTGCAACAATCCAGCGGGTCTTTGATGTTCGGCCTTCACCCGTTGGCATGTGTCGCATAGGGCAACGTATTCGGCTATATCCTTTTTCATACCATCCCACCAATAACAAGTCTTCAAATCCTTGTATATTTTGGTACTTCCGGGATGTATGGAATAGGGTGAATCATGTGCCTCTTTTAATATCATGTCGCGGATGTGCTTCACGTTAGGCACACAAATTCTTTTTCCTAGCCAAAGCGTACCCTTCTCATCTTCCTTGAAATCCTTCTCTATTCCTTGTCGGATCCTTTCCTTGATCTCCTTGATCTCCTCATCCGTTGCTTGGCCATCTCTTATCTCTTGCTCCAATGAAGAGTGAATCTCCATCATTTCCATGTTGTTCAAGAATCCGAGTTGTAACCTTTCAAACTCCTTACGTAGTTCGGGTGGTAGCTCCCGAACCGTGAGTTGGTGACATGCTCCCTTCCGGCTCAATGCATCAGCTACTACATTGACCTTTCCAGGGTGGTAGTTGATTTCAACATCGTAATCCTTGATGAGTTCCAACTATCGACGTTGCCTTAAATTCAAGTCCGTTTGTGTAAATATACTTGAGGCTTTTGTGATCCGTATAGATCTCACATCGATGACCAAGGATATAATGTCTCCAAATCTTCAATGCATGCACTACTGCTGCTAACTCCAAGTCATGTGTAGGATCATTAAGCTCGTGCTTCTTTAATTGTCGTGAGGCATAGGCTACCACTTGTCCTTTTTGCATGAGCACACATCCGAGTCCTTGTCTGGATGCGTGACAGTATGTGTCAAAGCTCTTGCTCACGTCCAGCAATACCAAAACCGGCGCTGTGGTTAGCCTTTTCTTGAGTTCCTCAAAACTTTCTTGGCATGCTGGTGTCCATCAAAAGGTTTTTCCCTTCGTTAGCAACTCCGTCATAGGCTTTGCTATCTTAGAGAAGTCCTTAATGAAGCGCCGGTAGTATCCAGCCTCCCAAGAAAACTTCGAATATCCCTCACGTTTTGCGGTTGGTCCCACTTCAGAACATCTCTCACTTTTCCGGAATCAACCGATACCCCTTCTTCGGAGATAATGTGGCCTAGGAACGATATTTCCTTTAGCCAAAATTGACACTTGTTAAGCTTGACATACAATTGATGCTCACGCATTTTCTGTAAGGTTAATTTCAAATGTTCTTCATGCTCCTCCTCACTTTTTAAATACACCATAATGTCGTCGATAAAAACCACGACAAACTTATCCAAGTACTCCATGAAGACCTTGTTCATAAGGTATATGAAGTATGCGGGTGCATTTGTTAACCCAAAAGACTTGACGGTATATTCATACGAACCATACGGTGTTTGAAAGACAGTCTTGGGTATATCGGACGGCTTAATTATCAGCTGGAAATATCTCGACCGAAGATCAATCTTGGAGAACACTCGGGCTCCTTTCATTTGGTCGAATAGGTCCTCTATACGGGGCAGAGGGTATTTGTTCTTGATTGTTACCTCATTGAGAGACCTATAATCCACGCACATCCTTTGGGTCCCATCCTTCTTGTCCACAATGAGCACAGGAGCTCCCCATGGTGACGAGCTTGGACGTATAAAACCCTTCTCCAACTGCTCCTAAATTTGCTTCTTGAGTTCTACTAGTTCATTGACGGGCATCCTATAAGGTCTCTTTGCTATGGGTGCAGTTCCGGATACCAAATCAATGGCAAACTCAATGTCCCGATCAGGGGGCATACCTGGAAGCTCCTCTAGAAATACGTCCGAGAATTTTTGAACCACTAGAATGCTGTCCAATGTTGCTCCTTCGACGTGGTTTAACATTGCCTTTTCGGTTATTTGTTGGGCTGACTCAAACTCGACGCGAATACCGTGCTCATTTGTCAACTGCACGCTTCTTTCAGCATATTGGATTACCCCGTTGTGCTTGCTTAACCAATCCATCCCGAGTATCATGTCAAACACTTGGGAATCCAAGACAATGAGTTTGGCAAGGAAGTCTACCCCCTTATTTTAAGGCTTAATTTCGGACATACTATATTAGTTCTCATCTCTCCACCGGGAGAATTAACTAACATAGCACATTTTAAGTATGATATGGGTAGATTATGCTTGGCAACATACTTAGATGATATGAAGGAATGTGATGCTCCAGAATCAAATAAGATGGTGGCTGGGTTGGAGTTGGCAAGGAACATACCAAGTACGACGTCCTCAGTCTGTTGTGCTTCCTCAGCAGAGACATGGTTCACGTTGCCGCGAGCATAGTTCTGCTGTCCACGGTTTTCTTGATTGTCCCCTGCATTCGGTCGTGGGTTCTGCTTGGGCATATTGCCTTGCTGTCCAGGGCCTCTCCTCGGGCACTGGCTCGCGAAGTGTCCTGTTTCCCCGCATGCAAAGCAGGCCCTGTTGCATATGGCAGCAGGTACGTTGGGGCGGGGGTTTTGAACACGAGCGCCCATGTTGGGTCGGGGAACAAGAGGCAAAGGCACACGAGGTGCTTGTGCAACGGGTCATTGCTGTGGTGCCTGACTAGGGCGGTATGCAGGAGCGGTCGATCCATACTGCGGTGCGGCCGGGGGCATGTACCGAGGTCGTACGTTGCTTCCTTGGGGCTGGTATGGCATCTTCCTGTTGCACTCTCGCTCGATCTCTCGAATCTTGCTTTCAACCACTATAGCCTTGTCAACCAGCTTCTAAAAGCTTGCGTAGTCATTGTTGAGGAGCTGGACCTGAATCTCATTGTTCAACCCTCTCATGAACAGGTATTGCTTCCTCTGGTCTGAGTTGACATCTTCGGGGGCATACCGGGACAGTTGTGTGAACTTGTTGAGATACTCATTTACGCTTCTCTGTCCTTGGCGGAGACCTTCAAACTCCTGTCTTTTGAGCATCATTACACCAGCAGGGATGTAATGAGAGAGGAAACTCTTCTTGAACTTAGTCCAAGTGATCATCTCCGGGTCGACATGAGCGTTACATAGGGCATCCCACCAGTCAGCGGCAACTCCCATAAGTTGGTGCGACGCAAAGAGAACCTTCTCTCGGTCATTACACTGCACTATGGCAAGCTTCTTCTCCATGGATTTCAACCAGTCGTCGGCCTCCATGGGGTCGTTTGCTTCAGCAAAGGTGGGTGGTCGAGTACTCATGAACTCACCCAGTTTGTTATGAGCCGGCGGTGGTGCTGGCGGTGGTGCCGGAACAGGTTTGTTGTTGTTGGCCTGCAACTGACCCAAAGTTTGGATCATGGTTTGCATAAGTTGGTTCTGCATGGCCATCAACCGTTCCAGGTGGTTCTCACCAGCTTCGGGGTTAACAGAAACTTCATCGTGGCCATCCTCTTGGTTGTCCCGGATGTTCCTTCGACCGGCGTTTCCTCTCACCATCTGTGAGAGAGATCGAAATAGAATAGAAGGTTAGAAGGTTAGGTAGATCCCCTCAACTATATGCATCAAGGTGTGTTGGACTATATATATATTAGCCCATACGAGGATGTGAACAAGTGCTGAGGCATCTCACACCTCTTTCTACTTATGTGTGGATATGGACAATGCTTTGAGACGTCCCACAACTCACACTAAGCATATAATCACAAACAATCATCACAAGGGCTCACACAACTCCTATTCAAGGCGTTGTTCAATAGGGGGTCCTATATGACTTAGGGTGGTGTTAAATCTGTGATCCAACTATGGCTTCTCGTAAGCTTTCATCCTATGTCAAGGTAGTCCTAACGTCAATCTATGCATCCTATGGTCAGCGTGGCTTAGCTACCAATCTGTGTCTGATACCGATCTGTGACCTCTATCTAAGCGTGTAACCTACCGTGAACCCGTGGTTCTGGTACCAATCTGTGATTGTATCTAGGTGTGTAATCTACCCTCAACCGTGGCTCTGATACAAATCTGTGACGCCCTCAATTCTGTGGAAAACCACGGAACCAAGAACTGATGCATATGTGTGCCCAGGATGTTCATCACACCTACACATATTTTCCACAAACTGAATTAAGAATATATATAACCACGAATAACAGGGTTTATTACAATGTTTCATGAGTCTTGGACTCATACTCACAGCGGAAGTCTTATTCCTATGCAGCAGAAGTCTTCTAACTAATGCGGAAGCAATTTTAGGCAGCAGTGGCTCCATCTCTACTCCATCCCCACAGGCAAGGTTGAGAACAGATTTACACGCCTAATGCTCCACTTGGTCTTCATAATAATCTTCTGTTGCTGATGATAAAATAATAATGCAACTTTGAGTACAATGATGTACTCAGCAAGTGCGGGAAAATATGATATGTAGCTCATAACAAGCTAGGTATAAAAAGGCTTATTGCAGAAAACAAAGTTATTTATCAAAAACCACGATAAAACAGCAACTCATCTTTAAGTGAATGTAATCTCAACATGTATTAAAATACCAATCATACCTCCATTATGTTCATTCCTTCCATGTCACAACCAGACATCAATCAACCTCATTCTTGCTCACGAATACCTCCTCGTATTCGCTACCATTTCACATCATAAACAACTTCGTCTCCCACCGAGACCAACCCTTGTTGCCATGACTCAACAGTCATGCAACCCATCTTATCACCCGGACTCAACAGTCCCGAAAACCAAAACCAAACCATAACCAATAACCATATCCAATCACCATCCCAACTAATCATGGAAGTTGGCCAGGCGCTCGTGACCGTAAGCTCGGCTATCATGATAGTTTTAAGACTCTGCAGAGTTTGCACCTCTTTACCCATAAGTTTATGATTTCGTCACCCGTCGGCGACTGCAGAACCTCCATTATAGCAGTACACAACCGTCGGTGTATGGCCAAGAGATCATAAAATAGCCTTTACAAAGGGGCTACTAGATGTATGGACTCACTAAGATTTCACCGGTAGGCTGGAATCTCCAATTCTCCCACCCACGGGCCCCTCTTGTGCTATGTAGTTCCCAGGGCAGTCCTCACTCGACTCCCATTCCCCGTGCCTTCCACGGTCCATAACAATCTAGCAACTTACCAAATTACTCAGCTAAGCCGCACCCATACTTGGCCTTGTGGTGGCACTGTTATCCTGGCATGTGCTCGTATGAACCGGTCCTTAGATCTACGGCAAGTAAACCACCATCTCATGCTACCTCATTCACAAACCCAGTCTTGCCTAGATCTCACTCCAATCCATGTTTATTAACAACATCAGTTTTCTCATTATCATTACGAGTGCAGTTAGCTAGACACATCTATCTCGCTTCCCAATTTCCATGGACTCAGCGAAGCATAAAAGTAAAAAACCATACCCGACTCATAAACTTCTCTTGCGACAAGGGTAGTTTAACCAAAGCTAGTAAACTCCTACAAAAGGGTTTCCCATCATGTTTGACTCAACACACACATCTTTTCGCAAACAAAATAGTTTTTCCCAAAACATCAGATCAATATGGTCAAGGGGCAGTTGCCTTGTTCTTGTGGTTCCGGTTGCTCTTGGATCTCAAAATCTTATTGTTGCAGCTCGTCGTAGACAGCTCCCTGAGCTTGTCCTGCTATACAGGATCACGCACATACAAGATCCACAGCAGTCAATATCATGCACAAACTTTAACTAGATGCGATGATGCATATGCATGCTATCCTATAATCAATTTTATTAGATCGTTTTGTACATGTTCTTGCATGGTTTTATGATGAACAGAGGTGTTCGGATTAAATATGGACGTGGCGATGACCTTGTCTTTAGATCAACCTGATGAACAAGTGATCTATCTACGAGAAAGCTTCTGTTCGAAAGGAATCGAAGAACAGATGCAAAGAAAACACGACGATGTCGTAAGGTGGTATTGGAGACCTACCTTACGTTTTTCTTGGTCTCGGGGTCCTTCTCTGATCAGACAGATCGTTGGGCTACCTTCCGGCGATCATTCTCGACTGAACTCCAGCGATGGGCTTACTCGGCGAGTTGGGGCTAGGGCTCAGGAGTTCGAAAAGAAGTTTGTGGTTTGGTCAAAAGTTTTGGGTTCTATTTATAATAGGGAGAAGAAGAGTCCTAGTCTGATTGGACTTCGAATAAGAGTTCTATTCAGATTGTCGTTGAATCTTTACGACTTATCTTTAGTTGATTTGGTGCCGTAACATTGTGGAATTCAGGTCAGTTTCTTCTCCGTACCGATATTTCTACGCTTACAGAATCCATAAACCGCTCCAGAACTTGTTACCTCCGCGGTGATGAGCTCCGGAAGCTCCATGTGTCCACCGGGGCCTGGTCTCTCTCTTTCCACAGAGACGAGCTCCGGTTGTGCCGCGTGTCAAGCGAGCGAGACCTCCCTCTCCTTCGGAGGTGAGCTCCGCATGCGCCACGTATTCTGGCGGTCGGGACCTCCTCTCTATTCGAAGGTGGCTCCGCGCACACCACGTGTCAGTGTCGGACCTTCCCTGTCTTTGGAGGTGGCTCCGGGTGTGGCACGTATTCATTTCGGACCTCCCTCTCTTCAGAGGTGAGCTTCATGAATGTCACGCGTCAAGTAGCGCCAGACTTCCTTTCTTCTCAGAACCGAGCTCCAAGGTTAACACGTTTCCAACAGTGACGGACCTCCCAGAGATAAGCTCCGGTGGCGACACGTGTCTAATAGAACCAGACCTCTCGGAGGTGAGCTCCGAGATCGACACGTATTCCGCGCGACTGGTTCTCTGATTTCCGTGGTGACTAGCTCCGAAGGTGACACGTGTCCTGCGGGACTGCCTTCGCTTCTCCGCAGAGGCTAGCTCCGGGGGCAACACGTGTCCCACAGGGTTGGACCTCTCCCCCTTTGCGGAGATAAGCCCCAAGCCTGCGACGTAGCCATTTTAGCGGCAGACCTCTCCCCACTTCGCAGGGATGAGCTCCGAACGCGCCATGTGGCTAGCAGGCCGCGGGAGTTGTCTTCGGCGCTCTCTGGGAACTCGATTCGGCTCTTATTGGCTATCTTTTTGATATTTTTCTCTGTTTCCACTTCTTTTAAAATGTTTTCTCTATATGAAACATGAATACATGCAGAAACCAGAAATGAGGGTGTCACAATCTCCCTCCGATCCATGTTCATTAACAACATTAGTTTCTCATTATCATTTCAAGTGCAGTTTAGCTAAGCACATCTATCTCGCTTCCCAATCACATGGACTCAGCGAATCTTAAAAGTAAAAACCATACCCGACTCATAAACTTTCCTGGCGACAAGGGTGGTTTAACAAAAAACTAGTAAACTCCTATAAAAGCGTTTCTCATCATGTTTGACTCAGCACACACACCTTTTCACAAAACAAAACAGTTTTCCCAAAAACATAGGATCAATATGGTCAAGGGGCACTTGCCTTGTTCTTGCGGTTCCGGTTGCTCTTGGATCTCGAAACCTTGTTGTTGCAGCTCGTCGTAGACAGCTCCCTGAGCTTGTCCTTCTATACAGGATCACGCACATATAAGATCCACAGCAATCAATATCATGCATAAACTTTAACTAGATGTGATGATGCATATGCATGCTATCCTATGATCAGTTTTTATTAGATCTATTTGTACGTGTTCTTGCATGATTTGCATGAATTTTATGATAAACAGAGGTGTTCGGATCAAATATGGACGTGGCGATGATCTTGTCTTTAGATCAATCCGATCAACAAGTGATCTATCCACGAGAAATCTTCTGTTCGAAAGGAACCGAAGAACAGATGCAAAGAAAACACGATGATGTCGTAAGGTGATATTGGAGACCTACCTTACGCTTTTCTGGGTCTCGAGGTCCTTTTCTGATCAGACAGATCGTTGGGCTCCCTTCCGGCGATCTTCCTCGACTAAACTCCGGCGATGGGCTTACTCGGCGAGTTGGGGTTAGGGCTCTAAGTCGTCGGCTCAGGAGTTGGAAAAGAAATTTGTGGTTTCGGCCAAAGGTTCTGGGTTCTATTTATAATCGGGAGAAGAAGAGTCCTAATCTGATTGTATTTCGAATAAGAGTCCTATTCAAATTATCGTTGAATCTTAACAACTTATTTTTAGTTGATTTGGTGCGATAACATTGTGGAACTCAAGTCGGTTTCTTCTCCG
The DNA here is from genome assembly GCA_030760725.1 of Neostapfia colusana. NCBI lineage: Eukaryota > Viridiplantae > Streptophyta > Magnoliopsida > Poales > Poaceae > Neostapfia > Neostapfia colusana. Next base: position 82,547,865 of record JASWHV010000011.1, read on the forward strand.
TACCGGTATTTCTACGCGTACAGAATCCAAAAACCGTTCCAGAACTTATTACCTCCGCGGTGACGAGCTCCGGAAGCCCCACGTGTCCACCGGGGCCTGGTCTCCCCTTTTCTGCAGAGACGAGCTCTGGTTGTGCCGCGTGTCAAGCGAGCGAGACCTCCCTCTCCTTCGGAGGTGAGCTCCGCGTGCGCCATGTATCCTGGCGGTCGGGACCTCCTCTCTATTCGAAGGTGGCTCCGCGCATGTCACGTGTCAGTGCCGGACCTTCCCTTTCTCCGGAGATGGCTTCAGGTGTGCCACGTGTCCTAACAGCGGTAGACTTCCTTTCTTCACAGAGACGAGCTCCGAGGTTAACACGTCTCCAACAGTGACGGACCTCCCAGAAATAAGCTCTGGTGGTGACACGTGTCCAATAGAACCGGACCTCTCGGAGGTGAGCTCCGAGATCGACACGTATCCCGTGCGACTGGTCCTCTGATTGCCGCGGTAACTAGCTCCGAGGGTGACACGTGTCCTGCGGGACTGCCTTCGCTTCTCCGCAGAGGCTAGCTCCGGGGGCAACACGTGTCCCACAGGGTCGGACCTCTCCCCCTTTGCGGAGATGAGCCCCGATCCTGCCACGTAGCCAGTTTAGCGGCGGACCTCTCCCAACTTCACAGGGATGAGCTCCGAACATGCCACGTGGCCTGCGAGGCGCGGGAGTTGTCTTCGGCGCTCTCTGTGAACTGGATTCTTGTTCTTTTTGGCAATCTTTTTAATTCTTTCTCTGTTCCCACTTCCTTTAAAATGTTTTCTCTTCATGAAACATGAATATATGCAGAAACTAAAAATGAGGGTGTCACAAATCTACCCCCCCTTAAATTGAATCTCGCCCTCGAGATTCGTTGGTACAGAATAGATGAGAAAATTCTGCCTTGATGTCTTCTTCACGCTCCCATGTGGCTTCAGCTTCGGTGTGATGGCTCCATTGTACCTTGCACCATTGGATCACTTTGTTCCTGGTGACCCTTTCCTTTACGTCCAAAATTCGGACAGGGTGCTCCGCATAAGTCAGGTCCTCTTGAAGTTCAAGCTCTTCCATTGGTATTTGCTCCTCTGGTACTCTCAAGCACTTCTTGAGCTGGGATACATGAAACACGTCATGTACGTCGGAGAGATATGTTGGGAGCTCTAGTTGATAGGCTACTTCTCCTCGCTTGTCCAAAATCTTAAATGGTCCGATGTAGCGAGGTGCTAGCTTGCCTTTAACGTTCAAGCGTCGTTGGCCATGGATAGGTGATACCTTAAGGTATACGAAGTCTCTTACTTCGAAAGTCAACTTTCTTCGCCTTTTGTCCGCATAGCCTTTCTGTCGTGACTGAGCAGGCTTTAAGTTCTCCCGTATCGTTTGGACTTGCTTTTCAGCTTCTTGTAGCACTTCGGGTCCAAACACCTGGTTCTCTCTGGTCTCGTTCCAAAACAGCGGCGTTCTACACCGCCTACCATACAATGCTTCGAAAGGCGACATCTTCAAGCTAGCTTGATAGCTGTTGTTATAGGAGAATTCGGTATACGGTAAACTCCTATCCCAACTACGCCCTTGTTTCAAGGCATAAGCTCTCAACATGTCCTCCAAAATTTAGTTTGTCCTTTCGGTTTGTCCATTGGTTTGTGGGTGATAGGCGGAGCTAAAATCCAGTCGTGTACCCATAGCTTTCTGCAGCTTCCTCCAGAATCTAGAGGTAAACTGAGATCTCGATCAGAGACTATCCTCCTCGGGATTCCATGGCGGCACACGATCTGCTCCATGTACAACTCGGCTAATTGTGCAACATTGTACTTGGCCCTTACAGGGAGGAAATGGGCTGTTTTCGTCAATCAGTCCATGATAACCCAGATGGAGTCATAACCCGACTGAGTACGTGGCAATCCGACGATGAAATCCATACTGATGTCCTCCCACTTCCACTCGGGTACCTTCAAGGGTTGCAACAATCCAGCGGGTCTTTGATGTTCGGCCTTCACCCATTAGCATGTGTCGCATAGGGCAACGTATTCGGCTATATCCCTTTTCATACCATCCCACCAATGGAATACACGTTCGGAGGCAACTAAATGGTTTTGCATGTGCGGATGGCCATCCGGGTTGAAATCTGGAAAGTCGGTAAAACTCATAAACTAGGGTCCCGTGCGACTGGACGGGACCTTGACGGAATACACGTTCGGACAGTGCAACTTGATAGTTTTGCATGCTCGGATGGCCATCTGGGTTGAAAATGGGAAAGTAGGGAACGTCGGGAAAACTCACGAACTCGGGTCCCGGGCGGCCGGACAGAACCTTGACGGAATATAAATTCGGACGGTGCAACTTGATTGTTTTGCATGCATGGATGGCCATCAGGGTCAAAATTGGGAAATTTGAGAAAGTCGGTAAAACTCACGAACTCGGGTCCCGGGCGGCCGGACAGAACCTTGACGGAATACACGTCCGGATGATGCAACTTGATGGTTTTGCATGCACGGATGGCCATTTGGGTCAAAATCGAGAAAAGTCGGGAAAGTCTATAAAACTCACGAACTCGGGTCCCGGGCTGCCGGACGGAACCTTGATGGAATACACGTCCTGACGGTGCAACTTGATGGTTTTCATGCGCGGATGGCCATCAGGGTCCAAATCGAGAAAGTCGGGAAAGTCGGTAAAACTTATGAACTCAGGTCCCTGGGGCCGGACGGAACCTTGACGGAATACATGTCCGGACGGTGCAACTTGATGGTTTTGCATACGCGGATGTCCAACTGGGTCAAAACCAAGAAAGTTGGGAAACTCTGTAAAACCCACAAACTTGGATCCCGGGCGGCCGGACAGAACCTTAATGGAATTTACGTTCGGACGGTGCAACTTGATGGTTTTGCATGCATGGATAGCCATCCAGGTCGAAATTAGGAAATTTGATAAAGTCTGTAAAACTCACGAACTCAGGTCTCGGGCGGCCAGGCGGATCCTTGACGGAATACACGTCCGGACAGTGCAACTTGATAGTTTTGCACGCTCCAGAACTCGTTATCTCCGCGGTGATGAGCTCCGGAAGCTCCACGTGTCCAACCGGGACCTGGTCTCCTCCTTTCCGCAGAGACGAGCTCCGGTTGTGCCGCGTGTCAAGCGAGCGAGACCTCCTTTCTCCTTCGGAGGTGAGCTCCGCGTGCGCCACGTATCCTGGCGGTCGGGACCTCCTCTATTTGGAGGCGGCTCCGCGCACGCCACGTGTCAGTGCCGGACCTTCCCTCTCTTCGAAGGTGGCTCCGGGTGTGCCACATGTCCTAACAGCGTCAGACTCCTTTTTTCTCAGAGACGAGCTCCGAGGTAGACACGTGTCCAACAGTGTCGGACCTCCTGGAGATAAGCTTCCGTGGCGAACCAATAGAACCGGACCTCTCGGAGGTAAGCTCCGGTGGCGACATGTGTCCAATAGAACCGGACCTCTCGGAGGTAAGCTCCGGTGGCGACATGTGTCCAATAGAACCGGACCTCTCGGAGGTGAGCTCCAAGATCGACACGTATCCCGCGCGACTGGTCCTTTGATTTCCGCGGTGACTAGCTCCGAGGGTGACATGTGTCCTGCGGAACTGCCTTCGCTTCTCCGCAGAGGCTAGCTCCGGGGGCAACATGTGTCCCACAGGGTCGAACCTCTCCCCCTTTGCGGAGATGAGCCCCGAGCCTGCCACGTAGCCAGTTTAGCGACGGACCTCTCCCTACTTCGCAGGGATGAGCTCCGAACATGCCACATGGCCAGCGAGCCACGGGAGTTGTCTTCGGTGCTCTCTGGGAACTGGATTCGGCTCTTTTTGGCTATCTTTTTGATATTTTTCTCTGTTCCCACTTCTTTTAAAATGTTTTATCTACATGAAACATGAATACATGCAGAAACCAGAAATGAAGGTGTCACAGCCGTATGGGGGTAGGACATCCTGGGACCATTCCCCAAAACCGTCGGGGGATTCCGGTACCTCTACGTCGCCATCGACAAGTTCACCAAGTGGCCGGAAGCTACACCCGTCATCACCATCAACAAGCAATCTGCAGTAAAGTTCATCAAGTTGATCGTCTTCCGGTTCGGGGTCCCGAACAAAATCATCACCGACAATGGGACCCAGTTCACCAGCGCAGCGTTCCAAGACTACTGCGAAGACCTCGGCATCCAGGTGTGCTATGCCTCTGTTGCTCACCCAAAGAGCAATGGGCTGGTCAAGAGGGCCAACGCCGAGATCCTTCGGGGCCTCAAGACTCGTACCTATGCTGGCTTGAAGAAACATGGCGCCAAGTGGGTGGACGAGCTTCCGAGCACACTGTGGGCCAACCGGACATCCCAAAGCCGGGCCACCGGAGAGATACCCTTCTTCATCGTATACGGGGCCGAAGCTATGCTTCCCCCAGAGATCACCATGGGGTCTCTCCGTGTCCGAGCTTACGACGAAGCCATGCAGGACAACCTCCGACGTGAAGACATCGACCTCGTCGACGAGGCTCGATTACACACAGCGCTCCGCAACGCACGGTACCGGCAAACGCTCCGGCGCTACCACCAAAAGGTTCATGCGTGTCCGGGAGCTGCAAGAAGCCGACCTGTTGCTACGGCGCATACTTTCTCGCGAAGGGACCGACAAACTCCCCCAGCTGGGAAGGTCCCTTCCGAGTCACGAAAGTTTGCCGCCCCGGGTGCGTACGCCTTTCCACCAAGGATGGGGATCCGCTTCTGAACCATTGGAACATAGAACACCTACGTAAGTTCTACCCCTAGAGCAATAGTAGGACAATTCTTTTTCTTTCTGTAATAGATTCCATAGAGTCCAGGAACAGCGCTCGGAGCAGCTAAGCCTCAGGGGACGGTCCAGGACTACGTTCAGCTTGGCCTTGTTCTGACCCTAAGCGCGTAGAGTTTTGCTTCCCTTCTTAATGGGGCAGGTCGTTGCCTCCATGTTTAGCCTACCTTCCTCCTATGGATATTTATATGGAAAGAAACCTGTCCTGCTTTGCTCTTACCCTTGTGCACATTTAATTACGCATTTTTTATGACCGCACTTTCTGTGTATGCTCACCATACACTCAGCTCTCTTTTCCCATTCTCATCCCTCCCGGCCTTAGCTCCCCCGCAGGAGTATGGTAGGTGTGCCCAATCCATTGGCCACACCTACCAGGGGGCCACTACGGGGACCGCGCAAGGAAAGACCAGAGCTCCAACGCAAGACCGGAGGATCCGGACCTCGCCCCCTCCGCAGGGGCGGGTTCTGAAGGCCCCACGTGTCCGGCGGGGCCGGAGCTCCCCTCTCCTCAGAGGGTAGCTCCGAGCCCGCCACGTGGTCGACAGAGCCGGGCCTCGCCCCCTCTGCAGGGGTGAGCTCCGAAGGCTCCACGAGTTCCGCGGGGTCGGACCTCCATCTTCTCAGAGGAGAGCTCCGGGCCTGCCACGTGGCCGGCAGATCTGGACCTCCCTGTTCTCACGGGGCAAGCTCCGAAGACCCCTTGGGCCCTTAACACAATAAGGACCCGAGGAAGTTGTCTGTGCAAGACTTCAAGATTGGTGAAGACCTCCGAGGTCCTTGCGGAGCTAAGGACTCGGCCAGTCCAAGCCAAGAAGAAGATAAGCGCGGACACAAAAAACAAAGAGCCTGTTCATTCATTCAAAGCTCCATGAGCTGTACTACAGACTCAACAAAAGCAAAAAAGAAGAGATACAGGACCTTCTGGCTGCAGGGGCGACTGCCTAAGAGTCCCCGGACTCCCGCTGGAACCTAGAGGCCACGAGGGCGGCCATGTCCCCGACTTCGGCCCTGGCAACTTCTTTCCGCTCGGCGACGGGGCCCAGTCTCACCGGCTCCAGAGAGAAGGAAGGGTCTTGACTCCGGAAGCACACCAGCACGTGTGTAGCGACCTCCTTCGCCAGGCCCCGTCCCTCCGCCTCAAGCTCGTCAGTGATCACAGCTTCGAGCCTGCCCAGCTTGGCGCTGATGGACTCAAGCGCCGGGATTGCCTCAGCCATCTCCTGCGCCAGAGCCTCCGTCCTCACTGGGCTGAAACCAAGGGGAACCAGGGCGGACCCCGCCTCACCGACAAAGCTCCAGACCGCTCGGGCCTCGACAGACCGCGAAGCCTGGAGCTTCTCCACCTCTTGGCGAGCCGCCAGCTCATGATCCAGCGCCGCCTGGCGCTTCCGGGAGGTCTGCTCTTCCCTCGCAGCAACAACCAACTCCCGAAGCCCCAGCTCCTCGGCCCGGGCCTTCAGCTTGCCCTTGCTGGCCTCCAGCCGTGCGGCGAGCTTCTTCTCCTCGGCCGCCACATCGCGCTCTCGATCCGCGACGGCACACTCACGACGCGCCACCTGCAACCGCAGCTCCTCCACGTCAGTGGAGTGCGCCTCGGCCCTGGCGTGAGCTTCGCGGGTCTCTTGGCGGAGCCGCCGGGTCTCGGAGCCCAGGCGGTCGACGGCCCTCTTCTGAGCATCGAACAGCGCCTCCATGGCATCAAGCCTCGACTGCCTCGAGTCGAGCTCTGCCCGAGCCTCTTGAGTCCGCTGCTTCAGGAGATGCCCCCAGCCGAGGAGGCGGTCCCTCACTCCAGCCAGCACCTCCCGCTCTCGCTCTAGGGCAGCCTGGACCTGCCGAACGCCAGCCTGGGCAAGCCCCAAGGCATCCGCTAGGGGCAGCGGGGCGGCGGAGGCCGAAGCCGCGCCCCCGACCTCCTCCATCACGTCCTTGACCGAGGGAGATGCCGGTGCCTCGGCAACCGAAGTGAGGCGCCGATCTGCGGAAGCCGGAGGGCCAACAGCACCGGAAGGTCGGGAGTTGCCGGCCGGCTTCGCCGAGCCCTCGACAGCCGGCGGCTTCCGAATTGGCAAAGGGGGACGAGCGGGTGCTGCCGCCGCTGCCGCGGGGGATGGTCGCGCCGGCACAGAAGAAGCCCCCGCCGACTTGGGGGCCGTCGGAGCCGCCGCAGCTCCCGGACGCTGCGGCGCAGAACCTCCGCTAGCCGGAGATGGCCGGGGAACAGACTTGCCCCCGGTAGCCGATGAGTCCCTGCTGACATAAGAAGCTCTCAGGCTAAAAAAGGAGAAAAGAATGCTAGTTCTAAAATCCGGAAAGAGCAACACTTACCGAGGGACATGAGCGCTCCAACGGGCATGGAGCCCCGGCTTCCAAGCCGGAACAGAACCACCGGAGCCTGCCGCCGGCGCCTGCGCCTGTGCCGCGGGTACCCGGACTAGCGGTGTGGGAGGCAGAGCAGTAGGGCCCCCGTTGGTGGTGCCCCTAGCACTGCTCGCCGATCCGGCTCCTGAGGCCCGGGGCACCTGCGTCCCCGGATCAGTCCCAGCGCTGCTCCTTCCGGCGCCGCTACTTGCCGAGCCTGCAGCCGGGACGCTCGCTGGCTGTGGCGCCTGAGCCCTCGGCTCACCCCCGGGCATCGCCCCACCGGCGTCCCTCCTTGAAGCTCCTCAAGGCGGGACGCCTGGAGCTCCTCGGACCGCCGCTGTCCCAGAGGAGCCCCGTCGGTGCTGGAGACCCGAGGTCTCTTTGGGTCGCCGCCCGACGAACCAGCGCCTCCGGGAGATGGGTGCAAGGGTACCCCGGCCCCCTGACCCGGCGCAAACGACGCCCTCGGAGGGGACCAGGCGCATTTCTTCTTCGGCTGCCTGGGGGCCGGCTCCTTACCCTTCCCCTTGTCGATGGTCCGAGCTCCGTCGACCCTCAGTGCGGGTTGGGCAGCAGCTGATGCCTCGCGCTCCGTGCCAGAGCACTCGACCCCGGGGATCGAGATCCCCCGGAAGGCATCCCCAACCTGATTCACGGCGATCCCGATGTCATCGAGGTTCGGCATCTTCCGCAACAACTCCGCCCTCCACTGCGGCTCCAAGAAGAGGGGAGTGCAGGAGGCCGAGAAAATGAGGTCGCCACCGGTGACAAAGTCGCCACTCACCCTGGTCACCATCTCGTACAACACCTCCTCAGGTGGGTCGGAGCAGAGACCCGTCTCCATCCTGGTGCAGTCGTGCTCACCGGTATAGTACCACGCTGGGCGGTTGCGCTGTTGCAAGGGTGCAATACGGCGTGACAGGAAGTCTATCAGCACCATCAGGGACGTCAGCCCCTCGTTGGCCAGGAACCGGATCCGCTCCAAGACCGGCGCGTACTCCGGCTCCAGCTCCGGGATCTCCTCCCATAAGCGACGCTCGGTGGTCGGGCCAGCAGTTGGCAGCTGCAGGCGATCATGCTCGTCGGTCTACACAATCACCCAGTTTTCCCTCCAGTTTTCCCACCTTGCCGCGCCGAAAGGTAGAAGGTACCCAGAGGCCTTCGGATCCTTGCAGCGATGCTGGAAGTAGTACGCCCCCAGCTGATTCTTCGAGCTGCGCCCGGTCATCCGCAATACAAAGAAGTAGCGAAAGAGCGTCACTGAAGCGTGCACCCTCACAAACATCTCGCAGAAGTGCACGAAGACGGCAGCCATCACGAAGGAGTTGGGGGAGAGGTGATGGAGCTGGAGACCGTACGTCTCCAGCAGCGTCACGAAAAAGGAAGAAATCGGCGGGACAAACCCCACCATGGCGTAGGCGGTGAAGAAGACTATCTCCCCCTTCTCCTGGAGCAGGGGGAGAGATTTCTGCCAGAGCCAGCGCTTCTGCTCCTCCACGTGCCAGCCCAGCAGCCTGCGCACTATCCCGAGCTCGGCCGACCGAGCGAGACACTGCGGAGGCAAGTTGGAAGCCATGGCAGATGGAAGCTCAAGAACAGGGAAGTCAAGGGTGCAAGAGCTCAAGGAAACAAGGAAGATTCAAGCGCAGGGAAGTGCGAAGGGAAGCCGCGATGCGGGTGAGATCCCCTTTTAAACTTCCCAGGCGCGATTCAAAGCAATTCGAAACTCTTCGAATATGCTGCTTGGGACAACCGCTTCAGCTCCAAGACTGAGCGTCGATGACAAGTGGACCCAAGCTGTCTAGCTAAAGCGGTGGGCCAAGAAGTCAGTCTCCCAAGGAGACGAGCCGGCAGGACGCTTCGGCGGTTCCCGAAAAGGCGCTGCGACATGCAGAAGTGGCAGCCTTGGGAACCGCTGCAGTAAAAGCAGCCATCAAGTGGGGCACACGCTCCCACGATCCCGCGACTGTTCGTGCTCCGGCAACGGTCAATGCGGGTCTTCGAGAAGGTGCGCGGAGTGGAAGAGATGGGGGCCCCACCTCGGGCTCGTTATCTCCCCCGAGATGGGCCCGGGGGCCACTGTCGGTACCCTCAATATGGGGTGATGAACCCAACGGGTTCGGGGACGCCCTATCTTTCGATGAGAGATGTTGGTAATGAACAAATTTGGTGGAGGCCAACGTTGGCTGCCCGACTACCACAACCAGAATGGTGTGGCGCCTTGAGCGACAGTTACACCGTCTCCTGGTAACTACGATTTGGGTGGAGGTCGACGTTGTGCTACCCGACTACAACAACCACAAGGATGCTACGCCTTAGCGATAGTTACACCGGCTCCTGTTGTTGCTGTACTTGCCGTGCCAAGAACAGGCTCGAACCTGCAAGCAATCAAAGAATAAGCAAGAACAAGATAACAAGCAAACACTCACGGGTGTGAAAAAGTTAGGGTTCTGATTCAAGTAATCGGAAGGTCTCATCGACACTTGCGTTACAAGGAAGTAGCAATGGCTAAACTTACAGAAAACAAAACCCGCCCTGTCAAGGAGCTCTTGGACTACTTAAATAGGGGAGGGAAGAGGGAAATTCGTCCAGCAATAAAGGTAGGACGTGATCTCCCTTATTCCCTTCCTTTTTCTGTGATAGACTACTATTTAATAGGGAAAGAAAGAGGGAAACCCATCCAGCAGCAAGGCAGGATATGATTTCCTCTATTTCTTTCCTTATTATAGCACATCTATCTTTAAATAGGGGAAGAAAGAGGGAATTTCGTCCAGCAGCAAAGTTGGACGAGATTTCCCTTATTCCTTTCCTTATTTGTCTAAATCTCTCTTTATTACATGGCCCAGCCTCAAGATTTCTCCTCGGGTGGAGCAGCCTTTATTGCATTAATCCATCCATTCTTCCTAGCTGGATCAATTCTCAAACACGTAATAATAACAAGGTCATCACAAGGCTTTAATAGGTCCCCATTTGAAGGATAATTACTTTGAACAGCCAGGAATGAATTCACCTGATAATTAAGTTGACGTGCACGAGTGCGTGTCATTGGACCTTGATTAGCTGAGAGTGGTGAATGGGCTGGTGTTATGGTTGTATCAACGGTAGCGATGTCTGCATCATCCTCCCCTTCTTGCAATTGAGTCGTCCTCGACTCAAATGTGTCTTCCTCGCCCATATATGGTTTCAAATCTGTAATATTAAGAGGAAGTAACCCCAAAATGTGCAGGCAACTCAATTTCATATGCATTATCATTAATTTTTCAAAGCACTTTGAAGGGTCCAGCAGCTCTAGGTAGTAATTTAGATTTTCTCAAATCAGGAAATCTATCCTTTCTCAAATGCACCCAAACCAAATCACCAGGTTCAAAAGTAACATGCTTCCTACTTTTGCTACCGGCTTGATGATACTTAGCGTTCATGCTCTCAATATTTGCTTTAGTTTGCTCATGCATTTTAAGAATTAATTCAGCACGGCGAGAAGCATCAAAATTCAATTTCTCTGAAGGTGGCAGAGCCAAAAGATCAATGGGAGCACGAGGAATAAAACCATATAGAATCTGAAAAGGGCACAATTTAGTAGTAGAATGCAGCGAACGATTGTAAGCAAATTCAATATGAGGCAAACATTCTTCCCATAATTTGATGTTATGTTTCAGAACAGCCCTTAGCATGGTAGACAAACTACGGTTCACTACTTCGGTCTGTCCATCAGTTTGAGAGTGACAAATGGTAGAAAAGAGTAATTTTATCCCCAACTTAGCCCATAAGGTTTTCCAAAAATGACTAAGAAATAGGGCATCTCTATCTGAAACAATAGTGTTTGGAACCCCATGCAAACGAACAACTTCTCGAAAGAACAAATCAGCAATATGGGTAGCATTATCAGTTTTGTGGCATGGTATGAAATGTGCCATTTTAGAAAATCTGTCGACAACAACAAAAATACTATCTCTTCCCTTCTTTGTTCTAGGCAACCCTAAAACAAAATCTATAGAAACATCCTCCCATGGAGCACTAGGAACAGGAAGAGGCATGTATAAACCATGTGGATTAAGACGGGACTTAGCTTTTTGACAGGTGGTGTAACGAGCAACAAACCGCTCCACATCTCTCCTCATCTTTGGCCAAAAGAAATAGCTTGCTAAGATGTCTTCCGTCTTTGTGACACCAAAGTGTCCCATCAATCCTCCACCATGTGCTTCCTGCAATAGTAAGATACGCACAGAACTAGCTGGAATGCACAATTTGTTAGTTCGAAACACAAAACCATTAGTGAGAACAAACTTGTTCCATGTTTTTCCTTCTTTACATTGCAGCAGCACATCTTTGGAATCAGCATCAAAAGCATATTGTTCTTTAATTGTTTCCAAGCTAAAAATCTTAAAATCAAGTTGGGACAACATATTGTAATGGCGAGATAAGGCATCCGCAATGACATTATCTTTTTCTTTCTTGTGTTTGATGACATAAGGAAACGACTCAATGAATTCTACCCACTTGGCGTGCCTACGGTTCAGATTAGTTTGGTTCTTAATGTGCTTCAAAGATTCATGATCAGAATGTATAACAAATTCTTTAGGCTATAAATAATGTTGCCATGTTTCCAAAGTTCGTACTAGTGCATATAATTCTTTATCATAAGTGGAATAGTTCAGACTAGACCCATTCAGTTTCTCGCTAAAATAAGCAATATGTTTCCCCTCTTGCAACAAGACACCTCCCAATCCAATACCACTAGCATCACATTCCAATTCAAAAGTCTTACTGAAATCTGGTAATTGGAGAAGGGGTGTATGAGTTAACCTATTCTTCAAAGTTGCAAATGCAGCCTCATGCGCCTTGCCCCATGTGAATGGAGCACCCTTCTTTGTAAGCTCATGCAGTGGGCCTGCTATGGTGCTGAAGTCTTTCACAAAACGACGATAGAATCCAGCAAGTCCGAGAAAGCTTCGTACTTGTGTGACCGTGGTAGGAGTCGGCCAGCTATGTATCGCCTCCACCTTGGCTTGATCAACTTCAAATCCCTGTGGTGTCACAACATAGCCAAGAAAAGAAACTCGATCCATGCAAAAGGTGCACTTGTCAATGTTACCAAATAAGCGTGCATCACGTAAAGCATTGAAAACAACATGGAGATGATCAAGATGAACTTCGAGAGATGCGCTATAGATCAAGATGTCATCGAAATATACTACCACAAATCTTCCAATGAAAGCACGTAAAACCTCATTCATTAATCTCATGAAAGTGCTAGGTGCATTCGTGAGACCAAAAGACATGACTAACCACTCATACAAACCAAACTTTATTTTAAACGCTGTTTTTCATTCATCACCTAGCTTCATGCGAATTTGATGGTATCCACTACGCAAATCAATTTTAGAGAAAATCATCGAGCCACTAAGTTCATCAAGCATATCATCTAACCTAGCAATAGGATGACGATATCTAATGGTAATGTTATTAATTGCTCGACAATCTACACACATGCGCTATGATCCATCTTTCTTTGAGACCAAAAGGACAGGAACAGAGCAAGGACTAAGGGACTCACACACATAACCTTTGTCGAGTAATTACTGTACTTGCCGCTGAATCTCCTTAGTCTCCTCCGGATTGGTCCTGTATGGTGCTCGGTTGGGCAAAGAAGCCCCAGGGATGAGGTCAATCTGATGCTCAATCCCTCTCAATGGTGGCAGCCCGGCTGGTACCTCTTGTGGAAACACATCAGCGTATTTCTGCAAAAGCTTAGTGATAGAAGGAGGTAAAGCACATGGTGTATCGTGAAGTGAGAACAAAGCTTCTTTGCAAACAAACACATAGCAGATTGCAGTATCACTTTTTAATTCAAACAAATCAGATTTGGAAGCAAAAAAACAAGCGCTCGTTAATTTTATTTCATTCTTTTTCATATGAGCAGATTTGGAATTGTCAGTCTTAGGCTGTGCCGATTTCTTCACGACATCTGAATTTTCATTTTCAGCAGATTTCTTATTTTTCTCTTTGCAAGCTCTAGCAATGTCATCCTTCAAAATAGCATCAGGGGACATCGGGTACAAAACAAGTTTCTTCTCATGATGCATGAAAGAGTATTGATTTGATTTACCATGATGTAATGTATCTTTATCAAATTGTCAAGGTCGACCAAATAGCATAGAACAAGCTTGCATAGGTACCACATCACAATCAATGTAATCATGGTAGGAACCAATTGCAAATTCGACACGAATCAGACGTGTTACCTTAAGCTTACCACTGTCGTTGAACCATCGGATGTAGTAGAGATATGGATGTGGAAGTGTTGTCATCCCAAGCTTTTCTACCATGGTAGCACTTGCTAAATTGTTGCAGCTTCCTCCATCAATAATAATGCGACACGATCGTTCCAAAACTACACACTTAGTTTGGAATAGATTGTGTCGCTGGTTCTGTTCAGCTTTGATCATTTGGGCACTCAAGACACGCCTCACAACAAGACTCTCATAGTGGGCAGCATGATCAGCCCCAATGTGCTCTTCATCATCATTCTTCTTTCCTGCTTCTTGTGCAGCAAGCATGACATATATTTCATTATCTAAATCACTAGCGGATAAGTACTCACCATTTTTTCGTACAACCAGCACACGCTTGCTTGGGCAGTCCCTTCGTAGGTGCACAAAACCCTTGCACTGGAGGCATTGAATGTCTTTTGTTCTCCCGGTCGAAGCAATGAAAGAAGTGTTGGCTGCAACTTGGGTGGATCCTTTTATTGTCTCGATTGCACGCGAAAGTGCTGATTTTGATGTAGTCCTGGGCAACCCATTGGAAGCATCGTCTGGAGAATCATGCTTAGTACCAGCAGCACTTGAGCGGAACTGCCATGAGGTAGTTCGACCTGCAGAAATGTTAGTTCTTGTACGTTGTCCCTGCACTTCTCTTTCAGCCTTACAAGCAAGATGGAATAATGGAGTGACGTTAGTGTATTCCTTATAAGCCAATATGTCCTGAATTTCTCTTGTTAAACCACCCATAAACCTAGCCATTGCAGCCTCTTCATTTTCAACTAGGTCACAACGCATCATGCCTATTTGAAGTTCTTGATAGTATTCCTCAACAGATTTGTTGCCTTGCCTAAGTTGTTGTAATTTATGCAACAGGTCACGAACATTATAGGAAGGAACAAAACGACAACGCATGATTCGTTTCAAAGCATTCTAAGTTTGTGGTACGGTAGCTGGTTTTTTAGTTATATTCATGCCACCAAACAGAAGCAAAGTCAGTGAATTCACTAGTGACAGCTCTAACCTTTTTATTATCATGGAAATCATAGCATGCAAATTTTTGATCTACTGACAATTTCCAAGACAGATATGCATCCGAATCATATTTACCATCAAAAGGTGGTATGGAGAATTTAATGCTGCATAGGGAATCGTCATTGTCATGTACCTCGCGTCGTTGAGCACGACCACCCATACCACGATGGTCGCGACGTGGCTACCGTCGATACCTGAAAGGTCCATCATCAAGCTCAGTATCCGCTGAATACTCCGCCTCATCATATCTTGCAGCACTGCCAACGGAGTCGTGGCTGTCATCAACACGTCTTTGTCTCTCTGCGCGTCCAACCTGTTCCATCCTCTCCAATCGCTCAATGATTGCTGCAAGAGAAGTGTTAATAGCCCCAGCAGTGCTTTCTAATGTGGTCAGTTTGGTGTTGGTGCAAATCTGCGTCGACTCTAATTGACCAATGCGTTCATTGGTGACTTGAATATCCTTATTGAGAGCATCTGTGTGTAGCTTTACTTGGCGTTCGAAATGCTGAATGATGCCCCTCGTACGTGGTGAATGTGAATATGTCCCATTCGCATCAGCTGACATGGTTAGTAAAGAAAGGAAATACAACAGCAAGCAGATTAATCCTAACAGTTGCTAAGAGGTGGTAGGACAGCACAATTCCTCACTAGCAAGAAATCAAGGTCTTACAAGTTCTTACCATGCGATGCAGGAGGCGCCGGCAATCAGCAAGAACAGCAACAAACGGTGGCTGCCAGAACAACCTTATGGTGTCGTAGACAATTTTGTGGAGCTGTAGGTGGCTGCTAGACACAATTTGTGCAAAGGAACAGCTAGTACCACATTAGTCACAACAAGTTGAATAAACGTTCCACGATGGTATTGTGCTGGTCCTAGCTCAAACCTTACTAGAGACGTGAGCCGTAACTCCACGTGACGTTGGATTACTATGGTAGGGAAGTTCGAACAGCCTGATCCGTTGTGTTTCAACAACGTTGAAAACAGCAACTTGAAATTCGAAACATGAAACAAATGTTACACAAATTGTCTCTCTTTTTTTGTACTTAGAAACTTTTTTTTTTGATTGTAATCAGTGCGGCTTTTCTTTTTGCACGTGCCTTTTTCTTGCTGATCCGTGCAGCTTTTCTTTTGCACTTGCCTTTTTTCTCAACTTTGGGTAGATAATGGAAATGGACTGAGAACAAAGTGGCACGAACTCAAAACTCTAGCGGTGAAAAAGTTAGGACCAGCAACTTGACACAAAAAGGCAACCGTGAATTCAACAAGTCGAGAGCTAAGTAGCCAAGCAAAAGGCTCAAAGTGTTTTTAGGATTTTTTTTTAGAGTGAACTTTTGTAGGCAAAAGTGGACTGTAGGTAAATGAAGAACAAGGAGAAGGAAATCTCTCACCGAGCAACCTGCAATCTGATACCACTTGATGAACCCAACGGGTACGGGGGACACCCTATCTTTCGATGAGAGATGTTGGTAATGAACGAATTTTGTGGAGGCCGACGTTGGCTGCCCGACTACCACAATCAGAATGGTGTGGCGACTTGAGCGACAGTTACACCGTCTCCTGGTAACTACGATTTGGGTGGAGGTCGACGTTGTGCTACCCGACTACAACAACCACAAGGATGCTGCACCTTAGCGATAGTTACACCGGCTCCTATTGTTGCTGTACTTGCCGTGCCAAGAACAGCCTTGAACCTGCAAACAATCGAAGAACAAGCAAGAACAAGATAACAAGCAAGCACTCACGGGTGTGAAAAGTTGGGGTTCTGATTCAAGTAATCGGAAGGTCTCGTCGACACTTGCGTTACAAGGAAGTAGCAATGGCTAAACTTACAGAAAACAAAACCCGCCCTGTCAAGGAGCTCTTGGACTACTTAAATAGGGGAGGGAAGAGGGAAATTCGTCCAGCAATAAAGGTAGGACGTGATCTCTCTTATTCCCTTCCTTTTTCTGTGATAGACTACCATTTAATAGGGAAAGAAAGAGGGAAATCCATCCGCAGCAAGGCAGGATATGATTTCCTCTATTTCTTTCCTTATTATAGCACATCTATCTTTAAATGAGGGAAGAAAGAGGGAATTTCATCCAGCAGCAAAATTGGACGAGATTTCCCTTATTCCTTTCCTTATTTGTCTAAATCTCTCTTTATTACATGGCCCTAGCCTCAAGATTTCTCCTCAGGTGGAGCAGCCTTTATTGCATTAATCCCTTCATCCCTCCTAGCTGGATCAATTCCCAAGCACCTAATAATAACAAGGTCATCACAAGGCTTTAATAGGTCCCCATTTGAAGGATAATTACTTTGAACAGCCAGGAATGAATTCACCTGATAATTAAGTTGACGTGCACGAGCGCGTGTCATTGGACCTTGATTAGCTGAGAGTGGTGAATGAGCTGGTGTTGTGGTTGTATCAACGGTAGCGATGTCCGCATCATGGGGTACCCCCGCGCACAGGGGAAACTACTTAGGGAACTCGCGCCTCTCCGCGGGGAGAGCTCTGAGGGCGCCACGTGTCCAGCGGGGCCGGACCTCCCTCTCCTCAGAGGATAGCTCCGGGCCCGCCACATGGCCAACAGAGCCGAACCTCCCCCTCCACGGGGAGAGCTCCGAAGGCTCCACGTGTCCAGCGGGGCTGGACCTCCCTCTCCTCAAAGGAGGCTCTGGGCCCGCCACGTGGTAGGCAGAGCCGGACCTCCCCCTCCGCGGGGACAGCCCCGAAGGCTCCACATGTCCAGCGGGGCCGGACCTCTCCCTCTCCTCAGAGGAGAGCTCTGGGCCCGCCACGTGGCCAGCGGAACAGCGTTGCCTGCCCCCGCGCGGTAGGCAGCAAGAGTTAAGACGCGCCATACCTTGCCCGTACAAGGTATTCAAGACCCGCGCTTCCCAAGGCGTGGAGACGCGGAGCATGCCTCTGTCAGGTGCCGTTGCGTCCAATCACATAGCAGTGAAGGCTGGCACGCCGCGTCAGAGGCTGTACACCAATAAACACAGCGACAAGACATCCCCTGCCGTCTCTGCCATCATCAACCACTACGACTAGCTTGCGGCATAGGCAGGGCGGCAGAACGAAGACTTAGAAGCCCTCGCTAGAGACAACTGCTGGCGTAACCGCGGATACGGTAGATGGCAGGCAATCTCCCCGGGACCACCTGTCGGGTCCTGGGCCCACCTTGTATGCCACCTGAGCCTTGGACTATAAAAGGCTCGGGTAGACAACGTTAGCAAGGGTTCACCTTTTACACACTCTCACGCAGCGTTCGCTCCTGAGCACCAAGCAATAAAATGAGCATCTCTGCTCACCGTGGACGTAGGGTTTTACGCTCCGGCGGCCTGAACCACGTAAAAATCCCTGTGTGAAGCTTCTCCTTCAATCGTCCCTAACGTGTGAGCTCTCCGTGAATGACTAGCCCCTCTGAAAAAGAACCTCCATGGGCTGCCCAAAGCGGGCCTGGTGGAAGTGTCGACAACACACTTCGACAGTTCCTAATAACAATTATATCATTAAATAGCAATCCATTCTCAAACTCATATGGGTAGGAAGTTAGGAACGAGTTCACCTGCTGATTTAGTAACCGTGCTCGTGATCTTGTGATTGGTCCTTGTATATCAATGTGAGTATCTACTGTTGTGATGTCCTCATCATCCTCCCCCTCTTGAATCGGAGTCGTCCTCGACTCAAGATCATCTTCTTCTCTCATGTATGGTCGTAAATCTGAAATGTTAAATGTGAGACTAACCCCAAAATCGGGAGGCAACTCAAGCTTATATGCATTGTCATTAATCTTTTCAACAATCTTAAAAGGACCAACAGCACGTGGCATAAGTTTAGATTTTTCTCAAGTGAGGTAATAGTTCTTTTCTCAAATGTAGTCATACCAAGTCCCCTGGTTCAATTTATACTTCTTTTCTACCTTTACTACCAGAATTTCTATTCTTCTCATTCATCCTTTCAATATTTCTCTTTGTAGTTTAATGCATCTTAAGAATGAATTCAGAGCGTTGTGTAGCATCCAAATTTATAGTTTCAGAAGGAGGCAAAGGTAATAAATCAATAGGAGCACGGGGATTGAAACCATACACTACCTGGAATGGGTTTACCTTTGTAGTAGAGTGAACTGACCTATTGTAAGCAAATTCTATATGTGGTAAACAATCCTCCCAACCCTTTAAATTTATTTTTAAAACAGCCCGCAACATAGTGGATAGAGTACGATTTACTACCTCAGTTTATCCATCGGTTTGTGGGTGACATGTAGTTGAAAACAACAGCTTGGTTCCCAATTTATACCATAAAGTTCTCCAAAAATGACTTAAAAATTTTGCATCACGATCAGAAACAATAGTATTTGGCACACCATGTAAACGAATAATTTCCGTCATAAACAAATCAGCAATGTGTGAGGCATTATCAATCTTATGATAAATTATAAAATGTGCCATTTTGGAGAAACAATCAACAACCACAAAAATACTATCCCTCCCCCTCTTAGTCATAGGCAATCGCGAAACAAAATCCATGGAAATATCCTGCCAAGGTACACTAGGAACAGGAAGAGGCATATAAAGACCATGTGGGTTAAGTTGAGACTTAGCTTTATTGCAAGTAGTGCATCGTGACACGTTGTGACGCCCTCAATTTGTGGAGAACCACGGAACCGAGAACTGATGCATATGTGTGCCCAGGATGTTCGTCACACATATACACATCATTCACAAACTGAATTTCGGAATGTATATGACCACGAATATCAGAGTTTATTACAATGTCTCATGAGTCTTGGACTCATGGTCATAGCGGAAGTCTTAATCTAACAGCGGAAGTCTTTATTCTAATGCGGAAGAAGTTCTAAGCAGCAGTGGCTCCATCTCTACTCCATCCCCACAGGCAAGGTTGAGGACAGATTACACGGCTAATGCTCCACTTGGTCTTCATAGTAATCTTCTCTTGTTGCTGATGATGAAATAATAATGCAAGTCTGAGTATAATGATGTACTCAGCAAGTGCGGGAAAATATGATATGTAGCTCAGAACAAGGTATGTATAAAAGGCTCATTGCAGAAAGCAAAGTTATTTATCAAAAACCATGATAAAACAACAACTTATCTTTAGGTGAATGTAATCCCAACATGTATTAAAATACCAATCATACCTCCATTATGTTCATTACCTTCTATGTCCCATCTAGACATCAATCAACCTCATTCTTGCTCACGAATACCTCCTCGTATTCGCTACCATCTCACGAATACCATCTCGTATTCGCTACCATTTCATCTCATAAACAATTCCGCCTTACACCGTCCAACCTCGTTGCCATGACTCAACAGTCATGCACCCCATCTCATCACCCGGACTCAACAGTCCCCAAAACATAACCAAAACCAAACCATAACCAAAATCCAATAACCATCCCAACTAATCATGGAAGTTGGCCAGGCGCTCGTGACCGTAAGCTCGGCTATCATGATAGTTTTAAGACTCGGCAGAGTTTGCACCTCTTTAACCATAAGTTTGTGATTTCGTCACCCGTCGACGACTGCAGAACCTCCATTATACCAGTACACAACCATCGGTGTATGGTCAAGAGATCACAAAATAGCCTTTACAAAGAGGTTACTAGATGTACGGATTCACTAAGGTTTCACCGGCAGGCTAGAATCTCCAATTCTCCCACCCACGGGCCCCCTCTTGTGCCATGCAGTTCCCAGGACAGTCCTCACTCGACTCCCATTCACCGCGCCTTCCATGGTACATAACAATCCAGCAACTTACCTAATTAGTCAGCTAAGCCGCACCCATACTTGGCCTTGTGGTGGCACTTCTTAGATCTACAACAAGTAAACCACCATATCGTGCTACCTCATTCACAAACCCAGTCTTGCCAAAATCTCTGTGACACACTCAATTCTGTAGAAAACCACAGAACCGAGAACTGATGCATATGTGTGCCTAGAATATTCATCACACATACACATATTTTCCACAAACTGAATTCAGAATATATATAACCATGAATAACAGAGTTTATTACAATGTTTCATTAGTCTTGGACTTATGCTCATAACGAAAGTCTTATTTCTATGCAGTGGAAGTCTTCTAACTAATACAGAAGCAATTTAACTAATGCGGAAGCAATTCTAGGCAGCAGTGGCTCCATCTCTACTCCATCCCCACAGGCAAGGTTGAGAATAGATTTACACGCCTAATGCTCTACTTAGTCTTCATAATAATCTTCTCCTGTTGCTGATGATGAAATAATAATGCAAGTTTGAGTATAATGATGTACTCAGCAAGTGCGAGAAAAATATGATATGTAGCTCATAACAAGGTAGGTATAAAAAGGCTTATTACAGAAAGCAAACTTATTTATCAAAAACCACGATAAAACATCAACTCATCTTTAAGTGAATGTAATCCCAACATGTATTAAAATATCAATCATACCTCCATTATATTCATTACCTTCCATGTCACAACCAGACATCAATCAACCTCATTCTTGCTCACGAATACCTCCTCGTATTCGCTACCATTTCACCTCATAAACAACTTTGTCTCCCACCGAGACCAACCCTTGTTGCCATTACTCAACAGTCATGCAACCCATCTTATCACCCGGACTCAACAGTTCCGAAAACAATACCAAAACCAAACCATAACCAATAACCATATCCAACCACCATCCCAACTAATCATGGAAGTTGGCCAGGTGCTCGTGACCGTAAGCTCGGCTATCATGATAGTTTTAAGACTCTGTAGAGTTTGCACCTCTTTAACCACAAGTTTGTGATTTCGTCACCCGTCGGCGACTGCAGAACCTCCATTATACCAGTACACAACCGTCGGTGTATGGCCAAGAAATCATAAAATAGCCTTTATAAAGGGGCTACTAAATGTATGGATTCACTAAGGTTTCACCGGCAGGCTAGAATCTCCAATTCTCCCACCCACGGGCCCCCTCTTGTGTCATGCAGTTCCCAGAGTAGTCCTCACTCGACTCCCATTCTCCGCGTCTTCCACGGTCCATAACAATCCAACAACTTAACTAATTAGTCAGCTAAGCCGCACCCATACTTAGCCTTGTGGTGGCACTGTCATCCTGGCATGTGCTCGCATGAACCGGTCCTTAGATCTACGACAAGTGAACCACCATATCATGTTACCTCATTTACAAACCCAGTCTTGCCTAGATCTCCGTCCGATCCATGTTTATTAACAACATCAGTTCCTCATTATCATTACGAGTGCAGTTTAGCTAGACACATCTATCTCGCTTCCCAATCCCATGGACTCAGCGAAGCTTAAAAGTAAAAACCATACCTGACTCATAAACTTCCCCGGCGACAAGGGTGGTTTAACAAAAACTAGTAAACTCCTATAAAATGGTTTCCCATCATGTTTGACTCAGCACACACACCTTTTCGCAGAACAAAACAGTTTTCCCAAAAACATAGGATCAATATGGTCAAGGGGCACTTGCCTTGTTCTTGCGGTTCCGGTTGCTCTTGGATCTCGAAACCTTGTTGTTGCAGCTCGTCGTAGACAGCTCCCTGAGCTTGTCCTTCTATACAGGATTACACCCATACAAGATCCACAACAATCAATATCATGCATAAACTTTAACTAGATGCGATGATGCATATGCATGCTATCCTATGATCAGTTTTTATTAGATCGGTTTGTACGTGTTCTTGCATGGTTTGCATGGATTTTATGATGAACAGAGGTGTTCGGATCAAATATGGACGTAGCGATGATCTTGTCTTTAGATCAATCCGATCAACAAGTGATTTGTCCACGAGAAAGCTTCTGTTCGAAAGAAATCAAAAAACAGATGCAAAGAAAACACGATGATGTCGTAAGGTGATATTGGATATCTACCTTACGCTCTTCTGGGTCTCAGGGTCCTTTTCTGATCAGACAGATCGTTGGGCTCCCTTCCGGCGATCTTACTCGACTAAACTCCGGCGATGGGCTTACTCGGCGAGTTAGGGCTAGGGCTCTAAGTCGTCGGCTCAGGAGTTGGAAAAGAAGTTTGTGGTTTCGGCCAAAGGTTCTGGGTTCTATTTATAATTGGGAGAAGAAGAATC
The DNA here is from genome assembly GCA_030760725.1 of Neostapfia colusana. Lineage (NCBI taxonomy): Eukaryota > Viridiplantae > Streptophyta > Magnoliopsida > Poales > Poaceae > Neostapfia > Neostapfia colusana. The sequence continues at coordinate 82,570,410 of JASWHV010000011.1, forward strand.
CTAATCTGATTGTATTTCGAATAAGAGTCCTATTCAAATTATCGTTGAATCTTAACAACTTATCTTTAGTTTATTTGGTGCGGTAACGTTGTGGAATTCAGGTCGGTTTCTTCTCCGTACCGGTATTTCTACGCGTACAGAATCCAAAAACCGTTCCAGAACTCATTACCTCCACGGTGACGAGCTCCGGAAGCCCCACGTGTCCACCGGGGCCTGGTCTCCCCTTTTCCGCAGAGACGAGCTCCGGTTGTGCCGTGTGTCAAGCGAGCGAGACCTCCCTCTCCTTCGGAGGTGAGCTCCGCGTGCGCCACGTATCCTAGCGGTCGGGATCTCCTCTCTATTCGGAGGTGGCTCCGCGCATGCCATGTGTCAGTGCCGGATCTTCCCTTTCTCCGCAGATGGCTCCGGGTGTGCCATGTGTCCTAACAACGCCAGACTTTCTTTCTTCACAGAGACGAGCTCCGAGGTTAACACGTGTCCAACAGTGACGGACCTTCCGGAGATAAGCTCCGGTGGCGACATGTGTCCAATAGAATCGGACCTCTCGGAGGTGAGCTCCGAGATCGACACATATCCCGTGCGACTGGTCCTCTGATTTCCGCGGTAACTAGCTCCGAGGGTGACACGTGTCCTGTGGGACTGCCTTCGCTTCTCCGCAGAGGCTAGCTCCAGGGACAACACGTGTCCCACAGGGTCGGACCTCTCCCCCTTTGTGGAGATGAGCCCCGAGCCTGCCACGTAGCCAGTTTAGCGGTGGACCTCTCCCCACTTTGCAGGGATGAGCTCCGAACACACCACGTGGCCAGCGAGCCGCGGGAGTTGTCTTCGGCGCTCTCTGTGAACTGGATTCTTGTTCTTTTTGGCTATCATTTTAATTCTTTCTCTGTTCCCACTTTCATTAAAATGTTTTCTCTTCATGAAACATGAATATATGCAGAAACCAAAAATGAGGGTGTCACACACATAGCGCTCGACATCACGTCTCATCTTTGGCCAAAAGAAGTGTGTGTCCAGCACGTCATCCGTTTTCTTCACTCCAAAATGTCCCATCAAACCTCCTCCATGTGCTTCCTGCAAAAGTAATAGGCGAACGGAACTAGCAGGAACACATAGCTTGTTAGCACGATAGAGGAGGCCCTCCCGCAGTACATATTTATTCCATGTTCTTCCTTCTCTACAATTTTTAAAGGCATCTTGGAAGTCCAAATCAGTAGGATATAATCCTTTTATTATTTGTAAACCAAATATTTTATGATCAAGTTGGGACAGCATGGTGTAACGTCTAGATAATGCATCTGCAATAACATTCTCTTTCCCTTTATTATGCTTAATGATGTATGGAAATGTTTCTATGAACTCAATTTATTTAGCATGTCGTTTATTCAGATTGTTTTGGCACTTAAGATACTTCAAAGATTCATGATCGGAATGTTTGACGAACTTCTTAGACCAAAGGTAATGTTGCCAAGTTTATCATAAGTAGAATAATTCAGAGAAGGACCATGCAATTTTTCACTAAAGAATGCAACGGGCTTACCTCCTTATATGAGAACACCTCTAATACCAATGCCGCTTGCATCACATTCTAGCTCAAATGTCTTGTCAAAATCAGAAAGTTGTAGCAATGGTGCTTGTGTAAGCTTTAATTTGAGGACATCCAAATTTTGTTGCTGCTGTTCGCCTCATCGAAACTGCACTCCCTTCTTCGTCAGTTCATGGAGAGGTGCTGCAATGGTGCTGAAATCCCGCACAAAGCGTCGATAAAAACCTGCAAGACTAAGAAAACTATGCACCTGCGTGACGGTCGATGGAGTTGGCCAGCTAGTGACCGCCACAATTTTTACCTCATCTATCTCAATTCCTTGCGATGAAATGACAAATCAAAGAAACGAAACCCGATTGGTGCAGAAGACACACTTTTCGAGGTTACCAAATAAACGTGCATCTCTCAAGACACTGAAAACAGCACGTAAATGATTAAGATGTTCGTCATATGACTTGCTGTAAATGAGGATATCATCAAAGTAAACCACCACAAAATTTCCAATAAAAGCACGTAAAACCTCGTTCATTAATCACATAAAAGTGCTAGGTGCATTAGTTAAACCAAAAGGCATGACTAACCACTCATAAAGTACAAACTTGGTTTTAAATGAAGTTTTCTATTCATCTCCTAGTGCCATTCTAATTTGGTGGTAACCACTACGCAAGTCAATTTTTGTGAAAATAATAGCACCACTCAATTCATCAAGCATGTCATCTAAGCGAGGAATAGGATAATGATATTGAATTGTGATTGTCGGTACCCTCAATATGGGGTACCCCGCGCACAGGGGAAATCGGCTAAGGACTTTGCCCCTTCCGCAGGGTCAAACTCTGAAAGCCCCACGTGTCCCACGGGGCCAGACCTCCCTCTCCTCAGGGGAGAGCTCCGGACCCGCCACGTGGCCAGCAAAACCGGACCTCCCCCCTCCGCGGGGAGAGCTCCGAAGGCTCCACGTGTCCAAGCGGGGCTGGACCTCCCTCTCCTCAGAGGAGAGCTCCGGGCCCGCCACGTGGCCAGCAGAGCCGGACCTCCCTTCTCCGCAGGGAGAACTCCAAAGGCTCCACGTGTCCAGCAAGGCCGGATCTCCCTCTCCTCAGAGGAGAGCTCCAGGCCCGCCACGTGGCCAGCAGGGCCGGACCTCCCCCCTCCGAGGGGAGAGCTCCGAAAGCTCCACGTGTCCAGCAGGGCCGGACCTCCCCCTCCTCAGAGGAGAGCTCCGGGCCCGCCACGTGGTCAGCAGTGCCGGACCTCCCCCCTCCGCAGGGAGAGCTCCGAAGGCTCTACGTGTCCAGCGGGGCCGGATATCCCTCTCCTTAGAGGAGAGCTCCGGGCCGTCATGTGGCCAGCAGAACAGCGCTACCTGCCCCTGCGGGGTAGGCAGCAAGAGTAAAGACACGCCATACCTTGCCCGTACAAGGTATTTTGAGACGTGGAGCACGCCGCTGTCAGGTGCCGTTGTGCCCAGTCGCATCGCAGTGAAGACTGGCATGCCGCGTTAGAGGCTCTGCACCAATAAACACAGCGACAAGACATCCCCTGCCGCCCCTGCCGTCATCAACCACTACGCCTAGCTTGCGGCGTGGGCAGGTCGGCAAGACGAAGACTCAGAAGCCCTCGCCAGAGACAACTACCAGCATAACTGCAGGATACGGTAGATGGCAGACAATCTCTATGGGACCACCTGTTGGGTCCCGGGCCCACCTTGTAAGCCGCACGAGCCTTGGACTATAAAAGGCTTGGGTAGGTGACGTTGCAAGGGGTTCGACATTTTGGCTCAACACCCTGACATAGGAATCTAGCACTCAGCTTATCCTCAAGCTCAGAACCCCGGTTCTGAGCACCAAGCAATACAACGAGCACCTCTGCTCACCGTGGACGTAGGGTTTTACGCTCCGGCGGCCTGAACCACGTAAAAAACCTCGGTGTCAACCTTCTCGTTCTATCGTCCCTAACGCATAAGCTCTCCGTGATGACTAGCCCCTCCAAAAAAGAACCTCCACGGGCTGCCAAGTGCAGGCCCGGGGAAAGTGTCGATGGCACACTTCGACAGTGATGTTATTAATCGCTCTACAATCAATACACATGCGTCTTTTCATGAATATACCCACGGTTCAAAATATCTTGAACTTGTCGCTGAATTTCCCTTGTCTCTTCTGGATTTGCCCTGTACGCCGCACGATTTGGCAAACTTGCCCCTGGAATCAAGTCGATCTTATGTTCAATGCCCCTCATAGGTGGTAATCCAGGGGGTATCTCGGGGGAAAACACATCCGCAAAATCCTCTAAAAGGTTAGCAACAGTAGGGGGCAATGCAATGGACACTTTATGAAGCGAAAACATGGTTTCTTTGCATACTAAAGCATAGTACATCCCCTTGGTATTAAATAAATTAGTAAGGTCAGATTTAGTTGTGAGCAGCGAAGGTGATTTTAACTTAATTACTTGCTGTTTTTCAGAGTCTAGTGATTTTGTTGCCTTATCATCACGTGTTTTACTTTTCTTTAAATGCACAATTTCAGCAGGAGTCATAGGAAGCAAAGTTATTTTCTTTCCTTTATGCATCAGAGTATATTTATTAGTTCTACCATGATGAATAGCATCCGTACCGAATTCCCAAGGACGTCCCAACAAAAGAGAACAAGCATCCATAGGTATGACATCAAAATCAGAAAAATTATGGTAAGAACCAATTGAAAAATGTACTCTCGCTGTTTGTGTTACCCTAACCTTACCGCTGTTGTTGAACTACTGAATATGGTATGGATGAGGGTGTGCTCTTATTGTCAACCCAAGTTTCTTGACCACATCCGTGTTCACCAAGTTATTGCAACTGCATCCATCAATTATAGTGTGCACACGGCAGTCCTTGACGATGAGAAACATGTGAAAAAAGATTGTGTCGCTGTAGCTTGTCATCCGCCTCAACTTTGGAGCTCAAATCACGCTGCACAATTATGCTTCTATAATTTTCCGTTGCTGCAGTACCAAGTACCTCTTCATCTGTGCTATAGTGGTCAACTTTTAGTCCTGCAACGTTAGTAGCAAGAGAATATTCATCTTCGACATCCAAATTACTATCATACCCGTCACCATCTCGTACTATGTATGCTCGTTTGCTAGGGCAATCTTTCATCACATGACCAACAACCTGGCCGCCGTGACACTTAATGTTAGAAGTTCGACTCGTGAAAGGAGTGGAAGACGTAGGTTTGAATGGTGTCGTCTTGCTTTCCTCCGGCGCGCGAGGAAATGGAGCAGTAGATGAAATTCGTTGGCCACCATTGGATGGTGTAGTGGCACTAGGAAAACTCAAAGATGGTGCTGTTTTGGATGGTGTAGATGTCAAACACGGTGTGAAGGTGCTCCTTGTGCGTTGGTGCTGCTGTTGTTGGCGGCCCTGCAATTTTTTTCTGCCAACATAGCCAGCTGAAATAATCTGTTAACAGTATCATATTCCTTATAATCAACAATGTCCTGAATTTTACGCCTCAACCCCCCATAAAAATGAGCTATTTTATTATCGATGTCCTCTACTACCCCACAGCGCAACATACCCTTTTTCATCTACGGACATGTTACCTTGGTCTAAGCGCTGTAATTTTTTGCGAAGGTCCCGCTGAAAAGGAGGAACAAAATGAACATGCATAGCTTCCTTTAATCTATCCCATGTTGGAGGATCAGTTCTAGTTTTAACAAGTTCATCCACCATATGATAGCAAAATCCTTAAACTCACTAGTGACTTGACGAATTCTATGTTATTCAGGAACAAGGTGGGCATTAAATTTCTGCTCTATTGTCATCTCCCAATCAGCATATGCCTCAGCATCATAAGCACCATAAAAAGAGGGTATAGTAAATTTGACTTTAGCAAAAGGATCATCAAGAGGGCGATTAAAATAGTTATGACGATCATTATAATTATAACGATTATTACCTCCTATACCTTGTGGATAACGTGGAAGTCGTGGTTGATTGTTATGATCTTCCATATTATAAGCACCGTCTTCACGACCTTCATCGAGAGGCAGCTGCGCCTCAAGAGTATCCATCCGAACAACAAAATTAGCAAGTTGGCGATTCAAGGTCGTCAATGACACCTCTGTCGATGCTTGGGTTTTGGTGAACATATATGTGACTTCCCTCATTATGTCACGCAACTCAGCATTTTGAACACATTTATCATCCCTTTTATCTTCTACCATTGTTAGTAGTAAATAAAAGACAACAAAAAGATGTTATCTCTATCAACTATAAAGGATAGTGGCAATGTGAAAAGTGGAAGGAAGGAAATAATCTCTCTCCCAAGCAACTTACCACATTCTTACAAGTGTTCTTACCAACACAGCAGGTGGTAAACGGTGGACGGTGAGAACCAATGAAGCATGGAGTGATTGCAAAGGTACCTGTTATGCTCAAGAGGAAAAGTGGAGTTTGGATGGCACAATATGGTGGCTAATAAGCAAAAAAAATCGTTAACAACAAACAAATTTGAAAAGTATTCAATGTAGGAACTGTTGCTGGTTAACAAGTGTTCTAGGCCTCGCACAACACAAGGCAGTAGAAAAGAAAATAGAAAATCAGGAAGATATAACCAAACAAGTACAACACAAGTGTATAGGCCAACTGTTTTCAAGGGTATGCTGTCAATGCTTTAATATCTGTGCTCTCTTCACTATTTTTTTCTTTTTTATATATTTGTTTCTGATATTTATTGTTTACCGAGAGCACGAAAATAGAAAACACACAACTTTGCAGCTCAATTGGATCTAAGATGTGGCCTATAGAAAATCAGTAAGATTATTTAAAATCCGGGCTGAAACTTTGAAGGTCGGATAGTCTATCTTCCGAGGGGAATTTGGCCAAACAAATTTCGCCGAACACGGCAAAGCCAAGGAAAATCGGTTGTGAAATTTTGAGTAGATCAATTTGAAAAAAAAATCGCCCAATTTCGAGTTCGTATGCAAAAGTTATGGCCGTTTTAAGGTAGGCTACCCGAGTTACTGTTTTTTAATGTTGATTCAAACTCGGTTGTGAATAAGATCTCCTAATAGGATGTGAGAAACAATCAAAATTTAGCAACGGCAACTGATGGGATGTTGTGTGATGAATCAAGAAGGACTAGCACAATGGTTTGTCACCTGTTCTAGGGCTGGCGATGTGGGAGTTCACACAAGGCGGCTAGCTAGGGTAAACCGATGATCTTGGTGGCTCGGTTTGTTGTTTAGAGATTGTGGAATAGGTGAGCAGCAAGAAAAACAAGGAAGAAAACCCATAACTACGACCCAAAAAACACAAGGCTAAACCAGCAACAAGACTCGACCATACGAATGCAAACTGAAAAACGAAAATTGCAGGCACTATGGTCTAGGAATCGGTAAACACGATATATTTTTTGTGGCTTTTTCTGTGGACTCTAGGTATGAAAAACAAAAACTAATCTAGTGCGAAATTAAAGTACCTCACGGGCAACCTGAAATCTGATACCAAATGATGAGTGGTTTAGTACCGATCTTTCGAAAGGTAGGTCGACTGAGGTGGAGAACTCGACGTTGATGATCCGCGGCACTCGAGCAGTTCGAACACCACTGCAATCACTACACCACTGCTCCGTTGGTTATCAACTGTGCAGCACACGCTTGACCTCGCCAAGAAGACTAATCCCTGCAGGTGCAACCGAGAACACGAGCAAGAACGTAGAAGACGTGATCTGAAAGTCATGAAGTTGGGGTTTCACCAAAACCGTAGAACGGCGGCTGTTTATCTAAGCAAAACCCACCGAATATGGCCGGCAGCTGCAGTATTTAAAGGCTAGAGTTCATCCATAAGACACTTAGACGCGTCCCTAATGGACTCATAAGGGATACAAGGCCCAAAAGCCCAACACGGTGGTGCAACACCGGACAGAACTATGAATTCGACTTGTTTCGACAATTCCCAATGACTCCTGGTGAATTTTAATGTGTAACCAGAACCATTGGAAAGTTTATCTTCTCATATTTCCATGCACATATAGAACTTCAAAAACGGAGTCCGTATGCATACTGGGCGTCCGTTTTAAGATGGACTGCTCCTGGACTCCGAGTTGAACTCGAGTCCGAGTTGGCAACTGTTTCCATCAACTTGTGGACGTCCCATCTGGTTGTCCACGTCCCTAAATCCTCCTCCCTTTACTTGTTGATCATGTCCATGTTTCCTAATAACAATTAAATCATTAAATAGCAATCCATTCTCAAACTCACATGGGTAGGAAGTTAGGAACGAGTTCACCTGCTGATTTAGTAACCGTGCTCGTGATCTTGTGATTGGTCCTTGTATATCAATATGAGTATCCATTGTCGTGATGTCCTCATCAGTTTGGACATGTATTCCGTCAAGGTTCTGTCCGGCCGCCTGGGAACCGAGTTCGTGAGTTTTACCGACTTTCCCAACTTTCCCAATTTTGAGCCTAATGGTCATCCACGTATGAAAATCCATCAACTTGGACCATCCGGACGTGTATTATGTCAAGGTCCCGACCGCCCTCCCGGGACCCGAGTTCATGAGTTTTACCAACTTTCTCGATTTTGACCTAGATGGCCATCCGCACATGCAAAACCATCAAGTTGCACCGTCCGGACGTGTATTTCGTCAATGTTCTGTCCGGCCGTTCGGGAGACCCGAGTTCATACATTCTACCGACTTTCCTGTTTTTGTCCCAAATGGCCATCCGCACATGAAAAACCATCAAGTTTAATCATCCGGACATGTATTCCGTCAAGGTCTCGTCTGGCCTCCTGGGACCCGAGTTCGCCAGTTTTATCGACTTTCTAGATTTTGACCCAGATGGCCATTCGCGCATGCAAAACCATCAAGTTGCACCATCCGAACGTGTATTCCGTCAAAGTCCTGTCCGGGACCCGAGTTCGTGAGTTTTCCCGAGTTTCTCGATTTTGACCCAGATGGCCATCCACGCATGCAAAACCATCAAGTTGCACCATCCTGACGTGTATTCTGTCAAGGTCCCGTCCGGCCACCCGGTACCCGAGTTCGTGAGTTTTCCCGACTTTTTTTATTTCAATCCAGATGACCATCCGCGCATGCAAAACCATCAAATTGCAACGTCCGAATGTGTATTCCGTCAAGGTCCCGTCCGGTCGCACGGGACTCTACTTCGTGAGTTTTACCGATTTTCCTGATTTTGACCCAGATGACCATCCGTGTATGCAAAATCATCAAGTTGCTCAATCAGCACGTGTACTTTGTTAAGGTTCCTCTCGGCCGGTCGGGACCCAAGTTCGTGAGTTTTACCGACTTTCCTGACTTTCTCGATTTCAACCCAGATGGCCATCCGCGCATGCAAAACCATCAAGTTGCACCGTTCGGAAGTGTATTCCATCAAGGTTCCGTCCGGCTGCACGGGACCTAAGTTTATAAGTTTTACAGACTTTCCATACGTTCCCAATTTTGACCCAGATAGCCATCCGCGCATGCAAAACCTTTCAGTTGCACCATCCAAACGTGTATTCCGTCAAGGACCAGTTCGACATCACAGGACCCGAGTTCATGCGTTTTCTTGACTTTCCAAATTTTGATCTAGATGACCATCCGAGCATGCAAAACTATCAAGTTGCACCATCCGGATGTGTATTCCGTCAAGGTTCTGTCCGGCCGCCTGGGACCCGAGTTCGTGAGTTTTACAGACTTTCCGACTTTCTCGATTTTGACCCTGATGGCCATCCACGCATGCAAAACCACCAAGTTGCACCGTCTGGACGTGTATTCTGTCAAGGTTCTGTCCGGCCGCACGGGACCCAAGTTTATAATTTTTACCGACTTTCTCAACTTTCCCAATTTTGACCCCGATGGCCATCCATGCATGCAAAACCATCAAGTTGCACCATCCGAACGTATATTCCGTCAAAGACCTGTCCGACATCCCGAGACCCGAGTTTGTGAGTTTTACAGACTTTCCCAACATTCTCGATTTTGGCCCAGATGGACATCCGCGCATGCGAAACCATCAAATTGCACCGTCCGGGTGTGTATTCCGTCAAGGTTCCGTCCGGCCACCCGAGACCTGAGATCGTCAGTTTTACCGAATTTCCCAATTTGGACCCTGATGGCCATCTACGTATGAAAAAGCATCAAGTTGGGCCATCCGGACGTGTATTCCGTCAAAGTCATGACCGGCCTCCCGGGACCCGAGTTCGTGTGTTTTACCGACTTTCTCGATTTCGACCCACATGTCCATCCGCGCATGCAAATGCATCAAGTTGCACCGCCCGGACGTGTATTCCGTCAAGGTTCCGTCCGACCGCCTAGGACCCGAGTTCATGAGTTTTACTGACTTTCCCAATTTTGACGCAAATGGCCATACGCGCATGAAAAACCATTAAGTTTGACCTTCCGGACATGTATTCCTTCAAGGTCCCGTCCGGCCTCCTTGGACCCGACTTCGTGAGTTTTACAGACCTTCTAGATTTCGATCCAGATGGTCATCCACGCATGCAAAACCATTAAATTTCACCATCCGAACATGTATTCCATCAAGGTCCTGTCCAAGACCCGAGTTCATAAGTTTTCCTGACTTTCCCAATTTGGACCTAGATGGCCATCCGCACATGCAAAACCATCAAGTTGCACTACCCGGACGTGTATTCCATCAAGGTTCCGTCTTGCTGCCCGAGAACCGAGTTCATGAGTTTTACCGACTTTCCCGATTTGGACCCAGATAGCCATCCGCGCATGCAATACCATCAAGTTGCACCATGAAGCGTCCCGACCCATAAGATCAGAACTAAACATGTAATATTATGCCAGAAACAGAGTTCGGCACATAATATTACAACACAAATGGAACCACAACCATACAGAGCTCTATTACAATGGCATACACTTTTGTACAACAATAATAAAGACTAACATAAGGATGATTAACGACATAAAAACATGGACGACTAGCTCCTCCTCATACATGGTTCCACGGTAACACCTTGGGTGTGGATGCGACCCTACTCGAAGTCCTCCGGGTTGAAGTCAGGATCCTCTGAAGATATCAACAACGGTTGAGTACAAAAGTACTCAGCAAGCTCCACCTCGCCCTTCGGGAGGGGAATGAAACAAACATAGATGCAATGCACAATAATAAGAGTGATGCAACCTAATGCAACTAAATGCAACCAAATAACCCATCCAGAGACATTCCTCACCTCATTCTCACAATAGGTGGCTTCCTAGTTGTTAGGACCACACCATAACCTGTCTTATACCGAGGACACGGCCGTCCGAACGGGTTCTACACTCTGCAGAGGTTGTACGCTTTACCCACACGCACGGACCATCAACGACAGCCCGTCATAACTGACACCCAGTCGAAACATCACCCAAACTAGTCGTCCCCAACCCAGTGTCATGACTTATCTCAATATCATCTCAATTTTCATAAATACATCTCTCTCTCTCTCTCCACCGTGGATGACTGTCGGGCTAGCCACCGGGGTTAGGCTAAGCCCCGCCCATACAGGGTCATGTGGTCGTACTGCAGAAAGTTAGGTGAGATGTCAAAACAACTCGGTCCTTAAGACTCACCAGGTCAGCCTCCATACTCAAACCACGAGCCTATCATCTTGATAGTACACTGTAAGTCTACCACCACGGTAGCGCTTACACCAACACTAACCCTTCTGCCCCGGTCTCAACTCATGCTCTCTCCAACCGCGCAAGCAAAAATAGGGCAATATCATCATGCATAATCTCATCATATCAATATGCTGCAAAAAGAGAAACTAGCATGTTTACACTCTATCACTCGAATAACTCATGCTCAACAATGAAATGCCTAATCTACTGGCCACAATAGATGAACCTCACATAGGAGCAATATGATCAAAAAGGGGGTGATGGAACTTGCCTTCGCTACCGTCTGCAGCGTCGCACTCTTGGTCACTTGGCTCCCCTGGGTTCTCTTTTGGCACTGGTTCTACACCGCGCACAAGCAAACATACAAACAAAGCAAATATACATCATTCAGACTTGCTTGCACTAACTATATTATGATATTAGATGATTTTTATAAGAACAATCGGATTAAGTGATCTTTTTGTGTGTGGGTGAGATCTGCTCTAAGGCCAATCAAGGGGTTGCTTAGGGTTGGGCTCAAATTAGCAAGAGTAAACGGGGGAGGATGGCCAGAGAGTAAGAAATCGAACGCCGAGGCTATGAATCACTCGATTAAGCTGCCGATTTTGGGTAGGAAGTAGAGCAACTTCATGGAAGGGCGGCCATGCCACGGGGTGGTCGCGGCCAAACCCGAGGAGAGGGGGAAGGGGGGATGACTCGGGGAGTAGAGTGGAGGTTGGGGTGCTCACCTTGGCCGTGGCTTGGCGGGGAGGGTTCCTCATCAGAGATCGATGTTGGAGGGGGGAGGAAACGCGAGCACCGGTGCTCAACGAGGCGGGGGAGAAAGTGAGCCCCCGAGCCCCTTTTATAGATGAAGGGGGAAAGGATAGGGATGGAGGGAGGAGAGGTAGGTGAGGTGTAATTAATGCATGTTCTGGGAGCTTCTCGTGAAGTGGATAAGGATGAGGGGAGATATGTATATGAGGGGTGGTTTCGGAAGCTTCTCGTGAAGTGGATAAGGATGGAGAGAGATATGTATATGAGGGGTGGTTCCGGAAGCTTCTCGTGGAGTGGATAAGGATGGGGGGAGATATATGTGAGGGGTGGTTCCGGAAGCTTCTCGTGAAGTGGATAAGGATGGGGGGAGATATGTATATGAGGGGTGGTTCCAGAATCTTCTCGTGGAGTGGATAAGGATGGGGGGAGATATATGTGAGGGGTGGTTCCAGAAGCTTCTCGTGCAGTGGATAAGGATAGGGGAGGAAGAGGTGGGTGATGTGTGGTTCTAGAAGCTTCTCGTAGAATGGATGAGGATGGGGGAGGAAGAGGAAAAGAGTTTGCCTTTAGGCAAACGTAGGGGGGTGGCTGCACCAGTTTCGATGAAAGACATATCTGAAATCAGTCAGTAATGTGCGTAATTTGTCTGGTGGTTAATTCTATAACCCTGATTTATTAGCTTTACGAAAAATGGGGCGTTACAGACCTACCCCACTTAGGATGAATCTCATCCTCGAGATTCGAGTGGTCTGTAAAGAGATGGGGGAACTCTATCCGCAATGCATCTTCCCTTTCTCAAGTAGCTTCGGCCTCCGAGTGTCTGCTCCACTGGACCCGACAAAGTGTGATGGTGTTTCTCCGTGTCCTTCGGGTGACTGTTTCCAAGATCTTTACTGGCACCTCCTGGTAGCGCATATCATCTTGCAGGTCTAGGGTTTCTTGTGCCACCCGTTCCTCGGGAACCCGTAGGCATTTTCTTAGCTGTGACACGTGGAAGACGTTGTGCACGCCTAACATTTCTTCGGGTAGCTGAATCTCATACGCTACTGATCTTACCCTTTTTAGGACTGAGAAAGGGCCAATGTACCGTGGTGCCAACTTTCCACGTACTTGGAATCTGCGCATGCCACGGATAGGAGATACTTTAAGGTACACATGATCTCCAACTTGGAAACTGAGTTCATGCCTCCTCTTATCTGCGTAGCTTTTCTGAAGTGATTGGGCGGCCTTGAGATTCGCTCGAATCTCCGCTACCTTGTCCTCTGCTGCCAAGATGAAGTCTGGTTGGTCCACAATGCGGTCCCCAACTTCTGACCACATGAGTGGGGTTCGACACTTCCTTCCATAGAGGGCTTCATACGGTGACATCTTGATGCTGGCCTGATAACTGTTGTTGTATGAGAACTCGGCATACGGTAAACTGTCTTCCCAATCCTTGCCGTAGGTTAGAACAGCGGCCCTCAACATGTCTTCTAAGATTTGGTTGATTCTCTCTGTCTGACCATCTGTCTGAGGGTGATATGCTGAACTAAAGTCTAACTTGGTACCAAGTGCCTTTTGAAGACTCCTCCAAAACCTTGATGTAAACTGAGTACCTCGATCTGAGACTATCCTCGAGGGTACTCCATGTAGTTTCATAATACGGTCTATGTACAACATGGCCAGCTTACTCCCATTGTAGGTAGTGCGCACAGGAATAAAATGTGCAACTTTAGTCAGACGGTCGACCACTACCCATACGGAGTCATTACCATTCTTGGTCCTTGGTAGGCCAGTGATGAAATCCATTCCTACCTCATCCTATTTCCAAACGGGAATCGGTAAGGGCTGTAATAGGCCACTCGGCCTTTGATGCTCAGCTTTGACCCTTCTACACACATCACAATAAGCCACGAATTTGGCTATGTCACCCTTCATGGCAACCCACCAATATTTTTGCTTAATATCCACGTACATCTTTGTGGCTCCAGGGTGGATGGAGTAGGCAGAGTTATGAGCTTCATCCATGATCGTATTCCGATAGTGACCTTGTGAAGGCACACACAACCGTTTCTTGAACCACAATATTCCATCTCTATCAACTCTAAAGTCTGGTTCCTTACCTTCACCGGTTTGTTCTTTGATCTTCATTAACTTTTCATCCTCCTGCCGAGCCTTCTTAATCTGGTCATCCAGCACAGGGTGAACACTAAGGTTGTAGTTGTAGGAGTGAGGTACAATACTTAGGTTCAACTTCATCACCTCCTCGCACAATTGTGGTACTTGAGTCACCAAGTGATGACAGTATGCTTTCCTGCTAAGAGCGTCTGTCACAACATTTGCTTTACCTGGGTGGTAGTGGATCTCCACATCATAATCCTTAATTAGTTCCAACCATCTTCATTGTCTTAGGTTCAGATCAGGCTGGGTAAAGATATACTTGAGACTCTTGTGATCTGTGTATATTTCACACTTGTTACCGATCAGATAGTGTCTCCAAATCTTAAGAGCATGCACTACCACAGCCAATTCCAAGTCATGGGTTGGGTAGTTCTGCTCGTGCGGCCTTAACTGACGAGAGGCATAGGATACCACTCGTCCTTCTTGCATTAGCACACATCCTAGGCCGTGTCTAGAAGCATCACAATAAATAACAAAGTTCTTGTGAATATCCGGTAAGACTAAGACTGGGGCCGTGGTTAGTCTTCCCTTCAACTCACAAAAACTCCGCTCACATGCTTCAGTCCACACAAACTTCTTATCCTTCTTTAGTAGTTCCGTCATTGGTCGGGCTAGCTTGGAAAATCCTTCGATGAACCTCCGATAATAACCAGCCATACCCAGAAAACTACGAATCTCCGAGACTGAAGTTGGTTGCTTCCAAGATGATACGGCTTTGACCTTCTCTGGATTAACTGCAACCCCCTCGGCTGTTAGCACATGCCCAAGGAAACTAACTAAACTCACATTTGCTGAACTTGGCATAAAGTTGATGGCTCCTGAGCCGGTCCAAAACAACACGCAGATGTTGTGCGTGCTCTGCTTCACTTCAGGAATAGACTAGAATGTCGTCGATGAAGACAACGACAAACTTGTCCAACTCTTGCATGAACACCCGGTTCATTAGGTTCATGAAGTAGGCAGGGGCATTGGTTAATCCAAAAGACATCACTGTGAACTCGAACTGACCGTAGCGAGTCACAAATATCGTCTCAGGTATATCTTCGGGCTTAATCCTCACTTGATGATACCCAGACCTCAAGTCAATCTTTGAGAAAAACTTGTCCCCCTTTAGCTAGTCAAATAGGTCATCTATCTGGGGCAGAGGGTATTTCTTCTTAATGGTCACCGCGTTAAGAGCTCGGTAATCTACACAAAGTCTCTTTCTTCCATCCTTTTTCTCTATGAATAGGACGGGTGCGCCCCATGGTGATGCACTAGGCCTTATGTACCCTTTCTCTTGCAACTCATCTAAATGTTTCTTTAACTCGGCTAGTTCTGGCACCGCCATTCTATAAGGTCTCTTGGCTATTGGGGCAGTTCCGGGAACTAGATCAATGGAGAACTCCACTTTTCTTTCTGGCGGCATGCCTGACAACTCCTCAGGGAACACATCAACATACTCTTTAATCACTGGTACTTCCTGAGGTGTTTCCGCCTTCAAGTGAGTTACTACTGGCTCAGACAGGACGGAGTTGACATGACATGTGACAGTCTTCCCTTCATGGTTTGTCACTGTCACAATCCTCTGTGCACAAGCTATACTCCCATTGCACTTGGCTAACCAATCCATACCGATGATCACATCTATCCCATGGGAGTCAAGCACTACTAGCGCTGACACGACCCCATTGGTCTTGTCGAGCCAGGATCACGCTGAGGGGTGCTGCGTTGCACAACACCGTATAACACACGTCAAAGCTACAAGAGGAAGCGAAATTTTATTACATAAACAAGTTTATGAACATGTTTACATCAAAATAAGTTCAGTCTACACTCGCGGGCGTAGACTAAGCATCAAGTGCACGTTCAGCCCTCGAACGTGTCCTTGCTAGCACACACGCACACTAACTCTGCGGCGTGCACGACTCCCACTCGACGGGGTTCCCCTCCTGGGGTTCCGTCTCCTCTTCGGGAGTCCCTTCCTCATAGAACCCTGCAAAAGCTTCAAACACAAGCAGTGAGCATGAAGGCTCAGCAAGTCTGACCTGTCTCACCTAAATATGGAACTTCTACATGAGGGGTAATAGGTTACAAAAGATAAAAATCATTTGCAAGGACTCGCCTAATTTAGTAGAGCCTTACTTTCAAGTTTTAGCAGCAGGTTGTGGAGAACCTTACGCTAAGGCACATGAGAGAGCCACAATGAAACAAGAAACACATTTCTCTCATGTACTTTGCCCAAAGTTGAAAAGAACTTTAGTTAGCTCTAAGCTACAGCATATCATTAACAATCAATGTCCATCTTTCAATCAGCAACATTTTAACATGTGACTAGCCTGTTCTTTCTACGTCACGGTACAGTGAACAAGTGGTACTCACTGACCGCGAGGGACGGCGATTATAATCGATTTACACCTGCAGGGTTACCCGAACAACTCGTCACGTACGCCCGTACTCGATGTTGCCTACAACAACCATCACGGACGCCGTATGCGACTACCTTTCACCCGTTAGCCAAATGTTGAACCGGTCCAATCGTCCCGAGCAAGAGGTCTCTGCACGCGCATCTCAGTGCCGCCAGCCGATTTACACCTCAAGCTCTCAACCTACCCTCTGAACGACCAGCTATGCCTCAACACCCAGCTACCTGAGTTACATCAGTTTCCCGGTGCTCATATAGCCGGTAGGTCTTCGGTACTGTTCTATCTTGTTCAATAGGCCCGCGCACGGCTCGGTCCTCAATCGACACAAGCGGAGCTACAACACACAGGCCCCAAAGTCCTGCTGCCCTTACTCTCCGCTTGGTCTCATTTTCTTGCCATGTGTTTCATGTGCTAACACTACCCGAGTCGAGTGCCTCTAGCCTATGCTCACGAGTAGTTCCAACTACTCGACTTGTACCGAAATCTTAGTATGGCAGTAGCTAACGGGGTTTGAAATCCTAAAACCAACCCAAGGTTTTCTTGGCTATGCAATTGGGTTTTCAAACAAGACTCTAATGCAAAGAATAAAGTAATCAAGTATGTGCTCAAAACAATAAAAACTTGTAAAAGGGTTAATGCAAACCGGAGCTTGCCTTGCTGCTCTTGGTCGTAGGCTAGCTGTTCTTCTAGAGTAACGAAGTCTAGGACTTCAGGTTCCTCCTCGACCTTAGCGACTACATGATAAGAGAGGTACATGTATTAATTTGAATGCATTTGTATTAAGTTTGCACTTGTGAAGCTTATAAGACCCACTAGACAGACTCAATGACTGTGAAACTTTTACTGTGGCTTGGTTACAACCTAAATAGAGACTTGGTCAAGGTTTAGTTGCAGCAAAGCTCATTTGAGCCCTCCACAATTAATCATGTCCTTGACCTTAATTGGAACTCTTAGGATGCTCTAAGGATTTTCATGAAACAAACTATGACTTTCTGAAAACTAGATTTTCAGAGGGTTCTAATGGAGTTGGTCTCACTTAATTTGGAAGTTCCTAACTAAAGGTATGAGCTAAACAATTTCAGAGAAAATTCTGAAAATATTTTTGAACATTTTCTATTTTCTCTGGAACAGTTTCACTAATCCCACCATTAGGTGGATCAAATGAGCTCCAATGGGCCTGAAATTTTTATGGTAGTTCAAGGATATTTTGGTGAACATCCTAGAAAAAATTTAGAATTTTCCTCCAAAGGATTCTCCAGTTAAAATTCCAAACAGTTTAAACTTTGAGGAATTAATTCTGGAGGAATAAGAGATTTCATGACGTGAAACTTGATTTGCTGGAAAGTGCTCAGAGAGCTGAATCCAACAAATTTTGGTTCACTCAATTTGGAGCTTTCCAGCCAAAGTTATAAGGATTTGAAGTTTGAACTGAAACTGAAATTCGGGGAAAAGTTTAAATTCCTGCTCGTGGGCCCCGCACACAGTGCGTCGTCTCCCTCCTCGCGCCAACTGCGCGGCGGCGGCGATCTCCGGCGACCCTCGCCGGAACTGAGTTCCCGGCCACCCCCCCCCGGTCCGAAACTCGCCGCCTGCCCCTTCACTGACCCCCTGGACTCGATGGTGGGGTCGCCGGCCGCCGGCGATGACCGGAAACCCGTGCGCACCGGTGACAGCACCTGCTAGGGTTCCGGTGAGGTCGGTCCCGCTCTCCCGTGCGCCAAATCGACCAGGAATCGGTCGGAGAGCATCAGTAGAGCGTGGGAAACACGAACCCGGGCTGGGTCGAAGCTAGGAATACCGGCAACTATGCTCTCGACAGTTTGCCGAGGTGTTCAGCCATGGCGGCGGGGAAAACAGCCATATCATGGCCGATTCTCGATGGTTTTCTCTAATTCCAGTTCGAGCGTGGGCGCTATCGGGCGTAGAAGCTACTAGGTAACGAGCTTGTCCAACCCTCGTGCATAGAGCACAAATTTCACCCGAAGGTGAGCTCGGTCCTTATGAACTGATCAAGAGTAAATTTGGAAATTCTCGGCCGAGGGTTGATCAATCGCCAAACGGCTTTCGGCTACTCCATATACATACAATCACGCACCTTTCTTGTGTAGAGAAGAGGACGTGACAACGGCTGTGCTGTGCTGTCCACGAGAGCCCGATCGGTGGCGATGCTTGGTTCGCCGGAGAAACGGTTCGGTACAGCTCGAGGACGCTTGCTCGCTGGCCAACACGGTGTCTAGGAGGTTGCTTACGATCTCTTGGTGCCGTTTTGCTGTGGAGGAGGCTGTGCTCGCAAGTGATCGGGCTTGATCAAGCGTGAGCTCGAGCGGCGGCGGTTGCAGTGGAAGAACAGGCCGAGTATGTCGGCAGCTCGGGGAATGGGCGATCGGAGCACGCCGGGGAGGGGATAAGTAGCCCGGTGACTGGTCTCCGGCTTGGGGCACGCAGCAGGAGCTGGCGCCAGCTGCCCCCCGGTGGCGCGCGCACACTGCACCCGGAAACCGATTGAGCTGTGTTTCAGTCGGTTTGTGTTGAAGTAGAGGCTGACATGTGGGTCCCACTCCCCATTTTAACCTCTGAAATTTACTTATAATCACTGTTGTAAACAGTGAACCCCATACTACCCCTGGCAATTCAAATTATTCACCCATGAGCCATTTGAATTGATCAAAGTTCAAATTGGGTTTGGTTTGAATGAATTTCAGCACAAGTTCAGTTTTGAATTCAAACAAAGTTTGAATTTATCCCTCTTAGCTCATGTCAAGATCAACTCCAAATAGAGTGAAAATTGGTGTGTGAGCTCACAAAAATGTGCTGAGTAAGAATATGCCTCCCACTTTTAAATTCATGGGATAAAAACAGTTTGAATTTGAATATGGTTTCAAACTGCCCTCTTCCTAGCTATACCCAAAATGACCTCAAAAGGTTCTGAATTTGGGTGAAACTTGGCATGGACATTCTTAGCAATGTGTAGGAGTTTTTCATATGTCCAGCCCACCTATATCAAATGTGGGAAATACCACTTTTGCAATATGTGAGTGTTCTCTAATGAGCATGTTGATGGTGGTTACTTGCTCTTCATTTGTGTTCATCATCTTTTCTCAAATGAGGTGTGTGGTGTGGTGATGAACACTTCAATTCTTTTGTCAAAAACTGAGGCCCTTACATTCCCCCCCCCTTAAAAGAATCTCGTCCCGAGATTATAAGGCGAAAATGAGAGAGAGAACGGTGGAAAATTACCTGATATGCGACGTGAAAAAGTCGGGGTAGTTGGTGCGAAGAAATTCTTCGCTCTCCCATGTCGCTTCGTCCATGGAGTGATTACTCTATAGAACCTTGTAGAACCACAACGTACGGTTGCGTGTGGTTCGGGCCTTTTCATCGATAATCTGCACCGGTTCCTCCCGATAGGTGAGATCCGGTTGCAGTTCTTCAATGTCTTCCAGCTGAACGGTAGTTGATAGCTTGAGACACTTCCTCAGCTGGAAAATGTGAAAGACGTCATGCACACCGGAAAGTGCTTCTGGTAATTTCAGTCGGTATGCCACCGATCCACATCTTTCGGTAATCTGGAATGGACCGATGAATCGGGGTGCCAACTTTCCTCTCACCCCAAATCTGTTTACGCCCTTCATTGGAGACACCCGCAGGTATACGTGATCTCCAACTTCGAATTGTAATGGGCGCCTTCTCCGGTCCGCATATTGTTTCTGACGGGATTGAGCGGCTTTTAGTTCGCTTGAATCAGTCGAACCTTTTCTTCCACGTTGTTGACGAGGTCAATCCCGAAGGTAACCCTTTCACCAGATTCACACCAATTCAGTGGTGTGCGGCATTTCCGCCCGTATAGCGCCTCGTAAGGTGTCATCTTGATGCTGGCTTGGTACCCATTATTGTATGAGAACTCGGCTAATGGCAAGTGATCATCCCAACTCTTGCCGTGGTTGATAGCGCAAGCTCATAGCATGTCTTCTAAAATCTGATTTACCCGCTCCGTCTACCCATCCGTCTGCGGGTGGTATGCTGAACTACGGATCAGCTTCGTCCCCAAGGCAGCGTGTAGCTGCTCCAAAAAACAGGACACAAATAAAGTGCCCCGATCCGATATGATAGTACGGGGTACGCCGTACAAGCATAGAATCCGTGAGATGTACAGTTCAGCGTACTTCTTGGCGTTGTAGTTGGTGTTAACCGGGATGAAATGGGAAACTTTGGTGAGCCGATCGACGATCACCCACACAGAATCATGTTTCTGCAAGGTGGTGGGTAAACCGACGATGAAGTCCATGCTCACATCCTCCCACTTCCAGGCAGGAATGCCCAGTGGTTGCAGCAGTCCCGGTTTCCGCATATGATCTGCCTTCACCCTTCGACATGTATCACACTCGGACACGTATTTTGCAGTCTCTCGCTTCATCCGTGTCCACCAAAACTTGCTTCTGAGTTCTTGATACATCTTATTGCTGCCGGGGTGAATAGAAAACTTTGATAAGTGAGCCTCATCAAAGATTTTCTTTCGTAACTCCGGGTTTCGGGGTACGACGATCCGGTCCTTGAACCATAGGACGCCGTCTCCGTCCTTCCGGAAACATTTCAGCTCCCCACTGTCTACACGTCTCCGCAAATGTGACATGCCCTTATCATTCTTCTGGGCTGCCGCTATCTCTTCACGGATGGTGGGGATCAAAGCTAGGTTGTAGAGAGCTCCATGTGGAATCACATGTAGTGGTGGTTCGCTCTCTTCCAACAGTGTGATGGTCAGATTATTGACGTGTGACTTGCGGCTCAGCGCATCTACCACTACGTTTGCCTTGCCCGGATGATAATGGATCTCTATTTCGTAATCCTTTATCAATTCTAACCATCTTCGTTGCCTCATGTTCAGCTCCTTCTGAGTGAATATGTACTTGAGGCTTTTGTGGTCGGTATATAAATATACGAGATTACCGAGTAGGTAGTGCCTCCACATTTTTAGTGCAAGTACCATGGCAGCGAGCTCCAAATTGTGAGTTGGATAATTTTGCTCATGGTTTCTAAGCTGCCGTGACCCATACGCGACCACCCTTCGGTCTTGCATCAGCACACATCCGAGCCCAATGCCGGATGCATCGCAGTACACATCGAACGGTTTTGTTTTGTCTCGCTGCGCCAAAACCGGTGCTGACGTCAGGTGCTTGACTAAAGCCTTGAATGCTGCTTCACATGCTGGACTCCAAACATATTTGGTAGCCTTCTTCAGCAGCTCTGTCATTGGCTTGGCAATCTTCGAGAAGTTCGGGATGAACCTCCGATAATATCCTGCGAGCCCGAGGAAACTCCGTACCGTGTGAACAGTTCTCGGGGATTTCCAATTCAGCACTTGAGTGATCTTGCTCGGGTCCACAGCGATACCCTCCGCTGAGATGATATGCCCGAGAAAAGGCACTTGCGATATCCAAAACTCGCATTTTCTGAATTTCGCGTATAACTTGTGATCACGCAGCCGTTGTAAGACTATACGCAGATGCTTCTTGTGATCTTCCTCCGACTTGGAATATACCAGGATGTCATCGATCAAGACCACGACAAACTTGTCCAGCTCCGGCATGAATACCGAGTTCATCAAGTACATGAAGTGAGCTAGAGCATTGGTGAGGGCGAAGGACATAACCAGGTACTCATAAAGTCCGTACCTCGTCGAGAAAGCCGTCTTCGGAATGTCCTCAGCCCTTATCTTAATCTGATGGTACCCGGATCTTAAATCCATCTTGGAAAAGATCTTTGCTTCGACCAACTGATCAAACAACATGTCGATTCGTGGCAACGGGTACTTGTTCTTGATTGTTACGGCATTTAATGGACGATAGTCCACGCAAAGCCGCAACGTCTCATCCTTCTTCTTGACAAATAACGCCGAACAGCCCCATGGCGAGGAGCTCGGCCTAATAAAACCCTTCTCCAGGAGGTCCGTGAGCTGAGTCTTCAGTTCAGCCAACTCCTTGGGCACCATCTTGTACGGCCTTCGGGATATTGGCATGGTTCCCGGTGCAAGTTCAATCTTAAACTCCACCTCTCTATCGGGCGGCATCCCCGGCAAATCGTCCGGGAATACGTCAGGGAACTCTCGGACCACTGGAATATCCTCCAATCTGATGGTTGTGGCTTGATAGACACTTGGAAGTTTTATTTCTGGACTGTCCAGAAATAATGAGTGAGACTCGTGCACTTCTGAGTTCAAGTGCACGACTTGGAGGACGGTGTCTAAAACAGCGCCGTGGCGGGTTAACCACGGCATCCCTAAGATGACATCGACCTTTTATCCCTCTAAGATTATGAGAGACGTAGGGTAGACTCTACCCTCTAAGCACAATGGCGCTTTTGGGACCATCATGCTTGCTGAGATTTTCCCACCCGGTGAACAGATCACATAAGGACTATCGGTGGGTAGTATTTGCAAGCTATACTTATCAATGAAAGCTTGGCTAATGAAGCTATGCGTGGCGCCTGAATCAAATAATATTATGGCGGGATGCTGGTGGAGTTGGAACATACCCGCAAGGATTGGCTCGCCCTCCGGCACGTCCTCAATGGCAAGCTGGTGGACGGTGCCGGGCCTAGGTTTTGCCCGCCGCGTATTAGTAGTGTTCCGGGGTTGATTCCTCCCCGGAAACTGTGGTGCCACTCCGCCGCCTTGCCTCTCCGGGCAACTGCTCGCGAAGTGTCCTGGACGACCACACTTGTAACATGTGGCCGCTGCTGGTGGAGTGCTCGGTGGACGAAAGCCCGGCATACGTTGCTGAGGTGCAAACGCACGCGGTATCGTCCGCTGCTGCTGTTGTTATTGCTGTGGTACTGGCAGTGCCGGCCTGAATGCCGGTGAAGAGTACGGCCGACTGCGGAACGGCATCGACCGCTGTGGTGGCTGCCAGTGTGAACCTGATGGTGGGCGATTCACCATCCGAAACTTCTGAGAAGGACCGCTTCCTTCTCCGCTGCTTTGCAGCGCGCTTCGCTTTCGCTCCGCCGCCGCCAACTCCTTGCCGGAGTCCTCCTGAACAATCGCAGCATCAATGATATCGTTGAGGCTGCCGCGATTGAACATCGCCCACTTGTCCTTCAGGAGCGGGTTAAGCCCCTGGTAAAAGTGGTC
This sequence comes from Neostapfia colusana, assembly GCA_030760725.1. Classification (NCBI taxonomy): domain Eukaryota; kingdom Viridiplantae; phylum Streptophyta; class Magnoliopsida; order Poales; family Poaceae; genus Neostapfia; species Neostapfia colusana. The sequence continues at coordinate 82,594,022 of JASWHV010000011.1, forward strand.
CCGCCGCTTCTCGTCCGTATCAGCGTGATACGACGCGTAGAGCGCGAGATCGTTGAACGCTCTAGAGTATTCCAGCGCGTTCCGGCTCCCTTGCTGCAGGTGTAAGAACTCCTGCGTCTTTCTTTTCATTAGACCTGGCGGTATATGATAGGCCCTGAAGGTCGTCCGAAACTCCATCCAGGTCATCACTCGGTCGGTGGGCTGTGAAGCACAGAAGTTGGCCCACCACGCGCTCGCGGATCCTTGGAGCTGCTGGACCGCGAACTGAGTCTTGCGCTGCTCGCTTATTTGGAGCAGCCCGAACTTCATCTCTATGGCGCGGAGCCAGTTGTCCGCGTCAAGTGGTTCCTCCGCCCTTGAGAATACCGGGGGATGAGTCGCCAGGAAGTCGGAGTAGGATCTCTGATGACGCTCCTCGCGGTCTTGACGTCTCTCTGGGCGAGACGTATTAGCAATAAGCGTTTGCAGCAACTCCATGTGCTGCTGATGTGAGCCCGCCATTGCCGCGACGATGTCGGCCAATGTAACCGTTGGCAGTGGCGGTAGCGGTGTTTGCTGTTGTTGTTGCTGCTGCTGTCCCGAGGAGTCCTCAGGAGGTGGTTGGGAGGTCTCTCCCCCTTGACTGGTACCCCCAACGTCAGGGTTGGCACGAGTACGCGTCATTCTGAAATTCAAAACAGCAGCGATTAGCACATGTCTTACTTAAAATTCCATAAGCAACAGTAGGTATTGAAGTGACACATGATTAATTTGCACAACATTCACATATATTGATAAAGCATAAACTTTATACAAGATACATTATTCTCGGATCTCCGAGAAGTCGTGCTCATGTCGTCACTACCTATACATATGCTACTGTCTACACAACATGTCACCGATTACAAAAGTTGGGTTACGCTACCCTAGCTGCCCTACTTGGCAATCGTAACCCCCTACTCGGAGTAGAACTCGACCTCCTGTGGGTCGTCCTCCTCCGGTACCTCTGCTGGTGGCTCTGGATCTACCACCTCTTCTCCTGTCCCGGGTTCTCCCATTGCTGGAAGACCCAAGACCACCGGTACACCCAATACCGGAGGTACGAGGTCCTGCAATGCGTGCACCTCGTCCATGGCTTGGTTGTAATCTTCTTCTCAGCCTTGCCCTTCCTCAATAGCGTCGTCTCGCTCTTGAGCAAGGTCCTCGTTCTGCTGGGTCAGATTTTGTACCAGTTCTTGCAACGCCGTGATGTCAACACGGCTCTTTTTCTTTGCCTTCTTCAGACGATGCAACTGATTGTGTTGTTCATTCAGTTGCTTGATCGTCGGAAGGAGCACATTGCGGAGTGCGCTGTGAGCACTCTCGAAATGATCTCCACGGCTTGTGCTCTCCTTGAGCTTGGTGGCGAGATGCTCCGTATGAACAGCTTGGCTGCCAATCACAGCGTTTCCCGCCCTCATTTGGAGGCTGAGATTTGCCTCCGCGGGGTTGTACCTTGGGCAACTCGGGTCCGTTGCCTCCAGGTACTCTCTTCCCACACATGCTGAGCCCGTCCCTCCACCGGAACGAGCGCGTATGGTGTGCCCTCCATAGCCTGTACGTGTAGTTGGCAGAAGCGTGACATAGTGTCACGGGCTGCCACTTGCCACACCCCTTCCGGTTGTCTTCCCCTCACTGTGACGGTGAACGGCACCCAACCGGGTGGCGTAGGTCCTGCAGGGACTTCGACATGGATCGTCCACGTCTTGTTCCCCTCTTCGCCTTCTTCCTTGGTGAAGTACTGCGGCATCTGGTCGTACCCGAAATATTGGAGCATTTGCCACAATGCTTCCGGATAGCCGCTACGGTGAGAACAGTGGGACATCACCCACCCGTTCTCCAACTCCTTATCTGCTGTCATCTGTAAAAATATATTTGAGAAATATCAAATATTTATTTAAACAGTAAAACATTGAGTTATAACATAAGACATGTCATTGAACCCATAAAACTTGGAAACATAGTTCAAATTTTAAACAAATTTGACTGCTGATCTGCTGTTCCCATGACAGCCCTGACCAGTTTCCATTTCAACCTGATTTAGGCCATACTAAAGGCAAAACCAGTTCTGGGGCTTAATATCAAAGTTAAAGCTAACTTCAATAGATTTCCAGAAAGTATTTGCTTGGCCTAAGATCTGTCCTGGTTCAAAAGTTATGAGATGCCAAAGTTAGCAGAATTTCTGGAAACAATTGGACAGCACCTCCCTGCTTTAGGTACTGATTTAATCCCAGAATTCCAGTTAATTCTGTTGCTAATATGACAAAACTTTCTGTTACAAAGTTATAACCCATCTCATAAGCTTTCCAGAACTACCTCATTTTCTATTTTTGGATTTTTATGCAGGAAGTTATGCTTAATTTACAGAGAGTCTACAGAGAGTCTTTACTCTGTCCTGTTTTCTGGACAGTTTCAACTCTACTGCATTTTTCGAGTGGTTAAGGGATGAAACACCTATGGACCTCAACAGAAAAGTGGTAAAGCTCTTTCAAAGATTTCCAGAAATGTATCATACGACCCCAACCTCGAAAGAACTCAACCTATAACCTCTGATTAACTTCAGCCTTGATTCAGCTGAAAACAGAGTGCTCTGTCCTTAACAACCTATAAGTTGAAAACTGGTTAACTTTGAATATCCTATTCAAGGGAAGGAGTTACATCAAGTTTTACTACTTTGGATCAAAACCTTCAAGTTTTAACAATGAAGTTGTTCATTTAGTTGGGTGTGACGTCGATGCGTCACCAGATTATGTCGGTACTACGTCCTCACAAAGAAAACAACCTATACCGGATTTAGCCGGCTTCGTTATTTCAGTGGCACTAAACGTCACTCGCACATGGATGCTACACGTCTACCGTCTCGTGGTCAGGCTACCTGCAGAAACTCAAACAATCATCAGACTCGGCTGCACACCGAGCCCGGAATCCATACAGTTCGTACACCCGGCCGTCATCACTCGCCCGGATGTTCTCAAGCCAAACACGCCTTGAGTTACGTGTTCATGTTTCAGACCATGAGACGGGATCTCCAAGTTGCACCACGCACGCCTGGGACAGACGTTGCTCGAATACCCCAAACGACATGAAGAGTCGTAGAGGATACTAAGCGGGTCAGGTTACCTGCCACCCGTGGGGCTCCACCCTTCAGCTTGTGCGCACTGGTGGACAGCGCTTACGTGCACCTCCCAAGACATGAACGTCCCGAGATGCACGATTTTCCGACATAACAAATAGGTTAATATGCCACTTTCTAAATGCTAATAACATCCTTATACGGGCTACTAACTCGTTCCTCACTGGATTTTTGAAAAAGAAGACCTTTGTACTGTGTTAAATCTCAAGCGAGCTCTGATACCACGCTGACACGACCCCATTGGTCTTGTCGAGCCAGGATCACGCTGAGGGGTGCTGTGTTGCACAACACCATATAACACACGTCAAAGGTACAAGTGGAAGCGAAATTTTATTACATAAACAAGTTTATGAACATGTTTACATCAAAATAAGTTCAGTCTACACTCACGGGCGTAGACTAAGCATCAAGTGCACGTTCAGCCCTCGAACGTGTCCTTGCTAGCACACACGCACACTAACTCTGCGGCGTGCACGACTCCCACTCGACGGGGTTCCCCTCCTGGTGTTCCGTCTCCTCTTCGGGAGTCCCTTCCTCATAGAACCCTGCAAAAGCTTCAAACACAAGCAGTGAGCACGAAGGCTCAGCAAGTTTGACCCGTCTCACCTAAACATGGAACTTCTACATGAGGGGTAATGGGTTACATGAGATAAAAATCATTTGCAAGGACTCGCCTAATTTAGTAGAGCCTTACTTTCAAGTTTTAGTAGCAGGTTCTAAAGAACCTTACGCTAAGGCACATGAGAGAGCCGCAATCAAACAAGAAACACATTTCTCTCATGTACTTTGCCTAAAGTTGAAAAGAACTTTAGTTAGCTCTAAGCTACAACATATCATTAACAATCAATGTTCATCTTTCAATCAGCAACATTTTAACATGTGACTAGCCTGTTCTTTCTACGTCATGGTACAGTGAACAAGTGGTACTCATTGACCGCGAGGGACGGCGATTATAATCGATTTACACCTGCAGGGTTAACCGAACAACCCGTCACGTACGCCCGTACTCGATGTTGCCTACAACAACCATCACGGACGCCGTACGCGACTACCTTTCACCCGTTAGCCAAATGTTGAACCGGTCCAATCGTCCCGAGCAAGAGGTCTCTGCACGCTCATCTCAGTGCCGCCAGCCGATTTACACCTCGAGCTCTCAACCTACCCTCTGAACGAACAGCTATGCCTCAACACCCAGCTACCCGAGTTACATCAGTTTCCCGGTGCCCATATAGCCGGTAGGTCTTTGGTACTGTTCTAGCTTGTTCAACAGGCCCGCACACGGCTCGGTCCTCAATCGACACAAGCGGAGCTACAACACACAGGTCCCAAAGTCCTGCTGCCCTTACTCTCCGCTTGGTGTCATTTTCTTGCCATGTGTTTCATGTGCTAACACTACCCGAGTCGAGTGCCTCTAGCCTATGCTCACGAGTAGTTCCAACTACTCGACTTGTACCGAATCCTACACTATCTTAGTATGGCAGTAGCTAACGGGGTTTGAAATCCTAAAACCAACCCAAGGTTTTCTTGGCTATGCAATTGGGTTTTCAAATAAGACTCTAATGCAACGAATAAAGTAATCAAGTATGTGCTCAAAACAATAAAAACTTGTAAAAGGGTTAATGCAAACCGGAGCTTGCCTTGCTGCTCTTGATCGTAGGCTAGCTGTTCTTCTGGAGTAACAAAGTCTAGGACTTTGGGTTCCTCCTCGACCTTAGCGACTACATGATAAGAGAGGTACATGTATTAATTTGAATGCATTTGTATTAAGTTTGCACTTGTCAAGCTTATAAGACTCACTAGACAGACTCAATGACTGTGAAACTTTTACTGTGGCTTGGTTACAACCTAAATAGAGACTTGGTCAAGTTTTAGTTGCAGCAAAGCTCATTTGAGCCCTCCACAATTAATCATGTCCTTGACCTTAATTGGAACTCTTAGTGTGCTCTAAGTATTTTCATGAAACAAACTATGACTTTCTGAAAACTAGGTTTTCAGAGGGTTCTAATGGAGTTGGTCTCACTTAATTTGGAAGCTCCTAACTAAAGATATGAGCTAAACAATTTCAGAGAAAATTCTGAAAATGTTTCTGAACATTTTCTATTTTCTCTGGAACAGTTTCACTAATCCCACCATTAGGTGGATCAAATGAGCCCCAATGGGTCTGAAATTTTTATGGTAGTTCAAGGATATTTTGGTGAACATCCTAGCAAAATTTCAGAATTTTCCTCCAAAGGATTCTCCAGTTAAAATTCTAAACAGTTTAAACTTTGAAGAATTAATTCTGGAGGAATAAGAGTTTTCATGACCTGAAACTTGATTTGCTGGAAAGTGCTCAGAGAGCTGAATCCAACAAAATTTGGTTCACTCGATTTGGAGCTTTCCAGCCAAAGTTATAAGGATTTGAAGTTTGAACTGAAACTGAAATTCGGGGAAAAGTTTAAATTCCTGCTTGTGGGCCCCGCACACAGTGCGTCATCTCCCTCCTCGCGCCAACTGCGCGGCGGTGGCGATCTCCGGCGACCCTCGCCGGAACTGAGTTCCCGGCCACCCCCCGGCCCGAAACTCGCCGCCTGGCCCTTTACTGACCCCCTGGACTCGATGGTGGGGTCGCCGGCCGCCGGCGATGACTGGAAACCCGTGTGCACCGGTGGCAGCACCTGCTAGGGTTCCGGTGAGGTTGGTCCCGCTCTCCCGTGCGCCAAATCGACCGGGAATCGGTCGGAGAGCATCAGTAGAGCGTGGAAAACACGAACCCGGGCTGGGTGGAAGCTAGGAATACCGGCAACTACGCTCTCGACGGTGAGCCGAGGTGTTCAGCCATGGCGGCAGGGAAAACAGCCATATCATGGCCGATTCTCGATTGTTTTCTCTAATTCCAGTTCGAGCGTGGGCGCTATCGTGTGTAGAAGCTACTAGGTAACGAGCTTGTCCAACCCTCGTGCATAGAGCACGAATTTCACCCGAAGGTGAGCTCGGTCCTTATGAACTGATCAAGGGTAAATTTGGAAATTGTCGGCCGAGGGTTGATCAATCGCCAAACGGCTTTCGGCTACTCCATCTACATACAATCACGCACCTTTCTTGTGTAGAGAAGAGGACGTGACAACGGCTGTGCTGTGCTGTCCACGAGAGCCCGATCGGCGGTGATGCTTGGTTCGCCGGAGAAACGGTTCGGTACAGCTCGAGGACGCTTGCTCGCTGGCCAACACGGTGTTTAGGAGGTTGCTTACGATCTCCCGGTGCCGTTTTGCTGTGGAGGAGGCTGTGCTCGCGAGTGATCGGGCTTGATCAAGCGTGAGCTCGAGCGGCGGCGGTTGCAGTGGAAGAACAGGCCGAGTATGTCGGCAGCTCGGGGAATGGGCGATCGGAGCACGCCGGGGAGGGGATAAGTAGCCCGGCGACTGGTCTCCGGCTTGGGGCGCGCAGCAGGAGCTGGCGCCGGCTGCCCCCCGGTGGCGCGCGCACACTGCACCCGGGAACCGATTGAGCTGTGTTTCAGTCGGTTTGTGTTGAAGTAGAGGCTGACATGTGGGTCCCACTCCCCATTTTAACCTCTGAAATTTACTCCTAATCACTGTTGTAAACAGTGAACCCCATACTACCCCTGGCAATTCAAATTATTCACCCATGAGCCATTTGAATTGATCAAAGTTCAAATTGGGTTTGGTTTGAATGAATTTCAGCACAAGTTCAGTTTTGAATTCAAACAAAGTTTGAATTTATCCCTCTTAGCTCATGTCAAGATCAACTCCAAATGGAGTGAAAATTGGTGTGTGAGTTCACAAAAATGTGCTGAGTAAGAATATGCCTCCCACTTTTAAATTCATGGGATAAAAACAGTTTGAATTTGAATATGGTTTCAAACTGTCCTCTTCGTAGCTATACCCAAAATGACCTCAAAAGGTTCTGAATTTGGGTGAAACTTGGCATGGACATTCTTAGCAATGTGTAGGAGTTTTTCATATGTCCAGCCCACCTATATCATATGTGGGAAATACCACTTTTGCAATATGTGAGTTTGTTCTCTAATGAGCATGTTGATACTTGCTCTTCATTTGTGTTCATCATCTTTCCTCAAATGAGGTGTGTTGTGTGGTGATGAACACTTCAATTCTTTTGTCAAAAACTGAGGCCCTTACATTAACCAAGAACTCTACCCCACTTAGGTTTAAAGGGATGTTGTTAACTCCTAGGTGGCAAGGTATATAACCTCCCGGTGATCGAGTCATTAAGGGCCTCTTAAGGGCTACCGTAGATATATCATGTGTCTCTACGAAGTGTGATGATATAAAAGAATGTGATGCACCAGAATCAAATAGTACTGAAGCCAAAACTGACTGAACAAAGAACACACCAAGTAGAACTCCTGGTGCTGCATCTGCCTCTTCGGCGTAGACGTGGTTTACTGTGGCCTTTTCAAAGGAGTGTTGAGTCCTTGACGGTGCTCCACGGCTGCCTCCAGCTGGTTGCCTTGGTCCGTTAACTGAGTTGGAGATGACTGATGGTGCTGGCTTAACCTTGTAAGGGCAGTTAACGGCGATATGCCTAGGCTCACGGCAGCTGAAAAAAATCCTCTGGCCAACAGTTTGATTGACCCCAGACTGCTGCGGATGGAATGAGCCATGTGATTTAGCAGGTTGTACCGGTTGCTTGAAAGTGGTGGTTGGTGCTTTATAGGATACACCACTATGAGCCATCTGCCCAGAGTAAATAGGTTGTTGGGTCCTCTGTAATGAATAGACAGGTTGATTAGTCCTCTGAATTTTCACCTGCTGGAACCCCTTCTTGTCCTCGAATTTTCTTTTCTTCTCCCGTAGCTCATCCTCTATGTTCTTTTCTGTAGTGATGGCCTTGTTAACCAGGGTACTGAAATCTGGATAAACAGATGCTTCAAGAAATTTCCTGATTTCAGTGTTTAACCCACGCAAAAAGGCTTCTTGCTTCTTCTCTTCTGTATCCACAGCGTGGGGGTCATAGCGGGATAACCCGGTAAACTTGTGTAGATAATCCGTCACAGTTAGACCCTTCTGTTTAAGGTTCATAAACTCTTCCCTCTTTAGCTTCATAATGCTACTTGGGATGTGTTGCTCTCTAAACAACTTCACAAACTCGTCCCATATCATGGTCCTGGTATGTGGATGCATCTCTCTGTAGCTGTGCCACCAGGCTAAGGCAGATCCCCTCAGTTGTTGGACTGCAAGCAGAACCTTATCCTGCTCGTTTGCATGCACAACCTCGAGTTTCATCTCAATCTCTCTTAGCCAGTCATCTGCCTCAATAGGGTCCTCAGATCCAGAAAACTTGGGCGGGTTCATCCTGTTGAAGTCTGCGATCTGGTGATTGTTTTGCGGCGCGGGCTGATGGTTGTTGAGACTATCATTGTTCCGGGCAGCCAGGGTGTTCGTCAGTAGCTCGAGGAGTCGAGTCTGGCGGTCCAGAATGGCGGTCAGGTCATAGTTAGGTGCTTGGGGATGTGGCTGGACAGGTGCACTCTCCGCTGTCTCATGCTCGTGAGGTGCAGACGGAATCTCTCGTAGTCTTTGGTCCGCCTCGTGTCCATTAGTGACTCGGCTCGAGCGGCGAGGCATCTGTGACAAGGCAATCGATGGGTTTAGATTTTCTTCCTATTATTATTACTATGGTGCATCATAATTAGTTATGATTACCATCTTTTATTATTGTTATTATTATTTTTTTTATATTTTTTCTATTTTACTATGTGTATCTAAACACATATATATAGTTTTACACCACACAATTCACACAAACATCAAACATTGCAAGCAACACACCAAGCATTCATTCATTCGTTCGGGCAAGCGGGTACAAGATACATAGCGCATGTCGTCGCTGGGTCCTTGAGGGTCAGCCGGGACCTCTGCCTGGCTACTGGGTCCTACATCCTGATCTTCAGGGTCTTCGTTGATCCCGCGAGGTGAGGTCGGAGGAGTAGGTGGCACAGGCTCACAAATCCTCCTTCGGGGGTTGGATAGGTGATACACTGGGGTTCCTTCTAGGATAAGTGGCTCCGTCGTTGCACCAGCTTGACAGTCCTTCCGTTTGGCCCGGTCTACAAGGTAGACACCCCTAAGCAGCTGACTGTGACGGTCGACCTGCTCACTAAGGTTCTCCTCGGCCAAGGCGACTCGACTTTTGGCGCTGGCAACCCGGGCTTCAGCCTGCGCTAGTGCTAGCTTAGCCTTTCGCCAGCGGGTCTCCAATGTCTCAGCACGCTGGACGAGGGTCTTCACGTGCTGGTTCAGCTGGTCGCACAAGTCGTCCAGGCTCAATAAATAACCGGACATGGCGACAATGGTGGGGTCGTCTTTGGTCGACCCGAGGCCTTCCAAGTTGCGAATCCTCGCCATCCATGCGGGACGACTACGGTCCAGTGGTGAGAAGTACTTCATGGGTATGGAACCCAAATGCCAGTCAAACATGTGGCAGAGGTACTTCAAAGCTTTGCGGGCCACCAATTGGCATGTATCTTTCATGCGGCATCCAGTGGCGGAGACATTCCATGGCTTCATGTCCAGGAACCTCTCACTGGCGCCGATGTGCACAGTGATCTCGCAGCTTTCGGTGCCATGCTCCCCGAACTCATGACCCATGTACTCCGGACGGTCTGGAATACCGAGTCGTGTCGTGGCGGCATAGAGCACCTTGGGGAAGCCATCTTCGTTGATGCAGAAGGTGGTGATATGGTCGTCCGCCATCTGGCTTAGAACAGGGCACAAGGATTAGATGAGAGCAAAACCTATCACCAAGTCTCTACAGTCCAGGTTTCCTACAGGCCAACTATTTTACGGTCTCCTCTGGTCACCTAAGTACTAGGGTACGCATTCTACAGCCAAGTATGGCTCTGATACCACTTGAAGCGTCCCGACCCATAAGATCAGAACTAAACATGTAATATTATGCCAGAAACAGAGTTCGGCATATAATATTACAACACAAGTGGAACCACAACCATATAGAGCTTTATTACAACGCCATACACTTTAGTACAACAATAGTAAGGACTAACATAAGGATGATTAACGACATAAAAACATGGACGACTAGCTCCTCCTCATACATGGTTCCACGGTAACACCTTGGGTGTGGATGCGACCCTACTCGATGTCCTCCGGGTTGAAGTCAGGATCCTCTGAAGATATCAACAACGGTTGAGTACAAAAGTACTCAGCAAGCTCCACCTCGCCCTTCGGGAGGGGAATGAAATAAACATAGATGCAATGCACAACAATAAGAGTGATGCAACCTAATGCAACTAAATGCAACCAAATAACCCATCCAGAGACATTCCTCACCTCATTCTCAAAATAGGTCGCTTCCTAGTTGTTAGGACCACACCATAACCTGTCCTATACCGAGGACACGGCCGTCCGAACGGGTTCTACACTCTGCAGAGGTTGTACGCTCCACACGCACGGACCATCAACGACAGCCCGTCATAACCGACACCCAGTCGAAACATCACCCAAACTAGTCGTCCCCAACCCAGTGTCATGACTTATCTCAATATCATCTCAATTTTTATAAATGCATCTCTCTCTCTCCACCGTGGACGACTGTCGGGCTAGCCACCGGGGTTAGGCTAAGTCCCGCCCATACAGGGTCATGTGGTCGTACTGAAGAAAGTTAGGTGAGATGTCAAAAAAACTCGGTCCTTAAGGCTCACCAGGTCAGCCTCCATACTCAAACCACGAGCCTATCATCTTGATAGTACACTGTAAGTCTACCACCACGGTAGCGCTTACATCAACACTAACCCTTCTGCCCCGGTCTCAACTCATGCTCTCCCCAACCGCGCAAGTAAAAACAGGGCAACATCATCATGCATAATCTCATCATATCAATATGCTGCAAAAAGAGAAACTAGCATGTTTACACTCTATCACTCGAATAACTCATGCTCAACAATGAAATGCCTAATCTACTGGCCACAATGGATGAACCTCACATAGGAGCAATATGATCAAAAAAGGGGGTGATGGAACTTGCCTTCGCTACCGTCTGCAGCGTCGTGCTCTTGGTCACTTGGCTCCCCTGGGTTCTCTTCTGGCACTGGTTCAACACCGCGCACAAGCAAACATACAAACAAAGCAAATATACATCATTCAGACTTGCTTGCACTAACTATATTATGATATTAGATGATTTTTATAAGAAGAATCAGATTAAGTGATCTTTTTGTGTGTGGGTGAGATCTGCTCTAAGGCCAATCAAGGGGGTTGCTTAGGGTTGGGCTCAAATCAGCAAGAGTAAACGAGGGAGGATGGCCAGAGAGTAAGAAATCGAACACCGAGGCTATGAATCACTCGATTAAGCTGCCGATTTTGGGTAGGAAGTAGAGCAACTTCATGGAAGGGCGGCCATGCCACGGGGTGGTCGCGGCCAAACCCGAGGAGAGGGGGAAGGGGTGATGACTCGGGGAGGAGAGTGGAGGTTGGGGTGCTCACCTTGGCCGTGGCTTGGCGGGGCTCGGCGGGGAGGGTTCCTCGTCAGAGATCGATGTTGGAGGGGGGAGGAGACGCGAGCGCCGGTGCTCAATGGGGCGGGGGAGAAAGTGAGCCCCCGAGCCTCTTTTATAGATGAAGGGGGAAAGGGATAGGGATGGAGGGAGGAGAGGTAGGTGAGGTGTAATTAATGCATGTTCCGGGAGCTTCTCGTGGAGTGGATAAGGATGGGGGGAGATATGTATATGAGGGGTGGTTCCGGAAGCTTCTCGTTGAGTGGATAAGGATGGGGGGAGATATATGTGAGGGGTGGTTCCGGAAGCTTCTCGTGGAGTGGATAAGGATGGGGGGGAGATATCTATATGAGGGGTGGTTCCGGAAGCTTCTCGTGGAGTGGATAAGGATGGGGGGAGATATATGTGAGGGGTGGATCCGGAAGCTTCTCGTGGAGTGGATAAGGATGGGGGGAGATATGTATATGAGGGGTGGTTCCGGAAGCTTCTCGTGGAGTGGATAAGGATGGGGGGAGATATATGTGGGGGTGGTTCCGGAAGCTTCTCGTGCAGTGGATAAGGATAGGGGAGGAAGAGGTTGGTGATGTGTGTTTTTAGAAGCTTCTCGTAGAATGGATGAGGATGGGGGAGGAAGAGGAAAAGAGTTTGCCTTTACGCAAACGTAGGGGGGTGGCTGCACCAGTTTCGATGAAAGATATATCTGAAATCGGCCAGTAATGTGCGTAATTTGTCTGGTGGTTAATTCTATAACCCTGATTTATTAGCTTTACAAAAAATGGGGCGTTACACACCATCAGGACGTGTATTCCGTCAAGGTCCAGTCAGGCCACCCGGGACCTGAGTTTGTGAATTTTCTTGAGTTTCATGATTTCGACTCAGATGGCCATCCGCGCATGCAAAACCATCAAGTTGCTACATCCGGACGTGTATTCCATCAAGGTCCCGTCCGGCAACCCGGAACCCGAGTTCGTGAGTTTTGCTGACTTTTCTGATTTCAACATAGATTGCCATCCGCGCATGCAAGATCATCAAATGGCACCATTTGAACGTGTATTCCGTCAAGGTCTTGTCTGGTCTCACGGGACCCGAGTTCGTGAGTTTTACCAACTTTCCTGATTTTGACCCAGATAGCCATCCACGCATGCAAAACCATCAAGTTGCACTATCCGGACAAGTATTCCGTCGAGGCCCCGTCTAGCCGCCCGAGACCCGAGTGCGTGAGTTTTACCGACTTTCAAGACTTTCTCGATTTCGACCCAGATGGCCATCCGTGCATTCAAATCCATCAAGTTGCACTATCCGCATGTGTATTCCATTAAGGTCCCTTCCGGCCGCTCGGGACCCAAGTTCGTGAGTTATATCGTCTTTCTCGACTTTCTCGATTTCAACCTAGATGTCAATCCGCCCATGCAAAACCATCAAGTTGCACCGTCTGGACGTGTATGACGTCAAGGTTCCGTCCGGTTGCCCGGGACCCTAGTTCGTGAGTTTTCCTGATATGGACCCAGATGGCCACGCGCGCATGCAAAACCATCAAGTTGCACCATCTGAACATATATTCCGTTAAGGTTCCGTCCGGCCACCCGGGACCCGAGTTCATGAGTTTTACCGACTTTCCCGATTTTTACCCAATGGCCATATGCGCATGAAATACCATTAAGTTTATGTGACACCCTCAATTCTGTGGAAAACCATAGAACCGAGAACTGATGCATATGTGTGCCTAGGATGTTCATCACACATACACATATGTTCCACAAACTGAATTCAGAATATATATAACCACGAATAACAGAGTTTATTACAATGTTTCATGAGTCTTGGACTCATGCTCACAGCGAAAGTCTTATTCTAACAGCGGAAGTCTTTATTCTAGCAGCGGAAGTCTTCTAACTAATGCGGAAGCAATTCTAAGCAGCAGTGACTCCATCTCTACTCCATCTCCACAAGCAAGATTGAGAACAGATTACACGCCTAATGCTCCACTTGGTCTTCATAATAATCTTCTCCTGTTGCTGATGATGAAATAATAATGCAAGTTTGAGTACAATGATGTACTCAGCAAGTGCGGAAAAATATGACATGTAGCTCATAACAAGGTCAGCATAAAAAGGCTCATTGCAGAAAGCAAAGTTATTTATCAAAACCATGATAAAATAGCAACTCATCTTTAAGTGAATATAATCCCAACATGTATTAAAATACCAATCATACCTCCATTATGTTCATTACCTTCCATGTCACAACCAGACATCAAACAACCTCATTCTTGCTCATGAATACCTCCTCGTATTCGCTACCATCTCATGAATACCATCTCGTATTCGCTACCATTTCATCTCATAAACAACTTCATCTCCCACCGAGACCAATCTCATTGCCATGACTCAACAGTCATGTAACTCATCTTATCACCCGGACTCAACAGTCCCGAAAAAACCAAACCAAAACCAAACCATAACCAATAACCATATCCAGTCATCATCCCAACTAATCATGGAAGTTGGCCAGACGCTCATGACCGTAAGCTCGACTATCATGATAGTTTTAGACTTTGCAGAGTTTGCACCTCTTTACCCACAAGTTTGTGATTTTGTCACCCGTCGGCGACTGCAGAACCTCTATTATACCAGTACACAACCGTCGGTGTATGGCCAAGAGATCACAAAATAGCCTTTACAAAGGGGCTACTAGATGTATGGACTCACTAAGGTTTCACCGGCAGGCCAGAATCTCCAATTCTCCCACCCACGGCCCCTCTTGTGCCATGCAGTTCCCAGGGCAGTCCTCACTCGACTCTCATTCCCCGCACCTTCCACGGTCCATAACAATCTAGCAACTTACCTAATTAGTCTGCTAAGCCGCACCCATACTTGGCCTTGTGGTGGCACTATTATCCTGGCATGTGCTCGCATGAACCGGTCCTTAGATCTACAGCAAGTAACCACCATGTCAGGCTACCTCATTCACAAACCCGGCTTGCCTAGATCTCACTCCAATCCATGTTCATTAACAGCATCAGTTTCTCATTATCATTACGAGTGCAGTTAGCTAGACACATCTATCTCGCTTCCCAATCCCATGGACTCAGCGAAGCATAAAAGGGTTTCCCATCATGTTTGACTCAACACACACACCTTTTCACAAAACAAAACAATTTTTCCCAAAACATAGGATCAATATGATCAAGGGGCACTTGCCTTGTTCTTGCGGTTTCGGTTGCTCTTGGATCTCGAAACCTTGTTGTTGCAGCTCATCATAGACAGCTCTCTGAGCTTGTCCCTCTATACAGGATCACGCACATACAAGATTCACATCAATCAATATCATGCATAAACTTCAACTAGATGCGATGATGCATATGCATGCTATCCTATAATCAGTTTTATTAGATCGGTTTGTACGTGTTCTTGCATGGTTTTATGATGAACAGAGGTGTTCGGATCAAATGTGGACATGGCGATGATCTTGTCTTTTAGATCAACCCGATCAACAAGTGATCTGTCCATGAGAAAGCTTCTGTTAGAAAGGAATCGGAGAACATATGCAAAGAAAACACGATGATGTCGCAAGATGATATCGGAGACCTACCTTACGTTCTTCTTGGTCTCGGGGTCCTTCCCTGATCAGACAGATCGTTGGGGCTCTCTTCCGGCGATCTTCCTCGATTGAACTCCGGCGATGGGCTTACTCGGCGAGTTGGGGCTAGGGCTCTAAGTCGTCGGCTCAGGAGTTAGAAAAGAAGTTTGTGGTTTTGACCAAAGGTTCTGGGTTCTATTTATAATCGGGAGAAGAAGAGTCCTAATCTGATTGTATTTTGAATAAAAGTCCTATTCAGATTGTCGTTGAATCTTAACAACTTATCTTTAGTTGATTTGGTGCGGTAACATTGTGGAATTCAGGTCGGTTTCCTCTCCGTGCCGGTATTTCCGCGCGTACAGAATCCAAAAACCGCTCCAGAAGTCGTTACCTCCGCGGTGATGAGCTCCGGAAGCTCCACGTATCTACCAGGGCCTGGTCTCCACTTTTCCGCAGAGACGAGCTCCGGTTGTGCCGCGTGTCAAGCGAGCGAGACCTCCCTTCTCCTTCGGTGGTGAGCTCCACGTGCGCCACGTATCTTGGCGGTCGGGTCCTCCTCTCTATTCGGAGGTGGCTCCGCGCACGCCACGTGTCAGTGCCGGACCTTCCCTCTCTCCGGAGGTAGCTCCGAGTGTGCCACGTATTCATTTCGGACCTCCCTCTCTTCGGAGGCGAGCTCCGAGGTCGACACGTGTCCAATAGTGTCGGACCTCCCGGAGATAAGCTCCGGTGGCGACATGTGTCCAATAGAACCGGACCTCTTGGAGGTGAGCTCCGAGATCGACACGTATCCCGCACGACTGGTCCTCTGATTTCTGCAGTGACTAGCTCCGCAGGTGACATGTGTCCTGCGGAACTGCATTCGCTTCTCCGCAAAGGCTAACTCCAGGGGCAACACGTGTCCCACAGGGTCGGACCTCTCCCCCATTGCGGAGGTGAGCCCCGAGCCTGCCACATAGCCATTTTAGCAGCGGACCTCTCCCCACTTCGCAGGGATGAGCTCCGAACACGCCACGTGTCCAGCGGGCCGCGGAAGTTTTCTTCGGCGCTCTCTGTGAACTGGATTAGGCTCTTTTTGGCTATCTTTTTGATATTTTCTCTGTTCCCACTTCTTTTAAAATGTTTTCTCTACATGAAACATGAATACATGCAGAAACAAAAAATGAGGGTGTCACAAATCTACCCCCTTAAATTGAATCTCGGCCTCGAGATTCGTTAGTAAAGAATAGATGAGGAAATTCTGCCTTGATGTCTTCTTCATGCTCCCATGTGGCTTCAGCTTCGGTGTGATGGCTCCATTGTAGCTTGCACCATCGGATTACTTTGTTCCTTGTGACCCTCTCCTTTAAGTCCAAAATTCGGACAGGTGCTCGGCATAGGTCAGATCCTCTTGAAGTTCAAGCTCTTCCATTGGTACTTGCTCCTCTGGTACTCTCAAGTATTTCTTGAGCTGAAATACATGAAACACGTCATGTACGTCGGAGAGATATGTTGGGAGCTCTAGTTGATAGGCTACTTATCCTTGCTTGTCCAAAATCTTAAATGGTCCGATGTAGCGAGGTGCTAGCTTGCCCTTGACGTTGAAACGTCGTTGGCCACGGATAGGTGATACCTTAAGGTATACGAAGTCTCCTACTTTGAAGGTCAACTTCCTTCTCCTATTATCCGCATAGCCTTTCTGTCGTGACTGAGCAGCCTTTAAGTTCTCCCGTATCGTTTGGACTTGCTTTTTAGCTTCTTGTAGCACTTCGGGTCCAAACACCTGGTTCTCTCCGGTCTCGTTCCAAAACAGCGGCGTTCTACACCGCCTACCATATAATGCTTCGAAAGGCGACATCTTCAAGCTAGCTTGATAGCTGTTGTTATAGGAGAATTTGGCGTACGGTAAACTCCTATCCCAACTACGCCCTTGTTTCAAGGCGCAAGCTCTCAACATGTCCTCTAAAATTTAGTTTGTTCTTTCGGTTTGTCCATCGGTTTGTGGGTGATAGGTGGAGCTAAAATCCAGTCGTGTACCCATAGCTTTCTGCGGCTTCCTCCAGAATCTAGAGGCAAATTGAGAATCTCGATCTGAGACTATCCTCCTCGGGACTCTATGACGGCACACGATCTGCTTCATGTACAACTCGCCTAATTGTGCAACGTTGTACTTGGCCCTTACAGGGAGAAAATAGGCTGTTTTCGTCAATCGGTCCACGATAACCCAGAGGGAGTCGTAACCCGACTGGGTACGTGGCAATCCGATGATGAAATCCATATTGATGTCATCCCACTTCCACTCGGGTACCTTCAAGGGTTGCAATAATCCAGTGGGTCTTTGATGTTCGGCCTTCATCCGTTGGCATGTGTCGCATAGGGCAACGTATTCGGCTATGTCCCTTTTCATACCATCCCACCAATAACAAGTCTTCAAGTTCTTGTACATTTTGATAGTTCCGGGATGTACGGATTAGGGTGAATCATGTGCCTCTTTTAATATCATTACGCGGATGTGCTTCACGTTAGGCACACAAATCCTTTTTCCTAGCCAAAGCGTACCCTTCTCATCTTATTTGAAATCCTTCTCTATTCCTTGTCGGATCCTTTTCTTGATCTCCTTGATCTCCTCATCCGTTGCTTGGCCATCTTTTATCTCTTGCTCAAATGAAGAGTGGATCTCCATCATTTCCATGTTGTTCAAGAATCCGAGGTGTAACCGTTCGAACTCCTTACGTAGTTCGGGTGGCAGCTCCCGAACCATGAGTTGGTGACATGCTCCCTTCCGACTCAATGCATCAGCTATTACATTGGCCTTCCCAGTGTGGTAGTTGATTCCAACATCGTAATCTTTAATGAGTTCCAACCATCGATGTTGCCTCAAATTCAAGTCCGTTTGTGTAAATATGTACTTGAGGCTTTTATGATCCGTATAGATCTCACATCGATGACCAAGGATATAATATCTCCAAATCTTCAATGCATGCACTACTGCTGCTAGCTCCAAGTCATGTGTAGGATAATTAATCTCATGCTTCTTTAATTATCGTGACGCATAGGCCACCACTTGTCCTTCTTGTATGAGCACACATCCGAGCCCTTGTCTGGATGCGTCACAATATATGCCAAAACTCTTGCTCACATCTGGCAATACCAAAACCGGCGCTGTGGTTAGCCTTTTCTTGAGTTCCTCAAAACTTTCTTGGCATGCTGGTGTCCATTGAAAGGCTTTTCCCTTCGTTAGCAACTCCGTCATAGGCTTTGCTATCTTAGAGAAGTCCTTAATGAAGCATCGGTAGTATCCAGCCATCACAAAAAAACTCCAAATATCCCTCACGTTTTGTGGTTGGTCCCACTTCAGAAATCTCCCACTTTTCCGGGATCAACCGATACCCCTTCTTTGGAGATAATGTGGTCTAGGAACGATATTTCCTTTAGCTAAAATTGACACTTGTTAAGCTTGGCATACAATTGATGCTCACGCATTTTTTGCAAGGTCAATTTCAAATGTTCTTCATGCTCCTCCTCCCTTTTTGAATACACCATAATGTCGTCGGTGAAAACCACGACGAACTTATCCAAGTACTCCATGAGAACCTTGTTCATGAGGTAAATAAAGTATGCGGGTGAATTTGTTAACCCAAAAGACATGACGGTATATTCATACGAACCATACCGTGTTCGAAAGGCAGTCTTGGGGTATATCGGAGGGTTTTATCTTTAGTTGGAAGTATCCCGACCGAAGATCAATCTTGGAGAACACTCGGGCTCCTTTCATTTGGTCGAATAGGTCCTCTATACGGGGCAGAGGGTATTTGTTCTTGATTGTTACCTCATTGAGAGACCTATAGTCCACGCACATCCTTTGGATCCCATCCTTCTTGTCCACAAAGAGCACGGGGGCTCCCCATGGTGACAAGCTTGGACGTATAAAACCCTTCTCCAACTGCTCCTGAATTTGCTTCTTGAGTTCTACTAGTTCATCGACGGGCATCCTATAGGGTCTCTTTACTACGGGTACAATTCCGGGTACCAAATCAATGGCAAACTCAATGTCCCGATCAGGTGGCATGCCTGGAAGCTCCTCTGTAAAACACATCCGAGAATTCCTGAACCACTGGAATGCTATCCAATGTTGCTCCTTCGACGTGGTTCAAGATTGCCTTTTCGGTTGTTTGTTGGGCTGACTCAAACTCGACACGGATACTGTGCTTATTTGTCAACTGCACGCTTCTTTCAGCACATTGGATTACCCCGTTGTGCTTGCTTAACCAATCCATCCCGAGTATTATGTCAAGCACTTTGGAGTCCAAGACAATGAGGTTGGCAAGGAAGTCTACCCTTCTTATTTTAAGGCTTACTTTCGGATATACTATATTAGTCCTCATCTCTCCACCGGGAGAATTAACTAACATAGCACATTTTAAGTGTGATATGAGTAGATTATGCTTGGCAACATACTTGGATGATATGAAGGAATGTGATGCTCCAGAATCAAATAAGATGGTGGCTGTGTTGGAGTTGGCAAGGAACATACCAATTACGACGTCCTCAGCCTGTTGTGCTCCCTCAGCAGAGACATGGTTCACGTTGTCGTGAGCATAGTTCTATTGTCCATGTTTTCCTTGATTGTCCCCTCCGTTCGGTCGCGGGTTCTGCTTGGGCACGTTTCCTTGCTATCCAGGGCCTCTCCTCGGGCACTGGCCCGCGAAGTGTCCTGTTTCCCCGCATGCAAAGCATGCCCTGTTGCCTACGGCAGCAGGTACGCTGGGGTGGGGGTTTTGAACAGGAGCGCCCATGTTAGGTCGGGGCACAGGAGGCAAGGGCACACGAGGTGCTTGTGCAACGGGTTGTTGCTGTGGTGGATTACTAGGGCGGTATGCACGATCGGTCGATCCATACTGTGGTGCAGCTGGGGGGCATGTACCGAGGTCGTACGTTGCTCCCTTGAGGCTGGTATGACATCTTCCTATTGCACTCTCACTCGATCTCTCGGATCTTGCTTTCGACTACTATAGCCTTGTTAACCAGCGAAGATGGCTTGAATTGATCAAGGATTACGAACTTGAAATTCATTACCATCCGGGCAAAGCGAATGTGGTTGCCGATGCACTTAGTCGGAAAGCCCACATTCATCATTTAGCCATGGCTGCACATGAAGAAGGAGAACCAAGCCTGCGCTTAGTTCCCTACGGATCGCTGTTCAACCTCGCTCTTATTCCTACAATCCGAGATGAGATTGTAGAGGCTCAGAAGAGAGACAAGGGTATGTCCCACATCCGTAGAAGAGTGGACAGTGGTGAATTGAAGATGTTCCGCAAGGATGAAGAGGGTACTCTATGGTTTAACAACCGCATAGTGGTACCCCGAAACATGAAATTGCGGAGGAAGATATTGGATGAAGCACATTTATCCAAGTACTCTATTCATCTGGGAAGTAATAAGATTTACCAGGACTTGAAATCTAAGTTCTGGTGGACACGGATGAAAAGAGAAATTGCGAAGTACGTATCCGAGTGTGATACGTGTCGGCGGGTTAAAGCCGACCATATGAGGAAAGCCGGACCACTTCAACCGCTGAAGGTTCCAGCATGGAAGTGGGAAGACATAAGTATGAACTTCATCGTCGGTTTACCCATGACAAGCAACAAGTATGATTCTATTTGGGTAATCGTCGATCGTTTGACCAAAACAGCACATTTTATTCCAGTCCATACTAAATATGTGGCAAAGAAGTATGCGGAGCTGTTCATCTCAAGAATCGTGTGTTTACACGTGTTCCCCGCACCATCGTTTCTGATCGAGGTGCGTTATTCGTATCTAGATTTTGGGAGCAACTGCATGCTTCCTTGGGAACCAAGTTAATTCGGAGTTCAGCATATCATCCGCAAACTGATGGTCAAACGGAGAGGATAAATCAGATTCTGGAGGATATGCTACGGGCATGTGTCATCAATCATGGGAAGAATTGGGATGACCATCTACCGTTAGCAGAATTCTCATATAATAACAGTTATCAATCCAGCATCAAGATGGCCCCGTATGAAGCTCTTTATGGCCGAAAGTGCCGCACACCACTGAATTGGTGTGAGTCCGGCGAGAGAGTGGTCTACGGGATTGATCTTGTGAATGAAGCCGAGGAACGAGTGCGAGTGATTCAAGCCAATTTAAAGGCTGCTCAATCTCGGCAGAAAAGTTATGCAGACAAAAGACGTCGACCTCTTCACTTCGACCTCGGGGACCACGTTTATCTTGGTGTCTCTCCGATGAAAGGGGTTCATCGTTTCGGAGTGAAGGGAAAGCTTGCTCCGCGATTCATCGGGCCGTTTCCTGTCACTGAGATATGCGGACCCGTGGCCTATCGTCTGGAGTTACCGACGTCGCTTTCGGGTATTCACAACGTTTTCCACGTCTCTCAACTGCGGAAATGTCTTAAGTACCCAACCGCAGTTCATATGGAGAACATTGAGGATCTTCAACTGGATCTCACCTATTCTGAGTGTCCTATACAGATTATTGACGAGAAGACTCGCGCCACAAGAAATCGGACATTGCGATTTTACAAAGTCTTGTGGAGCAACCACACCGCTGATGAAGCCACGTGGGAAAGCTCTCCGTTTAAATTTTCCTGACTTGTTTGTACCATATGTCCAGTAGTCATTCTCCCTTCTTCTTTCTTTTTGTAATCTCGGGACGAGATTCTTTTAAGGGGGGAGGAATGTAACAGCCCTAACTTTTGTAAAGTTTTATTTCAACGTATGAAACAAATTTAAGGCGATAAAAGACTATAGTTGTGTCACATGAAATGATGAACTCAAATATAGACATGTGAGGGAGTTAAAAAATTTCTCTAGCTCATGTTCAACACATGTTAACCTAGGGAAAAGAATTTCATTTCCAAAACTCTAACTCATGTGCACCTCCTCTATGAGAAGAGTGGAGGGAATTTAAATGCAATTTGAATTCTTTTGAAAGGATTCCTATTCAGATTGTCCAAAGGCCCATATGTGAGAGCATAGATGCATTTCTCATGGATTCAAGAGCCTAAGTTTCAAATTTGGAGAATTTTGGAGCTCATCTACCATTTATTTGGAGGAATATTTGTGAGCACATTCAAATTCAAATTTGAATTTGAAAACTGAGCCAAATGTGCTCAATTTTGAAATCAGGTTTCATATTCAAATTGTTCACATCATGTTTGGCCTATCCTCCAAATTTGGGGAGATTTGGACAATGTTTAGGTGGGAATCTTAAAGCACAGTGAGGGAAAAAAATTGGGAGGTGTGGACCCCACCTGTCAGCCTCTCAACACAGGGCACCGCCTCTGTTTTTTCCCTCGGACGAGCGCGCGCCCGACAGCGCGCCGGCGCCCGGCGTTACCGCCATTCCCCAGCGCCAGCTCCTGCTTGCCGCTCTCGCTCAACCTGATCGACTCCACCGTGGGTGCACCGAAGGAGTTCGCTTACTCCTCTTCCCTCTCGCCTCGGTAGTTTGCCACGATCACCACAGCTCGGCCGCTCTCGATCTCCCGATCGTCAGCCGCCACCGCACCTCCCCAGCTGAAGCTTCCAACACAGAAAAGGCGCGCAAGGGCGTGCACATGCTGTTCACTGGCGCACCTCGGAGTTGGGAGCTGCGATTCGGCGTGATTTTGAGATTTGGCGCCAAGAACCGAAGCTCACGGTGGAACTCCGACCGGCTCACCATGGACACCGAGCTACAGACCATTTCACCGTTCCCCCTATACACAAGAAAGGTGTGTCATCTTCCCTAGCTCGTGTAGCTGCAAACCGTACAACGATCCATCAGCCGAGTGAGGAGAATTTCCAGTTCTCCCGAAACATGGTGTATCCGGGTAGAACTCGGTCTACCCCGAAATTTGAGTTGCTCGGGTAACTACTGCCCTAGCGAGCTTGCAAACATCTTCCTCACATCCTAGCGCTCCCTCTCGACCAAGAATCGGGCTAAACGATCCAGAAACGACCGAGTTCTTGTGGTTTTTCAGGCCGCCATGGAAGAACGCCTCAGGTCTCCGTGGAACCCTAGGTTGCCGGCCGTTTCACCGGTGTTAGAGTCCATGTCCAGCCTCTACTAGTCCCCCTGATGCTCTAGAGCCCGAGAGATGGTCATTTGGTGAAGGAATGACGGAAACCGACCTCGCCGGAGTTCTAATCTTCTCTGTGATCGCTGCGGACTAGTTTCCGGTGAACCTCGGCCGCCGACAAACCTCTAACTGAGTTCAGCACCGAAAGTTGTGGGGGGCGGCGGACTTGAGGTCGGGAGGCGACTGGAAACTGGGTTCCGGCGAACCTCGCCGGAGGACGCCGCCGCTCGGGCCTCTGGCGCGAGGTTGAAGGAGAAGGCTGATGGGTGGGACCCACCGTCAGCATTTAAACATTTTTGGGATTTTTAGTTTCCAGTTCAATCTTTGAAGAGCCATAAATTTGTGTAGGAATGTCCAAAAATTGTGAAACAAATTTTGTTGGATCCTCTCAAAGAGTACTATCCAGGGGTGCAGCCCAATGTTTATGAAAATCCCAATCCCTGGATTTGGCTCATTAATTCATTTAAGGGAAATCTTGTATGAATTTTTACAAGAGTTCTGTTTATTGAAAAATTCCAAAATTTGGACAGGACATTCTTCCAAAATTCTTTGAACTCCAGTAAAAATTTCAGAGGCATTGGACCTCATTTGCTTGGTCTGTGTTCATTCCTTATGTCTCTGAAAAATGGGAAAATAAACAGAGACATTTTCAGCTTTTCCCCAATCCTTAAAAAATCCATATCTCCATGTAGGAAACTTCAAAATGGTAAAACCAATTCCTATGGACTCAGGACATTTTGTACTTCACAAAAAGTCTACTTTGCAGCATAGGAAAGCTTAATATCTAGGGGGTAATGACAGATTAGTAAAAACCACATAAGGATTTGTTGTGCTCACATGAAGCCATTTCATGAGCTCAATTTTTTCACACTGCCTAATACCTACCATAGAAGCTGTGGTTAAATTTTCAGCTTCATTGGACCTCTGGAACTTGAGCTACCATGTTTTAGGTTTAAGTGTTCATATAATGGACTTAATCACATGGTGATTACTAGTATCCCTTTTTATCTAGCTTTCATCATCTCTAAGGTTTAGATCCAACAACAGAAACCTTGCTGTTGTTAATCTCTCTTATGTGTGAGTTAACTTGTACAACAGTTTTGAATCATTTTCTAAATTGCTTTTGAATACATGTGCATAAATCATCTTAATAGCACGTGACGTCGACGTTCGACGAGGACTCGACTCTACAGCGAGGATCTCCATCTCGTGACGAGTTTGGCGGATTCTCCGGAGGAAGACTAACTTCTAGCTTCTAACAAAACCGTTGAGCAAGGCAAGCCCCGGTTCGCATATCGTTACCGTTTTAAATTTTTCTTTACTTCACATCATGTTTATTAGACTTGAGTGCATTATGTCTAGGATGATTGAAATCCACTTGCATACCTATTACATCCCTGAGTAGAAGGTTTAGTGTAGACTTTGCCTCGTCGTAGATGCTAGGCTAATGTTGTAGCTAGCTCGATAGAAGTCGAGTAGTAAAAAGCTACTCGCGAGAAAGTTTGAGTAATAGAGTTACTCGTAAGAGGTTAATGATAAGAGCACCCTCATGAAAATGAGATGGGGACGGGGATGTTCCTGTAGGATGGAGCGCTCAAGGTTGGTCTCGACCTGCGATGGGTGTGACAATGCTTGAGACCACATTTGGCCTGGACCGGGATGGTAAGGCAAATATGGAGGTTGTTTGTAGCCCCGTCCGTGTCGGTTAAGGACCGCATGTATGCGGCCCTGCTGGACAAGATTGAGCTGTACCGGATATATAGTGGGGTATGGGACCCATGAAACCGATGTAACTCGATGGACCGTGATATAGAAACTCATACTTCGCGTGGGAATTGATGCGGACATCGCTACCGTTGATACAACCACAACACCAGCCCATTCACCTCTCAGCTAATCAAGGTCCAATGACACGCGCTCGTGCACGTCAACTTAATTATCAGGTGCTTGGGAATTGATCCAGCTAGGAGTGATGGAGGGATTAATGCAATAAAGACTGCTCCACCCGAGGGGAAATCTTGAGGCTGGGGCCATGTAATAAAGAGAGATTTAGACAAATAAGGAAAGGAATAAGGGAAATCTCGTCCAATTTTGCTGCTGGACGAAATTCCCTCTTTCTTTCCCCATTTAAAGATAGATGTGCTATAATAAGGAAAGAAATAGAGGAAATCATATCCTGCCTTGCTGCTGGATGGGTTTCTCTCTTTCTTTCTCTATTAAATGGTAGTCTATCACAGAAAAAGGAAGGGAATAAGGGAGATCATGTCCTACCTTTGTTGCTGGACGAATTTCCCTCTTCCCTCCCCTATTTAAGTAGTCCAAGAGCTCCTTGACAGGGCGGGTTTTGTTTTCTGTAAGTTTAGCCATTGCTACTTCCTTGTAACGCAAGTGTCGACGAGACCTTTCGATTATTTGAATCAGAACCCCAACTTTTTCACACCCGTGAGTGTTTGCTTGTTATCTTGTTCTTGCTTGTTCTTCGATTGCTTGCAGGTTCAAGGCTGTTCTTGGCACGGCAAGTACAGCAACAACAGGAGCCGGTGTAACTATCGCTAAGGCGCAGCATCCTTGTGGTTGTTATAGTCGGGTAGCACAACGTCGACCTCCACCCAAATCGTAGTTACCAGGAGACGGTGTAACTGTCGCTCAAGACACCACACCATTCTGGTTGTGGTAGTCGGGCAGCCAACTTCGGACTCCACCAAATTCGTTCATTACCAACATCTCTCATCGAAAGATAGGGCGTCCCCCGTACCCGTTGGGTTCATCAAGTGGTATCAGATTTCAGGTTGCTCGGTGAGAGATTTTCTTCTCCTTGTTCTTCATTTACCTACAATCCACTTTTGCCTACAAAATTCGCTCTAAAAAAATCCTAAAAACACTTTGAGCCTTTTTCTTGACTACTTAGCTCTCGACTTGTTGAATTCACGGTTGTCTTTTTGTGTCAAGTTGCTGGTCCTAAGTTTTTCACCGCTAGAGTTTTGAGTTCGTGCCACTTTATTCTCAGTCCATTTCCATTATCTACCCAAAGTTGAGAAAAAAGAGGCAAGTGCAAAAGAAAAGTTGCACGGATCAGCAAGAAAAAGGCACGTGCAAAAAGAAAAGCCGCACTGATTACAATCACAAAAAAAAGTTTCTAAGTATAAAAAAAGAGAGACAATTTGTGTAACATTTGTTTCATGTTTAGAAGTTCAACTTGCTGTTTTCAACGTTGTTGAAACACAACGGATCGGGCTGTTCAAACTTCTCTACCATAGTAATCCAACGTCACATGGAGTTACGGCTCACGTCTCTAGTAAGGTTTGAGCTAGGACCAGCACAATACCATCGTGGAATGTTTATTCAACTTGTTGTGACTAATGTGGTACTAGCTGTTCCTTTGCACAAATTGTGTCTAGCAGCCACCTACAGCTCCACAAAATTGTCTACGACACCATAAGGTTGTGCTGGCAGCTACCGTTTATTGTTGTTTTTGCTGATTGCCGGCGCCTCCTGCATCGCATGGTAAGAACTTGTAAGACCTTGATTTCTTGCTAGTGAGGAATTGTGCTGTCCTACCACCTCTTAGCAACTGTTAGGATTAATCTGCTTGCTGTTGTATTTCCTTTCTTTACTAACCATGTCAGCTGATGCGAATGAGACATATCCACATTCACCACGTACGAGGGGCATCATTCAGCATTTCGAACGCCAAGTAAAGCTAAACACAGATGCTCTCAATGAGGATATTCAAGTCACCAATGAACGCATTGGTCAATTAGAGTCGACGCAGATTTGCACCAACACCAAACTGACCACATTAGAAAGCACTGTTGGGGCTTAACACTTCTCTTGCAGCAATCATTGAGTGATTGGAGAGGATGGAACAGGTTGGACGTGAAGAGAGGCAAAGACGTGTTGATGACAGCCACGACTCCATTGGCAGTGCTGCAAGATATGAAGAGGCGGAGTATTCGGCGGATACCGAGCTTGATGATGGACCTTTCAGGTATCGACGGCAGCCACGTCGCGACCATCGTGGTATGGGTGGTCGAGCTCAACGACGCGAGGTACGTGACAATGACGATTCCCTACGCAGCATTAAATTCTCTATACCACCTTTTGATGGTAAATATGATCCGGATGCATATCTGTCTTGGGAATTATCAGTAGATCAAAAATTTGCATGCCATGATTTCCCTGATGATAAAAAGGTTAGAGCTGCCACTAGTGAATTCACTGACTTTGCTTCTGTTTGGTGGCATGAATATCAAACTAAAAATCCAGCTACCGTACCACAAACTTGGAATGCTTTGAAATGAATCATGCCTCGTCGTTTTGTTCCTTCCTATCATGCTCGTGACCTGTTGCATAAATTACAACAACTTAGGCAAGGCAACAAATCTGTTGAGGAATACTATCAAGAACTTCAGATAGGCATGATGCGTTGTGGCCTAGTTGAAAATGAAGAGGCTGCAATGGCTAGGTTTATGGGTGGTTTCACAAGAGAAATTCAGGACATATTGGCTTATAAGGAATACACTAACGTCACTCGATTATTCCATCTTGCTTGTAAGGCTGAAAGAGAAGTGCAGGGACGACGTACAAGAACTAACATTTCTACAGGTCGAACTACCTCATGGCAGTTCCGCTCAAGTGCTGCTGGTACTAAGCATGATTCTCCAGATGATGCTTCCAATGGGTTGCCCAGGACTACATCAAAATCAGCACCTTCGCGTGCAATCGAGACAACAAAAGGATCCACCCAAGTTGCAGCCAACACTTCTTCTTCCATTGCTTCTACCGGGAGAACAAAAGACATTCAATGCCTCCAGTGCAAGGGTTTTGGGCATCTACGAAGGGACTGCCCAAGCAAGCGTGTGCTGGTTGTACGAGAAAATGGTGAGTACTCATCCGCTAGTGATTTAGATAATGAAACATATGCCATGCTTGCTGCACAAGAAGCAGGAAAGAAGAATGATGATGAAGAGCACATTGAGGCTGATCATGCTGCCCACTATGAGAGTCTTGTTGTGAGGCGTGTCTTGAGTGCCCAAATGATCAAAGCTGAACAGAACCAGCGACACAATCTATTCCAAACTAAGTGTGTAGTTTTGGAACGATCGTGTCGCATTATTATTGATGGAGGAAGCTGCAACAATTTAGCAAGTACTACCATGGTAGAAAAGCTTAGGATGACAACACTTCCACATCCACATCCATACTACATCCAATGGTTCAACGACAGTGGTAAGCTTAAGGTAACACGTCTGGTTCGTGTCAAATTTGCAATTGGTTCCTACTATGATTACATTGATTGTGATGTGGTACCTATGCAAGCTTGTTCTATGCTATTTGGTCGACCTTGGCAATTTGATAAAGATACATTACATCATGGTAAATCAAATCAATACTCTTTCATGCATCATGAGAAGAAACTTGTTTTGCACCCGATGTCCCCTGATGCTATTTTGAAGGATGACATTGCTAGAGCTTGCAAAGAGAAAAATAAGAAATCTGCTGAAAATGAAAATTCAGATGTCATGAAGAAATCGGTACAACCTAAGACTGACAATTCCAAATCTGCTCATATGAAGAAGAATGAAATAAAATTAAAGAGTGCTTGTTTTTTTGCTTCCAAATCTGATTTGTTTGAATTAAAAAGTGATACTGCAATCTGTTATGTGTTTGTTTGCAAAGAAGCTTTGTTCACACTTCACGACACACCATGTGCTTTGCCTCCTTCTATCACTAAGCTTTTGCAGGAATACGCTGATGTGTTTTCACAAGAGGTACCAGCCGGGCTGCCACCATTGAGAGGGATTGAGCATCAGATTGACCTCATCTCTGGGGCTTCTTTGCCCAACCGAGCACCATACAGGACCAATCCAGAGGAGACTAAGGAGATTCAACGGCAAGTAGAGGAATTACTCGTCAAAGGTTATGTGCGTGAGTTCCTTAGTCCTTGCTCCGTTTCTGTCCTTTTGGTCCCAAAGAAAGATGGATCATGGCGCATGTGTGTAGATTGTCGAGCAATTAATAACATTACCATTAGATATCGTCATCCTATTCCAAGGTTAGATGATATGCTTGATGAACTTAGTGGCTCGATGATTTTCTCTAAAATTGATTTGCGTAGTGGATACCATCAAATTCGCATGAAGATAGGTGATGAATGGAAAACAGCGTTTAAAACAAAGTTTGGTTTGTATGAGTGGTTAGTCATGCCTTTTGGTCTCACGAATGCACCTAGCACTTTCATGAGATTAATGAATGAGGTTTTACATGCTTTCATTGGAAGATTTGTGGTAGTATATTTCGATGACATCTTGATCTATAGCGCATCTCTCGAAGTTCATCTTGATCATCTCCATGCTGTTTTCAATGCTTTACGTGATGCACGCTTATTTGGTAACATTGACAAGTGCACCTTTTGCACGAATCGAGTTTCTTTTCTTGGCTATGTTGTGACACCACAGGGAATTGAAGTTGATCAAGCCAAGGTGGAGGCGATACACAGCTGACCGACTCCTACCACGGTCACACAAGTACGAAGCTTTCTCGGACTTGCTGGATTCTATCGTCGTTTTGTGAAAGACTTCAGCTCCATAGCAGGCCCACTGCATGAGCTTACAAAGAAGGGTGCCCCATTCACATGGGGCAAGGCGCAAGAGGCTGCATTTGCAACTTTGAAGAATAGGTTAACTCATACACCCCTTCTCCAATTACCAGATTTCAGTAAGACTTTTGAATTGGAATGTGATGCTAGTGGTATTGGATTGGGAGGTGTCTTGTTGCAAGAGGGGAAACTTATTGCTTATTTTAGCGAGAAACTGAATGGGTCTAGTCTGAACTATTCTACTTATGATAAAGAATTATATGCACTAGTACGAACTTTGGAAACATCGCAACATTATTTATGGCCTAAAGAATTTGTTATACATTCTCATCATGAATCTTTGAAGCACATTAAGAACCAAACTAATCTGAACCCTAGGCATGCCAAGTGGGTAGAATTCATTGAGTCCTTTCCTTATGTCATCAAACACAAGAAAGGAAAAGATAATGTCATTACGGATGCCTTATCTCGCCGTTACAATATGTTGTCCCAACTTGATTTTAAGATTTTTGGCTTGGAAACAATTAAAGAACAATATTCTTTTGATGCTGATTTCAAATATGTGCTTCTGCAATGTAAAGAAGGAAAAACATGGAACAAGTTTGTTCTCACTAATGGTTTTGTGTTTCGAACTAACAAATTGTGCATTCCAGCTGGTTCTGTGCGTATCTTACTATTGCAGGAAGCACATGGTGGAGGATTGATGGGACACTTTGGTGTCAAGAAGACGGAAGACATCTTAGCAAGCCATTTCTTTTGGCCAAAGATGAGGAGAGATGTGGAGCGGTTTGTTGCTCGTTGCACCACCTGTCAAAAAGCTAAGTCCCGTCTTAATCCACATGGTTTATACATGCCTCTTCCTGTTCCTAGTGCTCCATGGAGGATGTTTCTATGGATTTTGTTTTAGGATTGCCTAGAACAAAGAAGGGGAGGGATAGTATTTTTGTTGTTGTCGACAGATTTTCTAAAATGGCACATTTTATACCATGCCACAAAACTGATGATGCTACCCATATTGCTGATTTGTTCTTTCAAGAAGTTGTTCGTTTGCATGGGGTTTCAAACACTATTGTTTCAGATAGAGATGTCAAATTTCTTAATCATTTTTTGAAAACCTTATGGGCTAAGTTGGGGATAAAATTACTCTTTTCTACCACTTGTCACCCTCAAACTGATGGACAGACCGAAGTAGTGAACCGTAGTTTATCTAACATGCTAAGGGCTGTTCTGAAACATAACATCAAATTATGGGAAGAATGTTTGCCTCATATTGAATTTGCTTACAATTTCGCTGCATTCTACTACTAAATTGTGCCCTTTTCAGATTGTATATGGTTTTATTCCTCGTGCTCCCATTGATCTTTTGACTCTGCCACCTTCAGAGAAATTGAATTTTGATGCTTCTCGCCGTGCTGAATTAATTCTTAAAATGCATGAGCAAACTAAATCAAACATTGAGAGCATGAACGCTAAGTATCAACAAGCCGGTAGCAAGGGTAGGAAGCATGTTACTTTTGAACCTGGTGATTTGGTTTGGGTGCATTTGAGAAAGGATAGATTTCTTGATTTGAGAAAATCTAAATTACTGCATAGAGCTGCTGGACCCTTTAAAGTGCTTCGAAAAATTAATAATAATGCATATGAAATTGAGTTGTCTGCACATTTTAGGGTTGCTTCCTCTTTTAATATTGCAGATTTGAAACCATATATGGGCGAGGAAGACACATTTGAGTCGAGGACGACTCAATTGCAAGAAGGGAAGGATGATGCGGACATCGCTACAGTTGATACAACCACAACACCAGCCCATTCACCACTCTCAGCTAATCAAGGTCCAATGACACGCGCTCGTGCACGTCAACTTAATTATCAGGTGCTTGGGAATTGATCCAGCTAGGAGTGATGGAGGGATTAATGCAATAAAGGCTGCTCCACCCGAGGGGAAATCTTGAGGCTAGGGCCATGTAATAAAGAGAGATTTAGACAAATAAGGAAAGGAATAAGGGAAATCTCGTCCAACTTTGCTGCTGGATGAAATTCCCTCTTTCTTCCCCCATTTAAAGATAGATGTGCTATAATAAGGAAAGAAATAGAGGAAATCATATCATGCCTTGCTGCTGGATGGGTTTCTCTCTTTCTTTCCCTATTAAATGGTAGTCTATCATAGAAAAAGGAAGGGAATAAGGGGATCACGTCCTACCTTTGTTGCTGGACGAATTTCCCTCTTCCCTCCCCTATTTAAGCAGTCCAAGAGCTCCTTGACAGGGTGGGTTTTGTTTTCTGTAAGTTTAGCCATTGCTACTTCCTTGTAACGCAAGTGTCGACGAGACCTTCCGATTACTTGAATCAGAACCCCAACTTTTTCACACCTGTGAGTGTTTGCTTGTTATCTTGTTCTTCCTTGTTCTTCGATTGCTTGCAGGTTCAAGGCTGTTCTTGGCACGGCAAGTACAGCAACAACAGGAGCCGGTGTAACTATCGCTAAGGCGCAGCATCCTTGTGGTTGTTGTAGTCGGGTAGCACAACGTCGACCTCCACCCAAATCGTAGTTACCAGGAGACGGTGTAACTGTCGCTCAAGGCGCCACACCATTCTGGTTGTGGTAGTCGGGCAGCCAACGTCGGCCTCTACCAAATTCGTTCATTACCAACATCTCTCATCGAAAGATAGGGCGTCCCCCGTACCCATTGGGTTCATCAGGAATGGCGTTGAGAAGGCGGGAGGTGTAAATCCTTTAGCGGGCAACTTCGACGTGTCCACGTAGAGGACCATCCTGCTCGGCGCGAAGCGTTTTTCTATGTCGGGGTGTCGTGTGAAAGGTTGCTGCATACAACGTAAGAAAGAGCTCTTGAGAGAGTCTTTCAAGGCGGGTGTATGTGTCGTGTATTCCGGGTTGTTATTGATTCAAATCACCGTCGCTCGCGGAAGAGGATTGAGCATACTTGCCCCCACTGCGTCGTGACTTAGTAAGAAGATGAACTAAGTCTCTTAACTTGTTGTTTGTGGATTAATCACTGTATTGGAACCTTGACTGAAGTAGATATAGAGCCAACTAAATTTCAATTCCACCTTAGGCTAGCAACATCGGGATAAGCGTTTCTTGTTTGATTGTGGACTTCCGATGTTGTGAGGCGTGAGGACCACTAAAATGAAGGCTAAAAGAATCTGAATATAAGGATCAAGTTTAGTCAAGGTGCATTTTGCAAATTCCTATTCCTACTGTCTTGCTACCCCTGCATTTAGAGTTACATGTTTAGGAGTGACGGTTAAGTCTTGCTGAGCCTTAGTGCTCACGGTTGCTTCTGAGTTATTTTTGCAGGTAGCAGGATGCCTGCTATGAAGAGGGTTGTTCGGTGAAACGATGAACCTCACGGTTTGTTCAACTCATCGGAAACCTAGCCGCTGCCTTTCTTTGGTGAAGCTAGTAGGAAGCGTTCACGGGCTGAACGACTTCTCTTCGGCGTAGTTAGGGTCGAGAGTGAGTAGTTGGTCCAGCTAGTTTTAATTTCCGCTGCGTGTGTACATTATGTTGTAAAAGAAATTATCTTGAGAAAAAATAGTTCCGCTATATTCTTATCATCTCTTTTCGTGCATACTGTTGGGTGCCACATCGCACGACACCACCCACTGCGATTCCCGGGTCGGGCTCCACAACATTCACGGAGCTCACCTCCAAAGAGAGGGAAGGTCCGGCACTGACACGTGGCGTGCGCGGAGCCACCTCCGAATAGAGAGGAGGTCCCGACTGCCAGGATACGTGGCGCACGCGGAGCTCACCTCCGAAGGAGAGGGAGGTCTCGCTCGCTTGACACGCGGCACAACCGGAGCTCATCTCTATGGAAAAAGGGGAGACCAGGCCCCGGTGGACATGTGGAGCTTCCGGAGGTCATCACCGCGGAGGTAACGAGTTCTGGAGCGGTTTTTGGATTCTGTACGCGTAGAAATACCGGTACGGAGGAGAAACCGACCTGAATTCCACAATGTTACCGCACCAAACCAACTAAAAATAAGTTGTTAAGATTCAACGATAATTTGAATAGGACTCGTATTCGAAATACAATCAAATTAGAACTCTTCTTCTCCCGATTATAAATAGAACCCAGAACCTTTGGCCGAATCCACAAACTTCTTTTCCGACAACTTAGAGCCTAGCCCCTACCTCGCCGAGTAAGCCCTGTAAGTGCATCTAGAAAATCCCTTGTGGGTTTTGGCTAATTGATGACGAACATATGAGATCCTAATGAAACTATTAAGATGATTGCAGGATAAATAAATTGAACTGGCTCGGCACACACAAAAAGGTGAAAAATAGAGTGGTGCCCAAAAAGGAAGACTTAAGTGGAATTTAGAAGAGCAAAGTAGATATAAATGTATAGGTTGTGTGTGAGAGACACATCCCAAGAGCTCATGACTTTGCGTAAGGGTAAGGGCTAATAATCAACTAAAATCCACTGAACACCGGACTAGTCCATCCATGGATCGGACTAGTCCGGTCAGCTTACTGGAACTAAACCGGACAAGTCCGGTTTTGGACCGGACTAGTCCGGTCATGTCTCTGTTGTCCTCTTTAGAGGACTGCGGACTAGTCCATCCAAGCGACAGGACTAGTCCGCTGAAGTTTCTGGAACCCCATTTCACATAGCACCGGACAAGTCTGGTTTGTGGACCGGACTAGTCCGGTTAACCCACTGGAAGTAGACCGGACAAGTCCGATCATATACCGGACTAGTCCGGTAGTAGATTTAACAACGGTAACTTCTTTGGAAACCCTATAAAAAGAGGTCCTTCGTTGTTTCTAAAAAGAGACACGACACATATTGTCAAAAACTCGAACCCTAGCACCGCCATCTGTCCCAAGAGTCCAAAAACACATCTCCCCATACATCTAAGGTGCAAAAAGGCCAAGATCAATCAAATACTTGGATTTGGGATTGAGAGATCGTCGTTCTTTTGTTGTGAGCTTTTGGGGTTTGATTTCTCTACACTCATATTCTGCATTGTAATCTTTTTGAGTGTATTTAATTATCTTCTCTGTAATTCTTGTGGGAGCCCTCAACGTGTGAGGTTGCCTCATAAACTCGGTGATTACCCGTGATAGTGGAGTCAAGTCGGCCTTTGTGGTGACTTGAAGAGGGAAAGGGTTAGGAACCAGACTCTGTGTGAGCTTCCTCAACGAGGACGTAGATCTCTTGGTGAGATCGAACCTCGGTAAAAATTCGTGTCTCTTGTCTCTCATTTGTTTTACATTTTGATACATTAGATCACTAGTTTGCTAGCCATCGTTTGAGTTCTTTATAAGTTTGCACGTGCATCCATATAATAAATTTAATTTATAAAAA
This sequence comes from Neostapfia colusana, assembly GCA_030760725.1. Classification (NCBI taxonomy): domain Eukaryota; kingdom Viridiplantae; phylum Streptophyta; class Magnoliopsida; order Poales; family Poaceae; genus Neostapfia; species Neostapfia colusana. The sequence continues at coordinate 82,629,245 of JASWHV010000011.1, forward strand.
CTGTTGTTCTCATTCCGCTGCTAAAAGATTAAATTTGTGAGACACACTTAATTAACTCAAATAATTCAGCACACCGGACTAGTCCGCCCACACAACCGGACTAGTCCGGTCAGTCAAGTTTCTGATAACTTTATTAAGTATGCAGGAATTCTTTAAAGGTCTATTCACCCCCCTCTAGGCCACATTCAATTGGTATCAGAGCCAAATTCTCCACCAACGAGACTCACATCTTGGAGAGATCAATGGCCTCTGAGAAGAACAACGATATCCCGAAGACGAACAAAAACGATGAGGAGCAAGAAGCCAAAGCCTTCGATGTGCTGAAAGAAAATCCACATGACGATGATGAAGTGAGACAGCTAAAGACATTACTGAGAAAGAAGTTAATGGCACAAAAGGGAAAAGAGGAAGAAAAGACGATGGGGAGTGGTCATCACGACTACTCCCGATATCCTTACAACTACAACCGTCTCAATTCAAATAATCATTATCTCTCTATTCCTATGGGAAGGCCCCCACAGTTTGACGGAAGTGACTACACCATGTGGAAGTACAACATGAAGATGCATCTAATATCCCTGAACCCTAGTCTGTGGCACATTGTTTGCACAGGCATCGATATTCCGGACACGGATGATGAACTCACTCTAGAACAAGAACAAGAGATTCACAGAAACGCACAAGCCGTCGCCGTGATCACATCATCACTAAGCAGAGAGGAATTCACCAAGATCGATGGGTTAGAAAGTGCAAAAGAAATCTGGGATACCCTCAAGACAGCTCATGAAGAAAATAGGTCTGTACGTGAATCCAAAATTGAGATGCTAGAAGGAGAGTTGCAGAGATTTGCTATTGAAGAAGGCGAATCACCTCAAGACATGTACAATCGGATGAAGGCACTCATCAACAAAATCCATGCCTATAGAAGTAAGAAATGGACAGATCATGAAGTGGTCAAAAGAATGATTAGAGCCTTTATGCCAAGAAATGTCACACTTTGCTCAATGATCAGAGAGAGCCCCGGTTTTCACAAAATGACTCCCGATGAATTACTAGGGAAGATCATAAATCATGAAATGATGGAGAAAGAAGCTCAATACGTCAAAGACTTAGCCGAACTCACCTCATCCAAAAAGAAAGAAGTTGCTCTCAAAGCAACGTGCAGACCCAAACTCAAAGAAACTCGTGAAGACCAAGACGATGGAGATACAAGCGACGAGAGCACCGATCTTAATGACGAAGAAATGGTGCTCTTCATCAAAAAGTTCAAACGCATGATGAAGAGAAGACACGGCAACAATTCACATGAAGGCAAAAGCAAGGATAAAGGAAAATCCAAGGCTCGACGCACTTGCTACAACTGCGGAGAGTATGATCACTTCATGGTCGACTGTACTTATGAAGAAAACAAAAAGAAGAAGGAAACAAGATCTCAAGAAAAGAAAATTTTCAGAAAAAAAGACAAGCCCATCAAGCTCACATTGGGAAGGAGTGGGACTCAAACGACGAGTCCTCCTCCGATGAAGAAGAAGAGATGGCCACTTTCGTAGTCAAGAAACCAACTATGAGAGCCACACTCTTTCCGAACATGGGAGGACGAGACATGAACAACCACACTTGTCTTATGGCTAAGGAAGACAAGAAAAAGGTTCGACTTACTCCTCCTGTGCTAAATTCCTCCATTGATGACTTTGATAGCTCTAGTGACAATGAAGAATTGTTTAGAGGGCTAAGTAAAATTGCTTTAAAGAAAATGGAAATGTTGTCAAACAAAATCTTTGAAAAGGAGGAACTTGTCAACCGACAAGAAGATATGCTCATCCGTGAGATGAAGAGATATCAAGAAGTTGAAAAGCTTCTTGAGCTTGAGAGAGAGAAGAATGAGTCACTTGAGTTAGAGCTAGCCTTGAGTAAGGAAATTTACTCAAAGTTAGAGGACTCGCACATTGCAATAAAGGAAGAACTTGCTAACTTGTCAAAAGTTAACAAAATCCTTGAGGTGCAAGTTGAGTCGCTCAAACAAAGTGACTCCTCTTCCTCCAAGAGCTCCCCACATGACATGCATTCTTCTCAAAACGGCATCTTTGATAAGGAGAAGATCAAATATGCACGAAGTGCATATATGATCACTAGACCTCCCAATGTCAAAAATGGTCTTGGCTTTGACAGGAACAAATACATATCCACTTCTAATCATGCTAAGAATAGGATCATTTTTGTTAAAGAAAAATCCCATGAATTTGAGCTACAAACACTGTTCCATACATTTGATGCTTCTTATGTTCTCATGAAAAACAAGTATGGAAAAGTCATTGCTAAATGTCGAAGTGTTCGGTCGACACTTCCCCCAGGCCTGCACTGGGCAGCCCGCGGAGGTTCTTTTTTCGGTGGGGCTAGTCCCTTGCGGAGAGCTTGCGCGGATGGACGAGTTAGTAAGAGCTTGACACTGTGAGTTTTACGTGGTTCAGGCCGCCGGAGCGTAAAACCCTACGTCCACGGTGAGCTATGGAGCTCGCTGTATTGCTTGCTGCTCAGGGCCGGAGTCCTGAGCTTGGGGGTGAGTTACAGCTTGGGCGTGAATGGCTAGCGTATGAGTTGCAGAAATGCGAACCCTTTCTATCGTCGCCTACCCGAGCCTTTTATAGTCCAAGACTCGGGTGGCTTACATGGGGGCCCGGGACCCGACAGGTGGTCCCGGGGAGATTGACTGTTATCTACCGTATCTGCAGTTATGCCGGTAGTTGTCTCTGGCGAAGACTTCCGAGTCTCCGTCTTGCCGCCCTGCCCATGCCGCACGCCAGTCGTAGTGGTTGATGACGGCGCAGGCGGCATGGGATGTCTTGTCGCGGTGTTTATTGGTTGGCAGGTTCTGACACCGCGCGCCAGTCTGTGATGCGACTGGGTGCAACGGCACCTGACAGAGGCGTGCTCCGCGTCTCCGCGTCTTGGGAAGACGCGGGCCTTGAATACCTTGTACGGGCAAGGTATGGGGCGTCTTTACCCCCGCTGCCTATCGCTCGGGGGCAGGCAGCGCCGTTCTACTGGCCACGTGGCGGGCCCGGAGCCCTTCTCAGAGGAGAGGAGGGTCCGGCCCGCGGTGTAACACCCCAAAAATCTTGTTAAGACCCTAAATCATATTGAGAGGGGAATTTAAAAATTTTTGGACGTATTGCATGTTTTGCAAAAATTCAAATTCAAACTGGAATTCAATTTAAATTCAAAACAGAAAAGAAATAGAAAAAGAAAAAGGAAAACAGAAAAAAATCGGCCAGTGGGCCGAAACCCACCAGCCGGCCCACCCTGCCCCCGCGCTAGCCCGCAGCCGCGCGCCCGCGCTCTCTCTCTCAGACAGGTGGGACCCACCTGTCATCCCTAACCCCCGATCGTCCGAAACTCGGACTGTTCACCCGTGCGCGCGCGATCGCAACCGACCGGATTTCCGGGCGAATTCTGGTTCTGGAGGACTCCCACTCGATCTAAACAAACTCACTGCCCTCCCCCGTCTATAAAAACCCCGGCCTCGTTCTGTTTTTCCCACGCGATCTGCTGTTTTTCCTCCGGTGAGAACCCGAGCCTTCTCCGGCGAATTCTGGCCGATCTACGCTTGGAAATTCCGATCTAACTCACTGGTCTTGATCCACCGCCTCCGGGGAACCTTGCAGGTGCAGAAAACTCGGTGACTTGCGGTGTAAACACAGCGCCGACGAGCCTCGCCGTGAATTCACCTCGGACCTTGTCGCCGATCACCTTCCAGGACCTCCGAGCTCAAGAAAACCCCCGAGGTGAGATCCCCGACCTCTCCTCCACCGATCTATGCCATAAGATCACAGTTCTAGGAAGAATTCTCGAAGATCCGAAAGTCTCCGGCGAGATCGCCGCTTCCCACCGCCGTGCGCCGCCGGCAGCGCCGCCCGCGTTCGATCAGAGCGACGTGGCCGCTTGTGCGCCGTTTATTTTAAATCACACGGTAGGGTTTAAATCCCCGCGTACCGGTTCGACGTTATAATCTCAGCCGTCGGTTTAAAATCGGACGGTCCACGTCAGCCCCGCGTTATAAAGACTGGAAATCTTACGTGCTACCCCCTGGGGTTCTCGGGAAATAAGAGCTAGCCCCGGAAACTTCTGATCTAGCCCCTGGAACTTCAGAAAATCATGTAAATTCATTTAAAAATCAGTTTTAGCCCCTGGACTTAATAAAAATTAGGAAAAACCCCTCTGTTATGTATAGGTAGACCCCTAAAAATTGTTAAAATAATATTATAGACCCTGTAGAGGGATGAGTTTACCTTTTTAGCCCTGATTAATATTTAATTTGGGAAATTGAATATGTGGCTAGTGTTTAAAATTTAAAAAGTGGGACAAACATATTGTCAAAATTAAATTTAAAAAAACTTTCTCAGTATTTAGAAAAATTTGGAGTGAGATAAAAACATATTTTGGGCTGAAGTGAATTTGTTTAATTTATTATTCATATTTAGGGACACATTTTTAAGTAAAGAATAGTTCTAGAAAATAGGGAAAATAATTGTAAAATAGTTTACATCAGAGGAAAAGGTCAAAAATATATTAGCCAATATTTTAGATCAGAACCTATTCTGTTTAGATGATGTGTCTTGTTATTTTTATAATAAAGTTCACATTTAGGCATAGGAAATAAATCTGAAAATATAGCAAATAGTAAATGATAAATGGAGTTCTAAAATCCAAAGAATTCAGTCTAGGGTTGGTAGAAATTATAAAGACACATATGGAGAAGGGAAATACCTTTCATGCATACTTGGTAGCAAAAAGGTGTAGTAATTGAATATAAGGAATTTATTTAAATTGGAAACTCATATATATAGTATGTAAGTATAAATGTGAACACAAAAGTAGGAATCATATACATATGATTAAAAGTATATGCAAGCCACAAATCAACACACAGAGTAACCACAACACATATAATGGTGAATGACTTTCATAAATGTGAATGTGTGGTTTGTATGAAGTGGAAGTGTGAACTATGTTTTATGGATTGTTGTTTTTCTTTTGCTATGTGTGATGGTATGATGTAGAACCTGCTCAAGAGCAAGTTATTCCTTTCCAAGATCAGGACTACCTATTTCAAGAGCAGCAGGAAGGAGACAAGTGTTCTTGACCACTTTGATCCTATGCTAGGATGTGTAGATAGAATTATTTGCATTGTCAAATAAAATATGAAACTCATGTTAGGAAGTTTCCCTAGAATTGCATTACCTTGTTTCCTTGTAGCTTGGGTTGGGATTTATTTTATCATGTCATTTATTATTATGCATATGCTTAGCCGTGCTTAGAATGGGATATTTGGGATATGAGATCATCAGTTTATTTTACCATACTCTTAAATGAGATATTGTGAGTTATGTAGAGGTAGGGATCAAGGCAAGTTGGATGTTTTGGTTGTGTGCTGGGTGCACGAGACTCGGGTTTGTGTTTAGTACTTGCCTGGATCCTAAGGACCGGTTCATGGAGCATGTAACCTGGCTTTACCGTGCCAACCACATGCTGAGATGGGGCAGCTTGGCCAATTAATTAGGTGTATCCCCGGCGTAGTAAGGGTGTGTTGGATGGTGCGGGGAATAGGTGTCAGCTGGACTACCATATGAACCGTAAGACTCAAGAGGGGGCCACTGCAGCGGGGTTAGAGCCTCTTGTATGCTGTTAGGGGTGAAACCTCAGTGGGCCCACGCTCGTCGGGAATCCCTTTGTAAAGGCTTCGTAGTGATCTCCTGGCTACACACCTGGGAAGTGTGAATGTGGTTCGTAGCCACTGGCATAATGGAGGTTCTTTTAGTCCACCCGGCAACGGGGGATGAAATCACTACATGTGGGTACAGTGGTGCAAACTCTGCAGAGTCAAAACTGTCATGACAGCCGTGCTCACGGTCAAGAGCGGTTTGGACTTATTCATGATCAGAGGATTGATGGTTTTGGAAGTTGTGGATGTTAAGCGGGGAGCTTAACATTGGAAATGATGTTATGGTTATTTGATTATGATGATGGGATGGGAGATTGGGACTATTTCACCTGTGTAGTAATGTAGGTGCTTAATAAGCTAAGGTGGTAGGTATTAATTGTGTAGTGCTTTAGCCATGAGTTCAACCTCCCCTTGTGTTCTAGCCATGCATGACATAACTTTCCCACACTTGCTGAGTACCATCGGTACTCAACCTTGCATATTTTGTTGGTTTATATTGCTGCTCAGGTCAAGATAATGAGGTGGTGTATAATGACCAAGACTTTGGATCCGAAGAAGGTTTCTAGGTTCATGGAGACCCCGGGCAACGCCTGTGACGGAGCCCTCAAGAATAATATTCCGCTGCTAGATTATTTATTTGTGATGAACTTATTATCGTCCATCGAGACATATGCTATGTAAGACTTATTTATATTCGACACCTGGCTTGTAATAAATGATGCTTCACTATTTGTCATCACATGTATGAGAAAATGATCCTGGCATACATGTGATATTCACTTGGTTGTTCTTCGGAAAAACCTGGTGTGACAAGAAGTGGTATCAGAGCCAAGGTTGTCCGTAGGAACGTGGACCTAGGTAGAAGTGGACGTATTTAGGGGCTTTATTTTCTTAAAAACTATTTTTACATGGTGTGTGTTGAAAAGTGTTATTTAAGGAGTCACTTTCTTCATCTTACCCCAATTTTCATTCAAAATAGGATTTTTGTTTAAGAGTTTATCTAACCTAAGTTTAAATTCTTTTTGTTTTAGATGGTTCGCATGATTCGCACCGCTCGCAAGTCCACAGGAGGGAGAGTTCCCGTAGTTGCCCTTGCCCAAAGAGGGGAGAGCCATCCGGTGACGTACCTTTACTACGGATTAGCAGTAGGAGGCTTGTTGCGCCGTCTTCGACGTATGCTCGAAGCCGCCGGCAATACGGGCAAGCTAATCATCCACTATAACTCCACTAGGACCATCCGTGAGAAGAGGGAAGAATGGAGTTCAGAGATGAGGATTATACACAAAAATCAGCTGCTTAAGATCCACCGCTCTCCAGCCTGTAGAACGACACAGGTCGATGCGGAGAAGGATATCACCTAGGAGGCCATCACCTGCCAGAGTCACATCTATCGTCGCCACCTGGACAGGACTGAGTACATGTATGTCCTCCAGCGTGAGAGTGGTACCACGGAGTACAAGTACCCGCCAGTGCAGCAAGGGACTTCCCATGAACACATGGACTTGCGCTTGGAGGATGCTGCTATGCTCAGCACTCGACTGCAGGAGTGTCAGCAAGAACTTCAGGATGTTCAGGACACCCTGAAGGAAACGGAGGCATTGCTGCGAGCCTGCTTGAGGGCGAGAGAAAGAGGAGATGGGAATGAACTATGTCTCACCGTAAATGATACATGGACTCCTGACTCCCCAGATCGCCGAGCGATCAGGCGTCGTCACACTTCTCCACCAGCAGCCTCCCCACCCAAAGAGAGTCAGAAGGCAGCCGAAATGATGAGGAAGATCCTGAGGAGCCAGCTCAAGAAAACGAGTAGTGTAGAGTCCTTCTCTTAGTTAGCAAGATGTCGAATAGTCGAGTCGTTACGTTAAGTTAATGGTGTGTTAATGCTTGGTGTGTGACGTGAGTTGTGGAAGCCATGAGCAATTGTCCACAGACTCGTCTTTAGATTGTTTTGCTTTGGTATGTGAACCCACATGAAATAATATTGCATTTATTTTTATGTGAGAAGTGAGCCCTCGGAAAAGTATAACAAAGTCTCAACACTTCAAAGTACAAATAAATGAAAGTAGTAAGATGATACTAAATGCTTTCAAATTAACATTGGTTGATTCTGCCAGATGGCTGGAAGAGGAAAAGGACGTGCTGCCAACCCCGCCAACAACAACGATGAGGCATGCAACCCTCATCTTTCTGGAAGCCAGGACCGGGGTGGTCGCTGTGAAGGAGTTGATCCCCTCCACCAAATGCTGGAGAATCAAAACCAGCTCATCCAGAACTTGACTCAAGTGGTGGCCAACTTGCATCAAGTTCCACCTCCACAAGCTGCACCACGCCAACCAAGGTTGAGTGAGTTTCTAAGAACTCAACCTCCAAAGTTTGCAAGTGCTGCTGAACCTCTGGAGGCAGATGATTGGCTAAAGACCATTGAAAGCAAGATGAGGATCATCCAGTACCAAGGGTATGAGAGGGTGTTGTTTGCCTCTCATCAATTGCATGGACCTGCTGCTGATTGGTGGACCGCCTACGTGGCTGCCCATCATGACCCTGAGAACATCACTTAGGAAGAGTTCAAGCGTAGCTAACGTAACCATTACATCCCAAGAGGTGAACTCAAAAACAAGAGGAAGGAGTTTTTGGGACTGCAGCAGGGGAACATGACGGTGAGGGAATACCTCACTAAATTTACTCAACTATCCCGTTATGCCCCACGGGATATAGAGACTGATGAGCAGAAACAAGATTGTTTCGTGGAGGGACTTACCGCGGAGATGCAGTGTGCAATGTCCTCAAATGAGTATGAAAGCTTCCAAAAGATGGTGGACAGAGCGTTTGTGGTGGAAAGGAAACTGAAGCCCTTGGAAAATGAGAATAAGAGGAAGGCCGGGTGGTCACATCAAGCCCCGGGGAGCAACACCCGCCCACGTCTGATGCAGCAACCTACAGGGCAGACGAACCGTGCTGCGGTACCCTATTTAGCACCAAGAGGGTACAACCCGAACTACAGGCCTCCCGCAGCACCAGCACAGCCACAACGTCAGTTTGTACAGCAGCCTCACCCCACATATCCACCTCGACCAGCAGTACAAGGACCCCCAAACCAACACCAAGACAGCAAAGGCCAGGCACCTAAGGTTGGGGTGCAATGTTTTAGCTGCGGTGAAGTGGGGCACTACGTCCATAAATGCCCAAAGAAGAAGCCCGCACAGCCCCAACAGCAGAATGTGATGCGAGGACGGGTGAACCACGTCACTATGGAGGAAGCGCAAGAGGCACCCGACGTGGTAGTTGGTAAGTTTCCTGCCAATTTACACTTTGCAACCCTGCTGTTTGATTCTGGTGCTACCCACTCGTTCATTGCTCAAGGGTTTGTTAAGAAGCATGACCTAGCAACAACACAAATGAACCATATGCTAGCCGTAAACTCTCCAGGTGGAGAAATAAGGACAAGACAAGTGTGTCCCAAAGTGAACCTAGACATTAATGGGATAGTATTTACTGCTAACCTCATAGTGATAGATTCACAAGGGATAGATATTATCTTGGGTATGGATTGGTTGACAAAACATAAAGGAATCATCCATTGTTCGACCAGAACGGTAGAACTAACTCACCCTAGTGGCACAAGAGTAAAGTTCATAACAATACACGAGCCTAGGAGGGACATTAAATTAAATCAAGTTGAGGTGAAAGTTGAGGAAATCAGGATCATCAGGGAATATCCAGATATTTTTCCGGAGGAGTTGCCAGGTATGCCTCCCGATAGTGAAGTGGAATTCGCAATTGAGCTAGTACCTAGAACAGCCCCGATATACAAGAGACCTTATCGGATGGACTCCAAGCAGCTAGAAGAACTCAAGGATCATTTAAGAGAATTGACGGAGAAGGGGTATATTCGTCCTAGTTCCTCACCATGGGGAGCTCCGGTGATATTTGTGCCCAAAAAGGACGGAACCCAAAGGTTATGCGTGGATTACCGTGCCTTGAATGGGGTAACCATCAAGAACAAGTACCCATTACCCCGCATTGAAGACTTGTTTGATCAGTTGAGGGGAGCTTGTGTGTTCTCGAAAATTGATCTCAGGTCGGGATACCACCAACTCAAGATAAGGCAATCTGATATTCCCAAGACAGCTTTCGTATCTCGGTACGGACTGTATGAATACACTGTAATGCCTTTCGGGCTAACTAATGCCCCGGCATAGTTTATGTATCTCATGAACAAGGTATTCATGGAATATCTGGACAAATTTGTGGTGGTTTTCATAGATGACATTCTCGTCTTCTCCAAAGATGAAGAAGAACATGAGAAACATCTAAGGTTGGTGTTGCAGAGGCTGAGGGAACACCAACTATATGCCAAGTTGAGCAAGTGTGAGTTTTGGCTGAAGAGAGTTCCCTTCTTAGGACATATAATCTCGGAGGGAGGAATCTCCGTAGATCCCGCCAAAATCGAGGATATACAGAAGTGGAAGACCCCTAAAAATGTTGGGGAAGTTTGAAGCTTCTTGGGATTGGCTGGATACTATCGACGATTTATTGAGGGATTCTCTAAGATCTCAAGACCCCTCACCAAACTGTTGGAGAAGGGAATCACATTCACATGGACGCCACAGTGCGAGACGAGTTTTTAGGAGCTAAAGAAAAGATTGACAACAGCCCCAGTGTTGGTTATGCCAGATATGTAGAAGAATTTCACGGTGTACTGCGATGTCTCTGGAAACGGGTTGGGATGTGTTCTCATGCAAGAAGGGCATGTCGTGGCTTATGCATCCCGGCAGCTTCGGAAACACGAGAAAAACTATCCTACACATGACCTAGAACTAGCTGCAGTGGTACACGCGTTGAAAATTTGGCGATACTATTTGATGGGGAAGAGGACAGAGATATATACGGATCATAAGAGTCTGAAGTACATTTTCACACAGCCAGATCTCAACCTCAGACAAAGGAGATGGTTAGAGCTAATCAATGACTTTGATGTGGGCATCAACTATCATCCCGGGAAAGCAAACGTCGTGGCCGATGCTTTGAGTCGAAAAGTGCAGGTCAATTAGTTGAGCTTGAAGGACATGCCTGCAGAATTGAAGGACGAAGTTATAAGGCTCAATCTATGTCTAGTAAATAGTGGTGAAGCCATCGCCATAGAAGTAGACTCCACACTAGAGCGAGACATACGCGATGGCCAAAAGAATGATGAGAAGATACAAGAGATCAGACAACTCATCAAGGAAAATAAAGCTCCGGGTTTTAGAGAGGATGAACAAGGAATGGTGTGGCACGGTAAAAGAATCTTGTGCCAGAAGTAAAGGAGATCCGTGAATTGATTTTGAAGGAGGCTCATGATTCTGACTATTCCATTCATCCTGGGAGTACGAAAATGTACCAGGACCTCAAGAGCAGGTATTGGTGGTATGGCATGAAGCGAGATGTCGCGAAACATGTTGCCCTATGTGACACATGTCAGTTGGTGAAAGCAGAACATCAACGACCCGCGAGATTATTGCAACCACTCAAAGTGCCTGAATTGAAATGGGAAGAAATCAGCATGGATTTCATCGTGGGATTGCCTAGGACCCAATCAGGATATGATTCAATATGGGTCATCATTGATAGGCTAATCAAGGTAGCTCACCTCATCCCCGTGAAGGAAAGCTACAGCGGATCTAAATTGGCAGAGTTGTACATGTCAAGGATCGTGTGTTACCATGGAGTGCCAAAGAAGATTGTGTCGGATCGAGGGACACAGTTCACCTTAAGGTTCTGGCAGAAGTTGCACGAAACCATGGGAACCCATCTGAACTTTAGTTCTGCCTATCATCCCCAAACTGATGGGAAGACGGAAAGAACCAATCAGATTCTTGAAGATATGTTGAGGGCATGTGCACTCAAAAACAATCGGAGTTGGGACAAGAACTTACCGTATGCGGAGTTTTCCTATAACAACAGCTATCAAGCTAGTATGAAGATGTCACCGTTTGAAGGCTTGTACGGGAGGAAGTGCAGAACTCCCCTATTTTGGAACCAAACGGGGGAAAGTAAAGTGTTTGGTCCAGAAGTACTACAAGAAGCCGAGGCGAAGGTGAGGGAAATTCGCAACAACTTGAGGATAGCATAGACACGCCAAAAGAGCTACGCCGATGTAAGAAGAAGAGAGCTCGTTTTCAACGTGGGGGACTATGTCTATCTCAAGGTGTCCCCTATCAGAGGACTTCGTCGGTTCAAGGTGAAGGGAAAGTTGTCACCTTGATACATCGGACCCTTTCAAGTTCTGGAAAGGAAAGGCGAAGTGGTGTATCAACTAGAGTTACCGGCTCGTCTATCGGATGTGCACGATGTATTCCATGTGTCACAACTCAAGAAATGCCTGAGGACGCCTGAAGAGGTGTTACCCATGAATGAAGTGGACGTAGCTGAGGATTTGTCTTATGCCGAGCAACCACACAAGATTTTAGAGACAATAGAACGCATCACCAGAAATAAAAAAATCCGGATGTGCAAGGTGCAGTGGAAGCATCATTCAGAAGAGGAAGCCACCTGGTAGCGGGAAGATGAGCTCAAGGCACAATTTCCGGAATTGTTTTCTTAGAACCACCAATCTCGAGGACGAGATTTTTTTTAAGGGGGGTAGAGCTGTAACACCCCAAAAATCTTGTTAAGACCCTAAATCATGTTGAGAGGGGAATTTAAAATTTTTTGGACGTATTGCATGTTTTGCAAAAATTCAAATTCAAACTGGAATTCAATTTAAATTCAAAACAGAAAAGAAATAGAAAAAGAAAAAGGAAAACAGAAAAAAACCGGCCAGTGGGCCGAAACCCACCAGCCGGCCCACCCTGCCCCCGCGCCAGCCCGCAGCCGCGCGCCCGCGCTCTCTCTCTCAGATAGGTGGGACCCACCTGTCATCCCTAACCCCCGATCGTCCGAAACTCGGACTGTTCACCCGCGCGCGCGCGATCTTAACCGACCGAATTTCCGGCCGAATTCTGGTTCTGGAGGACTCCCACTCGATCTAAACAAACTCACCGCCCTCTCCCGTCTATAAAAACTCCGGCCTCGTTCTGTATTTCCCACGCGATCTGCTGTTTTTCCTCCGGTGAGAACCTGAGCCTTCTCCGGCGAATTCTGGCCGATCTACGCTTGGAAATTCCGATCTAACTCGCAGGTCTTGATCCACCGCGTCCGGGGAACCTGCAGGATCAGAAAACTCGGTGACTTGCGGTGTAAACACAGCGCCGACGAGCCTCGCCGTGAATTCACCTCGGACCTCGTCGCCGATCACCTTTCAGAACCTCCGAGCTCAAGAAAACCCCCGAGGTGAGATCCCCGACCTCTCCTCCACCGATCTATGCCATAAGATCACAGTTCTAGGAAGAATTCTCGAAGATCCGAAAGTCTCCGGCGAGATCGCCGCTTCCCACCGCCGTACGCCGCCGGCAGCGCCGCCCACGTCCGATCAGAGCGACGTGGCCGCTTGTGCGCTGTTTATTTTAAATCGCACGGTAGGGTTTAAAACTCCGCGTACCGGTTCGACGTTATAATCTCAGCTGTCGGTTTAAAATCGGACGGTCCACGTCAGCCCCGTGTTATAAAGACTGGAAATCTTACGTGCTACCCCCTGGGGTTCTCGGGAAATAAGAGCTAGCCCCAGAAACTTCTGATCTAGCCCCTGGAACTTCAGAAAATCATGTAAATTCATTTAAAAATCAGTTTTAGCCCCTGGACTTAATAAAAATTAGGAAACACCCCTCTGTTATGTATAGGTAGACCCTGAAAATTGTGAAAATAATATTATAGACCCTGTAGAGGGGTGAGTTTACCTTTTTAGCCCTGATTAATATTTAATTTGGGAAATTGAATATGTGGCTAGTGTTTAAAATTTAAAAAGTGGGACAAACATATTGTCAAAATTAAATTAAAAAAACTTTCTCAGTATTTAGAAAACTTTGGAATGAGATAAAAACATATTTTGGGCTGAAGTGAATCTGTTTAATTTATTATTCACATTTAGGGACACATTTTTAAGTAAAGAATAGTTATAGAAAATAGAGAAAATAATTGTAAAATAGTTTACATCAGAGGAAAAGGTCAAAAATATATTAGCCAATATTTTAGATCAGAACCTATTCTGTTTAGATGATGTGATGTGTCTTGTTATTTTTATAATAAAGTTCACATTTAGTCATAGGAAATAAATCTGAAAATATAGCAAATAGTAAATGATAAATGGAGTTCTAAAATCCAAAGAATTCAGTCTAGGGTTGGTAGAAATTATGAAGACACATATGGAGAAGGAAAATACTTCTCATGCATACTTGGTAGCAAAAAGGTGTAGTAATTGAATATAAGGAATTTATTTAAATTGGAAACTCATATATATAGTATGTAAGTATAAATGTGAACACAAAAGTAGGAATCATATACATATGATTAAAAGTACATGCAAGCCACAAATCAACACACATAGAGTAACCACAACACATATAATGGTGAATGACTTTCATAAATGTGAATGTGTGGTTTGTATGAAGTGGAAGTGTGAACTATGTCTTATGGATTGTTGTTTTTCTTTTGCTATGTGTGATGGTATGATGTAGAACCTGCTCAAGAGCAAGTTATTCCTTTCTAAGATCAGGACTACCCATTTCAAGAGCAGCAGGAAGGAGGCAAGTGTCCTTGACCACTTTGATCCTATGCTAGGATGTGTAGATAGAATTATTTGCATTGTCAAATGAAATATGAAACCCATGTTAGGAAGTTTCCCTAGAATTGCATTACCTTGTTTCCTTGTAGCTTGGGTTGGGATTTATTTTATCATGTCATTTATTATTATGCATATGCTTAGCCATGCTTAGAATGGGATATTTGGGATATGAGATCATCAGTTTATTTTACCATACTCTTAAATGAGATATTGTGAGTTATGTAGAGGTAGGGATCAAGGCAAGTTGGATGTTTTGGTTGTGTGCTGGGTGCACGAGAATCGAGTTTGTGTTTAGTACTTGCCTGGATCCTATGGACCGGTTCATGGAGCATGTAACCTGGCTTTACCGTGCCAACCACATGCTGAGATGGGGCAGCTTGGCCAATTAATTAGGTGTATCCCCGGCGTAGTAAGGGTGTGTTGGATGGTGCGGAGAATAGGTGTCAGCTGGACTACCATATGAACCGCAAGGCTCAAGAGGGCGCCACTGCAGCGGGGTTGGAGCCTCTTGTATGCTGTTAGGGGTGAAACCTCAGTGGGCCCACGCTCGTCGGGAATCCCTTTGTAAAGGCTTCGTAGTGATCTCCTGGCTACACACCTGGGAAGTGTGAATGTGGTTCGTAGCCACTGGCATAATGTAGGTTCTTTTAGTCCACCCGGCAACGGGGGATGAAATCACTACATGTGGGTTAAGTGGTGCAAACTCTGCAGAGTCAAAACTGTCATGACAGCCGTGCTCACGGTCAAGAGCGGCTTGGACTTATTCATGATCAGAGGATTGATGGTTTTGGAAGTTGTGGATGTTAAGCGGGGAGCTTAATATTGGAAATGATGTTATGGTTATTTGATTATGATGATGGGATGGGAGATTGGGACCATTTCACCTGTGTAGTAATGTAGGTGCTTAATAAGCTAAGGTGGTAGATATTAATTGCGTAGTGCTTTAGCCATGAGTTCAACCTCCCCTTGTGTTCTAGCCATGCATGACATAACTTTCCCACACTTGCTGAGTACCATCGGTACTCAACCTTGCATATTTTGTTGGTTTATATTGCTACTCAGGTCAAGATAATGAGGTGGTGTATAATGACCAAGACTTTGGACCCGAAGAAGGTTTCTAGGTTCATGGAGACCCCGGGCAACGCCTGTGACGGAGCCCTCAAGAATAATATTCCGCTGCTAGATTATTTATTTGTGATGAACTTATTATCGTCCATCGAGACATATGCTATGTAAGACTTATTTATATTCGACACCTGGTGTCGAAGTGTGCGATCGGCACTTCCCCCGGGCCTGCACTGGGCAGCCCGCGGAGGTTCTTTTTTCGGAGGGGCTAGTTCCTAGCGGAGAGCTTGCGCGGATGGACGAGTTAGTGAGAGCTTGACACAGGAAGTTTTACGTGGTTCAGGCCGCCGGAGCGTAAAACCCTACGTCCACGGCGAGCTATGGAGCTCGCTGTATTGCTTGCTGCTCAGGGCCGGGGGCCTGAGCTCGGGGGTGTGTTACAGCTTGAGAGTGTATGGCTAAGGTATGAGTTGCAGAATGCGAACCCCTGCTATCGACGCCTACCCGAGCCTTTTATAGTCCAAGGCTCGGGCGGCTTACAAGGGTAGCCGGGACCCGACAGGTGGTCCCGGGAAGATCGTCTATTATCTACCGTATCTGTAGTTATGCCGGTGGTTGCCTCCGGCCGAAGGCTTCTGAGTCTTCCTTTTGCCGCCCTGCCCATGCCGTGCGCCAGTCGTAGTGGTTGATGGCGGCGCAGGCGGCATGGGATGTCCTGTCGCGGCGTTTATTACCTGTCAGGTTCTGACACCGCGCGCCAGTCTGCGATGCGACTGGACGCAACGGCACCTGACAGGCGCGTGCTCCGCGTTTTCCGCGTCTTGGGAAGACGCGGGCCTTGAATTCCTTGTACTGGCAAGGTGAGGGGCGCCTTTACGCCCGCTGCCTACCGCCCGGGGGCAGGCAGCACCGTTCTCCCAGCCACGTGGCGAGTCCGGAGCTCACCTCTGAGGAGAGGGAGGTCGGGCCCCGCTGGACGCGTGGCGTCTTCGGACCTCTCTCCCGCGGAGGGGGAGGTCTGGCTTCTGCATGCCACGTGGCGGGCCCGGAGCTCACCTCTGAGGGGAGGGAGGTCCGGCCTCGCTGGACGCGTGGCGTCTTCGGACCTCTTTCCCGCGGAGGGGGAGGTCCGGCTTCTGCATGCCACGTGGCGGGCCCGGAGCTCTCCTCTGAGGAGAGGGAGGTCCGGCCCCGCCAGACGCGTGGCGCCTTCGGAGCTTTCCCTGCGGAGAAGGGCGAGCACCTTAGGCATTTTACCCTGTGCGCGGGGGTACCCCATATCTCAGGTACCGACAGTGGCCCCCGGGCCCATCTCGGGGGAGATAGCGAGCCCGAGGTGGGACCTCCGTCTCTTCCGATCCGCGCACTTTCTCTAAGTCCCGACTTGACCACTGCTGAAGCACGAACGGCCTCGGGTCGTGAGAGCGTGCGCCCACTTGATGATTGCTTTTACTGCGGTGGTTCCCAAGGCTGCCACTTCTGCACGTTGCGGCGCTTTCTTCGGGAACCGCCGAAGGGCCTTGCCGGCTCATCTTCTTAGGAGACTGACTCCTTGACCCCACCGCTTTAGCTAAGCGGCTTGGGCCCAGCTTTCATTGGCGCCCAGTCTCGGAGCCGGCGAGGTCGCCGATGCGATGTTTCCGGAGGTTTTCGAATTACCTCGAACCATCCCTGGAAAGTTTTAAAAGGTGATCTCACCCGCATCGCGGCTTCCCTTCGCATTGCGCTCGTACTCCCCTTGAACTCTTGTGCCCCGGCTCTCCTGCCCTTGCGCCTTCTTTCGCTATGGCTTCCAACTTGCTTCCGACGCGCCTCGTTCGTTCCTCCGAGCTCGGGCCAGTGCGCAGGCTGCTGGGCTGGCACTCGGAAGAGCAGAAGCATCGGCTCCGCCGAGGATCTCTCCCCCTGGTCCTGGGAAAGGGGGAGATGGTCTTCTTTACCGCTTATGCTCTGGCAGGGTTCGTTCCGCCGATTTCTTCCTTCTTCGTCACCCTGCTGGAGACATACGGTCTCCAACTCCACCATCTCTCCCCCAACTCCCTCGCAATGGCGGCAGTTTTTGTCCACTTCTGCGAGATGTTCGTGGGGGTGCACGCCTCCGTGACGCTCTTCCGCCACTTCTTTGTGCTGCGTACGACCGGACGCGGCTCAAAGACTCAGATGGGGGCGTATTACTTCCAGCATCGCTGCAAAGACCCCAAGATCTCCGGATACCTTCTGCCCTTCAGCGCATCAAGGTGGGAGAACTGGAGGGAGAGCTGGGTGGTAGTGCAGGCCGATGAGCACGATCGCCTAGAACTCCCAACCGCCAGCCCAACCACCGATCACCGCTTCTGGGAGGAGATCCCTGAGCTGGAGCAGGAGTACACTCCGGTCTTGGAGCGGATCCGGTTCTTGGCCTACGAGGGGCTGACATCTCTGATGGTGCTGATGGACTTCATGTCACGCCGCATTGCTCCCTTGCAGCAACGCAGCCGCCCAGCGTGGTACTACACCGGTGAACAGGACTGTACCAGGCTGGAGAGAGGCCCCGACTCTGTCCCTTCTGACGAGGAGCTGGAGGAGATGGTGAGCAAGGTGAGCGGTGACTATATTCCCCGCGGCGTCCCCGTCCTTCCGCCTTCTGCCACTCCCCTCTACTTGGAGCCTCAGAGGAGGTCAGAGCTCCTGCGGAAGATGCCGAACCTTGATGATATCGGGATTGCCGTTCGTCAGGTCGGGGATGCCATCCGTGGTATCACCATTCCAGGAACCGAGCACCCCGAATCAGGGCATGAGGCATCCACTGCAGCCAAACCTTCCCCCAGAGCCGACGGAACCCAAGCCGCCGATAAAGGGAAAGGTAAAGAGCCGGCCCCCGGGCATCTAGAGAAAAAACGCGCTCGGTCTCCTCCAAGGGTGCCGCCTGTGCCAATCCAGGGTGCCGGAGCTACGTTGCTTCCATCTCCCGGAGGTGCTGGTCCATCGGGTGGCGACCCGAAGAGGTCCCGAGTGTCCCTCCCCGGCGGGTCTATCCCTAGACAGCAGCCATCCGAATCAGCCCAAGTATCTCGCCATCCTCTTTCGAGCGGCAGGGCTCCCAGGACGGATGTTGGTGGGGCGACGCCGGCGAGCGCGCCGGAGGTCCTGGCGTCCCATTCCGCGACCGTTCCAGCCGCTGGTCCTGGTAGTTCAGCTACAGCCCAGAGGCCAGTGCAGCAAGCTCGCTGGAGCGCTCATGCCGCTCAGTAAGTGTTATTCTTTCTGACTTATAGGAGTAGAGCTCCTGCCTCTTCTTTTATTCTGAGTGCCTCTTCTTCTTTGCAGGGACCGACCGGCTGCCAGGGGTGGGCCTCTTATCCGGCCGCCTTCAACCAGCGGGGGCTCCGCGCCTCGGCACTTGGGGGCCGTGGCGGCCCCCATAGCTCCCAAATCGACAGGGGCAGTGGCCTCAGTGGCCGCATCTGCTCCTACCCGCCCTCCTTCACCAGCCCAGAAGCCAGGTCTTGAGACCGGGAGGGCCGCTGTAGGTGTGCCTGCTGGCCCCCTGGCCTGCTCAGGACAGCGCCCCCCCGTAGCTGCCGAGGCGCCGGCGCTCCCGCCGGTCTTGGACTCGTCCGGGGGGTCCAGTGGCGCAACTCCCGCTCCCCCTGCTCCGGTACCCGTGTGGGACGCCATGGAGCGTGCCCAGACCAGCTCCCGGCAGCTCCAATCTGCCTTTGAGCAGGAGCGGAAGGCATTGGCTGGCGAGAGAGACCGCCTTCTCAGCTGGCAGCAGCGGGCCCGGGCGGACCTCGACTCAAGGCAGTTAAGGCTTGAGGCCATGAGTGCTCTGCTTGGCGCCCAGAAGAAGGCCATTAGCCGCTTGGAGCTAGAGGCCCAGCGAGTTCGTGCCACCTACCGCGAGGCCCTGGCCAAAGCTGAAGCCAAAGCCAAGGAGTGTTCCGCCGCCGCGGAGGAGTTGCAGCTGCAGGTAGCCCGTCGGAAGCATGCCGTCGCTGATCGGGAACGCGCTGCTGCGGACGAGGAGGAGAAGACCACCGCTCGGCTGAGGGCCAAGGTGGAGGAGCTAAGGGCTCGGACTGAGGAGTTGGAGCTCCGTGAGTCGGCTATCGCCGGGAGGGAGGAGCAATCTTCCAAGGAGCTTCAGGCGGCGATGGATCGCGAGCTAGCGGCCCGTCAAGAGGTAGAGAGGCTCCAGTCCCTGCGGACTGCCGAGGCCCAGGCGGTCTGGTGCTTCATTGCTAAGGCGGGATCCGCCTTGGCTCCCCTTGGTTTTAGCCCTGTGCAGGTGTAGACCCCAGCACGGCCGGTGTCCGAAGCGGCCCCAGCCCTTGAGTCTCTCGGCGACGAGCTAGGTCGGCTCGAATCAGTGATCGCCGACGAGCTGGAAGCGGAAGGTCGGGGTCTTGCGAAGGAGGTTGCGATGCACGTTCTTTCGTGCTTTGTTAGCCGAGATCCTTCCTTTTCCCTGGGGCCGGTCCGTTTAGGACCCATCGCCGACCAGGAGGAAGCTGCCCGGGCCGAAGTCGAGGACTTAGCTGCCCTCATGGCCTCTAGGTTTCATCGGGAGTCCGGGGACCCTTAGGCACCCGCCCTTGTGTCCACAAGGCCCTGTACTTCCTTTCTTTATTTTTGTTGAGTCTGTAGCCCAGCTCGTGGAGCCTTTGTATGGACAGACTCCTGTTTCTTTCTGTGTCTGCATGCCCTAGTCTTCTTCTTGGCCTTTCCTGACCGAGCCCTTAGCTCCGCAAGGGCTCGGAGGCCTTGACCAATCTCGAAGCTCTGCATGGACACCTTGTCCAGGTCCCCACTGTATACCAAGGGTTCCAGAGGTCTCCAGGACCCACCTCACGAGATCGGAGGGGGGCCCGAGCTTGTTGGTCACGTGGCGGGCCCGGAGCTCCTGCCTGGGAGGAGGTCCGGGCTCGCAAGGCACGTGGAGGTCCCAGGCCTCTCCCCGCAGAGGGAGGGGGGAGGTCCGACTTCTGTAGACCACGCGGCGGTCCCGGAGCTCCCCCCGAAGAGGTGGGAGGTCCGGCTGTGGGAGCTCCGGCCCTGCCGGACACGTGGGGCCTTCGGACCCTACCCCGGTGAGGGCTAGCCCTTTGATCTTTCCTTAGGGTTTTTGGCCTACCGCGATCCCGTAGCGGCCCCCTGGTAGGTGCGTTCTATTGGGTGGATGCGCCTACCATACTCCTGCGGGGAGCTGAGGCTGAGAAATCCTGCACATAAGGAAAAAGTAATTCTCCTTGGGGGCTCCCCCCTCTATTCCTTAGTCATATCTGCAGCAAATTCCGACTAAAGATGAAAATGAGAAGAGGGAGTTGAACGCATAGTGAGCATGCGTTAGTAGGGTAATCATAGAAATTTAACAAGTAAATTAAATGAGTACCAAAGAAGAGCAACGTAGGGTGGGCTTCTTTTCATATAAATTTCCATACGGGGGAAGGGGGGCCGCATATGTAGGCCACAACCCACCTCAAGGGAAGCAAGACTCTACGCGCTTGGGGTCGGAACCAGGCGAAGCTGAACGTAGTCCTGGACCGTCCCCTGAGGCTTAGTTGCTCCAAGCCCGGTTCACGGGCTTTTATGGAAATTACTACGAAAAGAAGGGCCTGCCCTATTGTTGCTCTAGGGGTAGAACTTACAGCGGTGTTCCGTGTTCCGAAGGTTTGGGAGCGGGTCCCTGTCTTCGGTTCTGGGGAATGGTCCCAGGCCCGGGATGTCCAGCCCCAGTACGGCAAATGGCCATGCGGACTGGATCATCCGTACCGTCCAAACCGGTGTATGGATCTGCTTGGCATGGAACAGGCATGCCTAGCAGCTCTCGACCAGCTCGACGGCATCCTGGAGTGTTGCCGGCTAGTAGAAGCCATGCCGAAAGGCTTTACCGACAAGCGTGCGTGAGGAAGAATGACTCCCACATTCGCCTCCATGGATCTCAGCGAACAAGTCGCAGCCTTCCCCCTGGGTTATGCACCGCAATAGGATGTGGTTGGCGCCACGTCGGTAGAGATCCCCCTCTACCGCCATGTGTCTCTTAGCCACACGCGCCATCCGTTCAGCGGATACACGTTTATCAGGGAGGATATTGTCTTTCAAGTAGTCCCGGACCTCCGTGATCCATGCATCGGGTCTGACTTGAGCATTTGGATCTTGAGCGCTGGGTTGCACGGAGTCCCCAGTGTCGCTTATGATCCTTGGCGGCGCTCATGGCCGCCGGGACCGCCAGCTTCGAGGTGCTGGTCTAGCCCCCTTCGCCCGGCTTGGTGGGCCGGGCTGTGGGTCGCGGCATCGTCCTCTCGAGGCCCCCTTCAAGCACAGGGGCTCCGGTGGCAGTGGGGGCCCTCGTTGAAAGGTCGTCAGCTGCGGCCTTGCTAGCGCGCGGTACGTGGAGCAGGTCCAAGGCGAGGGGGTCTGTCTCCGCTGGCTTGGTTGATAACCAGACTGGGGATTGCCCTGAGCCAACGACTAGCGAGAAGGATAAGCACTCCATACTCTGCTATGGTGTTGGCTGCCTTGGAATTGAAACGCGCCATATACCCAGACTGCTCCCCCGATGGCATGAGGAACAGTACGCTAGCATCGGCCCCCTGCTTTCGCGGGGAGCCGTGGACGAACATCATTTGATGGGTCCTGATGAAGGTCAGGGCTCATGGTCCTGTTTCATCGTCTTCATGGCCCCCTGAGCGTGCGTCTACTTCAGCCACAAGTGAACTAATGCTCGGTTAATGTCTGTATGGCGGGAAAGGGAACCTAGATCAAACTTCAGTAGCTCCGCCGCCCATTTGGGGGCATCGCTCGCCGCATGGAGCTGTGAGGGATATCTTTAAGTCTGGGGAGATCGCCGGGTGCCCGACGCTCGGGGGTCCTCAGGCTGCTTTGGACATCGCGGGAAGCTCCGCTGTCGTCCCAGGGGCTCCGGGAGGTCGTATCAGGGATCCGAGGTCTGGTCTCCTGGTGCTTGCTTCTTGGTAGCGGAACAGGCTACTGTGGTGTGGGGTTAAAGCCATTGCGCGAAAACCAGAAATTCGCGGGACCCCTAGCTATGCCGAGTCGGCTTACGCCGAGACTAGTAGGTAGGGGGCGCCCTTCAACTACTTCAGACTCAGGGGTCTGATGGGAGCCCTAGCATGCATTTGGGAAGCGCAGCATATCACAGCCTGGTATCGAGTCTACTATTTGCTCTATCAGCCAAAGAGAAAATAGGTCTTTAGGACATGCCTTATTGAGACTGGTGCAGTGGATGCGCTTCCGGAGCTTCTCGCCGGCCCTCGGGATAATAACACGGTTTGCCAAGCGCCGGGAGCGGTGGACCCTCCGTCTCGTCGGACGGCTGGACGTCGGGAAAGACCTTTAAGTAATGCTCCATCACCTCCCCGGGGATCTCTGGCCTCGGTGATGGCTGTCATGCGGCACATCGACCTCATGCTGGAGGGGGGCAACGAGCGCGCCTTCCTATATGCTACCCTGGCCCCCGGCTACCCGGGTGGTCTGGGTGGCACCGGCGCTGGTTCGGATGAGCCTTGTGGGGGCGTCGTCCTCAACAAGGGGTTGCACGCGGGGTGCGGCGGTAGAGGCACGGTGGCGTGCACTTGGGTGGAGCTGGTTTGGTCCTGTACTGCTGAGGGCTGGCGCTCTAGTTGCTGTAAGCGCCCGAAGCCCTTCCAAGGCTAATACTGCGGCCACACGGTCTCCACAAACCTTGGGGACGCTTGTCGGTTAGGCATCTTCAAGACAAGGTAGCCGTAGTGGGCTATTGCCATGAATCAGTACAGGGCTGGCCTACCGATTATGGCATTGAAGGGGAGGTCAGTCTCGGCCACGTCGACCAGAATGTACTCCGTCCGGTAGCTGCCCGGTGCCCCAAAGGTCACCGGGAGGCTGATGCGGCCGCAGGAAACGACCTGTCCCGGCCCTACCCCTACCCCTGAGAACGGGCTTGATGGGGCGAGCTTGGCCATCGGGATCTGCAGCTTCTGGGAGGCTGCGTGACTGATGAGGTTCAGTCCAGCCCCACCATCCACCAAAACGTGGTACATCTCCACGTTGGCGAAGGTAAGGGCCACCATGAGCGGTAGTTGGCCGGCCCCAGCCATGTTCCTGGGGCAGTCGGTGTCATTGGAGCTGATGGGGGTTCCCATCCACCTGAGGTGCGGTACTGCACCTGGGAGGGGAGCCACCGACGCTACCGCTCGTCGCAGGTCTTAGCCATGCTTCTGGACAGGGGGGTCAGCGGACCCGCCGAAGACGTCACAGGGCATCTTCCAGTGCTCGTCATCACTGGAGATGGAGCTTCCATGACTGCGCGCTGCCTTTGCGGCGCGCCGGAGCTCCTGGAAATCCACCTGGCGGTCGTCGCCGTCTCGGGCCTCGACCTTCCGGTTGCCCTCCCTTACTATAGGATGGGGTGTCAGCTAGGGGCTGCTTCCCCTTCCGGAAGCGCCCCGCGAGCTTCTGGACTTCCCGGCCTCTGGAGGAATTCCGCCGGATTGATGCTGCCGTCGTACTTCTCAGGCGAGAGTGGCCGAAACTTGCACGGCCATTTTGTGAAGCGAAGGCGGGGCGCGAGGGCCGCACATCCCGCTTCTGTTGCCGCAGGTTCTGATGCCGCGAATGCTTGGTTCGCGCCGAGCACCGCATGCTTCCGGCGGCCATACATAGGACATACGACTGTGGCATATTGAGTAGCAGCGCTCTTCGCTGCAGCTAGCGCACCCTCACTAGGTACACCCAGCGCTACTGAAAACCTGGCACTGGTCGGAGCCCGCATTGCCGGGGTCGGCGCTGCCAGAGCCGGTTACTGGCTCCCAGTGCAGGTATCGGCGCCGCGAACGCCTGGTCGGAGCCCGCATTGCCGGGGTCGGCGCTGCCAGAGCCGGTTACTGGCTCCCAGTGCAGGTATCGGCGCCGTTTGCAGGACATATGGTTGTGACATATACTGCGCGACGTATGCCTGGGGCAGAGCCCACGTAGCGAAGATCTGCCCTTCAGGCTGGGTCGAGGCCGACGTCATATTGTCGCCAGCCTCTTGAGTGCGACGCCTTTCTTGACGTCGCTCGAGTAACACTCGGGCATCTTGGCCTAAGCGACACTGTTCCAGCTCTGTCCCCAGGTCCTTCGACGGAAGCTTAGTGGAGCTGGAACTTCCTTGTCTGGTCGTCAACCGTTGGCGTGCGCGTCAGCGACGCAGCTGGTTGGTCGGAGCGTCATCCCCACCGAAGTCAATGGTTTGCGACGGTGACGACAAGACGGTTTACCTCGCAAATCCACTGCTGGGTTGCCGCCTGAGGCGTGTCCCCAGCAGGCGGATTGCGCAGTAGCGCCCTTGCTGAGGCTAGCGCACCCCCACCGGGTACGCCCGGCGCTACTGAAGGCCTGACGCATGAAGGAGCCTGCATTGCCGGGGTCGGCGCTGCCAGAGCCGGTTGCTGGCTCCCAGCTTGCCTCGTCACACTCTGTTCTGAGTGTGTCACCATATACTCTCCCCTGTGGTCATGGTTCGCCGTGACCACGGAGAGGGAGAGTTTGCCGCTGAAGGAAGCTTGGTCATCTTCGTTGGCGGAAACTCGTCGCGCTAGGGGAAAAGCACCCTACCTGGCGCGCCAAATGTCGAAGTGTGCGATCGACACTTCCCCCGGGCCTGCACTGGGCAGCCCGCGGAGGTTCTTTTTTCGGAGGGGCTAGTTCCTAGCGGAGAGCTTGCACGGATGGACGAGTTAGTGAGAGCTTGACACAGGAAGTTTTACGTGGTTCAGGCCGCCGGAGCGTAAAACCCTACGTCCACGGCGAGCTATGGAGCTCGCTGTATTGCTTGCTGCTCAGGGCCGGGGGCCTGAGCTCGGGGGTGTATTACAGCTTGAGAGTGTATGGCTAGCGTATGAGTTGCAGAATGCGAACCCCTGCTATCGACGCCTACCCGAGCCTTTTATAGTCCAAGGCTCGGGCGGCATACAAGGGTAGCCGGGACACGACAGGTGGTCCCGGGAAGATCGTCTATTATCTACCGTATCTGTAGTTGTGCCGGTGGTTGCCTCCGGCCGAAGGCTTCTGAGTCTTCCTTTTGCCGCCCTGCCCATGCCGTGCGCCAGTCGTAGTGGTTGATGGCGGCGCAGGCGGCATGGGATGTCCTGTCGCGGCATTTATTACCTGTCAGGTTCTGACACCGCGCGCCAGTCTGCGATGCGACTGGACGCAACGGCACCTGACAGGCGCGTGCTCCGCGTTTTCCGCGTCTTCGGAAGACGCGGGCCTTGAATTCCTTGTACTGGCAAGGTGAGGGGCGCCTTTACGCCCGCTGCCTACCGCCCGGGGGCAGGCAGCACCGTTCTCCCAGCCACGTGGCGAGTCCGGAGCTCACCTCTGAGGAGAGGGAGGTCCGGCCCCTCTGGACGCGTGGCGTCTTCGGACCTTTCTCCCGCGGAGGGGGAGGTCCGGCTTCTGCATGCCACGTGGCGGGCCCGGAGCTCACCTCTGAGGGGAGGGAGGTCCGGCCTCGCTGGACGCGTGGCGTCTTCGGACCTCTTTCCCGCGGAGGGGGAGGTCCGGCTTCTGCATGCCACGTGGCGGGCCCGGAGCTCTCCTCTGAGGAGAGGGAGGTCCTGCCCCGCCAGACGCGTGGCGCCTTCGGAGCTTTCCCTGCGGAGAAGGGCGAGCACCTTAGGCATTTTACCCTGTGCGCGGGGGTACCCCATATCTCACCAAATGTCGAAGTGTGCCATCGACACTTCCCCCGGGCCTGCACTGGGCAGCCCGTGGAGGTTCTTTTTTCGGAGGGGCTAGTTCCTAGCGGAGAGCTTGCGCGGATGGACGAGTTAGTGAGAGCTTGACACAGGGAGTTTTACGTGATTCAGGCCGCCGGAGCGTAAAACCCTACGTCCACGGCGAGCTATGGAGCTCGCTGTATTGCTTGCTGCTCAGGGGCGGGGGCCTGAGCTTGGGGGTGAGTTACAGCTTGAGAGTGTATGGCTAGCGTATGAGTTGCAGAATGCGAACCCCTGCTATCGACGCCTACCCGAGCCTTTTATAGTCCAAGGCTCGGGCGGCTTACAAGGGTAGCCGGGACCCGACAGGTGGTCCCAGGAAGATCGTCTATTATCTACCGTACCTGTAGTTATGCCGGTGGTTGCCTCCGGCCGAAGGCTTCTGAGTCTTCCTTTTGCCGCCCTGCCCATGCTGTGCGCCAGTCGTAGTGGTTGATGGCGGCGCAGGCGGCATGGGATGTCCTGTCGCGGCGTTTATTACCTGTCAGGTTCTGACACCGCGCGCCAGTCTGCGATGCGACTGGACGCAACGGCACCTGACAGCCGCGTGCTCCGCGTTTTCCGCGTCTTGGGAAGACGCGGGCCTTGAATTCCTTGTACTGGCAAGGTGAGGGGCGCCTTTACGCCCGCTGCCTACCGCCCGGGGGCAGGCAGCACCGTTCTCCCAGCCACGTGGCGAGTCCGGAGCTCACCTCTGAGGAGAGGGAGGTCCAGCCCCGCTGGACGCGTGGCGTCTTCGGACCTCTCTCCCGCGGAGGGGGAGGTCCGGCTTCTGCATGCCACGTGGCGGGCCCGGAGCTCACCTCTGAGGGGAGGGAGGTCCGGCCTCGCTGGACGCGTGGCGTCTTCGGACCTCTTTCCCGCGGAGGGGGAGGTCCGGCTTCTGCATGCCACGTGGCGGGCCCGGAGCTCTCCTCTGAGGAGAGGGAGGTCCGGCCCCGCCAGACGCGTGGCGCCTTCGGAGCTTTCCCTGTGGAGAAGGGCGAGCACCTTAGGCCTTTTACCCTGTGCGCGGGGGTACCCCATATCTCAGGTACCGACACCTGGCTTGTAATAAATGATGCTTCACTATTTGTCATCACATGTATGAGAAAATGATCCTGGCATACATGTGATATTCACTTGGTTGTTCTTCGGAAAAATCGGGTGTGACACGCGGGGCACGTGGAGCCTCCGGACCTCTCCCCGTGGAGGGGGAGGTTCGGCTTCTGTCGGCCACGTGGCGGGCCCGGAGCTTCTCTCTGAGGAGAGGGAGGTCCGGCCCTGCCGGGTACGTGGCACCTTTGGACCCCTCGCCCGCGGAAGGGGAGGTCCGGCTTCTGTATGCCACGTGGCGGGCCCGGAGCTCTCCTCTGAGGAGAGGGAGGTCCGGCCCCGCCGGACGCGTGGCACCTTCGGAGCTCTCCCTGCAGAGAAGGGCGAGTTCCTTAGGCATTTTCCCCTGTGCGTGGGGGTACCCCATATCTCAGGTACCGACAGTGGCCCCCGGGCCCATCTCGGGGGAGTTAGTGAGCCTGAGGTGGGACCTCCGTCTCTTCTGATCCGCGCACTTTCTCTAAGTCCTGCATTGACCGCTGCCGGAGCACGAACGGTCGCAGGATCGTGGGAGCGTGCGCCCACTTGATGGATGCTTTTACTGCGGCGGTTCCCAAGACTGCCACTTCTGCATGTTGCGGCGCCTTCTTCGGGAACCGCCGAAGTGCCTTGCCTATCTTCTTAGGAGACTGACTCCTTGACCCACCGCTTCAGTCGGGCGGCTTGGGTCCACCTGTCATCGGCGCTCGGTCTAGGAGCCGAAGCGGTTGCCGATGCGGTGTATTCGAAGAGTTCTGAATCGCCTGGAATTGCTCCTGGGAAGGTTTTTAGAGGGGATCTTACCCGCATTGCAGTTTCCCTTCGCACCTCCCAATGTTTCTTCTCGAACTCTTGTGCTCTTGCCCTCTTGCCCTTGAGTCCTCCCTCGCCATGGCCTCCAACCCGCCACCAGAGAAGAAGCGCGCTCGATCTCCTCCAGCGGCGGTGTCTGTGCCAAGTCGGGAATCTGGGGTGCCTGAATCTGGGGTGCCTGGCACTCCTTCCGGTGGTGACTCGAAGAGGCCCCGGGCTGATGCGTTGAGGGGAGCTTCTGGGGCGTCCCCTGCTCCGCCAGTTCAAGCGACTGCGGAGCGGCCGCCAGTGATGGCAGCGGGCTCTGGGAGTCCTACCCCGGCTCGAAAGTCGGGGTTCAGAGCCCGCTGGAGTGTCCGTGCTTCCCGGCCATCCCCGACTTGCGGGGAGTCTGTGCCGTTGCGCTCGGAGCCCAGGACAACTGCCGCGGCCCCCAAGCCAGCGCGAACTTCTCCTGTTCCGGTGTGCCCGGACTCCGCGGCGGCGTCGTCTCTTCCTGCCGAGACGGCCACCGCGGCCCCCAAGCCAGCGCAGGTCGACCCTGCACCAGGCGGCCCGGCCTTTACTCCAGCGCCGCCTTCCCCGGCTCGTCCCTCTCCACAGGTCAAGAAGCCTGAAGCCAAAGAGGGCCCAGCAGGTCCGGCTGCCAGAGCCCCGGCGCCAGCTTCTCCTGACCGGCGTCTCGTCTTGGTTGCTGGTGCTTCCACTCCTCTTGAGGATGAGGTGATGGAGGAGGTCGGGGGAACTGCCCCGGCCTCTGTTGCTCCATTGCCCCTGGCTGATGCCTTCGCGCTTGCCGAGACGAGCGTCCAGCAGGTCTTGGCTGCACTAGGCCGCGAGCGGGAGCAGTATACAGTTGAACGGGGTCGCCTCCTCACCTGGGGGAACCTTTTGTGGGAGCGTACCGCGAAGGTCAGGAGCGAGCTCGACTCCAGGCGGGAGTTGCTCGACTTCAGGGAAGTGCTCCTCGACCGGCTGAAGCGGGCTGTCGAACGTATGGACGCCGAATCACGGCGGATCAACAGGGAGGCCCTGGAGGCTCACGCCCGGGCCAAGGAGAGCCTCTTTGCCGCTGAGGAGATACGGCAGCGGATGGAGCGCCGTAAACTCGCCGTTGAGGAACGGGAGCGTTCCACGGCAGCCGAGGCGGAGAGGGTCGCCGTGCAGCTGGTGGCAGGCGAGGATGACCTTCGAGCTCGGATCGAGGAGCTAGAGATTCTGAAGGCAGACCTCGACCTGAGGGAGGAACAGGTCTCCCGCGAACGCCGCGCGGTCTTGAAACGGGAGTTGGCCCCCGACTTCAAGGCTTCTGAGTTGGAGCGCCTCGCCAAGACTCTCATCTTCGGGAGAGCTCCCTGGCGGCCAAGGAGAAGGAATTTTCCGAGAGAAACCTGGAGGCCCTGCAGGCAGCCCGCCGCGAGGTGGAGGAGCTCTCGGCCTTGCGGTCCTCCGAGGCTCTTGCGGTCTCGAGCTTCGTGGATCGAGCGGGGTCCGCCTTGATCCCTCTTGGCTTCAGTCCGGTCAGGGCCGCGGCTCCTGCATCGAAGGTGGCGGAGGTGATCCCCGCGCTGGAGTGGATCGGCGCCAAGCTGGACAGGCTAGACTCGGTGGTCGCCAGCGAGCTTGAGGCCGAGGGACGCGGCCTAGCCCTAGAGGTCGCCTCACATGTGCTGGCATGCTTCAAGAGCCGCGACCCCTCTTTCTCACTAGAACCAGCGAGAGAGGGCCCAGCCGCGAGCGGGAGGATGCTGCCAGGGCTGAAGTCGAGGATGTGGCCGCCCTTGTAGCCGCAAGGTTCCGGCGGGAGCCGGGAGGTCCTTAGGACTTGTTTCTCCATTTTTATTGAGTCTGTAGTCCAGCTCATGGAGCCTTGCATAGTTTGACTCTTTTAGATATTTGTGTCTGTGATGCCTTTTCTCTCCTTCTTGGCTTTGCCTGACTGAGTCCTTAGCTCCGCAAGGTACTCAGATGCCTTCTCCAATCTCGGAGCTCTGCACAGACACCTTCCCCAGGCCCTAACGGTGTTAGGGGCCCGCGGGGGTCTCCGGATCTCGCCCTATGGGGAGCTCCAAATCTGCCTGCCACGTGGCGGGTCCGGAGCCCCTCCTTAGGAGGCGGGAGCTCCGGCCCTGCTGGACACGTAGGGCTTTTGGAGCCCTCCCACCGGGGGGAGGCCCGGTTTCCACCTGCCACATGGCGAGCCCGGAGCCCCCCCCCCTCAGGGGAGGCGAGAGCTCCGGGCCCGCTGGACACATGGGGCCCTTGGGCCTCGCCCCTGCTGAAGGGGCGGGACCCGGTCCTTCCAGTCCTAGGCCGGAGTAGTTGATAGCTTTTTCCCCCCGCTTCATGCAGTCCCCGTTGCCGTAACCTGGAGGTCCTACACACAGGCAGAGAAAATGTAATTCTCCTCGGGGGGTCCTCCCCTCCCGTCTCCTAGTCTTATTCGTCTTACGATCCTGATCCGTTATACGGGGCTTGGGCAATTCTGTGCTCGAGGCGCCGGAGCTCCGGCTCCCTCCGAGGTCCGGGTACGGTCGTCCGATCCCTAGTACCGGGCCATGCGCTGGGGAAGCAGAGTGCACGTGCTTTGGGTTCATGACCAGGCAAAGCGGTTGTACTCCCCTGTACCTCCGGAGGGCAGGACGCGCATGCTTTGGGCTCATGGCCTGCTAAGCTGGATACGCACCATGGACCCCCCATGCACAACGCAGGCCTTTCCTGGAGGTGACCAACTGGCACCGCAACACCTGACTGGGTGAGGCCCGAGAGACTCACTCGGCCATCGGCAGGTGCCTCAAGCGCAGCCGCCCTCGGAAGGATAGCGAATGCTGACTATGGATGAGCGCGGGAGAGGGGGAGCTAGATGTACGATGAACATACATAGATAGTGCGACCATAAAAATTAATGCATAATTTAAATGAGCGCATGAGAGAGAGCTAAGTAGAACAGGGTTCTGTGTTCATGCCCATAGGCAGAATTCTGGCTGTACATGGAGGCAATATTCCGCCTCGTCCACAAGGGAAGCAAGACTCTACGCGCTTAGGGTCGGAACCAGGCTAAACTGGACGTAGTCCTGTACCGTCCCTTGAGACTTAGCTACCCCAAGCTCTGTTCCTAGATTCTATGGGATTCATTACAGAAGGGAACGACCCTGTTCTACTGATGCTCAGGGAGGAGGACTTACAGTGTTGCTCCATGCCAAGGATTTTGGGAACGGATCCCACACTCGGTTGAAAGGCATGTGTACCTGGGGCGGCAGCTTTCATGATTTGGAAGGTACCTTCTCTTCTGGGGGAGAGTTTATGGGTCCTTCTCGGGAAAGAGTGTGCCGCGACACCAGGTTGCCCTTCTGCAGGTCCCTGACGCGTTCGGTTCTTTGGCAGTAGTGCTTAGAGCATCAGCCGAGACCTTGCGTTGTGGGGTGTTACCTGCAGCCGAGTCTCGTCGACGAGGTTGTTATCTTCACGCTGGATCAGGTCCTGTGCAGCTTCTCCTGGGGCCCCCGAGGAGTTCTCCCCTTCTGGCTAAGGCCTTCAAGGGGTAGGTGGACCCGGGCTCATCTTAGATGACCTAAGGCATCTTCCCCTTCTGGCAAGGCCTTCAAGGGGTCGACAGACCTTGGGCGGCCCCCGGGAGGTATGTCCAAGGCACGGAGGTGTGCTCTCAGGTGAGGCTGGCCCGACCTCGCACCATTGTGGTCGGTACTAGGGCTGCTGCGACTACTTGGGGCTTCTCCAAGGTTGACGCCGCAGCAGTGCAGCCTCCACTGACCCGGGACGGCAGCCGCAGTCGGCTACCGCCCTGGCCCGTCACTGTCGGAGCTGGAGTCTTCACCGTTATGCACTGTCTTTATGACACGCTGAGGCTCCTTAAATCCCACCTGATGGGCGGCGGTGACTGGGGCATCGACCTTCTGCTTGCCATCCCTCTGAGGGTAGTGCGGTGCTTCAGCTCTCTGCTGTCTTCCTTTGCGGAAGCGCTCTGCGAGCCTCTGGATATCCCAGCACTCGGCAGCAGTATGGTTGCCGGCGCCATGCACGGGGCATAGCCCGCCCTGGTCACTATCTGGGGCCGGTGACTGCCGCTGCCTTTTGTCGGAGCGTGGCCCCCATGCTCCACTAGTCGTCGCTGCTGCGGCGACGGGAGCCGTGAACGATGATTTCATCTTGCCACTCCCCCGGTTCTTGGCCTTCTTGCCACCCCCATAGGCAGCAGCGCCGGACCCGGGCTGTCCTCCTGACTCGGAGGTTGGCAGAGAGTGCCAGTTCCGCCCTTCAGCTGCTCTGGCGCATTTGTCCGCCAGGCTGAAGAGCTCAGAGACGTCGCGGGCCTCTCTGGTCGCGAGCTTCTCAAGCATTTTCTCGTCTCGGACACCCTGTCGGAACGCCACCACCACAGAAGCACTTTGAATATGCGGGATGGTGTTGCATACCTGGGAGAACCCTGGATGAAAGAGCGCAGCGACTCCCCAGGCTGTTGCTTGACGGCGTGGAGGTCAAGCTCCGTGCCGGGACAGGTGTAGGAGCTGCCGAAGTTGGCGACAAACTACCGGCAGAGCTCTCCCCAGGAGGTTATGGACCCCTGGGGGAGATTCATGAGCCAAGACCGAGCTGGGCCGGTCAAGGCGACGGGGAAGTAGTTGGCCATGACAGCCTCATCCCCTCCTGCGGCAAGTACGGCGGTGGAGTAGATCTGGAGGAACTCCGCCGGGTTGACGCTACCGTCGTACTTCTCGGGCAGGTGCGGCCAAAACTTGCGCGGCCACCTCGCGAAGCGAAGGTGGGGTGCCAGGGCCGCACATCCTGCTCCTTCTGCTGCCGGTATTGGTGCTGCGAACGCTTGGTTTGCACTTGGCACCGTGTACCCCGGTATGGGCAAGGCTGTACCATAGACCGGGGACACTGCTTGCGGCGCATATGGTTGTGGCATATGCTGCGTGGCGTATGCCTGAGGCAGGACTCGCGTGGCGAAGACCTGCCCTCCAGGTTGTGTCGAGGTCGACGTCATGCTGTCACCAGCCTCATGGTTGCGACGTCTTTCTCGACGTCGCTCGAGGTACACCCGGGCATCCTGCCCCAAGTGGCACCGTTCCAGCTCCCTTCTCAGGTCCGTCGACGGGAGCCTGAAGGAGTTGGAATCCGCCGTTTGCCTGTCAACCGTGGGCGTGCGCGTCAGCGACACAGCCGGTTGACCGGGGCGCCGCCCTCGCCGAAACTGAGGGTTCGCGGTGGCGACGACGAGGCGGTCCACCTCGCGGACCCATTGTTGGGTCGCTGAATGGGGCGCATCCCCAGCAGGTGGGTTGCGCAGCAGTGCTCTTGCTGCAGCTAGCGCACCCCCATGGTGTACGCTCAACGCTGCAGAAGATCTCACACTGGTCGGAGCCTGCATTGCCGGAGTCGGCGTTGCCGGGGTCGGCTGCTGGCTACCAGCTTGTGCCGACACACTCCGTCCTGAGTGCGTCGACATGTACTCCCCGTTGGTCACGGTTCGCCGTGAACGCGGAGGGGGAGAGTTTGCCGCTGAAGGGAGCTTGGTCATCTTCGTCGGCGGAAACTCGTCGCGCAAGGGAAAAAGCCCCCTACCTGGCGCGCCAAATGTCGAAGTGTTCGGTCGACACTTCCCCCGGGCCTGCACTGGGCAGCCCGCGGAGGTTCTTTTTTCGGTGGGGCTAGTCCCTTGCGGAGAGCTTGCACGGATGGACGAGTTAGTAAGAGCTTGACACTGTGAGTTTTACGTGGTTCAGGCCGCCGGAGCATAAAACCCTACGTCCACGGCGAGCTATGGAGCTCGCTGTTTTGCTTGCTGCTCAGGGCCGGAGTCCTGAGCTTGGGGGTGAGTTACAGCTTGGGCGTGAATGGCTAGCGTATGAGTTGCAGAAATGCGAACCCTTTCTATCGTCGCCTACCCGAGCCTTTTATAGTCCAAGACTCGGGGGGCTTACATGGGGGGCCCGGGACCTGACAGGTGGTCCCGGGGAGATTGACTGTTATCTACCGTATCTGCAGTTATGCCGGTAGTTGTCTCTGGCGAAGGCTTCCGAGTCTCCGTCTTGCCGCCCTGCCCATGCCGCACGCTAGTCGTAGTGGTTGATGACGGCGCAGGCGGCATGGGATGTCTTGTCGCGGTGTTTATTGGCTGGCAGGTTCTGACACCGCGCGTCAGTCTGTGATGCGACTGGGCGCAACGGCACCTGACAGAGGCGTGCTCCGCGTCTCCGCGTCTTGGGAAGACGCGGACCTTGAATACCTTGTACGGGCAAGGTATGGGGCGTCTTTACGCCCGCTGCCTATCGCTCGGGGGCAGGCAGTGCCGTTCTACTGGCCACGTGGCAGGCCCGGAGCCCTTCTCAGAGGGGAGGAGGGTCCGGCCCGCGGGACACGTGGAGCCTCCGGACCTCTCCCCGGGAGAGGGAGGTTCGGCTTCTGTCGGCCACGTGGCGGGCCCGGAGCTTCCCTCTGAGGAGAGGGAGGTCCGGCCCCGCCGGGTACGTGGCACCTTTGGACCCCTCGCCCGCGGAAGGGGGAGGTCCGGCTTCTGTATGCCACGTGGCGGGCCCGGAGCTCTCCTCTGAGGAGAGGGAGGTCCGGCCCCGCCGGACGCGTGGCACCTTCGGAGCTCTCCCTGCGGAGAAGGGCGAGTTCCTTAGGCATTTTTCCCTGTGCGCGGGGGTACCCCATATCTCAGATATCGACACTAAATATACAGGGCCACGCCACAAGAACTTGAAAACTTGTGTGCGGGTGCCCAAGACTCTTGTGACTAACCTGAGAGGACCCAAGCAAGCTTGGGTACCTAAAACCCAGAAATAATTCTATTTTGCAGGCTTACTCCTCCGGCGGATCTAAGTGGGTGCTAGATAGTGGATGCACAAATCATATGACCGGAGAGAGAGGTATGTTTGTGGAATACGAGTGCAACAAGGATCCAAGTGAAGGTATATACTTTGGAGACGACAGCCAAGGAAAGGTCCTTGGTAGTGGTAACATTGAAATATCCTCTCAACACACCTTATCTAATGTTTTACACGTAGACTCTCTAGATTATAATCTTTTATCAATATCTCAACTATGCGACAAAGGTTACAACTGTTTATTCACTAATGAGGGTGTGACCGTCTTTAGAAGAAGCGATGGCTCGATTGCATTCAAGGGATTATTGAAGGGAAAGCTTTATCTTGTTGACTTCAACAAAGATAAAGCCAAACTCAACATTTGCTTGGTTGCAAGGACCAACATGGGATGGCTGTGGCATAGACGGCTAGCCCATGTTGGAATGAGAAATCTGCAGAAACTTCTAAAAGGTGGTCACATCCGTGGTCTTAAGGATGTGGTTTTTGAAAAAGACAGGCCGTGCAACGCTTGTCAAGAAGGAAAACAGGTTGGAGCACCACACCCCACCAAGAATGTGATGACCACCGCTAGACCGCTGGAACTTCTCCACATGGATCTCTTTGGTCCAATTGCGTACATCAGCATCGGCGGTAACAAATATGGTTTAGTAATTGTTGATGATTTTTCAAGATTTACCTGGGTATTTTTCTTGTATGATAAATCAGAAACTGAGGGAATCCTCAAGAACTTCTTGAAAAGAGCTCAAAATGAATTCTCGTCAACCGTAAAGAATATCAGAAGTGACAATGGGACAGAATTCAAGAACACCCAAGTTGAAGAATATCTCAATGAAGAAGGTATAAAGCATGAATTCTCGGCACCCTACTCTCCTCAACAGAATGGGGTGGCTGAAAGAAAGAACAGAACATTGATCAAAATGGCGAGAACAATGTTGGATGAATACAAGACGTCAGACCGATTTTGGGCAGAAGCGGTGAACACCGCTTGTCATGCCACAAATCGGTTGTACCTTCATCGACTACTGAAGAAAACTCCATATGAGCTTCTCACGGCTAAAAAGCCTAACGTTTCCTATTTCAAAGTTTTTGGTTGCAAATGTTTTATTCTGAACAAGAAACCAAGGGCCTCGAAGTTTGCTTCGAAGTCCGATGAAGGATTCTTGCTCGGATATGAATTGAATGCCTACGCCTATCGTGTCTTCAACAAGGTGTCTGGCCTTGTTGAAGTAGCGCTGACGTAGTGTTCGATGAAACTAACGGCTCACAAGTGGAGCAAGTCGATAAGTCTATGCTAGATAAGGAGGAAGCTCCATGTGAAGCGCTGAAGAAAATGGCACTTGGTGATATCCTACCACGAGAGGAAACACAAGACGAACTTCAACAAGGAAGCAATGATCAAGGGGGAGCTCCTACACAAGATCAGGTTGAGGAAGGTCAAGAAGATCAAGATGATCATGGAAGCAATGATCTAGGGGGAGACATGACACATGACGACAATGAAGAACAAGCAACTATACAAATTCCACATCCAATAGTACATCAGTGTGTGCAAAGGGACCATCCTGTCAACAATATCATTAGAGATATTGCTAAGGGAGTAACTACTAGATCTCAAATTGCAAATTTTTGTGAACACTATTCTTTTGTGTCTTTTCTGGAGCCATACAGGGTAGAAGAAGCCTTAAGGGATCTAGACTGGGTGATTGCAATGCAAAAGGAGCTGAACAACTTCAAAAGAAATGAAGTGTGGGAGCTGGTGGAAAGACCAAGGGCGAACATCGTTGGAACCAAATGGGTCTTTCGAAACAAGCAAGATGAACATGGAGTAGTGACAATAAATAAAGCGAGGTTGGTGGCCAAAGGTTATTCTCAAGTGGAAGGTTTGGATTTCGATGAAACCTTCGCTCCTGTAGCCAGACTTGAGTCCATTCGTATTTTATTGGCATATGCTACTCATCATAATTTTAAGTTGTATCAAATGGACGTCAAGAGTTCCTTTCTCAATGGTCCGATAAAGGAGGAAGTCTATGTGGAGCAGCCACCGGGGTTCAAAGATCAGGAGTATCCTAACCATGTCTATAAACTGCGTAAGGCTCTCTATGGCCTCAAACAGCCTCCTCAAGCCTGGTATGAGTGCCTTAGAGATTTTCTGATTCAAAATGGATTCAAAATTGGTAAAGGTGACTATACACTCTTTACTAAACATTTTGATGATCATTTATTCGTATGTCAAATTTATGTTGATGACATTATCTTTGGATACACTAACAAGTCCTTCTGTGAAGAATTTAGCAAAATAATGACAGACAGGTTCGAGATGTCAATGATGGGTGAATTGAAGTTCTTTTTGGGATTTCAAGTGAAGCAACTGAGAGAAGGTACATTTATAAGCCAAACTAAATATACACAAGACATTCTCAAGAAATTCAATATGGACAAAGCCAAGCCCATCAAGACACCCATGGCCATCAACGGACATCTCGACCTCAATGAAGACGGTCCAAATGTGGACCAAAAGGTATATCGGTCCATGATTGGTTCCTTACTATACTTATGTGCATCTAGGCCAGATATTATGCTTAGTGTTTGTATGTGTGCAAGGTTTCAAGCCGCACCTAAAGAGTGTCACTTAATTGCTGTAAAAAGAATCCTAAGGTACCTTGTGCACACATCCAACTTGGGCCTTTGGTATCCCAAAAAATCCAAGTTTAACTTGATAGGGTATTCCAACGCCGACTATGCAGGATGCAAAGTCGATAGAAAGAGCACGTCAGGGACTTGTCAATTTCTAGGTAGGTCCCTAGTTTCTTGGTCATCTAAAAAGCAAAACTCCATTGCTCTTTCTCGTGAAGGTACAACCGATTTGTAGCATGACAAGCGGTGTTCACCGCTTCTGCCCAAAATCGGTCTGACGTCTTGTATTCATCCAACATTGTTCTCGCCATTTCGATCAATGTTCTGTTCTTTCTTCCGGCCACCTCGTTCTGTTGAGGAGAGTAGGGTGCCGAGAATTCATGCTTTATACCTTCTTTATTGAGATATTCTTCAACTTGGGTGTTCTTGAATTCTGTCCCATTGTCACTTCTGATATTCTTTACGGTTGACGAGAATTCATTTTGAGCTCTTTTCAAGAAGTTCTTGAGGATTCCCTGAGTTTCTGATTTATCATACAAGAAGAATACCCAGGTAAATCTTGAAAAATCATCAACAATTACTAAACCATATTTGTTACCACCGATGCTGATGTACGTAATTGGACCAAAGAGATCCATGTGGAGAAGTTCGAGCGGTCTAGCGGTGGTCATCACATTCTTGGCGGGGTGTGGTGCTCCAACCTGTTTTCCTGCTTGACAAGCACTGCACGGCCTGTCTTTTTTAAAAACCACATCCTTAAGACCACGGATGTGACCACCTTTTAGAAGTTTCTGCAGATTTCTCATTCCAATATGGGCTAGCCGTCTATGCCACAGCCATCCCATGTTGGTCTTTGCAACCAAGCAAGTGTTGAGTTCGGCTTTATCTTTGTTGAAGTCAACAAGATAAAGCTTTCCCTTCAACAATCCCTTGAATGCAATCGAGCCATCGCTTCTTCTAAAGACGGTCACACCCTCATTAGTGAATAAACAGTTGTAACCTTTGTCGCATAGTTGAGATATTGATAAAAGATTATAATCTAGAGAGTCTACGTGTAAAACATTAGATAAGATGTGTTGAGAGGATATTTCAATGTTACCACTACCAAGGACCTTTCCTTGGCTGTTGTCTCCAAAGTATATACTTTCACTTGGATCCTTGTTGCACTCGTATTCCACAAACATATCTCTATCTCCGGTCATATGATTTGTGCATCCGCTATCTAGCACCCACTTAGATCCGCCGGAGGAGTAAGTCTGCAAAATAGAATTATTTCTGGGTTTTAGGTACCCAAGCTTGCTTGGGTCCTCTCAGGTTAGTCACAAGAGTCTTGGGCACCCGCACACAAGTTTTCAAGTTCTTGTGGTGTGGCCCTGTATATTTAGTGTCGGTACCTGAGATATGGGGTACCCCGCGCACAGGGGAAAATACCTAAGGAACTCGCCCTTCTCCGCAGGGAGAGCTCCGAAGGTGCCACGCGTCCGGCGGGGCCGGACCTCCCTCTCCTCAGAGAAGAGCTCCGGGCCCGCCACGTGGCATACAGAAGCCGGTCCTCCCCCTCCGCGGGCGAGGGGTCCAAAGGTGCCACGTACCCGGCGGGGCCGGACCTCCCTCTCCTCAGAGAGAAGCTCCGGGCCCGCCACGTGGCCGACAGAAGTCGAATCTCCCCCTCCGCGGGGAGAGGTCCGGAGGCTCCACGTGTCCCGCGGGCCGGACCCTCCTCTCCTCTGAGAAGGGCTCCGGGCCTGCCATGTGGCCAGTAGAACGGCGCTGCCTGCCCCCGAGCGATAGGCAGCGGGCGTAAAGACGCCCCATACCTTGCCCGTACAAGGTATTCAAGGCCCGCGTCTTCCCAAGACGCGGAGACACGGAGCACGCCTCTGTCAGGTGTCGTTGCGCCCAGTCGCATCACAGACTGGCGCGCGTGTCAGAACCTGCCAGCTAATAAACACCGCGAGAAGACATCCCATGCCACCTGCGCCGTCATCAACCACTACGACTAGCGTGCGGCATGGGCAGGGCAGCAAGACGGAGACTCGGAAGCCTTCGCCAGAGACAACTACCGGCATAACTGCAGATAAGGTAGATAACAGTCAATCTCCCCGGGACCACCTGTCAGGTCCCGGGCCCCCCATGTAAGCCACCCGAGTCTTGGACTATAAAAGGCTTGGGTAGGCAACGATAGAAAGGGTTCGCATTTCTGCAACTGCCCGAGAAGTTTCGGCGGTAGCGTCAACCCGGCGGAGTTCCTCCAGATCTACTCCACCGCCGTACTTGCCGCAGGAGGGGATGAGGCTGTCATGGCCAACTACTTCCCTGTTGCCTTGACCGGCCCAGCTCGGTCTTGGCTCATGAATCTCCCCCAGGGGTCCATAACCTCCTGGGGAGAGCTCTGCCGGTAGTTCGTCGCCAACTTCGGCAGCTCCTACACCCGTCCCGGCACGGAGCTTGACCTCCACGCCGTCAAGCAACAGCCTGGGGAGTCGCTGCGCTCTTTCATCCAGCGGTTCTCCCAGGCACGCAACACCATCCCGCATATTCAAAGTGCTTCTGTGGTGGTGACATTCCGACAGGGTGTCCGGGACGAGAAAATGCTTGAGAAGCTCGCAACCAGAGAGGTCCGCGACGTCTCTGAGCTCTTCAGCCTGGCGGACAAATGCGCCAGAGCGGCTGAAGGGCGGAACTGGCACTCTCTGCCAACCTCCGAGTCAGGAGGACAGCCCGGGTCCGGCGCTGCTGCCTATGGGGGTGGCAAGAAGGCCATGAACCGGGGGAGTGGCAAGATGAAATCATCGTTCACGGCTCCCGTCGCCGCAGCAGCGACGACTAGTGGAGCACGGGGGCCACGCCCCGACAAAAGGCAGCGGCAGTCACCGGCCCCAGATAGTGACCAGGGCAGGCTATGCCCCGTGCATGGCGCCGGCAACCATACTGCTGCCGAGTGCTGGGATATCCAGAGGCTCGCAGAGCGCTTCCGCAAAGGAAGACAGCAGAGAGCTGAAGCACCGCACTACCCTCAGAGGGATGGCAAGCAGAAGGTCGATGCCCCAGTCACCGCCGCCCATCAGGTGGGATTTCAGGAGCCTCAGCGTGT
Organism: Neostapfia colusana; assembly: GCA_030760725.1. NCBI lineage: Eukaryota > Viridiplantae > Streptophyta > Magnoliopsida > Poales > Poaceae > Neostapfia > Neostapfia colusana. Next base: position 82,669,941 of record JASWHV010000011.1, read on the forward strand.
CATAAAGACAGTGCATAACGGTGAAGACTCCAGCTCCGACAGTGACGGGCCAGGGCGGTAGCCGGCTGTGGCTGCCGTCCCGGGTCAGTGGAGGCTGCACTGCTGCGGCGTCAACCTTGGAGAAGCCCCAAGTAGTCGCAGCAGCCCTAGTACCGACCACAATGGTGCGAGGTCGGGCCAGCCTCACCCGAGAGCACACCTCCGTGCCTCGGACATACCTCCCGGGGGCCGCCCAAGGTCTGTCGACCCCTTGAAGGCCTTGCCAGAAGGGGAAGACGCCTTAGGTCATCTAAGATGAGCCCGGGTCCACCTACCCCTTGAAGGCCTTAGCCAGAAGGGGAGAACTCCCTGGGGGCCCCAGGAGAAGCCGCGCAGGACCTGATCCAGCGTAAAGATAACAACCTCGTCGACGAGACTCGGCTGCAGGTAACACCCCACAACGCAAGGTCTCGGCTGATGCTCTAAGCACTACTCTTCCCGAGAAGGACCCATAAACTCTCCCCCAGAAGAGAAGGTACCTTCCGAATCATGAAAGCTGCCGCCCCAGGTATACATGCCTTTCAACCGAGTGTGGGATCCGTTCCCAAAATCCTTGGCATGGAGCAACACTGTAAGTCCTCCTCCCTGAGCATCAGTAGAACAGGGTCGTTCCCTTCTGTAATGAATCCCATAGAATCTAGGAACAGAGCTTGGGGTAGCTAAGTCTCAAGGGACGGTACAGGACTACGTCCAGTTTAGCCTGGTTCCGACCCTAAGCGCATAGAGTCTTGCTTCCCTTGTGGACGAGGCAGAATATTGCCTCCATGTACAGCCAGAATTCCGCCTATGGGCATGAACACAGAACCCTGTTCTACTTAGCTCTCTCTCATGCGCTCATTTAAATTATGCATTAATTTTTATGGTCGCACTATCTATGTATGTTCATCGTACATCTAGCTCCCCCTCTCCCGCGCTCATCCATAGTCAGCATTCGCTATCCTACCGAGGGCGGCTGCGCTTGAGGCACCTGCCGATGGCCGAGTGAGTCTCTCGGGCCTCCCCCAGTCAGGTGTTGCGGTGCCAGTTGGTCACCTCCAGAAAAGGCCTGCGTTGTGCATGGGGGGTCCAGGGTGCGTATCCAGCTTAGCAGGCCATGAGCCCAAAGCATGCACGTTCTGCCCTCCGGAGGTACAGGGGAGTACAACCGCTTTGCCTGGTCATGAACCCAAAGCACGTGCACTCTGCTTCGCCAGCGCATGGCCCGGTACTAGGGATCGGACGACCGTACCCGGACCTCGGAGGGAGCCGGAGCTTCGGCGCCTCGAGCACAGAATTGCCCAAGCCCCGTATAACGGATCAGGATCGTAAGACGAATAAGACTAGGAGACGGGAGGGGAGGACCCCCGAGGAGAATTACATTTTCTCTGCCTGTTTGTAGGACCTCCAGGTTACGGCAACGGGGACTGCATGAAGTGGGGGGAAAGGAGCTATCAACTACTCCGGCCTAGGACTGGAAGGACCGGGTCCCGCCCCTTCAGCAGGGGCGAGGCCCGAGGGCCCCACGTGTCCAGCGGGCCCGGAGCTCTCGCCTCCCCTGAGGGGGGGGGGCTCCGGGCTCACCATGTGGCAGGCGGAAACCGGGCCTCCCCCCGGTGGGAGGGCTCCAAAAGCCCTACGTGTCCAGCAAGGCCGGAGCTCCCGCCTCCTAAGGAGGGGCTCCGGACCCGCCACGTGGCAGGCAGATTTGGAGCTCCCCATAGGGCGAGATCCGGAGACCCCCGGGGGCCCCTAACACCGTTAGGGCCCGGGGAAGGTGTCTGTGCAGAGCTCCGAGATTGGAGAAGGCCTCTGAGTACCCTGCGGAGCTAAGGACTCAGTCAGGCAAAGCCAAGAAGGAGAGAAAAAGCATCACAGACACAAATATCTAAAAGAGTCAAACTATGCGAGGCTCCATGAGCTGGACTACAGACTCAATAAAAAGGGAGAAACAAGTCCTAAGGACCTCCCGGCTCCCGCCAGAACCTTGCGGCTACAAGGGCGGCCACATCCTCGACTTCAGCCCTGGCAGCATCCTCCCGCTCCGCGGCTGGGCCCTCTCTCGCTGGTTCTAGTGAGAAAGAGGGGTCGCGGCTCTTGAAGCATGCCAGCACATGTGAGGCGACCTCTAGGTCTAGGCCGCGTCCCTCGGCCTCAAGCTCGCTGGCGACCACCGAGTCTAGCCTGTCCAGCTTGGCGCTGATCGACTCCAGCGCGGGGATCACCTCCGCCACCTTCGACGCAGGAGCCGCGGCCCTCACCGGACTGAAGCCAAGAGGGATCAAGGCGGACCCCGCTTGATCCACGAAGCTCGAGACCGCAAGAGCCTCGGAGGACCGCAAGGCCGAGAGCTCCTCCACCTCGCGGCGGGCTGCCTGCTGGGCCTCCAGGTTTCTCTCGGAGAATTCCTTCTCCTTGGCCGCCAGGGAGCTCTCCAGAAGATGGAGAGTCTTGGCGAGGCGCTCCAACTCAGAAGCCTTGAAGTCGGGGGCCAATTCCCATTCCAAGACCGCGCGGCGTTCGCGGGAGACCTGTTCCTCCCTCAGGTTGAGGTCTGCCTTCAGAATCTCTAGCTCCTCGATCCGAGCTCGAAGGTCATCCTCGCCCACCACCAGCTGCGCGGCGACCCTCTCCGCCTCGGCTGCCGTGGAACGCTCCTGTTCCTCAACGGCGAGTTTACGGCGCTCCATCCGCTGCCGTATCTCCTCAGCGGCAGAGAGGCTCTCCTCGGCCCGGGCGTGAGCCTCCAGGGCCTCCCTGTTGATCCGCCGTGATTCGGCATCCATACGTTCGACAGCCCGCTTCAGCCGGTCGAGGAGCACTTCCCTGAAGTCGAGCAACTCCCGCCTGGAGTCGAGCTCGCTACTGACCTTCGCGGTACACTCCCGCAAAAGGTTCCCCCAGGTGAGGAGGCGACCCCGTTCAACTGTATACTCCTCCCGCTCGCGGCCTAGTGCAGCCAAGACCTGCCGGACGCTCGTCTCGGCAAGCGCGAAGGCATCAGCCAGGGGCAATGGAGCAACAGAGGCCGGGGCAGTTCCCCCTACCTCCTCCATCACCTCATCCTCAAGAGGAGTCGAAGCACCAGCAACCAAGACGAGACGCCGGTCAGGAGAAGCTGGCGCCGGGGCTCTGGCAGCCGGACCTGCCGGGCCCTCTTTGGCTTCAGGCTTCTTGACCTGTGGAGAGGGACGAGCCGGGGAAGGCGGCGCTGGAGTAAAGGCCGGGCCGCCTGGTGCAGGGTCGACCTGCGCTGGCTTGGGGGCCGAGGCGGCCGTCTCAGCAGGAAGAGACGCCGCCGCCGCGGAGTCCGGGCACACCGGAACAGGAGAAGTTCGCGCTGGCTTGGGGGCCGCGGCAGTTGTCCCGGGCTCCGAGCGCAACGGCACAGACTCCCCGCAAGTCGGGGATGGCCGGGAAGCACGGACACTCCAGCGGGCTCTAAACCCCGACTTCCGAGCCGGGGTAGGACTCCCAGAGCCCACTGCCGTCACTGGCGGCCGCTCCGCAGTCGCTTGAACTGGCAGAGCAGGGGACGCCCCAGAAGCTCCCCTCAACGCATCAGCCCGGGGCCTCTTCGAGTCACCACCGGAAGGAGTGCCAGGCACCCCAGATTCCCGACTTGGCACAGACGCCGCCGCTGGAGGAGATCGAGCGCGCTTCTTCTCTGGTGGCGGGTTGGAGGCCATGGCAAGGGAGGACTCAAGGGCAAGAGGGCAAGAGCACAAGAGTCCGAGAAGAAATGCTGGGAGGTGCGAAGGGAAACTGCAATGCGGGTAAGATCCCCTCTAAAAACCTTCCCAGGAGCAATTCCAGGCGATTCGGAACTCTTCGAATACACCGCATCGGCAACCGCTTCGGCTCCTAGACCGAGCGCCGATGACAGGTGGACCCAAGCCGCCCGACTGAAGCGGTGGGTCAAGGAGTCAGTCTCCTAAGAAGACAGGCAAGGCACTTCGGCGGTTCCCGAAAAAGGCGCCGCAACATGCAGAAGTGGCAGTCTTGGGAACCGCCGCAGTAAAAGCAACCATCAAGTGGGCGCATGCTCCCACGATCCTGCGCCGTTCGTGCTCTGGCAGCGGTCAATGCGGGACTTAGAGAAAGTGCGCAGATCAGAAGAGACGGAGGTCCCACCTCGGGCTCACTAACTCCCCCGAGATGGGCCCGGGGGCCACTGTCGGTACCTGAGATATGGGGTACCCCCGCGCACAGGGGAAAATGCCTAAGGAACTCGCCCTTCTCCGCAGGGAGAGCTCCGAAGGCGCCACGTGTCCGGCGGGGCCGGACCTCCCTCTCCTCAGAGGAGAGCTCCAGGCCCACCACGTGGCATACAGAAGCCGGACCTCCCCCTCCGCGGGCGAGGGGTCCAAAGGTGCCACGTACCCGGCGGGGCCGGACCTCCCTCTCCTCAGAGAGAAGCTCCGGGCCCGCCACGTGGCCGACAGAAGCCGAACCTCCCCCTCCGCGGGGAGAGGTCCGGAGGCTCCACGTGTCCCGCGGGCCGGACCCTCCTCTCCTCTGAGAAGGGCTCCGGGCCCGCCATGTGGCCAGTAGAAAGAGCAATGGAGTTTTGCTTTTTAGATGACCAAGAAACTAGGGACCTACCTAGAAATTGACAAGTCCCTGACGTGCTCTTTCTATCGACTTTGCATCCTGCATAGTCGGCGTTGGAATACCCTATCAAGTTAAACTTGGATTTTTTAGGATACCAAAGGCCCAAGTTGGATGTGTGCACAAGGTACCTTAGGATTCTTTTTACAGCAATTAAGTGACACTCTTTAGGTGCGGCTTGAAACCTTGCACACATACAAACACTAAGCATAATATCTGGCCTAGATGCACATAAGTATAGTAAGGAACCAATCATGGACCGATATACCTTTTGGTCCACATTTGGACCGTCTTCATTGAGGTCGAGATGTCCGTTGATGGCCATGGGTGTCTTGATGGGCTTGGCTTTGTCCATATTGAATTTCTTGAGAATGTCTTGTGTATATTTAGTTTGGCTTATAAATGTACCTTCTCTCAGTTGCTTCACTTGAAATCCCAAGAAGAACTTCAATTCACCCATCATTGACATCTCGAACCTGTCTGTCATTATTTTGCTAAATTCTTCACAGAAGGACTTGTTAGTGTATCCAAAGATAATGTCATCAACATAAATTTGACATACGAATAAATGATCATCAAAATGTTTAGTAAAGAGTGTATAGTTGCTGTGCGCAACTACTTTGGATGCGGAGTATGTTGCAGCCGGTAGTTGCTGTGCGCAACTACTTTGGATGCGATAAACTCTTAGGGACTATGGTTACAATCTAAGTCATATCTCGCTTCTATGCGATAATGAAAGTGCTATAAAGATTGCACACAACCCTGTAGAGCACTCAAGAACTAAACACATAGATATCCGCTATCACTTTCTTAGAGATCATTCATTAAAAGGTGACATTGCTATTTCACATGTTAGGACTAAAAAACAACTTGCGGATATTTTCACCAAACCATTAGATGAGAAAAGGTTATGTGAACTAAGAAATGAGCTAAATATTCTTGACTCTCGAAATGTGGGTTGAAACATTGCATGCCTGGTTGCAACTTAAAATGTTCCTCTGTATTGTTAAAAATACTCCTCCTCTCCTTTTCTACTCAGAAAACTATTTTTATGAAGAAATCTTGAGGATTATGACCATTGTTTGATTGCTGATTGCCTACTGGTCGTAATCACCAAGACTATTTGCAAAATTAGTGTCATTGGATCACCTCTAAACTCTATTATCTGCATCAAGTCTGCTAAAACCGGACTTGTCCGGTTGTCGACCGGACTAGTCCGGTCAGTCGCATATAGAAGCACTTGGCCGGCCCAGATCTCTCTCTCACCACCTCATTAGGCTTGCTCTCCCTCTCCTCTTCCAAACCCTAGCCCCCAAAGTGATTTACTGGTTGAACCCTCAAAATCGAGTTTTTCTCCGCGAAAAAGACTCCCCTTGACGAGTGGTCTCCCTCCTCCGGACTCATCCGAACTGATTTCCACTTCTTCGACGCGAATCTTCAAATCTTGGTAAATTTCCCCCTTTAAACCAAAATCTCAACTTTTCTAGTTCTATCTAGTTTTCTTTGATTTCAAAAGGATGTACATTGCCTCAATAGATGTATTCCTACCATGTTCCTACCCTTGTGCCCTTAGATAGGAGATTTGATTCAAATGAAACATTAGGATTCTTATGCCAGGCCGGACTAGTCCGGCGCACAGAGACGGACAAGTCCGGTCCACCGGACAAGTCCGCTCTCTGAAACCGGACAAGTCCGGTCTCTGACAGTTGAACCCCTACATTCCCATTTGAAGTCGATAATGAGTTCATTTGCATCTAATCCTTGAACTCCTTATCAGGCATCATGTCTTCAGGCTCAGATGACAGCTCCTTTCACATTGATGAAGACGTTCAACGCGAGAAAGTGAGGAGGACCAAGGAGAGAGTTATGAAGAAGAGACATGATGTCAATGTCCACTCTCCACCCTCCGACGACAATCAACCTAAGAAGAGGAAAGTCATTGGCAAAAGGCCTCTAAGGAAAGATGCTGCTGAGGGCTCGTCAGGGCCAAAAAGAATTCTCAATAAAGGGAAGGGACTTGCTAGTGGTCCCCTTGGGCCCTTGAAGATGAAAAACCCTATTCACCGCAACAGGCAGCCTTCAAGTGAGGATTTCACTGGAAAAGGGAGTGAGCTAGCTGATAATTTCAGAAAGATTCAAGTGTATGACCGACCTAAGCAATGCTCTGATCCATGGTTCTGGAGCAACTTCCATGCAGACTACTATGAGCATGTGTACATGAAGATGAAGAACCCTGTAGTAGAGAGTCAGTGGCTGAATGTTGAATATCTGAAGTCGAAGAGGTATCCTGCCTTTCGTGAGATGGTGGAGGCGTTAGAGAGGCACAGTCTGACGGACCTGCTATCCTTTGAGTATGACAGGAATAATAAAGTAATTACCCAGTTTTACTCCACTCTCTACTTTGCTTGGGATGATGGAGACAGTCTTACTTGGATGACTCATGGTTTAAGGTATAGTGTCACGTATGATGAATTTGCTAGGATTCTTCACCTCCAACACACTTTGGATCATGAACTGGTCATTCATAATCTGAAACCCCTGGAGAAGGAGGAACTTGAATTTCTCTATGACACAAGGATGCCATATGTTCCTTCCACCATCAAATATCTAAAGCCCTTCTTTGTGGTCCTAAACAGAGTCTTGAGAAAGACTATAGCTCCGAAGGATGGAGATGCGAGAACTATACAAGGGACTTTGAGGACTCTCATGAAGGTCATCAGTGGAAGGAGACCATTCAATGTCTTTGAGTATATCTACAACGACATTGTGAACATCTCAATTACCCCCAATAGGTCCTGTGGATACGCACCATATATCATGTACATGATTGAGAAAGTGACGGGACTCGAGTTTGTCAAAAATGTCAAGCATACGGGGTTGAAGCTGCAAAAACCCACCGAGTACACTCTCCCTCCGGCTCCAACTGCCCCGTCCTCTCCACCAGTGGAGAGGAGATCAAAGCAAGCTCATGCTGATACTAGATCTTCAGCTGCTCCTCCTGGATCTCCACCTGCCCAAGAATCATCCAGTGGCATCCTCAAGATGCTCTCCTCCATCTTTGCCTGCTGCCGTAAGATCGAAGACAGACAGCGCAAAAAAAAGCTTGCAAGGAAGAAACATCAACAGTACGTCAATGCCAATATCAAGTCTATATGTGCAAAGCTTGAGATTGAGCCCGTTGGATCACCACCCGCCTCCGAGGACTCAGAGGAAAATCCTGCTCCTGTGGATGCTGAAGATGAAGATCAAACTGAGACTGGCGGAGGAGGCAGCGATAAGTGATTCCCCTCAATTTTTTCCTTTTTGGTGTCTTGATGCCAAAGGGGGAGAGATTGAGATTAGGGAAGATTGATATTAGATTTGGACTATTTATTCTCAATTGTGATATCTCAAATAGTTGTCATCAATCACCAAAAAGGGGGAGATTGTAAGTGCATCTAGGATATCCCTTGTGGGTTTTGGCTAATTGATGACGAACATATGAGATCCTAATGAAACTATTAAGATGATTGCAGGATAAACAAAGTGAACTGGCTCGGCACACACAAAAAGGTGAAAAATAGAGTGGTGCCCGAAAAGGAAGACTTTAGTGGAATTTAGAAGAGCAAAGTAGATATAAATGTATAGGTTGTGTGTGAGAGACACATCCCAAGAGCTAATGACTTTGCGTAAGGGTAAGGGCTAATAATCAACTAAAATCCACTGAACACCGGACTAGTCCGTCCATGGATCAGACTAGTCCGGTCAGCTTACTGGAACTAAACCGGACAAGTCCGGTTTTGGACCGGACTAGTCCGGTCATGTCTCTGTTGTCCTCTTTAGAGGACTGCGGACTAGTCCATCCAAGCGACAGGACTAGTCCGCTGAAGTTTCTAGAACCCCATTTCACATAGCACCGGACAAGTCCGGTTTGTGGACCGGACTAGTCCGGTTAACCCACTGGAAGTAGACCGGACAAGTCCGATCATATACCGGACTAGTCCGGTAGTAGATTTAACAATGGTAACTTCTTTGGAAACCCTATAAAAAGAGGTCCTTCGTTGTTTCTAAAGAGAGACACGACACATATTGTCAAAAACTCAAACCCTAGCGCCGCCATCTGTCCCAAGAGTCCAAAAACACATCTCCCCATACATCTAAGGTGCAAAAAGGCCAAGATCAATCAAATACTTGGATTTGGGATTGAGAGGTCGTCGTTCTTTCGTTGTGAGCTCTTGGGGTTTGATTTCTCTACACTCATATTCTGCATTGTAATCTTTTGAGTGTATTTAATCATCTTCTCTGTAATTCTTGTGGGAGCACTCAACGTGTGAGGTTGCCCCACAAACTCGGTGATTACCCGTGATAGTGGAGTCAAGTCGGCCTTTGTGGTGACTTGAAGAGGGAAAGGGTTGGGAACCCTGCTCTGTGTGAGCTTCCTCAACGAGGACGTAGATCTCTTGGTGAGATCGAACCTCGGTAAAAATTCGTGTCTCTTGTGTCTCATTTGTTTTACATTTTGATACATTAGATCACTAGTTTGCTAGTCATCGTTTGAGTTCCTTATAAGTTTGCACGTGCATCCATATAATAAATTTAATTTATAAAAACTGTTGTTCTCATTCCGCTGCTAAAAGATTAAATTTGTGAGACACACTTAATTAACTCAAATAATTCAGCACACCGGACTAGTCCACCCACATAACCGGACTAGTCCGGTCAGTCAAGTTTCTGATAACTTTATTAAGTGCGCAGGAATCCTTTAAAGGCCTATTCACCCCCCTCTAGGCCACATTCAAGCCCATCGCCAGAGTTCAGTCGAGAAAGATCACCGGAAGAGAGCCCAACGATCTGTCTGATCAGAGAAGGACCCCGAGACCAAGAAGAACGTAAGGTAGGTCTCCAATACCACCTTATGACATCGTCGTATTTTCTTTGCATCTGTTCTTCGATTCTTTTGAACAGAAGCTTTCTCGTGGACAGATCACTTGTTGATTGGGTTGATCTAAAAGACAAGATCATCACCACGTCCACATTTGATCCGAACACCTCTGTTCATCATAAAACCATGCAAGAACACATACAAACCGATCTAATAAAACTGATTATAGGATAGCATGCATATGCATTGATGAACCCAACGGGTACGGGGGACGCCCTATCTTTCGATGAGAGATGTTGGTAATGAACGAATTTGGTGGAGGCCGACGTTGACTGCCCGACTACCACAACCAGAATGGTGTGGCGCCTTGAGCGACAGTTACACCCTCTCCTGGTAACTACGATTTGGGTGGAGGTCGACGTTGTGCTACCCGACTACAACAACCACAAGGATGCTGCACCTTAGCGATAGTTACACCGGCTCCTGTTGTTGCTGTACTTGTCGTGCCAAGAACAGCCTTGAACCTGCAAGCAATCGAAGAACAAGCAAGAACAAGATAACAAGCAAACATTCACGGGTGTGAAAAAGTTGGGGTTCTGATTCAAGTAATCAGAAGGTCTCGTCGACACTTGCGTTACAAGGAAGTAGCAATGGCTAAACTTACAGAAAACAAAACCCACCCTGTCAAGGAGCTCTTGGACTACTTAAATAGGGGAGGGAAGAGGGAAATTCGTCCAGCAATAAAGGTAGGACGTGATCTCCCTTATTCCCTTCCTTTTTCTGTGATAGACTACCATTTAATAGGGAAAGAAAGAGGGAAACCCATCCAGCAGCAAGGCAGGATATGATTTCCTCTATTTTTTCCTTATTATAGCACATCTATCTTAAAATGGGGGAAGAAAGAGGGAATTTTGTCCAGCAGCAAAGTTGGACGAGATTTCCCTTGTTCCTTTCCTTATTTGTCTAAATCTCTCTTTATTACATGGCCCCAGCCTCAAGATTTCCCCTCGGGTGGAGCAGCCTTTATTGCATTAATCCCTCCATCACTCCTAGCTGGATCAATTCCCAAGCACCTGATAATTAAGCTGACGTGCACGAGCGCGTGTCATTGGACCTTGATTAGCTGAGAGTGGTGAATGGGCTGGTGTTGTGGTTGTATCAATGGTAGCGATGTCCGCATCATCCTCCCCTTCTTGTAATTAAGTCGTCCTCGACTCAAATGTGTCTTCCTCGCCCATATATGGTTTCAAATCTTTTTGACAGGTGGTGCAACGAGCAACAAACCGCTCCACATCTCTCCTCATCTTTGGCCAAAAGAAATGGCTTGCTAAGATGTCTTCCTTCTTCTTGACACCAAAGTGTCCCATCAATCCTCCACCATGTGCTTTCTGCAATAGTAAGATACGCACAGAACCAGCTATTCTTCAAAGTTGCAAATGCAGCCTCTTGCGCCTTGCCCCATGTGAATGGGGCACCCTTCTTTGTAAGCTCATGCAGTGGGCCCGCTATGGTGCTGAAGTCTTTCACAAAACGACGATAGAATCCAGCAAGTCCGAGAAAGATTCGTACTTGTGTGACCGTAGTAGGAGTCGGCCAGCTGTGTATCGCCTCCACCTTGGCTTGATCAACTTCAATTCCCTGTGGCGTCACAACATAGCCAAGAAAAGAAACTCGATCCGTGCAAAAGATGCACTTGTCAATGTTACCAAATAAGCGTGCATCACGTAAAGCATTGAAAACAGCACGGAGATGATCAAGATGAACTTCGAGAGATGCACTATAGATCAAGATGTCATCGAAATATACTACCGCAAATCTTCCAATGAAAGCACGTAAAACCTCATTCATTAATCTCATGAAAGTGCAGGTGCATTCGTGAGACCAAAAGGCATGACTAACCACTCATACAAACCAAACTTTGTTTTAAACGCTGTTTTCCATTGATCACCTAGCTTCATGCGAATTTGATGGTATCCACTACACAAATCAATTTTAGAGAAAATCATCAAGCCACTAAGTTCATCAAGCATATCATCTAACCTAGAAATAGGATGATGATATCTAATGGTAATGTTATTAATTGCTCGACAATCTACACACATGCGCCATGATCCATCTTTCTTTGGGACCAAAAGGACAGGAACGGAGCAAGGACTAAGGGACTCACGCACATAACCTTTGTCGAGTAATTCCTGTACTTGCCGCTGAATCTCCTTAGTCTCCTCCGGATTGGTCCTGTATGGCAGCCCGGCTGGTACCTCTTGTGGAAACACATCAGCGTATTCCTGCAAAAGCTTAGTGATAGAAGGAGGCAAAGCACATGGTGTGTCGTGAAGTGAGAACAAAGCTTCTTTGCAAACAAACACATAGCAGATTGCAGTATCACTTTTTAATTCAAACAAATCAGATTTGGAAGCAAAAAAACAAGCGCTCTTTAATTTTATTTCATTCTTCTTCATATGAGCAGATTTGGAATTGTCAGTCTTAGACTGTACCGATTTCTTCACGACATCTGAATTTTCATTTTCAGCAGATTTCTTATTTTTCTCTTTGCAAAAATAATCGGAGTTGGGACAAGAACTTACCGTATGCGGGGTTTTCCTAAAACAACAGCTATCAAGCTAGTATGAAGATGTCACCGTTTGAAGCCTTGTACGGGAGGAAGTGCAGAACTCCCCTATTTTGGAACCAAACGGGGGAAAGTAAAGTGTTTGGTCCAGAAGTACTACAAGAAGCCGAGGCGAAGGTGAGGGAAATTCGCAACAACTTGAGGATAGCACAGACACGCCAAAAGAGCTACGCCGATGTAAGAAGAAGAGAGCTCGTTTTCAACGTGGGAGACTATGTCTATCTCAAGGTGTCCCCTATCAGAGGACTTCGTCGGTTCAAGGTGAAGGGAAAGTTGTCACCTCGATACATCGGACCCTTTCAAGTTCTGGAAAGGAAAGGCGAAGTGGCGTATCAACTAGAGTTACCGGCTCGTCTATCGGATGTGCACGATGTATTACATGTGTCACAACTCAAGAAATGCCTGAGGACGCCTGAATAGGTGTTACCCATGAATGAAGGAGGATTTGTCTTATGCCGAGCAACCACACAAGATTTTGGAGACAATGGGACGCATCACCAGAAATAAAAGAATCCGGATGTGCAAGGTGCAGTGGAAGCATCATTCAGAAGAGTAAGCCACCTGGGAGCGGGAAGATGAGCTCAAGGCACAATTTCCGGAATTGTTTTCTTAGAACCACCAATCTCGAGGACGAGATTTTTTTTAAGGGGGGTAGAGCTGTAACACCCCAAAAATCTTGTTAAGACCCTAAATCATGTTGAGAGGGGAATTTAAAATTTTTTGGACGTATTGCATGTTTTGCAAAATTCAAATTCAAACTGGAATTCAATTTAAATTCAAAACAGAAAAGAAATAGAAAAAGAAAAAGGAAAACAGAAAAAACCGGCCAGTGGGCCGAAACCCACCAGCCGGCCCACCCTGCCCCCGCGCCAGCCCGCAGCCGCGCGCCCGCGCTCTCTCTTTCTCAGACAGGTGGGACCCACCTGTTATCCCTAACCCCCGATCGTCCGAAACTCGGACTGTTCACCCGCGCGTGCGCGATCGCAACCGACCGGATTTCCGGCCGAATTCTGGTTCTGGAGGACTCCCACTCGATCTAAACAAACTCACCGCCCTCCCCCGTCTATAAAAACCCCGGCCTCGTTCTGTTTTTCCCACGCGATCTGTTGTTTTTCCTCCGGTGAGAACCCGAGCCTTCTCCGGCGAATTCTGGCCGATCTACGCTTGGAAATTCCGATCTAACTCACAGGTCTTGATCCACCGCCTCGGGGGAACCTTGCAGGTGCAGAAAACTCGGTGACTTGCGGTGTAAACACAGTGCCGACGAGCCTTGCCGTGAATTCACCTCGGACCTAGTCGCCGATCACCTTCCAGGACCTCCGAGCTCAAGAAAACCCCCGAGGTGAGATCCCCGACCTCTCCTCCACCGATCTATGCCATAAGATCACAGTTCTAGGAAGAATTCTCGAAGATCCGAAAGTCTCCGGCGAGATCGCCGCTTCCCACCGCCGTGCGCCGCCGGCAGCGCCGCCCGCGTTCGATCAGAGCGACGTGGTCGCTTGTGCGCTGTTTATTTTAAATCGCACGGTAGGTTTTAAATCCCCACGTACCGGTTCGACGTTATAATCTCAGCCGTCAGTTTAAAATCAGACGGTCCACGTCAGCCCCACGTTATAAAGACTGGAAATCTTACGTGCTACCCCCTAGAGTTCTCAGGAAATAAGAGCTAGCCCCGGAAACTTCTGATCTAGCCCCTAGAACTTTAGAAAATCATGTAAATTCATTTAAAAATCAGTTTTAGCCCCTGGACTTAATAAAATTAGGAAAAACCCCTCTGTTATGTATAGCTAGACCCCTGAAAATTGTTAAAATAATATTATAGACCCTGTAGAGGGGTGAGTTTACCTTTTTAGCCCTGATTAATATTTAATTGGGAAATTGAATATGTGGCTAGTGTTTAAAATTTAAAAAGTGGGACAAACATAGTGTCAAAATTAAATTAAAAAAAACTTTCTCAGTATTTAAAAAACTTTGGAGTGAGATAAAAACATATTTTGGGCTGAAGTGAATCTGTTTAATTTATTATTCACATTTAGGGACATATTTTTAAGTAAAGAATAGTTCTAGAAAATATGGAAAATAATTGTAAAATAGTTTACATCAGAGGAAAAAATTCAAAAATATATTAGCCAATATTTTAGATCAGAACCTATTCTGTTTAGATGATGTGTCTTGTTATTTTTATAATAAAGTTCACATTTAGGCATAGGAAATAAATCTGAAAATATAGCAAATAGTAAATGATAAATGGAGTTCTAAAATCCAAAGAATTCAGTCTAGGGTTGGTAGAAATTATGAAGACACATATGGAGAAGGAAAATACCTTTCATGCATACTTGGTAGCAAAAAGGTGTAGTAATTGAATATAAGGAATTTATTTAAATTGAAAACTCATATATATAGTATGTAAGTATAAATGTGAACATAAAAGTAGGAATCATATACGTATGATTAAAAGTACATGCAAGCCACAAATCAACACACATAGAGTAACCACAACACATATAATGGTGAATGACTTTCATAAATGTGAATGTGTGGTTTGTATGAAGTGGAAGTATGAATTATGTCTTATGGATTGTTGTTTTCTTTTGCTATGTGTGATGGTATGATGTAGAACCTGCTCAAGAGCAAGTTATTCCTTTCTAAGATCAGGACTACCCATTTTAAGAGCAGCAGGAAGGAGGCAAGTGTCCTTGACCACTTTGATCCTATGCTAGGATGTGTAGATAGAATTATTTGCATTGTCAAATGAAATATGAAACCCATGTTAGGAAGTTTCCCTAGAATTGCATTACCTTGTTTCCTTGTAGCTTGGGTTGCAATTTATTTTATCATGTCATTTATTATTATGCATATGCTTAGCCATGCTTAGAATGGGATATTTGGGATATGAGATCATCAGTTTATTTTACCATACTCTTAAATGAGATATTGTGAGTTATGTAGAGGTAGGGATCAAGGCAAGTTGGATGTTTTGGTTGTGTGCTGGGTGCACGAGAATCGGGTTTGTGTTTAGTACTTGCCTGGATCCTAAGGACTGGTTCATGGAGCATGTAACCTGGCTTTACCGTGCCAACCACATGCTGAGATGGGGCAGCTTGGCCAATTAATTAGGTGTATCCCCGGCGTAGTAAGGGTGTGTTGGATGGTGCGGGGAATAGGTGGCAGCTGGACTACCATATGAACCGTAAGGCTCAAGAGGGGGCCACTGCAGCGGGGTTGGAGCCTCTTGTATGCTGTTAGGGGTGAAACCTCAGTGGGCCCATGCTCGTCGGGAATCCCTTTGTAAAGGCTTCGTAGTGATCTCCTGGCTACACACATAGGAAGTGTGAATGTGGTTCGTAGCCACTGGCATAATGGAGGTTCTTTTAGTCCACCCGGCAACGGGGGATGAAATCACTACATGTGGGTACAGTGGTGCAAACTCTGCAGAGTCAAAACTGTCATGACAGCCGTGCTCACGGTCAAGAGCGGCTTGGACTTATTCATGATCAGAGGATTGATGGTTTTGGAAGTTGTGGATGTTAAGCGGGGAGCTTAACATTGGAAATGATGTTATGGTTATTTGATTATGATGATGGGATGGGAGATTGGGACCATTTCACCTGTGTAGTAATGTAGGTGCTTAATAAGATAAGGTGGTAGATATTAATTGCGTAGTGCTTTAGCCATGAGTTCAACCTCCCCTTGTGTTCTAGCCATGCATGACATAACTTTCCCACACTTGCTGAGTACCATCGGTACTCAACCTTGCATATTTTGTTGGTTTATATTGCTACTCAGGTCAAGATAATGAGGTGGTGTATAATGACCAAGACTTTGGACCTGAAGAAGGTTTCTAGGTTCATGGAGACCCCGGGCAACGCCTGTGACGGAGCCCTCAAGAATAATATTCTGCTGCTAGATTATTTATTTGTGATGAACTTATTATCGTCCATCGAGACACCTGGCTTGTAATAAATGATGCTTCACTATTTTTCATCACATGTATGAGAAAATGGTCCTGGCATACATGTGATATTCACTTGGTTGTTCTTCGGAAAAACCGGGTGTGACACGCGGGGCACGTGGAGCCTCCGGACCTCTCCCCGCGGAGGGGGAGGTTCGGCTTCTGTCGGCCACGTGGCGGGCCCGGAGCTTCTCTCTGAGGAGAGGGAGGTCCGGCCCCGCCGGGTACGTGGCACCTTTGGACCTCTCGCCCGCGGAGGGGGAGGTCCGGCTTCTGTATGCCACGTGGTGGGCCTGGAGCTCTCCTCTGAGGAGAGGGAGGTCCGGCCCCGCCGGACGCGTGGCGCCTTCGGAGCTCTCCCTGCGGAGAAGGGCGAGTTCCTTAGGCATTTTCCCCTGTGCGCGGGGGTACCCCATATCTCAGGTACCGACAGTGGCCCCCGGGCCCATCTCGGGGGAGTTAGTGAGCCCGAGGTGGGACCTCCGTCTCTTCTGATCTGCGCACTTTCTCTAAGTCCCGCATTGACCGCTGCCAGAGCACGAACGGCACAGGATCGTGGGAGCGTGCGCCCACTTGATGGTTGCTTTTACTGCGGCGGTTCCCAAGACTGCCACTTCTGCATGTTGCGGCGCCTTTTTCGGGAACCGCCGAAGTGCCTTGCCTGTCTTCTTAGGAGACTGACTCCTTGACCCACCGCTTCAGTCGGGCGGCTTGGGTCCACCTGTCATCGGCGCTCGGTCTAGGAGCCGAAGCGGTTGCCGATGCGGTGTATTCGAAGAGTTCCGAATCGCCTGGAATTGCTCCTGGGAAGGTTTTTAGAGGGGATCTTACCCGCATTGCAGTTTCCCTTCGCACCTCCCAGCATTTCTTCTCGGACTCTTGTGCTCTTGCCCTCTTGCCCTTGAGTCCTCCCTTGCCATGGCCTCCAACCCGCCACCAGAGAAGAAGCACGCTCGATCTCCTCCAGCGGCGGCGTCTGTGCCAAGTCGGGAATCTGGGGTGCCTGGCACTCCTTCCGGTGGTGACTCGAAGAGGCCCCGGGCTGATGCGTTGAGGGGAGCTTCTGGGGCGTCCCCTGCTCTGCCAGTTCAAGCGACTGCGGAGCGGCCGCCAGTGACGGCAGCGGGCTCTGGGAGTCCTACCCCGGCTCGGAAGTTGGGGTTTAGAGCCCGCTGGAGTGTCCGTGCTTCCCGGCCATCCCCGACTTGCGGGGAGTCTGTGCCGTTGCGCTCGGAGCCCGGGACAACTGCCGCGGCCCCCAAGCCAGCGCGAACTTCTCCTGTTCCGGTGTGCCCGGACTCCGCGGCGGCGGCGTCTCTTCCTGCTGAGACGGCCGCCTCGGCCCCCAAGCCAGCGCAGGTCGACCCTGCACCAGGCGGCCCGGCCTTTACTCCAGCGCCGCCTTCCCCGGCTCGTCCCTCTCCACAGGTCAAGAAGCCTGAAGCCAAAGAGGGCCCGGCAGGTCCGGCTGCCAGAGCCCCGGCGCCAGCTTCTCCTGACCGGCGTCTCGTCTTGGTTGCTGGTGCTTCGACTCCTCTTGAGGATGAGGTGATGGAGGAGGTAGGGGGAACTGCCCCGGCCTCTGTTGCTCCATTGCCCCTGGCTGATGCCTTCGCGCTTGCCGAGACGAGCGTCCGGCAGGTCTTGGCTGCACTAGGCCGCGAGCGGGAGGAGTATACAGTTGAACGGGGTCGCCTCCTCACCTGGGGGAACCTTTTGCGGGAGTGTACCGCGAAGGTCAGTAGCGAGCTCGACTCCAGGCGGGAGTTGCTCGACTTCAGGGAAGTGCTCCTCGACCGGCTGAAGCGGGCTGTCGAACGTATGGATGCCGAATCACGGCGGATCAACAGGGAGGCCCTGGAGGCTCACGCCCGGGCCGAGGAGAGCCTCTCTGCCGCTGAGGAGATACGGCAGCGGATGGAGCGCCGTAAACTCGCCGTTGAGGAACAGGAGCGTTCCACGGCAGCCGAGGCGGAGAGGGTCGCCACGCAGCTGGTGGTGGGCGAGGATGACCTTCGAGCTCGGATCGAGGAGCTAGAGATTCTGAAGGCAGACCTCAACCTGAGGGAGGAACAGGTCTCCCGCGAACGCCGTGCGGTCTTGGAATGGGAATTGGCCCCCGACTTCAAGGCTTCTGAGTTGGAGCGCCTCGCCAAGACTCTCCATCTTCTGGAGAGCTCCCTGGCGGCCAAGGAGAAGGAATTCTCCGAGAGAAACCTGGAGGCCCTGCAGGCAGCCCGCCGCGAGGTGGAGGAGCTCTCGGCCTTGCGGTCCTCCGAGGCTCTTGCGGTCTCGAGCTTCGTGGATCGAGCGGGGTCCGCCTTGATCCCTCTTGGCTTCAGTCCGGTGAGGGCCGCGGCTCCTGCGTCGAAGGTGGCGGAGGTGATCCCCGCGCTGGAGTCGATCAGCGCCAAGCTGGACAGGCTAGACTCGGTGGTCGCCAGCGAGCTTGAGGCCGAGGGACGCGGCCTAGACCTAGAGGTCGCCTCACATGTGCTGGCATGCTTCAAGAGCCGCGACCCCTCTTTCTCACTAGAACCAGCGAGAGAGGGCCCAGCCGCGGAGCGGGAGGATGCTGCCAGGGCTGAAGTCGAGGATGTGGCCACCCTTGTAGCCGCAAGGTTCTGGCGGGAGCCGGGAGGTCCTTAGGACTTGTTTCTCCCTTTTTATTGAGTCTGTAGTCCAGCTCATGGAGCCTCGCATAGTTTGACTCTTTTAGATATTTGTGTCTGTGATGCTTTTTCTCTCCTTCTTGGCTTTGCCTGACTGAGTCCTTAGCTCCGCAGGGTACTCAGAGGCCTTCTCCAATCTCGGAGCTCTGCACAGACACCTTCCCCGGGCCCTAACGGTGTTAGGGGCCCCCGGGGGTCTCCGGATCTCGCCCTATGGGGAGCTCCAAATCTGCCTGCCACGTGGCGGGTCCGGAGCCCCTCCTTAGGAGGCGGGAGCTCCGGCCTTGCTGGACACGTAGGGCTTTTGGAGCCCTCCCACCGGGGGGAGGCCCGGTTTCCGCCTGCCACATGGTGAGCCCGGAGCCCCCCCCCTCAGGGGAGGCGAGAGCTCCGGGCCCGCTGGACACGTGGGGCCCTCGGGCCTCGCCCCTGCTGAAGGGGCGGGACCCGGTCCTTCCAGTCCTAGGCCGGAGTAGTTGATAGCTCCTTTCCCCCCGCTTCATGCAGTCCCCGTTGCCGTAACCTGGAGGTCCTACAAACAGGCAGAGAAAATGTAATTCTCCTCGGGGGTCCTCCCCTCCCGTCTCCTAGTCTTATTCGTCTTACGATCCTGATCCGTTATACGGGGCTTGGGCAATTCTGTGCTCGAGGCGCCGAAGCTCCGGCTCCCTCCGAGGTCCGGGTACGGTCGTCCGATCCCTAGTACCGGGCCATGCGCTGGCGAAGCAGAGTGCACGTGCTTTGGGTTCATGACCAGGCAAAGCGGTTGTACTCCCCTGTACCTCCGGAGGGCAGAACGTGCATGCTTTGGGCTCATGGCCTGCTAAGCTGGATACGCACCCTGGACCCCCCATGCACAACGCAGGCCTTTTCTGGAGGTGACCAACTGGCACCGCAACACCTGACTGGGGGAGGCCCGAGAGACTCACTCGGCCATCGGCAGGTGCCTCAAGCGCAGCCGCCCTCGGTAGGATAGCGAATGCTGACTATGGATGAGCGCGGGAGAGGGGGAGCTAGATGTACGATGAACATACATAGATAGTGCGACCATAAAAATTAATGCATAATTTAAATGAGCGCATGAGAGAGAGCTAAGTAGAACAGGGTTCTGTGTTCATGCCCATAGGCGGAATTCTGGCTGTACATGGAGGCAATATTCTGCCTCGTCCACAAGGGAAGCAAGACTCTACGCGCTTAGGGTCGGAACCAGGCTAAACTGGACGTAGTCCTGTACCGTCCCTTGAGACTTAGCTACCCCAAGCTCTGTTCCTAGATTCTATGGGATTCATTACAGAAGGGAACGACCCTGTTCTACTGATGCTCAGGGAGGAGGACTTACAGTGTTGCTCCATGCCAAGGATTTTGGGAACGGATCCCACACTCGGTTGAAAGGCATGTATACCTGGGGCGGCAGCTTTCATGATTCGGAAGGTACCTTCTCTTCTGGGGGAGAGTTTATGGGTCCTTCTCGGGAAGAGTGTACCGCGACACCAGGTTGCCCTTCTGCAGGTCCCTGACGCGTTCGCTTCTTTGGCAGTAGTGCTTAGAGCATCAGCCGAGACCTTGCGTTGTGGGGTGTTACCTGCAGCCGAGTCTCGTCGACGAGGTTGTTATCTTTACGCTGGATCAGGTCCTGCGCGGCTTCTCCTGGGGCCCCCGGGGAGTTCTCCCCTTCTGGCTAAGGCCTTCAAGGGGTAGGTGGACCCGGGCTCATCTTAGATGACCTAAGGCGTCTTCCCCTTCTGGCAAGGCCTTCAAGGGGTCGACAGACCTTGGGCGGCCCCCGGGAGGTATGTCCGAGGCACGGAGGTGTGCTCTCGGGTGAGGCTGGCCCGACCTCGCACCATTGTGGTCGGTACTAGGGCTGCTGCGACTACTTGGGGCTTCTCCAAGGTTGACGCCGCAGCAGTGCAGCCTCCACTGACCCGGGACGGCAGCCACAGCCGGCTACCGCCCTGGCCCGTCACTGTCGGAGCTGGAGTCTTCACCGTTATGCACTGTCTTTATGACACGCTGAGGCTCCTGAAATCCCACCTGATGGGCGGCGGTGACTGGGGCATCGACCTTCTGCTTGCCATCCCTCTGAGGGTAGTGCGGTGCTTCAGCTCTCTGATGTCTTCCTTTGCGGAAGCGCTCTGCGAGCCTATGGATATCCCAGCACTCGGCAGCAGTATGGTTGCCGGCGCCATGCACGGGGCATAGCCCGCCCTGGTCACTATCTGGGGCCGGTGACTGCCGCTGCCTTTTGTCGGGGCGTGGCCCCCGTGCTCCACTAGTCGTCGCTGCTGCGGCGACGGGAGCCGTGAACGATGATTTCATCTTGCCACTCCCCCGGTTCATGGCCTTCTTGCCACCCCCATAGGCAGCAGCGCCGGACCCGGGCTGTCCTCCTGACTCGGAGGTTGGCAGAGAGTGCCAGTTCCGCCCTTCAGCCGCTCTGGCGCATTTGTCCGCCAGGCTGAAGAGCTCAGAGACGTCGCGGACCTCTCTGGTTGCGAGCTTCTCAAGCATTTTCTCGTCCCGGACACCCTGTCGGAATGCCACCACCACAGAAGCACTTTGAATATGCGGGATGGTGTTGCGTACCTGGGAGAACCGCTGGATGAAAGAGCGCAGCGACTCCCCAGGCTGTTGCTTGACGGCGTGGAGGTCAAGCTCCGTGCCGGGACGGGTGTAGGAGCTGCCGAAGTTGGCGACGAACTACCGGCAGAGCTCTCCCCAGGAGGTTATGGACCCCTGGGGGAGATTCATGAGCCAAGACCGAGCTGGGCCGGTCAAGGCAACGGGGAAGTAGTTGGCCATGACAGCCTCATCCCCTCCTGCGGCAAGTACGGCGGTGGAGTAGATCTGGAGGAACTCCGCCGGGTTGACGCTACCGCCGAAACTTCTCGGGCAGTTGCAGAAATGCGAACCCTTTCTATCGTCGCCTACCCAAGCCTTTTATAGTCCAAGACTCGGGTGGCTTACATGGGGGGCCCGGGACCTGACAGGTGGTCCCGGGGAGATTGACTGTTATCTACCGTATCTGCAGTTATGCCGGTAGTTGTCTCTGGCGAAGGCTTCCGAGTCTCCGTCTTGCCGCCCTGCCCATGCCGCACGCTAGTCGTAGTGGTTGATGACGGCGCAGGCGGCATGGGATGTCTTCTCGCGGTGTTTATTAGCTGGCAGGTTCTGACACGCGCGCCAGTCTGTGATGCGACTGGGCGCAACGACACCTGACAGAGGCGTGCTCTGCGTCTCCGCGTCTTGGGAAGACGCGGGCCTTGAATACCTTGTACGGGCAAGGTATGGGGCGTCTTTACGCCCGCTGCCTATCGCTCGGGGGCAGGCAGCGCCGTTCTACTGGCCACATGGCGGGCCCGGAGCCCTTCTCAGAGGAGAGGAGGGTCCGGCCCGCGGGACACGTGGAGCCTCCGGACCTCTCCCCGCGGAGGGGGAGGTTCGACTTCTGTCGGCCACGTGGCAGGCCCGGAGCTTCTCTCTGAGGAGAGGGAGGTCCGGCCCCGCCGGGTACGTGGCACCTTTGGACCCCTCGCCCGCGGAGGGGGAGGTCCGGCTTCTGTATGCCACGTGGCGGGCCCGGAGCTCTCCTCTGAGGAGAGGGAGGTCCGGCCCCGCCGGACGCGTGGCACCTTCGGAGCTCTCCCTGCGGAGAAGGGCGAGTTCCTTAGGCATTTTCCCCTGTGCGCGGGGGTACCCCATATCTCAGGTACCGACACTAAATATACAGGGCCACGCCACAAGAACTTGAAAACTTGTGTGCGGGTGCCCAAGACTCTTGTGACTAACCTGAGAGGACCCAAGCAAGCTTGGGTACCTAAAACCCAGAAATAATTCTATTTTGCAGACTTACTCCTCCGGCGGATCTAAGTGGGTGCTAGATAGCGGATGCACAAATCATATGACCGGAGATAGAGATATGTTTGTGGAATACGAGTGCAACAAGGATCCAAGTGAAGGTATATACTTTGGAGACAACAGCCAAGGAAAGGTCCTTGGTAGTGGTAACATTGAAATATCCTCTCAACACATCTTATCTAATGTTTTACACGTAGACTCTCTAGATTATAATCTTTTATCAATATCTCAACTATGCGACAAAGGTTACAACTGTTTATTCACTAATGAGGGTGTGACCGTCTTTAGAAGAAGCGATGGCTCGATTGCATTCAAGGGATTGTTGAAGGGAAAGCTTTATCTTGTTGACTTCAACAAAGATAAAGCCGAACTCAACACTTGCTTGGTTGCAAAGACCAACATGGGATGGCTGTGGCATAGACGGCTAGCCCATGTTGGAATGAGAAATCTGCAGAAACTTCTAAAAGGTGGTCACATCCGTGGTCTTAAGGATGTGGTTTTTAAAAAAGACAGGCCGTGCAGTGCTTGTCAAGCAGGAAAACAAGTTGGAGCACCACACCCCGCCAAGAATGTGATGACCACCGCTAGACCGCTCGAACTTCTCCACATGGATCTCTTTGGTCCAATTACGTACATCAGCATCGGTGGTAACAAATATGGTTTAGTAATTGTTGATGATTTTTCAAGATTTACCTGGGTATTCTTCTTGTATGATAAATCAGAAACTCAGGGAATCCTCAAGAACTTCTTGAAAAGAGCTCAAAATGAATTCTCGTCAACCGTAAAGAATATCAGAAGTGACAATGGGACAGAATTCAAGAACACCCAAGTTGAAGAATATCTCAATAAAGAAGGTATAAAGCATGAATTCTCGGCACCCTACTCTCCTCAACAGAACGAGGTGGCCGAAAGAAAGAACAGAACATTGATCGAAATGGCGAGAACAATGTTGGATGAATACAAGACGTCAGACCGATTTTGGGCAGAAGCGGTGAACACCGCTTGTCATGCTACAAATCGGTTGTACCTTCATCGACTACTGAAGAAAACTCCATATGAGCTTCTCACGGGTAAAAAGCCTAATGTTTCCTATTTCAAAGTTTTTGGTTGCAAATGTTTTATTCTGAACAAGAAACCAAGGGCCTCGAAGTTTGCTTCGAAGTCCGATGAAGGATTCTTGCTCGGATATGAATTGAATGCCTACGCCTATCGTGTCTTCAACAAGGTGTCCGGCCTTGTTGAAGTAGCACTGACGTAGTGTTCGATGAAACTAACGGCTCACAAGTGGAGCAAGTCGATAAGTCTATGCTAGATAAGGAGGAAGCTCCATGTGAAGCGCTGAAGAAAGGCACTTGGTGATATCCTACCACGAGAGGAAACACAAGACGAACTTCAACAAGGAAGCAATGATCAAGGGGAGCTCCTACACAAGATCAGGTTGAGGAAGGTCAAGAAGATCAAGATGATCATGGAAGCAATGATCTAGGGGGAGACATGACACATGACGACAATGAAGAACAAGCAACTATACAAATTCCACATCCAAGAGTACATCAGTGTGTGCAAAGGGACCATCCTGTCAACAATATCATTGGAGATATTGCTAAGTGAGTAACTACTAGATCTCAAATTGCAAATTTTTGTGAACACTATTCTTTTGTGTCTTTTCTGGAGCCATACAGGGTAGAAGAAGCCTTAAGGGATCCAGACTGGGTGATTGCAATGCAAGAGGAGCTGAACAACTTCAAAAGAAATGAAGTGTGGGAGCTGGTGGAAAGACCAAGGGCGAACATCGTTGGAACCAAATGGGTCTTCCGGAACAAGCAAGATAAACATGGAGTAGTGACAAGAAATAAAGCGAGGTTGGTGGCCAAAGGTTATTCTCAAGTGGAAGGTTTGGATTTCGATGAAACCTTCGCTCCTGTAGCCAGACTTGAGTCCATTCGCATTTTATTGGCATATGCTACTCACCATAATTTTAAGTTGTATCAAATGGACGTCAAGAGTGCCTTTCTCAATGGTCTGATAAAGGAGGAAGTCTATGTGGAGCAGCCACCGGGATTCGAAGATCAGGAGTATCACAACCATGTCTATAAACTGCGTAAGGCTCTCTATGGCCTCAAACAGCCTCCTCGAGCCTGGTATGAGTGCCTTAGAGATTTTCTGATTCAAAATGGATTCAAAATTGGTAAAGCTGACTATACACTCTTTACTAAACATTTTGATGATCATTTATTCGTATGTCAAATTTATGTTGATGACATTATCTTTGGATCCACTAACAAGTCCTTCTGTGAAGAATTTAGCAAAATAATGACAGACAGGTTCGAGATGTCAATGATGGGTGAATTGAAGTTCTTCTTGGGATTTCAAGTGAAGCAACTGAGAGAAGGT
Organism: Neostapfia colusana; assembly: GCA_030760725.1. NCBI lineage: Eukaryota > Viridiplantae > Streptophyta > Magnoliopsida > Poales > Poaceae > Neostapfia > Neostapfia colusana. Next base: position 82,694,933 of record JASWHV010000011.1, read on the forward strand.
ACATTTATAAGCCAAACTAAATATACACAAGACATTCTCAAGAAATTCAATATGGACAAAGCCAAGCCCATCAAGACACCCATGGCCATCAACGGACATCTCGACCTCAATGAAGACGGTCCAAATGTGGACCAAAAGGTATATCGGTCCATGATTGGTTCCTTACTATACTTATGTGCATCTAGGCCAGATATTATGCTTAGTGTTTGTATGTGTGCAAGGTTTCAAGCCGCACCTAAAGAGTGTCACTTAATTGCTGTAAAAAGAATCCTAAGGTACCTTGTGCACACACTCAACTTGGGCCTTTGGTATCCCAAAGGATCCAAAGGATCCAAGTTTAACTTGATAGGGTATTCCGACGCCGACTATGCAGGATGCAAAGTCGATAGAAAGAGCACGTCAGGAACTTGTCAATTTCTTGGTAGGTCCCTAGTTTCTTGGTCATCTAAAAAGCAAAACTCCATTGCTCTTTCCACAGCGGAAGCGGAGTATGTTGCAGCTGGTAGTTGCTGTGCGCAACTACTTTGGATGCGACAAACTCTTAGGGACTACGGCTACAATCTAAGTCATATCCCGCTTCTATGCGATAATGAAAGTGTTATAAAGATTGCACACAACCCTGTAGAGCACTCAAGAACTAAACACATAGATATCCGTCATCACTTTCTTAGAGATCATTCATTAAAAGGTGACATTGCTATTTCACATGTTAGGACTGAAAAACAACTTGCGGATATTTTCACCAAACCATTAGATGAGAAAAGGTTCTGTGAACTAAGAAATGAGCTAAACATTCTTGACTCTCGAAATGTGGCTTGAAACATTGCATACCTGGTTGCAACTTAAAATGTTCCTCTGTATTGTTAAAAATACTCCTCCTCTCCTTTTCTACTCAGAAAACTATTTTTATGAAGAAATCTTGAGGATTATGACCATTGTTTGATTGCTGATTGACTACTGGTCGTAATCACCAAGACTATTTACAAAATTAGTGTCCTTAGATCATCTCTAAACTCTATTATCTGCATCAAGTCTACTGGAACCGGACTTGTCCGGTTGTCGACCGGACTAGTCCGGTCAGTCGCATATAGAAGCACTTGGCCGGCCCAGATCTCTCCCTCACCCCTCATTAGGCTTGCTCTCCCTCTCCTCTTCTAAACCCTAGCCCCCAAAGTGATTTTCTGGTTGAACCCTCAAAATCGAGTTTTTCTCCGCGAAAAAGACTCCCCTTGACGAGTGGTCTCCCTCCTCCGGACTCATCCGGACTGATTTCCACTTCTTTGACGTGAATCTTCAAATCTTGGTAAATTTCCCCCTTTAAACCAAAATCTCAACTTTTCTAGTTCTAGCTAGTTTTCTTTGATTTCAAAAGGATGTACATTGCCTCAATAGATGTATTCCTACCATGTTCCTACCCTTGTGTCCTTAGATAGGAGATTTGATTCAAATGAAACATTAGAGTTCTTATGCCAGGCCGGACTAGTCCAGCGCACAGAGGCGGACAAGTCCGGTCCACCGGACAAGTCCGCTCTCTGAAACCGGACAAGTCCGGTCTCTGACAGTTGAACCCCTACGTTCCCATTTGAAGTCGATAATGAGTCCATTTGCATCTAATCTTTGAACTCCTTATCAGACATCATGTCTTCAGGCTCAGATGACAACTCCTTTCACATTGATGAAGACGTTCAACGCGAGAAAGTGAGGAGGACCAAGGAGAGAGTTATGAAGAAGAGACATGATGTCAATGTCCACTCTCCACCCTCCGACGACAATCAACCTAAGAAGAGGAAAGTCATTGGCAAAAGGCCTCTAAGGAAAGATGCTGCTGAGGGCTCGTCAGGGCCAAAAAGAATTCTCAATAAAGGGAAGGGACTTGCTAGTGGTCCCCTTGGACCCTTGAAGATGAAAAACCCTATTCACCGCAACAGGCAACCTTCAAGTGAGGATTTCAAAGGAAAAGGGAGTGAGCTAGCTGATAATTTCAGGAAGATTCAAGTGTATGAACGACCTAAGCAATGCTCTGATCCAAGGTTCTGGAGCAACTTCCATGCAGACTACTACGAGCATGTGTACATGAAGATGAAGAACCCTGTAGTAAAGAGTCAGTGGCTGAATGTTGAATATCTGAAGTCGAAGAGGTATCCTGCCTTTCGTGAGATGGTGGAGGCGTTAGAGAGGCACAGTCTGACGGACCTGCTATCCTTTGAGTATGACAGGAACAATAAAGTAATTACCCAGTTTTACTCCACTCTCTACTTTGCTCGGGATGATGGAGACAGTCTTACTTGGATGACTCATGGTTCAAGGTATAGTGTCACGTATGATGAATTTGCTAGGATTCTTCACCTCCAACACACTTTGGATCATGAACTGGTCATTCATAATCTGAAACCCCTGGAGAAGGAGGAACTTGAATTTCTCTATGACACAAGGATGCCATATGTTCCTTCCACCATCAAATATTTAAATCCCTTCTTTGTGGTCCTAAACAGAGTCTTGAGAAAGACTATAGCTCCGAAGGATGGAGATGCGGGAACTATACAAGGGACTTTGAGGACTCTCATGAAGGTCATCAGTGGAAGGAGACCATTCAATGTCTTTGAGTATATCTACAACGACATTGTGAACATCTCAATTACCCCCAATAGGTCCTGTGGATACGCATCGTATATCATGTACATGATTGAGAAAGTGACAGGACTCGAGTTTGTCAAAGATGTCAAGCATACGGGGTTGAAGCCGCAGAAACCCACCGAGTACACTCTCCCTCCGGCTCCAACTGCCCCGTCCTCTCCACCAGTGGAGAGGAGATCAAAGCAAGCTCATGATGATACTAGATCTGCAGCTGCTCCTCCTGGATCTCCACCTGTCCAAGAATCATCCAGCGGCATCCTCAAGATGCTCTCCTCCATCTTTGCCTGCTGCCGTAAGATCGAAGACAGGCATCGCAAAGAAAAGCTTGCAAGGAAGAAACATCAACAGTACGTCAATGCCAATATCAAGTCTATCTGTGCAAAGCTTGAGATTGAGCCCGTTGGATCACCACCCGCCTCTGAGGACTCAGAGAAAAATCCTGCTCCCGTGGATGCTGAAGATGAAGATCAAACTGAGACTGGCGGAGGAGGCAGCGATGAGTGATTCCCCTCAATTTTTTCCTTTTTGGTGTCTTGATGCCAAAGGGGGAAAGATTGAGATTAGGGAAGATTGAGATTAGATTTAGACTATTTTTATCTAGTATTAGTTATTAAGATCTTTTGTGATCAAGGACATGTACCTATTTTAAAATCTTGTAATGCACTATTTCTTTTCTTATGTGTGATGTACTATGCTCTAATGCCTACTTATGTGTTTCACTACTGTTTGTCTTTAATTTATCACATTTTGTTTATCACACACCTGTGAGGCACCCCACCATAAGGTGTGTGCATATGTGAGAAGTTTTTTTGTGAATTCTTTATTATTCTAATATGTGCACACTTTATGAAAATCAACTTTTTATTCTTAATTGTGATATCTCAAATAGTTATCATCAAGCACCAAAAAGGGGGAGATTGTAAGTGCATCTAGGATATCACTTGTGGGTTTTGGCTAATTGATGACGAACATATGAGATTCTAATGAAACTATTAAGATGATTGCAGGATAAACAAAGTGAACTGACTCGGCACACACAAAAAGGTGAAAAATAGAGTGGTGCCCGAAAAGGAAGACTTTAGTGGAATTTAGAAGAGCAAAGTAGATATAAATATATAGGTTGTGTGTGAGAGACACATCCCAAGAGCTCATGACTTTGCGTAAGGGTAAGGGCTAATAATCAACTAAAATGCACTGAACACCGGACTAGTCCGTCCATGGATCGGACTAGTCCGGTCAGCTTACTGGAACTAAACCGGACAAGTCCGGTTTTGGACCGGACTAGTCCAGTCATGTCTCTGTTGTCCTCTTTAGAGGACTGCGGACTAGTCCATCCAAGCGACAGGACTAGTCCGCTGAATTTTCTGGAACCCCATTTCACATAGCACCGGACAAGTCCGGTTTGTGGACCGGACTAGTCCGGTTAACCCACTGGAAGTAGACCGGACAAGTCCGATCATATACCGGACTAGTCCGGTAGTAGATTTAACAACGGTAACTTCTTTGGAAACCCTATAAAAAGAGGTCCTTCGTTGTTTCTAAAGAGAGACACGACACATATTGTCAAAAACTCGAACTCTAGCGCCGCCATCTGTCCCAAGAGTCCAAAAACACATCTCCCCATACATCTAAGGTGCAAAAAGGCCAAGATCAATCGAATACTTGGATTTGGGATTTAGAGATCGTCGTTCTTTCGTTGTGAGCTCTTGGTGTTTGATTTCTCTACACTCATATTCTGCATTGTAATCTTTTGAGTGTATTTAATCATCTTCTCTGTAATTCTTGTGGGAGCCCTCAACGTGTGAGTTTGCCCCACAAACTCGGTGATTACCCGTGATAGTGGAGTCAAGTCGGCCTTTGTGGTGACTTGAAGAGGGAAAGGGTTGGGAACCCGGCTCTGTGTGAGCTTCCTCAACGAGGACGTAGATCTCTTGGTGAGATCGAACCTCGGTAAAAATTCGTGTCTCTTGTCTCTCATTTGTTTTACATTTTGATACATTAGATCACTAGTTTGCTAGTCATCGTTTGAGTTCCTTATAAGTTTGCACATGCATCTATACAATAAATTTAATTTATAAAAACTGTTGTTCTCATTCCGCTGCTAAAAGATTAAATTTGTGAGACACACTTAATTAACTCAAATAATTCAGCACACCGGACTAGTCCGCCCACACAACCAGACTAGTCCGGTCAGTCAAGTTTCTGATAACTTTATTAAGTGTGCAGGAATCCTTTAAAGGCCTATTCACCCCCCTCTAGGCCACATTCAAGCCCATTGCCGGAGTTCAGTCGAGAAAGATCACCGGAAGGGAGCCCAACGATCTGTCTGATCAGAGAAGGACCCCGAGACCAAGAAGAACGTAAGGTAGGTCACCAATACCACCTTATGATATCGTCGTATTTTCTTTGCATCTGTTCTTTGATTCCTTTTGAACAGAAGCTTTCTCGTAGACAGATCACTTGTTGATTGGGTTGATCTAAAAGACAAGATCATTGCCACGTCCACATTTGATCCGAACACCTCTATTCATCATAAAACCATGCAAGAACACGTACAAACCAATCTAATAAAACTGATTATAGGATAGCATGCATATGCATTGATGAACCCAACGGGTACGGGGGACGCCCTATCTTTCGATGAGAGATGTTGGTAATGAATGAATTTGGTGGAGGCCGACGTTGGCTGCCCGACTATCACAACCAGAATTATGTGGCGCCTTGAGCGACAGTTACACCCTCTCCTGGTAACTACGATTTGGGTGGAGGTCGACGTTGTGCTACCCGACTACAACAACCACAAGGATGCTGCGCCTTAGCGATAGTTACACCGGCTCCTGTTGTTGCTGTACTTGCCGTGCCAAGAACAGCCTTGAACCTGCAAGCAATCGAAGAACAAGCAAGAACAAGATAACAAGCAAACACTCACGGGTGTGAAAAAGTTGGGGTTCTGATTCAAGTAATCAGGTCTCGTCGACACTTGCGTTACAAGAAAGTAGCAATGGCTAAACTTACAGAAAACAAAACCCACCCTGTCAAGGAGCTCTTGGACTACTTAAATAGGGGAGGGAAGAGGAAAATTCGTCCAGCAACAAAGGTAGGACGTGATCTCCCTTATTCCCTTCCTTTTTCTGTGATAGACTACCATTTAATAAGGAAAGAAAGAGGGAAACCCATCCAGCAGCAAGGCAGGATATGATTTCCTCTATTTCTTTCCTTATTATAGCACATCTATCTTTAAATGGGGGAAGAAAGAGGGAATTTCGTGCAGCAGCAAAGTTGGACGAGATTTCCCTTGTTCCTTTCCTTATTTGTCTAAATCTCTCTTTATTACATGGCCCCAGCCTCAAGATTTCCCCTCGGGTAGAGCAGTCTTTATTGCATTAATCCCTCCATCACTCCTAGCTGGATCAATTCCCAAGCACCTGATAATTAAGTTGACGTGCACGAGCGTGTGTTATTGGACCTTGATTAGCTGAGAGTGGTGATGGGCTGGTGTTGTGGTTGTATCAATGGTAGCGATGTCCGCATCATCCTCCCCTTCTTGTAATTGAGTCGTCCTCGACTCAAATGTGTCTTCCTCGCCCATATATGGTTTCAAATCTTTTTGACAGGTGGTGCAACGAGCAACAAACCGCTCCACATCTCTCCTAATCTTTGGCCAAAAGAAATGGCTTGCTAAGATGTCTTCCGTCTTCTTGACACCAAAGTGTCCCATCAATCCTCCACCATGTGCTTCCTGCAATAGTAAGATACGCACAGAACCAGCTATTCTTCAAAGTTGCAAATGCAGCCTCTTGCGCCTTGCCCCATGTGAATGGGGCACCCTTCTTTGTAAGCTCATGCAGTGGGCCCGCTATGGTGCTGAAGTCTTTCACAAAACGACGATAGAATCCAGCAAGTCCGAGAAAGCTTCGTACTTGTGTGACCGTAGTAGGAGTCGGCCAGCTGTGTATCGCCTCCACCTTGGCTTGATCAACTTCAATTTCCTGTGGTGTCACAACATAGCCAAGAAAAGAAACTCGATCCGTGCAAAAGGTGCACTTGTCAATGTTACCAAATAAGCGTGCATCACGTAAAGCATTGAAAACAGCATGGAGATGATCAAGATGAACTTCGAGAGATGCACTATAGATCAAGATGTCATCGAAATATACTACCGCAAATCTTCCAATGAAAGCACGTAAAACCTCATTACTTAATCTCATGAAAGTGCTAGGTGCATTCGTGAGACCAAAAGGTATGACTAACCACTCATACAAACCAAACTTTGTTTTAAACGCTGTTTTCCATTCATCACCTAGCTTCATGCGAATTTGATGGTATCCACTACGCAAATCAATTTTAGAGAAAATCATCGAGCCACTAAGTTCATCAAGCATATCATCTAACCTAGAAATAGGATGACGATATCTAATGGTAATGTTATTAATTGCTCGACAATCTACACACATGCGCCATGATCCATCTTTCTTTGGGACCAAAAGGACAGGAACGGAGCAAGGACTAAGGGACTCACGCACATAACCTTTGTCGAGTAATTCCTGTACTTGCCGCTGAATCTCCTTAGTCTCCTCCGGATTGGTCCTGTATGGCAGCCCGGCTGGTACCTCTTGTGGAAACACATCAGCGTATTCCTGCAAAAGCTTAGTGATAGAAGGAGGCAAAGCACATGGTGTGTCGTGAAGTGAGAACAAAACTTCTTTGCAAACAAACACATAGCAGATTGCAGTATCACTTTTTAATTCAAACAAATCAGATTTGGAAGCAAAAAAACAAGCGCTCTTTAATTTTATTTCATTCTTCTTCATATGAGCAGATTTGGAATTGTCAGTCTTAGGCTGTACCGATTTCTTCACGACATCTGAATTTTCATTTTCAGCAGATTTCTTATTTTTCTCTTTGCAAGCTCTAGCAATGTCATCCTTCAAAATAGCATCAGGGGACATCGGGTGCAAAACAAGTTTCTTCTCATGATGCATGAAAGAGTATTGATTTGATTTACCATGATGTAATGTATCTTTATCAAATTGCCAAGGTTGACCAAATAGCATAGAACAAGCTTGCATAGGTACCACATCACAATCAATGTAATCATGGTAGGAACCAATTGCAAATTCGACACGAACCAGACGTATTACCTTAAGCTTACCACTGTCGTTGAACCATTGGATGTAGTAGGGATGTGGATGTGGAAGTGTTGTCATACCAAGCTTTTCTACCATGGTAGCACTTGATAAATTGTTGCAGCTTCCTCCATCAATAATAATGCGACACGATCGTTCCAAAACTACACACTTAGTTTGGAATAGATTGTGTCGCTGGTTCTGTTCAGCTTTGATCATTTGGGCACTCAAGACACGCCTCACAACAAGACTCTCATAGTGGGCAGCATGATCAGCCCCAATATGCTCTTCATCATCATTCTTCTTTCCTGCTTCTTGTGCAGCAAGCATGGCATATGTTTCATTATCTAAATCACTAGCGGATGAGTACTCACCATTTTCTCGTACAACCAGCACGCTTGCTTGGGCAGTCCCTTCGTAGGTGCCCAAAACCCTTGCACTGGAGGCATTGAATGTATTTTGTTCTCCCGGTAGAAGCAATGGAAGAAGAAGTGTTGGCTGCAACTTGGGTGGATCCTTTTATTGTCTCGATTGCACGCGAAGGTGCTGATTTTGATGTAGTCCTGGGCAAACCATTGAAAGCATCGTCTGGAAAATCATGCTTAGTACCAGCAGCACTTGAGCGGAACTGCCATGAGGTAGTTCGACCTGCAGAAATGTTAGTTCTTGTACGTCGTCCCTGCACTTCTCTTTCAGCCTTACAAGCAAGATGGAATAATGGAGTGACGTTAGTGTATTCCTTATAAGCCAATATGTGCTGAATTTCTCTTGTTAAACCACCCATAAACCTAGCCATTGCAGCCTCTTCATTTTCAACTAGGCCACAACGCATCATGCCTATCTGAAGTTCTTGATAGTATTCCTCAACAGATTTGTTGCCTTGCCTAAGTTGTTGTAATTTATGCAACAGGTCACGAGCATGATAGGAAGGAACAAAACGACGACGCATGATTCGTTTTAAAGCATTCCAAGTTTGTGGTATGGTAGCTGGATTTTTAGTTTGATATTCATGCCACCAAACAGAAGCAAAGTCAGTGAATTCACTAGTGGCAGCTCTAACCTTTTATCATCAGGGAAATCATGGCATGCAAATTTTTGATCTACTGATAATTTCCAAGACAGATATGCATCCGGATCATATTTACCATCAAAAGGCGGTATGGAGAATTTAATGCTGCGTAGGGAATCGTCATTGTCATGTACCTCGCGTCGTTGAGCTCGACCACCCATACCACGATACTCGCGACGTGGCTGCCGTCGATACCTGAAAGGTCCATCATCAAGCTCGGTATCCGCTGAATACTCCGCCTCGTCATATCTTGCAGCACTGCCAACGGAGTCGTGGCTGTCATCAACACGTTTTTGCCTCTCTTCGCGTCCAACCTGTTCCATCCTCTCCAATCGCTCAATGATTGCTGCAAGAGAAGTGTTAATAGCCCCAGCAGTGCTTTCTAATGTGGTCAGTTTGGTGTTGGTGCAAATCTGCGTCGACTCTAATTGACCAATGCGTTCATTGGTGACTTGAATATCCTCATTGAGAGCATCTGTGTGTAGCTTTATTTGGCGTTCGAAATGCTGAATGATGCCCCTCGTACGTGGTGAATGTGGAGATGTCTTATTCGCATCAGCTGACATGGTTAGTAAAGAAAGGAAATATAACAGCAAGCAGATTAATCCTAACAGTTGCTAAAAGGTGGTAGGACAGCACAATTCCTCACTAGCAAGAAATCAAGGTCTTACAAGTTCTTACCATGCAATGCAGGAGGCGCCGGCAATCAGCAAGAACAACAACAAACGGTGGCTGCCAGCACAACCTTATGGTGTCGTAGACAATTTTGTGGAGCTGTAGCTGGGTGCTAGACACAATTTGTGCAAAGGAACAACTAGTACCACATTAGTTACAACAAGTTGAATAAACGTTCCACGATGGTATTGTGCTGGCCCTAGCTCAAACCTTACTAGAGACGTGAGCCGTAACTCCACGTGACGTTGGATTACTATGGTAGGGAAGTTCGAACAGCCCGATCCGTTGTGTTTCAACAACGTTGAAAACAGCAAGTTGAACTTTGAAACATGAAACAAATGTTACACAAATTGTCTTTCTTTTTTTTACTTAGAAACTTCTTTTTTTTGTGATTGTAATCAGTGCGGCTTTTCTTTTTGCACGTGCCTTTTTCTTGCTGATCCGTGCAGCTTTTCTTTTGCACTTGCCTTTTTTCTCAACTTTGAGTAGATAATGGAAATGGACTGAGAATAAAGTGGCACGAACTCAAAACTCTAGCGGTGAAAACTTAGGACCAGCAACTTTACACAAAAAGGCAACCGTGAATTCAACAAGTCGAGAGCTAAGTAGCCAAGCAAAAGGCTCAAAGTGTTTTTAGGATTTTTTTAGAGCGAACTTTTGTAGGCAAGAGTGGACTGTAGGTAAATGAAGAACAAGGAGAAGGAAATCTCTCACCGAGCAACCTGAAATCTGATACCACTTGATGAACCCAACGGGTACGGGGGACGCCCTATCTTTCGATGAGAGATGTTGGTAATGAACGAATTTGGTGGAGGCCGACGTTGGCTGCCCGACTACCATAACCAGAATGGTGTGGCGCCTTGAGCGGCAGTTACACCGTCTCCTGGTAACTACGATTTGGGTGGAGGTCGACGTTGTGCTACCCGACTACAACAACCACAAGGATGCTGCGCCTTAGCGATAGTTACACCGGCTCCTGTTGTTACTGTACTTGTCGTGCCAGGAACAGCCTTGAACCTGCAAGCAATCGAAGAACAAGATAACAAACAATCACTCACGGGTGTGAAAAAGTTGGGGTTCTGATTCAAATAATCGGAAGGTCTCATCGACACTTGCGTTACAAGGAAGTAGCAATGGCTAAACTTACAGAAAACAAAACCCACCCTGTCAAGGAGCTCTTGGACTACTTAAATAGGGGAGGGAAGAGGGAAATTCGTCTAGCAACAAAGGTAGGACGTGATCTCCCTTATTCCCTTCCTTTTTCTGTGATAGACTACTATTTAATAGGGAAAGAAAGAGGGAAACCCATCCAGCAGCAAGGCAGGATATGATTTTCTCTATTTCTTTCCTTATTATAGCACATCTATCTTAAAATGGGGGAAGAAAGAGAGAATTTCGTCCAGCAGCAAAGTTGGACGAGATTTCCCTTATTCCTTTCCTTATTTATCTAAATCTCTCTTTATCACATGGCCCCAGCCTCAAGATTTCCCCTCGGGCGGAGCAACCTTTATTGCATTATTCCCTCCATCACTCCTAGCTGGATCAATTCCCAAGCACCTGATAATTAAGTTGACGTGCACGAGCGCGTGTCATTGGACCTTGATTAGCTGAGAGTGGTGAATGGGCTGGTGTTGTGGTTGTATCAACGGTAGCGATGTCCGCATCATGCATCATCGCATCTAGTTAAAGTTTATGCATGATATTGATTGCTATGAATCTTGTATGTGCGTAATCCTGTATAGAAGGATAAGCTCAGGGAGCTTTCTACGACGAGCTGCAACAACAAGGTTTCGAGATCTAAGAGCAACCGGAACCGCAAGAACAAGGCAAGTGCCCATTGACCATATTGATCCTATGTTTTAGAAAAAACTGTTTTGTTTTGTGAAAAGGTGTGTGTGCTGAGTCAAACATGATGGGAAACCCTTTTATAGAGTTTACTAGCTTTGGTTAAATCACCCTTGTCGCCAGGGATGTTTATGAGTCGGGTATGGTTTTTACTTTTATGCTTCGCAGAGTCCATGGGATTGGAAAGCGAGATAGGTGTGTCTAGCTAACTGCACTCGTAATGATAATGAGAAACTGATGCTGTTAATGAACATGGATCGGAGGGAGATCTAGGCAAGACGGGTTTGTGAATGAGGTAAACTGAGATGGTGGTTACTTGCCGTAGATCTGAGGACCGGTTCATGTGAGCACATGCCAGGATAACAGTGCCACCACAAGGCCAAATATGGGTGTGGCTTAGCTGACTAATTAGGTAAGTTGCTAGATTGTTATGGACCGTGGAAGGCGCGGGGAATGGGAGTCGAGTGAGGACTGCCCTAGGAACTGCATGGCACAAGAGGGGGCCCGTGGGTGGGAGAATTGGAGATTCTAGCCTGCCGGTGAAACCTTAGTAATCCATACATCTAGTAGCCCCTTTGTAAAGGCTATTTTGTGATCTCTTGGCCATACACCGACGGTTGTGTACTGGTATAATGCAGGTTCTGCAGTCGCCGACGGATGATGAAATCACAAACTTGTGGGTAAAGAGGTGCAAACTCTGCAGAGTCTAAAACTATCATGATAGACGAGCTTACGGTCACGAGCTCCTGGCCAACTTCCATGATTAGTTGGGATGGTGATTGGATATGGTTATTGGTTATGGTTTGGTTTCGGTTTGGTTTTTTCAGGACTGTTGAGTCCGGGTGATAAGATGAGTTGCATGACTGTTGAGTCATGGCAACGAGATTGGTCTCGGTGGGAGACAAAGTTGTTTATGAGATGAAATGGTAGTGAATATGTCGAAGTTTGTAGCCGACACTTCCCCCGGGCCTGCTCTGGGCAGCCTGCGAAGGTTCTTTTTTGGAGGGGCTAGTCACTCACGGAGAGCTTCAGCGTTAGGGACGATTGAGGGAGAAGCTTGACACGGGGAGTTTTACGTGGTTCAGGTCGCCGGAGCGTAAAACCCTACGTCCACGGTAAGCAGAGATGCTCGCTCTATTGCTTGCTGCTCAGAACCGGAGTCCTGAGCTTGAGGGTGAGAGATGTCGAATGGCTAGAGTGCGAGGGTGCGTATGAGGCAAACCCTTGCTAACGTTGCCTACCCGAGCCTTTTATAGTCCAAGGCTCGAGCGGCTTACAAGGTGGGCCCGGGATCCAACAGGTGGTCCCGGGGAGATTGCCTGCCATCTACCATATCTGCAGTTACGTCGGTAGTTGTCTCTGGCGAAAGCTTCCGAGTCTTCGTTCTGCCGCCCTGCCTATGCCGCAAGCTAGCCGTAGTGGTTGATGATGGCAGGGGCGGCAGGGGATGTCTTGTCGCTGTGTTTATTGGCGGGCAGGCTCTGACACGGCGCGCCAGTCTACGATGTGATTGGGCGCAACGGCACCTGACAGAGGCGTGCTCCGCGTCTCCGCGCCTTGGGAAGGCATGGGTCTTGAATACCTTATACGGGCAAGGTATGGCGCGTCTTTACTCTTGCTGCCTACCGAGTGGGGGCAGGCAGCGCTGCTCTGCTGGCCACGTGATGGGTTCGGAGCTCTCCTCTGAGGAGAGGGAGGTCCGGCCCCGCGGGACACGTGGAGCCTTCGGAGCTCTCCCCGCGGAGGGGGGAGGTCCGGCTGCTGCTGGCCACATGGCGGGCCCGAAGCTCTCCTCTGAGGAGAGGGAGGTCCGGCCCCGTAGAACACGTGGAGCCTCCGGAGCTCTCTCCGCGGAGGGGGGGAGGTCCGGCTCAGTTGGCCACGTGGCGGGTCCGGAGCTCTCCTCTGAGGAGAGGGAGGTCCGGCCCCGCTGGACACATGGCGCCTTCGGAGCTCTACCTGCGGAGAAGGGCGAGGTCCTTAGGCATTTTCCCCTGTGCGCGGGGATACCCCGTATTGAGGGTACCGACAGAATACGAGATAGTATTCGTGAGATGGTAGCGAATACGAGGAGGTATTCATGAGCAAGAATAAGGTTGTTTGATGTCTGGTTGTGACATGGAAGTAATGAACATAATGGAGGTATGATTGGTATTTTAATACATGTTGGGATTACATTCACTTAAAGATGAGTTGTTGTTTTATTATGGTTTTGATAAATAACTTTGCTTTCTGCAATGAGCCTTTTTATGCCGACCTTGTTATGAGCTACATGTCATATTTTCCCGCACTTGCTGAGTACATCATTGTACTCAAAATTGCATTATTATTTCATCATCAGCAACAGGAGAAGATTATTATAAAGACCAAGTGGAGCATTAGGCGTGTAAATCTGTTCTCAACCTTGCCTGTGGGGATGGAGTAGAGATGGAGCCGCTACTGCTTAGATTGCTTCCGCACTAGTTAGAAGACTTTCGCTTCATAGAAATAAGACTTCCGCTATTAAATTAAGACTTCCGCTGTGAGCATGAGTCCAAGACTCATGAAACATTGTAATAAACTCTGTTATTCATGGTTATATATATTCTGAATTCAGTTTGTGGAACATATGTGTATGTGTGATGAACATCCTGGGCACACATATGCATCAGTTCTCGGTTCCGTGGTTTTCCACAGAATTGAGAGCGTCACACTACGCATGCAAAACCATCATGTTGCACCATCCAGACATGTATTCGGTTAAGGTCCCGTCCGGCCACCCGGTACCCGAGCTCATGAGTTTTCCCAATTTTTCTTATTTCAACCCAGATGACCTTCCGCGCATGCAAGACCATCAAATTGCAACATCCGAATGTGTATTCCGTCAAGGTCTCGCCTAGTCGCACGGGTCCCGAGTTAGTGAGTTTTACCGACTTTCTTGATTTTGATGCAGATGGCCATCCGTGCATGCAGAACCATCAAGTTGCTCCATCCGCACGTGTATTCCATTAATGTCCCTTCCGGCTCGGGACCCAAGTTCGTGAGTTTTACCGACTTTCCCGGTTTCGACCCAGATGGCCATCCACGCATGCAAAACCATCAAGTTGCACCGTTCGGACGTGTATTCCATTAAGGTTCTGCCCGGGACCCTAGTTTATAAGTTTTACCGACTTTCCCAACGTTCCCGATTTTGACCCAGATAGCCATTTGCGCATGCAAAACCTTCCAGTTGCACCATCCAAACGTGTATTCCGTCAAGGTCCATCCGGCGTCACAGGACCCGAGTTCATGAGTTTTCTTGACTTTCCAAATTTTGACCTAGATGGCCATCTGCGCATGCAAAACCATCAAGTTGCACCGTCCGGATGTGTCGTCAAGGTTCCGTTTGTCCGCCAGGGACATGAGTTCGTGAGTTTTAACTTTCCTGACTTTCTCGATTTTGACCCAGATGGTCATCCGCGCATGCAAAACCATCAAGTTGCACCGTCTGGACGTGTATTCCGTCATGGTTCTGTCCGGCCGCCCGGGACCCAAGTTCTTGAGTTTTACCAACTTTCTCGACTTTCCGAATTTTGACGCCGATGGCCATCCATGCATGCAAAACCATCAAGTTGCACCATCCAAACATATATTCCATCAAGGTCCTGTCCGACAGCCCGGGACCCGAGTTTGTGAGTTTTACAGACTTTCCCGACTTTCTCGATTTTGACCAACATGGACATCCGCGTATGCAAAACTATCAAGTTGCACCTTCCAGATGTGTATTCCATCAAGGTTCCGTCCGGCCGCCCGGGACCCGAGTTTGTGAGTTTTACCGACTTTCTTGACTTTCCCAATTTGGACCCTGATGGCCATCCACGTATGAAAAAGCATCAAGTTGGACCATTCGGAAGCGTATTCCATCAAGGTACTGTCCGGCCTCCCGGGACTCGAGTTCGTGTGTTTTACCGACTTTCTCGATTTTGACCCAAATGGCCATCCGTGCATGCAAATCCATCAAGTTGCACCGTACGGACGTGTATTCCGTCAAGGTTCCGTCCGGCTGCCCGGGACCCGAGTTCATGAGTTTTACCGACTTTCCTGATTTTGAACCAAATGGCCATCGGCGCATGAAAAACCATTAAGTTTGACCCTCCGGACATGTATTCCATCAAAGTCCCGTCCGGCCTCCTAGGACCCAAGTTCGTGAGTTTTTACCGACTTTCTAGATTTCGACCCAGATGGTCATCCGTGCATGCAAAACCATTAAGATGCACCATCCGAACGTGCATTCCATCAAGGTTTTGTCCAGGACCCGAGTTCGTGAGTTTTACCGACTTTCCCGACATTCCTGATTTGGACCCAGATAGCCATCCGCGCATGCAAAACCATCAAATTGCACCGTCCGAACGTGTATTTCGTCAAGGTTCCGTCTGACCTCCCGACAACCGAGTTCATGAATTTTACCGACTTCCCAATTGGGACCCAGATAGCCATCCGCGCATGCATGACCATCGAGTTGCACCATCCAGACGTGTATTCCATCAAGGTCCAATCTGGGTGCCCGGGACCGGAGTTTGTGAGTTTTCTCGAGTTTCCCGATTTCGACTCAGATGGCCATTTGCGCATGCAAAACCATCAAGTTGCACCATCAGGACGTGTATTCCGTCAAGGTCCCGTCCGGCCACCCGGGACCCGAGCTCGTGAGTTTTCCCGACTTTTCTGATTTCAACCTAGATGGCTATCCACGCATGCAAAACCATCAAATTGCACCGTCAGAACGTGTATTACGCCAACGTCCCATCTGGTCTCACGGGATCCGAGTTCATGAGTTTTACCGACTTTCCTGATTTTGATCCAGATGGTCATCCGCGCTTGCAAAACCATCAAGTTGCACCATCTGGACGTGTATTCTGTCAAGGTCCCGTCCAGCTGCCCGGGACCCTAGTTCGTGAGTTTTCCTGATATGGACTCAGATGCCCATCCGCGCAGGCAAAACCATCAAGTTGCACCATCCGAATGTGTATTCCGTCAAGATCCCGTCCGGCCGCCCGGGACCCGAGTTCGTGAGTTTTACAGACTTTCCCGACTTTCTCGATTCTGACCCAGATGGCCACCCACACATCAAAAACCATCAAGTTGCACCGTCCGAACGTGTATTCCGTCAAGGTTCCGTCTGGCCGCCCGGGACCCGAGTTCGTGAGTTTTACCAACATTCCACTAAGTTGCACCATCTGAACGTGTATTCCATCAAGGTTGTGACACCCTCATTTTTGGTTTCTGCATATATTCATGTTTCATAAAGAGAAAACATTTTAAAGAATCCAATTCACAGAGAGCGCCGAAGACAACTTCCGCGGCCTGCTGGCCACGTGGCGTGTTCGGAGCTCATCCCTGCAAAGTGGGGAGAGGTCCGCCGCTAAAATGACTACGTGGCAGGCTCGGGGCTCATCTCCGCAAAGGGGGAGAGGTACGACCCAGTGGGACACGTGTTGCCCCCGGAGCTAGCCTCTGTGGAAGAAGCAAAGGCAGTTCCGCAGTACACATGTCACCTTCGGAGCTAGTCACCGCGGAAATCAGAGGACCCGTTACGCGGGATACGTGTCGATCTCGGAGATCACCACCGAGAAGTCCGGTTCTATTGGACACGTGTCGCCACCGGAGCTTATCTCTGGGAGGTCCGTCACTGTTGGACCCGTGTTATCTCTGAGCTTGTCTCTGAGGAAAAAGGAAAAGTCCGGCGCTACTTGACGTGTGGCATTCACGAAGCTCACCTCCGAAAAGAGGGAGGTCCGGAATGGATACGTGGCACACCCGGAGCTACCTCCGGAGAGAGGGAAGCTCTGGCACTGACACGTGGCGTGCGCACCTCCGAATAGAGAGGAGGTCCCGACCGCCAGAATACGTGGCGCACGCGGAGCTCACTTCCGAAGGAGAAGGGAGGTCTCGCTCGCTTGACACGCGGCACAACCGGAGCTCGTCTCTGCGGAGAAGGAGATATCAGGCCCTGGAGGACACGTGGAGCTTTCGGAGCTCATCACCGCGGAGGTACGAGTTCTGGAACGTTTTTTGGATTCTGTACGCGTAGAAATACCGGTACAGAGAGGAAACCGACCTGAATTCCACAATGTTAGCGCACCAAATCAACTAAAGATAAGTTGTTAAGATTTAACGACAATCTGAATAGAACTCTTACTCGAAGTCCAATCAGATTAGGATTCTTCTTCTCCCGATTATAAATAGAACCCAGAATCCTTGGCCGAAAACCACAAACTTCTTTTCTCCTGAGCCGACGACTTAGAGCTCTAGCCCGAACTCGCCGAGTAAGCCATCGCCGGAGTTCAGCGAGGAAGATTGCCAGAAGAGAGCCCCAACGATCTGTCTGATCAGAGAAGGAACCCGAGACCGAGAAGAACGTAAGGTAGGTCTCCAATACCACCTTACGACATCGTTGTGTTTTCTTTGCATCCGTTCTTCGATTTCTTTCGAACAGAAGCTTTCTCGTGGACAGATCACTTGTTGATCGGGTTGATCTAAAGATAAGGTCATCGGCGCGTCCACATCTGATCCGAACACATCTGTTCATCATAAAACCATACAAGAACACGTACAAACCGATCTAATAAAACTAAACTGATTATAGGATAGCATGCATATGCATCATCGATCTAGTTAAGGTTTGTGCATGATATTGATTGCTGTGAATCTTGTATGTGCGTGATCCTGTATAGAAGAACAAGCTCAGGGAGCTGTCTACGATGAGCTACAAAAACAAGGTTTCAAGATCCAAGAGCAACCGGAACCGCAAGAACAAGACAAGTGCTCATTGACCATATTGATCCTATATTTTAGGAAAAACTATTTTGTTTTGCGAAAAGGTGTGTGTGTGCGCGCTGAGTCAAACATGATGGGAAACCCTTTTATAGGAGTTTACTAGCTTTGGTTAATCCACCCTTGTCGCCAGGGAAGTTTATAAGTCGGGTATGGTTTTTACTTTTATGCTTCGCTGAGTCCATGAGATTGGAAAGCGAGATAGATGTGTCTAGCTAACTGCACTCGTAATGATAATGAGAAACTGATGTTGTTAATGAACATGGATCAGAGGGAGATCTAGACAAGACTGGGTTTGTGAATGAGATAGCATGAGATGGTGGTTTACTTGCCGTAGATCTAAGGACCGGTTTGTGCGAGCACATGCCAGGATAACAGTGCCACCACAAGGCCAAGTATGGGTGTGGCTTAGCTGAGTAATTAGGTAAGTTGCTAGATTGTTATGGACCGTGGAAGGCACGGGGAATGGGAGTCGAGTGAGAACTGTCCTGAGAACTGCATGGCACAAGAGGGCGCCCGTGGGTGGGAGAATTGGAGATTCTAGCATGCCAGTGAAACCTTAGTGAGTCCATACATCTAGTAGCCCCTTTGTAAAGGCTATTTTGTGATCTCTTGGCCATACACCGACGGTTGTGTACTGGTATAATGGAGGTTCTGCAGTCGCCAACGGGTGATGAAATCACAAACTTGTGGGTAAAGAGGTGTAAACTCTACAGAGTTCTAAAACTATCATGATAGCCGAGCTTACGGTCACGAGCGTCTGGCCAACTTCCATGATTAGTTGGGATGGTTATTGGATAGATTATTGGTTATGGTGTTGGATGGTTTGGTTTTGGTTTGGTTTTCGGGACTGTTGAGTCCGGGTGGTAAGATGGGTTGCATGACTGTTGAGTCATGACAACGAGTTTGGTCTCGGTGGGAGACGAAGTTGTTTTATGAGATGAAATGGTAGCGAATATGAGATGGTATTCGTGAGATGGTAGCGAATACAAGGAGGTATTCGTGAGCAAGAATGAGGTTGATTGATGACTGGTTGTGACATGGAAGGTAATGAACATAATGGAGATATGATTGGTATTTTAATACATGTTGGGATTACATTCACATAAAGATGAGTTGCTGTTTTATCATGTTTTTGATAAATAACTTTGCTTTCTGCAATAAGCCTTTTTATACCTACCTTGTTATGAGCTACATATCATATTTTTCCGCACTTGCTGAGTACATCATTGTACTCAAACTTACAATATTATTTCATCATCAGCAACAGAAGAAGATTTCTATGAAGACCAAGTGGAGCATTAGACGTGTGATCTGTTCTCAACCTTGCCTGTCGGGATGGAGTAGAGATGGAGCCATTGCTGCTTAGATTTGCTTCCGCATTAGAATAAAGACTTCCGCAGCATAGAAATAATACTTTCACTGTTAGATTAAGACTTCCGCTGTGAGCATGAGTACAAGACTCATGAGACATTGTAATAAACTCTGTTATTCGTGGTTATATATATTCTGAATTCAGTTTGTGGAAAAATATGTGTATGTGTGATGAACATCCTGGGCACACATATGTATCAGTTCTCGGTTCTGTGGTTTTTCACAGAATTAAGGGCGTCACAGACTGGTATCAGGCCACGGTTGACAGTGGGTTACACGCCTAAATAGGAAATACAGATTGATATCAAAAGCCACGGATAAGGGTAGATTACACACCTGGATACAATCACAGATTGGTACCAGAACCACGGTTGATGGTAGGTTACACACCTACATACAATCATAGATTGGTATCCAACACAAATTGGTAGTAAAGCCACGCTGACCATAAGGTGCAAGCCTAGGGTGCTTAGATTGGCCTTAAACTGCCTTGACATAGGATAAAAGCCTAGGAAAGACCATAGTTTAAACACAGATTGGCAACAATCTAAGCCATATAGGACCCCCATTGAACAAGCCTTGAATAGGAGTTGTGTGAGCACTTGTAATGATTATTTGTGAATTGTGTGCTTAGTGTGAGTTATGGGACGTCTCAAAACGTTGTCCGTACCCACACATAAGTAGAAAGAGGTGTGAGATGCTTCGGCACTTGTTCACATACTCATATGGGCTAATATATATATAGTCCAAACCTACATTGATGCATATAGTTGAGGGGATCTACCTAACCTTCTAACCTTCTATTCTATTTCGATCTCTCTCACAGATGGTGAGAAGAAACGTTGGCTGAAGGAACGTCCGTGACAACCAAGAGGATGGCCACAATGAAGTTACTGTTAAACCCAGAGCTGGTGAGAACCACCTGGAACGGTTGATGGCCATGCAGAATCAACTTATGCAAACTATGATCCAAACTTTGGGTCAATTGCAGGACAACAACAACAACCATGTTCCGTCACCACCGCCACCACCACCGCCGGCTCATAACAGGCTGAGAGAGTTCATTAGGACTCGACCATCCACCTTTGCTCAAGCTAACTGATGCGGACATTGCTACCATTGATACAACCACAACACCAGCCCATTCACCACCCTCAGCTAATCAAGGTCCAATGACACGCGCTCGTGCACGTCAACTTAATTATCAGGTGCTTGGGAATTGATCCAGCTAGGAGTGATGGAGGGATTAATGCAATAAAGGCTGCTCCACCCGAGGGGAAATCTTGAGGCTGGGGCCATGTAATAAAGAGAGATTTAGACAAATAAGGAAAGGAATAAGGGAAATCTCGTCCAACTTTGCTGCTGGATGAAATTCCCTCTTTCTCCCCCCATTTAAAGATAGATGTGCTATAACAAGGAAAGAAATAGAGGAAATCATATCCTGCCTTGCTGCTGGATGGGTTTCCCTCTTTCTTTCCCTATTAAATGGTAGTCTATCACAGAAAAAGGAAGGGAAAAAGGGAGATCACGTCCTACCTTTGTTGCTGGACGAATTTCCCTCTTCCCTCCCCTTTAAGTAGTCCAAGAGCTCCTTGAAAGGGCGGGTTTTTGTTTTCTGTAAGTTTAGCCATTGCTACTTCCTTGTAACGCAAGTGTCGACGAGACCTTCCGATTACTTGAATCAGAACCCCAACTTTTTCACACCCGTGAGTGTTTGCTTGTTATCTTGTTCTTGCTTGTTCTTCGATTGCTTGCAGGTTCAAGGCTGTTCTTGGCACGGCAAGTACAGCAACAACAGGAGCCGGTGTAACTATCGCTAAGGCGCAGCATCCTTGTGGTTGTTGTAGTCGGGTAGCACAATGTCGACCTCCACCCAAATCGTAGTTACCAGGAGACGGTGTAACTGTCGCTCAAGGCGCCACACCATTCTGGTTGTGGTAGTCGGGCAGCCAACGTCGGCCTCCACCAAATTCGTTCATTACCAACATCTCTCATCGAAAGATAGGGCGTCCCCCGTATCCGTTGGATTCATCAAGTGGTATCAGATTTCAGGTTGCTCGGTGAGAGATTTCCTTCTTCTTGTTCTTCATTTACCTACAGTCCACTTTTGCCTATAAAAGTTCGCTCTAAAAAAATCCTAAAAACACTTTGAGCCTTTTGCTTGACTACTTAGCTCTCGACTTGTTGAATTCACGGTTGCCTTTTTGTGTCAAGTTGCTGGTCCTAATTTTTTCACCGCTAGAGTTTTGAGTTCGTGCCACTTTGTGCTCAGTCCATTTCCATTATCTGCCCAAAGTTGAGAAAAAAGGCAAGTGCAAAAGAAAAGATGCACGGATCAGCAAGAAAAAGGCACGTGCAAAAAGAAAAGCCGCACTGATTACAATCACAAAAAAAAAGTTTCTAAGTACAAAAAAAGAAAGACAATTTGTGTAACATTTGTTTCATGTTTCGAAGTTCAACTTGCTGTTCTCAACGTTGTTGAAACACAACGGATCGGGCTGTACAAACTTCCCTACCATAGTAATCCAGTGTCACGTGGAGTTACGGCTCACGTCTCTAGTAAGGTTTGAGCTAGGACCAACACAATACCATCGTGGAACGTTTATTCAACTTGTTGTGACTAATGTGGTACTAGCTGTTCCTTTGCACAAATTGTGTCTAGCAGCCACCTACAGCTCCACAAAATTGTCTACGACACCATAAGGTTGTGCTGACAGCCACCGTTTGTTGTTGTTCTTGCTGATTGCCGGCGCCTCCTGCATCGCATGGTAAGAACTTGTAAGACCTTGATTTCTTGCTAGTGAGGGATTGTGCTGTCCTACCACCTCTTAGCAACTGTTAGGATTAATCTGCTTGCTGTTGTATTTCCTTTCTTTACTAACCATGTCAGCTGATGCGAATGGGACATCTCCACATTCACCATGTACGAGGGGCATCATTCAGCATTTCAAATGCCAAGTAAAGCTACACACAGATGCTCTCAATGAAGATATTCAAATCACCAATGAACACATTGGTCAATTAGAGTCGACGCAGATTTGCACCAACACCAAACTGACCACATTAGAAAGCACTGCTGGGGCTATTAACACTTCTTTTGCACCAATCATTGAGCGATTGGAGAGGATGGAACAGGTTGGACGCGAAGAGAGGCAAAGACGTGTTGATGACAGCCACGACTCCGTTGGCAGTGCTGCAAGATATGACGAGGCGGAGTATTCGGCGGATACCGAGCTTGATGATGGACCTTTCAGGTATCGACGGCAGCCACGTCGCAACCATCGTGGTATGGGTGGTCGAGCTCAACGACGCGAGGTACATGACAATGACGATTCCCTACGCAGCATTAAATTCTCCATACCATCTTTTGATGGTAAATATGATCCGGATGCATATCTGTCTTGGAAATTGTCAGTAGATCAAAAATTTGCATGCCATGATTTCCCTGATGATAAAAAGGTTAGAGCTGCCACTAGTGAATTCACTGACTTTGCTTCTGTTTGGTGGCATGAATATCAAACTAAAAATCCAGCTACTGTACCACAAACTTGGAATGCTTTGAAACGAATCATGCATCGTCGTTTTGTTCCTTACTATCATGCTCATGACCTGTTGCATAAATTACAACAACTTAGGCAAGGTAACAAATCTGTTGAGGAATATTATCAAGAACTTCAAATAGGCATGATGCGTTGTGGCCTAGTTGAAAATGAAGAGTCTGCAATGGCTAGGTTTATGGGTAACAAGAGAAATTCAGGACATATTGGCCTATAAGGAATACACTAACGTCACTCGATTATTCCATCTTGCTTGTAAGGATGAAAGAGAAGTGCAGCGACGACGTACAAGAACTAACATTTCTGCAGGTCGAACTACCTCATGGCAGTTCCGCTCAAGTGCTGCTGGTACTAAGCATGATTCTCCAGACGATGCTTCCAATGGGTTGCCCAGGACTACATCAAAATCAGCACCTTCGCGTGCAATCGAGACAACAAAAGGATCCACCCAAGTTGCAGGCAACACTTCTTCTTCAATTGCTTCTACCGGGAGAATAAAAGGCATTCAATGCCTCCAGTGCAAGGGTTTTGGGCACCTATGAAGGGACTGCCCAAGCAAGCGTGTGCAGGTTGTATGAGAAAATGGTGAGTACTCATCCGCTAGTGATTTAGATAATGAAACATATGCCATGCTTGCTGCACAAGCAGCAGGAAAGAAGAATGATAATGAAGAGCACATTGGGGCTGATCATGCTGCCCACTATGAGAGTCTTGTTGTGAGGCGTGTCTTGAGTGCCCAAATGATCAAAGCTGAACAGAACCAGCGACACAATCTATTCCAAACTAAGTGTGTAGTTTTGGAACGATCGTGTCGCATTATTATTGATGGAGGAAGCTGCAACAATTTAGCAAGTGCTACCATGGTAGAAAAGCTTGGAATGACAACACTTCCACATCCACATCCCTACTACATACAATGGTTCAACGACAGTGGTAAGATTAACATAACACGTCTGGTTCGTGTCGAATTTGCAATTGGTTCCTACCATGATTACATTGATTATGATGTGGTACCTATGCAAGCTTGTTCTATGCTATTTGGTCGACCTTGGCAATTTGATAAAGATACATTACATCATGGTAAATTAAATCAATACTCTTTCATGCATCATGAGAAGAAACTTGTTTTGCACCTGATGTCCCCTGATGCTATTTTGAAGGATGACATTGCTAGTGCTTGCAAAGAGAAAAATAAGAAATCTGCTAAAAATGAAAATTCAGATGTCGTGAAGAAATCGGTATAGTCTAAGACTGACAATTCCAAATCTGCTCATATGAAGAAGAATGAAATAAAATTAAAGAGCGTTTGTTTTTTTGCTTCCAAATCTGATTTGTTTGAATTAAAAAATGATACTGCAATCTGCTATGTGTTTGTTTGCAAAAAAGCTTTGTTCTCACTTCACGACAAACCATGTGCTTTGCCTCCTTCTATCACTAAGCTTTTGCAGCAATACGCTGATGTGTTTCCACAAGAGGTACCAGCCGGGCTGCCACCATTGAGAGGGATTGAGCATCAGATTGACCTCATCCCTGGGGCTTCTTTGCCAACCGAGCACCATACAGGACCAATCCGGAGGAGACTAAGGAGATTCAGCGGCAAGTACAGGAATTACTCGACAAAGGTTATGTGCGTGAGTCCCTTAGTCCTTGATCCGTTCCTATCCTTTTGGTCCTAAAGAAAGATGGATCATGGCGCATGTGTGTAGATTGTCAAGCAATTAATAACATTACCATTAGATATCGTCATCCTATTCCTAGGTTAGATGATATGCTTGATGAACTTAGTGGCTCGATGATTTTCTCTAAAATTGATTTGCGTAGTGGATACCATCAAATTCGCATGAAGCTAGGTGATGAATGGAAAACAGTGTTTAAAACAAAGTTTGGTTTGTATGAGTGGTTAGTCATGCCTTTTGGTCTCACGAATGCACCTAGCACTTTCATGAGATTAATGAATGAGGTTTTACGTGCTTTCATTAGAAGATTTGTGGTAGTATATTTCGATGACATCTTGATCTACAGCGCATCTCTTGAAGTTCATCTTGATCATCTCCGTGCTGTTTTCAATGCTTTACGTGATGCACGCTTATTTGGTAACATTGACAAGTGCACCTTTTGCACGGATCGAGTTTCTTTTCTTGGCTATATTGTGACACCACAGGGAATTGAAGTTGATCAAGCCAAGGTGGAGGCGATACACAGCTGGCCGACTCCTACCACGGTCACACAAGTACTAAGCTTTCTCGGACTTGCTGGATTCTATCATCGTTTTGTGAAAGACTTCAGCACCATAGCAGGCCCACTGCATGAGCTTACAAAGAAGGGTGCCCCATTCACATGGGGCAAGGCGCAAGAGGCTGCATTTGCAACTTTAAAGAAGGTTAACTCATACACCCCTTCTCCAATTACCAGATTTCAGTAAGACTTTTGAATTGGAATGTGATGCTAGTGGTATTGGATTGGGAGGTGTCTTGTTGCAAGAGGGGAAACCTATTGCTTATTTTAGCGAGAAACTGAATGGGCCTAGTCTGAACTATTCCACTTATGATAAAGAATTATATGCACTAGTACGAACTTTGGAAACATGGCAACATTATTTATGGCCTAAAGAATTTGTTATACATTCTGATCATGAATCTTTGAAGCACATTAAGAACCAAACTAATCTGAACCATAGGCATGCCAAGTGGGTAGAATTCATTGAGTCCTTTCCTTATGTCATCAAACACAAGAAAGGAAAAAATAATGTTATTGCGGATGCCTTATCTCGCCGTTACAATATGTTGTCCCAACTTGATTTTAAGATTTTTGGCTTGGAAACAATTAAAGAACAATATGCTTTTGATGCTGATTTCAAAGATGTGCTGCTGCAATGTAAAGAAGGAAAAACATGGAACAAGTTTGTTCTCACTAATGGTTTTGTGTTTCGAACTAACAAATTATGCATTCCAGCTGGTTCTGTGCGTATCTTACTATTGCAGGAAGCACATGGTGGAGGATTGATGGGACACTTTGGTGTCAAGAAGACGGAAGACATCTTAGCAAGCCATTTCTTTTGGCCAAAGATGAGGAGAGATGTGGAGCGGTTTGTTGCTCGTTGCACCACCTGTCAAAAAGCTAAGTCCCGTCTTAATCCACATGGTTTATACATGCCTCTTCCTGTTCCTAGTGCTCCATGGAAGGATGTTTCTATGGATTTTGTTTTAGGATTGCCTAGAACAAAGAAGGGGAGGGATTGTATTTTTGTTGTTGTCGACAGATTTTCTAAAATGGCACATTTTATACCATGCCACAAAACTGATGATGCTACCCATATTGCTGATTTGTTCTTTCGAGAAGTTGTTCGTTTGCATGGGGTTCCAAACACTATTGTTTCAGATAGAGATGCCAAATTTCTTAGTCATTTTTGGAAAACCTTATGGGCAAGTTGGGGACAAAATTACTCTTTTCTACCACTTGTCACCCTCAAACTGATGGACAGACCGAAGTAGTGAACCGTAGTTTATCTACCATGCTAAGGGCTGTTCTGAAACATAACATCAAATTATGGGAAGAATGTTTGCCTCATATTGAATTTGCTTACAATCATTCACTGCATTCTACTACTAAATTGTGCCCTTTTTAGATTGTATATGGTTTTATTCCTCGTGCTCCCATTGATCTTTTGGCTCTGCCACCTTCAGAGAAATTAAATTTTGATGCTTCTCGCCGTGCTGAATTAATTCTTAAAATGCATGAGCAAACTAAAGCAAACATTGAGAGCATGAAAGCTAAGTATCAACAAGCCGGTAGCAAGGGTAGGAAGCATGTTACTTTTGAACCTGGTGATTTGGTTTGGGTGCATTTGAGAAAGGATAGATTTTCTGATTTGAGAAAATCTAAATTACTACCTAGAGCTGCTGGACCCTTCAAAGTGATTCGAAAAATTAATGATAATGCATATGAAATTGAGTTGTCTGCACATTTTGAGCTTACTTCCTCTTTTAATATTGCAGATTTGAAACCATATATGGGCGAGGAAGACACATTTGAGTCGAGGACGACTCAATTGCAAGAAGGGGAGGATGATGCGGACATTGCTACCGTTGATACAACCACAACACCAGCCCATTCACCACTCTCAGCTAATCAAGGTCCAATGACACGCGCTCGTGCACGTCAACTTAATTATCAGGTGCTTGGGAATTGATCCAGCTAAGAGTGATGGAGGGATTAATGCAATAAAGGCTGCTCCACCCGAGGGGAAATCTTGAGGCTGGGGCCATGTAATAAAGAGAGATTTAGACAAATAAGGAAAGGAATAAGGGAAATCTCGTCCAACTTTGCTGCTGGACGAAATTCCCTCTTTCTTCCCCCATTTAAAGATAGATGTGCTATAATAAGGAAAGAAATAGAGGAAATTATATCCTGCCTTGCTGCTGGATGGGTTTCCCTCTTTCTTTCCCTATTAAATGGTAGTCTATCACAGAAAAAGGAAGGGAATAAGTGAGATCACGTCCTACCTTTGTTGCTGGACGAATTTCCCTCTTTCCTCCCCTATTTAAGTAGTCCAAGAGCTCCTTGACAGGGCGGGTTTTTGTTTTCTGTAAGTTTAGCCATTGCTACTTCCTTGTAACACAAGTGTTGACGAGACCTTTCGATTACTTGAATCAGAACCCTAACTTTTTCACACCCGTGAGTGTTTGCTTGTTATCTTGTTCTTGCTTGTTCTTCGATTGCTTGCAGGTTCAAGGCTGTTGTCGGTACCCGCGATATGCGGTACCCCCGCGCACAGGGGAAAATGCATAAGGATCTCGTCCTTCTCCGCAGGGAAGGCTCCAAAGGCGCCATGTGTCCAGTGGGGCCAGACTTCCCTCTCCTCAGAGGAGAACTCCGGGCTCGCCACGTGGCCTACAGCAGCCAGACCTCCCCCCTCCGTGGAGAGAGCTCCGAAGGCGCCACGCGTCCGGCGGGCCCGGACCTCCCTCTCCTCAGAGGAGAGCTCCGGGCTCGCCACGTGGCCTGCAGAAGCCGTACCTCCCCCTCCACGGGAGAAAGGTCCGGAGGTGTCACGTGTCCAGCAGGGCCGGACCTCCCTCTCCTCAGAGAGGAGCTCCGGGCTCGCCACGTGGCCAACAGAAGCCGGACCTCCCCCTCCGCGGGGAGAGGTCCAAAGGCTCCACGTGTCCTGCGGGGCCGGACCTCCCTCTTCTCTGAGGAGGGCTCCAGACCCGCCACGTGTCCAGCAGAACAGCGCTGCCTGCTCCCGAGCAGTAGGCAGCGGGCGTAAAGACGCCGCATACCTTGCCCGTACAAGGTATTCAAGGCCCGCGCCTTTCCAAGACGCGGAGACACGGAGCACGCCTCTGCCAGGTGCCGTTGCGCCCAGTCGCATCACAGACTGGCGCGCACTGTCTGAGCCTGCCAGCCAGTAAACGCAGCGACAAGACATCCCATGCCGCCCCCGCCGTCATCAACCACTACGACTAGCATGCGGCATGGGCAGGGCTGCAAGAAGAAGACTCAGAAGCCTTCGCCAGAGACAACTACCGGCATAACTGCAGATACGGTAGATAACAGTCAATCTCCCCGGGACCACCTGTCGGGTCCCGAGCCCCCCTTGTAAGCCACCCGAGTCTTGGGCTATAAAAGGCTCGGGTAGGCGACGTTAGCAAGGGTTCGCACTCTAGCCATTCACACCCTGGGTTCGCACTCTCGCAACTCATACGCTAGCCATTCACACCCAAGCTGTAACTCATCCTCAAGCTCAGGACTCCGGTTCTGAGCAGCAAGCAATACAACGAGCTCCATAGCTCGCCGTGGACGTAGGGTTTTACGCTCCGGCGGCCTGAACCACGTAAAACTCGCCGTGTCAAGCTCTTACTAACTCATCCATACGCTCAAGCTCTCCGCAAGGGTCTAGCCCCACCCAAAAAAGAACCTCCGCGGGCTGCCCAGTGCAGGCCCGGGGGAAGTGTCGACCGAACACTTCGACATTTGGCGTGCCAGGTAGGGGGCTTTTCCCTTGCACGACGAGTTTCTGCCGACGAAGATGACCCAGCTTCCTTCAGCGGCAAACTCTCCTCCCCCGCGTTCGCGGCAAACCGCGACCAGGGGGGAGTACATGTCGACACACTCAGGACAGAGTGTGCTGGTGCAAGCTGGGAGCCAGCAGCCAGCTCTGGCAGCGCCGACCCCGGCAATGCAGGCTCCAACCAGCATCAGGTCTTCAGTAGTGCTGGGCGTACCCGGTGGGGGTGCGCTAGCTGCAGCAAGAGCGCTACTGCACAATCCGCCTGCTGGGGACGCGCCTCAGGCGGTGACCCAGCAGTGGATTCGCGAGGTAGACCATCTCGTCGTCGCCACCGCGAACCCTCGACTTTGGCGGGGACGACGCTCCGGCGAACCGGCTGTGTCGCTGATGCGCACGCCAATGGTTGGCGAGCAGACGGCAGATTCCAGCTCCACCAGGCCCCAGTCGACGGATCTGGGGACAGAGCTGGAACGGTGTCACTTGGGCTTCTGCCCGGGTATACCTCGAGCAACGCCGAGAAAGGCGTCGCAACCAAGAGGCTGGCGACAAACTCTCCTCCCCCGCGTTCGCGGCGAACCGTGACCAGGGGGGAGTACATGTCGACACACTCAGGACGGAGTGTGTCGGCGCAAGCTGGGAGCCAGCAGCCGGCTCTGGCAGCGCCGACCCCGGCAATGCAGGCTCCGACCAGGATGAGATCTTCTGCAGCGATAAGCGACCCTACAGGGGTGCGCTAACTGAAGCAAGAGCGCTACTGCGCAACCCAGCTGCTGGGGACGCACCTCATTCAGTAACCCAGCAGTGGATACGCGAGGTAGACCGCCTCGTCGTCACCGCTGCAAATCCACGACTTCGGCGGGGACGACGCTCCGGTCAACCGGCTGAGTCGCTGACGCGCACGCCAACGGTTGACGGGCAGACGGCGAACTCCAGCTCCAACAGGCTTCCGTCGATGGATCTGAGGGCAGAGCTGGAGTTATGCCACTTGGGCCAAGATGCCCGAGTGTTCCTCAAACGACGTCGAGAAAGGCATCGCATCCAAGAGGTTGGCAACAGCATGACGTCGGCCTCGACCCAGCCTGAAGGGCAGATCTTCGCCACGCGAGCTCTGCCCCAGGCGTACGCCATGCAGCATATGCCACAATCATATGCCATGCAAACGGCGCCCTCGGTCTATGAAGCAGCCTTGCCCATACCGGGGTACACTGTGCCAGCAGCGAACCAAGCGTTCGCGGCGCCAACACCTGCAGCAACAGGAGCAGGATGTGCGGCCCTGGCGCCCCACCTTCGCTTTGCGAGGTGGCCGCGCAAGTTTCGGCCGCACCTGCCCGAAAAGTATGACGACAGCGTCAACCCGGCGGAGTTCCTCCAAATCGACTCCACCGCCGTACTTGCCGCAGGAGGAGATGAGGCTGTCATGGCCAACTACTTCCCCGTCGCCTTGACCGGCCCAGTCCGGTCTTGGCTAATGAACCTCCCTCAGGGTTCCATAACTTCCTGGGGAGAGCTCTGCCGGCAGTTCATCGCCAACTTCGGCAGCTCCTACACCCGTCCCGGCACGCAGCTTGACCTCCACGCCATCAAGCAACAACCTGGGGAGTCACTGCGCTCCTTCATCCAGCGGTTCTCCCAGGTACGCAACACCATCCCGCACATTCGAAGTGCTTCTGTGGTGGTAGCGTTCCGGCAAGATGTCCGGGATGAGAAGATGCTTGAGAAGCTTGCGACCAGAGAGGTCTGCGATGACTCTGAGCTCTTCAGCCTGGCGGACAAGTGTGCCAGAGCAGCCAAAGGGCGGAATTGGCACTCACTGCCAGCTTCCGAAGCCGGAAGACAGCCTGAAGACGGCAGAGTTCAAGCTGAGCTCCAGACCACGTCAGACAGCCAATAGCCAAGCACTGGCTGACTTTGCGGCTAAGTGGACGCCAACGAAGGCTGACCCAGGGGGCTGCGAAGACGGTGAACCAATGTACTGAGCTCCGGTCTTCACCGGGCCTCACTGGACGCTCTTCTTCGACGGCTCCTCGCGAAAGCAGGGGGCCAGTGCCAGCGTACTGCTTCTCATGCCATCGGGGGAGCAGTCTGGGTACATGGTGCGTCTCAATTCCAAGGCAACCAACAACTTGGCAGAGTATGAAGCACTCATCTTTGGCCTAAAAGACAGTCCTGTCTCTCGGCGCTCGCCAGTTGTTGGCGCAGGGCGACTCCCAGCTAGTTATCAAGCAAGTTAAGGATGAATGCCCCTGCAATGACCCACAGCTAGCTGCTTATCTGCTCCACGTGCGGATGTTGGAGAAAGACTTCCTCGCCTTGGACCTGCGCCATGTACCGCGCGCTGGCAAGGCCGCAGCTGATGACCTCTCAACGAAGGCCTCCATCGGAGCCCCTGCGCCCGAAGGAGTCTTCGAGAGGACGTTGCTGCGGTCCACAGCCCGGCCCGCCGAGCCGGGCGAAGGGGGCTGAACCAGTGCCTCGAAGCTAGGCAGTCCCGGCAGCCATGGATGCAGCCAAAGGATCGTAAGCGTCACTGGGGACTCCGTGCAACCCAGGGCTCAAGATCCAGAAGCTCAAGTAGTCCCGATGCATGGACCACGGAGGTCCGGGACTCCTTGAAGGACATCCTTCCTGATGAACGTGCATTCGCTGAACGGGTGGTGCGGATGGCTAAGTGCTACGCGCTGGTATCTTTACTGGCGTGGCGCCACGACATCCTATTGCGGTGCATAACCCAGGAGGAAGGCTGCGAATAGCTCGCAATAGTCCAAGGAGGCGAGTGCTGGGAACGCTCATCGTCCCGCACGCTGGTCGGTTAAGCCACCCGGCATGACTCCTACTGACCGAGAGCCACCTGGACGCCGTCAAACCGGTTAGGGATGCAATGCGTGCCAGGTCCACGCCAAGCAGACCCACACAACCGGTGCAGACGCGCACCCAAAGCCGTCGGGGGATACCGGCTCCTCCATGTCGAGGGTCAGCCGGACTTCCCAGGGCCGGGTCACGGGAACTACCCTTCCACATGGTATGCGGGGCCGAAGCCGTGCTTCCCCCTGAGATTGCCATGGGGGTCCCCCCGTGTCCGGCGTACGACGAAGCCACGCATGATCCGCTCTGCGTGAAGACAGGCACTCCGACGCCACCCCAGTAAGTTCACCATGCTTACTTAGGTGTTTAATTAAATTACGCATTAATTTATATGAACACCTCCCCACGCTCTAGACAGTGTGCGTCCATTGTACACTCGGTTCCTCTTTCCTGCTCTCATGCATAGTCAATATTTGCCGTCCTGCCGAAGGCGGTAGTGCTTGGGGTACCTGTAAGAGGCCCGGTGGCCTTTTGGATCTCCCCCTGTAAGGGTACTGTACTGCCAGTTGGTCTCCTCTGAGAAAAGACCTACGCTAGACCGAGGGGTCAGGAGCCTTGCTTTGCCCGGTCTTGCACCCAAAGCATGCGCACTCTGCCCCCCGGCGCTGCGGTCTGAGTACCAGGGGGCGGACGGTTACACCCTGACTGGGGCTGGGGCCAGACCTCCGGGACTAAGTGCACTGGATTACCCAAGCCCCGTATTCTGGCCTGGGACAGTAAGCCAAATGAGACTAAGGGACAGGAAAGGGGGGACCACTGAGCAGTTCCGGACCTCTGCCCCCACAGCTGTGCCGAGCTCCAAGGCCAGCCCTTGCCCTCCTTTCAGAGGCGAGCGCTGATGCCGGACCTCACGCCCTTCGCTGGCCTGAGCTCCGATGACCTCCGGACCTCACGCCCTTCGCTGGCCTGAGCTCCGATGACTTCCGGACTCCGCCTCCACAGCCAGGCCGAGCTCCGAGGCCAGCCCTCGCCCTCCTTTCAGAGGCGAGCGCTGATGCCGGACCTCACGTCCTTCGCTGGCCTGAGTTCGGATGACTTCTGGACCTCCGCCCCCACAGCTGGGCCGAGCTCCGATGCCAGCCCTTGCCCTCCTTTCAGAGGCGAGCCCTGATGCCGGACCTCACGCCCTTCGTGGACCTGAGCTCCGATGACTTCCGGACCTCCGCCCCCACAGCCGGGCCGAGCTCCGATGCCAGGCTTCACCCTCTCCTAAGAGGCTGAACTCCGAAGCCGTCAAGACCCTGCCAGCACAGGGAGTACTCAAGACAAGAAAGTGTGCGGGTAGGAGAAGGCCTCACCTCGGGCCCGTTACCTCCCCCGAGGAGAGCCCGGTGGCCACTGTCGGTACCCGCGATATGGGTACCCCCGCGCACAGGGGAAAATGCACAAGGATCTTGCCCTTCTCCGCAGCGAAAGCTCCGAAGGCGCCATGTGTCCAGTGGGGCCGGACCTCCCTCTCCTCAGATGAGAACTCCGGACTCGCCACGTGGCCTACAGCAGCCAGACCTCCCCCCTCCGTGGGGAGAGCTCCGAAGGCGCCACGCGTCCGGCGGGCCCGGACCTCCCTCTCCTCAGAGGAGAGCTCCGGGCTCGCCACGTGGCTTGCAGAAGCCGGACCTCCCCCTCCGCGGGAGAAAGGTCCGGAGGTGCCATGTGTCCAGCGGGGCCGGACCTCCCTCTCCTCAGAGAGGAGCTCCGGGCTCGCCACGTGGCCAACAGAAGCCGGACCTCCCCCTCTGCGGGGAGAGGTCCGAAGGCTCCACGTGTCCTGCGGGGCCGGACCTCCCTCTTCTCTGAGGAGGGCTCCGGGCCCACCACGTGTCCAGCAGAACAGCGCTGCCTGCTCCCGAGCAGTAGGCAGCGGGCGTAAAGACGCCCCATACCTTGCCCGTACAAGGTATTCAAGGCCCGCGCCTTCCCAAGACGCGGAGACATGGAGCACGCCTCTGCCAGGTGCCGTTACGCGCAGTCGCATCACAGACTGGTGCGCACTGTCAGAGCCTGCCAGCCAGTAAACGCAGCGACAAGACATCCCATGCCGCCCCCGCCGTCATCAACCACTACGACTAGCATGCGGCATGGGCAGGGCTGCAAGACGAAGACTCAGAAGCCTTCGCCAGAGACAACTACCGGCATAACTGCAGATACGGTAGATAACAGTTAATCTCCCCGGGACCACCTGTCGGGTCCCGGGCCCCCCTTGTAAGCCACCCGAGTCTTGGGCTATAAAAGGCTCGGGTAGGCGACGTTAGCAAGGGTTCGCACTCTAGCCATTCGCACCGTGGGTTCGCACTCTCGCAACTCATACGCTAGCCATTCACACCCAAGCTGTAACTCATCCTCAAGCTCAGGACTCCGGTTCTGAGCAGCAAGCAATACAGCGAGCTCCATAGCTCGCCATGGACGTAGGGTTTTACGCTCCGGCGGCCTGAACCACGTAAAACTCGCCGTGTCAAGCTCTTACTAACTCGTCCATACGCTCAAGCTCTCCGCAAGGGTCTAGCCCCACCGAAAAAAGAACCTCCGCGGGCTGCCCAGTGCAGGCCCGGGGGAAGTGTCGATCGAACACTTTGACAACTGTTCTTGGCACGGCAAGTACAGCAACAACAGGAGCCGGTGTAACTATCGCTAAGGTGCAGCATCCTTGTGGTTATTGTAGTCGGGTAGCACAACGTCGACCTCCACCCAAATCGTAGTTACCAGGAGACGGTTTTAGGGTTTAGGGTTTACACTCAAGGCGCCACACCATTCTGGTTGTGGTAGTCGGGCAGCCAACGTCGGCCTCCACCAAATTCGTTCATTACCAACATCTCTCATCGAATGATAGGGCGTCCCCCGTACCCGTTGGGTTCATCACTAACGACCCCATGGAGGCCGACGACTGGTTGAAATCCATGGAGAAGAAGCTTTCCATAGTACAGTGCAATGACCGAGAGAAGATTCTTTTTACGTCGCACCAACTTATGGGAGCTGCCGCTGACTGGTGGGATGCCCTATGCAACACTCATGTCGACCCAGAGATGATCACTTGGACTGAGTCAAGGAGAGTTTCCGCTCTCATTACATCCCTGCTGGTGTAATGATGCTCAAGAGACAGGAGTTTGAAGGTCTCCGCCAAGGATAGAGAAGCGTGAATGAGTATCTCAACAAGTTCACACAACTGTCCCGGTATACCCCCGAAGATGTCAACTCAGACCAGAGGAAGCAATACCTGTTCATAAGAGGGTTGAACAATGAGATCGAAGTTCAGCTCCTCAACAATGACTACGCAAGCTTTCAGAAGCTGGTTGACAAGGCTATAGTGGTTGAAAGCAAGATCCGAGAGATCGAGCGAGAGAGCAAGAGGAAGATGCCATACCAGCCCCAAGGGAGCAACGTACGACCTCGGTACATGCCCCCAGCTGCACCGCAGTATGGATCAACCACTCCTACATACCGGCCTAGTCAGCCACCACAGCAACGACCCGTTGCACCAACAACTCGTGTGCCCATGCCTTTTGTGCCCCGACCTAACATGGGCGCTCCTGTTCAGAACCCCCGCCCCAACGTACCTGCTGCCGTAGGGAACAGGGCATGCTTTGCATGCGGGGAAACAGAAAACTTTGTGAACCAGTGCCCGAGGAGAGGCACTGGACAGCAAGGCAACGTGTCCAAGCAGAACCCGCGACCAAACGGAGGGGACAATCAAGGAAACCGGGGACAGCAGAACTATGCTCACGGCAACGTGAACCATGTCTCTGCTGAGGAAGCACAACAGGCTGAGGACGTCGTAATTGGTATGTTCCTTGTCAACTCTAACCCAGCCACCGTCTTATTTGATTCTGGAGCATCACATTCCTTCATATCATCCAAGTATGTTGCCAAGCATAATCTACCCATATAACACTTAAAATGTGCTATGTTAGTTAATTCTCCCGGTGGAGAGATGAG
Source organism: Neostapfia colusana (assembly GCA_030760725.1). NCBI lineage: Eukaryota > Viridiplantae > Streptophyta > Magnoliopsida > Poales > Poaceae > Neostapfia > Neostapfia colusana. Next base: position 82,730,807 of record JASWHV010000011.1, read on the forward strand.
GACTAATATAGTATGTCCAAAAGTAAGCCTTAAAATAACGGATTGGTTAAGCAAGCACAACGGGGTAGTCCAATATGCTGAAAAAAGCGTACAGTTGACAAATGAGCACGGTATTCGTGTCGAGTTTGAGTCAGCCCAACAAACAACTGAAAAGGCAATCTTGAACCACGTTGAAGGAGCAACATTAGACAACATTCTAGTGGTTCAAGAATTCTCGAACGTGTTTCCAGAGGAGCTTCCAGGTATGCCACCTGATCGGGACATTGAGTTTGTCATTGATTTGATACCCAGAACTGCATCCATAGCAAAGAGACCCTATAGGATGCCCGTCAATGAACTATTAGAACTCAAGAAGCAAATTCAGCAGCAGTTGGAGAAGGGTTTTATACGTCCAAGCTCGCCACCATGGGGAGCTTCTGTGCTCTTCGTAGACAAGAAGGATGGGACCCAAAGGATGTGCCTGGATTATAGGTCTCTCAACGAGGTGACAATCAATAACAAATACCCTCTGCCCCATATAGAGGACCTATTCGACCAAATGAAAGGAGTCCGAGTGTTCTCCAAGATTGATCTTCAGTCGGGATATTTCCAGCTGAAGATTAAGCCCTCCGATATACCCAAGATTGCCTTTCAAACACGGTATGGTTCGTATGAATATAACGTCATGTCTTTTAGGTTAACAAATGCACCCGCATACTTCATGTACCTCATGAACAAGGTTTTCATGAAGTACTTGGATAAGTTCGTCGTGGTTTTCATCGACGACATTATGGTGTATTCAAAAAGTGAGGAGGAGCATGAAGAACATTTGAAATTGACCTTGCAGAAAATGCGTGAGCATCAATTGTATGTCAAGCTTAACAAGTGCCAATTTTGGCTAAAGGAAATATCGTTCCTAGGCCACATTATCTCCAAAGAAGGGATATCGGTTGATCCCGGAAAAGTAAGAGATGTTCTGAAGTGGGACCAACCGCAAAACGTGAGGGATATTCGGAGTTTTCTTGGGATGGCTGGATACTACCGACGCTTCATTAAGGACATCTCTAAGATAGCAAAGCCTATGATGGCGTTGCTAACGAAGGGGAAAGGTTTGCCCATCGGTTTGTGGGTGATAGGCGGAGCTAAAATTCAGTCGTGTACCCATGACTTTCTGCAGCTTCCTCCAGAATCTAGAGTTAAACTGAGAACCTCGATCTGAAACTATCCTCCTCGGGACTCCATGACGGCACACGATCTGTTCCATTGTAACACCCCAAAACTTGTTAAGAGGGGAATTTAAAAAATTTTGGATGTATTGCATGTGGTGCTGAAATTCAAATTCAAATTGGAATTCAAATTAAACTCAAAATAGAAAAGAAAAAGAAAAAACAAACCCCCCCGGCCAGTGGGCCGAAACCCACCAGCCGGCCCACCTCACCCCCGCGCCAGCCCGCAGCCGCGCGACCCGCTTTCTTCTCACTGACGTGTGGGGCCCGCCATCTTCTTCCTCCTCTCGCGCGCGCGCTCGGCCGACCGGGACTCCTCTCTCTCCCCCGAATCAAAACCACCCCGGATACTCGCGTATCCCAGCCGAATTTCGGTTCTAGACGACGCAAACTCGATCACAACCGAACGCCGCCCTCCCCCGGCTATATAAACACCGACATATTCCCGATTTTCACCCGCGATCGGCTGTTTTTCCTCCCGGTGAGAACCGAAGCTCCGATCACCGTTTTCTCTCAATCTCTGCTCGGGTTCTCTGATCTAACGCGCCAATCGTGTTCCACCGCCTCCGGGGAATCACGCAGGTGTAGAAAACTCGGTGGTTTGCGCTTCAAACACAGCGCCGACGAGCATCGTCGTGAATTCACCTCGGACCTCGTCGCCGACCGCCTTCCAGGACCTCCGAGCTCAAGAAAAACCCCGAGGTGAGATCTCCGACCTCCCCTCTACCGATCTATGCCATAAAATCCCAGTTTTAGGAAGAATTGACGAAGATCCGAAGTTTTTCCGGCGAGATCACCACCTTCCGCCGCCCCGCGCCGCCCGCGCTCGGTCAGAGCGACGTGGCCGCTTGTGCGCCGTCTATTTTAAATCGCACGGTAGAATTTAAATTCCCGCATACCGGTTCGACGTTATAATCTCAGCCGTCTGTTTTAAATCGGACGGTCTACGTCAGCCCCGCGTTATAAAGGCCGGGATTCTTACGCGCTACCCCCTAGGGATCTCGGAAAATACGAGCTAGCCCCGGAAACTTCTGATCTAGCCCCTGGAACTTCAGAAATTCATGTAAATTCAATTAAAAATCAGTTTTAGCCCCTGGACTTAATAAAAATAAGCAAAACCCCTCTGTTATGCATAGTTAGGCCCCTGAAAATTCTTAAAATAATATAATAGACCCTGTAGTGGGGTGAGTTTACCTTTTTAACCCTATGTGATATTAAATTTAGGAATTTGAATATGTGATTAGTATTTAAAATTTAAAAGATGGGACAAACACATTGTAAATTCAAATTTAAACTTTTCTAGCACTTGGAAAAACTTTGGAGTGAGATAAAAATAGATTTTTAGCTGAAATGAATCTGTCTAATTGATTGTTCACATTTATTAGTTATATGGATACATTTTTAGGTTAGGAAATAATTCTGAAAATTGGTAAAATAAATATAAAATAGTTCACATCAGAGGAGAAGTTTAAAAATATATTATTTAATATTTTAGATCAGAACCTATTCTGTTTAGATGAGGTGTCTTACTATTTTCCTAATAAAGTTCACATTTAGGCATAGGAAATAAATCTGGAAATATAGCAAGCTAAGTGTGAATAACTAGAAAATGATAAATGAAGTTTCCAAAATCTAAAGAATTCAGTTTAGGATTGGTAGAAGGTCTGAAAACCATTTGGAGTAGGAAAATACCTTCCATGCATACTTGGTAGCTAAGATGTGTATCAATTGAATATAAGGAATTTGTTTAAATTAGAAATTCATATATATATTATGCAAACATAAATCTGAATACCAAAGTTAGAAATCATATGCACATATTTAAAAGTGCATGTAAGCCCAAAATCAACACGCATAGAGTAACCACAACACATAGAAATGTGAATGACTTTCATAAATGTGAATGTGTGGTTTGTATGAAGTGAAAGTATGAACTATGTCTTATGGATTATTGTTTTTTTATCGCTATGTGTGATGGTATGAGTAGAACATGCTCCAGAGCAAGTTCTTCCCTTCCAAGAACAGGACTTTCCATTCCCAGAGCAGCAGGAAGAAGGCAAGTGTCCTTGACCACTTTGTTCCTATACTAGGATGTGTAGATAGAATTATTTGCATTGTCAATTGAAATATGAAACCCATGCTAGGAAGTTTCCCTAGAATTGCATTACCTTGTTTTCCTTGTAGCTTGGGATGGGATTTTATTTTATTATGTCATTCATTCATATTACTTGTGCTTAGCCATGCTTAGAATGTGATAATTGGGATATGAGATCATCAATTTATTTACCATACTCTTGAATGAGATGTTATGAGTTATGTAGAGGTAGGGATCAAGGCAAGTTGGATGATTTGGTTGGTGCTGGGTGCACGAGACTCGGGTTTGTGTTTAGTACTTGCCTGGATCCTAAGGACCGGTTCATGGAGCATGTAACCTGGCTTTACCGTGCCAACCACATGCTGAGATGGGGTAGCTTGACCAATTAATTAGGTGTATCCCCGGCATAGTATGGGTGTGTTGGATGGTGCGGGGAGTAGGTGTCAGCTAGACTACCATATGAACCGCAAGGCTCAAGAGGGGGCCACTGCAGCGGGGTTGGAGCCTCTTGTATGGGTGTGTTGGATGGTGCGGGGAGTAGGTGTCAGCTAGACTACCATATGAACCGCAAGGCTCAAGAGGGGGCCACTGCAGCGGGGTTGGAGCCTCTTGTATGTTGTTAGGGGTGAAACCTCAGTGGGCCCACGCTCGTCGGGAATCCCTTTGTAAAGGCTTCGTAGTGATCTCTTGGCTACACACCTGGGAAGTGTGAATGTGGTTTGTGGCCACTGGCATAATGGAGGTTCTTTTAGTCCACCCAGCAACGGGGGATGAAATCACTACATGTGGGTACAGTGGTGCAAACTCTGCAGAGTCAAAACTGTCATGACAGCCGTGCTCACGGTCAAGAGCGGCTTGGACTTATTCATGATTAGAGGATGATTGTCTTTGGAAGTTGTGGATGCTAAGCGGGGAGCTTAACATTGGAAATGATGTTATGGTTATTTGATTATGATGATGGGATGGGAGATTGGGACCATTTCACCTGTGTAGTAATGTAGGTGCTTAATAAGCTAAGGTGGTAGGTAATAATTGCGTAGTGTTTTAATCATGAGTTCAACCTCTCTTTGCTCTAGCCATGCATGGCATAACTTTCCCACACTTGCTGAGTACCCTGGTACTCAAACTTGCAGATTTGTTGGTTTAAATTGCTGCTCAGGTCAAGGGGACGATGTGGTGTTTAATGATCAAGACTTCGGACCCGAAGAAGGATTTTAGGTTCATGGAGTCTCCCCGGGCAACGCCTGTGACGGAGCCCACAAGAATAATATTTCTGCTGCTGTTTTATTTACATATTATGAACTTATTATCGTCCATCGAGACGTATGCTATGTAAGATTTATTTATATTCGACACCTGGCTTGTAATAAATAATGCTTCACTATTTGTCATCACATATATGAGAAAATGATCCTGGCATACATGTGATATTCACTCGGTTGTTCTTCGGAGAAACAGGGTGTGACATCCATGTACAACTCAGCTAGTTGTGCAACGTTGACGTTGTACTTGGCCCTTACACGGAGAAAATGGGCTGTTTTTGTCAATCGGTCCACGATAACCGAGATGGAGTCATAACCCGACTGGGTACGTGGCAATCCGACGATAAAATCCATACTGATGTCCTCCCACTTCCACTCTGGTACCTTCAAAGGTTGCAACAATCCAGCGGGTCTTTGATGTTCGGCCTTCACCCGTTGGCATGTGTCGCATAGGGCAACGTATTCGGCTATATCCCTTTTCATACCATCCCACCACTAACAAGTCTTCAAGTCCTTGTACATTTTAGTACTTCCGGGATGTATAGAATAGGGTGAATCATGTGCCTCTTTTAATATCATGTCGCGGAGGTGCTTCACGTTAGGCACACAAATCTTTTTTCCTAGCCAAAGCGTACCCTTCTCATCTTCTTTGAAATCTTTCTCTATTCCTTGTCGGATCCTTTCCTTGATCTCCTCATCCGTTGCTTGGCCATCTCTTATCTCTTGCTCCAATGAAGAGTGGATCTCCATCACTTCCATCTTGTTCAAGAATCCGAGGTGTAACCGTTCGAACTCTTTAAGTAGTTCGGGTGGTAGCTCCCGAACCGTGAGTCGGTGACATGCTCCCTTCCGGCTCAATGCATCAGCTACTACATTGGCCTTCCCGGGGTGGTAATTGATTCCAACATCGTAATCCTTGATGAGTTCCAACCATCGACTTTGCCTCAAATTCAAGTCCGTTTGTGTAAATATGTACTTGAGTTTTTTATGATCCATATAGATCTCACATCGATGACCAAGGATATAATATCTCCAAATCTTCAATGCATGCACTACTGCTGCTAGCTCCAAGTCATGTGTAGGATAATTAAGCTCGTGCTTCTTTAATTGTTGTGAGGCATAGGCTACCACTAGTCCTTCTTGCATGAGCACATATCCGAGCCCCTGTCTGGATGCGTCACAATATATGTCAAAGCTCTTGCTTACGTCCGACAATACCAAAACCAGCGCTATGGTTAACCTTTTCTTGAGCTCCTCAAAACTTTCTTGGCATGCTGCTGTCCATGGCAGAATTTCCCCATCTATTCTCTACCAACGAATCTCGAGGGCGAGATTCAATTTAAGGGGGGTAGATTTGTGACACCCTCATTTTTGGTTTCTGCATATATTCATGTTTCATGAAGAGAAAACATTTTAAAGGAACTAGCAACAGAGAAAGAATTAAAAAGATAGCCAAAAAAGAGCCGAATCCAATTCACAGAGAGCGCCGAAGACAACTTCCGCGGCCCGCTGGCCACGTGGCGTGTTCGGAGCTCATCCCTGCGAAGTGGGGAGAGGTCCGCCGCTAAAATGACTACGTGACAGGCTCGGGGCTCATCTCCGCAAAGGGGGAGAGGTCCGACCCTGTGGGACACGTGTTGCCTCCGGAGCTAGCCTCTGCGGAAGAAGCAAAGGCAGTTCCGCAGGACACATGTCACCTTCGGAGCTAGTCACCACGGAAATCAGAGGACCCATCACGCGGGATACATGTCAATCTCGGAGATCACCACCGAGAAGTCCGGTTCTATTGGACACGTGTCGCCACCGGAGCTTATCTCCGGGAGGTCCGTCGCTGTCGGACCCGTGTTTATCTCTGAGCTCGTCTGTGAGGAAAAAGGAAAAGTCCAGCGCTACTTGACGCGTGGCATTCACGAAGCTCACCTCCGAAAAGAGGGAGGTCCGGAATAGATACGTGGCACATCCAGAGCTACCTCCGGAGAGAGGGAAGGTCCGGCACTGACACGTGGCGTGCGCACCTCCGAATAGAGAGGAGGTCCCGACCGCCAGAATATGTGGCGCACGCGGAGCTCACCTCCGAAGGAGAAGGGAGGTCTCGCTCGTTTGACAGGCGGTACAACCGGAGCTCGTCTCTGCGGAGAAGGAGATACCAGGCCCCGGAGGACACGTGGAGCTTCTGGAGCTCCTCATCGCAGAGGTAACGAGTTCTGGAACGGTTTTTGGATTCTGTACGCGTAGAAATACCGGTACGGAGAGGAAACCGACCTAAATTCCACAATGTTATCGCACCAAATCAACTAAAGATAAGTTGTTAAAATAAAAAGAAAATCTGAATAAAACTCTTACTCGAAGTCCAATCAGATTAGGACTCTTCTTCTCCCGATTATAAATAGAACCCAGAACCCTTGGCTGAAAATCACAAACTTCTTTTCTCCTGAGCCGACGACTTAGAGCTCTAGCCCCAACTCGCCGAGTAAGCTATCGCCGGAGTTCAGCTAGGAAGATTGTCAGAAGAGAGCCCCAAGGATCTGTCTGATCAGAGAAGGAACCCGAGACCGAGAAGAACGTAAGGTAGGTCGACAATACCACCTTACGATATCGTTGTGTTTTCTTTGCATCTGTTCTTCGATTTCCTTCGAACAGAAGCTTTCTCGTGGACAGATCACTTGTTGATCGGGTTGATCTAAAGATAAGGTCATCGCCACGTCCACATCTGATCCGAACACATTTGTTCATCATAAAACCATGCAAAAACACGTACAAACCGACCTAATAAAACTAAACTGATTATAGGATAGCATGCATATGCATCATCGCATCTAGTTAAGGTTTGTGCATGATATTAATTGCTGTGAATCTTGTATGTGCGTGATCCTGTATAGAAGGACAAACTCAGGGAGCTGTCTACGACGAGCTACAACAACAAGGTTTTGAGATCCAAAAGTAACCAGAACCGCAAGAACAAGGCAAGTGCTCCTTGACCATATTGATCCTATGTTTTGGGAAAAAACTATTTTGTTTTGCGAAAAGGTGTGTGTGCTGAGTCAAACATGATGAGAAACCCTTTTATAGGAGTTTACTAGTTTTGGTTAAACCACCCTTGTCGCCAGGGAAGTTTATGAGTCGGGTATGGTTTTTACTTTTATGCTTCGCTGAGTCCATGGGATTGGGAAGCGAGATAGATGTGTCTAGCTAACTGCACTCGTAATGATAATGAGAAACTGATGTTGTTAATGAGCATGGATCGGAGTGAGATCTAGGCAAGACTGGGTTTATGAATGAGGTAGCATGAGATGGTGGTTTACTTGTCGTAGATCTAATGACCGGTTCAAGCGAGCACATGCCAGGATAACAGTGCCACCACAAGGCCAAGTATGGGTGCGGCTTAGCTGAGTAATTAGATAAGTTGCTAGATTGTTATGGACCGTGGAAGGCGCGGGGAATGGGAATCGAGTGAAGACTGCCCTAGGAACTGCATGGCACAAGAGAGGGCCCGTAGGTGGGAGAATTAGAGATTCTAGCCTGTCGGTGAAACCTTAGTGAGTCCATACATCTAGTAGCCCCTTTGTAAAGGCTATTTTGTGATCTCTTGGCCATACACCGATGGTTGTGTACTGGTATAATGGAGGTTCTGCAGTCGCCGACGGGTGACAAAATCATAAACTTGTGGGTAAAGAGGTGTAAACTCTGCAGAGTTCTAAAACTATCATGATAGCTGAGCTTACGGTCACGAGCGCCTGGCCAACTTCCATGATTTGGGATGGTTATTGGATAGGTTATTGGTTATGGTGTTGGATGGTTTGGTTTTGGTTTGGTTTTCGGGACTGTTGAGTCCGGGTGGTAAGATGGGTTGCATGACTGTTGAGTCATGGCAACGATTTTGGTCTCGGTGGGAGACGAAGTTATTTTATGAGATGAAATGGTAGCGAATACGAGATGGTATCGTGAGATGGTAGCGAATACGAGGAGGTATTCGTGAGCAAGAATGAGGTTGATTGATGACTGGTTGTGACATGGAAGGTAATGAATATAATGGAGGTATGATTGGTATTTTAATACATGTTGGGATTACATTCACTTAAATATGAGTTGCTGTTTTATCATGTTTTTGATAAATAACTTTGCTTTCTGCAATAAGCCTTTTTATACCTATCTTGTTATGAGCTACATATCATATTTTTGCGCACTTACTGAGTACATCATTGTACTCAAACTTACATTATTGTTTCATCATCAGCAACAGGAGAAGATTTCTATGAAGACCAAGTGGAGCATTAGGCGTGTGATCTGTTCTCAACCTTGCCTATGGGGATGGAGTAGAGATGGAGTCATTGCTGCTTAGATTTGCTTCCGTATTAGAATAAAGACTTCCGCTGCATAGAAATAAGACTTCCGCTGTTAGATTAAGACTTTCTCTGTGAGCATGAGTCCAAGACTCATGAGACATTGTAATAAACTCCGTTATTCGTGGTTATATATATTCTGAATTCAGTTTATGGAAAAATATGTGTATGTGTGATGAACATCCTGGGCATACATATGCATCAGTTCTCGGTTCCGTGGTTTTCCACAGAATTGAGGGCGTCACAAAGGTACTGTCCGGGACCCGAGTTCATGAGTTTTACCGTTTTTCCCGACTTCCCCGATGTGGACTCAGATGGCCATCCACTCATACAAAACCATCAAGTTGCACTGTCCAGACGTGTATTCCGTCAAGGTTCCGTCCGGCTGCCTAGGAACCGAGTTCATTAGTTTCACCGACTTTCCCGATTTGGACCCAGATAGCCATCCGCGCATGCAAGACCATCAAGTTGCACCATCTGAACGTGTATTCTGTCAAGGTCCTATACGGCCGCCCGAGACCTGAGTTTGTGAGTTTTCCCGTGTGTCCCTATTTCGACCCAGATGGTCATCCGCGCATGCAAAACCATCAAGTTGCACCATCCGGACATGTATTCGGTCCAATTCCCGTTCGGACACCAGGTACCCGAGTTTGTGAGTTTTCCCAACTTTTTTGATTTCAACCCAGATGACCATCCGCGCATGCAAGACCATCAAATCGCAACGTACGAATGTGTACTCCGTCAAGGTCCCGCCCGGTCGCACGGGACCCGAGTTAGTGAGTTTTACCGACTTTCCTAATTTTGACCACAGATGGCCATCCATGCATGCAAAACCATCAAGTTGCTCCATACGCACGTGTATTCCGTTAAGGTCCCTTCCGGCCGTTCAGGACCCAAGTTCGTGAGTTTTACGGACTTTCCTGATTTTGACCCACATGGCCATCCACGCATGCAAAACCATCAAGTTGCACCGTCCGGACGTGTATTCCGTCAAGGTTTCGTCCGGCTGCCCGGGACCCGAGTTTATGAGTTTTACCGACTTCCCCGACGTTACCGATTTTGACCCAGATAGCCATCTGTGCATGCAAAACCTTCCAGTTGCACCATCCAAACGTGTATTCCGTCAAGGTCCAGTCTGGCGTCACAGGACCCGAGTCCAGTACGACACCATAAGGTTGTGCTGGCAGCCACCGTTTGTTGTTGTTCTTGCTGATTGCCGACGCCTCCTGCATCGCATGGTAAGAACTTGTAAGACCTTGATTTCTTGCTAGTGAGGAATTGTGCTGTCCTACCACCTCTTAGCAACTGTTAGGATTAATCTGCTTGCTGTTGTATTTCCTTTCTTTACTAACCATGTCAGCTGATGCGAATGGGACATCTCCACATTCACCACGTACGAGGGGCATCATTCAGCATTTCGAACGCCAAGTAAAGCTACACACAGATGCTCTCAATGAGGATATTCAAGTCACCAATGAACGCATTGGTCAATTAGAGTCGACGCAGATTTGCACCAACACCAAACTGACCACATTAGAAAGCACTGCTAGGGCTATTAACACTTCTCTTGCAGCAATCCTTGAGCGATTGGAGAGGATGGAACAGGTTGGACGCGAAGAGAGGCAAAGACGTGTTGATGACAGCCACGACTCCGTTGGCAGTGCTGCAAGATATGACGAGGCGGAGTATTCGGCGGATACCGAGCTTGATGATGGACCTTTCAGGTATCGACGGCAGCCACGTCGCGACCATCGTGGTATGGGTGGTCGAGCTCAACGACACGAGGTACGTGACAATGACGATTCCCTACGCAGCATTAAATTCTCCATACCACCTTTTGATGGTAAATATGATCCGGATGCATATCTGTCTTGGGAATTGTCAGTATATCAAAAATTTGCATGCCATGATTTCCCTGATGATAAAAAGGTTAGAGCTGCCACTAGTGAATTCACTGACTCTGCTTCTGTTTGGTGGCATGAATATCAAACTAAAAATCCAGCTACCGTACCACAAACTTGGAATGCTTTGAAACGAATCATGCATCGTCGTTTTGTTCCTTCCTATCATGCTCGTGACCTGTTGCATAAATTACAACAACTTAGACAAAGCAACAAATCTGTTGAGGAATACTATCAAGAACTTCAAATAGGCATGATGCGTTGTGGCCTAGTTGAAAATAAAGAGTCTGCAATGGCTAGGTTTATGGGTGGTTTAACAAGAGAAATTCAGGACATATTGGCTTATAAGGAATACACTAACGTCACTCGATTATTTCATCTTGCTTGTAAGGCTGAAAGAGAAGTGTAAGGACGACGTACAAGAACTAACATTTCTGCAGGTCGAACTACCTCATGGCAGTTCCGCTCAAGTGCTGTTGGTACTAAGCATGATTCTCCAGACGATGCTTCCAATGGGTTGCCCAGGACTACATCAAAATCAGCACCTTCGCGTGCAATCGAGACAACAAAAGGATCCACCCGAGTTGCAGCCAACACTTCTTCTTCCATTGCTTCTACCGGGAGAACAAAAGACTGCCCAAGCAAGCGTGTGCTGGTTGTACGAGAAAATGGTGAGTACTCATCCGCTAGTGATTTAGATAATGAAACATATGCCATGCTTGCTGCACAAGAAGCAGGAAAGAAGAATGATGATGAAGAGCACATTGGGGCTGATCATGCTGCCCACTATGAGAGTCTTGTTGTGAGGCGTGTCTTGAGTGCCCAAATGATCAAAGCTGAACAGAACCAGCGACACAATCTATTCCAAACTAAGTGTGTAGTTTTGGAACGATCGTGTCGCATTATTATTGATGGAGGAAGCTGCAACAATTTAGCAAGTGCTACCATGGTAGAAAAGCTTGGGATGACAACACTTCCACATCCACATCCCTACTACATCCAATAGTTCAACGACAGTGCTAAGATTAAGGTAACACGTCTGGTTCGTGTCGAATTTGCAATTGGTTCCTACCATGATTACATTGATTGTGATGTGGTACCTATGCAAGCTTAAGGTAACATCTCCGTGCTGTTTTCAATGCTTTACGTGATGCACGTTTATTTGGTAACATTGACAAGTGCACCTTTTGCACGGATCGAGTTTCTTTTCTTGGCTATGTTGTGACACCACCGAGAATTAAAGTTGATCAAGCCAAGGTGGAGGAGATACACAGCTGGCCGACTCCTACCACGGTCACACAAGTATGAAGCTTTCTCGGATTTGCTGGATTCTATCGTCGTTTTGTGAAAGACTTCAGCACCATAGCAGGCCCACTGCATGAACTTACAAAGAAGGGTGCTCCATTCACATGGGGCAAGGCGCAAGAGGCTGCATTTGCAACTTTGAAGAATAGGTTAACTCATACACCCCTTCTCCAATTACCAGATTTCAGTAAGACTTTTGAATTGAAATGTGATGCTAGTGGTATTGGATTGGGAGGTGTCATGTTGCAAGAGAGAAAACCTATTGCTTATTTTAGCGAGAAACTGAATGGGCCTAGTCTGAACTATTCCACTTATGATAAAGAATTATATGCACTAGTACAAACTTTGGAAACATGGCAACATTATTTATGACCTAAATAATTTGTTATACATTCTGATCATGAATCTTTGAAGCACATTAAGAACCAAACTAATCTGAACCGTAGGCATGCCAAGTGGGTAGAATTCATTGAGTCCTTTCCTTATGTCATTAAACACAAGAAAGGAAAAGATAATGTCATTGCGGATGACTTATCTCGCCGTTACAATATGTTGTCCCAACTTGATTTTAAGATTTTTGGCTTGGAAACAATTAAAGAATAATATGCTTTTGATGCTGATTTCAAAGATGTGCTGCTGCAATGTAAAGAAGGAAAAACATGGAACAAGTTTGTTCTCACTAATGGTTTTGTGTTTCGAACTAACAAATTGTGCATTCCAGCTGGTTCTGTGCGTATCTTACTATTGCAGGAAGCACATGGTGGAGGATTGATGGGACACTTTGGTGTCAAGAAGACGGAAGATATCTTAGCAAGCCATTTCTTTTGGTCAAAGATGAGGAGAGATGTGGAGCGGTTTGTTGCTAGTTGCACCACCTGTCAAAAAGCTAAGTCCCGTCTTAATCCACATGGTTTATACATGCCTCTTCCTGTTCCTAGTGCTCCATGGGAGGATGTTTCTATGGATTTTGTTTTAAGATTGCCTAGAACAAAGAAGGGGAGGGATAGCATTTTTGTTGTTGTCGACAGATTTTCTAAAATGGCACATTTCATACCATGCCACAAAACTGATGATGCTACCCATATTGCTGATTTGTTCTTTCGAGAAGTTGTTCGTTTGCATGGTGTTCCAAACACTATTGTTTCAGATAGAGATGCCAAATTTCTTAGTCATTTTTGGAAAACCTTATGGGCTAAGTTGGGGACAAAATTACTCTTTTCTACCACTTGTCACCCTTAAACTGATGGACAGACCGAAGTAGTGAACCGTAGTTTATCTACCATGCTAAGTGCTGTTCTGAAACATAACATCAAATTATGGGAAGAATGTTTGCCTCATATTGAATTTGCTTACAATCATTCGCTGCATTCTACTACTAAATTGTGCCCTTTTCAGATTGTATATGGTTTTATTCCTCGTGCTCCCTTTTGGCTCTGCCACCTTCAGAGAAATTGAATTTTGATGCTTCTCGGCATGTTGAATTAATTTTTAAAATGCATAAGCAAACTAAAGCAAACATTGAGAGCATGAACGCTAAGTATCAACAAGCCGGTAGCAAGGGTAGGAAGCATGTTACTTTTGAACCTGGTGATTTGGTTTGGGTGCATTTGAGAAAGGATAGATTTCCTGATTTGAGAAAATCTAAATTACTACCTAGAGCTGTTGGACCCTTCAAAGTGGTTTGAAAAATTAATGATAATGCATATGAAATTGAGTTGCCTGCACATTTTGGGGTTACTTCCTCTTTTAATATTGCAGATTTGAAACCATATATGGGCGAGGAAGACACATTTGAGTCGAGGACGACTCAATTACAAGAAGGGGAGCATGATGCGGGCATCGCTACCGTTGATACAACCACAACACCAGCCCATTCACCACTCTCAGCTAATCAAGGTCCAATGACACGCGCTCGTGCACGTCAACTTAATTATCAGGTGAATTCATTACTGACTGTTCAAAGTAATTATCCTTCAAATGGGGACCTATTAAAGCCTTGTGATGCCCTTGTTATTATTAGGTGCTTGGGAATTGATCCAGCTAGGAGGAATGGAGGGATTAATGTAATAAAGGCTGCTCCACCCGAGGGGAAATCTTGAGGCTGGGGCCATGTAATAAAGAGAGATTTAGACAAATAAGGAAAGGAATAAGGGAAATCTCGTCCAACTTTGCTGCTGGACGAAATTCCCTCTTTCTTCCCCCATTTAAAGATAGATGTGCTATAATAAGGAAAGAAATAGAGGAAATTATATCCTGCCTTGCTGCTGGATGGGTTTCTCTCTTTCTTTCCCTATTAAATGGTAGTCTATCACAGAAAAAGGAAGGAAATAAGGGAGATCACGTCCTACCTTTGTTGCAGGACGAATTTTCCTCTTCCCTCCCCTATTTAAGTAGTCCAAGAGCTCCTTGACAGGGCGGGTTTTGTTTTCTGTAAGTTTAGCCATTGCTACTTCCTTGTAACGCAAGTGTCAACGAGACCTTCCGATTACTTGAATCAGAACCCCAACTTTTTCACACCCGTGAGTGTTTCTTGTTATCTTGTTCTTGTTTGTTCTTCGATTGCTTGCATGTTCAAGGCTGTTCTTGGCACGACAAGTACAGCAACAACAGGAGCCGGTGTAACTATCGCTAAGGCGCAGCATCCTTGTGGTTGTTGTAGTCGGGTAGCACAACGTCGATCTCTACCCAAATCGTAGTTACCAGGAGACGGTGTAACTGTCGCTCAAGGCGCCACACCATTCTGGTTGTGGTAGTCGGGAAGCCAACGTCGGTCTCCACCAAATTCGTTCATTACCAACATCTCTCATCGAAAGATAGGGCGTCCCCCGTACCCGTTGGGTTCATCACTACCACCCAAACTACGTAAGGAGTTCGAATGGTTACACCTCAGATTATTGAACAACATGGAAGTGATGGAGATCCACTCTTCATTGGAGCAAGAGATAAGAGATGGCCAAGCAACGGATGAGAAGATCAAAGAGACCAAGGAAAGGATCCGACAAGGAATAGAGAAGGATTTCAAAGAAGATGAGAAGGGTACGCTTTGGCTAGGAAAAAGGATTTGTGTGATGAGTTGTTTAGGCCCGATCTTCCGAAAGGTAGGTCGATTGAAGTGGAGATCTCGACGTTGATGATCCAAGGAACTCGAGCAGACCCGAACACCCCTGCAATCACTACACCACTGTTCCGTTGGTTATCAACCGTGCTTCACACGCTTGACCTCGCCAAGAAGGCTATCCCTGCAGGTGCAACCGAGAAAACAAGCAAGAACGACGAAGATGCAATCTGAAATTGTGAAATTGGGGTCTCAAAAACCGTAGAACGGCGAAAGTGTTTAATCTAAGCAAAACCCACCAAATATGGCCGGCGGCTGCAGTATTTAAAGGCTAGGGTTCGACCATAAGACCCTTAGACGTGTCACTAATGGACTCATACGTGATACAGGGCCCAAAAGCCCAGTACGGTGGTGCAACACCGGACAGAACTCCGAATTCAATTTGTTTCGACAACTCCCAGCTACTTCCGGCGAATTTTAATGTGGGACCAGAACCATTGGAAAGTTTATATTCTCATCTTTTCATGCATATGTAGAACGTAAAAAACGGAGTCCGTATGCATCCTGGGCGTCCGTTTTAAGATGTACTGCTCCTGGACTCCGAGTTAAACTCGAGTCCGAGTTGGTGACTGTTTCCATTAACTTATGGACGTCTCATCTGATTATCCACATCCCCAAATCCTCCTCCCTTTACTTGTTGATCATGTTCATGGTTCCTAATAACAATTAAATCATCCAATAGCAATCCATTCTCAAAATCATATGGGTAGGAAGCTAGAAACGAGTTCACCTGCTGATTTAGTAACCGTGCTCGTCCTCTTGTTATTGGTCCTTGTATATCAATGTGAGTATCCACTGTTGTGATGTCCTCATCATCCTCCCCCTCTTGAATCGGAGTCGTCCTTGACTCAAGATCATCTTCTTCCCCATGTATAGTCGTAAATCTGAAATGTTAAATGTGGGACTAACCCCAAAACCGGGAAGCAACTCAAGCTTATATGCATTGTCATTGATCTTTTCAACAATCTTAAAAGGACAAGCAGCTCGTGGAATAAGTTTAGATTTTCGCAAGTGAGGGAATTGTTTTTTTCTCAAATATAGGCATACCAAGTCCCCTGGTTCAAGTTTTACTTCTTTTCTACCTTTAATACCAGAAATTCTATACTTCTCATTCATCCTTTCAATATTTTTCATTGTAGTTTCATGCATCTTAAGAATGAATTCAGATCGTTGTGTAGCATCCAAATTTATAGTTTCAGAAGGAGGCAAAGGTAATAAATTAATAGGAGCACGGGGTTGAAACCATACACTACCTGGAATGGGCTTACCTTTGTAGTAGAGTAAACTGACCTGTTGTAAGCAAATTCTATATGTGGTAAATAATCCTCCTAATCCTTTAAATTTGTTTTTAAAATAGCCCGCAACATAGTGGATAGAGTACGGTTTACTACCTCAGTTTGTCCATCAGTTTATGGGTGACATGTGGTTGAAAATAGCAGCTTGGTTCCCAATTTATACCATAAAGTTCTCCAAAAATGACTTAAAAATTTTGCATCACGATCAGAAACAATGGTATTTGGCACACCATGTAAACGAATAATTTCCGTCATAAACAAATCAGCAATGTGTGAGGAATTATCATTCTTATGACAAGGTATGAAATGTGCCATTTTGGAGAAACGATCAACAAACACAAAAATACTATCCCTCCCCCTATTAGTCCTAGTCAATCCCAAAATAAAATCCATGAAAATATCCTGCCAAGGTACACTAGGACCAGGAAAGGGCATATAAAGACCATGTGGGTTAAGTCGAGACCTAGCTTTATTGCAAGTAGTGCATTGTGACACGTAGCGCTCGACATCGCATCTCGTCTTTGGCCAAAAGACGTGTGTGGCCAGCACGTCCTCAGTTTTCTTTACTCCAAAATATCCCATCAAATCTCATCCATGTGCTTCCTGCAAAAGTAATAGGCGAACGGAACTAGCAGAAACACATATCTTGTTAGCACGACAGAGGAGGACCCGTAGTACATATTTATTCTAAGTTCTTCCTTCTCTACAATTTTGAAAGGCATCTTTGAAGTACAAGTCAGTAGGATATAATCCTTTTATTGTTTCCAAACCAAATATTTTATGATCAAGTTGGGACAACATGGTGTAACGTCTAGATAATGCATCTGCAATAACATTCTCCTTCCCTTTCTTATGCTTAATGATGTACGGAAATGATTCTATGAACTCAATCTATTTAGCATGTCGTTTATTCAGATTGGTTTGACACTTTAGATACTTCAAAGATTTATGATCGGAATGTATGACAAACTTCTTAGACCACAGGTAATGTTGTCAAGTTTGTAGAACTCGCACTAAGGCATACAATTCCTTATCATAAGTAGAATAATTCAGAGAAGGACCATGCAATTTTTCACTAAAGAATGCAACAGGTTTAGCTCCTTGTATGAGAACACCTCCAATACCAATATCGCTTGCATCACATTCTAGCTCAAATGTCTTGTCAAAATTAGAAAGTTGTAGCAATGGTGCTTGTGTAAGCTTTGATTTGAGAACATCAAAAACTTGTTGTTGCTGTTCGCCCCATCGAAACTGCACTCCCTTCTTTGTCAGGTCATGGAGAGGTGCTGCAATGGTGCTGAAATTCTGCACAAAGTGTCGATAAAAAGCTGCAAGACCAAGAAAACTACGCACCTGCGTGACGGTCGATGGAGTTGGCCAGCTAGTGATCGCCACAATTTTTTGCCTCATCCATCTCAATTCCCTGCGATGAAACGACATATCCAAGAAACAAAGCTCGATTGGTGCAAAAGACGCACTTTTCGAGGTTACCAAACAAACGTGCATCTCTCAAGACACCGAAAACAGCACGCAAGTGATTAAGATGTTCGTCATATGACTTGCTGTAAATGATGATATCATCGAAGTAAACCACCACAAATTTTCTAATAAAAGCACTTAAACCTCGTTCATTAATCGCATAAAAGTGCTCGGTGCATTAGTTAAACCAAAAGGCATTACTAACCACTCATAAAGTCCAAACTTGGTTTTAAATGCAGTTTTCCATTCATCTCCTAGTGTCATTCTAATTTGGTGGTAACCACTACGCAAGTCAATTTTTGTGAAAATAATAGCACCACTCAATTCATCAAGCATGTCATCTAAGCGAGGAATAGGATAACG
This sequence comes from Neostapfia colusana, assembly GCA_030760725.1. NCBI lineage: Eukaryota > Viridiplantae > Streptophyta > Magnoliopsida > Poales > Poaceae > Neostapfia > Neostapfia colusana. The sequence goes on from JASWHV010000011.1 coordinate 82,749,167, forward strand.
ATATCGAATAGTGATGTTATTAATCGCTCTAAAATCAACACACATGCGCCAGCTACCATCTTTCTTAGTAACCAAAAGAACAGGAACAGAACAAGGACTAAGGCTTTCACGAATATACCCACGGTTCAAAAGATCTTGAACTTATTGTTGAATTTCCCTTGTCTCTTCCGGATTCGCCCTGTACGCCGCACGATTTGGCAAACTTGCCCTTGGAATCAAGTCGATCTTATGTTCAATGCCCCTCATAGATGGTAATCTAGCGGATATCTCAGGAGGAAACACATCCGTAAAATCCTGCAAAAGGTTAGCAACAGCAAGGAGCAATCCAATGGACACTTCATGGATTGAAAACACGGCTTCTTTGCATACTAAAGCGTAGTACATCCCTTGGTATTAAATAAATCAGTAAGGTCAGATTTAGTTATGAGCAATGAAGGTGATTTTAACTTAATTACTTGCTGTTTTTCAGAGTCTAGTGATTTTGTTGCCTTATCATCACGTATTTTACTTTTTTCAAAATGTACAATTTTAGCAAGAGTCATAGGAAGCAAAGTAATTTTTTTCCTTTATGCATCAGAGTATATTTATTAGTTCTACCATGATGAATAGCATTCGTATCAAATTCCCAAGGACGTCCCAACAAAAGAGAACAAGCATCCATAGGTACGACATCAAAATCAGCAAAATCATGGTAAGAACCAATCGAAAAATGTACCTTCGCTGTTTGTGTTACCCTAACCTTACCGCTGTTGTTGAACCACTGAATGTGGTATGGATGAGGGTGTGCTCTTGTTGTCAACCCAAGTTTCTTGACCACATCCGTGTTCACCAAGTTGTTGCAGCTGCCTCCATCAATTATAGTGTGCACGCGGCAGTTCTTGACAATGAGAAACATGTGAAAAAGATTGTGTCGTTGTAGCTTGTCATCCGCCTCAACTTTGGAGCTTAAAGCACGCTGCACAATTATGCTTCTATAATTTTTCGTTGTTGCGGTACCATGTACCTCTTCATCTGTGCTATAGTGGTCATCTTTTGGTCCTGCAACGTTTGTAGCAAGAGAATATTCATCTTCAACATCCGAAGTACTATCATAGCCGTCATGATCTCGTGCTATGTATGCTCGTTTGCTAGGGCAATATTTCATCACATGACCAACTCTCTGGCAGCGGTGACACTTAATGTTGGAAGTTCGACTCGTGGAAGGAGTGGAAGACGTAGGCTTGAATGGTGTCGTCTTGCTGCCCTCTGGCGCGCGAGGAAATGGAGCAGTAGATGAAGTTCGTTGGCCACCATTGGATGGTGTAGTGGCAGTAGGAAAACTCGAAGATGGTGCTGTTTTGGATGGTGTAGATGTCGAACGCGGTGTAAATGTGCTCCTCATGCGTTGGTGCTGCTGCTGTTGGCGGCCCTGTAATTCTTTTTCTGCCACCATAGCCAGCTGAAATAATCTGTTAACAGTATCATATTCCTTATAATCAACAATGTCCTGAATTTCACGCCTCAAGCTCCCATAAAACGAGCTATTTTATCATCCATGTCCTCTACTACCGCACAGCGCAACATACCCTTTTGTAACTCTTGATAATACTCCTCTACGGACATGTTACCTTGGTCTAAGCGCTGCAATTTTTTGCGAAGGTCCCGCTGAAAAGGAGTAACAAAATGAACATGCATAGCTTCCTTTAATCTATCCCATGTTAGAGGATCAGTTCTAGTTTTAACAAGTTCATTCCACCATATGATAGCAAAATATTTAAACTCACTAGTGGCTTGACGAAATCTATGTTGTTCAGGAACAAGGTGGGCATTAAATTTCTGCTCTACTATCATCTCCAATCAAGATATGGCTCAACATCATAAGCACCAGAAAAAGAGGGTGTAGTAAATTTGACTTTAGCAAAAGGATCATCAAGAAGGTGATTAAAATTGTTATGACAATCATTGTAATTATAACGATTATTATCTCTCATACCTCGTATATAACGTGGAAGTCGTGGTTGATTGTTATGATCTTCCATATTATAAGCATCGTCTTCACGATCTTCAGCGAGAGGCAGCCGCGCCTCAAGAGTATCTGTCGGTACCTGAGATATGGGGTACCCCCGCGCACAGGGTAAAATGCCTGAGGTACTCGCCCTACTCCGCAGGGAGAGCTCCGAAGGCGCCACGCGTCCGGCGGGGCCGGACCTCCCTCTCCTCAGAGGAGAGCTCCGGGCCCGCCACGTGGCATACAGAAGCCGGACCTCCCCCTCCGCGGGAGAGAGGTCCCAAGACGCCACGCGTCCAGCGGGGCCTGACCTCCCTCTCCGCAGAGGAGAGCTCCGAGCCCGCCACGTGGCATACAGAGGCTGGACCTCCCCCTCCGCGGGGAGAGGTCCGGAGGTTCCACGTGCCCCGCAGGCCGGACCCTTCTCGCCTCAGAGAAGGGCTCCGGACCCGTCACGTGGCCAGAAGAACGGTGCTGCCTGCCCCCGAGCGGTAGGCAGCGGACGTAAAGGCGCCCCACGCCTTGCCCGTACAAGGTATTCAAGGCCCGCGTCTTCCCAAGACGCGAAAACGCGGAGCATGCGTCTGTCAGGTGCCGTTGCGCCCAGTCGCATCACAGACTGGCGCGCGGTGTCAGAACCTGCCAGCTAATAAACGCCGCGACAAGACATCCCATGCCGCCTGCGCCGTCATCAACCACTACGACTAGCATGCGGCATGGGCAGGGCGGCAAGATGAAGACTCAGAAGCCTTCGACCAGAGGCAACTAACGGCGTAACTACAGATACGGTAGATAATAGACAATCTTCCCGGGACCACCTGTCGGATCCCGGCTTCCCTTGTAAGCCGCCCGAGTCTTGGACTATAAAAGGCTCGGGTAGGCATCGATAGCAAGGGTTCGCACTTTGCAACTCATACGCTAGCCATACACTCTCAAGCTGTAACTCACCCCCAAGCTCAGGCCTCCGGCCCTGAGCAGCAAGCAATACAGCAAGCTGCATAGCTCGCTGTGGACGTAGGGTTTTACGCTCCGGCGGCCTGAACCACGTAAAAGTCGCCGTGTCAAGCTCTCGCTAACTCGTCCATCCGCGCAAGCTCTCCGCTAGGGACTAGCCCCTCCGAAAAAAGAACCTCCGCGGGCTGCCCAGTGCAGGCCCGGGGGAAGTGTCGATCGCACACTTCGACATTTGGCGCGCCAGGTAGGGGGCTTTTCCCCTAGCGCGACGAGTTTCAGCCGACGAAGATGACCAAGCTTCCTTCAACGGCAAACTCTCCCCCTCCGCGTTCACGGCGAACCGTGACCACTGGGGAGTACATGTCGACACACTCAGGACGGAGTGTGTCGGCACAAGCGGGCAGCCAGCAGCCGACTCCGGCAACGCCGACTCCGGCTATGCAGGCCCCAACCAGCGTGAGATCTTCTGCAGCGCTGAGCGTACACCATGGAGGTGTGCTAACTGCAGCAAGAGCGCTGCTGTGCAACCCACCTGCGGGGGATGCGCCCCATTCAGCGACCCAGCAATGGGTCCGTGAGGTGGACCGCCTCGTCGTCGCCGCCGCGAACCCTCGGTTTCGGCAAGGACGGCGCCCAGGGCAACCGGCTGTGTCGCTGACGCGCACACCCACGGTTGACGGGCTAACGGCGGATTGCAGCTCCTCCAGGCTCCTGTCAACGGACCTGCGAAGGGAACTGGAACGGTGCCACTTGGGGCAGGACGCCCGGGTGTACTTCGAGCGACGCCGAGAAAGGCGTCGCAACCATGAGGCAGGCGACAACATGTCGTCGGCCTCGACACAACCAGAAGGGCAGGTCTTCGCCATGCGAGCCCCGCCACAGGCATATGCTGCGCAGCATATGCCACAACCATATGCGCCGCAAGTAGCGGCCCCGGTCTATGGTGCAGCCTTGCCCATGCCAGGATACGCAGCGCCAGGTGCGAACCAAGTGTTCGCAGCGCCTATACCTGTGGCAGCAGGTGCAGGATGTGCGACCCTTGCACCCCACCTTCGCTTCACAAGGTGGCCACGCAAGTTCCGCCCGCACCTGCCCGAGAAGTACGACGGCAGCATCAACCCAGCGGAGTTCCTCCAGATTACTCCACCGCCGTACTTGCCGCAGGGGGGGACGAGGCTGTCATGGCCAACTACTTCCCCATCGCCTTGACCGGCCCAGCCCGGTCTTGGCTCATGAATCTACCTCAGGGGTCCATAACCTCCTGGGGTGAGCTCTGCCGGCAGTTCGTCGCCAACTTCGGCAGCTCCTACACCCGTCCCGGCACGGAGCTCGACCTCCACGCCGTCAAACAACAACCTGGGGAGTCGCTGCGCTCTTTCATCCAGCGGTTCTCTCAGGTGCGCAACACCATCCCACATATCCAAAGCGCCTCTGTGGTGGTGGCGTTCCGACAGGGTGTCCGGGACGAGAAAATGCTCGAGAAGCTCGCGACCAGAGAGGTCCGCGACGTCTCGGAGCTCTTCAGCCTGGCGGACAAGTGCGCCAGAGCGGCTGAAGGGCGGAACTGGCATGCACTGCCGACCTCCGAGTCAGGAGTGCAGCCCGGGTCCGGAGCAGCTGCCTATGGGGGTGGCAAGAAGACCAAGAACCGGGGGAGTGGAAAGATGAAGTCACCATTCATGGCCCCCGTCGCTGCAGCTGCGTAAACCAGTGGAGCTCGGGGGGCCACGCCCCGACAAGAGGCAGCGGCAATCACCGGCCCCAGACAGTGGCCAAGGCGGGCTATGCCCCGTACATGGCGCCTGCAACCATACTGCTGCTGAGTGCTGGGAGATCCAGAGGCTTGCAGAGCGCTTCCGCAAAGGAAGACAGCAGAGGGCTGAAGCACTGCCCTACCCTCAGAGGGATGGCAAACAGAAGGCCGATGCCCCAGTCACCGCTGCCCACCAGGTGGGGTTCCAGGAGCCTCAGCGTGTCATAAAGACAGTGAATGACGGTGAGGACTCCAGTTCCGACGGTGACGGGCCTGGGCGTTAGCCAACTACAGCACGCCTCCGTGCCTCGAACATACCTCTCGGGAGCCGCCTAAGCTCCGTCAACCCCTTGAAGGCCTTGCCAGAAGGAGAAGACGCCTTAGGTCATCCAAGGCGAGCCCGGGCCCACCTACCCCTTGAAGGCCTTAGCCAGAAGGGGAGAACTCTCCGGGGGCCCCCGAGAGAAGCCGCGCAGGACCTGATCTAGCGTGAAGATAACAACCTCGACAAGACTCGGCTTGCAGGGAACACCCCACAACGCACGGTCTTGGCTAATGCTCTAAGCACTACCGCCAAAGAACCAAACGCGACGGGGGCCCTTAAGAGGGCAACCTGGTGAAGCGGCATGCTATATTCCAAGAGGGACCCATAAGCTCTCCCCCAGCAGGGAAGATCCCTTCCGAAACATGAAAGCTGCCGCCCCAGGTACACATGCCTTTCAACCGAGAGTGGGATCCATTCCCAAAAAATCCTTGCCATGAAGCAACACTGTAAGTCCTACTTACTGAGCATCGGTAGAACAGGGTTATTCACTTCTGTAATAGACCACATAGAATTTAGGAACAGAGCTTGGGGTAGCTAAGTCTCAAGGGACGGTACAGGACTACGTCCAGTTTAGCCTGGTTCCGACCCTAAGCGCCTAGAGTCTTGCTTCCCTTGTAGACGAGGCGGAACATTGCCCCCATGTACAGCCAGAATTCCACCTATGGGCACGAATACAGAGACCTGTTCTACTTAGCTCTCTCTCATGCGCTCATTTAAATTATGCATTAATTTTTATGATCACACTATCTCTGTATGTTCATCGTACAGCTAGCTCCCCCTCTCCTGCGCTCATCCATAGTCGGCATTTGCTATCCTACCGAAGGCGGCTGCGCTTGAGGCACCTGCCGATGGCCGAGTGAGTCTCTCGGGCCTCCCCCAGTCAGGTGTTGCGGTGCCAGTTGGTCACCTCCAGGAAAGGCCAGCGTTGTGCATGGGGGGTCCAGGGTGCGTATCCAGCTTAGCCAGCCCAGAGCCCAAAGCATGCGCATCCTGCCCTCCGGAGGTCCAGGGGAGTACGTCCGCTTTGCCTGGTCATGAACCCAAAGCGCGTGCACTCTGCTTCCCCAGCGCATGGCCCGGTACTAGGGATCGGACGGCCGTACCCAGACCTCGGAGGGAGCCGGAGCTCCGGCGCCTCGTGCACAGAATTGCCCAAGCCCCGTATAGCGGGTCAGGACCATAAGACGAATAAGACTAGGAGACGGGAGGGGAGGACCCCCCGAGGAGAATTACGTTTCCTCTGCCTGTGTACAGGACCTCCAGGTTACGGCAACAGGGACTGCATGAAGCGGGGGGAAAGGAGCTACCAGCTACTCCGGCCTGGGACTGGAAGGACCAGGACCTGCCCCTCCAGCAGGGGCGGGGCCCGGGGGCCCCACGTGTCCAGCGGGCCCGGAACTCTCTCCTTCCTTGAGGAGGGCTCCGGGCTCGCCACGTGGCAGGCAGGAACCGGACCTCCCCCCTCAGTGGGAGGGCTTCGAAAGCCCTACGTGTCCAACATGGCCGGAGCTCCCGTCTCTTGAGGAGGAGCTCCGGACCCGCCACGTGGCAGGCAGATTTGGAGCCCCCCATAGGGCGAGGTTCGGAGACCTCCGGGGGCCCCTAACACGGTTAGGACCCGGGGAGGGTGTCTGTGCGAAGCTCCGAGATTGGAAATGGCCTCTGAGTACCTTGCGGAGCTAAGGACTCAGCCAGACAAAGCCAAGAAGGAGAGAAAAAGCATCACAGACACAAGTATCCAAGAGAGTCAAATTAAGCAAGGCTCCATGAACTGGACTACAGACTCGATAAAAAAGGGAGAAACAAGTCCTAAGGACCTCCCGGCTCTCGCCAGAACCTTGCGGCTACAAGGGCGGCCACATCCTCAACTTCAGCCCTGGCAGCTTCCTCCCGCTCCGCGGCTGGGCCCTCTCTCGCTGGCTCTTGTGAAAAAGAGGGGTTGCGGCTCTTGAAGCATGCCAGCACATGCGAAGCGACCTCTAAAGCTAAACCGCGGCCCTCGGCCTCAAGCTCGCTGGCGACCACCGAGTCAAGTCTGTCCAGCTTGGCGCCGATCGACTCCAACGCAGGGATCACCTCTGCCACCTTCAGTGCGGGAGTTGCGGCCCTCACCGGACTGAAGCCAAGAGGGATCAGGGCGGACCCCGCTCGATCCACGAAGCTTGAGACCGCAAGAGCCTCGGAGGACCGCAAGGCTGAGAGCTCCTCCACCTCGCGGCGGGCCGCCTGCAGAGCCTCCAGGTTCCTCTCGGAGAATTCCTTCTCCTTGGCCGCCAGGGAACTCTCCCGAAGGTGGAGAGTCTTGGCTAGCCGCTCCAACTCAGCGGCCTTGAAGCCGGCAGTCAACTCCCGGTCCAAGACCGCCCGGCGATCATGGGAGACCTGTTCCTCCCTCAAGTCGAGGTCTGCCTTCAGAATCTCCAGCTCCTCCATCTGAGCTCCGAGGTCATCCTCGCCCGCAGCCAGCTGCGCGGCGACCCTCTCTGCCTCAGCTGCCACGGAACGCTCCCGCTCCTCAACGGCGAGTTCACGGTGCTCCAACCGCTGCCGTATTTCCACAGCAGCAGAGAGGCTCTCTTCGGCCCAGGCGTGTGCCTCCAGGGCCTCCCTGTTGATCCGCCGCGATTGGGTGTCCATGCGGTCAACAGCCCGCTTCATCCGGTCGACGAGCGCTTCCCTGAAGTCGAGCAACTCCTGCCTGGAGTCGAGCTCACTCTTAACCTTCGCGGTCCTCTCCCGCAAAAGGTTCCCCCAGGTGAGGAGGCGATCCCGTTCAACCGTATACTCCTCCCGCTCGCGCCCTAATGCAGCCAAGACCTGCCGAATGCTCGTCTCGGCAAGCGCGAAGGCATCCGCTAGAGGCAATGGAGCAACAGAGGCCGGGGCAGTCCCCCCGACCTCCTCCATTACCTCGTCCTCAGGGAGAGTCGACGCACCAGCAACTGAGACGAGACGCCGATCAGGTGAAGCTGGCTCCGAGGCACTGGCAGCCAGGCCTGCCGGGCTCTCTTCAGCTACTGGCTCCTTGATCTGAGGAGAGGGGTGAACCGGGGAAGGCGGTGCTGGAGAAAAGGCCGGGCCGCCTAGTGCAGGGTCGACCTGCGCCGGCTTGGGGGCCGCGGTGGCCGTCTTGGCAGGAAGAGACGCCGCCGCCGCGGAGTCCGGGCACACCGGAACAGGAGAAGTTCGCGCTGGCCTGGGGGCCGCGGCAGTTGCCCCTGGCTCCGAATGCTGCGGCACAGATTCCCCGCAAGACGGGGAAGGCCGGGAAGCGCGGACACTCCAGCGAGCTCTAAACCCCGACTTCCGAGCCGGGGTAGGACTTCCAGAGCCTGCAACCGTCGCCGACGACCGCTCCGCAGTCGCTTGGACTGGCGGAACAGGGGACGCCCCAGAGGCTTCCCCCAGCGCATCAACCCGGGGCCTCTTCGAGTCACCAACGGAGGGAGTGTCAGGCACCCCAGAATCCCGACTTGGCACCGACGCCGTTGCTGGAGGAGATCGAGCGCGTTTCTTCTCTGGCAGGGGGTTGGAAGCCATGTCAAGGGAGAACTCAAAAGCACAAGAGTCCGAGAAGAAATGCTGAGAAGTGCGAAGGGAAGCTGCAATGAGGGTAAGACCCCCTCTAAAAAGCTTCCCGGTGCAATTCCAAGCGATTCAGAACTCTTCGAATATCCTGCACCGGCAACCGCTTCGGTTCCTAGACCGAATGCCGATGACGGGTGGGCCCAAACCGCTTAACTAAAGCGGTGGGGTCAAGGAGTCAGCCTCCTGAGAAGATGAGCCGGCAAGGCACTTCGGCGGTTCCCGAAGAAAGCGCCGCAACGTGCAGAAGTGGCAGCCTTGGGAACCGCCACAGTAAAAGCAATCATCAAGTGAGTGCACGCTCTCACGACCCCGCGGCCGTTCGTGCTCCGGCAGCGGCCAATTCAGGACTTAGAGAAAGTGCGCGGATCGGAAGAGACGGAGGTCCCACCTCGGGCTCGCAATCTCCCCCGAGATGGGCCCGGGGGCCATTGTCGGTACCTGAGATATGGGGTACCCCCGCGCACAGGGTAAAATGCCTAAGGTACTCGCCCTTCTCCGCAGGGAGAGCTCCAAAGGCGCCACGCGTCCGGCGGGGCCGGACCTCCCTCTCCTCAGAGGAGAGCTCCGGGCCCGCCATGTGGCATACAGAAGCCGGACCTCCCCCTCCGCGGGAGAGAGGTCCGAAGACGCCACGCGTCCAGCGGGGCCGGACCTCCCTCTCCGCAGAGGAGAGCTCCGGGCCCGCCACGTGGCATACAGAGGCTGGACCTCCCCCTCCGCGGGGAGAGGTCCGGAGGCTCCACGTGCCCCGCAGGCCGGACCCTTCTCGCCTCAGAGAAGGGCTCCGGACCCGCCACGTGGCCAGAAGAACGGTGCTGCCTGCCCCTGAGCGGTAGGCGGCGGGCGTAAAGGCGCCCCACGCCTTGCCCGTACAAGGTATTCAAGGCCCGCGTCTTCCTAAGACGCGGAAACGCGGAGCACGCGTCTGTTAGGTGCCGTTGCGCCCAGTCGCATCACAGACTGGCGCGCGGTGTCAGAACCTGCCAGCTAATAAACGCCGCGACAAGACATCCAATGCCGCCTGCGCCGTCATCAACCACTACGACTAGCATGCGACATGGGAAGGGCGGCAAGATGAAGACTCAGAAGCCTTCGACCAGAGGCAACTACCGGCGTAACTACAGATACGGTAGATAATAGACAATCTTCTCGGGACCACCTGTCGGGTCCCGGCTTCCCTTGTAAGCCGCCCGAGTCTTGGACTATAAAAGGCTCGGGTAGGCGTCGATAGCAAGGGTTCGCACTTTGCAACTCATACGCTAGCCATACACTCTCAAGCTGTAACTCACCCCCAAGCTCAGGCCTCCGGCCCTGAGCAGCAAGCAATACAGCGAGCTCCATAGCTCGCCGTGGACGTAGGGTTTTACGCTCCGGCGGCCTGAACCACGTAAAACTCGCCGTGTCAAGCTCTCGCTAACTCGTCCATCCGCGCAAGCTCTCCGCTAGGGACTAGCCCCTCCGAAAAAAGAACCTCCGCGGGCTGCCCAGTGCAGGCCCGGGGGAAGTGTCGATCGCACACTTCGACAGTATCCATCCAAACAACAAGATCAGCAAGTTGGCGATTCAAGGTCGTCAATGACGCCTCTGTCAATGCTTGGGTTTTGGTGAACATATCTGTCATTTCCCTCATCATGTCATGCAACTCAGCATGTTGAACACATTCATCATCCCTTTTATCTTCTACCATTGTTAGTAGTAAACAATAGACAACAAAAAGATGTTATCCCTATCAACTACAAAGGATAGTAGCAATGTGAAAATTGGAAGGAAGGAAACAATCTCTCTCTCTCAAGCGTCTTACCACGTTCTTACAAATGTTCTTACCGACACAGCAGGTGGTAAATGGTGGACGGTGAGAACCAATGAAGCGTGGAGTGATTGCAAAGGTATCTGTTCTGCTCAAGAGGAAAAGTGGAGCTTGGATGGCACAAATATAGTGGCTAATAAGCAAAGAAAATCGTTAACAACAAAACAAAGTTGAATAAGTATTCAATGTAGGAACTGTTGCTGGTTAACAAGTGTTCTAGACCTAGCACAACACAAGATAGTAGAGAGGCAAATAGAAGATCAGGAAGACATAAGCAACAAGTGCAGCACAAGTGTATAGGCCAACTGTTTCAAGTGTATGCTGTCATGCTTTAATATCTGTGCTCTCTTCACTATTTCTTTTCTTTTTTTTTAATATTTTTCTGATATTTTTTATTTACTTGAGAGCACAAAAATAGGAAGAACACAACTTTGCAGCTCAATTTGATGTAAGATGTGGCCTATAGAAAATCAGGAAGATTTTTTAAAATTTATGCTGAAACTTCGGAGGCCGGATAGTCTATCTTCTGAGGGGAATCTGGACAAACAAATTTCGCTGAACACGGCAAAGCCATGGAAAATCGGTTGCGAAATTTCGAGTAGATCAATTTGAAAAAAAATCGCCCAATTTCGAGTTCGTATGCAAAAGTTATGGCCGTTTTAAGGTAGGCTACCCGAGTTACTGTTTTTTTAAGTTGATTTAAACTCGGTTTTGAAAAAGATCTCGCAATAGAATGTGAAAAATAATCGGAATTTAGCAACGACGGCTGATGGGATATTGTGTGATGAATCAAGGAGGACTGGCGCAATGGTTTGTCACCTGTTCTAGCGCTGGCGATGCGGGAGTTCACGCAAGGCGGCTAGCTAGAGCAAACCGATGATCTTGGTGGCTCGGTTTGTTGTTTAGAGATTGTAGAATAGGTGAGCAGCAAGAAAAACAAGTAAGAAAAACGATAACTACGACCAAAAAACACAAAGCTAAACCAGCAACAAGACTCGACCACATGAATGCAAACTTAACAATGCAAACTAAAAAATGAAAACTTGTAGGCACTATAGTCTAGGAATTTGTAACACGATATGTTTTTTTTGTGGCTTTTTTATGGAATCTAGGTATGAAAAACAAAAACTAATCTAGTGGGAAATCAAATACCTCACGGGCAACCTGAAATCTGATACCAAATGATGAGTTGTTTAAGCCCGATCTTCCGAAAGGTATGTCGATTGAAGTGGAGATCTCAATGTTGATGATCCGAGGAACTCGAGCAGACCCGAACACCCCTGCAATCACTACATCACTGCTCCGTTGTTTATCAACCATGCTTCACACGCTTGACCTCGCCAAGAAGGCTATCCCTGCAGATGAAACCGAGAACACAAGCAAGAACGACGAAGATGCAATCTGAAATTATAAAATTGGGGTCTCACAAACCGTAGAACGGTGAAACTGTTTAATCTAAGGAAAACCCACCAAATATGGCCGGAGGCTGCAGTATTTAAAGGCTAGGGTTCGACCATAAGACCCTTAGACGTGTCCCTAATGGACTTATACGGGATACAAGGCCCAAAAGACCAATACGGTAGTGCAACACCGGACAGAACTTCGAATTCAATTTATTTCGACAACTCCCAGCGACTTTCAGCGAATTTTAATGTGGGACCAGAACCATTGGAAATTTTATCTTCTCATCTTTCCATGCATATGTAGAACGTAAAAAACGGAGTCCGTATGCATCCTGAGCGTCCGTTTTAAGATGTACTGCTCCTGGACTCCGAGTTGAACTCGAGTCCGAGTTGGTGACTGTTTCCATCAACTTGTGGATGTCCCATCTGATTCTCCACGTCCCCAAATACTCCTCCCTTTACTTGTTGATCATGCCCATGGTTTCTAGTAACAATTAAATCATTCAATAGCAATCCATTCTCAAAATCACATGGGTAGGAAGTTAGGAACGAGTTCACCTGCTGATTTAGTAACCGTGCTCGTCCTCTTGTGATTGGTCCTTGTATATCAATGTGAGTATCCACTGTTGTGATGTCCTCATCATTGTGTTCCTAACATTAAGCACATCCGCGACATGATATTAAAAGAGTCACATGATTCACTCTATTCCATACATCCCGGAAGTACCAAAATTTACAAGGACTTGAAAACTTGTTATTAGTGGGATGGTATGAAAAGGGACATAGCCGAATACGTTGCCCTATGCGACACATGTCAACGGGTGAAGGTACCCGAGTGGAAGTGGGAAGACATCAGCATGGATTTCGTCGTTGGATTGCCACGTACTCAGTCGGGATATGACTCCATCTGGGTTATCATGGACCGATTAACGAAAACAACCTATTTTCTCCCTGTAAGGGCCAAGTATAACGTTGCACAATTAGTCGAATTGTACATGGAATAGATCATGTGCCGTCATGGAGTCCCGAGGAGGATAGTCTCAGATCGAGCTTCTCAGTTTACCTCTAATTTTTGGAGAAAGCTGCAGAAAGCCATGGGTACGCGACTGGATTTTTGCTCCGCCTATCACCCACAAACCGATGGACAAACAGAAAGGACAAACCAAATTTTGGAGGACATGTTGAGAGCTTACGCCTTGAAACATGGGCGTAGTTGGGATAGGAGTTTACCGTACACCGAATTCTCCTATAACAACAGCTATCAAGCTAGCTTGAAGATGTCGCTTTTCGAAGCATTGTATGGTAGGCGGTGTAGAATGCCGCTGTTCTGTAACGAGATCGAAGACAACCAGGTGTTTGGACCCGAAGTGCTACAAGAACCTGAAAAGCAAGTCCAAACGATACGGGAGAACTTAAAGGCTGCTCAGTCACGACAGAAAGGCTATGCGGACAATAGGCGAAGGAAGTTGACTTTCGAAGTAGGAGACTTCATATACCTTAAAGTATCACCTATCCGTGGCCAACGATGTTTCAACGTCAAAGGCAAGCTAGCACCTCGCTACATCGGACCCTTTAAGATTTTGGACAAGCGAGGAGAAGTAGCCTATCAACTAGAGCTCCCAACATATCTCTCCCACGTACATGACGTGTTTCATGTATCCCAGCTCAAGAAGTGCTTGAGAGTACCAGAGGAGCAAGTACCAATGGAAGAGCTTGAACTTCAAGAGGACCTGACTTATGCAGAGCACCCTGTCCGAATTTTGGGCGTAAAGGAAAGGGTCACAAGGAACAAAGTGATCCGATGGTGCAAGGTACAATGGAGCCATCACACCGAAGCTGAAGCCACGTGGGAGCGTGAAGAAGACATCAAGGCAGAATTCCCTCATCTATTCTCTGCTAACAAATCTCGAGGGCGAGATTCAATTTAAGGAGGTAGATTTGTGACACCCTCATTTTTGGTTTCTGCATGTATTCATGTTTCATGTAGAGAAAACATTTCAAAAGAAGAGGGGACACACAAAGAATTAAAAAGATAGCCAAAAAGAGCAAAAATCCAGTTCACCAAGAGTGCCGAAGACAACTCTCACGGCCCGCGGGCCACGTGGCGCCTTCGAAGCTCATCCCCGCAAAGGGGGAGAGGTCCGACCCTGTGAGACACGTGTTGTCCCCGGAGCTAGCCTCTGCGGAGAAGCAAAGGCAGTTCCGCAGGACACGTGTCACCTTCGGAGCTAGTCACCGCGGAAATCAGAGGACCAGTCGCGCGGGATACGTGTCGATCTCGGAGCTCACCTCCGAGAGGTCCGGTTCTATTGGACACGTGTCACCGCCGGAGTTTATCTCCGGGAGGTCCGTCACTGTTGGACACATGTTAACCTCGGAGCTCGTCTCTGAGAAGAAAGGAAGTCTGGCGCTGTTAGGATACGTGGCACACCCAGAGCCACCTCCGGAGAGAGGGAAGGTCCGGCACTGACACGTGGCGTGCGCGGAGCCACCTCCGAATAGAGAGGAGGTCCCGACCGCCAGGATACGTGGCGCACGCGGAGCTCACCTCCGAAGGAGAGGGAGGTCTCGCTCGTTTGACACGCGGCATAACCGGAGCTCGTCTCTGCGGAAAGGGGGAGACCAGGCCCCGGTGGACACGTGGAGCTTCTGGAGCTCATCACCGCGGAAGTAACGAGTTCTGGAGCGGTTTTTGGATTCTGTATGCGTGAAAATACCGGTACGGAGAGGAAACCGACATGAATTCCACAATGTTATTGCACCAAATCAACTAAAGATAAGTTGTTAAGATTCAATGATAATCTTAATAGAACTCTTATTCAAAATTCAATCAGATTAGGACTCTTCTTCTCTCGATCATAAATAGAACCCAGAACGCTTGGCCGAAATCACGAACTTCTTTTCCACCTCCTGAGCCGACGACTTAGAGCCCTAGCCCCAACTCGCCGAGTAAACCCATCGTCGGAGTTTGGTCGAGAGAGATCGCCGGAAGAGAGCCCCAACGATCTGTCTGATAGGAGAAGGACCCCGAGACTAAGAAGAACATAAGGTAGGTCTCCAATACCACCTAACGACATCATCACGTTTTCTTTGCATCTGTTCTTAGATTCCTTTCGAACAGAAGATTTTTTATGGACAGATCACTTGTTGATCGGTTTGATCTAGATCTAAAGACAAGATTATCGCCACGTCCACATTTGATCCGAACACCTTTGTTCATCGGAAAACCATGCAATCCATGCTAGAACACGTACAAACCGATCTAATAAAAATTGCACCATAGGATTAATATGCATATACATCATTACATCTTAAAGTAGAGTTTATGCATAATATTGATTGCTGTGAATCTTGTATGTGCATGATCGTGTATAGAAGGACAAGCTCAGGGAGCTACCTACGACGGGCTACAACAACAAGATTTTGAGCAACAGGAACCATCAGAACAAGGCAAGTGCCCCTTGACCATGTTGATCCTATGCTTTGGGAAACTGTTTTATTTTGCGAAAAGGTGTGTGTGTGCTGAGTCAAACATGATGAGAAACCCTTTTATAGGAGTTTACTACTTTTGGTTAAACCACCCTTGTCACCAGGGAAGTTTATGAGTCGGGTATGGTTTTAATTTATGCTTCACTGAGTCCATTGGATTGGGGAGCGAGATGGATGTGTCTAGCTAACTGCACTCGTAAGATTTATGAGGAACTGAGGTTGTTAATGAACATGGATCGGAGGGAGATCTAGGCAAGCCTGGGTTTGTGAATGAGGTAGAAAGAGATGGTGGTTTACTTACCGTAGATCTAAGGACCGATTTATGCGAGCACATGCCAGGATAACAGTGCCACCACAAGGCCAAGTATGGGTGTGGCTTAGCTGACTAATTAGGTAAGTTGCTAGATTGTTATGGATCGTGTAAGGGACGGAGAATGGGAGTCGAGTGAGGACTGCCCTGGGAACTGCATGGCACAAGAGGGGGCCCGTGGGTGGGAGAATTGGAGATTATAGCCTGCCGGTGAAACCTTAGTGAGTCCATACATCTAGTAACCCCTTTGTAAAGGCTATTTTGTGATCTCTTGGCCATACACCGAAGGTTGTGTACTGGTATAATGGAGGTTCTGCAGTCGCCGACGGTGACGAAATCACAAACTTGTGGGTAAAGAGGTGCAAACTCTGCAGAGTCTAAAACTATCATGATAGCCGAGCTTACGGTCACGAGCGCCTGGCCAACTTCCATAATTAGTTGGGATGGTTATTGGCTATGGTTATTGGTTATGGTTTTAGAAGGTTTGGTTTTGGTTTTGTTTTCGGGACTGTTGAGTCCGGGTGATAAGATGGGTTGCATGACTATTGAGTCTTGGCAACGAGGTTGGTCGGTGTGAGATGAAATTGTTTATGAGATGAAATGGTAGAGAATACGAGATGGTATTCGTGAGATGGTAGCGAATACGAGAAGATATTCGTGAGCAAGAATGAGGTTGATTAATGTCTGGTTGGGACATGGAAGGTAATGAACATAATGGAGGTATGATTGGTATTTTAGTACATATTGGGATTACATTCGCTTAAAGATAAGTTGTTGTTTTATCATGGTTTTGATAAATAACTTTGCTTTCTGCAATGAGCCTTTTTATACCTACCTTGTTGTGAGTTACATATCATATTTTCTCGCACTTGCTGAGTACATCATTGTACTCAAACTTGCATTATTATTTCATCATCAGCAACATGAGAAGATTACTATAAAGACCAAGTGGAGCATTAGGCGTGTAATCTATCCTCAACCTTGCCTGTGGGGATGGAGTAGAGATGGAGCCGCTGCTGCTTAGAATTGTTTCCGTATTAGTTAGAAGACTTCCGCTGCTAGAATAAAGACTTTCGCTGTTAGATTAAGACTTCCGCTGTGAGCATGAGTCCAAGACTCATGAGACATTGTAATAAACTCTGTTATTCGTGGTCGTATATATTCTGAAATTCAGTTTATGGATGATGTGTATATGTGTGATGAACATCCTGGGCACACATATGCATCAGTTCTCGGTTCCGTGGTTTTCCACCGAATTGAGGGCGTCACAGGCCACCAGGAACACGAGTTCGTGAGTTTTACAAACTTTCCCGACTTTCTCGATTTTGACCCAGATGGCCATCCACGCATGCAAAACCATCAAGTTGCACCGTCCGGACGTGTATTCCGTCATGGTTCTGTCCGACCGCCCGACACCCGAGTTTGTGAGTTTTACCTACTTTCTTGACTTTCCCAATTTTGACCCCAATTTCATTCCATGCAAGCGAAACCATCAAGTTGCACCATCCGAACATATATTCCGTCAAGGTCCTGTGCGGCAGCCCGGGACCCGAGTTTGTGAGTTTTACAGACTTTCCTGACTTTCCTGATTTTGACCCACATGGACATACGCGCATACAAAACCATCAAGTTGCACCATCTGGACGTGTATTCTGTCAAGGTTCCGTCCGGCCACCCAGTACCCGAGTTCGTGGGTTTTCCCGACTTTTCTGATTTCAACCTAGATGGCCATCCGCTTATGCAAAACCATCAAATTGCACCGTCCGAGCGTGTATTCCGCCAAGGTTCTGTCTGGTCGCACGGGACCCGAGTTTGTGAGCTTTACCGACTTTCCTGATTTTGACCCAGATGGCCATCCGCGCATGTAAAATGATCAAGTTGCATTGTCCGGACATGTATTCCGTCAAGGCCCCGTCTGGCCGCCCGAGACCCGAGTTTGTGAGTTTTACCGACTTTCAAGACTTTCTCAATTTCAACTCGGATGGCCATCCGCGCATGCAAAACCATTATGTCGCACCATCAGCACGTGTATTCTATTAAGATCCCTTCCGGCCGCTCGGGACCCAAGTTCGTGAGTTTTACCGACTTTCCCAACTTTCTTGACTTCGACCCAGATGTCCATCCGCGCATGCAAAACCATCAAGTTGCACCGTCTTGACGTGAATTCCGTCAAGGTTCCGTCCGGCTGCTCGGGACCCTAGTTCGTGAGTTTTCCTGATATGGACCCAGATGCCCACCAGCGCATGCAAAACCATCAAGTTGCACCATCCGAATGTGTATTCCATCAAGATCCCATCCGGTCGCCCGGGACCCGAGTTCGTGAGTTTTACAGGTGTCGGTACCTGAGATATGGGGTACCCCTGCGCACAGGGTAAAATGCCTAAGGTACTCGCCCTTCTCCGCAGGGACAGCTCCGAAGGCGCCACGCGTCCGGCGGGGCTAGACCTCCCTCTCCTCAGAGGAGAGCTCCGGGCCCGCCACGAGGCATACAGAAGCCGGACCTCCCCCTCCGCGGGAGAGAGGTCCGAAGACACCACGCGTCCAGCGGGGCCGGACCTCCCTCTCCGCAGAGGAGAGCTCCGGGCCCGCCATGTGGCATACAGAGGCTGGACCTCCCCCTCCGCGGGGAGAGGTCCGGAGGCTCCACGTGCCCCGCAGGCCGGACCCTTCTCCCCTCAGGGAAGGGCTCCGGACCCGCCACGTGGCCAGAAGAACGGTGCTGCCTGCCCCCGAGCGGTAGGCGGCGGGCGTAAAGGCGCCCCTCACCTTGCCCGTACAAGGTATTCAAGACCCGCGTCTTCCCAAGACGCGGAAACGCGGAGCACGCGTCTGTCAGGTGCCGTTGCGCCCAGTCGCATCACAGACTGGCGCGCGGTGTCAGGACCTGCCAGCTAATAAACGCCGCGACAAGACATCCCATGCCGCCTGCGCCGTCATCAACCACTACGACTAGCATGCGGCATGAGCAGGGCGGCAAGATGAAGACTCAGAAGCCTTCGACCAGAGGCAACTACCGGCGTAACTACAGATACGGTAGATAACAAGCAATCTTCCTGGGACCACCTGTCGGGTCCCGGCTCCCCTTGTAAGCCGCCCGAGTCTTGGACTATAAAAGGCTCGGGCAGGCGTCGATAGCAAGGGTTCGCACTTTGCAACTCATACGCTAGCCATACACTCTCAAGCTGTAACTCACCCCCAAGCTCAGGCCTCCGGCCCTGAGCAGCAAGCAATACAGCGAGCTCCATAGCTCGCCGTGGACGTAGGGTTTTACGCTCCAGCGGCCTGAACCACGTAAAACTCGCCATGTCAAGCTCTCGCTAACTCGTCCATCCGCGCAAGCTTTCCGCTAGGAGACTAGCCCCGCCGAAAAAAGAACCTCCGCGGGCTGCCCAGTGCAGGCCCGGGGGAAGTGTCGATCGCACACTTCGACATTTGGCGTGCCAGGTAGGGGGCTTTTCCCCTAGCGTGACGAGTTTCCACCGACGAAGATGACCAAGCTCCCTTCGGCGGCAAGCTCACCTCCCCCGCCTCCGCGACGAACTGCGACCAGGGGGGAGTACAAGCCAACACACTCGGGACGGAGTGTGTCAGTACAAGCTGGGAGCCAGCAACCGGCTCTGGCAGCGCCGACCCCGGCAATGCAGGCTCCAACCAGCGTCAGATCTTCAGTAGCGCCGGGCGTACCCGGAGGGGGTGCGCTAGCTGCAGCAAGAGCGCTACTGCACAATCCGCCCGCTGGGGACGCGCCTCAGGCAGCGACCCAGCGGTGGATTCTCGAGGTAGACCATCTTGTCGTCGCTGCCGCAAGCCCGCGACTCCGGCGGAGACGACACTCTGACCAACCGGCCGTGTCGCTGATACGCATGCCGATGGTTGACGAACAGACGGCAGACTCCAGCTCTGCCAGCCCTCAATCGATGGATCTGAGGACAGAGCTGGAGCGGTGTCGCTCGGGTCAAGATGCCCGGGTATACCTTGAGCAACGCCGAGAAAGGCGTCGCTACCAAGAGGCTGACGACAGCATGACGTCGGCCTCGACCCAGCCTGAAGAGCAGACCTTCGCCATGCGATCTCTGCCCCAGGCCTGCGCCGTGCAGAATATGCCGCAGTCATATGTACTGCAGATGGCGCCCCCGGCCTATGGCGCAGCCTTGCCCGAACCGGGGTACACTGTGCCTAGTGCGAACCCAGCGTTCGCGGCACCAGAACCTGCGGTGGCAGAAGCAGGGTGTGCAGCCCTCGCGCCCCATCTTCGCTTTGCGAAGTGGCCGCGCAAGTTTCGGCCACACCTGCCCGAGAAGTACGACGGCAGCGTCAACCCGGCGGAGTTCCTCCAGATCTACTCCACCGCCGTACTTGCCGCAGGAGGGAATGAAGCCGTCATGGCCAATTACTTCCCTGTCGCCTTGACCGGACCAGCCCGGTCTTGGCTCATGAACCTCCCCCAGGGTTCCGTCACCTCCTGGGGAGAGCTTTGCCGACAGTTCGTAGCCAACTTCGGCAGCTCCTACACCCGGCCTGGCACGGAGCTCGATCTCCACGCCGTCCAGCAGCAACCTGGGGAGTCGCTGCGCTCTTTCATCCAGCAGTTCTCCCAGGTGCGGAACACCATCCCACACATTCAAAATGCTTCTGTGGTGGTGGCGTTCCGGCAAGGCGTCCGGGACAAGAAGATGCTCGAGAAGCTCGCGACCAGGGAGGTCCGCGACGTCTCAGAGCTCTTCAGTTTGGCAGACAAATGCGCCAGAGCAGCCGAAGGACGGAACTGGCACTCGCTGCCATCCTCCGAGTCAGGGGGACTGCCCGGATCTAGTCCTACTCCCTGTGGAGGCAGCAGGAAGGCCAAGAACCGTGGCAGAAGCAAGATAGAGTCACCGACTGCAGCCCCAGTCGTCACTGCAGCGACGCTCGGTGGGGCTCGGGGGCCGCGCCCCGACAAGAAGCAGCGAAGATCACCAATCCCAGACGGTGATAAAGACAATATGTGCCCCGTGCACGGCAGCTGTCGCCACACTGCTGCCGAGTGCCGGGAGATCCGAAGGCTCGCAGAGCGCTTCCGCAAGGAGAAGCGGCAGCGGGCTGATGCCCTGCCCTTCCGTCCAAAGGAAGATGAGCAGAGGGTGGATGTTCCAGACAACATCGACCACCCAGAGGAGATCCAGGAGCCTCCGCGTATCGTGAAGGCGGCACGCAATCACGAGGATTCCGGCTCCAGCGACGATGAGCGTCGGAAGAAGCTTTACGTCATATACGGCGGGTCCGCCGACCCCTCGTCCCGAAGCGCAGTCAAGACTCTGCGCCGAGCGGTAGCATCGGTGGCGCCACTCCCAAGTGCTGCACCGCACCTAAAGTGGATGGGGACCCCCATCAGCTTTGATGCCACCGACTGCCCCAGGAACATGGCTGGGGCCGGCCAACTACCGCTCCTGGTGGCCCCTACCATCGCCAACGTGAGAATGTACCATGTTTTGGTGGATGGAGGGGCTGGGCTGAACCTCATCAGCCGTGCAGCTTTCCAGAAGCTGCAAATCCCGATGGCCAAGCTCACCCCGTCGAGCCCGTTCTCAGGGGTAGGGCCGGGACAGGTTATCCCCTACGGCAACATTAGTCTCCCGGTGACCTTTGGGGCTCCGGACAGCTATCGAACAGAGTACATTCTGTTCGACGTAGCGGAGATAGACCTCCCCTTCAACGCCATAATCGGCAGGCCAGCCCTGTACCGGTTCATGGCCGTAGCCCATTACGGCTACCTTGTCCTGAAGATGCCGACACTGACAGGCGTTCTCAGGATTCGTGGGGACCGCACTGCTGCAGTGTCGGCCCTGGAGAAGCTCCAAGCACTCGCAACAGCTGGGGCATCAACCCCGGGCAATACGGAGCCGGATCAGCTCCGCCCGAACGCACGTCACCGTGCTTCCACCACAGCACCCCGGGTGCAACCTCTCGACAAGGGCGGCGTCCCCTTAAAGGTCGTCCAAGTCGGCGCCGAAGCTACCCAGACCACCCGGGTAGCCGGGGGCCTGGATAGTAAATAGGAAGGCGCGCTCGTCACCTTCCTCCGGCACAACGTCGACGTGTTTGCATGGCAGCCGTCACAGATGCCGGGGGTCCCCAGGAAGGTGATCGAGCACCACTTGAAAGTCTTCCCCGATGCCCGGCCGGTTCAACAGAAGCCCCGCAAGCAGTCCATCGAGCGGCAAAACTTCATCCGTGAAGAAGTCAAGAAGCTGCTGGACGCTGGCTTCATACGGGAAGTCCACCACCCCCGGTGGTTGGCGAACCCCGTCGTTGTCCCGAAGGCTAGCGGGAAGCTCCAGATGTGCATCGACTACACCAGTCTCAATAAGGCATGTCCTAAATATCCATTCCCTCTCCCTAGAATAGATCAAATAGTAGACTCAACGTCAGGCTGTGATATGCTGTGCTTCCTAGACGCCTACTCGGGTTTCCATCAGATCCCCATGTCTAGGGAGGACGAGGAGCACACCTCCTTCATCACAGTAGACGGCCTTTATTGCTATGTGTCTATGCCTTACGGCCTAAAGAATGCACTCCCCACCTTTGTGCGGGCAATGCACAAAACCTTTGGGGAGTTAATAAGAGACCTGGTTAAGGTGTATGTCGATGACATAGTTGTCAAGGTCAAGCAGGGTCCGTCCCTGCTAGATAACCTAGCTTTAGTCTTTGACAAGTTGCGCTCTACGCGCACCAAGCTGAACCCAGATAAATGTGTGTTCGGCGTGTCCTCTGGGAAGCTCTTAGGGTTCCTGGTCTCGCACCGAGGGATTGAGGCCAACCCAGAGAAGATCAAGGCCATCGACTTGATGCGGCCCCCTGCCCGCGTCAAGGATGTCCAGAAACTTACGGGATGTCTAGCCGCGCTGAGTCGGTTTATACCGAGGCTAGCAGAGCGGGCACTCCCCTTCTTTAAGCTCCTGCACAAGTCAGGCCCTTTTGCCTGGACTGATGAAGCAGAAGAGGCTTTCCAGGAGTTGAAGTGACTCCTGACGACCCTACCAATCATGGTAGCCCCTGAGCCCGGAGAGCACCTGTTGCTCTACATCGCGGCGACAACTGAAGTAGTAAGTATGGTCCTCGTCGCAGAGCGGCCGGACCCCTCATCTTCACAACCTGCTCCGGTAGCAGAAGACAGACGCCAGGAGGCCCCGCAGGACCAAGATGGTCTCCCGGACCTCCAAGGCAACCTCCCGGAGGCCCAGGTCGGCCTCCCGGAGGTCCTGGGCAGTCTCCCGGACCTCCAAGATAAACCCCCGGGGGCCCTGCGGGACCCCCCGGGGGCCAAATGGGACCTCCCAGAGGTCCCCCAAGACCCCCCGGAGCTCCCGGACAATCGAGATAGCTTAAGGGCCTCCGGGTCCCAGCTCCCGGAGGCCCCCGTGGGTCCACCCACCTCCAGTGGGCCAGGGCCAATGGACGAGGACCTCCCAGGCCTGAGAAAGAGGGTTCGAACCGTCTAGAGGCCTGTCTACTACATCAGCGAAGTACTTCATGATGCCAAGACAAGGTACCTGGAAGTTCACAAGCTGCTGTATGCGGTGCTCGTGGCCTCCAGAAAGCTCCGCCATTACTTCCAGGCCCACCGGGTCTCGGTAGTCACCTCGTATCCGCTGAAGACAATTCTTCACAGCCCCCATGCGACTGGCAACGTTGCTAAATGGGCGGCGGAGCTGGCGGAGTTTGAGCTGGACTTCCTCCCACGCCATGCAGTCAAGAGCCAAGCACTGGCTGACTTTGTGGCGGAGTGGACACCAACGGAGACTGGCCCAGGGGCCATAGGGGCGGAGAACCGGAGCACCAAGCTCCGGTCTTCACCGAACCCCACTGGACACTCTTCTTCAACGGCTCCTCGCGAAAGCAGGGGGCCGGTGCCGGCGTACTGCTCCTCATGCCATCGGGGGAACAGTTTGGGTATATGGTGCATCTCAATTTCAAGGCAACCAACAACATGGCGGAGTATGAAGCACTCATCTTTGGCCTGCAGACAGCCCTGTCTTTAGGCGCTCGCCAGTTGTTGGCACAGGGCGACTCCCAGCTGGTCATCAAGCAAGTCAAGGGTGAATGCTCCTGCAATGACCCCCAGCTAGCTGCATATCTGCTTCACGTGCAGATGTTGGAGAAAGAATTCCTCGCCTTGGACCTGCACCACGTACCGCGCGCCAGTAATGCCGCAGCCGACGACCTTTCAACGAAGGCTTCCACCGGAGCCCCTGCGCCCGAAGGAGTCTTCGAGAGGACGTTGCTGCGGCCCACAGCCCGGCCCGCCGAGCCGGGCGAAGGGGGCTTGACCAGCACCTCGAAGCTGGCGGTCCCGGCGGCCCTACAACCGTGGGCGCCGCCAAGGATCGTAAGCGTCACTGGGGACTCCGTGCAACCCAGCGCTCAAGATCCAGAAGCTCAAGTCAGACCCGATGCATGGATCACGGAGATCCGGGACTACTTGAAGGACAATATCCTCCCTGATGAACATGCAACCGCTGAACGGATTGTGCGTATGGCTAAGAGGTACGCGCTGGTAGAGGGGGATCTCTACCGGCGTGGCGCCAACCACATCCTATTGCGGTGTATAACCCAGGGGGAAGGCTGCGACTTGCTCGCTGAGATCCATGGAGGCGAATGTGGAAGTTATTCTTCCTCACGCACGCTTGTCGGTAAAGCCTTCCGGCATGGCTTCTACTGGCCGACAGCACTCCAGGATGCCGTCAAGCTGGTCGAGAGCTGCAAGGCGTGTCAGTTCCACGCCAAGCAGATCCATACACCGGCTCAGGCGGTACAGATGATCCCGCCCTCGTGGCCGTTTGCCGTGTGGGGGCTGGACATCCTGGGACCATTTCCCAGAACCGTCGGGGGGTTCCGGTAACTCTATGTCGCTATCGACAAGTTCACCAAGTGGCCGGAAGCTACACCAGTTGTCACCATCAATAAACAATCCGCAGTAAAATTCATCAGGTCTATTGTCTGCCGGTTCGGGGTCCCAAACAGGATCATCACTGACAATGGGACCCAGTTCACCAGCGCAGCGTTCCAAGACTACTGCGAGGACCTTGGCATTCAGGTATGCTATGCCTCTGTCGCCCACCCGAAGAGCAATGGGCAAGTTGAGAGGGCCAATGCGGAGATTCTCCGGGGCCTCAAGACTCGTACCTTCGCCAGCCTGAAGAAACATGGTGCCAATTGGGTAGATGAACTTCCGAGCACACTATGGGCTAACCGGACATCCCAGAGCCGGGCCACCGGGGAGACACCCTTCTTCATGGTGTATGGGGCTGAAGCTGTACTCCCCCCAGAAATCACCATGAAGTCTCACCGTGTCCGGGCTTACGACGAAGCCACGCAGGACAACCTCCGGCGTGGAGAAATCGACCTCGTCGACGAGGTCCGATTACATGCGGCACTCCGTAACGCGCGGTACAGACAGGCGCTTCGGCGCTACCACCAGAGGTCTGTGCATGCCCGGGAGCTGCAGGAAGGTGACCTGGTGTTGCGGCGCATACTTTCTCGCGAAGGGGCCCACAAACTCTCCCCTAGTTGGGAAGGCCCCTTCCGAGTCGCGAAAGTATGCCGCCCCGGGTGTGTGCGCCTTTCCACCGAGGATGGGGACCTGCTCCCGAACCCTTGGAACATAGGACACCTCCGTAAGTTCTACCCCTAAGAGCAAAAATAGGACAGTACTTTCTTTTCGTAAGGAACTCCATAGAGTCCAGGAGCAGCGCTCGGAGCAGCTAAACCCCAGGGGACGGTCCAGGACTACATTCAGCTTTGCCTGGTTCCGACTCCAAGCGCGTAGAGTCTTGCTTCCCCTCTTAATGGGGTGGGTCGTGGCCTCCATGTTTAGCCTGCCTTCCTCCTATGGAAGGTTGTACGAAAAGAAGTCTGCCCTACTTTGCTCTTTCTTTGTACTCATTTAAATTGTGAATTGAGTTCTTTTTTACCGCCCTTGCAGTACATGGTTGCCATGTGCTCAGCTCCCCCTCTCTACAAGTCCCCAAACACCAAGCATATGGTTGGGGCTGTAAGTCAAATAAGACTATGAGATAAGGGAGGGGGAGACCCCAAGGAGAATTACGTTTCCTCTACCTGTGTGCAGGACTTCCAGGTTACGGCAACGGGGACTGCATGAAGTAGGGGGAAAGGAGCTACCAACTACTTCGACCCAGGGCTAGAGGGGGCGGGACCCGGGGGCCCCACGTGTCCAGCAGGCCCGGAACTCTCTCCTCCCTTGAGAAGGGCTCCGGGCTCGCCGCGTGGCAGGCGGAAACCGGACCTGCCCCCGCGGTGGGAGAGCTCTGAAAGCCCTGCGTGATCAACATGGCCGGGGCTCCCGTCTCCGCGGTAAAAGCAATCATCAAGTGAGCGCACGCTCTCACGACCCCGAGGCCGTTCGTGCTCCGGCAGCGGTCAATTCGGGACTTAGAGAAAGTGCGCGGATCGGAAGAGACGGAGGTACCACCTCGGGCTCGCTATCTCCCCCGAGATGGGCCCGGGGGCCACTGTCGGTACCTGAGATATGGGGTACCCCCGCGCACAGGGTAAAATGCCTAAGATACTCGCCCTTCTCCGCAGGGAGAGCTCCGAAGGCGCCACGCGTCCGGCGGGGCCAGACCTCCCTCTCCTCAGAGGAGAGCTCCGGGCCCGCCACGTGGCATACAGAAGCCGGACCTCCCCCTCCACGGGAGAGAGGTCCGAAGACACCACGCGTCCAGCGGGGCCGGACCTCCCTCTCCGCAGAGGAGAGCTCCGGGCCCGCCACGTGGCATACAGAGGCTGGACCTCCCCCTCCGCGGGGAGAGGTCCGGAGGCTCCACGTGCCCCGCAGGCCGGACCCTTCTCCCCTCAGGGAAGGGCTCCGGACCCGCCACGTGGCCAGAAGAACGGTGCTGCCTGCCCCCGAGCGGTAGGCGGCGGGCGTAAAGGCGCCCCTCACCTTGCCTTTACAAGGTATTCAAGGCTCGCGTCTCCCCCAGACGCGGAAACGCGGAGCACGCGTCTGTCAGGTGCCGTTGCGCCCAGTCGCATCACAGACTGGCGCGCGGTGTCAGGACCTGCCAGCTAATAAACGCCGCGACAAGACATCCCATGCTGCCTGCGCCGTCATCAACCACTACGACTAGCATGCGGCATGGGCAGGGCGGCAAGATGAAGACTCAG
Source organism: Neostapfia colusana (assembly GCA_030760725.1). Lineage (NCBI taxonomy): Eukaryota > Viridiplantae > Streptophyta > Magnoliopsida > Poales > Poaceae > Neostapfia > Neostapfia colusana. The sequence continues at coordinate 82,775,949 of JASWHV010000011.1, forward strand.
AAGCCTTCGACCAGAGGCAACTACCGGCGTAACTACAGATACGGTAGATAACAAGCAATCTTCCCGGGACCACCTGTCGGGTCCCGGCTCCCCTTGTAAGCCGCCCGAGTCTTGGACTATAAAAGGCTCGGGCAGGCGTCGATAGCAAGGATTCGCACTTTGCAACTCATACGCTAGCCATACACTCTCAAGCTGTAACTCACCCCCAAGCTCAGGCCTCCGGCCCTGAGCAGCAAGCAATACAGCGAGCTCCATAGCTCACCGTGGACGTAGGATTTTACGCTCCGGCGGCCTGAACCACGTAAAACTCGCCGTGTCAAGCTCTCGCTAACTCATCCATCCGCGCAAGCTTTCCGCTAGGAGACTAGCCCCGCCGAAAAAAGAACCTCTGCGGGCTGCCCAGTGCAGGCCCGGGGGAAGTGTCGATCGCACACTTCGACAACAGGCTTTCCTGGCTTTCTCGATTTTGACCCAGATGGCCAACCGCGCATGCAAAACCATCAAGTTGAACCATCCGACCATGTATTCTGTCAAGGTTCCATGCGGCCACCTGGGACCCGAGTTCGTGAGTTTTACCGACTTTCTTAACTTTCCCATTTTGACCCCGATGGCCATCCACGTATGAAAAAACATCAAGTTGGACCATCCGGACATGTATTCCGTCAAGGTTCTGTCCGGCCTCCCGGGACCCGAGTTCTTGTGTTTTACCGACTTTCTCGATTTCGAGCCAGATGGTCATCCGCGCATGCAAAATCATCAAGTTGCACCGTATGGATGTGTATTTCATTTAGGTTCCATCCAGACGCCCGGGACCCGAGTTCATGAGTTTTACAGACTTTCCCGATTTCAACCAAAATGGCCATCGACACATTAAAAACCGTCAAGTTTTACCGTCCGGACATGTATTCCTTCAAGGTCCCGTCCGGCCTCCTGGGTCATGAGTTCGAGATTTCGACCTAGATGGCCATCCGTGCCATGCAAAACCATTAAGTTGCACCATCCGAACGTGTATTCCATCAAGGTCCTGTCCGGGATCCGAGTTCATTAGTTTTACCATCTTTACCGACTTTCCTGATTTGGACTCAGATGGCCATCCGCTCATGCGAAACCATCAAGTTGCGCTGTTCGTACGTGTATTCCGTCAATGTTCCGTCCGGCCGCCCGGGAACCGGGTTCATGAGTTTTACCGACTTTTCCGATTTGGACCCAGATAGCCATTCGCGCATGCAAGACCATCAAGTTGCACCATCCGGACGTGTATTCCGTCAAGGTCCAGTCCGGCCGCCCGAGACCTGAGGTTGTGAGTTTTCTCGAGTTACCTGATTTCGACTCAGATGGCCATCCGCGCATACAAAACAATCAAGTTGCACCATCCGGTTTTGTATTCCGTCAAGGTCCCGTTCGGCCACCTGGGACCCGAGTTCGTTAGTTTTCCCGACTTTTCTGATTTCAACCCAGATGGCTATCCACGCAGGCAAAACCATCAAATTGCACCGTCCTAACGTGTATTCTGTCAAGGTCCCGTCTGGTCGCACGGGACCCACGTTCGTGAGTTTTACTAACTTTCCTGATTTTGACCCAGTGGGCATCTGCGCATGCAAAACCATCATCAAGTTGCATTGTCCGGACGTGTATTCCGTCAAGGCCCCGTGTGGCCGCCCGAGACCCGAGTTTGTGAGTTTTACCAACTTTCCTGATTTTGACCCAGATGGTCATCCCCACATGCAAAACCATCAAGTTGCACTGTCCGGACATGTATTTCGTCAAGGCCTCGTCTGGCCGCCCGAGACCCGAGTTCGTGAGTTTTACCGACTTTCAAAACATTCTCAATTTCGACCCAGATGGCCATCCACGCATGCAAAACCATCAAGTTGCACCGTCCGGACGTGTATTCCGTCAAGGCCCCGTCCGACCGCCCAGTACTCGAGATCGTGAGTTTTACTGACTTTCCCGATTTCGACCCAGATCGCCATCCGCGCATGCAAAACCATCAAGTTGTACCATATGGACGTGTATTTCGTTAAGGTCACTTCTGGCCGCTCGAGACCCAAGTTCGTGAGTTTTACCGACTCTCCCGACTTTTCTTGATTTTGACCTAGATGTCCATCCGCGCATGCAAAACCATCAAGTTGCACCGTATGGACGTGTAACACACTCAAATTCATTTCTATGCATTGCATACATTTTTCATATAGAGAAGCATTATAAAAGAAGTAGAAATGGAGAAAGAACTATAGAAATAGAGAAAGAACCATAGAAATGGAGGAAGGAACCATAGAAATGGAAAAAGAACTATAGAAATGGAGAAAGAACCATAGAAATGGAGAAAGAACCATAGAAATAGAGAAAGGAACCATAGAAATAGAGAAGGACATATAGAAATGGAGAATGGGGCATAGAAATGGAGAGTGGGACATATAAATGGAGAGGGGAATGTAGAAATGGAGTAAGTGACATAAAAATGGTGGGGAATGGGAAAAAGATAGCTGAAATGAGCCAATTCCAATTTCCCCAAATTTTTCCCTAAATCTCCAAATTTCCCAATTCCCCCAAAAGGGGAATTTTCCCCACATTTAGGGAATTTCCCCCACATTGCTATCGCACCAAATCAATTGGGGAAAAGTTTGTTAGGATTTAGCTCCAATTGGAGTAGGATTCTCTCCCCTCCCCCCTTATAAATAGAACCCAACCCCTCCCCCCCATTGGCCGCAGCCCCCTCCCCTCCCCCCCAAGTCGGTGACTTGGAGGCCCTAGCCCCCAACTCACTGAGTTGGACCTCCCCCCCTCGTCGGAGTTCAGTCACCGGTGAGCCCCGCCGGCGAGCCCCGCTGGTGAGCCACGCCGACGAGCCCCGCCGTCGAGCCCCGCCGTCGAGTCCCACCGTCAAGCCCCGCCGACGAGCCCGGTCACGCCTCGCCATCGCCGGAAAAGAGCCGACGATCTGTCCTGCCCTAATCATCCATAGAAAAACTTCCCGCTGCTGCCATTGCTAGAAAGAAGGCCCTACCACCAAGGAGGAAGTGAGGTAGGTCTCCATTACCCATCTTACGACGTCGCCGTTGTTTCTACGCATCCGTTTTCTTCGCCCCCTTCGAACAGAAACTTTTACGTGTGGACAGATCGTGTTTTGATCAATTTTTGACGATGGGATTGATCTAGATCTTGAGTCAAGATCATCACCACGTCCACACTCAACAAAATCCATGAAAGCACATTAAAACATGCAAGAACACATACAAACTGGATTAATAAAACTGCACCATAGGATTTACATTCATCTAACCCATTGCCTTGAGTAAAGTTTGTGCATGATGATTGATTGCTGTAAATTTTGTATGTGCGTGATCGTGAGTACAAGAACAAGCTCAATAGACCATCTACGAGGATCTACAACACCAAGCCTTCGAGACGCTCGAATTACAAGAACCACGGGAGCAAGGCAAGTGCCCCTTGACCATATTGATCCCATGTTTTGAAATTATTTTTTTTGCGAAAACGTGTATGCTTGAGTCAACTTGATGAGACACCCTTTTATAGGTATTTACTAGTTTTGTTAACCATCCTTGTCGTCGGGAAAGTTTATGAATCGGGTATGGTCGTTTTTCCTTTTTGCGTCGCTTAATCCACGGGATACGGGAAGTTGAAATAAAACATGTCTAGCTACTGTACTCATATGAATAATGGCAATGAGAACTTGAAGATGTTAGTGGGCATGAAATCGGGAAGATCTAGGCAATCTTGGTTCACGAATGTTGCTGGATGAGATGGTGGTACTTGCCGTAGATCTAAGGACCGGTTCATGCGAGAATATGCCAAGAAAATAGTGCTACCACAAGGTCAAGTATGGGTGCGGCTTAGCTGATTAATTAGGTGTGTTGCTAGCTTGTTATGGACCGTGGATGGCGCGGGAAATGGGAGTCGAGGAGGACTGCCCTGGGAACTGCATGGCACAAGAGGGGGCCCGTGGGTGAGAGAATGGTGATTCGAGCCTGCCGGTGAAACCTCAGTGAATCCATACATCTAGTAGCTCCTTTGTAAAGGCTATTTTGTGATCTCTTGGACATACACCGACGGTTGTGTATTGGTATAATGGAGGTTCTGCGGTCGCCGACGGGTAACGAAATCACGAACTTGTGGGTAAAGTGGTGTCACCTCTGCAGAGTGTAAAACTATCATCATAGCTGTACTTTCGGTCACAAGAACCTGGCCAACTTCCATGATTAGAGGGAAAATTTGGGATGGATATTCAGTATGGTTATGGTATGGTTATTGGAAATGGTTTTAGGACTGTTTTGAATAATAACAATGAGTTTGGCTATGGCTATATGAATATGAGATGGTTATGAATATTTTATGAGCATGAGATGAAATTGAGAGAGATTAATGGCTTGATGAGACTTGATAAATGGTGAATTATGATAAAAGAATGTTGCTGTTTTACTTCGTCATATTCGGATTCAACTCACCTAGACTTAGTTGCTTTTTTTATCATATTTGTGAAATAAAATTTGCTTGCTGCAATGAGCCTTTTTATTCCATACCTTGTTGTAAGATACATGTCATACTTTTCCCGCACTTGTTGAGTACGACATGTACTCACCCTTGCATTATCACATAAACATCAGCAACAGGAGAAGAGTACTTCGAGGACCATGTGGAGTACTAGGCGTGCGAACTACCGTCAACATGCCTATGGAGTTGAAGATGGAGCCTGCTGCTATTTAGTTATTTCCGCTGTCGTTTAGAGACTTCCGCTGTAAGAATAAGTTAGAGATTCATGAGTGAGACAATGAGTCAATGTAACAATGAGTACTTAAACACTATTTATTCGTGGTTATATTCTAAATTCTATTTGTGGATTACGTGTGTATGTGTGACTTGATTCTGTTTTTGAAACCAAGTGTCACAGATTGGTATCAGAGCCACGTTGACCATATGACGCAAGCCTAGATAGAATGAACACTCTAAAACATATAGGCACAACCCTCTAAACTGCTATTTTCGAAAATTGTTTGCTGCTGCTCTTTACTTGTCAATTCAGCCACCGCAAAGTGCTATTTTCAACCCCTCTTTTCTCTTCTTTTGGACAACAACACTTTTGCTTTCTTGCTCCATAGCTTTTGAAGTTTTGGAGTTATTTTTTCCTTCTCTAAAGGTTCTCATGTCTTATAGATGCCGGTGATTAGGAGCACAACACGCATAAGGACTCGTCCACCACCACGTGTGAGTGCACATAACCCCATTGAGGTGTCCGATGGACCATATTGGGAGGAGGTAAAGATGGAACCTCTTGATGAAGATGAAGTCAATAGCTGTATACATGAGGAAAAAGATCCGGAAGAGGTGGAACCATTCGAAGATGATATGGAGGATGATCCACAAGAACGGCATTGGTACGCACCTCTGAAGGAGTTTCACACGGGCTTACACCCTGTGGAGCCTCATGAAGCTATGTCAGAAAGAGACGAATCCGAAGAGGAGACACACCTTGCTAGACCAATAATGAAGGTGATGAATGGTCCAATCGTTCAGTTCAAGAATTTCATTCCGACGGAGCGGAAGGAGGACAGACATCCAGAGAGCTCAAAGAATTTCTGGATTGCTGCAGCTTATACCCGGAGTATCTCCTCAAGAAGGTCCCTCGTCTCGGACATGAAGAGTGGAAGGCTGATATAACCATCCTATCTAAAGCTAGGGTTGTCACTGGGCACTTCACACCCACATGGAGAGCTACAAGGGCAGAAGCTATCGATGGTGCTGCATGGGAAGCACTCACCGGACTGTGCTACGCCCTTCATGAGCAGCTTGAGGGCACCACTTTTGAGCTGCACACGTGTCGAAAGAGGGGTACAAGGGAGATCATTGGACCCCATATAACAACCCTTTTCAACCCACAGGCTGCTGACAAGTCTCAGAGGTTGATTGTGGAGTTAGGAAACCGCTACGCAAGCGCACAAGAAAAGATCCGTTACCTCTGCAAGAAGCTATATTTGCTGGAGAAACAAGAGGAGACTCGTGCCAACACGGGAGAAAATGGAGCACCAGCGTCATCTAACCCTACATGGACTGCTGACTCACCATGGAGTGCGCCCATGTATGGACCACCCCCTTCACACGGCGAGAACAGCACCGGTTCACATGATTAAGTTTAGGATTCTCATTGAATAAGCTGTAATCGGAACGTTAGATCGTAGTAGCTTAAATAAAAGTGGTGTGCTAAATTTTTGTGATGATTGCTTGTGTTTATGTGCTGATGTGAGTTGTGGGACGCTTCAGCGAATGTCCACATCCACATATAGTGGAGAGATGTGAGACGCTTCGGCACGTGTTCACATCCTCATATAGGCTAAAATTAATAAAAGAAGATACTTAGTTCATACACCTTGATGCATATAGTTGGGAAATTGCTTCTTTCAAATCTGAATTTTAGATCCTACTAATATAGTATGTCCTAAAGTAAGCCTTAAAATAAGGGGTAGACTTTTTGCCAACCTTATCGTCTTGGATTCCCAAGGGATTGATATAATACTTGTAATGGACTGGTTAAGCAAGCACAACAGAGTGATTCAATATGCTCAGAGAATCTGGCAGTTGACGAGTAAGCACAGTACTCGTATTGAGTTCGAGGCAGCTCAATCTACAACCGAGAAGGCAGGGCTGAACCACATCGAAGAAGTGACATTGGAAAGCATTCCGGTGATTCAATAGTATTCAGATGTGTTTCCGGAAGAACTTCCAGGTATGCCACCTGACTGAGACATTGAATTTGCTATTGATTTAGTACCTGGAACTGCACCTATAGCAAACAGGCCGTATAGGATGCCCGCTAATGAACTATTGGAGCTCAAGAAGCGAATTCAGGAGCAGCTAGAAAAGGGTTTTATACACCCAAGCTCGTCACCGTGGGAAGCCCCTGTGCTCTTCGTGGATAAGAAAGATTGGACCCAAAGGATGTGTGTGGACTATAGGTCTCTCAATGAAGTGAAAATTAAGAATAAATACCCACTGCCCCGCATAGAGGACTTGTTTGATCAAATGAAAGGTGCCGGAATTTTCTCCAAGATTGATCTTCGGTCGAGATACTTCCAGCTGAAGATTAAACCCTCCGATATACCCAAGACTGCATTTCGAACACGGTATGATTCGTATGAATATACCGTTATATCTTTTAGGTTAACAAATGCACCCGCATACTTTATGTACCTCATGAATAAGGTCTTCATGGAGTACTTGGACAAGTTCATCGTAATTTTCATCGATGATATCATGGTGTATTCGAAAAGCGAGGAAGAATATGAAGAACACTTGGGATTGACGTTGCAGAAACTGCGAGAGCATCAATTGTATGCCAAATTCAGTAAGTGTCAATTTTGGCTAAAGGAGATATCGTTCCTAGGCCACATCATCTCCGAGGGAGGAGTATCGGTTGATCCCAGAAAAGTGGGAGACGTTTTAAAGTGTAACCAACCACAGAATGTGAGATATATTCGGAGTTTTCTTGGGATGGCTGGATACTACCGCCGGTTCTTCAAGGATTTCCCCAAAATAGCGAAGCCTATGACTGAATTGCTAATGAAGGGAAAAGCATTTCAGTGGACACCAGTGTGTCAAAAAAGCTTTGAGGAGCTCAAGAAAAGACTAACCACAGTGTCGGTTTTGTTATTTCCGGATGTGAGCAAGAGCTTCGACATATATTGTGACGCATAAAGACAAGGTCTTGGATGTGTGCTCATGCAAGAAGGACAAATGGTAGCCTATGCGTCGAGACAACTAAAGAAAGACGAGCTGAATTACCCCACACATGACTTGGAACTTGCAGCCGTGGTACATGACTTGAAGATTTGGAGTCATTATATCCTTGGCCACCGATGTGAGATTTATACGGATCACAAAAGCCTCAAGTATATATTCATGCAAATGGATCTGAATTTGAGGCAACGTCGATGGTTGAAACTCATCAAGGATTATGATGTCGAAATGAACTATCACCCAAGAAAGGCCAATGTAGTAGCTGATGCGTTGAGTCGAAAGGGAGCATGTCACCAACTCACGGTTCGGGAGCTGCCGCCCGAGCTGCGCAAGGAGTTCGAACGGTTACATCTCGGGTTCTTGAACGAGATGGAAGTGATAGAACTCAACTCCTCACTGGAACAAGAGATAAGATATGGTCAAGCAACGGATGAGGAACAAGGAAAGAATCCGACAAGGCATAGAAAAGGACTTTAAGGAAGACGAGAAAGGCACACTTTGGTTAGAAAAAAAGATTTGTGTGTCTAACGTAAAGCACATCCGCGACACATATTAAAGGAGGCACATGACTCACCTTATTCCATACATCCCGGCTGTACAAAGATGTACAAGGACCTGAACACTTGCTATTGGTGGGATGGTATGAAAAGGGACATAGCCGAATATGTTGCCTTATGCGATACGTGCCAACGGGTGAAGGCCAAACATCAAAGACCCGCTGGACCATTGCAGCCATTGAAAGTACCCGAGTGGAAATGGGAAGACATCATCATGGATTTCATCGTCAGATTGCCATGTACTCAATCAGGTTACGACTCTATTTGGGTTATCGTGGACCGATTGATAAAAACCACCCATTTCCTTCCTGTTAAAACCAAGTACAATGTTGCACAACTAGCCGAGCTGTATATGGATCAAATCGTGTGTCGCCATGGAGTTCCGAAAATCATAGTTTCAGATCAGGATTCTCAATTTACCTCTAGATTCTGGAAGAAGCTACATGAAGTCATGGGTACACGACTGAATTTCAGCTCCGTTTATCACCCGTAAACCGACGGGTAAATTGAGAGGACCAATCAAATTTTGGAAGACATGTTAAGAGCTTGCATCTTGAAACATGGGCGTAGTTGGGATAGGAGCTTGCCGTATGCTGAATTCTCATACAACAACAGCTACCAACCCAGCTTCAAAATGTCACCCTTCGAAGTATTGTATGGTAGAAGGTGTAGAACGGCGCTGTTCTGGAATGAGACCGGAGAGAGCCAAGTGTGTTAGACCTGAAGTGCTGCAAGACGCTGAGAAGCAAGTCCAAACGATACGAGAAAACTTGAAGGCTTCTCAGTCACGACAAAAAGGTTATGCAGCCAATAGGCGAAGAAAATTGACCTTCGAAGTAAGAGACTTCGTGTATCTTAAGGTATCACCTATACGAGGCCAACGACGGTTCAACGTCAAGGGCAAATTAGCACCTCGCTACATCGGGCTATTCAAGATTTTGGGTAAGCGAGGAGAAGTAGCCGATCAACTAGAGCTGCCAACGCACCTCTCCGATGTACACGACGTGTTTCACATATCCTAACTCAAGAAGTGCTTAAGAGTACTAGAAGAACAAGTACCGATGGATGAACTCAAGCTTCAAGAGGATCTGACCTACGCGGAGCACCCCGTCAAAATTTTGGACGTGAAGAAAAAGGTCACAAGGAACAAAGTGATCCGTTGGTGCAAGGTACAATGGGGCCATCACACGAAAGCCGAAACTACATGAGAGCGTGAGGAATACCTCAAGACAGAATTCCCTCATCTATTCTCTACTCTATCAAATCTCGAGTGCGAGATTCAGTTTAAGGGGGGTAGGTTTGTAACACTCTCAAATTCATTTCCATGCATTGCATATATTTTTCATGTAGAGAAGCGTTATAAAAGAAGTAGAAATGGAGAAAGAACTATAGAAATGGAGAAAGAACCATAGAAATGCAGGAAGGAACCATAGAAATGGAGAAAGAACTATAGAAATAGAGAACGAACCACAGAAATGGAGAAAGAACCATAGATATAGAGAAAGGAACCACATAAATGGAGAAGGACATATAGAAATGGAGAATGGGGCATAGAAATGGAGAGTGGGACATAGAAATAGAGAGGGGAATGTAGAAATAGAGTAAGTGACATAAAAAAGTGGGGAATGGAAAAAAGATAGCTGAAATGAGCCAATTCTAACTTTCCCAAATTTTCCCCAAATCTCCAAATTTCTCAATTCCCCCTAAAAAGGGGAATTTTCCCCACATTTGTGAAATTTCCCTCACATTGCTGCCGCACCAAATTAATTGGGGAAAAGTTTGTTAGGATTTAGCTCCAATTGGAGTAGGATTCTCCCCCTCCCCCCTTAGAAATAGAACCTCAACCCCCCCTTGGCCGCAGCCCCCTCCCCTCCCCCCCTAGTCGGTGACTTGGAGGCCCTAGCCCCAAACTCGCTGAGTTGAACCTCCCCCCCCTCATCGGAGTTCAGTCGCCTGTGAGCCCCACCGACGAGCCCCGCCGTCGAGCCCCGCCGACGAGCCCATTCACGCCTCGCCAATGCCGGAAAAGAGCCGACAATCTGTCCTGCCCTAATCATCCATAGAAAAACTTCCCACTGCTGCCATTGTTAGAAGGAAGGTCCTGCCACCAAGGAGGAAGTGAGGTAGGTCTCTATTATCCATCTTACAACGTCGCCACTGTTTCTACGCATCCGTTTTCTTCGTCGCCTTCAAACAGAAACTTTTACGTGTGGACAGATCGTGTTTTGATCGAATTTTGACGGTGGGATTGATCTAGATCTTGAGTCAAGATCATCACCACGTCCACACTTCATCTCAGCACCCTTGTTCATCATAAAACCCCATGAAAAACTATTAAAACATGCAAAAACACATACAAACTGGATTAATAAAACTGCACCATAGGATTTGCATTCATCTACCCCATTGCATTTTGAGTAAAGTTTGTGCATGATAATTGATTCCTGTAAATTTTGTATGTGCATGTTCATGAGTAGACGAGCAAGCTCAAGAGGCCATCTACGAGGATCTACAGCACCAAGGCTTCGAGACGCTCGAACAACAAGAACCATGGGAGCAAGGCAAGTACCCCTTGACCATATTGATCCCATGTTTTGAAACTATTTTGTTTGCGAAAACGTGTATGCTTGAGTCAACTTGATGGGACACCCTTTTATAAAAGTTTACTAGTTTTGTTAACCATCCTTGTCGCCGGGAAAGTTGATGAGTCGGGTATGGTCGTTTTTCCTTTTTGCTTCGCTTAATCTACGGGATACGGGAAGCTGAAATAAAACATGTTTATTTACTGCACTCATATGAATAATAGCAATGAGAACTTGATTATGTTAATGGGCATGGAATCGGGGAGATCTAGACAAGCTTGGTTCGCGAATGTTGCTGGATGAGATGGTGGTACTTGCCGTAGATCTAAGGACCGGTTCATGCGAGAATATGCCAGGAAAACAGTGTGCCACCACAAGGCCAAATATGGGTACGGCTTAGCTGACTAATTAGGTGTGTTGCTAGCTTGTTATGGACCGTGTATGGCGCGGGAAATGAGAGTCGAGAAGGACTGCCCTGGTAACTGAATGGCACAAGAAGGGACCCGTGGGTGGGAGAATGGTGATTCGAGCCTGCCGGTGAAACCTCAGTGAGTCCATCCATCTAGTAGCCCCTTTGTAAAGGCTATTTTGTGATCTCTTGACCATACACCGACGGTTGTGTATTGGTATAATAGAGGTTCTGCAGTCACCGACGGGTGACAAAATCACGAACTTGTTGGTAAAGTTATGCCACCTCTGCAGAGTGTAAAACTATCATGATAGCCGTGCTTCCGGTCACAAGCACCTGTCCAACTTCCATGATTAGAGGGAAAACTTGGGATGTATATTTGGTATTGTTATGGTATGGTCATTGGGTGGTTTTGGGACTGTTTTGAGTCATAACAATGAGTTTGTCTTTGGCTATATGAATATGAGATGGTTATGAATATTTTATGAGCATGAGATGAACTTGAGAAAGATTAATGCTTGGATGAGACTTGATAAATGGTGAATTATGATAAAAGATTATCTTGTTTTACTTGGTCATATTAGGATTAAACTCACTTAGACTTAGTTGTTTTTTATCATGTTTGTGAAATAAAATTTGCTTGCTGCAATGAGTCTTTTTATTTCATACCTTGTTGTAAGCTACATGTCATACTTTTCCCGCACTTGCTGAGTACGACATGTACTCACCCTTTCATTATCACATAAACATCAGCAACAGGAGAAGAGTATTTCGAGGACCATGTAGAGTACTAGGCGTGCGAACTACCGTCAACATGCCTGTGGAGTTGAAGATGGAGCCTGCTGCTATTTAGTTATTTCCGCTGTCGTTTAGAGACTTCCGCTGCAAGAATAAGTTAGAGATTCATGAGTGAGACAATGAGTCGATGTAATAAAGCACTTAAACACTATTTATTTGTGGTTATATTCCGAATTCAATTTGTGGATTACGTGTGTATGTGTGATGGACATCCTGGGCACACATATGCATTAACTTGGTTCTATTTTTGGAACCGGGTGTCACAGGACGTGTGTTCCGTCAAGGTTCCGTCCGGTTGCCCAGAACTCTAGTTCATGAGTTTTCCTGATATGGACCCAGATGGCCATCCACGCATGCAAAACCATCAAGTTGCACCATCTGAATGTGTATTACGTCAAGATCCCGTCCGGCTGCCCGGGACCCGAGTTCGTGAGTTTTACCAACTTTCCCGACATTATCGATTTTGACCCAGATGGCCATTCGTGCATGCAAAACCATCAAGCTGCACCGTCAAGACGTGTATTCTGTCAAGATTCCGTCTGGCCGCCCAAGACCCGAGTTTGTGTGTTTTACCGACTTTCCCTATTTTGACCCAGATGGCAATCCGATCATGAAAAACTATCAAGTTGGACCATCCGGACGTGTATTCCGTAAGGTCCCATCCAGCCTCCCGGGATCCTAGTTCGTGAGTTTTACCGACTGCCGGTACCTGAGATATGGGGTACCCCCGCGCACAGGGTAAAATACCTAAGGTACTCGCCCTTCTCCGCAGGGAGAGCTCCGAAGGTGCCACGCGTCCGGCGGGGCCGGACCTCCCTCTCCTCAGAGGAGAGCTCCGGGCCCGCCACGTGGCATACAGAAGCCGGACCTCCCCCTCCGCGGGAGAGAGGTCCGAAGATGCCACGCGTCCAGCGGGGCCGGACCTCCCTCTCCGCAGAGGAGAGCTCCGGGCCCGCCACGTGACATACTGAGGCTGGACCTCCCCCTCCGCGGGGAGAGGTCCAAAGGCTCCACGTGCCCCGCAGGCCGGACCCTTCTCACCTCAGAGAAGGGCTCCGGACCCGCCACGTGTCCAGAAGAACGGTGCTGCCTGCCCCCAAGCGGTAGGCAGCGGGCGTAAAGGCGCCCCACACCTTGCCCGTACAAGGTATTCAAGGCCCGCGTCTTCCCAAGACGCGGAAACGTGGAGCACGCGTCTGTCAGGTGCCGTTGCACCCAGTCGCATCACAGACTGGCGCGCGGTGTCAGAACCTGCCAGCCAATAAACGCCGTGACAAGACATCCCATGCCGCCTGCGCCGTCATCAACCACTACGACTAGCACGCGGCATGGGCAGGGCGGCAAGATGAAGACTCAGAAGCCTTCGACCAGAGGCAACCACCGGCGTAACTACAGATACGGTAGATAATAGACAATCTTCCCGGGACCACCTGTCGGGTCCCGGCTTCCCTTGTAAGCCGCCCGAGTCTTGGACTATAAAAGGCTCGGGTAGGCGTCGATAGCAAGGGTTCGCACTTTGCAACTCATACGCTAGCCATACACTCTCAAGCTGTAACTCACCCCCAAGCTCAGGCCTCCGGCCCTGAGCAGCAAGCAATACAGCGAGCTCCATAGCTCGCCGTGGACGTAGGGTTTTACGCTCCGGCGGCCTGAACCACGTAAAACTCGCCGTGTCAAGCTCTCGCTAACTCGTCCATCCGCGCAAGCTTTCCGCTAGGAGACTAGCCCCGCCGAAAAAAGAACCTCCGCGGGCTGCCCAGTGCAGGCCCGGGGGAAGTGTCGATCGCACACTTCGACATTTGGCACGCCAGGTAGGGGCTTTTCCCCTAGCGCGACGAGTTTCCGCCGACGAAGATGACCAAGCTTCCTTCAACGGCAAACTCTCCCCCTCCGCGTTCACGGCGAACCGTGACCACTGGGGAGTACATGTCGACACACTCAGGACGGAGTGTGTCGGCACAAGCGGGCAGCCAGCAGCCGACTCCGGCGACGCCGACTCCGGCTATGCAGGCCCCGACCAGCGTGAGGTCTTCTGCAGCGCTGAGCGTACACCATGGAGGTGCGCTAGCTGCAGCAAGAGTTCTGTTGCGCAACCCACCTGCGGGGGATGCGCCCCATTCAGCGACCCAGCAATGGGTCCGCGAGGTGGACCGCCTCGTCGTCGCCGCCGCAAACCCTCGGTTTCGGCGAGGACGACGCCCAGGGCAACCGGCTGTGTCGCTGACGCGCACACCCACGGTTGACGGGCTAACGGCGGATTCCAGCTCCTCCAGGCTCCTGTCGATGGACCTGCGAAGGGAACTGGAACGGTGCCACTTGGGGCAGGACGCCCGGGTGTACCTCGAGCGACGCCGAGAAAGGCGTCGCAACCAGGAGGCAGGCGACAGCATGTCGTCGGCCTCGACACAACCAGAAGGGCAGGTCTTCGCCATGCGAGCCCCGCCACAGGCATATGCCACAACCATATGCGCCGCAAGTAGCGGCCCCGGTCTATGGTGCAGCCTTGCCCATGCCGGGATACGCAGCGCCAGGTGCGAACCAAGCGTTCGCAGCGCCTATACCTGCCGCAGCAGGTGCAGGATGTGCGGCCCTTGCACCACACCTTCGCTTCGCAAGGTGGCCACGCTAGTTCCACCCGCACCTGCCCGAGAAGTACGACGGCAGCGTCAACCCAGCGGAGTTCCTCCAGATCTACTCCACCGCCGTACTTGCCGCAGGAGGGGACGAGGCTGTCATGGCCAACTACTTCCCCGTCGCCTTGACCGGCCCAGCCCGGTCTTGGCTCATGAATCTACCTCAGGGGTCCATAACCTCCTGGGGTGAGCTCTGCCGGCAGTTCGTCGCCAACTTCGGCAGCTCCTACACCCGTCCCAGCACGGAGCTCGACCTCCATGCCGTCAAACAACAACCTGGGGAGTCGCTGCGCTCTTTCATCCAGCGGTTCTCTCAGGTGCGCAACACCATCCCACATATCCAAAGCGCCTCTGTGGTGGTGGCGTTCCGACAGGGTGTCCGGGACGAGAAAATGCTCGAGAAGCTCGCGACCAGAGAGGTCCGCGACGTCTCGGAGCTCTTCAGCCTGGCGGACAAGTGCGCCAGAGCAGCTGAAGGGCGGAGCTGGCACGCACTGCCGACCTCCGAGTCAGGAGGGCAGCCCGGGCCCGGTGCTGCTGCCTATGGGGGTGGCAAGAAGACCAAGAACCGGGGGGGGGGGGTGGCAAGATGAAGTCACCATTCACGGCCCCCGTCGCCGCAGCTGCGACGACCAGTGGAGCTCGGGGGCCACGCCCTGACAAAAGGCAGCGGCAGTCACCGGCCCCAGACAGTGACCAAGGCGGGCTATGCCCCGTGCATGGCACCTGCAACCATACTGCTGCCGAGTGCTGGGAGATCCAGAGGCTCACAGAGCGCTTCCGCAAAGGAAGACAGCAGAGGGCTGAAGCACCGCCCTACCCTCAGAGGGATGGCAAACAGAAGGCCGACGCCCCAGTCACCGCTGCCCACCAGGTGGGGTTCCAGGAGCCTCAGCGTGTCATAAAGACAGTGCATGGCGGTGAGGACTCCAGTTCCGACGGTGACGGGCCTGGGCATTAGCCAACTACAGCACGCCTCCGTGCCTCGGACATACCTCTCGGGAGCCGCCTAAGGTCCGTCAACCCCTTGAAGGCCTTGCCAGAAGGGGAAGACGCCTTAGGTCATCCAAGGTGAGCCCGGGTTCACCTACCCCTTGAAGGCCTTAGCCAGAAGGGGAGAACTCCCCGGGGGCCCCCGAGAGAAGCCGCGCAGGGCCTGATCCAGCGTGAAGATAACAACCTCGACAAGACTCGGCTTGCAGGGAACACCCCACAACGCACGGTCTCGGCTAATGCTCTAAGCACTACCGCCAAAGAACCAAACGCGACGGGGGCCCGCAAGAGGGCAACCTGGTGAAGCGGCACGCTATATTCCAAGAAGGACCCATAAGCTCTCCCCCAGCAGGGAAGGTCCCTTCCGAATTATGAAAGCTGCCGCCCCAGGTACACATGCCTTTCAACCGAGAGTGGGATCCATTCCCAAAAAATCCTTGCCATGAAGCAACACTGTAAGTCCTACTTACTGAGCATCGGTAGAACAGGGTTATTCACTTCTGTAATAGACCCCATAGAATTTAGGAACAGAGCTTGGGGTAGCTAAGTCTCAAGGGACGATACAGGACTACGTCCAGTTTAGCCTGGTTCCGACCCTAAGCGCGTAGAGTCTTGCTTCCCTTGTAGACGAGGCGGAACATTGCCCCCATGTACAGCCAGAATTCCACCTATGGGTACGAATACAGAGACCTGTTCTACTTAGCTCTCTCTCATGCGCTCATTTAAATTATGCATTAATTTTTATGATCGCACTATCTCTGTATGTTCATCGTACATCTAGCTCCCCCTCTCCTGCGCTCATCCATAGTCGGCATTTGCTATCCTACCGAAGGCGGCTGCGCTTGAGGCACCTGCCGATGGCCGAGTGAGTCTCTCGGGCCTCCCCCAGTCAGGTGTTGCGGTGCCAGTTGGTCACCTCCAGGAAAGGCCAGCGTTGTGCATGGGGGGTCCAGGGTGCGTATCCAGCTTAGCCGGCCCAGAGCCCAAAGCATGCGCATCCTGCCCTCCGGAGGTCCAGGGGAGTACGTCCGCTTTGCCTGGTCATGAACCCAAAGCGCGTGCACTCTGCTTCCCCAGCGCATGGCCCGGTACTAGGGATCGGACGGCCGTACCCGGACCTCGGAGGGAGCCGGAGCTCCGGCGCCTCGTGCACAGAATTGCCCAAGCCCCGTATAGCGGGTCAGGACCATAAGACGAATAAGACTAGGAGACAGGAGGGGAGGACCCCCCGAGGAGAATTACATTTCCTCTGCCTGTGTGCAGGACCTCCAGGTTACGGCAACAGGGACTGCATGAAGCGGGGGGAAAGGAGCTACCAGCTACTCCGGCCTGGGACTGGAAGGACCGGGACCTGCCCCTCCAGCAGGGACGGGGCCCGGGGGCCCCACGTGTCCAGCGGGCCCGGAACTCTCTCCTTCCTTGAGGAGGGCTCCGGGCTCGCCACGTGGCAGGCAGGAACCGGACCTCCCCCCCTCAGTGGGAGGGCTCCGAAAGCCCTACGTGTCCAACATGGCCGGAGCTCCCGTCTCTTGAGGAGGAGCTCCGGACCCGCCACGTGGCAGGCAGATTTGGAGCCCCCCATAGGGCGAGGTTCGGAGACCTCCGGGGGCCCCTAACACGGTTAGGACCCGGGGAGGGTGTCTGTGCGAAGCTCCGAGATTGGAAATAACCTCTGAGTACCTTGCAGAGCTAAGGACTCAGCCAGGCAAAGCCAAGAAGGAGAGAAAAAGCATCACAGACACAAGTATCCAAGAGAGTCAAATTAAACAAGGCTCCATGAGCTGGACTACAGACTTGATAAAAAAGGGAGAAACAAGTCCTAAGGACCTCCCGGCTCTCGCCGGAACCTTGCGGCTACAAGGGCGGCCACATCCTCAACTTCAGCCCTGGCAGCTTCCTCCCGCTCCACGGCTGGGCCCTCTCTCGCTGGCTCTAGTGAAAAAGAGGGGTCGCGGCTCTTGAAGCATGCCAGCACATGCGAAGCGACCTCTAAACCCAAGCTACGGCCCTCGGCCTCAAGCTCGCTGGCGACCACCGAGTCAAGTCTGTCCAGCTCGGCGCCGATCGACTCCAATGCAGGGATCACCTCTGCCACCTTCAGTGCGGGAGTCGTGGCCCTCACCGGACTGAAGCCAAGAGGGATCAGGGCGGACCCCGCTCGATCCACGAAGCTTGAGACCGCAAGAGCCTCGGAGGACCGCAAGGCTGAGAGCTCCTCCACCTCGCGGCGGGCCGCCTGCAGAGCCTCCAGGTTCCTCTCGGAGAATTCCTTCTCCTTGGCCGCCAGGGAACTCTCCCGAAGGTGGAGAGTCTTGGCTAGCCGCTACAGCTCAGCGGCCTTGAAGCCGGCGGTCAACTCCCGGTCCAAGACCGCCCGGCGATCATGAGAGACCTGTTCCTCCCTCAAGTCGAGGTCTGCCTTCAGAATCTCCAGCTCCTCCATCTGAGCTCGGAGGTCATCCTCGCCCGCAGCCAGCTGCGCGGCGACCCTCTCTGCCTCAGCTGCCACGGAATGCTCCCGCTCCTCAACGGCGAGTTCACGGCGCTCCAACCGCTGCCGTATTTCCACAGCAGCAGAGAGGCTCTCTTCGGCCCGGGCGTGTGCCTCCAGGGCCTCCCTGTTGATCCGCCGCGATTGGGTGTCCATGCGGTCAACAGCCCGCTTCATCCGGTCGACGAGCGCTTCCCTGAAGTCGAGCAACTCCTGCCTGGAGTCAAGCTCACTCTTAACCTTCGCGGTCCTCTCCCGCAAAAGGTTCCCCCAGGTGAGGAGGCGATCCCGTTCAACCGTATACTCCTCCCGCTCGCGCCCTAATGCAGCCAAGACCTGCCGAACGCTCGTCTCGGCAAGCGCAAAGGCATCCTCTAGAGGCAATGGAGCAACAGAGGCCGGGGCAGTCCCCCCGACCTCCTCCATTACCTCGTCCTCAGGGAGAGTCGACGCACCAGCAACTGAGACGAGACGCCGATCGGGTGAAGCTGGCTCCGAGGCACTGGCAGCCAGGCCTGCTGGGCTCTCTTCAGCTACTGGCTCCTTGATCTGAGGAGAAGGGCGAACAGGGGAAGGCGGTGCTGGAGAAAAGGCCGGGCCGCCTAGTGCAGGGTCGACCTGCGCCGGCTTGGGGCCGCGGTGGCCGTCTCGGCAGGAAGAGACGACGCCGCCGCGGAGTCCGGGCACACCGGAACAGGAGAAGTTCGCGCTGGCCTGGGGGCTGCGGCAGTTGCCCCTGGCTCCGAACGCTGCGGCACAGATTCCCCGCAAGACGGGGAAGGCCGGGAAGCGTGGACACTCCAGCGGGCTCTGAACCCCGACTTCCGAGCCGGGGTAGGACTTCCAGAGCCCGCAACCGTCACCGACGACCGCTCCGCAGTCGCTTGGACTGGCGGAACAGGGGACGCCCCAGAGGCTTCCCCCAGCGCATCAACCCGGGGCCTCTTCGAGTCGCCACCGGAGAGGGTGTCAGGCACCCCGGAATCCCGACTTGGCACCGACGCCGTTGCTGGAGGAGATCGAGCGCATTTCTTCTCTGGCAGTGGGTTGGAAGCCATGGCAAGGGAGAACTCAAAAGCACAAGAGTCCGAGAAGAAATGTTGAGAAGTGCGAAGGGAAGCTGCAATGGGTGTGAGACCTCCTCTAAAAAGCTTCCCGGTGCAATTCCAAGCGATTCGGAACTCTTTGAATATCCCGCACCGGCAACCGCTTCGGTTCCTAGACCGAATGCCGATGACGGGTGGGCCCAAACTGCTTAGCTAAAGCGGTGGGGTCAAGGAGTCAGCCTCCTGAGAAGATGAGCCGGCAAGGCACTTCGGCGGTTCCCGAAGAAAGCGCCGCAACGTGCAGAAGTGGCAGCCTTGGGAACCGCCGCAGTAAAAGCAATCATCAAGTGAGCGCACGCTCTCACGATCCCGCGGCCGTTCGTGCTCCGGCAGCGGTCAATTCGGGACTCAGAGAAAGTGCGCGGATCGGAAGAGACGGAGGTCCCACCTCGGGCTCGCTATCTCCCCCGAGATGGGCCCGGGGGCCACTGTCGGTACCTGAGATATGAGGTACCCCCGCGCACAGGGTAAAATGCCTAAGGTACTCGCCCTTCTCCGCAGGGAGAGCTCCGAAGGCGCCACGCGTTCGGCGGGGCCGGACCTCCCTCTCCTCAGAGCAGAGCTCCGGGCCCACCACGTGGCATACAGAAGCCGGACCTCCCCCTCCGCGGGAGAGAGGTCCGAAGACGCCACGCGTCCAGCGGGGCCGGACCTCCCTCTCCGCAGAGGAGAGCTCCGGGCCTGCCATGTGGCATACAGAGGCTGGACCTCCCCCTCCGCGGGGAGAGGTCCGAAGGCTCCACGTGCCCCGCAGGCCGGACCCTTCTCACCTCAGAGAAGGGCTCCGGACCCGCCACGTGTCCAGAAGAACGGTGCTGCCTGCCCCCGAGCGGTAGGCAGCGGGTGTAAAGGCGCCCCACACCTTGCCCGTACAAGGTATTCAAGGCCCGCGTCTTCCCAAGACGCGGAAACGCGGAGCACGCATCTGTCAGGTGCCGTTGCGCCCAGTCGCATCACAGACTGGCGCGTGGTGTCAGAACCTGCCAGCCAATAAACGCCGCGACAAGACATCCCATGCCGCCTGCGCCGTCATCAACCACTACGACTAGCACGCGGCATGGGCAGGGCGGCAAGATGAAGACTCAGAAGCCTTCGACCAGAGGCAACCACCGGCGTAACTACAGATACGGTAGATAATAGACAATCTTCCCGGGACCACCTGTCGGGTCCCGGCTTCCCTTGTAAGCCGCCCGAGCCTTGGACTATAAAAGGCTCGGGTAGGCGTCGATAGCAAGGGTTCGCACTTTGCAACTCATACGCTAGCCATACACTCTCAAGCTGTAACTCACCCCCAAGCTCAGGCCTCCGGCCCTGAGCAGCAAGCAATACAGCGAGCTCCATAGCTCGCCGTGGACGTAGGGTTTTACGCTCCGGCGGCCTGAACCACGTAAAACTCGCCGTGTCAAGCTCTCGCTAACTCGTCCATCCGCGCAAGCTTTCCGCTAGGAGACTAGCCCCGCCGAAAAAAGAACCTCCACGGGCTGCCCAGTGTAGGCCCGGGGGAAGTGTCGTTCGCACACTTCGACACCGACTTTCTCAACTTTCTCGATTTCGACCCAGATTGCCATCCGTGCATGCAAAGCCATCAAGTTGCACCGTCCGAACGTATATTCCTTTAAGGTCCTGTTCGGCCGCCTGAGACCCAAGTTCAAGAGTTTTACAGACTTTCCCGACTTTCTAAAATTTGACCCACATGGCCATCCACGCATTTAAAACCATCAAGTTGCACCGTCCGGACATGTATTCCGTCAAGGTTCTGTCCGGCCGCCTGAGAACCAACTTCGTAAGTTTTACCAACTTTCCCAATTTTGACACCAATGGCCATCCTCGCATGAAAAATCATCGAATTGGACCATCCGGATGTGTATTCCGTCAAGGTCTCGTCCGGCCTCCCGGGACCCGAGTTCATGAGTTTTACCAACTTTCCTGTGACACCCTCAATTTCGTATCCATGCATGCATACATAATTCATAAGAAAAACATTTTAAAAGAATTAGAACGGGAGAAAGAATCAGAAAGATAGCCGAAAAGAGCCAAATCCAGTTCACCGAGGAGCGCCGTCGACACTTCCCGCGGCCCGCTGGCCACGTGGCGCCTTCGGAGCTCATCCCTGCATAGGGGGTGAGGTCTGGCACCGTTGGCCACGTGGCAGGCTAGGAGCTCGCTTCTACGGAAGGGGGCGAGGTCCGGCCCGCTGGACACGTGTTGCCCCCGGGGCTTGTCGCTGTGGAAAAGCGAGGTCCAGCCCCCGCGGGACAATGTCGCCTTCGGAGATAGTCCCTACGGAAGAAGCGAGGCTCAAACTGCGAGACACGTGTCGACTTCGGAACTCACCCCTGCGGAAGGGATGAGGCCCGCCCCACGGGACACGCGGCAGGCTCGGAGCTCACCTCCGGGAGGTCCAACACTACGGGACGCGTGTCACCCTCGGAACTCGTCTCCGGGAGGTCCAACACTGCTAGACACGTGTCGACTTCAGAGATTGCCTCCGAGGAGAAGGGAGGTCCGACGCTGTTGGACACGTGTCGCTCTCGGAGCTCGCCTCCGAGAGGTCCGCCCCGCTGGACACGTGTCGACCTTGGAGCTCTTCTCTGAGTAGAAAGGAGGTCCGGCGCTACTGGACACATGTCATTCTCGGAGCCCACCTCTGAGGAGAGGGGAGGTCCAGCACTGACACGTTGATGCGGACATCGCTACCGTTGATACAACCACAACACCAGCCCATTCACCACTCTTAGCTAATCAAGGTCCAATGACACGCGCTCGTGCATGTCAACTTATTTATCAGGTGCTTGGGAATTGATCCAGCTAGGAGTGATGGAGGGATTAATGCAATAAAGGCTGCTCCACCCGAGGGGAAATCTTGGGGCTGAGGTCATGTTATAAAGAGAGATTTAGACAAATAAGGAAAGGAATAAGGGAAATCTCGTCCAACTTTACTGCTGGACGAAATTCCCTCTTTCTTCCCCCATTTAAAGATAGATGTGCTATAATAAGAAAAGAAATAGAGGAAATCATATCCTGCCTTGCTGCTGGATGGGTTTCCCTCTTTCTTTCCCTATTAAATGGTAGTCTATCACAGAAAAAGGAAGGGAATAAGGGAGATCATGTCCTACCTTTCTTGCTGGATGAATTTCCCTCTTCCCTCCCCTATTTAAGTAGTCCAAGAGCTCCTTGACAGGGCGGGTTTTGTTTTCTGTAAGTTTAGCCATTGCTACTTCCTTGTAACGCAAGTGTCGACGAGACCTCCCGATTACTTGAATCAGAACCCCAACTTTTTCACACCCGTGAGTGTTTGCTTTTTATCTTGTTCTTGCTTGTTCTTCGATTGCTTGCAGGTTCAAGATTGTTCTTGGCACGGCAAGTACAACAACAACAGGAACCGGTGTAACTATCGCTAAGGTGCAACATCCTTATGGTTGTTGTAGTCGGGTAGCACAACATCGACCTCCACCCAAATCGTAGTTACCAGGAGACGGTGTAACTGTCGCTCAAGGCGCCACACCATTCTGGTTGTGGTAGTCGGGCAGCCAACGTCGGCCTCCACCAAATTCGTTCATTACCAACATCTCTCATCGAAAGATAGGGCGTCCCCCGTACCCGTTGTGTTCATCAAGTGGTATCAGATTTCAGGTTGCTCGGTGTAACACCCCAAATTTTTAGTCAAGATTCAAATTTTGGATTTAGAACCATAAACCATGTTCAGAGGGGGATTTAAAAATTTTTGGACGTGTTGCATGTTTTGCAAAAATTCAAATTCAAACTGGAATTCAAATTAGACTCAAAACAAAAAAGAAATGGAAAAAGAAAAAGGAAAACCGGGAAAAAACTGGCCAGTGGGCCGAAACCTCAGCCGGCCCAGCTAACCCCGCGCAGCCCGCCCCCGCGCGCGCCGCGCTGCCCCTCGCAGACATGTGGGACCCGCCTGTCATCCCTAACCCCGCGACCCCGGATTCTCCCCGCGCGCGCGCGATCGCAACCGATCGGGAAACCGCGTCCCGCAGCCGAATTCTGGAACCTGAGGACTCTAACTCGATCACAACAGAACCACCGCCCTCCCCCGGCTATAAAAACAACCGATCCGATCAGTTTTTCGCACGCGATCGCCGATTTTCACTCCGGTGAGCACCGAGACTTCGCCGGTGAATTCTGGCCGATCTAAGCTCGGAAACTCTGATCTAACTCGTTGGTCTTGATCCACCGCCTCCGGGGAACTTTGCAGGTGCAGAAAACCCGAAGATATACGGTGCAAATCCAGCTCCGACGAGCTTCGCCGTGGTTTTGCCTCGGACCTCGCCGCAGAGCACTTTCCAGGACTCCCGAGCTCGAGAAAACCCCCGAGGTGAGATCCCTGACCTCCCCTCTACCGATCTAGGCCATAAGATCACAGTTCTAGGCAGAATTCTCGAGGATCCGAAAGTTTCCGGCGAGATCGCCGCTTCCCGCCGCCGTGCGCCGCCGGCAGCGCCGCCCACGCTCGGTCAGAGCGACGTGGCCGCTTGTGCGCCGTTTATTTTAAATCGCACGGTAGACTTTAAAACCCCGCGTACCGGTTCGATGTTATAATCTCAGCCGTCGGTTTAAAATCAGACGGTCCACGTCAGCCCCGCGTTATAAAGACTGGAATTCTTACGTGCTACCCCCTGGGGTTCTCTGGAATTGAGAGCTAGCCCCGGAAACTTCAGATCTAGCCCCTGGAACTCCAGAAAATCATGTAAATTCATTTAAAAATCAGTTTTAGCCCCTGGACTTATTAGAAATTAGGAAAAACACCTCTGACAAGTGTAGCTAGACCCCTGGAAATTATGAAAATAATATTATAGACCCTGTAATGAGGTGAATTCATTATTTTAGCTCTGTTTAGTATTTAATTTAGAAAATTGAATATGTAACTAGTGTTTAAATATTAAAAAGGGGGACAAACATAATTGTCAAATTTATTAAAAACTTTCTCAGTACTTAGAAAACTTTGGAGTGAGATAAAAATATATTTTTAGGCTGAAATAAATCTGTTTCATCTATTATTCACATTTATTAGTATATGGACACATTTTTAAGTAAAGAATAGTTAAAGAAAAATAGGGAAAATAATTATGAAATAGTATACATCAGAAGCTAAGGTCAAAATATGATCTTAAATTATTTAGGACCAGAACCTAATCTGTTTAGGTAGTGTGTATTACTAATTTAATAATAAAATGCACAATTATACATAAGAAGATAAATCTGGAAATATAGAAACTAGTAAATGATAAATGGAGTTTCTAAAGTACAAAGAATTCAGTTTAGGGTTGATAGAAATAATGAAGGCACATATGGAGAAGAAAAATACTTTTCATACATACTTGGTAGTTTAATATATAAGGAATTTATTTAAAACTGAAACACACATATATATACATATATGTATATATATATAGTATGTGAGTATAAATATGAACACCAAAGTAAGAATCATACACATATAAATAAAAGTGTATGCAAGTCCCAAATCAACACACATAAAGTAACCACAACACATATAATGGTAAAGAACTTTCATAAATATGAATGTGTGGTTTGTATGAAGTAGAAGTGTGAACTATGTCTTATGATTGTTGTTTTTCTTTTGCTATGTGTGATGGTATGAAGTAGAACCTGCTCAAGAACAAGTTATTCAATTCCAAGACCAAGACTACCCATTTCAAGAGCAGCAAGAAGGAGGCAAGTGTCCTTGACCACTTTGATCCTATGCTAGGATGTGTAGATAGAATTATTTGCATTGTCAAATGAAATATGAAACCCATGCTAGGAAAGTTTCCCTAGAATTGCATTACCTTGTTTCCTTGTAGCTTGGGTTGGGATTTATTTTACCATGTCATTTATTTCCATGCATATGCTTAGCCATGCTTAGAATGGGGTATTTGGGACATGAAATCATCAGTTTATATTACCATACTCTTGAATGAGATATTGTGAGTTATGTAGAGGTAGGGATCAAGGCAAGTTGGATGTTTTGGTTGTGTGCTGGGTGCACGAGACTTGGGTTTGTGTTTAGTACTTGCCTGGATCCTAAGGACCGGTTCATGGAGCATGTAACCCGGCTTTACAGTGCCAACCACATGCTGAGATGGGGCAGCTTAGCCAATTAATTAGGTGTATCCCCGGCGTAGTATGGGTGTGTTGGATGGTGCGGGGAATAGGAGTCAGCTGGACTGCCATATGAACCGCAAGGCTCAAGAGGGGGCCACTGCAGCGGGGTTGGAGCCTCTTGTATGCTGTTAGGGGTGAAACCTCAGTGGGCCCACGCTCGTCGGGAATCCCTTTGTAAAGGCTTCGTAGTGATCTCTTGGCCGCACACCTGGGAAGTGTGAATGTGGATCGTAGCCACTGGCATAATGGAGGTTCTTTTAGTCCACCCGGCAACGGGGGATGAAATCACTACTTGTGGGTACAGTGGTACAAACTCTGCAGAGTCAAAACTGTCTTGACAGCCGTGCTCACGGTTAAGAGCGGCCTGGACTTATTCATGATTAGAGGAATGATGGTTTTGGAAGTTAAGCGGGGAGCTTAACATTGGAAATGATGTTATGGTTATTTGGTTATGATGATGGGATGGGAGATTTGGACCATTTCACCTGTGTAGTAATGTAGGTGCTTAATAAGCTAAGGTGATAGGTATTAATTGCGTAGTGCTTTAACCATGAGTTCAAACTCTCCTTGTTCTAGCCATGCATGATATAATTTTCCCACACTTGCTGAGTACCATTGGTACTCAACCTTGCATATTTGTTGGTTTATATTGCTGCTCAGGTCAAGATAATGAGGTGGTGTATAATGACCAAGATTTTGGACCCGAGGAAGGTTTTTAGGTTCATGAAGACCCCCGGGCAACGCCTGTGATGGAGCCCTAAAGAATAATATTCCGCTGCTAGTTTATTTACTTGTGATGAACTTATTATTGTCCATCGAGACATTTACTATGTAAGACTTACTTATATTCGACACCTGGCTTGTAATAAATGATGCTTCACTATTTGTCATCACATGTATGGGAAAATGATCCTGGCATACATGTGATATTCACTTGGTTGTTCTTCGGAAAAACCGGGTGTGACAGAGGTGGTATCAGAGCCAAGGTTGCCCGTAGGAACGTGGACCTAGGTAGAAATGGACGTATTTAAGGGCCCTATTTTCTTAAAAACTATTTTCCAAAAGTGAGGGTTGAAAAATATTATTTAAAGAGTTATTTTCTTCAGCTTACCCCAACTTCCATTCAAAATAGGATTTTTTTTTGTTTGAGAATTTATCTAACCAAATTTTAAATTCTCTTGTTTTAGATGGTTCGCATGATTCGCACCGCTCGTAAGTCCACAGGAGGGAGAGTTCCCGTAGTTGCCCTTGCCGAAAGAGAGGAGAGTCGTCCAGTGACGTACCTTTCATACGGATTGGCAGTGGGAGATTTGTTGCGCCGTCTTCGACGAATGCTCGAAGCCGCCGGCAATACGGGCAAGCTCATCATCCACTATAACTCCACCAGGACCATCCGTGAGAAGAGAGAAGAATGGAGTTCGGAGATGAGGATTATACACGAGAATCAGCTGCTTAAGATTCACCACTCTCCAGCTTGTCGAGCAACACAAGTTGACGCGGAGAAAGATGTCACCTGGGAGGCCATCACCTGCCAGAGTCACATCTATCGTCGCCACTTGGATAAAACTGAGTACATGTATGTCCTCCAACGTGAGAGTGGTACCACGGAGTACAAGTACCCACCGGTGCAGCAAGGGACTTCCCATGAGCACATGGACTTGTGCTTGGAGGATGCTGCTATGCTCAGCACTCGACTGCAGGATTGTCAACAAGAGCTTCAGGATGTCCGAGATACCCTGAAGGAGACGGAGGCCTTGCTGCGAGCTTGCTTAAAGGCGAGAGAAAGAGGAGATGGGAATGAACTGTGTATCACCGTGAGTGATCCATGGACCCCTGACTCCCCGGATCGCCGAGCAATCAGGCGTCGTCGCACTTCTCCACCAGCAGCCTCCCCACCCAAAGCAGAGTCAGAAGGTAGCCGAAATGAGGAGGAAGATCCCGAGGAGCCAGCTCAAGAGGACGAGTAGTGTAGAGTCTTTCCCCTAGCTAGCAAGAGGTCGAGTAGTCGAGTCGTTACGTAGTTAATGGTGTGATAATGCTTGGTGTGTGACGTGAGTTGTGGAAGCCATGAGCAATTGTCCACAGCCTCGTCTTCAGATTGTTTTGCTTTGGTGTGTAAACCCACAGGAAATAATAGTGCATTTGTTTGGTGTGAGATATAAATCCTCGTAAAATTTTAACAAAACTTCAACACTTCAAAGTACAAACAAGTGAAAGTAGTAAGATGATACTAAATGCTTTCAAATTAACATTGGTTGATTCTGCCAGATGGCCGGAAGAGGAAGAGGACGTGCTGCCAACCCCGCCAACAACAATGATGAGGCATGCAACTCTCATCTTTCTGGAGGCCAGAACCGGGGTGGTCGCCGTGAAGAAGTTGATCCTCTCCACCAAATGCTGGAGAATCAAAATCAGCTCATCCAGAACTTGACTCAAGTAGTGGCCAACTTGCATCAAGTTCCACCTCCACAAGCTGCACCACGCCAACCAAGGTTGAGTGAGTTTCTAGGAACTCAACCTCCAAAGTTTGCAAGTGCTGCTGAACCTCTGGAGGCAGATGATTGGCTGAAGACCATTGAAAGTAAGATGAGAATCATACAATGCCAAGGGTATGAGAGGGTGCTGTTTGCCTCTCATCAATTGCAGGGACCTGCTGCTGATTGGTGGACCGCCTACGTGGCCGCCCATCATGACCCTGAGAGCATCACTTGGGAAGAGTTCAAACGTAGCTTCCGCAACCATTACATCCCAAGAGGTGAACTCAAAAACAAGAGGAAAGAGTTTTTGGGACTGCAGCAGGGAAACATGACAGTGAGGGAATACCTCACTAAATTCACTCAACTATCCCGTTATGCTCCACGAGACATAGAGACAGATGAGCAGAAACAAGATTGTTTCGTGGAAGGACTTACCGCAGAGATGCAGTGTGCAATGTCATCCAATGAGTATGAAAGCTTTCAAAAGATGGTGGACAGAGCATTTGTGGTGGAAAGGAAGCTAAAGGCCCTTGAAAATGAGAATAAGAGGAAGGCTGGGTGGTCACATCAAGCCTCAGGGAGCAACACCCGCCCACGTATGATGCAGCAACCTACGGGGCAGACGAGCCGTGCTGCGGTGCCCTATTCAGCACCAAGAGGGTACAACCCAAACTACAGGCCTCCCGCAGCACCAGCACAGCCGCAACGTCAGTTTGTACAACAGCCTCGCCCCGCATATCCACCTCGACCAGCAGTGCAAGGACCCCCAAACCAACCCCAAGACAACAAGGGCCAAGCATCTAAGATTGGGGTGCAATGTTTCAGCTGTGGTGAAGTGGGGCACTACGCCCATAAGTGTCCAAAGAAGAAGCCCACGCAGCCACAGCAGCAGAACGTAATGAGAGGACGGGTGAACCACGTCACTCTGGAGGAAGCACAAGAGGCACCCGACGTGGTAGTTGGTAAGTTTCCTGCCAATTTACACCTTGCAACTCTGCTGTTTGATTCTGGTGCTACCCATTCGTTCATTGCTCAAGGGTTTGTTAAGAAGCATGACCTAGCAACCACACAAATGAACCATATGCTAGCGGTAAATTCTCCAGGTGGAGAAATAAGGACAAGACAAGTGTGTCCCAAAGTGAACCTAGACATTAATGGGGTAGTATTTACCGCTAACCTCATAGTGATCGATTCACAAGGGATAGATATTATTTTGGGTATGGATTGGTTGACCAAACATAAAGGAATCATCCATTGTTCGACCAGAACGGTGGAACTAACTCACCCTAGTGGCACAAGAGTAAAGTTCATAACGATACACGAGCCTAGGAGGAACATTAAATTAAATCAAGTGGAGGTGAAAGTTGAGGAAATCAGGACTATCAGGGAATATCCAGATGTTTTTCCGGAGGAGTTGCCAGGAATGCCTCCCGACCGTGACGTGGAATTCGCAATCGAGCTAGTACCGGGAACAGCCCCGATATACAAGAGACCTTATCGAATGGACTCCAAGCAGCTAGAAGAGCTCAAGGATCATTTGAGGGAATTGACGGAAAAGGGGTATGTTCGCCCTAGTTCCTCACCATGGGGAGCTCCGGTAATATTTGTGCCTAAGAAAGATGGAACTCAAAGGTTATGCGTGGATTACCGTGCCTTGAATGAGGTGACCATCAAGAACAAGTATCCATTACCCCGCATTGAAGACTTGTTTGATCAGTTGAGGGGAGCTTGCGTGTTCTCGAAAATTGATCTCAGGTCGGGATACCACCAACTCAAGATAAGGCAATCTGATATTCCCAAGACAGCTTTCGTATCTCGGTACGGACTGTATGAATACACTGTCATGCCTTTCGGGCTAACCAATGCCCCGGCATATTTCATGTACCTCATGAACAAGGTATTCATGGAATATCTGGACAAATTTGTGGTGGTTTTCATAGATGATATTCTCGTCTTCTCCAAAGATGAAGAAGAACATGAGAAACATCTAAGGTTGGTGTTACAGAGGCTGAGAGAACACCAACTATATGCCAAGTTGAGCAAGTGTGAGTTTTGGCTAAAGAGAGTTCCCTTTTTGGGACATATAATCTCGGAGGGAGGAATCTCCGTAGATCCCGCCAAAATCGAAGATATCCAGAAATGGAAAACCCCTGAAAATGTCGGAGAAGTTCGAAGCTTTTTGGGATTGGCTGGATACTATCGACGGTTTATTGAGGGATTCTCCAAGATCTCGAGACCTCTCACCAAACTGTTGGAAAAGGGAATCACATTCACTTGGACGCCACAGTGCGATACGAGCTTTCAGGAGCTAAAGAAGAGATTGACAACAGCCCCCGTGTTGGTTATGCCAGATATGCAGAAGAATTTCACGGTGTACTGCGATGCCTCTGGAAACGGGTTGGGATGTGTTCTCATGCAAGAGGGACATGTCGTGGCATATGCATCCCGGCAGCTTCGGAAGCACGAGAAGAACTATCCTACACATGACCTGGAACTAGCTGCAGTGGTACACGCGTTGAAAATTTGGCGGCACTATTTGATGGGGAAGAGGACAGAGATATATACGGATCATAAGAGTTTGAAGTACATATTCACACAACCAGATCTCAACCTCAGACAAAGGAGATGGTTAGAGCTAATCAATGACTTTGATGTGGGCATCAACTATCATCCTGGGAAAGCAAACGTCGTGGCCGATGCTTTGAGTCGGAAAGTGCAGGTCAATAAGTTGAGCTTGAAGGATATGCCTGCAGAATTGAAGGACGAGGTTATAAGGCTCAATCTATGTCTAGTAAATAGTGGTGAAGCCATCGCCATGGAAGTGGACTCCACACTCGAGCAAGACATACGCGAGGGCCAAAAGAATGATGAGAAGGTACAAGAGATCAGACAGCTCATCAAGGAAAATAAAGCTCCTGGTTTTAGAGAGGATGAACAAGGAACGGTGTGGCACGGGAAAAGGATCTGTGTGCCAGAAGTAAAGGAGATTCGTAAATTAATTTTGAAGGAGGCTCACGATTCCGACTATTCCATTCATCCTGGGAGTACGAAGATGTATCAGGACCTCAAAAGCAGGTATTGGTGGTATGGCATGAAGCGAGATGTCGCGGAACATGTTGCCCTGTGTGACACATGTCAGTTGGTGAAAGCAGAACATCAACGACCCGCGGGATTGCTGCAACCACTCAAAGTGCCTGAATGGAAGTGGGAAGAGATCAGCATGGATTTTGTCGTAGGATTGCCTAGGACCCAGTCCGGGTATGATTCAATATGGGTTATTATTGATAGGCTAACCAAGGTAGCTCATTTCATCCCTGTGAAAGAAAACTACAGCGGATCCAAATTGGCAGAATTGTACATGTCAAGGATTGTGTGTTACCATGGAGTGCCGAAGAAGATAGTGTCGGATCAAGGGACGCAGTTCACCTCGAGGTTTTGGCAAAAGTTGCATGAAACCATGGGAACCCATCTGAATTTCAGTTCTGCCTATCATCCCCAAACTGACGGGCAGACGGAGAGAACCAATCAGATTCTTGAAGACATGTTAAGGGCATGTGCGCTCAAAAACAATAGGAGTTGGGACAAGAACTTACCGTATGCGGAGTTTTCTTATAACAACAGTTACCAAGCTAGTATGAAGATGTCACCGTTTGAAGCTTTGTATGGAAGGAAGTGCAGAACTCCCCTATTTTGGAACCAAACAGGAGAAAGTAAAGTGTTTGGTCCCGAAGTGCTACAAGAAGCCGAGGCAAAGGTGAGGGAGATTCGCAACAACTTGAGGATAGCACAGACACGCCAGAAGAGTTATGCCGATGTACGAAGAAGAGAGCTCGTTTTCAACGTGGGAGACTATGTTTATCTCAAGGTGTCCCCTATCAGAGGACTTCGTCGGTTCAAGGTGAAAGGGAAGTTGTCACCTCGATACATCGGACCCTTTCAAGTTTTGGAAAGAAAAGGCGAAGTGGCGTACCAACTAGAGTTGCCGGTTCATCTGTCGGACGTGCACGATGTGTTCCATGTGTCGCAACTCAAGAAATGTCTGAGGACGCCTGAGGAGGTGTTACCCATGAACGAAGTGGATGTAGCTGAGGATTTGTCTTATGCCGAGCAACCATACAAGATTTTGGAGACAATGGAACGCCTCACCAGAAATAAGAGAATCAGGATGTGCAAGGTGCAGTGGAAGCATCACTCAGAAGAGGAAGCCACCTGGGAACGGGAAGATGAGCTTAAGGCACAATTTCCGGAATTATTTCCTTAGAAGCACCAATCTCGAGGACGAGATTTCTTTTAAGGGGGGTAGAGCTGTAACACCCCAAATTTTTAGTCAAGATTCAAATTTTGGATTTAGAACCATAAACCATGTTCAGAGGGGGATTTAAAAATTTTTGGACGTGTTGCATGTTTTGCAAAAATTCAAATTCAAACTGGAATTCAAATTAGACTCAAAACAGAAAAGAAATGGAAAAAGAAAAAGGAAAACCGGGAAAAAACTGGCCAGTGGGCCGAAACCTCAGCCGGCCCAGCTAACCCCGCGCAGCCCGCCCCCGCGCGCGCCGCGCTGCCCCTCGCTGACATGTGGGACCCGCCTGTCATCCCTAACCCCGCGACCCCGGATTCTCCCCGCGCGCGCGCGATCGCAACCGATCGGGAAACCGCGTCCCGCAGCCGAATTCTGGAACCTGAGGACTCTAACTCGATCACAACAGAACCACCGCCCTCCCCCGGCTATAAAAACAACCGATCCGATCAGTTTTTCGCACGCGATCGCCGATTTTCACTCCGGTGAGCACCGAGACTTCGCCGGTGAATTCTGGCCGATCTAAGCTCGGAAACTCTGATCTAACTCGTTGGTCTTGATCCACCGCCTCCGGGGAACTTTGCAGGTGCAGAAAACCCGAAGATATACGGTGCAAATCCAGCTCCGACGAGCTTCGCCGTGGTTTTGCCTCGGACCTCGCCGCAGAGCACTTTCCAGGACTCCCGAGCTCGAGAAAACCCCCGAGGTGAGATCCCTGACCTCCCCTCTACCGATCTAGGCCATAAGATCACAGTTCTAGGCAGAATTCTCGAGGATCCGAAAGTTTCCGGCGAGATCGCCGCTTCCCGCCGCCGTGCGCCGCCGGCAGCGCCGCCCACGCTCGGTCAGAGCGACGTGGCCGCTTGTGCGCCGTTTATTTTAAATCGCACGGTAGACTTTAAAACCCCGCGTACCGGTTCGATGTTATAATCTCAGCCGTCGGTTTAAAATCAGACGGTCCACGTCAGCCCCGCGTTATAAAGACTGGAATTCTTACGTGCTACCCCCTGGGGTTCTCTGGAATTGAGAGCTAGCCCCGGAAACTTCAGATCTAGCCCCTGGAACTCCAGAAAATCATGTAAATTCATTTAAAAATCAGTTTTAGCCCCTGGACTTATTAGAAATTAGGAAAAACACCTCTGACAAGTGTAGCTAGACCCCTGGAAATTATGAAAATAATATTATAGACCCTGTAATGAGGTGAATTCATTATTTTAGCTCTGTTTAGTATTTAATTTAGAAAATTGAATATGTAACTAGTGTTTAAATATTAAAAAGGGGGACAAACATAATTGTCAAATTTATTAAAAACTTTCTCAGTACTTAGAAAACTTTGGAGTGAGATAAAAATATATTTTTAGGCTGAAATAAATCTGTTTCATCTATTATTCACATTTATTAGTATATGGACACATTTTTAAGTAAAGAATAGTTAAAGAAAAATAGGGAAAATAATTATGAAATAGTATACATCAGAAGCTAAGGTCAAAATATGATCTTAAATTATTTAGGACCAGAACCTAATCTGTTTAGGTAGTGTGTATTACTAATTTAATAATAAAATGCACAATTATACATAAGAAGATAAATCTGGAAATATAGAAACTAGTAAATGATAAATGGAGTTTCTAAAGTACAAAGAATTCAGTTTAGGGTTGATAGAAATAATGAAGGCACATATGGAGAAGAAAAATACTTTTCATACATACTTGGTAGTTTAATATATAAGGAATTTATTTAAAACTGAAACACACATATATATACATATATGTATATATATATAGTATGTGAGTATAAATATGAACACCAAAGTAAGAATCATACACATATAAATAAAAGTGTATGCAAGTCCCAAATCAACACACATAAAGTAACCACAACACATATAATGGTAAAGAACTTTCATAAATATGAATGTGTGGTTTGTATGAAGTAGAAGTGTGAACTATGTCTTATGATTGTTGTTTTTCTTTTGCTATGTGTGATGGTATGAAGTAGAACCTGCTCAAGAACAAGTTATTCAATTCCAAGACCAAGACTACCCATTTCAAGAGCAGCAAGAAGGAGGCAAGTGTCCTTGACCACTTTGATCCTATGCTAGGATGTGTAGATAGAATTATTTGCATTGTCAAATGAAATATGAAACCCATGCTAGGAAAGTTTCCCTAGAATTGCATTACCTTGTTTCCTTGTAGCTTGGGTTGGGATTTATTTTACCATGTCATTTATTTCCATGCATATGCTTAGCCATGCTTAGAATGGGGTATTTGGGACATGAAATCATCAGTTTATATTACCATACTCTTGAATGAGATATTGTGAGTTATGTAGAGGTAGGGATCAAGGCAAGTTGGATGTTTTGGTTGTGTGCTGGGTGCACGAGACTTGGGTTTGTGTTTAGTACTTGCCTGGATCCTAAGGACCGGTTCATGGAGCATGTAACCCGGCTTTACAGTGCCAACCACATGCTGAGATGGGGCAGCTTAGCCAATTAATTAGGTGTATCCCCGGCGTAGTATGGGTGTGTTGGATGGTGCGGGGAATAGGAGTCAGCTGGACTGCCATATGAACCGCAAGGCTCAAGAGGGGGCCACTGCAGCGGGGTTGGAGCCTCTTGTATGCTGTTAGGGGTGAAACCTCAGTGGGCCCACGCTCGTCGGGAATCCCTTTGTAAAGGCTTCGTAGTGATCTCTTGGCCGCACACCTGGGAAGTGTGAATGTGGATCGTAGCCACTGGCATAATGGAGGTTCTTTTAGTCCACCCGGCAACGGGGGATGAAATCACTACTTGTGGGTACAGTGGTACAAACTCTGCAGAGTCAAAACTGTCTTGACAGCCGTGCTCACGGTTAAGAGCGGTCTGGACTTATTCATGATTAGAGGAATGATGGTTTTGGAAGTTAAGCGGGGAGCTTAACATTGGAAATGATGTTATGGTTATTTGGTTATGATGATGGGATGGGAGATTTGGACCATTTCACCTGTGTAGTAATGTAGGTGCTTAATAAGCTAAGGTGATAGGTATTAATTGCGTAGTGCTTTAACCATGAGTTCAAACTCTCCTTGTTCTAGCCATGCATGATATAATTTTCCACACTTGCTGAGTACCATTGGTACTCAACCTTGCATATTTGTTGGTTTATATTGCTGCTCAGGTCAAGATAATGAGGTGGTGTATAATGACCAAGATTTTGGACCCGAGGAAGGTTTTTAGGTTCATGAAGACCCCCGGGCAACGCCTGTGATGGAGCCCTAAAGAATAATATTCCGCTGCTAGTTTATTTACTTGTGATGAACTTATTATTGTCCATCGAGACATTTACTATGTAAGACTTACTTATATTCGACACCTGGCTTGTAATAAATGATGCTTCACTATTTGTCATCACATGTATGGGAAAATGATCCTGGCATACATGTGATATTCACTTGGTTGTTCTTCGGAAAAACCGGGTGTGACACTCGGTCAGAGATTTCCTTCTCCTTGTTCTTCATTTACCTACAGTCTACTTTTGCCTACAAAAGTTCGCTCTAAAAAAATCCTAAAAACACTTTGAGCCTTTTGCTTGGCTACTTAGCTCTCGACTTGTTGAATTCACGGTTGCCTTTTTGTGTCAAGTTGCTGGTCCTAAGTTTTTCACCGCTAGAGTTTTGAGTTCGTGCCACTTTGTTCTCAGTCCATTTCCATTATCTACCCAAAGTTGAGAAAAAAAGCAAGTGCAAAAGAAAAGCTGCACGGATCAACAAGAAAAAGGCACGTGCAAAAAGAAAAGCCGCACTGATTACAATCACAAAAAAAAGTTTCTAAGTATAAAAAAAAGAGAGACAATTTGTGTAACATTTGTTTCATGTTTCGAAGTTCAACTTGCTGTTTTCAACGTAGTTGAAAAACAACGGATTGGGCTGTTCGAACTTCCCTACCATAGTAATCCAACGTCACGTGGAGTTACGGCTCATGTCTCTAGTAAAGTTTGAGCTAGGACCAGCACAATACCATCGTGGAACGTTTATTCAACTTTGTTGTGACTAATGTGGTACTAGTTGTTCCTTTGCACAAATTGTGTCTAGCAGCCACCTACAGCTCCACAAAATTGTCTACGACACCATAAGGTTGTGCTGGCAGCCACCGTTTGTTGTTGTTCTTGCTGATTGTCGGCGCCTCCTGCATCGCATGGTATGAACTTGTAAGACCTTGATTTCTTGCTAGTGAGGAATTGTGTTGTCCTACCATCTCTTAGCAACTGTTAGGATTAATCTGCTTGCTGTTATATTTCCTTTCTTTACTAACCATGTCAGCTGATGCGAATGAGACATATCCACATTCACCACGTACGAGGGGCATCATTCAGCATTTCGAACACCAAGTAAAGCTACACACAGATGCTCTCAATGAGGATATTCAAGTCACCAATGAACGTATTGGTCAATTAGAGTCGACGCAGATTTGCACCAACACCAAACTGACCACATTAGAAAGCACTGTTGGGGCTATTAACACTTCTCTTGCAGCAATCATTGAGCGATTGGAGAGGATGAAACAGGTTGGACGCGAAGAGAGGCAAAGACGTGTTGATGACAGTCACGACTCCGTTGGCAGTGCTGCAAGATATGACGAGGCGGAGTATTCGGCGGATACCGAGCTTGATTATAGATCTTTCAGGTATCGACGGCAGCCACGTCGTGACCATCGTGGTATGGGGTGGTCGAGCTCAACGATGCGAGGTACGTGACAATGACGATTCTCTACGCAGCATTAAATTCTCCATACCACCTTTTGATGGTAAATATAATCTGGATGCATATCTGTCTTGCGAATTGTCAGTAGATCAAAAATTTGCATGCCATGATTTCCCTGATGATAAAAAGGTTAGAGCTGCCACTAGTGAATTCACTGACTTTGCTTCTGTTTGGTGGCATGAATATCAAACTAAAAATCCAGCTACCGTACCACAAACTTGGAATGCTTTGAAACGAATCATGCGTCGTCGTTTTGTTCCTTCCTATCATGCTCGTGACCTGTTGCATAAATTACAACAACTTAGACAAGGCAACAAATCTGTTGAGAAATACTATCAAGAACTTCAAATAGGCATGATGCGTTATGGCCTAGTTGAAAATTTAGAGGCTGCAATGGCTAGGTTTATGGGTGGTTTAACAAGAGAAATTCAGGACATATTGGCTTATAAGGAATACACTAACGTCACTCGATTATTCCATCTTGCTTGTAAGGCTGAAAGAGAAGTGCAGGGACGACGTACAAGAACTAACATTTCTGCAGGTCGAACTACCTCATGGCAGTTCCGCTCAAGTACTGCTGGTACTAAGCATGATTCTCCAGACGATCCTTCCAATGGGTTGTCCAGGACTACATCAAAATCAGCACCTTCGCGTGCAATCGAGACAACAAAAGGATCCATCCAAGTTGCAGCCAACACTTCTTCTTCCATTGCTTCTACCGGGAGAACAAAAGACATTCAATGCCTCCAGTGCAAGGGTTTTGGGCACCTACGAAGGGACTGCACAAGCAAGCGTGTGCTGGTTGTACGAGAAAATGGTGAGTACTCATCCGCTAGTGATTTAGATAATGAAACATATGCCATGCTTGCTGCACAAGAAGCAGGAAAGAAGAATGATGATGAAGAGCACATTGGGGCTGATCATGCTGCCCACTATGAGAGTCTTGTTGTTAGGCGTGTCTTGAGTGCCCAAATGATCAAAGCTGAACAGAACGAGCGACACAATCTATTCCAAACTAAGTGTGTAGTTTTGGAACGATCGTGTCGCATTATTATTGATGGAGGAAGCTGCAATAATTTAGCAAGTGCTACCATGGTAGAAAAGTTTGGGATGACAACACTTCCACATCTATATCCCTACTACATCCAATGGTTCAACGACAGTGGTAAGCTTAAGGAATACGCTGATGTGTTTCCACAAGAGGTACCAGCCGGGCTGCCACCATTGAGAGGGATTGAGCATCAGATTGACCTCATCCCTAGGGCTTCTTTGCCCAACCGAGCACCATACAGGACCAATCCGGAGGAGACTAAGGAGATTCAGCGGCAAGTACAGGAATTACTCGACAAAGGTTATGTGCGTTCCCTTAGTCCTTGTTCCGTTCCTGTCTTTTTGGTCCCAAAGAATGATGGATCGTGGCGCATGTGTGTAGATTGTCGAGCAATTAATAACATTACCATTAGATATCGTCATCCTATTCCTAGGTTAGATGATATGCTTGATGAACTTAGTGGATCGATGATTTTCTCTAAAATTGATTTGCGTAGTGGATACCATCAAATTCACATGAAGCTAGGTGATGAATGGAAAACAGCATTTAAAACAAAGTTTGGTTTGTATGAGTGGTTAGTCATGCCTTTTGGTCTCACGAATGCACCTAGCACTTTCATGAGATTAATGAATGAGGTTTTACGTGCTTTCATTGGAAGATTTGTGGTAGTATATTTTGATGACATCTTGATCTATAGTGCATCTCTTGAAGTTCATCTTGATCATCTCCGTGCTGTTTTCAATGCTTTACGTGATGCACGCTTATTTGGTAACATTGACAAGTGCACCTTTTGCACGGATCGAGTTTCTTTTCTTGGCTATGTTGTGACACCACAGGGAATTGAAGTTGATCAAGCCAAGGTGGAGGTGATACACAGCTGGCTGACTCCTACCACGGTCACACAAGTACGAAGCTTTCTCGGACTTGCTGGATTCTATCGTCGTTTTGTGAAAGACTTCAGCACCATAGCAGGCCCACTGCATGAGCTTACAAAGAAGGGTGCTCCATTCACATGGGGCAAGGCGCAAGAGGCTGCATTTGCAACTTTGAAGAATAGGTTAACTCATACATCCCTTCTCCAATTACCAGATTTCAGTAAGACTTTTGAATTGGAATGTGATGCTAGTGGTATTGGATTGGGAGGTGTCTTGTTGCAAGAGGGGAACCTATTGCTTATTTTAGCGAGAAACTGAATGGGTCTAGTCTGAACTATTCCACTTATGATAAAGAATTATATGCACTAGTACGAACTTTAGAAACATGGCAACATTATTTATGGCCTAAAGAATTTGTTATACATTCTGATCATGAATCTTTGAAGCACATTAAGAACCAAACTAATCTGAACCGTAGGCATGTCAAGTGGGTAGAATTCATTGAGTCCTTTCCTTATGTCATCAAACACGAGAAAGGAAAAGATAATGTCATTGGGATGCCTTATCTCACCGTTACAATATATTGTCCCAACTTGATTTTAAGATTTTTGGCTTGGAAACAATTAAAGAACAATATGCTTTTGATGCTGATTTGAAAGATGTGCTGCTGCAATGTAAAGAAGGAAAAACATGGAATAAGTTTGTTCTCACTAATGGTTTTGTGTTTCGAACTAACAAATTATGCATTCCAGCTGGTTCTGTGCATATCTTACTATTGCAGGAAGCACATGATGGAGGATTGATGGGACACTTTGGTGTCAAGAAGACGGAAGACATCTAGCAAGCCATTTCTCTTGGCCAAAGATGAGGAGAGATGTGGAGCGGTTTGTTGCTCGTTGCACCACCTGTCAAAAAGCTAAGTCCCGTCTTAATCCACATGGTTTATTGATGCGGACATCCCTACCGTTGATACAACCACAACACCAGCCCATTCACCACTCTCAGCTAATCAGGTCCAATGACACGCGCTCGTGCACGGCAACTTAATTATCAGGTGAATTCATTTCTGGCTGTTCAAAGTAATTATCCTTCAAATGGGGACCTATTAAAGCCTTGTGATGACCTTGTTATTATTAGGTGCTTGGGAATTGATCCAGCTAGGAGTGATGGAGGGATTAATGCAATAAAGGCTGCTCCACCCGAGGGGAAATCTTGAGGCTGGGGCCATGTAATAAAGAGAAATTTAGACAAATAAGGAAAGGAATAAGGGAAATCTCGTCCAACTTTGCTGCTGGACGAAATTCCCTCTTTCTTCCCCCATTTAAAGATAGATGTGCTATAATAAGGAAAGAAATAGAGGAAACCATATCCTGCCTTGCTGCTGGATGGGTTTCCCTCTTACTTTCCCTATTAAATGGTAGTCTATCACAGAAAAAGGAATGGAATAAGGGAGATCACGTCCTACCTTTGTTGCTGGACGAATTTCTCTCTTCCCTCCCCTATTTAAGTAGTCCAAGAGCTCCTTGACAGGGCGGGTTTTGTTTTCTGTAAGTTTAGCCATTGCTACTTCCTTATAATGCAAGTGTCGACGAGACCTTCCGATTACTTGAATCAGAACCCCAACTTTTTCACACCCGTGAGTGTTTGTTTGTTATCTTGTTCTTGCTTGTTCTTCGATTGCTTGCAGGTTCAAGGCTGTTCTTGGCACGGCAAGTACAGCAACAACAGGAGCCGGTGTAACTATCGCTAAGGCGCAGCATCCTTGTGGTTGTTGTAGTCGGTTAGCACAACGTCGACCTCCGCCCAAATCGTAGTTACTAGGAGACGGTGTAACTGTCGCTCAAGGCGCCACACCATTCTAGTTGTGGTAGTCGGACAGCCAACGTCGGCCTCCACCAAATTCGTTGATTACCAACATCTCTCATCGAAAGATAGGGCGTCCCCGGTACCCGTTGGGTTCATCATTAAGGGTTGGCGGCAGCGACGACGAGACAATCTACGTCGCGAATCCACTGCTGGGTCGCTGACTGAGGCGCGTCCCCAGTAGGTGGATTGCGTAGTAGCGCTCGTGCTGCAGCTAGTGCACTCCCGTGGGAGACACTCAGCGCCTGCAGTGGATCTTGGGCTTGCTGGAGTCGGCGCTGCCGGAGTCGGCTGCTGGCTTCCAGCTTGCACCGGCACACTCCGTCCTGAGTGTGTCGAGACGTAGTCCCCGCTGGTCACCGTTCGTCCTGAACATGGGCGGGGAGAGCTTGCCGCTGAAGGAAGCTTCATCATCTTCGTCGGCAAAAGCTCGTCGCGCAAGGGAAAAGCCCCCTACCTGGCGCGCCAAATGTCAAAGTGTGTTATCGATACTTCCCCCAGACCTGCTCTGGGCAGCCCGCGGAGGTTCTTTTTCGGAGGGGCTAGTCACTCATGGAGAGCTTACGCGTTAGGGACGATGGAAGGAGAAGCTTGACACAGGGATTTTTACGTGGTTCAGGTCGCCAGAGCGTAAAACCCTATGTCCACGGTGAGTAGAGATGCTCGTTGTATTGCTTGGTGCTCAGAACCGGAGTTCTGAGCTTGAGGATGAGTCGGGTGCTCGGATGCTGGAGCGTAAGTGTGCAAAGAGTCAAACCCTTTCTAACGTTGCCTACCCGAGCCTTTTATAGTCCAAGGCTCGGGTGGCTTACAAGGTGGGCCCGGGACCTGACAGGTGGTCCAGGGGAGATTGCCTGCCATCTACCGTATCCGCAGTTACGCCGGCAGTTGTCTCTGGCGTGGGCTTCTAAGTCTTCATTCTGCCGCCCTGCCCATGCCGCAAGCTAGTCGTAGTGGTTGATGATGGCAGGGGCGGCAGGGGATGTCTTGTTGCTGTGTTTATTGGCGTACAGCCACTGACGCGGCGTGCCAGTCTTCACTGCGATGTGATTGGGCGCAACGGCACCTGACAGGGGTGTGCTCCGCGTCTCCACGCCTTGGGAAGATGCGGGTCTTGAATACCTTGTACCGGCAAGGTATGGCGCGTCTTTACTCTTGCTGCCTACCGCGCGGGGGCGGGCAGCGCTGCTCTGCTGGCCACGTGGCGGACCCGGAGCTCTCCTCTGAGGAGAAGGAGGTCCGGCCCCGCTGGACACGTGGAGCCTTCGGAGCTCTCCCCGTAGAGGGGGGAGGTCCGGCTCTGCTGGCCACGTGGCGGGCCCAGAGCTCTCCTCTGAGGAGAGGGAGGTCTGGCCCCACTGGACACGTGGAGCCTTCAGAGCTCTCCCCACAGAGGGGGAAGGTCCGGCTCTGTTGGCCAGCCCGGAGATCTCCTCTGAGGAGAGGGAGGTCCGGCCCCGCTGGACACGTGGCGCCCTCGAAGCTCTCCCCGCGGAGGGGGGAGATCCGGCTCTGTTGGCCACGTGGCGGGCCCGGAGCTCTCCCCGCGGAGAGGGGCGAGGTCCTTAGACAGTTTCCCCTGTGCGCGGGGGTACCCCATATTGAGGGTACCGACAGTGAGTTTTCCCAATTTTTCTGATTTAAACCGCCATCCGCGCTTGCAAAACCATCAAATTGCAATGTCCGAATGTGTATTCCATCAAGGTCCCGTTCGGTTGCACGGGACCCGATTTCGTGAGTTTTACCGACTTTCCTGATTTTGACCTAGATTGCTATCTGTGCATGCAAAACCATCTAGTTGCCCCATCCGCATGTGTACTCCGTTAAGGTCCCTTCCGGCCGCTCGGGACCCAAGTTCGTGAGTTTTAAAAACTTTCCCGACTTTCTCGATTTTGACCCAGATGGCCATCTGCGCATGCAAATCCATTAAGTTGCACCACCTGCATGTGTGTTCCGTCAAGGTTCCGTCCTTCCGCCCGTGTCCGGAGTTTATGAGTTTTACCGACTTTCCCAATTTTGACCCAAATGGCCATCCGCGCATGAAAAACCATTAAGTTTGATCGTCCGGACATGTATTCCGTTAAGGTCCCGTCCGGCCTCGCGGGACCGTGTTCGTGAGTTTTACCGACATTCTATATTTCGACCCAGATGGCCATTGACGCATGTAAAACCATTAAGTTGCACCATCCAAACGTGTATTCCATCAAGGTCCTTTCCGGGACCCAACTTCGTGAGTTTTACCGACTTTCCTGACTTCCCCAATTTGGACACAGATGGCCAGCTGCGCTTGAAAACCATGAAGTTGCCTTGTCCGGACGTGTATTTCGTCAAGGTTTGGTACGGCCACCCGGAACTGAGTTCATGAGTTTTACCGACTTCTCGATTTGGACCCGGATAGCCATCCGCGCATGCAAGACCATCAAGTTGTACCATCCTGACGTGTATTCCGTCATACGTCAAGGTCCAGTCCGGCCGCCCGGGACCTGAGTTTGTGAGTTTTACCAAGTTTCCCGATTTCGACTCAGATGGCCATCCGCGCATGCAAAACCATCAAGCTGCACCGTCCAGACATTTATTCTGTCAAGGTTCTGTCTGGCCACCCAGGACCCGAGTTTGTGAGTTTTCCCGACTTTCCCGATTTTGACCCAGATGGTCATCCGATCATGAAAAACCATCAAGTTGGACCGTTCTGACGTGTATTCCGTATGGTCCCGTCCAGCCTCCCGAGATCCTAGTTCGTGAGTTTTACCTACTTTCCCGACTTTCTCGATTTCGACCCAGATGGCCATCCGTGCATGCAAAACCATCCAGACGTGTATTCCGTCAAGGTCCCATCCGGCCTCCCGGGACCCGATTTCATGAGTTTTATCGACTTTCCCAACTTTCTCGATTTTGACCCAGATGGCCATCCGCGAATGCAAAACTATCAAGTTGCACCATTCGGACGTGTACTCCGTCAAGGTTCCGTCCGGCCGCCCGAGGGACCCGAGTTTATGAGTTTTACCGACTTTCCCAATTTTGACCCAAATGGTCATCCGCGCATGAAAAACCATCAAGTTTGACCGTCCGGACATTTATTCCGTCAAGGTCCCGTCCGGCCTCTTGGGACCCGAGCTCGTGAGTTTTACCGACTTTCTAGATTTCGACCCAGATGGCCACCCACGCATGCAAAACCATCATGTTGCACCATCCCAACGTGTATTTCGTCAAGGTCCTGTCCGAGACCCGAGTTCGCGAGTTTTACCGAGTTTCTAGTTTTAGACCCAGATGGCCATCCGCGCATGCAAAACCATCAAGTTGCACTGTCCAGACGTGTATTCCATCAAGGTCCCGTCCGGCCACCCGGTACCCGAGTTCGTGAGTTTTCCCAACTTTTCTGATTTCAACTCAGATGACCATCCGCGCATGCAAAACTATCAAATTGCAACGTCCGAATGTGTATTCCATCAAGGTTCCGCCAGGCCGCCCGGGACCCGAGTTCGTGAGTTTTACAGAATTTCCTGAGTTTCTTGATTTTGACCCAGATGGCCATCCGCGTATGCAAAACCATCAAGTTGCACCATCTGGTCGTGTATTCCATCAAGGTTCCGTCCGGATGTCCGGGACCCGAGTTCGTGAGTTTTACTGACTTTCTCGACTATCCCAAATTTGACCCCAATGGCCACCCATGCGTGCAAAACCATCAATTAGCACCATCCGAACGTATATTA
The DNA here is from genome assembly GCA_030760725.1 of Neostapfia colusana. NCBI lineage: Eukaryota > Viridiplantae > Streptophyta > Magnoliopsida > Poales > Poaceae > Neostapfia > Neostapfia colusana. The sequence continues at coordinate 82,820,412 of JASWHV010000011.1, forward strand.
CGTCAAGGTCCCGTCTGGGCACCCAGGACTCGAGTTCGTGAATTTTACAAACTTTTCCGATTTTCTCGATTTTGACCCAGATGGCCATCCGCGCATGCAAAACCATTAAGTTGCACCGTCCGGACGTGTATTCCGTCAAAGTTCTGTCCGGCCGACCGGACCCGAGTTTGTGAGTTTTACAGACTTACTCGACTTTCCCGATTTTGACCCCGATGGCCATCAACGTATAAAAAACCATCATGTTGGGCCATCCGGACGTGTATTCCGTCAAGGTCCTGTCCGACCTCCCGGCACTCGAGTTTGTTTCTTTTACCGACTTTCACGACTTGACCCTGATGGCCATCCGCGCATGCAAAATCATCAAGTTGCAATGTCCGAATGTGTATTCCGTCAAAGTCCCGTCCGGACGCAAGGGACCCGAGTTTGTGAGTTTTACCGACTTCCCTGATTTTGACCCAGATGGCAATCCGTGCAGGCAAAACCATCAAGTTGCTCCATCCGCACGTGTATTCCATTAAGGTCCCTTCCGGCCACTCGGGACCCAAGTTCGTAAGTTTTATCGACTTTCTCAACTTTCTCGATTTCGACCCAGATGTCCATCCGCGCATGCAAAACCATCAAGTTGCACCGTCCGGACGTGTATTCCATCAAGGTTCCATCTGGCGGCCCGGTGTAAGGATCGAAACGCCCAAGAGGGGGGGGGTAAATTGGGCTTTTTCAAATTTTAGAGCAATTTAAAACTTAATGGTTGAAGCCCAATTCCCTATGCGAACTAACTACGCAAGCAAGAGTATTAAGTGCGGAATAGTAAATGCGTAATAGTAAGAGGGTGAGGAGAGAGATGCAAACTCTCGCGGAGACTCGGAGACACGGCGATTTTTCCCGTGGTTCGGTAAGATCACAAAGATCTACCTACGTCCATGTTGTGGCACCCACCAAAGGGTATAGCCACTCCCAAGTCACCAAGACAAGGGAATCCACTATCTTTCTCCGTTCGCCATCTCCGGCAAGGTGGAGCTCAAGCCTTGTACAATGGTGATCCTCCGGGCTTCCACAAACGCCTTGGTAAGCTCCGGAGCGATCTCTTCTTCCTCCAACTTTTACAAGGTGAGAGAAGTCACCAAGACACTCTCTCTCACTAGCCTAGAGATTCCAATCACCAAGAATGGACGCACACAAGCTTCTCTCTAGCTAGATCTAGCCTATAGTTGGAGTACAAGAGGTTTTGAGGTGTGGAAGTGGTAGCTCTTGGTCTTGAATGTTGAGGATGTGTAGTGAGGCTCTGGTGATCAAGACTTGACGAAATGGCCGGTTGGAGGGGTATTTATAGCCAGCCCACATGAGATAGCCGTTGGAAAAGTAGGCAGACTTTTTCTGTGAACATCGGATCATCCGATGCACCCCTTTATTTGAGCATCGGTCGAATTCCAAATTAGCTGATGTCATGTGTCAGATGTGACCGTTGGATATAACCGTTGGATCTGACTGTTTAATCGACCGATGTTACTTCAACTTCATCATCGGATGATCCGGTGAGTTGATCTTCAGAATTGGTTCAGAAATAATGTCTCTGTTGAAATTGACCGATGTACACTTACTTCATCATCGGATGATCCGGTGTGTACTTCTTCAGAATAACTCAGAAATCATCCTTCTGTTGAAATCAACCGATGTGCCACTTCCTTCACATCGGATGATCCGGTGTGTACTTCTTCAGAATAACTCAGAAATAATCCTTCTGTTGAAATCAACCGATGTGTCACTTCCTTCACATCGGATGATCCGGTGTGTACTGGGCTCTGAGGTCTTCTTCTTCTGCCAACTCAAACTTGACCGATGTAGTCATTTTTCAAGACATCGGATGATCCGGTGAGTGCAACTTGTTTGCTTCGAGTTGTTTTGAGTTGATCTTTTGGAATCTTCTTGAGTGACCTCTTTGACACTTGTTTGAAATTATATTTTGATGAAGTGTAAGCTTCTTGTGTTGCCAATTTTGATAGAATAGAGTCGTTGTATGAGTTCTTCATTTAGTCTTCATGAGTATCGAATAACCCCTTAGAATAGATCGTTGAGGAGTCTCCATTTGTATCCAATGAGCAGTAGATGGTGTGAATAGATAGTTCATTAACGTTTGATGTGATATACGTGAAACCTCGCATCCACAAACTCATTAGTAATAACGAACGGTTTTCATTAATCACCGAAACCATACCTCACGGGAGCCTAGATGCTTTCAATCTCCCCCTTTTTGGTGATTGATGACAACACAACGAGTAGAGCATAGAGTTAATGGAATTAAAACGCAATGCTCAAAAAAGAAATATAACAAGTACAAATTGCAACACAAGTGGATCGAAGGCTCAAATAATAAACAATAAAGCGCAAGAGCACAAAGTAGCACCCGGAGTACAATAATAGCAAATAATAATAACAGGCAATCTCAAATAGATAACAATAAGTAGCAAAAGGATAGACACTCCCCCTAAAACCAAGAACTCCCCCTAGAACTAAGCTAACCCTCCCCCTGACTCTAACTCTTCTCCCCCTTTGACATCAAGACACCAAAAAGGGAAGTCGAGTGCCTACGACTCAGGCGCGCTCCTGGCGATGGTGAAGCGGTCGGCGTCGTCGGTGCTGTCGCCGGAGCTGCTGGAGGTGGAGGTCGCTGGCGCTGGAGTTGGAGCGGGGGGAGCTGGAGCTGGAGCTGGAGCTGCTGGGGGATCCGCTGAGACTGCTGGCGCAGGTGGAGAAGGTACTGCCGGAAGAGGTGAGGACTGGAACGACGTCAGCGACAGTACTGTCGAGTGAACGGGCGCTGTCGAGGCAAGCAGAGGTGGTATACTGAAGCTGGGGATCGACGAGGACGGTGCTGGAGCTGGTGCCAGTGGGGGTGCACCTGGAGCCTGACTGAGTCCCGAGTGCTGAGGTAGAAGGGCGACTCCCGTCTGCTGGTAGAGGTTGGTGACCAACCCCAGGACGCCCAACAACATCTGCTGAGTCTGCTGCTGCTGGTCCAGAGTGCGTCTCGTCATCTGGTCGACAAGGTTGGTGTACCTGTCGATGTCCTCTCGCCTCTGACGGGCGATCTCCAGCTGCATCTCCTGCTGCTGCCTCTGAAGCTGCTCCTGTCGAGCTGCCTGCTGCTCCTGCTGCTGAGCCATCCGCTGAAGTAAAGCAGTGAGCTCTGACGGCTGAGTCACCTGAGCCTCTGACACTGGAGGAGGTGTAGGTGGTGGAGCTGCTGAGCCTCCTGCCTCTGCGTCGTGCTGCCTCGGTGAAGGAGGAGCAGGAAGGAAGTACTCCTCGACACTGTCGCTGGTGTCGCTGTCCGACCATATATGCTGTAGGTCTCCTCCCTGAGCCTCTGCCTGTGCCAGCTCTGCGTCCTCCTGAGTCAGCTCTGCCCAGTCCTCCTCTGACAGTCTGGCTCGAACCTCACGCTCGACGGGACGGCCAAGGCGGCGGTCTCCCGGAGTGGGGACTCGGTAGTGGCTGAACCGGGTCACGTGCATCTCCGTCAGCTGAGAAACTCCTGGAGTGTCCTCTGGAACCAACTGGTGGAGAAGGTGACAGATCCAGTGACCGAAGACCAACTGTCGAAGCATCCCAACTCCGTCGGTGATCACGTCCTCCATCTCGCAGATCAGAATATCCACGATGTCGAACTCCATCCGGTTCATCACATAGAACAGGATGGTCTGCTGAAGGCTCGTGAAGCCCTCCAAGTAGCCAGACCTCGGTAGTAGGGTACGCCTGAGGACGTGGTGAACTGTCCGAGCTGCTGGGGTGAGAAGCGTTGGCACCCTCGGCTGGTCAGGAGTGAACGGCTGAGTGAACAGAGCTCTGATCTCCTCGAAAGGCGGTGCCACTCCTCCAGTCAGTGGCCTCCTCGGCGGGTCTGCGTCTCCGTAGACTATCTGGTGCAGGCACGTAGTAGAGAGCTCCACACCAAGCAGTCTGCCCAACAAGTCTCGAGACACGTCGTGGATCTGCCCCATGAACATGAAGTGAATCGAGCGACGGCCCTCAGATACGTAGAGTGTCGCGTAGAACACCCTGACCCACTCCTCGACGTAGGCACTCCTCTGGTGCGAGAGCAAGTCCACAAGTCCTCTGTATCTCTCAAAGAGTGGCCTGATCCCGTGTCCTGCTGTCACTGCAAGCTGATCCCAGTCGATGCTGTTATGCTGGAAGAGCTTGTGGCCCCGACGCCTGTAAGTCTCGTACAGGGACGCCTGTGTCAGGATCCAGAAGCGGGAGTCAACTCGAGCGTCCCTAGGCCGCGGGAACCACTCCTCAGGCATCGCTGACCATCTGAGCTTCTTCAGTTGCCTTGCCTTCATCTTCTTGTAGTCGGTGAGTCTGACATCCTCGGCAACACGGACTGCTGTGTCCATCAGGTGGATGGCCCTTTGGGCCTCTCTGTCCTCTGCGCGGTCAGCCGCAGAGGGGCGCCGACTCGCCGTAGGAGTCTGTCCACCCCCACGAGTCCTCGGGGTGCGCCGGCGGATGAGAGGCGGCATCTCGGTCTCCTCCTCGTTGGAGCCCTCGGGAGGCACCGGCTGGACCGGAGGCTGCTCCTGCCTCTGCCGGGACTCGCGGATCCGTAAGGAACCGCGATGGCCGCGCTCACGCTGCTCGGTGGCGCGAGCGGCCAACTCCGCACGACGAGCGTCCTTGGACATCTTGCGCTTCTTCGTGGCGGGCTCCTCAATAGCCTTGCCCTTTCCTTTACGATCGCGACCCATCTTAGCGATGAACGGCGAAGCACGGCAAAACCCTAGCGGAGAGGGTGATGCGCGGTGGTGGAAGCCGGCGGCGAGTGGTGGTGCGGCTGGTGGTGGAGGGGAGACGGCGAGGGAGGCGCGGCGGAGGAGGGAGCTGCGGCGGCGCGGTGGAACGGCGGCGGCGCGCGCGGGAGAGGCGGCGGCGCCTAGGCGGCGGCGGCTGAAGGGCGGCGGCGGCGACCGGGGGTGGCCGGAGGGCGCGAGGATGGCGGCGAGGGCGACGGGCGGCGAGAGAAGCGGGCGACGGCGGAGGTCGGGGAAGAAAAACGAAAGAGGCTGCCGAACCGCTATTTAAACCGTACGGGCAAACCCTAGCCGCGCACAAAACACCGGATGGACCGATGATCATCGGAGGATGCATCGGTCGAGTTCAACAGAGAGTTGTTCCAAAAACTCTCTTTGAACACCGGATGAGCCGACGTTGAGGTGTCGATCATCGGTCGATTTCTGCAGGGCACCAGAAAACTGAACACCGGATGCTCCAATGTCTTCTGAAATGAACTCATCGGTTGATTTGTGACATCTGACTTGATCTGAGCACTGAACTGAAGCACCAATTGATCCGATGATCTGCTGGCCCTAGCATCGGATAATCCGATGACTACAGAAAACCTAAGACTGCCCATATGTGTCCTTGGACTTAAACACACAAAGATAAGGATGGGTTTTAGGACTTTTTGGGCAACTCCTAACCTCTAATAGAAGGCTTCAAATATAGTGCCACATATTGGCTAAGCCCTTAAGCAAAGAGAACACACAAGGTTAGGAGGGAAACCACGAAAATGTAAGGCCCATGCTTTGTGAGCTAGAGTATGGAAGACTTCTATCTCTTTAAAGCATGTACATTTAGAATTTTGCTCTATCCACATCATATGAGTTGAGATATTGCATTTTGAACAAGTCTCCTTCTCATGATGTGGGTTCCCCTTTGTGACAATCTACCGTATGCAATGCCAAACAAAATAATGCAAGATATTAAATGAGTGCAAGTCTATATGGCAGGAATCATGCAAAGCATAATGTAAATCTATCTTGCCAAGTTTAAACCTTCCAAAGGCTTCCTCAGAGAAAACTATTTCTAGCTCGCCCCTATCCTTTGGGAGTTAGACAAGACCTATTTGATATGCAACCTTACATGAACATGGCAACTTACATGACGTTAGATGCATCTAGCACATTTAATTCACTTCTAAGTCTAGAAAAAGTTTTCTCATCAAGTGGTTTAGTGAAGATATCCGCCAATTGTTCTTCGGACCTAACACCTTGCAAAGAGATGTCTCCTTTAGCCTCATGGTCCCGTAAGAAGTGATGGCGAATATCAATGTGCTTAGTGCGGGAGTGTTGAACGGGGTTTCTAGCTATCTTAACCGCACTTTCATTGTCACAAAGGAGAGGCACACAATCAAATTTAATTCCAAAGTCCAAAAGGGTTTGCTTCATATATAGAATTTGGGCACAACATGCACCGGCCGCTATATACTCTGCCTCCGCGGTGGACAAAGCCACGGAGTTTTGCTTTTTGCTCGACCAAGATACTAGGGAACGCCCAAGTAAGTGGCACCCACCGGAGGTACTCTTGCGATCCACACGGCATCCGGCAAAGTCCGAATCCGAGTAACCCAAGAGATGGAAACTAGCGTTCTTGGGGTACCACAAACCTACACTTGGGGTATGCTTAAGATACCTAAGTATCCTAAAGACCGTCTTACGATGCGATTCTTTAGGTGCCGCTTGAAAGCGAGCACACAAGCACACACTAAACATGATATCGGGCCTAGATGCGGTAAGATATAACAATGAACCAATCATGGAACGGTAATGAGATTGATCAATAGGTTTACCGTCCATGTCCGCGTCGAGATGACAATTTGTCGCCATTGGAGTACTTCTTGAGATACAATCTTCCATTTCAAACTTCTTCAAGAGGTTCTTGGTGTACTTCTCTTGGTAGATGAAAGACCCCTCTTGAAGTTGCTTGATTTGAAATCCTAGGAAGAAATTGAGTTCTCCAATCATTGACATCTCGAACTCCCTAGACATCATGGTGCCAAACTCAAGGCTAAGAGATTTGTTAGTTGAGCCAAAAATAATGTCATCAACGTAAATTTGACAAAGAAATAAATCCCCGTTGATGTCCTTGGTGAAAAGTGTGGTATCCATCCTCCCGATCTTGAATCCTTGCATGACTAGGAAATCCCTTAGACGTTCATACCATGCCCTAGGTGCTTGCTTGAGCCCGTAGAGCGCCTTGTGTAACCTATACACATGGTTAGGATTCCTCGGATCTTCAAACCCGGGAGGTTGCTCAACGAAAACAAGTTCGTTAATATAACCATTGAGGAAGACACTTTTAACATCCATTTGATAAAGCATAATATTGTGATGCGAAGCAAAAGCAAGGAGTATACGAATAGCTTCTAACCGTGCGACGGGGGCGAATGTCTCTCCAAAATCTAGTCCTTCAACTTGTGAAAAACCCTTGGCCACAAGCCTTGCCTTGTTGCGGACCACCACGCCATTCTCGTCTTGCTTGTTGCGGTACACCCACTTCGTTCCGATGACGTTCTTGTCCTTAGGTCGCTCCTCCAATACCCAAACTTCATTGCGGGTGAAGTTGTTGAGTTCTTCTTGCATAGCCATCACCCAATTGGGATCTTGGAGTGCTTTCTCAATATTTGTGGGTTCTACACACGAAACAAAAGAGTAGTGCTCACAAAATGAAGCAACATAGCGAGAACGAGTACTTACTCACCGTGACGGATTTCTGATGATTTGATTCATCGGATGTGCCTTGGAGATGCGCCCATGCCTCATAAGAGGTTGTGAGGCACTTGGCGGTGGTGAGGCATCTCGCTCGTCTTGTGGTTGGACTTGACCTTGGACTTCTTCTTCTTCTTGGTGTTGTGTGGCATGTGAATCTTGCATTGGCAATGGATCATCTTTCTCTTCTTCTTCATCAATTTGAGGCGCCATGGAGGTGTTGATGTTGGAACTTGAGGCTCCCCCTTGATCATGGCTCTCCTCAACTTCGGGCTTGATGTCTCCTATGGTCATGTTCTTCATAGCTTCTCGCAGAGGCTCATCATCTATATCATCATAACCAAAACTCTCCTCTTGGGAGCCATTAGTCTCATCAAACTCAACATCACAACTTTCTTCAACTAACCCGGAGGTTTGGTTGAATACTCGATATGCTTTTGAGTTTGACGCATAACCAGGAAAGATACCAACATCACACCTTCTTTCAAACTTACCGAGCCTTTTCTTGCGGTAGATGTAACACTTGCACCCGAAGACTCGGAAGTAGGAGATGTTGGGCTTTCTCCCAATGAGGAGCTCATATGGGGTCTTTTGAAGTAGTCGATGAAGATAGACCCTATTTGCGGCATGGCACGCCGTGTTGATTGCTTCGGCCCAAAACTTCTCCGACGTGCCATAGTCATCAAGCATTGCTCTTGCAAGGGTGATGAGAGTCTTGTTCTTCCTTTCAACGACACCATTTTGTTGAGGGGTGTATGTGGCCGAAAACTCGTGCTTCACGCCTTCACGATCACACCACTCCCCAATGTTGTAGTTCTTAAACTCGGTGCCGTTGTCACTCCGGACCTTGATGATGGGAAGTTGAAATTCCCTTTGAGCTCGTTTAGCGAAGGTCTTGAAGATTTCCGGAGTTTCACCCTTGTCACCTAGAAACAATGTCCAAGCATAGCGAGAGTAGTCATCAACAATAACAAGACAATAGAGGTTACCGCCAAGGCTTTGGTATGTGGACGGTCCGAAGAGGTCCATGTGAAGTAGTTCAAGTGGCTTGGAGGTTGACACCATTGTCTTCATCGGATGGTGTGAGGCAACTTGCTTCCCGGCTTGACACGCGCTACAAAGCTTGTTCTTCTCAAATGTGACATCCTTCACGCCGGTCACCATCCCAAGCTTGAATGACTTCTTGAGCTTGCTCATCCCAATGTGAGCAATGCGCCGATGCCATAGCCATCCCAAACTTGTCTTGGTGAAAAGACAAGTGGTCAAGCTAGCATCCTTGTTGGAGAAGTCCACCAAGTACAGATGTCCATGCCGAAAACCTTTGAATATTAGTTCTTTGCTTGATTCACTAGTCACCACAACACCATTCTTGTCAAATGTGCACGTTAGTCTAAGATCACATAATTGTGCAATAGAAAGTAAATTGAAACTAAGAGACTTAACGTAAAGCACATTAGAGATAGACAAATCATGAGAAATAGCAATTTTACCCAAACCAATTACCTTCCCCTTTGAGTTAGCACCAAAGGTGACTTGTTCATGATTGACGGGGTTCTCTATGGAGGTGAACATACCATCATTGCCGGTCATATGTTGAGTGCACCCACTATCGAGTACCCAATGCTTTCCTCCGGCTTTGTAGTTCACCTACACACATGAAGTTAGTTTTTGAGTTTAGGAACCCAAGCCAACTTAGGTCCTTGTATGTGTGATACAAGTGATTTTGGGACCCAAAGTTGCTTGGGGAGCTTCCCCTTCATGCCCTTGATGTCTTTGCCGATGAACCTTGCCTTCACCTTTCCACCTACTTTGCTCAATAGATAGTGATAATCATTGAAAGTAGATTTGTAGTTAGGAGGCAATTTGGGAGAAGGACGGTTGGGAAGAGGACACTCCCTCGTGTGATGTCCGGTGACCTTACAATGTTGGCAATAGGAACCAACTTCCTTGATGAAGCTTGTCCTAAGCTCTGGTGAGGGCACCTTTCCTTTGTTGGGCACCGGGAAGGATCCAAGTCCCCTCTTGTTGAAGCCTTTAGCTTGTTAGTAGAGGATTTCCTTGTGCTTGTCCTCCCCCTTAGAGAGTCTTGCCACACTAGTGCGAAGACTTTCAATTTCGTCCATTAGCTCCTTCTCCCTAGGGCTTGCTTTCAAAGACAAAGACTTATCCAAAATATTAGTGGCATGTGAATTAGATGATATTTTGCCATCAAGGGTTTCTTTCTTTATGTTTTTCAATTTAAGTTCAATCGCTTCATAAGCAAGGTTAAGCACTTCATGTTCTTGAACCAACTCATTATGCTTTGCCAAGAGTGCTAAGTTAGCTAAGTCAACCTCATGATACTCAAGCTTGATTTGAGCATTCCCCTCCTCGATTTGCTTGACATTTGATTTGAGCGTGTCATGCTCTTTAAGTATGGTTACATACTTGTCATGCAAATCGAGGTTAGCACTTTCAAGCTTAGCACGAGCTAGCTCAAGAGCCTTAACCTTAGCCTTTTCCCTTTTTATAATGGCATGATATTCATTAATCATAGATGCTAATTCATCGGGTGAAAGCTCATCATCATCATCGCTAGAATCTTCACATACCATTGAGTTATCTTTCGCCATTAGGCACATAGGAGGTGGACGAAGAGGTGAGTCATCCTTGTTGACGATGGCGAGGCCCGCCAGGTTTTCTTCATCTTCACTATCTTCGTCGCTTGACTCTTCATCCGTGATCCACTCATTGGCTTCACACATGAAGACCTTTTGAGGCCCTCTTCTCTTCTTTGGAAAGAGCTTGGTTTTCTTGCCTTTGTCAAATTTCTTCTTTCCAAAAGAGCGCTTGGGCTTGACCTCCTCTTCATCATCACTTTCTTCTAGCTTGTGATGCTTGCCATTGTCCTTTCTTTTGTCCGGTCTTGGACAATCATATGATATGTGGCCTATATCACCACAATTGTAGCACGTCTTGTTTTCATCTTTTCTTGGCAAGCAGGCTTTCTTCTTGGGATCATAAGAGTATCCCTTCTTTGCAATCTTGGAGTTGAGGCGTGAAAATTTCCTCATCATCAAAGCAAGCTCATCATCATCATCTTTGCTTGTTTCTTGCTCTTCTTCACTTGAGCTAGGCTCAACCACTTTCTTCTTCTTGGGAGTTGTCTTCTTGGTTGAAGCCTTGAGAGCAATGGTTTTTGATGATGACTCCTCCATCATTCCAAGTACGCTCATCTCATGAGCATGGATTTCTCCAATGAGCTCCGAAACTTCAATGTTGTCTAGTGACTCTTTTTGGAGTATTGAATTGATAATGTTATACTTGGGCTTGGGTAGAAGCATGAGGATCTTGCGATTGATAAGTCCCTTGCCAAGAGAAGCAATGTCAAGTGCGTTAATTTCCTCAATGAGCACATTTAAACGAGAAAACATTTGGTTAACATTCTCATGAGGAAACATCTTAAATTCAACATATTTTAATTTAAGCATGTGATATTTGAGTTCTTTAACACGAGATGAGCCCTCATGTATTTCAATTAGACATGCCCAAATTTCACATGCTTTTTCCTTACTAGCAATCCTAGCAAAGACATCTTGACTAATGCATTCATATATGGCATTTCTAGCCTTAGCATCCCATTTTAATTGGTCACCAACATAGTCAAGATTTCCAAACCCCGCATGGGTCTCTTCCCACACTTCGGGAGCAATTGCCTCAAGGTAAGCGCGCATGCGTGCTTTCCAATAAGCAAAATTCTTGCTCTCGAAGGTAGGAACCGAACCCCCATTCTTGGCCATTTTCGCTCTCTAGCGGTGAAGCTAGAATGATCCAATGAGCAACCTGGCTCTGATACCAATTGTAAGGATCGAAACGCCCAAGAGGGGGGGGTGAATTGGGCTTTTTCAAATTTTAGAGCAATTTAAAACTTAATGGTTGAAGCCCAATTCCCTATGCGAACTAACTACGCAAGCAAGAGTATTAAGTGCAGAATAGTAAATGCGTAATAGTAAGAGGGTGAGGAGAGAGATGCAAACTCCCGGGGAGACTCAGAGACACGACAATTTTTCCCGTGGTTCGGTAAGATCACAAAGATCTACCTACATCCACGTTGTGGCACCCACCAAAGGGTATAGCCACTCCCAAGTCACCAAGACAAGGGAATCCACTATCTTTCTCCGTTCGCCATCTCCGGCAAGGTGGAGCTCAAGCCTTGTACAATGGTGATCCTCCGGCTTCCACAAACGCCTTGGTAAGCTCCGGAGCGATCTCTTCTTCCTCCAACTTTTACAAGGTGAGAGAAGTCACCAAGACACTCTCTCTCACTGGCCTAGAGATTCCAATCACCAAGAATGGACGCACACAAGCTTCTCTCTAGCTAGATCTAGCCTATAGTTGGAGTACAAGAGGTTTTGAGGTGTGGAAGTGGTAGCTCTTGGTCTTGAATGCTTGAGGATGTGTAGTGAGGCTCTGGTGATCAAGACTTGATGAAATGGCCGGTTAGAGGGGTATTTATAGCCATTCCACACAAGATAGCCGTCGGAAAAGTAGGCAGACTTTTTCTGTGAACATCGGATCATCCGATACACCCCTTTATTTGAGCATCGGTCGAATTCCAAATTAGCTGATGTCATGTGTCAGATGTGACCGTTGGATATAACCGTTGGATTTGACTGTTTAATTGACCGATGTTACTTCAACTTCATCATCGGATGATCCGGTGAGTTGATCTTCAGAATTGGTTCAGAAATAATGTCTCTGTTGAAATTGACCGATGTACACTTACTTCATCATCGGATGATCCGGTGTGTACTTCTTCAGAATAACTCAGAAATCATCCTTCTGTTGAAATCAACCGATGTGCCACTTCCTTCACATCGGATGATCCGGTGTGTACTTCTTCAGAATAACTCAGAAATCATCCTTCTGTTGAAATCAACCGATGTGCCACTTCCTTCACATCGGATGATCCGGTGTGTACTGGGCTCTGAGGTCTTCTTCTTCTGCCAACTCAAACTTGACCGATGTAGTCATTTTGCAAGACATCGGATGATCCGGTGAGTGCAACTTGTTTGCTTCGAGTTGTTTTGAGTTGATCTTTTGGAATCTTCTTGAGTGACCTCTTTGACACTTGTTTGAAATGATATTTTGATGAAGTGTAAGCTTCTTGTGTTGCCAATTTTGATAGAATAGAGTCGTTGTATGAGTTCTTCATTTAGTCTTCATGAGTATCGAATAACCCCTTAGAATAGATCGTTGAGGAGTCTCCATTTGTATCCAATGAGCAGTAGATGGTGTGAATAGATAGTTCATTAACGTTTGATGTGATATACGTGAAACCTCGCATCCACAAACTCATTAGTAATAACGAACGGTTATCATTAATCACCGAAACCATACCTCACGGGAGCCTAGATGCTTTCACCCGGGACCCGAGTTGATGAGTTTTACCGACTTTCCCCGCGTTCCCGATTTTGACCCAGATAGCCATCCGCGCATGCAAAACCTTTCAGATGCACCATCCAAACGTGTATTCCGTCAAGATCCAATCCGGCGTCACAGGACCCGAGTTCATGAGTTTTCTTGTCTTTCCAAATTTCGACCTACATGGCCATCCGTGCATGCAAAACTATCAAGTTGCACCGTCCGGATGTGTATTCCGTCAAGGTTCCATCCGGCCACCCGGGACCCGAGTTCGTAAGTTTTACAGAATTTCTCGACTTTCTCAATTTTTACCCAGATGGCCATCCGCGCATGCAAAACCATCAAGTTGCATCGTCCGGACGTGTATTCCGTCAAGGTTCTGTCCGGCCGCCCAGGACCCGAGTTTGTGAGTTGTACCGACTTTCTCGACTTTCCCAATTTTGAACCCGATGGCCATCCATGCATGCAAAACCATCAAGTTGCACCATACGAACGAATATTTTGTCAAGGTCCTGTCCGGCAGCCCGGGACTCGAGTTAGTGAGTTTTGCCGACTTTCCCGACTTTCTAGATTTTGACCCAGATAGTTATCCGCACATGAAAAACCTTCCAGTTGCACCATCCAAACGTGTATTCCTTCAAGGTCCAGTCCGGCGTCCCAGGACCCAAGTTCATTAGTTTTCTTGACTTTCCAAATTTTGACCTAAATGGTCACCCGCTCATGCAAAACCGTCAAGTTGTACCGTGTGACGGACCGAAATCCGAACATCCAGGATCTCAGAGGGTGGTGCCGTACAATACGACACCAACAGCACACATCATAAGGCCACCATTCTATTACATTGTAAACAAACAAAATATGTACAAAAGGTAATACAAACCTTCAGTTTTACAACTAATTACAGAGTTCTACAGTGGAAGATAATTTGTACAACTCACGCCCATCTATCTAGAAAAAGTCGGTTGCCGGCCCTACGGACAACCCACACTAGCTTCACTCATCAGCTCAGCGCGGCGTGTACGGCTCCCACTAAGCCGTGGTCCCCAACGGAGGGTTGGCCTCGCCGGTGGACTCGTACCCCGAGTCCGTGGGGTAGTCCTCACATGCAAACAGTCATAGCAGCAACTGTGAGCACGAAGGCTCAGCAAGTCTTAACTGACTCCCTATACATGAAACTCTACATGCAGGTCATAATCAATATAGAATGGTAAATTGCAGCAAAGGACATGCCTACAAGTTCATCCTTAGTTTATCTTTTAGCCACAAGTTAACAGTTCATGAATCTGAAATTTAGTAAGCAATATTTGGTGGCACACTTGTAGCAATACAACTCATTCATATCAGCAGTATTAAATCACAACATTTCATATATTAACCTACGTCACGACGTAGTGAACAAGCGGTACTCATAACCACGAGGGACAGCGAATCAACTCGATATACACCTGCAGGGATACCCGAATAGCACGTCACGTACGCCCACCCGCGGAGCTGCACAGCACGCTCACTCGATGTCGTACATGACAACCTTTCACCAAACAGCCCGGATATCGAACCGGTCGCACCCAAACGGACAGGAGGTTACCTACACGGAGCATCTCTCTATGCCCGTTGGCGGATTTCCCGCGGATGGCCATCTAGGTCAAAATCAAGAAAGTCGGGAAAGTCTGTAAAACTCACGAACTCGGGTCCCGAGTGGCCGGACAAAACCTTGATGGAGCACACGTCTGGAAGGTGCAACTTGATGGTTTTGGATGCGCGGATGGCCATCTAGGTAAAAATCGAGAAAGTCGGGAAAGTCTGTAAAACTCATGAACTCGGGTCTCGGAAGGCCGGACGGAACCTTGACGGAATACACCTCCGAACAGTGCAACTTGATGGTTTTGCATGTGAGGATGGCCATCTAGGTTGAAATTTGAAAAGTCAAGAAAACTCATGAACTCGGGTCCTGTGACGCCGGACTGGACCTTGCCGGAATACACGTTCGGATGGTGCAACTGGAAGGTTTTGCATGCGCGGATGGCTATCTGGGTCAAAATCCTGAAAGTTGGGATAGTCGACAAAACTCACTAACTCGGGTCCTGAGCGGCTGGACAGGACCTTGACGGAATACACGTTTGGATGATGCAACTAAATGGTTTTGCATGCGCGGATGGCCATCTGGGTTGAAATCTGGAAAGTCGGTAAAACTCACACACTAGGGTCCCGTGCGTCTGGACGGGACCTTGATGGTTTTGCATACTCGAATGGCCATTTGGGTTGAAATTGGGGAAGTAGGGAATCTCGGGAAAACTCACGAACTCGGGTCCCGGGCGGTCGGACAGGATCTTGATGGAATATAAGTTCATGTGGTGCAACTTGATGGTTTTTCATGCATGGATGGCCATCGGGGTCAAAATTGGGAAATTCGAGATTTTTTGTAAAACTCACGAACTCTGGTACCGCGCGGTCGGACAGAACATTGACGGAATACACGTCCGGACGGTGCAATTTGATGGTTTTCCATGCGCGGATGGCCATCTGGATCAAAATCGAGAATGTTGGGAAATTCTGTAAAACTCACGAACTCGGGTCCCGGGCGGCCGGATGGAGCCTTAACAGAATACACGTCCAGACGGTGAAACGTGATAGTTTTCATGCGCGGATGGCCATCAGGATCCAAATCGAGAAAGTCAGGAAAGTCGGTAAAACTTACTGATGCGGACATCGCTACCGTTGATACAACCACAACATCAGCCCATTCACCACTCTCAGCTAATCAAGGTCCAATGACACGCGCTCCTGCACGTCAACTTAATTATCAGGTGCTTGGGAATTGATCCAGCTAGGAAGGATGGAGGGATTAATGCAATAAAGGCTGCTCCACCCGAGGGGAAATCTTGAGGCTGGGGCCATGTAATAAAGAGAGATATAGACAAATAAGGAAAGGAATAAGGGAAATCTCGTCCAACTTTGCTGCTGGACGAAATTCCCTCTTTCTTCCCCCATTTAAAGATAGATGTGCTATAATAAGGAAAGAAATACAGGAAATCATATCCTGCCTTGCTGCTGGATGGATTTCCCTCTTTCTTTCCCTATTAAATGGTAGTCTATCACAGAAAAAGGAAGAGAATAAGGGAGATTACGTCCTACCTTTGTTGCTGGACGAATTTCCCTCTTCCCTCCCCTATTTAAGTAGTCCAAGAGCTCCTTGACAGGGTGGGTTTTTGTTTTCTGTAAGTTTAGCCATTGCTACTTACTTGTAACGCAAGTGTCGATGAGACCTTCCGATTACTTGAATCAGAACCCCAACTTTTTCACACCCGTGAGTGTTTGCTTGTTATCTTGTTCTTGCTTGTTCTTCGATTGCTTGCAGGTTCAAGGCTGTTCTTGGCATGGCAAGTACAGCAACAACAGGAGCCGGTGTAACTATCGCTAAGGCGCAGCATCCTTGTGGTTGTTGTAGTCGGGTAGCACAACGTTGACCTCCACCCAAATCATAGTTACCAGGAGACGGTGTAACTGTCACTCAAGGTGCCACACCATTCTGGTTGTGGTAGTCGGGCAGCCAACGTCGGCCTCCACCAAATTCGTTCTTTACCAACATCTCTCATCGAAAGATAGGGCGTCTCTCAATGAGGATATTCAAGTCACCAATGAACGCATTGGTCAATTAGAGTCGATGCAGATTTGCACCAACCCCAAACTGACCACATTAGAAAGCACTGCTGGGGCTATTAACACTTCTCTTGCAGCAATCATTGAGCGATTGGAGAGGATGGAACAGGTTGGACGCGAAGAGAGGCAAAGACGTGTTGATGACAGCCACGACTCCGTTGGCAGTGCTGCAAGATATGACGAGGCGGAGTATTCGGCGGATACCGAGTTTAATGATGGACCTTTCAGGTATCGACGGCAGCCACGTCGCGACCATCGTGGTATGGATGGTTGAGCTCAACGACGCGAGGTACGTGACAATGACGACTCCCTACGCAGCATTAAATTCTCTATACCACCTTTTGATGGTAAATATGATCTGGACGCATATCTGTCTTGGAAATTATCAGTAGATCAAAAATTTGCATGCCATTATTTCCCTGATGATAAAAAGGTTAGATCTGCCACTAGTGAATTCACTGACTTTGCTTCCGTTTGGTGGCATGAATATCAAACTAAAAATCCAGCTACCGTACCACAAACTTGGAATGCTTTGAAACGAATCATGCGTCATCATTTTGTTCCTTCCTATCATGCTCGTGACCTGTTGCATAAATTACAACAACTTAGGCAAGGCAACAAATCTGTTGAGGAATACTATCAAGAACTTCAAATAGGCATGATGCGTTGTGGCCTAGTTGAAAATGAAGAGGCTGCAATGGCTAGGTTTATGGGTGGTTTAACAAGAGAAATTCAGGACATATTGGCTTATAAGGAATACACTAACGTCACTCGATTATTCCATCTTACTTGTAAGGCTGAAAGAGAAGTGCAGGGACGACGTACAAGAACTAACATTTCTGCAGGTCGAACTACCTCATGGCAGTTCCGCTCAAGTGCTGCTGGTACTAAGCATGATTCTCCAGACGATGCTTCCAATGGGTTGCCCAGGACTACATCAAAATCAGCACCTTCGCGTGCAATCAAGACAACAAAAGGATCCACCCAAGTTGCAGCCAACACTTCTTCTTCCATTGCTTCTACCGGGAGAACAAAAGACATTCAATGCCTCCAGTGCAAGGGTTTTGGGCACCTACGAAGGGACTGCCCAAGCAAGCGTGTGCTGGTTGTACGAGAAAATAGTGAGTACTCATCCGCTAGTGATTTAGATAACGAAACATATGCCATGCTTGCTGCACAAGAAGCAGGAAAGAAGAATGATGATGAAGAGCACATTGGGGCTGATCATGCTGCCCACTATGAGAGTCTTGTTGTGAGGCGTGTCTTGAGTGCCCAAATGATCAAAGCTGAACAGAACCAGCGACACAATCTATTTCAAACTAAGTGTGTAGTTTTGGAACGATCGTGTCGCATTATTATTGATGGAGGAAGCTGCAACAATTTAGCAAGTGCTACCATGGTAGAAAAGCTTGGGATGACAACACTTCCACATCCACATCCCTACTACATCCAATGGTTCAACGACAGTGGAAAGCTTAAGGTAACACGTCTGGTTCGTGTCGAATTTGCAATTGGTTTCTTCCATGATTACATTGATTGTGATGTGATACCTATGCAAGCTTGTTCTATGCTATTTGGTCGACCTTGGTAATTTGATAAAGATACATTACATCATAGTAAATCAAATCAATACTCTTTCATGCCCGATGTCCCCTGATGCTATTTTGAAGGATGACATTGCTAGAGCTTGCAAAGAGAAAAATAAGAAATCTGCTGAAAATGAAAATTCAGATGTGAAGAAATCGGTACAGTCTAAGACTGACAGTTCCAAATCTGCTCATATGAAGAAGAATGAATTAAAATTAAAGAGCGCTTGTTTTTTTTGCTTTTAAATCAGATTTGTTTGAATTAAAAAGTGATACTGCAATCTGCTATGTGTTTGTTTGCAAAGAAGCTTTGTTCTCACTTCACGACACACCATGTGGTTTGTCTCCTTCTATCACTAAGCTTTTGCAGGAATACGCTGATGTGTTTCCACAAGAGGTACCAGCCGGGCTGCCACCATTGAGAGGGATTGAGCATCAGATTGACCTCATCCCTGGGGCTTATTTGCCCAACCGAGCACCATACAGTACCAATCCGGTGGAGACTAAGGAGATTTAGTGGCAAGTACAGGAATTACTCGACAAAGGTTATGTGCGTGAGTCCCTTAGTCCTTGCTCCGTTCCTGTCCTTTTGGTCCCAAAGAAAGATGGATCATGGCGCATGTGTGTAGATTGTCGAGCAATTAATAACATTACCATTAGATATCGTCATCCTATTCCTAGGTTAGATGATATGCTTGATGAACTTAGTGGCTCGATGATTTTCTCTAAAATTGATTTGCGTAGTGGATACCATTAAATTCGCATGAAGCTAGGTGATGAATGGAAAATAGCGTTTAAAACAAAGTTTGGTTTGTATGAGTGGTTAGTCATGCCTTTTGGTCTCCGAATGCACCTAGCACTTTTATGAGATTAATGAATGAGGTTTTACGTGCTTTCATTGGAAGATTTGTGGTAGTATATTTCGATGACATCTTGATCTATAGCGCATCTCTCGAAGTTCATCTCGATCATCTCCGTGCTGTTTTCAATGCTTTACGTGATGCACGCTTATTTGGTAACATTGACAAGTGCACCTTTTGCATGGATCGAGTCTCTTTTCTTGGCTATGTTGTGACACCACAGGAAATTGAAGTTGATCAAGCCAAGGTGGAGGCGATACACAGCTGGCCGACTCCTACCACGGTCACACAAGTACGAAGCTTTCTCGGACTTGCTGGATTCTATCGTCGTTTTGTGAAAGACTTTAGCACCATAGCAGGCCCACTGCATGAGGTTAAAAAGAAGGGTGCTCCATTCACATGGGGCAAGGCGCAAGAGGCTGTATTTGCAACTTTGAAGAATAGGTTAACTCATACACCCCTTCTCCAATTACCAGATTTCAATAAGACTTTTGAATTGGAATGTGATGCTAGTGGTATTGGATTGAGAGATGTCTTGTTGCAAGAGGCGAAACCTATTGCTTTTTTAGCGAGAAACTGAATGGGCCTAGTCTGAACTAAAGAATTATATGCACTAGTACGAACTTTGGAAACATGGCAACATTATTTATGGCCTAAAGAATTTGTTATACATTCTGATCATGAATCTTTGAAGCACATTAAGAACCAAACTAATCTGAACCGTAGGCATGCCAAGTGGGTAGAATTCATTGAGTCCTTTCCTTATGTCATCAAACACAAGAAAGGAAAAGATAATGTCATTGCGGATGCCTTATCTCGCCGTTACAATATGTTGTCCCAACTTGATTTTAAGATTTTTGGCTTGGAAACAATTAAAGAACAATATTCTTTTGATGCTGATTTCAAAGATGTGCTTCTGCAATGTAAAGAAGGAAAAACATGGAACAAGTTTGTTCTCACTAATGGTTTTGTGTTTCGAACTAACAAATTGTGCATTCCAGCTGGTTCTGTGCGTATCTTACTATTGCAGGAAGCACATGGTGGAGGATTGATGGGACACTTTGGTGTCAAGAAGACGGAAGACATCTTAGCAAGCCATTTCTTTTGGCCAAAGATGAGGAGAGATGTGGAGCGGTTTATTGCTCGTTGCACCACCTGTCAAAAAGCTAAGTCCCGTCTTAATCCACATGGTTTATACATGCCTCTTCCTGTTCCTAGTGCTCCATGGAGGATGTTTCTATGGATTTTGTTTTAGGATTGCCTAGAATAAAGAAGGGGAGTGATAGTATTTTTGATGTTGTCGACAGATTTTCTAAAATGGCACATTTCATACCATGCCACAAAACTGATGATGCTACCCATATTGCTGATTTGTTCTTTCGAGAAGTTGTTCGTTTGCATGGGGTTTCAAACACTATTGTTTCAGATAGAGATGTCAAATTCCTTAGTCATTTTTTGAAAACCTTATGGGCTAAGTTGGGGACAAAATTACTCTTTTCTACCACTTGTCACCCTCAAACTGATGGACAGACCGAAGTAGTGAACCGTAGTTTATCTAACATGCTAAGGGCTGTTCTGAAACATAACATCAAATTATGGGAAGAATGTTTGCCTCATATTGAATTTGCTTACAATCGTTCGCTGCATTCTACTACTAAATTGTGCCCTTTTCAGATTGTATATGGTTTTATTCCTCGTGCTCCCATTGATCTTTTGACTCTGCCACCTTCAGAGAAATTGAATTTTGATGCTTCTCGCCGTGCTGAATTAATTCTTAAAATGCATGAGCAAACTAAATCAAACATTGAGAGCATGAACGCTAAGTATCAACAAGCCGGTAGCAAGGGTAGGAAGCATGTTACTTTTGAACCTGGTGATTTGGTTTGGGTGCATTTGAGAAAGGATAGATTTCCTGATTTGAGAAAATCTAAATTACTATCTAAAGCTGCTGGAGCCTTCAAAGTGCTTCGAAAAATTAATGATAATGAATATAAAATTGAGTTGCATGCACATTTTAGGGTTACTTCCTCTTTTAATATTGCAGATTTAAAACCATATATGGGTGAGGAAGACACATTTGAGTCGAGGACGACTCAATTGCAAGAAGGGAAGGATGATGCGGACATCGCTACAGTTGATACAACCACAACACCAGCCCATTCATCACTCTCAGCTAATCAAGGTCCAATGACACACGCTCGTGCACGTTAACTTAATTATCAGGTGCATGGGAATTGATCCAGCTAGGAGTGATGGAGGGATTAATGCAATAAAGGCTGCTCCACCCGAGGGGAAATCTTGAGGCTGGGGCCATGTAATAAAGAGAGATATAGACAAATAAGGAAAGGAATAAGGGAAATCTCGTCCAACTTTGCTGCTGGACGAAATTCCCTCTTTCTTCCCCCATTTAAAGATAGATATGCTATAATAAGGAAAGAAATAGAGGAAATCATATCCTGCCTTGCTGCTGGATGGGTTTCTCTCTTTCTTTCCCTATTAAATGGTAGTCTATCATAGAAAAAGGAAGGGAATAAGGGAGATCACGTCCTACCTTTGTTGCTGGACGAATTTCCCTCTTCCCTCCCCTATTTAAGCAGTCCAAGAGCTCCTTGTTAGGGCGGGTTTTGTTTTCTGTAAGTTTAGCCATTGCTACTTCCTTGTAACGCAAGTGTCGACGAGACCTTCCGATTACTTGAATCAGAACCTAACTTTTTCACACCTGTGAGTGTTTGCTTGTTATCTTGTTCTTGCTTGTTCTTCGATTGCTTTGCAGGTTCAAGGCTGTTCTTGGCACGGCAAGTACAGCAACAACAGGAGCCGGTGTAACTATCGCTAAGGCGCAGCATCCTTGTGGTTGTTGTAGTCGGGTAGCACAACGTCGACCTCCACCCAAATCGTAGTTACCAGGAGACGGTGTAACTGTCGCTCAAGGCGCCACACCATTGTGGTTGTGGTAGTCGGGCAGCCAACGTCGGCCTCCACCAAATTCGTTCTTTACCAACATCTCTCATCGAAAGATAGGGCGTCCCCCGTACCCGTTGGGTTCATCAAGTGGTATCAGATTTCAGGTTGCTCGGTGAGAGATTTCCTTCTCCTTGTTCTTCATTTACCTACAGTCCACTTTTGCCTACAAAAATTCGCTCAAAAAAAATCCTAAAAACACTTTGAGCCTTTTGCTTGGCTACTTAGCTCTCGACTTGTTGAATTCACGGTTGCCTTTTTGTGTCAAGTTGCTGGTCCTAAGTTTTTCACCGCTAGAGTTTTGAGTTCGTGCCACTTTGTTCTCAGTCCATTTCCATTATCTACCCAAAGTTGAGAAAAAAGGCAAGTGCAAAAGAAAAGCTGCACGGATCAGCAAGAAAAAGGCACGTGCAAAAAGAAAAGCCGCACTGATTACAATCACAAAAAAAGTTTCTAAGTACAAAAAAAGAAAGACAATTTGTGTAACATTTGTTTCATGTTTTGAAGTTCAACTTGCTGTTCTCAACGTTGTTGAAACACAACGGATCGGGCTGTTCGAACTTCCCTACCATAGTAATCCAACGTCACGTGGAGTTACGGCTCACGTCTCTAGTAAGGTTTGAGCTAGGACCAGCATAATACCATTGTAAAACGTTTATTCAACTTGTTGTGACTAATGTGGTACTAGCTGTTACTTTGCACAAATTGTGTCTAGCAGCCACCTACAGCTCCACAAAATTGTCTACGACACCATAAGGTTGTGCTGGCAGCCACCGTTTGTTGTTGTTCTTGCTGATTGCCGGCGCCTCCTGCATCGCATGGTAAGAACTTGTAAGACCTTGATTTCTTGCTAGTGAGCAATTGTTGCTGTCCTACCACCTCTTAGCAACTGTTAAGATTAATCTGCTTGCTGTTGTATTTCCTTTCTTTACTAACCATGTCAGCTGATGCGAATAAGACATCTCCAAATTCACCACGTACGAGAGGCATCATTCAGCATTTCGAACGCCAAGTAAAGCTACACACAGATGCTCTCAATGAGGATATTCAAGTCACCAATGAACGCATTGGTCAATTAGAGTTTACGCAGATTTGCACCAACACCAAACTGACCACATTAGAAAGCACTGCTGGGGCTATTAACACTTCTCTTGCAGCAATCATTGAGCGATTGGAGAGGATGGAACAGGTTGGACGCGAAGAGAGGCAAAGACGTGTTGATGACAGCCATGACTCCGTTGGCAGTGCTGCAAGATATGACGAGGTGGAGTATTCGGCGGATACCGAGCTTGATGATGGACCTTTCAGGTATCGACGGCAGCCACGTCGCGACCATCGTGGTATGGGTGGTCGAGCTCAACGACGCGAGGTACGTGACAATGACGATTCCCTACGCAGCATTAAATTCTCTATACCACCTTTTGATGGTAAATATGATCTGGATGCATATCTGTCTTGGGAATTATCAGTAGATCAAAAATTTGCATGCCATTATTTCCCTGATGATAAAAAGGTTAGATCTGCCACTAGTGAATTCACTGACTTTGCTTCCGTTTGGTGGCATGAATATCAAACTAAAAATCCAGCTACCGTACCACAAACTTGGAATGCTTTGAAACGAATCATGCGTCATCATTTTGTTTCTTTCTATCATGCTCGTGACCTGTTGCATAAATTACAACAACTTAGGCAAGGCAACAAATCTGTTGAGGAATACTATCAAGAACTTCAAATAGGCATGATGCGTTGTGGCCTAGTTGAAAATGAAGAGGCCGCAATGGCTAGGTTTATGGGTGGTTTAACAAGAGAAATTCAGGACATATTGGCTTATAAGGAATACACTAACATCACTCGATTATTCCATCTTACTTGTAAGGCTGAAAGAGAAGTGCAGGGACGACGTACAAGAACTAACATTTCTGCAGGTCGAACTATCTCATGGCAGTTCCGCTCAAGTGCTGCTGGTACTAAGCATGATTCTCCAGACGATGCTTCCAATGGGTTGCCCAGGACTACATCAAAATCAGTACCTTCGCGTGCAATCGAGACAACAAAAGGATCCACCCAAGTTGCAGCCAACACTTCTTCTTCCATTGCTTCTACCGGGAGAACAAAAGACATTCAATACCTCCAGTGCAAGGGTTTTGGGCACCTACGAAGGGACTGCCCAAGCAAGCGTGTGCTGGTTGTACGAGAAAATGGTGAGTACTCATCCGCTAGTGATTTAGATAATGAAACATATGCCATGCTTGCTGCACAAGAAGCAGGAAAGAAGAATGATGATGAAGAGCACATTGGGGCTGATCATGCTGCCCACTATGAGAGTCTTGTTGTGAGGCGTGTCTTGAGTGCCCAAATGATTAAAGCTGAACAGAACCAGCGACACAATCTATTTCAAACTAAGTGTGTAGTTTTGGAACGATCGTGTCGCATTATTATTGATGGAGGAAGCTGCAACAATTTAGCAAGTGCTACCATGGTAGAAAAGCTTGGGATGACAACACTTCCACATCCACATCCCTACTACATCCAATGGTTCAACGACAGTGGAAAGCTTAAGGTAACACGTCTGGTTCGTGTCGAATTTGCAATTGGTTCCTTCCATGATTACATTGATTGTGATGTGGTACCTATGCAAGCTTGTTCTATGCTATTTGGTCGACCTTGATAATTTGATAAAGATACATTACATAATAGTAAATCAAATCAATACTCTTTCATGCATCATGAGAAGAAACTTGTTTTGCACCCGATGTCCCCTGATGCTATTTTGAAGGATGACATTGCTAGAGCTTGCAAAGAGAAAAATAAGAAATCTGCTGAAAATGAAAATTCAGATGTCGTGAAGAAATCGGTACAGTCTAAGACTGACAATTCGAAATCTGCTCATATGAAGAAGAATGAAATAAAATTAAAGAGCGCTTGTTTTTTTGCTTTCAAATCAGATTTGTTTGAATTAAAAAGTGATACTGCAATCTGCTATGTGTTTGTTTGCAAAGAAGCTTTGTTCTCACTTCACGACACACCATGTGGTTTGTCTCCTTCTATCACTAAGCTTTTGCAGGAATACGCTGATGTGTTTCCACAAGAGGTACCAGCCGGGCTGCCACCATTGAGAGGGATTGAGCATCAGATTGACCTAATCCCTGGGGCTTCTTTGCCCAACCGAGCACCATACAGGACCAATCCGGAGGAGACTAAGGAGATTCAGCGGCAAGTACAGGAATTACTCGACAAAGGTTATGTGCGTGAGTCCCTTAGTCCTTGCTCCGTTCCTGTCCTTTTGGTCCTAAAGAAAGATGGATCATGGCGCATGTGCGTAGATTGTCGAGCAATTAATAACATTACCATTAGATATCGTCATCCTATTCCTAGGTTAGATGATATGCTTGATGAACTTAGTGGCTCGATGATTTTCTCTAAAATTGATTTACGTAATGGATACTATTAAATTCGCATGAAGCTAGGTGATGAATGGAAAATAGCGTTTAAAACAAAGTTTGGTTTGTATGAGTGGTTAGTCATGCCTTTTGGTCTCACAAATGCACCTAGCACTTTTATGAGATTAATGAATGAGGTTTTACGTGCTTTCATTGGAAGATTTGTGGTAGTATATTTCGATGACATCTTGATCTATAGCATCTCTCGAAGTTCATCTCGATCATCTCCGTGCTGTTTTCAATACTTTACGTGATGCACGCTTATTTGGTAACATTGACAAGTGCACCTTTTGCACGGATCGAGTCTCTTTTCTTGGCTATGTTGTGACACCACAGCGAATTGAAGTTGATCAAGCCAAGGTGGAGGCGATACACAGCTGGCCGACTCCTACCACGGTCACACAAGTACGAAGCTTTCTCGGACTTGCTGGATTCTATCATCGTTTTGTGAAAGACTTTAGCACCATAGCAGGCCCACTGCATGAGGTTACAAAGAAGGGTGCTCCATTCACATGGGGCAAGGCGCAAGAGGCTGCATTTGCAACTTTAAAGAATAGGTTAACTCATACACCCCTTCTCCAATTACCAGATTTGAGTAAGACTTTTGAATTGGAATGTGATGCTAGTGGTATTGGATTGAGAGATGTCTTGTTGCAAGAGGGGAAACCTATTGCTTATTTTAGCGAGAAACTGAATGGGCCTAGTCTGAACTAAAGAATTATATGCACTAGTACGAACTTTGGAAACATGGCAACATTATTTATGGCCTAAAGAATTTGTTATACATTCTGATCATGAATCTTTGAAGCACATTAAGAACCAAACTAATCTGAACCGTAGGCATGCCAAGTGTGTAGAATTCATTGAGTCCTTATGTCATCAAACACAAGAAAGGAAAAGATAATGTCATTGCGGATGCCTTATCTCGTCGTTACAATATGTTGTCCCAACTTGATTTTAAGATTTTTGGCTTGGAAACAATTAAAGAACAATATTCTTTTGATGCTGATTTCAAAGATGTGCTTCTGCAATGTAAAGAAGGAAAAACATGGAACAAGTTTGTTCTCACTAATGGTTTTGTGTTTCGAACTAACAAATTATGCATTCCAGCTGGTTCTGTGCGTATCTTACTATTGCAGGAAGCACATGGTGGAGGATTGATGGGACACTTTGGTGTCAAGAAGACGGAAGACATCTTACAAGCCATTTCTTTTGGCCAAAGATGAGAAGAGATGTGGAGCGGTTTGTTGCTCGTTGCACCACCTGTCAAAAAGCTAAGTCCTGTCTTAATCCACATGGTTTATACATGCCTCTTCCTGTTCCTAGTGCTCCATGGGAGGATGTTTCTATGGATTTTGTTTTAGGATTGCCTGGGATAGTATTTTTGTTGTTGTCGACAAATTTTCTAAAATGGCACATTTCATACCATGCCACAAAATTGATGATGCTACCCATATTGCTGATTTGTTCTTTCGAGAAGTTGTTCGTTTGCATGGGGTTCCAAACACTATTGTTTCAGATAGATATGCCAAATTTCTTAGTCATTTTTAGAAAACCTTATGGGCTAAGTTGGGGACAAAATTAATCTTTTCTACCACTTGTCACCCTCAAACTGATGGACAGACCGAAGTAGTGAACCGTAGTTTATCTACCATGCTAAGGGTTGTTCTGAAACATAACATCAAATTATAGGAAGAATGTTTGACTCATATTGAATTTGCTTACAATCGTTCGCTACATTCTACTACTAAATTGTGCCCTTTTCAGATTGTATATGGTTTTATTCCTCGTGCTCCCATTGATCTTTTGGCTCTGCCAACTTAAGAGAAATTGAATTTTGATGCTTCTCGCCGTGCTGAATTAATTCTTAAAATGCATGAGCAAACTAAAGCAAACATTGAGAGCATGAACGCTAAGTATCAACAAGCCGGTAGCAATGGTAGAAAGCATGTTACTTTTGAACCTGGTGATTTGGTTTGGGTGCATTTGAGAAAGGATTATGTTACTTTCCAAATTTCGACCTAGATGGCCATCCGCGCATGCAAAACCATTAAGTTGCACTGTCCGGAGGTGTATTCCGTCAAGTTTCCGTCCGGCCTCCCGGGACCCGGGTTCGTGAGTTTTACAGACTTTCCCGACTTTTTTGATTTTGACCCAGATGGCCATCCTCGCATGCAAAACCATCAAGTTGCACCGTCAGAACATATATTCCGTCAAGGTTCTTTCCGGACGCCCGGGATCCAACTTTGTGAGTTTTACAAAGTTTCCTGAATTTCTCGATTTTGACCCAGATGGACATCTGCGCATGCAAAACCATCAAGTTGCACTGTCTGGATGTGTATTCCGTCAAGGTTCCATTCGGCGGCCCGGGACCTGAATTCGTGAGTTTTACAGACTTTCCCGACTTTCTCGATTTTGACTCAGAGAGCCATCCGCGCATGCAAAACTATCAAGTTGCACCGTCCGGACGTGTATTCCATAAGGGTTCGTCCAGCCGCCCGGTACCCAAGTTCGTGAGTTTTACATACTTCCTTCCCAATTTTGACCTGGATGGCCATCTATGCATTCAAAACTATCAAGTTACACCGTCCGAACGTAAATTCCGTCAAGGTCCTGTCCAGCCGCCCGGGATCCAAGTTTGTGAGTTTTACAGAGTTTCCCGACTTTCTCAGTTTTCACCCAGATGGACATCCGCGCCTTGAGCGACAGTTACACCGTCTCCAGGTAACTACAATTTGGGTGGAGGTCGACGTTGTGCTACCTGACTACAACAACCACAAGGATGCTGGGCCTTAGCGATAGTTACACCGGCTCCTGTTGTTGCTGTACTTGCCGTGCCAAGAACAGCCTTGAACCTGCAAGCAATCGAAGAACAAGCAAGAACAAGATAACAAGTAAACATCACGGGTGTG
Organism: Neostapfia colusana; assembly: GCA_030760725.1. NCBI lineage: Eukaryota > Viridiplantae > Streptophyta > Magnoliopsida > Poales > Poaceae > Neostapfia > Neostapfia colusana. The sequence goes on from JASWHV010000011.1 coordinate 82,848,778, forward strand.
AAAAAGTTGGGGTTCTGATTCAAGTAATCGGAAGGTCTCGTCGACACTTGCGTTACAAGGAAGTAGCAATGGCTAAACTTACAGAAAATAAAAACCCGCCCTGTCAAGGAGCTCTTGGACTACTTAAATAGGGGAGGGAAGAGGGAAATTCATCCAGCAACAAAGGTAGGACGTGATCTCCCTTATTCCCTTCCTTTTTCTGTGATAGACTACCATTTAATAGGGAAAGAAAGAGGGAAACCCATCCAGCAGCAATGCAGGATATGATTTCCTCTATTTCTTTCCTTATTATAGCACATCTATCTTTAAATGGTGGAAGAAAGAGGGAATTTCGTCCAAGTTGGACGAGATTTCCCTTATTCCTTTCCTTATTTTTCTAAATCTCTCTTTATTACATGGCCCCAGCCTCAAAATTTCCCCTCGGGTGGAGCAGCCTTTATTGCATTAATCCCTCCATCCCTCCTAGCTGGATCAATTCCCAAGCACCTGATAATTAAGTTGACGTGCACGAGCGCGTGTCATTGGACCTTGATTAGCTGAGAGTGGTGAATGGGCTGGTGTTGTGGTTGTATCAACGGTAGCGATGTCCGCATCATCCTCCCCTTCTTGCAATTGAGTCATCCTCGACTCAAATGTGTCTTCCTCGCCCATATATGATTTCAAATCTGCAATATTAAAAGAGGAAGTAATCCCAAAATGTGCAGGCAACTCAATTTCATATGCATTATCATTAATTTTTCGAAGCACTTTGAAGGGTCCAGCAACTCTAGTTAGTAATTTAGATTTTCTCAAATCAGGAAATCTAGTCTATAAAACCCACGAACTCGGGTCCCGGGAGTCCAGATGGAACCTTGACAGAATACACCTCCGGACAGTTCAACTTGATGGTTTTGCACGCGAGGATGGCAATCTAGTTTGAAATTTTGAAAGTCAAGAAAACTCATGAACTCGGGTCGTGGGACGCCGGACTGGACCTTGCCGGAATACACGTTCGGATGGTGCAACTGGAAGGTTTTGCATGCGCAGATAGCTATCTGGTTCAAAATCCGGAAAGTTGGGACAGTCTGCAAAACTTACTAACTCGGGTCCCGAGCAGCTGGACGGGACCTTGACGGAATACATTTTTGGATGGGGCAACTAAATAGTTTTGCATGCGCGGATGGCCATCCGGGTCGAAATCTAGAAAGTCGGTAAATGTCACAAACTGGGGTCCCGTGCGTCTGGATGAGGTCTTGACAGAATACACGTTTGGACAGTGCAACTTGATGGTTTTGCATGCTCGGATGGTCATCTGGGTTGAAATTGGGAAAGTAGGGAAATGTCAGGAAAACTCACGAACTCGGGTCCCGGGCGGACGGACAGGACCTTGACGGAATATAAGTTCGGACGGTGCAACTTGATGGTTTATTATGCATGGATGGCCATTGGGGTCAAAATCGGGAAATTCGACTCACGAACTTGGGTTCCGGGCGGCCGGACGGAACCTTGACGGAATACACGTCGGGACGGTGCAACTTGATGGTTTTGCATGCGCGGATGGCCATCTGGGTTAAAATTGAGAAAGTCGGGAAAATTTGTAAAACTCACGAACTCGGATCCCGGGTGGCCGGACGGAACCTTGACGGAATACACGTCCGGACGGTGCAAACTTGATGGTTTTGCATGCGCGGATGGCCGTCAGGGTCAAAATCGAGAAAGTCGGGAAAGTAGGTAAAACTCACGAACTTGGCGGAATACATGTTCAGACGGTGCAACTTGATGGTTTTACATGCGTGGATGTCCATCTGGGTCAAAACCAAGAAAGTCGGGAAATCTGTAAAACTCACAAACTTGGATCCCGAGCGACCGGACAGGACCTTGACGGAATATACGTTCGGACGGTGCAACTTGATGGTTTTGCATGCATAGATGGTCATCCGGGTCAAAATTGGGAAATTCGAGAAAGTCTGTAAAACTCTTGAACTCGTGGTGGCGATCGGACAGGACCTTGACGAAATATACGTTCGTACGGTGCAACTTAAAGGTTTTGCATGCATGGATGGCCATCGGGGTCGAAATTGAGAAAGTCGGTAAAATTCATGAACTCGGGTCCCGGGCGGCCGGACGAAACCTTGACGAAATACACGTCCGGACGGTGCAACTTGATGGTTTTGCACGCGCGGATGGCCATCTGTATCAAAATCGAGAAAGTCGGGGAAGTCTGTAAAACTCACGAACTCGGGTCCTAGGCGGCCGGACAAAACTTTGACGGAATACACGTCCGGAAGTTGCAACTTGATGGTTTTGCATGCGCGGATGGCCATCTGGATCGAAATCGAGAAAGTCGGGAAAGTTTGTAGAACTCACGAACTCAGGTCCCGGGAGGCCGGATGAAACCTTGACAGAATACACCTCCGGACGGTGCAACTTGATGGTTTTGCATGCGAGGATGCCCATCTAGGTCGAAATTTTGAAAGTCAAGAAAACTCATGAACTCGGGTCCTGGAACGCCAGACTGGACCTTGCTGGTATACACGTTCGGATGGTGCAACTGGAAGGTTTTGCATGCGCGGATGGCTATCTGGTTCAAAATCCGAAAAGTTGGGATACTCCGCAAAACTCACTAACTCGAGTCCCGAACGACTGGACGGGACCTTGACCGAATACACTTTCGGATGGGACAACTAAATAGTTTTGCATGCGCGGATGGTCATCTGTGTCAAAATCGAGAAAGTCGGGGAAGTCTGTAAAACTCACGAACTCGGGTCCTAGGCGGCCGGACGAAACTTTGACGGAATACACGTTCGGAAGGTGCAACTTGATGGTTTTGCATGCGCGGATGCCCTTAACAAGATTTGAGAAAATCTGAAAAATATTTTTGTACATTTTTCCATTTTCTCAGTGCAGTTCACTTAATCACACCATTAGAGGGACTAAATGGACTTGGATGGATCTGAAATTTTTCCTGTAACTCAAGGAATTTCAAATGAACATCCCAGCCAAATTTGAGAATTTTCCATAAAATAATTCTTCAGATAAAATTCCCAACAGTTTAAACTTTAGGGAATTAATTCTGAAAAAGAATAAGTTTTATGAGCTGAAACTTATATTGCTGGATAGTACTCAAAGAGCTGAATCTAACAAGATTTGGTTCACTGGATTTGGACACTTCTACACAAAGTTCTGAATTTCTAAATTTTGGGCTGATTCCTGAATTATTTTCCTAAAGAAAATCACCTCCCACACCTAAACAGTGACTGACATCGGGCCCCGCATCTTTAAATTAAACTAACCGTGCGCTTAGCACAGTGACTGACACGTGGGACCCGCGCCCTTCGTCTACCTCGCGACGCCGCCCCGAGCCACCGAAGCTCCGACGAGGTCGGCGTTCCCGACGACCTAGCTCGCCGGCGACGGTGAAACTCGCCGCCCCTACGTAATTTGTGACGCTGAACACGCTGGACACCATGCCGCCACTGGCTAACCATCGTAGCTTGCCGACGACGAGCGCTATGCCCCTATGCAACTTCGGCAATGAATCTCAATATCATAATCTTTGATTAGTTCTAACCACCTTTTTTGCCTCATATTCAGCTCCTTCTGGGTTAAGATATATTTTAATCTTTTGTGGTCGGTGTAGAGATGCACCAAAATCCCCAGAACATAGTGCCTCCATATTTTTAGCGCCAAAACCACAGAAGCAAGCTCAAAATCATGAGTCGGATAGTGCTGCTCATGGTTTCGAAGTTGTCGTGAGCCATACGTGACCACACTGTAAGGGCCTCAGTTTTGGCACACATTTGAAGTGTTCATCGCCACACCACACCAATTTTCACTCCATTCGGAGTTGATCTTGATATGAGCTAAGTGGGACAAATTCAAACTTTATTTGAATTCAAAACTGAACTTGTGTTGAAATTCACTCAAACCGAACCCAATTTGAATTCTATTCGATTCAAATGGCTCAAGGGTGAATAATTTGAATCACCAGGGGTATTATGGGGCTCACTGTTCACAACAGTGATTAGGAGTAAATTTCAGAGGTTAAAACCCCGGGTGGGACCCACATGTCATAGAGGGGAGAAGGAGAAACTTGCACCCAAAGTCAGAGTCTCGGTGGGAAATCCCACCGAGCAGCTGTCGGCTGTGCCACCGAGCAGCTACCGGCGCCACCAGCTGCTTCCCTCTCCGCACGCTGGCACCCAGGGCGGCTGGCTCGTGCCCCCACGCGACCGGCACCGCCTCAGCCGAGCAGGAGTCGGCCGGCTTTATCTTCTCGCGGGCAAACCCGAGCAGCGGCATTGTTTCTCGCCGCAGCTCTCTGCTCAATCGGGAAAACCAGCAAAACCATCTCCTCCTTCGTCCCTGAGCTGCTAGACAGCCACCTGAGCCCGCACTCCACCTCTCCATCGCCAGAAACCTCGAGCTCCGACCTCCTTTGCCCAAAGACGATCGCCACCGCGGCGACCTAGTCTCAGCCGAGAGTCAGGCGCCCGTGGGCAGCGTTCCGCAGGCGTTTTCACGGTCTAGCGAGAGAGGCAACAGGAACGCGCGATCACCGTGCGGCTCTCCTCCATGTTTGGAAGCCAACCGTGAATAATCCGCAGAGAATTTCTAGTTTTTGCTCCGGCGACCGTAACCCAAGCTTTCGGTACGGTTTCTTTAAATTCTCGCTCTATGATCTTTCAGAGGTCATCAAATCTTGCACGTAGACGCTGGACTGGCCGGCGATCAAGTTCTTTCTGCATCCGTAGCGTGAAACTGTCTAGGAGTGACGAATTTCGAGCTCGATCGGGGGCGGTCATGGCGGGCACGATCGGTCACACGGTGCCGACCGACTTGCCGCCATCCCTGAACCCTTTTGACACCTTGTCGAGCTTCCTAGAGGTACACTGATGCTGTAGGGCCATTTGCTCGAGGTGTTGGTGGGTTTAGAAACCACGGTCGATGGTGTCGAACCTCAACCGAGGCTGCGGCATGTCGCCGAGCTATTTTCGGTCACCTCCAGCCCGACCTGACACCACCGACGTGTTCCTCGACGTCGACAAACCCCTGGCGGCGAGTTTCAGCCCCTGGGAGGTCCGGCAGCGGCGAGCCGGCGAGCCCCGAGTCCGCTCCGGCGAGGTCGGCGGCGCGGACGTGAGAGAACGGCGGGAGGAAGACGAAGCCGGCTGGCCCACGTGTCAGCGGCTGAAGAATTTAAACCGGGATCGGGTGTGGCCGGGGATCGGCTGTGCTGGCGCGCAAAATACCCTGTGAGCTCCGGTGTGCCGGACACCTCCACGCTCGACACGTGTGGTATCCCCGGTGTGCCGGACACCTCCACGCTCAACACGTGTGGTATCCCCGGTGTGCCGGACACCTCCGCGCTCGACACGTGTCCCCGCAGGCCCCGAGAGTTTAAACTTTTTCCCCGATTTTCAGGATTCTTCCAAACTTCAAATCCTCATAACTTTGGCTAGAAAGCTCCAAATCGAGTGAACTAAATTTGGTTGGATTTAGCTCTCTGAGCACTTTCCAGCAATACCAAATTCAGCTCATAAAAGTGAATAGTTTTCCAGAATTAAATCCTTAAAATTTAAACTGTCGGGAATTTTATCTGGAGAACTACTTTAGGAAAAATTCTGAAATTTGGCTGAAAGGTTCATTGGAAAATCCCTGAGTCTCAGTAAAATGTTCAGACTCATCCAAGTTTATTTAGTTACCCTAATTGGGTGATTAAGGAACTGCCCAGAGAAAATAGAAAAGTGTACAGAAACATTTTTCAGATTTTCTCCAATCTTAATTAGGATATAACTTTCTGAAGAATTCTTCAAATGACATGAAACCAACTCCATTAGAACCATCCTAAATTCTAGTTTCCAGAAACTAATGGTGGGAGCCATGAAAAACACTGGAATTACTTAGAGGCTCAATTATTGACCAAAGAGGCTTTTATTTGTACAAGGTTCAATTGAACTTTGTTTCAAATAAAACTTGGTCACAACTCTGGTTAGGACCTTACCAATCCACCATAAAAATCTCAGAACCTAAAGGGGAGGGCTAACTAGAGTTATTAGCAATTATGTATTTAAGTTCACACATTTGCATTTAAATTTACATGTAGTATTGTATTCAACGTATAGCCATTGGAGAAGAGACCCCGGAAGTGCTGGATTTCCTTCTTCCGGACGAAGAACTAACTACTGACCAGCAGCAACAAGGCAATCCCCGGTTTGCATTAACCCTTTTATAAGTCTTACTTTGTTTACATGTGTCATATGAAGTATGATTGTGCATTAGGTATAGGATAAATGAAATCCCACTTGCATAACCAAAGGTTTCCTAAAAGAGTGAGGGTAGTGTCTAAGACCTCGAGTAGACAGGCTATGCTTAATGTTCCATAAGACTTCGGTACAAGTCGAGCAGTTGGAATCTACTCGCGAGATAGGCTTGGGACGCACGGGTTTGTTTGAGTGATGTGAGATCACTTTAGTAATGAAAATGAGACTAGACAGGGGCTAGGGCGCAGCAAGAGAGAGTCTTGGGTGCGCAGCCCTGTCCATGTCGATTGAGGACCGATCCGTGTGCGGCCCACGCTGATCAAGTTTGAACGTACCGAAGGCATATCGGATATATGGGCCCCGATAAACCGATGTAGCCTAAACCTCCGGGCGCCGAGGCATAACGCACTGATTTATAGGTGTAGGCTGAGGGCAGCAAGGTGGAAATCTGCCAACGGGCATAGAGAGATGCTCCGTGTGGGGAACCTCCTGCTCGTTTTGGTGCGACCGGTTCGACGTTTGGGCTGTTGGGTGAAAGGTTGTCCCGTACGACATCGAGTGAGCGTGTTGTGCAGCTCCACGGGTGGGCGTACGTGACGTGCTTTTTGGGTTTCCCTGCAGGTGTATATCGAGTCGATTCACCGTCCCTCGCGGTGAAGAGTACCACTTGGTCACTGAGTCGTGACGTAGATTAATGGATGAAACATGTTGATTCAATATTGCTGGTTGATATAATTGTATTGCTACATGTGTGCCACCAAATACTGCTTACTAAATTTCAGATTTCATGAACTGTTAACTTGTTGCTAAAAGATGAACTAAGGATGAACTTGTAGTCGTGTCCTTTTGCTGAAATGTTACTATCCTATGTCCATTGTACCCCTCATGTAGAGTTTCATGCTTAGGTGAGTCGGTTAAGCCTTGCTGAGCCTTCGTGCTCACGGTTGCTGCTTAAGTGTTTTTCAGGTGAGGAGCCACCCACGGACTCGGAGTACGAGTCCACCGGCGAGGGTTACCCTCCATCGGGGACCACGGCTGAGTGGGAGCCGTACACGCCGCGCTGAGCTGAGGAGTGCAGCTAGTGTGGGTTGCCCTAGGGCTGGGCAACCACTTTTGCTAGATAGGCGGGCGTGAGTTGTATAAAAGAAACTTCCGCTGTGTAATAACAGACCCTAGCTTGTAACTGAGAAGTGTACTATTTTTGTACATTCAGTTTGTTTTCCCATGTAATATAATGTGTTCTTATGACGTGTGCTGTCGGGTGTCGCATCGCGCGGCACCACCCTCTGCGATCCTGGATGAGCGGATTCCGGTTCGCCACAGCCTGGTATCAGAGCTGCGTTGGGGATAGCACAGTACTTAAGGACTACATTATGGGAAAACTTAGGTTACGGTGAGGAATCGGTAGCTGTCCAAGTAAGGACTATATTAGTATAGTTACTTAAAGTGGCAAATACTAACCTATGTGTTATAATTCTGAATCTTAATTATGTAACGACGCACCTACGCTCTGGTAAGTATGGTAAGGAACGCCACCGAAAGCGGTTCAATTTTGGTTAGCTCCCCTGACGAGGAACGTGGCTCAGGGATAGAGTCTCACAGCTTGGTGTGAGACGTCAATATGAACCTCTTGGACTCTTCATGTCCCTGAGTTCATATAAAACGCTGATCCCTAGCGTGCATTAGGCAAGTAAGTGGAGACCCCATCGCGTGGTCAGTAACGCGAGAGTGTGTTCGTCTGGAAATAGCCCAGAAGGACATACGCAATGCTTGCCATCGGCGTGCCCTGCAGGCAGTAGGTGGTATCTGTTGGGTTGATAACATTCCCAACCGTGACGACCCGTTCATGACATACTCGGGTTCCCCGTCGTGTGGTGTTGAAACACGATCACGTATCTTGAGACGTGACCTAGCTCAAGGACGGCCGTATGGCAATGATACGGGCGTTTGTATTTACTTTCAAATATGAAACTGTCTGAAATGAATAACCATTGAGTGCACCATTATTGTGTGGTCTTCTGCAGGTACTAACCACGTAAGTATCCGTGTAGTAAACGTGTGCGAGAGACCGTTTAGTGCCACATTTGAGACGTATATGCCGGTAAAAATCCGGTTAGGATTTTCTTTTGTGAGGAACGTAGTACCGAGATATTATAGGCATATGCATGAGAATAATGATAACAAAGAATTAAAATCTATAGGTTCAACATTTAGGACCCTGGTTGGGTATAAGAATGGGATAGTGGAGCAGTATAGCCAAAAGTATGAAAAGCAGAGTGCTCTGTTTTGGGCAGCAAGGTTGCCGAACTTTAACAGAGCACAACTCATAGGTCTTTTAGCCCAGAGAGGTGTGCTATATAGTTCTGGAAAGGTATTGAAGTACTCTATAACTTTGTTATAGACTTCCAGAGCTGAAACACACCTTAAGGTGGCTGAAATCCCAGAGGAAGGTAAACTGTCCAGAACCAGGACAGAGTAAAACATTCTCTGAACTGTTCTGTTTTTCAAACATAACTCCCAGTAGAAAAATCAATAAAAGTGTCATATAATACCTCCTTAGAGAGAGTAGAAGATGTGTGACATCTTTGCAATTCAAAGATTCTGAAATTTCAGCACAGATTTAATGGAAATCAGGGTTGAAAACAGCCACTTCCAAGGGAGGTGCTGTTAAAATTCTTCCAGGAATTCTGTTGACTTTGAATTAGCATAACTTTTTAACCAAAGCTGATCTGAGGGAAAATGAGTACTCGTTGTAAAGATACTGAAGTTAACTTTAACTTTGGTATTCAACTTGAGTCATGAAAATGCACAGAACCAGATCAAAATTTGGAATAGGTAGAAACTGGTCATTCTGACAGAAGAATGACAGTTGAACTCATTGGAGAGGGTGTTGTACCCTAAGGGTGCTATACGTGATGACAAAGCGATAGTAATATCTCATAGTGACCAAACCCAGTTATAGTGAGCTTCCAAAGAGGGGGTTCATCAAGTTGGATTAAACTAACTTGTGTTTGGTCTGGTAATGGTGTAGCTTGTGCAAAGTTATTACATTATCTACTTACGAGATATTTCGCATGTTTTGTTGTCATAATGTTTCTACGCCCAGTTCTATTGGACTGCATGCAAAATGTTGCGGGACTGATGTTTAATGTCGTGTGGTTGCAGATGGTTCGTACTAGGACCACGCACGAGGTTGGTAGCTCTAGCCAACAGGGAGGTGATGACTCCCAGCCACCGGCCTACGACAGCACCCCGCAGCAGCAGCCACCACCGCCGCCCCCGCTTACTCTAGCGGATGTGATAGCGGCATTGGTGGGAGGTCGTGAGGAGCAACCCGACCTGCTCCGCACGATCGTGCAGAATACGTCCCAGGCGGGGGGACGTCAAGATACAGGGCCTCGGGAGCCCCGTGATGTGTCGTACTCGGATTTCATGAGTACGCACCCTCCAGTGTTCACCGAAGCTGAGGAACCACTGGAGGCGGATAACTGGCTGCGGACCATCGAGTCCAAGTTCGGGCTGCTCCAATGTACGGAGCGGCAGAAGACCCTGTTTGCAGCACAGCAGCTCCACGGTGCCGCTGGTGCGTGGTGGACGAACTATGTCGCCTCACGTCCGGCTGGCCATGCCGTGGAATGGCAAGAGTTCCGAGAGGCGTTCCGCGCCTACCACATTCCTCCCGGAATAATGAAGAGGAAGTGTCAAGAATTCTTGGAGCTGAAGCAGGGCGGGAGGAGTACCCACGACTACCCCCGTGCCTTCAACCATCTGGCGCAGTATGCGTCAGACTATTCTCCACGGAGGAGAAGAAGAGGGAGCACTTCTATCGGGGGTTACACCCCGAAATGAAGACCCATCTCGTACAGTGGAACCGCGGCACATTCAACGACTTAGTCAATGCCGCGATCATGCAAGAGGATGCTCAGCGGGAGTTGGCAGCTGAGCAGCGGAAGCGCAGCGCTCCACCCAGAGGTGGGAGTGGCGCTCCCCAGAAGTACCGTATGGTGTATCGGACACCATCCGGGCAGCAGTGGCAAACACCGGCGTGACCGCAACGGTTCGGGGGACGTCCCTTTCGGGCACCTCCGTTCCGTCCGCCGATGCCACCACCAAGACAGCAACAGCAACAGCAGCAGCAGACGGTACCCCGGGCGTTTCCACCGCCACAACGCGCCCCGGGATTCCGTCCACCGATCAGCGGGGGACCGCCCCATTTCACCTGCTTCACGTGTGGCCAGGCGGGCCACTTCGCGAAGGACTGTCCCCAGGGGCAGCAGAGCAGCGGGCAGGCCCAGCTCCAGGGCAGTGCTCGAGGCCGACCTCCGGTGAAGAAGGTTGGTCAGCGGAGTGGAGGCGTCCGCAACCTCGACAATGAGGACGCCCCAGAGGGAGACAACGTGCTGGCGGGTACGTTTACTCTCAACCATCAAGCCATTGTCATACTTTTTGATTCTGGTGCAACCCACAACTTTATAAGTGCATCGTACGTGGTTAAGCATCAGCTGGAAGCCTTTCCAACCGAGTGTTCGTATATGATCTTCTCACCGGGAGGAAAGATTTCAGCAACGATGATGGTTCCAAAAGCACCACTGTGCTTAGGTGGGAAGATATATCCCACCACTATGATTATCCTAGGGGAGCGGAAGATTGATGCAATCTTGGGAATGTCATGGCTAAGCTACCATGGAGCTGTCCTGGAAACACTATCACGGACGGTTCACCTCAACTCCCCATTACACCGTCTGCAGTCCCTCCTATTAGATAATCCAGTCAGAGAGGTTTCAGCGATCAATAGTGCTGAGGCTCTCAAGTTAGAAGACATCCCCGTAGTCCGGGAGTATCCCGACGTGTTCCCGGATGATCTACCGGGTATGCCACCTAAGCGGGATGTCGAGTTCAAGATTGAGCTTGCACCCGGGACTACACCCATATCACGGATACCATACAAGATGGCTCCAAATGAGCTGGCGGAACTGAAAGAACAGCTCAATGATCTGTTGAGCAAGGGTTTCATTAGGACGAGTTCCTCGCCTTGGGGATGCTCGGCGCTATTCGTAAAAAAGAAGGATGAAACCCTGAGGCTGTGTGTGGATTACCGGCCGCTCAATGCCGTCACCATCAAGAATAAGTACCCACTGCCCCGCATCGACATATTGTTTGATCAACTTGTGGGTGCAAGTGTGTTCTCCAAGATGGACCTTCGCTCTGGATATCACCAGATAAAGATCCAGGCGGAGGATATCCCGAAGACGACCTTCTCAACGAGATATGGATTATATGAATATCTCGTCATGTCCTTTGGTCTCACAAACACTCCAGCCCATTTCATGTATCTCATGAATTCGGTGTTCATGCCGGAGCTGGACAAGTTCGTGGTAGTGTTTATCGACGATATCTTGGTGTACTCCAAGACAGAAGCTGAACATGCCGAACACTTGCGGGTCGTTCTTCAACGATTGCGAGACCACAAGCTCTACGCCAAGTTCAGCAAGTGCGAGTTTTGGATCAGCCAAGTGCCATTCTTGGGACATATCATCTCAGCTGAAGGCATTGCGGTTGACCCAAGCAAAATAGAGCAAGTGCTGAAATGGAAAGCTCCCACTTCAGTTCATGAAGTCAGAAGCTTCCTCGGGTTGGCGGGATACTACCGGAGATTCATTCCAAGTTTCTCCAAGCTCGCTAAGCCGATGACAGAGTTGCTGAAGAAAGGGACGAAATATGTTTGGAACACGGCGTGTGAAGGAGCTTTCCGAGCATTGGTGAAGCATCTCACCACAGCCCCGGTCTTAGCTCAGCCGGATACAACAAAGCCCTTCGACGTGTATTGTGACGCGTCCGGTATTGGGCTCGGCTGCGTGTTGATGCAGGAAGGACGTGTGGTCGCTTATGGCTCACGCCAACTTTGGAACCATGAGCAGCATTATCCCACTCATGACCTTGAGCTTGCTGCAGTGGTTTTGGCGCTGAAAATGTGGAGGCACTACCCCTAACAGCCAACAAGCATGATTCTATATGGGTGATCATTGACCGACTGACCAAGTCAGCTCACTTCATTCCTGCGCATACACATTTCCATGCCAACCGATACGCGGAGTTATACATTGCCAGGATTCTATGCCTGCATGGTGTACCCAAGATCATAGTCTCAGACCGAGGTGCATTGTTTGTATCTCGCTTTTGGGAGCAGTTGCACGCTGCTTTGGGTACTAAACTGATTAGGAGCTCCGCCTACCACCGTCAGACAGATGGCCAGACAGAGAGGGTGAATCAAGTTCTGGAGGACATGTTAAGAGCATGTGCCATCCACCATGGTAGGAACTGGGACAATCACCTACCATTGGCGGAATTCTCGTACAACAACGGCTATCAGGCGAGTATCAAGATGGCACCCTACGAAGCTCTCTACGGTCGCAAGTGCCGCACCCCATTAAATTGGTGCGAGTCCGGTGAAAGGGTCACATTCGGGGTTGATGTGGTGAACGACGCCGAAGAGCGCGTTCGGACAATTCAAGCCAATTTAAAAGCCGCCCAATCCCGGCAGAAGAGCTACGCTGATAAGAGGTGTAGACCGTTGCACTTCGACGTTGGGGAACACGTGTACCTCCGCGTGTCTCCGATGAAGGGCGTGCACCGGTTCGGTGTGAAGGGGAAGCTCGCTCCCGTTTTATTGGACCCTACGCTATCACCGAGCAGTGTGGACCAGCGGCGTATCGATTAGAACTACCGGCATCTCTTGCTGGTGTCCATGATATTTTCCATGTTTCGCAACTGCGAAAATGTTTGAAGCATACAGCTGCTGTTCCTACCGAAGACATCGGCGAGTTGAAACCGGATTTAACATATGATGAGTATCCGGTGGAAATCCTTGATGAGAAAGCCCGAACCACGCGTAGCAGAACGTTGTGGTTCTACAAGATCCTCTGGAGTAACCACACTGTGGAAGAAGCGACGTGGGAGAGCGAGGAATTCCTTCGTTCAAATTACCCGGAGTTCATGGCTTCTCAACACGAGTAAGTCCCTACTACAGCGCTATCTCTTCTTTTGTAATCTCGGGACGAGATTCTTTTAAGGGGGGAGGATGTAAGGGCCTCAGTTTTGGCACACATTTGAAGTGTTCATCGCCACACCACACCAATTTTCACTCCATCCGGAGTTGATCTTGACATGAGCTAAGTGAGACGAATTCAAACTTTATTTGAATTCAAAACTAAACTGGTGCTGAAATTCACTCAAACCGAACCCAATTTGAATTCTATTCGATTCAAATGGCTCAGGGGTGAATAATTTGAATCACCAGGGGTATTATGGGGCTCACTGTTCACAACAGTGATTAGGAGTAAATTTCAGAGGTTAAAACCCCGGGTGGGACCCACATGTCATAGAGGGGAGAAGGAGAAACTTGCACCCAAAGTCAGAGTCTCGGTGGGAAATCCCACTGAGCAGCTGTCGGCTGTGCCACCGAGCAGCTACCGGCGCCACCAGCTGCTTCCCTCTCCGCGCGCTGGCGCCCAGGGCGACTGGCTCGTGCCCCCACGCGACCGGCACCGCCTCAGCCGAGCAGGAGTCGGCCGGCTTTATCTTCTCGCGGGCAAACCCGAGCAGCGGCATTGTTTCTCGCCGCAGCTCTCTGCTCAATCGGGAAAACCAGTAAAACCATCTCCTCCTTCGTCCCTGAGCTGCTAGACAGCCACCTGAGCTCGCACTCCACCTCTCCATCGCCAGAAACCTCGAGCTCCGACCTCCTTTGCCCAAAGACGATCGCCACCGCGGCGACCTAGCCTCAGCCGAGAGTCAGGCGCCCGTGGGCAGCGTTCCACAGGCGTTTTCACGGTCCAGCGAGAGAGGCAACAGGAGCGCGCGATCACCGTGCGGCTCTCCTCCATGTTTGGAAGCCAACCGTGAAGAATCAGCAGAGAATTTCTAGTTTTTGCTCCGGCGACCGTAACCCAAGCTTCCGGTACGGTTTCTTTAAATTCTCGCTCTATGATCTTTCGGAGGTCATCAAATCTTGCACGTAGACGCTGGACTAGCCGGCGATCAAGTTCTTTCTGCATCCGTAGCGTGAAACTGTCTAGGAGTGACGAATTTCAAGCTCGATCGAGGGCGGTCATGGCGGGCACGATCGGTCACACGGTGCCGACCAACTTGCCGCCATCCCTGAACCCTTTCGACACTTTGTCGAGCTTCCTAGAGGTACACTGATGCTGTAGGGCCGTTTGTTCGAGGTGTTGGCGGGTTTAGAAACCACGGTCGACGGTGTCGAACCTCAACCGAGGCTGCGGCACGTCGCCGAGCTATTTCCGGTCACCCCCAGCCCGACCTGACACCACCGACGTGTTCCTCGACGTCGACAACCCCCTGGCGGCGAGTTTCAGCCCCTGGGAGGTCCGGCAGCGGCGAGCCGGCGAGCCCCGAGTCCACTCCGGCGAGGTCGGCGGCGCGGGCGTGAGAGAACGGCGGGAGGAAGACGAAGCCGGCTGGCCCACGTGTCAGCGGCTGAAGAATTTAAACCGGGATCGGGTGTGGCCGGGGATCGGCTGTGCTGGCGCGCAAAATACCCTGTGAGCTCCGGTGTGCCGGACACCTCTGCGCTCGACACGTGTGGTATCTCCGGTGTGCCGGACACTTCCGCGCTCGACACGTGTGGTATCCCCGGTGTGCCGGACACCTCCGCGCTTGACACGTGTCCCCGCAGGCCCCGAGAGTTTAAACTTTTTTCCCGATTTTCAGGATTCTTCCAAACTTCAAATCCTCATAACTTTTGCTAGAAAGCTCCAAATCGAGTGAACCAAATTTGGTTGGATTTAGCTCTCTGAGCACTTTCCAGCAATACCAAATTCAGCTCATAAAAGTGAATAGTTTTCCAGAATTAAATCCCTAAAGTTTAAACTGTTGGGAATTTTATCTGGAGAACTACTTTAGGAAAAATTCTGAAGTTTGGCTGAAAGGTTCATTGGAAAATCACTGAGTCCCAGTAAAATTTTCAGACTCATCCAAGTTTATTTAGTTACCCTAATTGGGTGATTAAGGGAACTGCCCAGAGAAAATAGAAAAGTGTACAGAAACATTTTTCAGATTTTCTCCAATCTTAATTAGGACATAACTTTCTGAAGAATTCTTCAAATGACATGAAACCAACTCCATTAGAACCATCCTAAATTCTAGTTTCCAGAAAGTAATGGTGGGAGCCATGAAAAACCCTGGAATTACTTAGAGGCTCAATTATTGACCAAAGAGGCTTTTATTTGTACAAGATTCAATTGAACTTTGTTTCAAATAAAACTTGGTCACAACTCTGGTTAGGACCTTACTAATCCACCATAAAAATCTCAGAACCCAAAGGGGAGGGCTAACTAGAGTTATTAGCAATTATGTATTTAAGTTCACACATTTGCATTTAAATTTACATGTAGTATTGTATTCAACGTATAGCCATTGGAGAAGAGACCCCGGAAGTGCTGGATTTCCTTCTTCCGGACGAAGAACTAACTACTGACCAGCAGCAACAAGGCAAGCCCCGGTTTGCATTAACCCTTTTATAAGTCTTACTTTGTTTACATGTGTCATATGAAGTATGATTGTGCATTAGGTATAGGATGAATAATACCCCACTTGCATAACCAAAGGTTTCCTAAAAGAGTGAGGGTAGTGTCTAAGACCTCGAGTAGACAGGCTATGCTTAATGTTCCATAGGATTTTGGTACAAGTCGAGTAGTTAGAATCTACTCGCGAGATAGGCTTGGGACGCACGGGTTCGGTTGAGTGATGTGAGATCACTTTAGTAATGAAAATGAGACTAGGCAGGGGCTAGGGCGCAGCAAGAGAGAGTCTTGGGTGCGCAGCCCTGTCCGTGTCGATTGAGGACCGATCCGTGTGCGGCCCATGCTGATCAAGTTTGAACGTACCGAAGGCATATCGGATATATGGGCCCCGATAAACCGATGTAGCCTAAACCTCCGGGCGCCGAGGCATAACGCACCGATTTATAGGTGTAGGCTAAGGGCAGCAAGGTGGAAATCTGCCAACGGGCATAGAGAGATGCTCTGTGTGGGGAACCTCCTGCTCGTTTCGGTGCGACCGGTTTGACGTTTGGGCTGTTGGGTGAAAGGTTGTCCCGTACGACATCGAGTGAGCGTGCTGTGCAGCTCCACGGGTGGGCGTACGTGACGTGCTCTTTGGGTTTCCCTGCAGGTGTATATCGAGTCGATTCACCGTCCCTCACGGTGAAGAGTACCACTTGGTCACTGAGTCATGACGTAGATTAATGGATGAAACATGTTGATTCAATATTGCTGGTTGATATAATTGTATTGCTACATGTGTGCCACCAAATACTGCTTACTAAATTTCCGATTTCATGAACTGTTAACTTGTTGCTAAAAGATGAACTAAGGATGAACTTGTAGGCGTGTCCTTTTGCTGAAATGTTACTATCTTATGTCCATTGTACCCCTCATGTAGAGTTTCATGCTTAGGTGAGTCGGTTAAGCCTTGCTGAGCCTTCGTGCTCACGGTTGCTGCTTAAGTGTTTTTCAGGTGAGAAGCCACCCACGGACTAGGAGTACGAGTCCACCGGCGAGGGTTACCCTCCGTCGGGGACCACGGCTGAGTGGGAGCCGTACACGCCGTGCTGAGCTGAGTGCAGCTAGTGTGGGTTGCCCTAGGGCTGGGCAACCACTTTTGCTAGATAGGCGGGCGTGAGTTGTATAAAAGAAACTTCCGTTGTGTAATAACAGACCCTAACTTGTAACTGAGAAGTGTACTATTTTTGTACATTCAGTTTGTTTTCCCATGTAATATAATGTGTTCTTATGACGTGTGCTGTCGGGTGTCGTATCGCGCGGCACCACCCTCTGCGATCCTGGATAAGCGGATTCCGGTCCGCCACACACACGTCCTTCTTGCATCAACACGCAGCCGAGCCCGATACCTGACGCATCATAATACACATCGAAGGGCTTGGTCGTATCCGGTTGAGCTAATACCGGGGCTGTTGTGAGATGCTTTACCAATGCTTAGAACACTTCTTCACATGCTGAGTTCCATTTTATTCCCTTCTTCAGTAATTCTATCATCGGCTTAGCAAGCTTGGAGAAGTTTGGAATAAATCTTCGGTAATATCCCATTAAACCGAGAAAGCTTCTGACTTCATGGACAGAAGTATGTGCTTTCCATTTCAGCACTTGCTCAATTTTGCTTGGATCAACCGCAATGCCTTCCGCTGAGATGATATGTCCCAAAAATGGCACTTGGCTGATCCAAAACTAGCATTTGCTGAACTTGGTATAGAGCTTATGGTCCCGCAATCGTTGAAGAACCATCCTCAAGTGTTCGGCGTGTTCTGCTTCTATCTTGGAGTACACCAAGATATCATCAATGAACACCATAATGAACTTGTCCAGCTCCGGCATGAACACCGAGTTCATGAGATACATGAAATGTGCCGGAGCATTAGTGAGACCAAAAGACATGACGATATATTCGTATAAGCCATATCTCGTCGAGAAGGTCGTCTTCAGGATATCCTCCGCCTGGATTTTATTTGATGATACCCGGAGCGAAGGTCCATCTTAGAGAACACACTGGCACCCACAAGCTGATCAAACAGAATGTCAATACGGGGCAGTGGGTATTTGTTCTTGATGGTGGCGACGTTGAGCGGCCGGTAATTCACACACAACCTTAAGATTTCATCCTTCTTCTTAACGAACAGCGCCGAGCATCCTCAAGGTGAGGAACTCGGTCTAATGAAACCCTTGCTCGTTCGGAGCCATTTTGTATGATCTCCGTGATATGGGGGTAGTCCCGGGTGCAAGTTCTATCTTGAACTCCAGGGCACACGTCGAGATACTCTCGGACTACAGGGCTGTTCTCTAACTTGGAAGCATCAGTAGTATAGGCGGCTGAAACTTCCGTGACTGGATCGTCTAGTATGAGGGACTGCGGACGGTGTACTGGGGAGTTGAGGTGAACCGTCCGTGATAATGTGTCTAGGACAGCGTCATGGTAACTTAGCCATGACATCGCTAAGATTGCATCAATCTTCTGCCCCTCAAAAATAATCATAGTAGTAAGATATATCTTCCCACCTAAGCACAGTGGTGCTTTCGGAAGCATCATAGTTGTTGAAATCTTCCCTCCCGGTGAGCAGATCATATAAGAGCACTTGGTTAGAAAGAGTTCCAGTTGATTCTTAACCACATATGATACACTTATGAAGTTGTGGGTTGCACTAGAATCAAATAATATGATGATTGCTTGATCGTTTGGAGTGAACGTACCCGCCAGCATATTTTCTCCCTCCGAGGCGTCCTCATTGTCGAGGTTGCTGATGAACCAAACGGGTACGGGGGACGCCCTATCTTTCGATGAGAGATGTTGGTAATGAACGAATTTGGTGGAGGCCGACGTTGGCTGCCCGACTACCACAACCAGAATGGTGTGGCGCCTTGAGCGACAGTTACACCGTCTCTTGGTAACTACGATTTGGGTGGAGGTCGACGTTGTGCTACCCGACTACAACAACCACAAGGATGTTGCGCCTTAGTGATAGTTACACCGGCTCCTGTTGTTGCTGTACTTGCCGTGCCAATAACAGCCTTGAACCTGCAAGCAATCGAAGACCAAGCAAGAACAAGATAACAAGCAAACACTCACGGGTGTGAAAAAGTTGGGGTTCTGATTCAAGTAATCGGAAGGTCTCGTCGACACTTGCGTTACAAGGAAGTAGCAATGGCTAAACTTACCGAAAACAAAACCCGCCCTGTCAAGGAGCTCTTGGACTACTTAAATAGGGGAGCGAAGAGGGAAATTCGTCCAGCAACAAAGTTAGGACGTGATCTCCCTTATTCCCTTTCTTTTTCTGTGATAGACTACCATTTAATAGGGAAAGAAAGAGGGAAACCCATCCAGCAGCAAGGCAGGATATGATTTCCTCTATTTCTTTCCTTATTATAGCACATCTATCTTTAAATGGGGGAAGAAAGAGGGAATTTCGTCCAAGTTGGACGAGATTTCCCTTATTCCTTTCCTTATTTGTCTAAATCTCTCTTTATTACATGGCCCCAGCCTCAAGATTTCCCCTCGGGTGGAGCAGCCTTTATTGCATTAATCCCTCCATCACTCCTAGCTGGATCAATTCCCAAGCACCTGATAATTAAGTTGACGTGCACGAGCGCGTGTCATTGGACCTTGATTAGCTTAGAGTGGTGAAAGGGTTGGTGTTGTGATTGTATCAACGGTAGCGATGTCCGCATCATCCTCCCCTTCTTGCAATTGAGTCGTCCTCGACTCAAATGTGTCTTCCTCGCCTATATATGATTTCAAATCTGCAATATTAAAAGAGGAAGTAACCCCAAAATGTGCAGGCAACTCAATTTCATATGCATTATCATTAATTTTTTGAAGCACTTTGAAGGGTCCAGCAGCTCTAGATAGTAATTTAGATTTTCTCAAATCAGGAAATCTATCCTTTCTCAAATGCACCCAAACCAAATCACCAGGTTCAAAAGTAACATGCTTCCTACCCTTGCTACCGGCTTGTTGATACTTAGCGTTCATGCTCTCAATGTTTGATTTAGTTTGCTCATGCATTTTAAGAATAAATTCAGCACGGCGAGAACATCAAAATTCAATTTCTCTGAAGGTGGCAGAGCCAAAAGATCAATGGGAGCACGAGAAATAAAACCATATATAATCTGAAAAGGGCACAATTTAGTAGTAGAATGCAGCGAACGATTGTAAGCAAATTCAATATGAGGCAAACATTCTTCCCATAATTTGATGTTATATTTCAGAATAGCCCTTAGCATGGTAGATAAACTACGGTTCACTACTTCGGTCTGTCCATCAGTTTGAGGGTGACAAGTGGTAGAAAAGAGTAATTTTGTCCCCAACTTAGCCCATAAAGTTTTCTAAAAATGACTAAGAAATTTGGCATCTCTATCTGAAATAATAGTGTTTAGAACCCCATGCAAACGAACAACTTCTCGAAAGAACAAATCAGCAATATGGGTAGCATCATCAGTTTTGTGGCATGGTATGAAATGTGTCATTTTAGAAAATCTGTCGACAACAACAAAAATACTATCCCTCCTCTTCTTTGTTCTAGGCAATCCTAAAACAAAATCCATAGAAACATCCTCCCATGGAGCACTAGGAACAGGTAGAGGCATGTAGAAACCATGTGGATTAAGACGGGACTTAGCTTTTTGACAGGTGGTGCAACGAGCAACAAACCGCTCCACATCTCTCCTCATCTTTAGCCAAAAGAAATGGCTTGCTAAGATGTCTTCCATCTTCTTGACACCAAAGTGTCCCATCAATCCTCCACCATGTGCTTCTTGCAATAGTAAGGTACGCACAGAACCAGCTGGAATGCACAATTTGTTAGTTCGAAACACAAAACCATTAGTGAGAACAAACTTGTTCCATGTTTTTCCTTCTTTACTTTGCAGTAGCACATCTTTGAAATCAGCATCAAAAGCATATTGTTCTTTAATTGTTTTCAAGCCAAAAATTTTAAAATCAAGTTGGGACAACATATTGTAACGTCGAGATAAGGCATCAGCAATGACATTATCTTTTCCTTTCTTGTGTTTGATGACATAAGGAAACGACTCAATGAATTCTACTCACTTGGCATGCCTACGGTTCAGATTAGTTTGGTTCTTAATGTGCTTCAAAGATTCATGATCAGAATGTATAACAAATTCTTTAGGCCATAAATAATGTTGCCATGTTTCCAAAGTTCGTACTAGTGCATATAATTCTTTATCATAAGTGGAATAGTTCAGACTAGACCCATTCAGTTTTTCGCTAAAATAAGCAATAGGTTTTCCCTCTTGCAACAAGACACCTCCCAATCCAATACCACTAGCATCACATTCCAATTCAAAAGTCTTACTGAAATCTGGTAATTGGAGAAGGGGTGTATGAGTTAAACTATTCTTCAAAGTTGCAAATGCAGCCTCTTGCGCCTTGCCCCATATGAATGGAGCACCCTTCTTTGTAAGCTCATGCAGTGGGCCTGCTATGGTGCTGAAGTCTTTCACAAAAACGACGATAGAATCCAGCAAATCCGAGAAAGCTTCGTACTTGTGTGACCGTGGTAGGAGTCGGCCAGCTGTGTATCGCCTCCACCTTGGCTTGATCAACTTCAATTCCCTGTGGTGTCACAACATAGCCAAGAAAAGAAACTCGATCCGTGCAAAAGGTGCACTTGTCAATGTTACCAAATAAGCGTGCATCACGTAAAGCATTGAAAACAGCACGGAGATGATCAAGATGAACTTCGAGAGATGCGCTATAGATCAAGATGTCATCGAAATATACTACCACAAATCTTCCAATGAAAGCACGTAAAAACTCATTCATTAATCTCATGAAAGTGCTAGGTGCATTCGTGAGACCAAAAGGCATGACTAACCACTCATACAAACCAAACTTTGTTTTAAACGCTGTTTTCCACTCATCACCTAGCTTCATACGAATTTGATGGTATCCACTACGCAAATCAATTTTAGAGAAAATCATCGAGACACTAAGTTCATCAAGCATATCATCTAACCTAGGAATAGGATGACGATATCTAATGGTAATGTTATTAATTGCTCGACAATCTACACACATGCGCCATGATCCATCTTTCTTTGGGACCAAAAGGACAGGAACGGAGCAAGGACTAAGGGACTCACGCACATAACCTTTGTCGAGTAATTCCTGTACTTGCCGCTGAATCTCCTTAGTCTCCTCCGGATTGGTCCTGTATGGTGCTCGGTTGGGCAAAGAAGCCCCAGGGATTAGGTCAATCTGATGCTCAATCCCTCTCAATGGTGGTAGCCCGGCTGGTACCTCTTGTGGAAACACATCAGCGTATTCCTGCAAAAGCTTAGTGATAGAAGGAGACAAACCACATGGTGTGTCGTGAAGTGAGAACAAAGCTTCTTTGCAAACAAACACATAGCAGATTGCAGTATCACTTTTTAATTCAAACAAATCTGATTTGAAAGCAAAAAAACAAGCGCTCTTTAATTTTATTTCATTCTTCTTCATATGAGCAGATTTGGAATTGTCAGTCTTAGACTGTACCGATTTCTTCACGACATCTGAATTTTCATTTTCAGCAGATTTCTTATTTTTCTCTTTGCAAGCTCTAGCAATGTCATCCTTCAAAATAGCATCAGGGGACATCGGGTGCAAAACAAGTTTCTTCTCATGATGCATGAAAGAGTATTGATTTGATTTACTATGATGTAATGTATCTTTATCAAATTGCCAAGGTCGACCAAATAGCATAGAACAACCTTGCATATGTACCACATCACAATCAATGTAATCATGGTAGGAATCAATTGCAAATTTGACACGAACCAGACGTGTTACCTTAAGCTTACCACTATCGTTGAACCATTGGATGTAGTAGGGATGTGGATGTGGAAGTGTTGTCATCCCAAGCTTTTCTACCATGGTAGCACTTGCTAAATTGTTGCAGCTTCCTCCATCAATAATAATGCGACATGATCGTTCCAAAACTACACACTTAGTTTGGAATAGATTGTGTCGCTGGTTCTGTTCAGCTTTGATTATTTGGGCACTCAAGACACGCCTCACAACAAGACTCTCATAGTGGGCAGCATGATCAGCCCCAATGTGCTCTTCATCATCATTCTTCTTTCCTGCTTCTTGTGCAGCAAGCATGGCATATGTTTTATTATCTAAATCACTAGCGGATGAGTACTCACCATTTTCTCGTACAACCAGCACACGCTTGCTTGGGCAGTCCCTTCGTAGGTGCCCAAAACCCTTGCACTGGAGGCATTGAATGTCTTTTGTTCTCCCGGTAGAAGCAATGGAAGAAGAAGTGTTGGCTGCAACTTGGGTGGATCCTTTTGTTGTCTCGATTGCACGCAAAGGTGCTGATTTTGATGTAATCCTGGGCAACCCATTGAAAGCATCGTCTGGAGAATCATGCTTAGTACCAGCAGCACTTGAGCGGAACTGCCATGAGGTAGTTCGACCTGTAGAAATGTTAGTTCTTGTACGTCGTCCCTGCACTTCTCTTTTAGCCTTACAAGCAAGATGAAATAATCGAGTGACGTTAGTGTATTTCTTATAAGCCAATATGTCCTGAATTTCTCTTGTTAAACCACCCATAAACCTAGCCATTGCAGCCTCTTCATTTTCAACTAGGCCACATCGCATCATGCCTATTTGAAGTTCTTGATAGTATTCCTCAACAGATTTGTTGCCTTGGCTAAGTTGTTGTAATTTATACAACAGGTCACGAGCATGATAGGAAGGAACAAAACGACGACGCATGATTCGTTTCAAAGCATTCCAAGTTTGTGGTACGTAGCTGGATTTTTAGTTTGATATTCATGCCACCAAACAGAAACAAAGTCAGTGAATTCATTAGTGACAGCTCTAACCTTTTTATCATCAGGGAAATCATGGCATGTAAATTTTTGATCTACTGATAATTCCCAAGACAGATATGCATCCGGATCATATTTACCATCAAAAGGTGGTATGGAGAATTTAATGCTGCGTAGGGAATCGTCATTGTCACGTACCTCGCGTCGTTGAGCTCGACCACCCATACCACGATGGTCACGACGTGGCTGCCGTCGATACCTGAAAGGTCCATCATCAAGCTCGGTATCCGCCGAATACTCCGCCTCGTCATATCTTGCAGCACTGCCAGCGGAGTCGTGGCTGTCATCAACACGTCTTTGCCTCTCTTCGCGTTCAACCTGTTCCATCCTCTCCAATCGCTCAATGATTGCTGCAAGAGAAGTGTTAATAGCCCCAGCGGTGCTTTCTAATGTGGTCAGTTTGGTGTTGGTGCAAATCTGCGTCGACTCTAATTGACCAATGCGTTCATTGGTGACTTGAATATCCTCATTGAGAGCATCTATGTGTAGCTTTACTTGGCGTTCGAAATGCTGAATGATGCCCCTCGTACGTGGTGAATGTGGATATGTCTCATTCGCATCAGCTGACATGGTTAGTAAAGAAAGGAAATACAACAGCAAACAGATTAATCCTAACAGTTGCTAAGAGATGGTAGGACAGCACAATTCCTCACTAGCAAGAAATCAAGGTCTTACAAGTTCTTACCATGCGATGCAGGAGGCGCCGGCAATCAGCAAGAACAACAACAAACGGTGGCTGCCAGCACAACCTTATGGTGTCGTAGACAATTTTGTGGAGCTGTAGGTGGCTGCTAGACACAATTTGTGCAAAGGAACAGCTAATACCACATTAGTCACAACAAGTTGAATAAACGTTCCACGATGGTATTGTGCTGGTCCTAGCTCAAACCTTACTAGAGACGTGAGCCGTAACTCCACGTGATGTTGGATTACTATGGTAGGGAAGTTCGAACAGCCCGATCCGTTGTGTTTCAACAACGTTGAAAACAGCAAGTTGAACTTCGAAACATGAAACAAATGTTACACAAATTGTCTCTCTTTTTTTTTGTACTTAGAAACTTTTTTTTTTGTGATTGTAATCAGTGCGGCTTTTCTTTTTGCACGTGCCTTTTTCTTGCTGATCCGTGCAGCTTTTCTTTTGCACTTGCCTTTTTTTCTCAACTTTGGGTAGATAATGGAAATGGACTGAGAACAAAGTGGCACGAACTCAAAACTCTAGCGGTGAAAAACTTAGGACCAGCAACTTGACACAAAAAGGCAACCGTGAATTCAACAAGTCGAGAGCTAAGTAGCCAAGCAAAAGGCTCAAAGTATTTTTAGGATTTTTTTTTTAGAGTGAACTTTTGTAGGCAAAAGTGGACTGTAGGTAAATGAAGAACAAGGAGAAGGAAATCTCTCACCGAGCAACCTGAAATCTGATACCACTTGATGAACCCAACGGGTACAGGGGACGCCTATCTTTCGATGAGAGATGTTGGTAATGAACGAATTTGGTGGAGGCCGACGTTGGCTGCCCGACTACCACAACCAGAATGGTGTGGCGCCTTGAGCGACAGTTACACCGTCTCCTGGTAACTATGATTTGGGTGGAGGTCGACGTTGTGCTACCCGACTACAACAACCACAAGGATGCTGCGCCTTAGCGATAGGTACACCGGCTCCTGTTGTTGCTGTACTTGCCGTGCCAAGAACAGCCTTGAACCTGCAAGCAATCAAAAAACAAGCAAGAATAAGATAACAAGCAAATACTCACGGGTGTGAAAACGTTGGGGTTCTGATTCAAGTAATCAGAAGGTCTCGTCGACACTTGCGTTACAAGGAAGTAGCAATGGCTAAACTTACAGAAAACAAAACTCGCCCTGTTAAGGAGCTCTTGGACTACTTAAATAGGGGAGGGAAGAGGGAAATTCGTCTAGCAACAAAGATAGGACGTGATCTCCCTTATTCCCTTCCTTTTTCTGTGATAGACTACCATTTAATAGGGAAAGAAAGAGGGAAACCCATCCAGCAGCAAGGCAGGATATGATTTTCTCTATTTCTTTCCTTATTATAGCACATCTATCTTTAAATGGGGGAAGAAAGAGGGAATTTCGTCCAGGTTGGACGAGATTTCCCTTATTCCTTTCCTTATTTGTCTAAATCTCTCTTTATTACATGGCCCCAGCCTCAAGATTTCCCCTCGGGTGGAGCAGCCTTTATTACATTAATCCCTCCATCACTCCTAGCTGGATCAATTCCCAAGCACCTGATAATTAAGTTGACGTGCACGAGCGCGTGTCATTGGATCTTGATTAGCTGAGAGTGGTGAAAGGGCTGGTGTTGTGGTTGTATCAACGGTAGCGATGTCCGCATCAGTTGCGAACGCCCCTGGTTCGCTGACCTCCCTTCTTGACTGGAGGTCAGTCTCGAGCACCGCCCTGATATTGGGCTTGCCCGCTGCTCTGCTGCCCCTGGGGACAGTCCTTCGAGAAATGGCCCGTCTGGCCACACGTATAGCAGGTGTAGCGAGGCGGTCCTCCGCTGATCGGCGGACGGAAACCCTGGGCGTGTTGTGGCGGTGGAAACGCCCGGGGTACCATCTGCTGCTGCTTTTGCAGTCGCGGTGATGGCATCAGCGGTCGGAACTGAGGTGGCTGGAAAGAACGACCCCCGAACTGCTGAGGTCGCGCCGGTGGATGCCACTGCTGACCGGATGGTGCCCGATACACCATGTGGTATTTTTGAGGAGCTCCACCCCCGCTGCTGGGTGGAGCACTGCACCTTCGCTGCTCAGCCGCCAATTCCCGTTGAGCATCCTCTTGCATTATCGTGGCGTTGACGAGGTCATTAAAAGTGTCGTGATTGCTTTGTACAAGATGCATCTTCATCTCAGGATTTAACCCCCGATAGAACTGCTCTCGCTTCTTCTCCTCGGTGGAGACATAATCCGACGCATACTGCACCAGATGGTTGAAGGCACGGGGGTAGTCGTGGGCACTCCTCCCACCCTGCTTCAGCTCCAAGAACTCTTGGAACTTCCTCTTCATTATACCGAGAGGGATATGGTAGGCGCGGAACACCTCCCAGAATTCTTCCCACTCCACGGCGTGGCCAGCCGGCAGTGAGGCGACATAGTTCGCTCACCACGCACCAGTGGCACCGTGATGCTGCTGCGCCCCTAAGAGAGTCTTCTGTCGTTCCATGCATTGGAGCAGCCCGAACTTGGACTCAATCGTCCGCAGCCAGTTGTCGGCCTCCAGGGGTTCTGCCACTTCGGTGAACTCTGGAGGATGCGTACTCATGAAATCTGAGTACATCATAGTGTGTTACTCATGAGGCCCCCTCTCTTGACGCCCTTCGCCTGGGACGTATTCTGCACGATCGTGCGGAGCAGATCGATCTGCTCCTCACGATTACCCACCAATGCCGAGATTACATCCGCTAGTGTAAGCGTAGG
This sequence comes from Neostapfia colusana, assembly GCA_030760725.1. Taxonomy (NCBI): domain Eukaryota; kingdom Viridiplantae; phylum Streptophyta; class Magnoliopsida; order Poales; family Poaceae; genus Neostapfia; species Neostapfia colusana. The sequence continues at coordinate 82,875,891 of JASWHV010000011.1, forward strand.
CGGCGGTGGTGGTTGTTGCTGCGGGGTGCTGTCGTGGGCAGGTGTCTAGGAGTCATCGCCCCCTTGCTGACTAGAACCACCAACCTCATGCGTGGCCCGAGTACGAACCATCTGCAACCATACGACAATAAAATCAGTCCCACAACAAATTTCATGCAGTTCAATAAGAATGGGCGTAAAGCCAATAACCTGATCATGTAGCTTGAGACGTGGCTTGACTCAAGGACGGCCCGTATGGCAATGATACGGGACATATGTTTTTACTATGATATGGACCTGCCTGTAATGACGAACCAATGTGTGCATCACTATTGTGTGGTTTTATGCAAGTACCTTAACCACGTTAGAACATGTCGTGTAGAAAACGTTTGTGAGTGATTGTTTTAGTGCCACCACTTGAGACGTATAAGCCGGTATAAAGCCGGTTAGGATTTTAATTTGGTGAAGAAACGTAGTACCGTGATATGATTTGAACTGCATGAAAAAGAAGGTTTGAAAATAAAAAGAGTAAATTTGGAGTCTAAGATTCTATTAGGGGGTAATGAACTCCTATATTGAACTGAGAGTCAATTGAGAGTATAGGTTTATTCACCAAGACTTAGGAATAACCTCCCCTGTTTTTGGCAGAATTTTTGCTGAAGTTGAACAGGACATAACTTTTGTTTGGTTAAACCAATGGAGGTGAGTGATACATTTGTGGAAATCTGTTGAAGTCTTCTACAACTCTTCTTTAGAAATCCAGATCAGGATCACCCTCCAAATGGATGAAATTCTCAGATGAGTGTGAACTTTACAAAAATAAGGCAGGCACAAATTGCTCTCTAGAAATTTCTGTATTTCGACCATAACTTTCTGTAGAAAATTTTCTAAGGGTCAAGTAATACACCTTTGGAAAGTATAGGAATTGTGCTACATTTTTGTAGTTCAAAGTTTCTCCAGATTTAGAGTCTAATTGTATGAAATCTTGCAGACAAAACAGCAACTTTCAAAGGAGGTGCTGTCAAAATTATTCCAGATTTCTGTTAACTTTGTAATATCACAACTTTTGATCCCGAACTGATATGAAGGCAAATGAATACTCATTGGAAAGATATTGAAGTTAAATATAGCTTTGATATTCAACATGAGACATGAGATTGCCATTTTCATATTCAAATTCTGGGATTAAGACATATTGATCATTCTGAACAGAGTAATGCTTATTGCCTAACTTGTTGTTGACAGGGATGTTTTAGACTTCTCTAAGCTCCACAACATGTTCTTGAGTTAATTTTCAGTTTATCCTACTGTTAGAATTAAGGGTTTGGACATACTTGTTAAAGTTTGGTAGATTTTAGAATTGTCGAAACCCTAGTTAGCTTGTGTAATGCTGCAATATTGATGTGATACTTTTACGGTTATGTTTTGAATTCAAGTTGAGTTTAAACTTTGAATTTTAACCATAAATTGCTGACTCTTGTAGTATGGATCACACTCATTCCAGGAGTGAGGTTGGTGTGTCGAGTCACGGCGGAAATAATTCGCCACGACCAAAAATACCGACATCATCAACCGGATTGGCGAAAATCTTAGGAAAGATGGCTGAGTCTCTCGATCTGTTGGTGCAACAAAGCATACGACGGGATACACTACAGCGTAATCCCCCGTGAAGCACTTATCTGAATTTTCTAGCAAGACAACCTCCGGTTTTCTCGAAAGCGAAAGAACCGTTGGAGTTGGCTCATTGGCTCCAATGTATTGAAGCCAAGTTTGATATGTTTGAGCGCGATGAGTACCAGAAGACTCTATTTGCCGCTCAACAACTCCACTGAGCCGCTGGAGCTTTGTGGGCAGAGTATCTTGCAACTCTTCCTGAAGGTCATTAATTGACGTGGGATGAATTCTGGGATGTTTTCTGGGCACGTCACATTTGTTTGGGAATTCTCCGAACAAAGTATCAAGACTTTCTAGAGTTAAAGCAACGGGAAAGGAGTACGTACGAGTACTTTAAAGAGTTTGAAGACTTGATGCAATACGCCACTCATATGGTAGACTTGAAAGCGTTGAAGTGTGAGCATTTCTTCCAAGGTTTGAATGTCGAACTTAAGGAACAAGTGACCTTGTTCAATAACGGTATTTACAATGAGTTGGTAAATGCCGCTATCATTAAAGAAGACATGCATCTCCGTTGTGAAGCGGAGCTGAAAAGGAGTATACCGCCGGACCACGTCGAGCGCACGGTGCCGATAGGTTTGGAGTGCTCCCCGGCTTGTTTAGACCTCATGTCGATCTTCTATACGATCCCTTGGTGCTTTAGAGCAGAACCGATCGTTTGGTGAAGAAATGAGCCGCCACAACCTTGCCGAAACCCTAGTTCTTGCTGTCATCGGTGCACCCTGTTTTCCGGCGAGTTTCGGCCGCCGACGACCTCACTAACATGTTCAGCGTGGTGGAAAATGGGGGGGGGGGGGGGGCAGCAGGGGGTCGGGAGGCGGTCGGGAAGGGCCTTTCAGGCGACCGTCACCGTAGGGCGCCGACACTGCCCTGTTTGGCGCGAGGTTGAAGGTTAGGGATGACAGGTGGAACCCACGGGCAGGTTTTAAACATATCCAGATTTTCCCATTTTAGTTTAAACTTTGGAGAGCCATAACTTTGGGTAGGAGTGTCCAAAAATCGTGAAACAAATTTTGTTGGATTACTCTAAAAGAGCACTATCAAGGGGTGCAGCCTAATGTTTATGAAAATCCCTGTATTTGGCTCATTAATTCATTTAAAGAAAATTTTGTATGAATTTTTACAGAAGTTCTGTTTATTGGAAAATTCCCAAATTTGGACGGGACAATCTTCCAAAATTCCTTGAACTGCAGTAAAAATTTCAGAGGCATTGGACCTCATTTGCTTGGTCAAATGATGTGTTCATTCCTTATGTCTCTGAAAAATGGGAAAATAAACAGAGACAATTTCAGCTTTTCCCCATTCTTTGTAAAATTCATAGCTCTATGTAGGAAACTCCGAAAATGGTAAAACAAATTTCTATGGACTCAAGACATTTTGTACTTCACAAAAAATCTACTTTTCAGCATAGGAAAGCTTAACACCTAGGATGTAAAGGCAGATTAGTGAAAACTACATAAGGATTTGTTGTGCTCACATGAAGCCATTTCATGAGCTCAGTTTCTGCACACTGCCTAAATACCTTTCATAGAAGCTGTGGTTAAATTTTCAGCTTCATTGGACCTCTGGAACTTGAGCTTCCATCTTTTAGGTTTAAGTGTTCATATAATAGACTTAATCACATGGTGATTACTAGTATTTCTTTTCACCTAGCTTTCATCATCTCTAAAGTTTAGATCCAACAACAGAAACCTTGCTGTTGTTTGTCCCTCTTATGTGTGAGTTAACTTGAACAACAGTTTTGCATCATTTTCTAAATTGCTTTTGAATATATGTGCATTGCAATATAATAGCTCACGTGACGTCGACGTTCGAGAAGGACTCAACTCCACAGCAAGGATCTTCATCTCATGACGAGTTTGGCGGATTCTCTGGAGGAAGACTAACTCCTAGCTTCTAACAAAACCGTTGAGCAAGGCAAGCCCCGATTTGCATATTGTTACCATTTTAAATTTTGCTTTACTTCACCTCATGTGTATTAGACTTGATATTGTGCATTATGTCTAGGATGTTTGAAACCCACTTGCATGGCTATTACATCACTGAGTAGAAGGTTCAGTGTAGGCTTTGCCTCGTCGTAGATGCTAATGTTGTAGCTAGCTCGGTAGAAGTCGAGTAGTAAAAAGCTACTTGTGAGAAAGGTCGAGTAATGGAGTTACTCGTGAGAGGTTAATCATAAGAGCACCTTCATGAAAATGAGATGGGGACGGGGATGTTCCTGTAGGATGGAGCGCTCAAGGTTGGTCTCAACCTGCGATGGGTGTGACAATGTTTGAGACCACATTTGGCCTGGACCGGGATGGTAAGACAAATATGGAGGTTGGTCGTAGCCCCGTCCGTATCGGTTAAGGACCGAGCGTATGCGGCCCTGCTGGACAAGGTTGAGCTGTACCAAATATACAGTGGGGTATGGGACCCATGAAACCGATGTAACTCGATGGACCGTGATATAGAAACTCATCCTTCGCTTGGGAATGGCGTTGAGAAGGCGGGAGGTGTAAATCCTTTAGTGGGCAACTTCGACGTGTCTGCGTAGAGGACCATCCTGCTCGGCGTGAAATGTTTTTCTATATTGGGGTGTCGTGTGAAAGGTTGCTGCATACAACGTAAGAAAGAGCTCTTGAGAGTCTTTCGAGGTGGGCATATGTGTCGTGTATTCCGGGTTGTTATTGATTCGAATCACCGTCGCTCGCGGAAGAGGATTGAGCATACTTGCCCACTGCGCCGTGACGTAGTAGAAGAGGAACTATGTCTCTTAACTTGCTGTTTATGGATTAATCTTTGTATTGGAACCTTGACTGAAGTAAAGATAGTGTCAACTAAAGTTCATTTCCACCTTAGGCTAGCAACATCGGGATAAGCGTTTCTTGTTTGATTGTGGACTTACAGTGTTGTGAGGCGTGAGGATCACTAAAATGAAGGCTAAAAAAATCTGAATATGAGGTCAAGTTTAGTCAAGCTGCATTTTGCAAATTCCTGTTCCTACTGTCTTACTACCCCTGCATGTAGAGTTACATGTTTAGGTTTGACGGTTAAGACTTGGTGAGCCTTAGTGCTCACGGTTGCTTCTGAGTTGTTTTTGCAGGTAGCAGGATGCCCGCTATGAAGAGGGTTGTTCGGTAGGACGATGAACCTCACGGTTCGTTCCACTCATCAAAAACCTAGCCGCTGCCTTTCTTTGGTGAAGCTAGTAGGAAGCGTTCACGGGCTGAACAACTTCTCTTCGGCATAGATAGGGTCGAGAGTGATTAGATTGTCCAGCTAGTTTTAATTTCCGCTGCGTGTGTACAATATGTTGTAGAATAACTTATCTTGAGTAACAAAATGGTTTCATATGTTCTTAAGCCTCTTTTCGTGCATGCTGTTGGGTGCCGCATTGCACGGCACCACTCAGTGCGATCCCTGGGCCGGGCTTCCTGATGAACTCGAGTCCCGGGCTGCTGATCGGAACCTTGACGGAATACACGTCTAGACGGTGCAACTTGATGGTTTTGCATGCGCGGATGTCCATCTGGGTCAAAATCGAGAAAGTCGGGAAACTCTGTAAAACTCACAAAGTTGGATCCCAGACGGTCGGAAAGGACCTTGACGGAATATACGTTCTGATGGTGCAACTTGATGATTTTGCATGCATGGATGGCCATCGTGGTAAAAATTGGGAAACTCGAGAAAGTCGCTAAAACTCACGAACTCGGGTCCCGGGCGGTCGGACGGAACCTTGACGGAATACACCTCCGGACGGTGCAACTTGATGGTTTTGCATGCGCAGAAGGCCATCTAGGTCGAAATTTGGAAAGTCAAGAAAACTCATGAACTCGGGTCCTAGGACACCGGACTAGACCTTGGCACAATACACGTTCGGATGGTGCAACTGGAAGGTTTTTCATGTGTGCATGGCTATCTGGGTAAAAATCTAGAAAGTTGGGATAGTCTCACTAACTCGGGTCCCGAACGGCTGGACGGGACCTTGACGGAATATACGTTCGGATGGTGCAACTAAATGGTTTTCCATGCGCGGATGGCCATCTGGGTCGAAATCTAGAAAGTCGGTAAAACTCACAAACTAGGGTTCCGTGCGACTGGACGGGACCTTGACGGAATACATGTTCATACAGTGCAACTTGATGGTTTGCATGCTGAGGCCATCTGGGTTGAAAAGGGGAAAGTAGGGAATGTCGGCAAAACTCACGAACTCGGGTCCCGGGCGGCCGGACAGGACTTTTACGGAATATAAGTTCGAATGGTGCAACTTGATGGTTTTGCATGCATGGATGACCATCAAGGTCAAAATTGGGAAATTTGAGAGAGTCGGTAAAACTCACGAACTCTGGTCCCGGGCGGCCGGACGAAACCTTGACGGAATACACATCCGGACGGTGCAACTTGATAGTTTTGCATGCGCGGATGACCATCTCGGTCAAAATCGAGAAAGTCGGGAAAGTCTGTAAAACTCACGAACTCGGGTGCCAGGCTGCCGGACAGAACCTTCACGGAATACACGTCCGGATGGTGCAACTTGATGGTTTTCATGCGCGTATGGCCATCAGGGTCAAAATCGAGAAAGTCGGGAAAGTTGGTAAAACTCACGAACTCGGGTCCCGGGCAGCCAGATAGAACCTTGACGGAATACACGTACGGACGGTGCTACTTGATGGTTTTGCATGCGCGGATGTCCATCAAGGTCAAAACCGAGAAAGTCGGGAAACTCTGTAAAACTCACAAACTTGGATCCCGGGCGGTCAGACAGGACCTTGACGGAATTTACGTTCGGACGGTGCTACTTGATGGTTTTGCATGTATAGATCACCATCCGGGTCAAAATAGGGAAATTCGATAACGTCTGTAAAACTCACGAACTCGGGTCCCCGGCGGCCGGACGGAACCTTGACGGAACCTTGATGGTTTTGCATGCGCGGATGGCCATCTACATCAAAATCGAGAAAATCAGGAAAGCCTGTAAAACTCACGAACTCGGGTCGGGCTGCGGGACGGAACCTTGATGGAATACACGTTCGGACGGTGCAGTTTCATGGTTTTGCATGCGCGGATGGCCATCTAGGTCAAAATTGAGAAAGTCGGGAAAGTCGGTAAAACTCACGAACTCGGGTCGGGCTGCGGGACGGAACCTTGATGGAATACACGCCCGGACGGTGCAATTTGATGGTTTTACATGCGCGGATGTCCATCTGGGTCAAAACCGATAAAGTCGGGAAACTCTGTAAAACTCACAAACTTGGATCTCGGGCGACCGGATAGGACCTTGACAGAATATACGTTCAAACGGTGTAACTTTATGGTTTTGCATGCATAGATGGCCATCCAGGTCAAAATTGGGAAATTCGAGAAAGTTTGTAAAACTCTTGAACTCGGGTCCCGGGTGGCTGGACGGAACCTTGATGGAATACACGTCCGGATGGTGCAACTTGATGGTTTTGCATGCGCGGATGTCCATCAGGGTCAAAATCTTGAAAGTTGGAAAGTCGGTAAAACTCACGAACTCGGATCCCGGGCGGCCGGACGGAACCTTGACGGAATAAACGTCTGGACGGTGGAACTTGATGGTTTTGCATGCGCGGATGTCCATCTGGGGCAAAACCGAAAAAGTCGGGAAACTCTGTAAAACTCACAAACTTGGATCCCGGCGGCCAGACAGGACCATGACGGAATATACTTTCGGACGATGCAACTTGATAGTTTTGCATGCAGAGATGGCCATCCGGGTAAAAATTGGGAAATTGAGGAAGTCTATAAAACTCACGAACTCGGGTCCCGGGCGGCCGGACGGAACCTTGACGGAATACATGTCCGGACGGTGCAACTTGATGGTTTTGCATGCAAGGAAGGGCATCTGGGCCGAAATATGGAAAGTTGGTAAAACTCACAAACTCTGGTCTCGTGCGACTAGAAGGGACCTTGATGGGATATACGTTCGGCGGTGCAACTTGATGTTTTTGCATGCACGTTCGGACAGTGCAACTTGATGATTTTGCATGCATGGATGGCCATCGGTGTAAAAATTGCGAAATTCGAGAAAGTCAGTAAAACTCACGAATTCGAGTCTCGAGCGGTCGGGTGGAACCTTGACGGAATACATGTCCAGACGGGGCAACTTGAAAATTCTTTCATGCGCGGATGGCCATCTGGGTCAAAATCGGGAAAGTCGGGAAAGTCTGTAAAACTCACGAACTCGGGTCCCGGGTGGACGGACAGAACCTTGACGAAATACATGTCCGGACGGTGTAACTTGATGATTTTGCATGCGCGGATGGCCATCTGGGTCAAAATCGAGAAAGTCGGTAAAGTCTGTAAAACTCATGAACTCGGGTCCCGGGAGGCCAAACGGAATACACCTCCGACGGTGCAACTTGATGGTTTTGCATGCGCGGATAGCCATCTCGGTCAAAATAAAGAAAGTCTGGAAAGTCTATAAAACTCACGAACTTGGGTCCTGGGAGGCCGGACGGAACCTTGACGGAATACACCTCCGGACGGTGCAACTTGATGGTTCTGCATACGCGGATGGCCATCTAGGTTGAAATTCTGAAAGTCAAGAAAACTCACGAACTTTGGTCCTGGGACGCTGGACTGAACCTTGCTGGGATACACGTTCGGATGCTGCAACTGGAAGGTTTTGCATGCGCGAATAGCTACCTTGGTAAAAATCCGGAAAGTTGGGATAGTCAGAAAAACTCAAAAACTCGGGTCCCGGGTCGATGGACCGGACCTTGACGGAATATACGTTCGGGCGGTGCAACTTGATGGTTTTGCATGCATGGATGGCCATCGGGGTCAAAATTGCGAAATTCGAGAAAGTCGATAAAACTCACGAATTTGAGTCCCGGGCGGCCGGCCGGAACCTTGACGGAATACATGTCCGGACGGGGGCAACTTGATGGTTTTGGATGCGTGGATGGCCATCTGGGTCAAAATCAGGAAAGTCGGAAAAGTCTGTAAAACCCACGAACTCGGGTTTCGGGTGGCCGGATGGAACATTGACGGAATACACGTCCGGACGGCGCAACTTGTTGGTTTTGCATGCGCTGATGGCCATCACGGTCAAAATCGAGAAAGTCGGTAAAACTCACGAACTCGGGTCCTGGGCGGCCGGACGGAACCTTGACGGAATACATGTCCGGACAGTGCAACTTGATAGTTTTGCATGCGCGGATGTCGATCTGGGTCAGAACCGAGAAAGTCGGGAAACTCTGTAAAACTCACAAACTTGGATCCCAGGCGACCGGACAGGACCTTGACGGAATATACGTTCGGACGGTGCAACTTGATGGTTTTGCATGCATAGATGGCCATCCGGATCAAAATTGGGAACTTCGAGAAAGTATGTAAAACTCTCGAACTCGGGTCACGGGCGGTCGGACGGAACCTTGACGGAATACACGTCCAAACAGTGCAACCCTATGGTTTTGCATGCGCGGATGGCGATCTGGGTCAAAATCCAGAAAGTCAGGAAAGTCTATAAAACTCACGAACTCGGGTCCCGGCCTTCCGGACAGAACATTGACGGAATACACGTCCGGACGAGGCAACTTGATGGTTTTACATGCGCGGATGGCCATCTAGGTCAAAATCGAGAAAGTCGGGAAAGTTTGTAAAACTCACGAATTTGGGTTCCGGGAGGCGGGACGAAACCTTGACGGAATACACCTCCGACGGTGCAACTTGATGGCTTTGCATGCGCGGAAGGTCATCAGGGTCAAAATCAAGAAAGTCGGGAAAGTCTGTAAAACTCACGAACTCGGGTCCTGGGAGGCCGGACGGAACCTTGACGGAATACACCTCTGGACGGTGCAACTTGATGGTTTTGCATGCGCGGATGGCCATCTATGTCGAAATTTTGAAAGTAAAGAAAACTCATGAACTCAGGTCGTGGGATGCCGGACTGGACCTTGCTGGAATACACATTCGGATGCTGCAACTAGATGGTTTTCAATGCGCGGATAGTTATTTGGGTCAAAATCCAGAAAGTTGGGATAGTCGGCAAAACTCACTAACTCAGGTCCCGAGCGGCTGCACGGGACCTTGACGGAGTACACATTCGGATGGTGCAACTAAATAGTTTTCATGCAAGGATGGCCATCCGGGTCGAAATCTTGAAAGTCGGTAAAACTCACAAACTAGGGTCCCGTGCGACTGGAAGGGAGCTTGACGGAATACACGTTCGGATAGTGCAACTTGATGGTTTTGCATGTTCGGATGATCATCTGTGTTGAAATTGGGAAATTAGGGAAAGTCGGAAAAACTCACAAACTCGGGTCCCGGGTCGCTGGACCGGACCTTGACGAAATAAACGTTCGGACGGTGCAACTTGATGGTTTTGCATGCATAGATGGCCATCGGGGTCAAAATTGCAAAATACGAGAAAGTCAGTAAAACTCACGAGTTTGAGTCCCGAGCGGCCGGCCGGAACCTTGACGGAATACATGTCCAGACGGGGCAACTTAATGGTTTTGGATGCGCGGATGGCCATCTGGGTCAAAATCAGGAAAGTCGGAAAAGTCTGTAAAACTCACGACTCGGGTCCCGGGTGGCCGGATGGAACCTTGACGGAATACACGTCCGGACCATGCAACTTGATGGTTTTGCATGCGCTGATGGCCATCACGGTCAAAATTGAGAAAGTCGGTAAAACTCACGAACTCGGGTCCTGAGCGGCCGGACGGAACCTTGATGGAATACACGTCTGGACAGTGCAACTTGATGGTTTTGCATGCGCGGATGTCCATCTGGGTCAAAACCGAGAAAGTCGGGAAACTCTGTAAAACTCACAAACTTGGATTCCAGACGACCGGACAGGACCTTGACGGAATATACATTCGGACGGTGCAACTTGATGGTTTTGCATGCATAGATGGCCATCCGGATCAAAATTGGGAAGTTCGAGAAAGTCTGTAAAACTCTCGAACTCGGGTCACGGGCGGCCGGACGGAACCTTGACAGAATACACGTCCAAACAGTGCAACCCTATGGTTTTGCATGCGCGGATGGCGATCTGGGTCAAAATCCAGAAAGTCAGGAAAGTCTATAAAACTCACGAATTCGGGTCCCGGCCTGCCGGACAGAACATTGACGGAATACACGTCCGGACGGTGCAACTTGATGGTTTTACATGCGCGGATGGCCATCTAGGTCAAAATCGAGAAAGTCGGGAAAGTTTGTAAAACTCACGAATTCGGGTTTCGAGAGGCGGAACGAAACCTTGACGGAATACACCTCCGACGGTGCAACTCGATGGCTTTGCAACCGCGGAAGGTCATCTGGGTCAAAATCAAGAAAGTCGGGAAAGTCTGTAAAACTCACGAACTCGGGTCCTGGGAGGCCGGACGGAACCTTGACGGAATACACCTCTGGACGGTGCAACTTGATGGTTTTGCATGCGCGGAGGGCCATCTATGTCGAAATTTTGAAAGTAAAGAAAACTAATGAACTCGGGTCCTGGGATGCCGGACTGGACCTTGCTGGAATACACATTCGGATGCTGCAACTAGATGGTTTTCAATGCGCGGATAGTTATTTGGGTCAAAATCCAGAAAGTTGGGATAGTCGGCAAAACTCACTAACTCAGGTCCCGAGCGGCTGCACAGACCTTGACGGAGTACACATTCGGATGGTGCAACTAAATAGTTTTCATGCATGGATGGCCATCCGGGTCGAAATCTTGAAAGTCAGTAAAACTCACAAACTAGGGTCCCATGCGACTGGAAGGGAGCTTGATGGAATACACGTTCGGATAGTGCAACTTGATGGTTTTGCATGCTCGGATGGTCATCTGTGTTGAAATTGGGAAATTAGGGAAAGTCGGAAAAACTCACAAACTCGGGTCTCGGGTCTCTGGACCGGACCTTGACGGAATATACGTTCGGACGGTGCAACTTGATGGTTTTGCATGCATGGATGGCCATTGGGGTCAAAATTGCGAAATTCGAGAAAGTCGGTAAAACTCACGAATTTGAGTCCCGAGCGGCCGTCCAGAACCTTGACGGAATACATGTCCGGACGGGGCAACTTGATGGTTTTGGATACGCGGATGGCCATCTGGGTCAAAATCAGGAAAGACAGAAAAGTCTGTAAAACTCACGAACTCGGGTCCCGGGTGGCCGGATGGAACCTTGACGGAATACACGTCCGGACGGCGCAACTTGATCGTTTTGCATGCGCTGATGGCCATCACGGTCAAAATCGAGAAAGTCGGTAAAACTCACGAACTCGGGTCCTGGGCGGCCGGACGGAACCTTGACGGAATACACGTCCGGACAGTGCAACTTGATGGTTTTGCATGCGCGGATGTCCATCTGGGTCAAAACCGAGAAAGTCGGGAAACTCTGTAAAACTCACAAACTTGGATCCCAGGCGACCGGACAGGACATTGACGGAATATACGTTCAGACGGTGCAACTTGATGGTTTTGCATGCATAGATGGCCACCGGATCAAAATTGGGAAGTTCGAGAAAGTTTGTAAAGCTCTCAAACTCGGGTCACGGGCGGCCGGACGGAACCTTGAAGGAATACACGTCCAAACAGTGCAACCCTATGGTTTTGCATGCGCGAATGGCGATCTGGGTCAAAATCCAGAAAGTCAGGAAAGTCTATAAAACTCACGAACTCGGGTCCCGGCCTTCCGGACAGAACATTGACGGAATACACGTCCGGACGGTGCAACTTGATGGTTTTACATGCGCGGATGGCCATCTAGGTCAAAATCGAGAAAGTCGGGAAAGTTTGTAAAACTCACGAACTCGGGTTCCGGGAGGCGGGATGAAACCTTGACGGAATACACCTCCAACGGTGCAACTTGATGGCTTTGCATGCGCGGAAGGTCATCTGGGTCAAAATCAAGAAAGTTGGGAAAGTCTGTAAAACTCACGAACTCGGGTCCTGGGAGCCGGACGGAACCTTGACGGAATACACCTCTGGACGGTGCAACTTGATGGTTTTGCATGCGCGTATGGCCATCTATGTCGAAATTTGAAAGTAAAGAAAACTCATGAACTCGGGTCTTGGGATGCCGGACTGGACCTTGCTGGAATACACATTCGGATGCTGCAACTAGATGGTTTTCAATGCGCGGATAGTTATTTGGGTCAAAATCCAGAAAATTGGGATAGTCGGCAAAACTCACTAACTCTGGTCCCGAGCGGCTGCACGGGACCTTGAGGGAGTACACATTCGGATGGTGCAACTAAATGGTTTTCATGCATGGATGGCCATCCGGGTCGAAATCTTGAAAGTCGGTAAAACTCACAAACTAGGGTCCCGTGCGACTGGAAGGGAGCTTGACGGAATAAACGTTTGGATAGTGCAACTTGATGGTTTTGCATACTCGGATGGTCATCTGTGTTGAAATTGGGAAATTAGGCAAAGTCGGAAAAACTCACAAACTCGGGTCCCGGGTAGCTGGACCAGACCTTGACGGAATATATGTTCGGACGGTGCAACTTGATGGTTTTGCATGCATGGATGGCCATCGGGGTCAAAATTGCGAAATTCGAGAAAGTCGGTAAAACTCACGAATTTGAGTCCTGGGCGGCCGGCCGGAACCTTGACGGAATACATGTCCGGACGGGGCAACTTGATGGTTTTGTATTCGCGGATGGCCATCTGGGTCAAAATCAGGAAAGTCGGAAAAGTCTGTAAAACTCATGAACTCGGGTCCCGGGTGGTCGGATGCAACCTTGATGGAATACACGTCCGGACGGCGCAACTTGATGGTTTTGCATGCGCTGATGGCCATCACGGTCAAAATCAAGAAAATCGGTAAAACTCACGAACTCGGGTCCTGGGCGGCCGGACGGAACCTTAACGGAATACACGTCCGGACAGTGCAACTTGATGGTTTTGCATGCGCGGATGTCCATCTGGGTAAAAACCGAGAAAGTCGGGAAACTCTGTAAAACTCACAAACTTGGATCCCAGGCGAGAGGACAGGACCATAACGGAATATACGTTCGGACGGTGCAACTTGATGGTTTTGCATGCATAGATGGCTATCCGGATCAAAATTGGGAAGTTCGAGAAAGTCTGTAAAACTCTCGAACTCGGGTCACGGGCGGCCGGACGGAACCTTGACGGAATACACGTCCAAACAGTGCAACCCTATCGTTTTGCATGCACGGATGGCGATCTGGGTCGAAATCCAGAAAGTCAGGAAAGTCTATAAAACTCACGAACTTAGGTCCCGGCCTTCCGGACAGAACATTGACGGAATACACGTCCGGACGGTGCAACTTGATGGTTTTACATGCGCGGATGGCCATCTAGGTCAAAATCGAGAAAGTTCGGGAAAGTTTGTAAAACTCACGAACTCGGGTTCCAGGAGGCGGGACGAAACCTTGACGGAATACACCTCCGACTGTGCAACTTGATGGCTTTGCATGCGCGGAAGGTCATCTGGGTCAAAATCAAGAAAGTCGGGAAAGTCTGTAAAACTCACGAACTCGGGTCCTGGGAGGCCGGACGGAACCTTGACGGAATCCACCTCTGGACGGTGCAACTTGATGGTTTTGCATGCGCGGATAGCCATCTATGTCGAAATTTTGAAAGTAAAGAAAACTCATGAACTCGGGTCCTGGGATGCCGGACTGGACCTTGCTGGAATACAGATGGTTTTCAATGCGCAGATAGTTATTTGGGTCAAAATCCAGAAAGTTGGGATAGTCGGCAAAACTCACTAACTCTGGTCCCGAGCGGCTGCACGGGACCTTGACGGAGTACACATTCGGATGGTGCAACTAAATGGTTTTCATGCATGGATGGCCATCCGGGTCGAAATCTTGAAAGTCGGTAAAACTCACAAATTAGGGTCCCGTGCGACTGGAAGGGAGCTTGACGGAATACACGTTTGGATAGTGAAACTTGATGGTTTTGCATGCTCGGATGGTCATCTGTGTTGAAATTGGGAAATTAGGCAAAGTCGGAAAAACTCACAAACTCTGGTCCCGGGTCGTTGGACCGGACCTTGACGGAATATACGTTCGGACAGTGCAACTTTATGGTTTTGCATGCATGGATGGCCATCAGGGTCAAAATTGCGAAATTCGAGAAAGTCGGTAAAACTCACGAATTTGAGTCCCGGGCGGCCGGCCGGAACCTTGACGGAATACATGTCCGGACGGGGCAACTTGATGGTTTTGCATTCGCGGATGGCCATCTGGATCAAAATCAGGAAAGTCGGAAAAGTCTGTAAAACTCACGAACTCGGGTCCCGGGTGGCCGGATGGAACCTTGACGGAATACACGTCCGGACGGCGCAACTTGATGGTTTTGCATGCGCTGATGGCCATCACGGTCAAAATCGAGAAAGTCGGTAAAACTCACGAACTCGGGTCCTGGGCGGCCGGACGGAAACCTTGACGGAATACACGTCCGGACAGTGCAACTTGATGGTTTTGCATGCGCGGATGTCCATCTGGGTCAAAACCGAGAAAGTCGGGAAACTTTGTAAAACTCACAAACTTGGATCCCAGGCGACCGGACAGGACCATAACGGAATATACGTTCGGACGGTGCAACTTGATGGTTTTCATGCATAGATGGCCATCCGGATCAAAATTGGGAAGTTCGAGAAAGTCTGTAAAACTCTCGAACTCGGGTCACGGGCGGCCAGACGGAACCTTGACGGAATACACGTCCAAACAGTGCAACCCTATGGTTTTGCATGTGCGGATGGCGATCTGGGTCGAAATCCAGAAAGTCAGGAAAGTCTATAAAACTCACGAACTCGGGTCCCGGCCTTCCGGACAGAACATTGACGGAATACACGTCCGGACGGTGCAACTTGATGGTTTTACATGCGCGGATGGCCATCTAGGTCAAAATCGAGAAAGTTTGGAAAAGTTTGTAAAACTCACAAACTCGGGTTCCAGGAGGCGGGACAAAACCTTGATGGAATACACCTCCGACGGTGCAACTTGATGGTTTTGCATGCGCGGAAGGTCATCTGGGTCAAAATCAAGAAAGTCGGAAAGTCCGTAAAACTCACGAACTCGGGTCCTGGGAGGCCGGACGGAACCTTGACGGAATACACCTCTGGACGGTGCAACTTGATGGTTTTGCATGCGCGGATGGCCATCTATGTCGAAATTTTGAAAGTAAAGAAAACACATGAACTCGGGTCCTGGGATGCCGGACTGGACCTTGCTGGAATACACATTCAGATGCTGCAACTAGATGGTTTTCAATGCGCGGAAAGTTATTTAGGTCAAAATCCAGAAAGTTCGGATAGTCGGCAAAACTCACTAACTCGGGTCCCGAGCGGCTGCACGGGACCTTGATGGAGTACACATTCGGATGGTGCAACTAAATGGTTTTCATGCATGTATGGCCATCCGGGTCGAAATCTTGAAAGTCGGTAAAACTCACAAACTGTGGTCCCATGCGACTGGAAGGGAGCTTGACGGAATACACGTTCGGATAGTGCAACTTGATGGTTTTGCATGCTCGGATGGTCATCTGTGTTGAAATTGGGAAATTAGGCAAAGTCGAAAAAACTCACAAACTCGGGTCCCGGGTCGCTGGACCGGACCTTGACGGAATATACGTTCGGACGGTGCAACTTGATGATTTTGCATGCATGGATGGCCATCGGGGTCAAAATTGCGAACTTTGAGAAAGTCGGTAAAACTCACGAATTTGATTCCCGGGCGGCCGGCCGGAACCTTGACGGAATACATGTCCGGACGGGGCAACTTGATGGTTTTGGATGCGCGGATGGCCATCTGGGTCAGAATCAGGAAAGTCGGAAAAGTCTGTAAAACTCACAAACTCGGGTCCTGGGTGGCCGGATAGAACCTTGACGGAATTCACGTCCGGACGGCGCAACTTGATGGTTTTGCATGCGCTGATGGCCATCACGGTCAAAATCGAGAAAGTCGGTAAAACTCACGAACTCGGGTCCTGGGCGGCCGGACGGAACCTTGACGGAATACACGTCCGGACAGTGCAACTTGATGGTTTTGCATGCGCGGATGTCCATCTGGGTCAAAACCGAGAAAGTCGGGAAACTCTGTAAAACTCACAAACTTGGATCCCAGGCGACCGGACAGGACCTTGACGGAATATACGTTCGGACGGTGCAACTTGATGGTTTTGCATGCATAGATGGCCATCCAGATCAAAATTGGGAAGTTCGAGAAAGTCTGTAAAACTCTCGAACTCGGGTTATGGGCGGCCGGACGGAACCTTGACGGAATACATGTCCAAACAATGCAACCCTATGGTTTTGCATGCGAGGATGGCGATCTGGGTCGAAACCCAGAAAGTCAGGAAAGTCTATAAAACTCACGAACTTGGGTCCCGGCCTTCCGGACAGAACATTGACGGAATACACGTCCGGACGGTGCAACTTGATGGTTTTACATGCGCGGATGGCCATCTAGGTCAAAATCGAGAAAGTCGGGAAAGTTTGTAAAACTCACGAACTCGAGTTCCGGGAGGCGGGACGGAACCTTGACGGAATACACCTCCGACGGTGCAACTTGATGGCTTTGCATGCGCGGAAGGTCATCTGGGTCAAAATCAAGAAAGTCGGGAAAGTCTGTAAAACTCACGAACTCGGGTCCTGGGAGGCCGGACGGAACCTTGACGGAATACACCTCTGGATGGTGCAACTTGATGGTTTTGCATGCGCGGATGGCCATCTATGTCGAAATTTTGAAAGTAAAGAAAACTCATGAACTCGGGTCCTGGGATGCCGGACTGGACCTTGCTGGAATACACATTCGGATGCTGCAACTAGATGGTTTTCAATGCGCGGAAAGTTATTTAGGTCAAAATCCAGAAAGTTCGGATAGTCGGCAAAACTCACTAACTCGGGTCCCGAGCGGCTGCACGGGACCTTGATGGAGTACACATTCGGATGGTGCAACCAAATGGTTTTCATGCATGGATGGCCATCCGGGTCGAAATCTTGAAAGTCGATAAAACTCACAAACTAGGGTCCCGTGCGACTGGAAGGGAGCTTGATGGAATACACGTTCGGATAGTGCAACTTGATGGTTTTGCATGCTCGGATGATCATCTGTGTTGAAATTGGGAAATTAGGCAAAGTCGGAAAAACTCACAAACTCAGGTCCCGGGTCGCTGGACCGGACCTTGAC
Organism: Neostapfia colusana; assembly: GCA_030760725.1. Lineage (NCBI taxonomy): Eukaryota > Viridiplantae > Streptophyta > Magnoliopsida > Poales > Poaceae > Neostapfia > Neostapfia colusana. The sequence continues at coordinate 82,893,654 of JASWHV010000011.1, forward strand.
GGAATATACGTTTGGACGGTGCAACTTGATGGTTTTGCATGCATGGATGACCATCGGGGTCAAAATTGCGAAATTCGAGAAAGTCGATAAAACTCACGAATTTGAGTCCCGGGCGGCCGGCCGGAACCTTGACGGAATACATGTCCGGATGGGGCAACTTGATGGTTTTGGATGCGCGGATGGCCATCTGGGTCAGAATCAGGAAAGTCAGAAAAGTCTGTAAAACTCACGAACTCGGGTCCCGGGTGGCCGGATAGAACCTTGACGGAATACACGTCCAGACGGCGCAACTTGATGGTTTTGCATGCGCTGATGGCCATCACGGTCAAAATCGAGAAAGTCGGTAAAACTCACGAACTCAGGTCCTGGGTGGCCGAACGGAACCTTGACGGAATACACGTCCGGACAGTGCAACTTGATGGTTTTGCATGCGCGGATGTCCATCTAGGTCAAAACCGAGAAAGTCGGGAAACTCTGTAAAACTCACAAACTTGGATCCCAGGCGACCAGACAGGACCTTGACGGAATATACGTTCGGACGGTGCAACTTGATGGTTTTGCATGCATAGATGGCCATCCAGATCAAAATTGGGAAGTTTGAGAAAGTCTGTAAAACTCTCGAACTCGGGTTACGGGCGGCCGTACGGAACCTTGACGGAATACATGTCCAAACAATGCAACCCTATGGTTTTGCATGCGCGGATGGCGATCTGTGTCGAAATCCAGAAAGTCAGGAAAGTCTATAAAACTCACGAACTCGGGTCCCGGCCTTCCGGACAGAACATTGACGGAATACACGTCCGGACGGTGCAACTTGATGGTTTTACATGCTCGGATGGTCATCTAGGTGAAAATCGAGAAAGTCGGGAAAGTTTGTAAAACTCACGAACTCGAGTTCCGGGAGGCGGGACGGAACCTTGACGGAATACACCTCCGACGGTGCAACTTGATGGCTTTGCATGCGCGGAAGGTCATCTGGGTCAAAATCAAGAAAGTCGGGAAAGTCTGTAAAACTCACGAACTCGGGTCCTGGGAGGCCGGACGGAACCTTGACGGAATACACCTCTGGACGGTGCAACTTGATGGTTTTGCATGCGCGGATGGCCATCTATGTCGAAATTTTGAAAGTAAAGAAAACTCATGAACTCGGGTCCTGGGATGCCGGACTGGACCTTGCTGGAATACACATTCGGATGCTGCAACTAGATGGTTTTCAATGCGCGGAAAGTTATTTAGGTCAAAATACACAAAGTTCGGTTAGTCGGCAAAACTCACTAACTCGGGTCCCAAGCGGCTGCACAGGACCTTGATGGAGTACACATTCGGATGGTGCAACTAAATGGTTTTCATGCATGGATGGCCATCCAGGTCGAAATATTGGAAGTCGGTAAAACTCACAAACTAGGGTCCCGTGCGACTGGAAGGGAGCTTGACGGAATACACGTTCGGGCAGTGCAACTTGATGGTTTTGCATGCTCGGATGGTCATCTGTGTTGAAATTGGGAAATTAGGGAAAGTCGAAAAAACTCACAAACTCGGGTCCCCGGTCGCCAGACCGGACCTTGACGGAATATACGTTCGGACGGTGCAACTTGATGGTTTTGCATGCATGGATGGCTATCGGGGTCAAAATTGCGAAATTCGATAAAGTCGGTAAAACTCACGAATTTGAGTCCCGGGCGGCCGGCCGGAACCTTGACGGAACACATATCCTGACGGGGCAACTTGATGGTTTTGGATGCGCGGATGGCCATCTGGGTCAAAATCGAGAAAGTCGGGAAAGTCTGTAAAACTCATGAACTCGGGTCCCGGGTGGCCGGATGGAACCTTGACGGAATACACGTCTGGACGGTGCAAATTGATGGTTTTGCATGCGCGGATGACCATCAGGGTCAAAATTGAGAAAATTAGGAAAGTTGGTAAAACTCACGAATTTGGGGCCCGGGCGGCCGTACGGAATCTTGACGGAATACACGTCCGAAGGTGCAACTTGATGGTTTTGCATGCACGGATGTCCATCTGGGTCAAAACCGAGAAAGTCGGGAAACTCTATAAAACTCACAAACTTGGATACCGGGCGACCAGACAGTATCTTGACGGAATATACGTTCGGACGGTGCAACTTGATGGTTTTGCATGCGCGGATGGGCATCTAGGTCAAAATTTGGAAAGTCAAGAAAACTCATGAACTCGGGTCCTAGGACGCCGGACTGGACCTTGCTGGAATACACGTTCGGATGATGCAACGTTCGGACTGGTTTTCCATGCGCCGATGGCTATCTAGGTCAAAATCCAGGAAGTTGGGATAGTCGGCAAAACTCACTAACTCGGGTCACCATAGGCTGGACGGGACCTTGACGAAATACACGTTCGGATGGTGCAACTAAATGGTTTTGCATGCGCGGATGGCCATCCAGATCAAAATCTGGATAGTCGGTAAAACTCATAGACTCGGGTCCCGGGCTTCCGGACGGAACCTTGACGGAATACACGTTCGGATGGTGCAACTAAATGGTTTTGCATGTGCGGATGACCATCACGGTTAAAATTGAGAAAGTTGGTAAAACTTACGAACTCAGGTCCCGGGCGGCCAGATGGAACCTTGACGGAATACACGTCCGAACGGTGCAACTTGATAGTTTTGCATGCGTTGGTGTCCATCTGGGTGAAAACCGAGAAAGTCGGGAAACTCTGTAAAACTCACAAACTTGGATTGTGGGCGACCGGACAGGACCTTGACAGCAACTTGATGGTTTTGCATGCATAGATGGCCATCCAGGTCAAAATTGGGAAATTCAAGAAAGTCGGTAAAACTCACGAACTCGGGTCCTGGGCGGCCGGATGGAACCTTGATGGAATACACCTCCAGACGGTGCAACTTGATGGTTTTGCATGCGCGGAAGGCCATCTAGGTCAAAATTTGTAAAGTCAAGAAAACTCATGAACTCGGTTCCTGGGACGCTGGACTGGACCTTGCCGAAATACACGTTTGGATGGTGCAACTGGAAGGTTTTGCATGCGCGGATGGCTATCAGGGTCAAACTCTGGAAAGTTGGGATAGTCGGCAAAACTCACTAACTCGGGTCCCCAGTGGCTGGACGGGACCTTGACGGAATACACGTTCAGATGGTGCAACTAAATGGTTTTGCATGCGCGGATGGCCATCCGGGTTGAAATCTGGAAAGTCGGTAAAACTCACAAACTAGAGTCCCGTGCGTCTGGACGGGAGCTTTGATGGAATACACGTTGGAACAGTGCACCTTGATGGTTTTGCATGCTCGGATGGCCATCTGGGTTGAAATTGGGAAACTAGGGAAAGTCAGAAAAACTCACGAACTCGGGTCCCGGGCGGCCGGGCAGGACCTTGAAGGAATATAAGTTCGGACGGTGCAACTTGATGGTTTTGCATGCATGGATGGCCATCAGGGTCAAAATTGGGAAATTTGAGAAAGTTGGTAAAACTCACGAACTCGGGTCTCGGGCGGCCGGACGGAACCTTGACGGAATACACGTTCCGACGGTGCAACTTGATGGTTTTGCATGCGCGGATGGCCATTTGGATCAAAATCGAGAAAGTCTGTAAAACTCACGAACTCGGGTCCCGGGAGGCCGGATGGAACCTTGACCGAATACACATCCTGACGGTGCAACTTAATTGTTTTGCATGCGCGGATGGCCATCTGGGTCAAAATCGAGAAAGTCGGGAAAGTCGGCAAAAGTCACTAACTCGGGTCCCGAGCGGCTGGAAGGGACCTTGACAGAGTACACGTTCGGATGGTGCAACTAAATGGTTTGCATGCACGGATGGCCATCTGGATCGAAATCTGAAAAGTCGGTAAAACTCACAAACTAGGGTCCCGTGCGACTGGACGGGAGCTTGACGGAATACACGTTCGGACAGTGCAACTTGACGGTTTTGCATGCTCGGATGGCCATCTGGATTGAAATTGGTAAAGTAGGGAAAGTCGGAAGACTCACAAACTCGGGTCCCGGGCGGCCGGGCAGGACCTTGACGTAATATACGTTCGGACGGTGCAACTTGATGGTTTTGCATGCATGGATGGCATCGGGGTCGAAATTGCAAAATTTGAGAAAGTCAGTAAAACTCACGAACTCGAGTCCCGGGCGGCCGGATGGAACCTTGACGGAATACATGTTCGGACGGTGCAACTTGATAGTTTTGCATGCACGGATGGTCATCTGGGTCAAAATTAGGAAAGTCGGGAAAGTCTGTAAAACTCACGAACTCGGGTCCCGAGCGGCCGGACGGGACCTTGACGGAATACAAGTCCGAACGGTGCAACTTGATGGTTTTGCATGCACGGATGTCCATCTGGGTCATAACTAAGAAAGTTGAGAAACTCTGTAAAACTCACAAGCTTGGATCCCGGGCGGCCGGACATGATCTTAACGGAATATACTTTCGGACGGTGTAACTTGATGGTTTTGCATGCATAGATGGCCATCCGGGTCAAAATTGGGAAATTCGAGAAGGTCTTTAAAACTCACGAACTCGGGTCCCGATCGGCCGGACGGAACCTTGACTGAATACACGTCCGGACGGTGCAACTTGATGGTTTTGCATGCGCGGATGGCTCTCTAGGTCAAAATTCATGAATTGGGGAAAGTATGTAAAACTCGATACCAGCCTGTGACGGACCAAAATCCACACGCCCAGGACCTCAGAGGGTTGTGCCGCACGATGCGACACCTGACAGCACACATCATAAGACAAAAATTGTATTGCATAGAAAACAACTTAATATGTACAAATTAGTACAAACCTTCAGTTTTCCACTAAGTACAGAGTTTATACATGCGGAAGCTAACTTTTTACAACTCACGCCCACCTAACTAGCAAAAGTCGGTTGTCCAGCCTCATGGGCAACTGATGAACCCAACGGGTACGGGGGACGCCCTATCTTTCGATGAGAGATGTTGGTAAAGAACGAATTTGGTGGAGGCCGACGTTGGCTGCCCGACTACCACAACCAGAATGGTGTGGCGCCTTGAGCGACAGTTACACCGTCTCCTGGTAACTACGATTTGGGTGGAGGTCGACGTTGTGCTACCCGACTACAACAACCACAAGGATGCTGCGCCTTAGCGATAGTTACACCGGATACTGTTGTTGCTGTACTTGCCGTGCCAAGAACAGGCTTGAACCTGCAAGCAATCGAAAAACAAGCAAGAACAAGATAACAAGCAAACACTCACGGGTGTGAAAAAGTTGGGGTTCTGATTCAAGTAATCGGAAGGTCTCGTCGACACTTGCGTTACAAGTAGCAATGGCTAAACTTACAGAAAATAAAAACCCACCCTGTCAAGGTGCTCTTGGACTACTTAAATAGGGGAGGGAAGAGGGAAATTCGTCCAGCAAAAAAGGTAGGACGTGATCTCTCTTATTCCCTTCCTTTTTCTGTGATAGACTACCATTTAATAGGGAAAGAAAGAGGGAAACCCATCCAGCAGCAAGGCAGGATATGATTTCCTCTATTTCTTTCCTTATTATAGCACATATATCTTTAAATGGGGGAAGAAAGAGAGAATTTCATCCAGCAGCAAAGTTGGACGAGATTTCCCTATTCCTTTCCTTATTTGTCTAAATCTCTCTTTATTACATGGCCCCAGCCTCAAGATTTCCCTTCGGGTGGAGCAGCCTTTATTGCATTAATCCGTCCATCACTCCTAGCTGGATCAATTCTCAAGCACCTAATAATAACAAGGTCATCACAAGGCTTTAATAGGTCCCCATTTGAAGGATAATTACTTTGAACAGCCAGGAATGAATTCACCTGATAATTAAGTTGACGTGCACGAGCGCGTGTCATTGGACCTTGATTAGCTGAGAGTGGCGAATGGGCTGGTGTTGTGGTTGTATCAACGGTAGCGATGTCCGCATCATCCTCCCCTTCTTGCAATTGAGTCGTCCTCGACTCAAATGTGTCTTCCTCGCCCATATATGGTTTCAAATCTGCATATTAAAAGAGGAAGTAACCCCAAAATGTGCAGGCAACTCAATTTCATATGCATTATCATTAATTTTTCGAAGCACTTTGAAGGGTCCAGCAGCTCTAGATAGTAATTTAGATTTTTTTAAATAAGGAAATCTATTATTTCTCAAATGCATCCAAACCAAATCACCAGGTTCAAAAGTAACATGCTTCCTACCCTTGCTACCGGCTTATTGATACTTAGCATTCATACTCTCAATGTTTGATTTAGTTTGCTCATGCATTTTAAGAATTAATTCAGCACGGCGAGAAGCATCAAAATTCAATTTCTCTGAAGGTGGCAGAGGCAAAAGATCAATGGGAGCACGAGGAATAAAACCATATACAATCTCAAAAGGGCACAATTTAGTAGTAGAATGCAGCGAACGATTGTAAGCAAATTCAATATGAGGCAAATATTCTTCCCATAATTTGATGTTATGTTTCAGAACAGCCCTTAGCATGGTAGGAGTCGGCCAGCTGTGTATCGCCTCCACCTTGGCTTGATCAACTTCAATTCCCTGTGGTGTCACAACATAGCCAAGAAAAGAAACTCGATCCGTGCAAAAGGTGCACTTGTCAATGTTACCAAATAAGCGTGCATCACGTAAAGTATTGAAAACAGCACGGAGATGATCAAGATAAACTTCAAGAGATGCGCTATAGATCAAGATGTCATCGAAATATACTACCACAAATCTTCCAATGAAAGCACGTAAAACCTTATTCATTAATCTCATGAAAGTGCTAGGTGCATTCGTAAGACCAAAAGGCATGACTAACCACTCATATAAACCAAACTTTGTTTTAAACGCTGTTTTTCCATTCATCACCTAGCTTCATACAAATTTGATGGTATCCACTACGCAAATCAATTTTAGAGAAAATCATCGAGCCACTAAGTTCATCAAGCATATCATCTAACTTAGGAATAGGATGACGATATCTAATGGTAATGTTATTAATTGCTCGACAATCTACACACATACGCCATGATCCATCTTTCTTTGGGACCAAAAGGACAGGAACGGAGCAAGGACTAAGGGACTCACGCACATAACCTTTGTCGAGTAATTCCTGTACTTGCCGCTAAATCTCCTTAGTCTCCTCCGGATTGGTCCTGTATGGTGCTCGGTTGGGCAAAGAAGCCTCAGGGATGAGGTCAATCTGATGCTCAATTCCTCTCAATGGTGGCAGACCGGCTGGTACCTCTTGTGGAAACACATCAGCGTATTCCTGCAAAAGCTTAGTGATAGAAGGAGGCAAAGCACATGGTGTGTCATGAAGTGAGAACAAAGCTTCTTTGCAAACAAACACATAGCAGATTGCAGTATCACTTTTTAATTCAAACAAATCAGATTTGGAAGCAAAAAAACAAGCGCTCTTTAATTTTATTTCATTCTTCTTCATATGAGCAGATATGGAATTGTCAGTCTTAGGCTGTACCGATTTCTTCACGACATCTGAATTTTCATTTTCAGCAGATTTCTTATTTTTCTCTTTGCAAGCTCTAGCAATGTGATCCTTCAAAATAGCATCTGGGGACATCGGGTGCAAAACAAGTTTCTTCTCATGATGCATGAAAGAGTATTGATTTGATTTACCATGATGTAATATATCTTTATCAAATTGCTAAGGTCGACCAAATAGCATAGAACAAGCTTGCATAGGTACCACATCACAATCAATGTAATCATGGTAGGAACCAATTGCAAATTCGACATGAACCAGATGTGTTACCTTAAGCTTACCACTGCCGTTGAACCATTGGATGTAGTAGGGATGTGGATGTGGAAGTGTTGTCATCCCAAGCTTTTCTACCATGGTAGCACTTGCTAAATTGTTGCATCTTCCTCCATCAATAATAATATGACACGATCGTTCCAAAACTACACAATTAGTTTGGAATAGATTGCGTCGCTGGTTCTGTTCAGCTTTGATCATTTGGGCACTCAAGACACGCCTCACAACAAGACTCTCATAGTGGGCAGCATGATCAGCCCCAATATGCTCTTCATCATCATTCTTCTTTCCTGCTTCTTGTGCAGCAAGTATGGCATATGTTTCATTATCTAAATCACTAGCGGATGAGTACTCACCATTTTCTCGTAGAACCAGCACACGCTTGCTTGGGCAGTCCCTTCGTAGGTGCCCAAAACCCTTGCACTGGAGGCATTGAATGTCTTTTGTTCTCCCGGTAGAAGCAATAAAAGAAGAAGTGTTAGCTGCAACATGGGTGGATCCTTTTGTTGTCTTGATTGCACGCGAAGGTGCTGATTTTGATGTAGTCCTGGGCAACCCATTGGAAGCATCGTCTGGAGAATCATGCTTAGTACCAGCAGCACTTGAGCGGAACTGCCATGAGGTAGTTCGACCTGCAGAAATGTTAGTTCTTGTACGTCGTCCCTGCACTTCTTTTTCTACCTTACAAGCAAGATGGAATAATCGAGTGACGTTAGTGTATTTCTGATAAGCCAATATATCCTGAATTTCTCTTGTTAAACCACCCATAAACCTAGCCATTGCAGCCTCTTCATTTTTAACTAGGCCACAACGCATCATGCCTATTTGAAGTTCTTGATAGTATTCCTCAACGGATTTGTTGCCTTGCCTAAGTTTTGTAATTTATGCAACAGGTCACGAGCATGATAGGAAGGAACAAAACGACGACGCATGATTCTTTTCAAAGCATTCTAAGTTTGTGGTATGGTAGCTGGATTTTTAGTTTGATATTCATGCCACCAAACAGAAGCAAAGTCAGTGAATTCACTAGTGGCAGCTCTAACCTTTTTATCATCAGGGAAAACATGGTATGTAAATTTTTGATCTACTGATAATTCCCAAGACAGATATGCATCCGGATCATATTTACCATCAAAAGGTGGTATGGAGAATTTAATGCTGCGTAGGGAATCGTCATTGTCACGTACCTCGCGTCGTTGAGCTCGACCACCCATACCACGATGGTCGCGACGTGGCTGCCGTCGATACCTGAAAGGTCCATCATCAAGCTCGGTATCCGCCGAATACTCCGCCTCGTCATATCTTGCAGCACTGCCAACGGAGTCGTGGCTGTCATCAATATGTCTTTGCCTCTCTTCGCGTCCAACATGTTCCATCCTCTCCAATCGCTCAATGATTGCTGCAAGAGAAGTGTTAATAGCCCCAGCAGTGCTTTCTAATGTGGTCAGTTTGGTGTTGGTGCAAATCTGCGTCGACTCTAATTGACCAATGCGTTCATTGGTGACTTGAATATCCTCATTGAGAGCATCTGTGTGTAGCTTTACTTGGCGTTCGAAATGCTGAATGATGCCCCTCGTACGTGGTGAATGTGGATATGTCTCATTCGCATCAGCTGACATGGTTAGTAAAGAAAGGAAATGCAACAGCAAGCAGATTAATCCTAACAGTTGCTAAGAGATGGTAGGACAACACAATTCCTCACTAGCAAGAAATCAAGGTCTTACAAGTTCTTACCATGCGATGCAGGAGAAGCCGACAATCAGCAAGAACAACAACAAACGGTGGCTGCCAGCACAACCTTATGGTGTCGTAGACAATTTTGTGGAGCTCTAGGTGGCTGCTAGACACAATTTGTGCAAAGGAACAGCTAGTACCACATTAGTCATAACAAGTAGAATAAACGTTCCACGATGGTATTGTGCTGGTCCTAGCTCAAACCTTACTAGAGACGTGAGCCGTAACTCCACGTGACGTTGGATTACTATGGTAGAGAAGTTCGAACAGCCCGATCCGTTGTGTTTCAACAACGTTGAAAACAGCAAGTTGAACTTCGAAACATGAAACAAATGTTACACAAATTGTCTCTCTTTTTTTTGTACTTAGAAACTTTTTTTTGTGATTGTAATCAGTGCGGCTTTTCTTTTTGCACGTGCCTTTTTCTTGCTGATCCGTGCAGCTTTTCTTTTGCACTTGCCTTTTTTCTCAACTTTGGGTAGATAGTGGAAATGGACTGAGAACAAAGGGGCACGAACTCAAAACTCTAGCGGTGAAAAACTTAGGACCAGCAACTTGACACAAAAAGGCAACCGTGAATTCAACAAGTCGAGAGCTAAGTAGCCAAGCAAAAGGCTCAAAGTGTTTTTAGGATTTTTTTAGAGCGAACTTTGTAGGCAAAAGTGGACTGTAGGTAAATGAAGAACAAGGAGAAGGAAATCTCTCACCGAGCAACCTGAAATCTGATACCACTTGATGAACCCAACGGGTACGGGGGACGCCCTATCTTTCGATGAGAGATGTTGGTAAAGAACGAATTTGGTGGAGGCCGACGTTGGCTGCCCGACTACCACAACCAGAATGGTGTGGCGCCTTGAGAGACAGTTACACCGTCTCCTGGTAACTACGATTTGGGTGGAGGTCGACGTTGTGCTACCCGACTATAACAACCACAAGGATGCTGCGCCTTAGCGATAGTTACACTGGCTCCTGTTGTTGCTGTACTTGCCGTGCCAAGAACAGCCTTAAACCTGCAAGCAATCGAAGAACAAGCAAGAACAAGATAACAAGCAAACACTCACGGGTGTGAAAAAGTTCGGGTTCTGATTCAAGTAATCGGAAGGTCTCGTCGACACTTGCGTTACAAGGAAGTAGCAATGGCTAAACTTACAGAAAACAAAAACCCGCCCTGTCAAGGAGCTCTTGGACTACTTAAATAGGGGAGGGAAGAGGGAAATTCATCCAGCAACAAAGGTAGGACGTGATCTCCCTTATTCCCTTCCTTTTTCTGTGATATACTATCATCTAATAGGGAAAGAAAGAGGAAAACCCATCCAGCAGCAAGGCAGGATATGATTTCCTCTATTTCTTTCCTTATTATAGCACATCTATCTTTAAATGGGGGAAGAAAGAGGGAATTTCGTCCAGCAGCAAAGTTGGACGAGATTTCCCTTATTCCTTTCCTTATTTGTCTAAATCTCTCTTTATTACATGGCCCTAGCCTCAATATTTCCCTTCGGGTGGAGCAGCCTTTATTGCATTAATCCCTCCATCACTCCTAGCTGGATCAATTCCCAAGCACCTAATAATAACAAGGTCATCACAAGGCTTTAATAGGTCCCCATTTGAAGGATAATTACTTTGAACAGCCAGGAATGAATTCACCTGATAATTAAGTTGACGTGCACGAGCGCGTGTCATTGGACCTTGATTAGCTGAGAGTGGTGAATGGGCTGGTGTTGTGGTTGTATCAACTGTAGCGATGTCCGAATCAACAACCCACACTAGCTCCACTCCTCAGCTCAGCGCGATGTGTATGGCTCCCACTCAGCCGTGGTCGCCGACGGAGGGTAACCCTCGTCGGTGGACTCGTACCCCGAGTCCGTGGGGTAGTCCTCACCTGAAAAACACTTATAGCAGCAACCGTGAGCACGATGGCTTAGCAAGTCTTAACCGACTCACCTATACATGACTCTATATGCATTTCATAACCAACATCGGATGGCACCTTGCAGCAAAGGACACGCCTACAAATTCACACTTAGTTCATCTTTTAGCCACAAGTTAACAGTTTATGAATCTGAACTTTAGTAAGCGATATTTAGTGGCACCCATGTAACAATACAGTTTATACATATCAGCATAAGTGAATAACAATATTCCATAATTTAGCTACGTCACGATACAGTGAACAAGCGATACTCATAACCGAGAGGGATGGCGAATCGATTCGATATACACCTGCAGGATACCCGAAGAGCACGTCACGTACACCCACCCGTGGAGCTGCACAGCATGCTCATTCGATGTCGTACGGGACAACCTTTCATCAACAGCCCAAACGTCAAACCGGTCGCACTCAAACGAACAGGAGGTTCCCTATATGGAGCATCTCTCTATGCCCGTTAGCGAATTTCTACCTTGCTTCCCTCAACCTAAACCTATAAATCGGTGCGTTATGCCTCAACGCCCGGAGGTATAGGTTACATCGGTTTATCGGGACCCATATATCGCATATGCCTTACGTATGTTCAAAACTTGTTCAGCGGGGCCGCACACGGATCAGTCCTCAATCAACACGGATAGGGCTGCGCCCACATGACTTGCTCTTGCTGCGCTCTAGCCCCTGCCTAGTCTCATTTTCTTACTAATATGATCTCACCTCACTCGAACCAATCCCGTGTGTCCCGACACCTATACTCTCGAGTAGATTCTAACTACTCGACTTATACCGAAGTCCTATGAACATTAAGCCAGCCAGACTATTCGAGGACTTAGACACTACCTTCACTCTTGTAGGAATAATCTGATTATGCACTTGGGGTTTCATCCATCCTACACCTAATGCACATACATACCTTATACTAAGTATACATAAAACAAAACTTTATAAAACTTGTTAATGCAAACCAGGGCTTGCCTTGTTACTGCTGGTCAGAACTTAGTGTCTCGTCCGGAAGGAGAAGACCCAGCACTTCCGTGGTTTCGTCGCCTTCAGCGACTACACGTAAGCAATATACTATATGTCAAATTAAATGCAATATGTTAAGTTGAATATGTAAAGACCATAACTCTAGCTAGTCTTCCCCTTTGGCTCTGAAATTTTTATGGTGGCTTGATAGGGTCCTAACCAGATACTTGACCATGTTCCATTTGAAATAAAGTTCATCTGATCTCTGTACAAATAAAAGCCTATTTGGTCATTACTAGAGCCTCTAAGGATTTCTAGAGATTTTCATGGCTCAAACCATTACTTTCTGGAAACTAGAGTTTGAGATGGTTCTAATGGAATTAGTTTCATGTCATTTGAAGAATCCTAGAGAAGATTATGCCCTTAACAAAATTTGAAAAAATCTGAAAAATGCTTCTGTACATTTTTTTTATTTTCTCACGGCAGGTCACTTAATCACACCATTAGAGAGACTAAATGAACTTGGATGGATCAAATTTTTCCTGTAAATCAAGAATTTTCAAATGAACATCCCAGTCAAATTTCAGAATTTTCCATAAAATAATTCTTCAGATAAAATTCCTAACAATTTAAACTTTAGGGAATTAATTCTGGAAAAAAATAAGTTTCATGAGCTGAAACTTGTAATGCTGGATAGTACACGAAGAGATAAATCCAACAAAATTTGGTTCACCAGATTTGGACACTTCTACACAAAGTTATAAATTTTTAAAATTTGGGCTGATTCCTGAATTATTTTCTTAAAGAAAATCACCTCCCGCGCCTAAACAGTGACTAACAGCGGGCCTGCACATTTAAATTAAACTAACCATGCGTGCGCTTAGCGTAGTGACTGACACATGGGACCCGCGCTCTTCGTCTACCTCGCGACGCCGCCGCCCCGAGCCGCCGGAGCTCCGGCGAGGTCGGCGTTCCCGGCGACCTAGCACGCCGGTGACGATGAAACTCGCCGCCCTACGTAATTTTGGACGCTGAACACGCTGGACACCATGCCGCCACCGGCTAACCGCCGTAGCTCGCCGGCGATGAACGCTATGCCCCTGTGCAACTTCGGCAATGAATCTCAATCTCATAATATTTGATTAGTTCTAACCACCTTCTTTACCTCATATTCAGCTACTTTTGGGTGAAGATATATTTTAAGCTCTTGTGGTCGGTGTAGAGATGCACTAAATTCCCCAGGAGATAGTGCCTCCAACATTTTAGCATCAAAACCACAGCAGCGAGCTCAAAACCATGAGTTGGATAGTGCTGCTCATGGTTTTGAAGTTGACGTGAGCCATACGTGACCACACATCCTTCTTGCATCAACACGCAGCCGAGCCTGATACCTGATGCATCACAATACAATTCAAAGGGCTTGGTCGTATCCGGTTGAGCTAAGACCGGGGCTGTTGTGAGATGCTTCACCAATGCTTGGAATACTCCTTCACATGCTGAGTTCCAAACATATTTTATTCCCTTCTTCAGTAATTCTATCATCGGCTTAGCAAGCTTGGAGTAGGTTGGAATGAATCTCAGGTAATATCTCATTAAATCGAGGAAGTTTCTGACTTCATGGACAGAAGTAGGGGCTTTCCATTTCAGCACTTGCTCAATTTTGCTTGGGTCAACCGCAATGCCTTCCGCTGAGATGATATGTCTCAAAAATGGCAATTGGCTGATCCAAAACTCGTATTTGCTAAGCTTGGCATAAAGCTTATGGTCCCGCAATCGTTGAAGAACGATCCTCAAGTGTTCGGGCTGTCCTGCTTCTGTCTTGGAGTACACCAAGATATCATCAATGAACACCACAACAACTTGTCCAGCTCCGGCATGAACACCGAATTCATGAGATACATGAAATATGCCGGAGTATTAGTGAGACCAAAAGACATGACGAGACATTCGTATAAGCCATATCTCGTCGAGAAGGCCGTCTTCAGGATATCCTCCGCCCGGATTTTTATTTGATGATACCCGAAGCGAAGGTCCATCTTGAAGAACATACTTGCATCCACACGCTGATCAAACATGATGTCAATACGGGGCAGTGGGTATTTTGTTCTTGATGGTGATGGCGTTGAGCGGCCGGTAATCCACACACAGCCTCAAGGTTTCATCCTTGTTCTTAATGAATAACGCCGAGCATCCCCAAAGTGAGAAACTCGGTCTAATGAAACCCTTGCTCAACAAATCATTGAGCTGTTCTTTCAACTCAGCCAGCTTGTTCGGAGCCATTTTGTATGGTCTCTATGATATGGGGGTAGTCCTGGGTGCAAGTTCTATCTTGAACTCCACATCCCGTTCAGGTGGATGCCCGGAAGATCATCCGGGAACACGTCGAGATACTCCCGGACTACAGGGATGTCCTCTAACTTGGAAGCTTCAGTAGTATAGGCGGCTGAAACTTCTGGGACTGGATCATCTAGTATGAGGGACTGCGGACGGTGTAGTGGGGAGTTGAGGTGAATCGTACGTGATAATGTGTCTAGGACAGCGCCATGGTAACTTAGCCATGACATCCGTAAGATTGCATCAGTCTTCTGCCCCTCAAGAATAATCATAGTAGTGGGATATATCTTCCCACCTAAGCACAGTGGTGCTTTCAGAAGCATCATAGTTGCTGAAATCTTCCTTCTCGGTGAGCAGATCATATAAGAGCACTCGGTTAGAAAGACTTCCAGTTGATGCTTAACCACATATGATGCACTAATGAAGTTGTGGGTTGCACCAGAATCAAATAATATAATGATTGCTTGATCGTTGAGGGTGAACGTACCCGCCAGCATATTTTCTCCCTCCGGGGCGTCCTCATTGTCGAGGTTGCGAACGCCCCCGGTTCGCTGACCTCCCTTCTGGACCAGAGGTCGGCCTCGAGCACCGCCCTGATATTGAGCTTGCCCGCTGCTCTGCTGCCCCTGGGGACAGTCCTTCGAGAAATGGCTCGCCTGCCCACACGTATAGTAGGTGTAGCGAGGTGGCCCTCCGCTGATTGGCGGTCAGAAATTCGGGGCACGTTGTGGCGGTGGAAACACCTGGGGTACCATCTGCTACAGCTGTTACGGTTGCGGTGATGGCATCGGCGGTCGGAACGGAGGTGGCTGGAAATAACGACCCCCAAACTGCTGAGGTCGCGCCGATGGATGCCACTGCTGACCGGATGGTGTCCGATACACAATGTGGTATTTTTGAGGAGCTCCACCCCTGCTACTGGGTGGAGCACTGCTCTTTCGCTGCTCAGCCACCAATTCCAGCTGAGCATCCTCTTGCATTATTGTGGCATTGACGAGGTCATTAAAAGTGCCGCTATTGCATTGTACAAGATGCGTCTTCATCTCAGGATTTAACCCCAATAGAACTGCTCTCGCTTCTTCTCCTCGGTGGAGACATAATCTGACACATACTGCGCCAGATGGTTGAAGATCCGGGAGTAGTTGTGGGCACTCCTCCCGCCCTGCTTCAGCTCCAAGAACTCTTGGAACTTCCTCTTCATTATCCCTGGAGGGATATGGTAGGCGCGGAATGCCTCTCAGAATTCTTCCCACTCCACGGCGTGGCCAGCCGGCAGTGAGACGACATAGTTCGCCCACCATGCACCAGCGGCACCGTGAAGCTGCTGCGCCGCGAAGAGAGTCTTCTGCTGTTCCGTGGATTGGAGCAGCCCGAACTTGGACTCAATCGTCCACAGCCAGTTGTCGGCCTCCAGGGGTTCTGCCACTTTGGTGAACTCTGGAGGATGCGTACTCATGAAATCCGAGTACATCATAGTGTGGGGCCCATGAGGCCCCCTCTCTTGACGCCCCCCGTCTGGGATGTATTCTGCACGATCGTGCGGAGAAAACCGCTGTTTGCTCCTCACGATTACCCACAAGTGCCGCGATCACATCCGCTAGTGTAAGCGTAGGCGGCGGTGGTGGTTGTTGCTGCGGGGTGCTGTCGTAGGCAGGTGGCCGGGAGTCATCGCCCCCTTGCTGACTAGAACCACCGACCTCATGTGTGGCCCGAGTACGAACCATCTGCAACCACACGACAATAAAATCAGTCCGGCAACAAACTTCATGCAGTTCAATAAGAATGGGCGTGAAGCCAATAACCCGATCATGTACCTTGAGACGTGACTTGACTCAAGGACGGCCCGTATGGCAATAATACGGGGCATATATTTTTACTATGATATGGACCTGCTTGTAATGACAAACCAATGTGTGCATCACTATTGTGTGGTTTTATGCAGGTACATGTCATGTAGAAAATGTTTGTGAGTGATCATTTTAGTGCCACTACTTGAGACGTATAAGCCGGTATAAAGCCGGTTAGGATTTTAATTTGGTAAGAAAACGTAGTACCGTGATATGATTTGAACTACATGAAAAATAAGGTTTGAAAAGAAAAAGAGTAAATTTGGAGTCTAGGATTTTATTAGGGGGTAATGAACTCCTATATTGAACTGAGAATCAATTGGGAGTTTAGATTTATTCACCAAGACTTAGGAATAACCTCCCCTGTTTTCGGCAGAATTTTTGCTGAAGTTGAACAGGACATAACTTTTGTTTGGTTGAACCAATGGAGGTGAAGGATACATTTGTGGAAAGCTGTTGAAGTCTTCTACTACAGCTCTTCTGTAGAACTCCAGATCAGAATCACCCTCCAAATGGATGAAATTCTCAGATGAGTGTGAACTGCCCAAAAACAGGGCAGACACAAATTGCTCTCTGGAAATTTCTGTATTTCGACCATAACTTTCTGTAGAAAAATTTTGAAGGGTCAAGTAAGACGCCGTTGGTAAGTTTAGGAATTGTGCTACATCTTTGTAGTTCAAAGTTTCTCCAGATTTGGAGTTTACTTGTATGAAATCTTGCGGACAAAACAGCCACTTTCAAAGGAGGTGCTGTCAAAATTGTTCTAGATTTCTGTTAACTTTGTAATATCACAACTTTTGATCCCAAACTGATATGAAGGCAAATGAATACTAATTGGAAAGATATTGAAGTTAACTATAACTTTAATATTCAACATGAGACATAAAATTACCATTTTCATATTCAAATTCTGGGATTAAGACCTATTGATCATTCTGAACAGAGTAGTGCTTATTGCCTATGTAACTTAGGACTTGTTGTGAAGGGATGTTTTAGACTTCTCTAAGCTCCACAATATATTTTTAAGTTATTTTTCAGTTTGTCTTACTGTTGGAATTAAGGGTTTGGATATACTTGTTAAAGTCTGGTAGATTTCAGAATTGTCGAAACCCTAGTTAGCTTGTGTAATGCTGCAATATTGATGTGATGCTTTAACGGTTATGTTTTGAATTCAAGTTGAGTTTAAATTTTTAATTTTTAACTGTAAATTGCTCACTCTTGCAGTATGGATCACACTCATTCCAGGAGTGAGGTTGGTGAGTCGAGTCACGACGGAAATAATTCGCCACAACCAGAAATACCGACATCATCAACCGGATTGGCGGAAATCTTAGGAAAGATATTTGAGTCTCTCGATCTGTTAGTGCAACAAAGCATATGACAGGAGACACTACAGCGTAATCCCCCACGAAGCACTTATCTGTATTTTCTAGCAAGACAACGTCCGGTTTTCTTGAAAGCGAAAGAACCGTTAGAGTCGGCTCATTGGCTCCAATGTATTGAAGCCAGGTTTAATATGTTTGAGTGCATGAGTACCAGAAGACTCTATTTGTCGCTCAACAACTCCACGGAGCCGCTTGAGCTTTGTGGGAAGAGTATCTTGCAACTCTTCCTGAAGGTCATCAGGTGACGTGGGATGAATTTCGGGATGTTTTCCGGGCACGTCACATTTGTTCGCGAATTCTTCGAACAAAGTATCAAGACTTTCTAGAGTTAAAGCAAGGGGAAAGGAGTGCGTACGAATACTTCAAAGAGTTTGAAGACTTGATGCAGTACGCCACTCATATGGTAGACTCGGAAGCGTTGAAGTGCGAGTATTTCTTCGGAGGTTTGAAATGTCAAACTTAAGGAACAAGTGACCATGTTCAAAAATAGTATTTAAAATGAGTTGGTAAATGCCGCAATCATTAAAGAAGATATGCATTTCTGTTGTGAAGCGGAACGGAAAAGGAGTATACCGCTGGACCACGTCGGGCGCACGGTGCCGATAGGTTTGGAGTGCTCCCCGACTTGTTTAGACCTCATGTCGATCTTCTACACGATCCCTGGTGCTTTAGAGCCCAAGAACCAATCGTTTGGTGAAGAAATGAGCCGCCGCAACCTCGCCAGAACCCTAGTTCTTGCTGTCATCGGTGTGCCCTGTTTTCCGGCGAGTTTCGGCCGCCGGCGACCTCACCAACATGTTCAGCATGATGGAAAATGGGGGGGCGGCCAGCAGGGGGTCGGGAGGTGGCCGGGAAGGGCCTTTCCGGTGACCCTCGACGGAGGGCGCCGCCACTGCCCTGTTTGGCGCGAGGTTGAAGGTTAGGGATGACAGGTGGGACCCACGGGCAGGTTTTAAACATTTCCAGATTTTCCCATTTTAGTTCAAACTTTGGAGAGCCATAACTTTGGGTAGGAGTGTCCAAAAATTGTGAACAAATTTTGTTGGATTCCCCTCAGAGAGTACTATCAAGGGGTGCATCCCAATGTTTATGAAAATCCATGGATTTGGCTTATTAATTCATCTAAGAAAATTTTGTATGAATTTTTATAGGAGTTAGGTTTATTGGAAAATTCTCAAATTTGGACAGGACATTCTTCTAAAATTCCTTGAACTCCAGTAAAAATATCAGAGGCATTGGACCTCATTTGCTTGGTCAAATGATGTGTTCATTCCTTATGTCTCTCAAAAATGGGAAAAATGAACAGAGACAATTTCAGCTTTTCCCCATTCTTTGTAAAATTCATAGCTCCATGTAGGAAACTCTAAAAATGGTAAAACAAATTCCTATGGACTCAACATATTTTGTACTTCATAAAAAGTCTACTTCGCAGCATAGAAAAGCTGAAGACCTAGGGGGTAAAGGCAGATTAGTTAAAACCACATAAGGATTTGTTGTGCTCACATGAAGCCATTTCATGAGCTCAATTTTTGCACACTGGCTAAATACCTTCCATAGAAGCTGTGGTTAAATTTTCAGCTTCATTAGACCTCTGGAACTTGAGATACCATCTTTTAGATTTAAGTGTTCATTAATAGACTTAATCACATGGTGATTACTAGTATTCCTTTTCACCTAGCTTTCATCATCTCTAAGGTTTAGATCCAACAACAGAAACCTTGTTGTTGTTTGTGCCTCTTATATGTGAGTTAACTTGAACCATAGTTTTGCATCATTTTCTAAATTGCTTTTGAATATATGTGCATTGTAATATGATAGCTCACGTGACGTCGACGTTCGACGAGGACTCAACTCCACAGCGAGGATCTTCATCTCATGACATGTTTGGTGGATTCTCTGGAGGAAGACTAACTCCTAGCTTCTAACAAAACCGTTGAGCAAGGCAAACCCCGGTTTGCATATCGTTACCGTTTTAAATTTTGTTTTACTTCACCTCATGTGTATTAGACTTGATATTATGCATTATGCCTAGGATGTTTGAAATCCACTTGCATGGCTATTACATCCCTGAGTAGAAGGTTTAGTATAGGATTTGCCTCATCGTAGATTCTAGGCTAATGTTGTAGCTAGCTCGGTAGAAGTCGAGTAGTAAAAAGCTACTCGTAAGAAAGGTCGAGTAATGGAGTTACTCGTGAGAGGTTAATGATAAGAGCACCTTCATGAAAATGAGATGGGGACGGGGATGTTCCTGTAGGATGGAGTGCTCAAGGTTGGTCTCGACCTGCGATGGGTGTGACAATGGTTGAGACCACATTTGGCATGGACCGGGATGGTAAGACAAATATGGAGGTTGGTTGTAGCCCCATCCGTATCGGTTAAGGACCGCGCGTATGCGGCCCTGCTGGACAAGATTGAGTTGTACCGAATATATAGTGGGTTATGGGACCCATGAAACAGATGTAACTCGATGGACCGTGATATAGAAACTCATCCTTCGCGTGGGAATGGCGTTGAGAAGGCGGGAGGTGTAAATCCTTTAGCAGGCAACTTCGACGTGTCTGCGTAGAGTACCATCCTGCTCGGCACGAAACATTTCTATGTTGAGGTATCCTGTGAAAGGTTGCTGCATACAACGTAAGAAAGAGCTCTTGAGAGAGTCTTTCGAGACGGGCATATGTGCCGTGTACTCCGGGTTGTTATTGATTCGAATCACCGTCGCTCGCGGAAGAGGATTGAGTATACTTGCCCACTGTGCCGTGACGTAGTAAGAAGAGGAACTAAGTCTCTTAACTTGCTGTTTATGGATTAATCTTTGTATTGGAACCTTGACTGAAGTAAATATAGTGTCAACTAAAGTTCATTTCCACCTTACATCGGGATAAGCGTTTCTTGTTTGATTGTGGACTTACGGTGTTGTGAGGCGTGAGGATCACTAAAATGAAGGATAAAAGAAATCTGAATATAAGGATCAAGTTTAGTCAAGCTGCATTTTGCAAATTCATGTTCCTACTGTCTTACTACCCCTGCATGTAGAGTTACATGTTTAGGTTTGACGGTTAAGACTTGGTGAGCCTTAATGCTCACGGTTGCTTCTGAGTTGTTTTTGCAGGTAGCAGGATGCCTGCTATGAAGAGGGTTGTTCGGTAGGACGATGAACCTCACGGTTCATTCCACTCATCGAAAACCTAGCCGCTGCCTTTCTTTGGTGAAGCTAGTAGGAAGCGTTCACGGGCTGAACAATTTCTCTTCGGCGTAGATAGAGTCGAGAGTGATTAGATTGTCCAGCTAGTTTTAATTTCCGCTGTGTGTGTACAATATGTTGTAAAAGAACTTAACTTGAGTAACAAAATGGTTCCATATGTTCTTAAGCCACTTATCGTGCATGCTGTTGGGTGCCGCATTGCACGGCACCACTCAGTTCGATCTCTGGGCCGGGCTTCCTGATGAACTCGGGTCCCGGGCCGCTGAACGGAACCTTGACGGAATACACGTCTAGACGGTGCAATTTGATGGTATTGCATGCGCGGATGTCCATCTGGGTCAAAATCGAGAAAGTCGAAAAACTCTGTAAAACTCACAAAGTTTGATCCCAGATGGTCGGAAAGGACCTTGACGGAATATACATTCTGATGGTGCAACTTGATGGTTTTACATGCATGGATGCCCATCGGGGTAAAAATTGGGAAACTCGAGAAAGTCGGTAAAACTCACAAACTCGGGTCCCGAGCGGCCGGACGAAACCTTGACAGAATACACCTCCGGACGGTGCAACTTGATGGTTTTGCATGCGCAGAAGGCCATCTAGGTCGAAATTTGGAAAGTCAAGAAAACTCATGAACTCGGGTCCTAGGACGCCGGACTGGACCTTGCCGGAATACACTTCGGATGGTGCAACTGGAAAGTTTTGCATGCGTGGATGGCTATCTGGGTCAAAATCTAGAAAGTTAGGATAGTCGGCAAAACTCACTAACTCGGGTCCCGAACGGCTGGACACGTTCGGATGGTGCAACTAAATGGTTTTCCATGCGCGGATGGCCATCTGGGTCGAAATCTAGAAAATTGGTAAAACTCACAAACTAGGGTTCCGTGCGACTGGACGGGACGTTGACGGAATACACGTTCGTACAGTGCAACTTGATGGTTTGCATGCTCGGATGCCCATCTGGGTTGAAAAGGGGAAAGTAGGGAATGTCGGGAAAACTCACGAACTCGGGTCCCGGGCGGCCGAACAGGACCTTTACGGAATATAAGTTCAGATGGTGCAACTTGATGGTTTTACATGCATGGATGGCCATCAGGGTCAAAATTGGGAAATTTGAGAAAGTCGGTAAAACTCACGAACTCTGGTCCCGGGCGGCCGGACGGAACCTTGACATAATACACGTCCGGACGGTGCAACTTGATGGTTTTGCATGTGCGGATGGCCATCTCGATCAAAATCGAGAAAGTCGGGAAAGTCTGTAAAACTCACGAACTCAGGTGCCGGGCGGCCGGACGGAACCTTCACGGAACACATGTCCAGACGGTGCAACTTGATGGTTTTCATGCGCGTATGGCCATGAGGGTCAAAATCAAGAAAGTCGGGAAAGTTAGTAAAACTCACAAACTCGGGTCCCGGGCTGCCAGACAGAACCTTAACGGAATACACGTCCGGACGGTGCTACTTGATTGTTTTGCATGCGCGGATGTCCATCAGGGTCAAAACCGAGAAAGTCGGGAAACTCTGTAAAACTCACAAACTTGGATCCCGGACGGTCAGACAAGACCTTGACAGAATTTACGTTCAGACGGTGCAACTTGATGGTTTTGCATGTATAGATCGCCATCCGGGTCAAAATAGGGAAATTCGATAACGTCTGTAAAACTTACGAACTCGGGTCCCCGGCGGCCGAACGGAACCTTGACGGAATACACGTCCGGACGGTGTAACTTGATGATTTTGCATGCGCGGATGGCCATCTACATCAAAATCGAGAAAGTCAGGAAAGCCTGTAAAACTCACGAACTCGGGTCGGGCTGCGGGACGGAACCTTGATGGAATACACGTTCGAGCGGTGCAGTTTCATGGTTTTGCATGCGCGGATGGCCATCTAGGTCAAAATTGAGAAAGTCGGGAAAGTCGGTAAAACTCACGAACTCGCGTCCCGAGCGGCCGGACGGAACCTTGACAGAATACACGTCCGGACGGTGCAACTTGATGGTTTTGCATGCGCGGATGCCCATCTGGGAAAAAACCGAGAAAGTCGGAAAACTTTGTAAAACTCACAAACTTGGATCCTGGGCGGCCGGACAGGACCTTGACGGAATATACTTTCGGACGGTGCAACTTGATGGTTTTATATGCATAGATGGCCATCCGGGTAAAAATTGGGAAATTTGAGAAAATCTATAAAACTCACAAACTCGGGTCCCGGGCGGCTGGACGGAACCTTGATGGAATACACGTTCAGACGGTGCAACTTGATGGTTTTGCATGCGCGAAAAGGCCATCCGGGTCGAAATATGGAAAGTCGGTAAAACTCACAAACTCTGGTCCCGTGCGACTGGACGGGACCTTGATGGGATATACATTCGGACGGTGCAACTTGATGGTTTTGCATGCTCGTATGGCCATCTGGGTTGAAATAGGGAAAGTAGGGAAAACTCACAAACTCGGGTCCCGAGCGGCTGGATAGGACGTTGACGGAATATACGTTCGTACGGTGCAACGTAAAGGTTTTGGATGGATGGCCATGGGGGTCGAAATTGGGAAAGTCGAGAAAGTCAGTAAAACTCACGAACTCTGGTCCCAGGAGGCCGGACGAAACCTTGACAGAATACACGTCCGGACGGTGCAACTTGATGGTTTTGCACGCGCAGATGGCCATCTGGGTCAAAATCGAGAAAGTCGGGAAAGTCTACAAAACTCACGAACTCGGGTCCCGGGCGGCCGGACGAAACCTTGACGGAATACACGTCCGGAAGGTGCAACTTGATAGTTTTGCATGCGCCGATAGCCATCAGGGTCGAAATCGAGAAAGTCGGGAAAGTCTGTAAAACTCACGAACTTGGGTCCCAGGAGGCCGGACGGAACCTTGACGGGATACACCTCCGGACGGTGCAACTTGATGGTTTTGCATGCTCGGATGGCTATCTGGGTCAAAATCAAGAAAGTCAGGAAAGTCTGTAAAACTCAGGAACTCGGGTCCTGGGAGGCCGGATGTAACCTTAACGGAATACACCTCCAGATAGTGCAACTTGATGGTTTTGCATGCGCGGATGGCCATCTAGGTCGAAATTTTGAAAGTCAAGAAAACTCATGAACTCGGGTCTTGTGACGCTGGACTGGACCATACCGGAATACACGTTCGGATGGTGCAACTGGAAGGTTTTGCATGCACGGATGGCTATCTAGGTCAAAATCCGGAAAGTTGGGATAGTCGGCAAAACTCACTAACTCGGTTCCCAATCGTCTGGATGGGACCTTGACGGAAAACACGTTCGGATTGTGCAACTAAACGGTTTTGCATGCGCGGATGGCCATAGAGGTCGAAATCTGGAAAGTCGGTAAAACTCACAAACTAGGTGCAACTTGACGGATCCTTGACGGATTACACGTCCGGACGGTGCAACTTGATAGTTTTGCATGCGCGGATGTCCATCTGGGTCATAACTAAGAAAGTCGGGAAACTCTGTAAAATTTGAAAACATGGATCCTGAGCGGTCGGACAGGACCTTGACAAAATATACGTTCATACGGTGCAACTTGTTGGTTTTGCATGCATAGATGGCCATCCGGGTCAAAATTGGGAAGAAAAGTCTGTAAAACTCACGAACTCGGGTCCCGGGCGGCCGGACGGAACCTTGATGGAATACACGTCCGGACGGTGCAACATGATGGTTTTGCATGCGCAGATGGCTCTCTGGGTCAAAATTGAGAAAGTCGGGAAAGTCTATAAAACTCACGAACTCGGGTCCCGGACCGCCGGACGGAATCTTAACGGAATACACGTCCAGACGGTGCAACTTGATGGTTTTGCATGCGCGGATGTCCATCTGGGTCAAAATCGAGAAAGTCAAAAACTCCGTAAAACTCACAAAGTTCGATCCCGGGCGGCCGGAAAGGACCTTAACGGAATAAATGTTGTGATGGTGTAACTTGATGGTTTTTGCATGCATGGATGGCCATCGGGGTAAAAATTGGGAAATTCGAGAAAGTCGGTAAAACTCACGAACTCGGGTCCCGAGCGGCCGGACGGAACTTGACGGAATACACGTCCGGACGGTGCAACATGATGGTTTTGCATGCGTAGATGGCCATCTGGGTCGAAATTGAGAAAGTTGCGAAAGTCTGTAAAACTCATGAACTCGGGTCCCGCGCGGCCGGACGGAACCTTGACAGAATACACGTCTGGACAGGTTCACCATGAGTATAGATGGCGCATGCACTTTGGAAGCTTCTGGTCCTTCATTCTTCAGAATCGTCGTTACGAAGTTTAATTCACGTGCACGAGCTCGAGTGAGTGGTCCTGGTGGCGCCTCTGCTGGTTTAGTTAGACTAGTCGTTCCTTTGTTTGGGTTGATGTCCTCATCAGGACCTTGATGGAATACACGTTCAGATGGTGCAACTAAATGGTTTTGCATGCGCGGATAGCTATCCGGGTCAAAACCTGGAAAGTCAGTAAAACTCACAAACTAGGGTCCCGTGCGACTGGAAGACCTTGACGGAATACACGTTCGGACAGTGCAACTTGATGGTTTTGCATGCTCGGAGGCCATCTGGGTTGAAAATGGGAAAGTAGGAATGTCGGGAAAACTCACGAACTCGGGTCCCGGGCGGCCGGAAAGGACCTTGACAAAATATAAGTTCGGACAGTGCAACTTGATGGTTTTGCATTTATGAATGGCCATCAGGGTCAAAACTAGGAAATTTGAGAAAGTCGGTAAAACTTACGAACTCGGGTCCCAAACGGCCGGACGGAACCTTGATGGAATACACGTCTGGACGGTGCAACTTGATGGTTTTGCATACGTGGATGGCCATCTAGGTCAAAATCGAGAAATTCGGGAAAGTCTATAAAACTCACGAACTCGTGTCCCGGGCAGCCGGACGGAACCTTCACCAGAAATACAAGTCCGGACGGTGCAACTTGATAGTTTTCATGCGCGGATGGCCATCAGGGTCAAAATCGAGAAAGTCGGGAAAGTCGGTAAAACTCACGAACTCGGGTCCAGGGCGGCCGGACGGAACCTTGACGGAATACACGTCCGGACGGTGCAACTTGATGGTTTGGCACGTGCGGATATCCATCTAGGTCAAAACTGAGATAGTCGGGAAACTCTATAAAACTCATAAACTTGGATCCCGGGCGGCCGAATAGGACCTTGACGGAATTTATGTTCAAACGGGGCAACTTGATGGTTTTGCACGCATCGATGGCCATCCAGTTCGAAATTGGGAAATTCGAAAAAGTCTGTAAAACTCACGAACTCGGGTCCCGGGCGGTCGGACGGAACCTTGACGGAATACACATCTGGACGGTGCAACTTGATGGTTTTGCATGCGCGGATGGCCATCTGCATCAAAATCGAGAAAGTCAGGAAAGCCTGTAAAACTCACGAACTCGGGTCGGGCTGCCGGACGGAACCTTGACGGAATACACATTCGGATGGTGCAACTTGATGGTTTTGCATGCGTGGATGACCACGTGCATCAATATCGATAAAGTCAGGAAAGCCTGTAAAACTCACGAACTCGTGTCGGGCTGCTGGACGGAACCTTGATGGAATACACAGTCGTACGGTGCAACTTGATGGTTTTGCATGCGCGGATGGCTATTTGGGTCAAAATCAAGAAAGTAGGGAAAGTCGGAAAAAATCACGAACTCGGGTCCCGGGCGACCGGACAAGACCTTGACGGAATCTACGTTCGTATGGTGCAACTTAAAGGTTTTACATGCATGGATGGTCATGGGGGTCGAAATTTGGAAAGTAATGAAAATGGGTAAAACTCACAAACTCGGGCCCCGGCGGCCGGACGGAACCTTGATGGAATACACGTCTGGACGGCGCAACTTGATGGTTTTGCATGCACGGATGGCCATCAGGGTCAAAATCGAGAAAGTCGGGAAAGTCGGTAAAACTCACGAACTCGGGTCCCGGGCGGTCGGACGGAACCTTGTTGGAATACACGTCCGGACGGTGCTTGATAGTTTTGCATGCGTGGATGTCCATCTGGGTCAAAACCGAGAAAGTCAGGAAACTCTGTAAAACTCACAACTTGGATACAGGGCGACCGGACAGGACCTTGACCAAATATACGTTTGGACGGTGCAACTTGATTGTTTTGCATGCATAGATGGTCATTCGGGTCAAAATTGGGAAATTTGAGAAAGTTTGTAAAACTCACAAACTCGGGTCCCGGGCGGCCGGATGGAACCTTGATGGAATACACGTCCAGACAGTGCAACTTGATGGTTTTGCATGCGCGGATGGCCATGTGGGTCAAAATCGAGAACGTTGGGAAAGTCTATAAAACTCACGAACTCGGGTCCCGGGCTTCCGGTTGGAACATTGATGGAATACACGTCTGGACGGTGCAACTTGATGATTTTGCATGCGCGGATGGCCATCTGGGTCAAAATCATGAAAGTCGAGAAAGTATGTAAAACTCACGAACTCGGGTCCCGGGAGGCCGGACGAAACCTTGATGGAATACACCTCCAACGGTTCAACTTGATGGTTTTGCATGTGCGGATGGTGATCTAGGTCAAAATCAAGAAAGTTGGGAAAGTATGTAAAACTCACGAACTCGGGTCCCGGGAGGCCTGACGGAACCTTGACAGAATACACCTCCGGACAGTGCAACTTGATGGTTTTGCATACTCGGATGGCCATCTAGGTTGAAATTTTAAATGTCAAGAAAACTCATGAACTCGGGTCCTGGGACACCGGACTGGACCTTACTGGAATACACGTTCGGATGCTGCAACTGGAAGGTTTTGCATGCGCGGATGGCTATATGAGTCAAAATCCGGAAAGTTAGGATAGTCGGCAAAACTCGCTAACTTGGGTCCCGAGCAGCTGGACAGGACCTTGATGGAGTACACATTTGGATGGTGCAACTAAATGGTTTGCATGCGCGGATGGCCATCCGGGTCGAAATCTAGAAAGTCGGTAAAACTCACAAACTAGGGTCCCGTGCAACTAGATGGGAGCTTGACGGAATACACGTTTGGAAAGTGCGACTTGATGGTTTTGCATGATCGGATGGCCATCTGGGTTGAAATTGGGAAAGTAGGGAAAGTCGGGAAAACTCACGAACTCAGGTCTCAGGCGGCCGGACAGGACCTTGACGGAATAAATGTTCAGACGGTGCAACTTGATGGTTTTGCATGCATGGATGGCCATCGGGGTCCAAATTGCGAAATTTGAGAAAGTCGGTAAAACTCACGACCTCAAGTCCTGGGCAGCCAGAAGGAACCTGATGAAATAAATGTCCGAATGGTGCAACTTGATGGCTTTGCATGCGTGGATGGCCATCTGGGTCCAAATCGGGAAAGTCGGGAAAGTCTATAAAACTCACGAACTCGGGTCCCGGGTGGCCAGACGGAACCTTGACGGAATACACGTCCGGACGATGCAACTTGATGGTTTTGCATGCGTGGATGACCATCAGGGTAAAAATTTTGAAAGTCGGGAAAGTCGGTAAAACTCGCGAACTCGGGTCCCGGCCGGCCGGACGGAACCTTGACGAAATATACGTCCGGACGGTGCATCTTGATAGTTTTGCATGCGCGGATGT
The DNA here is from genome assembly GCA_030760725.1 of Neostapfia colusana. NCBI lineage: Eukaryota > Viridiplantae > Streptophyta > Magnoliopsida > Poales > Poaceae > Neostapfia > Neostapfia colusana. The sequence goes on from JASWHV010000011.1 coordinate 82,922,363, forward strand.
CCATCTGGGTTATAACTAAGAAAGTCGGGAAACTCTGTAAAACTCACAAACTTGGATCCCAGGCGGCCGCACAGGACCTTGACGGAATATACATTCGGACGGTGCAACTTGATGGTTTTGCATGCATAGATGGCCATCCGGGTCAAATTTATGAAATTCGAGAAAGTCTGTAAGACTCATGAACTCGGGTCCCGGGCGGCCGGACGGAACCATGATGACGGTGCAACTTGATGGTTTTGCATGCGCAGATGGCTCTCTAGGTCAAAATCGAGAAAGTCAGGGAAGTCTGTAAAACTCATGAACTCGGGTCCTGAGCTGCCGAACAGAACCTTGACGGAATACACTTCCAAACGGTGCAACTTGATGGTTTTGCATGCGCGGATGTCCATCTGGGTCAAAATCAAGAAAGTCGGGAAACTCTATAGAACTCACAAAGTTGGATCCCGGGCGACCGGAAAGGACCTTGACGGAATATACGTTCTGATGGTGCAACTTGATGGTTTTGCATGCACGGATGGCCATTGGGGTAAAATTTGGGAAATTCGAGAAAGTCGGTAAAACTGACGAACTCGGGTCCCGGGCGGCCAGACGGAACCTTGACGGAATACACCTCCGGATGGTGCAACTTGAGGGTTTTGCATGCGCGGAAGGCCATCTAGGCCGAAATTTTGAAAATCAAGAAAACTCATGAACTCAGGTCCTGTGACACCGTGCTGGACCTTGATGGAATACACGTTCGAATGCTGCAACTGGAAGGTTTTGCATGTGCAGATGGCTATCTGGGTCAAAATCTGGGATGTTGGGATTATCGGCAAAACTCACTAACTCGGGTCCCGAGCGGCTGGACGGGACTTTGACCGAATACACGTTCGGATGGTGCAACTAAATGGTTTTGCAAGCGCGGATGGCCATCCGGGTCGAAATTTGACTGGAACGTCAGTAAAACTGACAAACTAGGGTCCCGTGCGACTGGACAGGACCTTGACGGAATACATGTTCGGACAGTGCAACTTGATGGTTTTACATGCTCGGATGGCCATCTGGGTTGAAAATGGGAAAGTAGGGAATGTCGGGAAAACTCACGAACTCGGGTCCTGAGCGGCCAGACACGATCTTGATGGGATATAAGTTCGGTCGGTGCAACTTAATGGTTTTGCATGCATGGATGGCCATCAGGGTCAAAATTGGGAAATTTGAGAAAGTCGGTAAAACTCACAAACTCGGGTCCCGGGCGGCCGAACGGAACCCTGACGGAATACACGTCCGGACGGTGCAACGTGATGGTTTTGCAAGCGCAGATGACCATCTGGATCAAAATCAAGAAAGTCGGGAAAGTCTGTAAAACTCACGAACTCGTGTCCCAGGCAGCCGGACGGAACCTTCACCAGAATACACGTCCGGACGGTGCAACTTGATGGTTTTCATGCGCAGATGGCCATCAGGGTCAAAATCAAGAAAGTCGGGAAAGTCGGTAAAACTCACGAACTCAGGTCCAGGGCGGTCGGACGGAACCTTGACGGAATACACGTCCAGACGGTGCAAGTTGATGGTTTGGCACGCGCGGATGTCCATATGGGTCAAAACCGAGATAGTCGGGAAACTCTGTAAAACTCACAAACTTGGATCCCGGGCGGTCGGATAGGACATTGACGGAATTTATGTTCGAATGGTGCAACTTGATGGTTTTGCATGCACAGATGGCCATCCGGGTCGAAATTGGGAAATTCGATAAAGTCTGTAAAACTCACGAACTCGGGTCCCGGTCGGCCGGACGGAACCTTGACGGAATACACATCCGGACGGTGCAACTTGATGGTTTTGCATGCGCGGATGGCCATCTGCATCAAAATCGAGAAAGTCAGGAAAGCCTGTAAAACTCACGAACTCGGGTCGGCTGCTGGACGGAACCTTGAGGGAATACACGTTCGGACGGTGCAAATTGATGGTTTTGCTTGCGTGGATGGCCATCTGCATCAATATCGAGAAAGTCAGAAAAGCCTGTAAAACTCACGAACTCGGGTCGGGCTGCCAGACGGAACCTTGATTGAATACACGTTCGGACGGTGTAACTTGATGGTTTTGCATGCGCGGATGGATATTTGGGTCAAAATCGAGAAAGTAGGGAAAGTCGGAAAAACTCACGAACTCGGGTCCCGGGCCGCCGGACAGGACCTTGACGGAATATACGTTCGTACGATGCAACTTAAAGGTTTTGCATGCATGGATGGCCATGGGGGTCGAAATTAGGAAAATAAAGAAATTGGGTAAAACTCACAAACTCGGGTCCCGGGCGGCTGGACGAAACCTTGATGGAATACACGTCCGGACGGCGCAACTTGATAGTTTTGCATGCGCGGATGGCCATCAGGGTCGAAATCGAGAAAGTCGGGAAAGTCGGTAAAATTCACGAACTCGAGTCCCGGGCGGCCGGACGGAACCTTGTTGGAATACACGTCCGGACGGTGCAACTTGATAGTTTTGCATGCGTGGATGTCCATCTGGGTCAAAACCGAGAAAGTCAGGAAACTCTGTAAAACTCACAACTCGGATACAGGGCGTCGAAACAGGACCTTGACCAAATATACGTTTGGACGGTGCAACTTGATGGTTTTGCATACATAGATGGTCATTCGGGTCAAAATTGGGAAATTCGAGAAAGTTTGTAAAACTCACGAACTCGGGTCCCGGGCGGTCGGACGGAACCTTGACGGAATACACGTCCACACAGTGCAACTTGATGGTTTTGCATGCACGGATGGCCATCTGGGTCAAAATTGAGAAAGTCGGGAAAGTCTATAAAAACTCACGAACTCGGGTCCCGGCCTTCCAAATGGAACATTGACGGAATAAACGTCTGGAAAGTGCAACTTGATGATTTTGCATGCGCGGATGGCCATCTGGGTCAAAATCAAGAAAGTCGAGAAAGTCAGTAAAACTCACGAACTCGGGTACCGGGAGGCCGGACGAAACCTTGACGGATTACACCTCCAACGGTGCAACTTGATGGTTTTACATGCGTGGATGGTCATCTAGGTCAAAATCAAGAAAGTTGGGAAAGTATATAAAACTCACGAACTCGGGTCCCGGGAGGCCTGATGGAACCTTGACAGAATAAACCTCCAGACGGTGCAACTTGATAGTTTTGCATACTCGGATGGCCATCTAGGTCGAAATTTCGAAAGTCAAGAAAACTCATGAACTCGGGTCCTGGGACGCCAGACTGGACCTTGCTGGAATACACGTTCGGATGCTGCAACTGGAAGGTTTTGGATGCGCGTATGGCTATATGAGTCAAAATCCGGAAAGTTGGGATAGTCGGCAAAACTTGCTAACTTGGGTCCCGAGCAGCTGGACGGGACCTTGACGGAGTACACATTCGGAGGTGCAACTAAATGGTTTGCATGCGCGGATGGCCATCCGGGTCGAAATCTGGAAAGTCGGTAAAACTCACAAACTAGGGTCCCGTGCGACTAGAAGGGAGCTTGACGGAATATACGTTTGGAATGTGCAATTTGATGGTTTTGCATGCTCGGATGACCATCTGGGTTGAAATTGGGAAAGTAGGAAAAGTCGGGAAAACTCACGAACTCAGGACCCGGGCGGCCGGACATGACCTTGATGGAATATACGTTCAGATGGTGCAACTTGATAGTTTTGCATGCATGGATGGCCATCGGGGTCAAAATTGCAAAATTTGAGAAAGTCGGTAAAACTCATGACCTCAAGTCCTGGGCAGCCGGAAGGAACCTGACGGAATACATGTCCGAACGGTGCAACTTGATGGTTTTGCATGCGCGGATGGCCATCTGGGTCCAAATCGGTAAAGTCGGGAAAGTCTATAAAACTCACGAACTTGGGCCCCGGGTGGCCAGATGGAACCTTGACGGAATACACATCCGTACGGTGTAACTTGATGGTTTTGCATGCGCTGATGGCCATCAGGGACAAAATTGAGAAAGTCGGGAAAGTCGGTAAAACTCACAAACTCGGGTCCCGAGCGGCCAGATGGAACCTTGACGGAATACACGGCCGGACGGTGCCTCTTAATGGTTTTGCATGTGCGGATGTCCATCTGGGTTATAAGTAAGAAAGTCGGGAAACTCTTTAAAACTCACAAACTTGGATCCCGGGCGTCCGCGCAGGACCTTGACGGAATATACATTCAGACGGTGGAACTTGATGGTTTTGCATGCATAGATGGCCATCCGGGTCAAAATTATGAAATTCGAGAAAGTTTGTAAAACTCATGAACTTGGGTCCGGGCGGACGGTGCAACTTGATGGTTTTGCATGCGCGGATGGCTCTCTGGGTCAAAATCGAGAAAGTCAGGGAACTCTGTAAAACTCACGAACTCGGGTCCTGGGCTGTCGAACAGAACCTTGACAGAATATGATGAACCCAACGGGTATGGGGGACGCCCTATCTTTCGATGAGAGATGTTGGTAATGAACGAATTTTGTGGAGTCCGACGTTGGCTGCCCGACTACCACAACCAGAATGGTGTGGCGCCTTGAGCGACAGTTACACCGTCTCCTGGTAACTACGATTTGGGTGGAGGTCGACGTTGTGCTACCCGACTACAACAACCACAAGGATGTTGCGCCTTAGCGATAGTTACACCGGCTCCTGTTGTTGCTGTACTTGTCGTGCCAAGAACAGCCTTGAACCTGCAAGCAATCGAAGAACAAGCAAGAACAAGATAACAAGCAAACACTCACGGGTGTGAAAAAGGTGGGGTTCTGATTCAAGTAATCGGAAGGTCTCGTCGACACTTGCGTTACAAGGAAGTAGCAATGGCTAAACTTACAGAAAACGAAAACCCGCCCTGTCAAGGAGCTCTTGGACTACTTAAATAGGGGAGGGAAGAGGGAAATTCGTCCAGCAACAAAGGTAGGACGTGATCTCCCTTATTCCCTTCCTTTTTCTGTGATAGACTACCATTTAATAGGGAAAGAAAGAGGGAAACCCATCCAGCAGCAAGCCAGGATATGATTTCCTCTATTTCTTTCCTTATTATAGCACATCTATCTTTAAATGGGGGAAAAAGAGGGAATTTCGTCCAGCAGCAAAGTTGGACGAGATTTCCCTTATTCCTTTCCTTATTTGTCTAAATCTCTCTTTATTACATGGCCCCAGCCTCAAGATTTCCCCTCGGGTGGAGCAGCCTTTATTGCATTAATCACTCCATCCCTCCTAGCTGGATCAATTCCCAAGCACCTAATAATAACAAGGTCATCACAAGGCTTTAATAGGTCCCTATTTGAAGGATAATTACTTTGAACAGCCAGGAATGAATTCACCTGATAATTAAGTTGACGTGCACGAACGCGTGTCATTGGACCTTGATTAGCTGAGAGTGGTGAATGGGCTGGTGTTATGGTTGTATCAACGGTAGCGATGTCCGCATCAGAATACACGTCCAAACGGTGCAACTTGATGGTTTTGCATGCACGGATGTCCATCTGGGTCAAAATCAAGAAAGTCGGGACACTCTGTAAAACTCACAAAGTTGGATCCCGGGCGACCGGAAAAGACCTTGACGGATGGCCATTGGGGTAAAAATTGGGAAAAATTCGAGAAAGTCGGTAAAACTCACGAACTCGGGTCCCGGGCGGCCAGACGGAACCTTGACAGAATACACCTCCGGACGGTGCAACTTGATAGTTTTGCATGCGCGAAAGGCCAATGTAGTAGCTGATGCATTGAGCCGAAAGGGAGCATATCACCAACTCACGGTTCAGGAGCTACCACCCGAACTACGCAAGGAGTTCGAACGGTTACACCTCGGATTCTTGAACAACATGTAAATAATGGAGATTCACTCTTCATTGGAGTAAGAGATAAGAGAGGGCCAAGCAATGGATGAAGGGATCAAGGAGATCAAAGGAAGGATCCAACAAGGAATAGAGAAAGATTTCAAGGAGGATGAGAAGGGCACGCTTTGGCTAGGAAAAAGGATTTGTGTGCCTAACATAAAACACCTCCGCGACATGATATTGAAGGAGGCACACGATTCACCCTATTCCATACATCCCGGAAGTACCAAAATGTACAAGGACTTGAAAACTTGTTATTGGTGGGATGGTATGAAAAGGGATATAGCTGAATACATTGCCCTATGCGACACATGCCAACGGGTGAAGGCCGAATATCAAAAACCCGCTGGATTATTGCAACCTTTGAAGGTACCAGAATGGAAGTGGGAAGACATCAGTATGGATTTCATCGTCGGATTGCCACGTACACAGTCAGGATACGACTCCATCTGGGTTATCGTGGACCGATTGATGAAAACTGCCCATTTTCTCCCCATAAGGGCCAATTACAACGTTGCACAATTAGCCGAGTTGTACATGGAGCAGATCGTGTGCCGTCACGGAGTCCCGAAGAGGATACTCTCAGATCGAGGTTCTCAGTTTACGTCTAGATTCTGGAGGAAGATGCAGAAACCCATGAGTACACGACTGGATTTTAGCTCCGCCTATCACCCACAAACTGATGGACAAACCGAAAGGACAAACCAAATTTTGGAGGACATGTTGAGAGCTTACGCCTTGAAACATGGGCGTAGTTGGGATAGGAGTTTACCGTATGCCAAATTCTCCTATAACAACAACTATCAAGCTAGCTTGAAGATGTCGCCTTTCGAAGCATTATATGGTAGACGGTGTAGAACGCCGCTATTTTGGAACAAAACCGGAGAGAACCAGGTGTTTAGACCCGAAGTGCTACAAGAAGCCAAAAAGCAAGTCCAAACGGTACGGGAAAACTTAAAAGCTGCTCAGTCACGACAGAAAGGCTATGCGGACAATAGGCGTAGGAAGTTGACCTTTGAAGTAGGAGACTTCGTATACCTTAAGGTATCGCCTATCCGAGGCCAACGATGTTTCAACGTCAAAGGAAAGCTAGTACCTCGCTACATCGGACCATTTAAGATTTTGGACAAGCGAGGAGAAGTAGCCTATCAACTAGAGCTCCCAACCCACCTCTCCGACGTACATGACGTGTTTCATGTATCCCAGCTCAAGAAATGCTTGAGAATACCAGAGGAACAAGTATCAATGGCAGAGCTTGAACTTCAAGAGGACCTGACTTATGCGGAACACCATGTCCGAATCCTGGACGTAAAGGAAAGGGTCACCCGGAACAAGGTGATTCGATGATGCAAGGTACAATGGAGCCATCACACAGAAACTGAAGCCACATGGGAGCGTGAAGAGGATATCAAGGCAGAATTTCCCCATCTATTCTCTACTAACGAATCTCGAGGGCGAGATTCAATTTAAGGGGGTAGATTTGTGACACCCTCATTCCTGGTGTCAGCAAATATTCATGTTTTATGAAGAGAAAATATTTTAAGAAGAAGTAGGAACAGAGAAAAATATCAAAAGGATAGCCAATAAGAGCCGAATCCAGCTCTCAGAGAGCGTCGAAGACAATTTCCGCGGCCCGCTGGCCACGTGGCGTGTTCGGAGCTCATTCCTGCAAAGTGGGGAGAGGTCCGCCGCTAAAGAAGGATACGTGGCAGGCTCGGGGCTCATCTCCGCGAAAGGGGAGAGGTCCGACCCTATGGGACACGTGTTGCCCCTAGAGCTAGTCATCATGAAAATCAGAGGACTGGTCGTGCGGGATACGTGTCGATCTCGGAGCTCACCTCCGAAAGGTCCGGTGCTATCGAACACGTGCCGCCACCGGAGCTTATCTCCGGGAGGTCCGTCGCTGCTAGACACGTGTTAAACTCAGGGCTCATCTCTGAGAAGAAAGGAAAGTCTGGCGCTACTTAACACGTGGCGTACGCGGAGCTCACCTCCGAAGGAGAGAGAAGTCTTGCCCACTTGACACGCGGCACAACCGGAGCCCGTCTCTACGGAAAGGAAGAGACCAGGCCCGGTGGACACGTGGAGCTTCCGGAGCTCATCACCGCGAAGGTGACGGGTTCTGAAGCGATTTTGGAATCTGTACGCGTAGAAATACCGGAACAGAAACCGACCTGAATTCCGCGATGATACTGCACCAAATCAACTAAAGATAAGTTGTAAGATTTAATGACCAATTTGAACAGGACTCTTATTCGGGATACAATCAGATTATGACTCTTCTCTTCCCGATTATAAATAGAACCCAGAACCTCTGGCCAAAATCACAAACTTCTTTTCCAACTCCTGAGCCGACGACTTAGAGCCCTAGTCCCAAACCGCCGAGAAAAACCATTGCCGAAGCACGGCAAGGAAGATCGCCAGAGGAAAGCTCGACGATCTGAGAAGGACCTCGAGGACCTCGAGGTAGGTCTCCAATACCACCTTACAACATCATTGTGTTCTTTTTGCATCTGTTCTTTGATTCCTTTCGAACAGAAGCCTTCACGTGGACAGATCACTTGATGATTAGGTTGATCCAAAAGACAAGATCATCGCCACGTCCACCTTTGATCCGAACACCCCTGTTCATCAAAAAATCCATGCAAGCCATGCAAAAACACGTGCAAACCAATAAAACTAATCATAGGATAGCATGCATGTGCATCATCACATCTAGTTTAAGGTTATGCATGATATTGATTGCCATGAATCTTGTATGCACGTGATCCTACCTAGCAGGACAAGCTCTGGGAGCTGTCTACGACTAATTGCAGCAACAAGGTTTTGAGATCCAAGATCAATCAGAACCGTAAGAACAAGACAAGTGCCCCTTGACCATATGGATCCTATGTTTTTGGGAAAACTGTTTTGTTTTGAGAAAAGGTGTGCGTACTGAGTCAAACATGATGGGAAACCCTTTTATAGGAGTTTACTAGCTTTGGATAAGCCACCCTTGTCGCCAGTGAAGTTTATGAGTCGGGTATGGTATTTGCTTTATGCTTCCTTGAGTCTATGGGATTGGGAAGCGAGATAGATGTGTCTAGCTAACTGCACTCGTAGTGATAATGAGAAATTGATGATGTTAATAAACATGGATCGGAGGGAGATCTAGGCAAGTCTGGGTTTGTGAATGAGGTAGCATGAGATGGTGGTTTACTGCCGTAGATCTAAGGACCGGTTCATGTATGCACATGCCAGGATAACAGTGCCACCACAAGGCCAAGTATGGGTGCGGCTTAGCTGAGTAATTAGGTAAGTTGCTAGAGTGTTATGGACTGTGGAAGGCGCGGGGAATGGGAGTCGAGTGAGGACTGCACTGGGAACTGCATGGCACAAGAGGGGCCCGTGGATGGGAGAATTGGAGATTTTAGCCTGCTGGTATAATCTTAGTGAGTCCATACATCTAGTAGCCCCTTTGTAAAGGCTATTTTGTGATCTCTTGACCATACACCGATGGTTGTGTACTGGTATAATGGAGGTTCTGCAGTCGCCGACGGGTGATGAAATCACAAACTTGTGGGTAAAGAGGTGCAAACTCTGCATAGTCTAAAACTATCATGATAGCCAAGCTTACGGTCACGAGCGACTGGCTAAACTATCATGATTAGATGGGATGGTTATTGGGATGGTTCTTGGTCATGATTATTGTTTTTGGTTATAGTTTGGTTTTGGGACTGTTGAGTCCGGGTGATAAGATGGTTGCATGACTGTTGAGTCATGGCAACGAGATTGGTCTCGGTGTGAGACGGAGTTGTTTATGAGATGAGATGGTATCGAATACGGGAAGGCATTCGTGAGATGGTAGCGAATATGATGAGGTATTTGTGAGTAAGAATAAAGTTGGTTAATGTTCGGGTGGAACATGGAAAGTGATGAAGGTATGTTGGTAATTCGATACATGCTGGGATTACATTCATCTAAAGTTAAGTTGATGTTTTATCATGGTTTTATAAATCTGCTTTTCTACAAATGAGCCTTTTATACCTACCTTGCTATGAGCTACATATCATGTTTTCCCGCACTTGCTGAGTACATCATTGTACTCAAACTTGCATTATTATCTCCTCATCAGCAGCAGGAGAAGACTACTATAAAGACCAAGTGGAGCATTAAGGCGTGTGATCTATTCTCAAACTTGCCTGTGGAGGGAGTAGAGATGGAGCCACTCCTGCTTAGATTTGCTTACGCATTAGTTAAATCGCTTCCGCATTAGAATAAAGATTTCCGCTGCATAGAAATAAGACTTCCGCGACCGAATGGAGGGGACAATCAAGGAAACCGTGGATAGCAGAACTATGCTCGCGGCAACGTGAACCATGTCTCTGCTGAGGAAGTACAACAGGCTGAGGACGTCGTAATTGGTATGTTCCTTGCCAACTCCAACCCAACCACCATCTTATTTGATTCTGGAGCATCATATTTCTTCATATCATCCAAATATGTTGTCAAATATCATCTACCAGTATCCCACTTAAAATGTGCTATGTTAGTTAATTCTCCCGGTGGAGAGATGAGGACTAATATAGTATGTCTCAAAGTAAGCCTTAAAATAAGGGGGGTAGACTTCCTTGTCAACCTTATTGTCTTGGACTCCCAAGTGATCGACATCATACTCGGGATGGATTGGTTAAGTAAGCACAACACGGTAATCCAATGTGCTAAAAGAAACGTGCAATTCACAAATGAGCACGGCATCCGTGTCGAGTTTGAGTCAGCCTAACAAACCACTGAAAAGGCAAATTTGAACCACGTTGAAGGAGCAACATTCGACAGCATTCCGGTGGTTCAGGAGTTTTCGGACGTGTTCCCAGAAGAGCTTCCAGGTATGCCACCTGACCGGGACATTGAGTTTGCCATTGATTTGGTACCCGGAACTGCACCCATAGCCATGAGACCCTATACGATGCCCGTCAATGAACTAGTAGAACTCAATAAGCAAATTCAAGAGCAGTTGGAGAAGGGTTTTATACATCCAAACTCGTCACCATGGGGAGCTCCGGTGCTCTTCGTAGACAAGAAAGATGAAACCCAAAGGATGTGCATGGACTATAGGTCTCTCAACGAGGTAACAATCAAGAACAAGTACCCTCTGCCCCGTATAGAGGATCTATTCGACCAAATGAAAGGAGCCCGAGTGTTCTCCAAGATTGATCTTTGGTCGGGATACTTCTAGCTGAAGATTAAGCCCTCCGATATACCCAAGACAGCCTTTTGAACACGGTATGGTTCATATGAATATACTGTCATGTCTTTTGGGTTGACCAATGCACCCGCATACTTAATGTACCTTATGAACAAGGTTTTCATGGAGTACTTGGACAAGTTCATCGTGGTTTTCATCGACGACATTATGGTGTATTCAAAAAGTGAGGAGGAGCATGAAGAACATTTGAAATTGACCTTGCAGAAATTGCGTGAGCATCAATTGTATGTCAAGCTTAACAAGTGTCAATTTTGGCTAAAGGAAATATCATTCCTAGGCCACATTATCTCCAAGGAAGAGTTATCGGTTGATTCCAGAAAGGTGAGAGATGTTTTGAAGTGGGACCAACCATAGAACGTGAGGGATATTCAGAGTTTTCTTGGGATGGCTGGATACTATCGATGTTTCATTAAATACTTCTCTAAGATAGCAAAGCCTATGATGGAGTTGCTAATAAAGGGAAAGGTCTTCCAATGAACACCAGCCTGCCAAGGAAGTTTTGAGGAACTCAAGAAAAGGCTAACCACAGCACCGGTTCTAGTATTGCCAGACGTAAGCAAGAGCTTTGACATATATTGTGATGCATCCAGACAGGGGCTTGGATGTGTGCTCATGCAAAAAGGATAAGAGGTAGCCTATGCCTCACGACAATTAAAGAAACACGAGCTTAATTATCCTACACATGACTTGGAGCTAGCAGCAGTGGTGCATGCATTGAAGATTTGGAGATATTATATCCTTCTTGGTCATCGATGTGAGATCTATACGGATCATAAAAGGCTCAAGTACATATTTACGCAAACGGACTTAAATTTGAGGCAACGTCGATGGTTGGAACTCATCAATTATTACGATGTTGGAATCAACTACCACCCCGGGAAGGCTAATGTAGTAGCTGATGCATTGAGCCGAAAGGAAGCATGTCACCAACTCACGGTTCGGGAGCTACCACCCGAACTACGAAAGGAGTTCGAACGATTACACCTCGAATTCTTGAACAACATGGAAATAATGGAGATCCACTCTTCATTGGAGTAAGAGATAAGAGAGGGCCAAGCAATGGATGAAGGGATCAAGGAGATCAAAGGAAGGATCCAACAAGGAATAGAGAAAGATTTCAAGGAGGATGAGAAGGGCACGCTTTGGCTAGGAAAAAGGATTTGTGTGACTAACATAAAACACCTCCGCGACATGATATTGAAGGAGGCACACGATTCACCCTATTCCATACATCCCGGAAGTACCAAAATGTACAAGGACTTGAAAACTTGTTATTGGTGGGATGGTATGAAAAGGGATATAGTTGAATACGTTGCCCTTTGCGACACATGCCAATGGGTGAAGGTCGAATATCAAAAACCCGCTGGATTGTTGCAACCTTTGAAGGTACCAGAATGGAAGTGGGAAGACATCAGTATGGATTTCATCGTCGGATTGCCACGTACTCAGTCAGGATACGACTCCATCTAGGTTATCATGGACCGATTGACGAAAACTGCCCATTTTCTCCCCATAAGGGCCAATTACAACGTTGCACAATTAGCCGAGTTGTACATGGAGCAGATCGTGTGCCGTCACGGAGTCCCGAAGAGGATAGTCTCAGATCGAGGTTCTCAGTTTACCTCTAGATTCTGGAGGAAGATGCAGAAAGCCATGGGTACACGACTGGATTTTAGCTCCGCCTATCACCCACAAACTGATGGACAAACCGAAAGGACAAACCAAATTTCGGAGGACATGTTGAGAGCTTGCGCCTTGAAACGTGGGCGTAGTTGAGATAGGAGTTTATCGTATGCCAAATTCTCCTATAACAACAGCTATCAAGCTAGCTTGAAGATGTCGCCTTTTGAAGCATTATATGGTAGACGGTGTAGAACGCCGCTATTTTGGAACGAAACCGGAGAGAACCAGGTGTTGGGACCCGAAGTGCTACAAGAAGCTAAAAAGCAAGTCCAAACGGTACGGGAAAACTTAAAAGCTGCTCAGTCACGACAAAAAGGCTATGCGGACAATAGGTGTAGGAAGTTGACCTTCAAAGTAGGAGACTTTGTATACCTTAAGGTATCGCTTATCCGAGGCCAACGACGTTTCAACCTCAAAGGAAAGCTAGCACCCCGCTACATCGGACCATTTAAGATTTTGGACAAGCGAGGAGAAGTAGCCTATCAACTAGAGCTCCCAACCCACCTCTCCGACGTACATGATGTGTTTCATGTATCCCAGCTCAAGAAATGCTTGAGAGTACCAGAGGAACAAGTATCAATGGGAGAGCTTGAACTTCAAGAGGACCTGACTTATGCGGAACACCCTGTCCGAATCCTGGACGTAAAGGAAAGGGTCACCCGGAACAAGGTGATTCGATGGTGCAAGGTACAATGGAGCCATCACACAGAAGCTGAAGCCACATAGGAGCGTGAAGAGGATATCAAGGCAGAATTTCCCCATCTATTCTCTACTAATGAATCTCGAGGGCGAGATTCAATTTAAGGGGGGTAGATTTGTGACACCCTCATTCCTGGTGTCAGCAAATATTCATGTTTTATGAAGAGAAAACATTTTAAGAAGAAGTAGGAACAGAGAAAAATATCAAAAGGATAGCCAATAAGAGCCGAATCCAGCTCTTAGAGAGCGCCGAAGACAATTTCCACGGCCCGCTGGCCACGTGGCGTGTTTGGAGCTCATCCCTGCAAAGTGGGGAGAGGTCCGCCGCTAAAGAAGGATACGTGGCAGGCTCGGGGCTCATCTCCGCAAAAGGGGAGAGGTCCGACCCTATGGGACACGTGTTGCCCCCGGTGCTAGTCATCATGGAAATCAGAGGACTGGTCGTGCGAGATACGTGTCGATCTCGGAGCTCACCTCCGAAAGATCCGGTGCTATCGAACACGTGTCGCCACCGGAGCTTATCTCCGGGAGGTTCGTCGCTGCTAGACACGTGTTAACCTCAGAGCTCGTCTCTGAGAAGAAAGGAAAGTCTGGCGCTACTTAACACGTGGCGTACGCGGAGCTCACCTCCGAAGGAGAGAGAAGTCTTGCCCACTTGAGACGCGGCACAACCGGAGCCCGTCTCTGCGGAAAGGAAGAGACCAGGCCCGGTGGACACTTGGAGCTTTCGAAGCTCATCACCGTGAAGGTGACAGGTTCTGAAGCGATTTTGGAATCTGTACGCGTAGAAATACCGGAACAGAAACCGACCTGAATTCCACGATGATACCACACAAAATCAACTAAAGATAAGTTGTAAGATTTAACGACCAATTTGAACAGGACTCTTATTCGGGATACAATCAGATTATTACTCTTCTCTTCCCGATTATAAATAGAACCCAGAACCTTTGGCAGAAACCACAAACTTTTTTTCCAACTCCTGAGCCGACGACTGAGAGCCCTAGTCCCAAACCGCCGAGAAAAACCATCGCCGAAGTACGGGAAGGAAGATCGCCGGAGAAAAGCTCGACGATCTGAGAAGGACCTCGAAGACCGAGAGGTAGGTCTCCAATACCACCTTACGACATCGTTGTGTTCTTTTTGCATCTGTTCTTTGATTTCTTTCGAACAGAAGCCTTCTCGTGGATAGATCACTTGATGATCAGGTTGATCTAAAAGACAAGATCATCACCACGTCCACCTTTGATCCAAACACCCGTGTTCATCAAAAAATCCATGCAAGACATGCAAGAACACGTGCAAACCAATAAAACTAATCATAGGATAGCATGCATGTGCATCATCGCATCTAGTTTAAGGTTGTGCATGATATTGATTGCCGTGAATCTTGTATGCACGTGATCCTACCTAGCAGGACAAGCTCAGGGAGCTGTCTACGACGAACTGCAGCAATAAGGTTTTGAGATCCAAGAACAACCGGAACCGCAAGAACAAGGCAAGTGCCCCTTGACCATATTGATCCTATGTGTTTTGGGAAAACTGTTTTGTTTTGTGAAAAGGTGTGCGTACTGAGTCAAACATGATGAGAAACCCTTTTATAAGAGTTTACTAGCTTTGGATAAGCCACCCTTGTCGCCAGGGAAGTTTATGAGTCGGGTATGGTTTTTGTTTTATGCTTCCTTGAGTCTATGGGATTGGGAAGCGAGATAGATGTGTCTAGCTAACTGCACTCGTAGTGATAATGAGAAACTGATGATGTTAATGAACATGGATCGGAGGGAGATCTAGGCAAGTCTGGGTTTGTGAATGAGGTAGCATGAGATGGTGGTTTACTTGCCGTAGATCTAAGGACCGGTTCATGCATGCACATGACAGGATAACAGTGCCACCACAAGGCCAAGTATGGGTGCGGCTTAGCTGAGTAATTAGGTAAGTTGCTAGAGTGTTATGAACTGTGGAAGGCGCGGGGAATGAGAGTCGAGTGAGGACTGCCCTGGGAACTGCATGACACAAGAGGAGGCCCGTGGGTGGGAGAATTGGAGATTCTAGCCTGCCGGTGAAACCTTAGTGAGTCCATACATCTAGTAGCCCCTTTGTAAAAGCTATTTTGTGATCTCTTGACCATACACCGATAGTTGTGTACTGGTATAATAGAGGTTCTGCAGTCGCCGACGGGTGACGAAATCACAAACTTGTGGGTAAAGAGGTGCAAACTCTGCAGAGTCTAAAACTATCATGATAGCCGAGCTTACGGTCACGAGCGTCTGGCTAAACTGCCATGATTAGATGGGATGGTTATTGGGATGGTTCTTGGTCATGGTTATTATTTTTTGTTATAGTTTGGTTTTGGGGCTGTTGAGTACGGGTGATAAGATGGTTGCATGACTGTTGAGTCATGGCAACGAGGTTGGTCTCGGTGTGAGACAAAGTTGTTTATGAGATGAGATGGTAGCGAATACGGGAAGATATTCGTGAGATGGTAGCAAATACGAGGAGGTATTCGTGAGTAAGAATGAAGTTGGTTAATGTTCGGGTGGAACATGGAAAGTGATGAAGGTATGTTGGTAATTCGATACATGCTGGGATTACATTCATCTAAAGTTAAGTTGCTGTTTTATCATGGTTTTATAAATCTGCTTTTCTGCAAATGAGCCTTTTCATACCTACCTTGCTATGAGCTACATATCATGTTTTCCCGCACTTGCTGAGTACATCATTGTACTCAAACTTATATTATTATCTCCTCATCAGCAGCAGGAGAAGACTACTATGAAGACCAAGTGGATCATTAAGGCGTGTGATCTATTCTCAACCTTGCCTGTGGACGGAGTAGAGATGGAGCCACTGCTACTTAGATTTGCTTCCGCATTAGTTAAATCGCTTCCGCATTAGAATAAAGACTTCCGCTGCATAGAAATAAGACTTCCGCTGTGAACATGAGTCCAAGACTCATGAGATATTGTAATAAACTCTGTTATTCGTGATAATATATAGTTTGAATTCAATTTGTGGAACATATGTGTATGTGTAATGAACATCCTGGGCACACATATGCATTAGTTCTCGGTTCCGTGGTTTTCCACAGAATTGAGGGTGTCACATCTGGCGTGACTGTTCAGCCTTCAATTTCTCCCGTATTGTTTGGACTTGCTTTTCAGCCTCTTGTAGCAATTCCGATCCAAACACTTGGTTCTTTCCGGTCTCGTTCCAAAACAACGACGTTCTACACCGTCTACCGTACAATGCTTCGAAAGGTGACATTTTCAAACTAGCTTGATATCTGTTGTTATAGGAGAATTCCGCGTACGGCTCCTATCCCAACTATGCCCATGTTTCAAGGCGCAAGCTCTCAACATGTCCTCCAAAATTTTGTTTGTCCTTTCGCTTTGCTCATCGGTTTGTGGGTGGTAGGTGGAGCTAAAATCTAGTCGTGTACCCATAGCTTTCTGCAGTTTTCTCCAAAATCTAGAGGTAAACTGAGAACCCCGATCTGAGACTATCCTCTTCGGGACTCCATGGCGGCACACGATTTGCTCCATGTACAGCTCGGCTAGATCTGCCACGCGGTACGTGGTTTTAACAGTAAGAAAATGAGCGGTTTTCATCAATCGGTCCACGATAACCCAGATGGAGTCGTAACCCGACCGAGTACGTGACAACCCGACGATGAAACACATACTGATATCTTCCCACTTCCACTCGGGTACCTTCAAGGGTTGCAACAGTCCAGCGGGTCTTTGATGTTCGGCCTTCACCCGTTGGCATGTGTCGCATAGGGCAACATACTCGGCTATGTCCCTCTTCATACCATCCCACCAATAACAAGTCTTCAAGTCCTTGTACATGTTGGTACTTCCGGGATGTATGGAATAAAGTGAGTCGTGTGCCTCCTTTAATATCGTGTCGCGGATGTGCTTCACGTTAGGCACACAAATCCTTTTTCTTAGCAGAAATGTACCCTTTTCATATTCCTTGAAGTCCTTCTCTATTCCTTGTTGGATCCTTTCCTTGATCTCCTTGATCTCCTCATCCGTAGCTTGGCCATCTCTTATCTCTTGTTCTAATGAAGAATGGAGTTCCATCACTTCCATCTCGTTTAAGAAACCGAGATGTAACCGTTGGAACTCCTTGCGTAGCTCGGGTGGTAGCTCCCGAACCGTGACTTGGTGACATGCTCCCTTCCAGCTCAATGCATCGGCTACTACATTAGCCTTTCCGGGGTGATAGTTGATTCCAACGTCATAATCCTTGATGAGCTCCAACCATCGACGTTGCTGGAAAAGCCCAAGAAAAAGGGACTTGCAAAAACTTTTCTTCACCTCACAACACCACAGTTTTTATTATGGATATCTTAGGAAATATTATGAAGAGCAAGTAACCTCCATCAAAAGAGTGATTAGAGGGGAAAGCTTTCATTCTCACAAAGTGGGATTTGTACACATGAACATGAGAGGTTGAGCTCACCCCTAGAACTTAAAAAGTCTTGGGAAGGTTTCACGCCAAATTTCATGCAAATCCAACATTTTTGAGGCACTTTTGGAGGTATTGGGAAAAGAGGCCAATTTGAATGTAAATTTAAATTGCAGCAACTTTCATCCCTCAAATTCAAAAGTTAGCTTCATATTCAAACTCAGCATATTTTCCTGAGTAACCCCACCAATTTTCAGTCCCATTGGACTTCATCTTGTCGGGAGCCGAATTTGTAACAATTCAAACTAAATTTGAATTTTCAAGTTCAAACTGTGAAGGGAATGTGGCCAAACCAGTTTGAAGTTGATGAATTCAAATTCTTCCTCTGAATTGGTGGCTAAGTTCCCTTTTCAAGTCTGAGTAGGTGGGATATTTGCACAACAGAGAACATTAGGAGGGAGAAGAGGGCCCACCAGTCAGCTAGACTTCGGGCCTAAGTCAACACCGGGCGAACTCGGTTTACCGGGCTTCGGCAGCGCTCGACACCGAGCCAACCGAGAAGCCACCTCGCCCCCTCCTCGCGCGCTGGCGACCAGCTTGCCGGCTCCGCTGCCTCGGCCCGATCCTTACCCCGGGTGATGGACCCAACGGGTACGGGGGACGCCCTATCTTTCGATGAGAGATGTTGGTAATGAACGAATTTGGTGGAGGCCGACGTTGGCTGGCCGACTACCACAACTAGAATGGTGTGGCGCCTTGAGCGACAGTTACACCGTCTCCTGGTAACTACGATTTGGGTGGAGGTCGACGTTGTGCTACCCGACTACAACAACCACAAGGATGCTGCGCCTTAGCGATAGTTACACCGGCTCCTGTTGTTGCTGTACTTGCCATGCCAAGAACAGCCTTGAACCTGCAAGCAATCGAAGAACAAGCAAGAACAAGATAACAAGCAAACACTCACGGATGTGAAAAAGTTGGGGTTCTGATTCAAGTAATCGGAAGGTCTCGTCGACACTTGCGTTACAAGGAAGTAGCAATGGCTAAACTTACAGAAAACAAAACCCGCCCTGTCAAGGAGCTCTTGGACTACTTAAATAGGGGAGGGAAGAGGGAAATTCGTCCAGCAATAAAGGTAGGATGTGATCTCCCTTATTCCCTTCCTTTTTCTGTGATAGACTATCATTTAATAGGGAAAGAAAGAGGGAAACCCATCCAGCAGCAAGACAGGATATGATTTCCTCTATTTCTTTCCTTATTATAGCACATCTATCTTTAAATGGAGGAAGAAAGAGGGAATTTTGTCCAGCAGCAAAGTTGGACGAGATTTCCCTTATTCCTTTCCTTATTTGTCTAAATCTCTCTTTATTACATGGCCCCAGCCTCAAGATTTCCCCTCGGGTGGAGCAGCCTTTATTGCATTAATCCCTCCATCCCTCCTAAATGGATCAATTCCCAAGCACCTGATAATTAAGTTGACGTGCACGAGCGCGTGTCATTGGACCTTGATTAGCTGAGAGTGGTGAATGGGCTGGTGTTGTGTTTGTATCAACGGTAGCGATGTCCGCATCATCCTCCCCTTCTTGCAATTGAGTCGTCCTCGACTAAAATGTGTCTTCCTCGCCCATATATGGTTTCAAATCTGCAATATTAAAAGAGGAAGTAACCCCAAAATGTGCAAGCAACTCAATTTCATATGCATTATCATTAATTTTTCGAAGCACTTTGAAGGGTCCAGCAGCTCTAGTTAGTAATTTAGATTTTCTCAAATCAGGAAATCTATCCTTTCTCAAATCCACCCAAACCAAATCACTAGGTTCAAAAGTAACATGCTTCCTACCCTTGCTACCGGCTTGTTGATACTTAGCGTTCATGCTCTCAATGTTTGCTTTAGTTTGCTCATGTATTTTAAGAATTAATTCAGCACGGCGAGAAGCATCAAAATTCAATTTCTCTGAAGGTGGCAGAGCCAAAAGATCAATGGAAGCACGAGGAATAAAACCATATACAATCTGAAAAGGGCACAATTTAGTAGTAGAATGCAGCGAACGATTGTAAGCAAATTCAATATGAGGCAAACATTCTTCCCATAATTTGATGTTGTGTTTCAGAACAGCCCTTAGCATGGTAGATAAACTACGGTTCACTACTTCGGTCTGTCCATCAGTTTGAGGGTGACAAGTGGTAGAAAAGAGTAATTTTGTCCCCAACTTAGCCCATAAGGTTTTCCAAAAATGACTAAGAAATTTGGCATCTCTATCTGAAACAATAGTATTTGTAACCCCATGCAAACGAGCAACTTCTCGAAAGAACAAATCAGCAATATGGGTAGCATCATCAGTTTTATGTCATGGTATGAAATGTGCCATTTTAGAAAATCTGTCGACAACAACAAAAATACTATCCCTCCCCTTCTTTGTTCTAGGCAATCCTAAAACAAAATCCATAGAAACATCCTCCCATGGAGCACTAGGAACAGGAAGAGGCATGTATAAACCATGTGAATTAAGACGGGACTTAGTTTTTTGACAAGTGGTGCAACGAGCAACAAACCGCTCTACATCTCTCCTCATCTTTGGCCAAAAGAAATGGCTTTCTAAGATGTCTTCCGTCTTCTTGACACCAAAGTGTCCCATCAATCCTTCACCATGTGCTTCCTGCAATAGTAAGATACGCACAGAACCAGCTGGAATGCACAATTTGTTAGTTCAAAACACAAAACCATTAGTGAGAATAAACTTGTTCCATATTTTTCCTTCTTTACATTGCAGCAGCACATCTTTGAAATCAGCATCAAAAGCATATTGTTCTTTAATTGTTTCCAAGCCAAAAATCTTAAAATCAAGTTGGGATAACATATTGTAACGGCGAGATAAGGCATCCGCAATGACATTATCTTTTCCTTTCTTGTGTTTGATGACATAAGGAAAGGACTCAATGAATTCTACCCACTTGTCATGCCTACGGTTCAGATTAGTTTGGTTCTTAATGTGCTTCAAAGATTCATGATCAGAATGTATAACAAATTCTTTAGGCCATAAATAATGTTGCCATGTTTCCAAAGTTCGTACTAGTGCATATAATTCTTTATCATAAGTGAAATAGTTCACACTAGGCCCATTCAGTTCTCGCTAAAATAAGCAATAGGTTTCCCCTCTTGCAACAAGACACCTCCCAATCCAATACCACTAGCATCACATTCCAATTCAAAAGTCTTACTGAAATCTGGTAAGTGGAGAAGGGGTGTATGAGTTAACCTATTCTTCAAAGTTGCAAATGCAGCCTCTTGCGCCTTGCCCCATGTGAATGGAGCACCCTTCTTTGTAAGCTCATGTAGTGGGCCTGCTATGGTGCTGAAGTATTTCACAAAACGACGATAGAATCCAGCAAGTCCGAGAAAGCTTCGTACTTGTGTGACCGTGGTAGGAGTCGGCCAGCTGTGTATCGCCTCCATCTTGGCTTGATCAACTTCAATTCCCTGTGGTGTCACAACATAGCCAAGAAAAGAAACTCGATCCGTGCAAAAGGTGCACTTGTCAATGTTACCAAATAAGCGTGCATCACGTAAAGCATTGAAAACAGCACGGAGATGATCAAGATGAACTTCGAGAGATGCGCTATAGATCAAGATGTCATTGAAATATACTACCATAAATCTTCCAATGAAAGCACGTAAAACCTCATTCATTAATCTTATGAAAGTGATAAGTGCATTCGTGAGACCAAAAGACATGACTAACCACTCATACAAACCAAACTTTGTTTTAAACGCTGTTTTCCATTCATCACCTAGCTTCATGCGAATTTGATGGTATCCACTATGCAAATCAATTTTAGAGAAAATCATCGAGCCACTAAGTTCATCAAGCATATCATCTAACCTAGGAATAGGATGACGATATCTAATGGTAATGTTATTAATTGCTCGACAATCTACACACATGCGCCATGATCCATCTTTCTTTGGGACCAAAAAGACAGGAACGGAGCAAGGACTAAGTGACTCACGCACATAACCTTTGTCGAGTAATTCCTGTACTTGCCGCTGAATCTCCTTAGTCTCCTCTGGATTGGTCCTGTATGGTGCTCGGTTGGGCAAAGAAACCCCAGGGATTAGGTCAATCTGATGCTCAATCCCTCTCAATGGTGGCAGCCCGGCTGGTACCTCTTGTGGAAACACATCAGCTTATTCCTGCAAAAGCTTAGTGATAGAAGGAGCCAAAGCACATGGTGTGTCATGAAGTGAGAACAAAGCTTCTTTGCAAACAAACACATAGCAGATTGCAGTATCACTTTTTAATTCAAACAAATCAGATTTGGAAGCAAAAAAAACAAGCGCTCGTTAATTTTATTTCATTCTTCTTCATATGAGCAGGTTTGGAATTGTCAGTCTTAGGCTGTACCGATTTTTTCACGACATCTGAATTTTCATTTTCAACAGATTTCTTATTTTTCTCTTTGCAAGCTCTAACAATGTCATCCTTCAAAATAGCATCAGGGGACATCGGGTGCAAAACAAGTTTCTTCTCATGATGCATGAAAGAGTATTGATTTGATTTACCATGATGTAATGTATCCTTATCAAATTGCCAAGGTCGACCAAATAGCATAGAACAAGCTTGCATAGGTACCACATCACAATCAATGTAATCATGGTAGGAACCAATTGCAAATTCGACACGAACCAGACGTGTTACCTTAAACTTACCACTGTCGTTGAACCATTGGATATAGTAGGGATGTGGATGTGGAAGTGTTGTCATCCCAGGCTTTTCTACCATGGTAGCACTTGCTAAATTGTTGCAGTTTCCTCCATCAATAATAATGCGACACAATCATTCCAAAACTACACACTTAGTTTGGAATAGATTGTGTCGCTGGTTCTGTTCAGCTTTGATCATTTGGGCACTCAAGACACGCCTCACAACAAGACTCTCATAGTGGGCAGCATGATCAGCCCCAATGTGCTCTTCATCATCATTCTTCTTTCCTGCTTCTTGTGCAGCAAGCATGGCATATGTTTCATTATCTAAATCACTAGCGGATGACTACTCACCATTTTCTCGTATAACCAGCACACGCTTGCTTGGGCAGTCCCTTCGTAGGTGCCCAAAACCCTTGCACTGGAGGCATTAAATGTCTTTTATTCTCCCGGTAGAAGCAATGGAAGAAGAAGTGTTGGCTGCAACTTGGGTGGATCCTTTTGTTGTCTCGATTGCACGCGAAGGTGCTGATTTTGATGTAGTCCTGGGCAACCCATTGGAAGCATCGTCTGGAGAATCATGCTTAGTACCAGCAGCACTTGAGCGGAACTGCCATGAGGTAGTTCGACCTGTAGAAATGTTAGTTCTTGTACGTCGTCCCTGCACTTCTCTTTCAGCCTTACAAGCAAGATGGAATAATCGAGTGACGTTAGTGTATTCCTTATAAGCCAATATGTCCTGAATTTCTCTTGTTAAACCACCCATAAACCTAGCCATTGCAGCCTCTTTATTTTCAACTAGGCCACAACGCATCATGCCTATTTGAAGTTCTTGATAGTATTCCTCAACAGATTTGTTGCCTTGTCTAAGTTGTTATAATTTATGCAACAGGTC
Organism: Neostapfia colusana; assembly: GCA_030760725.1. Lineage (NCBI taxonomy): Eukaryota > Viridiplantae > Streptophyta > Magnoliopsida > Poales > Poaceae > Neostapfia > Neostapfia colusana. The sequence goes on from JASWHV010000011.1 coordinate 82,945,816, forward strand.
ACGAGCATGATAGGAAGGAACAAAACGACGACGCATGATTCGTTTCAAAGCATTCCAAGTTTGTGGTACGGTAGCTGGATTTTTAGTTTGATATTCATGCCACCAAACAGTAACAAAGTCAGTGAATTCACTAGTGGAAGCTCTAACCTTTTTATCATCAGGGAAATCATGGCATGCAAATTTTTGATCTACTGACAATTCCCAAGACAGATATGCATCCGGATCATATTTACCATCAAAAGGTGGTATGGAGAATTTAATGCTGCGTAGGGAATCGTCATTGTCACGTACCTCGCGTTGTTGAGCTCGACCACCCATACCACGATGGTCGAGACGTGGCTGCCGTCGATACCTGAAAGGTCCATCATCAAGCTCGGTATCCGCCGAATACTCCGCCTCGTCATATCTTGCAGCACTGCCAACGGAGTCGTGGCTGTCATCAACACGTCTTTGCCTCTCTTCGCGTCTAACCTGTCCAATCCTCTCCAATCGCTCAATGATTGCTGCAAGAGAAGTGTTAATAGCCCCAGCAGTGCTTTCTAATGTGGTCAGTTTGGTGTTGGTGTAAATCTGCGTCGACTCTAATTGACCAATGCGTTCATTGGTGACTTGAATATCCTCATTGAGAGCATCTGTGTGTAGCTTTACTTGGCGTTCGAAATTCTGAATGATGCCCCTCGTACGTGGTGAATGTGGAGATGTCCCATTTGCATCAGCTGACATGGTTAGTAAATAAAGGAAATACAACAGCAAGTAGATTAATCCTAACAGTTGCTAAGAGGTGGTAGGACAGCACAATTCCTCACTAGCAAGAAATCAAGGTCTTACAAGTTCTTACCATGTGATGCAGGCGGCGCCGGCAATCAGCAAGAACAACAACAAACGGTGGCTGCCAGCACAACCTTATGGTGTCATAGACAATTTTGTGGAGCTGTAGGTGGCTGCTAGACACAATTTGTGCAAAGGAACAACTAGTACCACATTAGTCACAACAAGTTGAATAAACGTTCCACGATGGTATTGTGCTGGTCCTAGCTCAAACCTTACTAGAGACGTGAGCCGTAACTCCACGTGACGTTGGATTACTATGGTAGGGAAGTTCGAACAGCCGGATCCGTTGTGTTTCAACAACGTTGAAAACAGCAAGTTGAACTTCGAAACATGAAACAAATGTTACACAAATTGTCTCTCTTTTTTTGTACTTAGAAACTTTTTTTTTGTGATTGTAATCAGTGCGGCTTTTCTTTTTGCACGTGCCTTTTTCTTACTGATCCGTGCAGCTTTTCTTTTGCACTTGCCTTTTTTCTCAACTTTGGGTAGATAATGGAAATGAACTGAGAACAAAGTGGCACGAACTCAAAACTCTAGCGGTGAAAAACTTAGGACCAGCAACTTGACACAAAAAGGCAACCGTGAATTCAACAAGTCGAGAGCTAAGTAGCCAAGCAAAAGGCTCAAAGTGTTTTTAGGATTTTTTTTAGAGCGAACTTTTGTAGGCAAAAATGGACTGTAGGTAAATGAAGAACAAGGAGAAGGAAATCTCTCACCGAGCAACCTGAAATCTGATACCACTTGATGAACCCAACGGGTACGGGGGACGCCCTATCTTTCGATGAGAGATGTTGGTAATGAACGAATTTGGTGGAGGCCGACGTTGGCTGCCCGACTACCACAACCAGAATGGTGTGGCGCCTTGAGCGACAGTTACACCGTCTCCTGGTAACTACGATTTGGGTGGAGGTCGACGTTGTGCTACTCGACTACAATAACCACAAGGATGCTGCGCCTTAGCGATAGTTACACCGGCTCCTGTTGTTGCTGTACTTGCCGTGCCAAGAACAGCCTTGAACCTGCAAGCAATCGAAGAACAAGCAAGAACAAGATAACAAGCAAACACTCACGGATGTGAAAAAGTTGTGGTTCTGATTCAAGTAATCGGAAGGTCTCGTCGACACTTGCGTTACAAGGAAGTAGCAATGGCTAAACTTATAGAAAACAAAACCCGCCCTGTCAAGGAGCTCTTGGACTACTTAAATAGGGGAGGGAAGAGGGAAATTCGTCCAGCAATAAAGGTAGGACGTGATCTCCCTTATTCCCTTCCTTTTCTGTGATAAACTACCATTTAATAGGGAAAGAAAGAGGGAAACCCATCAAGCAGCAAGGCGGGATATGATTTCCTCTATTTCTTTTCTTATTATAGCACATCTATCTTTAAATGGGGGAAGAAAGAGGGAATTTCGTCCAGCAGCAAAGTTGGACGAGATTTCCCTTATTTCTTTCCTTATTTGTCTAAATCTCTCTTTATTACATGGCCCCAGCCTCAAGATTTCTCCTCGGGTGAAGCAGCCTTTATTGCATTAATCCCTCCATCCCTCCTAACTGGATCAATTCCCAAGCACCTGATAATTAAGTTGACGTGCACGAGCGCGTGTCATTGGACCTTGATTAGCTGAGAGTGGTGAATGGGCTGGTGTTTTGTTTGTATCAACGGTAGCGATGTCCGCATCATCGGGAGCAAACAGCAGCACGTCGCCTTCCTCATTGATCACGCGCTCGCTGTTTCCCTCACACCCGCACAGAACCGGAGCTCACCGCCGCGCTCTCTTTTCCCGATCGCCGGCACCAACCGAGCCTGGGTTGCTCGTGCCAGCAGCACCGAAAAGCAGCGCCCGTGCATGCTCTACCACGTCAGCCCCACAACCCCGAAGCTCCTAGCCTGTGGCGCGTGCAATTCAGCAACGGGTGCCGAGGAACAGAGCACCGGCGGAAAGCCGAGGATTGCTCCCCGTGGACAGCACGCCACGGCCAGTTTCACCGCCTGACTTCTACACGAAAAAGGTGCGCCTTAGTCTCCAGATCGTGTAGCTGCAACCCTCATAGCCATTGATAGACCGAGCGCGGAGAATTCCTAAGAATCCCGAGAGCTAGTGCACCCGGGTAGGGGTCGGTCTAACCCGAAATTCTAGCTGCACCGTCCAACCCAGCTCGGGTGAGCCTACACACACCTTCCTCACTCCCTAGCGGCCCTCCTCGACCAAGAATCAAGGGATATGACCCAGAAATGGCCGAGTTATGGTTGTTTTTCAGGCCGCTATAGGATAATAGCTCGGGTCACCGTGGAGCTCTAGGTTGCCGACCTTTTCATGGGGTTTGGCGGCCATTTTCATCACCCTCGAGCTTCCACGGTGCTCTCCGACCCTTTTCCGATCGTTTTGATGCGTTGTAACGCATTCCCAACCACGCCAGAATAACTGCCGCTGTCACCATCGGGAGCCCTGTTCCAGTGAGCTACGGCCGCCGGTGACCCCCGAGCTGAGTTCAGCGTCATGAGTTAGGGCGGGGCGGCGAGTTTGGGGTCGGGAGATGGCCGGGAAAGCGGTTCCGGCGACGCTCACCGGAGTGCACCGCCGCGGGCCCCTGTTTGGCGTGAGGAAGGGGAAGACCTGCCGGGTGGGACCCACTGGCAGACATTTAAACAATTTGAAATTTCCAGTTTGTAGTTCAAACTTTGGAGGACCACAGCTTGGGGTAGGAGAGTCCAAAAATTATGAAACACATTTTGTTGGAATCCTCTAACAGAGTACAATCCAAATATGAAACCCAATTAGGATGAAACCTATTATTTAATTCTGGAAAATTCTTTAAAGCTTTTCAGCCAAAGAATTTTAGAGTGAGTTTGGTTCATCCAAAAATCCCCAAATTTTGCCAGAATGTTTCTTAGGATGTTAGTGAATCCCTGTAAAAGTTTCAGACCATTTGGAGTTGATTTGAACAGAGCAATTCAAATTTGAAGGTGCTGTGTTCATTTGAATACAGAAACATTTTCAGAGAATTTCCAAAACTTGGAAATTCAGTTCTGGGCAAATCTTAGCTCCAAAAATGCTAGGAAAATTCATGCAAAATCTATGAGCTATAATTGAAATTGTAGTTCACTAAGTTGGGCATGAACAGGGGTGTTACCTCAGAATTAATTCTGCTTTGCTTATGTGCTAAGAGAATTATTCTGAGCAAACCACTCAATGAAAAGTGCTAATGTTTGGTCCAGAGGGTTTTTGTAACACCCCAAATTTTGATTTAAAACTCTAAACCATGTTTAGAGGGGAATTTAAAAATTTTTGGACGTGTTGCATGTTTTGCAAAAATTCAAATTCAAACTGGAATTCAAATTATACTCAAAACAGAAAAGAAATGGAAAAAGAAAAAGAGAAAACGGGAAAAAACTGGCCAGTGGGCCGAAACCCGCCAGCCGGCCCAGCTACTACCGCGCCAGCCCGCCCCCGCGCGCGCCGCGCTGCCCCTCACCGACGGGTGGGACCCACCTGTCATCCCTAACCCCGAGCCCCCGCGACCCCGGACTTTTCTCCCGAGCGCGCGAAATCGCAACCGACCGGGAAAGCCCGTCCCGCAGCCGAATTCTGGTCCCAGAGGACTCCAACTCGATCACAACAGACCCACCGCCCTCCCCCGGCTATAAAAACCACCGATCCGATCAGTTTTTCTCACGCGATCGCCGATTTTCACTCCGGTGAGCACCGAGACTTCGCCGGTGAATTCTGGCCGATCTAAGCTCGGAAACTCTGATCTAACTCGCTGGTCTTGATCCACCGCCTCCGGGGAACTTTGCAGGTGCAGAAAACCCGAAGACTTACGGTGTAAATCCAGCGCCGACGAGCTTCGCCGTGGTTTTGCCTCGGACCTCGTCGCCGATCACTTTCCAGGACCCCCGAGCTCGAGAAAACCCCCGAGGTGAGATCCCTGACCTCCCCTCTACCGATCTATGCCATGAGATCACAGTTTTAGGCAGAATTCTCGAGGATCCGAAACTTTCCGGCGAGATCGCCGCTTCCCGCCGCCGTGCGCCGCCGGCAGCGCCGCCCGCGTTCGATCAGAGCGACGTGGCCGCTTGTGCGCCGTTTATTTTAAATCGCACGGTAGACTTTAAAACCCCGCGTACCGGTTCGATGTTATAATCTCAGCCGTCGGTTTAAAATCGGACGGTCCACGTCAACCCCGCATTATAAAGACTGGAATTCTTACGTGCTACCCCCTGGGGTTCTCTGGAATTGAGAGTTAGCCCCAGAAACTTCAGATCTAGCCCCTGGAACTCCAGAAAATCATGTAAATTCATTTAAAAATCAGTTTTAGCCCCTGGACTTAATAGAAATTAGGAAAAACACCTCTGATAAGTGTAGCTAGACCCCTGGAAATTATGAAAATAATATTATAGACCCTATAATGGGGTGAATTCATTATTTTAGCCCTGTTTAGTATTTAATTTAGAAAATTGAATATGTAACTAGTGTTTAAAAATTTGAAAAGGGGGACAAACATAATTGTCAAAATTAATTAAAAACTTTCTCAGTACTTAGAAAACTTTGGAGTGAGATAAAAATATATTTTTGGGCTGAAATGAATCTGTTTCATCTATAATTCACATTTATTAGTATAGGGACACATTTTTAAGTAAAGAATAGTTGTAGAAAAATAGGGAAAATAATTATGAAATAGTTTACATCAGAGGCCAAGGTCAAAATATGTTATTAAATTATTTAGGACCAGAACCTATATTGTTTAGATGATGTGTATTACTAATTTCATAATAAAATACACAATTATGCATAGGAATATAAATCTGAAATTATAGCAACTAGTAAATGATAAATGGAGTTTTTAAAATCCAAAGAGTTCAGTTTAGGGTTGATAGAAATTATGAAGGCACATATGGAGAAGAAAAATACTTTTCATACATACTTGGTAGTTTAATATAAGGAATTTATTTAAAACTGAAACACACATATATACATATATATATATATATAGTATGTGAGTATAAATATGAACACCAAAGTAGGAATCATACACATATAAATAAAAGTGTATGCAAGCCACAAATCAACACACATAGAGTATCCACAACACATATAATGGTAAAGAACTTTCATAAATGTGAATGTGTGGTTTGTATGAAGTAGAAGTGTGAACTATGTCTTATGATTGTTGTTTTTCTTTTGCTATGTGTGATGGTATGAAGTAGAACCTGTTCAAGAGCAAGCTATCACTTTCCAAGATCAGGACTACCCATTTCAAGAGCAGCAAGAAGGAGACAAGTGCCCTTGACCACTTTGATCCTATGCTAGGATTGTGTAGATAGTATTATTTGCATTGTCAAATGAAATATGAAACCCATGCTAGGAAGTTTCCCTAGAATTGCATTACCTTGTTTCCTTGTAGCTTGGGTTGGGATTTATTTTGTCATGTCATTTATTTGCATGCATATGCTTAGCCATGCTTAGAATGGGATATTTGGGATATGAGATCATCAGTTTATTTTACCATACTCTTGAACGAGATATTGTGAGTTATGTAGAGGTAGGGATCAAGGCAAGTTGGATGTTTTGGTTGTGTGCTGGTTGCACGAGACTTGGGGTTTGTGTTTAGTACTTGCCTGGATCCTAAGGACCGGTTCATGGAGCATGTAACCTGGCTTTACAGTGCCAACCACATGCTGAGATGGGGCAGCTTGGCCAATTAATTAGGTGTATCCCCGGCGTAGTATGGGTGTGTTGGATGGTGCGGGGAGTAGGTGTCAGCTGGACTACCATATGAACCGCAAGGCTCAAGAGGGGGCCACTGCAGCGGGGTTGGAGCCTCTTGTATGCTGTTAGGGGTGAAACCTCAGTGGGCCCACGCTCGTCGGGAATCCCTTTGTAAAGGCTTCGTAGTGATCTCCTGGCTGCACACCTGGGAAGTGTGAATGTGGATCGTAGCCACTGGCATAATGGAGGTTCTTTTAGTCCACCCGGCAACGGGGGATGAAATCACTACATGTGGGTACAGTGGTACAAACTCTGCAGAGTCAAAACTGTCTTGACAGCCGTGCTCACGGTTAAGAGCGGCCTGGACTTATTCATGATTAGAGGATTGATGGTTTTGGAAGTTAAGCGGGGAGCTTAACATTGGAAATGATGATTATGGTTATTGGATTATGATGATGGGATGGGAGATTGGGACCATTTCACCTGTGTAGTAATGTAGGTGCTTAATAAGCTAAGGTGATAGGTATTAATTGCGTAGTGCTTTAACCATGAGTTCAACCTCTCCTTGTTCTAGCCATGCATGATATAATTTTCCCACACTTGCTGAGTACCATTGGTACTCAACCTTGTATATTTGTTGGTTTATATTGCTGCTCAGGACAAGATAATGAGGTGGTGTATAATGACCAAGATTTTGGACCCGAGGAAGGTTTTTAGGTTCATGAAGACCCCGGGCAACGCCTGTGATGGAGCCCTTAAGAATAATATTCCGCTGCTAGTTTATTTACTTGTGATGAACTTATTATTGTCCATCGAGACATTTACTATGTAAGACTTACTTATATTCGACACCTGGCTTGTAATAAATGATGCTTCACTATTTGTCATCGCATGTATGAGAAAATGATCCTGGCATACATGTGATATTCACTTGGTTGTTCTTCGGAAAAACCGGGTGTGACAGAGGTAGTATCAGAGCCAAGGTTGCCCGTAGGAACGTGGACCTAGGTAGAAATGGACGTATTTAAGGGCCCTATTTTCTTAAAAACTATTTTCCGAGGTGTGGGTTGAAGAGTGTTATTTAAGGAGTCATTTTCTTCATCTTACCCCAAATTCTCATTCAAAATGGGATTTTTGTTTAAAAAGTTTATCTAACCTAATTTTAAATTCTTTTTGTTTTAGATGGTTCGCATGATTCGCACCGCTCGCAAGTCCACAGGAGGGAGAGTTCCCGTAGTTGCCCTTGCCAAAAGAGAGGAGAGTCGTCCAGTGACGTACCTTTCCTACGGATTGGCAGTAGGAGACTTGTTGCGCCGTCTTTGACGTATGCTCGAAGCCGCAGGCAATACGGGAAAGCTCATCATCCACTATAACTCCACCAGGACCATCCGTGAGAAGAGGGAAAAATGGAGTTCGGAGATGAGGATTATACACGAGAATCAGCTGCTGAAGATTCACCACTCTCCAGCTTGTCGAGCAACACAAGTTGACGCGGAGAAAGATGTCACCTGGGAGGCCATCACCTGCTAGAGTCACATCTATCGTCGCCACTTGGACAAAACTGAGTACATGTATGTCCTCCAACGTGAGAGTGGTACCATGGAGTACAAGTACCCACCAGTGCAGCAAGGGACTTCCCATGAGCACATGGACTTGTGCTTGGAGGATGCTGCTATGCTCAGCACTCGACTGCAGGAGTGTCAACAAGAGCTTCAGGATGTCCGAGACACCCTGAAGGAAACGGAGGAGTTGCCAGGTATGCCTCCCGACCGCGACGTGGAATTCGCAATTGAGCTAGTACCGGGAACAGCCCCGATATACAAGAGACCTTATCGAATGGACTCCAGACAGCTAGAAGAGCTCAAGGATCATTTGAGAGAATTGACGGAGAAGGGGTATATTCGCCCTAGTTCCTCACCATGGGGAGCTCCGGTGATATTTGTGCCCAAGAAAGACGGAACCCAAAGGTTATGCGTGGATTACCGTGCCTTGAATGAGGTAACCATCAAGAACAAGTACCCATTACCCCGCATTGAAGACTTGTTTGATCAGTTGAGGGGAGCTTGTGTGTTCTCGAAAATTGATCTCAGGTCGGGATACCACCAACTCAAGATAAGGCAATCTGATATTCCCAAGACAGCTTTCGTATCTCGGTACGGACTGTATGAATACACTGTCATGCCTTTCGGGCTAACCAATGCCCCGGCATATTTCATGTACCTCATGAACAAGGTATTCATGGAATATCTGGACAAATTTGTGGTGGTTTTCATAGATGATATTCTCGTCTTCTCCAAAGATGAAGAAGAACATGAGAAACATCTAAGGTTGGTGTTACAAAGGCTGAGAGAACACCAACTATATGCCAAGTTGAGCAAGTGTGAGTTTTGGCTGAAGAGAGTTCCCTTTTTAGGACATATAATCTCAGAGGGAGGAATCTCCGTAGATCCCGCCAAAATCGAGGATATCCAGAAGTGGAAGACCCCTGAAAATGTCGGGGAAGTCCGAAGCTTTTTGGGATTGGCTGGATACTATCGACGGTTTATTGAGGGATTCTCCAAGATCTCGAGACCTCTCACTAAACTGTTGGAGAAGGGAATCACATTTACCTGGACGCCACAGTGCGAGACGAGCTTTCAAGAGCTAAAGAAGAGATTGACAACAGCCCCAGTGTTGGTTATGCCAGATATGTAGAAGAATTTCACAGTGTACTGCGATGCCTCTGGAAATGGGTTGGGATGTGTTCTCATGCAAGAAGGACATGTCGTGGCATATGCATCCCGGCAGCTTCGGAAGCACGAGAAGAACTATCCTACACATGACCTAGAACTAGCTGCAGTGGTACACGCGTTGAAAATTTGGCGGCACTATTTGATGGGGAAGAGGACAGAGATATATACGGATCATAAGAGTTTGAAGTACATATTCACACAGCCAGATCTCAACCTCAGACAAAGGAGATGGTTAGAGCTAATCAATGACTTTGATGTGGGCATCAACTATCATACCGGGAAAGCAAACATCGTGGCCGATGCTTTGAGTCGGAAAATGCAGGTCAATAAGTTGAGCTTGAAGGACATGCCTGCAGAATTGAAGGACAAGGTTATAAGGCTCAATCTATTTCTGGTAAATAGTGGTGAAGCCATCGCCATGGAAGTGGACTCCACACTCGAGCGAGACATACGCGAGGGCCAAAGGAATGATGAGAAGATACAAGAGATCAGACAGCTCATCAAGGAAAATAAAGCTCCTGGTTTTAGAGAGGATGAACAAGGAACGGTGTGGCACGGGAAAAGGATCTGTGTGCCAGAAGTAAAGGAGATCCGTGAATTAATTTTGAAGGAGGCTCACGATTCCGACTATTCCATTCATCCTGGGAGTACGAAGATGTACCAGGACCTCAAGAGCAGGTATTGGTGGTATGGCATGAAGCGAGATGTCGCGGAACATGTTGCCCTATGTGACACATGTCAGTTGGTGAAAGCAGAACATCAACGACCCGCGGGATTGCTGCAACCACTCAAAGTGCCTGAGTGGAAGTGGGAAGAAATCAGCATGGATTTTATCGTGGGATTGCCTAGGACCCAATCCGGGTATGATTCAATATGGGTCATTATTGATAGGCTAACCAAGGTAGCTCATTTCATCCCTGTGAAAGAAAGCTACAACGGATCCAAATTGGCAGAATTGTACATGTCAAGGATTGTGTGTTACCGTGGAGTGCCAAAGAAGATAGTGTCGGACCGAGGGACACAGTTCACCTCGAGGTTTTGGCAGAAGTTGCATGAAACCATGGGAACCCATCTGAACTTCAGCTCTGCCTATCATCCCCAAACTGACGGGCAGACGGAGAGAACCAATCAGATCCTTCAAGATATGTTAAGGGCATGTGCACTCAAAAACAATAGAAGTTGGGACAAGAACTTACCGTATGCGGAGTTTTCCTAGAACAACAGCTATCAAGCTAGTATGAAGATGTCACCGTTTGAAGCTTTGTATGGAAGGAAGTGCAGAACTCCCCTATTTTGGAACCAAACAGGATAAAGTAAAGTGTTTGGTCCAGAAGTGCTACAAGAAGCCGAGGCAAAGGTGAGGGAGATTCGCAACAACTTGAGGATAGCACAAACACGCCAGAAGAGTTATGTTGATGTACGAAGAAGAGAGCTCGTTTTCAACGTGGGAGACTATGTTTATCTCAAGGTGTCCCCTATCAGAGGACTTTGTCGGTTCAAGGTGAAAGGGAAGTTGTCACCTCGATACATCGGACCCTTTCAAGTTTTGGAAAGAAAAGGCGAAGTGGCGTACCAACTAGAGTTACCGGTTCATCTATCGGACGTGCACGATGTATTCCATGTGTCACAACTCAAGAAATGCCTGAGGACACCTGAAGAGGTGTTACCCATGAATGAAGTGGATGTAGCTGAAGATTTGTCTTATACCGAGCAACCCTACAAGATTTTGGAGACAATGGAACGCCTCACCAGAAATAAAAGAATCCGTATGTGCAAGGTGCAGTGGAAGCATCACTCAGAAGAGGAAGCCACCTGGGAACGGGAAGATGAGTTCAAGGCACAATTTCCGGAATTGTTTTCTTAGAAACACCAATCTCGAGGACGAGATTTCTTTTAAGGGGGGTAGAGCTGTAATACCCCAAATTTTGATTTAAAACTCTAAACCATGTTTAGAGGGGAATTTAAAAATTTTTGGACGTGTTTCATGTTTTGCAAAAATTCAAATTCAAACTGGAATTCAAATTATACTCAAAACAGAAAAGAAATGGAATAAGAAAAAGAGAAAACGGGAAAAAACTGGCCAGTGGGCCGAAACCCGCCAGCCGGCCCAGCTACTCCCGCGCCAGCCCGCCCCCGCGCGCGCCGCGCTGCCCCTCACCGACGGGTGGGACCCACCTGTCATCCCTAACCCCGAGCCCCCGCGACCCCGGACTTTTCTCCCGAGCGCGCGAAATCGCAACCGACCGGGAAAGCCCGTCCCGCAGCCGAATTCTGGTCCCAGTGAACTCCAACTCGATCACAACAGACCCACCGCCCTCCCCCGGCTATAAAAACCACCGATCCGATCAGTTTTTCTCACGCGATCGCCGATTTTCACTCCGGTGAGCACCGAGACTTCGCCGGTGAATTCTGGCCGATCTAAGCTCGGAAACTCTGATCTAACTCGCTGGTCTTGATCCACCGCCTCCGGGGAACTTTGCAGGTGCAGAAAACCCGAAGACTTACGGTGTAAATCCAGCGCCGACGAGCTTCGCCGTGGTTTTGCCTCGGACCTCGCCGCCGATCACTTTCCAGGACCCCCGAGCTCGAGAAAACCCCCGAGGTGAGATCCCTGACCTCCCCTCTACCGATCTATGCCATGAGATCACAGTTTTAGGCAGAATTCTCGAGGATCCGAAACTTTCCGGCGAGATCGCCGCTTCCCGCCGCCGTGCGCCGCCGGCAGCGCCGCCCGCGTTCGATCAGAGCGACGTGGCCGCTTGTGCGCCGTTTATTTTAAATCGCACGGTAGACTTTAAAACCCCGCGTACCGGTTCGATGTTATAATCTCAGCCGTCGGTTTAAAATCGGACGGTCCACGTCAACCCCGCATTATAAAGACTGGAATTCTTACGTGCTACCCCCTGGGGTTCTCTGGAATTGAGAGCTAGCCCCGGAAACTTCAGATCTAGCCCCTAGAACTCCAGAAAATCATGTAAATTCATTTAAAAATCAGTTTTAGCCCCTGGACTTAATAGAAATTAGGAAAAACACCTCTGATAAGTGTAGCTAGACCCCTGGAAATTATGAAAATAATATTATAGACCCTGTAATGGGGTGAATTCATTATTTTAGCCCTGTTTAGTATTTAATTTAGAAAATTGAATATGTAACTAGTGTTTAAAAATTTAAAAAGGGGGACAAACATAATTGTCAAAATTAATTAAAAACTTTCTCAGTACTTAGAAAACTTTGGAGTGAGATAAAAATATATTTTTGGGCTGAAATGAATCTGTTTCATCTATTATTCACATTTATTAGTATAGGGACACATTTTTAAGTAAAGAATAGTTGTAGAAAAATAGGGAAAATAATTATGAAATAGTTTACATCAGAGGCCAAGGTCAAAATATGTTATTAAATTATTTAGGACCAGAACCTATATTGTTTAGATGATGTGTATTACTAATTTCATAATAAAATACACAATTATGCATAGAAATATAAATCTGAAATTATAGCAACTAGTAAATGATAAATGGAGTTTTTAAAATCCAAAGAGTTCAGTTTAGGGTTGATAGAAATTATGAAGGCACATATGGAGAAGAAAAATACTTTTCATACATACTTGGTAGTTTAATATAAGGAATTTATTTAAAACTGAAACACACATATATACATATATATATATAGTATGTGAGTATAAATATGAACACCAAAGTAGGAATCATACACATATAAATAAAAGTGTATGCAAGCCACAATCAACATACATAGAGTATCCACAACACATATAATGGTAAAGAACTTTCATAAATGTGAATGTGTGGTTTGTATGAAGTAGAAGTGTGAACTATGTCTTATGATTGTTGTTTTTCTTTTGCTATGTGTGATGGTATGAAGTAGAACCTGTTCAAGAGCAAGCTATCACTTTCCAAGATCAGGACTACCCATTTCAAGAGCAGCAAGAAGGAGACAAGTGCCCTTGACCACTTTGATCCTATGCTAGGATTGTGTAGATAGTATTATTTGCATTGTCAAATGAAATATGAAACCCATGCTAGGAAGTTTCCCTAGAATTGCATTACCTTGTTTCCTTGTAGCTTGGGTTGGGATTTATTTTGTCATGTCATTTATTTGCATGCATATGCTTAGCCATGCTTAGAATGGGATATTTGGGATATGAGATCATCAGTTTATTTTACCATACTCTTGAACGAGATATTGTGAGTTATGTAGAGGTAGGGATCAAGGCAAGTTGGATGTTTTGGTTGTGTGCTGGTTGCACGAGACTTGGGGTTTGTGTTTAGTACTTGCCTGGATCCTAAGGACCGGTTCATGGAGCATGTAACCTGGCTTTACAGTGCCAACCACATGCTGAGATGGGGCAGCTTGGCCAATTAATTAGGTGTATCCCCGGCGTAGTATGGGTGTGTTGGATGGTGCGGGGAGTAGGTGTCAGCTGGACTACCATATGAACCGCAAGGCTCAAGAGGGGGCCACTGCAGCGGGGTTGGAGCCTCTTGTATGCTGTTAGGGGTGAAACCTCAGTGGGCCCACGCTCGTCGGGAATCCCTTTGTAAAGGCTTCGTAGTGATCTCCTGGCTGCACACCTGGGAAGTGTGAATGTGGATCGTAGCCACTGGCATAATGGAGGTTCTTTTAGTCCACCCGGCAACGGGGGATGAAATCACTACATGTGGGTACAGTGGTACAAACTCTGCAGAGTCAAAACTGTCTTGACAGCCGTGCTCACGGTTAAGAGCGGCCTGGACTTATTCATGATTAGAGGATTGATGGTTTTGGAAGTTAAGCGGGGAGCTTAACATTGGAAATGATGATTATGGTTATTGGATTATGATGATGGGATGGGAGATTGGGACCATTTCACCTGTGTAGTAATGTAGGTGCTTAATAAGCTAAGGTGATAGGTATTAATTGCGTAGTGCTTTAACCATGAGTTCAACCTCTCCTTGTTCTAGCCATGCATGATATAATTTTCCCACACTTGCTGAGTACCATTGGTACTCAACCTTGTATATTTGTTGGTTTATATTGCTGCTCAGGACAAGATAATGAGGTGGTGTATAATGACCAAGATTTTGGACCCGAGGAAGGTTTTTAGGTTCATGAAGACCCCGGGCAACGCCTGTGATGGAGCCCTTAAGAATAATATTCCACTGCTAGTTTATTTACTTGTGATGAACTTATTATTGTCCATCGAGACATTTACTATGTAAGACTTACTTATATTCGACACCTGGCTTGTAATAAATGATGCTTCACTATTTGTCATCGCATGTATGAGAAAATGATCCTGGCATACATGTGATATTCACTTGGTTGTTCTTCGGAAAAACCGGGTGTGACAGAGGTAGTATCAGAGCCAAGGTTGCCCGTAGGAACGTGGACCTAGGTAGAAATGGACGTATTTAAGGGCCCTATTTTCTTAAAAACTATTTTCCGAGGTGTGGGTTGAAGAGTGTTATTTAAGGAGTCATTTTCTTCATCTTACCCCAAATTCTCATTCAAAATGGGATTTTTGTTTAAAAAGTTTATCTAACCTAATTTTAAATTCTTTTTGTTTTAGATGGTTCGCATGATTCGCACCGCTCGCAAGTCCACAGGAGGGAGAGTTCCCGTAGTTGCCCTTGCCGAAAGAGAGGAGAGTCGTCCAGTGACGTACCTTTCCTACGGATTGGCAGTAGGAGACTTGTTGCGCCGTCTTCGACGTATGCTCGAAGCCGCAGGCAATACGGGAAAGCTCATCGTCCACTATAACTCCACCAGGACCATCCGTGAGAAGAGGGAAAAATGGAGTTCGGAGATGAGGATTATACACGAGAATCAGCTGCTGAAGATTCACCACTCTCCAGCTTGTCGAGCAACACAAGTTGACGCGGAGAAAGATGTCACCTGGGAGGCCATCACCTGCTAGAGTCACATCTATCGTCGCCACTTGGACAAAACTGAGTACATGTATGTCCTCCAACGTGAGAGTGGTACCATGGAGTACAAGTACCCACCAGTGCAGCAAGGGACTTCCCATGAGCACATGGACTTGTGCTTGGAGGATGCTGCTATGCTCAGCACTCGACTGCAGGAGTGTCAACAAGAGCTTCAGGATGTCCGAGACACCCTGAAGGAAACGGAGGAGTTGCCAGGTATGCCTCCCGACCGCGACGTGGAATTCGCAATTGAGCTAGTACCGGGAACAGCCCCGATATACAAGAGACCTTATCGAATGGACTCCAGACAGCTAGAAGAGCTCAAGGATCATTTGAGAGAATTGACGGAGAAGGGGTATATTCGCCCTAGTTCCTCACCATGGGGAGCTCCGGTGATATTTGTGCCCAAGAAAGACGGAACCCAAAGGTTATGCGTGGATTACCGTGCCTTGAATGAGGTAACCATCAAGAACAAGTACCCATTACCCCGCATTGAAGACTTGTTTGATCAGTTGAGGGGAGCTTGTGTGTTCTCGAAAATTGATCTCAGGTCGGGATACCACCAACTCAAGATAAGGCAATCTGATATTCCCAAGACAGCTTTCGTATCTCGGTACGGACTGTATGAATACACTGTCATGCCTTTCGGGCTAACCAATGCCCCGGCATATTTCATGTACCTCATGAACAAGGTATTCATGGAATATCTGGACAAATTTGTGGTGGTTTTCATAGATGATATTCTCGTCTTCTCCAAAGATGAAGAAGAACATGAGAAACATCTAAGGTTGGTGTTACAAAGGCTGAGAGAACACCAACTATATGCCAAGTTGAGCAAGTGTGAGTTTTGGCTGAAGAGAGTTCCCTTTTTAGGACATATAATCTCAGAGGGAGGAATCTCCGTAGATCCCGCCAAAATCGAGGATATCCAGAAGTGGAAGACCCCTGAAAATGTCGGGGAAGTCCGAAGCTTTTTGGGATTGGCTGGATACTATCGACGGTTTATTGAGGGATTCTCCAAGATCTCGAGACCTCTCACTAAACTGTTGGAGAAGGGAATCACATTTACCTGGACGCCACAGTGCGAGACGAGCTTTCAAGAGCTAAAGAAGAGATTGACAACAGCCCCAGTGTTGGTTATGCCAGATATGTAGAAGAATTTCACAGTGTACTGCGATGCCTCTGGAAATGGGTTGGGATGTGTTCTCATGCAAGAAGGACATGTCGTGGCATATGCATCCCGGCAGCTTCGGAAGCACGAGAAGAACTATCCTACACATGACCTAGAACTAGCTGCAGTGGTACACGCGTTGAAAATTTGGCGGCACTATTTGATGGGGAAGAGGACAGAGATATATACGGATCATAAGAGTTTGAAGTACATATTCACACAGCCAGATCTCAACCTCAGACAAAGGAGATGGTTAGAGCTAATCAATGACTTTGATGTGGGCATCAACTATCATACCGGGAAAGCAAACATCGTGGCCGATGCTTTGAGTCGGAAAATGCAGGTCAATAAGTTGAGCTTGAAGGACATGCCTGCAGAATTGAAGGACAAGGTTATAAGGCTCAATCTATTTCTGGTAAATAGTGGTGAAGCCATCGCCATGGAAGTGGACTCCACACTCGAGCGAGACATACGCGAGGGCCAAAGGAATGATGAGAAGATACAAGAGATCAGACAGCTCATCAAGGAAAATAAAGCTCCTGGTTTTAGAGAGGATGAACAAGGAACGGTGTGGCACGGGAAAAGGATCTGTGTGCCAGAAGTAAAGGAGATCCGTGAATTAATTTTGAAGGAGGCTCACGATTCCGACTATTCCATTCATCCTGGGAGTACGAAGATGTACCAGGACCTCAAGAGCAGGTATTGGTGGTATGGCATGAAGCGAGATGTCGCGGAACATGTTGCCCTATGTGACACATGTCAGTTGGTGAAAGCAGAACATCAACGACCCGCGGGATTGCTGCAACCACTCAAAGTGCCTGAGTGGAAGTGGGAAGAAATCAGCATGGATTTTATCGTGGGATTGCCTAGGACCCAATCCGGGTATGATTCAATATGGGTCATTATTGATAGGCTAACCAAGGTAGCTCATTTCATCCCTGTGAAAGAAAGCTACAGCGGATCCAAATTGGCAGAATTGTACATGTCAAGGATTGTGTGTTACCGTGGAGTGCCAAAGAAGATAGTGTCGGACCGAGGGACACAGTTCACCTCGAGGTTTTGGCAGAAGTTGCATGAAACCATGGGAACCCATCTGAACTTCAGCTCTGCCTATCATCCCCAAACTGACGGGCAGACGGAGAGAACCAATCAGATCCTTCAAGATATGTTAAGGGCATGTGCACTCAAAAACAATAGAAGTTGGGACAAGAACTTACCGTATGCGGAGTTTTCCTAGAACAACAGCTATCAAGCTAGTATGAAGATGTCACCGTTTGAAGCTTTGTATGGAAGGAAGTGCAGAACTCCCCTATTTTGGAACCAAACAGGATAAAGTAAAGTGTTTGGTCCAGAAGTGCTACAAGAAGCCGAGGCAAAGGTGAGGGAGATTCGCAACAACTTGAGGATAGCACAAACACGCCAGAAGAGTTATGTTGATGTACGAAGAAGAGAGCTCGTTTTCAACGTGGGAGACTATGTTTATCTCAAGGTGTCCCCTATCAGAGGACTTTGTCGGTTCAAGGTGAAAGGGAAGTTGTCACCTCGATACATCGGACCCTTTCAAGTTTTGGAAAGAAAAGGCGAAGTGGCGTACCAACTAGAGTTACCGGTTCATCTATCGGACGTGCACGATGTATTCCATGTGTCACAACTCAAGAAATGCCTGAGGACACCTGAAGAGGTGTTACCCATGAATGAAGTGGATGTAGCTGAAGATTTGTCTTATACCGAGCAACCCTACAAGATTTTGGAGACAATGGAACGCCTCACCAGAAATAAAAGAATCCGTATGTGCAAGGTGCAGTGGAAGCATCACTCAGAAGAGGAAGCCACCTGGGAACGGGAAGATGAGTTCAAGGCACAATTTCCGGAATTGTTTTCTTAGAAACACCAATCTCGAGGACGAGATTTCTTTTAAGGGGGGTAGAGCTGTAACACCCCAAATTTTGATTTAAAACTCTAAACCATGTTTAGAGGGGAATTTAAAAATTTTTGGACGTGTTTCATGTTTTGCAAAAATTCAAATTCAAACTGGAATTCAAATTATACTCAAAACAGAAAAGAAATGGAAAAAGAAAAAGAGAAAACGGGAAAAAACTGGCCAGTGGGCCGAAACCCGCCAGCCGGCCCAGCTACTCCCGCGCCAGCCCGCCCCCGCGCGCGCCGCGCTGCCCCTCACCGACGGGTGGGACCCACCTGTCATCCCTAACCCCGAGCCCCCGCGACCCCGGACTTTTCTCCCGAGCGCGCGAAATCGCAACCGACCGGGAAAGCCCGTCCCGCAGCCGAATTCTGGTCCCAGAGAACTCCAACTCGATCACAACAGACCCAGCGCCCTCCCCCGGCTATAAAAACCACCGATCCGATCAGTTTTTCTCACGCGATCGCCGATTTTCACTCCGGTGAGCACCGAGACTTCGCCGGTGAATTCTGGCCGATCTAAGCTCGGAAACTCTGATCTAACTCGCTGGTCTTGATCCACCGCCTCCGGGGAACTTTGCAGGTGCAGAAAACCCGAAGACTTACGGTGTAAATCCAGCGCCGACGAGCTTCGCCGTGGTTTTGCCTCGGACCTCGCCGCCGATCACTTTCCAGGACCCCCGAGCTCGAGAAAACCCCCGAGGTGAGATCCCTGACCTCCCCTCTACCGATCTATGCCATGAGATCACAGTTTTAGGCAGAATTCTCGAGGATCCGAAACTTTCCGGCGAGATCGCCGCTTCCCGCCGCCGTGCGCCGCCGGCAGCGCCGCCCGCGTTCGATCAGAGCGACGTGGCCGCTTGTGCGCCGTTTATTTTAAATCGCACGGTAGACTTTAAAACCCCGCGTACCGGTTCGATGTTATAATCTCAGCCGTCGGTTTAAAATCGGACGGTCCACGTCAACCCCGCATTATAAAGACTGGAATTCTTACGTGCTACCCCCTGGGGTTCTCTGGAATTGAGAGCTAGCCCCGGAAACTTCAGATCTAGCCCCTAGAACTCCAGAAAATCATGTAAATTCATTTAAAAATCAGTTTTAGCCCCTGGACTTAATAGAAATTAGGAAAAACACCTCTGATAAGTGTAGCTAGACCCCTGGAAATTATGAAAATAATATTATAGACCCTGTAATGGGGTGAATTCATTATTTTAGCCCTGTTTAGTATTTAATTTAGAAAATTGAATATGTAACTAGTGTTTAAAAATTTAAAAAGGGGGACAAACATAATTGTCAAAATTAATTAAAAACTTTCTCAGTACTTAGAAAACTTTGGAGTGAGATAAAAATATATTTTTGGGCTGAAATGAATCTGTTTCATCTATTATTCACATTTATTAGTATAGGGACACATTTTTAAGTAAAGAATAGTTGTAGAAAAATAGGGAAAATAATTATGAAATAGTTTACATCAGAGGCCAAGGTCAAAATATGTTATTAAATTATTTAGGACCAGAACCTATATTGTTTAGATGATGTGTATTACTAATTTCATAATAAAATACACAATTATGCATAGAAATATAAATCTGAAATTATAGCAACTAGTAAATGATAAATGGAGTTTTTAAAATCCAAAGAGTTCAGTTTAGGGTTGATAGAAATTATGAAGGCACATATGGAGAAGAAAAATACTTTTCATACATACTTGGTAGTTTAATATAAGGAATTTATTTAAAACTGAAACACACATATATACATATATATATATATATATAGTATGTGAGTATAAATATGAACACCAAAGTAGGAATCATACACATATAAATAAAAGTGTATGCAAGCCACAATCAACATACATAGAGTATCCACAACACATATAATGGTAAAGAACTTTCATAAATGTGAATGTGTGGTTTGTATGAAGTAGAAGTGTGAACTATGTCTTATGATTGTTGTTTTTCTTTTGCTATGTGTGATGGTATGAAGTAGAACCTGTTCAAGAGCAAGCTATCACTTTCCAAGATCAGGACTACCCATTTCAAGAGCAGCAAGAAGGAGACAAGTGCCCTTGACCACTTTGATCCTATGCTAGGATTGTGTAGATAGTATTATTTGCATTGTCAAATGAAATATGAAACCCATGCTAGGAAGTTTCCCTAGAATTGCATTACCTTGTTTCCTTGTAGCTTGGGTTGGGATTTATTTTGTCATGTCATTTATTTGCATGCATATGCTTAGCCATGCTTAGAATGGGATATTTGGGATATGAGATCATCAGTTTATTTTACCATACTCTTGAACGAGATATTGTGAGTTATGTAGAGGTAGGGATCAAGGCAAGTTGGATGTTTTGGTTGTGTGCTGGTTGCACGAGACTTGGGGTTTGTGTTTAGTACTTGCCTGGATCCTAAGGACCGGTTCATGGAGCATGTAACCTGGCTTTACAGTGCCAACCACATGCTGAGATGGGGCAGCTTGGCCAATTAATTAGGTGTATCCCCGGCGTAGTATGGGTGTGTTGGATGGTGCGGGGAGTAGGTGTCAGCTGGACTACCATATGAACCGCAAGGCTCAAGAGGGGGCCATTGCAGCGGGGTTGGAGCCTCTTGTATGCTGTTAGGGGTGAAACCTCAGTGGGCCCACGCTCGTCGGGAATCCCTTTGTAAAGGCTTCGTAGTGATCTCCTGGCTGCACACCTGGGAAGTGTGAATGTGGATCGTAGCCACTGGCATAATGGAGGTTCTTTTAGTCCACCCGGCAACGGGGGATGAAATCTCTACATGTGGGTACAGTGGTACAAACTCTGCAGAGTCAAAACTATCTTGACAGCCGTGCTCACGGTTAAGAGCGGCCTGGACTTATTCATGATTAGAGGATTGATGGTTTTGGAAGTTAAGCGGGGAGCTTAACATTGGAAATGATGATTATGGTTATTGGATTATGATGATGGGATGGGAGATTGGGACCATTTCACCTGTGTAGTAATGTAGGTGCTTAATAAGCTAAGGTGATAGGTATTAATTGCGTAGTGCTTTAACCATGAGTTCAACCTCTCCTTGTTCTAGCCATGCATGATATAATTTTCCCACACTTGCTGAGTACCATTGGTACTCAACCTTGCATATTTGTTGGTTTATATTGCTGCTCAGAACAAGATAATGAGGTGGTGTATAATGACCAAGATTTTGGACCCGAGGAAGGTTTTTAGGTTCATGAAGACCCCGGGCAACGCCTGTGATGGAGCCCTTAAAATAATATTCCGCTGCTAGTTTATTTACTTGTGATGAACTTATTATTGTCCATCGAGATATTTACTATGTAAGAATTACTTATATTCGACACCTGGCTTGTAATAAATGATGCTTCACTATTTGTCATCGCATGTATGAGAAAATGATCCTGGCATACATGTGATATTCACTTGGTTGTTCTTCGGAAAAACCGGGTGTGACAGTTTTCTTGTGACAAGGAACTCACACAAAAAATTCTCAGCTCCATTGGAGCTCTAGATCATCTCTGTCCTGTTTAACCACTTGAGGGATTAATATGGAAAAGGGAGAAAACCACTTAGCATTTAACCATGTGATTAAGTCTAAACCAAACCACCAACACCCAGTTCATCTTTAAATTCTTAAACAGAGTTCCAGTTGTTAGAGACTAGTTAGCATAACTAATAGCAGAAGCATTACCCTAAACTCATGTGCATATCCATTAACATGTAGTATTTTATTAACGTGTAATCGCTGAAGGCGAGGAGACTCCGAAAGTGCTGGACTTCCTTTTTCCGGACGAAGAACTAACTCCTGACCAGCAGCAACAAGGGAAGCCCCGGTTTGCATTAACCTTTTTATAAGTTTTAATTTATTTACATGTGTCATGTGAAGTATGATTGTGCATTAGGTATAGGATGGATGGAACCCCACTTGCATGACTAGAATTTTTCCATAAGAGTGAGGGTAGTGTCTAAGATCTCGAGTAGACAGGCTATGCTTAATAATTTCATAGGACTTCGGTACAAGTCGAGTAGTTGGAATCTACTCGCGAGAGAGGTTGGGACACACGGGTTTGGTTCGAGTGACGGGAGATCACTTTAGTAATGAAAATGAGACTAGGCAGTGGCTAGGGCGCAGCAAGAGGAAGTCTTGTGTGCGCAACCCTGTCCGTGTTGATTGAGGACCGAGCCGTGTGCGGCCCTGCTGAACAAGTATTGAACGTACCGAAGGCATATCGGATATATGGGCCCCGATAAACCGATGTAGCCTAAACCTCCGGGCGTCGAGGCATAGCACACCGATTTATAGGTGTAGGTTGAGGGCAGCAAGGTGAAAATCTGCCAACGGGCATAGAGAGATGCTCCGTGTGGGGAACCTCCTGTCCGTTTCGGTGCGACCGGTTCGACGTTTGGGCTGTTGGGTGAAAGGTTGTCCCATACGACATCGAGTGAGCATGCTGTGCAGCTCCACGGGTGGGCGTACGTGGCATGCTCTTTGGGTTTTCCCTGCAGGTGTATATCGAGTCGATTCGCCGTCCCTCGCGGTGACGAGTACCACTTGTTCACTGCGTCGTAACGTAGACTAATATATGAAATGTTATGATTCAATCTTGCTGTTATGATATAATTGTATTGCTACATGTGTGCCACCAAATATTGCTTACTAAATTTCAGATTTCTGAACTGTTAACTTGTTGCTAAAAGATGAACTAAGGATGAACTTGTAGGCGTGTCCATTTGCTGCAATATTACTACCCTATGTCATAGTACCCCTCATGTAGAGTTTCATGCTTAGGTGAGTCGGTTAAGCCTTGTTGAGCCATCGTGCTCACGGTTGCTGCTTAAATATTTTTCAGGTGAGGAGCCACCCACGGACTCGGAGTACGAGTCCACCGGTGAGGGTTACCCTCCGTCGGGGACTACGGCTGAGTGGGAGCCGTACACGCCGCGCTGAGCTGAGACGTGCAGCTAGTGTGGGTTGCCCTAGGGCTGGGCAACCGACTTTTGCTAGATAGGCGGGCGTGAGTTGTATAGAGTAGACTTCCGCTGTGTAAAATAAATACTAGTTTGTAACTGAAGGTTGTACCTGTTTGTACAGTTCAGTTTATTTTCCCATGTAATATATTGTGTCCTTATGACGTGTGCTGTCAGGTGTCGCATCGCGCGGCACCACCCTCTGCGATCCTGGATGAGCGGATTCCGGTCCGCCACAGCCTGGTATCAGAGCTGCATTGGGGATAGCACAGTACTTAAGAACTATATTACGGGAAAAATTAGGATTACGGTGAGGAATCGGTAGCTGACCTAAGTAAGAACTATATTAGCATAGTTACTTAAAGTGGCAAAAACTAACCTATGTTATAATTCTGAATTTCAATTATGTAACGACGCACCTACGCTCTGGTAAGTATGGTAAGGAACGCCACCGAAAGCGGTTCAATTTCGGTTAGCTCCCCTGACGAGGAACGTGATTCAGGGATAAGTCTCATAGCTTGGTGTGAGACGTCAATATGAAACTCTTGGACTATTCATGTTCCTGAGTTCATATGAAACGCTGATCCCTAGCGTGCATTAGGTAAGTAAGTAGAGACCCCATCAGGTGGTCAGTAACGCGAGAGTGTGTTCGTCTGCAAATAGCCCAGGAGGACATACGCAGCGCTTGCCATCGGCGTGCCCTGCAGGGCAGTAGGTGGTATCTGTTGGGTTGATAACATTCCCAACCGTGACGACCCGTTCATGACCTACTCGGGTTCTCCGTCGTGTGGTGTTGAAACACGATCACGTACCTTGAGACGTGACCTAACTCAAGGACGGCCGTATGGCAATGATACGGGCATTTGTATTTACTTCTAATATGATCTTGCCTGAAATGAACAACCTTTGAGTGCATCATTATTGTGTGATCTTCTGCAGGTACTAACCACATATGTATCTATGTAGAAAACGTGTGTGAGAGACCGTTTAGTGCCACACTTGAGACGTATATGCCAGTATGATCCGGTTAGGATTTTCTTTTGTGAGGAACGTAGTACCGATATAGTGTAGGCATATGCATGAGAATAATGATAACAAGGAGTAAAAATCACTAGGTTCAACATTTAGGACCCTGGTTGGGTAGAAAAATTGGAGGGGGTTTGAGTGTAGTTCCAAAAGACTGAAAAAACAGAGTGCTCTGTTTTGGGCAGCAAGTTGCTGATCTCCAACAGAGCATAACTCACAGGTCTTTTAGCCCAGGGAGGTGTGGTATATAGTTATGGAAAGGTATTTGAGTACCCTACAACTTTGTGTAGACTTCCAGAGCTGAAACACACCTTAAGATGGCTGAAATCCCATTGGAATGTAAACCGTCCAGAACCAGGACAGAGTAAAACATTCTCTTAACTGTTCTGTTTTTCAAACATAACTCCCAGTAGAAAAATCAAAAATTTTCATACGATACATCCTTAGAAAGGGTAGAAGATGTGTTACATCTTTGCAATTCAAAGTTTCTGAAATTTCAGCACAGGATTTAGTGGGAATCAGAGTTGAAAACAGCAACTTCCCCAGGGAGGTGCTGTTAAAATTCTTCCAGAAATTCTGCTGACGTTGAATTAGCATAACTTGTTAACCAGAGCTGATCTGGGGGCAAATAAGTACTCGTTGGAAATATACTGAAGTTAACTTTAATTTTGGTATTCAGCTTGAGTCATGAAAATGCCCAGAACCAGATCAAAACTTTGGATAGGTAGAAACTGGTCATTCTGACAGAGGAGTGACAGTTGAACTCATTGGAGAGGGGGTTATACCCTAAGGGTGGTTTACGTGATGACAAAGCGATAGTAATATCTCGTAGTGACCAAACCTAGTTATGGTGAGCTTCCAGAGAAGAGGTTCATCAAGTTGGATTAAACTAACTTGTGTTTGGTCTGGTAATGGTGTAGCTTGTGCAAAGTTACTACATTATCTACATACGAGATGTATCGCATGTTTCATTGTCATTATGGTTTACGCCTATTGTATTTGACTGCATGCAATATGTTGCGGGACTGATGTTTATTGTCGTGTGGTTGCAGATGGTTCGCACTAGGACCACGCACGAGGTTGGTGGCTCTAGCCAAGGGGGAGGCGATGACTCCCAGCCATCGGCCTACGACACCACCCCGCAGAAGCAGCCACCACCGCCGCCTCCGCTTACTCTAGCGGATGTGATTGCGGCACTGGTGGGTGGTCGTGAGGAGCAGACCGACCTGCTCTGCACGATCGTGCAGAATACGTCCCAGACGGGGGGACGTCAAGATAGAGGGCCTCGTGATCCCCGGGAAGTGTCGTACTCGGATTTCATGAGTACGCACCCTCCAGTGTTCACCGAGGCTGAGGAACCACTGGAGGCAGACAACTGGTTGCGGACCATCGAGTGCAAGTTCGGGCTGCTCCAATGTACGGAGTGGCAGAAGATCCTGTTCGCAGCACAGCAGCTTCACGGTGCCGCTGGTGCGTGGTGGGCGAACTATGTCGCCTCATGTCCGGCTGGCCATACCGTGGAATGGGAGGAATTACGGGAGGCGTTCCGCGCCTACCATATCCCTCCCGGGATCATGAAGAGGAAGTTCCAAGAATTCTTGGAGCTGAAGCAGGGCGGAAGGAGTGCCCATGATTACTCCCGTGCCTTCAACCATCTGGCGCAATATGCGTCAGACTACATCTCCACCGAGGAGAAAAAGCGGGAGCACTTCTATCGGGGGTTACACCCCGAAACGAAGACGCATCTCGTGCAATGGAATCGCGGCACCTTCAACGACTTAGTCAATGCCGCGATCATGCAAGAGGACGCTCAGCGGGAGTTGGCAGCTGAGCAGAGGAAGCGTAGCGCTCCGCCCAGCAGTGGTGGTGGCGCTCCTCAGAAGTACCGTATGGTGTATCGGACACCATCCGGACAGCAGTGGCATCCACCGGCGTGACCTCAGCGGTTCGGGGGACGTTCGTTTCAGTCACCTCCGTTGCGTCCGCCGATGCCACCACCAAGATAGCAGCAGCAGCCGCAGTAGCAGACGGTACCCCGGGCGTTCCCACCGCCACAACGGCCCCGGGTTTCCGACCACCGATCAGCGGGGGACCGCCCCGCTTCACTTGCTTCACGTGTGGCCAGGCGGGCCACTTCGCGAAGGACTGCCCCCAGAGGCAGCAGAGCAGCGGGCAAGCCCAGTTCTAGGGCGGTGCTCGAGGCCGACCTCCGGTGAAGAAGGTTGGTCAGCGGACTGGGGGTGTCCGCAACCTCGACAATCAGGACGCCCCAGAGGGAGACAACGTGCTGGCGGGTACGTTTACTCTCAACCATCAAGCCATCGTCATATTGTTTGATTCTGGTGCAACCCACAGCTTTATAAGTGCATCCTATGTGGCTAAGCATCAAATGCAAGTCTTCCCAACCGACTGCACTTATATGATCTGCTCACCGGGAGGGAATATTTCAGCTAATATGATGATTCCAAAGGCACCTCTGTGCTTCGGTGGGAAACTATATCCGCACCTTGATAATCCTTATGGGACAAAAGATTGATGCAATCTTAGGGATGTCATGGCTACAATACCATGGCGCTGTCCTAGAGACTCGGACACGGACGGTTCATTTAAACTCACCATTCTACCGTCCACATTCTATGGTATTAGACACTCCAGTCCAGGAGGTTTTAACAGTTAATAATGCTGAAGCTCTCAAGTTAGAAGACATCCCCGTAGTCCGGGAGTATCCTGACGTGTTCCCGGATGATCTTCCGGGCATGCCACCTGAGCGGGATGTCGAGTTCAAGATTGAACTTACACCCGGGACTACGCCCATATCACGGAGACCATATAAAATGGCTCCAAATGAGCTGGATGAACTGAAGAAACAGCTCAATGATCTGTTGAGTAAGTGTTTCATTAGGCCGAGTTCCTCGCCTTGGGGATGCTCGGCGCTGTTTGTAAAGAAGAAGGATGAAACCCTACGGTTGTGTGTGGATTACCGGCTGCTCAACGCCGTCACCATCAAGAATAAGTACCCACTGCCCCGTATCGACATTTTGTTTGATCAACTTGTGGGGGCAAGTGTATTCTCAAAGATGGACCTTCGCTCTGGATATCACCAGATCAAGATCCGGGCGGAGGATATTCCGAAGATGGCCTTTTCAACGAGATACGGATTATATGAATATCTCGTCATGTCCTTTGGTCTCACAAACGCTCCAGCCCATTTCATGTATCTCATGAACTCGGTGTTCATGCCGGAGCTGGACAAGTTCGTGGTAGTGTTCATCGACGATATCTTGGTTTACTCCAAGACAGAAGCCAAACATGCTGAACACTTACGAATCGTTCTTCAACGATTGCAAGATCATAAGCTCTACGCCAAGTTCAGCAAGTGCGAGTTTTGAATCAGCCAAGTGCCATTCTTGGGACATATCATCTCCACGGAAGGCATTGCAGTTGACCCAAGCAAGATAGAGCAAGTGCTGAAATGGAAAGCTCCCACTTCAGTTCACGAAGTCAGAAGCTTCCTTGGGTTAGCGGGATACTACCGGAGATTCATTCCAATCTTCTCCAAGCTCGCTAAGCCGATGATAGAATTGCTGAAGAAAGGGACGAAATATGTTTGGAACACGGCGTGTGAATGAGCATTCCAAACATTGGTGAAGCATCTCACCACAGCCCCGGTCTTAGCTCAGCCGGATACGACAAAGCCCTTCGACGTGTATTGTGACACGTCCGGTATTGGGCTCGGCTGTGTGTTGATGCAGGTAGGACGTGTGGTCGCATATGGCTCGCGCCAACTTCGGAACCATGAGCAGCATTATCCCACTCATGATCTTGAGCTTGCTGCAGTAGTTTTGGCGCTGAAAATGTGGAGGCACTATCTCCTGGGGAATCTGGTGCATCTCTACACCGACCACAAGAGCTTAAAATACATTTTCACCCAGAAGAAGCTGAACATGAGGCAAAGGAGGTGGTTAGAATTGATCAAAAATTATGAAATTGAGATTCATTACCACCCCGGCAAGGTGAATGTGGTTGCCGACGCGCTGAGTCGGAAATCACATGTCCATCACCTCACTACTACACCGGTGGAGGAGGAAGAGCCAAGTTTATACTTGGTTCCTTATGGATCGCTGTACAACCTTGCTCTCATCCCTACGATTAGGGAGGACATCTTGGCAGCTCAGAAAGATGATAAAGGCATGGCACATCTCTGGAGACGGATAGACAATGGAGAGATCAAATGTTTCCGGAAGGATGATGAGGGGACGTTGTGGTTCAATGACCGAATAGTCGTACCCCGAGATATGGAACTGAGGAGGAAGATCCTCGATGAAGCTCACTTGTCCAAATACTCCATTCATCCGGGCAGCAACAAAATGTACCAAGATTTGAGGAAGACATTTTGGTGGACACGCATGAAGCGGAAGGTAGCGAAGTACGTATCCGAATGCGATACGTGCCGACGAGTGAAAGTTGATCACATGAAGAAATCAGGGCTGTTGCAACCCCTGAAGATCCCGGCATGGAAATGGGAAGATGTGAGCATGGATTTCATTGTGGGATTACCCCTAACATCCAACAAGCATGATTCCATTTGGGTAATCGTTGACCGGTTAACCAAGACGGCTCACTTCATCCCGGTGAGTACACGTTACAATGCCGGCAAATATGCGGAGCTGTACATAGCGAAAATTCTATACCTATACGGGGTACCCAAGACCATAGTCTCAGACCGAGATGCATTGTTTGTATCTCGCTTTTGGGAGCAGCTACACGCTGCATTGGGTACCAAGTTGATCAGGAGCTCCGCCTATCACCCTCAGACAGATGGGCAAACAGAAAGGGTGAACCAAGTATTAGAAGACAAGTTGAGAGCATGTGCCATCCACCATGGTAGGAACTGAGATGATCACCTACCATTGGCGGAATTCTCGTACAACAACGGCTATCAGGCGAGTATCAAGATGGCACCCTACGAAGCTCTCTACGGTCGCAAATGTCGCACCCCATTAAACCGGTGCAAGTCTGGTGAGAGGGTCACATTCGGGGTTGATGTGGTGAACGATGCCGAAGAGCGCGTTTGGACGATCCAAGCTAATTTGAAGGCCGCTCAATCCCGGCAGAAGAGCTACGCTGATAAGAGGCGTAGACCGTTGCACTTTGACGTTGGGGAACACTTGTACCTCCGCGTATCTCCGATGAAGGGCGTGCACCGGTTCGGTGTGAAGGGGAAGCTCGCTCCCCGTTTTATTGGACCCTATGCTATCACCGAGAAGTGTGGACCAGCAGCCTATAGACTGGAGCTACCGGCATCCCTTGCTGGTGTCCATGACGTTTTCCATGTTTCGCAACTGCGAAAATTTTTAATGCATACAGCTGCTGTTCCTACCGAAGACATCGGCGAGTTGAAACCGGATTTAACATATGATGAGTATCCGGTGACAATTCTTGATGAGAAAGCCCGAACCACACGTAGCAGAACATTATGGTTCTACAAGATACTCTGGAGCAACCACACCGCCGAAGAAGCGACGTGGGAGAGCGAGGAATTCCTTCGCTCAAATTACCTGGAGTTCATGGCTTCTTAACACGGGTAAGTCCCTACTACATCACTATCTTTCCTTTTATAATCTCGGGACGAGATTCTTTTAAGGGGGGAGGGATGTAAAAGCCCAAGAAAAAGTGACTTGCAAAAACTTTTCTTCACCTCACAACACCACAGTTTTTATTGTGGATATCTTAGGAAATATTGTGAAGCAAGTAACCTCCATCAAAAGAGTGATTAGAGGGGAAAGCTTTCATTCTCATAAAGTGGGATTTGTACACATGAACATGAGAGGTTGAGCTCACCCTAGAACTTAAAAAGTCTTGGGAAGGTTCAGGCCAAATTTCATGCAAATCCAACATTTTTGAGCCACTTTTGGAGGTATTGGGAAAAGAGGCCAATTTGAATGTAAATTCAAATTGCAGCAACTTTCATCCCTCAAATTCAAAAGTTAGCTTCATATTCAAACTCAGCATATTTTCCTGAGTAACCCCACCAATTTTCAGTCCCATTGGACTTCATCTTGTCGGGAGCCGAATTTGTAACAATTCAAACTGAATTTGAATTTTGAAATTCAAATTATGAAGGAAATGTGGCCAAACCAGTTTGAAGTTGATGAATTCAAATTCTTCCTCTGAATTGGTGGCTAAGTTCCCTTTTCAAGTCTGAGTAGGTGGGATATTTGCACAACAGAGAAGATTAGAGGGGAGAAGAGGGCCCACCAGTCAGCTAGACTTCGGGCCTAAGTCAACACCGGGCGAACTCGGTTTACCGGGCCTCGGCAGTGCTCGACACCGAGCCAATCGAGCAGCCACCTCGCCCCCTCCTCGCGCGCTGGCGACCAGCTTGCCGGCTCCGCTGCCTCGGCCCGATCCTTACCCCGGGAGCAAACAGCAGCACGTCACCTTCCTCATTGATCACGCGCTCGCTGTTTCCCTCACACCCGCACAGAACCGGAGCTCACCGCCGCGCTCTCTTTTCCCAATCGCCGGCACCAACCGAGCCTGGGTTGCTCGTGCCAGCAGCACCGAAAAGCAGCGCCCGTGCATGCTCTACCACGTCAGCCCCACAACCCCGAAGCTCCTAGCCTGTGGCGCGTGCAATTCAGCAACGGGCGCCGAGGAACAGAGCACCGGCGGAAAGCCGAGGATTGCTCCCCCTGGACAGCACGCCACGGCCAGTTTCACCGCCTGACTTTTACACGAAAAAGGTGGGCCTTAGTCTCCAGATTGTGTAGCTGCAACCCTCATAGCCATTGATAGACCGAGCGCGGAGAATTCCTAAGAATCCCGAGAGCTAGTGCACCCGGGTAGGGGTCGGTCTAACCCAAAATTCTAGCTGCACCGTCCAACCCAGCTCGGGTGAGCCTACCACACACCTTCCTCACTCCCTAGTGGCCCTCCTTGACCAAGAATCAAGGGATATGACCCAGAAATGGCCGGGTTCTGGTTGTTTTTCGGGCCGCCATAGGATAATAGCTCGGGTCGCCGTGGAGCTCTAGGTTGCCGACCTTTTCATGGGGTTTGGCGGCCATTTTCATCACCCTCGAGCTTCCACGGTGCTCTCCGACCCTTTTCCGATCGTTTTGATGCGTTGTAACGCATTCCCGACCACGCCGGAACCCTAACTGCCACTGTCACCATCGGGAGCCCTGTTCCGGTGAGCTACGGCCGCCGGTGAACCCCGAGCTGAGTTCAGCATCATGAGTTAGGGCGGGGCGGCGAGTTTGGGGTCGGGAGATGGCCGGGAAAGCGGTTCCGGTGACGCTCGCCGGAGTGCGCCGCCGCGGGCCCCTGTTTGGCGCGAGGAAGGGGAAGACCTGCCGGGTGGGACCCACTGGCAGACATTTAAACAATTTGAAATTTCCAGTTTGTAGTTCAAACTTTGGAGGACCACAGCTTGGGGTAGGAGAGTCCAAAAATTATGAAACAAATTTTGTTGGATTCCTACAACAGAGTACAATCCAAATATGAAACCCAATTAGGATGAAACCCACTATTTAATTCTGGAAATTTTTTAAAGCTTTTCAGCCAAAGAATTTTAGAGAGAGTTTGGTTCATCCAAAAATCCCCAAATTTTGCCAGAATGTTCCTTAGGATGTTAGTTAACCCCTGTAAAAGTTTCAGACCATTTGGAGTTGTTTGAACAGAGCAATTCAAATGTGAAGGTGCTGTGTTCATTTGAATACAGAAACATTTTCAGAGAATTTCTAAAACTTGGAAATTCAGTTCTGGGCAAATCTTAGCTCCAAAAATGCTAGGAAAATTCATGCAAACTCTATGTGCCATAATAGAAATTGTAGTTTACTAAGTTGGGCATGAACAGGGGTATTACCTCAGAATTAATTCTGCTTTGCTTATGTGCTAAGAGAATTATTCTGAGCAAACCACTCAATGAAAAGTGCTAATGTTTGGTCCAGAGCGTTTTCTTGTGACAAGGAAGTCACACAAAAAATTCTCAGCTCCATTGGAGCTCTGGATCACCCTGTCCTGTTTAACCACTTGAGGGATCAATATGGAAAAGGGGGAAAACCACTTAGCATTTAACCGTGTGATTAAGTCTAAACCAAACCACCAACACCCAGTTCATCTTTAAATTCTTAAACAGAGTTCTAGTTGTTAGAGACTGGTTAGCAGAACTAATAGCAGAAGTATTACCCTAAACTCATGTGCATATCCATTAACATGTAGTATTTTATTAACGTGTAGTCGCTGAAGGCGAGGAGACTCCAGAAGTGCTGGACTTCCTTCTTCTGGATGAAGAACTAACTCCTGACCAGCAGTAACAAGTCAAGCCCCGGTTTGCATTAACCTTTTTATAAGTTTTAATTTGTTTACATGTGTCATGTGAAGTATGATTGTGCATTAGGTATAGGATGGATGGAACCCCACTTGCATGACCAGAATTTTTCCATAAGAGTGAGGGTAGTGTCTAAGATCTCGAGTAGACAGGCTATGCTTAATAATTTCATAGGACTTCGGTACAAGTCGAGTAGTGGAAATCTACTCGCGAGAGAGGTTGGGACACACGGGTTTGGTTCGAGTGACGGGAGATCACTTTAGTAATGAAAATGAGACTAGGCAGGGGATAAGGCGCAGCAAGAGGAAGCCTTGTGTGCGCAACCCTGTCCGTGTCGATTGAGGACCAAGCCGTGTGCGGCCCTGCTGAATAAGTATTGAACGTACCGAAGGCATATCGGATATATGGGCCCTGATAAACCGATGTAGCATAAACCTCCGGGCGTCGAGGCATAGCACACCGATTTATAGGTGTAGGTTGAGGGCAGCAAGGTGAAAATCTGCCAACGGGCATAGAGAGATGCTCCGTATGGGGAACCTCCTGTCCGTTTCGGTGCGACCGGTTCGACGTTTGGGCTGTTGGGTGAAAGGTTATCCCGTACGACATCGAGTGAGCGTGCTGTGCAGCTCCACGGGTGGTCGTACGTGACGTGCTCTTTGGGTTTTCCCTGCAGGTGTATATCGAGTCGATTCGCCATCCCTCGCGGTGACGAGTACCGCTTGTTCACTGCATCGTAACGTAGACTAATATATGAAATGTTATGATTCAATCTTGCTGTTATGATATAATTGTATTGCTACATGTGTGCCGCCAAATATTGCTTACTAAATTTTAGATTTCCGAACTGTTAACTTGTTGCTAAAAGATGAACTAAGGATGAACTTGTAGGCGTGTCCATTTGCTGCAATATTACTACCCTATGTCATTGTACCCCTCATGTAGAGTTTCATGCTTAGGTGAGTCGGTTAAGCCTTGTTGAGCCATCGTGCTCACGGTTGCTGCTTAAGTGTTTCTCAGGTGAGGAGCCACCCACGGACTCGGAGTACGAGTCCACCGGCGAGGGTTACCCTCCATTGGGGACTATGGCTGAGTGGGAGCCGTACACGCCGCGCTGAGCTAAGACGTGCAGCTAGTGTGGGTTGCCCTAGGGCTGGGCAACTGACTTTTGTTAGAGCGGGCGTGAGTTGTATAGAGTAGACTTCCGCTGTGTAAAATAAATACTAGTTTGTAACTGAAGGTTGTACCTGTTTGTACAGTTCAGTTAATTTTCCCATGTAATATATTGTGTCCTTATGACGTGTGCTGTCGGGTGTCGCATCGCGCGACACCACCCTCTGCGATCCTGGATGAGCGGATTCCGGTCTGCCACAGTTGCCTCAAATTCAAATCCGTTTGAGTGAATATGTATTTGAGGCTCTTATGATCCGTATAGATCTCACATCGGTGGCCAAGGATATAATGTCTCCAAATCTTCAATGCATGCACCACGGCTGCTAGCTTCAAGTCATGTGTGGGATAATTGAGCTCGTGTTTCTTGAGTTGTCTCAACGCATAGGCTACCACTTGTCCTTCTTGCATGAGAACACATTCAAGCCCTTGTCTGGATGTGTCACAATATATGTTAAAGCTCTTGCTTACGTCCGACAATACCAAAACCGGCGTGTGGTTAGCCTTTTCTTAAGCTCCTCAAAGCTTTCTTGGCACGCTGGTGTCCATTGGAAGGTTTTTCCCTTCGTTAGCAACTCTGTCATAGGCTTTGCTATCTTAGAGAAGTCCTTGATGAACCGGCGGTAGTTTCCAGCCATCCCAAGAAAACTCCAAATATCCCTCACGTTTTGCGGTTGGTTCCACTTCAGAACATCTCACTTTTCCGGGATCAATCGATACTCCTTCCTCGGAGATGATGTGGCCTAGGAACGATATCTCCTTTAGCCAAAATTGATATTTGCTAAGCTTGGCATATAATCGATGCTCCCGCAGCTTTTGCAATGTCAATCTCAAATGTTCTTCATGCTCCTCCTCGCTTTTTGAATACACCATGATGTCATCAATGAAAACCACGACGAACTTATCCAAGTACTCCATGAACACCTTGTTCATGAGGTACATGAAATATGTGGGTGCATTAGTTAAACCAAAAGACATCACAGTATATTCATACGAACCATACTATGTTCGAAAGGCAGTCTTGGGTATATCGGAGGGCTTAATTTTCAGCTGGAAGTATCCTGACTGAAGATCAATCTTGGAGAATACTCGGGCTCTGTCAAAGTGTTCGGTCGACACTTCCCCCGGGCCTGCACTGGGCAGCCCGCGGAGGTTCTTTTTTAGGTGGGGCTAGTCCCTTGCGGAGAGCTTGCGCGTATGGACGAGTTAGTAAGAGCTTGACACGGCGAGTTTTACGTGGTTCAGGCCGCCGGAGCGTAAAACCCTACGTCCACGGCGAGCTATGGAGCTCGCTGTATTGCTTGCTGCTCAGAACCGGAGTCCTGAGCTTGAGGATGAGTTACAGCTTGGGGGTGAATGGCTAAAGTGCGAACCCTTGCTAACGTTGCCTACCCGAGTCTTTTATAGTCCAAGACTCGGGTGGCTTACAAGGGGGGCCCGGGATCCGACAGGTGGTCCGGGGGAGATTGACTGTTATCTACCGTATCTGCAGTTATGCCGGTAGTTGTCTCTGGCGAAGGCTTCTGAGTCTTCGTCTTGCAGCCCTGCCCATGCCGCATGCTAGTCATAGTGGATAATGACGGCGGGGGCGGCATGGGATGTCTTGTCGCTGCGTTTATTGGCTGGCATGCTCTGACACTGCGCGCCAGTCTGTGATGCGACTGGGCGCAACGGCACCTGACAGAGGCGTGCTCCGCGTCTCCGCATCTTGGGAAGACGCGGGCCCTGAATACCTTGTACGGGCAAGGTATGGGGCGTCTTTACGCCAACTGCCTATCGCTCGGGGGCAGGCAGCGCCGTTCTGCTGGCCACGTGGCGGGCCCGGAGCCTTCCTCAGAGGAGTGGGGGGTCCGGCTCCACAGGATACGTGGAGCCTTCGGACCTCTCCCGGCGGAGGGGGAGGTTCGCCTTCTGTCGGCCACGTGGCGAGCCCGGAGCTCCTCTCTGAGGAGAGGGAGGTCCGGCCCCGCCGGATACGTGGCACCTTCGGACCTCTCTCCCGTAGAGGGGGAGGTCCGGCTTCTGTATGCCACGCGGCGGGCCCGGAGCTCCCCTCTGAGGAGAGGGAGGTCCGGCCCCGCCGGACGCGTGGCGCCTTCGGAGCTCTCCCTGCGGAGAAGGGCGAGTTCCTTAGGCATTTTCCCCTGTGCGCGGGGGTACCCCATATCGCGGGTACTGACAGTGGCCCCCGGGCTCACCTCGGGGGAGGTAACGAGCCCGAGGTGAGGCCTTCTCCTACCCGCGCACTTTCTTGTCTTGAGTACTCCCTGTGCTGGCAGGGTCTTGACGGCTTCGGAGTTCAGCCTCTTAGGAGAGGGTGAAGCCTAGCATCGGAGCTCGGCCTGGCTGTTGGGGCGGAGGTCCGGAAGTCATCGGAGCTCAGGTCCACGAAGGGCGTGAGGTCCGGCATCAGGGCTCACCTCTGAAAGGAGGGCGAGGGCTGGCATCGGAGCTCGGCCCAGCTGTGGGAGCGGAGGTCCGGAAGTCATCGGAACTCAGGCCAGCGAAGGGCGTGAGGTCCGGCATCAGCGCTCGCCTCTGAAAGGAGGGCGAGGGCTGGCCTCGGAGCTCGGCCTGGCTGTGGAGGCGGAGTCCGGAAGTCATCGGAGCTCAGGCCAGCGAAGGGCGTGAGGTCCGGCATCAGCGCTCTCCTCTGAAAGGAGGGCGAGGGCTGGCCTCGGAGCTTGGCCCAGCTACGGGGGCGGAGTCCGGAAGTCATCGGAGCTCAGGCCAACGAAGGGCGTGAGGTCCGGTATCAGCACTCGCCTCTGAAAGGAGGGCGAGGGCTGGCCTCGGAGCTCGGCCCAGCTGTGGGGGCGGAGTCCGGAAGTCATCGGAGCTCAGGCCAGCGAAGGGCGTGAGGTCCGGCATCAGCGCTCACCTCTGAAAGGAGGCGAGGGCTGGCCTCGGAGCTCGGCCTGGCTGTGGAGGCGGAGTCCGGCAGTCATCGGAGCTTAGGCCAACGAAGGGCGTGAGGTCCGGCGTCAGCGCTCGCCTCTGAAAGGAGGGCGAGGGCTGGCCTCGGAGCTTGGCCCAGCTATGGGGGCGGAGTCCGGAAGTCATCGGAGATCAGGCCAGCGAAGGGCGTGAGGTCCGGCATCAGCGCTCGCCTCTGAAAGGAGAGCGAGGGCTGGCCTCGGAGCTCGGCCTGGCTGTGGAGGCAGAGTCCAAAAGTCATCGGAGCTCAGGCCAGCGAAGGGCGTGAGGTCCGGCATCAGCGCTCGCCTCTGAAAAGAGGGCGAGGGCTGGCCTCGGAGCTCAGCCCATCTGTGGGGGCGGAGGTCCTGAACTGCTCAGTGGTCCCCCCTTTCCTGTCCCTTAGTCTCATTTGGCTTACTGTCCCAGGCCGGAATACGGGGCTTGGGTAATCCAGTGCACTTGGTCCCGGAGGTCCGGCCCCAGCCCAAGTCAGGGTGTAACCGTCCGGCCCCCTGGTACTCAGACCGCAGCGCCGGGGGGCAGAGTACGCAAGCTTTGGGTGCAAGACCAGACAAAGCAAGGCTCCTGACCCCCCGGTCTAGCGTAGGTCTTTTCTGGGAGGAGACCAACTGGCGGTACAGTACCCTTACAGCGGGAGATCCAAAAGGCCAGCGGGCCTCTGGCAGGTACCCCAAGCACTACCGCCTTCGGCAGGACGGCAAATATCGACTATGCATGAGAGCAGGAAAGAGGAACCGAGTGTACAATAGACGCACACTGTCTAGAGCGTGGGGAGGTGTTCATATAAATTAATGCGTAATTTAAATAAACACCTAAGTAAGCATGGTGAACTTACTAGGGTGGCGTCGGAGCGCCTGTCTTCACGCAGAGTGGGTCATGCGTGGCTTCGTTGTACGCCGGACACGGGGGGACCCCATGGCGATCTCAGGGGGAAGCACGGCTTCGGCCCCGCATACCATGTGGAACGGTAGTTCCCGTGACCCGGCCCTGGGAAGTCCGGCTGGCCCTCGACATGGAGGAGCCGGTATCCCCCGACGGCTTTGGGTGCGCGTCTGCACCGGTTGTGTGGGTCTGCTTGGCGTGGACCTGGCACGCATTGCATCCCTAACCGGTTTGACGGCGTCCAGGTGGCTCTCGGTCAGTAGGAGCCAGGCTGGGTGGCTTAACCGACCAGCGTGCGGGACGATGAGCGTTCCCAGCACTCGCCTCCTTGGACTACTGCGAGCTATTCGCAGTCTTCCTTCTGGGTTATGCACCATAATAGGATGTCGTGGCGCCACGCCAGTAAAGATACCAGCGCGTAGCACTTAGCCATCCGCACCACCCGTTCAGCGAATGCACGTTCATCAGGAAGGATGTCCTTCAAGGAGTCCCGGACCTCCGTGGTCCATGCATCGGGACTACTTGAGCTTCTGGATCTTGAGCCCTGGGTTGCACGGAGTCCCCAGTGACGCTTACGATCCTTTGGCGGCATCCATGGCTGCCGGGACTGCCTAGCTTCGTGGCACTGGTTCAGCCCCCTTCGCCCGGCTCGGTGGGCCGGGCTGTGGACCGCAGCAACGTCCTCTCGAAGACTCCTTCGGGCGCAGGGGCTCCGATGGAGGCCTTCGTTGAGAGGTCGTCAGCTGCGGCCTTGCCAGTGCGCGGTACATGGCGCAGGTCCAAGGCGAGGAAGTCTTTCTCCAACATCCGCACGTGGAGCAGATAAGCAGCTAGCTGTGGGTCATTGCAGGGGCATTCACCCTTAACTTGCTTGATAACTAGCTGGGAGTCGCCCTGCGCCAACAACTGGCGAGTGCCCAGAGACAGGACTGTCTTTTAGGCCAAAGATGAGTACTTCATACTCTGCCAAGTTGTTGGTTGCCTTGGAATTGAGACGCACCATGTACCCAGACTGCTCCCTCGATGGCATAAGAAGCAGTACGCCGGCACTGGCCCCTTGCTTTCGCGAGGAGCCGTCGAAGAAGAGCGTCCAGTGAGGCCCGGTGAAGACCGGAGCTCGGTACATTGGTTCACCGTCTTCGCAGCCCCCTGGGTCAGCCTTCATTGGCGTCCACTCAGCCGCAAAGTCAGCCAGTGCTTGGCTCTTGGCTGTCTGACGTGGTCTGGAGCTCAGCTTGAACTCCGCCATCTTCGAGCTGTCTTCCGGCTTCGGAAGCTGGCAGTGAGTGCCAATTCCGCCCTTCGACTGCTCTGGCGCACTTGTCTGCCAGGCTGAAGAGCTCAGAGGCATCGCAGACCTCTCTGGTCGCAAGCTTCTCAAGCATCTTCTCGTCCCGGACACCCTGCCGGAACGCTACCACCACAGAAGCACTTCGAATGTGCGGGATGGTGTTGCGTACCTGGGAGAACCGCTGGATGAAGGAGCACAGTGACTCCCTAGGTTGTTGCTTGATGGTGTGGAGGTCAAGCTCCGTGCCGGGACGGGTGTAGGAGCTGCCGAAGTTGGCGATGAACTACCGGCAGAGCTCTCCCCAGGAAGTTATGGAACCCTGAGGGAGGTTCATTAGCCAAGACCGGGCTGGGCCGGTCAAGGCGACGGGGAAGTAGTTGGCTATGACAGCCTCATCCCCTCCTGCGGCAAGTACGGCGGTGGAGTAGATTTGGAGGAACTCCGCCGGGTTGATACTGTCATCGTACTTTTCGGGCAGGTGCGGCCGAAACTTGCGCGGCCACCTCGCAAAGCGAAGGTGGGGCGCCAGGGCCGCACATCCTGCTCCTGTCGCTGCAGGTGTTGGCACCGCGAACGCTTGGTTCGCCGCTGGCACAGTGTACCCCGGTATGGGCAAGGCTGCTCCATAGACCGAGGGCGCCGTTTGCAGGACATATGATTGTGGCATATGCTGCGTGGCGTACGCCTGGGGCAGAGCTCGCGTGGCGAAGATCTGCCCTTCAGGCTGGGTCGAGGGCGACGTCATGCTGTCGCCAGCCTCTTGGATGCGACGCCTTTCTCGACGTCGTTCGAGGAACACTCGGGCATCTTGACCCAAGTGGCATCGCTCCAGCTCTGCCCTCAGATCCATCGACTGAAACCTGGTGGAGCTGGAGTCCGCCGTCTGCCCGTCAACCGTTGGCGTGCGCGTCAGCGACTCAGCCGGTTGACCGGAGCGTCGTCCCCGCCGAAGTCGAGGGTTTGCAGCGGCGACGACGAGGCGGTCTACCTCGCGTATCCACTGCTGGGTTACTGAATGAGGTGTGTCCCCAGCAGGTGGGTTGTGCAGTAGCGCTCTTGCTGCAGCTAGCGCACCCCTGTGGGGTTCGCTTATCGCTGCAGAAGATCTCATGCTGGTCGGAGCCTGCATTGCCGGGGTCGGCGCTGCCAGAGCCGGCTGCTGGCTCCCAGCTTGCGCCGACACACTCCGTCCTGAGTGTGTCAACATGTACTCCCTCCTGGTCACGGTTCGCCGCGAACGCGGGGGAGGAGAGTTTGTCGCCAGCCTCTTGGTTGTGACGCCTTTCTCGACGTTGCTCGAGGTATACCCGGGCATCTTGGCCCAAGTGACACCGTTCCAGCTCTGTCCTCAGATCCGTCGACTGGAGCCTGGTGGAGCTTGAATCTGCCGTCTGCTCGCCAACCATTGGCGTGCGCATCAGCGACACAGCCGGTTGGCCAGAGCGTCGTCCCCGCCGAAGTCGAGGGTTTGCGGCGGCGACGACGAGACGGTCTACCTCGCGAATCCACTGCTGGGTCGCTGCCTGAGGTGCGTCCCCAGCAGGCGGATTGTGCAGTAGCGCTCTTGCTGCAGCAAGCGCACCCCCGCCAGGTACGCCCAGTGCTACTGAAGACCTGACGCTGGTTGGAGCCTGCATTGCCGGGGTCGGCGCTGCCAGAGCCGGCTGCTGGCTCCCAGCTTGTGCCGACACACTCCGTCCTGAGTGCGTCGACATGTACTCCCTGCTGGTCGTGGTCCGCCGTGAACGCGGAGGAGGAGAGTTTGCCGCTGAAGGAAGCTCGGTCATCTTCGTCGGCAGAAACTCGTCGCGCAAGGGAAAAGCCCCCTACCTGGCGCGCCAAATGTCGAAGTGTTCGGTCGACACTTCCCCCGGGCCTGCACTGGGCAGCCCGCGGAGGTTCTTTTTTCGGTGGGGCTAGTCCCTTGCGGAGAGCTTGCGCGTATGGACGAGTTAGTAAGAGCTTGACACGGCGAGTTTTACGTGGTTCAGGCTGCCGGAGCGTAAAACCCTACGTCCACGGCGAGCTATGGAGCTCGCTGTATTGCTTGCTGCTCAGAACCGGAGTCCTGAGCTTGAGGATGAGTTACAGCTTGGGGGTGAATGGCTAAAGTGCAAACTCTTGCTAACGTCGCCTACCCGAGTCTTTTACAGTCCAAGACTCGGGAGGCTTACAAGGGGGGCCCGGGATCCGACAGGTGGTCCCGGGGAGATTGACTGTTATCTACCATATCTGCAGTTATGCCGGTAGTTGTCTCTGGCAAAGGCTTCTGAGTCTTCGTCTTGCAGCCCTGCCCATGCCGCATGCTAGTCGTAGTGGATGATGACGGCGGGGGCGGCATGGGATGTCTTGTCGCTGCGTTTATTGGCTGGCAGGCTCTGACACTGCGCGCCAGTCTGTGATGCGACTGGGCACAACGGCACCTGACAGAGGCGTGCTCCGCGTCTTGGGAAGACGCGGGCCTTGAATACCTTGTACGGGCAAGGTATGGGGCGTCTTTACGCCCACTGCCTATCGCTCGGGGGCAGGCAGCGCCATTCTGCTGGCCACGTGGCGGGCCCGGAGCCTTCCTCAGAGTGGGGGGTCCGGCTCCGCAGGACACGTGGAGCCTTCGGACCTCTCCCCGCGGAGGGGGAGGTTCGGCTTCTGTCGGCCACGTGGCGAGCCCGGAGCTCCTCTCTGAGGAGAGGGAGGTCCGGCCCTGCCGGATACGTGGCACCTTCGGACCTCTCTCCCGTAGAGGGGGAGGTTCGGCTTCTTTATGCCACGCGGCGGGCCCGGAGCTCCCCTCTGAGGAGAGGGAGGTCCGACCCCGCCGGACGCGTGGCGCCTTCGGAGCTCTCCCTGCGGAGAAGGGCGAGTTCCTTAGGCATTTTCCCCTGCGCGCGGGGGTACCCCATATCGCGGGTACCGACAGGCTCCCTTCATCTGGTCGAACAGATCCTCTATACGGGGCAGAGGGTACTTGTTCTTGATCATCACCTCATTGAGAGACCTATAGTCCACGCACATCCTTTGGGTTCCATCCTTCTTTTCTATGAAGAGCACACGGGCTCCCCAGGGTGACGAGCTTGGACGTATGAAACCCTTCTCTTGCTGCTCCTGGATTTGCTTCTTGAGCTCCACTAGTTCATTGACGGGCATCCTATATGGTCTCTTTGCTATAGGTGCGGTTCCGGGTACCAAGTCAATGGAAAACTCAATGTCCCGGTCAGGTGGCATACCTAGAAGTTCTTCCGCGAACACGTCCGAAAACTCTTGAGCCACGTGTCCTAACAGCGCCAGACTTCCTTTCTCCTCAGAGATGAGCTCCGAGGTTGACACATGTCCAACAGTGGCGGACCTCCTGGAGATAAGCTCTGGAGGTGACACGCGTCCGATAGTGTTGGACCTTCCGGAGTATGAGCTCCGAAAATGACACGTGTCCAATAGGACCGGACCTCTCGGAGGTGAGCTCCGAGAGCGACATGTGTCTGACGGGGCCGGACCTCTCGGAGGTGAGCTCCGCAGCCGACACGTGTCCTGCGGGACTTGCCTCGCTTCTCCGCAGAGGCTAGCTCCGGGGGCAACACGTGTCCCACGGGGTCGGACCTCTCCCCCTTTGCGGGGATGAGCCCCGAGCTTGCCACGTAGCCAGTTTAGCGGCGGACCTCTCCCCCTTTGCGGAGATGAGCTCCGAACACGCCACGTGGCCAGCGAGCTGCGGGAGTTATCTTCGGCGCTCTCTGTGAACGGCAATTTGTTCTTTTTGGCTATCTTTTTTATTTTTTCTTTGTTTCAACTTATTTAAAAATGTATTTCTACATAAAACATGAATACATGCAGAACCCGAAAATGAGGGTGTCACAAATTTACCCCCCTTAAATTGAATCTCGCCCTCGAGATTCGCTAGTGGAGAATAGATGAGGGAATTCTGCCTTCTCGGCTGTTGGTTGGGCTGACTCAAACTCGATACGGGTACCGTGCTCGTTGGTCAACTGCACACTCCTTTCAGCACATTGGATTACTCCGTTGTGCTTACTTAGCCAATCCATTACGAGTATTATGTCAAGCCCTTGGGAATCCAAGACAATAAGGTTGGCAAGGAAGTCTACCCCCCTTATATTAAGGTGTACTTTCGAACATACTATATTAGTCCTCATATCTCCACCGGGAGAATGAACTAACATAGTATATTTCAAATGTGATATGGGTAGATTATACTTGGCAACATACTTGGATGATATGAAGGAATGTGATGCTCCAGAATCAAATAAGATGGTGGCTGGATTGGAGTTGGCAAGGAACATACCAATCACGACGTACTCAGCCTGTTGCGCTTCCTCAGCAGAGACATGGTTCACGTTGCCGCGAGCGTAATTCTGCTCTCCTGGTTTCCTTGGTTGGCTCCTCCGTTCGGCCGTGGGTTCTGCTTGGGGACGTTGCCTTGCTGTCCAGGACCTCTCCTCGGGCACTGGCTCGCAAAGTGTCCTGGTTCCCCGCATGCAAAGTATGCCCTATTGCCCACGGTAGCAGGTACATTGGGGCAGGGGTTTTGAGCAGGGGCACCTACGTTAGGACGGGGCACAGGTGGCAAAGGCACACGAGGTGCTTGTGCAACGGGTCGTTGCTGTGGTGGCTGATTAGGGCGGTATGCAGGAGCGGTCGATCCATACTGTGGTGCAGCTGGGAGCATGTACCGAGGTCGTTCATTTCTCCCTTGTGGCTGGTATGGCATCTTCCTATTGCCCTCTCGCTCGATCTCTCGGATCTTGCTTTCAACCACTATAGCTTTGTCAACCAGTTTCTGGAAGCTCGCGTAGTCATTGTTGAGGAGCTGAACCTGGATCTCATTGTTCAACCCTCTCATGAACAGGTACTGCTTCCGTTGGTCTGAGTTGACATCTTCAGCGGCATACTGGGACAATTGTGTGAACTTGTTGAGGTACTCATTCACACTTTTCTGTCCTTGGCGGAGACCTTCGAACTCCTGTCTCTTAAGCATCATATACCAGCAGGGATGTAATAAGATCAGAAACTCTCCTTAAACTCTGTCCAAGTGATCGTCTCCGGGTCGACGTGAGCATTACAAAGGGCATCCCACCAGTCAGCGGAAGCTCCCATGAGTTGGTGCGACACAAAGAGAACTTTCTCTCTGTCGTTGCACTGAACTATGGCAAGCTTCTTCTCCATGGACTTCAACCAATCGTTGGCCTTCATGGGGTCATTAGCTTGAGCAAAGGTAGGTGGTCGAGTCCTCATGAACTCTCCCAGCCTGTTATGAGCCGGCGGTGGTGGCGGTTGTGGTGGCGGTGGTGCCGGAATAGGGTTGTTGTTATTGGCCTGCAGTTGACCCACAGTTTAGATCATGGTCTGCATAAGCTGATTCTGCATGGCCATCAACCGTTCTAGGTTGTTTTCACCAGCTCTATGATTAACAGGAACTTCGACATGGTCCTCTTCTTCTTGGTTGCTGCGGACGTTCCTCCCTTGACGGTCGTTGCTTCCCCTCACCATCTTGAGTGGAATTGGATAGAATAGAGATTTAGAAGTTTAGATGGATCTCTCCCAACTATATGCATCAAGGTGGATGGATTGTATATATATCAGCCCATATGAGGATGTGAACAAGTGCCGAGGCATCTCACACCTCTCTCTACTTATGTGTGGATATGGACAACGCTTTGAGACGTCACACAACTCACACTAAGCACACAAT
Organism: Neostapfia colusana; assembly: GCA_030760725.1. Classification (NCBI taxonomy): domain Eukaryota; kingdom Viridiplantae; phylum Streptophyta; class Magnoliopsida; order Poales; family Poaceae; genus Neostapfia; species Neostapfia colusana. Next base: position 82,990,410 of record JASWHV010000011.1, read on the forward strand.
CACAAACAATCATCACAAAGGCTTACACAACTCCTATTCAAGGCTTTTTTAGTGGGGGTCCTATGGGGTTTAGGGTGAATACCAATTTGTGATTTCACCCTATGTCAAGGTGGTTTGGGGTGATACCAATCTGTGATCCAACTATGGCTTCTCGTAGGCTTGCATCATATGTCAAGGTGGTTCCAATGCCAATTATGCATCCTAGGCTTGCATCCTATGGTCAGCGTGACTTCCAATACCAATCTGTTACTAGGGTGTGTACTATAGTTAACATGGTTCAGCTACCAATCTGTGATCATTCTAGTTTTGTAACCGTGGTAGTTTGGTACCAATCTGTGGATTGTACCAACCTTTGACTAGGCATGGCAACTTTAATATTAATCTGTGACCTATCTAGGCTGTGTGATCTACGATCAACCCGTGGCAGGTTGATACAATCTGTGTCTGATACCAACTTGTGTTTCCTATCTAAGCGTGTAACCTACGGTCAACCCGTGGCTCTAATTTTAATTTGTGTTTCCTATTTAGGCGTGTAACCCACCGTCAACCGTGGCTCTGATACCAATCTGTGACGCCCTCAGTTCTGTGGAAAACCACGGAACCGAGAACTGATGCATATGTGTGCCCAGGATATTCATCACACATATACATATGTTCCACAAACTGAATTCAGAATATATATTATCATGAATAACAACAGGGTTTATTACAATATCTCATGAGTCTTGGACTCATGCTAACAGCAGAAGTTTTAATTAAGCAGCGGAAGTCTAAATCTAATAGCAGAAGTCTTTATTCTAGTGCGGAAGCAATCTAAGCAGCAGCAGTGGCTCCATCTCTACTCCATCCCCACAGGCAAGGTTGAGGACAGATTAGACGGCTAATGCTCCACTTGGCCTTCATAGTATTCTTCTCCTGTTGCTGATGATGAAGTAATAATGCAAGTTTGAGTACAATGATGTACTCAGCAAGTGCGGGAAAATAAGATATGTAGCTCACAACAAGGAAGGTATGAATAGGCTCATTGCAGAAAGCAAAGTTATTTCTCAAAACCACGATAAAACAGCAACTTAACTTTCAGTGAATGTAATCCTAACATGTATTAAAATATTAACATACCTCCACCTTGGCTTGATCAACTTCAATTCCCTGTGGTGTCACAACATAGCCAAGAAAAGAAACTCGATCCGTGCAAAAGGTGCACTTGTCAATGTTATCAAATAAGCGTGCATCACGTAAAGCATTGAAAACAGCACGGAGATGATCAAGATGAACTTCGAGAGATGCGCTATAGATCAAGATGTCATCGAAATATACTACCACAAATCTTCCAATGAAAGCACGTAAAACCTCATTCATTAATCTCATGAAAGTGCTAGGTGCATTCGTGAGACCAAAAGGCATGACTAACCACTCATACAAACCAAACTTTGTTTTAAACGCTGTTTTCTATTCATCACCTAGCTTCATGCGAATTTGATGGTATCCACTACGCAAATCAATTTTAGAGAAAATCATCGAGCCACTAAGTTCATCAAGCATATCATCTAACCTAGGAATAGGATGACGATATCTAATGGTAATGTTATTAATTGCTTGACAATCTACACACATGCGCCATGATCCATCTTTCTTTGGGACCAAAAGGACAGAAACGGAGCAAGGACTAAGGGACTCACGCACATAACCTTTGTCGAGTAATTCCTGTACTTGCCGCTGAATCTTCTTAGTCTCCTCCGGATTGGTCCTGTATGGTGCTCGGTTGGGCAAAGAAGCCCCAGGGATGAGGTCAATCTGATGCTCAATCCCTCTCAATGGTGGCAGCCCAGCTGGTACCTCTTGTGGAAACACATCAGCGTATTCCTGCAAAAGCTTAGTGATAGAAGGAGGCAAAGCAGATGGTGTGTCGTGAAGTGAGAACAAAGCTTCTTTGCAAACAAACACATAGCAGATTGCAGTATCACTTTTAATTTAAACAAATCAGATTTGGAAGCAAAAAAACAAGCGCTCTTTAATTTTATTTCATTCTTCTTCATATGAGCAGATTTGGAACTGTCAGTCTTAGGCTGTACCGATTTCTTCACGACATCTGAATTTTTATTTTCAGCAGATTTCTTATTTTTCTCTTTGCAAGCTCTAGCAATGTCATCCTTCAAAATAGCATCAGGGGACATCGAGTGCAAAACAAGTTTCTTCTCATGATGCATGAAAGAGTATTGATTTGATTTACCATGATGTAATGTATCTTTACCAAATTGCCAAGGTCGACCAAATAGCATAGAACAAGCTTGCATAGGTACCACATCACAATCAATGTAATCATGGTAGGAACCAATTGTAAATTCGACACGAACCAGACGTGTTACCTTAAGCTTACCACTGTCGTTGAACCATTGGATGTAGTAGGGATGTGTATGTGGAAGTGTTGTCATCCCAACCTTTTCTACCATGGTAGCACTTGCTAAATTGTTGCAGCTTCCTCCATCAATAATAATGCGACACGATCGTTCCAAAACTACACACTTAGTTTGGAATAGATTGTGTCGCTGGTTCTGTTCAGCTTTGATCATTTGGGCACTCAAGACACGCCTCACAACAAGACTCTCATAGTGGGCAGCATAATCAGCCCCAATGTGCTCTTCATCATCATTCTTCTTTCCTGCTTCTTGTGCAGCAAGCATGGCATATGTTTCATTATCTAAATCACTAGCGGATGAGTACTCACCATTTTCTCGTACAACCAGCACACGCTTGCTTGGGCAGTCCCTTCGTAGGTGCCCAAAACCCTTGCACTGGAGGCATTGAATGTCTTTTGTTCTCCCGGTAGAAGTAATGAAAGAAGAAGTGTTGGCTGCAACTTGGGTGGATCCTTTTGTTGTCTCGATTGCACGCGAAGGTGCTGATTTTGATGTAGTCCTGGGCAACCCATTGGAAGCATCGTCTGGAGAATCATGCTTAGTACCAGCAGCACTTGAGCGGAACTGCCATGAGGTAGTTCGACCTGCAGAAATGTTAGTTCTTGTACGTCGTCCCTGCACTTCTCTTTCAGCCTTACAAGCAAGATGGAATAATCGAGTGACGTTAGTGTATTCCTTATAAGCCAATATGTCCTGAATTTCTCTTGTTAAACCACCCATAAAACTAGCCTTTGCAGCCTCTCTATTTTCAACTAGGCCACAACGCATCATGCCTATTTGAAGTTCTTGATAGTATTCCTCAACAGATTTGTTGCCTTGCCTAAGTTGTTGTAATTTATGCAACAGGTCACGAGCATGATAGGAAGGAACAAAACGACGACGCATGATTCGTTTCAAAGCATTCCAAGTTTGTGGTACGGTAGCTGGATTTTTAATTTGATATTCATGCCACCAAACAGAAGCAAAGTCAGTGAATTCACTAGTGGCAGCTCTAACCTTTTTATCATCAGGGAAATCATGGCATGCAAATTTTTGATCTACTGATAATTCCCAAGACAGATATGCATCCGGATCATATTTACCATCAAAAGGTGGTATGGAGAATTTAATGCTGCGTAGGGAATCGTCATTGTCACGTACCTCGCGTTGTTGAGCTCGACCACCCATACCACGATGGTCGCGACGTGGCTGCCGTCGATACCTGAAAGGTCCATCATCAAGCTCGGTATCCGCTGAATACTCCGCCTCGTCATATCTTGCAGCACTGCCAACGGAGTCGTGGCTGTCATCAACACGTCTTTCCTCTCTTCGCGTCCAACCTGTTCCATCCTCTCCAATCGCTCAATGATTGCTGCAAGAGAAGTGTTAATAGCCCCAGCAGTGCTTTCTAATATGGTCAGTTTGGTGTTGGTGCAAATCTGCGTCGACTCTAATTGACCAATGCGTTCATTGGTGACTTGAATATCCTCATTGAGAGCATCTGTGTGTAGCTTTACTTGGCGTTCGAAATGCTGAATGATGCCCCTCATACGTGGTGAATGTGGATATGTCTCATTCGCATCAGCTGACATGGTTAGTAAAGAAAGGAAATACAACAGCAAGCAGATTAATCCTAACAGTTGCTAGAGATGGTAGGACAGCACAATTCCTCACTAGCAAGAAATCAAGGTCTTACAAGTTCTTACCATGCGATGCAGGAGGCGCCGGCAATCAGCAAGAACAACAATAAACGGTGTCTGCCAGCACAACCTTATGGTGTCGTAGACAATTTTGTGGAGCTGTAGGTGGCTGCTAGACACAATTTGTACAAAGGAACAGCTAGTACCACATTAGTCACAACAAGTTGAATAAACGTTCCACGATGGTATTGTGCTGGTCCTAGCTCAAACCTTACTAGAGATGTGAGCCGTAACTCCACGTGACGTTGGATTACTATGGTAGGGAAGTTCGAACAACCCGATCCGTTGTGTTTCAACAACGTTGAAAACAGCAAGTTGAACTTCGAAACATGAAACAAATGTTACACAAATTGTCTCTTTTTTTTTTGTACTTAGAAACTTTTTTTGTGATTGTAATCAGTGCGGCTTTTCTTTTTGCACGTGCCTTTTTCTTGCTGATCCGTGCAACTTTTCTTTTGCACTTGCCTTTTTTCTCAACTTTGGGTAGATAATGGAAATGGACTGAGAACAAAGTGGCACGAACTCAAAACTCTAGCGGTGAAAAACTTAGGACCAGCAACTTGACACAAAAAGGCAACCTTGAATTCAACAAGTCGAGAGCTAAGTAGCCAAGCAAAAGGCTCAAAGTGTTTTTAGGATTTTTTTAGAGCGAACTTTTGTAGGCAAAAGTGGACTGTAGGTAAATGAAAAACAAGGAGAAGAAAATCTCTCACCGAGCAACCTGAAATCTGATACCACTTGATAAACCCAACGGGTACGGGGGACGCCCTATCTTTCGATGAGAGATGTTGGTAATGAACGAATTTGGTGGAGGCCGACGTTGGCTGCCCGACTACCACAACCAGAATGGTGTGGCGCCTTGAGCGACAGTTATACTGTCTCCTAGTAACTACGATTTGGGTGGAGGTCGACGTTGTGCTACCCGACTACAACAAACACAAGGATGCTGTGCCTTAGCGATAGTTACACCAGCTCCGGTTGTTGCTGTACTTGCCATGCCAAGAACAGCCTTGAACCTGCAAGCAATCGAAGAACAAGCAAGAACAAGATAACAACCAAACACTCACGGGTGTGAAAAAGTTGGGGTTTTGATTCAAGTAATCGGAAGGTCTCGTCGACACTTGTGTTACAAGGAAGTAGCAATGGCTAAACTTACAGAAAACAAAACCCGCCCTTTCAAGGAGCTCTTGGACTACTTAAATAGGGGAGGGAAGAGGGAAATTCGTCCAGCAACAAAGGTAGGACGTGACCTCCCTTATTCCCTTCCTTTTTCTGTGATAGACTACCATTTAATAGGGAAAGAAAGAGGGAAACCCATCCAGCAGCAAGGCAGGATATGATTTCCTCTATTTCTTTCCTTATTATAGCACATCTATCTTTAAATGGGGGAAGAAAGAGGGAATTTTGTCCAGCAGCAAAGTTGGACGAGATTTCCCTTATTCCTTTCCTTATTTGTCTAAACCTCTCTTTATTACATGGCCCCAGCCTCAAGATTTCCCCTCGGGTGGAGCAGCCTTTATTGCATTAATCCATCCATCACTCCTAGCTGGATCAATTCCCAAGCACCTGATAATTAAGTTGACGTGCACGAGCGCGTGTCATTGGACCTTGATTAGCTGAGAGTGGTGAATGGGCTGGTGTTGTTGTTGTATCAACGGTAGCGATGTCCGCATCAGAAGGCTCCACGTGTCCAGCGGGAACCTGGGGTCCCCTTTCCATAGAGACAAGCTCCGGTTGTGCCGCGTGTCAGGCGAACGAGACCTCCCTCTCCTTCAGAGGAGAGCTCCGCGTGCGCCACGTGTCTAGTGGGTCGAGACCCCCTCTCTCAACAGAGGCGAGCTCCGTGAACCACATGTTAGTTTTGGACCTCCCCTCTCTTCGGAGGGGGCTCCGGGTGTGCCATGTGTTAATTTTGGACCTCCCCTCTCTTTGGTGGTGGCTCCGGATGTGCCACGTGTCCTAACAGCGTCAGACTTCCTTTCTCCTCAGAGACGAGCTCCAAGGTTGACACGTGTCCAACAGTGGCGGACCTCCCGGAGATGAGCTCCGGAAGTGACATACGTCCGATAGTGTCGGACCTCCCAGAGTATGAGCTCCGAAGATGACATGCGTCCAATAGGACCGGACCTCTCGGAGGTGAGCTCCGAGAGCGACATGTGTCTGACGGGGCTGGGCCTCTCAGGGGTGAGCTCCGAGAGCGACACGTGTCCCGCGCGGCTGGTCCTCTCTTTTCCACGGTGAATAGCTTCACAGCCGACACGTGTCCTGCGGGATTGGCCTCGCTTCTCTGCAGAGGCTAGCTCCGGGGGCAACACGTGTCCCACGGGGTTGGACCTCTCCCCCTTTGCGGGGATGAGCCCCGAGCCTGCCACGTAGCCAGTTTAGCAGCGGACCTCTCCCCCTTTGTGGAGATGAGCTCCGAACACACCACGTGGCCAGCGAGCCGCGGGAGTTATCTTTGACGCTCTCTGTGAACTGGAATTTGCTCTTTTTGGCTATCTTTTTTATTCTTTCTCAGTTTCAACTTATTTTAAAAATGTATTTCTACATGAAACATGAATACATGCAGAACCTGAAAATGAGGGTGTCACAGAAGCAAAAAGTAAAAACCATACCCGACTCATAAAACTTCCCTGGCGACAAGGGTGGTTTGACAAAACTAATAGGAAAGGGTTTTCCCATCATGTTTGACTCAACACACACACCTTTTCGCAAACAAAACAGTTTTCTAAAACATAGGATCAATATGGTCAAGGGGCACTTGTTTTGTTCTTGCGGTTCATGTTGCTCAAACTCTTGCTGAAGTAGTGCGTCGTAGGTAGCTCCCTGAGCTTGTCCTTCTATACGCTATCACGTACATATAAGATTCATAGTAATCAATACCATGCACAAACTTTAACCAGATGCGATGATGCATATGCTTGCTAATTCCTATGATGCAATTTTTATTAGATCGGTTTGTACGTGTTCTAGCATGGATTGCATGGGTTTTACGATGAACAGAGGTGTTCGGATCAAATGTGGACGTGGCGATGATCTTGACTTTAGATCAAATTGATCAACAAGTGACCTGTCCATAAAAAAACTTCTGTTTGAAAGGAATCGAAGAACAGATGCAAAGAAAACGCGATGATGTCGTAAGGTGGTATTGGAGACCTACCTTACGTTCTTCTTGGTCTCGGGGTCCTTCTCCTAGCAAGACAGATCGTCGGGGCTCTCTTCCGGCGATCTCCGGCAATCTCTTGGTGACTGATCTCCGGCGAAGGGGTTTAGCTCGGCGAGTTTGGAGCTAGGGTTTCTAAGTTGTCGGCTCAGGAGGTGGAAAAGAAGTTTGTGGTTGCGGCTAAAGGTTTTCGATTCTATTTATAAGAAGAAAACGGAGAGTCCTCCTCTGATCGGAATTCAAACAAGAGTCCTATTCAAATTATTTTTGAATCTTAACAACTTATCTTAAACTTATTTGGTGCGGTAATATTGTGGAAATCGTGTCGGTTTCCTCAGTACTGGGGATTCCCACACGTACAGAAGAAAAACTGCTTCAGAATTGCGTCCTTACGCAGTGATGAGCTCGAGAGGCTCCACGTGTCCAGCGGGAACCTGGGCTCCCTTTTCCGCAGAGGCGAGCTCCGGTTGTGCCGCGTGTCAGGCGGGCGAGACCTCCCTCTTTCTCAGAGGTGAGCTCCGCGTGCGCCACGCGTCTTGGCGGGTGGGACCTCCCTCTCCCTCAGAGGTGAGCTCCGCGTGCGCCACGTGTTTGGTGGGTCGGGACCTCCCCTTTCAACAGAGGCGAGCTCCGCAAATGCCACGTGTCAGTTCCGGACCTCCCCCTCTCTTCGAAGGTGGCTCCGGGGGTGCCACGTGTCAATTTCGGACCTCCCCTCTCTTCGGAGGTGAGCTCCAAGAATGCCACGTGTCCTAACAGGCCAGACTTCCTTTCTTCTCAGAGACGAGCTCTGAGGTCGACACGTGTCCATCAGCGTCGGACCTCCCGAAGGCGAGCTCCGGAGGTGACACGTGTCCGGTAGTGTCGGACCTCCCGGAGGTGAGCTCCGGAGGTGACACGTGTCCAATAGGACCGGACCTCTCGGAGGTGAGCTCCGAGATCGACATGTGTCTAGCGGGGCCGGACCTCTTGGGCAGCCCGCGGAGGTTCTTTTTTCGGTGGGGCTAGTCCCTTGCGGAGAGCTTGCGCGGATGGACGAGTTAGTAAGAGCTTGACGCGGTGAGTTTTACGTGGTTCAGGCCGCCGGAGCGTAAAACCCTACGTCCACGGCGAGCTATGGAGCTCGCTGTATTGCTTGCTGCTCAGGGCCGGAGTCCTGAGCTTGGGGGTGAGTTACAGCTTGGGAGTGTATGACTAGCGTATGAGTTCTAGAGTGCGAACCCTTGCTATCGTCGCCTACCCGAGCCTTTTATAGTCCAAGACTCGGGTGGCTTACAAGGGGAGCCGGGACCCGACAGGTGGTCCCGGGAAGATTGTCTATTATCTACCGTATCTGCAGTTATGCCGGTAGTTGTCTCTGGTCGAAGGCTTCTGAGTCTTCATCTTGCCGCCCTGCCCATGCCGCATGCCAGTCGTAGTGGTTGATGACGGCGCAGGCGGCATGGGATGTCTTGTCGCGGTGTTTATTGGCTAGCAGGTTCTGACACCGCGCACCAGTCTGTGATGCGACTGGGCGCAACGGCACCTGACAGAAGTGTGCTCCGCGTCTTGGGAAGACGCGGGCCTTGAATACCTTGTACGGGCAAGGTATGGGGCGTCTTTACGCCCGCTGCCTATCTCTCGGGGGCAGGCAGCACCGTTCTTCTGGCCACGTGGCGGGCCCGGAGCCCTTCTCTGAGGAGAAGAGGGTCCGGCCTGCGGGGCATGTGGAGCCTCCGGACCTCTCCCCGCGGAGGGGGAGGCTCGGCTTCTGTCGGCCTCAGCTTCTGTTGGCCACGCGGCGGGCCCAGAGCTCTCCTCTGAGGAGAGGGAGGTCCGGCCCCGCTGGACGCGTGGCGCCTTCGGACCTCTCTCCCGCGGAGGGGGAGGTCCGGCTTCTGTATGCCACGTGGCGGGCCCGGAGCTCTCCTCTGAGGAGAGGGAGGTCCGGCCCCGCCGGACGCGTGGCGCCTTCGGAGCTCTCCCTGCGGAGAAGGGCGAGTTCCTTAGGCATTTCTTCCTGTGCGCGGGGGTACCCCATATCTCAGGTACCGACAGTGGCCCCCGGGCCCATCTCGGGGGAGATAGCGAGCCCGAGGTGGGACCTCCGTCTCTTCCGATCCGCGCACTTTCTCTAAGTCCCGAATTGACCGCTGCCGGAGCACGAACAGCCGCGGGATCGTGGGAGCGTGCGCTCACTTGATGGTTGCTTTTACTGCGGCGGTTCCCAAGACTGCCACTTCTGCACGTCGCGGCGCTTTCTTCGGGAACCGCCGAAGTGCCTTGCCGGCTCATCTTCTCAGGAGACTGACTCCTTGACCCACCGCTTCAGTTGGGCGGCTTGGGTCCACCCGTCATCGGCACTCGGTTTAGGAGCCGAAGCGGTTGCCGATGCAGTGTATCCGAAGAGTCCCGAATAGCTTGGAATTGCACCCGGGAAGTTTTTAGAGGGGATCTTACCCACATTGCAGCTTCCCTTCGCACTTCTCTGCGTTTCTTCTCGGACTCTTGTGCTTTTGCTCTCTTGCCCTTGAGTTCTCCCTCGCCATGGCCTCCAACCCGCCACCTGAGAAGAAGCGCGCTCGATCTCCTCCAGCGGCAGCGTCTGTGCCAAGTCGGGAATCTGGGGTGCCTGGCACTCCCTCCGGTGGCGACTCGAAGAGGCCCCGGGCTGATGCATCGAGGGAATCTTCTGGGGCGTCCTCCGTTCCGCCAGTTCAAGCGACTGCGGAGCGGCCATCAGTGATGGTAGCGGGCTCTGGGAGTCCTACCTCGGCTCGGAAGTCGGGGTTCAGAGCCCGCTGGAGTGTCCGCGCTTCCCGGCCATCCCCGACTTGCGGGGAGTCTATGCCGTTGCGCTTGGAGCCAGGGGCAACTGCCGCGGCCCCCAGGCCAACGCGAACTCCTCCTGTTCCGGTGTGCCCGGACTCCGCGGCGGCGTCGTCTCTTCCTGCCGAGACGGCCACCGCGGCCCCCAAGCCAGCGCAGGTCGACCCTGTACTAGGCGGCCCGGCCTTTGCTCCAGCGCCGCCTTCCCCGGCTCGCCCCTCTCTGCAGGTCAAGGAGCCAGAAGCTGAAGAGAGCCCGGCAGGTCCGGCTGCCAGAGCCTCGGAGCCAGCTTCTCCTGATCGGCGTCTCGTCTCGGTTGCTGGTGCGTCGACTCCTCTTGAGGACGAGGTAATGGAGGAGGTCGGGGGGACTGCCCTGGCCTCTGTTGCTCCATTGCTCCTGGCGGATGCCTTCGCGCTTGCCGAGACGAGCGTTCGGCAGGTCTTGGCTGCACTAGGTCGTGAGCGGGAGGAGTATACGGTTGAACGGGATCGCCTCCTCACCTGGGGGAACCTTTTGCGGGAGAGGACCGCGAAGGTTAAGAGCGAGCTCAACTCCAGGCGGGAGTTGCTCGACTTCAGGGAAGTGCTCCTAGACCGGATGAAGCGGGCTGTCGACCGCATGGACACCCAATCGCGGCGGATCAACAGGGAGGCCCTGGAGGCACACGCCCGGGCCGAAGAGAGCCTCTCTGCTGCTGTGGAGATACGGCAGCAGTTGGAGCACCGTGAACTCACCATTGAGGAACGGGAGCGTTCCACGGCAGCTGAGGCGGAGAGGGTCGCCGCGCAGCTGGCGGCGGGCGAGGATGACCTTCGAGCTCGGATCGAGGAGCTGGAGATCCTGAAGGCAGACCTCGACTTGAGGGAGGAACAGGTCTCCCGTGATCGCCGGGCGGTCTTGGACCGGGAGTTGGCCGCCGACTTCAAGGCTGCTGAGTTGGAGCGGCTCGCCAAGACTCTCCATCTTCGGGAGAGCTCCCTGGCGGCCAAGGAGAAGGAATTCTCCGAGAGGAACCTGGAGGCTCTGCAGGCGGCCCGCCGCGAGGTGGAGGAGCTTTCGGCCTTGCGGTCCTCCGAGGCTCTTGCGGTCTCGAGCTTCGTGGATCGAGCGGGGTCCGCCCTGATCCCTCTTGGCTTCAGTCCGGTGAGGGCCGCAGCCCCTGTGTTGAAGGTGGCGGAGGTGATCCCCGCGCTGGAGTCGATCGGTGCCAAGCTGGACAGGCTAGACTCGGTGGTCGCCAGCGAGCTTGAGGCCGAGGGACGCGGCCTAGCCTTAGAGGTCGCCTCACATGTGCTGGCATGCTTTAAGAGCCGTGACCCCTCTTTCTCGCTAGAACCAGCGAGAGAGGGCCCAGCCGCGGAGCGGGAGCAAGCTGCCAGGGCAGAAGTCGAGGATGTGGCCGCCCTTGTAGCCGCAAGGTTCCGGCGGGAGCCGGGAGGTCCTTAGGACTTGTTTCTCCCTTTTTATCGAGTCTGTAGTCCAGCTCATGGAGCCTCGCTTAGTTCGACTGTTTTAGATATTTGTGTCTGTGATGCTTTTTCTCTCCTTCTTGGCTTTGCCTGACTGAGTCCTTAGCTCCGCAAGGTACTCAAAGGCCATCTCCAATCTCGGAGCTTCGCATAGACACCTTCCCCGGGTCCTAACCGTGTTAGGGCCCCCCGGGGGTCTCCGGATCTCACCCCATGGGGAGCTCCAAATCTGCCTGCCATGTGGCGGGTCCGGAGCCCCTCCTTAAGAGGCGGGAGCTCCGGCCATGCTGGACACATAGGGCTTTTGGAGCCCTCCCGCCGGGGGGGGGGGGAGGGAGGTCCGGTTTCCGCCTGCCACGTGGCGAGCCCGGAGCCCTCCTCAGGGGAGGCGAGAGCTCCGGGCCCGCTGGACACGTGGGGCCCTCGGGTCCCGCCCCTGCTGAAGGGGCAGGACCCGGTCCTTCCAGTCCTAGGCCGGAGTAGTTGGTAGCTCCTTTCCTCCTGCTTCATGCAGTCCCTGTTGCCGTAACCTGGAGGTCCTGCACACAGGCAGAGGAAACGTAATTCTCCTCGGGGGGTCCTCCCCTCCCGTCTCCTAGTCTTATCCGTCTTACGATCCTGATCTGTTATACGGGGCTTGGGCAATTCTGTGCACGAGGCGCCGGAGCTCCGGCTCCCTCCAAGGTCCGGGTACGGCCGTCCGATCCCTAGTACCGGGCCATGCGCTGGGGAAGCAGAGTGCACGTGCTTTGGGTTCATGACCAGGCAAAGCGGTTGTACTCCCCTGTACCTCCGGAGGGCAGGATGCGCATGCTTTGGGCTCATGGCCTGCTAAGCTGGATACGCACCCTGGACCCCCCAAGCACAATGCAGGCCTTTCCTGGAGGTAACCAACTGGCACCGCAACACCTGACTGGGGGAGGCCCGAGAGACTCACTCGGCCATCGGCAGGTGCCTCAAGCGCAGCCGCCTTCGGTAGGATAGCGAATGCCGACTATGGATGAGCACAGGAGAGGGGGAGCTAGATGTACGATGAACATACAAAGATAGTGCGGTCATAAAAATTAATGCATAATTTAAATGAGCGCATGAGAGGGAGCTAAGTAGAACAGGTTTCTGCATTCATGCCCATAGGTGGAATTCTGGCTGTACATGGAGGCAATATTCCGCCTCGTCTTCAAGGGAAGCAAGACTCTATGCGCTTAGGGTCGGAACCAGGCTAAACTGGACATAGTCCTGTACCGTCCCTTGAGACCTAGCTGCCCCAAGCTCTGTTCCTAAATTCTATGGGATTCATTACAGAAGGGAATAACCCTGTTCTACTTATGCTCGGGAAGTAGGACTTAACAGTGTTGCTTCATGGCAAGGATTTTTGGGAACGGATCCCACACTCGGTTGAAAGGCATGTGTACCTGGGGCGGCAGCTTTCATGATTCGGAAGGGACCTTCCCTGCTGGGGGAGAGCTTATGGGTCCTTCTTGGAATAGAGCGTGCCGCGATACCAGGTTGCCCTCCTGCAGGCCCCCGATGCGTTCGGTTCTTTGGCGGTAGTGCTTAGAGCATCAGCCGAGACCGCGCGTTGTGGGGTGTTACCTGCAGCCGAGTCTCGTCGACGAGGTTGTCATCTTCACGCTGGATCAGGTCCTGCGCGGCTTCTCCTGGGGGCCCCCGGGGAGTTCTCCCCTTCTGGCTAAGGCCTTCAAGGGGTAGGCGGACCCGGGCTCATCTTGGATGACCTAAGGCGTCTTCCCCTTCTGGCAAGGCCTTCAAGGGGTTGACGGACCTTGGGCGGCCTCCGGGAGGTATGTCCGAGGCACGGAGACGTGCCGCAGTTGGCTACCGCCCTGGCCCGTCACCATCGGAACTGGAGTCCTCACTGTTATGCATTGTCTTTATGACACGCTGAGGCTCCTGGAACCCCACCTGATGGGCGGCGGTGACTGGGGCATCGACCTTCTGTTTGCCATCCCTCTGAGGGTAGGACGGTGCTTCAGCTCTCTGCTGTCTTCCTTTGCGGAAGCGCTCTGCGAGCCTCTGGATATCCCAGCACTCGGCAGCAGTATGGTTGCCGGCGCCATGCACGGGGCATAGCCCGCCCTGGTCACTGTCTGGGGCCGGTGACTGCCGCTGCCTTTTGTCGGGGCGTGGCCCCCGAGCTCCACTAGTCGTCGCAGCTGCGGCGACGGGAGCCGTGAACGGTGACTTCATCTTGCCACTCCCTCGGTTCTTGGCCTTCTTGCCACCCCCATAGGCAGCAGCGCCGGACCTGGGCTGTCCCCCTGACTCGGAGGTCGGCAGAGAGTGCCAGTTCTGCCCTTCAGCTGCTCTGGCGCATTTGTCCGCCAGGCTGAAGAGCTCAGAGACATCACGGACCTCTCTGGTCGCGAGCTTCTCAAGCATTTTCTCATGCCGGACACCCTGACGGAACGCCACCACCACAGAAGCACTTTGAATATGCGGGATGGTGTTGCGTACCTGGGAGAACCGCTGGATGAAAGAGCGCAGCGACTCCCCAGGCTGTTGCTTGACGGCGTGGAGGTCAAGCTCTGTGCCGGGACGGGTGTAGGAGCTGCTGAAGTTGGCGACGAACTGCCGGCAGAGCTCTCCCCAGGAAGTTATGGACCCCTGAGGTAGATTCATGAGCTAAGACCGAGCTGGGCCGGTCAAGGCGACGGGGAAGTAGTTGGCCATGACAGCCTCATCTCCTCCTGCGGCAAGTACGGCGGTGGAGTAGATCTGGAGGAACTCCGCCGGGTTGATGCTACAGTCGTACTTCTCAGGCAGGTGCGGGCGAAACTTGTGTGGCCACCTCGCGAAGCGAAGGCGGGGTGCAAGAGCTGCACATCCTGCTCCTGCTGCCGCAGGTATTGGCAGTGCGAACGCTTGGTTCGCACTTGGCACCGTGTATCCCGGCATGGGCAAGACTGCACCATAGACCGGGGGCGCTGCTTGCGGCGCATACGGTTGTGGCATATGTTGCGCGGCATATGCCTGAGGCAGGGCTCGCGTGGCGAAGACCTGCCCTCCAGGTTGTGTCGAGGCCGACGTCATGCTGTCGCCAGCCTCATGGTTGCGGCGCCTTTCTTGACGTCGCTCGAGGTACACCCGGGCATCCTGGCCCAAGCGGCACCGCTCCAGCTCCCTTCTCAGGTCCGTCGACGGAAGCCTGGAGGAGCTGGAATCTGCTGTTTGTCCGTCAACCGTGGGCGTGCGCGTCAGCGACACAGCCGGTTGTCCAGGGCGTCGCCCTCGCCGAAATCGAGGGTTCGCGGCGGTGACGACGAGACGGTCCACCTCGCGGACCCACTGTTGGGTCGCAGAATGGGGTGCATCCCCAGCAGGTGGGTTGCGCAGCAGTGCTCTTGCTGCAGCTAGCGCACCCCCATGGTGTACGCTTAGCGCTGCGGAAGACCTCACACTGGTCGGAGCCTGCATCACCGGAGTCGGTGTTGCCGGAGTCGGCTGCTGGCTACCAGCTTGTGCCGACACACTCCGTCCTGAGTGTGTCGACATGTACTCCCCTCTGGTCACGGTTCGTCGTGAACGCGGGGGAGGAGAGTTTGCCGCTGAAGGAAGCTTGGTCATCTTCGTCGGCGGAAACTCGTCGCGCTAGGAGAAAAGCCCCCTACCTGGCGCGCCAAATGTCGAAGTGTTCGGTCGACACTTCCCCCGGGCCTGCACTGGGCAGCCCGCGGAGGTTCTTTTTTCGGTGGGGCTAGTCCCTTGGGGAGAGCTTGCGCGGATGGACGAGTTAGTAAGAGCTTGACGCGGTGAGTTTTACGTGGTTCAGGCCGCCGGAGCGTAAAACCCTACGTCCATGGCGAGCTATGGAGCTCGCTGTATTGCTTGCTGCTCAGGGCCGGAGTCCTGAGCTTGGGGGTGAGTTACAGCTTGGGAGTGTATGACTAGCGTATGAGTTGCAGAGTGCGAACCCTTGCTATCGTCGCCTACCCGAGCCTTTTATAGTCCAAGACTCCGGTGGCTTACAAGGGGAGCCGGGACCCGACAGGTGGTCCCGGGAAGATTGTCTATTATCTACCGTATCTGCAGTTATGCCGGTAGTTGTCTCTGGTCGAAGGCTTCTGAGTCTTCATCTTGCCGCCCTGCCCATGCCGCATGCCAGTCGTAGTGGTTGATGACGGCGCAGGCGGCATGGGATGTCTTGTCGCGGTGTTTATTGGCTGGCAGGTTCTGACACCGCGCGCCAGTCTGTGATGCGACTGGGCGCAACGGCACCTGACAGAAGCATGCTCCGCGTCTCCACGTCTTGGGAAGACGCGGGCCTTGAATACCTTGTACGGGCAAGGTATGGGGCGTCTTTACGCCCGCTGCCTATCTCTCGGGGGCAGACAGCACCGTTCTTCTGGCCACGTGGCAGGCCCGAAGCCCTTCTCTGAGGAGAGGAGGGTCCGGCCTGCGGGGCACGTGGAGCCTCCGGACCTCTCCCCGCGGAGGGGGAGGCTCGGCTTCTGTCGGCCACGCGGCGGGCCCAGAGCTCTCCTCTGAGGAGAGGGAGGTCCGGCCCCGCTGGACGCGTGGCGCCTTCGGACCTCTCTCCCGCGGAGGGGGAGGTCCGGCTTCTGTATGCCACGTGGCGGGCCCGGAGCTCTCCTCTGAGGAGAGGGAGGTCCGGCCCCGCCGGACGCGTGGCGCCTTCGGAGCTCTCCCTGCGGAGAAGGGCGAGTTCCTTAGGCATTTCTTCCTGTGCGCGGGGGTACCCCATATCTCAGGTACCGACAGGCACGTGTCCCGCGCGACTGACTTTCTTTTTCCGCGGTGACAAGCTCCGCAGCCGACACGTGTACTGCGGGACTGGCCTCGCTCCTTCCGCAGAGGCTAGCTCCAGGGGCAACGCGTGTCCCACGGGGTCGGACCTCTCCCCCTTTGCGGGGATGAGCCCCGAGCCTGCCACGTAGCCAGTTTAGTGGCGGACCTCTCTCCATTTGCGGAGATGAGCTCCGAACACACCAAGTGGCCAGCGAGCCACGGAAATTTTCTACAGCGCTCCTCGGCGAACTGGAATTTTCTATTTTTGGCTAACTTTTTGACTTTTTCTCGGTTTCAACTTATTTTAAAAGTGTTTTTCTACTTGAAACATGAATACATGCAGAACCCGAAAATGAGGGTGTCACATCAAGATCCTGAATCGGATAGTGCTGCTCATGGTTTCAATGTTGGCGTGCGCTATACGCGACCACACGTCCTCCTTGCATCAACACGCAGCCAAGTCCGATACCGGACGCATCACAATACACGTCGAAAGGCTTGGTCGTATCTGGTTGAGCTAAGACCGGGGCTTTTGTGAGATGCTTCACCAATGCTTGAAATGATCCTTCACATGCTGAGTTCCAAACATATTTCGTCCCCTTTTTCAATAATTCTGTCATCGGCTTAGCAAGCTTGGAGAAGCTCGGGATAAATCTCTGGTAATATCTCGCTAAACCGAGGAAGCTTCTGACTTCATGGACAGAAGTGGGGGCTTTCCATTTCAGCACTTGTTCAATTTTGCTTAGGTCAACCGCAATGCCTTCCGCTGAGATGATATGTCCCAAAAATGGCACTTGGCTGATCCAAAACTCACATTTGCTGAACTTGGCATAGAGTTTATGGTCCCGCAATCGTTGAAGAATGATTCGCAAGTGTTCGGCGTATTCTGCTTCTGACTTGGAGTAAACCAAGATATCATCAATGAACACCACTACGAACTTGTCCAGCTCCGGCATGAACACCGAGTTCATGAGATACATGAAATGTGCCAGAGCGTTGGTGAGACCAAAATACATGACGAGATATTCATATAATCCATATCTTGTCGAGAATGCCATCTTTGGGATATCCTCCACCTGGATCTTTATTTGATGATACCCAGAGTGAAGGTCCATCTTTGAAAACACACTTGCACCCATAAGTTGATCAAACAGGATGTCAATGTGGGGCAGTGGATATTTGTTCTTGATGGTGACGGTGTTGAGCGACCGGTAATTCACACACAGCCTCAAGGTTTCATCCTTCTTCTTGACGAACAGCGCCAAGCATCCCCAAGGGGAGGAGCTTGACCTAATGAAATCCTTGCTCAACAAGTCATTGAGCTGTTCTTTCAACTCAGCCAGCTCGTTTGGAGCCATCTTGTACGGTCTCCGTGATATGGATGTAGTCCCGGGTGCAAGTTCAATCTTGAACTCCACATCCCGTTCAGGTGGCATGTCCAGAAGATCATCTGGGAACATGTCGGGGTATTTCCGGACTGCGGTGATGTCCTCTAACTTGGGGGCTTCAGTATGATAGGCGGCTAAAACTTCTGGAACTGGATTGTCTAGTATGAGGGAATGCGGACGGTGGAGTGGAGAGTTGAGGTGAACCATCCGTGCTAAAGTTTCTAGGACAGCGCCATGATAACTTAGTTATGACATCCCTAAGATTGCATCAATCTTCTTCCCCTCAAGAATAATCATAGTAGTCAGATATATCTTCCCACCTAAGCACAGTGGTGCTTTCAGAATCATCATATTTGCTGAAATCTTCCCTCCCGGTGAGCAGATCATATATGAGCACTCAGTTGGAAAGACTTGCAGTTGATGCTCAACCACATATGATGCACTTATGAAGTTGTGAGTTGCACCAGAGTAAAATAAAATGATGATTGCTTGATCGTTGAGAATGAACATACCCACCAGCACGTTTTCTCCTACCGGGGCGTCCTCATTGTCGAGGTTGGGAACGCCCCCGGTTCACTGACCTCCCTTCTTGATGGGCGGTCGGCCTCTAGCACTGCCCTGATATTGGGCTTGCCCGCTGCTTTCCTGCCCCCTACGGACAGTCCTTTGAGAAATGACCCGCCTGACCACACGTGTAGCATGAGCGTGGCGGACCTCCGCTGACCGGCGAATGGAATCCTGGGACGCGTTGTGGTGGTGGCAACACCTGGGGTATCATCTGCTACTGCTGTTGCGGTCGCGGTGGTGGCATCAGCGGTCGGAATGGGGGTGGCTGATAAAAACGACCTCCAAATTGTTGAGGTCGCGCCGGTGGATGCCACTGCTGACCGGATGGTGTCCGATATACCATGCGGTATTTTTGAGGAGCTCCACCCCTACTGCATGGTGGAGCACTTCGATTTCGCTGCTCTGTCGCCAATTCCCGCTGAGCATCCTCTTGCATAATCGCGGCATTGATGAGGTCGTTGAAGGTGCCGCGATTGCATTGCACGAGATGCATCTTCATCTCGGGATTTAACCCCCGATAGAATTGCTCTCGCTTCCTCTCCTCGATGGAGACATAATCCAACGTGTACTGTGCCAGATGGTTGAACGCACGGGAGTAGTCATGAGCACTCCTCCCTCCTTGCTTCAGTTCTAAGAATTCTTGGAACTTTCTCTTTATTATCCCGGGAGGAATATGATAGGCGCAGAACGCCTCCCGGAATTCTTGCCATTCGATGGCCTGGCCAGCAGGTAGTGAGGCGACATAGTTCACCCACCACGCACCAGCGGCACCTTGAAGCTGCTGCGCCGCGAAGAGAGTTTTCTACCGCTCCGTGCATTAGAGCAGCCCAAACTTGGACTCAATTGTCCGCAGCCAGTTGTCTACCTCCAGTGGTTCTGCCGCTTTGGTGAACACCGGAGGATGCGTACTCATGAAATCCGAGTACGTCGTGATGTAGGGCTCACGAGGCCCCCTCTCTTGACGCCCCCCCCCCCCCCCGCCTGGGACGTATTCTGCACGATCGTGCAGAGCAGATCGGTCTGCTCCTCACGAGAGCCCACCAGTGCCGAGATCACATCCGCTTGTGTAAGCGGAGGCGACGGCGGTGGTTGTTGCTGCGGGGTGTTGTCGTATGCCGGTGGCTGGGAGTCATCACCCCTTTTCTGACTAGAGCCCCCGACCTCTTGCGTGGCCCGAGTACGAACCATCTGCAGCCATACGACAATAAAATCAGTCCCACAGCATACTCCATGCAGTTCAATAAAATAGGAGTAGAACATAATAATGGTAAACATGCGATACATCTCGTACATAGATAATGTAATAACTTTGCACAAGCTACACCATTACCAGACCAAATATAAACTAGTGAAATCCAAATTGATGGACTTCCTCTTTAGAAGTTCATCTCAACTAGATTTGGTCACTACGAGACGTTAATATCACGGGGTCATTACGTATACTACCCTTTATTCTCAATATGACACAAACATGGTCTCTAGCAAAAGAACTTGAGTAAGAAATATACTCAATTTTTCACTAATTGAAGATAACAACTCATGAGTATGTTCTACCCCAATGGAAGTAATAAAAACCCACTAGATATAACAATCTCTCAAATGAGTTAAACTGTTCATTCTTCTGCCCAGGAGATCAGTTTTTACTTATCCCAGATTTTGACCTGGTATCTTGCTTTTTCGTAACTCAAGTTGAATACTAAAGTTAAAGTTAACTTCAGTATCTTTCTAACAAATATTTATTTGCCTCTATCAACTCTGGTTAAGAAGTTATGATATTTCAAAGTCAACAGAATTTCTAGAAGAATTTCAACAGCACCTCATTTAGAAGTTACTGTTTTCAACTCTAAATTCCACTGAATTCCGTGCTGCAACTGTAAAAACTTTGAATTACAAAGATGTAACATATCTCCTAACCTTTCCAAAAATGTATCTATGATAATTTTAAATTTTTCTATAGGAAGTTATGCTTGAAAAACAGAACAGTCCACAGAGTATTTTAAATCTGTCCTAGTTCTGGACAGTTTACCATCATCTAGAATTTCAACCAGTTTGATGTGTGATTCTGTTCTGGAAGTCTACAACAAAGTTGTAAAGTACTTAAACATCTTTCCAGAACTATATCTCACATATACATTGGCTAAGTAACCTGTGAGTCCACAGAGCACTCTGTTTTCAAATTCCCTTGGGCTGAACTAATTAACTTTTGAACTTTTCTACAAGACCAGAATCCTAAAGATCAATACTTAGTTATCTTAGTTCCTTTTTCAACATTTTTATGAATGCAATCATGATCATTACATGTCTACTACATTCCTCACAAAAGGGAAAATCCTAACCGGCTTACACCGGCATATACGTATCCGTCGGTAGCACTAAAACGTTCACTTGCAAGCATGTTCTACTCGAACTACGGTTTCATGGTTAGTATCTGTATAAATTCACACAATCATCAGATCCGGCTGCACACCAAACCCGGTCCCAATACAGTTTCATACACCCGTCCGTCATCACTCGCCCGGGTGTTCTCAAGCCAAACATGACTTGAGCTACGTGTTTAAGTTACTAACCACGGGGTCTCCCATACTTGCCCGTAGAACGCCAGGGAAGGGCGTTGCTCGAATACCCCAAACGACATGAAGACTTTTAGAGGATACCAAATCTGGTCGAGTTACCTACCACCCGTAAGGCTCCACCCTTCAGCATGTGCGCACTGGTGGACAGCGCTTACATGCACCCCCCAAGACATATGAAGTCCCGAGATGCACGATTTTCTGACATAACACATAAGCTAGGTTGCCACCTTCATATTAGGCTAATAGTAGTCCTTATTTGGCTATACTAGTGAATCCTCACCGTAATCCTAACTTTTTCCATAATACTGTCCTTATTTAGTGTGTGGGACCCTAGTTTATGTGTTTTACCGACTTTCCAGATTTCCACCCGGATGGCCATTCGCGCATGCAAACCATTTAGTTACACCATCTGAACGTGTACTCCGTCATGGTCCCGTCCAGCTGCTCGGGACCCGAGTTAGTGAGTTTTGCCGACTATCCCAACTTTCCGGATTTTGAACCAGATAGCCATCCGCGCATGCAAAACCTTCTAGTTGCAGCATCCGAACGAGTATTCCAGCAAGGTCCAGTCCGGCGTCCCAGGACCCGAGTTCATGAGTTTTCTCGACTTTCGGAATTTCGACCTAGATGGCCATCCGAGTATGCAAAACCATCAAGTTGCACCGTCCGGAGGTTTATTCTGTCAAGGTTCCGTCCGGCCTCCTGGGACCCGAGTTCGTGAGTTTTACATACTTTCCCGACTCTCTTGATTATGACCCAGATGGCCATCCGCGCATGCAAAACCATCAAATTGCACCATCGGAGGTGTATTCCGTCAAGGTTCCTTTCGGCCTCCCGGGACCCAAGTTCATGAGTTTTACAGAGTTTCCCGACTTTCTTGGTTTTGACCTGGATGGACATCCACGCATGCAAAACCATCAATTTGCACCATCCGGACGTGTATTCAGTCAAGGTTCCGTCCGGCCGCCCGAGACCCGAGTTCGTGAGTTTTACCGACTTTCTCGACTTTCTCAATTTTGACCCTGATGGCCATCCGCGCATGCAAAACCATCAAGTTGCACCGTCCGGACATGTATTCCCTCAAGGTTCCGTCCAGCCGCCTGGGACCTAAGTTTGTGAGTTTTACTGATTTTCTTGACTTTTCCAATTTTGACCCCCATGGCCATCCATGCATGCAAAACCTTTAAGTTGCACCGTATGAACGTATATTCCGTCAAGGTCCTGATGAACCCAACGGGTACGGAGGACGCCCTATCTTTCGATGAGAGATGTTGGTAATGAACGAATTTGGTGGAGGCCGACGTTGGCTGCCCGACTACCACAACCAGAATGGTGTGGCGCCTTGAGCGACAGTTACACCGTCTCCTGGTAACTACGATTTGGGTGGAGGTCGACGTTGTGCTACCCGACTACAACAACCACAAGGATGCTGCGCCTTAGCGATAGTTACACCGGCTCTTGTTGTTGCTGTACTTGCCGTGCCAAGAACAGCCTTGAACCTGCAAACAATCAAAGAACAAGCAAGAACAAGATAACAAGCAAACACTCACAGGTGTGAAAAAGTTGGGGTTCTGATTCAAGTAATCGGAAGGTCTCGTCGACACTTGCGTTATAAGGAAGTAACAATGGCTAAACTTACAGAAAATAAAACCCGCCCTGTCAAGGAGCTCTTGGACTACTTAAATAGGGGAGGGAAGAGGGAAATTCGTCCAGCAACAAAGGTAGGACATGATCTCCCTTATTCCCTTCCTTTTTCTGTGATAGACTACCATTTAATAGGGAAAGAAAGAGGGAAACCCATCCAGCAGCAAGGCAGGATATGATTTCCTCTATTTCTTTCCTTATTATAGCACATCTATCTTTAAATGGGGGAAGAAAGAAGGAATTTCGTCCAGCAGCAAAGTTGGACGAGATTTCCCTTATTCCTTTCCTTATTTGTCTAAATCTATCTTTATTACATGGCCCCAGCCTCAAGATTTCCCCTCGGGTGGAGCAGCCTTTATTGCATTAATCCCTCCATCACTCCTAGCTGGATCAATTCCCAAGCACCTAATAATAACAAGGTCATCACAAGGCTTTAATAGGTCCCCATTTGAAGGATAATGTCGGTACCTGAGATATGGGGTACCCCCGCGCACAGGGTAAAATGCCTAAGGAACTCACCCTTCTCTGCAGGGAGAGCTCCGAAGGCGCCACGCGTCCGGTGGGGCCGGACCTCCCTCTCTTCAGAGGAGAGCTCCGGGCCTGCCACGTGGCAAACAGAAGCCGGACCTCCCCCTCCGCGGGAGAGAGGCCCGAAGGCGCCGCGTGTCCAGTGGGGCCGGACCTCCCTCTCCTTAGAGGAGAGCTCCGGGCCCGCCACATGGCATACAGAGGCCGGACCTCCCCCTCCGCAGGGAGAGGTCCGGAGGCTCCACGTGCCCCGCGGGGCTGGCCCTCCTCTTCTCTGAGAAGGGCTCCGGGCCCGCCACGTGGCAGCAGAGTGACGCTGCCTGCCCCGAGCGATAGGCAGCGGGCGTAAATACGCTCCATACCTTGCCCGTACAAGGTATTCAAGGCCCGCGTCTTCCCAAGACGCGGAGCACGCTTCTGTCAGGTGCCGTTGCGCCCAGTCGCATCACAGACTGGCGCGCGGTGTCAGAACCTGTCAGCTAATAAACACCGCGACAAGACATCCCATGCCGCCTGCGCCGTCATCAACCACTACGACTAGCATGCGGCATGGGCAGGGCGGCAAGATGAAGACTCAGAAGCCTTCGACCAGAGACAACTACCGACATAACTGCAGATACGGTAGATAATAGACAATCTTCCTGGGACCACCTGTCGGGTCCCGGCTTCCCTTGTAAGCCGCCCGAGTCTTGTACTATAAAAGGCTCGGGTAGGCGTCGATAGCAAGGGTTCGCACTTTGCCACTCATACGCTAGCCATACACTCTCAAGCTGTAACTCACCCCCAAGCTCAGGCCTCCGGCCCTGAGCAGCAAGCAATACAGCGAGCTCCATAGCTCGCCGTGGACGTAGGGTTTTACGCTCCGGCGGCCTGAAACACGTAAAACTCGCCGTGTCAAGCTCTTACTAACTCGTCCATCTGCGCAAGCTCTCCGCTAGGGACTAGCCCCTCCGAAAAAAGAACCTCCGCGGGCTGCCCAGTGCAGGCCCGGGGGAAGTGTCGATCGCACACTTCGACATTTGGCGCGCCAGGTAGGGGGCTTTTCTCCTAGCGCGACGAGTTTCCGCCGACGAAGATGATCAAGCTTCCTTCAGCGGCAAACTCACCCCCTCCGCGTTCACGGCGAACCGTGACCACTGGGGAGTACATGTTGACACACTCAGGACGGAGTGTGTCGGCACAAGCTGGTAGCCAGCAGCCGACTCCGGCTATGCAGGCCCCGACCAGTGTGAGATCTTCTGCAGCGCTGAGCGTACACCATGGAGGTGCGCTAGCTGCAGCAAGAGCGCTGCTGCGCAACCCACCTGCGAGGGATGCGCCCCATTCAGCGACCCAACAATGGGTCCGCGAGGTGGACCGCCTCGTCGTCGCCGCCGCGAACCCTCGGTTTCGGCGAGGACGGCGCCCAGGACAACCGGCTGTGTCGCTGACGCGTACACCCACGGTTGACGGGCTAACGGCGGATTCCAGCTCCTCAAGGCTCCTGTCGACGGACCTGCGAAGGAAACTGGAACGGTGCCACTTGGGCCAGGATGCCTGGGTGTACCTCGAACGACGCCGAGAGAGGCGTCACAGCCATGAGGTAGGCGACAGCATGTCGTCGGCCTCGACACAACCAGAAGGGCAGGCCTTCGCCACGCGAGCCCTGCCTCAGGCATATGCTGCGCAGCATATGCCACAGCTATATGCGCCGCAAGTAGCGGCCCCGGCCTATGGTGCAGCCTTGCCCATGCCTGGATACGCGGTGCCAGGTGCGAACCAAATGTTCACAGCGCCGGTACCTGCGGCAGCAGGTGCAGGATGTGCGGCCCTTGCACCCCACCTTCGCTTCGCAAGGTGGCCACGCAAGTTTCGCCCGCACCTGCCCGAGAAGTACGACAGCAGCGTCAACCCAGCGGAGTTCCTCCAGATCTACTCCACCACCGTACTTGCTGCAGGAGGGGACGAGGCTGTCATGGCCAACTACTTCCCCGTCGCCTTGACCGGCCCAGCTCGGTCTTGGCTCATGAATCTACCTCAGGGGTCCATAACCTCTTGGGGAGAGCTCTGCCGGCAGTTCGTCGCCAACTTCGGCAGCTCCTACACCCGTCCCGGCACGGAGCTTGACCTCCACGCCGTCAAGCAACAACCTGGGGAGTCGCTGCGTTCTTTCATCCAGCGGTTCTCTCAGGTACGCAACACCATCTCGCATATCCAAAGTGCCTCTGTGGTGGTGGCGTTCCGACAGGGTGTCCGGGACGAGAAAATGCTTGAGAAGCTCGCGACCAGAGAGGTCCGCGACGTCTCGGAGCTCTTCAGCCTGGCGGACAAGTGCGCCAGAGCAGCTGAAGGGCGGAACTGGCACGCTCTGCCGACCTCCGAGTCAGGAGGACAGCCCAGGTCCGGTGCTGCTGCCTATGGGGGTGGCAAGAAGACCAAGAACCGGGGGGGGGGGGGGGGGGGGGGCTGGCAAGATGAAGTCACCATTCACGGCCCCCGTCGCCGCAGCTGCGACGACCAGTGGAGCTCGGGGGCCACGCCCCGACAAAAGGCAGCGGCAATCACCGGCCCCAGACAGTGACCAAGGCGGGATATGCCCTGTGCATGGCACCTGCAACCATACTGCTGCCGAGTGCTGGGAGATCCAGAGGCTCGCAGAGCGCTTCCGCAAAGGAAGACAGCAGAGGGCTGAAGCGCAGCCCTACCCTCAGAGGGATGGCAAACAGAAGGTCGATGCCCCAGTCACTTCTGCCCACCAGGTGGGGTTCCAGGAGCCTCAGCGTGTCATAAAGACAGTGCATGACGGTGAGGACTCCAGTTCCGACGGTGACAGGCCAGGGCGTTAGCCAACTGCGGTGCGCCTCCGGGCCATGAACATACCTCTCGGGGGCCGCCTAAGGTCTGTCAACCCCTTGAAGGCCTCGCCAGAAGGGGAAGACGCCTTAGGTCATCCAAGACGAGCCCGGGTCTACCTACCCCTTGAAGGCCTTAGCCAGAAGGGGAGAACTCCCCGGGGGCCCCCAGGAGAAGCCGCGCGGGACCTGATCCAGCGCGAAGATAACAACCTCGACGACAAGACTCGGCTGCAGGAAACACCCCGCAACGCACGGTCTCGGCTAATGCTCTAAGCACTACCGCCAAAGAACCAGACGCGTCGGGGGCCTGCAGGAGGGCAACTTGGTGAAGCGGCACGCTCTATTCCAAGAAGGACCCATAAGATCTCCCCCAGCAGGGAAGGTCCCTTCCGAATCATGAAAGCTGCCACCCCAAGCACACATGCCTTCCAACCGAGAGTGGGATCCGTTCCCAAAAATCCTTGCCATGGAGCAACGCTGTAAGTCCTACTTCCTGAGCATCAGTAGAACAGGGTTATTCCCTTCTGTAATAGATCCCATAGAATTTAGGAACAGCGCTTGGGGCAGCTAAGTCTCAAGGGACGGTACAGGACTACGTCCAGTTTAGCCTGGTTCCGACCCTAAGCGCGTAGAGTCTTGCTTTCCTTGAAGACAAGGCGGAACATTACCCCCCAGTACAGCCAGAATTCCACCTATGGGTACGAATACAGAGCCCCGTTCTACTTAGCTCTCTCTCATGCGCTCATTTAAATTATGCATTAATTTCTATGATCGCACTATCTCTGTATGTTCATCGTACATCTAGCTCCACCTCTCCTATGCTCATCCATAGTCGGCATTCGCTATCCTTCCGAAGGCGGCTGCGCTTGAGGCACCTGCCGATGGCCGAGTGGGTCTCTCGGGCCTCCCCCAGTCAGGTGTTGCGGTGCCAGTTGGTTACCTCCAGGAAAGGCCTGCGTTGTGCATGGGGGGTCCAGGGTGCGTATCCAGCTTAGCCGGCCCAGAGCCCAAAGCATGCGCATCCTGCCCTCCGGAGGTCCAGGGGAGTACGTCTGCTTTGCCTGGTCATGAACCCAAAGCGCGTGCACTCTGCTTCCCCAGCGCATGGCCCGGTACTAGGGATCGGACGGCCGTACCCGGACCTCGGAGGGAGCCGGAGCTCCGGCGCCTGGTGCACAGAATTGCCCAAGCCCCGTATAGCGGATCGGGGTCGTAAGACGGATAAGACTAGGAGACGGGAGGGGAGGACTCCCCGAGGAGAATTACGTTTCCTCTGCCTGTGTGCAGGACCTCCAGGTTACGGCAACAGGGACTGCATGAAGGGGGGGAAAGGAGCTACCAGCTACTCCGGCCTGGGACTGGAAGGACCGGGACCTGCCCCTCCAGCAGGGGCGAGGCCCGGGGGCCCCACGTGTCCAGCGGGCCCGGAACTCTCTCCTCCCTTGAGGAGGGCTCCGGGCTCGCCACGTGGTGGGCAGAAGCCGGACCTCCCCCTCGGTGGGAGGGCTCCGAAAGCCCTACGTGTCCAACATGGCCGGAGCTCCCGCCTCTTAGGAAGGAGCTCCGGACCCGCCACGTGGCAGGCAGATCTGGAGCTCCCCATAGGGCGAGATCCGGAGACCTCCGGGGGCCCCTAACACGGTTAGGACCCGGGGAGGGTGTCTGTGCAAAGCTCCGAGATTGGAAATGGCCTCTGAGTACCTTGCGGAGCTAAGGACTCAGCCAGGCAAAGCCAAGAAGGAGAGAAAAAGCATCACAGACACAAGTATCCAAAAGAGTCAAATTGAGCGAGGCTCCATGAGCTGGACTACAGACTCGATAAAAAGGGAGAAACAAGTTCTAAGGACCTCCCGGCTCCCGCCGGAACCTAGCGGCTATAAGGGCGGCTACATCCTCGACTTCTGCCCTGGCAACTTGCTCCCGCTCCGCGGCTGGGCCCTTTCTCGCTGGTTCTAGCAAAAAAGAGGGGTCGCGGCTCTTAAAACATGCCAGCACATGTGAAGCGACCTCTAAGGCTAGGCCGCGCCCCTCGGCCTCAAGCTCGCTGGCGACCACCGAGTCTAGCCTGTCCAGCTTGGCGCCGATCGACTCCAGCGCAGGGATCACCCCCAACGCAGGGGCCGCAGCCCTCACCGGATTGAAGCCAAGAGGGATCAGGGCGGACCCCGCTCGATCCACGAAGCTCGAGACTGCAAGAGCCTCGGAGGACCGCAAGGCCGAAAGCTCCTCCACCTCGCGGCGGGCTGCCTGCAGAGCCTCCAGGTTCCTCTCGGAGAATTCCTTCTCCTTGGCTGCCAGGGAGCTCTCCCGAAGGTGGAGAGCCTTGGCGAGCCGCTCCAACTCAGAGGCCTTGAAGCCGGCGGTCAACTCCCGGTCCAAGACTGCCCGGCGATCACGGGAGACCTGTTCCTCCCTCAAGTCGAGGTCTGCCTTCAGGATCTCCAGCTCCTCCATCCGAGCTCGAAGGTCATCCTCGCCCGCAGCCAGCTGCGCGGCGACCCTCTCCGCCTCAGCTGCCAAGCAACGCTCCCGTTCCTCAACGGCGAGTTCACGGCGCTCCAACCGCTGCCGTATCTCCACAGCATCAGAGAGGCTCTCCTCGGCCCGGGCGTGTGCCTCTAGGGTCTCCCGGTTGATCCGCCGCGATTCGGTGTCCATGCGGTCGACAGCCCGCTTCATCCGGTCGAGGAGCGCTTCCCTGAAGTCGAGCAACTCCCGCCTGGAGTCGAGCTCACTCTTAACCTTCGCGGTCCTCTCCCGCAAAAGGTTCCCCCAGATGAGGAGGTGGTCCCCTTCAACCGTATGCTCCTCCCGCTCGTGCCCCAGTGCAGCCAAGACCTGCCGGACGCTCGACTCAGCAAGGGCGAAGGCGTCCGCCAGAGGCAATGGAGCAACAGAGGCCGGGCCAGTCCTCCCGACCTCCTCCATTACCTCGTCCTCAGGAAGAGCCGATGCACCAGCAACCGAGAGGAGACGCCGATCATGAGAAGCAGGCTCCGAGGCTCTGGCAGCCAGGCCAGCTGGGCTCTCTTCAGCTTCTGGCTCCTTGACCTGAGGAGAGGGGCGAGCCGGGGAAAGCGGTGCTGAAGAAGAGGCTGGGCCGTCTAGTGCAGGGTCAACCTGCGCTGGCTTGGGGGCCGCGGTGGCCGTCTCGGTAGGAAGAGACGACGCCGCCACGGAGTCCGGGCACACCGGAACTGGAGAAGTTCGCGCTGGCCTGGGGGCCGCGGCAGTTGCCCCTGGCTCCGAGCGCAGCGGCACAGATTCCCCGCAAGTCGGGGAAGGCCGGGAAGCGTGGACACTCCAGCGGGCTCTGAACCCCGACTTCCGAGCCGGGGTAGGACTTCCAGAGCCCGCTACCGTCACCGATGGCCGCTCCGCAGTCGCTTGGACTGGCGGAACAGGGGGCGCCCCAGAGGCTTCCCCCAGTGCATCAACCCGGGGCCTCTTTGAGTCGCCACCGGAGGGAGTGCCAGGCACCCCAGAATCCCGACTTGGCACAGACGCCGCTGCCAGAGGAGATCGAGCGCGCTTCTTCTCTGGCGGCGGGTTGGATGCCATGGCAAGGGAGAACTCAAAGGCAAGAGAGCAAAAGCACAAGAGTCCGAGGAGAAATGCAGAGAAGCTGCAAAGGGAAGCTGCAATGTAGGTAGACGGGTGGGCCCAAGCCGCCTAACTGAAGCGGTGGGGGCAAGGAGTCCGTCTCCTGAGAAGATGAGCCGGCAAGGCACTTCGGCGGTTCCCGAAGAAAGCGCCGCAACGTGCAGAAGTGGCAGTCTTGGGAACCGCCGCAGTAAAAGCAACCATCAAGTGAGCGCACGCTCCCACGATCCCGTGGCCGTTCGTGCTCCGGCAGCGGTCAATTCGGGACTAGAGGAAGTGCACGGATCGGAAGAGATGGAGGTCCCACCTCGGGCTCGCTATCTCCCCCGAGATGGGCCCGGGGGCCACTGTCGGTACCTGAGATATGGGGTACCCCCGTGCACAGGGTAAAATGCCTAAGGAACTCGCCCTTCTCTGCAGGGAGAGCTCCGAAGGCGCCACACGTCCGGCGGGGCCGGACCTCCCTCTCCTCAGAGGAGAGCTCCGGGCCCGCCACGTGGCAAACAGAAGCCGGACCTCCCCCTCCGCGGGAGAGAGGCCCGAAGGCGCCGCGTGTCCAGTGGGGCCGGACCTCCCTCTCCTCAGAGGAGAGCTCCGGGCCCGCCACGTGGCATACAGAGGCCGGACCTCCCCCTCCGTGGGGAGAGGTCCGAAGGCTCCACGTGTCCTGCGGGGCCGGCCCCCTCTACTCTGAGGGGGGCTCCGGGCCCGCCACGTGGCCAGAAGTACGGCGATGCCTGCCCCCGAGCGATAGGCAGCAGGCGTAAAGACGCCCCATACCTTGCCCGTACAAGGTATTCAAGGCCCGTGCCTTCCCAAGACGCGGAGACACGGAGCACGCCTCTATCAGGTGCCGTTGCACCCAGTCGCATCACAGACTGGCGCGCAGTGTCAGAGCCTGCCAGCCATTAAACGCAGCGACAAGACATCCCATGCCGCCTCCGCCGTCATCATCCACTACGACTAGCATGCGGCATGGGCAGAGCTACAAGACGAAGACTCAGAAGACTTCGGCAGAGACAACTACCGGCATAACTGCAGATACGGTAGATATCAGTCAATCTCCCCGGGACCACCTGTCGGGTCCCGGCTTCTCTTGTAAGCCGCCCGAGTCTTGTACTATAAAAGGCTCGGGTAGGCGTCGATAGCAAGGGTTCGCACTTTGCCACTCATACGCTAGCCATACACTCTCAAGCTGTAACTCACCCCCAAGCTCAGGCCTCCGGCCCTGAGCAGCAAGCAATACAGCGAGCTCCATAGCTCGCTGTGGACGTAGGGTTTTACGCTCCGGCGGCCTGAACCACGTAAAACTCGCCGTGTCAAGCTCTTACTAACTCGTCCATCTGCGCAAGCTCTCCGCTAGGGACTAGCCCCTCCGAAAAAAGAACCTCCGTGGGCTGCCCAGTGCAGGCCCGGGGGAAGTGTCGATCACACACTTCGACAGATAATTACTTTGAACAATCAGGAATGAATTCACCTGATAATTAAGTTGACGTGCACGAGCGCGTGTCATTGGACCTTGATTAGCTGAGAGTGGTGAATGGGCTGATGTTGTGGTTGTATCAACGGTAGCGATGTCCGCATCATCGTCCCCTTCTTGCAATTGAGTCGTCCTTGACTCAAATGTGTCTTCCTCGCCCATATATGGTTTCAAATCTGCAATATTAAAAGAGGAAGTAACCCCAAAATGTGCAGGCAACTCAATTTCATATGCATTATCATTAATTTTTCGAAGCACTTTGAAGCGTCCAGCAGCTCTAGGTAGTAATTTAGATTTTCTCAAATCAGGAAATCTATCCTTTCTCAAATGCACCCAAACCAAATCACCAGGTTCAAAAGTAACATGCTCCCTACCCTTGCTACCGGCTTGTTAATACTTAGCGTTCATGCTCTCAATGTTTGATTTAGTTTGCTCATGCATTTTAAGAATTAATTCAGCATGGCGAGAAGCATCAAAATTCTATTTCTCTGAAGGTGGCAGAGCCAAAAGATCAATGGGAGCATGAGGAATAAAACCATATACAATCTGAAAAGGACACAATTTAGTAGTAGAATGCAGCGAACGATTGTAAGCAAATTCAATATGAGGCAAACATTCTTCCCATAATTTGATGTTATCTTTCAGAACAGCCCTTAGCATGGTAGATAAACTACGGTTCACTACTTCGGTCTGTCCATCAGTTTGAGGGTGACAAGTGGTGGAAAAGAGTAATTTTGTCCCCAACTTAGCCCATAAGGTTTTCCAAAAATGACTAAGAAATTTGGCATCTCTATCTGAAACAATAGTGTTTGGAACCCCATGCAAACGAACAACTTCTCGAAAGAACAAATCAGCAATATGGGTAGCATCATAAGTTTTGTGACATGGTATGAAATATGACATTTTAGAAAATCTGTCGACAACAACAAAAATATTATCCCTCCCATTCTTTATTCTAGGAATTCCTAAAACAAAATCCATAGAAACACCCTCCCATGGAGCACTAGGAACAGGAAGAGGCATGTATAAACCATGTGGATTAAGACGGGACTTAGCTTTTTGACAGGTGGTGCAACGAGCAACACCGCTCCACATCTCTCCTCATCTTTGGCCAAAAGAAATGGCTTGCTAAGATGTCTTCCGTATCTGCTTCCTGCAATAGTAAGATACGCACAGAACCAGCTGGAATGCACAATTTATTAGTTCGAAACATAAAACCATTAGTGAGAACAAACTTGTTCCATGTTTTTCCTTCTTTACATTACAGCAGCACATCTTTGAAATCAGCATCAAAATATTAACATACCTCCACCTTGGCTTGATCAACTTCAATTCCCTGTGGTGTCACAACATAGCCAAGAAAAGAAACTCGATCCGTGCAAAAGGTGCACTTGTCAATGTTATCAAATAAGCGTGCATCACGTAAAGCATTGAAAACAGCACGGAGATGATCAAGATGAACTTCGAGAGATGCGCTATAGATCAAGATGTAATCGAAATATACTACCATAAATCTTCTAATGAAAGCACGTAAAATCTCATTCATTAATCTCATGAAAGTTCTAGGTGCATTCGTGAGACCAAAAGGCATGACTAACCACTCATACAAACCAAACTTTGTTTTAAACGCTGTTTTCCATTCATCACCTAGCTTCATGCGGATTTAATGGTATCCACTACGCAAATCAATTTTAGAGAAAATCATCGAGCCACTAAGTTCATCAAGCATATCATCTAACCTAGGAATAGGATGACGATATCTAATGGTAATGTTATTAATTGCTCGACAATCTACACACATGAGCCATGATCCATCTTTCTTTGGGACTAAAAGGACAGGAACGGAGCAAGGACTAAGGGACTCACGCACAAAACCTTTGTCGAGTAATTCCTGTACTTGCCGCTGAATCTCCTTAGTCTCCTCTGGATTGGTCCTGTATGGTGCTCGGTTGGGCAAAGAAGCCCCAGGGATGAGGTCAATCTGATGCTCAATCCCTCTCAATGGTGGCAGCCCGGCTGGTACCTCTTGTGGAAACACATCAGCGTATTCCTGCAAAAGCTTAGTGATAGAAGGAGGCAAAGTACATGGTGTGTCGTGAAGTGAGAACAAAGCTTAAACAAACACATAGCAGATTGCAGTATCACTTTTTAATTCAAACAAATCAGATTTGGAAGCAAAGAAACAAGCGCTCTTTAATTTTATTCCATTCTTCTTCATATGAGCAGATTTGGAATTGTCAGTCTTAGGCTGTACCGATTTCTTCACGACATCTGAATTTTCATTTTCAGCAGATTTCTTATTTTTCTCTTTGCAAGCTCTAGCAATGTCATCCTTCAAAATAGCATCAGGGGACATCGGGTGCAAAACAAGTTTTTTCTCATGATGCATGAAAGAGTATTGATTTGATTTACCATGATGTAATGTATCTTTATCAAATTGCCAAGCTCGACTAAATAGCATAGAACAAGCTTGCATAGGTACCACATCACAATCAATGTAATCATGGTAGGAACCAATTACAAATTCGACACGAACCAGATGTGTTACCTTAAACTTACCACTGTCGTTGAACCATTGGATGTAGTAGGGATGTGGATGTGGAAGTGTTGTCATACCAAGCTTTTCTATCATGGTAGCACTTGCTAAATTGTTGCAGCTTCCTCCATCAATAATAATGCGACACGATCGTTCCAAAACTACACACTTAGTTTGAAATAGATTGTGTCGCTGGTTCTGTTCAGCTTTGATCATTTGGGCACTCAAGACACGCCTCACAACAAGACTCTCATAGTGGGCAGCATAATCAGCCCCAATGTGCTCTTCATCATCATTCTTCTTTCCCGCTTCTTGTGCAGCAAGCATGGCATATGTTTCATTATCTAAATCACTAGCGGATGAGTACTCACCATTTTCTCGTACAACCAGCACACGCTTGCTTGGGCAGTCCCTTCGTAGGTGCCCAAAACCCTTGCACTGGAGGCATTGAATATCTTTTGTTCTCCCGGTAGAAGCAATGGAAGAAGAAGTGTTGGCTGCAACTTGGATGGATCCTTTTGTTGTCTCGATTGCACGCGAAGGTGCTGATTTTGATGTAGTCCTGGGCAACCCATTGGAAGCATCGTCTGGAGAATCATGCTTAGTACCAGCAGCACTTGAGCGGAACTGCCATGAGGTAGTTCGACCTGCAGAAATGTTAGTTCTTGTACGTCGTCCCTGCACTTCTTTTTCAGCCTTACAAGCAAGATGGAATAATCGAATGACGTTAGTGTATTCCTTATAAGCCAATATGTCCTGAATTTCTCTTGTTAAACCACCCATAAACCTAGCCATTGCAGCCTCTTCAATTTCAACTAGGCCACAACGCATCATGCCTATTTGAAGTTCTTGATAGTATTCCTCAACAGATTTGTTGCCTTGCCTAAGTTGTTGTAATTTATGCAACAGGTCACGAGCATGATAGGAAGGAACAAAACGACGACGCATGATTCGTTTCAAAGCATTCCAAGTTCATGTTACGGTAGCTGGATTTTTAGTTTGATATTCATGCCACCAAACAGAAGCAAAGTCAGTGAATTCACTAGTGGCAGCTCTAACCTTTTTATCATCAGGGAAATCATGGCATGCAAATTTTTGATCTACTGATAATTTCCAAGACAGATATGCATCCGGATCATATTTACCATCAAAAGGTGGTATGGAGAATTTAATGCTGCATAGGGAATCGTCATTGTCACGTACCTCGCGTCGTTGAGCTCGACCACCCATACCACGATGGTCGCGACGTGGCTGCCATCGATACCTGAAAGGTCCATCATCAAGCTCGGTATCCGCCGAATACTCTGCCTCGTCATATCTTGCAGCACTGCCAACGGAGTCGTGGCTGTCATCAACACGTCTTTGCCTCTCTTCGCGATCAACCTGTTCCATCCTCTCCAATCACTCAATGATTGCTGCAAGAGAAGTGTTAATAGCCCCAGCAGTGCTTTCTAATGTGGTCAGTTTGGTGTTGGTGCAAATCTGCGTCGACTCTAATTGACCAATGCGTTCATTGGTGACTTAAATATCCTCATTGAGAGCATCTGTGTGTAGCTTTACTTGGCGTTCGAAATGCTGAATGATGCCCCTCGTACGTGGTGAATGTGGATATGTCTCATTCGCATCAGCTGACATGGTTAATAAAGAAAGGAAATACAACAGCAAGCAGATTAATCCTAACAGTTGCTAAGAGGTGGTAGGACAGCACAATTCCTCACTAGCAAGAAATCAAGGTCTTACAAGTTCTTACCATGCGATGCAGGAGGCGCCGGCAATCAGCAAGAACAACAACAAACGGTGGCTGCCAGCAAAACCTTATGGTGTCGTAGACAATTTTGTGGAGCTGTAGGTGGCTGCTAGACACAATTTGTGCAAAGGAACAGCTAGTACCACATTAGTCACAACAAGTTGAATAAACGTTCCACGATGGTATTGTGCTGGTCCTAGCTCAAACCTTACTAGAGACGTGAGCCGTAACTCCACGTGACGTTGGATTACTATGGTACGGAAGTTCGAACAGCCCGATTCGTTGTGTTTCAACAACGTTGAAAACAGCAAGTTGAACTTCGAAACATGAAACAAATGTTACACAAATTGTCTCTCTTTTTTTTGTACTTAGAAACTTTTTTTGTGATTGTAATCAGTGCGGCTTTTCTTTTTGCACTTGCCTTTTTTCTCAACTTTGGCTAGATAATGGAAATGGACTGAGAACAAAGTGGCACGAAATCAAAACTCTAGCGGTGAAAAATTTAGAACCAGCAACTTGACACAAAAAGGCAACCGTGAATTCAACAAGTCGAGAGCTAAGTAGCCAAGCAAAATGCTCAAAGTGTTTTTAGGATTTTTTTGAGCGAATTTTTGTAGGCAAAAGTGGACTGTAGGTAAATGAAGAACAAGGAGAAGGAAATCTCTCACCGAGCAATCTGAAATCTGATACCACTTGATGAACCCAACGGGGTACGGGGGACGCCCTATCTTTCAATGAGAGATGTTGGTAATGAACGAATTTGGTGGAGGCCGACGTTGGCTGCCCGACTACCACAACCAGAATGGTGTGGCGCCTTGAGCGACAGTTACACTGTCTCCTGGTAACTACGATTTGGGTGGAGGTCGACGTTGTGCTACCCGACTACAACAACCACAAGGATGTTGCGCCTTAGCGATAGTTACACCGGCTCCTGTTGTTGCTGTACTTGCCATGCCAAGAACAGCCTTGAACGTGCAAGCAATCGAAGAACAAGCAAGAACAAGATAACAAGCAAACGCTCACGGGTGTGAAAAAGTTGGGGTTCTGATTCAAGTAATCGGAAGGTCTCGTCGACACTTGCCTTACAAGGAAGTAGCAATGGCTAAACTTACAGAAAACAAAACCCGCCCTGTCAAGGAGCTCTTGGACTACTTAAATAGGGGAGGGAAGAGGGAAATTCGTCCAGCAACAAAGGTAAGACGTGATCTCCCTTATTCCCTTCCTTTTTCTATGATAGACTACCATTTAATAGGGAAAAAAAGAGGGAAACCCATCCAGCAGCAAGGCAGGATATGATTTCCTCTATTTCTTTTCTTATTATAGCACATCTATTTTTAAATAAGGGAAGAAAGAGGGAATTTTGTCCAGCAGCAAAGTTGGACGAGATTTCCCTTATTCCTTTCCTTATTTGTCTAAATCTCTCTTTATTACATGACCCCAGCCTCAAGATTTCCCCTCGGTTGGAGCAGCCTTTATTGCATTAATCCCTCCATCACTCCTAGCTGGATCAATTCCCAAGCACCTAATAATAACAAGATCATCACAAGGCTTTAATAGGTCCCCATTTGAAGGATAATTACTTTGAACAGCCAGGAATGAATTCACCTGATAATTAAGTTGACGTGCACGAGCGCGTGTCATTGGACCTTGATTAGCTGAGAGTGGTGAATGGGCTGGTGTTGTGGTTGTATCAACGGTAGCGATGTCCGCATCAGGCCCTTCCGGCCGCCCGGGACCCGAGTTCATGAGTTTTCCCGACTTTCCCTACTTTCTCGATTTTGACCCAGATAGCCATCCACGCATGCAAAACCATCAAGTTGCACTGTCTGAACGTGTATTCCATCAAGGTTCCGTCCGGCAGCCCGACCCGAGTTCGTGAGTTTTACAGGCTTTCCTGACTTTCTCGATTTCCCGACTTTCTCGGTTTTGACCCAGATGGACATCCACGCATGCAAAACCATCAATTTGCACCATCCGGACGTGTATTCAGTCAAGGTTCCGTCCGGCCGCCCGATACCCGAGTTCGTGAGTTTTACCGACTTTCCCGACTTTCTCGATTTTGACCTAGATAGCCATCCGCGCATGCAAAACCATCAAGTTGCACTGTCTGAACGTGTATTCCGTCAAGGTTCCGTCCGGCAGCCCGACCCGAGTTCGTGAGTTTTACAGGCTTTCCTGACTTTCTCGATTTTGATGCAGATGGCCATCCGCGCATGCAAAACGATCAAGTTGCACCGTCCGAACTTGTATTCCGTCAAGGTTCCGTCCGGCAGCCCGACCCAAGTTCCTGAGTTTTACAGGCTTTCCTAACTTTCTCGATTTTCATGCAGATGACCATCCGCGCATGCAAAACCATCAAGTTGCACCGCCAGATGTATATTCCATCAAGGTTCCGTCCGGCCGCCCGGAGCCGAGTTCGTGAGTTTTACAGACTTTATCAAATTTCCCAATTTCGACCCTGATGGCCATCTATGCATGCAAAACCATCAAGTTACACCGTCCGAACGTAAATTCCGTCAAGGTCCTATCCGGCCGCTCGGGATCCAAGTTTGTGAGTTTTACAGAGTTTCCCGACTTTCTCGGTTTTGACCCAGATGGACATCCGCGCATGCAAAACCATCAAGTTGCACCGTCCGGGCGTGTATTCCGTAAAGGTTCCGTCTGACCGCCCTGGACCTGAGTTCATGAGTTTTACCGACTTTCTCCATTTTGACCCTAATGGCCATCCGGGCATGAAAACCATCAGGTTGCACCGTACGGACGTGTATTCCGTGAAGATTCCGTCCGGCCGCCCGGGACCCAAGTTTGTGAGTTTTACTGACTTTCCAGATTTTGACCCGGATGGCCATCCGCGCATGCAAAACCATTTAGTTGCATCATCCGAACGTGTCTTCCATCAAGGTCCTGATGAGGACATCAACCCCGACAAAGGAACGACTACTCCAACTAAACCAGCACAGGCGCCACGAGGACCACTCACTCGAGCTTGTGCACGTGAATTAAACTTCGTAACGATTCTGAAGAATGAAGGACCAGAAGCTTCCTAAGTGCATGCGCCATCTATGCTCATGGTGAACCTGTCCAGACGTGTATTCTGTCAAGGTTTCGCCCGGCCGCGCGGGACTCGAGTTTGTGAGTTTTACAGACTTTCACGACTTTCTCGATTTTGACCCAGATGGCCATCCACGCATGCAAAACCATTAAGTTGCACCGTCCGAACGTGTATTCCGTCAAGGTTACGTCCAGCCGCTCGGGACCCGAGTTCGTGAGTTTTACCGACTTTCTCGAATTTCCCAATTTGTACCCCGATGGCCATCCATGCATGCAAAACCATCAAGTTGCACTATGAGAACGTATATTCCATCAAGGTCCTTTCTGGCCGCCCAGGATCCAACTTTGTGAGTTTTACAGAGTTTCTCGACTTTCTCGATTTTGACCAAGATGGACATTCGCGCATGCAAAACCATCAAGTTGCACCGTATGCACGTGTATTCCGTCAAGGTTCCGTTCGGCGGCCCAGGACCCGAGTTCGTGAGTTTTATAGACTTTCCTGACTTTCACAATTTTGACCCTGATGGCCATCCGCGCATGCAAAAATATCAAGTTGTACCGTCCGGACGTGTATTCCGTCAAGGTTCTGTCCGGTGGCTCAGGACCCGAGTTCGTTAGTTTTACAGACTTTACCGACTTTCTCGATTTTGACCCAGATGGCCATCCACGCATGCAAAACCATCAAGTTGCACTGTCCGAACGTGTATTCCGTCAAGGTCTCGTCCAGTGGCATGGGACCCTAGTTTGTCAGTTTTACCGACTTTCTAGATTTCTACCCGGATGGCCATCCGCGCATGCAAAACCATTTAGTTGCACCATCCGAACGTGTATTCCGTCAAGGTCCCGTCTAGCCGCTCGGGACCCGAGTAAGTGAGTTTTGCCGACTATCCCAACTTTCCAAATTTCGACCCAGATAGCAATCCGCGCATGCAAAACCTTCCAGTTGCAGCATCCGAACATGTATTCCAGCAAGGTCCAGTCCGGCATCCTAGGACCCGAGTTCATGAGTTTTCTTAACTTTCCAAATTTCGAACTAGATGGTCATCCGCGCATGCAAAACCATCAAGTTGCACCGTCTAGAGGTGTATTTCGTCAAGGTTCCGTCTGGCCTCCCGGGACCCGAGTTCGTGAGTTTTACAGACTTTCCCGACTTTCTTGATTTTGACCCAGATGGCCATCCGCGCATGCAAAACCATCAACTTGCACCTTCTGGACGTGTATTCCGTCAATGTTCCGTCCTGAAGCCCGGGACCTGAGTTCGTGAGTTTTACAGACTTTCCTGACTTTCTCGATTTTGATGCAGATGGCCATCCGTGCATGCAAAACCATCAAGTTGCACCATTCGGATGTGTATTCAGTCAAGGTTCCGTCCGGCCGCCTGGGACCCGAGTTCGTGAGTTTTACAGACATTATTGACTTTCCCAATTTTGACCCGGATGGCCATCTATGCATGCAAAACCATCAAGTTGCACCGTCCGAACATAAATTCCAACAAGGTCCTGTGCGACCGCTAGGAATCCAAGTTTGTGAGTTTTATAGAGTTTTCCGACTTTTTCGGTTTTGACCCAGATGGACATCCGCGCATGCAAAACCATCAAGTTGCATCGTCCGGACGTGTATTCTGTCAAGGTTCTGTCCGCCCGCCCGGGACCCGAATTCGTGAGTTTTCCCGACTTTCTCGATTTTGACCCTGATGGCCATCCACGCATGCAAAACCATCAAGTTGCACCATCCGGACGTGTATTCCGTGAAGGTTCCATCCGGCCGCCCGCGACCCTAGTTCGTGAGTTTTACAGACTTTTCCGACTTTCTCAATTTTGACCCAGATGACTATCCGCGCTTGCAAAACCATCAAGTTGCACTGTCTGAACGTGTATTCCGTCAAGGTTCCGTCCGACCGCCAGCGACCCGAGTTCGTGAGTTTTACCGACTTTCTCAAATTTCCCAATTTTGACCCTGATGGACATCCATGCATGCAAAACCATGAAGTTGCATTGTCCGAACTTATATTCCGTTAAGGTTCTGTGCGGCCGCCCGGGACCTGAGTTCGTGAGTTTTCCCGACATTCCCTACTTTCCCATTTTCAATCAAGATGGCCATCCGAGCATGCAAAACCATCAAGTTGCACTGTCCGAACCTGTATTCCGTCAAAGTCCCATCCAGTCACACGGGGACCCTCGTTTGTGAGTTTTACAAACTTTCCAGATTTCGACCCGGATGGCCATCCGCATATGCAAAACTATTTAGTTACACCATCCGAACATGTACTCCATCAAGGTCCTTATGAGAATATCAACCCCGACAAAGGAACGACTACTCCAACTAAACCAGCACATGCGCCACCAGGACCACTCACTCGAGCTCGTGCACATGAATTAAACTTCGTAACGATTCTGAAGAATGAAGAACCAGAAGCTTCCTAAGTGCATGAGCCATCTAGGCTCATGGTGAACCTGTCCAGACGTGTTTTTCGTCAAGGTTCCATCTGGCCGCGCGGGACCCGAGTTCGTGAGTTTTACAGACTTTCCCGACTTTCTTTATTTTGACCCAGATGGCAATCCGCGCATGCAAAACCATCAAGTTGCACCGTCCAGACGTTTATTCCGTTAATGTTCCGTCCGGAAGCCCGGGACCCGAGTTCGTGAGTTTTATAGACTTTCCCGACTTTCTCGATTTTTACCCAGATGGCCATCCGCGCATGCAAAACCATCAAGTTGCACTGTGTGGACGTGTATTCCGTCAAGGTTCCGTCCGGCCGCCCGAGACCCAAGTTCGTGAGTTTTACAGACTTTATCGAATTTTCCAATTTCGACCCGGATGGCCATCTATGCATGCAAAACCATCAAGTTGCACCGTCCGAACGTAAATTCTGTCAAGGTCTTGTCCAGCCGCCCGGGATCCAAGTTTGTGAGTTTTACAGAGTTTCCGGACTTTCTCGGTTTTGACCTAGATGGACATCCGCGCATGCAAAACCATCAAGTTGCACCGTCTGGACGTGTATTCCGTCAAGGTTCCATCCGGCCGCCCGGGACCCGAGTTCGTGAGTTTTACCGACTTTCCTGACTTTCTGAATTTTGACCCTGATGGCCATCCGCGCATGAAAACCATCAAGTTGCGCCGTCTAGACGTGTATTCCGTGAATGTTCCGTTCGGCCGGCCGGGACCCGTGTTCGTGAGTTTTA
Source organism: Neostapfia colusana (assembly GCA_030760725.1). Lineage (NCBI taxonomy): Eukaryota > Viridiplantae > Streptophyta > Magnoliopsida > Poales > Poaceae > Neostapfia > Neostapfia colusana. Next base: position 83,031,849 of record JASWHV010000011.1, read on the forward strand.
CAGACTTTCCCGACTTTCTAGATTTTGACCCTGATGGCCATCCACGCATGCAAAACCATCAAGTTGCACCGTCCGGACGTGTATTCCGTCAAGGTTTCGTCCGACCTCCCGGGACCCGAGTTCATGAGTTTTACATATTTTCCCGACTTTCTCGATTTTGACCCAGATGGCCATCCGCGCATGCAAAACCATCAAGTTGCACCGTCCGGACGTGTATTCCGTCAAGGTTCCGTCCGGCTGCCCGGACCCGAGTTCGTGAGTTTTACCGACTTTCTCAGATTTCCCAATTTTTACCCCGATGGCCATCCATGCATGCAAAACCATCAAGTTGCACCGTCCGAACTTATATACCGTCAAGGTCCTGTCCGGCCGCCCGGGACCCGAGTTTGTGAGTTTTCCCGACATTCCCTACTTTCCCATTTTCAACCCAGATGGTCATCCGAGCATGCAAAACCATCAAGTTGCACTGTCCGAACATGTATTCCGTCAAGATCCCGTCCAGTCGCACGGGACCCTAGTTTGTGAGTTTTACCGACTTTCCAGATTTTGACCCGGATGGTCATCCGTGCATGCAAAACCATTTAGTTGCACCATCCAAATGTCTATTCCGTCAAGGTCACATCATGCCGCTCGGAACCCGAGTTAGTGAGTTTTGCCGACTATCCCAACTTTCCAGATTTTGACCCAGATAGCCATCCACACATGCAGAACCTTACGGTTGCACCATCCGAACGTGTATTCCGGCAAGGTCCAGTCCGGCGTCCGAGGACCCGAGTTCATGAGTTTTCTTAACTTTCCAAATTTTGACCTAGATGGCCTTCCGCGCATGCAAAACCATCAAGTTGCACCGTACGGAGGTGTATTCCGTCAAGGTTCCGTCTGACCGCCCGGGACTAAAGTTTGTGAGTTTTACCGACTTTCTCGAATTTCCCAATTTTTACCCAAATGGCTATCCATGTATGCAAAACCATCAATTTGCCCGGGACCCAACTTTGTGAGTTTTACAGAGTTTCCCGACTTTCTCGATTTTGATCCAGATGGATATCCGCGCATGCAATACCATCAAGTTGCACCGACTGGACGTGTATTCCGTCAAGATTCCGTTTGGTGGCTCGGGACCCGAGTTCGTGAGTTTTACAGACTTTCCCGACTTCTCGATTTTGACCCAGAGAGTCATCCACGCATGCAAAACCATCAAGTTGCACCGTCCGGACGTGTATTCCATTAAGGTTCCGTCCGGCCGCTCGCGACCCGAGTTCGTGAGTTTTACAGACTTACTCAAATTTCCCAATTTTGACCCGGATGGCCATCTATGCATGCAAAACCATCAAGTTGCACCGTCCGAACGTATATTCCATCAAGGTCCTGTCTGACCGCCCGGGATCAAGGTTTGTGAGTTTTACAGAGTTTCCCAACTTTCTTAGTTATGACCCAGATGGACATCCGCGCATGCAAAATCATCAAGTTGCACCGTCCGGACATGTATTCTGTCAAGGTTATGTCCAGCCGCCCGGGACCCAAGTTCGTGAGTTTTACCGACTTTCCCGACTTTCTCGATTTTGAACCTGATTGCCATCCGCACATGCAAAACCATCAAGTTGCACCATCCGGACGTATATTCCGTCATGGTTCCGTCCGGCCACCCAGGACCCGAGTTCGTGAGTTTTACAGACTTTCCCGACTTTCCCGATTTGGACCCAGATGGCCCTCTGAGCATGCAAAACCATCAAGTTGCCCCGTCCGGACATGTATTCCGTCAAGGTTCCGTCCGGCCGCCTGGAACTCGAGTTCGTGAGTTTTACCGACTTTCTCGAATTTCGCAATTTTGACCCCGATGGTCATCCATGCATGCAAAACCAACAAGTTGCACCGTCTGAATGTATATTCCGTCAAGGTCCTCTCCGGCCGCCCGAGACCCGAGATCGTGAGTTTTCCTGACTTTCCCTACTTTCCCAATTTTAACCCATATGGCCATCCGAGCATGCAAAACCATCAAGTTGCATTGTCCAAACATGTATTCCGTCAAGCTCCCATCCAGTCGCACGGGACCCTAGTTTGTGAGTTTTACCGACTTTCCAGATTTCGACCTAGATGGCCATCGATGCATGCAAACCATTTAGTTGCACCATCCGAACATGTATTCCATCAAGGTCTCGTCCAGCCGCTCGGTACCCGAGTTAGTGAGTTTTGCCGACTATCCCAACTTTTCGGATTTTTACCCAGATAGCTATCCGCACATGCAAAACCTTCCAGTTGCAGCATCCAAACATGTATTCCGACAACGTCCAGTCCGGCGTCCCAGGACCCGAGTTCATGAGTTTTCTTGACTTTCAAAATTTTGACCTAGATGGCCATCCGAGTATGCAAAACCAGCAAGTTGCACCGTCCGGAGATGTATTGCGTCAAGGTTCCGTCCGACCTCCCAGGACCCGAGTTCGTGAGTTTTACATACCTTCCCGACTTTCTTGATTTTGACCCAGATGGCTATCCGCTCATGCAAAACCATCAAGTTGCACCGTTAGAGGTGTATTCCGTCAAGGTTCCGTCCGGCCTCCCGGGACCTCGTGAGTTTTACAGACTTTCCCGACTTTCTCGATTTTGATCCAGATGGCCATCCACGCATGCGAAATCATCAAGTTGCACCATCCGGACATGTATTCCGTCAATGTTCCGTCCGGAAGCACGGTACCCAAGTTCATGAGTTTTATAGACTTTCCCGACGTTCTCGATTTTGAACCAGATGGCCATCCGCGCATGCAAAACAATCAAGTTGCACTGTCTGGACGTGTATTCCGTCAGGGTTCCGTACGGCCGTCCGGGACCCGAGTTAGTGAGTTTTACAAACTTTCTTGAATTTCCCAATTTTGACCCGGATGGCCATCTATGCATGCAAAACCATCAAGTTGCACCGTCCGAACGTATATTTGGTCAAGGTCCTGTCCGGTCGCCCGGTATCCAAGTTTGTGAGTTTTATAGAGTTTCCCGACTTTCTAGATTTTGACCCAGATGACCATCCGCACATGCAAAACCATCAAGTTGCACCGTTCAGACGTGTATTCCGTCAAGGTTCCGTCCAGCCTCCCGGGACCCGAGTTTGTGAGTTTTGCAGATTTTCCCGATTTTCTCGATTTTGACCCAGATGGCCATACGCGCATGCAAAACCATCAAGTTGCACCGTCCGGACGTGTATTCCATCAAGGTTCCATCCGGCCGCCCGGGACCCGAGTTCGTGAGTTTTACCGACTTTCTCAAATTTCCCAATTTTGACCCTCATGGCCATCCATGCATGCAAAACCATCAAGTTGCACCGTCCGAACTTATATTCCGTCAAGTGTCCTGTGCGACCGCCCGGGACCCGAGTTCGTGAGTTTTCCGACATTCCCTACTTTCCCATTTTCAACCCAGATGGCCGTCCGGGCATGCAAAGCCATCAAGTTGCACTGTCCAAACGTGTATTCCGTCAAGGTCCCATCCAGTCGCACGGGACCCTAGTTTGTGAGTTTTACTGACTTTCCAGATTTCGACCCGTATGGCCATTCACGCATGCAAAACCATATAGTAGCACCAACCGAACGTCTATTCCATCAAGGTCACATCCAGCCGCTCGGAACCCGAGTTAGTGAGTTTTGCCGACTATCCCAACTTTCCAGATTTTGATCCAGATAGCCATTCGCACATGCAAAACCTTCCGGTTGCACCATCCGAATGTGTATTCCAGCAAAGTCCAGTCCGGCGTCCAGGACCCGAGTTCATGAGTTTTCTTAACTTTCCAAATTTCGACCTAGGTGGCCTTCCACACATGCAAAACCTTCAAGTTGCACCGTACGGAGGTGTATTCCATCAAGGTTTTGTCCGGCCGCCCGGGACCCTAGTTCGTGAGTTTTACCGACTTTCTCGAATTTCCCAATTTTTACCCCAATGGCCATCCATGCATGCAAAACCATCAAGTTGCACCATCAAAACATATATTCCGTCAAGGTCCTTTCTGGTCGCCCGGGATCCAACTTTGTGAGTTTTACAGAGTTTCCCGATTTTCTCGATTTTGACCCAGATGGACATCCTCGCATGCAAAACCATCAAGGTGCAGTGTCTGGACGTGTATTCCGTCAAGGTTCCGTTCGGTGGCTCGGCACCCGAGTTCGTGAGTTTTATAGACTTTCCCGACTTTCTCGATTTTGACCCAAAGAGCCATCCCAGCATGCAAAACCATCAAGTTGCACCGTCCGGACGTGTATTCAATCAAGGTTCCATCCGGCCGCTCGGGACCCGAGTTCGTGAGTTTTACAGACTTTCTCAAATGTCCCAATTTTGACCCGGATGGTCATCTATACATGCAAAACCATCAAGTTGCACCATCCAAACGTATATTCCATCAAGGTCCTTGTGACACCCTCATTTCTGGTGTCACCATATATTCATGTTTTATGAAGGAGAAAACATTTTAAAGGAAGTGGGAACAGATGAATTATCAAATAGATAGCCAATAAGAGCCGAATCCAGCTCTCAGAGAGCGCCGAAGACAACTTTCGCGGCCCGCTGGCCACGTGATGTGTTCGGAGCTCATCCCTGCGAGGTGGGGAGAGGTCCGCCGCTAAAGTAGGCTACGTGGCAGGCTCGGGGCTCATCTCCGCAAAAGGGGAGAGATCCGACCCTATGGGACACGTGTTGCCTCGGAGCTAGTCATCATGGAAATCAGAGGACTGGTTGCGCGGGATACGTGTCGATCTTGGAGCTTATCTCCGGGAGGTCCGTCGCTGCTGGACACGTGTCAACCTCGGAGCTCGTCTCTGAGGAAAGAAGAGAGGAAAGGTCCGGCACTGACACATGGCGTGCGCGGAGCCACCTCCGAAAAGAGAGGAGGTCCCGACCGCCAGGATACGTGGCGCACGCGGAGCTCACTTCCGAGGAAGAGGGAAGTCTTGCTCGTTTGACACGCGGCACAACCGGAGCCCGTCTCTGCGGAAAGGAAGAGACCAGGCACGATGGACACGTGGAGCTTCTGGAGCTCATCACCGCAAAGGTGACGGGTTCTGAAGCGATTTTGGAATCTGTACACATAGAAATACCGGAACAGAAACCGACCTGAGTTCCACATCAAATCGATTAAAGATAAAATGTTAGGATCTAACAACAATCTGAATAGGACTCTTATTCGAGATGCAATCAGATTAGGACTCTTCTCTTCCCGATTATAAATAGAACCCAGAACCTCTGGTCAAAACCACAAACTTCTTTTCCAACTTCTGAGCCGACGACTTAGAGCTCTATTCCCAAACCGCCGAATAAACCATCGCCGGAGCGCGGCAAGGAAGATCGCCGGAGGGAAGCTCGACGATCTAAGAAGGACCTCGAGACAGAGAAGAACGTAAGGTAGGTCTCCAATACCACCTTACGACATCGTTGTGTTTTCTTTACATCTGTTCTTTGATTCCTTTAGAACAGAAGCCTTCTCGTGGACAGATCACTTGATGATCAGGTTGATCTAAAGACAAGATCATCGTTACGTCCACCTTTGATCCGAACACTTCTGTCCATGCAAGCCATGCAAGAACACGTACAAACCAATCTAATAAAACTAATCATAGGATAACATGCATATGCATCCTCGCATCTAGTTTACGGTTGGTGCATGATATTGATTACTGTGAATATTTTATGCACGTGATCCTACCTAGCAGGACAAGCTCAGGGAGCTGTCTACGACGAACTGCAGCGACAAGGTTTTGAGATTCAAGAATAATCAGAACCGCAAGAACAAGGCAAGTGCTCCTTGACTATATTGATCCTATGTTTTGGGAAAAAACTGTTTTGTTTTGCGAAAAGGTGTGTATACTGAGTCAAACATGATGGGAAACCCTTTTATAGGAGTTTACTAGTTTCGGTTAAACCACCCTTATCGCCAGGGAAGTTTATGAGTCGGATTTGGTTTTTGTTTTATGCTTTGCTGAGTCTTTGGGATTGGGAAGCGAGATAGATGTGTCTAGCTAACTGCACTCGTAGTGATAATGATAAGCTGATGTTGTTAATAAACATGGATCAGAGGGAGATCTAGGCAAGCCTGGGTTTATGAAAGAGGTAGCATGGGATGGTGGTTTACTTGCCGTAGATCTAAGGACCGGTTCATGCATACACATGCCAGGATAATAGTGCCACCACAAGGCCAAGTATGGGTGCGGCTTAACTGAGTAATTAGGTAAGTTGCTAGAGTGTTATAGACTGTAGAAGGCGCAGGAAATGGGAGTCGAGTGAGGACTGCCCTCGGAACTGCATGGCACAAGAGGGGGCCCGTGGATGGGAGAATTGGAGATTCTAGCCTGCCGGTGAAACCTTAGTGAGTCCATACATCTAGTAACCCCCTTGTAAAGGCTATTTTGTGATCTCTTGACCATACACCGACGGTTGTGTACTGGTATAATAGAGGTTCTGCAGTCGTCGACGGGTGACGAAATCACAAACTTGTGGGTAAAGAGGTGCAAACTCTGCAGAGTCTTAAAAATATCATGATAGCCGAGCTTACGGTCACGAGTGCCTGGCTAAACTGCCATGATTCGTGAGTAAGAATGAATTTTGGTTAATGTCCGGGTGGAACATGGAAAGCGATGGAGGTATGTTGGTAATACATGCTGGGATTACATTCATTTAAAGTTAAGTTGGTGTTTTATCATGATTTTACAAATCTGCTTTTCTGCAAATAAGCCTTTTTATACCTACCTTGTTATGAGCTGCATATCATGTTTTTCCCGCACTTGCTGAGTACATCATTGTACTCAAACTTGCATTATTATTTCATCAGCAGCAGCAGGAGAAGCTTACTATGAAGACCAAGTGGAGCATTAAGGCGTGTGATCTGTTCTCAACCTTGCTTATGGAGGGAGTAGAGATAGAGCCACCTCTGTTTAGATTTGTTTCCGCATTAGTTTGATTGCTTCCGCTGCATAGAAATAAAGACTTCCGCTGTGAGCATGAGTCCAAGACTCATGAGATATTGTAATAAACTCTGTTATTCGTGGTTGTATATATTCTGAATTCAGTTTGTGGAACATATGTGTATGTGAGATAAACATCCTGGGCACACATATGCATTAGTTCTCAGTTCCGTGATTAACTACAGAATTGAGGGCGTCACGATTGGTATCAGAGTCACGGGTTGACAGTAGGTTACACGCCTAGATAGAAACCTTAGATTGACATTAGAGTCACGGGTTAGCCGTAGGTTACACCCCTAACTAGGAATCATAGATCGATATTAAAACACAGATTGGTAGTTAAGCCACGCTGACCAAAGGAAGCATCCTAGGATGCTTAGATTGGCTTTAAACCCCCCTTGACATAGGGAACCATCCTTGAATAGGAGTTGTATGAGCCCTTGCAATGATTTTTTGTGATTGTGTGCTTAGTGTGAGTTGTGGGACGTCCCCCAAACGTTGTCCATATCCACACGTAAGAAGAAAAGAGGTGTGAGATGCTTCGGCACTTGTTCACATCCTCATATGGGCTAATATATGTACAGTCCAACTCACCTTGATGCATATAGTTGAAAGGACCTACTTAACCTTCTAACATTCTATTCTATTTTGACCTCTCTCACAGATGGTGAGAGGAAACGCTGGCCGAAGGAACGTCCGTGGCAACCAAGAGGATGATCACGAGGAAGTTCCTGTTAACCCCGGAGCTGGCGAGAACAATCTAGAAAGGTTGATGGCCATGCAAAACCAGCTTATGCAAACCATGATCTAAACTTTGGGTCAGTTGCAGGCCAACAACAACCCTGTTCCAGCACCACCGCCACCACCACCGCCGGCTCACAACAGACTGGGAGAGTTAATAAGGACTCGACCACCCACCTTTTCTCAAGCTAGTGATCCCATGGAGGCCGACGACTGGTTGAAATCCATGGAGAAGAAGCTTGCCATAGTACAGTGCAATGACCGAGAGAAGGTTCTCTTCGCGTCGCACCAACTTACGGGAGTCGCTGCTGACTGGTGGGATGCCCTATGCAACGCCCATGTCAACCCGGAGACAATCACTTGGACTGAGTTCAAGGAAAGTTTTCGCTCTCATTATATCCCTGCTGGTGTAATGATGCTCAAGAGGCAGGAGTTCGAAGGTCTCCACCAAGGACAGAAAAGTATGAATGAGTACCTCAACCAGTTCACGCAACTGTCCCGGTATGCCCCCGAAGATATCAACTCAGATCATAGGAAGCAGTACCTGTCCATGAGAGGGTTGAACAATGAGATTCAGGTTTAACTCCTCAACAATGACTACGTGAGCTTCCAGAAGCTGGTTGACAAGGCCATAGTGGTTGAAAACAAGATCCGAGAGATCAAGCGAGAGTGCAAGAGGAAGATGTCATACCAGCCTCAAGGGAGCAACGTACGACCTCGGTACATGCCCCCTGCACCGCAGTATGGATCGACCACTCCTGCATACCGCCCTGGTCAGCCACCACAGCAACAATTCGTTGCACCAGCACCTCGTGTGCCCATGCCTCCTGCGCCCCGACCTAACAATGGCGCTCCTGTTCAAAACCCCTGCCCCAACGTACCTGCTGCCGTGGACAACAGGGCATGTTTTGCATGCGGTGAGATAGGACACTTAGCGAACCAGTGCCCGAGGAGAGGCCCTGGACAGCAAGGCAACGTGCTCAAGCAGAACCCGCGACCGAACGGAGGGGACAATCAAGGAAATCGGGGATAGCAGAACTATGCTCGCGGCAACGTGAACCATGTCTCTACTGAGGAAGCACAACCGGCTGAGGATGTCGTAATTGGTATGTTCCTTGCCAACTCCAACCCAGCCACCATCTTGTTTGATTCTGGAGCATCACATTCCTTCATATCATCCAAATATATTGCCAAACATCACCTACCCATAACCCACTTGAAATGTGCTATGTTAGTTAATTCTCCCGGTGGAGAGATGAGGACTAATATAGTATGTCCGAAAGTAAGCCTTAAAATAAGGGGGTAGACTTCCTTGCCAACCTTATTGTCTTTGACTCCCAAGGGATAGATATAATACTCGGGATGGATTGGTTAAGCAAGCACAATGGGGTAATCTAATGTGCTGAAAGAAGCGTGCAGTTGACAAACGAGCACGGCATCCGTGTCGAGTTTGAGTCAGCCCAACAAACCACTGAAAGGGCAAATTTGAACCACGTTGAAGGAGCAACATTTGACAGCATTCCGGTAGTTCAGGAATTTTCGAACGTGTTCCCGGAAGAGCTTCCAGGTATGCCCCCTGACCGAGACATTGAGTTTGCCATCGATTTGGTACCCCGAACTGCACCCATAGCCAAGAGACCCTATACGATGCCCATCAATGAACTAGTAGAACTCAAGAAGCAAATTCAAGAGCAGTTGGAGAAGGGTTTCATACATCCAAGCTCGTCACCATGGGGAGCTCCGGTGCTCTTCGTAGACAAGAAGGATGGAACCCAAAGGATGTGCGTGGACTATAGGTCTCTCAACGAGGTAACAATCAAGAACAAATACCCTCTGCCTCGTATAGAGGACATATTCGACCAAATGAAAGGAGACTGAGTGTTCTCCAAGATTGATCTTCGGTCAGGATACTTCCAGCTGAAGATTAAGCCCTCCGATATACCCAAGACAGCCTTTCGAACACGGTATGGTTCGTATGAATATACCGTCATGTCTTTTGGGTTGACAAATGCACCCGCATACTTCATGTACCTTATGAACAAGGTTTTCATGGAGTACTTGAATAAGTTCGTCGTGGTTTTCATCGACGACATTATGGTGTATTCAAAAAGTGAGGAGGAGCATGAAGAACATTTGAAATTGACCTTGCAGAAATTGCGTGAGCATCAATTATATGCCAAGCTTAACAAGTGTCAATTTTGGCTAAAGAAAATATCTTTCCTAGGCCACATTATCTCCAAGGAAGGGGTATCGGTTGATCCCGGAAAAGTGAGAGATGTTCTGAAGTGGGACCAACCGCAGAGCGTGAGGGATATTCAGAGTTTTCTTGGGATGGCTGGATACTATCGACGCTTCATTAAAGACTTCTCTAAGATAGCAAAGCCTATGACGGAGTTGCTAATGAAGGGGAAGGTCTTCCAAAGGACACCAGCCTGCCAAGGAAGTTTTGAGGAACTCAAGAAAAGGCTAACCACAGCACTGGTTCTGGTATTGTCAGACGTAAGCAAAAGCTTTGACATATATTATGACTCATCTAGACATGGGCTTGGATGTGTGCTCATGTAAGAAGGACAAGTGGTACCTCACGACAATTAAAGAAGCACGAGCTTAATTATCCTACGCATGACTTGGAGCTAGCAGTAGTGGTGCATGCATTGAAGATTTGGAGACATTATATCCTTGGTCATCGATGTGAGATCTCTACGGATCATAAAAGCCTCAAGTACATATTTACACAAACGGACTTGAATTTGAGGCAACGTCGATGGTTGAAACTCATCAAGGATTATGATGTTGGAATCAACTACCACCCCAGTAATGCCAATGTAGTAGCTGATGCATTGAGCCGAAAGAGAGCATGTCACCAACTCACGGTTTGGGAGCTACCACCCGAACTACGTAAAGAGTTCGAACGGTTACACCTCGGATTCTTGAATAACATGGAAATAATGGAGATTCACTATTCATTGGAACAAGAAATAAGAGATGGCCAAGCAACGGATGAGGAGATCAAGGAGATCAAGGAAAGAACCGACAAGGAATAGAGAAGGATTTCAAAGAAGATGAGACGGGTACGCTTTGGCTAGGAAAAAAGATTTGTATGCCTAACATAAAACACCTCCGCGATATGATATTGAAGGAGGCACATGATTTCCCCTATTCTATACATCCCGGAAGCACCAAAATGTATAAGGACTTGAAAACTTGTTATTGGTGGGATGGTGTGAAGAGGGATATAGCTGAATACGTTGCCCTATGCGACACATGCCAACGGGTGAAGACCGAACATCAAAAACCCGCTGGATTGTTGCAACCTTTGGAAGTACCCGAATGGAAGTGGGAGGACATCAGTATGGATTCCATCGTCGGATTGCCACGTACTCAGTCGGGTTACGACTCCATCTGGGTCATTGTGGACCGATTGATGAAAACCACCCATTTTCTCCGTGTAAAGACCAGTTACAATGTTGCACAATTAGCAGAGTTGTACATGGAGCAGATCGTGTGCCGTCACGGAGTTCCGAGGAGGATAGTCTCAGATCGAGGTTCTCAGTTTACCTCTAGATTCTGGAGGAAGCTACAGAAAGCCATGGGTACACGACTAGATTTTAGCTCCGCCTATCACCGACAAACAGATGGACAAACCGAAAGAACAAACCAAATTTTGGAGGACATGTTGAGAGCTTGCGCCTTGAAACGTGGGCGTAGTTGGGATAGGAGTTTACCGTATGCCGATTCTCCTATAACAACAGCTATCAAGCTAGCTTGAAGATGTCGCCTTTCGAAGCATTATATGGTAGACGGTGTAGAACGCCACTGTTCTGGAACGAAACCGGAGAGAACCAGGTGTTTGGACCCGAAGTGCTATAAGAAGCTGAAAGGCAAGTCCAAACGATACGGGAGAACTTAAAGGCTGCTCAGTCACGATAGAAGGGCTACGCGGACAATAGGCGAAGGAAGTTGACCTTTGAAGTAGGAGACTTCGTATACCTTAAGGTGTCGCCTATCCGAGGCCAACGACATTTTAACGTCAAAGGCAAAGCTAGCACCTCGCTACATCGGACCATTTAAGATTTTGGATAAGCGAGGAGAAGTAGCCTATCAACTAGAGCTCTCAATGCACCTCTCCGACGTACATGACGTGTTTCATGTATCCCAGCTCAAGAAGTGCTTGGGAGTACCAGAGGAGCAAATACCAATAAAAAAGCTTGAACTTCAAGAAGACCTGACTTATGCGAAACACCCTGTCCGAATTTTGGACGTAAAAGAAAGGGTCACCAGGAACAAAGCGATTCGATGGTGCAAGGTACAATGGAGCCATCACGCCAAAGCAGAAGCCACATGAGAGCGTGAAGAAGACATCAAGGCAGAATTTCCTTATCTATTCTCTACCAACGAATCTCGAGGGCGAGATTCAATTAAAGAGGGGTAGATTTATGACACCCTCATTCCTGGTGTCAGCATATATTCATGTTTTATGAAGAGAAAACATTTTAAGAAGAAGTAGGAACAGAGAAAAATATCAAAAGGATAGCCAATGAGAGCCGAATCCAGTTCACCGAGAGCGCCGAAGACAACTTACCGTGGCCGCTGGCCACGTGGCGTGTTCGGGGCTCATCTCCACAAAAGGGGGAAAGGTCTGACCCTGTGGGACACGTGTTGCCCCGGAGCTAGCCTCTGCGGAAGAAGCAAAGGCATTTCCGCAGGACACATGTCACCTTCGGAGCTAGTCACCGCGGAAATCAAAGGACCCGTCACGCGGGATACATGTCGATCTCGGAGCTCAACTCCAAGAGGTCCGGTTCTATCAAACACGTGTCACCACCGGAGCTTATCTCCGGGAGGTCCGTCGCTGTTGGACACGTGTTAACCTCAGAGCTCGTCTCTGAGAAGGAAGGAAAGTCTCGCGCTACTTGACACGTGGCGTGCGCGGAGCCACCTCCGAAAAGAGAGGAGGTCCCAACCGCCAGGATAAGTGGCGCACGCGGAGCTCACATCCGAAGAAGAGGGAAGTCTTGCTCGTTTGACACGCGGCACAACCGGAGCCCGTCAATGCGGAAAGAGAGAGACCAGGACCCGATGGACACGTGGAGCTTCCGGAGCTCATCGCCGCGAAGGTAACAGGTTCTGAAGCGATTATGGAATCTGTACGCGTAAGAATACCGGTACGTAAAGGAAAACCGACCTGAATTCCACAACGTTACCGTACCCAATCAACTAAAGATAAGTTGTAAGATTCAAACAGGACTCACATTCGGGATACAATCAAATTAGGACTCTTCTCTTCGCGATTATAAATAGAATCCAGAACTCCTGGCCGAAATCACAAACTTCTTTTCCAACTCCTGAGCCGACGACTTAGAGCCCTAAGTCCAAACCCGCCGAGTAGACCATCGCCGGAGTGCAGCAAGGAAGAACGTCGGAGGAAAGCCCAACGATCTGAGGAGGACCTCGAGACAGAGAAGAACGGAAGGTAGGTCTCCAATACCGCCTTACAACATCGTTGTGTTTTCTTTGCATCTGTTCTTTGATCCCTTTCGAACAGAAGCCTTCTCGTGGACAGATCATTTGATAGTCAGGTTGATCTAAAGACAAGATCATCGCCACGTACACCTTTGATCCAAACACCCCTGTTCATCATAAAATCCATGCAAGCCATGCAAGAATACGTACAGACCAATCTAATAAAACTAATAATAGGATAGCATGCATGTGCATCATCGTATCTAGTTTAAGGTTTGTGCATGATATTGATTGCTGTGAATCTTGTATGCATGTGATCCTACCTAGTAGGACAAGCTCAGTGAGCTGTCTACGACGAGCTGCAACAACAAGGTTTTGGGATTCAAGAACAACCGGAACCGCAAGAACAAGGCAAGTGCTCCTTGACCGTATTGATCCTATGTTTTGGGTGAAACTGTTTTGTTTTGCGAAAAGGTGTGCGTACTGAGTCAAACATGATGGCAAACCCTTTTATAGGAGTTTACTAGCTTTGGTTAAACCACCCTTGTCACTAGGGAAGTTAATGAGTCGGGTATGGTTTTTGCTTTTTGCTTCGCTGAGTCCATGGGATTGGGAAGCGAGATACATGTGTCTAGCTAACTGCACTCGTAATGTTATAAGAATACTGATGAGGATAATGAACATGGATTGGAGGGTGATCTACGCAAGACTGGGTTTGTGAATGAGGTAGTTTGAGATAGTGGTTTACTTGCCGTAGATCTAAGGACCGGTTCATGCATGCACATGCCAGGATAACAGTGCTACAGCAAGGCCAAGTATGGGTGCGGCTTAACTGAGTAATTAGATAAGTTGCTAGAGTATTATGGACTGTGGAAGGCGCGGGGAATGGGAGTCGAGTGAGGACTGCCCTGGGAACTGCATGGCACAAGAGGGGGCCCGTGGGTGAGAGAATTGGAGATTCTATCCTGACGGTGAAACCTTAGTGAGTTCATACATCTAGTAGCCCCTTTGTAAAGGCTATTTTGTGATCTCTTGACCATACACCGACGGTCGTGTACTGGTATAATGGAGGTTCTGCAGTCGCTGACGGGTGACAAAATCACAAACTTGTGGGTAAAGAGGTGCAAACTCTACAGAGTCTAAAATTATAATGATAGCCGAGCTTACGGTCACGAGCGCATGGCTAAACTGCCATGATTAGTTGGGATGGTTATTGGGATGGTTATTGGTTATGGTTATTAGTTTTGGCTATGGTTTGGTTTTTGGGACTGTTGAGTCCGGGTGATAAGATGGTTGCATGACTGTTGAGTCATGGCAACGAGATTGGTCTCGGTGCGAGACGAAGTTGTTTATGAGATGATGATGCGGACATCGCTACCGTTGATACAACCACAACACCAGCCCATTCACCACTCTCAGCTAATCAAGGTCCAATGACACGCGCTCGTGCACGTCAACTTAATTATCAGGTGCTTGGGAATTGATCCAGCTAGGAGTGATGGAGAGATTAATGCAATAAAGGCTGCTCCACCCGAGGGGAAATCTTGAGGCTGGGGCCATATAATAAAGAGAGATTTAGACAAATAAGGAAAGGAATAAGTGAAATCTCGTCCAACTTTGCTGCTGGACGAAATTCCCTCTTTCTTTCCCCATTTAAAGATAGATGTGCTATAATAAGGAAAGAAATAGAGGAAATCATATCCTGCCTTGCTGCTGGATGGGTTTCCCTCTTTCTTTTCCTATTAAATGGTAGTCTATCACAGAAAAAGGAAGTGAATAAGGGAGATAACGTCCTACCTTTGTTGCTGGACGAATTTCCCTCTTCCCTCCCCTATTTAAGTAGTCCAAGAGCTCCTTGACAGGGCGGGTTTTTGTTTTCTATAAGTTTAGCCATTGCTACTTCCTTGTAACGCAAGTGTCGACGAGACCTTCCGATTACTTGAATCAGAACCCCAACTTTTTCACACCCGTGAGTGTTTGCTTGTTATCTTGTTCTTGCTTGTTCTTCGATTGCTTGCAGGTTCAAGGCTGTTCTTGGCACGGCAAGTACAGCAACAACAGGAGCCGGTGTAACTATCGCTAAGGCGCAGCATCCTTGTGGTTGTTATAGTCGGGTAGCACAACGTCGACCTCCACCCAAATCGTAGTTACCATGTTTTTCCTTCTTTACATTGCAGCAGCACATCTTTGAAATCAGCATCAAAAGCATATTGTTCTTTAATTGTTTCCAAGCCAAAAATCTTAAAATCAAGTTGGGACAACATATTGTAACGGCGAGATAAGGCATCCGCAATGACATTATCTTTTCCTTTCTTGTGTTTGGTGACATAAGGAAAGGACTCAATGAATTCTACCCACTTGGCATGTCTACGGTTCAGATTAGTTTGATTCTTAATGTGCTTCAAAGATTCATGATCAGAATGTATAACAAATTCTTTAGGCCATAAATAATGTTGCCATGTTTCCAAAGTTCGTACTAGTGCATATAATTCTTTATCATAAGTGGAATAGTTCAGACTAGGCCCATTCAGTTTCTCGCTAAAATAAGCAATAGGTTTCCCCTCTTGCAACAAGACACCTCCCAATCCAATACCACTGGCATCACATTCCAATTCAAAAGTCTTACTGAAATCTGGTAATTGGAGAAGAGGTGTATGAGTTAACCTATTCTTCAAAGTTGCAAATGCAGCCTCTTGCGCCTTGCCCCATGTGAATGGGGCACCCTTCTTTGTAAGCTCATGCAGTGGGCCTGCTATGGTGCTGATGTCTTTCACAAAACGATGATAGAATCCAGCAAGTCCGAGAAAGCTTCGTACTTGTGTGACCGTGGTAGGAGTCCGTCAGCTGTGTATCGCCTCCACCTTGGCTTGATCAACTTCAATTCCCTGTGGTGTCACAACATAGCCAAGAAAAGAAACTCGATCCGTGCAAAAGGTGCACTTGTCAATGTTACCAAATAAGCATGCATCACGTAAAGCATTGAAAACAGCACGGAGATGATCAAGATGAACTTCGAGAGATGCGCTATAGATCAAGATGTCATCGAAATATACTACCACAAATCTTCCAATGAAAGCACGTAAAACCTCATTCATTAATCTTATGAAAGTGCTAGGTGCATTCGTGAGACCAAAAGGCATGACTAACCACTCATACAAACCAAACTTTGTTTTAAACGCTGTTTTCCATTCATCACCTAGCTTCATGCGAATTTGATGGTATCCACTACGCAAATCAATTTTAGAGAAAATCATCGAGCCACTAAGTTCATCAAGCATATCATCTAACCTAGGAATAGGATGACGATATCTAATGGTAATGTTATTAATTGCTCGACAATCTACACACATGCGCCATGATCCATCTTTCTTTGTTACCAAAAGGACAGGAACGGAGCAAGGACTAAGGGACTCACGCACATAACCTTTGTCGAGTAATTCCTATACTTGCCGCTGAATCTCCTTAGTCTCCTCCGGATTGGTCCTGTATGGTGCTCGGTTGGGCAAAGAAGCCCCAGGGATGAGGTCAATCTGATGCTCAATCCCTCTCAATGGTGGCAGCCCGGCTGGTACCTCTTGTGGAAACACATCAGCGTATTCCTACAAAAGCTTAGTGCTAGAAGGAGGCAAAGCACATGGTGTGTCGTGAAGTGAGAACAAAGCTTCTTTGCAAACAAACACATAGCAGATTGCAGTATCACTTTTTAATTCAAACAAATCAGATTTGGAATAAAAAAAAACAAGCGCTCTTTAATTTTATTTCATTCTTCTTCATATGAGCAGATTTGGAATTGTCCGTCTTAGGATGTACCGATTTCTTCACGACATCTGAATTTTCATTTTCAGTAGATTTCTAATTTTTCTCTTTGCAAGCTCTAGCAATGTCATCCTTCAAAATAGCATCAGGGGACATCGGATGCAAAACAAGTTTCTTCTCATGATGCATGAAAGAGTATTGATTTGATTTACCATGATGTAATGTATCTTTATCAAATTGCCAAGGTCGATAAAATAGCATAGAACAAGCTTGCATAGGTACCACATCACAATCAATGTAATCATGGTAGGAACCAATTGCAAATTCAACACGAACCAGACGTGTTACCTTAAGCTTACCACTGTCGTTGAACCATTGGATGTAGTAGGGATGTGGATGTGGAAGTGTTGTCATCCCAAGCTTTTCTACCATTGTAGCACTTGCTAAATTGTTACAGCTTCCTCCATCAATAATAATGTGACACGATCGTTCCAAAACTACACAGTTAGATTGGAATAGATTGTGTCGCTGATTCTGTTCAAATTTGATCATTTGGGCACTCAAGACACGCCTCACAACAATACTCTCATAGTGGGCAGCATGATCAGCCCCAATGTGCTCTTCATCATCATTCTTCTTTCCTGCTTCTTGTGCAGCAAGCATGGCATATGTTTCATTATCTAAATCACTAGCGGATGAGTACTCACCATTTTCTCGTACAACCAGCACACACTTGCTTGGGCAGTCCCTTCGTAGGTGCTCAAAACCCTTGCACTGGAGGCATTGAGTGTCTTTTGTTCTCCCGGTAGAAGCAATGGAAGAAGAAGTGTTGGCTGCAACTTGGGTGAATCCTTTTGTTGTCTCGATTGCACGCGAAGGTGCTGATTTTGATGTAGTCCTAGGAAACCCATTGGAAGCATCGTCTGGAGAATCATGCTTAGTACCAGCAGCACTTCAGCGGAACTGTCATGAGGTAGTTCGACCTGCAGAAATATTAGTTCTTGTACGTCGTCCCTGCACTTCTCTTTCAGCCTTACAAGCAAGATGGAATAATCGAGTGACGTTACTGTATTCCTTATAAGCCAATATGTCCTGAATTTCTCTTGTTAAACCACCCATAAACCTAGCCATTGCAGCCTCTTCATTTTTAACTAGGCCACAACGCATCATGCCTATTTGAAGTTCTTGATAGTATTACTCAACAGATTTGTTGCCTTGCCTAAGTTGTTGTAATTTCTGCAACAGGTCACGAGCATGATAGGAAGGAACAAAACAACGACGCATGATTCGTTTCAAAGCATTCAAAGTTTGTGGTACGGTAGCTGGATTTTTAGTTTGATATTCATGCCACCAAACAGAAGCAAAGTCAGTGAATTCACTAGTGGCAGCTCTAACCTTTTTATCATCAGGGAAATCATGGCATGCAAATTTTTGATCTACTGATAATTCCCAAGACAGATATGCATCCGGATCATATTTACCATCAAAAGGTGGTATGGAGAATTTAATGCTGCGTAGGGAATCGTCATTGTCACGTACCTCGCGTCGTTGAGCTCGACCACCCATACCATGATGGTCGCGACGTGGCTACCGTCGATACCTGAAAGATCCATCATCAAGCTCGGTATCCGCCGAATACTCCGCCTCGTCATATCTTGCAGTACTACCAACGGAGTCGTGGCTGTCATCAACACGTCTTTGCCTCTCTTCGCGTCCAACCTGTTCCATCCTCTCCAATCGCTCAATGATTGCTGCAAGAGAAGTGTTAATAGCCCCAGCAGTGCTTTCTAATGTGGTCAGTTTGGTGTTGGTGCAAATCTGCGTCGACTCTAATTGACCAATGCGTTCATTGGTGACTTGAATATCCTCATTGAGAGCATCTCTGTGTAGCTTTACTTGGCGTTCGAAATGCTAAATGATGCCCCTCGTACGTGGTGAATGTGGATATGTCTCATTCGCATCAGCTGACATGGTTAATAAAGAAAGGAAATACAACAGCAAGCAGATTAATCCTAACAGTTGCTAAGAGGTGGTAGGACAGCACAATTCCTCACTAGCAAGAAATCAAGATCTTACAAGTTCTTACCATGCGATGCAGGAGGCGCCGGCAATCAGCAAGAACAACAACAAACGGTGGCTGCCAGCACAACCTTATGGTGTCATAGACAATTTTGTAGAGCTGTAGGTGGCTGCTAGACACAATTTGTGCAAAGGAACAGCTAGTACACATTAGTCACAACAAGTTGAATAAACGTTCCACGATGGTATTGTGCTGGTCCTAGCTCAAACCTTACTAGAGACGTGAGCCGTAACTCCAAGTGACGTTGGATTACTATGGTAGGGAAGTTCGAACAGCCCGATCCGTTGTGTTTCAACAACGTTGAAAACAGCAAGTTGAACTTCGAAACATGAAACAAATGTTACACAAATTGTCTCTCTTTTTTTTTGTACTTAGAAACTTTTTTTTTTGTGATTGTAATCAGTGCGGCTTTTCTTTTTGCACGTGCCTTTTTCTTGCTGATCTGTGCAGTTTTTCTTTTGCACTTGCCTTTTTTCTCAACTTTGGGTAGATAATGGAAATGGACTGAGAACAAAGTGGCACGAACTCAAAACTCTAGCGGTGAAAAACTTAGGACCAACAACTTGACACAAAAAAGGCAACCGTGAATTTAACAAGTCGAGAGCTAAGTAGCCAAGCAAAAGGCTCAAAGTGTTTTTAGGATTTTTTTGAGCGAACTTTCGTAGGCAAAAGTGGACTGTAGGTAAATGAAGAACAAGGAGAAGGAAATCTCTCACCGAGCAACCTGAAATCTGATACCACTTGATGAACCCAACGGGTATGGGGGACGCCCTATCTTTCGATGAGAGATGTTGGTAATGAACGAATTTGGTGGAGGCCGACGTTGGCTGCCCGACTACCACAACCAGAATGGTGTGGCACCTTGAGCGACAGTTACACCGTCTCCTGGTAACTACGATTTGGGTGGAGGTCGACGTTGTGCTACCCGACTATAACAACCACAAGGATGCTGCGCCTTAGCGATAGTTACACCGGCTCCTGTTGTTGCTGTACTTGCCGTGCCAAGAACAGCCTTGAACCTGCAAGCAATCGAAGAACAAGATAACAAGCAAACACTCACGGGTGTGAAAAAGTTGGGGTTCTGATTTAAGTAATCAGAAGGTCTCGTCGACACTTGCGTTACAAGGAAGTAGCAATGGCTAAACTTACAGAAAACAAAAACCCGCCCTGTCAAGGAGCTCTTGGACTACTTAAATAGGGGAGGGAAGAGGGAAATTCGTCCAGCAACAAAGGTAGGACGTTATCTCCCTTATTCACTTCCTTTTTTTGTGATAGACTACCATTTAATAGGGAAAGAAAGAGGGAAACCCATCCAGCAGCAAGGCAGGATATGATTTCCTCTATTTCTTTCCTTATTATAGCACATCTATCTTTAAATGGGGAAAGAAAGAGGGAATTTCGTCCAGCAGCAAAGTTGGACGAGATTTCCCTTATTCCTTTCCTTATTTGTCTAAATCTCTCTTTATTACATGGCCCCAGCCTCAAGATTTCCCCTCGGGTGGAGCAGCCTTTATTGCATTAATCCCTCCATCACTCCTAGCTGGATCAATTCCCAAGCACCTGATAATTAAGTTGACGTGCACGAGCGCGTGTCATTGGACCTTGATTAGCTGAGAGTGGTGAATGGGCTGGTGTTGTGGTTGTATCAACGGTAGCGATGCCCGCATCATTTGCATGAAACTTGGCTTGAACCTTCCCAAGACTTTTCAAGTACTAGGGGTGAGCTCAACCTCCCATGTTCATGTGTAGAAATCCTACTTATGAAGGTGGAGGCTTTCCTCACTAATCACACTTTTGATGGAGGTTACTTGCTCTTCACAATTCTTCACAAGACATCCACAACAAAAACTGTGGTGTTGTGAGGTGATGAAAAGTTTTTGCAAGTCCCTTTTCTTGGGCTTTTACATACCATCTCGTATTCGCTATCATTTCATCTCATAAAACAACTTCGTCTTCCACCGAGACTAAACTCGTTGCCATGACTCAACAGTCCTGCAACTCATCTTATCACCCGGACTCAACAGTCCCAAAAACCAAACCATCTAAAACCTTAACCAATAACCATATCCAATAACCATCCCAACTAATCATGGAAGTTGGCCAGGCGCTCGTGACCGTAAGCTCGGCTATCATGATAGTTTTAGACTCTGCAGAGTTTGCACCTCTTTACCCACAAGTTTGGGATTTCGTCACCCGTTGGCGACTGCAGAACCTCCATTATACCAGTACACAACCATCGGTGTATTGTCAAGAGATCACAAAATAGCCTTTACAAAGTGATTACTAGATGTATGGACTCACTAAGGTTTCACCGGCAGGCTAGAATCTCCAATTCTCCCACCCACAGGCCCCCTCTTGTGCCATGCAGTTCCCAGGGCAATCCTCACTCGACTCCCATTCCCCGCGCCTTCCACGGTCCATAACAATCTAGCAACTTACCTAATTAGTCAGCTAAGCCGCACCCACACTTGGCCTTGTGGTGGCACTGTTATCCTAGCATGTGCTCGCATTAACCGGTCCTTAGATCTACGGCAAGTAAACCACCATATCATGCTACCACATTCACAAACCCAGTCTTGCCTAGATCTCCCTCTGATCCATGTTCATTAACAACATTAGTTTCTCATTATCATTACGAGTGCAGTTAGCTAGACACATCTATCTCGCTTCCCAATCCCATGGACTCAGCGAAACTTAAAAGTAAAAACCATACCCGACTCATAAACTTCTCTGACGACAAGGGTGGTTTAACCAAAGCTAGTAAACTCCTATAAAAGAGTTTCCCATCATTTTTGACTCAGCACACACACCTTTTCACAAAACAAAATAGTTTTTCCCAAAACATAGGATCAATATGGTCAAGGGGCACTTGCCTTGTTCTTGCGGTTCTGGTTGCTCTTGGATCTCGAAACCTTGTTGTTGCAGCTCGTCGTAGGCAGCTCCCTGAGCTTGTCCTGCTATAAAGGATCACGCATATACAAGATCCACAGCAATCAATATCATGCACAAACTTTAAACTAGATACGATGATGCATATGCATGCTATCCTATAATCAGTTTAGTTTTATTAGGTCGGTTTGTACGTGTTCTTGCATGGTTTTATGATGAACAGAGGTGTTCGGATCAGATGTGGACGAGGCGATGACCTTGTCTTTAGATCAGCCCGATCAACAAGTGATCTGTCCACGAGAAATCTCCTGTTTGAAATGAATCGAAGAACAGATGTAAAGAAAACACAACGATGTCGTAAGGTGGTATTGGAGACCTACCTTACGTTCTTCTCCTAGCAAGACAGATCGTTGGGCTCCCTTCCGGCGATCTTCCTCGACTGAACTCTGGTGATGGGCTTACTCGGCGAGTTGGGGCTAGGGCTCTAAGTCGTCGGCTCAGGAGTTGGAAAAGAAGTTCGTGGTTTTGGCCACAGGTTCTGGGTTCTATTTATAATCGGGAGAAGAAGAGTCCTGATCTGATTGGACTTCGAATAAGAGTTCTATTCAGATTATCATTGAATCTTGACAACTTATCTTTAGTTGATTTGGTGCGGTAACATTGTGGAATTCAGGTCAGTTTCTCCTCCGGACCGGTATTTCTACGCGTACAGAATCCAAAAACCGCTCCAGAACTTGTTACCTCCACGGTGATGAGCTCCGGAAGCTCCACGTGTCCATCGGGGCCTGGTCTCCTCCTTTCCGTAGAGACGAGCTCCGGTTGTTCCGTGTGTCAAGCGAGCGAGACCTCCCTTCTCCTTCGGAGGTGAGCTCCGCGTGCGCCATGTATCCTGGCGGTCGGGACCTCCTCTCTATTCAGAGGTGGCTCCGCGCACGCCACGTGTCAGTGCCGGACCTTTCCTCTCTCTAGAGGTAGCTCCAGGTGTGCCACGTATTCATTCCGGACCTCCCTTTCCTCAGAGACGAGCTCCGAGGTCGACACGTGTCCAACAGTGTCAGACCTCCCGAGGATAAGCTCCGGTGATGACACGTGTCCAATAGAACCGGACTTCTCGGGGGTGATCTCCGAGATCGACACGTATCCTGCGCGACGGATTCTCTGATTTCCGCGGTGACTAGCTCCGAAGGTGACATGTGTCCTGCGGAACTGCCTTTGCTTCTTCTGCAGAGGCTAGCTCCGGGGGCAACACGTGTCCCACAGGGTCGGACCTCTCCCCTTTTGCGGAGATGAGCCCCGAGCCTGCCACGTAGCCAGTTTAGCGGCGGACCTCCCCCCACTCCGCAGGGATGAGCTCCGAACACGCCACGTGGCCAGCGGGCCGCGGAAGTTGTCTTCGGCGCTCTCTGGGAACTGGATTCGGCTCTTATTGGCTATCTTTTTTATATTTTTCTCTGTTCCTACTTCTTTTAAAATGTTTTCTTTTCATGAAACATGAATATATGCAGAAACAAAAAATGAGGGTGTCACAAATCTACCCCCCTTAAATTGAATCTCGCCCTCGAGATTCGTTAGTAGAGAATAGATGAGGAAATTCTGCCTTGATGTCTTCTTCACGCTCCCATGTGGCTTCAGCTTCGCTGTGATGGCTCCATTGTACCTTGCACCATCGAATCACTTTGTTCCTGGTGACCCTTTCCTTTACGTCCAAAATACGGACAGGGTGCTCCGTATAAGTCAGATCCTCTTGAAGTTCAAGCTCTTCCATTGGTATTTGCTCCTCTGGTACTCTCAAGCATTTCTTGAGCTGGGATACATGAAACACGTCATGTACGTCGGAGAGATATATTGGGAGCTCTAGTTGATATACTACTTCTCCTCGCTGGTCCAAAATCTTAAATGGTCCGATGTAGCGAGGTGCTAGCTTGCCTTTGACGTTGAAACGTCGTTGGCCACGGATAGGCGATACCTTAAGGTATACGAAGTCTCCTACTTCGAATGTCAACTTCCTTCGCCTATTGTCCGTATAGTCTTTCTGTCGTGACTGAGCAGCCTTTAAGTTCTCCCGTATCGTTTGGACTTGTTTTTCAGCTTCTTGTAGCACTTCGGGTCCAAACACGTGGTTCTCTCCGGTCTCGTTCCAAAACAGCGGGGTTCTACACCGTCTACCGTACAATGCTTCGAAAGGCAACATTTTCAGGCTAGCTTGGTAGCTGTTGTTATAGGAGAATTCGGCGTACGGTAAACACCTATCCCAACTACGCCCACGTTTCAAGGCGCAAGCTCTCAACATGTCCTCCAAAATTTGGTTTGTCCTTTCGATTTTCCCATCGGTTTGTGGGTGATAGGCGGAGCTAAAATCCAGTCGTGTACCCATAGATTTCTGCAGCTTCCTCCAGAATCTAGAGGTAAACTGAGAATCTCAATCTGAGACTATCCTGCTCGGGACTCCATGACGGCACACGATCTGCTCCATGTACAACTCGACTAATTGTGCAACGTTGTACTTGGCCCTTATGGGGAGAAAATGGGCTGTTTTCGTCAATTGGTCCACGATAACCCAGATGGAGTCGTAACCCGACTTAGTACGTGGCAATCCGACGATGAAATCCATACTGATGTCCTCCCACTTCCACTTTGGTACCTTCAAAGGTTGCAACAATCCAGCGGGTCTTTGATGTTCGGCCTTCACCCGTTGGCATGTGTCGCATAGGGCAACGTATTTGGCTATATCCCTTTTCATACCATCCCACCAGTAACAAGTCTTCAAGTCCTTGTACATTTTGGTACTTCCGTGATGTATGGAATAGGGTGAATCATGTGCCTCCTTCAATATCACATCGCGGAGGTGCTTCACGTTACGCACACAAATCCTTTTTCCTAGCCAAAGCGTACCCTTCTCATCTTCTTTGAAATCCTTCTCAATTCCTTGTTGGATCCTTT
Organism: Neostapfia colusana; assembly: GCA_030760725.1. Taxonomy (NCBI): domain Eukaryota; kingdom Viridiplantae; phylum Streptophyta; class Magnoliopsida; order Poales; family Poaceae; genus Neostapfia; species Neostapfia colusana. The sequence goes on from JASWHV010000011.1 coordinate 83,056,644, forward strand.
CCTTGATCTCCTTGATCCCCTCATCCATTGCTTGGCCATCTCTTATCTCTTGCTCCAATGAAGAGTGGATCTCCATCATTTCCATGTTGTTCAAGGATCCGATGTGTAACCGTTCGAACTCCTTACGTAGTTTGGGTGGTAGCTCCCGAACCGTGAGTTGGTGGCATGCTCCCTTCCGGCTCAATGCATCAGCTACTACATTGGCCTTCCCAGGGTGGTAGTTGATTCCAACATCGTAATCCTTGATGAGTTCCAACCATCGACGTTGCCTCAAATTCAAGTCTGTTTGTGTAAATATGTACTTGAGCCTTTTATGATCCGTATAGATCTCACATCGATAACCAAGGATAAAATGTCTCCAAATCTTCAATGCATGATAATTAAGCTCGTGCTTCTTTAATTGTCGTGAGGCATAGGCTACCACTTGTCCTTCTTGCATGAGCACACATCCGAGCCCCTGTCTGGATGTGTCACAGTATATGTCAAAGCTCTTGCTTACGTCCGGTAATACCAAAATCGGCGTTGTGGTTAGCCTCTTATTGAGTTCCTCAAAACTTTCTTGGCATGCTGGTGTCCATCGAAAGGCTTTCCCCTTCGTTAGCAACTCTGTCATAGGCTTTGCTATATTAGAGAAGTCCTTAATGAAGCGTCGTTAGTATCCAGCCATCCCAAGAAAACTCCGAATATCCCTCACGTTTTGCGGTTGGTCCCACTTCAGAACATCCCTCACTTTTCCCGGATCAACCGATAGCCCTTCTTCGGAGATAATATGGCCTAGGAACGATATGTCCTTTAGCCAAAATTGACACTTGTTAAGCTTGGCATACAATTGATGCTCACGCATTTTCTGCAAGGTCAATTTCAAATGTTCTTCATGCTCCTCCTCACTTTTTGAGTACACCATAATGTCGTCGATGAAAACCACGACGAACTTATCCAAGTACTCCATGAAAACCTTGTTCATGAGGTACATGAAGTATGCGGGTGCATTTGTTAACCCAAAAGACATGACGGTATATTCATATGAACCATACCGTGTTCAAAAGGCAGTCTTGGGTATATCGGAGGGCTTAATTTTCAGCTGGAAATATCCCGACCGAAGATCAATCTTGGAGAACACTCGGGCCCCTTTCATTTGGTCGAATAGGTCATCTATACGGGGCAGAGGGTATTTGTTCTTAATTGTCACCTCGTTGAGAGACCTATAGTCCATGCTCATACTTTGGGTCCCATCCTTCTTGTCTACGAAGAGCACATGAGCTCCCTATGGTGACGAGCTTGGACGTATAAAATCCTTCTCCAACTGCTCTTGGATTTGCTTCTTGAGTTCTACTAGTTCATTGACAGGCATCCTATAGGGTCTCTTTGCTATGGGTGCAGTTCCGGGTACCAAATCAATGGCAAGCTCATTGTCCCGATCAGGAGGCATACCTGGAAGCTCTTCTGGAAACACGTCCGAGAATTCTTGAACCACTGGAATGCTGTCCAATGTTGCTCCTTCAACGTGGTTCAAGATTGCCTTTTCGGTTGTTTGTTGGGCTGACTCAAACTCGACACGAATACCGTGCTCATTTGTCAACTGCACGCTTCTTTCAGCACATTAGATTATCCTGTTGTGCTTGCTTAACCAATCCATCCCGAGTATTATGTCAATCCCTTGGAAATCCAAGACAATAAGGTTGGCAAGGAAGTCTGCCCCTCTTATTTTAAGCCTTACTTTTGGACATACTATATTAGTCCTCATTTCTCCTCCGGGAAAATTAACTAACATACCACATTTTAAGTGGGTGTCGGTACCCGCGATATGGGGTACCCCCTCGCACAGGGGAAAATGCCTAAGGAACTCACCCTTCTCCACAGGGAGAGCTCCGAAGGCGCCACGCGTCCGGCGGGGCCAGACCTCCCTCTCCTCAGAGAAGAGCTCCGGGCTCGCCACGTGGCCTGCAGAAGCCGGACCTCCCCCCTCCGCGGGGAGAGGTCCGAAGGCGCCATGTGTCCAGCGGGGCCGGACCTCCCTCTCCTCAGAGAGGAGCTCCGGGCTCGCCACGTGGCCAACAGAAGCCGGATCTCCCCCTCCGCGGAGAGAGGTCCGAAGGCTCCACGTGTCCTGCGGGGCCGGACCTCCCTCTTCTCTGAGGAGGGCTCCGGGCCCGCCACGTGTCCAGCAGAAGAGCGCTGCCTGCCCCCGAGCGGTAGGCGGCGGGCGTAAAGACGCCCCATACCTTGCCCGTACAAGGTATTCAAGGCCCGCGACTTCCCAAGACGCGGAGACGCGGAGCACGCCTCTGTCAGGTGCCGTTGTGCCCAGTCGCATCACAGACTAGCACGCAGTGTCAGAGCCTGCCAGCCAATAAACACAGCGACAAGACATCCCATGCCGCCCCCGCCGTCGTCAACCACTACGACTAGCATGCGGCATGGGCAGGGCGGCAAGACGAAGACTCAGAAGCCTTCGCCAGAGACAACTACCGGCATAACTACAGATACGGTAGATAACAGTCAATCTCCCCGGGACCACCTGTCGGGTCCCGGGCCCCCCTTGTAAGCCACCTGAGTCTTGGACTATAAAAGGCTCGGGTAGGCAACGTTAGCAAGGGTTCGCACTCTAGCCATTCGCACCCAAGGTGTAACTCTCCCCCAAGCTCAGGACTCCGGTTCTGAGCAACAAGCAATACAGCGAGCTCCATAAGCTCGCCGTGGACGTAGGGTTTTACGCTACGGCGGCCTGAACCACGTAAAACTCGCCGTGTCAAGCTCTTCCTAACTCGTCCATACGCTCAAGCTCTCCGCAAGCGACTAGCCCCACCGAAAAAAGAACCTCCGCGGGCTGCCCAATGCAGGCCCGGGGGAAGTGTCGACAGAACACTTCGACATTTGGCGCGCCAGGTAGGGGGCTTTTCCCTTGCGCGACGAGTTTCCGCCGACGGAGATGACCAAGCTTCCTTCAGCGACAAACTCTCCTCCTCCGCGTTCACGGCGGACCGTGACCAGCGGGGAGTACATGTTGACGCACTCAGGACGGAGTGTGTCGGCACAAGCTGGTAGCCAGCAGTCGACTCCGGCAACGCCGACTCCGGCAATGCAGGCTCCGACCAGCGTGAGATCTTCTGCAGCGCTGAGCGTACACCACAGGGGTGCGCTAGCTGCAGCGAGAGCGCTACTGCACAACCCACCTGCTGGGGACGCGCCCCATTCAGCGATCCAACAGTGGGTTCGCGAGGTGGACCGCCTCGTCGTCGCCGCCGCAAACCCTCGGTTTCGGCGAGGGCGACGCCCCGGCCAACCGGCTGTGTCGCTGACGTGCATGCCAACGGTTGACGGGCAGACGGCAGATTCCAGCTCATCCAGGCTCCCGTCGACGGGCCTGAGGACAGAGCTGGAATGGTGCCACTTGGGCCAGGATGCCCGGGTGTATCTCGAGCGACGTCGAGAAAGGCGTCGCAACCTAGAGGCTGGCGACAGCATGATGTCGGCCTCGGCCCAGCCTGGAGGGCAGATCTTCACCACGCGAGCCCTGCCCCAGGCATACGCCGCGCAGCATATGCCACAACCATATGCCCTACAAACGGCGTCCCCGGTCTATGGTGCAGCCTTGCCCATACCGGGGTACACTGTGCGAGGTGCGAACCAAGCGTTCGCGGCACCAATACCTGCGGCAACAGGAGCAGGATGTGCGGCCCTTGCACCCCACCTTCGCTTCGCAAGGTGGCCGCGCAAGTTTCGGCCGCACCTGCCCGAAAAGTACGACGGCAGCGTTAACCCGGCGGAGTTCCTCCAGATCTACTCCACCGCCGTGCTTGCCGCAGGAGGGGACGAGGCTGTCATGGCCAACTACTTCCCCGTCGCCTTGACCGGGCCAGCCCGGTCTTGGCTCAAGAACCTCCCTCAGGGTCCCATAACTTCCTGGGGAGAGCTCTGCCGGCAGTTCATCGCCAACTTTGGCAGCTCCTACACCCGTCCCGGCACGGAGCTTGACCTCCACGCCATCAAGCAACAACCTGGGGAGTCGCTGCGCTCCTTCATCCAGCGATTCTCCCAGGTACGCAACACCATCCCGCATATTCAAAGTGCTTCTGTGGTGGTGGCGTTCCGACAGGGTGTCCGGGACGAGAAAATGCTTGAAAAGCTCGCGACCAGAGAGGTCCGCGACGTATCTGAGCTCTTCAGCTTGGCGGACAAGTGCGCCAGAGCCGCAGAAGGGCGGAACTGGCACTCTCTGCCGACCTCCGAGTCAGGAGGACAGCCCGGGTCCGGCGCTGCTTCCTATGGAAGTGGCAAGAAGGCCAAGAACCGGGGGAGTGGCAAGATGAAGTCATCATCCGCGGCTCCCATCGCCGCAGCAGCGACGGCTAGTGGAGCTCGGGGGCCACGCCTCGACAAAAGGCAGCGGCAGTTGCCGGCCCCAGATGGTGACCAGGGCGGGCTATGCCCCGTGCATGGCGCCGGCAACCATACTGCTGCCGAGTGCTGGGATATCCAGAGGCTCGCAGAGCGCTTCCGCAAAGGAAGGCAGCAGAGAGCTGAGGCACCGCTCCACCCTCAGAGGGATGGCAAGCAGAAAGTCGATGCTTCAGTCAGCGCCGGCCACCAGGTGGGGTTCCAGGAGCCTCAGCGTGTCATGAAGACAGTGCATAATGGTGAGGACTCCAGCTCCGATGGTGACGGGTCGGGGCGGTAGCCGACTGTGGCTGCCGTCCCAGGTCAGTGGAGGCTGCACTGTTTCGGCGTCAACCTTGGAGAAGCTTCAAGTAGTCACAGTAGCCCAAGCACCAATCACAATGGTGCAAGATCGGGCCGGCCCCTCCCGAGAGCACGCCTCCATGCCTCGGTCATACCTCCTGTGGGCCGCCCAAGGTCTGTCAACCCCTTGAAGGCCTTGCCAGAAGGGGAAGACGCCTTGGGTCCCCAAGACGAGCCCGGGTCCACCTACCCCTTGAAGGCCTTAGCCAGAAGGGGGGAACTCCCCGGGGGCGCCCAGGAGAAGCCGCGCAGGACCTGATCCAGCGTGAAGATAACAACCTCGTCGACGAGGCTCGGCTGCAGGTAACACCCCACAACGCACGGTCTCGGCTGCTGCTCTAGCACTACCGCCAAAGAACCAAACGCGTCAGGGACCTGCAGAAATGCAACCTGGTGCCGCGGCACGCACTTTCCCAAGAAAGACCTATAAACTGTCCCCCAGCCGGGAAGGTCCCTTCCGATTCACGAAAGTTGCCGTCCCAGGTACACATGCCTTTCAACCGAGTGTGGGATCCATTCCCAAAACCCTTTGGCATGGAACAACACTGTAAGTCCTATCCCCCGAGCATTAGTAGAACAGGGTCATTCCCTTCTGTAATAAATCCCATAGAGTTTAGGAACAGCGCTTGGGGCAGCTAAGTCTCAAGGGACGGTCCAAGACTACGTCCAGCTTAGCCTGGTTCCGACCCTAAGCGCGTAGAGTCTTGCTTCCCTTGTAGACGAGGCGGGTCATTGCCTCCATGTACAGCCAGACTTCCACCTATGGGCATTAACACAGAAACTTGTTCTACTTCGCTCTCTCTCATGTGCTCATTTAAATTACGCATTAATTTTTATGATCGCACTATCTATGTATGTTCATCGTACATCTAGGTCCCCCTCTCCCGCGCTCATCCATAGTCAGCATTCGCTATCCTACCGAGGGCGGTTGCACTTGAGGCACCTGCTGATGCCCAAGTGAGTCTCTCGGGCTTCCCCCAGTCAGGTGTTGCGGTGCCAGTTGGTCACCTCCAGGAAATGCCTGCGTTGTGCATGGGGGGTCCAGGGTGCGTATCCCGCTTAGCCGGCTCCGTGCCCAAAGCGTGCGCATCCTGCCCCCCGGAGGTACAGGGGAGTACAACCGCTTTGCCTGGTCATGAACCCAAAGCACGTGCACTCTGCTTCCCCGGCGCACGGCCCGGTACTAGGGATCGGACGGCCATACCCGGACCTCAGAGGGAGCCGGAGCTCCGGCGCCTCGCGCACAGAATTTCCCAAGCCCCGTATAACGGATCAGGATCGTAAGCCGAATAAGACTAGGAGACGGGAGGGGAGGACCCCCCAAGGAGAATTACGTTTCCTCTGCCTGTGTGCAGGACCTCCAGGTTACAGCAACGGGGACTGCACAAAGCGGGGGGAAAGGAGCTACCAACTACTCCAGCATAGGACTTGAAGGACCGGGTCCCGCCCCTTCAGCAGGGGCGAGGCCCGAAGGCCCCACGTGTACAGCGGGCCCGGAGCTCCCGCCTCCCCTGAGGGAGGCTCCGGACTCGCCACGTGGCTGGCGGAAACCGGACCTCCCCCTCAGCGGGGGGGGGGGGGGGGGGGTGGCTCCGAAAGCCCCACGTGTCCAGCAGGGCCAGAGCTCCCGCCTCCTCAGGAGGGGCTCCGGACCCGCCACGTGGCCGGCAGATCTGGACCTCCCCATAGGGCGAGATCCGGAGACCCCCGGGGGCCCCTAATACAGTTAGGACCCGGGGAAGGTGTCTGTGCAGAGCTCCGAGATTGGTGAAGGCCTCTGAGTACCTTGCGGAGCTAAGGACTCAGTCAGGCAAGGCCAAGAAGGAGAGAAAGGGCATCACAGACACAAATATTCAAGAGAGTCTATTTATGCGAGGCTCCATGAGCTGGACTACAGACTCGATAAAAAGGGAGAAACAAGTCCTAGGGTCCTCCCGGCTCACACCGGAACCTAGCAGCTACAAGGGCGGCCACGTCCTCAACTTCAGCCCTGGCAGCTTCCTCCCGCTCCGCGGCTGGGCCCTCTCTCGATGGCTCCAGGGAGAAAGAAGGGTCGCGGCTCTTGAAGCATGCCAGCACATGTGAGGCGACCTCTAAGGCCAGGCCGCGTCCCTCGGCCTCAAGCTCGCTGGCGACCACTGAGTCTAGCCTGTCCAGCTTGGCGCCGATCAACTCCAGCGTGGGGATCACCTCCGCCACCTTCAACACAGTAGCCGCTGCCCTCACCGGACTGAAGCCAAGAGGGATCATGGCGGACCCCGCTCGATTAACGAAGCTTGAGACCGCATGCGCCTCGGAGGACCACAAGGCCGAGAGCTCCTCCACCTCGCGGCGGGCTGCCTGCAGGGCCTCTTGGTTTCTCTCGGAGAATTCCTTCTCCTTGGCCGCCAGGGAGCTTTCCCGAAGGCGGAGAGTCTCGGCGAGCCGCTCCAACTCAGAAGCCTTGAAGTCGGCGGTCAACTCCCGATCCAGGACCGCCCGGCATTTGCGGGAGACCTGTTCCTCCCTCAAGTCGAGGTCTGCCTTCTGAACCTCTAGCTCCTCGATTCGAGCTCGCAGGTCATCCCCGCCCGCCGCCAGCTGCGCAGCAACCCTCTCTGCCTCGGCTGCCGTGGAATGCTCCCGTTCCTCAACGGCGAGTTTACGGTGCTCCAACAGCTGCCGTATCTCCTCCGCGGCAGGGAGGCTCTCCTCGGCCCGAGCGTGTGCCTCCAGGGCCTCCCTGTTGATCCGCCGCGATTCGGCGTCCATGCGGTCGACAGACCGCTTCAGCCGGTCGAGGAGCACTTCCATGAAGTCAAGCAACTCCTGCCTGGAGTCGAGCTCGCTCTTGACCTTCGCGGTCCGCTCCCGCAAAAGGTTCCCCCAGGTGAGGAGGCGATCCCGTTCAACCGTGTGCTCCTCCCGCTCGCGACCAAGTGCGGCCAAGACCTGCCGAACGCTTGTTTCGGCAAGCGCGAAGGCATCCGCCAGGGGCAATGGAGCAGCAGAGGCCGGGGCAGCTCCCCCGGCCTCCTCCATCACCTCATCCTCAAAAGGAGTCGATGCACCAGCGACCGAGACGAGACGCCGGTCAGGAGAAGCTGGCGCCGGGGCTCCGGCAGCCGGGCCTGCCGGACTCTCTCTAGCTTCTGGCTTCTTGACCTGTTGGGAGGGACAAGCCGGGGAAGGCGGCGCTGGAATAGAGGCCGGGCCGCCTGGTGCAGGGTCGACCTGCGCTGGCCTGGGGGCCGCGGCGGCCGTCTCAGCAGGAAGAGATGACGCCGCCGCGGAGTCCGGGCACACCGGAACAGGAGAAGCTCGCGCTGACTTGGGGGTCGCGGCAGCTGTCCCGGTTTCCGAGCGCAACGGCGCAGACTCCCCGCCAGTCAGGGATGGCCGGGAAGCGTGAACACTCCAGCGGGCTCTGAACCCTGACTTCCGAGCCGGGGTAGGACTCCCAGAGCCCGCCGCCGTCACTGATGGCCGCTCCGCAGTCGCCTGAACTGGCGCAACAGGGGACGCCCCAGAACCTCCCCTCAACACATCAGCCCGGGGCCTCTTTGAGTCGCCACCGGAAGGAGTGCCATCTCCAGAAGCAGGAGATGCAGGCACCCCAGGTCCCCGACTTGGCACAGACGCCGCCACTGGAGGAGATCGAGCGCGCTTCTTCTCTGGTGGCGGGTTGGAGGCCATGGCGAGGGAGGACTCAAAGGCAAGAAGACAAAGGCACAAGAGTTCAAGAAAAAGCGCTAGGAACGGCGAAGGGAAGCCGCAATGTGGGTAAGATCCCCTCTTAAAACTTCCCAGGTGCAATTCCAAGCGATTCGGAACTCTTCGAATACGCCGCATCGGCAACCGCTTCGGCTCCAAGACCGAGCGCCGATGACAGGTGGACCCAAGCCGCCCAACTGAAGCGGTGGGTCAAGGAGTCAGTCTCCAAAGAAGACAAGCCGGCAAGGCACTCCGGCGGTTCCTGAAGAAAGCGCCGCAACGTGCAGAAGTGGCAGTCTTGGGAACCGCTGCAGTAAAAGCAACCATCAAGTGGGCGCACGCTCCCACGATCCCGCGGCTGTTCGTGCTCCGGCAGCGGTCAATGCGGGACTTAGAGAAAGTGCGCGGATCAGAAGAGATGGAGGTCCCACCTCGGGCACGCTATCTCCCCCGAGATGGGCCTGGGGGCCACTGTCGGTACCCACGATATGGGGTACCCCCGCGCACAGGGGAAAATGCCTAAGGAACTCGCCCTTCTCCGCAGGGAGAGCTCCGAAGGCGCCACGTGTCCGGAGGGGCCGGACCTCCCTCTCCTCAGAGAAGAGCTCCGGGCTCGCCACGTGGCCTGCAGAAGCCGGACCTCCCCCCTCCGCGGGGAGAGGTCCGAAGGCGCCACGTGTCCAGCGGGGCCGGACCTCCCTCTCCTCAGAGAGGAGCTCCGGGCTCGCCACGTGGCTCTCCGCGCAAGCTCTCCGCAAGCGACTAGCCCCACTGAAAAAAGAACCTCCGCGGGCTGCCCAGTGCAGGCCCGGGGGAAGTGTCGACAGAACACTTCGACAGTGGGATATGGGTAAATTATGCTTGAAAACATACTTGGATGATATGAAGGAATGTGATGCTCCAGAATCAAATAAGATGGTGGCTGGGTTGGAGTTGGCAAGGAACATACCAATTACGACGTCCTCAGCCTGTTGTGCTTCCTCAGCAGAGACATGGTTCACGTTGCCGCGAACATAGTTCTGCTGTCCCCGGTTCCCTTGGTTGTCCCCTCCGTTCGGTCGCGGGTTCTGTTTGGGCACGTTGCCTTGCTGTCCAGGGCCTCTCCTCGGGCACTGGTTCACGAAGTGTCCTGTTTCCGTGCATGCAAAGCATGCCCTGTTGTCTACGGCAGCAGGTACATTGGGGCGGGGGTTTTGAACAGGAGCGCCCATGTTAGGTCGGGGCACACGAGGTGCTGGTGCAACGGGTCGTTGCTGTGGTGGCTGACTAGGGCGGTATGCAGGAGTGGTCGATCCATACTGCGGTGCAGGTGGGGGCATGTACCGAGGTCGTACGTTGCTCCCTTGAGGCTGGTATGGCATCTTCCTCTTGCACTCTCGCTCGATCTCTCGGATCTTGCTTTCGACTACTATAGCCTTGTCAACCAGCTTCTGAAAGCTTGCGTAGTCATTGTCGAAGAGCTGAACCTGGATCTCATTGTTCAACCCTCTCATGAACAGATATTGCTTCCTCTGGTATGAGTTGACATATTCGGGGGCATACCGGGACAGTTGTGTGGACTTGTTGAGATACTCATTCACGCTTCTCTGTCCTTGGCGGAGACCTTCGAACTCCTGTCTCTTGAGCATCATTACACCAGCAGGGATGTAATGAGAGCGGAAACTCTCTTTGAACTCAATCCAAGTGATCGTCTCCGGGTCGACATGAGCGTTACATAGGGCATCCCACCAGTCAGCAGCAGCTCCCATAAGTTGGTGCGATGCAAAGAGGACCTTCTCTCGGTCATTGCACTGCACTATGGCAAGCTTCTTCTCCATGGATTTCAACCAGTCGTCGGCCTCCATGGGGTCGTTAGTTTGAGCAAAGGTGGGTGGTCGAGTCCTCATGAACTCTCCCAGTCTGTTATGAGCTGGCGGTGGTGGTGGCGGTGGTGCTGGAACGGGGTTGTTGTTGTTGGCCTGCAACTGACTCAAAGTTTGGATCATAGTTTGCATAAGTTGATTGTGCACAGCCATCAACCGTTCCAGATTGTTCTCACCAGCTCCGGGGTTAACAGGAACTTCATCGTGGCCATCCTCTTGGTTGTCATGGACGTTCATTCGGCTGGTGTTTCCTCTCACCAACTGTGAGAGAGATCAAAATAGAATAGAAATTTAGGTAGATCCCCTTAACTATATACATCAAGGTGGTTTGGACTATATATATTAGCCCATATGGAGATGTGAACAAGTGCCGAAGCATCTCACACCTCTTTCTACTTATGTGTGGATATGGACAACGTTTTGAGAGGTTCCACGACTCACACTAAGCACACAATTCATAAACAATCATCACAAGGGCTCACACAACTCCTATTCAAGGCTTTGTTCAATGGAGGTCCTATATGGCTTAGGGTGTTACAAATTTTGTGATCCAACTATGGCTTCTCCTAGGCTTGTATCCTATATCAAGGTAGTTTCAAGGCCATCTAAGCACCCTAGGCTTGCATCCTATGATCAGTGTGGCTTAGCTACCAATCTGTGTCGGATACCAATCTGTGATCTATCTAAGTGTGTAACCTACCATCATCCGTGGCTCTGGTACCAATCTGTGATTGTATCTAGGTGTGTAATCTACCCTCATCCGTGGCTTTTGATACCAATCTGTGTTTCCTATTTAGGCGTGTAACCCACTGTCAACCGTGGCTCTGATACCAATCTGTGACGCCCTCAATTCTGTGGAAAACCACGGAACCGAGAACTAATGCATATGTGTGCTCAGAATGTTCATCACACATACACATATGTTCCACAAACTGAATTCAGATTATATATTACCACGAATAACAGAGTTTATACAATGTCTCATGAGTCTTGGACTCATGCTCATAGCGGAAGTCTTATTTCTATGCAGCGGAAGTCTTTATTCTAATGCGGAAGCAATTCTAGGCAGCAATGACTCCATCTTTACTCCATCCCCACAGACAAGGTTGAGAACAGATCACATGCCTAATGCTCCACTTGGTCTTCATAGAAATCCTCTCCTGTTGCTGATGATAAAATAATAATGCAAGGTTGAGTACAATGATGTACTCAACAAGTGCGGGAAAATATGATATGTAGCTCACAACAAGGTAGGTATAAAAAGGCTCATTGCAGAAAGCAACGTTATTTATTAAAAACCATGATAAAACAATTACTCATCTTTAAGTGAATGTAATCCTAACATGTATTAAAATACCAATCATACCTCCATTATGTTCATTACCTTCCATGTCACAACCAGTCATCAATCAACCTCATTCTTGCTCACGAATACCTCCTCGTATTCGCTACCATCTCACGAATACCATCTCGTATTCGCTACCATTTCATCTCATAAAACAACTTCGTCTCCCATCGAGACCAAACTCATTGCCATGACTCAACAGTCATGCAACCCATATTATCACCCGAACTCAACAGTCCCGAAAACCAAACCATCCAAAACCATAACTAATAACCATATCCAATAAACATCCCAACTAATCATGGAAGTTGGCCAGACGCTCGTGACCGTAAGCTCGGCTATCATGATAGTTTTAGACTCTGCAGAGTTTGCACCTCTTTACCCATAAGTTTGTGATTTCGACACCCGTCGGCGACTGCAGAACCTACATTATACCAGTACACAACTGTCGGTGTATGGTCAAGAGATCACAAAATAGCTTTTACAAAGGGGCTACAAGATGTATGAACTCACTAAGGTTTCACCGGCAGGCTAGAATCTCCAATTCTCCCATCCACGGGCCCCCTCTTGTGCCATGTAGTTCCCAGGGCAATCCTCACTCGACTCCCATTCCCCGCGCCTTCCACGGTTCATAACAATCTAGCAACTTATCTAATTAGTCAGCTAAGTCGCACCCATATTTGGCCTTGTGGTGGCACTGTTATCCTGGCATGTGCTCGCATGAACCGATCCTTAGATCTACGGCAAGTAAACCACCATCTCATGCTACCTCATTCACAAATCCAGTCTTGCCTAGATCTCCCTTCGATCCATGTTCATTAACAACATTAGTTTCTCATTATCATTACGAGTGCAGTTAGCTAGACACATTTATCTCGCTTCCCAATCCCATGGACTCAGCGAAGCTTAAAAGTAAAAATCATACCCGACTCATAAACTTCCCTGGTGTAAGGATCGAAACGCCCAAGAGGGGGGGTGAATTGGGCTTTTTCAAATTTTAGAGCAATTTAAAACTTAATGGTTGAAGCCCAATTCCCTATGCGAACTAACTACGCAAGCAAGAGTATTAAGTGCGGAATAGTAAATGCGTAATAGTAAGAGGGTGAGGAGAGAGATGCAAACTCCCGCGGAGACTCGGAGACACGGCGATTTTTCCCGTGGTTCGGTAAGATCATAAAGATCTACCTACGTCCATGTTGTGGCACCCACCAAAGGGTATAGCCACTCCCAAGTCACCAAGACAAGGGAATCCACTATCTTTCTCCGTTCGCCATCTCCGGCAAGGTGGAGCTCAAGCCTTGTACAATGGTGATCCTCCGGGCTTCCACAAACGCCTTGGTAAGCTCCGGAGCGATCTCTTCTTCCTCCAACTTTTACAAGGTGAGAGAAGTTACCAAGACACTCTCTCTCACTAGCCTAGAGATTCCAATCACCAAGAATGGACGCACACAAGCTTCTCTCTAGCTAGATCTAGCCTATAGTTGGAGTACAAGAGGTTTTGAGGTGTGGAAGTGGTAGCTCTTGGTCTTGAATGCTTGAGGATGTGTAGTGAGGCTCTGGTGATCAAGACTTTTCGAAATGGCCGGTTGGAGGGGTATTTATAGCCAGCCCACACGAGATAGCCGTTGGAAAAGTAGGCAGACTTTTTCTGTGAACATCGGATCATCCGATGCACCCCTTTATTTGAGCATCGGTCGAATTCCAAATTAGCTGATGTCATGTGTCAGATGTGACCGTTGGATATAGCCGTTGGATCTGACTGTTTAATCGACCGATGTTACTTCAACTTCATCATCGGATGATCCGGTGAGTTGATCTTCAGAATTGGTTCAGAAATAATGTCTCTGTTGAAATTGACCGATGTACACTTACTTTATCATCGGATGATCCGGTGTGTACTTCTTCAGAATAACTCAGAAATCATCCTTCTGTTGAAATCAACCGATGTGCCACTTCCTTCACATCAGATGATCCGGTGTGTACTGGGCTCTGAGATCTTCTTCTTCTGCCAACTCAAACTCGACCGATGTAGTCATTTTGCAAGACATCGGATGATCCGGTGAGTGCAACTTGTTTGCTTCGAGTTGTTTTGAGTTGATCTTTTGGAATCTTCTTGAGTGACCTCTTTGACACTTGTTTGAAATGATATTTTGATGAAGTGTAAGCTTCTTGTGTTGCCAATTTTGATAGAATAGAGTCGTTGTATGAGTTCTTCATTTAGTCTTCATGAGTATCGAATAACCCCTTAGAATAGATCGTTGAGGGGTCTCCATTTGTATCCAATAAGCAGTAGATGGTGTGAATAGATAGTTCATTAACGTTTGATGTGATATACGTGAAACCTCGCATCCACAAACTCATTAGTAATAACGAACGGTTGTCATTAATCACCGAAACCATACCTCACGGGGGCCTAGATGCTTTCAATCTCCCTCTTTTTGGTGATTGATGACAACACAACGAGTAGAGCATAGAATTAATGGAATTAAAACGCAATGCTCAAAAAAGAAATATAACAAGTACAAATTGCAACACAAGTGGCTCGAAGGCTCAAATAATAAACAATAAAGCGCAAGAGCACAAAGTAGCACCCGGAGTACAATAATAGCAAATAATAACAGGCAATCTCAAATAGATAACAATAAGTAACAAAAGGATAGAAGGATAGACACTCCCCCTAAAACCAAGAACTCCCCCTAGAACTGAGCTAACCCTCCCCCTGACTCTAACTCTTCTCCCCCTTTGGCATCAAGACACCAAAAAGGGAAGTCGAGTGCCGACGACTCAGGCGCGCTCCTGGCGATGGTGAAGCGGTCGGCGTCGACGGTGCTGTCGCCAGAGCTGCTGGAGGTGGAGGTCGCTGGCGCTGGAGCTGGAGCGGGGGGAGCTGGAGCTGGAGCTGCTGGGGGATCCGCTGAGACTGCTGGCGCCGGTGGAGAAGGTACTGCCGGAAGAGGTGAGGACTGGAACGACGTCGGCGGCAGTACTGTCGAGTGAACGGGCGCTGTCGAGGCGAGTAGAGGTGGTATACTGAAGCTGGGGATTGACGAGGACGGTGCTGGAGCTGGTGCCAGTGGGGGTGCACCTGGAGCCTGACTGAGTCCCGAGTGCTGAGGTGGAAGGGCGACTCCCGTCTGCTAGTAGAGGTTGGTGACCAACCCCAGGACGCCTAACAACATCTGCTGAGTCTGCTGCTGCTGGTCCAGAGTGTGTCTCGTCATCTGGTCGACAAGGTTGGTGTACCTGTCGATGTCCTCTCGCCTCTGACGGGCGATCTCCAGCTGCATCTCCTGCTGCTGCCTCTGAAGCTGCTCCTGTCGAGCTGCCTACTGCTCCTGCTGCTGAGCCATCCGCTGAAGTAAAGCAGTGAGCTCTGACGGCTGAGTCACCTGAGCCTCTGACACTGGAGGAGGTGTAGGTGGTGGAGCTGCTGAGCCTCCTGCCTCTGCGTCGTGCTGCCTCGGTGAAGGAGGAGCAGGAGGGAAGTACTCCTCGACACTGTCGCTGGTGTCGCTGTCCGACCATATATGCTGTAGGTCTCCTCCCTGAGCCTCTGCCTGTGCCAGCTCTGCGTCCTCCTGAGTCAGCTCTGCCCAGTCCTCCTCTGACAGTCTGGCTCAAACCTCACGCTCGACGGGACGGCCAAGGCGGCGGTCTCCCGGAGTGGGGACTCGGTAGTGGCTGAACCGGGTCACGTGCATCTCCGTCAGCTGAGAAACTCCTGGAGTGTCCTCTGGAACCAACTGGTGGAGAAGGTGATAGATCCAGTGACCGAAGACCAACTGTCGAAGCATCCCAACTCCGTCGGTGATCATGTCCTCCATCTCGCAGATCAGAATATCCACGATGTCGAACTCCATCCCGTTCATCACATAGAACAGGATGGTATGCTGAAGGCTCGTGAAGCCCTCCAAGTAGCCAGACCTCGGTAGTAGGGTACGCCTGAGGACGTGGTGAACTGTCCGAGCTGCTGGGGTGAGAAGCGCTGGCACCCTTGGCGGGTCTGCGTCTCCGTAGACTATCTGGTGCAGGCACGTAGTAGAGAGTTCCACACCAAGCAGTCTGCCCAACAAGTCTCGAGACACGTCGTGGATCTGCCCCATGAACATGAAGTGAATCGAGCGACGGCCCTCAGAGACGTAGAGTGTCGCGTAGAACACCCTGACCCACTCCTCGACGTAGGCACTCCTCTGGTGCGAGAGCAAGTCCACAAGTCCTCTGTATCTCTCAAAGAGTGGTCTGATCCCGTGTCCTGCTGCCACTGCAAGCTGATCCCAGTCGATGCTGTTATGCTGGAAGAGCTTGTGGCCCCGACGCCTGTAAGTCTCGTACAGGGACGCCTGTGTCAGGGTCCAGAAGCGGGAGTCAACTCGAGCGTCCCTAGGCCACGGGAACCACTCCTCAGGCATCGCTGACCATCTGAGCTTCTTCAGTTGCCTTGCCTTCATCTTCCTGTAGTCGGTGAGTCTGACATCCTCGGCAACACGGACTGCTGTGTCCATCAGGTGGATGGCCCTTTGGGCCTCTCTGTCCTCGGTGCGGTCAGTCGCAGAGGGGCGCCGACTCGCCGTAGGAGTCTGTCCACCCCCACGAGTCCTCGGGGTGCGCCGACGGATGAGAGGCGGCACCTCGGTCTCCTCCTCGTCGGAGCCCTCGGGAGGCACCGGCTGGACCGGAGGCTGCTCCTGCCTCTGCCGGGACTCGCGGATCCGTAAGGAACCGCGATGGCCGCGCTCATGCTCCTCGGCGGCGCGAGCGGCCAACTCCGCACGACGAGCGTCCTTGGACATCTTGCGCTTCTTCGCGGCGGGCTCCTCAATAGCCTTGCCCTTTCCTTTGCGATCGCGACCCATCTTAGCGACGAACGGTGAAGCACGGCGAAGACCTAGCGGAGAGGGTGATGCGTGGTGGTGGAAGCCGGCGGCGAGTGGTGGTGCGGCTGGTGGTGGAGGGGAGACGGCGAGGGAGGCGCGGCGGAGGAGGGAGCTGCGGCGGCGCGGTGGAACGGCGGCGGCGCGCGCGGGAGAGGCGGCGGCGCGGGCACGGGCGGCGCCTAGGCGGCGGCGACGGCCGAAGGGCGGCGGCGGCGGCGCCTGGGAGGCGGCGGCGGCGACCGGAGGTGGCCGGAGGGCGCGAGGACGGCGGCGAGGCGACGGGCGGCGAGAGAAGCAGGCGGCGGCGGAGGTCGGGCCGAACCGCTATTTAAACCGTACGGGCAAACCCTAGCCGCGCACAAAACACCGGATGGACCGATGATCATCGGAGGATGCATCGGTCGAGTTCAACAGAGAGTTGTTCCAAAAACTCTCTTTGAACACCGGATGAGCCGACGTTGAGGTGTCGATCATCGGTCGATTTCTGCAGGGCACCAGAAAACTGAACACCGGATGCTCCGATGTCTTCTGAAATGAACTCATCGGTTGATTTGTGACATCTGACTTGATCTGAGCACTGAACTGAAGCACCAATTGATCCGATGATCTGCTGGCCCTACCATCGGATAATCCGATGACTACAGAAAACCTAAGACTGCCCATATGTGTCCTTGGACTTAAACACACAAAGATAAGGATGGGTCCTAGGACTTTTTGGGCAACTCCTAACCTCTAATAGAAGGCTTCAAATATAGTGCCACATATTGGCTAAGCCCTTAAGCAAAGAGAACACACAAGGTTAGGAGGGAAACCACGAAAATGTAAGGCCCATGCTTTGTGAGCTAGAGTATGGAAAACTTCTATCTCTTTAAAGCATGTACCTTTAGAATTTTGCTCTATCCACATCATATGAGTTGAGATATTGCATTTTGAACAAGTCTCCTTCTCATGATGTGGGTTCCCCTTTGTGACAATCTACCGTATGCAATGCCAAACAAAATAATGCAAGATATTAAATGAGTGCAAGTCTATATGGCAGGAATCATGCAAAGCATAATGTAAATCTATCTTGCCAAGTTTAAACCTTCCAAAGGCTTCCTCAGTGAAAACTATTTCTAGCTCGCCCCTATCCTTTGGGAGTTAGACAAGACATATTTGATATGCAACCTTACATGAACATGGCAACTTACATGACGTTAGATGCATCTAGCACATTTAATTCACTTCTAAGTCTAGAAAAAGTTTTCTCATCAAGTGGTTTAGTGAAGATATCCGCCAATTGTTCTTCGGACCTAACACCTTGCAAAGAGATGTCTCCTTTAGCCTCATGGTCCCGCAAGAAGTGATGGCGAATATCAATGTGCTTAGTGCGGGAGTGTTGAACGGGGTTTCTAGCTATCTTAACCGCACTTTCATTGTCACAAAGGAGAGGCACACAATCAAATTTAATTCCAAAGTCCAAAAGGGTTTGCTTCATATATAGAATTTGGGCACAACATGCACCGGCCGCTATATATTCTGCCTCCGCGGTGGACAAAGCCACGGAGTTTTGCTTTTTGCTCGACCAAGATACTAGGGAACGCCCAAGTAAGTGGCACCCACCGGAGGTACTCTTGCGATCCACACGGCATCCGGCAAAGTCCGAATCCGAGTAACCCAAGAGATGGAAACTAGCGTTCTTGGGGTACCACAAACCTACACTTGGGGTATGCTTGAGATACCTAAGTATCCTAAAAACCGCCTTACGATACGATTCTTTAGGTGCCACTTGAAAGCGAGCACACAAGCACACACTAAACATGATATCGGGCCTAGATGCGGTAAGATATAACAATGAACCAATCATGGAATGGTAATGAGATTGATCAATAGGTTTACCATCCATGTCCGCGTCGAGATGACAATTTGTCGCCATTGGAGTACTTCTTGAGCTACAATCTTCCATTTCAAACTTCTTCAAGAGGTCCTTGGTGTACTTCTCTTCTTTGGAAAGAGCTTGGTTTTCTTGCCTTTGTCAAATTTCTTCTTTCCAAAAGAGCGTTTGGGCTTGACCTCCTCTTCATCATCACTTTCTTCTAGCTTGTGATGCTTGCCATTGTCCTTCCTTTTGTCCGGTCTTGGACAATCATATGATATGTGGCCTAGATCACCACAATTGTAGCACGTCTTGTTTTCATCTTTTCTTGGCAAGAAGGCTTTCTTCTTGGGATCATAAGAGTATCCCTTCTTTGCAATCTTGGAGTTGAGGCGTGAGAATTTCCTCATCATCAAAGCAAGCTCATCATCATCATCTTCGCTTGTTTCTTGCTCTTCTTCACTTGAGCTATGCTCAACCACTTTCTTCTTCTTGGGAGTTGTCTTCTTGGTTGAAGCCTTGAGAGCAATGGTTTTTGATGATGACTCCTCCATCATTCCAAGTACGCTCATCTCATGAGCATGGATTTCTCCAATGAGCTCCGAAACTTCAATGTTGTCTAGTGACTCTTTTTGGAGCATTGAATTGATAATGTTGTACTTGGGCTTGGGTAGAAGCATGAGGATCTTGCGATTGATAAGTCCCTTGCCAAGAGAAGCAATGTCAAGTGCGTTAATTTCCTCAATGAGCACATTTAAACGAGAAAACATTTGGTTAACATTCTCATGAGGAAACATCTTAAATTTATCATATTTTGATTTAAGCATGTGATATTTGAGTTCTTTAACACGAGATGAGCCCTCATGTATTTCAATTAGACATGCCCAAATTTCACATGCTTTTTCCTTACTAGCAATCCTAGCAAAGACATCTTAACTAATGCATTCATATATGGCATTTCTAGCCTTAGCATCCCATTTTAATTGGTCACCAACATAGTCAAGATTTCCAAACCCCGCATGGGTCGCTTCCCACACTTCGGGAGCAATTGCCTCAAGGTAAGCGCGCATGCGTGCTTTCCAATAAGCAAAATTCTTGCCCTCGAAGGTAGGAACCGAACCCCCATTCTTGGCCATTTTCGCTCTCTAGCGGTGAAGCTAGAATGATCCAATGAGCAACCTTGCTCTGATACCAATTGTAAGGATCGAAACGCCCAAGAGGGGGGGTGAATTGGGCTTTTTCAAAGTTTAGAGCAATTTAAAACTTAATGGTTGAATCCCAATTCCCTATGCGAACTAACTACGCAAGCAAGAGTATTAAGTGCAGAATAGTAAATGCGTAATAGTAAGAGGGTGAAGAGAGAGATGCAAACTCCCGCGGAGACTCGGAGACACGGCGATTTTTCCCGTGGTTCGGTAAGATCACAAAGATCTACCTACGTCCACGTTGTGGCACCCACCAAAGGGTATAGCCACTCCCAAGTCACCAAGACAAGGGAATCCACTATCTTTCTCCGTTCGCCATCTTCGGCAAGGTGGAGCTCAAGCCTTGTACAATGGTGATCCTTCGGGCTTCCACAAACGCCTTGGTAAGCTCCGGAGCGATCTCTTCTTCCTCCAACTTTTACAAGGTGAGAGAAGTCACCAAGACACTCTCTCTCACTAGCCTAGAGATTCCAATCACCAAGAATGGATGCACACAAGCTTCTCTCTAGCTAGATCTAGCCTATAGTTGGAGTACAAGAGGTTTTGAGGTGTGGAAGTGGTAGCTCTTGGTCTTGAATGCTTGAGAATGTGTAGTGAGGCTCTGGTGATCAAGACTTTTCGAAATGGCCGGTTGGAGGGGTATTATAGCCAGCCCACACGAGATAGCCGTTGGAAAAGTAGGCAGACTTTTTCTGTGAACATCGGATCATCCGATGCACCCCTTTATTTGAGCATCGGTCGAATTCCAAATTAGCTGATGTCATGTGTCAGATGTGACCGTTGGATCTGACTGTTTAATCGACCGATGTTACTTCAACTTCATCATCGGATGATCCAGTGAGTTGATCTTCAGAATTGGTTCAGAAATAATGTCTCTGTTGAAATTGACCGATGTACACTTACTTCATCATCGGATGATCCGGTGTGTACTTCTTCAGAATAACTCAGAAATCATCCTTCTGTTGAAATCAACCGATGTGCCACTTCCTTCACATCGGATGATCCGGTGTGTACTGGGCTCTGAGGTCTTCTTTTTCTGCCAACTCAAACTCGACCGATGTAGTCATTTTGCAAGACATCGGATGATCCGGTGAGTGCAACTTGTTTGCTTCGAGTTGTTTTGAGTTGATCTTTTGGAATCTTCTTGAGTGACCTCTTTGACACTTGTTTGAAATGATATTTTGATGAAGTGTAAGCTTCTTGTGTTGCCAATTTTGATAGAATAGAGTCGTTGTATGAGTTCTTCATTTAGTCTTCATGAGTATCGCATAACCCCTTAGAATAGATCGTTGAGGGGTCTCCATTTGTTTCCAATGAGCAGTAGATGGTGTGAATAGATAGTTCATTAACGTTTGATGTGATATACGTGAAACCTCGCATCCACAAACTCATTAGTAATAACGAACGGTTGTCATTAATCACCGAAACCATACCTCACGGGGGCCTAGATGCTTTCACCTGGCGACAAGGGTGGTTTAATCAAAGCTAGTAAACTCCTATAAAAGGGTTTCCCATCATTTTTGACTCAGCAGACACACCTTTTCGCAAAACAAAACAGTTTTTCCCAAAATATAGGATCAATATGGTCAAGGGGCACTTGCCTTGTTCTTGCGGTTCCGGTTGCTCTTGGATCGGATCTCGAAACCTTGTTGTTGCAGTTCGTCGTAGACAGCTCCCTGAGCTTGTCCTGCTATAAAGGATCACACATATACAAGATCCACAGCAATCAATATCATGCATAAACTTTAAACTAGATGTGATGATGCATATGCATGCTATTCTATAATCAGTTTAGCTTTATTAGGTCGGTTTGTACGTGTTCTTGCATGGTTTTATGATGAACAGAGATGTTCGGATCAGATGTGGACGTGGCGATGACCTTGTCTTTAGATCAGCCTGATCAACAAGTGATCTGTCCATGAGAAAGCTTCTGTTCGAAAGGAATCGAAGAACAGATACAAAGAAAACACAACGATATCGTAGGGTGGTATTGGAGACCTACCTTACGTTCTTCTCCTAGCAAGAAAGATCGTTGGGCTCCCTTCCGGCGATCTTCCTCGACTGAACTCCGGTGATGGGCTTACTCGGCGAGTTGGGGCTAGGGCTCTAAGTCGTCGGCTCAGGAGTTGGAAAAGAAGTTCGTGGTTTCGTCCAGAGGTTCTGGGTTCTATTTATAATCGGGATAAGAAGAGTTCTGATCTGATTGGACTTTGAATAAGAGTTCTATTCAGATTATCATTTAATCTTGACAACTTATCTTTAGTTGATTTGGTGCGGTAACATTGTGAAATTCAGGTCGGTTTCTCCTCTGTACCGGTATTTCTATGCGTACAGAATCCAAAAACCGCTCCAGAACTCGTTACCTCCACGGTGATGAGCTCCGGAAGCTCCACGTGTCCATCGGGGCCTGGTCTCCTCCTTTCCACAGAGACGAGCTCCGGTTGTGCCGCGTGTCAAGCGAGTGAGATCTCCCTTCTCCTTCGGAGGTGAGCTCTGCGTGCGCCACGTATCCTGACGGTCGGGACCTCCTCTCTATTCGGAGGTGGCTCCGCGCATGCCACGTGTCAGTGCCGGACCTTTCCTCTCTCCGGAGGTAGCTCCGGGTGTGCCACGTATTCATTTCGGACCTCCCTTTCCTCAGAGACGAGCTCCGAGGTCGACACGTGTCAGACCTCCCGGAGATAAGCTCCGGTGATGACACGTGTCCAATAGAACCGGACTTCTCGGGGGTGATCTCTAAGATCGACACGTATCCCGCGCGACGGGTTCTCTGATTTCCGTGGTGACTAGCTCCGAAGGTGACATGTGTCCTACGGAACTGCTTTTGCTTCTTCCACAGAGGCTAGCTCCGGGGGCAACACGTGTCCCACAGGGTCGGACCTCTCCCCCTTTTGCGGAGATGAGCCCCGAGCCTGCCACGTAGCCAGTTTAGTGGCAGACCTCTCCCCACTCCGCAGGGATGAGCTCCGAACATGCCACGTGGCCAGCGGGCCACGGAAGTTGTCTTCGGCGCTCTCTGGGAACTGGATTCGGCTCTTATTGGCTATCTTTTTGATATTTTTCTTCGTTCCTACTTCTTTTAAAATGTTTTCTCTTCATGAAACATGAATATATGCAGAAACCAAAAATGAGGGTGTCACATAAGTGCATTAGACATGTTAATTTGAGAGATGAAAGTAACATCCATACGTGAATCCACTGTCATGAGTACTCTTACATTAGATATGCTTTATTCTAAGCTAAAAACTCATAAAATTGACATTATATCACGTAAGAACCCAAATAAGACTATTGCATTTGTCTCACAACGTGATATGCCTAGCTCCGGCCAGTCATCTAGCAATACACTTGCTTTGCTGTCTTCACTAATCCTGGAACAGATTGAGGAGTTTCCAGAGGAGGAGCTAGTACTTCTTTCTACTAGATTCTCAAAAGCATTGCAAAATGTGAGAACTAAAAGGAGAGGAAGCTCCGGACCTCAACGATGCTTTGAATGTGGTAAGACAGGACACTTTCGTACAGATTGCCCTAACCTTTCAGATCCTTCTAACTGTGATGAAAAACAGAATAAAGTCAAGTCCTCTTTTGACAACACCAACAAGAAAAAGAAGGGTTTTACAGGACGCAAACTGATAAACAGTTTCATCACCGCACTTCAATAACTTGGCTCGAGTGATGTAGACATTGGAAATGATGAAGATGAAGATGATCTGGCAAACTTGTGCTTTATAGCGGGCAAATCAAAATTAAGTATGGAGGATGCAGAACACAACAGTGACAATGAAGAGATATGTCCTACTTGCGAAGAAATGTGTTGTAACACCCCAAAATCTGTTAAAGAGGTGAATTTAAAATTTTTGGGCGAAATGCATGTGGAAAAAATTCAAATTCAAACTGGAATTCAAATTTGAATCAAAACAGAAAAGAAAAAGGAAAAAGAAAAAAAAAAGAAAAATGACAAATGGGCCGAAACCCACCTCAGCCGGCCCAACAGCCCGCAGCTGTTTTTCCCCTCCCCCTCTCTCTGAAGCGCGGGGCCCGCGTGTCATCCCCTTCCTTCGCGCGCCCCCAACCGCCACCGATCCTCCCGCGCCGATCGCCGCTGCCTCGCCCGAATTCCACGCCACAAGCCAAAATCTTCGGTCCCGGGCACTCCAGCACGATCTCAATGAACGCCGCCCTCCCTCGTCCGTTTAAAACGCCAAGGAAACTCCCCAGTCCTCCCCCGCCCGCTCAGTTTTCTCATCCGGTGAGAACCGACGTCTACACCGCCGTTTCTTATAAATTCTTCCCGATTTCTCTGATCTAACGGGCTTGTCATGTTCCACCGCCGCCGGGGAGCCCTGCAGGTGAAGGAAACGACGTGTCTTGCGCCCTAGCTACGGCTTCGATGAGCACCGAGGAGCTTCACCGCCCACCGTCGTCGCAGAGCCGATTCCGACCTCTCCAAGCTCGAGAAACCCCCTAGGTGAGCTTCCCCTACCCCTCCGCAGCCGATCCGTGTGAAAAGATGCAAGTTCTAGCGTGTAGCGGCAAAGAACCGAAGCTGCGCCGGCCAGGGCGACGTGGCCCCTGTGGCCCGTCTATTTTAAATCGTGTGGTCCCGAATAGATTTAACCCGTACCGCTTCACGATCTAACCTCAGTCCTCCGTTTTAGATCCAACGGCCCACATCCGCCTCACGTTATAAAGGCCAATAATCTTACGCGCTACCCCCTGGGGATCTCGGGAAACATGAGCTAGCCCCGGAAACTTCTGATCTAGCCCCTGGACCCTCAGAAATTCATGTAAATTCATTTAAAAATCAGTTTTAGCCCCTAGACTTAATAAGAATTAGGAAGACCTCCCTATTTTGCACACTTAGACCCCTAAAAATTTAGAAAATGAGAAATGGGGTCTTACTGCAGTGTGAATTTGCACATCATACCCTGAGGGTTATTAATTTCAGGAAATTGAATATGTCAATAGGATTTAAATTCAAAACATAGGTATAGTTTCAGTTGAATTATTCTAACCCTTTTGAAAATTGGTAGAACAATCTGAGGTCTGAATTTAGAAGGGAAATAAACTTTTAAACTAAATGAGATTGATGTTTTGTAATTTATCTCTGAAATATACCCTTTAGGCACAAAACAAATTCAAATATGTGGAAAAATGAATCTAAGTAACCAAAAAGGGGTAGGAAAAATTTATAAAGGTTCTGTTTAGGTAATTGGAACAGTAGAAATTTTTGTATGAATTTAGGTTGCTGTTTTATTGGTGGAAATTCATTTTTAGGCTATAGAATAATTCTGAAAATGGGTAAAAATAAATTCAAATTGATCCTCATCAGAGAGGAAGTCAAAAGATAATTTATTAGACATTTTAGATAAGAACACATTCTGTTTAGGAGATATATTGTGCTATTTTAGTATTAAAGTTCACTTTTAGGTATGGAAAATAAATCTGAAAATATAGTAAAATAGGTATACCTAATTAGAAAATGTCAAGTGAGGTCCCCAAATACAAAACTTCGAATTAAGATTTTGTAGAAGATCTGAAAACCTAATTGGGGTAGGAAATTATCTTTTATGCAAATTTTGTGGCTAAGAAGTGTATTATCTAATATAGAGAATTTGTTCAAAATTGGAAATTCATATATAGTGTGCACTTAGAAATCTGAATATTAAAGTTAGAAATAATACATATGTTTAAAAGTGCATATATGCCTAGAATCAACACATCTAAGGTAAACACAACACTTAAAAATGTGAATGACTTTCATATGTATGTATGTGTGGTTTGCATGAGTGGAAATGTGGACTATGACTTATGGAATGTTGTTTTCTTTTGATATGTGTGTATTGACATGAGTAGAACCAGCCCCAGAGCAAGTTCTCACCTTTCAAGATCCAGACTTTCTATTCCCGGAGCAGCACAAAGAAGGCAAGTGTCATTGACCACTTTGATCCTATACTAGGATGTGTAGTTAGAATTTAATTGCATTGTCAATATGGAATATGATACCCAAGCTAGAAAGTTTCCCTAGAATTGCATTATCTTGTTTCCTTGTAGCATTGGGTTGGGAGTTACTTTATTATGTCATTCATTAATACTATTCATGCTTAGCCATGCTTAGAATGGGATAAATGGGATATGAGATCATCAACTTCTTTACTTTACCCTTGAATGAGATATTATTAATCATGTAGAGGTAGGAATCTAGGGAAGTTAGATGCTTTGGTTGGTGCTGCGTGCACGAGACTCAGGTTTGTGTATAGTACTTGCTTGGATCCTAAGGACCGGTTCATGGAGCATATAACATTGTTTTACCGTGCCAACAAAATGCTGAGATGGGGCAACTTAACCAATTAATTAGGCGTATCTCCGGCGTAGCATGGGTGTTTGGATGGTGCGGGGAGTAGGTGTCACCTGGACTACCATATGAACCGCAAGGCTCAAGATGGGGCCATTGCAGTGGGGTTGGAGCCTCTTGTATGGTGTTAGGGGTGAAACCTCAGTGGGCCCACGCTCGTCGGAAATCCCTTTGTAAAGGCCTCGGAAGTGTGAATGTGGTTCGCGGCCACTGGCATAATGGAGGTTCTTTTAGTCCACCTGACAATGGGGGATGAAATCACTACATGTGGGTACAATGGTGCAAACTCTGCAGAGTCAAAACTGTCATGACAGCCGTGCTCACGGTCAAGAGCGGCTTGGACTTATTCATGATTAGAGAATGATGAATTGGCTGTTGAGGATATTAAGCGGGGAGCTTAACGTAGAAAATGATGTTATGGTTACTTGATATTGATGATGGTTTAGGGGAATTGGGACCATTTCACCTATGTAGTAATGTAGGTGCCTAATAAACTAAGGTTATAGGTATTAATTACGTAGTGCTTTACCCATTAGTTCAACCTCTCCTTGCTCTAGCCATGCATGACATAATTTTCCCACACTTGCTGAGTATCAATGGTACTCAAGCTTGCTTTTCTATTGGTTTAAATTGCTGCTCAGGCCAAGGGAATGACGTGGTGTACAACGACCAAGACTTCGGACCCCAAGAAGGATTCTAGGTTCACGGAGTCCCCCGGGCAACGCCTGTGATGAAGCCCACGAGACTTATTTTCCGCTGCTGTTTTATTTACAAGTTATGAACATATTATCATCCATCGAGACGTTATGCTATGTAAGACTTATTTATATTCGAATACTTGGCTTGTAATATAATGATGCTTCACTATTTGTCGTCACATGTATGAGAACTTGATCCTGGCATACATGTGATATTCACTTGGTCGTTCTTCGGAGAAACCGGGTGTGACTGAAGTGGTATCAGAGCCAAGGTTGCCCGTAGGAACATGGACCTAGGTAGAAATGGACGTATTTAAGGACCCTATGTTCTTAAAAACTATTTTACAAAAGGTGTGGGGTGAAAGTGTTATTTAATTTAGTCACTTTAATTGTTCATCTTGTCTCAACTTTTATTCAAAATGCAGTCTTCATCTAATTCTTATCTAACTTGATTTTTAAATGCTTTATATTTTAGATGGTTCGCATGGTCCACACCACTCGCAAGTCCACCGGAGGAAGAGTGCCTGTAGCTGCCCTTGCCTTGAGGGAGGAGAACCGCCCGGTGACGTACCACTCCTACGAGTTGGCAGTAGGAGGCTTGTTGCCCCGTGTTCGACCTATGCTCCACGCCGCCGACAATGTTGGCAAGCTGATCATACACTACAACTCCACCAAGACCATCCGTGAGAAGCGTGAAAAATGGAGCTCAGAGATGAGGATTATCCATGATAACCAGCTGCTCAAGATCCACCGCTCTCCAGCTTGTCGGGCGACTCAGGCCGACGCTGAGAAGGATGTCACCTGGGAGGCCATCACCTGCCAGAGTTACATCAACCGTCGCCACCTGGACAGGACTGAGTACATGTATGTCCTCCAGCA
The DNA here is from genome assembly GCA_030760725.1 of Neostapfia colusana. NCBI lineage: Eukaryota > Viridiplantae > Streptophyta > Magnoliopsida > Poales > Poaceae > Neostapfia > Neostapfia colusana. Next base: position 83,084,150 of record JASWHV010000011.1, read on the forward strand.
TGAGAGTGGCACCGCGGAATACAAGTACCCGCCGGTGCAGCAGGGGACTTCCCATGAGCACATAGACCTGTGCTTGGAGGATGCACTATGCTCAGCACTCGACTACAGGAGTGCCAGCAGGAGCTTCAGGATGTCCATGACACCCTGAAGGAGACTGAGGCGTTGCTTCGCGCCAGCTTGAGAGCAAGGGAGAGAGGAGATGGGAATGAACTATGTGTCACCGAGAATGACACATGGACTCCTGACTCCCTAGACCGCCGGGCGAGCAAGCGTCGCCGCACTTCTCCACCAGCAGCTTCCCCACCTAAAGCGGAATCAGAGGGCAGCCGCAATGATGAGGAAGACCTCGACGAGCCAACTCAGTGATACGAGTGGTTTAGAGTCATTTCCCTTATTCCAGCAGGTTATCGAGTAGTCGAGTCAACACCCTAATTATTTGTTTGTTAATGTTTGGTGTGTGACGTGAGTTATGGAAGCCATGGGCATTTGTCCACAACCTCGTCTTTAAGATTGCAGTTGCTTTTGTGTGTGAAACCTTATGAATCAATAGTACGTTTGTTTTTGCATGAGACATGATGCCTAAAACCCTATGTGAAATCTTTAGAAATTGTCTAAATATTAAGGTCTCATAAGTTTAAGTTATACAAGCAATGTGGGAAGCTAATGCATAATGATTAAGTTGACACTTGGTTGATCATAATAGATGGCCAAAATAGGAAGAGGTCGTGGTGCCAACCCCAACAACAACAACGATGAGGCCGCCAATCCTCACCTTCCTGGAGGGCAAGACAGGGGTGGTCGCCGTGAAGGAGCTGATCCTATCTACCAAATGATCGACAATCAGAATCAGCTCATCCAGAGTTTAACTCAAGTGGTGGCCAACTTACACCAAACTCCACCTCCACAGGCTGCACCACGTCAACCAAGGTTGAGTGAGTTTCTGGGAACTCAACCCCCAAAGTTTTCCAGTGCTGCTGAACCTCTGGAGGCAGATGATTGGCTCAAGAGCATTGAGAACAAAATGAGGATCATACAATGCCAAGGGTATGAGACGGTGCTGTTCGCCTCTCACCAATTGCATGGACCAGCTGCGGATTGGTGGACCGCTTACGTGGCAGCCCACCACGACCCCGAGAACATAACTTGGGAAGAGTTCAAGCGCAGTTTCCGTAACCATTACATACCAAGGGGAGAACTCATGAACAAGAGGAAGAAGTTCTTGTGACTGCAGCAAGGCAACATGACTGTGAGGGAATACCTCACCAAGTTCACACAACTATCCCGTTACGCACCATGGGACATCGAAACTAATGAGCAGAAACAGGACTGTTTTGTGGAAGGACTTACCATGGAAATGCAATGTGCAATGTCCTCCAACGAATATGAAAGTTTCCAAAAGATGGTAGACAGGGTGTTTGTTGTGGAGAGGAAGCTGAAGGCCTTGGAGGATGAAAACAAGAGGAAGATGGGATGGTCACACCAAGCATCAAGCAGCAACACACGTCCACGTCTGATGCAGCAACCTGTAGGGCAGACGAGCCGTGCTGTAGTACCCTACTCGACACCGAGAGGGTACAACCCGAACTTCAGGCCCCCATCAACACCAGTACAGCCGCATCGTCAGTTTGGGCAGCAGCCACACCCCACTTATCAACCTCGACCAGCAGGACAAGGGCCACAGAACCAACCCCAAGATAACAAAGGCCAGACACCTAAAGTTGGGGTGCAATGCTTCAACTGTGGTGAAGTGGGACACTACGCTCATAAGTGTCCAAAGAAGAAGCCTATGCAGCCACAACAGCAGAATGTGATGCGAGGACGGGTGAACCACATGACCATGGAGTAAGCGCAAGAGGCACCGGACGTTGTGATTGGTAAGTTCACTGTAAATTTATACATTGCAACCATTTTGTTCGATTCTGGTGCTACCCACTCGTTCATTGCTCAAGGGTTTGTTAAGAAGCATGATCTAGCAACAACACAAATATATCATATGTTGGCAGTGAACTCTCCAGGGGGAGAAATAAGAACAAGACAAGTGTGTCCCAAGGTGAATCTAGACATTAATAGGGTAGTATTTACTGCAAACCTCATAGTGATAAACTCACAAGGGATAGATATCATTTTTCGTATGGATTGGTTGACCAAACATAAAGGTATCATCCATTGTTCGACTAGAACGGTGGAACTAACTCACACTAGTGGCACAAAAGTGAAGTTCATAGCCATACAAGAACCCAAGAGAGTCATTAAACTCAATCAAGTGGAAGTGGAAGTGGAAGAGATAAGGGTTATCAAGGAATATCCCGACGTTTTTCCTGAGGAGTTGCCAGGTATGCCCCCAAATCGTGAAGTGAAATTCGCGATTGAGATAATGCCTGGAACTGCCCCAGTATACAAGAGGCCGTACCGGATGGATTCTAAACAACTAGAAGATCTCAAAGAATATATCCGAGAATTGACGGAGAAAGGGTATATTCGCCCTAGTTCCTTACCATGGGGAGCTCCAGTAATATTTGTGCCCAAGAAGGACGGAACCCAAAGGCTATGTGTAGACTACCGTGCATTGAATGAGGTGACCATCAAGAACAAGTACCCATTACCCCGCATTGAAGACCTATTTGATCAGTTGAGGGGAGCTTGTGTATTATCAAAAATTGATCTCAGGCCGGGATATCATCAACTGAAGATAAGACCAGCTGACATTCCAAAGATAGCTTTCGTATCTCGGTACGGGTTGTATGAATACACCATAATGTCGTTCGGGCTAACTAATGCCCCGGCGTATGTCACGCCCGGTACCTGCAACAGTCACCAAGCGTACTCCCGTGTGTGCCAGGATCAAGTCATTTCACACACGAGATGAATAAGAGCAATGTATCATTATTAATATTAAGCCAAGTGCGGCGATTACATTAACCGAGTACATAAATGCCTCAAGGGCTCAAAAGAAAAGTACATCATGACAGCGGAAAATCTAAAGTGGGCTCCACAGGCGCCGTCCGGCGGTACGCCAGCCTAGATCTGCGCATCGGGGTCGAAGCACTCGTCCACATCGTCCTCAGCAGCCTCCTCGGGTCCTGAGCAGCACGGAAAATAAAAGAGGCAAACGCCTGAGTACAATAATGTACTCAACAAGTGTGGGAAAAATTTATGCATGATGAGGCACAAATCAAGGAAGGCTAGACACGGCTCTTGCACTACGCAACCTATTCCTTAGCTTTATTAAGCATCCTATTTGGTTAGTGACAATCCCCGCCCAACCCAACCATATCTCCAAGTGATCTCCACTATCACTGTAACATCTCATTCCCAACCACCATCCCAATCCACACCAAACCAACCCACGCTAATCATGAGAGAGTTACCAGCCCGCTCTTGACCGTGAGCACGACTGTCTAGACAGTTTTGACTCTGCAGAGTTTGTACCCTTTACCCACAAGTCGTGTTTTCATCACCCGTCGGCGACTCAAGAAACTCCTTTCCGCCCTCTCACACTCCCTATGGTGTGGGGCCAAGAGTACACGACAAGGCCTTTACATTGCACTACCCAACCCGTGCACACCCGCTAAGGATTCACCGCTGCGGCACTCTGAAACCTCTGCCGCAGAAGCCCCCTCTTGCGCCACTTACACATCTCTCTGGTGTACACAATGAAAGATAGGAACAACTTAATTGGCCACACTGCCCCATAACGGTTCTTGTGGTGGCACTGTATAAGCCAGTTGACGGGTCTCACGAACCGGTCCTTAGGATCTACGCAGGCTAACTAACCACAAACCCGAGTCTCGTGCACTCAGCACCCACCGTACCCCACCAGCCTGCTAGATCCCTACACTACCCACCTCATACACCACATACATCACCACATATATACCATATATGTATCTTCACACAACATCTCAATGATCATGATACTATAACATTAATGTAAATTACTCCCATCCCATCTACTAAGCAGAGCTAAGCATGAAAATAATGACATAAAGGTAAACCCTATACTACCCATCTCGGCTACAAGGCAGATATTGGAAATACTAGTAAACAACCAACACATGGGATTCAATTTAAGACCTAAGCATGCAATTCTAACTAAAATCCTAAAAAGGTGCAAAATGGTCAAGGGCACTTGCCTCTCGAGAAGTGCTGCGGCTCGGGGTCGTCGAAGTCTTGGGCTTGCAGGTCCAGCGTCGGCTCGGGGGCTGATTTGTCCATGCCATCGAGGGTGGAAAGGAAAAATAACGAGAAAAATGAGTAAGACAAGGATCTTCCAATACCCTCCATTAATTTACATATCAAGCATACGAGCTAATTCCCAATTTTTATACCCCAGGTGCAGGTTCAGGTTTAGGCCTTATGCCTACCATCATGTTTTAGGGCTTACTGTAAAATGTTGGTATAGGATTGAGGGGTAAATATGTAAATTCAGTACTACTAGAGATTATATGGAAATTTTCACAACTATGGGGGGTGTTTTTGTAGTCTTAGCAGCTACCCAAGAGGTATTTTCATCTTTTTCAGCAAGGAAAAACCGGGGTAAGAGTGTTTGTTCTACTCTATTTAGTGGTTGTTTCCTAGGTACAACTAAATCATGGACCTTTTGGTGATCATCATCATGTGCAGGAGTCTTTTATAAATTTTCAGCAAGTCTTTAGGAGTTTGATTGCTAAACAGATTGTGGCAGGGGAAACTTTGCATAAAGAAAAATCATGCAGAGGTTTAAAATATTCAATTTGGGGTGCTGCAGGTTTTGTTATAAAACCAGCTAGCATTTTGAGGGCTAGTACATGAATTTCTAGCTCCTACAGGGACTGTTTTGTCAAATGCAGTGTTATTCAGGGGTATTTCCACCATATACCGGATTACTTAGGGGCTCAGGTGAAAATGGGGTACTCAAGGGTGGGCAAATAAATTTTTTCCTAACAGCCTAGGGCTAGATGTGCTAATTCAGGGGGGTACAGGGGCTCTATTTGCGAAGAATACCAAAATTTCATATTTATCCGAGAGTCCAGGGTGTAGCTCGCAAAAATCAGGGGCTAGTTTGCGTCTTGTTGAGACCCTCAGGGACCTAGACGCTAAATGGCCGCGGGAAAAAAGATCCCTTCAACGTGGGCCGTTGGATCTAGCTCCTACGGCCCAGATTCAAAACAGCGAAACGGTATCCGCGTTCTAATCCTATCCCTTCGTTCTTCATCGGACGGCGGCCTCGCCCTGGGGAGACCCTCGGCCGCCGGCGACCTACGATCGCGGTGGCGCGCCATGGCCGAGCCTGTGAGCTCGTTGGTGGCCGACGTTTTCGCCCTACAGGGCCCTCTGGACCTATCTACATATGGAGAGCGGAGGAGAGGGCGCCGGGGAACTCACCTAGGGCTGATGCGCGGTCCAGGGAGGTCGTGGGTGCGCTCACGACGGGGAGGTTCCACGGAGTTCTCTGATATTCGGTGGAGGGGCTTCTCGGTGGAGTCTTTCTTGCGCTCTTCGGTCCGTTGGTGCGTGCTGGTGGGAGAGGGTGACTTAGGGGGGGGTCAGATCACACGGAGAACGCGGGAGGGCGAAGGCGCACGGGGTAGACGGTGTAGCTCACCGGAGTTGTAGAAAACCGAGGATATGGCGCTGTCCCGCGCCGGAGAGGACCCTGGGGGGGTAGTCTGCCTCCCTGCGGTGCATGTTCACGGTTAGCTAGCCAGAAAGGGGGGGTAGGAGCGGGGAAATGATAGGATGCCGCTCACCGGAGTGGAGACGGGGAGGCTGCTCGGCTCCCGTCCGCGCCGGGGAAAATGGGAGCAGGGGCGCTAGGGTTTGGGGGGGTGGCTTTATAGGGCGGCGGTGGTGGCGGAGGATCCGAGGGAGCTGGGGGACAACCTTGCTTTAGGGCGGCCGGCTTTCAGTTGGAGCTGGTCGACGACCGCAGAAAAGAGAGGAGGGAGGGGACCGCGCGGGCAACGGGAAGAAAAGAGGAAGATGACACGCGGTTTGTGACTGACAAGCGGGCCCCGACGGTCAGTGGAAATGACATAAAAAAAGAAAAAGGGAGTGTGCGGCTGGGCTGGGGAGTATGGGGAGATGGGCTGAAGGAACAGAAAAAGCTGGGTTTCAGCCCATTTCATTCCTGATCCTTTTTTTTATACATATTTGTTTTTCTCCTTTAGCTTACAAAACTAGATCCCAGTTTAGTTTGAATTTTTTTTCTATCCTCATTAATATATATATATATATGCATATATTTTTTTTCTCCTAGGGTGTTACAGCGTACTTCATGTATCTCATGAACAAGGTATTCATGGAGTATTTGGACAAATTTGTGGTGGTTTTCATTGATGATATTCTCATCTTCTCCAAAGATGAAGAAGAACATGAGGGGCATCTAAGATTGGTGTTGCAAAAGTTGAGAGAACACCAACTATATGCCAAGTTGATCAAGTGTGAGTTTTGGCTGAAGAGAATTCCCTTCTTAGGACATATAATCTCGGAAGGAGGAATCTCCGTGGATCCCGCCAAGATCGCGGATGTGCAGGAGTGGAAGACACCTGAAAATGTCGGGGAAAATCGAAGCTTCTTAAGATTGGCTGGGTATTATCGACGGTTCATTGAGGGCATCTCCAAGATCTTGAGACCCCTCACCAAATTGTTAGAGAAGGAATCACATTCATGTGGACACCGGAGTGTGAGACAAGTTTCCAAGAGCTGAAGAAAAGATTGACAACAGCCCCGGTGCTAGTTATGCCAGACATGCAGAAGAATTTTTCGGTGTATTGTGATGCTTCTGGACACGGGTTGGGATGTGTTCTCATGCAAGAAGGGCATGTCGTTGCCTATGCATCCCGGCAGCTCCGAAAACACGAGAAGAACTATCCTACGCATGACCTAGAACTAGCCGCAGTGGTCCACCACTGAAGCTTTGGAGGCATTACTTGATGGGAAAGAGGACAGAGATATATACAGATCATAAGAGCTTAAAGTACATTTTTACACAGCCAGACCTCAACCTCAGACAAAGAAGGTGGTTGGAGCTAATCAACGACTTTGATGTGGGTATCAACTATCATCCCGGGAAAGCAAACGTCGTGGCGGATGCTTTAAGCCGGAAGGTGCAGGTCAACATGTTGAGCTTAAATGACACGTCTACGGAATCGAAGGAAGAGATTGCAAAACTCAATCTATGCCTGGTGAATAGTGGTGAGGCCATCGCCATGGAAGTGAACTCCATATTAGAGCAAGACATACGCAACAATCAGAAGAATCACGAGAAGATATAAGAAATCAGAGAACTCATCAAGGAAAATAAAGCTCCTGGGTTTAGAGAGGATGAGAAGGTACAGTATGGCATGGGAAAAGAATCTGTGTGCCTGAGATAAAGGAGATCCGTGAACTGATTTTGAGGGAGGCCTATGATTCCGACTATTCCATTCATCCTGGGAGTATGAAGATGTATCATGACCTCAAGAGCAGATATTGGTGGTATGGCATGAAGCGAGATATCGCGGAACATGTCGCCCTATGTGACACATGTCAGTTGGTGAAAGCAGAACATCAACGACCCGCGGGACTGTTGCAACCACTCAAAGTGCCCGAATGGAAATGGGAAGAAATAGGCATGGACTTCATAGTGGGACTACCTAGGACCCAATCGGGATATGATTCGATATGGGTCCTCATCAACAGGCTAACTAAGGTAGCTCATTTCATCCCTGTGAAAGAAAGCTACAGTGGATCCAAATTGGCAGAGTTGTACATGTCGAGAATCGTGTGTTTTCATGGAGTGCCAAAGAAGATAGTGTCAGATCGAGGGACACAGTTCACCTCAAGGTTCTAGCAGAAGTTACATAAAACCATGGGAACTCATCTGAATTTTAGTTCCGCCTATCACCCCTAGACTGACGGGCAGACGGAAAGAACCAATCAAATCCTTGAGGATATGCTGCGAGTTTGTGCACTCAAGAACAATAGGAGTTGGGATAAGAACTTACCGTATGTGTTGTATGAAGATGTCACCCTTTGAGGCGTTGTATGGGAGGAAGTGCAGGACCCCATTGTTTTGGAACGAAACCCGGGAAAGCAAAGTGTTTGGGCCCGAGGTACTATAAGAAGTCGAGGCAAAAGTGAGGGAAATCCGCAACAACTTGAGGATAGCCCAGACCCGACAAAAGAGCTATGCCGATGTACGGAGAAGAGAGCTTATTTTCAACGTGGGAGACTATGTCTATCTCAAGGTGTCTCCTATCCGAGGGCTTCGTCAGTTCAAGGTGAAAGGGAAGTTACTACCTCGATACATCGGACCCTTCCAGATTCTGGAGAGGAAAGGCGAAGTGGCATATCAGTTAGAACTACTGGCTCGCCTATCAGATGTGCACGATGTACTCCATGTGTCACAACTCAAGAAATGTTTAAGAACACCCGAAGAGATGTTACCCATGAATGAGGTGGACGTACGAGAGGATCTATCATATGTCGAGCAACCGGTCAAGATCCTGGAGACAATGGAACGCATCACAAGGAATAAAAGAATCCGAATGTGCAAAGTGCAGTGGAAGCACCACTCGGAAGCAGAAGCCACATGGGAGCGAGAAGACGAGCTCAAGGCACAGTTCCCGGATCTGTTTTCCTAGAGTCACCAATCTCGAGGATGAGATTTCTTTTAATGGGGGTAGAGTTGTAACACCCCAAAATCTGTTAAAGAGGTGAATTTAAAAATTTTGGACGAAATGCATGTGGAGAAAAATTCAAACTCAATCTAGAATTTTATTTTGAATCAAAACAGAAAAGAAAAAGGAGAAAGAAAAAAAAAAGAAAAACGGCCAATGGGCCGAAACCCACCTCAGCCGGCCCAACAGCCCGCGACTGTTTTCCCCTCCCCCTCTCTCTGACGCGCGGGGCCCGCGTGGCCCCCAACCGCCACCGATCCTCCCGCGCCGATCGCCGCTGCCTCGCCCGAATTCCACGCCACAAGCCAAAATCTTCGGTCCCGTGCACTCCAGCACGATCTCAATGAACGCCGCCCTCCCTTGTCTGTTTAAAACGGCAAGGAAACTCCCCAGTCCTCCCCCGCCCGCTCAGTTTTCTCATCCGGTGAGAACCGACGTCTACACCGCCGTTTCCTCCGAATTCTTCCCGATTTCTCTAATCTAACGGGCTTGTCATGTTCCACCGCCGCCAGGGAGCCCTGCAGGTGAAGGAAACGACGTGTCTTGCGCCCTAGCTACGGCTTCGACGAGCACCGAGGAGCTTCACCACCCACCGTCGTCGCAGAGCCGGTTCCGACCTCTCCAAGCCCGAGAAACCCCCTAGGTGAGCTTCCCCTACCCCTCCGCAACCGATCCGTGCGAAAAGATGCAAGTTCTAGCGTGTAGCGGCAAAGAACCGAGGCTGCACCGGCGAGATCGCCGCCCCCGCCGCCGCGCGCGCGAGCTGGCTCCGGGCAGGGCGACGTGGCCCCCTGTGGCCCATCTATTTTAAATCGTGTGGTCCCGAATAGATTTAACCCGTACCGCTTCGCGATCTAATCTCAGCCCTCCGTTTTAAATCCAACGGCCCACATCCATCCCGCGTTATAAAGGCCGAGAATCTTACGCGCTACCCCCTGGGGATCTCGGAAAACACGAGCTAGCCCCGGAAACTTCTGATCTAGCCCCTGGACCCTCAGAAATTCATGTAAATTCATTTAAAAATCAGTTTTAGCCCCTAGACTTAATAAGAATTAGGAAGACCTCCCTATTTTGCACACTTAGACCCCTGAAAATTTAGGAAATGAGAAATGGGGCCCTACTGCAGTGTGAATTTGCACATCAGCCCCTGAGGGTTATTAATTTCAGGAAATTGAATATGTCAATAGGATTTAAATTCAAAACATAGGTATAGTTTCAGTTGAATTATTCTAACCCTGTTGAAAATTGGTAGAACAATCTGAGGTCTGAATTTAGAAGGGAAATAAACTTTTAAACTAAATGAGATTGCTGTTTTGTAATTTATCTCTGAAATATACCCTTTAGGCACAAAACAAATTCAAATATGTGGAAAAATGAATCTAAGTAACGAAAAAGGGGTAGGAAAATTTTATAAAGGTTCTGTTTAGGTAATTGGAACAGTAGAATTTTTCGTATGAATTTAGGTTGCTGTTTTATTGGTGGAAATTCATTTTTAGGCTAGAAAATAATTCTGAAAATGGGTAAAAATAAATTTAAATTGATCCTCATCAGAGAGGAAGTCAAAAGATAATTTATTAGACATTTTAGATCAGAACACATTCTGTTTACGAGATATATTGTGCTATTTTAGTATTAAAGTTCAGTTTTAGGTATGAAAAATAAATCTGAAAATATAGGAAAATAGGTATACCTAATTAGAAAATGTCAAGTGAGGTCCCAAAATCTAAAACTTCGAATTAAGATTTTGTAGAAGATCTGAAAACCTAATTGGAGTAGAAAATTATCTTTTATGCAAATTTTGTGGCTAAGAAGTGTATTATCTAATATAGAGAATTTGTTCAAAATTGGAAATTCATATATAGTGTGCACTTAGAAATCTGAATATTAAAGTTAGAAATAATACATATGTTGGAAAGTGCATGTATGCCTATCTAGGGTAAACACAACACTTAAAAATATGAATGGCTTTCATATGTATGTATGTGTGGTTTGCATGAGTGGAAATGTGGACTATGACTTATGGAGTGTTGTTTTCTTTTGCTATGTGTGTATTGGCATGAGTAGAACCAGCCCCAGAGGAGGTTCTCACCTTTCAAGATCCAGACTTTCCATTTCCGGAGCAGTAGGAAGAAGGCAAGTGTCCTTGACCAATTTGATCTTATACTAGGATGTGTAGTTAGAATTTAATTGCATTGTTCATATGAAATATGATACCCAAGCTAGAAAGTTTCCCTAGAATTGCATTATCTTATTTCCTTATAGCCTTGGGTTGGGAGTTACTTTATTATGTCATTCATTAATACTATTCATGCTTAGCCATGCTTAGAATGGGATAAATGGGATATGAGATCATCAACTTGTTTACTTTACCTTTGAATGAGATATTATGAATTATGTAGAGGTAGGGATCTAGGCAAGTTGGATGTTTTAGTTGGTGCTGCGTGCACGAGACTCGGGTTTGTGTATAGTACTTGCCTGGATCCTAAGGACCGGTTCATGGAGCATGTAACCTGGCTTTACCATGCCAACCACATGCTGAGATGGGGCAGCTTGGCCAATTAATTAGGCGTATCTCCGGCGTAGCATGAGTGTTTGGGTGGTGTGGGGAGTAGGTGTCAGTTGGACTACCATATGAACCGCAAGGCTCAAGAGTGGGCCACTACAGCGGGGTTGGAGCCTCTTGTATGCTGTTAGGGGTAAAGCCTTAGTGGGCCCATACTCGTCGGAAATCCCTTTGTAAAGACCTCGTAGTGATCTCCTGGCTACACACCTTGGAAGTGTGAATGTGGTTCGCGGTCACTGGCATAATGGAGGTTCTTTTAGTCCACCCGGCAATGAGGGATGAAATCACTACATGCGGGTACAGTGGTGCAAACTCTGCAGAGTCAAAACTGACATGACAGCCATGCTCGCGGTCAAGAGCGGCTTGGACTTATTCATGATTAGAGAATGATGAATTGGTTGTTGAGGATGTTAAGCGGGGAGCTTAATGGTGAAAATAATGTTATGGTTTACTTGATATTGATGATGGTTTAGGGAAATTGGGACCATTTCACCTATGTAGTAATGTAGGTGCCTAATAAGCTAAGGTTATAGGTATTAATTGTGTAGTGCTTTACCCATGAGTTCAACCTCTCCTTGCTCTAGTCATGCATGACATAATTTTCCCATACTGGCTGAGTACCAACGGTACTCAAGCTTGCTTTTCTGTTGGTTTAAATTGCTGCTCAGGCCAAGGGAATGACGTGGTGTACAACGACCAAGACTTCGGACCCCAAGAAGGATTCTAGGTTCACGGAGTTCCCCGGGCAACGCCTGTGATGAAGCCCACGAGGCTTATTTTTCGCTGCTGTTTTATTTACATGTTATGAACATATTATCATCCATCGAGACGTTATGCTATGTAAGACTTATTTATATTCGAATAGTTGGCTTGTAATATAATGATGTTTCACTATTTGTCGTCACATGTATGAGAAATTGATCCTGGCATATATGTGGTATTCACTCGGTCGTTCTTCGGAGAAACCGGGTGTGACATGTGTGATGTTATTTCTCGTGCCACTATTATTATTAAGAAAAAGGATAAAAAGCTTAGGGATAATGCTGTTAAAATTGAGTCACTAGAATCTGAAATTAATCGTTTAAAATACTTGATTCCTAGTGATGATTCTTGTTTCTCATGTGATTTAATATATGAACAATTATCCTCTCTAAGAAGTACACACATCTCCACACTTGATAAAGTTGAACATGAAATCGAAAATAACAAAAAGCTTGCTGCACTTAATGATAAAAACTTGAAAGATGCTTGTTGTTCTACAATTGATTTGCATTGTTCTACTTACGATGATTTTGATAAGAAACTACAAGATGCTATGAAAGAAATTTCTATATTGAAAAATGTTTTACGTTCTCATGAAGTTAAATATTGTTCCAATTGCAAATTAAAAGGAAAAAACTTCATGTGAAAATTGTCTTTATCTATCAAATAAACTTGATAACATGCATAGGACATTAGATCGGTTTTGTAATGGGAATAAGAACCTAAACATGCTGCTGAATTATTCCAGGTCTTACAATGATAAAACTGGTTTAGATTTTGATTCACATGCTCATGCTAAGTAACATCCACCTAAAATTGTAAAATCATTAGAAAGTGGTTTGATTCAAACAGTTCCTAAATAAAAAGAAGTTGCTTTTAAATCTGCAAGAGTGTTCTCACATTCGGGTTCAAATAAGCATACTGCATGCTCATCTAGACATGAACACAAAGTTAAATTTCATTGTACCTATTGTGATAGAGATGATCATGTCATAGATTTTTGTTATAGACTAGCTAAACAACATAAAAAGAAAAGAATGCAAGCTAGATCTTATAACTCTTATGCAAAATTTGCTGCACATACTAAACCGGATTTTCAGGAAAATGCAACCTGCTGTTATGAGTCAGAAATATTCAAAGTTCACCTTTGGAGCTTCAATTTTTGCCTCCGGAGCTTCATTTTTTGCCTCTGGACCTTCTATTTTTGCCTTCGGAGCTACTGATTTTCGTGCTACACAAGTAACACCTCATAGGTCAGTAGTTAAGAACAAAAAATCTCAAACTTTGACTCATAAACCTGCTGTTTTATCTCAGCTTTCGCATGTTATTCCTGCTAGACATCGTGTGACTCAGTACATGATGCCTAAATGGCTTTTAACTAACCCCAGTATTGAGTCATCGACGTATTGTGCTTCTATGTAGGTTACACGTTTGAGGAAGGAGAATATTTGGGTTGTGGATTCAGGTTGCTCACGCCACATGACCGGTAACAAAGAATGGTTCTACTCTCTCTCTTTTGTGTTACGTGTAGAGAATGCTATTTTTATCAATAATTCTTCAACTCCTATAATTGCTAAGGGTTCGGTTAGAGTAAATGATCACTACACTTTGAAGGATGTGGCACTTGTCAAAAATTTAAAATACAACTTGCTTTCTATTTCACAATTGCTAGATGAAAATCTAGAAATTATTTTCAATAAAACTGCTGCAAAGTTGTAGGTTCAAATAGTGAGCTTATTTTTAACATGTCTCGGTTTGGAAGAGTTTTTAAAGCTGATTTTGATATGTCTTCCTCTAAGCATAGATATCTAGTTGCAAATGATTCCAAAGATTTATATTTTTGGCATCGTAGACTTGGTCACGTAGGCTTTGATTATCTCACGCGTGTTAGTGCTCTTGATCGCATACGTAGGCTGCCTAAGCTTAAAGGGGACAAAGAATTTTGTGCTCTTCTTGTAGACATGCTAAGATGATTGCAGGTTCACATGCTCCTCTCACAATGACCATGACAACTGAACCGGGTCAACTTTTATACCTTGACACCGTAGGTCCTTCACGTGTTCAATCCTTCGAAGGTAAATGGTATGTTCTTGTGATTGTTGATAACTATTCTAGATACACTTAGGTTTACTTTATGACATCTAAGAATGAAGCTTTTAGTCACTTTAGGACTTTATTTCTTAGATTATCAATTGATCACCCAGGATCTTTAAGAGCAATTAGAAGTGATAATGGAACCGAATTTAAAAATCAATCGTTTGATCACTTTTGTGCTGAAAATGCAATAGATCATCAATTTTTTTCACCATATGTACCTCAACAAAACAGTGTTGTAGAGAGAAAGAACAGAATCTTAGTTGAGATGGCTAGGACTATGCTTGATGAATATCAAACTCCTAGTAAATTTTGGGCTGATGCAATTGCAACCACTTGTTATGTCTCAAATCGTGTTTTCTTGTGTGCTAAGCTAGGTAAAACACCATATGAGCTCAGATTTGGACATAGGCCTAGTGTCACACACTTTAGGGTCTTTGATTGCAAATCCTTTGTTAAGAAACATGTAATATTGATAAATTTGAAGCTAGATCTGTTGATGGCATGCTTCTTGGTTATCCATCTCATATTAGAGGCTACCGTGTGCTTTTACTTGATACTAACAAAATTGTAGAGACTTGTGAGTTTTCTTTTGATGAAGCTAGCCCAGGTACTAGTTCAAATATTGCAGGTCCAGATCCATATCCGTAGGGGGAGAGTATTTTCGTTGAAGAAGAGGAAAAAGTGGTGCTGCTGCCCAAAAATTCAGCAGCTAATAACATTGTTCCAGCTCCTGATCTTGATTCACAGCCAGCACCGACGACCACCATTGCTGGTCCAGATCCTCCTCACGTCACAACCTCATCTATTTGTGATAAACATGAAGAAGAAGAAGCTTGTGAAGTGTCCACTCCCCTCTGGATTCTCAAAAGTCATCCTCCACAACAAATTATTGGAAGCTTGCATGAACGAGTTACAAGATCCAGGTTTTTCGACCCCAATTCTCATGCTCATTCTGATTTTGTTGCTTCTTTTGAACCCAAAGATATATCACACGCACTCACTAATGAATTTTGGATTATTGTCATGCAAGAAGAGTTAGAAATTTTTGAAAGAAATAATGTTTGGAAACTTGTACCTCCACCTTAAGGTCACACTTTAATTGGAACTAAATAGGTGTTTAAAAATAAATAAAGTGAGAATGGGGTTGTGGTTAGGAATAAGGCTAGGTTGGTTGCTCAAGGTTTCACACAAGTTAAAGGTCAAGATTTTGATGAAATATTTGCTCCTGTTGCTAGATTAGAAGTCATAAGAATTTTTTAGCTTTTGCTGTATCTAAAGGTTTTAAACTATATTAAATGGATGTTAAAAGGACTTTTCTTAATGGCTACATAGATGAGGAGGTTTATGTCAAACAACCACCTGGTTTTAAAAATCCAAATTTTTCTAATCATGTTTACAAACTGTCCAAAGCCTTGTACGGTCTCAAACAAGCCCCTAGAGCATGGTATGATAGGTTAAAAACATTCTTACTTGAAAAGGGGTTTACCATGGGCAAGGTTGATAAAACTCTTTTTGTGCTTAAGCATGGCAATGACTCATTATTCGTTCAAGTGTTTGTGGATGATATTATCTTTGGTTGTGCTTCTCATGATCTTGTGTCCAAGTTTTCAGCTATGATGAGTTCATAATGTACTTTTTGGGGCTGCAAATCAAGCAAACCAAGGAGGGTACCTTTGTGCATCAAATAAAGTATATAAAAGATCTCCTAAGGCGCTTCAACATGAACAAAAGCAAGCCTCTTCGGAGACCAATGGGAACAGCAACAACACTTGAACTTGATGAAGATTGTGATTTCGTTGATCAAAAAGAATATACAAGCATGATCGAGTCACTTTTGTATCTCACGGCATCAAGACCGGACATACAATTCAGCATATGTCTTTGTGCACGGTTTCAAGCCTCCCCACGTGCTTCACATCGTCAAGCCGTCAAAAGGATTCTCAGTTACTTACATGGAACTCAAGAATTTGGCATTTTTCTTCCTTCTTCCTCAACCGTTACTTTGAAAGCTTTTTGCGATGCTGATTTTGGGGGTTGTAGGATTGATAGGAAAAGTAATTCTGGTGCTTGTCATTTTCTTGGTAATTCACTTGTTGCCTGGTCCTCTAGAAAACAGAGTTCAGTTGCACAATCCACAGCCGAATCTGAATATGTAGCTGTGCTAGTGCTTGCTCACAAATTCTTTGGATTGTTCAAACACTTAAGGACTATGGGGTTGATCTAGATAGTGTTCCACTGTTTTGTGATAACACTAGTGCCATTTGCATTGCTAAAAACCTCGTGCAACATTCGAGAACTAAGCACATTGATATTAGGTGTCACTTTCTATGTGATAATGTCGCAAAAGGGAACATTCTGCTTCACCATGTAGATACCGAACAATAATTGACTGACATTTTTATAAAATATTTGGATTTCACTCGTTTTTGTTATATTAGTAGTGAAATAGGGTTATGCATCCTCATGGCTTAAATTGAGAAAGAATTTTGAAACTTGGGAAGTCTATGTGTGAATCTGAAATTAAAATAATATGAGCATAGTATTTTATGCATATATAACTTTGTAATTATTTTTTCATGTTGAAAGTTCTTACTACATTACTCGTGTTATACATTTTGTAGTTTTTACCATGTCTAGTAATTAGAATAATTACTTACACTAAATCTAGTCATGGTCAAACTTTCTTGCTGTTTTAAACTTGTTGCATGCTCACAAGTGCTTTTAATTATAAAGAATTAATCAAGTAATCAGATCACATGTTGAGTTTTTATGTTCAAATAAAAAAAGAGAAAAGATAAGAGAATATGCATGCATCGCACTTCTTCTTTTGAGATGGCTTATCATTGCACTTAGATATGAACTTGAAAGGAGTTTTGTATGACTAAAATCATGTCCTTAAGCTTCTGACTGTCAAATGACATAGGCTTGGCTTGGTTGGTTAGAATAAGGCTGATGCTGCATATAATCTCTTGCAAATGTCATAAGATCAAAATTTGTGTTTTAAATGATAAATAAAATGCAGCAACAAGTGTCATGCTTTCAGATCTTGAAATAGTTAAAGTTTGTGAGATCATGACTTGCTTAAATTGAAAATTACACTTGATCTCTAGCATGGCTTACATTACTTTATGTATCTCATTGATGTGATAGTGTAAGTTACTTGATAGTATAATTTGGATGAGATTTATTTTATATGTATATGTTATAATGTGCTCATAACAAATTAAAATTTCTCTTTTGTACCTTGCTGAATACATTGTCAAAGGGGGAGAAATTGATCACACATTGCACACATTCACAAGTGTTTTGGCACGATTCTTCTTAGGGGGAGAATTTTTGGTATTTTTGTTTTTCTTCTCATTTTATTTCTGATTTACAAAGTGGGAGAAATTGTTTCTAAAACTTTTCATGTGAATAAGCCAATGTTTGGATTTTAAGTGGTGTTGTCAATGCATTTATCAAGGGGGAGATTGTGAGACCTATGTGTGCTGAATACATTGGCTTTGACGATAAAAGTTTTGAATACTACCAAAACACCTTTTTAACAAGGTCCGACTCTAGATCCGAGCTCCTGCAAGGTCCGACGATTTGTCCGACTTGTTTTGGGTAGCTTCGGCAAGGTCCGACGTAAGGTCCGACTTGCTTTGTCTAGGTGTGACTTATTTTGGCTAGGTCCGACTTGTTTTTGCTAGCTCCGGTGCTAGGTCCGACTAGCTTTGGTATGTTCCGTGCTAGGTCCGACTAAGATTTAGTAAGCTCCGGCACTGGGTCCGACTAGCTTTGGTAAGCTCGTTCAAGATCCGGTTAGCTTTGGTAAGGTTCGGAGCTTGATTGCAATGGTTCTGCTTTTAACTTGCAATGCTTCGAACTTGCTTTACTCTTATGAAAAGTTTTCTTAGTATTATTTTACTAAGTTTTTGGTGTGTTTTGGTGGTTATGGCTGATATCATTTTGCTATGGTTTACAACATGCTTATGTGAGATGCTCACGTAAGATGTTGTAGTTTCGGAACTAACGAGAGTCAAGTCGAGGACTTATGCTCGGAAGTATTGGTTGTTTATTCATGTGCAGGTGTTGCTTGAGTTTAAGACATGGCTGATGACAGGATCCATTGAACTAGTCTTAGGGAGAAGATGAGATTCAACAACCAAGTTCGGGAGGAATTGTGGTTGAGTTGATCGGGAGATTGCGCAGTATGTTTGAATCAAGAACAATGCATATGAAGGTATCTTGGACGTCGTTGGAAGATATTTGCACGTGTGCAAGGAGTGCATGTACATGGCTGCATGGTTTCAAGGCGTGATGAAGAGATGTGGACGTAAAGAATTGGTCGGAAAAGTCTAACCGACTAGGTTATGGACTTAGTCTGCGGCTGAGTCGTGTTTGACTCAAATATGGAAAGTTTTGAGTTGGTTATGATAGGATTTCGTGTGGGTCACGAATTTGAGTTGTTTTAGAATGTTTAGGATGTTCCTAAGGTGTTTGGAAGTCTTAACATTGCTTACATCTGCGTATAGAAGAGTCTTGAGCAGTATTGGAAAGTTACAGTTTGAATCCAAGTAGGAGTAGGAGTCCTAGTTTGAATTGGATTGGCCATAGAGGTGGTTATAAGCAAGGGAGGCCAGAGCTCGTAGAGAACGACTTTGGGGCTGTTCCTCTTGTGTTTTGATAAATAAAATTCGTATTCTAAAGAAACTTTTGTGCCTTGTTCGTCCGACTTGTTTCAGATAAGTTTTTCTCGTCGAGTTTCTGTTCAGCACTACCTTGCTTCGCTGGTTTTATCATAACTCGAGTTTTACAGATCCAATTGATGTGATTTTTATTGGGTTGTCTTCATAACTTGATTATCTGTTATCTGTGAAAATTTCACGGTCATTTAATTTATGGTTTCTGATCTACACGAGTTTATTTGCAGTATTCCAGAACTGTTTTTCTCGCGTAGGACAGATTGACCTTTGTTTGATCTTTCGGTCGTAACTTGAGTTTCTGTCAACGGATTTTCATGATTCTTGTTGTGACGTATTCGTGACTTGATTCTATACAATCTATACTAGTTTTGTCATAGTTGAACACGTGTAGATTAGTCGCACACACGGTTTCTTTAACAGATCAGTTTTCTGCTGAGGGGTGTTTTGTTGCTTCCGCTGAAAAGTTTTTATCTACCATTCACCCCCTCTGGTAGTTTTACACGTGTACTTCGATCCTACAAAGTTGCACCGTCTGGACGTGTATTCCATCAAGGTTCTGTCCGGCCGCCCAGGACCCGAGTTCGTGAATTTTACCGAGTTCCTCAAATTTCCCAATTATGACCCTGATGGCCATCCATGCATGCGAAACCATCAAGTTGCACCGTCCGGACTTATATTCTGTCAAGGTCCTGTCCGGCCGCCCGGGACCCGAGTTCGTGAGTTTTCCCAAAATTCCCTACTTTCCCATTTTCAACCCAGATGGTCATCTGAGCATGCAAAACCATCAAGTTGCACTGTCCGAACGTGTATTCCGTCAAGGTCCCATCCAGTCGCACGGAACCCTAGTTTGTGAGTTTTACCGACTTTATAGATTTTTACCCAGATGGCCATCCGTGCATGGGAAACCATTTAGTTGCACCATCCGAACGTGTATTCCGTCAAGGTCCCGTCCAGTTGCTCGGGATCCGAGTTAGTGAGTTTTGCCGACTATCCCAACTTTCCAGATTTTGACCCAGATAGCCATCCACGCATGCAAAACCTTCTAGTTGCACCATCCGAACGTGTATTCCGGCAAGGTCCAGTCCGACGTCCTAGGACACGAGTTCATGAGTTTTCTTGACTTTCCAAATTTCGACCTAGATGGCCTTCCACGCATGCAAAACCATCAAGTTGCACCGTTTGGAGGTGTATTTCGTCAAGGTTCCGTCCGGCCGCCTGGGACCCGAGTTCGTGAGTTTGACCGACTTTCTCGAATTTCCCAATTTTTACCCCGATGGCCATCCATGCATGCAAAACCATCAAGTTGCACTATCAGAACGTATATTCCATCAAGGTCCTTTCCGGCCGTCCGGGATCCAACTTTGTGAGAGTTTCCCGACTTTCTCGATTTTGACCCAGATGGACATCCGCGCATGCAAAACCATCAAGTTGCACCTCTAGACGTGTATTCCATCAAGGTTCCGTTCGGTGGCCCGGGACCCGAGTTCATCAGGAAGCCCGGCCCGGGGATCACACTGGGTGGTGCCGTGCGATGCGGCACCCAACATCATGCATGAAAAGAGGGTTAAGAACATATGGAACCATTTTGTTACTCAAGATAAGTTCTTTTACAACATATTGTACACACGCAGTGGAAATTAAAACTAACTGGACAATCTAATAACTCTCGACCCTAACTACGCCGAAGAGAAGTCGTTCAGCCCGTGAACGCTTCCTACTAGCTTCACTGAAGAAAGGCAGCGGCTAGGTTTTCGATTAGTGGAACGAACCATGAGGTTCATCATCCCACCGAACAACCCTCTTCATAGCAGGCATCTTGCTAATTGCAAAAACAACTCAGAAGCAACCGTGAGCACTAAGGCTCACCAAGTCTTAACCGTCAAACCTAAACATGTAACTCTACATGCAGGGGTAGTAAGAGAGTAGGAACAGGAATTTGCAAAATGCAGCTTGACTAAACTTGATCCTTATATTCAGATTTCTTTTAGCCTTCATTTTAGTGGTCCTCACGCCTCACAACACCGGAAGTCCACAATCAAACAAGAAACGCTTATCCCGATGTTGCTAGCCTAAGGTGGAAATGAATTTTAGTTGACACTATCTCTAATTCAGTCAAGGTTCCAATACAGAAATTAATCCATAAACAACAAGTTAAGAGTTTTAGTTCCTCTTCTTACTACGTCATGGCGCAGTGGGCAAGTATGCTCAATCCTCTTCCGCGGGCGACGGTGATTAGAATCAATAACAACCCGGAATACACGACACATGCACCCACCTCGAAAGACTCTCTCAAGAGATCTTTCTTACGTTGTATGTAGCAACCTTTCACACGACACCTCGACATAGAAAAACGTTTCACGCCGAGCAGGATGGTCCTCTACTGTGACACCCTCATTTTTTTGGTTTCTGTATGTATTCATGTTTCATGTAGAGAAACTATTTTAAAAGAAGTGGGGACAGAGAAAGAATTAAAAAGATAGCCAAAAAGAGCAAAAATCCAGTTCACCAAGAGTGCCGAAGACAACTCTCGTGGCCCGCTGGCCACGTGGCGCCTTCGGAGCTCATCTCCGCAAAAGGGGGAGAGGTCCGACCCCGTGGAACACGTGTTGCCCCCGGAGCTAGCCTCTGCGGAGAAGCAAGGCCAGCCGCAGGACACGTGTCACCTTTGGAGCTAGTCACTACGGAAATCAGAGGACCAGTCGCACGGGATACGTGTCGATCTCAGAGCTCACCTCCGAGAGTTCCGGTTCTATTGGACACGTGTCACCGCCGGAGCTTATCTCCGGGAGGTCCGTCACTGTTGGACACGTGTTACCTCGGAGCTCGTCTCTGAGAAGAAAGGAAGTCTGGTGCTGTTAGGATACGTGGCACACCCGGAGCCACCTCCGGAGAGAGGGAAGGTCCAGCACTGACACGTGGTATGCGCGGAGCCACCTCCGAATAGAGAGGAGGTCCTGACCGCCAGGATACGTGGCGCACGCGGAGCTCACCTCCGAAGGAGAGGGAGGTCTCGCTTGCTTGACACCCGGTACAACCGGAGCTCGTCTCTGCGGAAAGGGGGAGACCAGGCCCCGGTGGACACGTGGAGCTTCCGGAGCTCATCACCGTAGAAGTAACGAGTTCTGGAGCGGTTTTGGATTCTGTACGCGTGGAAAGGAAGAAGACAAGTGTCCTTGACCACTTTCATCTTATACTAGGATGTGTAGTTAGAATTTAATTGCATTGTTCATATGAAACATGATACCCAAGCTAGAAAGTTTCCCTAGAATTGCGTTATCTTATTTCCTTGTAGCCTTGGGTTGGGAGTTACTTTATTATGTCATTCATTAATACTATTCATGCTTAGCCATGCTTAGAATGGGATAAATAGGATATGAGATCATCAACTTGTTTACTTTACCCTTGAATAAGATATTATGAATTATGTAGAGGTAGGGATCTAGGCAAGTTGGATGTTTTGGTTGGTGCTGCGTGCACGAGACTCGGGTTTGTGTATAGTACTTGCCTGGATCCTAAGGACCGGTTCATGGAGCATGTAACCTGGCTTTACCATGCCAACCACATGCTGAGATGGGGCAGCTTGGCCAATTAATTAGGCGTATCTCCGGCGTAGCATGGGTGTTTGGGTGGTGTGGGGAGTAGGTGTCAGTTGGACTACCATATGAACCGCAAGGCTCAAGAGTGGGCCACTACAGCGGGGTTGGAGCCTCTTGTATGCTGTTAGGGGTGAAACCTTAGTGGGCCCATACTCGTCGGAAATCCCTTTGTAAAGACCTCGTAGTGATCTCCTGGCTACACACCTTAGAAGTGTGAATGTGGTTCGCGGTCACTGGCATAATGGAGGTTCTTTTAGTCCACCCAGCAATGAGGGATGAAATCACTACATGCGGGTACAGTGGTGCAAACTCTGCAGAGTCAAAACTGACATGACAGCCGTGCTCGCGGTCAAGAGCGGCTTGGACTTATTCATGATTAGAGAATGATGAATTGGTTGTTGAGGATGTTTAGCGGGGAGCTTAAAGGTGAAAATAATGTTATGGTTTACTTGATATTGATGATGGTTTAGGGAAATTGGGACCATTTCACCTATGTAGTAATGTAGGTGCCTAATAAGCTAAGGTTATAGGTATTAATTGTGTAGTGCTTTACCCATGAGTTCAACCTCTCCTTGCTCTAGTCATGCATGACATAATTTTCCCGTACTTGCTGAGTACCAACGGTACTCAAGCTTGCTTTTCTGTTGGTTTAAATTGCTGCTCAGGCCAAGGGAATGACGTGGTGTACCACGACCAAGACTTCGGACCCCAAGAAGGATTCTAGGTTCACGGAGTTCCCCGGGCAACGCCTGTGATGAAGCCCACGAGGCTTATTTTTCGCTGCTGTTTTATTTACATGTTATGAACATATTATCATCCATCGAGACGTTATGCTATGTAAGACTTATTTATATTCGAATAGTTGGCTTGTAATATAATGATGTTTCACTATTTGTCGTCACATGTATGAGAAATTGATCCTGGCATATATGTGATATTCACTCGGTCGTTCTTCGGAGAAACCGGGTGTGACATGTGTGATGTTATTTCTCGTGCCACTATTATTATTAAGAAAAAGGATAAAAAGATTAGGGATAATGCTGTTAAAATTGAGTCACTAGAATCTGAAATTAATCGTTTAAAATACTTGATTCCTAGTGATGATTCTTGTTTCTCATGTGATTTAATATATGAACAATTATCCTCTCTAAGAAGTACACACATCTCCACACTTGATAAAGTTGAACATGAAATCGAAAATAACAAAAAGCTTGCTGCACTTAATGATAAAAACTTGAAAGATGCTTGTTGTTCTACAATTGATTTGCATTGTTCTACTTACGATGATTTTGATAAGAAACTACAAGATGCTATGAAAGAAATTTCTATATTGGAAAATGTTTTACGTTCTCATGAAGTTAAATATTGTTCCAATTGCAAATTAAAAGGAAAAAACTTCATGTGAAAATTGTCTTTATCTGTCAAATAAACTTGATAACATGCATAGGACATTAGATCGGTTTTGTAATGGGAATAAGAACCTAAACTTGCTGCTGAATTATTCCAGGTCTTACAATGATAAAACTGGTTTAGATTTTGATTCACATGCTCATGCTAAGTAACATCCACCTGAAATTGTAAAATTATTAGAAAGTGGTTTGATTCAAACAGTTCCTAAATAAAAAGAAGTTGTTTTTAAATCTGCAAGAGTGTTCTCACATTCGGGTTCAAATAAGCATACTGCATGCTCATCTAGACATGAACACAAAGTTAAATTTCATTGTACCTATTGTGATAGAGATGATCATGTCATAGATTTTTGTTATAGACTAGCTAAACAATATAAAAAGGAAAGAATGCAAGCTAGATCTTATAACTCTTATGCAAAATTTGCTGCACATACTAAATCGGATTTTCAGGAAAATGCAACCTGCTGTTATGAGTCAGAAATATTCAAAGTTCATCTTTGGAGCTTCAATTTTTGCCTCCGGAGCTTCATTTTTTGCCTCTGGACCTTCTGTTTTTGCCTCCGGAGCTACTGATTTTCGTGCTACACAAGTAACACCTCATAGATCAGTAGTTAAGAACAAAAAATCTCAAACTTTAACTCATAAACCTGCTGTTTTATCTCAGCTTTCGCATGTTATTCGTGCTAGACGTCGTGTGACTCAGTACTGGATGCCTAAATGGCTTTTAACTAACCCCAGTATTGAGTCATCGACGTATTGTGCTTCTATGTAGGTTACACGTTTGAGGAAGGAGAATATTTGGTTTGTGGATTCAGGTTGCTCACGCCACATGACCGGTAACAAAGAATGGTTCTACTCTCTCTCTTTTGTGTTACGTGTAGAGAATGCTATTTTTATCAATAATTCTTCAACTCCTATAATTGCTAAGGGTTCGGTTAGAGTAAATGATCACTACACTTTGAAGGATGTGACACTTGTCAAAAATTTAAAATACAACTTGCTTTCTATTTCACAATTGCTAGATGAAAATCTGGAAATTATTTTCAATAAAACTGCTGCAAAGTTGTAGGTTCAAATAGTGAGCTTATTTTTAACATGTCTCGGTTTGGAAGAGTTTTTAAGCTGATTTTGATATGTCTTCCTTTAAGCATAGATATCTAGTTGCAAATGATTCCAAAGATTTATATTTTTGGCATCGTAGACTTGGTCACGTAGGCTTTGATTATCTCACGCGTGTTAGTGCTCTTGATCGCATACGTAGGCTGCCTAAGCTTAAAGGGGACAAAGAATTTTGTGCTCTTCTTGTAGACATGCTAAGATGGTTGCAGGTTCACATGCTCCTCTCACAATGACCATGACAACTGAACCGGGTCAAGTTTTATACCTTGACACCGTAGGACCTTCACGTGTTCAATCCTTCGAAGGTAAATGATATGTTCTTGTGATTGTTGATGACTATTCTAGATACACTTAGGTTTACTTTATGACATCTAAGAATGAAGCTTTTAGTCACTTTAGGACTTTATTTTTTAGATTATCAATTGATCACCCAGGATCTTTAAGAGCAATTAGAAGTGATAATGTAACCGAATTTAAAAATCAATCGTTTGATCACTTTTGTGCTGAAAATGCAATAGATCATCAATTTTTTTCACCATATGTACCTCAACAAAACAGTGTTGTAGAGAGAAAGAACAGAATCTTAGTTGAGATGGCTAGGACTATGCTTGATGAATATCAAACTCCTAGTAAATTTTGGGCTGATGCAATTACAACCGCTTGTTATGTCTCAAATCATGTTTTCTTGTGTGCTAAGCTAGGTAAAACACCATATGAGCTCAGGTTTGGACATAGCCCTAGTGTCACACACTTTAGGGTCTTTGATTGCAAATGCTTTGTTAAGAAACATGTAATATTGATAAATTTGAAGCTAGATCTGTTGATGGCATGCTTCTTGGTTATCCATCTCATACTAGATGCTACCGTGTGCTTTTACTTGATACTAACAAAATTGTGGAGACTTGTGAGGTTTCTTTTGATGAAGCTTCCCAGGTACTAGTTCAAATATTGCAGGTCCAGATCCATATCCGTAGGGGGAGAGTATTTTCGTTGAAGAAGAGGAAAAAGTGGTGCTGCTGCCCGAAAATTCAGCAGCTAATAATATTGTTCCAGCTTCTGATCTTGATTCACAGCCAGCACCGACGACCACCATTGCTGGTCCAGATCCTCCTCACGTCACAACCTCATCTATTTGTGATGAACATGAAGAAGAAGAAGCTTGTGAAGTGTCCACTCCCCTCCGGATTCTCAAAAGTCATCCTCCACAACAAATTATTGGAAGCTTGCATGAACGAGTTACAAGATCCAGGTTTTTCGACCCCAATTCTCATGCTCATTCTGATTTTGTTGCTTCTTTTGAACCCAAAGATATATCACACGCACACACTAATGAATTTTGGATTATTGTCATGCAAGAAGAGTTAGAAATTTTTGAAAGAAATAATGTTTGGAAACTTGTACCTCCACCTCAAGGTCACACTTTAATTGGAACTAAATAGGTGTTTAAAAATAAATAAAGTGAGAATGGGGTTGTGGTTAGGAATAAGGCTAGGTTGGTTGCTCAAGGTTTCACACAAGTTAAAGGTCAAGATTTTGATGAAATATTTGCTCCTGTTGCTAGATTAGAAGTCATAAGAATTTTGTTAGCTTTTGCTGTATCTAAAGGTTTTAAACTATATTAAATGGATGTTAAAAGGACTTTTCTTAATGGCTACATAGATGAGGAGGTTTATGTCAAACAACCACCTGGTTTTAAAAATCCAAATTTTTCTAATCATGTTTACAAATTGTCCAAAGCCTTGTACGGTCTCAAACAAGCCCCTAGAGCATGGTATGATAGGTTAAAAACATTCTTACTTGAAAAGGGGTTTACCATGGGCAAGGTTGATAAAACTCTTTTTGTGCTTAAGCATGGCAATGACTCATTATTCGTTCAAGTGTTTGTGGATGATATTATCTTTGGTTGTGCTTCTCATAATCTTGTGTCCAAGTTTTCAGCTATGATGAGTTCATAATGTACTTTTTAGGGCTGCAAATCAAGCAAACCAAGGAGGGTACCTTTGTGCATCAAATAAAGTATATAAAAGATCTCCTAAGGCGCTTCAACATGGACAAAAGCAAGCCTCTTCGGAGACCAATGGGAACAGCAACAACACTTGAACTTGATGAAGATTGTGATTTCGTTGATCAAAAAGAATATACAAGCATGATCGAGTCACTTTTGTATCTCACGGCATCAAGACCGGACATACAATTCAGCATATGTCTTTGTGCACGGTTTCAAGCCTCCCCACGTGCTTCACATCGTCAAGCCGTCAAAAGGATTCTCAGTTACTTACATGGAACTCAAGAATTTGGCATTTTTCTTCCTTCTTCCTCAACCGTTACTTTGAAAGCTTTTTGCGATGCTGATTTTGGGGGTTGTAGGATTGATAGGAAAAGTACTTCTGGTGCTTGTCATTTTCTTGGTAATTCACTTGTTGCCTGGTCCTCTAGAAAACAGAGTTCAGTTGCACAATCCACAGCCGAATCTGAATATGTAGCTGTGGTAGTGCTTGCTCACAAATTCTTTGGATTGTTCAAACACTTAAGGACTATGGGGTTGATCTAGATAGTGTTCCACTGTTTTGTGATAACACTAGTGCCATTTGCATTGCTAAAAACCTCGTGCAACATTCGAGAACTAAGCACATTGATATTAGGTGTCACTTTCTATGTGATAATGTCACAAAAGGGAACATTCTGCTTCACCATGTAGATACCGAACAACAATTGACTGACATTTTTATAAAATATTTGGATTTCACTCGTTTTTGTTATATTAGTAGTAAAATAGGGTTATGCATCCTCATGGCTTAAATTGAGAAAGAATTTTGAAACTTGGGAAGTCTATGTGTGAATCTGAAATTAAAATAATATGAGCATAGTATTTCATGCATATATAACTTTGTAATTATTTTTTCATGTTGAAAGTTCTTACTACATTACTCGTGTTATACATTTTGTAGTTTTTACCATGTCTAGTAATTAGAATAATTACTTACACTAAATCTAGTCATGGTCAAACTTTCTTGCTGTTTTGAACTTGTTGCATGCTCACAAGTGCTTTTAATTATAAAGAATTAATCAAGTAATCAGCTCACATGTTGAGTTTTTATGTTCAAATAAAAAAAGAGAAAAGATTAAGAGAATATGCATGCATCGCACTTCTTCTTTTGAGATGGCTTATCATTGCACTTAGATATGAACTTGAAAGGAGTTTTGTATGACTAAAATCATGTCCTTAAGCTTCTGACTGTCAAATGACATAGGCTTGGCTTGGTTGGTTAGAATAAGGCTGATGCTGCATATAATCTCTTACAAATGTCATAAGATCAAAATTTGTGCTTTAAATGATAAATAAAATGCAGCAACAAGTGTCATGCTTTTAGATCTTGAAATAGTTAAAGTTTGTGAGATCATGACTTGCTTAAATTGAAAATTACACTTGATCTCTAGCATGGCTTACATTACTTTATGTATCTCATTGATGTGATAGTGTAAGTTACTTGATAGTATAATTTGGATGAGATTTATTTTATATGTATATGTTATAATGTGCTCATAACAAATTAAAGTTTCTCTTTTGTACCTTGCTGAATACATTGTCAAAGGGGGAGAAATTGATCACACATTGCACACATTCACAAGTGTTTTGGCACGATTCTTCTTAGGGGAGAATTTTTGGTATTTTTGTTTTTCTTCTCATTTTATTTCTGATTTACAAAGGGGGAGAAATTGTTTTTAAAACTTTTCATGTGAATAAGCCAATGTTTGGATTTTAAGTGGTGTTGTCAATGCATTTATCAAGGGGGAGATTGTGAGACCTATGTGTGCTGAATACATTGTCTTTGACGATAAAAGTTTTGAATACTACCAAAACACCTTTTTAACAAGGTCCGACTCTAGATCCGAGCTCCTGCAAGGTCCGACGATTTGTCCGACTTGTTTTGGGTAGCTTCGGCAAGGTCCGACGTAAGGTCCGACTTGCTTTGTCTAGGTGTGACTTATTTTGGCTAGGTCCGACTTGTTTTTGCTAGCTCCGGTGCTAGGTCCGACTAGCTTTGGTATGTTCCGTGCTAGGTCCGACTAAGATTTAGTAAGCTCCGGCACTGGGTCCGACTAGCTTTGGTAAGCTCGTTAAGGGTCCGGTTAGCTTTGGTAAGGTTCGGAGCTTGATTGCAATGGTTCTGCTTTTAACTTGCAATGTTTCGAACTTGCTTTACTCTTATGAAAAGTTTTCTTAGTATTATTTTACTAAGTTTTTGGTGTGTTTTGGTGGTTATGGCTGATATCATTTTGCTATAGTTTACAACATGCTTATGTGAGATGCTCACGTAAGATGTTGTAGTTTCGGAACTAACGAGAGTCAAGTCGAGGACTTATACTCGGAAGTATTGGTTGTTTATTCATGTGCAGGTGTTGCTTGAGTTTAAGACATGGCTGGTGACAGGATCCATTGAACTAGTCTTAGGGAGAAGATGAGATTCAACAACCAAGTTCGGGAGGAATTGTGGTTGAGTTGATCGGGAGATTGCGCAGTATGTTTGAATCAAGAACAATGCATATGAAGGTATCTTGGACGTCGTTGGAAGATATTTGCATGTGTGCAAGGAGTGCATGTACGTGGCTGCATGGTTTCAAGGCGTGATGAAGAGATGTGGACGTAAAGAATTGGTCGGAAAAGTCTAACCGACTAGGTTATGGACTTAGTCTGCGGCTGAGTCGTGTTTGACTCAAATATGGAAAGTTTTGAGTTGGTTATGATAGGATTTCGTGTGGGTCACGAATTTGAGTTGTTTAGAATGTTTAGGACGTTGCTAAGGTGTTTGGAAGTCTTAACATTGCTTACATCTGCGTATAGAAGAGTCTTGAGCAGTATTGGAAAGTTACAGTTTGAATCCAAGTAGGAGTAGGAGTCCTAGTTTGAATTGGATTGGCCATAGAGGTGGTTATAAGGAAGGGAGGCCAGAGCTCGTAGAGAACGACTTTGGGGCTGTTTTTCTTGTGTTTTGATAAATAAAATTCGTATTCTAAAGGAACTTTTGTGCCTTGTTCGTCCGACTTGTTTCAGATAAGTTTTTCTCGTCGAGTTTCTGTTCAGCACTACCTTGCTTCGCTGGTTTTATCATAACTCGAGTTTTACAGATCCAATTGATGTGATTTTTATTGGGTTGTCTTCATAACTTGATTATCTGTTATCTGTGAAAATTTCACGGTCATTTAATTTATGGTTTCTGATCTACACGAGTTTATTTGCAGTATTCCAGAACTGTTTTTCTCGCGTAGGACAGATTGACCTTTGTTTGATCTTTCGGTCGTAACTTGAGTTTCTGTCAACGGATTTTCATGATTCTTGTTGTGACATCTTCGTGACTTGATTCTATACAATATATACTAGTTTTTCATAGTTGAACACGTTTAGATTAGTCACACACATGGTTTCTTTAACAGATCAGTTTTCTGCTGAGGGGTGTTTTGTTGCTTCCGCTGAAAAGTTTTTATCTACCATTCACCCCCCTCTGGTAGCTTTACACGTGTACTTCGATCCTACAAAGTTGCACCGTCCGGACGTGTATTCCATCAAGGTTCTGTCCGGCCGCCCAGGACCCGAGTTCGTGAATTTTATCGAGTTCCTCAAATTTCCCAATTATGACCCTGATGGCCATCCATGCATGCGAAACCATCAAGTTGCACCGTCTGGACTTATATTCCGTCAAGGTCCTGTCCGGCCGCCCGGGACCCGAGTTCGTGAGTTTTCCCAACATTCCCTACTTTCCCATTTTCAACCCAGATGGCCATCTGAGCATGCAAAACCATCAAGTTGCACTGTCCGAACGTGTATTCCGTCAAGGTCCCGTCCAGTCACACGGAACCCTAGTTTGTGAGTTTTACCGACTTTATAGATTTTGACCTAGATGGCCATCCGTGCATGGGAAACCATTTAGTTGCACCATCCGAACGTGTATTCCGTCAAGGTCCCGTCCAGTTGCTCGGGATCCGAGTTAGTGAGTTTTGCCGACTATCCCAACTTTCCAGATTTTGACCCAGATAGCCATCCACGCATGCAAAACCTTCTAGTTGCACCATCCGAACGTGTATTCCGGCAAGGTCCAGTCCGACGTCCTAGGACACGAGTTCATGAGTTTTCTTGACTTTCCAAATTTCGACCTAGATGGCCTTCCACGCATGCAAAACCATCAAGTTGCACCGTCTGGAGGTGTATTTCGTCAAGGTTCCGTCCGGCCGCCTGGGACCCGAGTTCGTGAGTTTGACCGACTTTCTCAAATTTCCCAATTTTTACCCCGATGGCCATCCATGCATGCAAAACCATCAAGTTGCACTATCAGAACGTATATTCCATCAAGGTCCTTTCCGGCCGTCCGGGATCCAACTTTGTGAGAGTTTCCCGACTTTCTCGATTTTGACCCAGATGGACATCCGCGCATGCAAAACCATCAAGTTGCACCTCTAGACGTGTATTCCATCAAGGTTCCGTTCGGTGGCCCGGGACCCGAGTTCATCAGGAAGCCCGGCCCAGGGATCACACTGGGTGGTGCCGTGCGATACGGCACCCAACATCATGCATGAAAAGAGGGTTAAGAACATATGGAACCATTTTGTTACTCAAGATAAGTTCTTTTACAACATATTGTACATATGCAGTGGAAATTAAAACTAACTGGACAATCTAATAACTCTCGACCCTAACTACGCCGAAGAGAAGTCGTTCAGCCCGTGAACGCTTCCTACTAGCTTCACCGAAGAAAGGCAGCGGCTAGGTTTTCGATTAGTGGAACGAACCATGAGGTTCATCGTCCCACCGAACAACCCTATTTATAGCAGGCATCTTGCTAACTGCAAAAACAACTCAGAAGCAACCGTGAGCACTAAGGCTCACCAAGTCTTAACCGTCAAACCTAAACATGTAACTCTACATGAGGGGTAGTAAGACAGTAGGAACAGGAATTTGCAAAATGCAGCTTGACTAAACTTGATCCTTATATTCAGATTTCTTTTAGCCTTCATTTTAGTGGTCCTCACGCCTCACAACACCGGAAGTCCACAATCAAACAAGAAACGCTTATCCCGATGTTGCTAGCCTAAGGTGGAAATGAATTTTAGTTGACACTATCTCTAATTCAGTCAAGGTTCCAATACAGAAATTAATCCATAAACAACAAGATAAGAGTCTTAGTTCCTCTTCTTACTACGTCATGGCGCAGTGGGCAAGTATGCTCAATCCTCTTCCGCGGGCGACGGTGATTAGAATCAATAACAACCCGGAATACACGACACATGCACCCACCTCGAAAGACTCTCTCAAGAGCTCTTTCTTACGTTGTATACAGCAACCTTTCACACGACACCTCAACATAGAAAAACGTTTCACGCCGAGCAGGATGGTCCTCTACTGTGACACCCTCATTTTTTTGGTTTCTGTATGTATTCATGTTTCATGTAGAGAAAACATTTTAAAAGAAGTGGGGACAGAGAAAGAATTAAAAAGATAGCCAAAAAGAGCAAAAATCCAGTTCACCAAGAGTGCCGAAGACAACTCTCGTGGCCCGCTGGCCACGTGGCGTCTTCGGAGCTCATCTCCGCAAAAGGGGGAGAGGTCCGACCCCGTGGAACACGTGTTGCCCCCGGAGCTAGCCTCTGCGGAGAAGCAAGGCCAGCCGCAGGACACGTGTCACCTTTGGAGCTAGTCACTACGGATCAGAGGACCAGTCGCACGGGATACGTGTCGATCTCAGAGCTCACCTCCGAGACTTCCGGTTCTATTGGACACGTGTCACCGCCGGAGCTTATCTCCGGGAGGTCCGTCACTGTTGGACACGTGTTACCTCGGAGCTCGTCTCTGAGAAGAAAGGAAGTCTGGTGCTGTTAGGATACGTGGCACACCCGGAGCCACCTCCGGAGAGAGGGAAGGTCCAGCACTGACACGTGGCATGCGCGGAGCCACCTCCGAATAGAGAGGAGGTCCTGACCGCCAGGATACGTGGCGCACGCGGAGCTCACCTCCGAAGGAGAGGGAGGTCTCGCTTGCTTGACACCCGGCACAACCGGAGCTCGTCTCTGCGGAAAGGGGGAGACCAGGCCCCGGTGGACACGTGGAGCTTCCGGAGCTCATCACCGCAGAAGTAACGAGTTCTGGAGCGGTTTTGGATTCTGTACGCGTGGAAATACTGGTACGGAGAGGAAACCGACATGAGTTCCACAATGTTACCGCACCAAATCAACTAAAGATAAGTTGTTAAGATTCAACAACAATCGGAATAAGACTCTTATTTGAAATACAATCAGATTAGAACTCTTCTTCTCCCGATTATAAATAGAACCCAGAACCCTTGGCCGAAATCATGAACTTCTTTTCCACCTTCTGAGCCGATGACTTAGAGCCCTAGCCCCCAACTCGTCGAGTAAACCCATCGCCGGAGTTTGGTCGAGAGAGATCGTCGGAAGAGAGCCCCAACGATCTGTCTGGTAGGGGAACATAAGGTAGGTCTCCAATACCACCTTACTATATCGTTGCGTTTTCTTTGCATCTGTTTTTCGATTCCTTTTGAACAGAAGCTTTTTCGTGGACAGATCACGTGTTGATCGGTCTGATCTAGAGTCAAGATCATCGCCACATCCACATTTGATCCGAACACCCCTGCTCATCGTAAAATCCATGCAAAAACCATGTAAGAACACGTACAAAGTGATCTAATAAAAACTGCACCATAGAATTAACATGCATATACATCATTACATCTTAAAGTAGAGTTTATGCATGATATTTATTGCTGTGAATCTTGTATGTGCGTGATCGTGTATAGAAGGACAAGCTCAGGGAGCTACCTATGACGGGCTACAACAACAAGATTTTGAGCAACAGTAACCGCAAGAACAAGGCAAATGCCCCTTGACCATATTGATCCTATGTTTTGGGAAACTGTTTTGTTTTGCGAAAAGGTGTGTGTGCTGAGTCAAATATGATAGGAAACCCTTTTATAGGAGTTTACTAGTTTTGGTTAAACCATCCTTGTCGCTAGGGAAGTTTATGAGTCGGGTATGGTTTTTGTTTTTATGCTTCGCTGAGTCCATGGGATTGGGAAGCGAGATAGATATGTCTAGCTAACTGCACTCGTAATGATAATGAGAAACTGATGTTATTAATGAACATGGATCGGAGGGAGATCTAGGCAAACCTGGGTTTGTGAATGAGGTAGAAAGAGATGGTGGTTTACTTGCCGTAGATCTAAGAACCGGTTCATACGAGCACATGCCAGGACAACAGTGTCACCACAAGACCAAGTATGGGTGCGGCTTAGCTGACTAATTAGATAAGTTGCTAGATTGTTATGGACCGTGGAAGGCGCAGGGAATGGGAGTCGAGTGAGGACTGCCCTGGGAACTGCATGGCATAAGAGGGGGCCCGTGGGTGGGAGAATTAGAGATTCTAGTCTGCCGGTGAAACTTTAGTGAGTCCATACATCTAGTAACCCCTTTGTAAAGGCTATTTTGTGATCTCTTGGCCATACACCGACGGTTGTGTATTGGTATAATAGAGATTCTGCAGTCGCCAACGGGTGACGAAATCACAAACTTGTGGGTAAAGAGGTGCAAACTCTACAGAGTCTAAAACTATCATGACAGCCGAGCTTACGGTTACGAGCGCATGGCCAACTTCCATGATTAGTTAGGATGGTTATTGGCTATGGTTATTTGGTATGGTTTTGGAAGGTTTGGTTTTGGTTTTGTTTTCGGGACTGTTGAGTTCGGGTGGTAAGATGGGTTGCATGACTGTTGAGTCATGGCAACGAGGTTGGACGGTGTGAGACGAAATTGTTTATGAGATGAAATGGTAGCGAATACGAGATGGTATTCGTGAGATGATAGCGAATACGAGAAGGAATTCGTGAACAAGAATGAGATTGATTAATGTCTGGTTGGGACATGGAAGGTAATGAACATAATGGAGGTATGATTGGTATTTTAGTACATGTTGGGATTACATTCGCTTAAAGATAAGTTGCTGTTTTATCATAGTTTTGATAAATAACTTTGCTTTCTGCAAAGAGCCTTTTTATACCTACTTTGTTGTGAGCTACATATCATATTTTTTCGCACTTGCTGAGTACATCATTGTACTCAAAGTTGTATTATTATTTCATCATCAACAACAGGAGAAGATTACTATGAAAACCAAGTGGAGCATTAGGTGTGTAATCTATCCTCAACCTTGCCTGTTGGGATGGAGTAGAGATGGAGCCGCTGCTGCTTAGATTGCTTCCGCATTAGTTAGAAGACTTCCGCTGTTAGATTAAGACTTCCGCTGTGAGCATGAGTCCAAGATTCATGAGACATTGTAATAAACTCTGTTATTCGTGGTCGTATATATTTTGAAATTCAGTTTGTGGATGATGTGTATATGTGTGATGAACATCCTGGGCACACATATGCATCAGTTCTTGGTTCCGTGGTTTTCCACAGAATTGAGGGCGTCACAGATTGGTATCAGAGCCACGGGTTGACGGTAGGTTACACGCTTAGATAGAACACAGATTGATATCAGACACAGATTGGTAGCTGTAGGTACCCTCGATATGGGGCACCCCCACGCACAGGGGAAAATATCTAAGGATCTCGCCCTTCTCCGCAGGGAGAGCTCCGAAGGCGCCACGTGTCCAGCGGGGCCAGACCTCCCTCTTCTCAGAGGAGAGCTCCAGACCCGCCACTTGGCCAGCAGCAGCCGGACCTCCCCCCTCCGCGGGGATAGCTCCGAAGGCGCCACGTGTCCCGCGGGGCCGGACCTCCCTCTCCTCAGAGGAGAGCTCCGGGCCCGCCATGTGGCCGGCAGAAGCCGGACCTCCCCCCTCCGCGGGGAGAGCTCCGAAGGCTCCACGTGTTCCGTGGGGCCGGACCTCACTCTCCTCAGAGGAGAGCTCCGGGCCCGCCATGTGGCCAGCAGGACAGCGCTGCCTGCCCCCGCGCGGTAGGCGGTGGGCGTAAAGACGCGCAATACCTTGCCCGTACATTGTATTCAAGGCCCGCGCCTTCCCAAGACGGGGAAAGCGCGGAGACGCGGAGCACGCCTCTGTCAGGTGCCGTTGCACCCAGTCACATCGCAGACTGACGCGCCGTGTCAGAGCCTACCCGCCAATAAACGCATCAACAAGACATCCCCTGCCGTCCCTGCCATCATCAACCACTACGACTAGTTTGCGGCATGGGCAGGGCGGCAGAACGAAGACTCGGAAGCCTTCGCCAGAGATAACTACCGGCATAACTGCAGATACGGTAGATGGCAGGAAATCTCCCCGGGACCACCTGTCGGGTCCCGGGCCCCCCCTTGTAAGCCACACGAGCCTTAGACTATAAAAGGCTCGGGTAGGCAACGTTAGCAAGGGTTCGAACTCTGTAAACTCGCACCCTAGACATCACTCACCCTCAAGCTCAGGACTCCGGTTCTGAGCAGGAAGCAATACAGCGAGCACCTCTGCTCACCGTGGACGTAGGGTTTTACGCTCCGGCGGCCTGAACCACGTAAAACTCGCCGTGTCAAGCTTCTCACTCACTCGTCCTAACGCTTAAGCTCTCCGCAAGCGACTAGCTCCTCTGAAAAAGAACCTCCACGGGCTGCCCAGAGCAGGTCTGGGGGAAGTGTCGACCACACACTTCGACTTTTGGCGCGCCAGGAAGGGGGCTTTTCCCTTGCGCGACGAGTTTCTGCCGACGAAGATGATGAAGCTTCCTTCAGCGGCAAGCTCTCCTCCCCCGCATTCACGACGGACCGTGACTAGCGGGGAATACGTGTCGACACACTCTGGACGGAGTGTGTCGGCGCAAGCTGGAAGCCAGCAGCCGACTCCGGCAACGCAGGCTCCAGCGAGCGTCAGATCTTCTGCAGCGCTGAGCGTCCCCCACGGGGGCGCGCTAGCTGCAGCAAGAGCGCTACTGCACAATCCACCTGCTGGGGACGCGCCTCAGTCAGCGACCCAGCAGTGGATTCGCGAGGTAGACCGTCTCGTCGTTGCCGCCGCAAACCCTCGACTTCAGCGGGGACGACGCTCCGGCCAACCGGCTGTGTCGCTGACGCGCACGCCAACGGTTGACGGGCAGACGGCGGATTCCAGCTCCACCAGGCTCCCATCGACGGACCTGAGGACAGAGCTGGAACAATACCACTTGGGCCAAGATGCCCGAGTGTTCCTCGAGCGACGACGAGAAAGGCGTCGCAGCCAAGAGGTCGGCGACAGCATGCCGTCAGCCTTGACCCTGCCTGAGGCGCAGACTTTCGCCACACGAACTCTGTCCCAAGCATACGCCATGCAGCATATGCCACAGCCATATGCCCTGCAAACGGCGTCCCCGGTCTATGGCGCAGCCTTGCCCATACCGGGGTACACTGTGCCAGCAGCGAACCAAGCGTTCGCGGCACCAACGCCTGCGGCAACAGGAGCAGGATGTGCGGCCCTGGCGCCCCACCTTCGCTTCGCGAGGTGGCCGCGCAAGTTTCGACTGTACCTGCCCGAGAAGTATGACGGCAGCGTCAACCCGGCGGAGTTCCTCCAGATCTACTCCACCACCGTCCTTGCCGCAGGAGGGGATGAGGCCGTCATGGCCAACTACTTCCCCGTCGCCTTGACCGGCCCAGCCCAGTCTTGGCTCATGAACCTCCCTCAGGGTTCCATAACCTCCTGGGGAGAGCTCTGCCGGCAGTTCACTGCTAACTTCGGCAGCTCCTACACCCGGCCTGGTACGGAGCTTGACCTCCACGCCATCCAGCAACAACCTGGAGAGACCCTGCGCTCCTTCATCCAGCGGTTCTCCCAGGTGCGGAACACCATCCCGCATATCCAGAACGCTTCTGTGGTGGTGGCGTTCCGGCAGGGTGTACGGGACGAGAAGCTCGCGACCAGAGAGGTTCGCGATGTCTCAGAGCTCTTCAGCCTAGCGGACAAGTGCGCCAGAGCAGCAGAAGGGCGGAACTGGCACTCCCTGCCAGCCTCCGAGTCAGGAGGATAACCCGGATCTGGTGCTGCTTCCTATGGAGGCAGCAAGAAAACCAAGAATCAGGGCGGTGGCAAGATGAAGCCACTGGCCGCGGCTCCCGTTGCCGCAGCAGCGGCACCCAGTGGAGCTCGGGGGCCACGCCCCGACAAAAGGCAGCGACAATCACCAGCTCCAGATGGTGACCAAAGCGAGCTATGCCCCGTGCATGGCAGCTGTCGCCATACTGCTGCCGAGTGCCGGGAGATTCGGAAGCTCGCGGAGCGCTTCCGCAAAGGGAAGCAGCTGCAAACTGATGCCCCACCCTTCCGTCAAAGGGAGGGCAAGCAGAAGGCCGACGCCCTAGACAACGTCGACCACCAAGTGGAGTTCCAGGAGCCTCAGCGCGCCGTGAAGGCGGTGCGCAACCATGAGCACTCCAGCTCCAGCGACGACGAGCATCGAAAGAGGCTCTACATCATCTAAGGCGGATCCGCTGACCCCTCGTCCCGAAGCACGGTTAAGACTTTGCACCAAGCGGTAGCGTCGGTGGCTCCACTCCCAGGTGCCGCGCCGCACCTCAAGTGGATGGGAACCCCCATCAGCTTTGATGCCACCGACTGCCCCAGGAACATGGCTGGGGCCGGCCAACTACCGCTCTTGGTAGCGCCCACCATCGCCAACGTGAGGATATACCATGTTTTGGTAGATGGCGGAGCTGGGCTGAATCTCATCAGCCGTGAGGCTTTCCAGAAGCTGCAGATCCCGATGGCCGAGCTCACCCTGTCGAGCCCTTTCTCAGGGGTAGGGCCGGGACAAGTCATCCCCTACGGCAACGTCAGCCTTCCGGTGACCTTTGGGGCACCGGACAGCTATCGGACAGAGTACATTCTGTTCGACGTAGCGGAGATCGACCTCCCCTTCAACGCCATAATCGGCAGGCCAGCCCTGTACCGGTTCATGGCAGCAGCCCACTACGGCTACCTCGTCTTGAAGATGCCTACACCAACAGGCATCCTCAGGATTTGTGGAGACCGCACTGCTGCATTGTCGGCCTTGGAAAAGCTCCTGGCACTTGCGACAGCTCGAGCACCAGCCCCTGGCAGTGCGGAACCAGACCGGCTCCACCTGAGTGCACGCCACCGTGCCTCTACCGCAGCACCCCGTGTGCAACCCCTCAATGAGGGCGACGTCCCCCTAAAGGTCGTCCAAGTCGACGCCGACGCTGCCTAGACCACCCGGGTAGCTGGGGGCCTGGATAGCAAATAGGAAGGCGCGCTCATCACCTTCCTCCGGCACAACGTCGATGTGTTTGCATGGCAGCCGTCACAGATGCCGGGGATCCCTAGGGAGGTGATTGAGCACCACTTGAAGATCTTCCCCGACGCCCGGCCAGTCCAACAGAAGCCTCGCAAGCAGTCCATCGAGCGGTAGAACTTCATCCAAGAAGAGATCAAGAAGCTGCTGGATGCTGGCTTTATACGGGAAGTCCACCACCCCCGGTGGTTGGCGAACCCCGTCGTTGTCCCGAAGGCCAGTGGGAAGCTCCGGATGTGCATCGACTACACCAGTCTAAATAAGGCATGTCCTAAAGATCCATTCCCTCTCCCTAGAATAGATCAAATAGTAAACTCGACATCAGGCTGCGGTATGCTGTGCTTCCTAGACGCCTACTCGGGTTTCCATCAGATCCCTATGTCTAGAGAAGATGAAGAAAATACCTCCTTCATCACAGTAGACGGCCTGTATTGTTATGTCTCTATGCCTTATGGCCTAAAGAATGCTCTCCCCACCGTTGTACGTGCAATGCTGTCACACCCGGTTTTTCCGAAGAACAACCAAGTGAATATCACATGTATGCCAGGATCATTTTCTCATACATGTGATGACAAATAGTGAAGCATCATTTATTACAAGCCAGGTGTCGAATATAAATAAGTCTTACATCACAAATGTCTCAATGAACACTAATGCTTCATCACAAGTAAATAAACTAGCAGCGGAATATTATTCTTTAGGGCTCCATCACAGGTGTTGCCCGGGGGTCTTCATGAACCTAAAAACCTTCCTCGGGTCCAAAGTCTTGGTCATTATACACCACCTCATTATCTTGACCTGAGCAGCAATATAAACCAACAAATATGCAAGGTTGAGTACCAATGGTACTCAGCAAGTGTGGGAAAATTATATCATGCATGGCTAGAACAAGGAGAGGTTGAACTCATGGTTAAAGCACTACGCAATTAATACCTATCACCTTAGCTTATTAAGCACCTACATTACTACACAGGTGAAATGGTCCAAATCTCCCATCCCATCATCATAAACCAATAACCATAATCATCATTTCCAATGTTAAGCTCCCCGCTTAACTTCCAAAACCATCAATTCTCTAATCATGAATAAGTCCAGGCCGCTCTTAACCGTGAGCACGGCTGTCAAGACAGTTTTGACTCTGCAGAGTTTGTACCACTGTACCCACAAGTAGTGATTTCATCCCCCGTTGCCGGGTGGACTAACAGAACCTCCATTATGCCAGTGGCTACAAACCACATTCACACTTCCCAGGTGTGTGGCCAAGAGATCACTACGAAGCCTTTACAAAGGGATTCCCGACGAGCGTGGGCCCACTGAGGTTTCACCCCTAACAGCATACAAGAGGCTCCAACCCCGCTGCAGTGGCCCCCTCTTGAGCCTTGCGGTTCATATGGCAGTCCAGCTGACTCCTATTCCCCGCACCATCCAACACACCCATACTACGCCGGGGATACACCTAATTAATTGGCTAAGCTGCCCCATCTCAGCATGTGGTTGGCACTGTAAAGCCGGGTTACATGCTCCATGAACCGGTCCTTAGGATCCAGGCAAGTACTAAACACAAACCCAAGTCTCGTGCACCCAGCACACAACCAAAACATCCAACTTGCCTTGATCCCTACCTCTACATAACTCATAATAGCTCATTCAAGAGTATGGTAATGTAAACTGATGATCTCATGTCCCAATTATCCCATTCTAAGCATGGCTAAGCATATGCATGTATATAAATGACATGACAAAATAAATCCCAACCCAAGCTTCAAGGAAATAAGGTAATGCAATTCTAGAGAAACTTCCTAGCATGGGTTTCATATTTAACTTGACAATGCAAATAATTCTATCTACACATCCTAGCATAGGATCAAAGTGGTCAAGGACACTTGCCTCCTTCTTGCTGCTCTTGAAATGGGTAGTCTTGGTCTTGGAATTGAATAACTTGTTCTTGAGCAGGTTCTACTTCATACCATCACACATAGCAAAAGAAAAACAACAATCATAAGACATAGTTCACACTTCCACTTCATACAAACCACACATTCATATTTATGAAAGTTCTTTACCATTATATGTGTTGTGGTTACTTTATGTGTGTTGATTTGGGGCTTACATACACTTTTATTTATATGTGTATGATTCCTACTTTGGTGTTCATATTTATACTCACATACTATATATATATGTATATATGTGTGTTTCAGTTTTAAATAAATTCCTTATATATTAAACTACCAAGTATGTATGAAAAATATTTTTCTTCTCCATATATGCCTTCATAATTTCTATCAACCCTAAACTGAATTCTTTATATTTTAGAAACTCCATTTATCATTTACTAGTTTCTATATTTCCAGATTTATATTCTTATGCATAATTGTGCATTTTATTATTAAATTAGTAATACACACTACCTAAACAGATTAGGTTCTGGTCCTAAATAATTTAAGATCATATTTTGACCTTGGCTTCTGATGTATACTATTTCATAATTATTTTCCCTATTTTTCTTTAACTATTCTTTACTTAAAAATGTGTCCCTATACTATTAAATGTGAATAATAGATGAAACAGATTTATTTCAGCCCAAAAATATATTTTTATCTCACTCCAAAGTTTTCTAAGTACTGAGATAGTTTTTAATAAGTTTGACAATTATGTTTGTCCCCCTTTTTAATATTTAAACACTAGTTACATATTCAATTTTCTAAATTAAATACTAAACAGAGCTAGAATAATGAATTCATCCCATTACAGGGTCTATAATATCATTTTCATAATTTCCAGGGGTCTAGCTACACTTTTCAGAGGTGTTTTTCTTAATTTCTATTAAGTCCAGGGGCTAAAACTGATTTTTAAATGAATTTACATGATTTTCTGGAGTTCCAGGGGCTAGATCTGAAGTTTCCGGGGCTAGCTCTCAATTCCAGAGAACCCCAGGGGGTAGTACGTAAGAATTCCAGTCTTTATAACGCGGGGCTGACGTGGACCGTCTGATTTTAAACCGACGGCTGAGATTATAACATCGAACCGGTACGCGGGGTTTTAAAGTCTACCGTGCGATTTAAAATAAACGGCGCACAAGCGGCCACGTCGCTCTGATCGAGCGCGGGCGGCGCTGCCGGCGGCGCACGGCGGCGGGAAGCGGCGATCTCGCCGGAAACTTTCGGATCCTCGAGAATTCTGCCTAGAACTGTGATCTTATGGCCTAGATCGGTAGAGGGGAGGTCAGGGATCTCACCTCGGGGGTTTTCTCGAGCTCGGGGGTCCTGGAAAGTGCTCTGCGGCGAGGTCCGAGGCAAAACCACGGCGAAGCTCGTCGGAGCTGGATTTGCACCGTATATCTTTGGGTTTTCTGCACCTGCAAAGTTCCCCGGAGGCGGTGGATCAAGACCAACGAGTTAGATCAGAGTTTCCGAGCTTAGATCGGCCAGAATTCACCGGCGAAGTCTCGGTGCTCACCGGAGTGAAAATCGGCGATCGCGTGCGAAAAACTGATCGGATCGGTTGTTTTTATAGCCGGGGAAGGGCGGTGGTTCTGTTGTGATCGAGTTAGAGTCCTCAGGGTCCAGAATTCTGCTGCGGAGCGCGGTTTCCCGATCGGTTGCGATCGCGCGCGCGCGGAGAAGAGTCCGGGGTCGCGGGGTTAGGGATGACAGGCGGGTCCCACCCGTCAGCGAGGGGCAGCGCGGCGCGCGCGGGGGCGGGCTGCGCGGGAGGTTGCTGGGCCGGCTGGGGTTTCGGCCCACTGGCCAGTTTTTTTCCGGTTTTCCTTTTTCTTTTTCATTTCTTTTCTGTTTTGAGTATAATTTGAATTCCAGTTTGAATTTGAATTTTTGCAAAACATGCAATACGTCCAAAAATTTCTAAATTCCCCTCTGAACATGTTTTATGGTTCTAAATCCAAAGATTTGAATCTTGACTAAAAATTTGGGGTGTTACAAATGCACAAAACCTTTAGAGAGTTAATAAGAGACTTAGTTCAGGTGTATGTCGATGACATCGTTGTCAAGGTCAGGCAGAATTCATCCTTGTTAGATAACCTAACCTTAGTCTTTGACAAATTGCGCTCCACGCGCACCAAGCTGAACCCCGACAAGTGTGTGTTCGGCGTATCCTCTGGGAAACTCTTAGGATTTCTGGTCTCACACCGAGGAATTGATGCCAACCCAGAGAAGATCAAGGCCATCGACTTGATGCAGCCCCCCGTACGCATCAAAGAAGTCCAGAAACTCACGGGATGCCTAGCCGTGCTGAGTCGGTTTATACCGAGGCTAGCAGAGCGAGCGCTCCCCTTCTTTAAACTCCTGCGCAAATCCGGTCAATTTGCCTGGACTGACGAAGCAGAAGAAGCTTTCCAGGAGTTGAAGCAACTCCTGACGACCCTACCTATCATGGTAGCCCCCGAGCCCGAAGAGCATTTGTTGCTCTACATCGCGGCGACAACTGAAGTGGTGAGTATGGTCCTCGTCGCAGAGCGGCCGGACCTTTCGTCACCACAGCCTGCTCTGGTAGCAGGAGACAGGCACCAGGAAACCCCGGAGGTCCAAGACGGCCTCCCGGACCTCCAAGACAATCTCCCGGAGCTCCAAGATGGACCCCTGGACCTCCACAACAACCTCCCGTAGGTCCAATGGGACCTCCCGGAGATCCAACGGGACCCCCCGGAGCTCCCGGAAAACCAGTGGGACCTCCCGGAGGTCCAAGGCCCGGAGCTCCCGGGAAGCCAGCGGGACCTTCCGAAGGCCCAAGGCAGCTTAGGAGCCTCCGAGTCCCAGCTCTCGGAAGCCCCCTTGGACCCACCCACCTCCGTTAGGCCTGAGCCAATGGATGAAGACATCTCTGGCCTGGGAGGGAGGGTCCGGACCATCCAGAGGCCTGTCTACTACATCAGCGAAGTCCTCCATGACGCCAAGACAAGGTACCTGGAGGTCCACAAGCTGCTGTATGCAGTGCTTGATGCGGACATCGCTACCGTTGATACAACCACAACACCAGCCCGTTCACCACTCTCAGCTAATCAAGGTCCAATGACACGCGCTCGTGCACATCAACTTAATTATCAGGTGCTTGGGAATTGATCCAGCTAGGAGTGATGGAGGGATTAATGCAATAAAGGCTGCTCCACCCGAGGGGAAATCTTGAGGCTGGGGCCATGTAATAAAGAGAGATTTAGACAATAAGGAAAGGAATAAGG
This sequence comes from Neostapfia colusana, assembly GCA_030760725.1. Taxonomy (NCBI): domain Eukaryota; kingdom Viridiplantae; phylum Streptophyta; class Magnoliopsida; order Poales; family Poaceae; genus Neostapfia; species Neostapfia colusana. The sequence goes on from JASWHV010000011.1 coordinate 83,128,497, forward strand.
GAAATCTCGTCCAACTTTGCTGCTGGACGAAATTTCCTCTTTCTTCCCCCATTTAAAGATAGATGTGCTATAATAAGGAAAGAAATAGAGGAAATCATATCCTGTCTTGCTGCTGGATGGGTTTCCCTCTTTCTTTCCCTATTAAATGGTAGTCTATCACAGAAAAAGGAAGGGAATAAGGGAGATCACGTCCTACCTTTGTTGCTGGACGAATTTCCCTCTTCCCTCCCCTATTTAAGTAGTCCAAGAGCTCCTTGATAGGGCGGGTTTTGTTTTCTGTAAGTTTAGCCATTGCTACTTCCTTGTAACGCAAGTGTCGATGAGACCTTCCGATTACTTAAATCAGAACCCCAACTTTTTCACACCCGTGAGTGTTTGCTTGTTATCTTGTTCTTGCTTGTTCTTCGATTGCTTGCAGGTTCAAGGCTGTTCTTGGCACGGCAAGTACAGCAACAACAGGAGCCGGTATAACTATCGCTAAGGCGCAGTATCTTTGGGGTTGTTGTAGTCGGGTAGCACAACGTCAACCTCCACCCAAATCGTAGTTACCAGGAGACGGTGTAACTGTCGCTCAAGGCGCCACACCATTCTGGTTGTGGTAGTCGGGCAGCCAACGTCGGCCTCCACCAAATTCGTTCATTACCAACATCTCTCATCGAAAGATAGGGCGTCCCCCGTACCCGTTGGGTTCATCAGTGCTTGTGGCGTCCAGGAAGCTCTGCCATTACTTCCAAACCCACCGGGTCTCGGTGGTCACCTCCTATCCGCTGAAGGCGATCCTTCACAGCCCCCACGCGACTGGCAATGTCGCTAAATGGGCAGCGGAGCTGGCGGAGTTTGAGCTGGACTTCCTTCCTCGTCATGCAGTCAAGAGCTAAGCACTGGCTGACTTTGTGGCTGAGTGGACGCCAACGAAGGCTGACCCAGGGGGCCACGAAGACGGTGAACCAAAGCACCGAGCTCCGGTCTTTACCGGGCCTCACTGGACGCTCTTCTTCGACGGCTCCTCGCGAAAGCAGGGGGCCGGTGCCGGCGTACTGCTTCTCATGCCATCGGGGGAGCAGTTTGGGTACATGGTGCGTCTCAATTTCAAGGCAACCAACAACATGGCAGAGTATGAAGCACTCATCTTTGGCCTAAAGACAACCCTGTCTCTAGGCGCTCGCCAGTTGTTGGCACAGGGTGACTTCCAGCTAGTTATCAAGCAAGTTAAGGGTCAATGCTCCTGCAATGACCATCAACTAGCTGCTTATCTGCTCCACGTGTAGATGTTGGAGAAAGACTTCCTCGCCTTGGACCTGCACCATGTACCGCGCGCTGGCAATGCCGCAGCTGATGACCTCTCAACAAAGGCCTCCACCAGAGCCCCTGTGCCCGAAGGAGTCTGCGAGAGGATGTTGCTGCGGCCCACAGCCCGGCCTGCCGAGCCGGGCGAAGGGAGCTGGACCAGCACCTCGAAGCTGGCGGTCCCGGCGGCCCTGCAGCCATGGACGCCGCCAAGGATCGTAAGCGTCACTGGGGACTCCGTGCAACCCAGCGCTCAAGATGCAGAAGCTCAAGTCAGACCCGATGCATGGATCACGGAGATCCGGGACTACTTGAAAGATAACATCCTCCCTGATGAACGTGTATCCGCTGAACGGATTGTGCGCATGGCTAAGAGATACGCGCTGGTAGAAGGGGATCTCTACCGGCGTGGCGCCAACCACGTCCTATTGCGGTGCATAACTCAGGGGGAAGGCTGCGACTTGCTCGCTGAGATCCATGGAGACGAATGTGGGAGTCACTCTTCCTCACGCACGCTTGTTGGTAAGGCTTTCCGGCATGGCTTCTACTGGTCGACAGCACTCCAGGATACCATTAAGCTGGTCGAGAGCTGCAAGACGTGCCAGTTCCACGCCAAGCAGATCCATACACCGGCTCAAGCAGTACAGATGATCCCGCCCTGATGGCCGTTCGCCGTATGGGGGTTGGACATCCTGGGACCATTCTCCAGAACCGTTAGGGGGTTCCGGTACCTCTACGTAGCCGTCGACAAGTTCACCAGGTGGCCGGAAGCCACACCCGTCGTCACCATCAACAGGCAGTCCACAGTAAAATTCATCAAGTCGATCGTCTACCGGTTTGGGGTCCTGAACAGAATCATCACCGACAACGGGACCCAGTTCACCAGCGCAGCGTTCCAAGAATACTGCAAAGATCTTAGTATCCAGGTGTGCTATGCCTCCGTTGCTCACCCAAAGAGCAACGGACAGGTTGAGAGGGCCAACGCCGAGATTCTTCGGGGCCTCAAGACCCGCACCTATGATGGTTTGAAGAAACATGGCGCCAAGTGGGTGGACAAGCTTCCGAGCATACTATGGGCTAACCGGACATCCCAGAGCCGGGCCACCGGAGAGACACCCTTCTTCATGGTGTACGGAGCCGAGGCTGTGCTTCCCCTAGAGATCACCATGAAGTCTCACCGTGTCCGAGCTTACGACGAAGCCATGCAGGACAACCTCCGGCGCGAAGACCTCGACCTCGTCGACGAGGCCCGATTACATGCGGCACTCCACAACGCACGATACAGACAAGCGCTCCGGTGCTACCACCAAAGGTCTGTGCGCGTCCGGGAGCTGCAGGAAGGCGACCTGGTGTTGCGGCGCATACTTTCTTGCGAAGGGACCCACAAATTCTCCCCCAGCTGGGAAGGCCCCTTCCGAGTCACGAAAGTGTGCCACCCCGGGTGCGTACGCCTTTCCACTGAATATGGGGATCCGCTCCCAAACCCCTGGAACATCGAACACCTCCGTAAGTTCTACCCTTAGAGCAATAGTAGGACAGTCTCTTCTTTTTAATAGATCCCATAGAGTCTAGGAATGGCGAGCGGAGCAGCTAAGTCTCAGGGGACGGTCCAGGAATACGTTCAGCTTGGCCTGGTTCCGACCCTAAGCGCGTAGAGTCTTGCTTCCCTTTTTAATGGGGCGGGTCGCTGCCTCCATGTTTAGCCTGACTTCCTCCTATGGAAATTTATAGGGAAAGAACCTGTCCTACTTTGCTCTTCCCTTATGCTCATTCAAATTACGTATTAATTTTTATGACCGCACTTCCTGGGCATGTTCACCATACACCCAGTCCCCTTTTCCCATTCTCACCTCTAGTCGGCATTTGCTATCCTGCCTGAGACGGTCGCGTTTGAGGTACCTGCCGATGGCCAGGGGGCCCCGAGCCCCCGGCACGTCGCGCACTAAAGTTCCCAAGCACCGTGCACCGGATCAGGATCGTAAGCCAAATAAGACTATGAGATCGGGAAGGGGGGAGCCCCAAGGAGAATTATATTTCCCTTATTTGTGTGCAGGACCCTTCGGCCTTGGCTCCCCGCAGGAGTATGGTAGGAGTACCCAAGCAATTGGCCACACCTACCAGGGGGCCTCTACGGGACCGCGCAAGACTGAGAGATCCGGACCCCGCCCCCTCCGCAGGGGCGGGCTCCGGAGGCCCCACGTATCTGGCGGGGTCGGAGCCCCCCCTACTCAGCGGGTAGCTCCGGACCCGCCACGTGGCTTTGCCCCCTGCCAGGGGTGAGCCCCGGAGGCTCCACGTGTCCCACGGGGCCAGGCCTCCCTCCCCTCAGGGGGGATCTCCGGGCCCGCCACATGGCCGGCAGATCCGGACCTCCCCATCCTCATGGGGTGACCTCCGGGGTCCTTAATACAATAAGGACCCGGGGAAGGTGTCTGTGCAAAGCTTCGAGATTGGTGAAGGCCTCTGAGTTCCCTGCGGAGCTAAGGGCTCAGCCAGGCGAAACCAAGAAGAAGACAAGCATAACAGGCACAAAAGGTCACACGAGTCTATTTATTCATGACTCCATGAGCTGGACTACAGACTCAAAAAAAGAAGAGAGATACAAGTCCTAGGGCTCCCCTAGCACATCCGGAACCTAGAAGCTACAAGAGCGGCCACGTCCCCGACTTCAGCCCTGGCTGCGTCCTCCCACCCTGCGACTCGAGCGCGGGGACCACCTCGGCCACCACCAGCGCAAGGGCCGCTGTCATCAAGGGCCGCTAGAGCCCGCCGTTGCCGCCGACGGCTGCCCCGCAGTCACCACCGACGGCTGCCCCGCAGTCGCTCGAACTGACGGAGCAGGGGATGCTTCTGAAGCCCCCTCTGCCGCTTCAGCAGTTTCCTTGGAGACTCCACCTCCTGAAGCTCCCCTCGACACATCAGCAGTCTCCTTGGAGGCTCCACCGCCTGAGGAGGGAGGACGTGACGCCCGGGAACCTTCAGCCTGTCGTTGCTCAAGAGGAGTCCCGTCGGGATGATGAGCCCGAGACCTCTTGGGGTCGCCACCGGAAGGAGTGCCATCTCCAGATGCAGGGCGTGCAGGCGCCCTGGATCCCTGACTCGGCGCAGACGCCGTCACCGGAGGAGATGGAGCGCGTTTCTTCTCTGGAGGTGGGTTGGAAGCCATGGCAGAAGACAAAGGCGCAAGAACCCAAGTGTCGAAGTGTGCGATCGACACTTCCCCCGGGCCTGCACTGGGCAGCCCGCGGAGGTTCTTTTTTCGGAGGGGCTAGTCCCTAGCGGAGAGCTTGCGCAGATGGACGAGTTAGTAAGAGCTTGACACGGTGAGTTTTACGTGGTTCAGGCCGCCGGAGCGTAAAACCCTACGTCCACTGCGAGCTATGGAGCTCGCTGTATTGCTTGCTGCTCAGGGCCGGAGGCCTGAGCTTGGGGGTGAGTTACAGCTTGAGAGTGTATGGCTAGCGTATGAGTTGCAAAGTGCGAACCTAGGGGTGCGGATGGCTAGAGACCGCCCCTGCTAACGTCGCCTACCCGAGCCTTTTATAGTCCAAGACTCGGGTGGCTTACAAGGGGGCCGGGACCCGACAGGTGGTCCCCGGGAGATTGACTGATATCTACCGTATCTGCAGTTATGCCGGTAGCTGTCTCTGCCGAAGGCTTCTAAGTCTTCGTCTTGTAGCTCTGCCCATGCCGCATGCTAGTCGTAGCGGATGATGATGGCGGGGGCGGCATGGGATGTCTTGTCACTGCGTTTATTGGCTGGCAGGCTCTGACACTGCGCGCCAGTCTGTGATGCGACTGGGCGCAACGGCACCTGACAGAGGCGTGCTCCGCGTCTCCGCGTCTTGGGAAGGCGCGGGCCTTGAATACCTTGTACGGGCAAGGTATGGGGCGTCTTTACGCCCGCTGCCTATCGCTCGGGGGCAGGCAGCGCCGTTCTGCTGGCCACGTGGCGGGCCCGGAGCCCTCCTCAGAAGAGAGGGGGGTCCGGCCCCGTAGGACACGTGGAGCCTTCGGATCTCTCCCCACGGGGAGGTTCGGCTTCTGTTGGCCACATGGCGAGCCCGGAGCTCCTCTCTGAGGAGAAGGGGGTACGGCCTCTCAGGACACGCGGCACCTTCGGACCTCTCTCCCGCGGAGGGGGAGGTCCGGCTTCTGTATGCCATGTGGTGGGCCCGGAGCTCTCCTCTGAGGAGAGGGAGGTCCGGCCCCGCTGGACGCGTGGCGCCTTCGGAGCTCTCCCTGCGGAGAAGGGCAAGATCCTTAGGCATTTTCCCCTGTGCGCGGGGGTACCCCATATCGAGGGTACCGACAGTGGCCCCCAGGCCCATCTCGGGGGAGATAGCGAGCCCGAGGTGGGACCTTCGTCTCTTCTGATCCGTGCACTTTCTTGTCTTGAGTACTCCATGTGCTGGCAGGGTCTTGACGGCTTCGATGTTCAGCCTCTTAGGAGAGGGTGAAGCCTGACATCGTTGCTCGGCCCGGCTGTGGGGGCGGAGGTCCGGAAGTCATCGGAGCTCAGGCCAGCGAAGGGCGTGAGGTCCGGCATCAGCGCTCGCCTCTGAAAAAGGAGGGCGAGGGCTGGCCTCGGAGCTCGGTCTGGCTGTGGAGGCGGAGTCCGGTAGTCATCGGAGCTCAGGCCAGCGAAGGGCGTGAGGTCCGGCATCAGCGCTCGCCTCTGAAAAAGGAGGGCGAGGGCTGGCCTCGGAGCTCGGTCTGGCTGTGGAGGCGGAGTCCGGTAGTCATCGGAGCTCAGGCCAGCGAAGGGCGTGAGGTCCGGCATCAGCGCTCGCCTCTGAAAGGAGGGCGAGGGCTGGCTTCGGAGCTCGGCCCAGCTGTGGGGGTGGAGGTCCGGAACTGCTCAGTGGTCCCCCTTTCCTATCGCTTAGTCTCATTTGGCTTACTGTCCCAGGCCGGAATACGGGGCTTGGGTAATCCAGTGCACTTGGTCCCGGAGGTCTGGCCCCAGCCCCAGTCAGGGTGTAACCGCCCGGCCCCCTGGTACTCAGACCGTAGCGCCGGGAGGCAGAGTGCACATGCTTTTGGTGCAAGACCGGGCAAAGCAAGGCTCCTGACCCCCCGTTCTAGCGTAGGTCTTTTCTCGGAGGAGACCAACTGGCGGTGCAGTACCCTTATAGAGGGAGATCCAATAGGCCACCGGGCCTCTGGCAGGTACCCCAAGCACTACCGCCTTCGGCAGGATGGCAAATATCGACTATGCATGAGAGCAGGAAAGAGGAACCGAGTGTACAATGGACGCACACTGTCTAGAGCGTGGGGAGGTGTTCATATAAATTAATGCGTAATTTAAATAAACACCTAAGTAAGCATGGTGAACTTACTGGGGTGGCGTCGGAGCGCCTGTCTTCACGCAGAGCGGGTCATGCGTGGCTTCGTCGTGCGCCGGACACGGGGGGACCCCCATGGCTATATCAGGGGGAAGCATGGCTTCGACCCTGCATACCATGTGGAAGGGTAGTTCCCGTGACCCGGCCCTGGGAAGTCCGGCTGGCCCTCGACATGGAGGAGCCGGTATCCCCCGACGGCTCTGAGTGCGCGTCTGCACCGGTTGTGTTGGTCTGCTTGGCGTGGACTTGGCACGCATTGCATCCCTAACCGGTTTGACGGTGTCCAGGTGGCTCTCAGTCAGTAGGAGCCATGCCGGGTGGCTTATCTGACCAACGCGCGGGACGATGAGCGTTCCCAGCACTCGCCTCCTTGGACTACTGCGAGCTAGTCGCAGCCTTCCTCCTGGGTTATGCACCGCAATAGGATGTCGAGGCGCCACGCCAGTAAAGATACCAGCGCGTAGCACTTAGCCATCTGCACCACCCGTTCAGCGGATGCACGTTCATCAGGAAGGATGTCCTTCAAGGAGTCCCGGACCTCCGTGGTCCATGCATCGGGACTACTTGAGCTTCTGGATCTTGAGCGCTGGGTTGCACGGAGTCCCCAGTGACTCTTACGATCCTTTGGCGGCATCCAGGGCCGCCGGGACTGCCTAGCTTCGTGGCACTGGTTCAGCCCCCTTCGCCCGGCTCGGCGGGCCGGGCTGTGGACCGCAGAAACGTCCTCTCGTAGACTCCTTCGTGCACGGGGGCTCCGATGGAGGTCTTCGTTGAGAAGTTGTCAGCTGCAGCCGTGCCAGCACGCGGTTCATGGCGCAGGTCCAAGGCGAGGAATTCTTTCTCCAACATCCGCACGTGAAGCAGATAAGCAGCTAGCTGTGTGTCATTGCAAGGGCATTCACCCTTAACTTGCTTGATAACTAGTTGGGAGTCGCCCTGTGCCAACAACTGGCGAGCGCCCAAAGACAGGACTGTCTTTTAGGCCAAAGATGAGTGCTTCATACTCTGCCAAGTTGTTGGTTGCCTTGGAATTGAAACGCACCATGTACCCAGACTGCTCCCCCGATGGCATGAGAAGCAGTACGCCGGCACCGGCCCCCTGCTTTCGCGAGGAGCCGTCGAAGAAGAGCGTCCAGTGAGGCCCGGTGAAGACCGGAGCTCGGTACTTTGGTTCACCGTCTTCGCGGCCCCCTGGGTCAGCCTTCGTTGGCGTCCACTCAGCCACGAAGTCAGCCAGTGCTTGGCTCTTGGCTGTCTGACGTGGTCGGGAGCTCAGCTTGAACTCCGCCGTCTTCGGGCTGTCTTCCGGCTTCGGAAGCTGGCAGTGAGTGCCAGCTCCGCCCACCGGCTGCTCTGGCGCACTTGTCCGCCAGGCTGAAGTGCTCAGAGGCATGGCAGACCTCTTTGGTCGCGAGCTTCTCAAGCATCTTCTCGTCTCGGACACTGTTGAAGTGCCACCACCATAGAAGCACTTTGAATATGCGGGATGGTGTTGCGTACCTGGGAGAACCGCTGGATGAAGGAGCGCAGCGACTCCCCAGGTTGCTACTTGATGGCTTGGAGGTCAAGCTCCGTGCCGGGACGGTTGTAGGAGCTGCCGAAGTTGGCGATGAACTGCCGGCAGAGCTCTCCCCAGGAAGTTATGGAACCCCGAGGGAGGTTCATGAGCCAAGACTGGGTCGGGCCGGTCAAGGCGACGGGGAAGTAGTTGGCCATGAAGGCCTCATCCCCTCCTGCGGCAAGTACGGCGGTGGAGTAGATCTGAAGGAACTCTGCCGGGTTGACGCTGCTGTCGAACTTTTCGGGCAGGTGCGGCCAAAACCAGAGCCTGGTGTAGCTGGAATCTGCCGTGTGCTCACCAACTATTGGCGTGTGCATCAGCGACACGGCCGGTTGGCCGGAGCGTTGTCCCCGCCGAAGTCGAGGGTTTGCGGCGGCGACGACGAAACGGTCTACCTCGCGAATCCGCTGCTGGGTCGCTGCCTGAGGCGCGTCCCCAGCAGCCGGATTGAGTAGCAGCGCTCTTGCTGCGGCTAGCGCACCCCCGCCGGGTACGCCCAGTGCTACTGAAGACCTGACGCTGGTTGGAGCCTGCATTGCCGGGGTTGGCGCTGCCAGAGCCGGTTGCTGGCTCCCAGTGCAGGTATTGGTGCCGCGAACGCTTGGTTCGCCGCTGGCACAGTGTGCCCCGGTATGGGCAAGGCTGCTCCATAGACCGGGGACGCCGTTTGCGGGGCATATGGTTGTGGCATATGCTGCGCGGCGTATGTCTGGGGCAGAGCTCACGTGGCGAAGATCTGCCCTTCAGGCTGGGTCGAGGCCGACGTCATACCGTCTCCAGCCTCTTAGTTGCGACGCCTTTCTCGACGTCGCTCGAAGAACACTCGGGCATCTTGGCCCAAGTGGCATCGCTCCGGCTCTGCCCCCAGGTCCGTCGACGGAAGCCTGGTGGAGCTGGAGTCCGCCGTCTGCTCGCCAACCATTGGCGTGCGCGTCAGCGGCACGGCCGGTTGGCCGGCCCCGCCGAAGTCGAGGGTTTGCGGCGGCGACGACGAGACGGTCTATCTCTCGAATCCACTGCTGGGTCGCTGCCTGAGGCGCGTCCCCAGCAGGCAGATTGCGCAGTAGCGCTCTTGCTGCGGCTGGCGCACCCCCGCCGGGTACGCCCAGCGCTACTGAAGACCTGACGCTGGTTGGAGCCTGCATTGCCGGGGTCGGCGCTGCCAGAGCCGGTTGCTGGCTCCCAGAGCAGGTACTGGTGTCGCGAACACTTGGTTGCGCCTGACACAGTGTACCCCGGTATGGGCAAGGTTGCGCCATAGGCCGGGGACGCCGCTTGCAGAGCACATGGTTGTGGCTTATGCTGTGCGGCGTACGCCTGGGGCAGAGCTCACATAGCGAAGGTCTGCCCTCCAGGCTGGGTCGAGGCCGACGTCATGTTGTCGCCAGCCTCTTGAGTGCGACGCCTTTCTCGACGTCGCTCGAGGAACACTCGGGCATCTTGGCCCAAGTGGCACCGTTCCAGCTCTGTCCTCAGGTCCGTCGACGGAAGCTTGGTGGAGCTGGAACCCGCCGTCTGCCCGTCAACCGTTGGCGTGCGCGTCAGCGACACAGCCGGTTGGTCGGAGCGTCGTCCCCGCCGAAGTCAATGGTTTGCGGCGGCGACGACAAGACGGTCTACCTCGCGAATCCACTGCTGGGTCGCTGCCTGAGGCGCGTCCCCAGCAGGTGGATTGTGCAGTAGCGCCCTTGCTGCGGCTAGCGCACTCCCACCGGGTACGCCCGGCGCTACTGAAGGCCTGACGCTGGATGGAGCCTGCATTGCCGGGGTCGGCGCTGCCAGAGCCGGTTGCTGGCTCCCAGCTTGCCCTGACACACTCCGCCCTGAGTGTGTCATCATGTACTCTCCCCTGGTCACGGTTTGCCGCGGGCGCAGGGGGGGAGAGTTTGCCGCTGAAGGAAGCTTGGTCATCTTCGTCGGCGGAAACTCGTCGCGCAAGGGGAAAAGCCCCCTACCTGGCGCGCCAAATGTCGAAGTGTGCGATCGACACTTCCTCCGGGCCTGCACTGGGCAGCCCGCGGAGGTTCTTTTTTCGGAGGGGCTAGTCCCTAGCGGAGAGCTTGCGCAGATGGACGAGTTAGTAAGAGCTTGACACGGTGAGTTTTACGTGGTTCAGGCCGCCGGAGCGTAAAACCCTACGTCCACGGCGAGCTATGGAGCTCGCTGTATTGCTTGCTGCTCAGGGCCGGAGGCCTGAGCTTGGAGGTGAGTTACAGCTTGAGAGTGTATGGCTAGCGTATGAGTTGCAAAGTGCGAACCCAGGGGTGCGGATGGCTAGAGACCGCCCCTGCTAACGTCGCCTACCCGAGCCTTTTATAGTCCAAGACTCGGGTGGCTTACAAGGGGGCCGGGACCCGACAGGTGATCCCGGGGAGATTGACTGATATCTACCGTATCTGCAGTTATGCCGGTAGCTGTCTCTGCCGAAGGCTTCTAAGTCTTCGTCTTGTAGCTCTGCCCATGCCGCATGCTAGTCGTAGCGGATGATGACGGCGGGGGCGGCATGAGATGTCTTGTCACTATGTTTATTGGCTGGCAGGCTCTGACACTGCGCGCTAGTCTGTGATGCGACTGGGCGCAACGGCACCTGACAGAGGCGTGCTCTGCGTCTCCGCGTCTTGGGAAGGCGCGGGCCTTGAATACCTTGTACGGGCAAGGTATGGGGCGTCTTTACGCCCGCTGCCTATTGCTCGGGGGCAGGCAGCGCCGTTCTGCTGGCCACGTGGCGGGCCTGGAGCCCTCCTCAGAAGAGAGGGGGGTCCGGCCCCGTAGGACACGTGGAGCCTTTGGACCTCTCCCCATGGAGGGGGAGGTTCGGCTTCTGTTGGCCACGTGGCGAGCCCGGAGCTCCTCTCTGAGGAGAGGGGGGTCCGGCCTCTCCGGACACGCGCCACCTTCGGACCTCTCTCCCGCGGAGGGGGAGGTCTGGCTTCTGTATGCCACATGGTGGGCCCGGAGCTCTCCTCTGAGGAGAGGGAGGTCCGGCCCCGCTGGACGCGTGGCACCTTCGGAGCTCTCCCTGCAGAGAAGGGCAAGATCCTTAGGCATTTTCCCCTGTGCGCGGGGGTACCCCATATCGAGGGTACCGACACCAAGGAAAGTGCAAGCGCTGGGAAGTGCGAAGGGAAGCCGCGATGCGGGTAAGATCCCCTTTTAAAACTTCACAGGTGCGATTCAAAGCAATTCGAAACTCTTCGAATACACCGCACGGGCAACCGCTTCGGCTCCAAGACCGAGCACCGATGGCAGGTGGACCCGAGTTGTCCAGCTAAAGCGGTGGGTCAAGAAGTCAGTCTCCCAAGGAGACGAGCCGGCAAGGCGCTTCGGCGGTTCCCAAAAAAAGCGCCGCAACATGCAGAAGTGGCAGCCTTGGGAACCGCCGCAGTAAAAGCAACCATCAAGTGGGCGCATGCTCCCACGATCCCGCGACTGTTTGTTCTCCGACAAGGTCAACGCGGGACTTAGAGAAAGTGCGCGGAACAGAAGAGATGGAGGCCCCACCTCGCTATCTCCCCCAAGATGGGCCCGGGGGCCACTGTCGGTACCCTCGATATGGGGTACCCCCGCGCACAGGGGAAATGCCTAAGGATCTCGCCCTTCTCTGCAAGGAGAGCTCCGAAGGCGCCACGTGTCCAGCGGGGCCGGACCTCCCTCTCCTCAGAGGAGAGCTCCGGACCCGCCACGTGGCCAGCAGCAGCCGGACCTCCCCCCTCCGCGGGGAGAGCTCCGAAGGCGCCACGTGTCCCGCGGGGCCGGACCTCCCTCTCCTCAGAGGAGAGCTCTGGGCCCGCCACGTGGCCGGCAGAAATCGGACCTCCCCCTCTGCTGGAAGAGCTCCGAAGGCTCCACGTGTCCCGCGGGGCCGGACCTCCCTCTCCTCAGAGGAGAGCTCCGGGCCCGCCACGTGGCCAGCAGGACAGCGCTGCCTGTCCCCGCGCGGTAGGCGGCGGGCGTAAAGACGCGCCATACCTTGCCCGTACATGGTATTCAAGGCCCGCGCCTTCCCAAGACGCGGAGACGCGGAGCACGCCTCTGTCAGTTGCCGTTGCGCCCAGTCACATTGTAGACTGGCGCGCCGTGTCAGAACCTGCCCGTCAATAAACGCAGCAACGAGACATCACCTGCCGTCCCTGCCGTCATCAACCACTACGACTAGCTTGCGGCATGGGCAGGGCGGCAGAACGAAGACTCGGAAGCCTTTGCCAGAGACAACTACCGGCATAACTGCAAATACGGTAGATGGCAGGAAATCTCCCCGAGACCACCTGTCGGGTCCCGGGCCCTCCTTGTAAGCCACACGAGCCTTAGACTATTAAAGGCTCGGGTAGGCAACGTTAGCAAGGGTTCGAACTCTGTAAACTCGCACCCTAGACATCACTCACCCTCAAGCTCAGGACTCCGGTTCTGAGCAGCAAGCAATACAGCGAGCACCTCTGCTCACCGTGGACATAGGGTTTTACGCTCCGGCGGCCCAAACCACGTAAAACTCGCCGTGTCAAGCTTCTCCCTCACTCGTCCTAACGCTTAAGCTCTCCGCAAGCGACTAGCCTCTACAAAAAAGAACCTCCGCGTGCTGCCCAGAGCAGGTCCAGGGGAAGTGTCGACCACACACTTCGACAGTAGCTAAGCCATGCTGACATAGGATGCAAGCCTAGGAAAGGCCATAGTTGGATCACAGATTGACAACACCCAAAGCCATATAGGACCCCCATTGAACAAGCCTTGAATAGGAGTTGTGTGAGCCCTTGTGATGATTGTTTGTGATTATGTGCTTAGTGTGAGTTGTGGGACGTCTCAAAACGTTGTCCATATCCACACATAAGTAGAAAGAGTTGTGAGATGACTCGGCACTTGTTCACATCCTCATATAGGCTAATATAGATAGTCCAATCCACCTTGATGCATATAGTTAAGGGGATCTATCTATGCTTCTAACCTTCTGTTTTATTTCGTTCTCTCTCACAAATGGTGAGAGGAAACGCCGGCCGAAGGAACGTCCATGACAACCAAGAGGATGGCCACGATGAAGTTCATGTTAACCCCGGAGCTGGTGAGAACAACCTGGAACGGTTGATGGCCATGCAGAATCAACTTATGCAAACCATGATCCAAACTTTGGGTCAGTTGCAGGCCAACAACAACAACCCCGTTCCGGCACCACCGCCGGCTCATAACAGACTGGGTGAGTTCATGAGGACTCGACCACCCACCTTTGCTCAAGCTAACGACCCCATGGAGGCCGACGACTGGTTGAAATCCATGGAGAAGAAGCTTGCCATAGTGTAGTGCAATGACCGAGAGAATGTTCTTTTTGTGTCACACCAACTCATGGGAGCTGCCGCTGACTGGTGGGATGCCCTATGCAACGCTCATGTCGACCCGGAGGCGATCACTTGGACTGAGTTCAAGGAGAGTTTCCGCTCTCATTACATCCCTGCTGGTGTAATGATGCTCAAGAGACAGGAGTTCAAAGGTCTCCGCCAAGGACAGAGAAGCGTGAATGAGTATCTCAACAAGTTCACACAACTGTCTCGGTATGCCCCGAAGATGTCAACTCGGACCAGAGGAAGCAATACCTGTTCATGAGAGGGTTGAACAATGAGATTCAGGTTTGGCTCCTCAACAATGACTACGCGAGCTTCCAGAAGCTGGTTGACAAGGCTATAGTAGTCGAAAGCAAGATCCGAGAGATCGAGCGAGAGTGCAAGAGGAAGATGCCATACCAGCCCCAAGGGAGCAACGTACGACCTCAGACATGCCCCCGGCCGCACCGCAGTATGGATCGACCACTCTTGCATACCGCCCTAGTCAGCCACCACAGCAACGATGTTACACCCGGTTTTTCCGAAGAACAACCAAGTGAATATCACATGTATGCCAGGATCATTTTCTCATACATGTGATGACAAATAGTGAAGCATCATTTATTACAAGTCAGGTGTCGAATATAAATAAGTCTTACATAGCAAATGTCTCGATGGACAATAATAAGTTCATCACAAGTAAATAAACTAGCAGCGGAATATTATTCTTGAGGGCTCCGTCACAGGCGTTGCCCGGGGGACTCCATGAACTTAGAATCCTTCTTCGGGTCCAAAGTCTTGATCATTAAACACCACTTCATTATCTTGACCTGAGCAGCAATATAAACCAACAAATATGCAAGGTTGAGTACCGATGGTACTCAGCAAGTGTGGGAAAATTTTGTCATGCATGGCTATTGCAAGGAGAGATTGAACTCATGGTTAAAGCACTACGCAATTAATACCTATCACCTTATCTTATTAAGCACCTACATTACTACATAGGTGAAATGGTCCTAATCTCCCAACCCATTATCATAATCAAATAACCATAACATCATTTCTAATGTTAAGCTCCCCGCTTAACATCCTCGACTTCCAAACCATCAATCCTCTAATCATGAATAAGTCCAGGCCGCTCTTGACCGTGAGCACGGCTGTCATGACAGTTTTGACTCTGCAGAGTTTGCACCACTGTACCCACATGTAGTGATTTCATCCCCCGTTGCCGGGTGGACTAAAAGAACCTCCATTATGCCAGTGGCCACGAACCACATTCACACTTCCCAGGTGTGTAGCCAGGAGATCACTACGAAGCCTTTACAAAGGGATTCCCGACGAGCGTGGGCCCACTGAGGTTTCACCCCTAACAGCATACAAGAGGCTCCAACCCCACTGCAGTGGCCCCCTCTTGAGCCTTGCGGTTCATATGGTAGTGCAGCTGACACCTATTCCCCGCACCATCCAACACACCCATACTACGCCGGGGATACACCTAATTAATTGACCAAGCTGCCCCATCTCAGCATGTGGTTGGCACGGTAAAGCCAGGTTACATGCTCCATGAACCGGTCCTTAGGATCCAGGCAAGTACTAAACACAAACCCGAGTCTCGTGCACCCAGCACCAACCAAAACATCCAACTTGCCTTGATCCCTACCTCTACATAACTCACAATATCTCGTTAAAAAGTATAGTAAAATAAACTGATGATCTCATATCCCAAATATCCCATTCTAAGCATGGCAAGCATATGCATAATAATAAATGACATGATAAAATGAATCCCAACCCAAGCTATAAGGAAACAAGGTAATGCAATTCTAGGGAAACATCCTAGCATGGGTTTCATATTTTTAATTGAAAATGCAAATAATTCTATCTACACATCCTAGTATAGGAACAAAGTGGTCAAGGACACTTGCCTCCTTCCCACTGCTCTTAGAATGGGTAGTCATGATCTTGGAAAGGAAGAACTTGCTCTGGAGCAGGTTCTACTCATACCATCACACATAGCAAAAGAAAACAACAAGTCATAAGACATAGTTCACGCTTCCACTTCATACAAACCACACATTCACATTTATGAAAGCCATTCACAATTCTAGGTGTTGTGGTTACTCTATGTGTGTTGATTTTGGCTTACATGCACTTTTAACCATGTGTATATGATTTCTACTTTTGTATTCACATTTATGTTTGCATACTATATATATATGAGTTTCCAATTTAAATAAATTCCTTATATTCAATTACTACACCTTTTAGCTACCAAGTATGCATGAAAGGTATTTTCCTACTCCATATGTGTCTTCAGAGCTTCTACCAACCCTAAACTGAATTCTTTAGATTTTTGGAAACTTCATTTATCATTTTCTAGTTATTCATACCTAGTTTGCTATACTTTCAAATTTATTTCCTATACCTAAATGTGAACTTTATTATAAAAATAGTAAGACACCTCATCTAAACAGAATAGGTTTTGGGTCTAAAATATATAATAATATATTTTTGAACTTCTCCTCTGATGTGAACTATTTTACATTTATTTTACTAATTTTCAGAATTATTCTCTACTTAAAAATATATCCCTATAACTAATAAATGTGAATAATCAATTAAACATATTCATTTCAGCCAAAAATCTACTTTTATCTCACTCCAAAGTTTTCCAAGTACTAGGAAATTTTTAATCTGAATTTGCAATGTGTTTGTCCCATCTTTTAAATTTTAAATACTAAACACATAGTCGAATTCCTAAATTTAATATCATATAGGGTTAAAAAGGTAAACTCACCCCACTACAGGGTCTATTATATTATTTTAAGAATTTCCAGGAGGCTAACTACACATAACAGAGGGGTTTTTCCTAATTTTTATTAAGTCCAGGGGCTAAAACTGATTTTTAAATGAATTTACATGATTTTCTGAAATTCCAGGGGTTAGATCAGAAGTTTGCGGGGCTAGCTCTTATTTTCCGAGAACCCCAGGGGGTAGCACGTAAAAATCCCGGCCTTTATAACGCGGGGCTGACGTGGACCGTCCAATTTAAAACAGACGGCTGAGATTATAACGTCGAACCGGTACGCGGGGATTTATATTCTACCGTGCGATTTAAAATAGACGGCGCACAAGCGGCCACGTCGCTCTGATCGAGCGCGGGCGGCGCTGCCCGGCGGCGCACGGCGGCGGGAGGCGGCGATCTCGCCGGAGAGTTTCGGATCTTCGTCAATTCTTCCTAAAACTGTGATTTTATGGCATAGATCGGTGGAGGGGAGGTTGGGGATCTCACCTCGGGGGTTTTCTTGAGCTCGGAGGTCCTGGAAAGCGATCGGCGACGAGGTCCGAGGTGAATTCACGGCGAGACTCGTCGGCGCTGTGTTTGAACCGCAAACCACCGAGTTTTCTGCACCTGCGAGGTTGTCCGGAGGCGGTGGATCAAGACCATCGAGTTAGATTAGAATTCCCGAGCGTAGATCGAGCAGAATTTGCCGGAAAAGCTTGGGTTCTCACCGGAGAGAAAAACGGCGGATCATGGGGAAAAACGGGATGATGCCGGGGTTTTTATAGACGGGGGAGGGCGGCGGGGTGGTTTAGATCGAGTAGGAGTCCTCCGGATCCAGAATTCGGGCGGAAATCCGGTCGGTTAAGATCGCGCGCGCGCGGGGAACAGTCCGGGTTTCAGACGATCGGGGGTTAGGGATGACAGGTGGGTCCCGCCTGTCTGCGAGAGGGGCGCGGGCGCGCGGCTGCGGGCTGGCGCGGGGGTCGGCTGGGCCGGCTGGTGGGTTTCGGCCCACTGGCCGGGAAGGTTTGTTTTTTCTTTTTCTTTTTCTTTTCCATTTCTGTTTTGAGTTTAATTTGAATTCCAGTTTGAATTTGAATTTTTGCAACACATGCAACACGTCTAAAAATTTTTAAATTCCCCTCTTGACAGGTTTTTTGGGTGTTACAGCTCTACCCCCTTAAAAGAAATCTCGTCCTCGAGATTGGTGTTTCTAAGAAAACAATTCCGGAAATTGTGTCTTAAGCTCATCCTCTCGCTCCCAGGTGGCTTCCTCTTCTGAGTGATGCTTCCACTGCACCTTGCACATCCGGATTCTTTTATTTCTTGTGAGGCGTTCCATTGTCTCCAAAATCTTGTATGGTTGCTCGGCATAAGACAGATCCTCAGCTACGTCAACCTCATTCATGGGTAACACCTCTTCAGGCATTCTCAAACATTTCTTGAGTTGTGACACATAGAATACATCGTGCACATCCGATAGGCGAGCCGGTAATTCTAGTTGATACGCCACTTCGCCTTTCCTCTCCAAAACTTGAAAGGGTCCGATGTATCGAGGTGACAACTTCCCTTTCACCTTGAACCGACGAAGTCCTCGGATAGGGGACACCTTGAGATAGACATAGTCTCCCACGTTGAAAACGAGCTCTCTTCTCCGTACATCGGCATAGCTCTTTTGTCGTGTCTGTGCTATCCTCAAGTTGTTGCGAATTTCCCTCACTTTCGCCTCGGCTTCTTGTAGTACTTCGGGACCAAACACTTTACTTTCCCCTGTTTGGTTCCAAAATAGGGGAGTTCTGCACTTCCTCCCGTACAAAGCTTCGAACGGTGACATCTTCATACTAGCTTGATAGCTGTTGTTATAGGAGAACTCCGCATACGGTAAATTCTTGTCCCAACTCCAATTGTTTTTGAGTGCACACGCTCTCAGCATATCCTCAAGAATCTGATTGGTTCTTTCCGTTTGCCCGTTAGTTTGGGGATGATAGGCAGAACTAAAGTTCAGATGGGTTCCCATGGTTTCGTGCAACTTCTGCCAGAACCTTGAGGTGAACTGTGTCCCTCGATCCGACACAATCTTCTTGGGCACTCCATGGTAACACACGATCCTTGACATGTACAATTCTGCCAATTTGGATCTGCTGTAGCTTTCTTTCACGGGGATGAAATGAGCTACCTTGGTTAGCCTGTCGATGATGACCCATATTGAATCATATCCGGATTGGGTCCAAGGCAATACTACTATGAAATCCATGCCGATTTCTTCCCATTTCCATTCAGGCACTTTGAGTGGTTGCAATAATCCCGTGGGTTGTTGATGTTCCGCTTTCACCAACTGACATGTGTCACATAGGACAACATGTTCCGCGACATCTCGCTTCATGCCATACCACCAATACCTGCTCTTGAGGTCCTGGTACATCTTCGTACTCCCAGGATGAATAAAATAGTCAGAATCGTGAGCCTCCTTCAAAATCAATTCGCGGATCTCCTTTACTTCTGCCACACAGATTCTTTTCCCGTGCCACACCGTTCCTTGTTCATCCTCTCTGAAACCAAGGGCTTTATTGTCCTTAATGAGTTGCCTGATTTCTTGTATCCTCTTGTCATTCTTTTGACCCTCTCGTATTTCTTGCTCTAGTGTGGAGTCCACTTCCATGGCGATGGCTTCACCACTATTCACAAGGCATAGATTGAGCCTTATAACCTCGTCCTTCAATTCTGCAGGCATGTCCTTCAAGCTCAACTTTTTGACCTGCACTTTCCGACTTAAAGCATCTGCCACGACATTTGCTTTCCCAAGATGATAGTTGATGCCCACATCAAAGTCATTGATTAGCTCTAACCATCTCCTTTGTCTGAGGTTGAGATCTGGCTGTGTGAAAATGTACTTTAAACTCTTATGATCCGTATATATCTCTGTCCTCTTCCCCATCAAGTAGTGCCGCCAAATTTTCAACGCGTGTACCACTGCGGCTAGTTCTAGGTCATGTATAGGATAGTTTTTCTTGTGCTTCCGGAGCTGCCGGGATGCATAAGTCACGACATGCCCTTCTTGCTTGAGAACACATCCCAGCCTGTTTCCAGAGGCATCGCAATACACCGTAAAGTTCTTCTGCATGTCCGGCATAACTAGCACGGGGGCTGTTGTCAATCTTTCCTTTAACTCCTGAAAACTCGTCTCGCACTGCGGCGTCCATGTGAATGTGATTCCCTTCTCCAATAGTTTGGTGAGGGGCCTCGAGATCTTAGAGAATCCCTCAATAAACCGTCGATAGTATCCTGTCAACCCCAAGAAGATTCGAACTTCCCCGACATTTTCAGAGGTCTTCCACTTCTGTATATCCTCGATTTTGGCGGGATCTACGGAGATTTCTCCCTCCGAGATTATATGTCCTAAGAAGGGAACTCTCTTCAGCCAAAACTCACACTTGCTCAACTTGGCATATAGTTGGTGTTCTCTCAGCTTCTGCAACACCAACCTTAGATGTTTCTCATGTTCCTCTTCATCTTTGGAGAAAACCAGAATGTCATCTATGAAAACCACCACAAATTTGTCCAGATATTCCATGAATACCTTGCTCATGAAATACATGAAGTATGCCGGGGCATTAGTTAGTCCGAAAGGCATGACGGTGTATTCATACAGTCCGTACCGAGATACGAAAGCTGTCTTTGGAATATCGGCTTGTCTTATCTTAAGTTGGTGGTATCCCGACCTGAGATCAATTTTCGAGAACACACAAGCTCCCCTCAACTGATCAAACAAGTCTTCAATGCGGGGTAATGGGTACTTGTTCTTGATGGTTACCTCATTCAAGGCATGGTAGTCTACGCATAACCTTTGGGTTCCGTCCTTCTTCGGCACAAATATCACTGGAGCTCCCCATGGTGAGGAACTAGGATGAATATACCCCTTCTCCGTCAATTCTCTTAAATGATCTTTGAGTTCTCCCAGCTGCTTGGAGTCCATCCGATAAGGTCTCTTGTATATTGGGGCTGTTCTAGGCATTAGCTCAATTGCGAATTCCACTTCACGATCAGGAGGCATACCTGGTAACTCCTCCAAAAAAACATCTGGATATTCCCTGATGGTCCCGATCTCCTCCACTTTCACCTCAACTTGATTTAATTTAATGTCCCTCCTAGGCTCTTGTATTATTATAAACTTCACTCTTGTGCCACTAGGGTGAGTTAGTTCCACCGTTCTGGTCGAACAATGGATGATTCCTTTATGTTTGGTCAACCAATCCATACCCAAGATAATATCTATCCTTTGTGAATCTATCAATATGAGGTTAGCAGTAAATACTACCCCATTAATGTCTAGGTTCACTTTGGGACACACTTGTCTTGTCCTTATTTCTCCACCTGGAGAGTTCACTGCTAGCATATGGTTCATTTGTGTTGTTGCTAGGTCATGTTTCTTAACAAACCCTTGGGCAATGAACGAGTGGGTAGCACCAGAATCAAACAACAGGGTTGCAATGTGTAAATTGGCAGGAAACTTACCAACTACCACGTCGGGTGCCTCTTGCGCCTCCTCCATGGTGACGTGGTTCACCCGTCCTCTCATTACATTCTGCTGTTGCGACTGCGCGGGCTTCTTCTTTGAGCACTTATGTGCGTAGTGCCCCACTTCACCACAGTTAAAACATTGCACCCAAACCTTATGTGCTTGGCCTTTGTTGTCTTGGGGTTGGTTGGGGGGTCCTTGCACTGCTGGTCGAGGTTGATACGTAGGGCGAGGCTGCTGTACAAACGGACGTTGTGGCTGTGCTGGTGCTGACGGAGGCCTGAAGTTCGGGTTATACCCTCTTGGAGCTGAGTAGGGTACCGCAGCACGGTTCGTCTGCCCTGCGGGTTGCTGCATCAGACGTGGGCGGGTGTTGCTCCCTGAAGCTTGGTGTGACCACCCGGCCTTCCTCTTGTTCTCATTTTCCAAGGCCTTCAGCTTCTTTTCTACCACAAACACTCTGTCCACCATCTTTTGGAAGCTTTCATACTCGTTGGAGGACATTGCACACTGCATTTCTGCGGTAAGTCCTTCCACGAAACAGTCCTGTTTCTGCTCATCAGTCTCTATATCCCGTGGAGCATAACGGGAGAGTTGAGTAAATTTAGTAAGGTACTCCCTCACAGTCATGTTACCTTGCTGCAACCCCAAGAACTCCTTCCTCTTGTTTTTGAGTTCACCCCTTGGTATGTAATGGTTACGGAAGCTACGCTTGAACTCTTCCCAAGTGATGTTCTCAGGGTCATGATGGGCGGCCACATAGGCGGTCCACCAATCAGCAGTAGGTCCATGCAATTGATGAGAGGCAAACAGCACCCTCTCATACCCTTGGCACTGTATGATCCTCATCTTGCTTTCAATGGTCTTTAGCCAATCATCTGCCTCTAGAGGTTCAGCAGCACTTGCAAACTTTGGAGGTTGAGTTCCTAGAAACTCACTCAACCTTGGTTGGCGTGGTGTAGCTTGTGGAGGTGGAACTTGATGCAAGTTGGCCACCACTTGAGTCAGGTTCTGGATGAGCTGATTTTGATTTTCAAGCATTTGGTGGATGGGATCAACTCCCTCACGGCGTCCACTCCTGTCTTGGCTCCCAGAAAGATGAGGGTTGCAGGCCTCACCGTTGTTGTTGGCGGGGTTGGCAGCACGACCCTTTCCTCTTCCGTCCATCTAGCATGATTAACCAAATATTAATTTAAAGCATTGCGTATCATCTTACTACTTTCACTTTGTCGAAGTGTTCGGTCGACACTTCCCCCGGGCCTGCACTGGGCAGCCTGCGGAGGTTCTTTTTTCGGTGGGGCTAGTCCCTTGCGGAGAGCTTGCGTGGATGGACGAGTTAGTAAGAGCTTGACGCGGTGAGTTTTACGTGGTTCAGGCCGCCGGAGCGTAAAACCCTACGTCCACGGCGAGCTATGGAGCTCGCTGTATTGCTTGCTGCTCAGGATCGGAGTCCTGAGCTTGGGGGTGAGTTACAGCTTGGGAGTGTATGGCTAGCGTATGAGTTGCAAAGTGCGAACCCTTGCTATCGTCGCCTACCCGAGCCTTTTATGGTGCAAGACTCGGGTGGCTTACAAGGGGAGCCGGGACCCGACAGGTGGTCCCGGGAAGATTGTCTATTATCTACCGTATCTGCAGTTATGCCGGTAGTTGTCTCTGGTCGAAGGCTTCTGAGTCTTCATCTTGCCGCCTTGCCCATGCCGCATGCTAGTCATAGTGGTTGATGACGGCGCAGGCAGCATGGGATGTCTTGTCGCGGTGTTTATTGGCTGGCAGGTTCTGACACCACGCGCCAGTCTGTGACGTGACTGGGCGCAACGGCACCTGACAGAGGCGTGCTCCGCATCTACGCGTCTTGGGAAGACGCGAGCCTTGAATACCTTGAACGGGCAAGGTATGGGGCGTCTTTACGCCCGCTGCCTATCGCTCGGAGGCAGGCAGCGCCGTTCTGCTGCCACGTGGCGGGCCCGGAGCCCTTCTCAGAGGAGAGGAGGGTCCAGCCTGCGGGGCACGTGGAGCCTCCGGACCTCTCCCCACGGAGGGGGAGGCTCGGCTTCTGTCGGCCATGTGGCGGGCCCGGAGCCCTCCTCTGAGGAGAGGGAGGTCCGGCCCCGCGGGACGCGTGGCGCCTTCGGACCTCTCTCCCGCGGAGGGGGAGGTCCGGCTTCTGTATGCCATGTGGCGGGCCCGGAGCTCTCCTCTGAGGAGAGGGAGGTCCGGCCCCGCCGGACGCGTGGCGCCTTCGGAGCTCTCCCTGCGGAGAAGGGCGAGTTCCTTAGGCATTTTCCCCTGTGCGTGGGGGTACCCCATATCTCAGGTACCGACAGTGGCCCCCGGGCCCATCTTGGGGGAGATAGCGAGCCCGAGGTGGGACCTCCGTCTCTTCCGATCCGCGCACTTTCTCTAAGTCCCGAATTGACCGCTGCCGGAGCACGAACGGCCGCGGGATCGTGGGAGCATGCGCTCACTTGATGGTTGCTTTTACTGCGGCGGTTCCCAAGACTACCACTTCTGCACGCTGCGGCTCTTTCTTCGGGAACCGCTGAAGTGCCTCGCCGGCTTGTCTTCTGGGGCGTCTGACTCCTTGACCCACCGCTTTAGTTGGGCGGCTTGGGTCCACCTTTCATCGGCGCCCGGTCTCGGAGCTAACGCGGTCGCCGGTGCGATGTTTTTGGAGGTTTTCGAATTACCTCGAACCATCCCTGGAAAGTTTTAAAAGGGGATCTCACCCGCATCGCGGCTTCCCTTCGCATTGCGCTCGTACTTCCCTTGAACTCTTGCGCCCTGGCTTTCCTGCCCTTGCGCCCTCTTTCGCCATGGCTTCCAACTTGCTCCCGACGCGCCTCGTTCGTTCTTCCGAGCTCGGGCCAGTGCGCAGGCTGCTGGGCTGGCGCTCAGAAGAGCAGAAACATCGGCTTCGCCGAGGATCTCTCCCCTTGGTCCTGGAAAAGGGGGAGATAGTCTTCTTCACCGCTTATGCTCTGGCGGGGTTCGTTCCGCCGATCTCTTCCTTCTTTGTCACCCTGCTGGAGACATATGGTCTCCAGCTCCACCATCTTTCCCCCAACTCTTTCGCAACGGCTGCTGTTTTTGTCCACTTCTGCGAGATGTTCGTGGGGGTGCACGCCTCCGTGATGCTCTTCCGCCACTTCTTTGTGCTGCGGACGACTGGGCGCGGCTCAAAGACTCAGATGGGGGCATACTACTTCCAGCATCGCTGCAAGGACCCCAAGGTCTCCGGATACCTTCTGCCCTTCAGCGCATCAAGGTGGGAAAACTGGAGGGAGAGCTGGGTGGTAGTGCAGACCGACGAGCACGATCGCCTACAACTCCCAACCGCCAGCCCAACCACCGATCGCTGCTTCTGGGAGGAGATCCCTGAGCTGGAGCAGGAGTACTCCCCGGTCTTGGAGCGGATCCAGTTCTTGGCCAACGAGGGGCTGACGTCTCTAATGGTGCTGATGGACTTTATGTCGCGCCGTATTGCACCCTTGCAGCAGCGTAGCCGCCCAGCGTGGTACTACACCAGCGAGCAGGACTGTACCAGGCTGGAGAGGGGCCCCGGCTCTGACCCTTCCGACGAGGAGCTGATCGAGATGGTGAGCAAGGTGAGTGGTGACTACATTCCCAGTGGTGACCCCGCCCTTCCGCCCTCTGCCACCCCCCTCTTCTTGGAGCCTCAGAGGAGGTCAGAGCTCCTGCGGAAGATGCCGAACCTTGACGACATCGAGATCGCCGTCCGGCAGGTCGGGGATGCCTTCCGGGGTATCACCATTCCAGGAACCGAGCACTCCGGGTCAGGGCATGAGGCATCCGCCGCTGCCAAACCCTCCCCCAGAGCCGACGGAACCCAAGTCATCGACAAAGGGAAAGGAAAGGAGCCGGCCCCCGGGCATCTAGAGAAGAAATGTGCCCGGTCTCCTCCGAGGGCGCCGCCTGCGCCGAGTCAGGTTGCCGGAGCTACTCTGCCCCCATCTCCCGGGGGTGCTGGTCCATCGGGTGGCGACCCGAAGAGGCCCCGAGTGTCCCTCCCCGGCGGGTCTCTCCCCAGACGGCGGCCGTCCGAATCAGCCCAAGTACCTCGCCATCCTTCCTCAAGCGGAGGGGTTTCCAGGACGGATGTTGGTGGGGCGACGCCGGCGAGTGTGCCGGGGATCCAGGCGTCCCATTCCGCGACCGTTCCAGCCGCTGGTCTCGGCGGTTCAGCTACAGCCCAGAGGCCAGTGCTGCACGCCCGTTGGAGCGCTCATGCCGCCCAGTAAGTGTTGCTCTTTCTGGCTTGCAGGAGCAGAGCTCTTGTCTCTTCTCTTATCCTGAGGGCTTTCTCTTCTTGCAGGGACCGACCAGCTGCCGGGGGGCGGCCCTCTTATCCGGCCGCCTTCAACCGACGGAAGCTCCGCGCCTCAGCACCTGGGGACCGTGGTGGCTCCCATGGCCCCCAAATCGATGGGGGCACCCTCTGCGCCAGCGGGTTCACTCTCCGCGGTGGCCGCATCTGCTCCTATCCGCCCTCCTTCACCAGTCCAGAAGTCCGGTCCTGAGACCGGGAGGGCTGCTGTAGGTGCGCCTGCTGGCCCCCTGGCCTCCTTAGGACAGCGCCCCACCCTGGTTGTTGAGGCGCCGGCGCCTCCGCCGGTCTTAGACTCGTCAGGGGGGGTCCAGCGGCGCAACTCCTGTCCCCCCTGCTCCGGCGCCCGTGTGGGACGCCCTGGGGCGTGTCCAGACCAGCGCCCGGCAGCTCCAATCTGCCTTTGAGCAGGAGCGGGGGGCGCTGGCCGGCGAGAGGGAACGCCTTCTCAGCTGGCAGCAGCGGACCCGGGAGGCTAAGGTGGACCTTGACTCGAGGCAGTCAAGGCTTGAGGCCATGAGTGCTCTGCTTGGCACTCAGAAGAAGGCCATTAGCCGCTTGGAGTCAGAGGCCCAGCGGGTTCGTGCCACCTACCGCGAGGCTCTGGCCCACGCTGAAGCCAAAGCCAAGGAGCGTTCTGCCGCCGCGGAGGAATTGCAGCTGCAGGTAGCCCGTCGAGAGCGCGCCGTCGCCGATCGGGAACGTGCCGCTGCGGCCGAGGAGGAGAAGACCACCGCCCGTCTGAGGGCCAAAGTGGAGGAGCTAAGGGCTCGGTCCGAGGAGCTGGAGCTCCGTGAGTCGGCTGTCGCCGCGAGGGAGGAGCAGTTCTCCAAGGAGCACCAGGCGGCGATGGATCGCGAGCTGGCGGCTCGCCAAGAGGTAGAGAAGCTCCAGTCCTTGCGGACTGCCGAGGCCCAGGCAGTCTGGTGCTTCATTGCCAAGGCGGGGTCCGCCCTGGCTCCTCTTGGTTTCAGCCCTGTGCAGGTGGAGGCTCCGGCGCGGCCGATGTCCGAAGCGATCCCGGCCCTTGAGTCTATCGGTGACGAGCTAGGTCGGCTCGAATCAGTGATCGCCGACGAGCTGGAAGCGGAAGGTCGGGGCCTTGCGAAGGAGGTTGCTATGCACGTTCTGTCGTGCTTCCTTAGCCGAGACCCTTCTTTTTCTCTGGGGCCGGTTTGTCTATGACCCGTCGCCGATCGGAAGGAAGCTTCCAGGGCCGAAGTCGAGGACTTAGCTGCCCTCGTGGCCTCTAGGTTTCATCGGGAGTCCGGGGACTCTTAGGCATCTGCCCCCGTGGCCACAAGGCCCTGTACTTCCTTTTTATTTTTGTTGAGTCTGTAGCCCAGCTCGTGGAGCCTTCGTATGGACAGACTCCTGTTTCTTTTTGTGTCTGCATGTCCTAGTCTTCTTCTTGGCTTTTCCTGGCCGAGTCCTTAGCTCCGCAAGGACTCGGAGGCCTTGACCAATCTCGAAGCTTTGCATAGACACCTTCTCCGGGTCCTCACTGTATACTAAGGGTTCCGGAGGTCTCCAGGACCCGCCTCACGAGATCGGAGGGGGGTCCGGGCCTGTTGGTCACGTGGCAGGCCCGGAGCTCCTGCCTGAGGGGAGGTCCGGGCTTGCGGGGCACGTGGAGTCCTCGGGCCTCTCCCTGCAAAGGGGGGAGGTCCGGCTTCTGTAGACCACGCGGCGGGCCCGGAGCTCCCCTCAAGGAGGTGGAAGGTCTGGCCCTGCTGGACACGTGGGACCTTCGGGCCTCGCCCCTGTGAGGTCTAGTTCTTTGATATTACCTTGGGGTTTCGGTCTTGCGCGATCCCGTAGCGGCCCCCTGGTAGGTGCGTTCCATTGGATGGATGTGCCTACCATACTCCTGCTGGGAGCTGAGGCCGAGAGGTCCTGCACACAAGTAAGGAAAAACGTAATTCTCCTTGGGGGCTCCCCCCCTCTATCTCTTAGTCTTATCTGGCTTACGGTCCCCGTCCACTTATACAGTGCTTGGGAACTGCCCTGCGCGAAGTGCCGGGGGCTTGGGGCCCCCCTGGCTCTCGGCCGGTACCTCCCACGCAACCGTCTTTGGCAGGGCAGCAAATGCCGACTAAAGATGAGAATGAGAAGAGGGATTTGAACGCATGGTGAGCACGCGCTAGCAGGGTAATCATAAAAATTTAATAAAGTAAACTAAATGAGTACCAAAGAAGAGCAACGTAGGACAGGTTTCTTTTCATATAAATTTCCATAGGGGGAAGGCGGGCTGAATATGTAGGCCACGACCTGCCTCAAGGGAAGCAAGACTCTACGCGCTTGGGGTCGGAATCAGGCGAAGCTGAACGTAGTCCTGGACCGTCCCCTGAGGCTTAGCTGCTCCAAGCACTGTTCCTGGACTTTTATGGAATTTATTATGAAAAGAAGGGTCTGTCCTATTGTTGCTCTAGGGGTAGAACTTACAGTTGTGTTCTGTGTTCCGAAGGTTCGGGAGCGGGTCCCCATCCTCGGTTCTGGGGAATGGTCCCAGGCCCAGGATGTCCAGCCCCAGTATGGCAAATGTCCATGTGGGCTGGATCATCTGTACCGTCCAATCTGGTGTATGGATCTGCTTGGCGTGGAACAGGCACGCCTGGCAGCTCTCGACCAGCTCGACGGCATCCTGGAGTGTTGCCGGCTAGTAGAAGCCATGCAGAAAGGCTTTACCGACAAGCGTGCGTGAGGAAGAGTGACTCCCACATTCGCCTCCATGGATCTCAGCAAACAAGTCGCAGCCTTCCCCCTGGGTTATGCACCGCAATAGGATGTGGTTGGCGCCACGTCGGTAGAGATCCCCCTCTACCGCCATGTGTCTCTTAGCCATACGCACAATCCGTTCAGCGGATACACGTTCATCAGGGAGGATATTGTCTTTCAAGTAGTCCCGGACCTCCGTGATCCATGCATCGGGTCTGACTTGAGCATCTGGATCTTGAGCGCTGAGTTGCACGGAGTCCCCAGTGACGCTTATGATCCTTGGCGGCGTCCATGGCCGCCGGGACCGCCAGCTTCGAGGTGCTGGTCTAGCCCCCTTCGCCCGGCTCGGCGGGCCGGGCTGTGGGCCGCGGCAATGTCCTCTCGAAGCCCCCTTCAGGCACAGTGGCTCCGGTGGGGGTCTTCGTTGAAAGGTCGTCAGCTGCGGCCTTGCTAGCGCGCGCGGTACGTGGTGCAGGTCCAAGGCGAGGAGGTCTGTCTCCACCATCTTGGTTGATAACCAGACTGGGAGTTGCCCTGAGCCAACGACTAGCAAGAATGATGAGCACTTCGTACTCTGCTATGTTGTTGGCTGCCTTGGAATTGAAACGCACCACATACCCAGACTGCCCCCCCCCCGATGGCGTGAGGGACAGTACGCTAGCACCGGCCCCCTGCTTTCGCAAGGAGCCATCGACGAGCAGCATTCAGTAAGGCCAGGTGAAGGCCAGGGCTCAGGGTCCTGGTTCACCGTCTTCGTGGCCCCCTGAGCCTGCGTTGGCGTCTACTTCAGCCACAAGTCAGCTAGTGCTCGGCTGATGTCTGCATGACGGGAAAGGGAGCCTAGCTCAAACTCTAGTAGCTCCGCCGCCCATTTGGCGGCATTGTCCATCGCGTGGGGGCTGTGGAGGATAGCTTTCAGCCTGGGGAGACCGCCGGGTGCTTGATACTTGGAGGTCCCCCAGGCTGCCTTGGACCTTCCGGGAAGCTCCGCTGATGTCCCGGGAGCTCCGGGGGGTCCCGTTGGGCGTGCGGGAGGTCCTGTTGGGCCTCTGGGGGGGGTCCCGTTGCACCTCCGGGAGGTCCTGCTGGCCCTCCGGGAGGTTGTGTCGGGGATCCGGGGTCCGGTTTGGGCCTCCGGGGTTTCTTGGTACTTGTTTCTTGGCAGCGAAACAGGTTACAGTGGTATGGGGTCCAGCCACTCTGCGGTGAGGACCACACTCACTTCTGCAGCCATCGCCGTGATGCAGAGCAGGAGATGCTCTTCGGGCTCGGGGGCTCCTATTACGGGCGGGGCCGGATTTATGTAGGGGCTTTAGAGAAGCTTCGCTTTGCTAACCCCGGCATAAACCGACTCGGCGCAGCTAGGGATCCCGCGAATTCCTGGTCTTCGCGCCAATGGCTTTGACCCTCTCTAGGTTAGCCTCAGCTCCTCGGCGTGAGGCCAGGTATTCTAAGGGTTTTCCAGAGGGTATACTAAGCTCACATTTGTCGGACGGGCGAAGACTAAGGCCAGGTTATCTAGCAGGGACGAACCCTGTCTGATCTTGACAATCAATGCCTTCGACACATACCCCAACTGAGTCTCCCATTAGCTCTCCTAAGGTCTTGTGCATTGTACGTACGAAGGTAGGGAGAGCATTCCTTAGGTCATAAGGCATAGAGGCATAACAGTACAGGGCGACTACTGTGGTAAAGGGTGCCCTTCAACTTCCCCAGACACAGGGGTCTGGTGGGAACCCTAGTAAGCATTTAGGAAGCACAGCATATCACAGCCTGGCATCGAGTCTACTATTTGGTCTATCATAGGGAGAGAAAATAGGTCTTTAGGGCATGCCTTATTGAGGCTGGTGTAGTCGATGCGCTTCTGGAGCTTCTCGCTGGCCTTCGGGACGACAACATGGTTCGCCAAGCACTGGGGGTGGCGGACTTTCCGTCCCGTCGGACTGGCTGGACGTCGGGAAAGACCTTTAAATAGTGCTCAATCACCTCCCTAGGGATCTCTGGCCTCCGTGACGGCTGTCATGCAGCACATCGACATTGTGCCGGAGGGGGGCAACGAGCGCGCCTTCCTATTTGCTATCCTGGCCCCCGGCTACCCGGGTGGTCTGGGTGGCACCGGCGCTGATTCGGACGAGCCTTGTGGGGACGTCGTCCTCATCGAGTGGTTGCACGCGGGGTGCTGTGGTAGATGCACGGTGGCGTGCACTTGGGTGGAGCTGGTTTGGTTCTGCACTGCCGAGGGTTGGCGCTCTAGTTGCTGTAAGCGCCTGAAGCTTTTCCAAGGCTAACACTGCGGCAGCACGGTCTCCACAAACCTTGAGGACGCCTGTAGGTGTAGGCATCTTCAAGACAAGGTAGCCGGTGTGGGCTACTGCCATGAATCGGTACAGGGCTGGCCTGCCGATTATGGCGTTGAAGGGGAGGTCAATCTCGGCCACGTCGAACAGAATGTACTCCGTCCGGTAGCTGTCCGGTGCCCCAAAGGTCACCGGGAGGCTGATGTGGCCGTAGGGAACGACCTGTCCCGGCCCTACCCCTGAGAACGGGCTCGATGGGGCGAGCTTGGCCATCGGGATCTGCAGCTTCTGGAAGGCTGCGCGACTGATGAGGTTCAGTCCAGCCCCGCCATCCACCAAAACGTGGTACATCTTCACGTTGGCGATGGTGGGGGCCACCACGAGCGGCAGTTGGCCGGCCCCAGCCATGTTCCTGGGGCAGTCGGTGTCATCGAAGATGATGGGGGTTCCCATCCATCTGAGGTGCGGTGCTGCACCTGAGAGGGGAGCCACCGACGCTACCGCTCAGCGCAAGGCCTTAGCCATGCTTCGGGACGGGGGGTCAGCGGACCCGCCGAATATGACATAGAGCATCTTCCGGTGCTCGTCGTCACTGGAGCTGGAGCTCCCATGATTGCGCACTGCCTTTGACTGTAGGGTGGGGCATCAGTTAGGGGCTGCTTCCCTTTCCAGAAGTGCTCCGCGAGCTTCTGGATTTCCCGGCATTCGGCAGCGGTATGATAACTGGTGCCATGCACAGGGCATAATTCATCCTGGCCCCCGTCTGGGGCCGGTGATTGTCGCGGCCTCTTGTCAGGGCGCGGCCCCCGAGCTCCACTGGGCGCCGCCGTTGTGGCAACGGGGACCGCGGCTGATGACTTTATCTTGCTTCTGCCTCCGCTCTTGATCTTCCTGCCGCTTCCGTACGAAGCATCGCCGGACCCCGGCTGACCCCCTGGCTTGGGGGCCGGCAGAGAGTGCCAGTTCCGCCCTTCGGCTGCTCTGGCACACTTGTCCGCCAGGCTGAAGAGTTCTGAGACATCGCGGACCTCCCTGGTCGCGAGCTTCCCGAGCATCTTCCTGTCCCGAACGCCTTGCCGGAACGCCACCACCACAGAAGCGTTCTGGATGTGTGGAATGATGTTCCGCACCTGGGAGAACCGTTGGATGAACGAGCGCAGTGACTCCCCTGGTTGTTGTTGGATGGCGTGGAGGTCGAGCTCCGTGCCGGGACGGGTGTATGAGCTGCCGAAGTTGGCGACGAACTGCCGGCAGAGCTCTCCCCAGGAAGTTACGGACCGCTGAGGTAGATTCATGAGCCAAGACCGAGCTGGGCCGGTCAAGGCGACGGGGAAGTAGTTGGCCATGACAGCCTCGTCCCCTCCTGCGGCAAGTACGGCAGTGGAGTAGATCTGGAGGAACTCCGCTGGGTTGATGCTACCGTCGTACTTCTCGGGCAGGTGCGGCCGGAACTTGCGCGGCCACCTCGCGAAGCGAAGGTGGGGTGCAAGGGCCGCACATCCTGCACCTGCTGCTGCAGGTATTGGCGCTGCGAACGCTTGGTTCGCACTTGGCACCGCGTATCCCGGCATGGGCAAGGCTGCACCATAGACCGGGGGCGCTGCTTGCGGCGCATATGGTTGTGGCATATGTTGCGCGGCATATGCCTGAGGCAGGGCTCGCGTGGCGAAGACCTGCCCTCCAGGTTGTGTCGAGGCCGACGACATGCTGTCGCCAGCCTCATGGTTGCGACGCCTTTCTCGACGTCGCTCGAGGTACACCCGGGCATCCTCGCCCAAGTGGCACCGTTCCAGCTCCCTTCTCAGGTCCGTCGACAGGAGCCTGGAGGAGCTGGAATCCGCCGTTTGCCCGTCAACCGTGGGCGTGCGCGTCAGCGACACAGCCGGTTGTCCTGGGCGCCGTCCTTGCCGAAACCGAGGGTTCGCGGCGGCGACGACGAGGCGGTCCACCTCGCGGACCCATTGCTGGGTCGCTGAATGGGGCGCATCCCGCGCAGGTGGGTTGCGCAGCAGTGCTCTTGCTGCAGCTAGCGCACCCCCATGGTGTACGCTCAGCGCTGCAGAAGACCTCACACTGGTCGGAGCCTGCATCGCCGGAGTCGGCGTTGCCGGAGTCGGCTGCTGGCTACCAGCTTGTACCGACACACTCTGTCCTGAGTGTGTCGACATGTACTCCCCACTGGTCACGGTTCGTCGTGAACGCGGGGGAGGAGAGTTTGCCGCTGAAGGAAGCTTGGTCATCTTCGTCGGCGGAAACTCGTTGCGCTAGGAGAAAAGCCCCCTACCTGGCGCGCCAAATGTCGAAGTGTTCGGTCGACACTTCCCCCGGGCCTGCACTGGGCAGCCCACGGAGGTTCTTTTTTCGGTGGGGCTAGTCCCTTGCGGAGAGCTTGCGCGGATGGACGAGTTAGTAAGAGCTTGACGCGGTGAGTTTTACGTGGTTCAGGCCACCGGAGCATAAAACCCTATGTCCACGGCGAGCTATGGAGCTCGCTGTATTGCTTGCTGCTTAGGGTCGGAGTCCTGAGCTTGGGGGTGAGTTACAGCTTGGGAGTGTATGGCTAGCGTATGAGTTGCAAAGTGCGAACCCTTGCTATCGTCGCCTACCCGAGCCTTTTATAGTCCAAGACTCGAGCGGCTTACAAGGGGAGCCGGGACCTGACAGGTGGTCCTGGGAAGATTGTCTATTATCTACCGTATCTGCAGTTATGCCGGTAGTTGTCTCTGGTCGAAGGCTTCTGAGTCTTCATCTTGCCACCCTGCCCATGCCGCATGCTAGTCGTAGTGGTTGATGACGGCGCAGGCGGCATGGGATGTCTTGTCACGGTGTTTATTGGCTG
Organism: Neostapfia colusana; assembly: GCA_030760725.1. NCBI lineage: Eukaryota > Viridiplantae > Streptophyta > Magnoliopsida > Poales > Poaceae > Neostapfia > Neostapfia colusana. The sequence continues at coordinate 83,161,496 of JASWHV010000011.1, forward strand.
GCAGGTTCTGACACCGCGCGCCAGTCTGTGATGTGACTGGGCGCAATGGCACCCGACAGAGGCGTGCTCCGTGTCTCCGCATCTTGGGAAGACCCGGGCCTTGAATACCTTGTACGGGCAAGGTATGGGGCGTCTTTACGCCCGCTGCCTATCGCTCGGGGGCAGGCAGCGCCGTTCTGCTGCCATGTGGCGGGCCTGGAGCCCTTCTCAGAGGAGAGGAGGGTCCGGCCTGCGGGGCACGTGGAGCCTCCGGACCTCTCCCCTCGGAGGGGGAGGCTCGGCTTCTGTCGGCCACATGGCGGGCCCGGAGCCCTCCTCTGAGGAGAGGGAGGTCAGGCCCCACGGGACGCGTGGCGCCTTCGGACCTCGCTCCCGCGGAGGGGGAGGTCCGGCTTCTGTATGCCACGTGGCGGGCCCGGAGCTCTCCTCTGAGGAGAGGGAGGTCCGGCCCCGCCGGACGGGTTGCGCCTTCGGAGCTCTCCCTGCGGAGAAGGGCGAGTTCCTTAGGCATTTTCCCCTGTGCGCAGGGGTACCCCATATCTCAGGTACCGACACACTTGTTTTTACTTTGAAGTGTTGAGGCTTGTTATACTTTCTGGGTTCATGTCTCACAAAAATAAAGGCACTATTATTTCTTGTGGGTTCACACACCAAAGCAAAACAATCTGAAGACGAGGTTGTGGACAATTGCTCATGGCTTCCACAACTCACGTCACACACACACCAAGCATTAACACACCATTTACTAAGGTAACGACTCGACTATTCGACATCTTGCTAACTGAGAGAAAGACTCTACACTACTCGGATTCCTGAGCTGGCTCCTCGGGATCTTCCTCATTATTGCGGCTACCTTCTGACTCTGCTTTGGGTGGGGAGGCTGCTGGTGGAGAAGTGCGACGACGCCTGATCGCCCGGCGATCTGGGGAGTCAGGAGTCCATGTATCATTCACGGTGACACACAGTTTATTCCCATCTCCTCTTTCTCTCGCCCTCAAGCAGGCTCGAAGCAACGCCTCGGTTTCCTTCAGTGTGTCACGAACATCCTGAAGCTCCTGCTGACACTCCTGCAGTCGAGTGCTAAGCATAGCAGCATCCTCCAAGCACAAGCCCATGTGCTCATGGGAAGTCCCCTGCTGCACTGGCGGGTACTTGTACTCCGTTGTACCGCTCTCGCGCTGGAGGACGTACATGTACTCAGTTCTGTCCAGGAGTCGACAATAGATGTGACTCTGGCAGGTGATGGCCTCCCAGGTTACATCCTTCTCCGCATCGACCTGTGTCGCTCGACAAGCTGGAGAGCGGTGAATCTTGAGCAGCTGATTTTCATGGGTAATCCTCATCTCTGAACTCCATTCTTCCCTCTTCTCACGGATGGTCCTGGTGGAGCTATAATGTATGATTAGCTTGCCCGTATTGCCGGCGGCTTGGAGCATACGTCGAAGACGGCGCAACAAGCCTCCTACTGCCAATTCGTAGGAAAGGTACGTCACCGGACGGCTCTCCTCTCTTTGGGCAAGGGCAACTACGGGAACTCTCCCTCCTGTGGACTTGCGAGCGGTGCGAATCATGCGAACCATCTAAAACAGAAAGCATTTAAACTTAGGTTAGATAAACTTTTAAACAAAAATCCTATTTTGAATGAAAGTTGGGGTAAGATGAAGAAAGTGACTCCATTAAATAACACTTTTCAACACACACCTTGTAAAATAGTTTTTAAGAAAATAGGGTCCTTAAATACGTCCATTTCTACCTAGGTCCACGTTCCTACGGGCAACCTTGGCTCTGATACCACTTCTGTCACACCCGGTCTTTCCGAAGAACAACCAAGTGAATATCACATGTATGCCAGGATCATTTTCTCATACATGTGATGACAAATAGTGAAGCATCATTTATTACAAGCCAGGTGTCGAATATAAATAAGTCTTACATAGCAAATGTCTCGATGGACAATAATAAGTTCATCATAATTAAATAAACTAGCAGCGGAATATTATTCTTGAGAGCTCCGTCACAGGCGTTGCCCGGGGGACTCCATGAACCTAGAATCCTTATTCGGGTCCAAAGTCTTGATCATTAAACACCACTTCATTATCTTGACCTGAGCAGCAATATAAACCAACAAATATGCAAGGTTGAGTACCGATGGTACTCAGCAAGTGTGGGAAAATTTTGTCATGCATGGCTAGAGCAAGGAGAGATTGAACTCATGGTTAAAGCACTACGCAATTAATACCTATCACCTTAGCTTATTAAGCACCTACATTACTATATAGGTGAAATGGTCCCAATCTCCCAACCCATTATCATAATCAAATAACCATAACATCATTTCCAATGTTAAGCTCCCCGCTTAATATCCTCAACTTCCAAAGCCATCAATCCTCTAATCATGAATAAGTCCAGACCGCTCTTGACCGTGAGCACGGCTGTCATGACAGTTTTGACTCTGCAGAGTTTGCACCACTGTACCCACATGTATTGATTTCATCCCCCGTTGCCGGATGGACTAAAAGAACCTCCATTATGCCAGTGGCCACGAACCACATTCACACTTCCCAGGTGTGTAGCCAGGAGATCACTACGAAGCCTTTACAAAGGGATTCCCGACGAGCGTTGTCGGTACCTGAGATATGGGGTACCCCCGCGCACAGGGTAAAATGCCTAAGGAACTCGCCCTTCTCCGCAGGGAGAGCTCCGAAGGCGCCACGCGTCCGGCGGGGCCGGACCTCCCTCTCCTTAGAGGAGAGCTCCGGGCCCGCCACGTGGCAAACAGAAGCCGGACCTCCCCCTCCGCGGGAGAGAGGCCTGAAGGCGCCGCGTGTCCAGTGGGGCCGGACCTCCCTCTCCTCAGAGGAGAGCTCCGGGCCCGCCACGTGGCATACAGAGGCCGGACCTCCCCCTCCGCGGGGAGAGGTCCGGAGGCTCCACGTGCCCCGCAGGGCTGACCCTCCTCTTCTCTGAGAAGGGCTCCGGGCCCGCCACGTGGCAGCAGAGCAACGCTGCCTGCCCCGAGCGATAGGCAGCGGGCGTAAATACGCCCCATACCTTGCCCGTACAAGGTATTCAAGGCCCGCGTCTTCCCAAGACGCGGAGACGTGGAGCACACTTCTGTCAGGTGCCGTTGCGCCCAGTCGCATCACAGACTGGCGCGCGGTGTCAGAACCTGTCAGCCAATAAACACCGCGACGAGACATCCCATGCCGCCTGCGCCGTCATCAACCACTACGACTAGCATGCGGCATGGGCAGGGCGGCAAGATGAAGACTCAGAAGCCTTCGACCAGAGACATCCACCGGCATAACTGCAGATACGGTAGATAATAGACAATCTTCCCGGGGCCACCTGTCGGGCCCCGGCTCCCCTTGTAAGCCGCCCGAGTCTTGGACTATAAAAGGCTCGGGTAGGCGTCGATAGCAAGGGTTCGCACTTTGCAACTCATACGCTAGCCATACACTCTCAAGCTGTAACTCACCCCCAAGCTCAGGCCTCCGGCCCCGAGCAGCAAGCAATACAGCGAGCTCCATAGCTCGCCGTGGACATAGGGTTTTACGCTCCGGTGGCCTGAACTACGTAAAACTCGCCGGGTCAAGCTCTTACTAACTCGTCCATCTGCGCAAGCTCTCCGCTAGGGACTAGCCCCTCCGAAAAAAGAACCTCCACGGGCTGCCCAGTGCAGGCCCGGGGGAAGTGTCGATCGCACACTTCGACATTTGGCGCGCCAGGTGGGGGCTTTTCTCCTAGCGCGACGAGTTTCCGCCAACGAAGATGACCAAGCTTCCTTCAGCGGCAAACTCTCCCCCTCCGCGTTCACGGCGAACCATGACCACTGGGGAGTACATGTCGACACACTCAGGACGGAGTGTGTCGGCACAAGCTGGTAGCCAGCAGCCGACTCCGGCTATGCAGGCTCCGACCAGTGTGAGATCTTCTGCAGCGCTGAGCGTACACCATGGAGGTGTGCTAGCTGCAGCAAGAGCGCTGCTGCGCAACCCACCTGCGGGGGACGCGCCCCATTCAGCGACCCAGCAATGGGCCCACGAGGTGGACCGCCTCGTCGTCGCTGCCGTGAACCCTCGGTTTTGGTGAGGACGGCGCCCAGGACAACCGGCTGTGTCGCTGACGTGTACACCCACGGTTGACGGGCTAACGGCGGATTCCAGCTCCTTCAGGCTCCTGTCGACGGACCTGCGAAGGAAACTGGAATGGTGCCACTTGGGCCAGGACGCCCGGGTGTACCTCGAGCGACGCTGAGAGAGGCGTCGCAGCCATGAGGCAGGCGACGGCATGTCATCGGCCTCGACACAACCAGAAGGGCAGGCCTTCGCCACGCGAGCCCTGCCTCAGGCATATGCTGCGCAGCATATGCCACAGCTATATGCGCCGCAAGTAGCGGCCCCGGTCTATGGTGCAGCCATGCCCATGCCGGGATATGCGGTGCCAGGTGCGAACCAAGCGTTCGCAGCGCCAGTACCTGCAGCAGCAGGTGCAGGATGTGCGGCCCTCGCACCCCACCTTCGCTTCGCAAGGTGGCCACGCAAGTTTCGCCCGCATCTGCCCGAGAAGTACGACGGTAGCGTCAACCCAGCGGAGTTCCTCCAGATCTACTCTACCGCCGTACTTGCCGCAGGAGGGGATGAGGCTGTCATGGCCAACTACTTCCCCGTCGCCTTGACCGGCCCAGCTCGGTCTTGGCTCATGAATCTACCTCAGGGGTCCATAACCTCCTGGGGAGAGCTCTGCCGGCAGTTCGTCGCCAACTTCGGCAGCTCCTACACCCGTCCCGGCACGGAGCTTGACCTCCACACCATCCAACAACAACCAGGGGAGTCGCTGTGCTCGTTCATACAGCGGTTCTCCCAGGTGAGGGACACCATCCCACGCATCCAGAACGCTTCTGTGGTGGTGGCGTTCCGGCAAGGCGTTCGGGACAAGAAGATGCTCGAGAAGCTCGCCACCAGGGAGGTCCACGATGTCTCAGAACTCTTCAGCCTGGCGGACAAGTGTGCCAGAGCAGCCGAAGGGCGGAACTGGCACTCTCTGCCGGCCCCCAAGCCAGGGGGTCAGCCGGGATCCGGCGGCGCTTCGTACGGGAGCGGCAGGAAGATCAAGAGCGGAGGCGGAAGCAAGGTGAAGTCATCAGCCGCGGTCCCCGTAGCCACAACGGCGGTGCCCAGTGGAGCTCGGGGGCCGCGCCCTGACAAGAGGCCGCGACAATCACCGGCCCCAGACGGGGACCAGGATGAATTATGCCCTGTGCATGGCACCAGTTATCATACCGCTGCCGAATGCCGGGAAATCCAGAAGCTCGTGGAGCGCTTCCGGAAAGGGAAGCGGCCCCTAACTGATGCCCCACCATACAGTCAAAGGGAGGGCAAGCAGAAGGTCGAGGCCCGAGACAGCGTCGACCGCCAGGTGGAGTTCCAGGAACTTCAGCACGCCGTAAAGGCAGTGTGCAATCATGGGAGCTCCAGCTCCAGTGACGACGAGCACCGGAAGATGCTCTATGTCATATTCGGCGGGTCCGCTGACCCCCCGTCCCGAAGCATGGCTAAGGCCTTGCGCCGAGCGGTAGCGTCGGTGGCTCCCCTCTCAGGTGCAGCACCGCACCTCAAATGGATGGGAACCCCCATCATCTTCGATGACACCGACTGCCCCAGGAACATGGCTGGGGCCGGCCAACTGCCGCTCGTGGTGGCCCCCACCATCGCCAACGTGAAGATGTACCACGTTTTGGTGGATGGCGGGGCTGGACTGAACCTCATCAGTCGCGCAGCCTTCCAGAAGCTGCAGATCCCGATGGCCAAGCTCGCCCCATCGAGCCCGTTCTCAGGGGTAGGGCCGGGACAGGTCGTTCCCTACGGCCACATCAGCCTCCCGGTGACCTTTGGGGCACCGGACAGCTACCGGACGGAGTACATTCTGTTCGACGTGGCCGAGATTGACCTCCCCTTCAACGCCATAATCGGCAGGCCAGCCCTGTACCGATTCATGGCAGTAGCTCACTACGGCTACCTTGTCTTGAAGATGCCTACACCTACAGGCGTCCTCAAGGTTTGTGGAGACCGTGCTGCCGCAGTGTTAGCCTTGGAAAAGCTTCAGGCGCTTACAGCAACTAGAGCGCCAGCCCTCGGCAGTGCAGAACCAAATCAGCTCCACCCAAGTGCACGCCACCGTGCCTCTACCACAGCACCTCGCGTGCAACCCCTCGATGAGGACGACGTCCCCACAAGGCTCGTCCGAATCAGCGCCGATGCCACCCAGACCACCCGGGTAGCTGGGGGCCTGGATAGCAAATAGGAAGGCGCGCTCGTTGCCCCCCTCCGGCACAAGGTCGATGTGCTGCATGACAGCCGTCACCGAGGCCAGAGATCCCTAGGGAGGTGATTGAGCACTACTTAAAGGTCTTTCCCGACGCCCAGCCGTCCGACAAGACGGAGAGTCCGCCGCTCCCGGCGCATAGCAAACCGAGTTGTTATCCCGAAGGCCAGCGAGACGCTCCGGAGGCGCATCCACTACACCAGTCTCAATAAGGCATGCCCTAAAAACCTATTTTCTCTCCCTATGATAGACCAAATAGTAGACTCGATGCCGGGCTGTGATGTGCTGCGCCTCCCAAATGCTTGCTAAGATTCCCATCAGACCCCTTGCCTGGAGTAGTTGAAGGACACCCTTTACCTACTAATCCCGGCATAAACCGACTCGGCATAGCTAGGGGTCCCGCGAATTTCTGGTCTTCACGCCAATGGCTTTAACCCAATACCACCGTAACCTGTTTCGCTACCAAGAAGCAACCTCGGATCCCCGACACAACCTCCCGGAGGACCAGCAGGACCTCCCGGAGGTGCAATGGGACCCCTTCCCGGAGCTCCCGAGACATTAGCGGAGCTCCCCGGAAGGTCCAAAGCAACCTGGGGACCCTCGAGTATCGAGCACCCGGCGGTCACCTCAGGCTAAAAGCTATCCCCCACGCAGTGGACAATGCCGCCAAATGGGCGGCGGAGCCACTGAAGTTTGACCTAGGCTCCCTTTCCCGTCATGCAGACATTAACCGAGCACTAGTTGACTTGTGGCTGAAGTAGACGCACGCTCAGGGGGCCACGAAGACGATGAAACAGGACCCTGAGCCCTGACCTTCACCAGATTTTACCGAATTATGTTCGTCGACGGCTCCTTGCGAAAGCAGGGGGCCGATGCTAGCGTACTGTTCCTCACGCCATCGGGGGAGCAGTCTGGGTATGTGGCGCGTTTCAATTCCAAGGCAGCCAACAACATAGCAAAGTATGAAGTGCTCATCCTCCTTGCTAAGTCGTTGGCTCAGGGCAACTCCCAGTCTGGTTATCAACCAAGACGGTGGAGACAGACCTCCTCGCCTTGGACCTGCACCACGTACCGCGCGCTAGCAAGGCCGCAGCTGACGACCTTTCAACGAAGACCCCCGCCGGAGCCACTATGCCTGAAGGGGGCCTCGAGAGGACGTTGCCGCGGCCCACAGCCCAGCCCGCCGAGCCGGGCGAAGGGGGCTAGACCAGCACTTCCAAGCTGGCGGTCCCGGCGGCCATGGACGCCGCCAAGGATCATAAGCGTCACTGGGGACTCCGTGCAACCCAGCGCTCAAGATCCAGATGCTCAAGTCAGACCCGATGCATGGATCACGGAGGTCCGGGACTACTTGAAAGACAATATCCTCCCTGATGAACGTGTATCCGCTGAACGAATTGTGCGTATGGCTAAGAGACACATGGCGGTAGAGGGGGATCTCTACCGACGTGGCGCCAACCACATCCTATTGCGGTGCATAACCCAGTGGGAAGGCTGCGACTTGTTCGCTGAGATCCATGGAGGCGAATGTGGGAGTCACTCTTCCTCACGCACGTTTGTCGGTAAAGCCTTTCGGCATGGCTTCTACTAGCCGGCAACACTCCAGGATGCCGTCGAGCTGGTCGAGAGCTGCTAGGCGTGCCTGTTCCACGCCAAGCAGATCCATACACCGGCTTGGACGGTACAGATGATCCAGCCCACATGGCCATTTGCCATACTGGGGCTGGACATCCCGGGCCTGGGACCATTCCCCAGAACCGAGGACGGGGACCCGCTCCCGAACCTTCGGAACATGGAACACCGCTGTAAGTTCTACCCCTAGAGCAGCAATAGGACAGGCCCTTCTTTTTATAATAAATTCCATAAAAGTCCAAAAACAGGGCTTGGAGCAACTAAGCCTCAAGGGACGGTCCAGGACTACGTTCAGCTTCGCCTGGTTCCGACCCCAAGCGCGTAGAGTCTTGCTTCCCTTGAGGTGGGTCGTGGCCTACATATTTGGCCCGCCTTCCCCCGTATGGAAATTTATATGAAAAGAAACCTACCCTACGTTGCTCTTCTTTGGTACTCATTTAATTTACTTATTAAATTTTTATGATTACCCTACTAACACGTGCTCGCTATGCGTTCAACTCCCTCTTCTCATTCTCATCTTTAGTCGGAATCTGCTGCCCTGCCAAAGGTGGTTGCGCGGGAGGTACCGGCCGAAAGCCAGGGGGGCCCCAAGACCCCGGCACTTCGCGCACGGTAGTTCCCAAGCACCATATAAGTGGACGGGGACCGTAAGCCAGATAAGACTAAGAGATAGAGGGGGGGGAGCCCCCAAGGAGAATTACTTTTTCCTTACTTGTGTGCAGGACCTCTCAGCCTTAGCTCCCCGCAGGAGTATGGTAGGCGCATCCATCCAGTAGAACGCACCTACCAGGGGCCGCTACGGGGTCGCGCAAGGCCAAAAAACCCCAAGGTAAGATCAAAGAGCTAGACCTCACAGGGGCGAGGCCCGAAGGCCCCACGTGTCCAGCAGGGCCAGACCTCCCACCTCCTTGAGAGTGGGAGCTCCGGGACCGCCGCGTGGTCTACAGAAGTCGAACCTTCCCCCTCCCCCCCCCCTCTGCGGGGAGGGGCCCGAGGACTCCACGTGTCCTGCAAGCCTGGACCTCCCCTCAGGCGGGAGCTCCGGGCCCGCCACGTGACCAACAGGCCCGGACCCCCCTCCGATCTCGAGAGGCGGGTCCTGGAGACCTCCGGAACCCTCAGTATACAGTGAGGACCCGGAGAAGGTGTCTATGCAGAGCTTCGAGATTGGTCAAGGCCTCCAAGTCCTTGCGGAGCTAAGGACTCGGTCAGGAAAGGCCAAGAAGAAGACTAGGACATGCAGACACAGAAAGAAACAGGAGTCTGTCCATACGAAGGCTCCACGAGCTGGGCTACAGACACAACAAAAATAAAAAAGAAAGTACAGGGCTTTGTGGCCACAAGGGCAGATGCCTAGGGGTCCCCGGACTGCCGATGAAACCTAGAGGCCACGAGGGCAGCTAAGTCCTCGACTTCGGCCCTGGCAGCTTCCTCCCGATCGGCGACGGGTCCTAGACGAACCGGCGCCAGAGAAAAGGAAGGGTCTCGGCTAACGAAGCACGACAGAACGTGCATCGCAACCTCCTTCGCGAGGCCCCGACCTTCTGCTTCCAGCTCGTCGGCGATCACTGATTCGAGCCGACCTAGCTCGTCGCCAAGAGACTCAAGGGCCGGGGCCGCTTCGGACATCGGCCGCGCTGGGGTCTCCACCTGCACAGGGCTGAAACCAAGAGGAGGCAAGGCGGACCCCACATTGGCAATGAAGCACCAGACCGCCTGGGCCTCGGCAGTCCGCAAGGACTGGAGCCTCTCTACCTCTTGGCGAGCCGCTAGCTCGCGAGCCATCGCCGTCTGACGCTCCTTGGAGAACTGCTCCTCCCTCGCGGCGACAGCCGACTCACGGAGCTCCAGTTCCTCGGACCGAGCCCTTAGCTCCTCCACCTTGGCCCTCAGCCGGGCGGTGGTCTTCTCCTCCTCGGCCGCAGCGGCGCATTCCCGATCAGCGACAGCGTGCTCCCGACGGGCTACCTGCAGCTGCAACTCCTCCGCGGCGGCGGAACACTCCTTGGCTTTGGCTTCAGCTTGGGCCAGAGCCTCGCGGTAGGTGGCACGAACCTGCTGGGCCTCTGACTCCAAGCGGCTAATGGCCTTCTTCTGAGTGCCAAGCAGAGCACTCATGGCCTCAAGCCTTGACTGCCTTGAGTCAAGGTCCGCCCGGGCCCGCTGCTGCCAGCTGAGAAGGTGTTCCCTCTCGCCGGCCAATGCCTTCTGCTCCTGCTCAAAGGCAGATTGGAGCTGCCGGGCGCTGGTCTGGACACGCCCCAGGGCGTCCCACACGGGCGTCGGAGCAGGGGGGATAGGAGTTGCGCCACTGGACCCCCCTGACGAGTCTAAGACCGGCAGGGGCGCCGGCGCCTCAGCAGCCACGGTGGGGCGCTGTCCTAAGCAGCCCAGGGGGTCAGCAGACGCACCTACAGCAGCCCTCCCGGTCTCAAGACCTGGCCTCTGGACTGGTGAAGGAGGGCGGGTAGGAGCAGTTGCGGCCACCGCGGAAAATGAACCCGCTGGTGCAGAAGGTGCCCCCGTTGATTTGGGAGCCGTGGGGGCCGCCACGGTCCCCAGGTGCTGAGGCGCGGAGCTCCCGCTGGTTGAAGGCGGCCGGATAAGAGGCCCGCCCCTGGCAGCCGGTCGGTCCCTGCAAAGAAGAAGAAGCCCTCAGAATAAGAGAAGAGGCAAGAGCTCTGCTCCTATAAAACCAGAAAGAATAACACTTACTGGGCGGCATGAGCGCTCCAGCGAGCTTGCAGCACTGGCCTCTGGGCAGTAGCTGAACCACCAGGACCAGCGACTGGAACGGTCGCGGGATAGGATGCCTGGATCCTCGGCGCACTCGCCGGCATCGCCCCATCAACATCCGTCCTGGGAGCCCCTCCGCTTGAGGAAGGATGGCGAGGTACTTGGGCTGATTCGGACGGCTGCTGTCTGGGGAGAGACCCGCCGGGGAGGGACACTGGGGACCTCTTCGGGTCACCACCCGACGGACCAGCGCTTCCGGAGGATGGAAGCAAAGTAGCTCCGGCACCCTGACTCGGCACAGGCGGCACCCTCGCAGGAGACCGGGCGCGTTTCTTCTCTAGATGCCCGGGGGCCGGCTCTTTCCCTTTCCCTTTGTCGGCGGCTTCGGATCCGTCGGCTCTGGGGGAGGGTTTGACAGCAGCGGATGCCTCATGCCCTGATCCGGGGTGCTCGGTTCCTGGAATGGTGATACCCCGGAAGGCATCCCCGACCTGCCGGACGGTGATCCCGATATCATCAAGGTTCGGCATCTTCCGCAGCAGCTCTGACCTCCTCTGAGGCTCCAAGAAGAGGGGGGTGGCAGAGGGCGGAAGGGTGGGGTCGCCATTGGGAATGTAGTCACCGCTCACCTTGCTCACCATCTCGTTCAGCTCCTCATCGGAAGGGTCAGAGCCGGGGCCTCTCTCCAGCCTGGTACAGTCCTGCTCGCCGGTGTAGTACCACGCTGGGCGGCTACGCTGCTGCAAGGGAGCAATGCGGCGCGACACAAAGTCCATCAGCACCATCAGAGACGTCAGCCCCTCGTTGGCCAAGAACCGGATCCGCTCCAGGACCGGGGTGTACTCCTGCTCCAGCTCAGGGATCTCCTCCCAGAAGCGGTGATCGGTGGTTGGGCTGGCGGTTGGGAGTTGAACGCGATCGTGCTCGTCGGTCTGCACCACCACCCAGTTCTCCCTCCAGTTTTTCCACCTTGATGCGCTGAAGGGCAGGAGGTACCCGGAGATCTTGGGGTCTTTACAGCGATGCTGGAAGTAGTATGCCCCCATCTGGGTCTTTGAGCCGCGCCCAGTCGTCCGCAGCACAAAGAAGTGGCGGAAGAGCGTCATGGAGGCGTGCACCCCCACGAACATCTCGCAGAAGTGAACAAAAACGGCAGCCATTGCGAAGGAATTGGGGGAAAGATGGTGGAGCTGGAGACCGTATGTCTCCAGCAGGGTGACAAAGAAGGAAGAAATCGGCGGAACGAACCCCGCCAGAGCATAAGCCGTGAAGAAGACTATCTCCCCCTCTAAAAAACTTACCGGGTACAATTCCAAGCGATTCGGAACTCTTCGAATACCCCGCACCGGTAACCGCTTCGGTTCCCAGACCGAGTGCCGATGACGGGTGGGCCCGAGCCGCCTGACTGAAGCGGTGGGGGCAAGGAGTCAGTCTCCTGAGAAGATGAGCCGGCAAGGCACTTCGGCGGTTCCCAAAGAAAGCGCCACAACATGCAGAAGTGGCAGTCTTGGGAACCGCCGCAGTAAAAGCAATCATCAAGTGAGCGCATGCTCCCGTGATCCCGTGGCCGTTTGTGCTCCGGCAGCGGTCAATTCGGGACTTAGAGGAAGTGCGCGGATCGGAAGAGACGGAGATCCCACCTCGGGCTCGCTATCTCCCCCGAGATGGGCCCGGGGGCCACTGTCGGTACCTGAGATATGGGGTACCCCCGCGCACAGGGTAAAATGCCTAAGGAACTCGCCCTTCTCCGCAGGGAGAGCTCCGAAGGCGCCACGCGTCCGGCGGGGCCGGACCTCCCTCTCCTCAGAGGAGAGCTCCAGGCCCGCCACGTAGCAAACAGAAGCCGGACCTGCCCCTCCGCGGGAGAGAGGCCCGAAGGCGCCGCGTGTCCAGTGGGGCCGGACCTCCCTCTCCTCAGAGGAGAGCTCCGGGCCCGCCACGTGGCATACAGAGGCCGGACCTCCCCCTCCGCGGGGAGAGGTTCGGAGGCTCCATGTGCCCCGCGGGGCTGACCCTCCTCTTCTCTGAGAAGGGCTCCGGGCCCGCCACGTGGCAGCAGAGCGACGCTGCCTGCCCCGAGCGATAGGCAGCGGGCGTAAATACGCCCCATACCTTGCCCGTACAAGGTATTCAAGGCCCGTGTCTTCCCAAGACGCGGAGACGCGGAGCACGCTTCTGTCAGGTGCCGTTGCGCCCAGTCGCATCACAGACTGGTGCGCGGTGTCAGAACCTGTCAGCCAATAAACACCGCGACAAGACATCCCATGCCGCCTACGCCGTCATCAACCACTACGACTAGCATGCGGCATGGGCAAGGCGGCAAGATGAAGACTCAGAAGCCTTCGACCAGAGACAACCACCGGCATAACTGCAGATACGGTAGATAATAGACAATCTTCCCGGGGCCACCTGTCAGGCCCCGGCTCCCCTTGTAAGCCGCCCGAGTCTTGGACTATAAAAGGCTCGGGTAGGCGTCGATAGCAAGGGTTCGCACTTTGCAACTCATACGCTAACCATACAGTCTCAAGCTGTAACTCACCCCCAAGCTCAGGCCTCCGGCCCCGAGCAGCAAGCAATACAGCGAGCTCCATAGCTCGCCGTGGACGTAGGGTTTTACGCTCCGGCGGCCTGAACCATGTAAAATTCACCGTGTCAAGCTCTTACTAACTCGTCCATCTGCGCAAGCTCTCCGCTAGGGACTAGCCCTCCAAAAAAAGAACCTCCGCGGGCTGCCCAGTGCAGGCCCGGGGGAAGTGTCGATCACACACTTCGACAAGCGTGGACCCACTGAGGTTTCACCCCTAACAGCATACAAGAGGCTCCAACCCACTGCAGTGGCCCCCTCTTGAGCCTTGCGGTTCATATGGTAGTCCAGCTGATACCTATTCCCCGCACCATCCAACACACCCATACTACGCCGGGGATACACCTAATTAATTGGCCAAGCTGCCCCATCTCAGCATGTGGTTGGCACGGTAAAGTCAGGTTACATGCTCCATGAACCGGTCCTTAGGATCCAGGCAAGTACTAAACACAAACCCGAGTCTCGTGCACCCAGCACTAACCAAGACATCCAACTTGTCTTGATCCCTACCTCTACATAACTCACAATATCTCATTAAAGAGTATAGTAAAATAAACTGATGATCTCATATCCCAAATATCCCATTCTAAGCATGGCTAAGCATATGCATAATAATAAATGACATGATAAAATGAATCCCAACCCAATCTACAAGGAAACAAGGTAATGCAATTCTAGAGAAACATCCTAGCATGGGTTTCATATTTTCAATTGACAATGCAAATAATTCTATCTACACATCCTAGTATAGGAACAAAGTGGTCAAGGACACTTGCCTCCTTCCTGCTGCTCTTGGAATGGGTAGTCCTGATCTTGGAAAGGAAGAACTTGCTCTGGAGCAGGTTCTACTCATACCATCACACATAGCAAAAGAAAACAACAAGTCATAAGACATAGTTCACGCTTCCACTTCATACAAACCACACATTCACATTTATGAAAGCCATTCACAATTCTAGGTGTTGTGGTTACTCTATGTGTGTTGATTTTAGCTTACATGCACTTTTAACCATGTGTATATGATTTTTATTTTTGTATTCACATTTATGTTTGCATACTATATATATATGAGTTCCCAATTTAAATAAATTCCTTATATTCAATTACTACACCTTTTAGCTACCAAGTATGCATGAAAGGTATTTTCCTACTCCATATGTGTCTTCAGACCTTCTACCAACCCTAAACTGAATTCTTTAGATTTTTTAAAACTTCATTTATCATTTTCTAGTTATTCATACCTAGTTTGCTATACTTTCAGATTTATTTCCTATACCTAAATGTCAACTTTATTATAAAAATAGTAAGACACCTCATCTAAACAGAATAGGTTTTGGGTCTAAAATATATAATAATATATTTTTGAACTTCTCCTCTGATGTGAACTATTTTACATTTATTTTACTAATTTTCAGAATTATTCTCTACATAAAAATATATCCCTATAACTAATAAATGTGAATAATCAATTAAACAGATTCATTTCAGTCAAAAATCTACTTTTATATCACTCCAAAGTTTTCCAAGTACTAGGAAAGTTTTTAATCTGAATTTGCAATGTGTTTGTCCCATCTTTTAAATTTTAAATACTAAACACATAGTCAAATTCCTAAATTTAATATCATATAGGGTTAAAAAGGTAAACTCACCCCACTACAGGGTCTATTATATTATTTTAAGAATTTCCAGGGGGCTAACTACACATAACAGAGGGGTTTTTCCTAATTTTTATTAAGTCTAGGGGCCAAAACTGATTTTTAAATAAATTTACATGATTTTCTGAAGTTCCAGGGGCTAGATCAGAAGTTTCCGGGGCTAGCTCTTATTTCCCGAGAACCCCAGGGGTAGCACGTAAGAATCCCGGCCTTTATAACGCGGGGCTGACGTGGACCGTCCGATTTAAAACAGACGGCTGAGATTATAACGTCGAACCGGTACGCGGGGATTTATATTCTACCGCGCGATTTAAAATAGACGGCGCACAAGCGGCCACGTCGCTTTGATCGAGCGCAGGCGGCGCTGCCCGGCGGCGCACGGCGGCGGGAGGCGGCGATCTCGCCGGAGAGTTTTGGATCTTCGTCAATTCTTCCTAAAACTGTGATTTTATGGCATAGATCGGTGGAGGGGAGGTCGGGGATCTCACCTCGGGGGTTTTCTTGAGCTCGGAGGTCCTGGAAAGCGATCGGCGACGAGGTCCGAGGTGAATTCACTGCGAGGCTCGTCGGCGCTGTGTTTGAACCACAAACCACCGAGTTTTCTGCACCTGCGAGGTTCCCCGGAGGCGGTGGATCAAGACCAGCGAGTTAGATCAGAATTCCCGAGCGTAGATCGAGCAGAATTTGCCGGAGAAGCTCGGGTTCTTACCGGAGAGAAAAACGGCGGATCATGGGGAAAAACGGGATGATGCCGGGGTTTTTATAGACGGGGGAGGGCGGCGAGGTGGTTTAGATCAAGTAGGAGTCCTCCGGATCCAGAATTTGGGCGGAAATCTAGTCAGTTAAGATCGCACGCGCGCGGGGAACAGTCCGGGTTTCGGACGATCGGGGGTTAGGGATGACAGGTGGGTCCCGCCTGTCTGTGAAAGGGGCGCGGGCGCGCGGCTGCGGGCTGGCGCGGGGGTCGGGTGGGCCGGCTGGTGGGTTTCGGCCCACTGGCCGGGAAGGTTTGTTTTCTTCTTTTTCTTTTTTCTTTTTCATTTCTGTTTTGAGTTTAATTTGAATTCCAGTTTGAATTTGAATTTTTGCAACACATGCAACACGTCCAAAAATTTTTAAATTCCCCTCTTGACAGGATTTTGGGGTGTTACAAACGACCCGTTGCACAAGCACCTCGTGTGCCCTTGCCTCGTGTGCCTCGACCCAACATGGGCGCTCCTGTTCAAAATCCCCGCCCCAACGTACCTGCTGCCGTAGGCAACAGGGCATGCTTTGCATGCGGGGAAACATGACACTTCGCGAACCAGTGCCCGAGGAGAGGCCCTGGACAACAAGGCAATGTGCCCAAGCAGAACCCGCGACCGAACGGAGGGGACAATCAAGGAAACCGTGGACAGCAGAATTATGCTAGCGGCAACGTGAACCATGTCTCTGCTGAGGAAGCACAACAAGCTGAGGACATCGTAATTGGTATGTTCTTTGCCAACTCCAACCCAGCCACCATCTTATTTGATTATGGAGCATCACATTCCTTCATATCATCCAAGTATGTTGCCAAGCATAATCTACCCATATCACACTTAAAATGTGCTATGTTAGTTAATTCTCCCGGTGGAGAGATGAGGACTAATATAGTATGTCCGAAAGTAAGCCTTAAAATAAGGGGGGTAGACTTCCTTGCCAACCTTATTGTCTTTGATTCCCAAGGGCTTGACATAATATTCGGGATGGATTGGTTAAGCAAGCACAACGGGGTAATCCAATGTGCTGAAAGAAGCGTGCAGTTAATAAATGAGCATGGTATTCGTGTCGAGTTTGAGTCAGCCCAACAAACAACAGAAAGGGCAATTTTGAACCACGTCGAAGGAGCAACATTGGACAGCATTCCAGTGGTTCAGGAATTCACGGACTTGTTTCCTGAGGAGCTTCCAGGTATGGCACCTGACCGGGACATTGAGTTTGCCACATTAATTTGGTGCCCGGAACTGCACCCATAGCAAAGAGACCCTATAGGATGCCCGTCAATGAACTAGTAGAACTCAAGAAGCAAATTCAGCAGCAGTTGGAGAAGGGTTTTATACGTCCAAGCTCGTCACCATGGGGAGCTCATATGCTCTTTGTGGACAAGAAGGATGGGACCTAAAGGATGTGCGTGGACTATAGGTCTCTCAATGAGGTGACAATCAAGAACAAATACCCTCTGCCCCGTATAGAGGACCTATTCGACCAAATAAAAGGAGCCCGAGTGTTCTCCAAGATTGATCTTCGGTCGAGATACTTCCAGCTGAAGATTAAGCCCTCTGATATACCCAAGACTGCCTTTCAAACACGGTATGGTTCGTATGAATATACCGTCATGTCTTTTGGGTTAACAAATGCACCCGCATACTTCATGTACCTTATGAACAAGGTTTTCATGAAGTACTCTTGGATAAGTTCGTCGCGGTTTTCATCGACGACATTATGGTGTATTCTAAAAGTGAGGAGGAGCATGAAGAACATTTGAAATTGACCTTGCAGAAAATGCGTGAGCATCAATTGTATGCCAAGCTTAACAAGTGTCAATTTTGGCTAAAAAAGATATCGTTCCAAGGCCACATTATCTCCGAGGAGGGAATATCGGTTGATCCCGGGAAAGTGGGAGATGTTCTGAAATGAACTGCAAAACGTGAGGGATATTCGGAGTTTTCTTGGGATGACTGGGTACTACCGAAGGTTCATCAAGGACTTCTCTAAAATAGCAAAGCCTATGACGGAGTTGCTAACGAAGGGAAAAGCCTTCCAATGGACACCAGCATGCCATGAAAGTTTTGAGGAGCTCAAGAAAAGGCTAACCACAACACCGGTTTTGGTATTGCCGGACGTGAGCAAGAGCTTCGACATATATTGTGACGCATCCAGACAAGGGCCCGGATGCGTGCTCATGCAAGAAGGACAAGTGGTAGCTTATGCCTCACGATAATTAAAGAAGCATGAGCTTAATTATCCTACACATGACTTGGAGCTAGCAGCAGTAGTGCATGCATTGAAGATTTGGAGACATTATATCGTTGGTCACCGATGTGAGATCTATACGGATCATAAAATCCTCAAGTACATATTTACACAAACGGACTTGAATTTGAGGCAACGTCGATGTTGGAACTCATCAAGGATTACGATGTTGGAATCAACTACCACCCTAGGAGAGCCAATGTAGTAGCCGATGCATTGAGCCGGAAGGGAGCATGTCACCAACTCACGGTTCGAGAGCTACCACCCAAACTACGTAAGGAGTTCGAATGGTTACACCTCGGATTCTTGAACAAGATGGAAGTGATAGAGCTCCACTCTTTATTGGAGCAAGAGATAAGAGATGGCCAAGCAACGGATGAGGAGATCAAGGAAAGGATCCGACAAGGAATAGAGAAGGATTTCAAAGAAGATGAGAAGGGTACGGTTTGGCTAGGAAAAAGGATTTGTGTGCCTAACGTAAAGAACATCTCTGACATGATATTAAAAGAGACACATGATTCACCCTATTCCATACATCCCGGAAGTACCAAAATGTACAAGGACTTGAAGACTTGTTATTGGTGGGATGGTATGAAAAGGGACATAGCCAAATACGTTGCCCTATGCGACACATGCCAACGGGTTAAGGCCGAACATCAAAGACCCGCTGGATTGTTGCAACCCTTGAAGGTACCCGAGTGGAAGTGGGAGGACATCAGTATGGATTTCATCGTCGGATTGCCACGTACTCAGTCAGGTTATGACTCCATCTGGGTTATCGTGGATCGATTAACGAAAACAGCCCATTTTCTCCCTATAAGGGCCAAGTTCAACATTGCACAATTAGCCGAGTTGTACATGGAGCAGATCGTGTGCCGTCATGGAGTCCCGAGGAGGATAATCTCAGATCGAGGTTCTCAGTTTACCTCTAGATTTTGGAGGAAGCTGCAGAAAGCTATGGGTACACGACTGGATTTTAGCTCCGCCTATCACCCACAAACCGATGGACAAACCGAAAGGACAAACCAAATTTTGGAGGACATGTTGAGATCTTGCGCCTTGAAACGTGGACGTAGTTGGGATAGGAGTTTACCGTACGCTGAATTCTCCTATAACAACAGCTATCAAGCTAGCTTGAAGATGTCGCCTTTCGAAGCATTGTATGGTAGGCGGTGTAGAACGCCGCTGTTCTGGAACGAGACCGGAGAGAACTAGGTGTTTGGACCCGAAGTGCTACAAGAAGCTGAAAAGCAAGTCCAAACGTTACGGGAGAACTTAATGTCTGCTCAGTCACGACAAAAAGGCTATGCGGACAATAGGCGAAGGAAGTTAACCTTCGAAGTAGGAGACTTCGTATACCTTAAGGTATCACCTATCCGTGGCCAACGACGTTTCAACGTCAAAGACAAGCTAGCACCTCGCTACATCGGACCATTTAAGATTTTGGATAAGCGAGGAGAAGTAGCCTATCAACTAGAGCTCCCTACATATCTCTCCGACATAAATGACGTGTTTCATGTATCCCAGCTCAAGAAGTGCTTGAGAGTACCAGAGGAGCAAGTACCAATGGAAGAGCTTGAACTTCAAGAGGACCTGACTTATGCGGAACACCCTGTCCGAATTTTGGATGTAAAGGAAAGGGTCACAAGGAACAATGTAATCCGATGGTGCAAGGTACAATGGAGCCATCACACTGAAGCTGAAGCCACATGGGAGCGTGAAGAAGACATCAAGGCAGAATTTCCTCATCTATTCTCTACTAACGAATCTCGAGGGCGAGAATCAATTTAAGGAGGTAGATTTGTGACACCCTAATTTTTTTTGTTTCTACATGTATTCATGTTTCATGTAGAGAAAACATTTTAAAAGAAGTGGAGACAGAGAAAGAATTAAAAAGATAGCCAAAAAGAGCAAAAATCCAGTTCACCAAGAGTGCCGAAGACAACTCTCGCGGCCCGCTGGCCACGTGGCGCCTTCGGAGCTCATCTCCGCAAAAGGGGGAGAGGTCCGTGACCCCGTGGGACACATGTTGCCCCCGGAGCTAGCCTCTGCGGAGAAGTAAGGTCAGCCGCATGACACGCATCACCTTCGGAGCTAGTCACCGCGGAAATAAGACGACCAGTCACGCAGGATACGTGTTGATCTCGGAGCTCACCTCTGAGAGGTCCGGTACTATTGGACATGTGTCACCGCCGGAGCTTATCTCCGGGAGGTCCGTCACTGTTGGACACGTGTTAACCTCGGAGCTCGTCTCTGAGAAGAAAGGAAGTCTGGCGCTGTTAGGACATGTGGCACACCCGGAGCCACCTCCCGAGAGAGGGAAGGTCCGACACTGACACGTGACATGCGCGGAGCCACCTCCGAATAGAGAGGAGGTCCTGACCGCTAGGATACGTGGCGCACGTGGAGCTCACCTCCGAAGGAGAGGGAGGTCTCGCTCGCTTGACACGCGGCACAACCGGAGCTCGTCTCTGTGGAAAGGGGGAGACCAGGCCCCGGTGGACACGTGGAGCTTCCGGAGCTCATCACCGTAGAAGTAACGAGTTCTGGAGCGGTTTTGGATTCTGTATGCGTGGAAATACCGGTATGGAGAGGAAACCGACATGAGTTCTACAATGTTACCGCACCAAATCAACTAAAGATAAGTTGTTAAGATTCAACGACAATCTGAATAGGACTCTTATTCAAAATACAATCAGATTAGGATTCTTCTTCTCCCGATTATAAATAGAACCCAGAACCCTTGGCCGAAACCACAAACTTCTTTTTCACCTCCTGAGCCGACGACTTAGAGCCCTAGCTTCCAACTCACCGAGTAAACCCATCGCCAAAGTTTGGTCGAGAGAGATCGCCGGAAGAGAGCCCCAACGATCTGTCTGATAGGAGAAGGACCCCGAGACTAAGAAGAACATAAGGTAGGTCTCCAATACCACCTTACGACATCGTCGCATTTTCTTTGCATCTGTTCTTCGATTCCTTTCGAACAGAAGCTTTTTCGTGGACAGATCACGTGTTGATCGGTCTGATCTAGAGTCGAGATCATCGCCACGTCCACATTTGATCCGAACACCCCTGTTCATCGTAAAATCCATGCAAACCATGCAAGAACACGTACAAACTGATCTAATAAAAACTGCACCATAGGATTAACATGCATATACATCATTACATCTTAAAGTAGAGTTTATGCATGATATTGATTGCTGTGAATCTTGTATGTAAGTGATCGTGTATAGAAGGATAAGCTCAGGGAGCTAACTACGACGGGCTACAACAACAAGATTTTGAGCAACAGGAACCGCAAGAATAAGGCAAGTGCTTCTTGACCATATTGATCCTATGTTTTGGGAAACTGTTTTGTTTTGCGAAAAGGTGTGTGTGCTGAGTCAAATATGGTGGGAAACACTTTTATAGGAGTTTACTAGTTTTGGTTAAACTACCCTTGTCGCTAGGGAAGTTTATGAGTCGGGTATGGTTTTTGCTTTTATGCTTCGCTGAGTCCATGGGATTGGGAAGCGATATAGATGTGTCTAGCTAACTGCACTCGTAATGATAATGAGAAACTGATGTTGTTAATGAACATGGATCGGAGACAGATCTAGGCAAGTCTGGGTTTGTGAATGAGGTAAAAAGAGGTAGTGGTTTACTTGCCGTAGATCTAAGCACCGGTTCATGCGAGCACATGCCAGGATAACAGTGCCACCACAAGGCCAAGTATGGGTGCGACTTAGCTGACTAATTAGGTAAGTTGCTAGATTGTTATGTACCGTGGAAGGCGCGGGGAATGAGAGTCGAGTGAGGACTTCCCTGGGAACTGCATGGCACAAGAGGGGGCCCGTGGGTGGGAGAATTGGAGATTCTAGCCTGCCGGTGAAACCTTAGTGAATCCATACATCTAGTAACCCCTTTGTAAAGGCTATTTTGTGATCACTTGGCCATACACCGATGGTTGTGTATTGCTATAATGGAGGCTCTGCAGTCACCGACGGGTGACGAAATCATAAACTTGTTGGTAAAGAGGTGCGAACTCTGCAGAGTCTAAAACTATCATGATAGCCGAGCTTACGGTCACGAGCGCCTGGCCAACTTCCATGATTAGTTGGGATGGTTATTGGCTATAGTTATTTGGTATGGTTTTGGAAGGTTTGGTTTTGGTTTTGTTTTTGGGACTGTTGAGTTCGGGTGGTAAGATGGGTTGCATGACTGTTGAGTCATGTCAACGAGGTTGGATGGTGTGAGACGAAATTATTTATGAGATGAAATGGTAGCGAATACGAGATGGTATTCGTGAGATGGTAGCGAATACGAGAAGGAATTCGTGAACAAGAATGAGATTGATTATTGTCTGGTTGGGACATGGAAGGTAATGAACATAATGGAGGTATGATTGGTATTTTAGTACATGTTGGGATTACATTCCCTTAAAGATAAGTTGCTGTTTTATCATGGTTTTGATAAATAATTTTGCTTTCTACAATGAGCCTTTTTATACCTACTTTGTTGTGAGCTACATGTCATATTTTTCCCACTTGTTGAGTACATCATTATACTCAAACTTGCCTTATTATTTCATCATCAGCAACAGGAGAAGATTACTATGAAGACCAAGTGGAGCATTAGGCGTATAATCTGTCCTCAACCTTGCCTGTGGGGATGGAGTAGAGATGGAGCCGCTGCTTCTTAGATTGCTTCCGCATTAGTTAGAAGACTTCCGCTGTTAGATTAAGACTTCCGCTATGAGCATGAGTCCAAGACTCATGAGACATTGTAATAAACTCTATTATTCGTGGTCGTATATATTCTGAAATTCAGTTTGTGGATGATGTGTATATGTGTAATGAACATCCTAGTCACACATATGCATCAGTTCTCGGTTCCGTGGTTTTCCACAGAATTGAGGGCGTCACATCTACGCAGACACGTTGAAGTTGCCCGCTAAAGGATTTACACCTCCCGCTTTCTCAACGCCATTCCCATGCAAAGGATGAGTTTCTATATCACGGTCCATCGAGTTACATCGGTTTCATGGGTCCCATACCCCACTATATATTTGGTACAACTCAATCTTGTCCAGCAGGGCCGCATACGCGCGGTCCTTAACCGATACGGACGGGGCTACAACCAACCTCCATATTTGCCTTACCATCCCGGTCCAGGCCAAATGTGGTCTCAAGCATTGTCACACCCATCGCAGGTCGAGACCAAGCTTGAGCGATCCATCCTACAGGAACATCTCCGTCTCCATCTCATTTTCATGAGGGTGCTCTTATCATTAACCTCTCATGAGTAACTCCATTACTCGACCTTTCTCGCGAATACCTTTTTACTACTCGACTTCTACCGAGCTAGCTACAACATTAGCCTAGCATCTACGACGAGACAAAGCCTATACTAAACCTTCTACTCAGGATGTAATAGCCATGAAAGTGGGTTTCAAACATCTTAGACATAATGCACAATATCAAGTTTAATACACATGAGGTGAAGTAAAATAAAATTTAAAACGGTAACGACATGCAAACTGGGGCTTGCCTTGCTCAACGGTTTTGTTAGAATCTAGGAGTTAGTCTTTCTCCAGAGGATCCGCCAACTCGTCACGAGATGGAGATCCTCGCTGTGGGGTTGACTCCTCATCGAACATCGACATCACGTGAGCTATTATATTGCAATGCACATATATTCAAAAGCAATTTAGAAAATGATGCAAAACTGTTGTTCAAGTTAACTCACACATAAGAGGGACAAACAACAGCAAGGTTTCTGTTGTTGGGTCTAAACCTTAGAGATGATGAAAGCCAGGTGAAAAGGACTACCAGTAAACCATGTGATTAAGTCTATTATATGAACACTTAAACCTAAAAGATGGTAGCTCAAGTTCCAGAGGTCCAATGAAACTGAAAATTTAACCGCAGGTTCTATGGAAGGTATTTAGGCAGTGTGCAAAAATTGAGCTCATAAAATGGCTTCATATGAGCACAACAAATCCTTATGTGGTTTTCACTAATCTGCCTTTACCCCCTAGGTGTTAAGCTTTCCTATGCTGCAAAGTAGACTTTTTCTGAAGTATAAAATATCTTGAGTCCATAGGAATTTGTTTTACCATTTTTGGAGTTTCCTACAAGGAGCTATGAATTTTACAAAGAATGGGGAAAAGCTGAAATTGTTTCTGTTCATTTTTCCCATTTTTCAGACACATAAGGAATGAACACATCATTTGACCAAGAAAATATGGTCCAATGCCTCTGAAATTTTTACTGGAGTTCAAGGAATTTTGAAAGAATGTCCTGTCCAAATTTGGGAATTTTCCAATAAACAGAACTCCTGTAAAAATTCATATAAAATTTTCTTTAAATGAATTAATTAGCCAAATCCAGGGATTTTCATAAACATTGGGATGCACCCCTTGATAGTACTCTTTGAGAGGAATCCAACAAAATTTGTTTCACAATTTTTGGATACTCCTACCCAAAGGTATGGCTCTCCAAAGTTTGAACTAAAATGGGAAAATCTGGAAATGTTTAAAACCTGCCTGTGGGTCCCACCTGTCATCCCTAACCTTCAACCTCGCGCCAAACAGGGCAGTGGCGGAGCCCTCTGGCGAGCGTCGCCGGAAAGGCCCTTCCCGGCCACCTCCCGACCCCCTGCTGCCCCCCCTCCCCCCCCCCCCCCCATTTTCCACCACGCTGAACATGTTGGTGAGGTCGCCGGCGGCCGAAACTCGCTGAAAAACAGGGCGCACCGATTACAGCAAGAACTAGGGTTCCGGCGAGGTTGCGGCGGCTCATTTCTTCACCAAAGGATCGGTTCTTGGGCTCTAAAGCACCAGGGGATCGTGTAGAAGATCAACATGAGGTCTAAACAAGCCGGGGAGCGCTCCAAACCTATTGGCACCATGCACCCGATGTGGTCCGGCGGTATACTCCTTTTCAGCTCCGCTTCACAACGGAAATGCATGTCTTCTTTAATGATAGCGGCATTTACCAACTCATTGTAAATACCATTATTGAACAAGGTCACTTGTTCCTTAAGTTCAACATTTCAAACCTCGGAAGAAATACTCGCACTTCAATACTTCCGAGTTTACCATATGAGTGGCGTATTGCATCAAGTCTTCAAACTCTTTGAAGTACTCGTACGCACTCCTTTCCCCTTGCTTTAAATCTAGAAAGTATTGATACTTTGTTCGAAGAATTCACGAACAAATGTGACGTGCTCGGAAAACATCCCGGAATTCATCTCACGTCACGTGATGACCTTTAGGAAGAGTTACAAGATACTCCGCCCACAAAGCTCCTGCGGCTCCGTGGAGTTGTTGAGCGGCAAATAGAGTCTTCTGGTACTCATCACACTCAAACATATCAAACTTGGCTTCAATACATTGGAGCCAATGAGCCGACTCCCACAGATCTTTCGTTTTCGAGAAAACCGGACGTTGTCTTGCTAGAAAATCCAGATAAGTGCTTCGCGGGGTATTACTCTGTAATGTCGCCTGTCATATGCTTTGTTGCACCAATAGATCGAGAGACTTAGCCATCTTTACTAAGATTTCCGCCAATCCGGTTGATGATGTCGACATTTCTAGTCGTGGCGAATTATTTCCACCGTGACTCGACTCACCAACCTCACTCCTGGAATGAGTGTGATCCATACTGCAAGAGTGAGCAATTTACAGTTAAAATTCAAAGTTTAAACTCAACTTTAATTCAAAACATAACCGTAAAAGCATCACATCAATATTGCAGCATTACACAAGCTAACTAGGGTTTTGACAATTTTGAAATCTACCAAACTTTAACAAGTATGTCCAAACCCTTAATTCCAACAGTAGGACAAACTGAAAAATAACTCAAGAACATGTTGTGGAGCTTAGAGAAGTCTAAAACATCCCTGTCCATAACAAGTCCTAAGTTACATAGGCAATAAGCACTACTCTGTTCAGAATAATCAATATGTCTTAATCCTAGAATTTGAATATGAAAATAGCAATTTCATGTCTCATTTTTAATATCAAAGTTATATTTAACTTCAATATCTTTCCAATGAGTATTCATTTGCCTTCATATCGGTTCGGGATCAAAAGTTGTGATATTACAAAGTTAACAGAAATCTGGAACAATTTTGACAGCACCTCATTTGAAAGTGGCTGTTTTGTCCGCAAGATTTCATACAATTAAACTTCAAATCTGGAGAAACTTTGAACTACAAAGATGTACCACAATTCCTAAACATTCTAATGGTGTCTTACTTGACCCTTAGAAATTTTTCTACAGAAAGTTATGGTCGAAATACAGAAATTTCCAGAGAGCAATTTGTGTCTGCCCTGTTTTTGGGCAGTTCACACTCATCTGAGAATTTCATCCATTTGGAGGGTGATTCTGATCTGGAGTTCTACAGAAGAGTTGTAGAAGACTTCAACAGATTTCCACAAATGTATCACTCACCACCATTGGTTCAACCAAACAAAAGTTATGTCCTGTTCAACTTCAGCAAAAATTCTGCCAAAAACAGGGGAGGTTATTCCTAAGTCTTGGTGAATAAATCTAAACTCCCAATTGACTCTCAGTTCAATATAGGAGTTCATTACCCCCTAATAGAATCCTAGACTCCAAATTTACTCTTTTTCTTTTCAAACCTTCTTTTTCATGCAGTTCAAATCATATCATGGTACTACATTTTCTCACAAATTAAAATCCTAACCGGCTTTATACCAGCTTATACGTCTCAAGTGGTGGCACTAAAACGATCGCTCACAAATGTTTTCTACACAACATGTTCTAACGTTGTCGGTACCCTCAATATGGGGTACCCCCACACACAGGGGGAAATCGTTTAAGGACTTCACCCCTTCAGCAGGGGCGAACTCCTAGGGCATCCAAGCCGGACCTCTCTTCTCCGCAGGGAGAGCTCCGAAGGCTCCACGTGTCCCACGGGTCCGGACCTCCCTCTCCTCAGAGGAGAGCTCCGGGCCCGCCATGTGGCCAGCAGAGCCGGACCTCCCCCTCCGTGGGGAGAGCTCCGAAGGCTCCACGTGTCCGGCAGGGCCGGATCTCCCTCTCCTCAGCGGAGAGCTCCGGGCCCGCCACGTGGCCAGCAGAGCCGGACCTCCCCCTCCGCGAGGAGAGCTCCAAAGGCTCCACGTGTCCTGTGGGGCTGGACCTCTCTCTCCTCAGAGGAGAGCCCCGGGCCTGCCACGTGGCAGCAATCAGCGCTGTCTACCTGGCGCGGTAGGCAGCAGGAGTAAAGCCGCACCATGCCTTGCTCGTACAAGATATTCAAGACCCGCGCCTTCCCAAGATGTGGTATTGAAGTCCCGCACCTTCCCAAGACGCGGAGACTTGGGGCACGCCCCTGCTAGGAGGCGTTGCACCCAGTCACATCACAGTGAAGACAGGGGCGCAATGTCTGAAGCTGTACACCAATAAACACAGCGACAAGACATCCCCTGCCTCCCCTACCATCATCAACCACTACGCCTAGCTTGCGGCGTGGGTAGGGCAGCAGGTCGGAGGCTCAGAAGCCCTCGCCAGAGATAACTACCAGCGTGATTGCAGATACGGTAGATGGTAGAGGTCACCCCGGGACCACCTGTCGGGTTCCGAGGCCCACTTTGTAAGCCGCCCGAGCCTTGGACTATAAAAGGCTCGGGTAGGCAACGTTTCAAAGGGTCCGCTCTCATGCAAGTTCGCACCCTGATCCAGCATTCTAGCACTCAGCTCATCCTCAAGCCCAGAACTCCGGTTCTGAGCCCCAAGCAATACAACGAGCACCTCTGCTCACCGTGGACGTAGGGTATTACGCTCCGGTGGCCCGAACCATGTAAAAAACCCTTGTGTTCATCTGTTTCCTTCGTCCAGTACAGCGAGACTCACGCGCAGGGGGACTAGCCCCTCCGAAAAAGAACCTCCGCGGGCTGCCCAGTGCAGGCCCGGGGGAAGTGTCGACAGCTACACTTCAACATTTGGCGCGCCAGGTAGGGGGCTTTTCCCTCTCTTGCGTCCAGTCTTCGCTCACGAAGATGACCAAGCTTCTATCCACGGCAAGCTCTCCTCGCCCTCGTTCCCGGTGAACGGTGACCAGCGAGGCTTACGTCTCGACGCACTCAGGGAGGAGTGTGTCGGGACAGGCTGGAAGCCAGCAGCCGACTCCAGCAACGCGGACTCCAGCAAGCCCAAGATCTGCTGCAGCGCTGAGTGTCTCCCATGGGAGCGCACTAGCTGCAGCACGAGCGCTTCTACGCAATTCACCTGCTGGGGACGCGCCTCAGGCAGCGACCCAGCGCGTCCCCAGCAGTGGATTCATGATGTAGATCGTCTCGTCGTTGCCGCCGCCAACTTTCAGCTACGGCGAGGACGACGCCCTAGTCAACCGGATATGTCGCTGTGGCGCACGCCAACGGTTGACAGGCAGACGGCAGACTCCCTCTCCACCAGGCTCCCATCTGCGGACCTGAGGTCGGAGCTGGAACGACGTCACCTGGGCAAAGATGCCCGCGTGACCATCGAGCGACGCCGAGAAAGGCGTTGCAACCATGAGGTCGGCGACAGCATGTCGACCGCCTCGACCCAGCCTGGGCTGCAGACGTTCGCCACGCGATCTCTGCCCGAGGCATACGCCACGCAGCATATGCCTCAGCCATATGCCCTGCAAATGGCGCCCCCGGGTTATGGTGCACCTTTGCCCATGCCAGGATACACAGTGCCAGCAGCGGACCAAGTGCTCGCGGCACCGACACCTGCAGCAACAGGAGCAGGGTGTACAGCTTTGGCGCCACACCTTCACTTCGCGAAGTGGCCGCGCAAGTTCCGACCACACCTGCCAGAGAAGTACGATGGCAGCGTCAACCCGGCGGAGTTCCTCTAGA
Organism: Neostapfia colusana; assembly: GCA_030760725.1. Classification (NCBI taxonomy): domain Eukaryota; kingdom Viridiplantae; phylum Streptophyta; class Magnoliopsida; order Poales; family Poaceae; genus Neostapfia; species Neostapfia colusana. The sequence goes on from JASWHV010000011.1 coordinate 83,190,282, forward strand.
TCTACTCCACCGCCATCCTTGCTGCAGGAGGGGATGAGGCCGTCATGGCCAACTACTTCCCCGTCGCCTTGACCGGCCCAGCACGGTCTTGGCTCATGAATCTCCCCCAGGGTTCCATAACCTCCTGGGGAGAGCTCTGCCGGCAGTTCACCGCCAACTTCGGCAGCTCCTACAGCCGGCCTGGCACGGAGCTTGACCTCCACGCCATCCAGCAACAGCCCGGAGAGTCGCTGTGCTCCTTCATCCAGCAGTTCTCCCAAGTACGGAACACCATCCCACATATCCAGAATGCTTCTGTGGTGGTGGCGTTCTGGCAGGGTGTAATGGACAAGAAGATGCTCGAGAAGCTCGCCACCAGAGAGGTGCGCGACATCTCAGAGCTCTTCAGCCTGGCGGACAAGTGCGCCAGAGTGGCGGAAGGGCGCAACTGGCACTCACAGCCAGCCTCCGAAGCCGGATAACAGCCCGGACCAAGTGCTGCTCCCCATGGGAGCGGCAAGAAAGTCAAGAAGGCCGGAGGAAAGATCATGCTGCCGACCGAAGCTCCCGTTGCTGCAGCTGCAGCACCTATCGGAGCTCGGGGGCCACGCCCCGACAAGAGGCCGCGACAGTCACCAGCCCCAGGTGGTGACCACAGCGAGCCGTGCCCCGTGCACAACACCAGCAGCCATACTGCTGCTGAGTGCCAGGAGATCCAGAAACTCACGGAGCGCTTCCGCAAGGGGAAGCAACCGCGGGCGGACGCCCCACCCTTCCGTCAGAGGGAGGGCAAGCAGAAGGTCGACCCCCGGGACAACGTCGACCAGCAGATGGACTTCCAGTAGCCCCAGCGCGCTCTGAAGATGGTCCATCACCGTGAGGGCTCCACCTCCAGCGACGACGAGCGCCGGAAGGCACTCCACGTTATCTACGGAGGGTCCTCGGACCCCTCGTCCCGGAACGCAGTCAAGACTCTGCGTCGAGCTGTGGCGTCGATGGCCCCTACCCCGTGCACGACACCACACCTCAAGTGGGTGGGGACCCCCATCACCTTCGACGCCACCGACTGCCCCAAGAACATGGTTGGGGCCAGGCAGCTACCGCTCTTGGTAGCTCCCACCATCACCAACGTGAAGATGTACCACGTCCTGGTGGATGGTGGGGCCAGCCTCAACCTCATCAGCCGTGTAGCCTTCCTAAAGCTACAGATCCGATGGCCAAGCTCGCCCCCTTGAGCCCGTTCTCAGGAGTAGGGTCGGGACAAGTTGTCCCATAAGGCAACATCAGCCTACCGGTGACCTTTGGGGCACCGGACAACTACCCAACAGAGTACATTCTGTTCGACGTGGCGGAGGTTGACCTCCCCTTCAATGCCATCATCGGCAGGCCAGCCCTGTACCAGTTCATGGCAGTAGCCCACTAGGGCTACCTCGTCTTGAAGATGCCTACACCAACAGGCATCCTTAAGATTCGTGGAGACCACACTGCTGCAGTGTCAGCCTTGGAGAAGCTCCAAGCACTTGCAGCAGCCCGTGCACCAGCCCCTGGCGGTGCAGAACCAGGCCACCTCCACCCGAGTGCACGCCACCGTGCCTTGGCCCCACCTCCCAGGGGCTGCCCTGACCCTGTCAACCTCTTGTCGGCCTGAGCCAATGGAGGAAGACATCCCAGGTCCCCCAGGGAGAAGCCACGCGGGACCAACTCCGGCGTGAAGACATCGACCTCATCAACGAGGCTTGATTACAAGCAACGCTCCGCAACGCACGGTACCGGCAGGCGCTCCGGCGCTACCACCAAAGGGTCGTGCGTGTTCGGGAGCTCAAAGAAGGTGACATGGTGCTGCGGCGCATACTTTCTTGTGAAGGGGCCAACAAACTCTCCCCCAGCTGGGAAGGTCCCTTCCGAGTCACGAAAGTTTGCCGCCCCGGGTGCGTACACCTTTCCACCGAGGATGGGGATCCGCTCCTGAACCCTTGGAACATAGAACATCTCAGTAAGTTCTATCCCTAGAGCATTGGTAGCACATGTCTTTTCCTTTCTGTAATAGATCCCATAGAGTCTAGGAACAGCGCTTGGAGCAACTAAGTTCCAGGGGACGGTCCAGGACTACGTTTCAGCTTGGCCTGGTTCCGACCCTAAGCGCATAGGATCTTGCTTCCCTTCTTAATGGGGCGGGTCGTTGCCTCCATGTTTAGCCTGCCTTCCTCCTATGGGCATTGTCGAAGTGTGTAGCCGACACTTTCCCCGGGCCTGCTCTGGGCAGCCCGCGGAGGTTCTTTTTCGGAGGGGCTAGTCACTCGAGGAGAGCTTCAGCGTTAGGGACGATTGAGGGAGAAGCTTGACACGGGGAGTTTTACGTGGTTCAGGCCGCCTGAGCGTAAAACCCTATGTCCACGGTGAGCAGAGTTGCTTGCTGTATTGCTTGCTGCTCAGAACCGGAGTCCTGAGCTTGAGGGTGTGAGATGTCAAGTGGCTAAAGTGCAAGGGTGCGTAAAAGGCGAACCCTTGCTAACATCGCCTACCCGAGCCTTTTATAGTCCAAGGCTCGTGCGGCTTACAAGTTGGGCCCGGGGCCCGACAGATGGTCCCGGGGAGATTGTCTGCCATCTACCGTATCTACAGTTATGCCGGTAGTTGTCTCTGGCGAAGGCTTCTGAGTCTTCGTTCTGCCGCCCTGCCCATGCCGCAAGCTAGTCGTAGTGGTTGATGATGGCAGGGGCGGCAGGGGATGTCTTGTCGCTGCGTTTATTGGCGGGCAGGCTCTGACACGGCACACCAGTCTGCGATGTGACTGGGCGCAACGGCACCTGACAGAGGCGTGCTCCACGTCTCCGCGCCTTGGGAAGGCGCGGGCCTTGAATACTGTCGAAGTGTTCGGTCGACACTTCCCCCGGGCCTGCACTGGGCAGCCCGCGGAGGTTCTTTTCTCGATGGGGCTAGTCCCTTGCGGAGAGCTTGCACGGATGGACGAGTTAGTAAGAGCTTGACGCGGTGAGTTTTACGTGGTTCAGGCCGCCGGAGCGTAAAACCCTACGTCCACGGCGAGCTATGGAGCTCGCTGTATTGCTTGCTGCTCAGGGCCGGAGTCCTGAGCTTGGGAGTGAGTTACAGCTTGGGAGTGTATGGCTAGCGTATGAGTTGCAAAGTGCGAACCCTGCTATCGTCGCCTACCCGAGCCTTTTATAGTCCAAGACTCGGGCGGCTTACAAGGGGAGCCGGGACCCGACAGGTGGTCCCGGGAAGATTGTCTATTATCTACCGTATCTGCAGTTATGCCGGTAGTTGTCTCTGGTCGAAGGCTTTTGAGTCTTCATCTTGCCGCCCTGCCCATGCCGCATGCTAGTCGTAGTGGTTGATGACGGCGCAGGCGGCATGGGATGTCTTGTCACGGTATTTATTGGCTGGCAGGTTCTAACACCGCGCGCCAGTCTGTGATGCGACTGGGCGCAACGGCACCTGACAGAGGCGTGCTCCGCGTCTTGGGAAGACGCGGGCCTTGAATACCTTGTACGGGCAAGGTATGGGGCGTCTTTACGCCCGCTGCCTATCGCTCGGGGGCAGGCAGCACCGTTCTTCTGGCCACGTGGCGGGCCCGGAGCCCTTCTCAGAGGAGAGGAGGCCCCGGTCCGCGGGGCACGTGGAGCCTCCGGACCTCTCCCCACGGAGGGGGAGGCTCGGCTTCCGTTGGCCACGTGGCGGGCCCGGAGCTCTCCTCTGAGGAGAGGGAGGTCCGGCCCCGCTGGACGCGTGGCGCCTTTGGACCTCTCTCCCGCGGAGGGGGAGGTCCGGCTTCTGTTTGCCACGTGGCGGGCCCGGAGCTCTCCTTTGAGGAGAGGGAGGTCCGGCCCCGCCGGACGCGTGGCGCCTTCGGAGCTCTCCCTGCGGAGAAGGGTGAGTTCCTTAGGAATTTTCCCCTGTGCGCGGGGGTACCCCATATCTCAGGTACCGACAGTGGCCCCCGGGCCCATCTCGGGGGAGATAGCGAGCCCAAGGTGGGACCTCCGTCTTTTCCGATCCGCGCACTTTCTCTAAGTCCCGAATTGACCGCTGCCGGAGCACGAACGACCGCGGGATCGTGGGAGCGTGCGCTCACTTGATGGTTGCTTTTACTGCGGCGGTTCCCAAGACTACCACTTCTGCACGTTGCGGGGCTTTCTTCGGGAACCGCCGAAGTGCCTTGCCGGCTCATCTTCTCAGGAGACTGACTCCTTGACCCACCATCTTCAGTTGGGCGGCTTGGGTCCACCCGTCATCGGCATTCAGTCTAGGGGCCGAAGCGGTTGCCGATGCGGTGTATTCAAAGAGTTCCGAATCGCTTGGAATTGCACCCGGGAAGTTTTTAGAGGGGATCTTACCCACATTGCGGCTTCCCTTCGCACTTCTCTGCGTTTCTTATAGGACTCCTGTACTTTTGCTCCCTTGCCCTTGAGTTCTCCCTCGCCATGGCCTCCAACCCGCCACCAGAGAAGAAGCGCGCTCGATCTCCTCCAGCGGCGGCGTCGGCGCCAAGTCGGGAATCTGGGGTGCCTGGCACTCCCTCCGGTGGCGACTCGAAGAGGCCCCGGGCTGATGCGTTGAGGGAAGCTTCTGGGGCGTCCTCTGTTCCACCAGTTCAAGCGACTGCGGAGCGGCCGTCAGTGACGGTAGCGGGCTCTGGGAGTCCTACCCCAGCTCGGAAGTCGGGGTTCAGAGCCCGCTGGAGTGTCCGCGCTTCCCGGCCATCCCCGACTTGCGGGGAGTCTGTGCCGTTGCGCTCGGAGCAAGGGGCAACTGCCGCGGCACCCAGGCCAGCGCGAACTTCTCCTGTTCCGGTGTGCCCGGACTCCGCGGCGGCGTCGTCTCTTCCTGCCGAGACGGCCACCGCGGCCCCCAAGCCAGCGCAGGTTGACCCTGCACCAGGCGGCCCGGCCTTTACTCCAGCACCGCCTTCCCCAGCTCACCCCTCTCCACAGGTCAAGGAGCCAGAAGCTGAAGAGAGCCCGGCAGGTCCGGCTGCCAGAGCCTCAGAGCCAGCTTCTCCTGATCGGCGTCTCGGTTGCTGGTGCGTCGACTCCTCTTGAGGATGAGGTAATGGAGGAGGTCGGGGGGACTGCCCCGGCCTCTGTTGCTCCATTGCCCCTGGTGGATGCCTTCTCGCTTGCCGAGACGAGCGTTCGGCAGGTCTTGGCTGCACTAGGTCGCGAGCGGGAGGAGTATACGGTTGAACGGGATCGCCTCCTCACCTGGGGGAACCTTTTGCGTGAGAGGACCGTGAAGGTTAAGAGCGAGCTCGACTCCAGGCGGGAGTTGCTCGACTTCAGGGAAGTGCTCCTAGACCGGATGAAGCGGGCTGTCGACCGCATGGACACCCAATCGCGGCGGATCAACAGGGAGGCCCTGGAGGCACACGCCCAGGCCGAGGAGAGCCTCTCTGCTGCTGTGGAGATACGGCAGCAGTTGGAGCGCCTTGAACTCGCCGTTGAGGAACGGGAGCGTTCCACGGCAGCTGAGGCGGAGAGGGTCGCCGCGCAGCTGGCGGCGGGCGAGGATGACCTTCGAGCTCGGATCGAGGAGCTGGAGATCCTGAAGGCAGACCTCGACTTGAGGGAGGAACAGGTCTCCCGTGATCGCCGGGCGGTCTTGGACCGGGAGTTGGCCGCCGACTTCAAGGCTGCTGAGTTGGAGCGGCTCGCCAAGATTCTCCATCTTCGGGAGAGCTCCCTGGCGGCCAAGGAGAAGGAATTCTCCGAGAGGAACCTGGAGGCTCTGCAGGCGGCCCGCCGCGAGGTGGAGGAGCTTTCGGCCTTGCGGTCCTCCGAGGCTCTTGCGGTCTCGAGCTTCGTGGATCGAGCCGGGTCCGCCCTGATCCCTCTTGGCTTCAGTCCGGTGAGGGCCACGGCCCCTGCGTTGAAGGTGGCGGAGGTGATCCCCGCGCTGGAGTCGATCGGCGCCAAGCTGGACAGGCTAGACTCGGTGGTCGCCAGCGAGCTTGAGGCCGAGGGACGCGGCCTAGCCTTAGAGGTTGCCTCACATGTGCTGGCATGTTTTAAGAGCCGCGACCCCTCTTTCTCGCTAGAACCAGCAAGAGAGGGCCCAGCCGCGGAGCGGAAGCAAGCTGCCAGGGCAGAAGTCGAGGATGTGGCCGCCCTTGTAGCCGCAAGGTTACGGCGGGAGCCGGGAGATCCTTAGGACTTGTTTCTCCCTTTTTATCGAGTCTGTAGTCCAGCTCATGGAGCCTCACTTAGTTCAACTCTTTTAGATATTTGTGTCTGTGATGCTTTTTCTCTCCTTCTTGGCTTTGCCTGACTGAGTCCTTAGCTCCGCAAGGTACTCAGAGGCCATATCCAATCTCGGAGCTCCGCATAGACACCTTCCCCGGGTCCTAACCGTGTTAGGGGCCCCCGGGGGTCTCCGGATCTCGCCCCATGGGGAGCTCCAAATCTGCCTGCCACGTGGCGGGTCCAGAGCCCCTCCTTGAGAGGCGGGAGCTCCGGCCATGCTGGACACATAGGGCTTTCGGAGCCCTCCCACCTGGGGGGGAGGTCCGGTTTCCGCCTGCCACGTGGCGAGCCCGGAGCCCTCCTCAGGGGAGACGAGAGCTCCGGGCCCGCTGGACACGTGGGGCCCTCAGGCCCCGCCCCTGCTGAAGGGGCAGGACCCGGTCCTTCCAGTCCTAGGCCGGAGTAGTTGGTAGCTCCTTTCCCCCTGCTTCATGCAGTCCCTGTTGCCGTAACCTGGAGGTCCTGCACACAGGCAGAGGAAACATAATTCTCCTCGGGGGGTCCTCCCCTCCCGTCTCCTAGTCTTATCCGTCTTACGATCCTGATCCGTTATACGGGGCTTGGGCAATTCTGTGCACGAGGCGCCGGAGCTCTGGCTCCCTCCGAGGTCCGGGTACGGTCGTCCGATCCCTAGTACCGGGCCATGCGCTGGGGAAGCAGAGTGCACGTGCTTTGGGTTCATGACCAGGCAAAGCGGTTGTACTCCCCTGTACCTCCGGAGGGCAGGATGCGCATGCTTTGGGCTCATAGCCTGCTAAGCTGGATACGCACCCTGGACCCCCCATGCACACCGCAGGGCTTTCATGGAGGTGACCAACTGGCACCGCAACACCTGACTGGGGGAGGCCCGAGAGACTCACTCGGCCACCGGCAGGTGCCTCAAGCGCAGCCGCCTTCGGTAGGATAGCGAATGCCGACTATGGATGAGCGCAGGAGAGGGTGAGCTAGATGTACGATGAACATACAAAGATAGTGCGGTCATAAAAATTAATGCATAATTTAAATGAGCGCATGAGAGGGAGCTAAGTAGAACAGGTCTCTGTATTCGTGCCCATAGGTGGAATTCTGGCTGTACATGGAGTCAATATTCCGCCTCGTCTTCAAGGGAAGCAAGACTCTACGCGCTTAGGGTCGGAACCAGGCTAAACTGGACGTAGTCCTGTACCGTCCCTTGAGATTTAGCTGCCCCAAGCTCTGTTCCTAAATCCTATGGGATTCATTACAGAAGATAATAACCCTGTTCTACTGATGCTCGGGAAGTAGGACTTACAGTGTTGCTTCATGGCAAGGATTTTTGGGAACGGATCCCACACTCGGTTGAAAGGCATGTGTACCTGGGGCGGCAGCTTTCATGATTCGGAAGGGACCTTCCCTGCTGGGGGAGAGCTTATGGGTCCTTCTTGGAATAGAGCGTGCCGCGACACCAGGTTGCCCTCCTGCAGGCCCCCGAAGCGTTCGGTTCTTTGGCGGTAGTGCTTAGAGCATCAGCCGAGACCGCGCGTTGTGGGGTGTTACCTGCAGCCGAGTCTCGTCGATGAGATTGTCATCTTCGCGCTGGATCAGGTCCTGCGCGGCTTCTCCTGGGGGCCCCCGGGGAGTTCTCCCCTTCTGGCTAAGGCCTTCAAGGGGTAGGTGGACCCGGGCTCATCTTGGATGACCCAAGGCGTCTTCCCCTTCTGGCAAAGCCTTCAAGGGGTTGACAGATCTTGGGCGGCCCTCGGGAGGTACGTCTGAAGCACGGAGGCGTGCCGCAGTTGGCTACTGCCCTGGCCCGTCACCGTCGGAGCTGGAGTCCTCACGTTATGCACTGTCTTTATGACACGCTGAGGCTCCTGGAACCCCACCTGATGGGCGGTGGTGACTGGGGCATCGACCTTCAGTTTGCCATCCCTCTGAGGGTAGGGCGGTGCTTCAGCTCTCTGCTGTCTTCCTTTGCGGAAGCGCTCTGCGAGCCTCTGGATATCCCAGCACTCGGCATCTGTATGGTTGCCGGCACCATGCACGGGGCATAGCCCGCCCTGGTCACTATCTGGGGCTGGTGACTGCCGCTGCCTTTTGTCGGGGCGTGGCCCCCGAGCTCCACTAGTCGTCGCTGCTGCGGCGACGGGAGCTATGAACGATGACTTCATCTTGCCACTCCCCCGGTTCTTGGCTTTCTTGCCACCCCCATAGGCAGCAGCGCCGGACCCGGGTTGTCCACCTGGCTCGGAGGTCGGCAGAGCGTGCCAGTTCCGCCCTTCAGCTGCTCTGGCGCATTTGTCCGCCAGGCTGAAGAGCTCAGAGACGTCACGGACCTCTCTGATCGCGAGCTTCTCAAGCATTTTCTCGTCCTGGACACCCTGTCAGAACGCCACCACCACAGAAGCACTTTGAATATGCGGGATGGTGTTGCGTACCTGGGAGAACCGCTGGATGAAAGAGCGCAGCGACTCCCCAGGTTGTTGCTTGACGGCGTGGAGGTCAAGCTCCGTGCCGGGATGGGTGTAGGAGCTGCCGAAGTTGGCAACGAACTTCCGGCAGAGCTCTCCCCAGGAAGTTATGGACCCCTGAGGTAGGTTCATGAGCCAAGACCGAGTTGGGCCGGTCAGGGCGACGGGGAAGTAGTTGGCCATGACAGCCTCATCCCCTCCTGCGGCAAGTACGGCGGTGGAGTAGATCTGGAGGAACTCCGCCGGGTTGATGCTACCGTCGTACTTCTCAGGCAGGTGTGGGCGAAACTTGTGTGGCCACCTCGCGAAGCGAAGGTGGGGTGCAAGAGCTGCACATCCCGCACCTGCTGCTGCAGGTATTGGCGCTGCGAACGCTTGGTTCGCACTTGGGACCGTGTATCCCGGCATGGGCAAGGCTGCACCATAGACCGGGGGCGCTGCTTGCGGCGCATATGGTTGTGGCATATGTTGCGCGGCATATGCCTGAGGCAGGGCTCACGTGGCGAAGACCTGCCCTCCAGGTTGTGTCGAGGCCGACGACATGCTGTCGCCAGCCTCATGGTTGCGACGCCTTTCTCGACGTCGCTCGAGGTACACCTGGGCATCCTGGCCCAAGTGGCACCGTTCCAGCTCCCTTCTCAGGTCCGTCGACAGGAGCCTGGAGGAGCTGGAATCCGCCGTTTGCCCGTCAACCGTGGGCGTGCGCGTCAGCGACACAGCCGGTTGTCCTGGGCGCCGTCCTCGCCGAAACCGAGGGTTCGCGGCGGCGACGACGAGGCGGTCCACCTCGCGGACCCATTGCTGGGTCGCTGAATGGGGCGCATCCCCCGCAGGTGGTTTGCGCAGCAGTGCTCTTGCTGCAGCTAGCGCACCCCCATGGTGTACGCTCAGCGCTGCAGAAGACCTCACACTGGTCGGAGCCTGCATCGCCGGAGTCGGCGTTGCCGGAGTCGGCTGCTGGCTACCAGCTTGTGCCGACACACTCCGTCCGGAGTGTGTCGACATGTACTCCCCACTGGTCACGGTTCGTCGTGAACGCGGGGGAGGAGAGTTTGCCGCTGAAGTAAGCTTGGTCATCTTCGTCGGCGGAAACTCGTCGCGCTAGGAGAAAAGCCCCCTACCTGGCGCGCCAAATGTCGAAGTGTTCGGTCGACACTTCCCCCGGGCCTGCACTGGGCAGCCCGCGGAGGTTCTTTTTTCGGTGGGGCTAGTCCCTTGCGGAGAGCTTGCGCGGATGGACGAGTTAGTAAGAGCTTGACGCGGTGAGTTTTACGTGGTTCAGGCCGCCGGAGCGTAAAACCCTACGTCCACGGCGAGCTATGGAGCTCGCTGTATTGCTTGCTGCTCAGGGCCGGAGTCCTGAGCTTGGGGGTGAGTTACAGCTTGGGAGTTTATGGCTAGCGTATGAGTTGCAAAGTGCGAACCCTTGCTATCGTCGCCTACCCGAGCCTTTTATAGTCTAAGACTCGGGCGGCTTACAAGGGGAGCCGGGACCCGACAGGTGGTCCCGGGAAGATTGTCTATTATCTACCGTATCTGCAGTTATGCCGGTAGTTGTCTCTGGGCGAAGGCTTCTGAGTCTTCATCTTGCCGCCCTGCCCATGCCGCATGCTAGTCGTAGTGGTTGATGAAGGCGCAGGCGGCATGGGATGTCTTGTCGCGGTGTTTATTAGCAAGCAGGTTCTGACACCGCGCGCCAGTCTGTGATGCGACTGGGCGCAACGCCGCCTGACAGAGGCGTGCTCCACGTTTCCGCGTCTTGGGAAGATGCGGGCCTTGAATACCTTGTACGGGAAAGGTATGGGGCGTCTTTACGCCCGCTGCCTATCTCTTGGGGGCAGGCAGCACCGTTCTCCTGGCCACGTGGCGGGCCCGGAGCCCTTCTCAGAGGAGAAGAGGGTCCGGCCTGCGGGGCACGTGGAGCCTCCGGACCTCTCTCTGCGGAGGGGGAGGCTCGGCTTCTGTCTGCCACATGGCGGGCCCGGAGCTCTCCTCTGAGGAGAGGGAGGTCCGGCCCCGCTGGACGCGTGGCGCCTTCGGACCTCTCTCCCGCGGAGGGGGAGGTCCGGATTCTGTATGCCACGTGGCGGGCCCGGAGCTCTCCTCTGAGGAGAGGGAGGTCCGGCCCCGCCGGATGCGTGGCGCCTTCGGAGCTCTCCCTGCGGAGAAGGGCGAGTTCCTTAGGCATTTTCTCCTGTGCGCGGGGGTACCCCATATCTCAGGTACCGACAGAGAGGGAGGTCCGACCCCGCCGGATGCGTGGCGCCTTCGGAGCTCTCCCTGCGGAGAAGGGCGAGTTCCTTAGGCATTTTCCCCTGTGCGCGGGGGTACCCCATATCTCAGGTACCGACAAATACCTTGTACGGGCAAGGTATGACGCGTCTTTACTTTTGCTGCCTACCGCGCGGGGGCAGGCAGCATTGCTCTGCTGGCCACGTGGCTGGCCCGGAGCTCTCCTCTGAGGAGAGGGAGGTCCGGCCCCGCGGGTCACATGGAGCCTTCGGAGCTCTCCCCATGGAGGGGGGAGGTCCGGCTTCTGCTGGCCACGTGGCGGACCCGGAGCTCTCCTCTGAGGAGAGGGAGGTCCGGCCCTGCAGGACACGCGGAGCCTCCGGAGCTCTCCCGCGGAGGGGGAGGTCCGGCTCAGTTGGCCACGTGGCGGTCCGGAGCTCTCCTCTGAGGAGAGGGAGGTCCGGCCGCGCTGGACACGTGGCGCCTTTGGAGCTCTCTCCGCGGAGGGGGGAGGTCCGGCTCAGTTGGCCACGTGGCAGGTCCAGAGCTCTCCTTTGAGGAGAGGGAGCTCCGGCCCTGCTGGACACATGGCGCCTTCGGAGCTCTCCCTGCAGAGAAGGGCGAGGTCCTTAGGCATTTCCTACTGTGCGCGGGGGTACCCCGTATCGAGGGTACCAACAGGCATTTATACAGAGAGAATCCTGTTCTACCACGCTCTTACTTATGTGTTCATTTAAATTACGCATTAATTTTTATGATCATTGTCACATCAACCCAGTGTATGTTCATTGTACACTTAGCTCTCTCTTCCCACTCTCATCCCTAGTCGGCATTTGCTATCCTACCGAAGACGGTCGCGCTTGAGGTACCTACCGATGGCCAGGGGGCCTCTCGGGCCTCCCCAAGTCAGGTGCTGTGATGCCAGTTGATCACCTCCAGGAAAAACCTGCGCTGTGCATGGGGGGTCCGGGGTGCGTAGCCTGCTTTGCCTGGTTCCGACCCAAAGCGTGCGCACCCTGCCCTTCGGAGGTCTAGGGAAGTACAGCCTGCTTTGCCTGGTCCCGTACCGAAAGCCTGTGCACTCTGCCTCCCCAGCGTTATGGTCCAGTACTAGGGGCCGAGCGGTCGTACCGTGACCTTGGAGGGAGCCGGACCCCCGGCGCCGGGCGCACTGAATTGCCCAAGCCCCGTATATCGGACCAGGACCATAAACCAAATAAGACTAAGAGACAGGGAAGGGAGAGCCCTCGAGGAGAATTATTGTTCCCCTACTTGTGTTCAGGACCTCCTGGCCTTAGATCCCCCGCAAGAATATGGTTGGTGTGCCCAAACAATTGGCCACACCTACCAGGGGGCCACTACGGGGACCTTGCAAGGAAGGACCGGAGCTCCCGACTACTCCAACTCAAGATCGGAGGAACCGGACCCCGCCCCCTTCGTAGGTGTCGAAGTGTGCGATCGACACTTCCCCCGGGCCTGCACTGGGCAGCCCGCGGAGGTTCTTTTTTCGGAGGGGCTAGTCCCTAGCGGAGAGCTTGCGCGGATGGATGAGTTAGCGAGAGCTTGACACGGCGAGTTTTACGTGGTTCAGGCCGCCGGAGCGTAAAACCCTACGTCCACGGCGAGCTATGGAGCTCGCTGTATTGCTTGCTGCTCAGGGCCGGAGGCCTGAGCTTGGGGGTGAGTTACAGCTTGAGAGTGTGTGGCTAGCGTATGAGTTGCAAAGTGCGAACCCTTGCTATCGACGCCCGCCCGAGCCTTTTATAGTCCAAGGCTCGGGCGGCTTACAAGGGAAGCCGGGACCCGACAGGTGGTCCCGGGAAGATTGTTTATTAACTACCGTATCTGTAGTTACGCCGGTAGTTGCCCCTGGTCGAAGGCTTCTGAGTCTTCATCTTGCCACCCTGCCCATGCCGCTTGCTAGTCGTAGTGGTTGATGACGGCGCAGGCGGCATGGGATGTCTTGTCGTGGCGTTTATTAGCTGGCAGGTTCTGACACCACGCGCCAGTCTGTGATGCGACTGGGTGCAACGGCACCTGACAGACGCGTGCTCCGCGTTTCCGCGTCTTGGGAAGACGCGGGCCTTGAATACCTTATACGGGCAAGGTGTGGGGCGCCTTTACGCCCGCCGCCTACCACTCGGAGGCAGGCAGCACCGTTCTTCTGGCCACGTGGCGGGTCCGGAGCCCTTCTCTGAGGCGAGAGGGGTCCGGCCTGCGGGGCACGTGGAGCCTCCGGACCTCTCCCCGCGGAGGGGGAGTCCAGCCTCTGTATGCCACATGGCGGGCCCGGAGCTCTCCTCTGCGGAGAGGGAGGTCCGGCCCCGCTGGACGCGTGGCGTCTTCAGACCTCTCTCCCGCGGAGGGGGAGGTCCGGCTTCTGTATGCCACGTGGTGGGCCCGGAGCTCTCCTCTGAGGAGAGGGAGGTCCGGCCCCGCCGGACGCGTGGCGCCTTCGGAGCTCTCCCTGTGGAGAAGGGCGAGTACCTTAGGCATTTTACCCTGTGTGCGGGGTACCCCATATCTCAGGTACCGACAGTGGCCCCCGGGCCCATCTCAGGGGAGATAGCGAGCCCGAGGTGGGACCTCCATCTCTTCCGATCCGCGCACTTTCTCTAAGTCCCGAATTGACCGCTGCCGGAGCACGAACGGTCGCGCGGTCGTGAGAGCGTGCGCTCACTTGATGATTGCTTTTACTGTGGCGGTTCCGAAGGCTGCCACTTCTGCACGTTGCGGCGCTTTCTTCGGGAGCCGCCGAAGTGCCTTGCCGGCTCATCTTCTCAGGAGACTGACTCCTTGACCCCACCGCTTCAGTTAAGCGGCTTGGGCCCAGCTTTCATCGGCGCCCAGTCTCGGAGCCGATGAGGTCGCCGATGCGATGTTTCCGGAGGTTTTCAAATTACCTCGAACCATCCCTGGAAAGTTTTAAAAGGGGATCTCACCCGCATCGCGGCTTCCCTTCGCATTGCGCTCGTACTTTCCTTGAACTTGCGCCCCGGCTCTCCTGCCCTTGCGCCTTCTTTCGCTATGGCTTCCAACTTGCTTCCGACGCGCCTCGTTCGCTCCTCCGAGCTCGGGCCAGTGTGCAGGCTGCTGGGCTGGCGCTCGGAAGAGCAGAAGCATCGGCTCCGCCGAGGATCACTCCCCCTGGTCCTGGAAAAGGGGAAGATAGTCTTCTTCACCGCTTATGCTCTGGCGGGGTTCGTTCCGCCGATTTCTTCCTTCTTTGTCACCCTGCTGGAGACATACGGTCTCCAGCTCCACCATCTCTCCCCCAACTCCTTCGCAATGGCGGCAGTTTTTGTCCACTTCTGCGAGATGTTCGTGGGGGTGCACGCCTCCGTGACGCTCTTCCGCCACTTCTTTGTGCTGTGGACAACTGGACGCGGCTCAAAGACTCAGATGGGGGCATATTACTTCCAGCATCGCTGCAAAGACCCCAAGGTCTCCGGATACCTCCTGCCCTTCAGCGCATCAAGGTGGGAGAACTGGAGGGAGAGCTGGGTGGTAGTGCAGACCGATGAGCACGATCGCCTACAACTCCCAACCGCCAGCCCAACCACCGATCGCCGCTTCTGGGAGGAGATCCCTGAGCTGGAGCAGGAGTACACTCCGGTCTTGGAGCGGATCCGGTTCTTGGCTAACGAGGGGCTGACGTCTCTAATGGTGCTGATGGACTTTGTGTCACGCCGCATTGCTCCCTTGCAGCAACGCAGCCGCCCAGCGTGGTACTACACCGGTGAGCAGGACTGTACCAGGCTGGAGAGAGGCCCCGGCTCTGTCCACTCCGATGAGGAGCAGGAGGAGATGGTGAGCAAGGTGAGCGGTGACTACATTCCCAGCGACGTCCCCGCCCTTCCGCCTTCTGCCACCCCCCTCTTCTTGGAGCCTCAGAGGAGGTCAGAGCTCCTGCGGAAGATGCCGAACCTTGATGATATCGGGATTGCCGTTTGTCAGGTCGGGGATGCCTTCCGGGGTATCACCATTCCAGGAACCGAGCACCCCGGATCAGGGCATGAGGCATCTGCTGCTGCCAAACCCTCCCCCAAAGCCGACGGAACCCAAGCCGCCGATAAAGGGAAAGGGAAAGAGCCGGTCCCCGGGCATCTAGAGAAGAAACGCGCTCGGTCTCCTCCGAGGGTGCCGCCTGTGCCAAGCCAGGGTGCCGGAGCTACTTTGCTTCCATCTCCCGGAGGTGCTGGTCCATCGAGTGGCGACCCGAAGAGGTCCCGAGTGTCCCTCCCCGGCGGGTCTCTCCCCAGACAGCTGCCGTCCGAATCAGCCCAAGTATCCCGCCATCCTCCCTCGAGCGGCGGGGCTCCCAGGGCGGATGTTGGTGGGGCGACGCCGGCGAGCGCGCCGGAGGTCCAGGCGTCCCATTCCGCGACCGTTCCAGCCGCTGGTCCTGGCAGTTCAGCTACAGCCCAGAGGCCAGTGCTGCAAGCTCACTGGAGCGCTCATGCCGCCCAGTAAGTGTTATCCTTTCTAACTTATAGGAGCAGAGCTCCTGCCTCTTCTCTTATTCTGAGGGCTTCTTCTTCTTTGCAGGGACCAACCGGCTGCCAGGGGCGGGCCTCTTATCTGGCCGCCTTCAACCAGCGGGGGCTCCGCGCCTCGGCACCTGGGGACCGCGGCGGCCCCCATAGCTCCCAAATCGACGGGGGCAGTGGCCGCATCTGCTCCTACCCGCCCTCCTTCACCAGCCCAGAAGCCAGATCTTGAGACCGGGAGGGCTGCTGTAGGTGTGCCTGCTGGCCCCCTGGCCTGCTTAGGACAGCCCCCCACCGTAGCTGCTGAGGCGCCGGCGCTCCCGCCGGTCTTGGACTCGTCCGGGGGGTCCAGCGGCGCAACTCCTGCTCCTCCTGCTCCGGTGCCCGTGTGGGACGCCCTGGAGCGTGCCCAGACCAGCACCCGGCAGCTCCAATCTGCCTTTGAGCAGGAGCGGAAGGCATTGGCCGGCGAGAGGGAACGCCTTCTCAGCTTGCAGCTGCGGGCCCGGGCGGACCTCGACTCAAGGCAGTCAAGGCTTGAGGCCATGAGTGCTCTGCTTAGCACCCAGAAGAAGGCCATTAGCCGCTTGGAGTTAGAGGCCCAATGGGTTCGTGCCACCTACCGCGAGGCTCTGGCCAAAGCTGAAGCCAAAGCCAAGGAGTGTTCCACCGCCGCGGAGGAGTTGCAGCTGCAGGTAGCCCATCGGGAGCACGCCGTCGCTGATCGGGAACGCGCTGCTGCGGCCGAGGAGGAGAAGACCACCGCTCAGCTGAGGGCCAAGGTGGAGGAGTTAAGGGCTCAGACTGAGGAGCTGGAGCTCCGTGAGTCGGCTGTCGCCGCGAGGGAGGAGCAGTCTTCCAAGGAGCTTCAGGCGGCGATGGATCGCGAGCTAGCGGCTCGCCAAGAGGTAGAGAGGCTCCAGTCCTTGCGGACTGCCGAGGCCCAGACGGTCTGGTGCTTCATTGCTAAGGCGGGATCCGCCTTGGCTCCTCTTGGTTTTAGCCCTGTGCAGGTGGAGACCCCAGCACGGCCGGTGTCCGAAGCGGCCCCAGCCCTTGAGTCTCTCGGCGACGAGCTAGGCCGGCTCGAATCAGTGATCGCCGATGAGCTGGAAGCAGAAGGTCGGGGCCTTGCGAAGGAGGTTGCGATGCACGTTCTGTCGTGCTTCGTTAGCCGAGATCCTTCCTTTTCTCTGGGGCCGGTCCGTTTAGGACCCATCGCCGACCAGGAGGAAGCTGCCAGGGCCGAAGTCGAGGACTTAGCTGCCCTCGTGGCCTCTAGGTTTCATCGGGAGTCCGGGGACCCCTAAGCATCTGCCCTCGTGTCCACAAGGCCCTGTACTTCCTTTTTTATTTTTGTTGAGTCTGTAGCCCAGCTCGTGGAGCCTTTGTATGGACAGACTCCTGTTTCTTTCTGTGTCTGCATGCCCTAGTCTTCTTCTTGGCCTTTCCTGACCGAGCCCTTAGCTCCGCAAGGACTTGGAGTCCTTGACCAATCTCGAAGCTCTGCATAGACACCTTGTCCGGGTCCCCACTGTATAGTAAGGGTTTCGGAGGTCTCCAGGACCCGCCTCACGAGATCGGAGGGGGGTCTGAGCCTGTTGGTCACGTGGCGGGCCCGGAGCTCCCACCTGAGAGGAGGTCCGGGCTTGCAGGGCACGTGGAGGCCCCGGGCCTCTCCCCGCAGAGGGGGGAGGTCCGACTTCTGTAGACCACGCGGCGGCCCCGGAGCTCCCCTCAAAGAGGTGGGAGGTCCGGCCCCGCTGGACACGTGGGGCCTTCGGACCTCGCCCCTGTGAGGGCTAGCCCTTTGATCTTACCTTGGGGTTTTTGGCCTACCGCGATCCCGTAGCGGCCCCCTGGTAGGTGCGTTCTATTGGGTGGATGCGCCTACCATACTCCTGCGGGGAGCTGAGGCTGAGAAGTCCTGCACACAAGTAAGGAAAAAGTAATTCTCCTTGGGGGCTCCCCACCTCTATTCCTTAGTCATATCTGCAGCAAATTCCGACTAAAGATGAGAATGAGAAGAGGGAGTTGAACGCATAGTGAGCACGCGTTAGTAGGGTAATCATAAAAATTTAATAAGTAAATCAAATGAGTACCAAAGAAGAGCAACGTAGGGTAGGTTTCTTTTCATATAAATTTCCATACGGCGGAAGGCGGGCCGCATATGTAGGCCACGACCCACCTCAAGGGAAGCAAGACTCTACGCGCTTGGGGTCGGAACCAGGCGAAGCTGAACGTAGTCCTGGACCGTCCCTTGAGGCTTAGTTGCTCCAAGCCCTGGTCACGGACTTTTATGGAAATTACTACAAAAAGAAAAGCCTGCCCTATTGTTGCTCTAAGGGTAGAACTTACAGCGGTGTTCCGTGTTCCGAAGGTTCGGGAGCGGGTCCCTGTCTTTGGTTCTGGGGAATGGTCCCAGGCCCGGGATGTCCAGCCCCAGTACGGCAAATGGCCATGCGGGCTGGATCATCTGTACCGTCCAAGCCGGTGTATGGATCTGCTCGGCGTGGAACAGGCACGCCTAGCAGCTCTCGACCAGCTCGACGGCATCCTGGAGTGTTGCCGGCTAGTAGAAGCCATGCCGAAAGGCTTTACCGACAAGCGTGCGTGAGGAAGAATGACTCCCACATTCGCCTCCATGGATCTCAGCGAACAAGTCGCAGCCTTCCCCCTGGGTTATGCACCGCAATAGGATGTGGTTGGCGCCACGTCGGTAGAGATCCCCCTCTACCGCCATGTGTCTCTTAGCCATACGCGCAATCCGTTCAGCGGATACACGTTTATCAGGGAGGATATTGTCTTTCAAGTAGTCCCGGACCTCCGTGATCCATGCATCGGGTCTGACTTGAGCATCTGGATCTTGAGCGCTGGGTTGCACGGAGTCCCCAGTGACACTTATGATCCTTGGCGGCGCTCATGGCCGCCGGGACCGCCAGCTTCGAGGTGCTGGTCTAGCCCCCTTCGCCCGGCTCGGCGGGCCGGGCTGTGGGTCACGGCAACGTCCTCTCGAGGCCCCCTTCAGGCACAGTGGCTCCGGTGGCAGTGGGGGCCCTCGTTGAAAGGTCGTCAGCTGCGGCCTTGCTAGCGCGTGGTACATGGTGCAGGTCCAAGGCGAGGGGGTCTATCTCCGCCGTCTTGGTTGATAACCAGACTGGGGATTGCCCTGAGCCAACGACTAGCGAGAAGGATGAGCACTCCATACTTTGCTATGTTGTTGGTTGCCTTGGAATTGAAACGCGCCACATACCCAGACTGCTCCCCCGATGGCGTGAGGAACAGTACGCTAGCATCGGCCCCCTGCTTTCGCGAGGAGCCGTCGACGAACATCATTCGATAAGGTCTGGTGAAGGTCAGGGCTCAGGGTCCTGTTTCATCGTCTTCGTGGCCCCCTGAGCGTGTGTCTACTTCAGCCACAAGTGAACTAATGCTCTGTTAATGTCTGTATGACGGGAAAGGGAACCTAGATCAAAGTTCAGTAGTTCCGCCGCCCATTTGGCGGCATCGCCCGCCACGTGGAGCTGTGGGGGATAGCTTTTAGCCTGGGGAGATCGCCGGGTGCCCGACACTCGGGAGTCCTCAGGCTGCTTTGGACCTTGCGGGAAGCTCCGCTGACGTCCCGGGAGCTCCGGGAGGTCCTGCTGGTCCTCCGGGAGGTTGTGTCGGGAATCCGAGGTCTGGTCTTCTGGTGCTTGCTTCTTGGTAGCGAAACAGGTTACCGTGGTATGGGGTTAAAGCCATTGCGCGAAGACCGGAAATTCGCGGGACCCCTAGCTATGCCGAGTCGGTTTATGCCGGGATTAGCAGGTAAAGGGCGCCCTTCAACTACTTCAGACACAGGGGTCTGATGGGAGCCCTAGCAAGCATTTGGGAAGCGCAGCATATCACAGCCTGGTATCGAGGCTACTATTTGCTCTATCATAGGAAGAGAAAATGGGTCTTTAGGGCATGCCTTATTGAGACTGGTGTAGTGGATGCGCTTCCGGAGCTTCTCGCTGGCCTTCGGGATAATAACATGGTTTGCCAAGCGCCGGGAGCGGCGGACTCTCCGTCTCGTCGGACGGCTGGACGTCGGGAAAGACCTTTAAGTAGTGCTCCATCACCTCCCTAGGGATCTCTGGCCTCGGTGATGGCTGTCTTGCAGCACATCGACCTCATGCCGGAGGGGGGCAACGAGCGTGCCTTCCTATATGCTACCCAGGCCCCCGGCTACCCGGGTGGTCTGGGTGGCATCGGCGCTGATTCGGACGAGCCTTGTGGGGACATCGTCCTCATCAAGGGGTTGCACGCGGGGTGCGGTGGTAGAGGCACGGTGGCGTGCACTTAGGTGGAGCTGGTTTGGTTCTGTACTGCCGAGGGCTGGCGCTCTAGTTGCTGTAAGCGCCTGAAGCCTTTCCAAGGCTAATACTGCAGCGGCACGGTCTCCACAAACCTTGAGGATGCCTGTTGGTGTAGGTATCTTCAAGACAAGATAGCCGTAGTTGGCTACTGCCATGAATTGGTATAGGGCTGGCCTACCGATTATGGCATTGAAGGGGAGGCCAATCTCGGCCACGTCGAACAGAATGTACTCTGTCCGGTAGCTGTCCGGTGCCCCAAAGGTCACCAGGAGGCTGATGCGGCCGTAGGGAATGACCTGTCCCAGCCCTACCCCTGAGAACGGGCTTGATGGGGCGAGCTTGGCCATCGGGATCTACAGCTTCTGGAAGGCTGCGTGACTGATGAGGTTCAGTCCAGCCCCACCATCCACCAAAACGTGGTACATCTTCACGTTGGCGATGGTAGGGCCACCACGAGCGGTAGTTGGCCGGCCCCAGCCATGTTCCTGCGGCAGTCGGTGCCATCGAAGCTGATGGGGGTTCCCATCCACCTGAGGTGCGGTACTGCACCTGGGAGGGGAGCCACCGACGCTACCGCTCGGCGCAAGGCCTTAGCCATGCTTCGGGACAGGGGGTCAGCGGACCCGCCGAAGATGTCACAGGGCATCTTCCAGTGCTCGTCGTCACTGGAGCCGGAGCTCCCATGATTGCGCACTGTCTTTACGGCGCGCTGGAGCTCCTGGAACTCCACCTGGCGGTCGTCGCCGTCTCGGGCCTCGACCTTCTGCTTGCCCTCCCTTTGACTATAGGGTGGGGCATCAGCTAGGGGCTGCTTCCCCTTCCGGAAGCGCTCCGCGAGCTTCTGGATTTCTCGGCATCTGGAGGAATTCCGCCGGGTTGATGCTGCCGTCGTACTTCTCAGGCAAGAGCGGCCGAAACTTGCGCGGCCATTTTGTGAAGCGAAGGCGGGGCGCGAGGGCCGCACACCCTGCTTCTGTCGCCGCAGGTTCTGATGCCGCGAATGCTTGGTTCGTGCTGAGTACCGCATGCTCCGGCCGCCATACGTAGGACATACGACTGTGGCATATTGAGTAGCAGCGCTCTTCGCTGCGGCTAGTGCACCCTCGCTAGGTACACCCAGTGCTACTGAAAACCTGACGCTGGTCGGAGCCTGCATTGTCGGGGTCGGCGCTGCCAGAGCCGGTTGCTGGCTCCCAGTGCAGGTATCGGTGCCGCGAATGCTTGGTTCTCCGCTGGCACAGTGTGCCCCGGTATGGGCAAGGCCGCTCCATAGATCGGGGACGCCGTCTGCAGGGCATATGGTTGTGACATATGCTGCGCGACGTATGCCTGGGGCAGAGCTCGCGTAGCGAAGATCTGCCCTTCAGGCTGGGTCGAGGCCGGCGTCATGTTGTCGCCAGCCTCTTGAGTGCGACGCCTTTCTTGACGTCGCTCGAGGAACACTCGGGCATCTTGGCCTAAGTGGCACCGTTCCAGCTCTGTCCTCAGGTCCGTCGACGGAAGCTTGGTGGAGCTGGAACTCCCCCGTCTGGCCGTCAACCGTTGGCGTGCGTGTCAGCGACACAGCCGGTTGGTCGGAGTGTCGTCCCCGCCGAAGTCAATGGTTTGCGGCGGCGACGACAAGGCGGTCTACCTCGCGAATCCACTGCTGGGTCGCTGCCTGAGGCGCGTCCCCAGCAGGCGGATTGTGCAGTAGCGCCCTTGCTGCGGCTAGCGCACCCCCACCGGGTACGCCCGGCGCTACTGAAGGCCTGACGCTGGATGGAGCCTGCATTGCCGGGGTCGACGCTGCCAGAGCCGGTTGCTGGCTCCCAGCTTGCCCTGTCACACTCCGTCCTGAGTGTGTCATCATGTACTCTCCCATGGTCACGGTTTGCCGCGGACGCAGGGGGGAAGAGTTTGCCGCTGAAGGAAGCTCGATCATCTTCGTCGGCGGAAACTCGTCGCGCTAGGGGAAAAGCCCCCTACCTGGCGCGCCAAATGTCGAAGTGTGCGATCGACACTTCCCCCCGGGCCTGCACTGGGCAGCCCGCGGAGGTTCTTTTTTCGGAGGGGCTAGTCCCTAGCGGAGAGCTTGCGCGGATGGACGAGTTAGCGAGAGCTTGACACGGCGAGTTTTACGTGGTTCAGGCCGCCGGAGCGTAAAACCCTACGTCCACGGCGAGCTATGGAGCTCGCTGTATTGCTTGCTGCTCAGGGCCGGAGGCCTGAGCTTGGGGGTGAGTTACAGCTTGAGAGTGTGTGGCTAGCGTATGAGTTGCAAAGTGCGAACCCTTGCTATCGACGCCCGCCCGAGCCTTTTATAGTCCAAGACTCGGGCGGCTTACAAGGGAAGCCGGGACCTGACAGGTGGTCCCGGGAAGATTGTTTATTAACTACCGTATCTGTAGTTACGCCGGTAGTTGCCCCTGGTCGAAGGCTTCTGAGTCTTCATCTTGCCGCCCTGCCCATGCTGCTTGCTAGTCGTAGTGGTTGATGACGGCGCAGGCGGCATGGGATGTCTTGTCGCGGCATTTATTAGCTGGCAGGTTCTGACACCGCGCACCAGTCTGTGATGCGACTGGGTGCAACGGCACCTGACAGACGCGTGCTCCGCGTTTCCGCGTCTTGGGAAGACGCGGGCCTTGAATACCTTGTACGGGCAAGGTGTGGGGCGCCTTTACGCCCGCCGCCTACCACTCGGAGGCAGGCAGCACCATTCTTCTGGCCACGTGGCGGGTCCGGAGCCCTTCTCTGAGGCGAGAGGGGTCCGGCCTGCGGGGCACGTGGAGCCTCCGGACCTCTCCCCGCGGAGGGGGAGGTCCAGCCTCTGTATGCCACGTGGCGGGCCCGGAGCTCTCCTCTGCGGAGAGGGAGGTCCGGCCCCGCTGGACGCGTGGCGTCTTCGGACCTCTCTCCCGCGGAGGGGGAGGTCCGGCTTCTGTATGCCACGTGGCGGGCCCGGAGCTCTCCTCTGAGGAGAGGGAGGTCCGGCCCCGCCGGACGCGTGGCGCCTTCGGAGCTCTCCCTGCGGAGAAGGGCGAGTACCTTAGGCATTTTACCCTGTGCGCGGGGGTACCCCATATCTCAGGTACCGACAGTAGGGGCGGGCTCCGAAGGCCCCACGTGTCCGGTGGGGCCGGAGCTTCCCTCTCCTCAAAGGATAGCCCCAGGCCCACCACGTGGCCGGCAGAGCCAGACCTCGCCCCCTCCGCAGGGATGAGCTCCGAAGGCTCCACATGTCCAGCGGGGCGAGCTCCGGAGACCCCTTGGGTCCTTAAGTTAGCAAGGACCTAAGGAAAGTGTGTGTGCAAAGCTTCAAGATCGGTGAAAGACCTACCAGAGTCCTTGCGGAGCTAAGGGCTCGGGCAGGCTAAGCCAAGAAGTCAAGAGCACAAGACGCACAAATACAAGAGTCCATTCATTAGTCAAGGGCTCTAAGAGCTGGACTACAGACTCAACAAAAACAAAAAGATACAAGCCCTTCGGCTACAAGGGCGACCATCTAGGAGTCCCCGGACTCCCGCTGGAACCTAGACGCGACGAGAGCGGCGACGTCCCCGACTCCGGCCCTGGAGGCTTCCTCCCGCTCCATGACGGGCCCTGCCTCACCGGCTCCAGAGAGAGGGAGGGATCCCGGCTCCGGAAGCATGCCAGCACATGCGTCACGACCTCCTTCGCCAAGCTCCGTCCCTCCGCCTCGGGCTTGTTGGCGACCACAGCCTCGAGCCTATCCAGCTTGGCGCCAATAGACTCGAGTGCCGGAATCACCACAGCCACCTCTTGCGCCGGAGCCCCCGTCCTCACGGGGCTGAAGCTGAGGGGTACCAGGGCGGACCCCGCCTGGCCGACAAAGCTCCAGACCGCTCGGGCCTCGACGGACCGCGAAGCCTGGAGCTTCTCCACCACCTCTTGGCGTTCTTCCAGTAGGGCGTTGGGCCCCTCCTCGAAGAACTTCTTCTCCTTGGCCGAGAGGGAGTTCTCCTGGAGCTCGAGGTCCCTAGCGAGCCGCTCCAGCTCTGACGCCCTGAAGTCGGCCGCCAGCTCCTGCTCCAGCGCTGCCTGACGCTCCCGAGAGGCCTGCTCCTCCCTCTCGGCCAGAGCTGCCTCCCTCTAGCTTCTTGGCAACCTTCTTCTCCTCGGTCGCCACGGCGCACTCCCAATCCGCAACAGCGCACTCACGACGCGCCAGCTGCAGCAGCAGCTCCTCCAGAGCATCAGAGCGTGCCTGGGCCCTGGCATGAGCTTTGCGGGTCTCCTGGAAGAGCCGCCGGGTATTGGAGTCCAGGCGGTCAATGGCCTTCTTCTGAAGGTCAAGGAGCGCCTCCATGGCATCGAGCCTCGACCGCCTCGAGTCGAGCTCCGCCTTAACCTCCTGAGTCCGCTGCTTCAGGAGCTGCCCCCAGCTGAGGAGGCGGTTCCTCTCCCCTACTAGCACCTCCCGCTCTAGCTCCAGGGCGGCCTGGACCTGCCGGACGCTCGCCTGGGCAAGCTCCAAGGCGTCTGCCAGGGGCAGCGGGGCGGCAGAGGCCGAAGCCGCGCCCCCGACCTCCTCCATCACCTCGTCGTCCAGTGGAGGAGATGCCGGCATCTCGACGACCGAGATGAGGCACCGATCTGGAGAAGCTGGAGGACCCACAGCTGCTCCTCCCGCCTCAGCACCGGACGGCTGGACGCCGCCAGCCGGTGCCGCTGAGCCCTCGACAGCCGCCGACTTCTGAGCTGGTGAAGGGGGACGAACGGGCGCCGCCGCCGCCGCAGGAGCTGCTCCTGCCGGCACAGAAGAAGCCTGCACCGACTTGGGTGCCGGCGAAGCCGCCGCAGCTTCCGGACGCTGCGGCGCAGATCCTCCGCTGGTCGGAGATGGCCGGTGTCGGTACCCGCGATATGGGGTACCCCCTCCCACAGGGTGAAATGCCTAAGGAACTCGCCCTTCTCCGCAGGGAGAGCTCCAAAGGCGCCACGCGTCCGGCGGGGCCGGACCTCCCTCTCCTCAGA
The DNA here is from genome assembly GCA_030760725.1 of Neostapfia colusana. Classification (NCBI taxonomy): domain Eukaryota; kingdom Viridiplantae; phylum Streptophyta; class Magnoliopsida; order Poales; family Poaceae; genus Neostapfia; species Neostapfia colusana. The sequence goes on from JASWHV010000011.1 coordinate 83,214,992, forward strand.
GGAGAGCTCCGGGCCCGCCACGTGGCATACAGAAGCCGGACCTCCCCCTCCGCGGGAGAGAGGTCCGAAGGTGCCACGTATTCGGCAGGGCCGGACCTCCCTCTCCTCAGAGAGGAGCCCCGGGTCCGCCACGTGGCCGACAGAAGCCGAACCTCCCCCTCCGCGGGGAGAGGTCCGAGGGCTCCACGTGTCCCGCGGGGCCGGACCCCCCTCTCCTCTGAGGAGGGCTCCGGGCCCGCCACGTGGGCAGCAGAACGGCGCTGCCTGCCCCCGAGCGATAGGCAGCGGGCGTAAAGACGCTCCATACCTTGCCCGTACAAGGTATTCAAGACACGGAGACACGGAGCACGCCTCTGTCAGGTGCCGTTGCACCCAGTCGCATCACAGACTGGCGCGCAGTGTCAGAGCCTGCCAGCCAATAAACGCAGCGACAAGACATCCCATGCCGCCCCCGCCGTCATCATCCACTACGACTAGCATGCGGCACGGGCAGGGCTGCAAGAAGAAGACTCAGAAGCCTTCGCCAGAGACAACTACCGGCATAACTGCGGATACGGTAGATAACAGTCAATCTCCCCGGGACCACCTGTCGGGTCCCGGGCGCCCCTTGTAAGCCACCCGAGTCTTAGACTATAAAAGACTCGGGTAGGCGACGATAGCAGGGGTTCGCACTCTCGCAACTCATAGCCATTCACACCCAAGCTGTAACTCATCCTCAAGCTCAGGACTCCAGTTCTGAGCAGCAAGCAATACAGCGAGCTCCATAGCTTGCCGTGGACGTAGGGTTTTACGCTCCGGCGGCCTGAACCATGTAAAACTCGCCATGTCAAGCTCTTACTAACTCGTCCATACGCTCAAGCTCTCCGCAAGGGACTAGCCCCACCAAAAAAAGAACCTCCGCGGGCTGCCCAGTGCAGGCCCGGGGGAAGTGTCGACCGAACACTTCGACATTTGGCGCGCCAGGAAGGGGGGCTTTTCCCCTTGCGCGACGAGTTTCCGCCGACGAAGATGTCCAAGCTTCCTTCAGCGGCAAACTATCCTCCCCCGCGTCCGCGGCGAACCGCCACCAGGGGGGAGTACATGTCAACACACTCAGGACGGAGTGTGTCGGTACAAGCTGGGAGCCAGCAACCGGCTCTGGCAGCGCCACCACCATAAGTGGACGCCAACGCAGGACTGACCCAGGGGGCCACGAAGACGGTGAACCAGGACCCCGGGCTCTGGCCTTCACCGGGCCTCACTGGATGCTCTTCTTCAACGGCTCCTTGCGAAAGCAGGGGGCCGGTGCTAGCATACTGTTCCTCATGCCACCGGGGGAGCAGTCTGGGTATATGGTGCGTCTCAATTCCAAGGCAACCAGCAACATGGCAGAGTATGAAGCACTCATCCTTGGCCTAAAGACAGCCCTGTCTCTAGGCGCTCGCCAGTCGTTGGCACATGGTGACTCCCAGCTAGCTATCAAGCAAGATGGTGGACAAAGACTTCCTTGCCTTGGACCTGCGCCACGTACCGCGCGCTAGCAAGGCTGCAGCTGATGACCTCTCCACGGAGACCCCCACCGGAGCACCTGTGCCCGAAAGGGGCTTCGAGAGGATGTTGCCGTGGCCCACAGCCCGGCCCGCCGAGCCGGGCGAAGGGGGCTAGACCAGCACCTCGAAGCTGGCGGTCCCGGCGGCCATGGACGCCGCCAAGGATCGTAAGCGTCACTGGGGACTCCGTGCAACCCAGCGCTCAAGATCCAGATGCTCAAGTCAGACCCGATGCATGGATCACGGGGTCCGGGACTACTTGAAAGACAATATCCTCCCTGATGAACGTGTATCCGCTGAACGGATCGTGCGTATGGCTAAGAGACACGTGACGGTAGAGGGTGATCTCTACCGACGCGGCGCCAACCGCATCCTATTGCGGTGCATAACCCAGGGGGAAGGCTGCGACTTGCTCGCTGAGATCCATGGAGGCGAATGTGGGAGTCACTCTTCCTCATGCACGCTTGTTGGTAAAGCCTTTCGGCATGGCTCCTACTAGCCGGCAGCACTCCAGGATGCCGTCAAGCTGGTCGAGAGCTGCAAGGCGTGCCTGTTCCACGCCAAGCAGATCCATACACCGGCTTGGACGGTACAGATGATCCAGCCCACATGGCCATTTGCCATACGGGGGGCTGGACATCCTGGGCCTGGGACCATTCCCCAGAACCGAGGATGGGGACCCGCTCCCGAACCTTCGGAACACAGAACACCTCTGTAAGTTCTACCCCTAGAGCAACAATAGGACAGACCATTCTTTTTATAATAAATTCCATAAAGTCCAGGAACAGTGCTCGGTGCAGCTAAGCCTCAGGGGACGGTCCAGGACTACGTTCAGCTTTGCCTGGTTCCGACCCCAAGCGCGTAGAGTCTTGCTTCCCTTGAGGTGGGTCGTGGCCTCCATACTCAGCCTGCCTTCCTCCTATGGAAATTTATATGAAAAGAAACCTGTCCTACGTTGCTCTTCTTTGGTGCTCATTTAATTTACTTATTAAATTTTTATGATTGCACTTCTAGCGCGTGCTCACCATGCGTTCAGCTCCCTCTTCTCATTCTCACTTTTAGTCGGCATTTGCTGCCCTACCAAAGGCGGTTGCGTCGGAGGTACCGGCCGAAAGCCAGGGGGGCCCCAAGCCCCCGGCACTTCGCGAACGGTAGTTCCCAAGCACCGTATAGGTAGACGGGGACCGTATGCCAAATAAGACTATGAGATAGAGGGGGGGAGCCCCCAAGGAGAATTACGTTTCCCTTACTTGTGTGCAGGACCTCTCGGCCTCAGCTCCTCGCAGGAGTATGGTAGGCACATCCATCCAATGGAACGCACCTACCAGGGGGCCGCTACGGGATCGCGCAAGACTGAAACCCAAAGGTAAGATCAAAGAACTAGACCTCACAGGGGCGGGGCCCGAAGGTCCCATGTGTCCAGCGGGGCCAGACCTTCCACCTCCTTGAGGGGGAGCTCCGGGCCCGCCACGTGGTCTACAGAAGCCGGACCTCCCCCCTCCGCGGGGAGAGGTCCGAGGACTCCACGTGCCTCGCAAGCCCAGACCTCCCCTTAGAGGGGAGCTCCGGGCCCGCCATGTGGCCAACAGGCCCGGACCCCCTCCGTTCTCGTGAGGCGGGTCCTGGAGACCTCCGGGGCCCTTAGTATACAGTGAGGACCCGGAGAAGGTGTCTATGCAGAGCTTCGAGATTGGTCAAGTCCTCCGAGTACCTTGCGGAGCTAAGGACTCGGCCAGGAAAAACCAGGAAGAAGGCTAGGACATGCAGACACAGAAAGGAACAGGAGTCTGTTCATACAAAGGCTCCACGAGCTGTGCTACAGACTCAACAAAAATAAAAAAGTACAGGGCCTTGTGGCCACGGGGGCAGATGCCTAAGAGTCCCCGGACTCCCGATGAAACCTAGAGGCCACGAGGGCAGCCAAGTCCTCGACCTCGGCCCTGGCAGCTTCCTCCCTATCGGCAACGGGTCCTAGACGGACTGGCCCCAGAGGAAAGGAAGGGTCTCAGCTCAGGAAGCACGACAGTACGTGCATAGCGACCTCCTTTGCAAGGCCCCGACCTTCCGCCTCAAGCTCGTCGGCGATCACTGCTTCGAGCTGACCCAACTCGTCGCCGATGGACTCAAGTGCCAGGATCGCTTCAAACATCGGCCGCGCCGGAGCCTCCACCTGCACAGGGCTGAAACCAAGAGGAGCCAAGGCGGACCCTGCATTGGCAATAAAGCCCCAGACTGCCTGGGCCTCGGCAGACCGCAAGGACTGGAGCTTCTCTACCTCTTGGCAGCCGCCAGCTCACGATCCATCGCCGCCTGGCGCTCCTGGGAGAACTGCTCCTCCCTCGCGGCAACAGCCGACTCATGGAGCTCCAGCTCCTCGGTCCGAGCCCTTAGCTCCCCCACTTTGGCTCTCAGCCGGGCGGTGGTCTTCTCCTCCTCGGCCACGGCAGCGCGTTCCCGATCGGCGACGGCGCACTCTCGACGGGCTACCTGCAGCTGCAACTCCTCCGCGGCGGCGGAACGCTCCTTGGCTTTGGCTTCAACGTGGGCCAGAGCCTCGCGGTAGTTGGCACGGAGCCGCCGGGTCTCTGACGCCAAGCGGCTAATGGCCTTCTTCTGACCGCCAAGTAGAGCACTCATGGCATCAAGCCTTGACTGCCTCGAGTCAAGGTCCGCCTTAGCCTCCTGGGCCCGCTGCTGCCAGCTGAGAAGGCGCTACCTCTCGCCGGCCAGCGCCCCCCGCTCCTGCTCAAAGGCAGATTGGAGCTGCCGGGCGCTGGTCTGGAAACGCCCCAGGGCCTCCCACACGAGCGCTGGGGCAGGGGGGACAGGAGTCACGCCACTGGACCCCCTGTCGAGTCTAAGACCGCCGGAGGCGCCGGCGCCTCAGCAACCAGGGTAGGGCGCTGTCGAAGTGTGCGATCGACAATTCCCCCGGGCCTGCACTGGGCAGCCCGCGGAGGTTCTTTTTTCAGAGGGGCTAGTTCCTAGCGGAGAGCTTGCGCGGATGGACGAGTTAGTGAGAGCTTGACACAGGAAGTTTTACGTGGTTCAGGCCGCCGGAGCGTAAAACCCTACGTCCACGGCGAGCTATGGAGCTCGCTGTATTGCTTGCTGCTCAGGGCCGGGGGCCTGAGCTCGGGGGTGTGTTACAGCTTGAGAGTGTATGGCTGGCGTATGAGTCGCAGAATGCGAACCCTTGCTATCGACGCCTACCCGAGCCTTTTATAGTCCAAGGCTCGGGCGGCTTACAAGGGAAGCCGGGACCCGACAGGTGGTCCCGGGAAGATTGTCTATTATCTACCGTATCTGTAGTTATGCCGGTGGTTGCCTCCGGTCGAAGGCTTCTGAGTCTTCCTTTTGCCGCCCTGCCCATGCCGTGCGCCAGTCGTAGTGGTTGATGACGGCGCAGGCGGCATGGGATGTCTTGTCGCGGCGTTTATTACCTGTCAGGTTCTGACACCGCGCGCCAGTCTGTGATGCGACTGGACGCAACGGCACCTGACAGGCGCGTGCTCCGTGTTTCCGCGTCTTGGGAAGACGCGGGCCTTGAATTCCTTGTACGGGCAAGGTGAGTGTCGAAGTGTGCGGTCGACACTTCCCCCGGGCCTGCACTGGGCAGCCCGTGGAGGTTCTTTTTTCGGAGGGGCTAGTTCCTAGCGGAGAGCTTGCACGGATGGACGAGTTAGTGAGAGCTTGACACAGGAAGTTTTACGTGGTTCAGGCCGCCGGAGCGTAAAACCCTACGTCCACGGCGAGCTATGGAGCTCGCTGTATTGCTTGCTGCTCAGGGCCGGGGGCCTGAGCTTGGGGGTGAGTTACAGCTTGAGAGTGTATGGCTAACGTATGAGTTGCAGAATGCGAACCCTTGCTATCGATGCCTACCCGAGCCTTTTATAGTCCAAGGCTCGGGCGGCTTACAAGGGAAGCCGGGACCCGACAGGTGGTCCCGGGAAGATTGTTTATTATCTACCGTATCTGTAGTTATGCCGGTGGTTGCCTCCGGTCGAAGGCTTCTGAGTCTTCCTTTTGCCGCCCTGCCCATGCCGTGCGCCAGTCGTAGTGGTTGATGGCGGCGCAGGCGGCATGGGATGTCTTGTCGTGGCGTTTATTACCTGTCAGGTTCTGACACCGCGCGCCAGTCTGTGATGCGACTGGACGCAACGGCACCTGACAGGCGCGTGCTCCGCGTTTCCGCGTCTTGGGAAGACGTGGGCCTTGAATACCTTGTACGGGCAAGGTGAGGGGCGCCTTTACGCCCGCTGCCTACCGCTCGGGGGCAGGCAGCACCGTTCTTCTAGCCACGTGGCGGGTCCGGAGCTCTTCTCTGAGGATAGGGAGGTCCGGCCCCACTGGACGCGTGGCACCTTCGGACCTCTCTCCCGCGGAGGGGGAGGTCCGGCTTCTGCATGCCTCGTGGCGGGCCCGGAGCTCACCTCTGAGGAGAGGGAGGTCCGGCCTCGCTGGACGCGTGGCATCTTCGGACCTCTCTCCCGCGGAGGGGGAGGTCCGGCTTCTGCATGCCACGTGGCGGGCCCGGAGCTCTCCTCTGAGGAGAGGGAGGTCCGGCCCCGCCAGATGCGTGGCGCCTTCGGAGCTCTCCCTGCGGAGACGGGCGAGCACCTTAGGCATTTTACCCTGTGCGCGGGGGTACCCCATATCTCAGGTACCGACAGTGGCCCCCGGGACCATCTCGGGGGAGATAGCGAGCCCGAGGTGGGACCTCCGTCTCTTCCGATCCGCGCACTTTCTCTAAGTCCCGACCTGACCGCTGCTGGAGCACGAGCGGCCGCGGGGTCGTGAGAGCGTGCGCCCACTGGATGATTGCTTCTACTGCGGGGACGGTAGCCCCGGCCATGTTGAGCACGCAGGGCTTTCGGAGCTCTTCCACCGCGGGGGAAGGTCCGGCTTCCGTCTGCCACGTGGCGAGCCCGGAGCCCCTCTCAAGGAAGGGGAGAGTTCCGGGCCTGCTGGACTCGTAGGACCCCCGGGTCCCGCCCCCTCTAGCCCTGGGTCGAAGTAGTTGGTAGCTCCTTTCCCTCTACTTCACGCAGTCCCCGTTGCCGCAACCTGGAAGTCCTGCACACAGGTAGAGGAAACGTAATTCTCCTTGGGGGCTCCCCCTCCCTTGTTTTACAGTCTTATTTGACTTACAGCCCCCAACCATACGCTTGATGCTTGGGGGTTTGTAGAGAGGGGGAGCTGAGCACACGGCAGCCATGTACTGCAAGGGTGATAAAAAAATAACTCAATTCACAATTCAAATGAGTACAAGGAAAGAGCAAAGTAGGGCAGACTTCTTTTCGCACAACCTTCCATAGGAGGAAGGCAGGCTAAACATGGAGGCCACGACCCACCCCATTAGGAGGGGAAGCAAGACTCTACGCGCTTGGAGTCGGAACCAGGCAAAGCTGAACGTAGTCCTGGACCGTCCCCTGGGGTTTAGCTGCTCCGAGCGCTGCTCCTGGACTCTACGGGGTCCATTACGAAAAGAAAGTACTGACCTATTTTTGCTCTTAGGGGTAGAACTTACGGAGGTGTTCTATGTTCCAAGGATTTGGGAGCAGGTCCCCATCCTCGGTGGAAAGGCGCACACACCCGGGGCGGCATACTTTCGTGACTCGGAAGGGGCCTTCCCAACTAGGGGAGAGTTTGTGGGCCCCTTCACGAGAAAGTATGCGCCGCAACACCAGGTCACCTTCCTGCAGCTCCCGGGCAAACACAGACCTCTGGTGGTAGCGCCGAAGCGTCTGTCTGTACCGCGCGTTATGGAGTGCCGCATGTAATCGGACCTCGTCGACGAGGTCGATTTCTCCACGCCGGAGGTTGTCCTGCGCGGCTTCGTCGTAAGCCCGGACACGGTGAGACTTCATGGTGATTTCTGGAGGAAGTACAGCTTCGGCCCTGTACACCATGAAGAAGGGTGTCTCCCCGGTGGCCCGGCTCTGGGATGTCCGGTTAGCCCATAGTGTGCTCGGAAGTTCATCTACCCAATTGGCACCATGTTTCTTCAGGCTGGCGAAGGTTGTCTTGAGGCCCCGGAGAATCTCCGCATTGGCCCTCTCGACTTGCCCATTGCTCTTCGGGTGAGCGACCGAGGCATAGCATACCTGAATGCCAAGGTCCTCGCAGTAGTCTTGAAATGCTGCGCTGGTGAACTGGGTCCCATTGTCAGTGATGATCCTGTTTGGGACCCCGAACCGGCAGACAATGGATCTGATGAATTTTACTGCTGATTGTTTATTAATGGTGACAACTGGTGTAGCTTCCGGCCACTTGGTGAACTTGTCGATGGCGACATAGAGGTACCGGAACCCCCCGACGGTTCTGGGGAATGGCCCCAGGATGTCCAGCCCCCACACGGCAAACGGCCACGAGGGCGGGATCATCTGTACCGCCTGAGCCGGTGTATGGATCTGCTTGGCGTGGAACTGGCACGCCTTGCAGCTCTCGACCAGATTGACGGCATCCTGGAGTGCTGTCGGCCAGTAGAAGCCATACCGGAAGGCTTTACCGACAAGCGTGCGTGAGGAAGAATGACTTCCACATTTGCCTCCATGGATCTCAGCGAGCAAGTCGCAGCCTTCCCCCTGGGTTATACACCGCAATAGGATGTGGTTGGCGCCACGCCGGTAGAGATCCCCCTCTACCAGCGCGTACCTCTTAGCCATACGAACAATCCGTTCAGCGGTTGCATGTTCATCAGGGAGGATATTGTCCTTCAAGTAGTCCCGGATCTCCGTGATCCATGCATCGGGTCTGACTTGAGCTTCTGGATCTTGAGCGCTGGGTTGCACGGAGTCCCCAGTGACGCTTACAATCCTTGGCGGCGCCCACGGTTGTAGGGCCACCGGGACCGCCAGCTTCGAGGTGCTGGTCAAGCCCCCTTCGCCCGGCTCGGCGGGCCGGGCTGTGGGCCGCAGCAACGTCCTCTCAAAGACTCCTTCGGGCGCAGGGGCTCCGGTGGAAGCCTTCGTTGAAAGGTCGTCGGCTGCGGTATTACCGGCGCGCGGTACGTGGTGCAGGTCCAAGGCGAGGAATTCTTTCTCCAACATCTGCACGTGAAGCAGATATGCAGCTAGCTGGGGGTCATTGCAGGAGCATTCGCCCTTGACTTGCTTGATGACCAGCTGGGAGTCGCCCTGTGCCAACAACTGGCGAGCGCCTAAAGACAGGGCTGTCTGCAGGCCAAAGATGAGTGCTTCATACTCCGCCATGTTGTTGGTTGCCTTGAAATTGAGACGCACCATATACCCAAACTGTTCCCCCGATGGCATGAGGAGCAGTACGCCGGCACCGGCCCCCTGCTTTCGCGAGGAGCCGTCGAAGAAGAGTGTCCAGTGGGGTTCGGTGAAGACCGGAGCTTGGTGCTCCGGTTCTCCGCCCCCATGGCCCCCTGGGTCAGCCTCCGTTGGTGTCCACTCCGCCACAAAGTCAGCCAGTGCTTGGCTCTTGACTGCATGGCGTGGGAGGAAGTCCAGCTCAAACTCCGCTAGCTCCGCCGCCCATTTAGCAACGTTGCCCGTCGCATGGGGGCTGTGAAGAATTGTCTTCAGTGGATACGAGGTGACAACCGAGACCCGGTGGGCCTGGAAGTAATGGCGGAGCTTCCTGGAGGCAACGAGCACCGCATACAGCAGCTTGTGGACTTTCAGGTACCTTGTCTTGGCATCATGAAGTACTTCGCTGACGTAGTAGACAGGCCTCTGTACGGTTCGAACCCTCTTTCTCAGGTCTAGGAGGTCCTCGTCCATTGGCCCTCTGGAGGTGGGCGGACCCACGGGGGCCTCCGGGAGCTGGGACCCGGTGGCCCTTAAGCTATCTTGATTGTTTGGGAGCTCCGTAGGGTCTTGGGGGACCTCTGGGAGGTCCCATTTTGCCCCCGGGGGGTCCCGCGGGGCCCCCGGGGGTTTATCTTGGAGGTCCGGGAGACTGCCCAGGACCTCCGGGAGGTTGCCTTGGAGGCCCGGGAGACCGTCTTGGTCCTGCGGGGCCTCCTGGCGTCTGTCTTCTGCTACCGGAGTAGGTTGTGAAGATGAGGGGTCCGGCCGCTCTGCGACGAGGACCATACTCGCTACTTCAGTTGTCGCCGCGATGTAGAGCAACAGGTGCTCTCCGGGCTCAGGGGCTACCATGATTGGTAGGGTCGTCAGGAGTCGCTTCAACTCCTGGAAAGCCTCTTCCGCTTCGTCAGTCCAGGCAAAGGGGCCCGACTTGCGCAGGAGCTTAAAGAAAGGGAGTGCCCGCTCTGCTAGCCTCGGTATAAACCGACTCAGCGCGGCTAGACATCCTGTGAGTTTCTGGACATCTTTGACGCGGGCAGGGGGCCGCATCAAATTGATGGCCTTGATCTTCTCTGGGTTGGCCTCAATCCCCCGGTGCGAGACCAGGAACCCTAAGAGCTTCCCAGAGGACACGCCGAACACACATTTATCTGGGTTCAGCTTGATGCGCGTAGAGCGCAACTTGTCAAAGACTAAGGCTAGGTTATCTAGCAGGGACGGACCCTGCTTGACCTTGACAACTATGTCATCGACATACACCTCAACCAGGTCTCTTATTAACTCCCCAAAGGTTTTGTGCATTGCCCGCACAAAGGTGGGGAGTGCATTCTTTAGGCCGTAAGGCATAGACACATAGCAATAAAGGCCGTCCACTGTGATGAAGGAGGTGTGCTCCTCGTCCTCCCTAGACATGGGGATCTGATGGAAACCCGAATAGGCGTCTAGGAAGCACAGCATATCACAGCCTGACGTTGAGTCTACTATTTTGTCTATTCTAGGGAGAGGGAATGGATCTTGAGGACATGCCTTATTGAGACTGGTGTAGTCGATGCACATCCGGAGCTTCCCGCCGGCCTTCGGGACAACGACGGGGTTCGCCAACCATCGTGGGTGGTGGACCTCCCGTATGAAGCCAGCGTCCAGCAGCTTCTTGACTTCTTCACGGATGAAGTTCTGCCGCTCGATGGACTGCTTGCGGGGCTTCTGTTGAACCGGCCGGGCGTCGGGGAAGACTTTCAAGTGGTGCTCGATCACCTTCCTGGGGATCCCCAGCATCTGTGACGGCTGCCATGCAAACACGTCGACGTTGTGCCGGAGGAAGGTGACGAGCGCGCCTTCCTATTTACTTCCAGGCCCCCGGCTACCCGGGTGGTCTGGGTAGCTTCGGCGCCGACTTGGACGACCTTTAAGGGGACGTCGCCCTCGTCGAGAGGTTGCACCCGGGGTGCTGTGGTGGAAGCACGATGACGTGCACACGAGCGGAGCTGGTCCGATTCCGTATTGCCGGGGGCTGAGGCCCCAGCTGTCGCGAGTGCCTGGAGCTTCTCCAAGGCCGACACTGCAGCAGTGCGGTCCCCACGAATCCTGAGAACACCTGTCGGTGTTGGCATCTTCAGGACAAGGTAGCCGTAATGGGCTACAGCCATGAACCGGTACAGGGCTGGCCTGCCGATTATGGCGCTGAAGGGGAGGTCTATCTCCGCTACGTCGAACCGGATGTACTCTGTTCGATAGCTGTCCGGAGCCCCGAAGGTCACCGGGAGACTAATGCTGCCGTAGGGGATAACCTGTCCCGGCCCTACCCCTGAGAACGGACTCGACGGGGTGAGCTTGGCCATCGGGATCTGCAGCTTCTGGAAAGCTGCACGGCTGATGAGGTTCAGCCCAGCCCCTCCATCCACCAAAACGTGGTACATTCTCACGTTGGCGATGGTAGGGGCCACCAGGAGCGGCAGCTGGCCGGCCCCAGCCATGTTCCTGGGGCAGTCGGTGGCATCAAAGCTGATGGGGGTCCCCATCCACTTTAGGTGCGGTGCAGCACTTGGGAGTGGCGCCACCAACGCTACCGCTCGGCGCAGAGTCTTGACTGCGCTTCGGGATGAGGGGTCGGCGGACCCGCCGTATATGACGTAGAGCTTCTTCCGACGCTCATCGCCGCTGGAGTCGGAATCCTCGTGATTGCGTGCCGCCTTCACGACACGCGGAGGCTCCCGGATCTTCTCTGGGTGGTCGATGTTATCTGGAACATCCACCCTCTGCTCATCTTCCTTTGGACGGAAGGGCAGGTCATCAGCCCGCTGCCGCTTCTCCTTGCGGAAACGCTCTGCGAGCCTTCGGATCTCCCGGCACTCGGCAGCAGTGTGGCGACAGCTGCCGTGCACGGGGCACATACTGTCTTTATCACCTTCTGGGATTGGTGATCTTCGCTGCTTCTTGTCGGGGCGCGGCCCCCGAGCCCCACCGAGCGTCGCTGCAGTGACGACTGGGACTGCGGTCGGTGACTCTATCTTGCTTCTGCCTCGGCCTTTGGCCTTCCTGCTGCTTCCACAGGGAGTAGGACTGGATCCGGGCAGTCCCCCTGACTCGGAGGATGGCAGCGAGTGCCAGTTCCGTCCTTCGGCAGCTCTGGCGCATTTGTCTGCCAAGCTGAAGAGCTCTGAGACGTCGCGGACCTCCCTGGTCGCGAGCTTCTCGAGCATCTTCTTGTCCCGGACGCCTTGCCGGAACGCCACCACCACAGAAGCATTTTGAATGTGTGGGATGGTGTTCCGCACCTGGGAGAACCGCTGGATGAAAGAGCGCAGCGACTCCCCAGGCTGCTGCTGGACGGCGTGGAGGTCGAGCTCCGTGCCAGGCCGGGTGTAGGAGCTGCCGAAGTTGGCTACGAACTGTCGGCAAAGCTCTCCCCAGGAGGTGACGGAACCTTGGGGGAGGTTCATGAGCCAAGACCGGGCTGGACCGGTCAAGGCGACAGGGAAGTAATTGGCCATGACGGCTTCATTCCCTCCTGCGGCAAGTACGGCGGTGGAGTAGATCTGGAGAAACTCCGCCGGGTTGACACTGCCGTCGTACTTCTCGGGCAGGTGTGGCCGAAACTTGCGCGGCCACTTCGCAAAGCGAAGATGGGGCGTGAGGGCTGCACACCCTGCTTCCATCACCGCAGGTTCTGGTGCCGCGAACGCTGAGTTCGCACCAGGCACAGTGTACCTCGGCACGGGCAAAGCTGCACCGTAGGCCGGGGGCGCCATCTGCAGTACATATGACTGTGGCATATTCTGCACAGCGCAGGCCTGGGGCAAAGATCGCATGGCGAAGGTCTGCTCTTCAGGCTGGGTCGAGGCCGACGTCATGCTGTCGTCAGCTCCTTGGTAGCGACGCCTTTCTCGGCGTTGCTCGAGGTATACCCGGGCATCTTGACCCGAGCGACACCGCTCCAGCTCTGTCCTCAGATCCATCGATTGAGGGCTGGCAGAGCTGGAATCTGCCGTCTGTTCATCAGTCATCAGCGTGCGTATCAGCGACACGGCCGGCTGGTTAGAGTGTCGTCTCCGCCGGAGTCGTGGGCTTGCGGCAGCAACGACAAGACGGTCTACCTCGAGAATCCACCGCTGGGTCGCTGCCTGAGGCGCGTCTCCAGCGGGCGGATTGTGCAGTAGCGCTCTCGCTGCAGCTAGCGCGCCCCTTCCGGATACGCCCAGCGCTACTGGAGATATGACGCTGGTTGGAGCCTGCATTGCCGGGGTCGGCGCTGCCAGAGCCGGTTGCTGGCTCCCAGCTTGTACTGACACACTCCGTCCTGAGTGTGTTGGCTTGTACTCCCCCATAGCCGCGGCTTGCCGCGGAGGCGAGGAGGTGAGCTTGCCGCCGAAGGGAGCTTGGTCATCTTCGTTGGCGAAAACTCGTCGCGCTAGGGGAAAAGCCCCCTACCTGGCGCGCCAAATGTCGAAGTGTGCGATCGACACTTCCTCCGGGCCTGCACTGGGCAGCCCGCGGAGGTTCTTTTTCGGAGGGGCTAGTTCCTAGCGGAGAGCTTGCGCGGATGGACGAGTTGGTGAGAGCTTGACACAGGAAGTTTTACGTGGTTCAGGCCGCCGGAGCGTAAAACCCTACGTCCACGGCGAGCTATGGAGCTCGCTGTATTGCTTGCTGCTCAGGGCCGGGGGCCTGAGCTTGGGGGTGAGTTACAGCTTGAGAGTGTATGGCTAGCGTATGAGTTGCAGAATGCGAACCCTTGCTATCGACGCCTACCCGAGCCTTTTATAGTTCAAGGCTCGGGCGGCTTACAAGGGAAGCCGGGACCCGACAGGTGGTCCCGGGAAGATTGTTTATTATCTACCGTATCTGTAGTTATGCCGGTGGTTGCCTCCGGTCGAAGGCTTCTGAGTCTTTCTTTTGCCGCCTTGCCCATGCCGTGCGCCAGTCGTAGTGGTTGATGGCGGCGCAGGCGGCATGGGATGTCTTGTCGCGGCGTTTATTACCTGTCAGGTTCTGACACCGCGCGCCAGTCTGTGATGCGACTGGACGCAACGGCACCTGACAGGCGCGTGCTCCGCGTTTCCGCGTCTTGGGAAGACGCGGGCCTTGAATACCTTGTACGGGCAAGGTGAGGGGCGCCTTTACGCCCGCTGCCTACCGCTCGGGGGCAGGCAGCACCGTTCTTCTAGCCACGTGGCGGGTCCGGAGCTCTTCTCTGAGGAGAGGGAGGTCCGGCCCCACTGGACGCGTGGCACCTTCGGACCTCTCTCCCGCGGAGGGGGAGGTCCGGCTTCTGCATGCCTCGTGGCGGGCCCGGAGCTCACCTCTGAGGAGAGGGAGGTCCGGCCTCGCTGGACGCGTGGCGTCTTCGGACCTCTCTCCCGCGGAGGGGGAGGTCCGTCTTCTGCATGCCACATGGCGGGCCCGGAGCTCTCCTCTGAGGAGAGGGAGGTCCGGCCCCGCCAGACGCGTGGCGCCTTCGGAGCTCTCCCTGCGGAGAAGGGCGAGCACCTTAGGCATTTTACCCTGTGCGCGGGGGTACCCCATATCTCAGGTACCGACAGTGAGGGGCGCCTTTACGCCCGCTGCCTACCGCCCGGGGGCAGGCAGCACCGTTCTTCCAGCCACGTGGCGGGTCCGGAGCTCTTCTCTGAGGAGAGGGAGGTCCGGCCCCGCTGGACGCGTGGCACCTTCGGACCTCTCTCCCGCGGAGGGGGAGGTTCGGCTTCTGCATGCCTCGTGGCGGGCCCGGAGCTCACCTCTGAGGAGAGGGAGGTCCGGCCTCGCTGGACGTGTGGCGTCTTCGGACCTCTCTCCCGCGGAGGGGGAGGTCCGGCTTCTGCATGCCACGTGGCGGGCCCGGAGCTCTCCTCTGAGGAGAGGGAGGTCCGGCCCCGCCAGACGCGTGGCGCCTTCGGAGCTCTCCCTAAGGAGAAGGGCGAGCACCTTAGGCATTTTACCCTGTGCGCGGGGGTACCCCATATCTCAGGTACCGACAGTGGCCCCCGGGCCCATCTCGGGGGAGATAGCGAGCCCAAGGTGGGACCTCCGTCTCTTCCGATCCGCGCACTTTCTCTAAGTCCCGACCTGACCGCTGCTGGAGCACGAGCGGCCGCGGGGTCGTGAGAGCGTGCGCCCACTTGATGATTGCTTCTACTGCGGGGACGGGAGCCCCGGCCATGTTGAGCACGCAGGGCTTTCGGAGCTCTTCCACTGCGGGGGGAGGTCCGGCTTCCGTCTGCCACGTGGCGAGCCCGGAGCCCCTCTCAAGGAAGGGGAGAGTTCCGGGCCTGCTGGACTCGTGGGACCCCCGAGTCCTGCCCCCTCTAGCCCTGGGTCGAAGTAGTTGGTAGCTCCTTTCCCTCTACTTCACGCAGTCCCCGTTGCTGCAACCTGGAAGTCCTGCACACAGGTAGAGGAAACGTAATTCTCCTTGGGGGCTCCCCCTCCCTTGTTTTACAGTCTTATTTGACTTACAGCCCCCAACCATACGCTTGATGCTTGGGGGTTTGTAGAGAGGGGGAGCTGAGCACACGGCAGCCATGTACTGCAAGGGTGATAAAAAAAATAACTCAATTCACAATTCAAATGAGTACAAGGAAAGAGCAAAGTAGGGCAGACTTCTTTTCGCACAACCTTCCATAGGAGGAAGGCAGGCTAAACATGGAGGCCACGACCCACCCCATTAAGAGGGGAAGCAAGACTCTACGCGCTTGGAGTCGGAACCAGGCAAAGCTGAACGTAGTCCTGGACCGTCCCCTGGGGTTTAGCTGCTCCGAGCGCCGCTCCTGGACTCTACGGGGTCCATTACGAAAAGAAAGTACTGACCTATTTTTGCTCTTAGGGGTAGAACTTACGGAGGTGTTCTATGTTCCAAGGATTCGGGAGCAGGTCCCCATCCTCGGTGGAAAGGCGCACACACCCGGGGCGGCATACTTTCGTGACTCGGAAGGGGCCTTCCCAACTAGGGGAGAGTTTGTGGGCCCCTTCGCGAGAAAGTATGCGCCGCAACACCAGGTCACCTTCCTGCAGCTCCCGGGCACGCACAGACCTCTGGTGGTAGCGCCGAAGCGCCTGTCTGTACCGCGCGTTACGGAGTGCCGCATGTAATCGGACCTCGTCGACGAGGTCGATTTCTCCACGCCGGAGGTTGTCCTGCGCGGCTTCGTCGTAAGCCCGGACACGGTGAGACTTCATGGTGATTTCTGGAGGAAGTACAGCTTCGGCCCTGTACACCATGAAGAAGGGTGTCTCCCCGGTGGCCCAGCTCTGGGATGTCCGGTTAGCCCATAGTGTGCTCGGAAGTTCATCTACCCAATTGGCACCATGTTTCTTCAGGCTGGCGAAGGTACGAGTCTTGAGGCCCCGGAGAATCTCCGCATTGGCCCTCTCGACTTGCCCATTGCTCTTCGGGTGAGCGACCGAGGCATAGCATACCTGAATGCCAAGGTCCTCACAGTAGTCTTGAAATGCTGCGCTGGTGAACTGGGTCCCATTGTCAGTGATGATCCTGTTTGGGACCCCGAACCGGCAGACAATGGATCTGATGAACTTTACTGCTGATTGTTTATTAATGGTGACAACTGGTGTAGCTTCCGGCCACTTGGTGAACTTGTCGATGGCGACATAGAGGTACCGGAACCCCCCGACGGTTCTGGGGAATGGCCCCAGGATGTCCAGCCCCCACACGGCAAACGGCCACGAGGGCGGGATCATCTGTACCGCCTGAGCCGGTGTATGGATCTGCTTGGCGTGGAACTGGCACGCCTTGCAGCTCTCGACCAGCTTGACGGCATCCTGGAGTGCTGTCGGCCAGTAGAAGCCATGCCGGAAGGCTTTACCGACAAGCGTGCGTGAGGAAGAATGACTTCCACATTCGCCTCAATGGATCTCAGCGAGCAAGTCGCAGCCTTCCCCCTGGGTTATACACCGCAATAGGATGTGGTTGGCGCCACGCCGGTAGAGATCCCCCTCTACCAGCGCGTACCTCTTAGCCATACGCACAATCCGTTCAGCGGTTGCATGTTCATCAGGGAGGATATTGTCCTTCAAGTAGTCCCGGATCTCCGTGATCCATGCATCGGGTCTGACTTGAGCTTCTGGATCTTGAGCGCTGGGTTGCACGGAGTCCCCAGTGACGCTTACAATCCTTGGCGGCGCCCACGGTTGTAGGGCCACCGGGACCGCCAGCTTCGAGGTGCTGGTCAAGCCCCCTTCGCCCGGCTCGGCGGGCCGGGCTGTGGGCCGCAGCAACGTCCTCTCAAAGACTCCTTCGGGCGCAGGGGCTCCCGTGGAAGCCTTCATTGAAAGGTCGTCGGCTGCGGTATTACCGACGCGCGGTACGTGGTGCAGGTCCAAGGCAAGGAATTCTTTCTCCAACATCTGCACATGAAGCAGATATGCAGCTAGCTGGGGGTCATTGCAGGAGCATTCGCCCTTGACTTGCATGATGACCAGCTGGGAGTCGCCCTGTGCCAACAACTGGTGAGCGCCTAAAGACAGGGCTGTCTGCAGGCCAAAGATGAGTGCTTCATACTCCGCCATGTTGTTGGTTGCCTTGAAATTGAGACGCACCATATACCCAAACTGTTCCCCCGATGGCATGAGGAGCAGTACGCCGGCACCGGCCCCCTGCTTTCGCGAAGAGCCGTCGAAGAAGAGTGTCCAGTGGGGTTCGGTGAAGACCGGAGCTTGGTGCTCCGGTTCTCCGCCCCCATGGCCCCCTGGGTCAGTCTCCGTTGGTGTCCACTCCGCCACAAAGTCAGCCAGTGCTTGGCTCTTGACTGCATGGCGTGGGAGGAAGTCCAGCTCAAACTCCGCTAGCTCCGCCGCCCATTTAGCAACGTTGCCCGTCGCATGGGGGCTGTGAAGAATTGTCTTCAGTGGATACGAGGCGACAACCGAGACCCGGTGGGCCTGGAAGTAATGGCGGAGCTTCCTGGAGGCAACGAGCACCGCATACAGCAGCTTGTGGACTTCCAGGTACCTTGTCTTGGCATCATGAAGTACTTCGCTGACGTAGTAGACAGGCCTCTGTACGGTTTGAACCCTTTTCCTCAGGTCTGGGAGGTCCTCGTCCATTGGCCCTCTGGAGGTGGGCGGACCCACGGGGGCCTCCGGGAACTGGGACCCGGTGGCCCTTAAGCTATTTTGATTGTTCGGGAGCTCCGGGGGGTCTTGCGGGACCTCTGGGAGGTCCCATTTGGCCCCCGGGGGGTCCCGCGGGGCCCCCGGGGGTTTATCTTGGAGGTCCGGGAGACTGCCCAGGACCTCCGGGAGGTTGCCTTGGAGGCCCGGGAGACCGTCTTGGTCCTGCGGGGCCCCCTGGCGTCTGTCTTCTGCTACCGGAGTAGGTTGTGAAGATGAGGGGTCCGGCCGCTCTGCGACGAGGACCATACTCACTACTTCAGTTGTCGCCGCGATGTAGAGCAACAGGTGCTCTCCGGGCTCAGGGGCTACCATGATTGGTAGGGTCGTCAGGAGTCGCTTCAACTCCTGGAAAGCCTCTTCCGCTTCGTCAGTCCAGGCAAAGGGGCCCGACTTGCGCAGGAGCTTAAAGAAAGGGAGTGCCCGCTCTGCTAGCCTTGGTATAAACCGACTCAGCGCGGCTAGACATCCTGTGAGTTTCTGGACATCTTTGACGTGGGCAGGGGGCCGCATCAAATCGATGGCCTTGATCTTCTCTGGGTTGGCCTCAATCCCCCGGTGCGAGACCAGGAACCCTAAGAGCTTCCCAGAGGACACGCCGAACACACATTTATCTGGGTTCAGCTTGGTGCGCGTAGAGCGCAACTTGTCAAAGACTAAGGTTAGGTTATCTAGCAGGGACGGACCCTGCTTGACCTTGACAACTATGTCATCGACATACACCTCAACCAGGTCTCTTATTAACTCCCCAAAGGTTTTGTGCATTGCCCGCACAAAGGTGGGGAGTGCATTCTTTAGGCCGTAAGGCATAGACACATAGCAATAAAGGCCGTCCACTGTGATGAAGGAGGTGTGCTCCTCGTCCTCCCTAGACATGGGGATCTGATGGAAACCCGAATAGGCGTCTAGGAAGCACAGCATATCACAGCCTGACGTTGAGTCTACTATTTGGTCTATTCTAGGGAGAGGGAATGGATCTTTAGGACATGCCTTATTGAGACTGGTGTAGTCGATGCACATCCGAAGCTTCCCGCCGGCCTTCGGGACAACGACGGGGTTCGCCAACCATCGTGGGTGGTGGACCTCCCGTATGAAGCCAGCGTCCAGCAGCTTCTTGACTTCTTCACGGATGAAGTTCTGCCGCTTGATGGACTGCTTGCGGGGCTTCTGTTGAACCGGCCGGGCGTCAGGGAAGACTTTCAAGTGGTGCTCGATCACCTTCCTGGGGATCCCCGGCATCTGTGACGGCTGCCATGCAAACACGTCGACGTTGTGCCGGAGGAAGGTGACGAGCGGGCCTTCCTATTTACTATCCAGGCCCCCGGCTACCCGGGTGGTCTGGGTAGCTTCAGCGCCGACTTGGACGACCTTTAAGGGGACGCCGCCCTCGTCGAGAGGTTGCACCCGGGGTGCTGTGGTGGAAGCACGATGACGTGCACACGGGCGGAGCTGGTCCGATTCCGTATTGCCGGGGGCTGAGGCCCCAGCTGTCGCGAGTGCTTGGAGCTTCTCCAGGGCCGACACTGCAGCAGTGCGGTCCCCACGAATCCTGAGAACACCTGTCGGTGTTGGCATCTTCAGGACAAGGTAGCCATAATGGGCTACAGCCATGAACCGGTACAGGGCTGGCCTGCCGATTATGGCGTTGAAGGGGAGGTCTATCTCCGCTACGTCGAACCGGATGTACTCTGTTCGATAGCTGTCCGGAGCCCCGAAGGTCACTGGAAGACTAATGCTGCCGTAGGGGATAACCTGTCCCGGCCCTACCCCTGAGAACGGACTCGACGGGGTGAGCTTGGCCAACGGGATCTGCAGCTTCTGGAAAGCTGCACGGCTGATGAGGTTCAGCCCAGCCCCTCCATCCACCAAAACGTGGTACATTCTCACGTTGGCGATGGTAGGGCCACCAGGAGCGGCAGCTGGCCGGCCCCAGCCATGTTCCTGGGGCAGTCGGTGGCATCAAAGCTGATGGGGGTCCCCATCCACTTTAGGTGCGGTGCAGCACTTGGGAGTGGCGCCACCGACGCTACGCTCGGCGCAGAGTCTTGACTGCGCTTCGAGACGAGGGGTCGGCGGACCCGCCGTATATGACGTATAGCTTCTTCCGATGCTCATCGCCGCTGGAGTCGGAATCCTCGTGATTGCGTGCCGCCTTCACGACACGCGGAGGCTCCCGGATCTCCTCTGGGTGGTCGATGTTATCTGCAACATCCACCCTCTGCTCATCTTCCTTTGGACGGAAGGGCAGGTCATCAGCCCGCTGCCGCTTCTCCTTGCGGAAACGCTCTGCGAGCCTTCGGATCTCCCGGCACTCGGCAGCAGTGTGGCGACAGCTGCCATGCACGGGGCACATACTGTCTTTATCACCTTCTGGGATTGGTGATCTTCGCTGCTTCTTGTCGGGGCGCGGCCCCCGAGCCCCACCGAGCGTCGCTGCAGTGACGAGTGGGACTGCGGTAGGTGACTCTATCTTGCTTCTGCCTCGGCCCTTGGCCTTCCTGCTGCTTCCACAGGGAGTAGGACTGGATCCGGGCAGTCCCCCTGACTCGGAGGATGGCAGCGAGTGCCAGTTCCGTCCTTCGGCAGCTCTGGCGCATTTGTCTGCCAAGCTGAAGAGCTCTGAGACGTCGCGGACCTCCCTGGTCGCGAGCTTCTCGAGCATCTTCTTGTCCCGGACGCCTTGCCGGAACGCCACCACCACAGAAGCATTTTGAATGTGTGGGATGGTGTTCCGCACCTGGGAGAACCGCTGGATGAAAGAGCGCAGCGACTCCCCAGGCTGCTGCTGGACGGTGTGGAGGTCGAGCTCCGTGCCAGGCCGGGTGTAGGAGCTGCCGAAGTTGGCTACGAACTGTCGGCAAAGCTCTCCCCAGGAGGTGACGGAACCTTGAGGGAGGTTCATGAGCCAAGACCGGGCTGGACCGGTCAAGGCGACAGGGAAGTAATTGGCCATGACGGTTTCATTCCCTCCTGCGGCAAGTACGGCGGTGGAGTAGATCTGGAGAAACTCCGCCGGGTTGACACTGCCGTCGTACTTCTCGGGCAGGTGTGGCCGAAACTTGCGCGGCCACTTTGCAAAGCGAAGATGGGGCGCGAGGGCTGCACACCCTGCTTCTGTCACCGCAGGTTCTGGTGCCGCGAACGCTGAGTTCGCACCAGGCACAGCGTACCCCGGTACGGGCAAAGCTGCACCGTAGGCCGGGGGCGCCATCTGCAGTACATATGACTGGCATATTCTGCACAGCGCAGGCCTGGGGCAGAGATCTCATGGCGAAGGTCTGCTCTTCAGGCTGGGTCGAGGCCGACGTCATGCTGTCGTCAGCTCCTTGGTAGCGACGCCTTTCTCGGCGTTGCTCGAGGTATACCCGGGCATCTTGACCCGAGCGACACCGCTCCAGCTCTGTCCTCAGATCCATCGATTGAGGGCTGGCAGAGCTGGAATCTGCCGTCTGTTCATCAGTCATCGGCGTGCGTATCAGCGACACGGCCGGCTGGTTAGAGTGTCGTCTCCGCCGGAGTCGTGGGCTTGCGGCAGCGACGACAAGACGGTCTACCTCGAGAATCCACCACTGGGTCGCTGCCTGAGGCGCGTCTCCAGCGGGCGGATTGTGCAGTAGCGCTCTTGCTGCAGCTAGCGCGCCCCTTCCGGGTACGCCCAGTGCTACTGGAGATATGACGCTGGTTGGAGCCTGCATTGCCGGGGTCGGCGCTGCCAGAGCCGGTTGCTGGCTCCCAGCTTGTACTGACACACTCCGTCCTGAGTGTGTTGGCTTGTACTCCCCCATAGCCGCGGCTTGCCGCGGAGGCGGGGGAGGTGAGCTTGCCGCCGAAGGGAGCTTGGTCATCTTCGTTGGCGGAAACTCGTCGCGCTAGGGGAAAAGCCCCCTACCTGGCGCGCCAAATGTCGAAGTGTGCGATCGACACTTCCCCCGGGCCTGCACTGGGCAGCCCGCGGAGGTTCTTTTTTTGGAGGGGCTAGTTCCTAGCGGAGAGCTTGCGCGGATGGATGAGTTAGTGAGAGCTTGACACAGGAAGTTTTACGTGGTTCAGGCCGCCGGAGCGTAAAACCCTACGTCCACGGCGAGCTATGGAGCTCGCTGTATTGCTTGCTGCTCAGGGCCGGGGGCCTGAGCTCGGGGGTGTGTTACAGCTTGAGAGTGTATGGCTAGCGTATGAGTTGCAGAATGCGAACCCTTGCTATCGACGCCTACCCGAGCCTTTTATAGTCCAAGGCTCGGGCGGCTTACAAGGGAAGCCGGGACCCGACAGGTGGTCCCGGGAAGATTGTCTATTATCTACCGTATCTGTAGTTATGCCGGTGGTTGCCTCCGGTCGAAGGCTTCTGAGTCTTCCTTTTGCCGCCCTGCCCATGCCGTGCGCCAGTCGTAGTGGTTGATGACGGCGCAGGCGGCATGGGATGTCTTGTCGCGGCGTTTATTACCTGTCAGGTTCTGACACCGCGTGCCAGTCTGTGATGCGACTGGACGCAACGGCACCTGACAGGCACGTGCTCCGTGTTTCCGCGTCTTGGGAAGACGCGGGCCTTGAATTCCTTGTACGGGCAAGGTGAGGGGCGCCTTTACGCCCGCTGCCTACCGCCCGGGGGCAGGCAGCACCGTTCTTCCAGCCACGTGGCGGGTCCGGAGCTCTTCTCTGAGGAGAGGGAGGTCCGGCCCCGCTGGACGCGTGGCACCTTCGGACCTCTCTCCCGCGGAGGGGGAGGTTCGGCTTCTGCATGCCTCGTGGTGGGCCCGGAGCTCACCTCTGAGGAGAGGGAGGTCCGGCCTCGCTGGACGCGTGGCGTCTTTGGACCTCTCTCCCGCGGAGGGGGAGGTCCGGCTTCTGCATGCCACGTGGCGGGCCCGGAGCTCTCCTCTGAGGAGAGGGAGGTCCGGCCCCGCTAGACGCGTGGCGCCTTCGGAGCTCTCCCTGCGGAGAAGGGCGAGCACCTTAGGCATTTTACCCTGTGCGCGGGGGTACCCCATATCTCAGGTACCGACAGGCGCTGTCCTAAGAAGGCCAGGGGGCCAGCAGACGCACCTACAGCGGCCCTCCCAGTCTCAGAACTGGACTTCTGGACTGGTGAAGGAGGGCGGATAGGAGCAGATGCGGCCACCACGGAGGGCGAACTCGCCGGCGCAGAGGGAGCCCCCGTCAATTTGGGGACCATGGGAGCCACCACGGTCCCCAGGTGCTGAGGCGCGGAGCCTCCGTCGGTTGAAGGCGGCCGGGTAAGAGGCCCGCCCCCGGCAGCTGGTCGGTCCCTGCAAGAAGAGAAAGCCCTCAGACTAAGAGAGGAGACAAGAGCTCTGCTCCTACAAGCCAGAGGGAGCAACACTTACTGGGCGGCATGAGCACTCCAACGGGCTTGCAGCACCGGCCTCTGGGCTGTAGCTGAACCGCCGGGACCAGCGGCTGGAACGGTCGCGGAACGTGACGCCTGGATCCCCGGCACGCTCGCCGGCGTCGCCCCACCAGCATCCGTCCTGGAAACCCCTCCGCTTGAGGAAGGATGACGAGGTACTTGGGCTACCTCGGATGGCCGCTGTCCGTGGAGAGGGCCGCCGGGGAGGGACACCCGGGACCTCTTTGGGTCGCCACCCGATGGACCAGCACCCCCGGGAGATGGGAGCAAGGTAGCTCCGGCACCCTGACTCGGCGCAGGCGGCGCCCTCGGAGGAGACCGGGCGCGTTTCTTCTCTGGATGCCCGGGGGCCGGCTCCTTTCCCTTCCCTTTGTCGGCGGCTTGAGCTCCGTCGGCTCTGGGGGAGGGTTTGACAGCAGCAGATGCCTCGTGCCCTGATCCGGGGCGCTCGGTTCCTGGGCGCTCGGTTCCTGGAATTGTAATCCCCCGGAAGGCATCCTCGACCTGCCTGACGGCGATCCCGATGTCGTCAAGGTTCAGCATCTTCCGCAGGAGCTCGGACCTCCTCTGTGGCTCCAAGAAAAGGGGAGTGGCAGAAGGCGGAAGGGCGGGGTCGCCACTGGGAATGTAGTCGCCGCTCACCTTGCCCACCATCTCGTTCAGCTCCTCGTCGGAAGGGTCAGAGACGGGGCCCCTCTCCAGCCTGGTACAGTCCTGCTCGCCAGTATAGTACCACGCTGGGCGACTGCGCTGCTGCAAGGGTGCAATACGACGCGACATGAAGTCCATCAGCACCATCAGAGACGTCAGGCCTTCGTTGGCCAAGAACCGGATCCGCTCCAAGACCGGAGTGTACTCCTGCTCCAGCTCAGGGATCTCCTCCCAGAAGCGGCGATCGGTGGTTGGGCTGGCGGTCGGGAGTTGAAGGCGATCGTGCTCGTCGGTCTGCACAACCACCCAGCTCTCCCTCCAGTTTTCCCACCTTGATGCGCTGAAGGGCAGAAGGTACCCAGAGACCTTTGGGTCTTTGCAGCGATGCTGGAAGTAGTATGCCCCCATCTAAGTCTTTGAGCCGCGCCCAGTCGTCCGCAACACGAAGAAGTAGCGGAAGAGTGTCACAGAAGCGTGCACCCCCACAAACATCTCGCAGAAGTGGACAAAGACAGCAGCCATCGCGAAGGAGTTGGGAGAAAGATGGTGGAGCTGGAGCCCATATGTCTCCAGCAGTGTGACAAAGAAGGAAGAAATCAGCGGAACGAACCCTGCCAGAGCATAAGCAGCGAAGAAGACCATCTCCCCCTTTTCCAGGGTCAGGGGGAGAGATCCCCGGCGAAGCCAGTGTTTCTGTTCTTCTGTGCGCCAGCCCAGCAGCCTGCGCACTGGCCCAAGCTCGGAGGAATGAACGAGGCGCGTCGGGAGCAAGTTGGAAGCCATGTCGAAAGAGAGCACAAGGACAGGAAAGCCGAGGTGCAAGAGTTCAAGGGAAGAACGAACGCTAGGAAATGCGAAGGGAAGCCACGATGCGGGTAAGATCCCCTTTTAAAAACTTTCCAGGAACGATTCGAGGTGATTCGAAAATCTTCGAGTACATCGCATCGGCGACCGCATTTGCTCCGAGACAGGGCGCCGATGACAGATGGACCAAAGCCACCCAAGTGAAGCGCTGGGCCAAGGAGTCAGTCTCCTAAGAAGACAAGCCGGCAAGGCACTTCGGCGGTTCCTGAAGAAAGCGCCGCAACGTGCAGAAGTGGCAGTCTCGGGAACCGCCGCAGTAAAAGCGACCATCAAGTGGGCGCACGCTCCCACGATCCCATGGCCGTTCGTGCTCCGGCAGCGGTCAATGCGGGACTTAGAGAAAGTGCGCAGATCAGAAGAGAAAGAGGTCCCACCTCGGGCTCGCTATCTCCCCCAAGATGGGCCCGGGGGCCACTGTCGGTACCCGCGATATGGGGTACCCCCGCGCACAGGGGGAATGCCTAAGGAACTCGCCCTTCTCCGCAGGGAGAGCTCCGAAGGCGCCACGCATCCGGCGGGGCTGGACCTCCCTCTCCTCAGAGGAGAGCTCCGGGCCTGCCACGTGGCATACAGAAGCCGGACCTCCCCCTCTGCGGGAGAGAGGTCCGAAGGTGTCACGTATTCGGCGGGGCCGGACCTCCCTCTCCTCAGAGAGGAGCCCCGGGCCCACCACGTGGCCGACAGAAGCCGAACCTCCCCCTCCGCGGGGAGAGGTCCGAGGACTCCACATGTCCCACGGGGCCGGACCCCCCTCTCCTCTAAGGAGGGCTCCGGGCCCGCCATGTGGGCAGCAGAACGGTGCTGCCTGCCCCCGAGCGATAGGCAGCAGGCATAAAGACGCCCCATACCTTGCCCGTACAAGGTATTCAAGGCCCGCGTCTTCCCAAGACATGGAGACGCGGAGCACGCCTCTGTCAGGTGCCGTTGCGCCCAGTCGCATCACAGACTGGCGCGCGGTGTCAGAGCCTGCCAGCCAATAAACGCAGCGACAAGACATCCCATGCCGCCCCCGCCGTCATCATCCACTACGACTAGCATGCGGCATGGGCAGGGCTGCAAGACGAAAACTCAGAAGCCTTCGCCAGAGACAACTACCGGCATAACTGCGGACACGGTAGATAACAGTCAATCTCCCTAGGACCACCTGTCGGGTCCCGGGCCCCCCTTGTAAGCCACCCGAGTCTTGGACTATAAAAGACTCGGGTAGGCGACGATAGCAGGGGTTCGCACTCTCGCAACTCATAGCCATTCACACCCAAGCTGTAACTCATCCTCAAGCTCAGGACTCCGGTTCTGAGCAGCAAGCAATACAGCGAGCTCCATAGCTCGCCGTGGACGTAGGGTTTTACGCTCCGGCGGCCTGAACCACATAAAACTCGCCGTGTCAAGCTCTTACTAACTCGTCCATACGCTCAAGCTCTCCGCAAGGGACTAGCCCCACCGAAAAAAGAACCTCCGCAGGCTGCCCAGTGCAGGCCCGGGGGAAGTGTCGACCGAACACTTCGACAGCCAGGGAACAGACTTGTCCCCGGCAGCCGATGAGTCTCTGTCACCATGGGAATCTCTCAGGCTAAGAAAAGAAGAAAAGAACGCAAGTTCTAAAATCTGGTAAGAGCAACACTTACCGAGGGATGCGCACGCTCCAACGGGCATGGAGCCCCGGCTTCCGAGCCGGGGCAGGTCCGCCGGAGCCTGTCGTCGCCGCCGGGGCCTGCGCCACCGGAACCCGGGCCGGCGGAACAGGGGGTGCTCCCGGAGCCCCCTAGGAGGTGGAGAAGAAGGGCTCCCGCCGACAGCGCCTCTGGTGCCGCTCGCCGATCCAGCCACTGAAGCCCGGGGCACCTGCGTCCCCGGGTGACTCCTGGTGCTGCTCCCTCCGGCGCCACCGCCTGCCAAGCCTGCAGCCAGGGCACTCGTTGGCCGGGGCGCCTGAGCCCTCGGCTCACCCCCGGGCATCGCAGCACCGGCGTCCCCCCTTGGAGCTCCTCTGCCTGAGGAAGGAGGGCGGGATGCCCAGGGCTCCTTGGACCGTCACTGTCTGGAAGGAGTCCCGTCGGAGCGGAAGACCCGAGGCCTCATGCGGTCGCCGCGCGACGAACCGACGCCTCCAGAAGGCGGATGCAGGGGTACCCCGGTCCCCTGACTCGGCGCAAATGACGCCCTCAGAGGGGACCGGGCGCGTTTCTTCTCCAGCAACCGCGAGGCCGGCTCCTTCCCCTTCCCCTTGTCGACGGTCTGGGCTACGTCGACCTTCGGCGCGGGATGGACAACAGGCGACGCCTCGCACTCCCCACCAGAGCGCTCAACTCCGGGATCGAGATTCCCCGGAAGGCGTCCCCAACCTGACGCACGGTGATCCCGATGTCATCCAGGTTTGGCATCTTCCGCAGCAACTCCGCCCTCCACTGCGCTCCAAGAAGAGTGGGATGCAGGAAGCTGGGACAGTGAGGGTGCCGCCATCGATGAAGTTGCCGCTCACCCTTGCCACCATCTCGTACAGCAGCTCCCCAGACGGGTCGGAACCGAGACCCATCTCCAACCTGGTGCAGTCGTGCTCGCCGGTGTAGTACCATGCCGGACGACTGCACTGTTGTAGGGGCGCAATACGGTGTGACAGGAAATCTTACAGCACCGTCAAGGACGTCAGCCCTTGGTTGGCCAGAAACCGGATCCGCTCCAAGACTGGCGCGTACTCTGGCTCCAGCTCCGGGATCTCCTCCCAGAAGCGACGCTCGGTGGTCGGGCTGTCAGTTGGCAGCTGAAGGCGATCATGCTTGTCGGTCTTCACGATCACCCAGTCCTCCCTCCAGCCTTCCCACCTTGCCGCGCTGAAAGGCAGAAGGTACCCAGAGACCTTCGGGTCCTTGCAGCGATGCTGGAAGTAGTATGCCCCCAGCTGGTTCTTCGAGCCGCGCCCGGTCGTCCTCAGCACGAAGAAGTAGCGGAAGAGTGTCGCTGAAGCGCACACTCCCACGAACATTTCGCAGAAGTGCACAAAGACGGCGGCCATCGCGAAGGAATTAGGGGAGAGGTGATGATACTGGAGACCGTACGTCTCCAGCAACGTCACAAAGAAAGAGGAGATCGGCGGGACGATCCCCGCCAAGGCGTAGGCGGTGAAGAAGACCACCTACCCCTTCTCCAAGAACAGGGGGAGAGATCCCCGCCGGAGCCAGCATTTCTGATCCTCCGCGTGCCAGCCCAGCAGCTTGCGCACTGGCCCAAGCTCAGCCGATCGGGTAAGGCGTGGCGGAGGCAGGTTGGAAGCCATCGGCGGCGGAAGCACAAAACTTGGAAGACAAAGGCGCAAGAGCTCGGAGAAACAAGGAGGGCTCGGGCACAGGGAAGTTTGCAAATGGAAGCCTACGATGCAGATGAGATCCCCTTTTGGACTTCCTAGAAGCAATTTGAAGCGATTCAAAACGCTACGTCTGTGCCGCTCAGAGCAACCGCCTTGGGGCCAAGCCCCGGAGTCCATGACAAGCGGGCCCAGGTCGCCCTACAGAAGCGGTGGACCGGACAGTCAGCCCCTCAGGCGGAGAACCCGGTGGTTCCTGACGAGGCGCTGCGACATGCAGTAGTGGCAGCCTTGGGAACCGCTGTAATAAAAGCAGCCATCAAGCAGGGCTCACGCCCCCATGATCCCACGACCGTTTGAACTCCAGCAACGGTCAAAGGGAGTCACCGAGAAGGTGCGCGGGGTAGAAGAGACGGAGGCCCCACCTCGGGCTCGCTATCTCCCCCGAGATGGGCCCGGGGGCCACTGTCGGTACCCTCAATATGGGGTACCCCGCACACAGGGGGAAATCGTCTAAGGACTTCGCCCCTTCAGCACGGGCGAACTCCTAGGACATCCAAGCCAGACCTCCCTTCTCCTTAGGGAGAGCTCTGAAGGCTCCACGTGTCCCGTGGGGCCAGACCTCCCTCTCCTCAGAGGAGAGCTCCGGGCCCGCCATGTGGCCAGTAGAGCCGGACCTCCCCCCTCCGCGTGGAGAGCTCCGAAGGCTCCACGTGTCCCGCGGGGCCAGATCTCCCTCTCCTCAGAGGAGAGCTCCGGGCCTGCCACGTGGCCAGCAGAGCCCAACCTCCCCCTCCACGGGGAGAGCTCCGAAGGCTCCACGTGTCCTGCAGGGCCGGACCTCCCTCTCCTCAGAGGAGAGTCCTGGGCCCGCCACGTGGCAGCAAGCAGCGCTGTCTACCCGGCGTGGTAGGCAGCAGGAGTAAAGCTGCACCATGCCTTGCTCGTATAAGGTATTCAAGACCCGCGCCTTCACAAGACGTGGTATTGAAGTCCCGCGCCTTCCCAAGACGCGGAGACGCGGGGCATGCCCCTGCCAGGAGGTGTTGCGCCCAGTCACATCACAGTGAAGACAGGCGTGCAATGTCTAAAGTTGTACACCAATAAACACAGTGACAAGACATCCCTGCCGCCCCTGCCATCATCAACCACTACGCCTAGCTTGCGGCGTGGGTAGGGCGGCAGGTTTGAGGCTCAGAAGCCCTCGCCAGAGACAACTACCGGCGTTATTGCAGATGCGGTAGATAGTAGAGATCACCGCGGGACCACCTGTCGGGTCCCGGGGCCCACTTTATAAGCCGCCTGAGCCTTGGACTATAAAAGGCTCGGGTAGGCAACGTTACAAAGGGTCCGCTCTCACGCAAGTTCGCACCCTGATCCAGCATTCTAGCACTCAGCTCATCCTCAAGCTCAGAACTCCGGTTCTGAGCACCAACCAATACAACGAGCACCTCTGCTCATCGTGGACGTATGGTATTACGCTCCGGCGGCCCGAACCACGTAAAAAACACTTGTGTTCATCTGTTTCCTTCGTCCAGTACAGCGAGACTCACGCGCAGGGGGACTAGCCCCTCTAAAAAAGAACCTCCACGGGCTGCCCAGTGCAGGCCTGGGGGAAGTGTCGACAGCTACACTTCGACAAATGTGGTTAAGGTACCTGCATAAAACCACACAATAGTGATTCACACATTTGTTTGTCATTACAGGCAGGTCCATATCATAGTAAAAAACATATGCCCCGTATCATTGCCATCCGGGCCATCCTTGAGTCAAGCCACGTCTCAAGGTACATGATCGGGTTATTGGATTTACGCCCATTCTTATTGAACTGCATGAAGTTTGTTGCGGGACTGATTTTATTGTCGTATGGTTGCAGATGGTTCGTACTCGAGCGCATGAGGTCGGTGGTTCTAGTCAGCAAGGGGCGATGACTCCCAACCACCTGCCTACGACAGCACCCCGCAGCAACAACCCCCACCGCCGCCTACGCTTACACTAGCGGATGTGATCGCGGCACTGATGGGTAATCGTGAGGAGCAGACCGATCTGCTCCGCACGATCGTGCAGAATACGTCCCAGGCGGGGGGCGTCAAGAGAGGGGGCCTCGTGAGCCCCACACTATGATGTACTTGGATTTCATGAGTACGCATCCTCCAGAGTTCACCGAAGTGGCAGAACCCCTGGAGGCCGACAACTGGCTGCGGACACGATTGAGTTCAAGTTCGGGCTGCTCCAATGCACGAAATGGTAGAAGACTCTCTTCGCGGCGCAGCAGCTTCACGGTGCCGCTGGTGCGTGGTGGGCGAACTATGTCACCTCACTGCCGTCTGGCCACGCCGTGGAGTGGGAAGAATTCTGGGAGACATTCCGCGCCTACCATATCCCTCCCGGATAATGAAGAGGAAGTTTCAAGAGTTCTTGGAGCTGAAGCAGGGCAGGAGGAGTGCCCACGACTACTCCCGTGCCTTCAACCATCTGGCGCAGTATGTGTCGGATTATGTCTCCACCGAGGAGAAGAAGCGAGAGCAGTTCTATCGGGGGTTAAATCCCGAGATTAAAACGCATCTAGTACAATGCAATCACGGCACTTTTAATGACCTCGTCAAGGCAACAATAATGCAAGAGGATGCTCAGCAGGAATTGGTGGCTAAGCAGTGAAAGCGCAGCGCTCCACCCAGCAGCGGGGGTGGAGCTCCTCAAAAATACCACATGGTGTATCGGACACCATCCGGTCAGCAGTGGCATCCACCGGCGCGACCTCGGCAGTTCGGGGGTCGTTCTTTCCAGCCACCACCGTTCCGACCGCCGATGCCATCTCCACGACCGCAACAGCAGCAGCAGATGGTACCCCTGGCGTTTCCACCGCCACAACGCGCCCCGGGTTTCCGTCCGCCGATCAGCGGAGGACCGCCTCGCTACACCTGCTATACATGTGGCCAGGCAGGCCATTTCTCGAAGGATTGTCCCCAGGGGCAGCAGAGCAGCGGGCAAGCCCAATATCAGGGCGGTGCTCGAGGCCAACCTCCGGTCAAGAAGGGAGGTCAGCGAACCGTGGGCGTTTGCAACCTCGAACAATGATGACGCCCCGGAGAGAGAAAATGTGCTGGCGTGTACGTTCACTCTCAACGATCAAGCAATCATCATATTATTTGATTCTGGTGCAACCCACAATTTCATAAGTGCATCATATGTGGTTAAGCATTAACTAGAAGTCTTTACAACCGAGTGCTCTTATATGATCTGCTCACCGGGAGGGAAGATTTCAGCAACTATTATGCTTCCGAAAGCACCACTGTGCTTAGGTGGGAAGATATATCCCACTACTATGATTATTCTTGAGGGGCAGAAGATTGATGCAATCTTATAGATGTCACGGCTAAGTTACCATGGCGCTATGCTAGACACATTATCACGGACGGTTCACCTCAACTCCCCACTACACCGTCCGCAGTCCCTCATACTAGACGATCCAGTCCCGGAAGTTTCAGCCGCCTATACTACTGAAGCTTCCAAGTTAGAGGACATCCCTGTAGTCTGATAGTATCTCTACGTGTTCCCGGATGACCTTCCGAGCATGCCACCTGAACGGGATGTGAAGTTCAAGATAGAACTTGCACCTGAGACTACCCGCATATCACGGAGACCATTCAAAATGACTCCGAACGAGCTGGCTGAGTTGAAAGAACAGCTCAATGATTTGTTGAGCAAAGATTTCATTAGACCAAGTTCCTCACTTTGGGGATGCTCGCGTTGTTCGTTAAGAAAAAGGATGAAACCTTGAGGCTGTGTGTGGATTACCGGCCGCTCAACGCCGTCACCATCAAGAACAAATACCCACTGCCCCGTATTGACATACTGTTTGATCAGCTTGTGGATGCAAGTGTGTTCTCCAAGATGGACCTTCGCTCCGGGTATCATCAAATAAAAATCCGGGCAGAGGATATCCTGAAGACGGCCTTCTCGATGAGATATGGCTTATACGAATATCTTGTCATGTATTTTGGTCTCACTAATGCTCCGGCACATTTCATGTGTCTCATGAACTCAGTGTTCATGCCGGAGCTGGACAAGTTCGTTGTGGTGTTCATTGATGATATCTTGGTGTACTCCAAGACAGAAGCAGAACACGCTGAACACTTGAGGATCGTTCTTCAATGATTGCGGGACCATAAGCCATGTGCGAGTTCAGCAAATGCGAGTTTTGGATCAGCCAAGTGCCATTTTTGGGACATATCATCTCAGCGGAAGACATTGCGGTTGACCCAAGCAAAATTGAGCAAGTGCTGAAATGGAAAGCCTCTACTTCTGTCCATGAAGTCAGAAGCTTCCTCGCTTTAACGGGATATTACCGGAGATTCATTCTAAACTTCTCCAGGCTTGCTAAGCCAATGACAGAATTACTGAAGAAGGGAATAAAATATGTTTGGAACTCAACATGTGAAGGAGTGTTCCAAGCATTGGTGAAGCATCTCACAACAGCCCCGATCTTAGCTCAACCGGATACGACCAAGCCCTTCGATGTGTACTGTGATGTGTCGGGTATCAGGCTCGGCTACGTGTTGATGCAAGAAGGACGTGTGGTCGTGTATGGCTCATGCCAACTTTGAAACTATGAGCAGCACTATCCGACTCATGATTTTGAGCTCGCTGCTGTGGTTTTGGCGCTAAAAATGTGGAGGCACTATCTCCTGGGGAATTTGGTGCATCTCTACACCGACCATAAGAGTTTAAAATATATTTTCACCCAGAAGGAGCTGAATATGAGGCAAAGGAGGTGGTTAGAACTAATCAAAGATTATGAGATTGTGATTCATTGCCGAAGTTGCACAGGGGCATAGCGCTTGTCGCCGGCAAGCTACGGCGGTTAGCCAGTGGCGGCATGGTGTCCAGCGTGTTCAGCGTCTTAAATTACATAGGGGCGGCGAGTTTCACCGTTGCCGGCGAGCTAGGTCGCCGGGAACGCCGACCTCGCCGGAGCTCCGGCGGCTCGGGGCGGCGGTGTCGCGAGGTAGACGAAGGGCGCAGGTCCCATGTGTCAGTCACTGTGCTAAGCGCGCGTGTCAGTCACTGTTTAGGCGCGGGAGGTGATTTTCTTTAGAAAAATAATTCAGGAATCAGCCCAAACTTTAGAAATTTATAACTTTGTGTAGAAGTGCCCAAATCTAGTGAACCAAATTTTGTTGGATTCAGCTCTTCGAGTACTATCTAGCAATACAAGTTTCAGCTCATGAAACTTATTCTTTTTCCATAATTAATTCCCTAAACTTTAACTTTTTGAGAATTTTATCTGAAGAATTATTTTATGAAAAATTCTGAAATTTTGCTGGGATGTTCATTTGAAAATCCTTTATTTACAGGAAAAAATTTAGATCTATCCAAGTTCATTTAGTCACCCTAATGGTGTGATTAAGTGAACTGCCCTGAGAAAATGGAAAAATATACACAAACATTTTTCAAATTTTCTCAAATCTTGTTAAGGGCATAATCTTCTCTAGGATTATTCAAATGACATGAAACTAATTCCATTAGAACCATCTCAAACTCTAGTTTCTAGAAAGTAATGGTTTGAGCCATGAAGATTCCTAGAAATCCTTAGAGGCTCCAGTAATGACCAAATAGACTTTTATTTGTACAGAGCTTAGATGAACTTTGTTTCAAATAAAACATGGTCAAGTCTCTGGTTAGGACCCTACCAAGCCACCATAAAAGTTTTAGAGCCAAAGGGGAAGGCTAGCTAGAGTTATGGTCTTTACATATTGAATTTAACACATTGCATTTAATTTGATATATAGTATATTGCTTACATGTAGTCGCTGAAGGCGAGGAAACCCCGGAAGTGCTGGGTTTTCTCCTTCCGGACGAGACACTAAGTTCTGACCAGCAGCAACAAGACAAGCCCCGGTTTGCATTAACAGGTTTTACAAAGTTTTGCTTTATGTATACTTAGCATAAGGTATGTATGTGCATTAGGTATAGGATGGATGAAACCCCAAGTGCATAACTAAATTATTCCTACAAGAGTGAGGGTAGTGTCTAAATTCTCGAGTAGTCTGGCTGTGCTTAATGTTCATAGGACTTCGTACAAGTCGAGTAGTTGGAATCTACTCAAGAGTATAGGTGTCGGGACACACGGGACTGGTTCGAGTGAGGTGAGATCACATTAGTAAGAAAATGAGACTAGGCAGGGCGCAGCAAGAGGAAGTCTTGTGGGCGCAGCCCTGTCCGTGTTGATTGAGGACCGATACATGTGCGGCCCCGCTGAACAAGTTTTGAACATACTGAAGGCATATCCGATATATGGGCACTGATAAACCGATGTAACCTATACCTCCGGGCGTCGAGGCATAACACACCGATTTATAGGTGTAGGTTGAGGGAAGCAAGGTAGAAATCCGCTAACGGATATAGAGAGATGCTCCGTGTAGGGAACCTCCTGTCCGTTTGGGTGCGACCGATTTGACGTTTGGGCTGTTTGGTGAAAGGTTGTCCCGTACGACATCGAGTGAGCGTGCTGTGCAGCTCCACGGGTGGGCGTACGTGACGTGCTCTTCGGGTATCCCTGCAGGTGTATATCGAGTCGATTTGCCATCCCTCTCGGTTATGAGTACCGCTTTTCACTGTGTCGTAACGTAGCTAAATTATGGAATATTGTTATTCAATTATGCTGATATGTATAAACTATATTGTTACATGGGTGCCACTAAATATCGCTTACTAAAGTTCAGATTCATAAACTGTTAAATTGTGACTAAAAGATGAATTAAGGATGAACTTTTTGGCGTGTCCTTTGCTGCAAGGTGCCATACCATGTTGGTTATGAAATGCATGTAGAGTTTCATGTATAGGTGAGTCGGTTAAGACTTGCTGAGCCATCGTGCTCACGGTTGCTGCTATGAATGTTTTTCAGGTGAGGACTACCCCACGGACTCGGGGTACGAGTCCACCAGCGAGGGTTACCCTCCGTCAGGGACCACGGCTGAGTGGGAGCCGTACACGTCGTGCTAAGCTGAGGAGTGGAGCTAGTGTGGGTTGTCCATAGGGCTGGACAACCGACTTTTGCTAGTTAGGTGGGCGTGAGTTGTAAAATGTTAGCTTTCCGCATGTATAAACTCTGTACTTAGTGGTAAACTGAAGGTTTGTACTAATTTGTACATATTCAGTTGTTTTCTATGTAATACAATATTTGCCTTATGATGTATGCTGTCAGGTGTCGCATCGTGCGGCACCACCCTCTGAGATCCTGAGCGTGTGGATTCCGGTCCGTCACAGGCTGGTATCGAGTTTTACAGACTTTCCCGACTTTCTCGATTTTGACCCAGAGAGCCATCCGCGCATTCAAAACCATCAAGTTGCACCATCCGAACGTGTATTCAGTCACCGCTCGGGACCCGAGTTCGTGAGTTTTACAGACTTTCTCAAATTTCCCAATCATGACCCAGATGGCCAGGATCCAAGTTTGTGAGTTTTACAGAGTTTCCCGACTTTCTTAGTTATGACCCAGATGGACATCCACGCATGCAAAACCATCAAGTTGCACCGTTTGGATGTGTATTCCGTCAAGGTCCCGTCCGTCCGCTCGGGACCCGAGTTCGTGAGTTTTACCGACTTTCTCGATTTTGACCCTGATGGCCATCCGCGCATGCAAAACCATCAAGTTGCACCATCTGGACAGGTATTCTGTCAAGGTTTCATCCAGCCACCCGGGACCCGAGTTCGTGAGTTTTACAGACTTTCTTGACTTTTCCGATTTTGACCTAGATGACCATCCGCGCATGCAAAACCATCAAGTGGAACCTTCCGGACATGTATTCCGTCAAGGTTCCATCCGGCCGCCGGGGACTCGAGTTCGTGAGTTTTACTGACTTTCTTGAACTTTGCAATTTTGACCCCGATGCCATCCATACATGCAAAACCATCAAGTTGCACCGTACGAACGTATATTCCATCAAGGTCCTGTCCGGCCGCCCGGGACCCGAGTTCGTGAGTTTTCCCGACTTTCCCTACTTCCCTAATTTCAACCCAGATGGCCATCCGAGCATGCAAAACCATCAAGTTGCACTGTACAAATGTGTATTCCATCAAGCTCCCGTCCAGTCGCACGGGACCCTAGTTCGTGAGTTTTACCAACTTTCCAGATTTCAACCCGGATGGCCATCCGCGCATGCAAACCGTTTAGTTGCACCATCCGAATGTGTACTCTGTCAAGGTTCCGTCCGGCCACCCGGGACCCGAGTTCGTGAGTTTTGCCGACTTTCCCGATTTCTCGATTTTGACCCAGATGGCCATCTGCGCATGCAAAACCATCAAGTTGCACCGTCCGGACGTGTATTCCGTCAAGGTTCCATCCGGCGTCCCGGGACCCGAGTTCGTGAGTTTTACATACTTTCCCGACTTTCTCGATTTTGACCCAAATGGCCATCTGCGCATGCAAAACCATCAAGTTGCACCGTCCGGAGGTGTATTTCGTCAAGGTTCCGTCCGGCCGCCCGAGACCCGAGTTCGTGAGTTTTACCGACTTTTTCAAATTTCCAAATTTTGACCCTGATGGCCATCCATGCATGCAAAACCATCAAGTTGCACCGTCCGAACTTATATTCCGTCAAGGTCCTGTCCTGCCGCCCGGAACCCGAGTTCGTGAGTTTTCCCGACATTCCCTACTTTCCCATTTTCAACCCAGATGGCCATCCGAGCATGCAAAACCATCAAGTTGCATTGTCCAAACGTGTATTCCGTCAAGGTCCCGTCTAGTCGCACGGGACCCTAGTTTGGGAGTTTTACCGACTTTCCAGATTTCGACCCGTATGGCCATCCGCGCATGCAAAACCATTTAGTTGCAGCATCCCAACGTGTATTCCGTCAAGGTCCCGTCCTATCGTTCGGGACCCGAGTTAGTGAGTTTTGCCGACTATCCCAACTTTCTGGATTTTGACCCAGATAGCCATCCGCGCATGCAAAACTATCAAGTTGCACCATCCGAACGTGTATTCCGGCAAGGTCCAGTCCGGCGTCCCAGGACCTGAGTTAATGAGTTTTCTTGACTTTCCGACCTAGATGGCCATCCACGCATGCAAAATTATCAAGTTGCACTGTCCGGAGGTGTATTCCGTCAAGGTTCCATCCAGCCTCCTAGGACCCGAGTTCGTGAGTTTTACAGACTTCCCCAACTTTCTTGATTTTGACCCAGATGGCCATTCGCGCATGCAAAACCATCAAGTTGCATCATCCGGACGTTTATTCCGTTCAGGTTCCATCCAGCTGCCCAGGACCCGAGTTCGTGAGTTTACCGACTTTCTCAAATTTCCCAATTTTGACCCTGATGGCCATCCATGCATGCAAAACCATCAAGTTGCACCGTCCGAACTTATATTCCGTCAAGATCCTGTTCGGCCGCCCGGGACCCGAGTTCATGAGTTTCCCGACATTCCCTACTTTCCCATTTTCAACCCAGATGGCCATCTGAGCATGCAAAACCATCAAGTTGCACTATCCGAACGTGTATTCCGTCAAGGTCCTGTCCAGTCGCACGGAACCCTAGTTTGTGAATTTTACCGACTTTCGAGATTTTGACCCGGATGGCCATCCGCGCATGGAAAACTATTTAGTTGCACCATCTGAACGTGTATTCCGTCAAGGTCCCGTCCAGCCGATCAGGACCCGAGTTAGTGAGTTTTGTCGACTATCCCAACTTTCCAGATTTTGACCCAGATAGCCATCCACGCATGCAAAACCTTCCAGTTTCACCATCCGAAAGTGTATTTTGGCAAGGTCCGGTCCGGCGTCCCAGGACCCGAGTTCATGAGTTTTTTTTTTACTTTCCAAATTTCGACCTAGATGGCCTTCCGTGCATGCAAAACCATCAAGTTGCACCGTCCGGAGGTGTATTCGGTCAAGGTTCCGTCCGGCCGCCCGGGACCCGAGTTCGTGAGTTTGACCGACTTTCTCGAATTTCCCAATTTTTACCCCGATGGCCATCCATGCATGCAAAACCATCAAGTTGCACCATCAGATCGTGTATTCCATCAAGGTCCTTTCCGACCGCCCGGGATCCAACTTTGTGAGTTTTACAGAGTTTCCCGACTTTCTCGATTTTGACCCAGATGGACATCCGCGCATGCAAAACCATCAAGTTGCACCGTCTGGACGTGTATTCCGTCAAGGTTCCATTCGGTGGCCCGGGACCCGAGTTCATCAGGAAGCCCGTCCCGGGGATCGCACTGGGTGGTGCCGTGCGATGCGACACCTAACAGCATGCACGAAAAGAGGCTTAAGAACATATGTTACTCAAGATAAGTTCTTTTACAACATATTTTACACACGCAGCGGAAATTAAAACTAGCTGGACAATCTAATCACTCTCGACCCTAACTATGCTGAAGAGAAGTCGTTTCAGCCCGTGAACGCTTCCTACTAGCTTCACCAAAAAAAGGCAGTGGCTAGGTTTTCGATGAGTGGAACGAACCGTGAGGTTCATCGTCCCACCGAACAACCATCTTCATAGTAGGCATCCTGCTACCTGCAAAAATAACTCAGAAGCAACCGTGAGCACTAAGGCTCACCAAGTCTTAACCGTCAAACCTAAACATGTAACTCTACATGCAGGGGCAGTAAGACAGTAGGAACAGGAATTTGCAAAATGCAGCTTGACTAAACTTGATCCTTATATTCAGATTTCTTTTAGCCTTCATTTTAGTGGTCCTCATGCCTCACAACACCGGAAGTCCACAACCAAACAAGAAACGCTTATCCCGATGTTGCTAGCCTAAGGTAGAAATGAACTTTAGTTGGCACTATCTCTAATTCAGTCAAGGTTCCAATACAAAGATTAATCCATAAACAGCAAGTTAAGAGACTTAGTTTCTCTTCTTACTACGTCACGGTGCAGTGGGCAAGTATGCTCAATCCTCTTCCGCGAGCGACGGTGATTCGAATCAATAACAACCCGGAATACACGACACATACACCCATCTCAAAAGACTCTCTCAAGAACTCTTTCTTACGTTGTGTCGGTACCCTCAATACCGGGTACCCCCGCGCACAGAGTAAAACTTCCTAAGGACCTCGCTCCCTCTGCAGGGGCGAGGTTTGAAGGCGCCACGTGTCCAGCGGGGCCGGAGCTCCCCTCCCCACGGAGGATAGCTCCGAGCCTGCCACGTGGCCCAGAAGGTCGGACCTCGCCCCCTCTGCAGGGGCGAGCTCCGGAGGCGCCACGTGTCCGGCAGGGCTGGGGCTCTCCCCTCCTCAAAGAATAGCTCTGGGCCTGCCACGTGGCCCGGAAGACCGGACCTCACCCCCCTCCACAGGGGTGAGCTCCGAAGGCTCCACGTGTCCAGTGGAGCCGAAGCTCCCCCTCTCCTCAGAGGAGAGCTCCGGGTCCGACACGTGGCCAGCAGAGCAGTGCTGCCACCCGGCGCGGTAGGCAGCAGGAGTAAAGGCACGCCATGCCTTTACCGTACAAGGTATTCAAGGCCCGCGCCTTTCCAAGATGCGGAGACGCAGAGCACGCCTCTGTCAGGTGCCGTGGCGTCCAGTCGCATCACAGACTGGCGCACCGTGTCAGAACCTGCCAGCCAATAAACACAGCGACAAGACATCCCCTGCCGCCCCTGCCGTCATCAACCACTACGACTAGCTTGCGGCATGGGCAGGGCGGCAGAACGATGGCTCGGAAGCCTTCGCCAGAGACAACAACCAACATAACTGCGGATACGATAGTCGGCAGGAAATCTCCCCGGGACCACCTGTCGGGTCCCGGGCCCTCCTTGTAAGCCACACGAGCCTTGGACTATAAAAGGCTCGGGTAGGCAACGTTAGCAGGGGTTCGCACTCCAGCAACTCTGACCCTAGGCATAACTTATCCTCAAGCTCAGGACTCCGGTTCTGAGCGACAAGCAATACAGCGAGCACCTCTGCTCACCGTGGATGTAGGGTTTTACGCTCCGGTGGCCCGAACCATGTAAAACTCGCCGTGTCAAGCTCCTCCCTAACTCGTCCCTACGCTTAAGCTCTTCGCAAGTGACTAGCCCCTCCGAAAAAGAACCTCCGCGGGCTGCCCAGAGCAGGTCCGGGGGAAGTGTCGACCACACACTTCGACATTTGGCACGCCAGGTAGGGGGCTTTTCCCTTGCGTGATGAGCTTTTGCCGATGAAGATGACGAAGCTTCCTTCAGCGGCAAGCTCTCCTCCCCCGCGTTCACGACGGACCGTGAATAGCGGGGAATACGTGTCGACGCACTCAGGACGGAGTGTGTCGGCGCAAGCTGGAAGCCAGCAGCTGACTCCGGCAATGCAGGCTCCAGCTAGCGTGAGATCTTCTGCAGCGCTGAGCGTACCCCACGGGGGTGCGCTAGCTGCAGCTAGAGCGCTACTGCACAATCCACCTGCTGGGGACGCATCCCATTCAGCGACCCAGCAGTGGATTTTCGCGAGGTAGACCATCTCGTCGTCCCGCAAACCCTCGACTTCGGCGGGGACGACGCTCCGGCCAACCGGCTGTGTCGCTGACGCGCACGCCAGCGGTTGACGGGCAGACAACGGATTCCAGCTCCACCAGGCTTCCATCGACAGACCTGAGGACAGAGCTGGAATGGTGCCACTTCGGCCAAGATGCCTGGGTGTACCTCGAGCGACGTCGAGAAAGGCGTCGCAACCAAGAGGCTGGCGACAGCATGACATCAGCCTCAACCCAGCCTGAGGCGCAGACCTTCGCCACGCGATCTCTGCCCCAGGCATACGCCACGCAGCATATGCCACAGCCATATGCCCTGCAAACGGTGCCCCCGGTCTATGGCGCAGCCTTGCCCATACCTGGTACACTGTCCAGCAGCGAACCAAGCGTTTACGGTACCAACGCCTGCAGCAACAGGAGCAGGATGTGCGGCCCTGGCGCCCCACCTTCGCTTCGCGAGGTGGCCGCGCAAGTTTTGGCCGCACCTGCCCGAGAAGTACGACGGCAGCGTCAACCCGGTGGAGTTCCTCCAGATCTACTCCACCGCCGTACTTGGTGCAGGAGGGGATGAGGCCGTCATGGCCAACTACTTCCCCGTCGCCTTGACCGGCCCAGCCCGGTCTTGGCTCATGAACCTCCCCCAGGGTTCCATAACTTCCTGGGGAGAGCTCTGCCGGCAGTTCATTGCCAACTTCGGCAGTTCTTACACCCGTCCTGGCACGGAGCTTGACCTCCACGCCATCAAACAACAACCTGGGGAATCACTGCGCTTCTTCATCCAGCGGTTCTCCCAGGTACGCAACACCATCCCCCACATCCCGAATGCATCAGCGGTGGTTGCATTCCGACAAGGTGTGAGGGACAAGAAGATGCTCGAGAAGTTGGCCACCAGTGAGGTGCAAGACATCTCGGGGCTCTTCAGCCTGGCGGACAAGTGCGCCGGAGCAGAAGACGGGCGTCATTGACACTCACTGCCAGCCTCCAAAGCCGGAAGACAGCCCGGAGACGGCGGAGTTCAAGCTGAGCTCCCGACCACGTCAGACAGTCAAGAGCCAAGCACTGGCTGACTTCGTGGCTGAGTGGACGCCAACGAAAGCTGACCCAGGGGGCCACGAAGACGGTGAACCAAAGCACCGAGCTCCGGTCTTCACCGGGCCTCACTGGACGCTCTTCTTCGACGGCTCCTCGCGAAAGCAGGAGGCCGGTGCCGGCGTACTGCTTCTCATGCCATCGGGGGAGCAGTCTGGGTACATGGTGCGTCTCAATTCCAAGGCAACCAACAACTTGGCAGAGTATGAAGCACTCATCTTTGGCCTACAAGACAGTCCTGTCTCTGGGCGCTTGCCAGTTGTTGGCGCAGAGCAACTCCCAGCTAGTTATCAAGCAAGTTAAGGGTGAATGCCCCTGCAATGACCCACAGCTAGCTGCTTATCTGCTCCACGTGCAGATGTTGGAGAAAGACTTCCTCGCCTTGGACCTGCGCCGTGTACCGCGCGCTGGCAAGGCCGCAGCTGACGACCTCTCAACGAAGGCCTCCACCAGAGCCCCTGTGCCCGTAGGAGTCTTCGAGAGGACGTTGCTGCGGCCCACAGCCCGGCCCGCCGATCCGGGCGAAGGGGGATGGACCAGCACCTCGAAGCTGGCGGTCCCAGCGGCCCTGCGGCCATGGACGCCGCCGAAGGACCGTAAGCGTCACTGGGGACTCCGTGCAACCCAGCGCTCAAGATCCAGAAGCTCAAGTAGTCCCGATGCATGGACCACGGAGGTCCGGGACTCCTTGAAGGATATCCTTCCTGATGAACGTGCATTCGCTGAACGGATTGTGCGGATGGCTAAGTGCTATGCGCTGGTACCTTTACTGGCGTGGCGCCACAGCATCCTATTGCGGTGCATAACCCAGGAGGAAGGCTGCGACTAGCTCGCAGTAGTCCACGGAGGCGAGTGCTGGGAATGCTCATCGTCCCGCACGCTGGTCGGTTAAGCCACCCGGCATGGCTCCTACTGACCGAGAGCCACCTGGACGCCGTCAAACCGGTTAGGAGATGCAATGCGTGCCAGGTCCATGCCAAGCAGACCCACACAACTGGTGCAGACGCGCACCCAAAGCCGTCGGGGGATACCGGCTCCTCTGTCGAGGGCCAGCCGGACTTCCCAGGGCCGGGTCACGGGAACTACCCTTCTACATGGTATGCGGGGCCGAAGCCATGCTTCCCCCTGAGATCGCCATGGGGGTCCCCCCGTGTCCGAGCGTACGACGAAGCCACGCATGACCCGCTCTGCGTGAGGACATGGCGCTCCAACGCTACCCCAGTAAGTTCACCATGCTTACTTAGGTGTTTATTTAAATTACTCATTAATTTATATGATCACCTCCCCACGCTCCAGACAGTATGCATCCATTGTACACTCGGTTCCTCTTTCCTGCTCTCATGCATAGTCGATATTTGCCGTCCTGCCAAAGGCGGTAGTGCTTGGGGTACCTGCCAGAGGCCCGGGGGCCTTTTGGACCTCCCCCTGTAAGGGTGTTGTACCGCCAGTTGGTCTCCTACAAGAAAAGACCTACGCTAGACCGAGGGGTCAGGAGCCTTGCTTTGCCAGGCCCTGCATCCAAAGCATGCGCACTCTTCCCCCCAGCGCTACGGTCTGAGTACTAGGGGGCCAACGGTTACACCCTGACTGGGGCTGGGGGCCAGACCTCCGGGACCAAGTGCACTGGATTACCCAAGCCCCGTATTCCGGCCCGGGACAGTAAGCCAAATGAGACTAAGGGATAGGAAAGGGAGGACCTCTGAGCTCCGATGACCTCCGGACCTCACGCCCTTCGCTGGCCTGAGCTCTGACGACTTCCGGACCTCTGAGCTCCGATGACCTCCGGACCTCACGCCCTTCGCTGGCCTGAGCTCTGACGACTTCCAGACCTCCGCCCCCACAGCTGGGCCGAGCTCCGAGGCCAGCCCTCGCCCTCCTTTCAGAGGCAAGCGCTGATGCCGGACCTCACGCCTTTCGCTGGTCTGAGCTCCGATGACTTCCGGACCTCCGCCCCCCGCAGCTGGGCCGAGCTCCGAGGCCAGCCCTCGCCCTCCTTTCAGAGGCGAGTGCTGATGCCAGACCTCACGCCCTTCGCTGGCCTGAGCTCCGATGACTTCTGGACCTCCGCCC
Source organism: Neostapfia colusana (assembly GCA_030760725.1). Taxonomy (NCBI): domain Eukaryota; kingdom Viridiplantae; phylum Streptophyta; class Magnoliopsida; order Poales; family Poaceae; genus Neostapfia; species Neostapfia colusana. The sequence continues at coordinate 83,258,706 of JASWHV010000011.1, forward strand.
CCCGCAGCTGGGCCGAGCTCCGAGGCCAGCCCTCGCCCACCTTTCAGAGGCGAGCGCTGATGCCGGACCTCATGCCCTTCGCTGGCCTGAGCTCCGATGACCTCCGGACCTCACGCCCTTCGCTGGCCTGAGCTCCGACGACTTCCAGACCTCCGCCCCCACAGCTGGGCCGAGCTCTGAGGCCAGCCCTCGCCCTCCTTTCAGAGGCGAGTGCTGATGCCGGACCTCACGCCCTTCGCTGGCCTGAGCTCCGATGACTTCCGGACCTCCGCCCCCCGCAGCTGGGCCGAGCTCCGAGGCCAGCCCTCGCCCTCCTTTCAGAGGCGAGCGCTGATGCCGGACCTCACGCCCTTCGCTGGCCTGAGCTCCGATGACCTCCGGACCTCACGCCCTTCGCTGGCCTGAGCTCCGACGACTTCCGGACCTTCGCCCCTACAGCTGGGCCGAGCTCTGAGGCCAGCCCTCGCCCTCCTTTCAGTGGCAAGCGCTGATGCCGGACCTCACGCCTTTCGCTCTCCTGAGCTCCGATGACTTCCAGACCTCCGCCCCCAGCAGCTGGGCCGAGCTCCGAGGCCAGCCCTCGCCCTCCTTTCAGAGGCGAGTGCTGATGCCTGACCTCACGCCCTTCGCTGGCCTGAGCTCCGATGACTTCTGGACCTCCGCCGCCCCCCGTAGCTTGGCCGAGCTCCGAGGCCAGCCCTCACCCTCCTTTCAGAGGCGAGCGCTGATGCCGGACCTCACGCCCTTCGCTGGCCTGAGCTCCGATGACCTCCGGACCTCACGCCCTTCGCTGGCCTGAGCTCCGACGATTTCTGGACCTCCGCCCCCACAGCTGGGCCGAGCTCCGAGGCCAGCCCTCGCCCTCCTTTCAGAGGCAAGTGCTGATGCCGGACCTCACGCCCTTCGCTGGCCTGAGCTCCGATGACTTTCGGACCTCCGCCCCCGCAGCTGGGCCGAGCTCTGAGGCCAGCCCTCGCCCACCTTTCAGAGGCGAACGCTGATGCCGGACCTCCCGCCCTTCGCTGGTCTGAGCTCTGATGACCTCCGGACCTCACGCCCTTCGCTGGCTTGAGCTCCGATGACTTCCGGACCTCTGCCCCCACAGCTGGGCCGAGCTCCGATGCCCGGCTTCACCCTCTTCTCAGAGGCGAGCTTCGAAGCCGGACCTCCCCCTTTCACGAGGGCAGAGCCCCGATGCCAGGCTTCACCATCTCCTCAGAGGCTGAACTCCGAAGCCGTCAAGACCCTGCCAGCACAGGGAGTACTCAAGACAAGAAAGTGCGCGGATAGGAGAAGGCCCCACCTCGGGCTCATTACCTCCCCCGAGGTGAGCCTGGGGGCCACTGTCGGTACCCTCAATACCGGGTACCCCCGCGCACAGAGTAAAACTTCCTAAGGACCTCGCTCCCTCTGCAGGAGCGAGGTTTGAAGGCGCCACATGTCCAGCGGGGCCGGAGCTCCCCTCCCCACGGAGGATAGCTCCGAGCCTGCCATGTGGCCCAGAAGGTCGGACCTCGCCCCCTCTGCAGGGGCGAGCTCCGGAGGCGCCACATCTCCGGCAGGGCCGGGGCTCTCCCCTCCTCAAAGGATAGCTCTGGGCCTGCCACGTGGCCTGGAAGACCGGACTTCGCCCCCCTCCACGGGGGTGAGCTCCGAAGGCTCCACGTGTCCAGTGGAGCCGAAGCTCCCCCTCTCCTCAGAGGAGAGCTTCGGGTCCGACACGTGGCGAGCAGAGCAGTGCTGCCGCCCGGCGCGGTAGGCAGCAGGAGTAAAGGCACGCCATGCCTTTACCGTACAAGGTATTCAAGGCTCGTGCCTTCCCAAGACGCGGAGACGCGGAGCACGCCTCTGTCAGGTGCCGTGGCATCCAGTCGCATCACAAATTGGCGCACCGTGTCAGAACCTGCCAGCCAATAAACACAGCGACAAGACAGCCCCTGCCGCCCCTGCCGTCATCAACCACTACGACTAGCTTGCGGCATGGGCAGGGTGGCAGAACGATGGCTCGGAAGCCTTCGCCAGAGACAACAACCAACATAACTGCGGATACGATAGTCGGCAGGAAATCTCCCCGGGACCACCTGTCGGGTCCCGGGCCCCCCTTGTAAGCCACACGAGCCTTGGACAATAAAAGGCTCGGGTAGGCAACGTTAGCAGGGGTTCGCACTCCAGCAACTCTGACCCTAGGCATAACTCATCCTCAAGCTTAGGACTCCGGTTCTGAGCGACAAGCAACACAGATAGCACCTCTGCTCACCATGGACGTAGGGTTTTACGCTCCGGCGGCCCGAACCACGTAAAACTCACCGTGTCAAGCTCCTCCCTAACTCGTCCCTACGCTTAAGCTCTCCACAAGCGACTAGCCCCTCCAAAAAAGAACCTCCGTGGGCTGCCCAGAGCAGGTCCGGGGGAAGTGTCAACCACACACTTCGACACGTTGTATGCAGTAACCTTTCACACGACACCCCGACATAGAAAAATGTTTCGCGCCGAGCAGGATGGTACTCTACGCAGACACGTCGAAGTTGCCCGCTAAAGGATTTACACCTCCCGCCTTCTCAACGCCATTCCCACGCGAAGGATGAGTTTCTATATCACGGTCAATCGAGTTACATCGGTTTCATGGGTCCCATACCCCACTATATATTCGGTACAGCTCAATCTTGTCCAGCAGGGCCGCATACGCACGGTCCTTATCCGATACGGACAGGGCTACAACCAACCTCCATATTTTCCTTACCATCCCGGTCCAGGCCAAATGTGGTCTCAAGCATTGTCACACCCATCGCAGGTCGAGACCAACCTTGAGCGCTCCATCCTACAGGAACATCCCCATCTCATTTTCATGAGGGTGCTCTTATCATTAACCTCTCACGAGTAACTCCATTACTCGACCTTTCTCGCGAGTAGCTTTTTACTACTCGACTTCTACCGAGCTAGATACAACATTAGCCTAGCATCTACGACGAGACAAAGCCTACACTAAACCTTCTACTCAGGGATGTAAAAGCCATGCAAGTGAGTTTCAAACATCCTAGACATAATGCACAATATCAAGTCTAATACACATGAGGTGAAGTAAAGCAAAATTTAAAACGGTAACGATATGCAAACCGGGGCTTGCCTTGCTTAACGGTATTTTTAGAAGCTAGGAGTTAGTCTTCCTCTAGAGAATCCGCCAAACTTGTCATGAGATGGAGATCCTCGCTGTGGAGTTGAGTCCTCATCGAACGTCGATGTCACGTGAGCTATTATATTGCAATGCACATATATTCAAAAGCAATTTAGAAAATGATGCAAAACTGTTGTTCAAGTTAACTCACACATAAGAGGGACAAACAACAGCAAGGTTTCTGTTGTTAGATCTAAACCTTAGAGATGATGAAAGCTAGGTGAAAAGGAATACTAGTAATCACCATGTGATTAAGTCTATTATATGAACACTTAAACCTAAAAGATGGTAGCTCAAGTTCTAGAGGTCCAATGAAGCTGAAAATTTAACAACAGCTTCTATGGAAGGTATTTAGGCAGTGTGCAAAAACTGAGCTCATGAAATGGTTTCATGTGAGCACAACAAATTCTTATGTGGTTTTCACTAATTTGCCTTTACCCCCTAGGTGTTAAGCTTTCCTATGCTGCAAAGTAGACTTTTTGTTAAGTACAAAATGTCTTGAGTCCATAGGAATTTGTTTTACCATTTTTGGAGTTTCCTACATGGAGCTATGAATTTTACAAAGAATGGGAAAAAGCTGAAATTGTCTCTGTTCATTTTTCCCATTTTTCAGAGACATAAGGAATGAACACATCATTTGACCAAGCAAATAAGGTCCAATGCCTCTGAAATTTTTACTGGATTTCAAGGAATTTTGGAAGAATGTCCTGTCCAAATTTGGGAATTTTCCAATAAACAGAACTCCTGTAAAAATTCATAAAAATTTTTCCTTAAATGAATTAATGAGCCAAATACAGGAATTTTCATAAACATTGGGCTGCACCCCTTGATAGTACTCTTTGAGAGGAATCCAACAAAATTTGTTTCAAACTTTTTGGACACTCCTACCCAAAATAAGGATCTCCAAAGTTTGAACTAAAATGGGAAAATCTGGAAATATTTAAAACCTGCCCGTGGGTCCCACCTGTCATCCCTAACCTTCAACCTCGCGCCAAATAGTGCAGTGGTGGCGCCCTCCGGCGAGGGTCACCGGAAAGGCCCTTCCTGGCCACCTCCCGACCCCCTGCTGGCCGCCCCCCCCCCCATTTTCCATCACGCTGAACATGTTGGTGATGTCGCCGGCGGCCGAAACTCGCCGGAAAACAGGGTGCACCGGTGAAAGCAAGAACTAGGGTTCCGGCAAGGTTGCGGCGGCTCATTTCTTCACCAAACGATCGGTTCTTGGGCTCTAAAGCACCAGGGGATCGTGTAGAAGATCGACATGAGGTCTAAACAAGCCGGGGAGCGCTCCAAACCTATCGGCACCGTGCACTCGATGTGGTCCGGTGGTATACTCCTTTTCAGCTCCGCTTCACAATGGAGATGCATGTCTTCTTTAATGATAGCGATATTTACCAACTCATTGTAAATACCGTTATTGAACAAGGTCACTTGTTCCTTAAGTATTGCATCAAGTGGCGTATTGCATCAAATCTTCAAACTCTTTGAAGTACTCGTACGCACTCCTTTCCCCTTGCTTTAACTCTAGAAACTCTTGATACTTTGTTCGAAGAATTCCCGAACAAATGTGACGTGCCCGGAAAACATCCCGGAATTCATCCCACGTCACCTGATTACCTTCAGGAAGAGTTGCAAGATACTCTGCCCACAAAGCTCCAGTGGCTACGTGGAGTTGTTGAGCGGCAAATATAGTCTTCTGGTACTCATTGCACTCAAACATATCAAACATGGCTTCAATACATTGGAGCCAATGAGCCGACTCTAACGGTTCATTCACTTTCGAGAAAAACGGAGGTTGTCTTGCTATAAAATCCAGATAAGTGTTTCGCGAGGGATTACACTGTAGTGTCTCCTGTCGTATGCTTTGTTGCACCAACAGATCAAGAGACTTAGCCATCTTTCCTAAGATTTCCGCCAATCCGATTGATGATGTCGGCATTTCTGGTCGTGGCGAATTATTTCCGCCGTGACTTGACTCACCACCCTCAATCCTGGAATGAGTGTGATCCATACTGCAAGAGTGAGCAGTTTACAGTTAAAATTCAAAGTTTAAACTCAACTTGAATTCAAAACATAACCGTAAAAGCATCACATCAATATTGCAGCATTACACAAGCTAACTAGGGTTTCGATAATTCTGAAATCTACCAAACTTTAACAAGTATCTCCAAACCCTTAATTCCAACAGTAGGACAAACTGAAAAATAACTCAAGAACATGTTGTGGAGCTTAAAGAAGTCTAAAACATCCCTGTCCATAACAAGTCCTAAGGTACATAGGCAATAAGTACTACTCTGTTCAGAATGATCAATAGGTCTTAATCCCAGATTTTGAATATGAAAATGGCAATCTCATGTCTCATGTTGAATATCAAAGTCATAGTTAACTTCAATATATTTCCAATGAGTATTCATTTGCCTTCATATCAGTTCGGGATCAAAAGTTGTGATATTACAAAGTCAACAGAAATCTGGAACAATTTTGACAGCAGCTCCTTTGAAAGTGGCTGTTTTGTCCGCGAGATTTCATGCAATTAAACTCCAAATCTGGAGAAACTTTGAGCTACAAAGTTGTAGCACAATTCTTAAACTTTCCAACAGTGTCTTACTTGACCCTTAGAAAATTTTCTACAGAAAGTTATGATTGAAATACAAAAATTTCCAGAGAGCAAGTTGTGCCTGCCCTGTTTTTGGGTAGTTCACACTCATCTGAGAATTTCATCCATTTTGAGAGTGATTCTGATCTTGATTTCTAACAAAGAGTTGTAGAAGACTTCAACAGCTTTCCACAAATGTATCACTCACCTCCATTGGTTCAACCAAACAAAAGTTATGTCCTGTTCAACTTCAGCAAAAATTCTGCCAAAAACAGGGGAGGTTATTCATAAGTCTTGGTGAATAAATCTATACTCCCAATTGACTCTCAGTTCAATATAGGAGTTCATTACCCCCTAATAGAATCCTAGACTCCAAATTTACTCTTTTTCTTTTTAAACCTTCTTTTTCATGCAGTTCAAATCATATCACGGTACTACGTTTCCTCACAAAATTAAAATCCTAACCGGCTTTATACCGGCTTATACGTCTCAAGTGGTGGCACTAAAACGATCACTCACAAACGTTTTCTACACGACATGTTCTAACGTGGTTAAGGTACCTGTATGAAACCACACAATAGTGATGCACACATTGGTTTGTCATTACAGGCATGTCCATATCATAGTAAAAATATATGCCCCGTATCATTACCATACGGGTCGTACTTGAGTCAAGCCACGTCTCAAAGTACATGATCGGGTTATTGGCTTTACGCCCATTCTTATTGAACTGCATGAAGTTTATTGCGGGACTGATTTTATTGTCGTCTGGTTGCAGATGGTTCGTACTCGAGCCACGCATGAGGTCCGTGGTTCTAGTCAGCAAGGGGTCGATGACTCCCAGCCACCTGCCCACGACAGCACCCTGCAGTAATAATCACCACCGCTGCCTACGCTTACACTAGCGGATGTGATCGCGGCACTGGTGGGTAATCGTGAAGAGCAGACTGATCTGCTCCGCACGATCAGGCAGAATACATCCCAGGCGAGGGGCGTCAAGAGAGAGGGCCTCGTGAGCCCCACACTATGATGTACTCAGATTTCATGAGTACGCATCCTATAGAGTTCACCGAAGTGGTAGAACCCCTGGAGGCCGACAACTGGCTGCGGACGATTGAGTCCAAGTTTGGGTTGCTCCAATGCACGGAACGGCAGAAGACTCTCTTCGCAGCGCAGCAGCTTCACGATGCCACTGGTGCGTGGTGGGCGAACTATGTCGCCTCACTGCCGGCTGGCCACGCCATGGAGTGGGAAGAATTCTGGGAGGCGTTTCGCGCCTACCATATCCCTCCCGGGATAATGAAGAGGAAGTTCCAAGAGTTCTTGGAGCTGAAGCAGGACGGGAGGAGTGCCCATGACTACTCCCGTGCCTTCAATCATCTGGCGCAGTATGCGTCGGACTATGTCTCCACCAAGGAAAAGAAGCGAGAGCAGTTCTATCGGGGGTTAAATCCCGAGATGAAGACGCATCTTGTACAATGCAATCACGGCACTTTTAATGACCTCGTCAATGCCATGATAATGCAAGAGGATGCTCAGCGGGAATTGGCGGCTGAGCAGCGAAAGCGCAGCGCTCCACCCAGCAGCGGGGGTGGAGCTTCTCAAAAATACCACATGGTGTATCGGACACCATCCGGTCAGCAGTGGCATCCACCGGCGCGACCTCAGCAGTTCGGGGGTCGTTCTTTCCAGCCACCTCCGTTCCGACCGCTGATGCCATCACCACGACCCCAACAGCAGCAGCAGATGGTACCCCAGGCGTTTCCACCGCCACAACGCGCCCCGGGTTTCCGTCCGCTGATCAGCGGAGGACCGCCTCGCTACACCTGCTATACGTGTGGCCAGACGGGCCATTTCTCGAAGGACTGTCCCTAGGGGCAACAGAGCAGCGGGCAAGCCCAATATCAGGGCGGTGCTCGAGGCCGACCTTCGGTCAAGAAGGGAGGTCAGCGAACCGGGGGCATTTGCAACCTCGACAATGAGGACGCCCCGGAGGGAGAAAATTTGCTGGCGGGTACGTTCACTCTCAACCATCAAGCAATCATCATATTATTTGATTCTGGTGCAACCCACAACATCATAAGTGCATCATATGTGGTTAAGAATCAACTGGAAGTCTTTCCAACCGAGTGCTCTTATATGATCTGCTCACTGGGAGGGAAGATTTCAATAACTATGATGCTTCCGAAAGCACCACTGTGATTAGGTGGGAAGATATATCTCACTACTATGATTATTCTTGAGGGGCAGAAGATTGATGCAATCTTAGAGATGTCGTGGCTAAGTTACCATGACGCTGTCCTAGACACATTATCATGGACGGTTCACCTCAACTCCCCACTACACCGTCCGCAGTCCCTCATACTAGACGATCCAGTCCCGGAAGTTTCAGCCGCCTATACTACTGAAGCTTCCAAGTTAGAGGACATCCCTGTAGTCCGAGAGTATCTCGACATGTTCCCGGATGATCTTCCGGGCATGCCACCTGAACGGAATGTGGAGTTCAAGATAGAACTTGCACCCGGGACTATCCCCATATCATAGAGACCATACAAAATGGCTCCAAATGAGCTGGCTGAGTTGAAAGAACAGCTCAATGATTTGTTGAGCAAGGGTTTCATTAGACCGAGTTCCTCACCTTGGGGATGCTCGGCGCTGTTCGTTAAGAAGAAGGATGAAACCTTGAGGCTGTGTGTGGATTACCGACCGCTCAACGCCGCCACCATCAAGAACAAATACCAACTGCCCCGTATTGACATCCTGTTTGATCAGCTTGTGGGGTGCAAGCGTGTTCTCCAAGATAGACCTTCGCTCCGGGTATCATCAATAAAAACTCGGGTGGAGGATATCCTGAAGACGACCTTCTCGACGAGATATGGCTTATACGAATATCTCGTCATATCTTTTGGTCTCACTAATGCTCCGACACATTTCATGTATCTCATGAACTCGGTGTTCATGCCGGAGCTGGACAAGTTTGTTGTGGTGTTCATTGATGATATCTTGGTGTACTTTAAGACAAAAGCAGAACACGCCGAACACTTTAGGATCGTTCTTCAATGATTGCGGGACCATAAGCTTTATGCCAAGTTCAGCAAATGCTAGTTTTGGACCAGCCAAGTGCCATTTTTGGGACATATCATCTCAGCGAAAGGCATTGCGGTTGACCTAAGCAAAATTGAGCAAGTGCTGAAATGGAAAGCCCCTACTTATGTCTATGAAGTCAGAAGTTTCCTCGGTATAACGGGATATTACTGGAGATTCATTCCAACCTTCTCCAAGCTTGCTAAGCCGATGACAGAATTACTGAAAAAGAGAATAAAATATGTTTAGAACTCAGCATGTGAAGGAGTGTTCCAAGCATTGATGAAGCATCTCACAACAGCCCCGGTCTTAGCTCAACCGGATACGACCAAGCACTTCGATATGTATTATGATGTGTCAGGTATCGGGCTCGGCTGCGTGTTGATGCAAGAAGGACGTGTGGTCGCGTATGGCTCACGCCAACTTCAAAACCATGAGCAGCACTATCCGACGCATGATTTTGAGCTCGCTGCTGTGGTTTTGGCACAAAAAATATGGAGGCACTTTCTCCTGGGGAATTTGGTGCATCTCTACACTGACCACAAGAGCTTAAAATATATCTTCACCCAGAAGGAGCTGAATATGAGGCAAAGAAGGTGGTTAGAACTAATAAAAGATTATGAGATTGAGATTCATTGCCGAAGTTGCACAGGGACATAGCACTCGTCGCCGGCGAGCTACGGCAGTTAGCCGGTGGTGGAATGGTGTCAAGCGTGTTCAGCGTCCAAAATTACGTAGGGGCTACGAGTTTCACCGTCGCTGGCGAGCTAGGTCGCCGGGAACACTGACCTCGCCGGAGCTCCGACGGCTCGGGGCGGCAGCGTCGCGAGGTAGACGAAGGGCGCGGGTCTCATGTGTTAGTCACTGTGCTAAGCACGCGCAGTTAGTTTAATTTAAATGTGCGAGGCCCGATGTCAGTCACTGTTTAGGCGCGGGAGGTGATTTTCTTTAGGGAAATAATTCAGAAATTAGCCCAAACTTTAGAAATTCATAACTTTATGTAGAAGTGTCCAAATCCACTGAACCAAATTTTGTTGGATTCAGCTCTTTGACTACTATCCAGCAATACAAGTTTCAGCTCATGAAACTTATTCTTTTTCAGAATTAATTCCCTAAAGTTTAAACTGTTGGGAATTTTATCTGAAGAGTTATTTTATGGAAAATTCTAAAATTTTGCTGGGATGTTCATTTGAAATTCCTTGAGTTACAGGAAAAATTTCAGATCCATCCAAGTTCATTTAGTCCCCCTAATGGTGTGATTAAGCGAACTGCACTGAGAAAATGGAAAAATGTACAGAAATATTTTTCATATGTTCTCAAATCTTGTTGAGGGCATAATCTTCTCTAGTATTCTTCAAATGACATGAAACTAATTCCATTAGAACCATCTCAAACTCTAGTTTCCAGAAAGTAATAGTTTGAGCCATGAAAATCCCTAGAAATTCTTAGAGGCTCTAGTAATGATCAAATAGACTTCTATTTGTACAGAGCTCAGATGAACTTTGTTTCAAATGAAACATGACCAAGTCTCTAGTTAGGACCCTACCAAGGCACTATAAAAATGTTAGAGCCAAAGGGGAAGGTTAGCTAGAGTTATGGTCTTTACATATTCAATTCAACACATTGCATTTGATTTGACATATAGTATATTGCTTACGTGTAGTCGCTGAAGACGAGGCCCCGTAAGTGCTGGATTTTCTCATTCTGGACGAGACACTAAGTTCTGACCAGCAGCAACAAGGCAAACCCCAGTTTGCATTAACAAGTTTTACAAAGTTTTTCTTTATGTATATTTAGCATGAGGTATGTATGTGCATTAGGTGTAGGATGGACGAAATCCCAAGTGCATAACCAGATTATTCCTACAAGAGTGAGGGTAGTGTCTAAGTCCTCGAGTAGTCTGGTGATGAGTTGTTTAGGCCCGATCTTCCAAAAGGTAGGTCGATTGAAGTGGAGATCTCGACGTTGATGATCCGAGGAACTCGAGCAGACCCGAACACCCCTGCAATCACTACACCACTGCTCCGTTGGTTATCAACTGTGCTTCACACACTTGACCTCGCCAAGAAGGCTATCCCTGCAGGTGCAACCGAGAACACAAGCAAGAATGACGAAGATGCAATCTAAAATTACGAAATTGGGGTCTCACAAACCGTAGAACGGTGAAAGTGTTTAATCTAAGCAAAACCCCCCAAATATGGCCGGTGGCTGCAGTATTTAAAGGCTAGGGTTCGACCATAAGACCCTTAGACGCGTCCTTAATGGACTCATACGGGATACAAGGCCCAAAAGCCCAATACGGTGGTGCAACACCGGACAAAACTTCAAATTCAACTTGTTTCGATAACTCCCAACGACTCCCAACGAATTTTAATATGGGACCAGAACCATTAGAAAGTTTATCTTCTCATTTTTCCATGCATATGTAGAACATCAAAAACAGAGTCCGTATGCATCCTCGGCGTCCGTTTTAAGATGTACTGCTCCTGGACTCTGAGTTGAACTCGAGTCCAAGTTGGTTACAGTTTTCATCAACTTGTGGACGTCCCATCTGATTCTCCACGTCTCTAAATTCTCCTCCCTTTACTTGTTGATCATGTCCATGGTTCCTAATAACAATTAAATTATTCAATAGCAATCCATTCTCAAAATCACATGGGTAGGAAGTTAGGAACGAGTTCACCTGCTGATTTAGTAACCGTGCTCATTCTCTTGTGATTGGTCCTTGTATATCAATGTGAGTATCCACTGTTATGATGTCCTCATCATCCTCCCCCTCTTGAATCGGAGTCGTACTCGACTCAAGATCATCTTCTTCCCCCATGTATGGTTGTAAATCTAAAATGTTAAATGTGGGACTAACCCCAAAATCGGGAGACAACTCAAGCTTATATGCATTGTCATTGATCTTTTCAATAATCTTAAAAGGACCAGCAGCTCGTGGCATAAGTTTAGATTTTCTCAAGTGAGGGAATCGTTGTTTTCTCAAATGTAGCCATACCAAGTCCCTTGGTTCAAGTTTTACTTCTTTTCTACCTTTACTACCAGAAATTCTATACTTCTCATTCATCCTTTCAATATTTTTCTTTGTAGTTTCATGCATCTTAAGAATGAATTCAGATCATTGTGTAGCATCCAAATTTATAGTTTCAGAAGGAGGTAAAGGTAATAAATTAATAAGAGCACGGGGATTGAAACCATACACTACCTGAAATGGGCTTACCTTTGTAGTAGAGTGAAATGACCTGTTGTAAGCAAATTCTATATGTGGTAAACAATCCTCCCAACCCTTTAAATTTATTTTTAAAACAACCCGCAACATAGTGGATAGAGTACGATTTACTACCTCTCTTTGTCCATCGCTTTGTGGGTGACATGTGGTTGAAAACAGCAGCTTGGTTCCCAATTTATACAACAAAGTTCTCCAAAAATGACTTAAAAATTTTGCATCACGATCAGAAATAATGGTATTTGGCACACCATGTAAACGAATAATTTTCGTCATAAACAAATCAGCAATGTGTGAGGCATTATCATTCTTATGACAAGGTATGAAATGTGCCATTTTGGAGAAACGATCAACAACCAGAAAAATACTATCCCTCCCCCTCTTAGTCCTAGGCAATCTCAAAATAAAATCCATGGAAATATCCTGCCAAGGTACACTAAGAACAGGAAGAGGCTTATAAAGACCATGTGGGTTAAGTCGAGACTTAGCTTTATTGCAAGTAGTGCATCGTGACACGTAGCGCTCGACATCGCGTCTCATCTTTGGCCTAAAGAAGTGTGTGGCCAGCACGTCCTCAGTTTTCTTTACTCCAAAATGTCTAATCAAACCTTCTCCATGTGCTTCCTATAAAAGTAATAGGCGAACGGAACTAGCAGGAACACATAGCTTGTTAGCACGATAGAAGAGGTCCTCCCGTAGTACATATTTATTCCAAGTTCTTCCTTCTCTACAATTTTCAAAGGCATCTTTGAAGTCTAAATCAGTAGGATATAATCATTTTATTGTTTCCAAACCAAATATTTTATGATCAAGTTGGAACAGCATGATGTAACGTCTAGATAATGCATCTGCAATAACATTCTCCTTTCCTTTCTTATGCTTAATGATGTACGGAAATTATTCTATGAACTCAATCCATTTAGCATGTCGTTTATTCAGATTGGTTTGACACTTAAGATACTTTAAAGATTCATGATCGGAATGTATGATGAAATCCTTAAACCACAAGTAATGTTGCCAAGTTTGTAGAACTCGCACTAAGGCATACAATTTCTGATCATAAGTAGAATAATTCAGAGAAGGACCATGCAATTTTTCACTAAAGAATGCAACGAGTTTACCTCCTTGTATGAGAACACCTCCAATACCAATGCCGCTTGCATCACATTCTAGCTCAAATGTTTTGTCAAAATCAGGAAGTTATAGCAATGGAGCTTGTGTAAGCTTTGATTTGAGAATATCAAAAGCTTGTTGCTGCTGTTCGCCCTATCGAAACTGCACTCCCTTCTTCATCAGTTCATGGAGAGGTGCTGCAATGGTGCTGAAATCCCGCACAAAGCGTCGATAAAAACCTGCAAGACCAAGAAAACTACGCACCTGCGTGACGGTCGATGGAGTTGGCCAGCTAGTGATCGCCACAATTTTTGCCTCATCCATCTCAATTTCCTGCGATGAAACGACATATCCAAGAAACAAAACTCGATTGGTGCAAAAGACACACTTTTCGAGGTTACCAAACAAACGTGCATCTCTCAAGACACTGAAAACAACACGCAAGTGATTAAGATGTTCGTCATATGACTTGCTGTAAATGAGTATATCATCGAAGTAAACCACCACAAATTTTCCAATAAAAGGACATAAAACCTCGTTCATTAATCGCATAAAAGTGCTAGGTACATTAGTTAAACTAAAAGGCATTACTAACCACTCATAAAGTACAAACTTGGTTTTAAATGCAGTTTTCCATTCATCTCCTAGTGTCATTCTAATTTGGTGGTAACCACTACGCAAGTCAATTTTTGTGAAAATAGTAGCACCGCTCAATTCATCAAGCATGTCATCTAAGCGAGGAATAGGATAACGATATCGAATAGTGATGTTATTAATCGCTCTACAATCAACACACATGCGCCAGCTACCATCTTTCTTAGGAACCAAAAAAACAGGAACAAAACAAGGACTAAAGCTTTCACGAATATACCCACGGTTCAAAAGATCTTGAACTTGTCGCTGAATTTTCCTTGTCTCATCCGGATTCGCCCTGTACACCGCACGATTTGGCAAACTTGCCCCTGGAATCAAGTCGATCTTATGTTCAATGCCCCTCATAGGTGGTAATCCAGGGGGTATCTCGGGGGAAAACATGATGAACCCAACGGGTACGGGGGACGCCCTGTCTTTCGATGAGAGATGTTAGTAATGAACGAATTTGGTGGAGGCCGACGTTGGCTGCCCAACTACCACAACTAGAATGGTGTGGCGCCTTGAGCGACAGTTACACCGTCTCCTGGTAACTACGATTTGGGTGGAGGTCGACGTTGTGCTACCCGACTACAACAACCACAAGGATGCTGCGCCTTAGCGATAGTTACACCGGCTCCTGTTGTTGCTGTACTTGCCGTGCCAAGAACAGCCTTGAACCTGCAAGCAGTCGAAGAACAAGCAAGAACAAGATAACAAGCAAACACTCACGGGTGTGAAAAAGTTGGGGTTCTGATTTAAGTAATCGGAAGGTCTCGTCGACACTTGCGTTACGAGGAAGTAGCAATGGTTAAACTTACAGAAAACAAAACCCGCCCTGTCAAGGAGCTCTTGGACTACTTAAATAGGGGAGGGAAGAGGGAAATTCATCCAGCAACAAAGGTAGGACGTGATCTCTCTTATTCCTTTCCTTTTTCTGTGATAGACTACCATTTAATAGGGAAAGAAAGAGGGAAACCCATCCAGCAGCAAGGCAGGATATGATTTACTCTATTTCTTTCCTTATTATAACACATCTATCTTTAAATGGGGGAAGAAAGAGGGAATTTCTTCCAGCAGCAAAGTTGGACGAGATTTCCCTTATTCCTTTCCTTATTTGTCTAAATCTCTCTTTATTACATGGCCCCAGCCTCAAGATTTTCCCTCGGGTGGAGCAGCCTTTATTGCATTAATCCCTCCATCCCTCCTAGCTGGATCAATTCCCAAGCACCTGATAATTAAGTTGACGTGCACGAGCGCGTGTCATTGGACGTTGATTAGCTGAGAGTGATGAATGGGCTGGTGTTGTGGTTGTATCAACGGTAGCGATGTCCGCATCAAAACACATCCACAAAATCCTGCAAAAGGTTAGCAACAGTAGGGGGCAATGCAATGGACACTTCATGAATTGAAAACATGGCTTCTTTGCATACTAAAGCGTAATACATCCCCTTGGTATTAAATAAATCAGCAAGGTCAGATTTAGTTGTGAGCAACGAAGGTGATTTTAAATTAATTATTTGCTGTTTTTCAGAGTCTAGTGATTTTGTTGCCTTATCATCACGTGTTTTACTTTTCTCAAAATGTACAATTTCAGCAGGAGTCATAGGAAGCAAAGTGATTTTCTTTCTTTATGCATCAGAGTATATTTATTAGTTCTACCATGATGAATTGCATCCGTATCAAATTCTCAAGGACGTCCCAACAAAAGAGAACAAGCATCCATAGGTACGACATCAAAATCAGCAAAATCATGGTAAGAACCAATCGAAAAATGTACCCTCGCTGTTTATGTTACCCTAACCTTACCGTTGTTGTTGAACTACTGAATGTGGTATGGATGAGGGTGTGCTCTTGTTGTCAACCCAAGTTTATTAACCACATCCGTGTTCACCAAGTTGTTGCAGTTGCCTCCATCAATTATAGTGTGCACGCGGCAGTCGACGATGAGAAACATGTGAAAAAGATTGTGTCGTTGTAGCTTGTCATCCGCCTCAACTTTGGAGCTCAAAGCACGCTGCACAATTATGCTTCTATAATTTTCCGTTGCTGCAGTATCAAGTACCTCTTCATCTGTGCTATAGTGGTCATCTTTTGGTCCTGCAACGTTAGTAGCAAGAGAATATTCATCTTCAACATCCGAAGTACTATCATACCCGCCATCATCTCGTGCTATGTATGCTCATTTGCTAGGGCAATCTTTCATCACATGACCAACTCCCTTGCAGTGGTGACACTTAATGTTAGAAGTTCGACTCGTGGAAGACGTAGTCTTGAATGGTGTCGTGTTGCTGCCCTCCGGCGCGCGAGTAAATAGAGCAGTAGATGAAGTTCGTTGGCCACCATTGTATGGTGTAGTGGCAGTAGGAAAACTCGAAGATAGTGCTGTTTTAGATGGTGTAGATGTCGAACGCGGTGTAAATGTGGTCCTCATGCGTTGGTGCTGCTGCTGTTGGCGGCCCTGCAATTATTTTTCTGCCAACATAGCCAGCTGAAATAATCTGTTAACAGTATCATATTCCTTATAATCAACAATGTCCTGAATTTCACGCCTCAACCCCCCATAAAAACGAGCTATTTTATCATCCATGTCCTCTACTACCCCACAACGCAACATAACCTTTTGTAACTCTTGATAATACTCCTCTACGGATATGTTACCTTGGTCTAAGCGCTGCAATTTTTTTCAAAAGTCCCGCTGAAAAGAAGGAGGAACAAAACGAACACGCATAGCTTCCTTTAATCTATCCCATGTTGGAGGATCAGTTGTAGTTTTAACAAATTCATTCCACCATATGATAGCAAAATCCTTAAACTCACTAGTGGCTTGACAAACTCTATATTGTTCAGTAACAAGGTGGGCATTAAATTTCTGCTCTACTGTCATCTCCCAATCAAGATATGCCTCAGCATCATAAGCACCAGAAAAAGAGGGTATAGTAAATTTGACTTTAGCAAAAGGATCATCAAGAGGGCGATTAAAATTGTTATGATAATCATTGTAATTATAACGATTATTACCTCCTATACCTCGTAGATAAAGTGGAAGTCGTGGTTGATTGTTATGATCTTCCATATTATAAGCATCGTTTTCACGATCTTCAGCGAGAGGCAGCCGCGCCTCAAGAGTATCCATCCGAACAACAAGATCAGCAAGTTGGCGATTCAAGGTCGTCAATGACGCCTCTGTCGATGATTGGGTTTTGGTGAACATATCTATCATTTCTCTCATCATGTCACGCAACTCAGCATGTTGAACACATTCATCATCCCTTTTATCTTCTGTCATTGTTAGTAGTAAACAAAAGACAACAAAAAGATGATATCCCTATCAACTACAAAAGGATAGTGGCAATCTGAAAAGTGGAAGAAAGGAAACGATCTCTCTCTCAAGCGTCTTACCACGTTCTTACAAGTGTTCTTACCGACACAGCATGTGGTAAACGGTGGACGGTGAGAACCAATGAAGCGTGGAGTGATTGCAAAGGTATCTGTTCTGTTCAAGAGGAAAAGTGGAGCTTGGATGGCACAATATAGTGGCTAATAAGCAAAGAAAATCGTTAACAGCAAAATAAAGTTGAATAAGTATTCAATGTAGGAACTGTTGCTGGTTAACAAGTGTTCTAGGCCTAGCACAACACAAGGTGGTAGAGAGGCAAATAGAAGATCAGGAAGATATAAGCAACAAGTACAGCACAAGTATATAGGCCAACTGTTTCAAGTGTGTGCTCTCAATGCTTTAAAATCTGTGCTCTCTTCACTATTTTTTTTAATATTTTTCTGATTTTTTTGTTTACTTGAGAGCACAAAAATAGGAAGCACACAACTTTGCAACTCAATTGGATGTAAGGTGTGGCCTATAGAAAATCAGGAAGATTCTTTAAAATTTGTGCTGAAACTTCGCAGGCCGAATAGTCTATCTTCTGAGGGGTATTTGGCCAAACAAATTTTTGCCGAACACGGCAAAGCGGTGGAAAATCGGTTGCAAAATTTTGAGTAGATCAATTTTAAAAAAAATCGCTCAATTTTGAGTTCGTATGCAAAAGTTATGGCCGTTTTAAGGTAGGCTACCCGAGTTACTATTTTTTTATGTTGATTCAAACTCGGTTTTGAAAAAGATCTCACAATAGGATGTGAAAAACAATCGGAATTTAGCAACGACGGCTTATGGGATGTTGTGTGATGAATCAAGGAGGAACGGCACAATGGTTTGTCACCTGTTTTAGGGCTGGCGATGCGGGAGTTCACGCAAGGCGGCTAGCTAGGGCAAACCGATAATCTTGGTGGCTCGGTTTGTTGTTTAGGGATTTTGGAATAGGTGAGCAGCAAGAAAAGCAAGGAAGAAAAACGATAACTACGACCCAAAAATACAAAGCTAAACTAGCAACAAGACTCGACCACACAAATGCAAACTCAACAATGCAAACTGAAAAACGAAAACTTGAGGCACTATAGTCTAAGAATCTGTAACACGATATGTTTTTTGTGGCTTTTTGTAACACCCACATTTTTTTTCCTTTCCTCTGGCCCGGCCCACATTCACCCTCCCCCAAAACCCTAACATTTTTTTTCTTTTCTCCTTTCTTTCTTCCTTTCTCCTCCTCTCGATCTCCCTAGCCCCGCCGCCTCCTCTCTCGGCCCTCTCCCCCGATTCCCCGCCGCCGCCCTCGGGTTCCTCTCCACCCCGCCGCCATCCAAGTCCGGCGCGCCGCCTGCCCACCCAGCCGGTGCCCCCGGCCGGCGCCCACCCTGCTCGCGTCGCCCCCAGCCCGAGCGCCTCCTCCCCTGGCTCCCCGCAGGTGCGCTGCCCCCAAGCCCGCCCCGGCCTCGCCTCCATGCCGCGCCTTCCCCACCTCAGCGTCCACCTCGGCCTCGCGCCGCCCCCAAGGCGCCGGTGCCAGCTTCCCGCGCCCCCCCCATGGACCGCGCGCCCCCAACTTTTCCCCACCGCCATAGCTCGCTCGAGGCCGACCACCGGGCACCACCCGCCGCCTCCCTCAGCGCCGCCGACCTCGCCGCCCGCGCCTCCCTCCTCAGTGCCGCCGGCCAGCCCGCCCTCGCCCCATCGCTCGCGCCTCCCTCGCCCCGCGTCGCCTCCACCCGAGCACCGCCGCCTTCCTCTCCGCTCCACCACCTCGCCCCGATAGCCGCTGCTCGCTCGGCCCTGCCCAGCGCCCTGACCAGCACCCCCACCGCCGCCGCTCGTCTTCGGCCAAGCTCCACCCCTTCGCCACCCCCCTACGCCGCCGTCGCCCGCACCTGCTCCCGGTGCGCCGCAAGAGAGGGCCGACGGCCGACCCGTCTACCGCCTCGGTGGGAAGATCTCCGCCACCTCGATCTGCTTCGAGTGCCTGCCGTATCCGGTCAACTCCACCATAGGGTACATCGACTACGCGAGGCTCAGGGCTGTCGCCGACAAGGTCAAGGCGCTGCTGCTCGGTGACATAGCACACATGAGTGGACTCAATGCCGCGCAGGTAGGACAACTCGCACGTTTTGTTACTAGCTTACTACACTCTTTTATGACCCTCATGGAGGTGCTCGCCGTGTCGCTCAAGCACAACTAGGTCACCGAGGAGAAAGGTGAGGAGGTTGGACAGTTCTTCAACGCTAACAGGAGGATGGCAGTCCCCGGGCTGTCGGCAATGCTCTCCCGAGCCCTCACCGGTGCGAATCACCCCTCCCACATCCGCTTTAGCGAGACTCATGGTCGTCACCGACTCAAGAACCCCGAAGGCAGAACCCCATCGTCGGCCTCGACGTAGACTAAAGCCATCGCCGTGTCTACCCGCCGCATGGTCTCCTCCACGCCTACTCGGGGCTGAGAAAACCCGCTAGGTGAGATTCCGGAGCCCCCCTCTTTTCCGGTCTTTAGCTGCGCGTAGGATGGATTGTAGACATGGAATCCACGGTAGATTTGATCTTAGGCCCCGATAACCCTCAGTTCTATTACTTCAGCCCTAGAATTCACTGAATATGATAGTTTAGCCCCTGCAGTTGTCGGAAAATAGCCATTTTAACCCTGAGTAGTTCTGGAATTTCCAAAAACACCTCCATAGCTTTGAATTTACATGTAGAACCCTGTGCTTAGGATAAAATGCCATTCGGATCCTTTGATATTATCAGAACACCTCCCTGGACAGTGCTGCCGATTACCAAAATGCCCCTAATACTTGCTAAAGTTTGCAATGTAGTCCCTGTTTAATACTAAACTCAAAAGTTAGCCCCTGATTACACTGAAATTAATAATTTAACTTCTAATCCATGCTGTAAACATGCAAATAAAACCCTAGGCATTACCATATTGACCTAAAATACCCTATCACATACTGTTTTTGCATTTCAGCCCCTGTGTAATTCTGAAAATTTCATTGCAGCCTCTATTTAGTTGCTATTTGACAATGACAACTCTGGGCATAGTGCTAAAATTCCATTTTTATAAATATTTAGTGCTGAAATGATTAAGACTCCCCCACCACATATTGAAAATAATGCTTAGGACACTGAAATGACAGTTTTTACCCACACACTCACACAAATAAAACTTAGTACTATAAGTGCATAGTAAAAACCATTCATACATATTAAAAATAAACTAGACATAAGGAATGTGCACTAAAGGAAAGGATGAAGGAATGTGGATTTACTTAGTAATATTAGGCTTGAGTGCTAGAGAGCTTTTACTTATTTGTTTTCCTTGTTATCTTCATTTCATCCGTGATGACATGGATCAAATTAGTCTTCGAGTCTATGTTTGACCTGCAAGCCCAAGACTTCGAAGATCAAGAGTCCGACCACTAGACTGAGCAACGTCATAAGAAAAAGGCAAGTGCCCTTGACTATTTTGCTCCTTCTTAGGATTATTAGTTAGAATCTGCTTGCATTGTCTTTAACATGAATCCCATGATAGGCTGTTTACTAGAATTTTCATATTATCTCCCTTGTAGCCTGGATATGGGTTAGCTAGGTTTTACTACATGTCGTTTATTGATGCTTAGCCCTGCTCAGTAGATGAGATGGGAGTAATTTACATTAATGTTTAATTATCATAATCATTGAGATGTTGTATGGAGATATATATATATGGTATATACCACAAGAACTGGTATGGGACAGAGTGACTAAGTAATTAGGTGTATTCCCGATGTAGTGAGAGTGTGTGGTAGGTGCGGGGAATGGGAGTCGGGCGGGACTACCCTGGGATCCGCAAGGCTCAAGAGGGGGCCACTGCAGGCGGAGGTGAAAAAGACTCCAGGAGGCCGCAGGGGTGAAACCTCGGTGGGCTCATGCTCGTCGGGATTCCCTTTGTAAAGGTCACATCGTGATCTTCTGGCCGCACACCTTAGGAAGTGTGAAATGTGGCTAGCTACCACGGGCAAAAGGGAGGTTTTAGTCCACCTGGTGACAGGGGACGGAATCACGACTTGTGGGTAAAGGGTACAAACTCTGCAGAGTCAAAACTGTCTAGACAGCCGTGCTCACGGTCAAGAGCGGGCTAGTAACTCTCTCATGATTAGTATGATTTGGTTGGTGGTCTTGGATTGGTTGGTTTTGGTATGTGGTTGGTGATTTTGGGAGATGTATACAGTTGGACTTGGAGATACTTGGATACTTGGTTGGGATGGTTGGGACTTTCACCTAGTAAATAGGATGCTTAATAAGACTAAGGTATAGGTTGCTTAGTGCATAAGCCGTGTTTAGCCTTTCTTGATTCTTGCCTCATCATGTATAAAACTTTCCCACTTTCTGAGTACATTATGTACTCAGGCGTTTGTCTTTTTCCTCTTTTATAATTATTGCTCAGTGAAAAGAAGATAAAATGAAGACGGTGTGAAGAAGGTCACGTAGCTATCAGTCGATTCGCCTGTGGAGGGCCCTAGATGCTTCTCTTCTTCCGCTGCTATCCGAAACTCATTTTTAAGGTATGAGTGCCGTTTATATTCGATATATATAACTGTTTATCACTAGCTGTCCTACGTGTATGATGAAACCGATCCTGGCATACACGTAGATGGCGGCCGGTTTTACTCTTTGTAAAACCGGGCGTGACAAAGTGGTATCAGAGCTATATATCGACTCTAGGCGCGTGACCTTAGTTAGAAAAGACTCGTAAGACTCCCTTTTGACCTTACTCATGAAGACGAAGAATCAACTGAACCGACAGGAGATTAAAGATCAACGTGTGAAGATAACTCGAAGCGAGAAGAGGAAATTCTTAAAGATTAGTATATCACACTCGCTTAGGTTCCAGAATTGTTCGACGAGTGAAGATCATGCGTTTGCTCACGACAAATTAGAAACACGTTTGAAAGCAAGAAGAAAAATAAACCAATAATAATAACACTTTCCTATTTAAGGGGGGTAGCACGTCACGTTACAACACTTCTATTACGATTGGATTCGATAAACACCAGGCCAACAAAGTCAGTGAAGAAGAAAGAATGACCGAGAAAACGCTCGACCAACGAAACAACAAGCTTTGAAGATTTTCATGGAGCCAACGACTTTGTGTAGGGTGCATTCTTGGTTATTTGAATCTAATCTACCGAAGCCTAGCTCACTAGAATCTCGGGACGAGATTCCATTTAAGGGGGTAGTGTTGTAACACCCACATTTTTTTTCCTTTCCTCTGGCCCGGCCCACATTCACCCTCCCCCAAAACCCTAACATTTTTTTTTCTTTTCTCCTTTCTTTCTTCCTTTCTCCTCCTCTCGATCTCCCTAGCCCCGCCGCCTCCTCTCTCGGCCCTCTCCCTCGATTCCCCGCCGCCGCCCTCGGGTTCCTCTCCACCCCGCCGCATCCAAGTCCGGCGCGCCGCCTGCCCACCCAGCCGGTGCCCCCGTACGGCGCCCACCCTGCTCGCGTCGCCCCCAGCCCGAGCGCCTCCTCCCCTGGCTCCCCACAGGCGCGCTGCCCCCAAGCCCGCCCCGGCCTCGCCTCCATGCCGCGCCTTCCCCACCTCAGCGTCCACCTCGGCCTCGCGCCGCCCCCAAGGCGCCGGTGCCAGCTTCCCGCGCCCCCCCCCCATGGACCGCGCGCCCCCAACTTTTCCCCACCGCCATAGCTCGCTCGAGGCTGACCGCCGGGCACCACCCGCCGCCTCCCTCAGCGCCGCCGACCTCGCCGCCCGCGCCTCCCTCCTCAGTGCCGCCGGCCAGCCCGCCCTCGCCCCATCGCTCGCGCCTCCCTCGCCCCGCGTCGCCTCCACCCGAGCACCGCCGCCTTCCTCTCTGCTCCACCACCTCGCCCCGATAGCCGCTGCTCGCTCGGCCCTGCCCCGCGCCCTGACCAGCACCCCCACCGCCGCTGCTCGTCTTCGGCCAAGCTCCACCCCTTCGCCACCCCCCTACGCCGCCGTCGCCCGCACCTGCTCCCGGTGCGCCGCAAGAGAGGGCCGACGGCCGACCCGTCTACCGCCTCGGTGGGAAGATCTCCGCCACCTCGATCTGCTTCGAGTGCCTGCCGTATCCGGTCAACTCCACCATAGGGTACATCGACTACGCGAGGCTCAGGGCTGTCGCCGACAAGGTCAAGGCGCTGCTGCTCTGCGACATAGCACACATGAGTGGACTCAATGCCGCGCAGGTAGGACAACTCGCACGTTTTGTTACTAGCTTACTACACTCTTTTATGACCCTCACGGAGGTGCTCGCCGTGTCGCTCAAGCACAACTAGGTCACCGAGGAGAAAGGTGAGGAGGTTGGACAGTTCTTCAACGCTAACAGGAGGATGGCAGTCCCCGGGCTGTCGGCAATGCTCTCCCGAGCCCTCACCGGTGCGAATCACCCCTCCCACATCCGCTTTAGCGAGACTCGTGGTCGTCACCGACTCAAGAACCCCGAAGGCAGAACCCCATCGTCGGCCTCGACGTAGACTAAAGCCATCGCCGTGTCTACCCGCCGCATGGTCTCCTCCACGCCTACTCGGGGCTGAGAAAACCCGCTAGGTGAGATTCCGGAGCCCCCCTCTTTTCCGGTCTTTAGCTGCGCGTAGGATGGATTGTAGACATGGAATCCACGGTAGATTTGATCTTAGTCCCCGATAACCCTCAGTTCTATTACTTCAGCCCTAGAATTCACTGAATATGATAGTTTAGCCCCTGCAGTTGTCGGAAAATAGCCATTTTAACCCTGAGTAGATCTGGAATTTCCAAAAACACCTCCATAGCTTTGAATTTACATGTAGAACCCTGTGCTTAGGATAAAATGCCATTCGGATCCTTTGATATTATCAGAACACCTCCCTGGACAGTGCTGCCGATTACCAAAATGCCCCTAATACTTGCTAAAGTTTGCAATGTAGTCCCTGTTTAATACTAAACTCAAAAGTTAGCCCCTGATTACACTGAAATTAATAATTTAACTTCTAATCCATGCTCTAAACGTGCAAATAAAACCCTAGGCATTACCATATTGACCTAAAATACCCTATCACATACTGTTTTTGCATTTCAGCCCCTGTGTAATTCTGAAAATTTCATTGCAGCCTCTATTTAGTTGCTATTTGACAATGACAACCCTGGGTATAGTGCTAAAATTCCATTTTTATAAATATTTAGTGCTGAAATGATTAAGACTCCCCCACCACATATTGAAAATAATGCTTAGGACACTGAAATGGCAGTTTTTACCCACACACTCACACAAATAAAACTTAGTACTATAAGTGCATAGTAAAAACCATTCATACATATTAAAAATAACCTAGACATAAGGAATGTGCACTAAAGGAAAGGATGAAGAAATGTGGATTTACTTAGTAATACTAGGCTTGAGTGTTAGAGAGCTTTTACTTATTTGTTTTCCTTGTTATCTTCATTTCATCCGTGATGACATGGATCAAATTAGTCTTCGAGCCTATGTTTGACCTGCAAGCCCAAGACTTCGAAGATCAAGAGTCCGACCACTAGACTGAGCAACGTCATAAGAAAAAGGCAAGTGTCCTTGACTATTTTGCTCCTTCTTAGGATTATTAGTTAGAATCTGCTTGCATTGTCTTTAACATGAATCCCATGATAGGCTGTTTACTAGAATTTTCATATTATCTCCCTTGTAGCCTGGGTATGGGTTAGCTAGGTTTTACTACATGTCGTTTATTGATACTTAGCCCTGCTTAGTAGATGGGATGGGAGTAATTTACATTAATGTTTAATTATCATGATCATTGAGATGTTGTATGGAGATATATATATATATATGGTATATATGTGGGGATGTAGAGATAGGGATCTAGCAGGCTGGTTGGTCTATGGTGGGTGCCGAGTGCACGAGACTCGGGTTTCTGGTTAGTAGCCTGTGTAGATCCTAAGGACCGGTTCGTGAGACCCGTCAACTGGCTTATACAGTGCCACCACAAGAACTGGTATGGGACAGAGTGACTAAGTAATTAGGTGCATTCCCAATGTAGTGTGAGTGTGTGGTAGGTGCGGGGAATGGGAGTCGGGCGGGACTACCCTGGGATCCGCAAGGCTCAAGAGGGGGCCACTGCAGGCGGAGGTGAAAAAGACTCCAGGAGGCCGCAGGGGTGAAACCTCAGTGGGCTCATGCTCGTCGGGAAGGTCACATCGTGATCTCCTGGCCGCACACCTTAGGAAGTGTGAAATGTGGCTAGCTACCACGGGCAAAAAGGAGGTTTTAGTCCACCTGGTGACAGGGGACGGAATCACGACTTGTGGGTAAAGGGTACAAACTCTGCAGAGTCAAAACTGTCTAGACAGCCGTGCTCACGGTCAAGAGCGGGCTAGTAACTCTCTCATGATTAGTATAGTTTGGTTGGTAGTCTTGGATTGGTTGGTTTTGGTATGTGGTTGGTGATTTTGGGAGATGTATACAGTTGGACTTGGAGATACTTGGATACTTGGTTGGGATGGTTGGGACTTTCACCTAGTAAATAAGATGCTTAATAAGACTAAGGTATAGGTTGCTTAGTGCATAAGCCGTGTTTAGCCTTTCTTGATTCTTGCCTCATCATGCATAAAACTTTCCCACACTTGCTGAGTACATTATGTACTCAGGCGTTTGTCTTTTTCCTCTTTTATAATTGTTGCTCAGTGAAAAGAAGATAAAATAAAGACGGTGTGAAGAAGGTCACGTAGCTGCCAGTCGATTCGCCTGTGGAGGGTCCTAGATGCTTCTTTTCTTCCGCTGCTATCCGAAACTCATTTTTAAGGTATGAGTGTCGTTTATATTCGATATATATAACTGTTTATCACTAGCTGTCCTACGTGTATGATGAAACCGATCCTGGCATACACGTAGATGGCGGCCGGTTTCGCTCTTTGTAAAACCGGGCGTGACACTTTCTGTGGACTCTAGGTGTGAAAACAAAAACTAATCTAGTGGGAAATCAAATACCTCACGGGCAACCTGAAATCTGATACCAAATGATGAGTTGTTTAGGCCCCCCGATCTTCCGAAAGGTAGGTCGATTGAAGTGGAGATCTCGACGTTGATGATCCGAGGAACTCGAGCAGACCCGAACACCCCTGCAATCACTACACCACTGCTCCGTTGGTTATCAACCGTGCTTCACACACTTGACCTCGCCATGAAGGTTATCCCTGCAGGTGCAACCGAGAACACAAGGAAGAACGACGAAGATGCAATCTGAAATTGTAAAATTGGGGTCTCATAAACCGTAGAACGGCGAAAGTGTTTAATCTAAGCAAAACCCACCAAATATGGCCGGAGACTGCAGTATTTAAAGGATAGGGTTTGACCATAAGACCCTTAGACGCGTCCCTAATGGACTCATATGGGATACAAGGCTCAAAAGCCCAATACGGTGGTGCAACACCGGACAGAACTCTGAATTCAACTTGTTTCGACAACTCCCAATGACTCCCGCCGAATTTTAATGTGGGACCAGAACCATTGGAAAGTTTATCTCCTCATCTTTCCATGCATATGTGAACGTCAGAAACGGAGTCCGTATACATCCGGGGCGTCCGTTTTAAGATGTACTGCTCCTGGACTCCGAGTTGAACTCGAGTCTGAGTTGGTGACTGTTTCCATCAACTTGTGGACGTCCCATCTGATTCTCCATGTCTCCAAATCCTCCTCCCTTTACTTGTTGATCATGTCCATGGTTTCTAATAACAATTAAATCATTCAATAGCAATCCATTCTCAAAATCACATGGGTAGGAAGTTAGAAACGAGTTCACCAGCTGATTTAGTAATTGTGCTCGTCCTCTTGTGATTGGTCCTTATATATCAATGTGAGTATCCACTGTTGTGATGTCCTCATCATCTAGCTGTGCTTAATGTTCATAGGACTTCAGTACAAGTCGAGTAGTTGGAATCTACTTCCGATTATAGGTGTCGGGACACACGGGATTGGTTCGAGTGAGGTGAGATCACATTAGTAAGAAAATGAGACTAGGCAGGGGCTTGGGCGCAGCAAGAGGAAGTCTTGTGGACGCAGCCCTGTCCATGTCGATTGAGGACTGATCCATGTATGGCCCCGCTGAACAAGTTTTGAATGTACCGAAGGCATATCCGATATATGGGCCCCGATAAACCGATGTAACCTATACCTCCGGGCATCGAGGCATAACGCACCGATTTATAGGTGTAGGTTTAGGGAAGCAAGGTGGAAATCCGCTAGCGGGCATAGAGAGATGCTCCGTGTAGGGAACCTCCTGTCCGTTTGGGTGTGACCGGTTCGATGTTAGGGCTGTTTGGTGAAAAGTTGTCCCGTACGACATCGAGTGAGCGTGTTGTGTAGCTCCACGGGTGGGCGTACGTGACGTGCTCTTCGGGTATCCCTGCAGGTGTATATCGAGTCGATTCACCATCCCTCTCGGTTATGAGTACTGCTTGTTCACTGTGTCGTGACGTAGCTAAATTATGGAATATTATGATTCAATTATGCTGATATGTATAAACTGTATTGTTACATGGGTGCCACCAAATATCGCTTACTAAAGTTCAGATTCATGAACTGTTAATTTGTGGCTAAAAGATGAATTAAGGATGAACTTGTAGGCATGTCTTTTGCTGCAAGGTGCCATCCCATGTTGGTTATGAAATGCATGTGGAGTTTCATGTATAGGTGAGTTGATTAAGACTTGCTGAGCCATCGTGCTCACGGTTGCTGCTATGGGTGTTTTTTAGGTGAAGACTACCCCACGGACTCGGGGTACGAGTCCACGGGCGAGGGTTACCCGCTATCGGGGACCACGGATGAGTGGGAGCCGTACACGCTGCGCTGAGCTGAGGAGTGGAGCTAGTGTGGGTTGTCCATAGGTCTGGACAACCGACTTTTGCTAGTTACGTGGGCGTGAGTTGTAAAAAGTTAGCTTTTGCATGTATAAACTCTGTACTTAGTGGTAAACTAAAGGTTTGTACGAATTTGTACATATTCAGTTGCTTTCTATGTAATACAATGCTTGCCTTATGATGTGTGCTGTCACGTGTCGCATCGTGCGGCACCACCCTCTGAGATCCTGGGCGTGCAGATTGCGGTCCGTCACAGGCTGGTATCGAGTTTTATAGACTTTCCCGACTTTCTCAATTTTGACCCAGAGAGCCATCCGTGCATGCAAAACCATCAAGTTGCACCGTCCGGACGTGTATTCAGTCACGGTTCCGTCCAGCCGCTCAGGACCCGAGTTCGTAAGTTTTACAAACTTTCTCGATTTCCCAATTTTGACCCGGATGGCCATCTATGCATGCAAAACTATCAAGTTGCACCGTCCGAAAGTATATTCCGTCAAGGTCCTGTCCGACCGCTCGGGATCCAAGTTTGTGAGTTTTACAGAGTTTCCCAACTTTCTTAGTTATGACCCACATGGACATCCGCGCATGCAAAACCATCAAGTTACACCGTTCGGACGTGTATTCCATCAAGGTCCCGTCCAGCCGCCCGGGACCCGAGTTCGTGAGTTTTACCGACTTTCTCGACTTTCTTGATTTTGACACTGATGGCCATCCGCGCATGAAAAACCATCAAGTTGCACCATCCGGATGTGTATTTCGTCAAGGTTCCGTCCGGCCACCTGAGACCCGAGTTCGTGAGTGTTACAGACTTTCCCAACTTTCTCGATTTTGACCCAGATGGCCATCTGCGCATGCAAAACCATCAATTTGCACCGTTCGGACATGTACTCCTTCAAGGTTCCATCCGGCCGCCCGGGACTCGAGTTCGTGAGTTTTACTGACTTCCCGAATTTTGCAATTTTTGACCCCGATGCCATCCATGCATGCAAAACCATCAAGTTGCACCGTCCGAACTTATATTCCGTCAAGGTCCTGTCCGGCCGCCCGGGACCCGAGTTCGTTAGTTTTCCCGACATTCCCTACTTTCCCATTTAATGAGGTCATGCCTAGCATTCACTCATCTTCAAATGAAAATCCACTTGATATAGCTAGTCCAATTACAAGGAGTAGAGCTAAACAATTGCAGAAGGAAATTCATTCTCAGGTGAACGCTAACCTTATGCTTAATAATCAGTCTATGTTGAATGAGACTATGCTTTTGAGTTCTTGTTTCAATGTCCTTAGGAATGATGAAGTGTATGAACCAGCATGGGATCAAGATGGTTTTGGTCGCGCACGACGTGTTCCTGTTGGGCATTCTCCTGATTTTGATGCTGAAACATTTTCAAATTATAGTGCTGAACATGGAGGTGATCCTTATAGTCGTCGTGGTGCATATGATGATTATGGTGGTGACAACTTTGGTCGTTTTGGAGCCCGTGGTCGTTATGGTGATCACCGTCGACGTCATCATGAACGACGTCATAATGATGATGGTTTGGGCAACGTTAAAGTGTCCATTCCTCCATTCAGCGGCAAGGAGAATGCTGATGATTACTTTGAATGGGAAACCAAAGTGGAGCAACTATTTGATTTGTATGAATACCCTGCTGAAAAGAAGGCAAAGCTTGCAGCCATTGAGTTTAAAGGCTATACCATAACTTGGTGGAATCAGCTCCGTACTGAATATCAAAGAGTTGGGCATGTTCGTATAACTTGGGAAGACATGAAGAGGAAAATGTGACGTCGTTTTGTTCCTGCATATTATTCTCATGACCTACATTTGAAGCTGAAATGTCTTGTGCAAGGTACTCGTACTGTTGATGAATATTTTCAAGAATTGGAAATGTGTTTACTTCGTACAGGGATAACTGAAGATGAGGAATCCACAATGGCCCGGTTTATGGTTGGCCTCAATAAATCCATTGCTGATAAAGTGGATATGAAAAATTACACTTGTCTCACTGAGTTGGTTCATTTTGCAAAGAGGGCTGAACGGCAAGTTGCTACGTCTTACAAATACAATGCTTCATGGCGTCATTCCCAACAGCAAGGGGATGTCACTCCTCAATTCCAACAGCAAGGAGCTGCAACGCCCAAATCCTCATCGCGTGAAACAAATAGATTCATTCCACCTTCTTCCAAACAATTGGATGCGAAAGGTAAAGCTGTGAGTTCAAATCAGCCCACTTCTTCTACTGCAGCCACCCAACGCAAGACAAGCAAGATTGAGTGTTTGAAGTGTGGTGGTTATGGGCATAAACAAGCTGAATTTCCCAATCATCGTACTATTATTGCCCTTGCTAACGGTTCTTATGATTCACAAAGTGAAGAGGAGGACGAGTTTACCAATGTATTTGCAGATTTTAATCTTGACACTTGTGAGTATTCAGCAGAGGATGGTACATTTGAGCTAGGTCTGAATTGTTTAGCGATTCAACCTATTCCAACTTTTGTTCCCAATGACATGTTACAAGATGTTATTTCTCCATCTTCTGATGATATTATTAGTGCTGATTTTGATGAGTTGCTTGCTGATTTTCTTGCTTTCGAGCCTTCTACAATGAATAGACCATCTCCTTCTTTGGTGGTTAGGAGAGTTCTTTCCACTCAGTTTGTTGCAGCTTAACAAGGACAACGCCATAATTTATTTCAGTCCCGATGCAAAGTGCAAGGCCAAGTGTGCCGTTTCATCATAGATGGTGGGAGATGCAATAATATTGTTAGTGCTTTGCTAGTTGAGAAGCTTGGTTTGCAGCCACGTCGCCATCCACATCCGTACCATATGCAATGGCTGAATAATTCCGGGACAGTTGAGATTTCAGCCATAATTCATTTGTCATTTTCCATTGGTGGTTATCATGGAGAGGTGGATTGTGATATTGTCCCCATGCAAGCATGCCATTTGCTGCTTGGTCGGCCCTGGCAATTTGATGTGGACTGGGTGCATTTTGGACGGTCTAACAAATACACTTTCATTCACAATGACAAGAAGGTGGTTTTTGTTCCATTATCTCCAGAGGAGATACATACTTCAGATATGACTCGCAAGAAAAGAGAGGAATCAAACAAAAGAAAATTGAGCGAGACCCTCAACCCAATTAAGGGAGAGAGTTCTAACCCATCCAGCCACATAAAGCCTCATACCAATCCTAAACAGCCACGCCACACTGAGTGTCTCTTTGTGAGCAAGATTGATTTGAGAGAAGTGAGAGACACCACAGCCCCATTCTTTGTGCTCTTGCACAAGGAGGTCCTACTTTCAACCCACGATTTACCTTCATCGCTGCCTAGTGTTGTTCTTGATCTCTTACAGGACTTCGAAGATGTTTTTCCCGATGAGATACCAGCTGGACTTCTTCCACTCCGTGGAATTGAGCATCAAATTGATTTGGTACCAGGTGCTTCGCTTCCAAATTGTCCAACCTACCGCACCAATCCTGAAGAAACAAAGGAAATTCAGCGACAGGTAAAAGAGCTTTTGGACAAAGGGTATGTTCGTGAATCCTTATCACCAT
This sequence comes from Neostapfia colusana, assembly GCA_030760725.1. Taxonomy (NCBI): domain Eukaryota; kingdom Viridiplantae; phylum Streptophyta; class Magnoliopsida; order Poales; family Poaceae; genus Neostapfia; species Neostapfia colusana. Next base: position 83,290,308 of record JASWHV010000011.1, read on the forward strand.
GTGCAGTTCCCGTTCTTTTAGTCCCAAAAAAAGATGGCTCTTGGCGCATGTGTGTTGATTGTCATACTATCAATGCTATAAATGTTTGATATCGCCATCCCATTCCACGACTTGATGACATGTTAGATGAATTGAGTGGTTCTATCATTTTCACCAAGATAGATTTGCGTAGTGGTTATCATCAAATCCACATGAAACTTGGTGATAAATGAAAAACAGCGTTTAAAACTAATTTGGTCTCTATGAATGGCTTGTGATGCCATTTGGCTTGACAAATGCTCCTTCAACTTTTATGCGCTTAATGAATCATGTTTTACGAGCTTTCATTAGCAAGTTTGTAGTTGTTTATTTTGATGATATTCTGATCTATAGCAAATCATTTGATGAACATCTTGATCATATCCGTCAAGTACTTGCTGTTTTGAGGTGAGAGAAATTATATGGCAACATTGCTAAGTGCACCTTTTGCACAGACCGTGTTGTTTTCCTTGGCTTTGTTGTTTCCGCAAATGGTATTCAGGTTGATAAAGAGAAGGTTAAAGCAATAAAGAATTGGCCTACACCAGTAAATGTGAGCCAAGTTCGAAGCTTTCATGGTCTTGCAAGTTTCTATAGGTATTTTGTCAAAGATTTCAGCACTCTCGCTGCACCACTTAACAATCTCACAAAGAAGGATGTTCTATTCAAATGGGGACATGACGAAGACCAAGCATTTCAAACGCTGAAAACAAAGCTTTGTGAAGCACCGCTGCTGCAACTTCCTGATTTTGGTAAGACATTTGAGATCGAATGTGATGCAAGTGGTATTGGCATAGGAGGTGTACTGCTGCAAGAAGGTAAACCTGTTGCCTACTTTTATGAAAAGCTAAATGGTCCACATCTGAATTACTCAGTTTATGACAAGGAGCTTTATGCGTTAGTTCGCGTTTTGGAAGTTTGACAACATTACTTGTTAGCTAAAGAATTTGTAATTCATTCTGATCATGAAGCTTTGAAATATCTTAAAAGTCAAGGCAAGCTAAACCGTCGACATGCTAAATAGATTGAGTTCATTGAAACATTTCCCTATGTTGTCAAACATAAGCGTGGTAAAGATAATATTATTGCCGATGACTTGTCTAGAAGATGTGCGTTGATTAAACAACTAGATACAAAAGTGCTTGGTTTGAAATCCATTAAAACACTTTATGCTGCTGATGCTGATTTTAAAGAACCTTTCTCTCGTTGCATTGATGGAAAAGGTTGGGATAAATATTGTACGCATGATGACTTCTTGTTTCGGACTAACAAAATATGCATTCTAGCTTGCTCGATTCGTCAAGTTCTTTTGCAGGAAGCACATGCAGGTGGACTAGCTGGTCATTTTGGTGTCAAAAAGACATTGGACATGCTCTCTGATCATTTTTTGGCCACATATGCGACGTGATGTCCAGCGGCACGTTGGGTGCTGCATCGTTTGCTTGAAAGCTAAGTCCCGCCTCAATCCCTATGGTTTTTATACTCCATTACCTATTCCACATGTACCTTGGAAGATATATCTATGGACTTTGTTCTGGGGTTACCTCGGTCTCATAGGGGGAGGGATTCTCTTTTTGTTGTTGTAGATCGCTTTTCTAAAATGGCACATTTTATCCCCTATCATAAGAGCGATGATGCTTCACACATTGCTGATTTGTTTTTCAGGGAGATTGTTTGTTTACATGGAGTTCTAAAGACTATTGTTTCAGACCGGGATACTAAATTTCTCAGCTACTTTTGGAAGACATTGTGGGCTAAGCTTGGCACAAAGTTGTTATTTTCAACCACTTGTCATCCACAAACGGATGGCCAAACTGAAGTTGTCAACCGTACCTTGTCAACCATGTTGCGTGCTGTATTAAAAAAGAATTTGAAGCTCTGGGAAGACTGCCTTCCACATGTTGAATTTGCTTATAACAGGGCAGTCCATTCCACAACAAACTCTTGTCCATTTGAAATAGTTTATGGGTTTAAACCGCATACTTCCATGGATCTTTTGCCTTTACCATTACAGGAACAAGTTAACTTGGATGCCACAAAAAGATCAGACTTTATCAAGAGGTTACATGCGGAGACAAGAAAGAATATTGAGAAGAAATCAGCAAAATATGCAAAGCAAGCAAACAAAGGTAGTAAGAAGGTTACATTTCAGCTAGGAGATCTTGTATGGTTGCATCTACGAAAGGATCGCTTTCCCCAACAGCGTAAGAGTAAGTTATCTCCTCGGGGTGATGGTCCGTTCAAGGTTCTCCAAAAGATAAATGATAATGCTTACAAAATCGAGCTGCCACCTGAATATTCCAATGTGAGTACAACATTCAATGTTAAAGACTTGCTTCCATTTGTTGGTGAGCCTGAGTCGAGGATGACTCCTTCTCAAGAGGGGGAGGCTAATGAGGTCATGCCTAGCATTCACTCATCTTCAAATGAAAATCCACTTGATATAGCTGGTCCAATTACAAGGAGTAGAGCTAAACAATTGCAGAAGGAAATTCATTCTCAGGTGAACGCTAACCTTATGTTTAATAATCATTCTATGTTGAATGAGCCTATGCTTTTGAGTTCTTGTTTCAATGTCCTTAGAAATGATGAAGTGTATGAACCAGCATGGGATCAAGATGGATTCAAACCTCTGAACATCTGAACCAAGAAGTCTATGGTGTGCATGAATAAAATGGTGGTTCATCACCTTAGCATGGGAATGCAACCAGAAGCTAGATGACTGACACATGGTACGAATTCCAAGCATCACTGCGGAAAGGATACAAGGAGTTAGACGGTGTTCTATAAGTGGATGGAAGCGTCTTCAAGTCTACTTTACAGCCCATCAAACCGTTCATTATTTGGATGTCCTAATAAGGAGTTATGCTCATTTTAGTAACTGTTGTGAGAAGCTGAAAAGATGCGCGAACCAGCCACGAAATCCACTAGAGCATGCGCATGCAGCCATTTACTCAAAGCTGAACGCCCCTATCTCTATATATTTCTTGTACTAGACAATGAAAAAGGGGGGAGATCTTATTTTTATTGAATTCAGAATACACAAACTCGTGGAGTTTTGTTTATGCGTGAGTCTTGAGAGCCTTGCAATATTTGTTCTTTTGATTCCTGAGGGAGTTGTAGAACGCCGAACTGCGGTTCATCCAGTTCGTGCCTTTACGTCTATAGGGCGTGATTGCGTGGGCTGTTTCTTCGATACGTGGAAGGGTGATTGTCTCGGTAGTTCATCGCGTGGACAGCCTCGCGGCGCGCTGCCTCTTCACCAGGTCACGCAGCGACAATTTATCAAGTTCGCAGATCCTACGAGAAGATCGGGCCACAACAACTTGTTACACGTGCTGCCTAGGCGCGTGCATATCACGCCCAGTCGCACGGGACCCTAGTTTGTGAGTTTTACTGACTTTCCAGATTTTGACCAGGATGGCCATCCGCGCAAGCAAACCATTTAGTTGCACCATCTGAACGTGTACTCCGTCAAGGTCCCATCCAGCCGCTCGGGACCCGAGTTAGTGAGTTTTGCCGACTATCCCAATTTTCCGGATTTTGACCTAGATAGCTATCAGCGCATGCAAACCTTCCAGTTGCAGCATCCGAACGTGTATTCCAGCAAGGTCCAGTTCGGCGTCCCAAGATCCGAGTTCATGAATTTTCTTGACTTTCAAAATTTTGACCTAGATGGCCATACGCGCATGCAAAACCACCAAGTTGCACCGCCCGGAGGTGTATTCCGTCAAGGTTCCGTCCGGCCTCCCAAAACTCAAGTTCGTGAGTTTTACAGACTTTCCCAACTTTCTTGATTTTGACCCAGATGGCCATCCGCGCATGCAAAACCATCAAGTTGCACCGTCTGGACGTGTATTCCGTCAAGGTTCCGTCCGACCTCCCTGGACGCGAGTTCGTGAGTTTTACAGACTTTTCTGACTTTCTCGATTTTGACCCAGATGGCCATCCACACATGTAAAACCATCAAGTTGCATCGTCCGGACGTGTATTCCGTCAAGGTTCCGTCCGGAAGCCCGGGACCCAAGTTCGTGAGTTTTACAGACTTTCTTGACTTCCTCGATTTTAACCTAGATGGCCATCCGCACATGCAAAATCATCAAGTTGCACCATCCCGACGTGTATTCCGTCAAGGTCCCGTCCGGCTGCCCAGGACCCGAGTTCGTGAGTTTTACAGATTTCTCGAATTTCCCAATTTTGACCCCGATGGCCATCCACGCATGCAAAACCATCAAGTTGCACCGTCCGAACTTATATTCCGTCAAGGTCTTATCCGGCCGCCCGGGACCCGAGTTCGTGAGTTTTCCCGACATTCTCAACTTTCCCAATTTCAACCCAGATGGCCATCTGAGCATGCAAAACCATCAAGTTGCACTGTCCGAACGTGTATTCCGTCAAGGTCCCATCCAGTTGCACGGGACCCTAGTTTGTGTCTTTTACCGACTTTCCAGATTTCGACCCGGATGGGCGCATGCAAAACCATTTAGTTGCACCATCCGAACGTGTATTCCGTTAAGGTCCCGTCCAGCCGCTCGGGACCTGAGTTAGTGAGTTTTGCCGACTATCCCAACTTTCCAGATTTTGACCCAGATAGCCATCCGCACATGCAAAACTTTCCAGTTGCACCATCCGAACGTGTATTCCGGCAAGGTCCAGTCCGACGTCCCAGGACCCGAGTTCATGAGTTTTCTTGACTTTCCAAATTTTTACCTAGATGGCTGTCGGTACCCGTGATATGGGGTACCCCCGCGCACAGGGGAAAATGCCTAAGGAACTTGCCCTTCTCCGCAGGGAGAGCTCCGAGGGCGCCACGCGTCCGGCGGGGCCGGACCTCCCTCTCCTCAGAGGAAAGCTCCGGGCCCGCCACGTGGCATACGGAAGCCGGACCTCCCCCCTCCGCGGGAGAGAGGTCCAAAGGCGCCGCGTGTCCAGCAGGGCCGGACCTCCCTCTCCTCAGAGGAGGGCTCCGGGCTTGCCACGTGGCCGACAGAAGCCGGACCTCCCCCTCTGCGGGGAGAGGTCCGAAGGCTCCACGTGTCCTGCGGGGCCGGACCCCCCTCTCCTCTGAGGAGGGCTCCGGGCCCGCCACGTGGCCAGCAGAACAGCGCTGCCTGCCTCCGAGCAGTAGGCAGCAGGCGTAAAGACGCCCCATACCTTGCACGTACAAGGTATTCAAGGCCCGCCTTCCCAAGACGCGGAGACGCGGAGCACGCCTCTGTCAGGTGTCGTTGCGCCCAGTCGCATCACAGACTGGCGCGCGGTGTCAGAGCCTGCCAGCCAATAAACGCAGTGACAAGACATCCCATGCCGCCTTCGCCGTCATCATCCACTACGACTAGCATGCGGCATGGGCAGGGCGACAAGATGAAGACTCAGAAGCCTTCGCCAGAGACAACTACCGGCATAACTACAGATACGGTAGATAGCAGACAATCTCCCCGGGACCACCTGTCGGGTCCCGGGCCCCCCTTGTAAGCCACACGAGCCTTGGACTATAAAAGGCTCGGGTAGGCGACGTTAGCAAGGGTTGGCACTCTAGCCATTCGCACCCAAGGTGTAACTCTCCCCCAAGCTCAGGACTCCGGTTCTGAGCAACAAGCAATACAGCGAGCTCCATAAGCTCGCCGTGGACGTAGGGTTTTACGCTCCGACGGCCTGAACCACGTAAAACTCACCGTGTCAAGCTCTTCCTAACTCATCCATACGCTCAAGCTCTCCGCAAGTGACTAGCCCCACCGAAAAAAGAACCTCCGCTGGCTGCCCAGTGCAGGCCCGGGGGAAGTGTCGACAGAAAACTTCGATATTTGGCGCGCCAGGTAGGGGGCTTTTCCCTTGCGTGACGAGTTTCCGCCGACGATGATAACCAAGTTTCCTTCAGCGGCAAACTCTCCTCCCCCGCGTCCGCGGCGAACCGTGACCAGGGGGGAGTACATGTCGACACACTCAGGACGGAGTGTGTCGGCGCAAGCTGGGAGCCAGCAGCCGGCTCTGGCAGCGCCGACCCCGGCAATGCAGGCTCCAACCAGCGTCAGATCTTCTGCAGCGCTGAGCGTACACCATGGGGGTGCGCTAGCTGCAGCAAGAGCGCTACTGCGCAACCCACCTGCTGGGGACGCACCTCATTCAGCAACCCAGCAGTGGATACGCGAGGTAGACCGCCTCGTTGTTGCCGCTGCAAACCCTCGACTTCGGCGGGGACGACACTCCGGTCAACCGGCTGTGTCGCTGACGCGCACGCCAACTGTTGACGGGCAGACAGCGGACTCCAGCTCCACCAGGCTTCCGTCAACGGACCTGAGGGCAGAGCTGGAGCGATGCCACTTGGGCCAAGATGCCCGAGTGTTCCTCGAGCGACGTCGAGAAAGGCGTCGCATCCAAGGGGCTGGCGACAGCATGACGTCGGCCTCGACCCAGCCTGAAGAGCAGATCTTCGCCACGCGGACTCTGCCCTAGGCATACGCCGCGCAGCATATGCCACAGCCATATGCTTTGCAAACGGCATCCCCGGTCTTGGGCGCAGCCTTGCCCATACCAGGGTACACTGTGCCAGGTGCGAACCAAGCGTTCGCGGCACCAATACCTGCGGCAACAGGAGCAGGATGTGCGGCCCTTGCACCCCACCTTCGCTTCGCGAGGTGGCCACGCAAGTTTCGGCCGCACCTGCCCGAGAAGTACGACGGCAGCGTCAACCCAGCGGAGTTTCTCCAGATCTACTCCACCGCCATACTTGCCGCAGGAGGGGATGAGGCCGTCATGGCCAACTATTTCCCCGTTGCCTTGACCGGCCTAGCCCGGTCTGGGCTCATGAACCTACCCCAGGATTCCATAACCTCCTGGGGAGAACTCTGCCAGCAGTTCGTCGCCAACTTCGGCAGTTCCTACACCCGGCCTGGCACGGAGCTCGACCTCCACGCCATCCGGCAACAACCAGGGGAGTCGCTGCGCTCCTTCATCCAGCGGTTCTCCCAGGTGCGGAACACCATCCCACACATCCAGAACGCTTCTGTGGTGGTGGCGTTCCGACAAGGCATTCGGGACAAGAAGATGCTCGAGAAGCTCGCGACTAGGGAGGTCCGCGACGTCTCGGAGCTCTTCAGCCTGGCGGACAAGTGTGCCAGAGCAGCCGAAGGGCGGAGCTGGCACTCACTGCCAGCCTCCGAGCCAGGGGGCCAGCCAGGATCTGGCGCCGCTTCTTATGAAAGCGGCAGGAAGATCAAGAACAGGTAGCAAGATGAAACCGCCAGCCACAGCCCCCGTTGCCGCAGCAGCGGCGCCCAGTGGAGCTCGGGGGCCGCGCCCCGACAAAAGGCCGCGACAGTCACCGGCTCCAGACGGAGGCCAGGGCGAGCTATGCCCCGTGCACGGCACCAGTTACCACACTGCCGCCGAGTGCCGGGAAATCCAGAAGCTCGCGGAGCGCTTCCAAAAAGGGAAGCAGCTTCTAACTGATGCCCCACCCTACCGTCAAAGGGAGGGCAAGCAGAAGGTCGACGCCCCAGGCAACGTCGACCACCAGGCGGAGTTCCAGGTGCTTCAGCACGCCGTGAAGGCGGTGCGCAATCATGAGAGCTCCAGATCCAGTGATGATGAGCACCGGAAGATGCTCTATGTCATCTACGGTGGGTCTGCTGACCCCTCGTCCCGAAGCGCGGCTAAGGCCTTGCGCCGAGCGGTAGCGTCGGTGGCTCCCCTCCCGAGTGCAGCACCGCACCTCAGGTGGATGGGAACCCCCATCAGCTTCGTTGCCACCGACTGCCCCAGGAACATGGCTGGGGCCGGCCAACTACCGCTCTTGGTGGCCCCCACCATCGCCAACGTGAGGATGTACCACGTTTTGGTGGATGGCGGGGCTGGACTGAACCTCATCAGTCACGCAGCTTTCCAGAAGCTGCAGACCCCGATGGCCAAGCTCACCCCATCGAGCCCATTCTCAGGGGTAGGGCCGGGACAGGTCGTTCCCTACGGCCACATCAGCCTCCCGGTGACCTTTGGGGCACCGGACAGCTATCGGACAGAGTACATTCTGTTCGACGTGGCCAAGATCGAACTCCCTTTCAACGCCATAATTGGCAGGCCAGCCCTGTACCGATTCATGGCAGTAGCCCACTACGGCTACCTTGTCTTGAAGATGCCTACACCAACAGGCGTCCTCAAGGTTCGTGGAGACCGTACTGCCGCAGTGTTAGCCTTGGAAAAGCTCCAAGCGCTTACAACAGCTAGAGCACCAACCCCAGGCAGTGCAGAACCAGGCCGGCTCCACCCGAGTGCACGCCACCGTGCCTCTACCACAGCACCCCGTGTGCAACCCCTCGACGAGGACGACGTCCCCTTGAGGCTCGTCCGAATCAGCGCCGATGCCACCCAGACCACCCAGATAGCCGGGGGCCTGGATAGCAAATAGGAAGGCGTGCTCGTTACCTCCCTCCGGCACAATGTCGATGTGTTTGCATGACAGCCGTCGCAGATGTCAGAGATCCCTAGGGAGGTGATTGGGCACTACCTAAAGGTCTTCCCCAACGCCCGGCCAGTCCGACAGAAGCCCCTTAAGCAGTCCACCGAGCAGTAAAGCCTCATCTGCAAAGAAATCAAGCTGGACGCTGGCTTCATATGGGAAGTCCGCACCCCGGTGCTTGGCGAACCCTGTGGTTGTCCCAAAGGCTGGCGGGAAGCTCCGGATGTGCATCGAATACACCAGTCTCAATAAGGCATGTCCTAAAGATCTATTTCCTCTCCCTATAATAGATCAAATAGTAGACTCGACGTCAGGCTGCGATACGCTGTGCTTTCTAGACGCTTACTCGGGTTTCCACCAGTTCCCTATGTCTAGAGAAGATAAAGAGCACACCGCCTTCATCACAGTAGTCGGCCTGTACTGTTATGCCTCTATGCTTTATGGCCTAAGGGATGCTCTCCTTACCTTCGTACGTGCAATGCACAAGACCTTTGGAGAGCTAATGAGAGACTCAGTTGAGGTGTATGTCGATGACATTGTTGTTAAAGTCAGGCAGAGTTCATCCCCGCTAGATAACCTGGCCTTAGTCTTCGTCTTTCCGACAAGTGTGAGTTTGGTGTATCCTCTGGAAAACCCTTAGAATTCCTGGCCTCGCACCGAGGAACTGAGGCTAACCCAGAGAAGATTCAAAGAAGTCCAGAAACTCACGGGATGCCTAGCTGCGCTGAGTCGGTTTATACCGAGGTTAGCAAAGCGAACACTCCCCTTCTCTAAGCTCCTATGCAAATCCGGCCCATTCACTTGGACCGACGAAGCGGAGGAAGCTCCCCAGGAGCTGAAGCAGCTCCTGATGACCCTACCTGTAATGGTGGCCTGCAGTGGTGAGTATGGTCCTCGCCGCAGAGTAGCCGGACCCCTCATCGCCGCAACCTGCTCCGATATAGGGAAACAGGCGCCAAGGAAACCCCGGAGGTCCGCGACGACCCCCCGGGTCTCCGAGGCAACCCCCCGGAGGTCCAAAACGGACCCCGGACCCCCGACACAACCCCCCAGAGGACCAGCAGGACCCCCCGGAGGTGCAACGGGACCCCCCGGAGGTCCAACAGAACCTCCCGGATGTCCAACGGGACCCCCCGGAGCTCCCGGGAAATCAGCGAGACCTCCCAGAGTTCCAAAAACAGCCTGGGGGCCTCCGAGTATCAGCTCCCGGTGGCCTCCCCGGGCCCGTGGGAGGTTCTGTCTACTTCATCAGCGAGGTCCTCCATGACGCTAAGACAAGCTACCTGGAGGTACATAAGCTGCTGTATGCAGTGCTCGAGACGTCCAGGAACCTCCGACACTGCTGCCAAGCACACTGCGCCCTCGTCATGCAGTCAACAGCCAAGCACTAGCTGACTTCGTGGCTGAAACCCAGGGGGCCATGAAGACGGATGTCGGTACCCACGATATGGGGTACCCCCGCGCACAGGGGAAAATGCCTAAGGATCTCGCCCTTCTCCGCAGGGAAAGCTCTGAAGGCGCCACGCATCCAGTGGGGCCGGACCTCCCTCTCCTCAGAGGAGAGCTCTGGGCTCCCCACGTGGCCTACAGCAGCCAGACCTCTCCCCTCCGTGGGGAGAGCTCCGAAGGTGCCACATGTCCCGCGGGGCCGGACCTCCCTCTCCTCAGAGGAGAGCTCCGGGCCCGCCATGTGGCCGGCAGAAGCTGGACCTCCCCCTCCGCAGGGAGAGGTCCGAAGGCTCCACGTGTCCTGCGGGGCCGGACCTCCCTCTCCACTGAGGAGGGCTCTGGGCCCACCACGTGTCCAGCAGAACAGCGCTGCCTGCCCCCGAGCGATAGGCAGCGGGCGTAAAGACGCCCCATACCTTGCCCGTACAAGGTATTCAAGGCCCGCGCCTTCCCAAGACGCGGAGCACACCTCTGTCAGGTGCCGTGGCGCCCAGTCACATCACAGACTGGAGCGCAGTGTCAGAGCCTGCCAGCCAATAAACGCAGCGACAAGACATCCCATGCCACCCCCGCCGTCATCATCCACTACGACTAGCATGCGGCATGGGCAGGGCTGCAAGACGAAGACTCAGAAGACTTCGCCAGAGACAACTACCGGCATAACTGCAGATACGGTAGATAACAGTCAATCTCCCCGGGACCACCTGTCGGGTCTCGGGCCCCCCTTGTAAGCCACCCGAGTTTTGGACTATAAAAGACTCGGGTAGGCGACTGTCGAAGTGTGCGATCGACACTTCCCCCGGGCCTGCACTGGGCAGCCCGCGGAGGTTCTTTTTTCGGCGGGGCTAGTCTCCTAGCGGAAAGCTTGCGCGGATGGACGAGTTAGCGAGAGCTTGACACGGCGAGTTTTACGTGGTTCAGGCCGCCGGAGCGTAAAACCCTACGTCCACGGCGAGCTATGGAACTCGCTGTATTGCTTGCTGCTCAGGGCCGGAGGCCTGAGCTTTGGGGGTGAGTTACAGCTTGAGAGTGTATGGCTAGCGTATGAGTTGCAAAGTGCGAACCCTTGCTATCGACGCCTACCCGAGCCTTTTATAGCCCAAGGCTCGGGCGGCTTACAAGTGAAGTGACACGACCCCAATGGTCCTGTCGAGCCAGGATCACGCTGAGGGGTGCTGCGTTGCACAGCACCGTATAACACACGTCAAAGGTGCAAAGCGGAAGTGGAAGCTTTATTACATAAACAAGTTTATGCACATGTTTACATCAAAATAAGTGTAGTCCACACTCGCGGGCGTAGACTAAGCATCAAGTGCACGTTCAGCCCTCGAACGTGTCCTTGCTAGCACACACGCACACTAACTCTGCGGCGTGCACGACTCCCACTCGACGGGGTTCCCCTCCTGGGGTTCCGTCTCCTCTTCGGGAGTCCCTTCCTCATAGAACCCTGCAAAAAGCTTCAAACACAAGCAGTGAGCACGAAGGCTCAGCAAGTCTGACCCGTCTCACCTAAACATGGAACTTCTACATGAGGGTAATGGGTTGCATGAGGTGAAAATCATTTGCAAGGACTCGCCTAATTAGTAGAACCTTACTTTCAAGTTTTAGCAGCAGGTTGTGGAGAACCTTACGCTAAGGCACATGAGAGAGCCGCAATCAAACAAGAAACACATTTCTCTCATGTACTTTGCCCAAAGTTGAAAAGAACTTTAGTTAGCACTAAACTACAGCATATCATTAACAATCAATGTCCAGCTTTCAATCAGCATCATTTTAACATGTAACTAGCCTGTTCTTTCTACGTCACGGTACAGTGAACAAGTGGTACTCACTGACCGCGAGGGACGGCGATTATAATCGATTTACACCTGCAGGGTTACCCGAACAACCCGTCACGTACGCCCGTACTCGATGTTGCCTACAACAACCATCACGGACGCCGTACGCGACTACTTTTCACCCGTTAGCCAAATATTGAACCGGTCCCATCGTCCCGAGCAAGAGGTCCCTGCACGCGCATCTCTGTGCCGCCAGCTGATTTACACCTCGAGCTCTCAACCTACCCTCTGAACGACGGGCAATGCCTCAATACCCAGCTACCCGAGTTACATCAGTTTTCCGGTTCCCATATAGCCGGTAGGTCTTCGGTACTGTTCTAGCTTGTTCAACAGGCCCGCACACGGCTCGGTCCTCAATCGACACAAGCGGAGCTACAGCACACAGGCCCCAAAGTCCTGCTGCCCTCACTCTCCGCTCGGTCTCATTTTCTTGTAATATGTATCATATGCTATCTCTACCCGAGCAATGTGCCTCTAGCCTATTCTCGCGAGTAGTTCCAACTACTCGACTTGTACCGAATCCTACTCTATCCTAGCAATGCAGTGGCTAACGAGGTTTGCAATCCTAAACCCAACCCGTGGTTTTCTTGGCTATGCAGTTGGATTTCCAAACAAGACTCTAATGCACAGAACAAAGGAAACAAGTATGTGCTCAAAACAATAAAAATTTGTAAAAAGGTTAATGCAAACCGGGGCTTGCCTTGCTGCTCTTGGTCGTAGGCTAGCTGTTCCTCCGGAGTAACGAAGTCTAGGACTTCGGGTTCCTCCTCGACCTTAGCGACTACATGATAAGAACAATGTATGTATTAATTTAAATGCATTTGTATTAACTTCGAAGTTGTGAAGTCTATAACCCTTGCTAGACAGACCTAATGACTGTGAAACTTTTACTGTGGCTTGGTTACAACCTAAACAAAGACTTGGTCAAGTTTTAGTTGCAGCAAAGCTCATTTGAGCCCTCCACAAATAATTATGTCCTTGACCTTAATTGGCACTCTTAGGGTGTTCTAGGAATTTTCATGAGACAAACTATGACTTTCTAAAAACTAGATTTTCAGAGGGTTCTAATGGAGTTGGTCTCACTTAATTTGGAAGTCTCTAACTAAAGATATGAGCTAAACAATTTCAGAGAAAATTCTGAAAATGTTTCTGAACATTTTCTATTTTCTCTGGAACAGTTTTACTAATCACACCATTAGATGGACTAAATGAGCTCAAATGGATCTGAAATTTTTATGGTAGCTCAAGGATATTTTGGTGAACATCCCAGCAAAATTTCAGGATTTCCCTCCAAAGGATTCTCCAGTTAAAATTCCTAACAGTTTAAACTTTAAGGAATTAATTCTGGAGAATTAAGGAATTTCATGAAGTGAAACTTGATTTTCTGGAAAGTACTCAGAGAGCTGAATCCAGCAAAATTTGGTTCACTCAATTTCGAGCTTTCTAGCCAAAGTTATAAGGATTTGAAGTTTGAAGGAAATCTGAAAATCGGGGAAAAGTTTAAACTCGCGCGTGGGCCCAGGGGACACGCGTCGCACGCCGAAGCGACAGCACACCGCGGCCCACAAGGATTTTGCGCTCCAGCACACCCGATCCCGGCCGCAGCCGGATCCCGATTCAAAATATCGGCCGCTGACAGCTGGGGTCCACCCCCTTCTTCAACCTCGCGACACCCGCGCCCCGCCGCCGAGGGACCTCGCCGGAGAGCTCGCCGCTGGCTGCTGTACAGCTCCAAACTTCTTGATTCTGGCCGCCCCTGCCTACTTTTACTTGGGGAACATGATCCGAGGGTCAGCTGCTCATGACAACGGCCGGAGCATGGTCGGCGACGAGCCGCCATATCGGAACGACTTCGGCCATGTCGCCTGACTCTCCTAGTACCTCAGCCACTTGGGAAATCGGTCGGGGAGCATCAGTGGACCTCAGAGAAGGTCGACATGAACTCGAGGCAGCTCGGGGAAGGCCCGAAACAGGTCCTCACCGTGCGCCCGATACCCCCCGTTCGTTCCGCCATTAGTAGACCTTGAATTACGCCGGGCACAGAGGTTCTCCGGCCCAGAGTTATGAAGGCAACTTGTGCGTCACCGTGTCTAGCTCGTGTGGGAGTGGCCTGAGGCTCTCTAATCCTTTCTAGAGCACGAATTAAACAGAATCGTACCCGAAGGTCGTTCTGCACACAGAAAGGGGAAAAGTGGAAATTCGCCGCCGGTGAGCAACCACTCGAGCTGTGGCTCGGGGATGAGCAGCACCGGTCACCCGCGCGTCCAAGGGTGCCTTGGCTCGGGCGTGACAACGCCCTGGTTGGGCTGTCCACGAGAGCCCGAGGTGCGGCGGTTTCCAGTTCCGATTTTTATCTTTCGGCACAGCCGATAGCACTCGGTTTCAATCGACTTCTAGCAATGGGGAGGATGGAGGAAGGTCTCTAGTACCTTGCTGGGACCCTGGAGTGGAAGGAGGGAGCTGCGATCGGCTTGATCGAGCGGGAGCTCGAGCGGCGGTGATGGCAGTGGAAAAACGGGTCGTGCACGTCGGCAGCTCGGGGAATGGCGACTGAAGCACGCCGGGGAGGGAATAAATAGCCCGGCGGCTGGCCTCCGGCTTGGGGCGCGCAGCAGGAGCTGGCGCCGGCTGCCCCCCTTCGGTGGCGCGCGCGCACAGCAGCCGGGAACCGACTGAACTGTGTTTCAGTCGGTTTGTTTTGAGGCAGAGGCTGACATGTGGGTCCCACCCCTCTTTTAACCTCTGAAATTTACTCCTAACAGCTGTGGTAAACAGTGAACCCTATTCTACCCTTGGCAATTCAAATTATTCATCCAAGAGCCATTTGAATTGATCAAAGTTCAAATGAGGTTGGGTTTGAATGAATTTCAGCACAAGTTCAGTTTGAAATTCAAATAAAGTTTGAATTTCTCCCCCTTAGCTCATGTCAAGATCAACTCCAAATGGAGTGAAAATTGGTGTGTGAGCTCACAAAAATGTGCTGAGTAAGAATATGCCTTCCACTTTCAAATTCATGGCATAAAAACAGTTTGAATTTGAATATGGTTTCAAACTGCCCTCTTCCTAACTATACCCAAAATGACCTCAAAAAGGTTTTGAGTTTGGGTGAAACTTGGCATGGACATCCTTAGCAAAGTGTAGGAGTTTTCATATGTCCAGCCCATCTATATCACATGTGGGAAATACCACTTTTGCAATGTGTGAGTTTGTTCTCTAATGAGCATATTGATAATTGTTACTTGCTCTTCATTTGTGTTCATCATTCTTGCTCAAATGAGGTGTGTGGTGTGGTGATGAACACTGCAAATGGTTGTCAAAACTGAGGCCCTTACATTCCTCCCCCCTTAAAAGAATCTCGTCCCGAGATTATAAGGTGAAAATGAGAGAGAGGACGGTGGAAAATTACCGGATATGCGACGTGAAAAAGTCGGGGTAGTTAGTGCGAAGGAATTCTTCGCTCTCCCATGTCGCTTCGTCCATGGAGTGATTACTCCATAGAACCTTGTAGAACCACAACGTACGGTTGCGTGTGGTTCGGGCCTTTTCATCAATAATCTGCACCGGTTCCTCCCGATAGGTTAGATCCGGTTGCAGTTCTTCAATGTCTTCCAGCTGAACGGTAGTTGATAGCTTGAGACACTTCCTCAGCTGGGAAATGTGAAAGACGTCGTGCACACCGGAAAGTGCTTCTGGTAATTTCAGCCGGTATGCTACCGATCCACATCTTTCAGTAATCTGGAATGGACCGATGAAGCGGGGTGCTAACTTTCCCCTCACCCCAAATCTGTTTACGCCCTTCATTGGAGACACTCGTAGGTATACGTGATCTCCAACTTCGAATTGTAATGGGCGCCTTCTCCGGTCCGCATACTGTTTCTGTCGGGATTGAGCGGCTTTTAGGTTCGCTTGAATTAGTCGAACCTTTTCTTCCGCGTTGTTGACAAGGTCAATCCCGAAGGTAACCCTTTCGCCAGACTCACACCAGTTCAATGGTGTGCGGCATTTGCTTCCGTATAGCGCCTCGTAGGGCGCCATCTGGATGCTGGCTTGGTACCCATTGTTGTACGAGAACTCGGCTAACGGCAAGTGATCATCCCAATTCTTGCCGTGGTCGATAGCGCAAGCTCGTAGCATGTCTTCTAGAATCTGATTTACCCGCTCGGTTTGTCCATCCGTTTGCGGGTGGTAGGCTGAACTACGGATCAGCTTCGTCCCCAAGGCAGCGTGTAGCTGCTCCCAAAAACGGGACACAAATAAAGTGCCCCGGTCCGATATGATGGTACGGGGTACGCCGTATAAGCACAGAATCCGTGAGATGTACAGTTCAGCGTACTTCTTGGCGTTGTAGTTGGTGTTGACCGGGATGAAATGGGCAACTTTGGTGAGCCGATTGATGATCACCCACACAGAATCATGTTTCTGTAAGGTGGTGGGTAAACCGACGACGAAATCCATGCTCACGTCTTCCCACTTCCAGGCAGGAACGCCCAGTGGTTGCAGCAGTCCCGGTTTCCGCATGTGGTCCGCCTTCACCCTTCGACATGTATCACACTCGGACACGTATTTGGCAGTCTCTCGCTTCATCCGTGTCCACCAAAACCTTCTTCTGAGCTCTTGATACATTTTGTTGCTGCCGGGGTGAATAGAAAATTTTGATAAGTGAGCCTCATCAAATATTTTCTTCCGTAACTCCGGGTTTCGGGGTACGACGATCCGGTCCTTGAACCATAGGACGCCGTCTCCGTCCTTCCGGAAACATTTCAACTCCCCACTGTCTACACGTCTCCGTAAATGTGACATGTCCTTGTCATTCTTCTGGGCTGCCGCTATCTCTTCACGGATGGTGGGGATCAAGGCTAGGTTGTAGAGAGCTCCGTGTGGAATCACATGTAGTGGTGGTTCGCTCCCTTCCCACGGTGTGATGGTCAGATTATTGACGTGTGACTTGCGGCTCAGCGCATCTGCCACAACGTTTGCCTTGCCCGGATGATAATGGATCTCTATCTCGTAATCCTTTATCAGTTCTAACCATCTTCGTTGCCTCATGTTCAGCTCCTTCTGAGTGAATATGTACTTGAGACTTTTGTGGTCGGTATATAAATGTACGAGGTTACCGAGTAGGTAGTGCCTCCACATCTTCAGTGCAAGTACCACGGCAGCGAGCTCCAAATCGTGAGTTGGATAATTTTGCTCATGGTTCCTAAGCTGCCGTGATCCATACGCGACCACTCTTCGGTCTTGCATCAGCACACATCCGAGCCCAATGCCGGATGCATCGCAGTACACATCGAACGGTTTTGTTGTGTCTGGCTGCGCCAAAACCGGTGCTGATGTCAGGTGCTTGACTAAAGCCTTGAATGCTGCTTCACATGCTGGACTCCAAACATATTTGGTAGCCTTCTTCAGCAGCTCTGTCATTGGCTTGGCAATCTTCGAGAAGTTCGGAATGAACCTCCGATAATATCCCGCGAGTCCGAGAAAACTCCGTACCTCGTGAACAGTTCTCGGGGATTTCCAATTCAGCACTTGCGTGATCTTGCTCGGGACCACAGCGATACCCTCCGCTGAGATGATATGCCCGAGGAAAGGCACTTGCGATATCCAAAACTCGCATTTGCTGAATTTTGCGTATAACTTGTGATCCCGCAGCCGTTGCAAGACTATACGCAGATGTTTCTTGTGATCTTCCTCCGACTTGGAATATACCAGGATGTCGTCGATGAAGACCACGACAAACTTGTCCAGCTCCGGCAAGAACACCGAGTTCATTAAGTACATGAAGTGAGCTGGAGCATTGGTGAGGCCAAAGGACATGACCAGGTACTCATAAAGTCCGTACCTTGTCGAGAAAGCTGTCTTTGGAATGTCCTCCGCCCTTATCTTAATCTGATGGTACCCGGATCTTAAATCCATCTTGGAAAAGATCTTTGCTTCGACCAACTGATCAAACAACATGTCGATCCGTGACAACGGGTACTTGTTCTTGATGGTTACGGCATTTAATGGACGGTAGTCCACGCAAAGCCGCAACGTTTCATCCTTCTTCTTGACAAATAATGCCGAACAGCCCCATGGGGAGGAGCTCGGCCTAATAAAACCCTTCTCCAGAAGGTCCGTGAGCTGAGTCTTCAGTTCAGCCAACTCCTTGGGCGCCATCTTGTACGGCCTTCGGGATATTGGCATGGTCCCCGGTGCAAGTTCAATCTTGAACTCCACCTCTCTATCGGGTGGCATCCCCGGCAAATCGTCCGAGAATACATCCGGGAACTCTCGGACCACTGGAATGTCTTCCAATCTGATGGTGGTGGCTTGATAGACACTTGGAAGTTTTATTTCTGGACTGTCCAGAAATAATGAGTGAGAACCGTGCACCTCTGAGTTTAAGTGCACGACTCGAAGGACGGTGTCTAAAACAGCGCCGTGGCGGGTTAACCACGACATCCCTAGGATGACATCGACCTTCTGTCCCTCTAAGATAATGAGAGACGTGGGGTACACTCTACCTGCTAAGCATAATGGTGCTTTGGAGACCATTACGCTTGCTGAAATCTTCCCACCCGGTGAACAAATTAAATATGGACTATCGGTGGGTAGTATTGGCAAACTGTATTTAGCAATGAAAGCCTGGCTAATAAAATTATGCGTGGCGCCCGAATCAAATAGTACTATAGCGGGATGCTGGTGGAGTTGGAACATACCCGCAAGGATGGGCTCGCCCTCCGGCACGTCCTCAATGGCAAGCTGGTGGACCGTGCCGGGCCTAGGGTTTGCCCGCCACGCATTAGTAGGGTTCCGGGGTTGATTCCTCCCCGGAAACTGTGGTGCCACTCCGCCGCCTTGCCTCTCCGGGCAACTGCTCGCGAAGTGTCCTGGACGACCACACTTGTAACATGTGGCCGCTGCTGGTGGAGTACTCGGTGGACGAAAGCCCGGCATGCGTTGCGGAGGTGCAAACGCACGCGGCATCGCCCGCTGCTGCTGCTGTTGTTGCGGTGGTACTGGCAGTGCCGGCCGGAATGCCAGTGAAGAGTACGGCCGACTGCGGAATGGCATCGACCGCTGTGGTGGCTGCCAGCGTGGACCTGATGGTCGGCGATTCACCATCCGAAACTTCTGAGAAGGACTGCCTCCTTCTCCGCTGCTCTGCGGCACGCTTCGCTTTCGCTCTGCCGCCGCCAACTCCTTGCCGGAGTCCTCCTGAACAATCGCAGCATCAATGATGTCGTTGAGGCTGCCGCGATTGAACATCGCCAACTTGTCCTTCAGGAGCGGGTTAAGCCCCTGGTAAAAATGGTCCCGCCGCTTCTCGTCCGTATCTGCGTGATACGATGCGTAGAGCGCGAGATCGTTGAACGCCCTGGAATATTCCAGCGCGTTCCGGCTCCCTTGTTGCAGGTGTAGGAACTCCTGCGTCTTCCTCTTCATCAAACCGGGCGGTATATGATAGGCCCTGAAGGCCGTCCGGAACTCCGCCCAGGTCATCACTCGGTCGGTGGGTTGTGAAGCACAAAAGTTGGCCCACCACGCGCTCGCGGATCCTTGGAGCTGCTGGACCGCGAACTGAGTCTTGCGCTGCTCGCTGATTTGGAGCAGCCCGAACTTCATCTCTATGGCACGGAGCCAGTTGTCCGCGTCAAGTGGTTCATCCGCCCTTGAGAATACAGGGGGATGAGTCGCCAGGAAGTCGGAGTAGGAGCTCTGTTGGCGCTCCTCACGATCTTGACGTCTCTCTGGGCGAGACGTATTCGCAATTAACGTTTGCAGCAGCTCTGTATGCTGCTGATGTGAACCCGCCATTGCCGCGACAATGTCGGCCAATGTAACCGTTGGCAGTGGCGGTGGCGGTGTTTGCTGTTGCTGTTGCTGCTGCTGGCCCGAGGAATCCTTGGGAGGCGGTTGGGAGGTCTCTCCCCCTTGGCTAGTACCTCCAACATCAGGGTTGGCACGAGTACGCGTCATTCTGAAATTCAACACAGCAGCAATTAGCACCTGTCTTACTCAAAATTCCCTAAACAGCAGTAGGTATTGAAGCGACGCATGATTAACTTGCACAATATTCACATATATTGATAAAGCATAAACTTTATACAAGATACATCATTCTCGGATCTCCGAGAAGTCGTGCTCATGTCGTCACTACCTATACATACGCTACTGTCTACACGACATGTCACCGATTACAAAAGTTGGGTTACGCTACCCTAGCTGCCCTACTTGGCAACCGTAACCCCCTACTCGGAGTAGAACTCGACCTCCTGTGGGTCGTCCTCCTCCGGTACCTCGGCTGGTGGCTCGGGGTCTACCACCTCTTCTCCCATTCCGGGTTCTCCCATGGCTGGAAGACCCAGAACTACCGGTACGCCCAATACCGGGGGCACGAGGTCCTGCAATGCATGCACCTCGTCCATAGCCTGGTTGTAGTCCTCTTCCCAGCCTTGTCCTTCCTCAATAGCGTCGTCCCGCTCTTGAGCAAGGTCCTCATTCTGCTGGGTTAGGGTCTGCACCAGCTCTTGCAACGCCGCGATGTCAACACGGCTCTTCTTCTTTGCCTTCTTCAGACGACGCAACTGATTGTGTTGTTCATTCAGTCGCTTGATCGTCGGAAGGAGCACATTGCGGAGTGCGCTGTGAGCACCCTCGAAATGATCTCCACGGCTTGTGCTCTCCTTGAGCTTGGTGGCGAGATGCTCCGTATGAACAGCTTGGCTGTCCATCACAGCGTTTCCCGCCCTCATCTGGAGGCTGAGGTTTGCCTCCGCGGGGCTGTACCTTGGGCAACTCGGGTCTGTTGCCTCCCGGTACCTTTCTTCCCACATATGCTGAGCTCGTCCCTCCACCGGAACGAGTGCATATGGAGTTCCCTCCATAGCCTGTACGTGTAGTTGGCAGAAACGTGACATAGTGTCACGGGCTGCCACTTGCCACGTCCCTTCCGGTTGTCTTCCTCGCACCGTGACGGTGAATGGCACCCAACCGGGTGGCGTAGGCCCTGCAGGAACCTCGACATGGATCGTCCACGTCTTGTTCCCCTCTTCGCCTTCTTCCTTGGCGAAGTATTGCGGCATCTGGTTATACCCGAAATATTGGAGCATTTGCCACAATGCTTCCGGGTAGCCGCTACGGTCAGAGCAGTGGGAAACTACCCACCCGTTCTCCAACCGTTTATCTGCTGCCATCTGTAAAAATATATTTGAGAAATGTCAAATATTTATTTAAACAGTAAACCATTGAGTTATAACATAAGGTATGCCATTGAACCCATAACACTTGGAAACATAGTTCAAATTTTTTTAAACAAATTTGACTGCTGATCTGCTGTCCTCATGACAGCCCTGACCAGTTTCCATATCAACCTGATTTAGGCCATGTTAAAGGCAAAAACAATTCTGGAGCTCAACATCAAAGTTAAAGTTAACTTCAATAGCTTTCCAGAAAGTATTTGGTTGGCCTAAGATCTGTCCTGGTTCAGAAGTTATGAGATGTCAAAGTTAACAGAATTTCTGGGAACAATTGGACAGCACCTCCCTGCCTTAGGTACTGATTTGATCCAAGAATCCCAGTTAATTCTGTTCCTAATCTGACAAAACTTTCTGTTACAAAGTTGTAACTCATCTCATAAGCTTTCCAGAACTACCTCATTTTCTATTTTTGGATTTTTATGCAGGAAGTTATGCTTAATTTACAGAGAGTCTACAGAGAGTCTTTGCTCTGTCCTGTTTTCTGGACAGTTTCAACTCTGCTGCATTTTTCGAGTGGTTAAGGGACGAAACACCTCTGGACCTCAACAGAAAAGTTGTAAAGCTCTTCCAAAGCTTCCCAGAAATGTATCATACGACCCCAACCTCGAAAGAACTCGACCTCTAGCCTCTGATTAACTTCAGCCTTGATTCAGCTGAAAACAGAGTGCTCTGTCCTTAACATCCTATAAGTTGAAAACTTGTTAACTTTGAATATCCTGTACAAGAGAAGGAGTTACATTAAGTTTTACTACTTTGGATCAAAACCTTCAAGTTTTTAAATGAAGTTGTTTATTTAGTTGGGTGTGACGTCGATGCGTCACCAGATCATGTCGGTACTACGTCCTCACAAAGAAAAACCTATACCGGACTTAGCCGGCTTCGTTAGTTCAGTGGCACTACTCGTCACTCGCACACGGATGCTACACGTCTACCGTTTCATGGTAAGGCTACCTGCAGAAATTCAACCAATCATCAGACTCGGCTGCACACCGAGCCCGGAATCCATACAGTTTGTACACCCGGCCGTCATCACTCGCCCGGATGTTCTCAAGCCAAACACGCCTTGAGTTACGTGTTCACGTTTCAGACCACGTGACGGGGTCTCCCCTGTTGCACCACGCATGCCAGGGACAGACGTTGCTCGAATACCCCAAACGACATGAAGAGTCGTAGAGGATATCAAAGCGGGTCGGGTTACCTGCCACCCGTGGGGCTCCACCCTTCAGCTTGTGCGCACTGGTGGATAGCGCTTACGTGCACCCCCCAAGACATGAACGTCCCGAGATGCACGATTTTCCGACATAACAATTAGGTTACTAAGCCACTTTCTATATACTAATAACATCCTTATACGGGCTACTAACTCGTTCCTCACGGGATTTTTGAAAAAGAAGACCTTTGTGCTGTGTTAAACCTCAAGCGAGCTCTGATACCACGCTGACACGACCCCAATGGTCCTGTCGAGCCAGGATCACGCTGAGGGGTGCTGCGTTGCACAGCACCGTATAACACACGTCAAAGGTGCAAAGCGGAAGCGGAAGCTTTATTACATAAACAAGTTTATGCACATGTTTACATCAAAATAAGTTTAGTCCACACTCGCGGGCGTAGACTAAGCATCAAGTGCACGTTCAGCCCTCGAACGTGTCCTTGCTAGCACACACGCACACTAACTCTGCGGCGTGCACGACTCCCACTCGACGGGGTTCCCCTCCTGGGTTCCGTCTCCTCTTCGGGAGTCCCTTCCTCATAGAACCCTGCAAAAAGCTTCAAACACAAGCAGTGAGCACGAAGGCTCAGCAAGTCTGACCCGTCTCACCTAAACATGGAACTTCTACATGAGGGTAATGGGTTGCATGAGGTGAAAATCATTTGCAAGGACTCGCCTAATTAGTAGAACCTTACTTTCAAGTTTTAGCAGCAGGTTGTGGAGAACCTTACGCTAAGGCACATGAGAGAGCCACAATCAAACAAGAAACGCATTTCTCTCATGTACTTTGCCCAAAGTTGAAAAGAACTTTAGTTAGCACTAAACTACAGCATATCATTAACAATCAATGTCCAGCTTTCAATCAGCATCATTTTAACATGTAACTAGCCTGTTCTTTCTACGTCACGGTACAGTGAACATGGTACTCACTGACCGCGAGGGACGGCGATTATAATCGATTTACACCTGCAGGGTTGCCCGAACAACCCGTCACGTACGCCCGTACTCGATGTTGCCTACAACAACCATCACGGACGCCGTACGCGACTACTTTTCACCCGTTAGCCAAATATTGAACCGGTCCCATCGTCCCGAGCAAGAGGTCCCTGCACGCGCATCTCTGTGCCGCCAGCTGATTTACACCTCGAGCTCTCAACCTACCCTCTGAACGACGGGCAATGTCTCAATACCCAGCTACCCGAGTTACATCAGTTTCCCGGTTCCCATATAGCCGGTAGGTCTTCGGTACTGTTCTAGCTTGTTCAACAGGCCCGCACACGGCTCGGTCCTCAATTGACACAAGCGGAGCTACAGCACACAGGCCCCAAAGTCCTGCTGCCCTTACTCTCCGCTCGGTCTCATTTTCTTGTCATATGTATCATGTGCTATATCTACCCGAGCAATGTGCCTCTAGCCTATTCTCGCGAGTAGTTCCAACTACTCGACTTGTACCGAATCCTACTCTATCCTAGCAATGCAGTGGCTAACGAGGTTTGCAATCCTAAACCCAACCCGTGGTTTTCTTGGCTATGCAGTTGGATTTCCAAACAAGACTCTAATGCACAGAACAAAGGAAACAAGTATGTGCTCAAAACAATAAAAATTTGTAAAAAGGTTAATGCAAACCGGGGCTTGCCTTGCTGCTCTTGGTCGTAGGCTAGCTGTTCCTCCGGAGTAACGAAGTCTAGGACTTTGGGTTCCTCCTCGACCTTAGCGACTACATGATAAGAACAATGTATGTATTAATTTAAATGCATTTGTATTAACTTCGAAGTTGTGAAGTCTATAACCCTTGCTAGACAGACCTAATGACTGTGAAACTTTTACTGTGGCTTGGTTACAACCTAAACAAAGACTTGGTCAAGTTTTAGTTGCAGCAAAGCTCATTTGAGCCCTCCACAAATAATTATGTCCTTGACCTTAATTGGCACTCTTAGGGTGTTCTAGGAATTTTCATGAGACAAACTATGACTTTCTGAAAACTAGATTTTCAGAGGGTTCTAATGGAGTTGGTCTCACTTAATTTGGAAGTCTCTAACTAAAGATATGAGCTAAACAATTTCAGAGAAAATTCTGAAAATGTTTCTGAACATTTTCTATTTTCTCTGGAACAGTTTTACTAATCACACCATTAGGTGGACTAAATGAGCTCAAATGGATCTGAAATTTTTATGGTAGCTCAAGGATATTTTGGTGAGCATCCCAGCAAAAATTCAGGATTTTCCTCCAAAGGATTCTCCAGTTAAAATTCCTAACAGTTTAAACTTTAAGGAATTAATTCTGGAGAATTAAGGAATTTCATGAAGTGAAACTTGATTTTCTGGAAAGTACTCAGAGAGCTGAATCCAGCAAAATTTGGTTCACTCAATTTGGAGCTTTCTAGCCAAAGTTATAAGGATTTGAAGTTTGAAGGAAATCTGAAAATCGGGGAAAAGTTTAAACTCGCGCGTGGGCCCAGGGGACACGCGTCGCACGCCGAAGCGACAGCACACCGCGGCCCACAAGGATTTTGCGCGCCAGCACACCCGAACCCGGCCGCAGCCGGATCCCGATTCAAAATATCGGCCGCTGACAGCTGGGGTCCACCCCCTTCTTCAACCTCGTGACACCCGCGCCCCGCCGCCGAGGGACCTCGCCGGAGAGCTCGCCGCTGGCTGCTGTACAGCTCCAAACTTCTTGATTCTGGCCGCCCCTGCCTACTTTTACTTGGGGAACATGATCCGAGGGTCAGCTGCTCATGACAACGGCCGGAGCATGGTCGGCGACGAGCCGCCATATCGGAACGACTTCGGCCATGTCGGCTGACTCTCCTAGTACCTCAGCTACTTGGGAAATCGGTCGGGGAGCATCAGTGGACCTCAGAGAAGGTCAACATGAACTCGAGGCAGCTTGGGGAAGGCCCGAAACAGGTCCTCACCATGCGCCCGATACCCCCCGTTCGTTCCGCCATTAGTAGACCTTGAATTACGCCGGGCACAGAGGTTCTCCGGCCCAGAGTTGTGAAGGCAACTTGTGCGTCGCCGTGTCTAGCTCGTGTGGGAGTGGCCTGAGGCCCTCTAATCCTTTCTAGAGCACGAATTAAACAGAATCGTACCCGAAGGTCGTTCTGCACACAGAAAGGAGAAAAGTGGAAATTCGCCGCCGGTGAGCAACCACTCGAGCTGTGGCTCGGGGATGAGCAGCACCGGTCACCCGCGCGTCCAAGGGTGCCTTGGCTCGGGCGTGACAACGCCCTGGTTGGGCTGTCCACGAGAGCCCGAGGTGCGGCGGTTTCCAGTTCCGATTTTTATCTTTCGGCACAGCCGATAGCACTCGGTTTCAATCGACTTCTAGCAATGGGGAGGATGGAGGAAGGTCTCTAGTACCTTGCTGGGACCCTGGAGTGGAAGGAGGGAGCTGCGATCGGCTTGATCGAGCGGGAGCTCGAGCGGCGGTGATGGCAGTGGAAAAACGGGTCGTGCACGTCGGCAGCTCGGGGAATGGCGACTGAAGCACGCCGGGGAGGGAATAAATAGCCCGGCGGCTGGCCTCCGGCTTGGGGCGCGCAGCAGGAGCTGGCGCCGGCTGCCCCCCTTCGGTGGCGCGCGCGCACAGCAGCCGGGAACCGACTGAACTGTGTTTCAGTCGGTTTTTTTTGAGGCAGAGGCTGACATGTGGGTCCCACCCCTCTTTTAACCTCTGAAATTTACTCCTAACAGCTGTGGTAAACAGTGAACCCTATTCTACCCTTGGCAATTCAAATTATTCACCCAAGAGCCATTTGAATTGATCAAAGTTCAAATGAGGTTGGGTTTGAATGAATTTCAGCACAAGTTCAGTTTGAAATTCAAATAAAGTTTGAATTTCTCCCCCTTAGCTCATGTCAAGATCAACTCCAAATGGAGTGAAAATTGGTGTATGAGCTCACAAAAATGTGCTGAGTAAGAATATGCCTTCCACTTTCAAATTCATGGCATAAAAATAGTTTGAATTTGAATATGGTTTCAAACTGCCCTCTTCCTAACTATACCCAAAATGACCTCAAAAAGGTTTTGAGTTTGGGTGAAACTTGGCATGGACATCCTTAGCAAAGTGTAGGAGTTTTCATATGTCCAGCCCATCTATATCACATGTGGGAAATACCACTTTTGCAATGTGTGAGTTTGTTCTCTAATGAGCATGTTGATAATTGTTACTTGCTCTTCATTTGTGTTCATCATTCTTGCTCAAATGAGGTGTGTGGTGTGGTGATGAACACTGCAAATGGTTGTCAAAACTGAGGCCCTTACAGGAAGCTGGGACCCGACAGGTTGTCCCGGGAAGATTGTCTATTATCTACCGTATCTGTAGTTACGCCGGTGGTTGCCTCTGGTCGAAGGCTTCTGAGTCTTCATCTTGCCGCCCTGCCCATGCCGCATGCTAGTCGTAGTGGTTGATGACGGCGCAGGCGGCATGGGATGTCTTGTCGCGGCGTTTATTGTCTGGCAGGTTTTGACACCGCGCGCCAGTCTGTGATGCGACTGGGCGCAACAGCACCTGACAGACGCGTGCTCCGCGTTTCCGCGTCTCGGGAAGACGCGGGCCTTGAATACCTTGTACGGGCAAGGTGAGGAGCGCCTTTACGCCCGCCGCCTACCGCTCGGGGGCAGGCAGCACCATTCTTCTGGCCACGTGGCGGGTCCGGAGCCCTTCTCTGAGGTGAGAAGGGTCCGGCCTGCGGGGCACGTGGAGTCTCCGGACCTCTCCCCGCGGAGGGGGAGGTCCGGCCTCTGAATGCCACGTGGCGGGCCCGGAGCTCTCCTCTGCGGAGGGGGAGGTCCGGCCCTGCTGGACGCGTGGCGTCTTCGGACCTCTCTCCCGCGGAGGGGGAGGTCCGGCTTCTGTATGCCACGTGGCGGGCCCGGAGCTCTCCTCTGAGGAGAGGGAGGTCCGGCCCCGCCGAACGCGTGGTGCCTTCGGAGCTCTCCCTGCAGAGAAGGGCGAGTACCTTAGGCATTTTACCCTGTGCGCGGGGGTACCCCATATCTCAGGTACCGACAGCGATGATAGCAGGGGTTGGCACTTTAGCCAGTCGCACCCTGGGTTCGCACCTCTGCAACTCATACGCTAGCCATTCACACCCAAGCTGTAACTCACCCCCAAGCTCAGGACTCCGGTTCTGAGCAGCAAGCAATACAGCGAGCTCCATAGCTTGCCGTGGACGTAGGGTTTTACGCTCCGGCGGCCTGAACCACGTAAAACTCACCGTGTCAAGCTCTTGCTAACTCGTCCATCCGCGCAAGCTCTCCGCAAGGGACTAGCCCTACCGAAAAAAGAACCTCCGTGGGCTGCCCAGTGCAGGCCCGGGGGAAGTGTCGACCGAACACTTCGACATTTGGCGTGCCAGGTAGGGGGCTTTTCCCCTTGCGCGACGAGTTTCCGCCGATGAAGATGACCAAGCTTCCCTCAGCGGCAAACTCTCCCCCTCCACGTTCACGGTGAACCGTGACCAGTGGAGAGTACATGTCGACGCACTCAGGACGGAGTGTGTCGGCACAAGCTGGTAGCCAGCAGCCGACTCCGGCAACGCCGACACCGGCAATGCAGGCTCCAACCAGCGTCAGGTCTTCAGTAGCGCTGGGCATACCCGGCGGGGGTGCGCTAGCTGCAGCAAGAGCGCTACTACACAATTCGCCTGCTGGGGACGCGCCGCAGGCAGCGACCTAGCAGTGGATTCACGAGGTAGACCGTCTCGTCGTCGCTGCCGCAAACCCTCGACTTCGGCGGGGACGACGCTCCGGCCAACCGGCTGTGTCGCTGATGCGCATGCCAATGGTTTGCGAGCAGACGGCAGATTCCAGCTCCACCAGGCTCCAGTCGACGGATCTGAAGACAGAGCTGGAACAGTGTCACTTGGGCCAAGATGCCCGGGTATACCTCGAGCAACATCGAGAAAGGCGTCGCAACCAAGAGGCTGGCGACAAACTCTCCTCCCTCGCGTTCGTGGCAAACCGTGACCAGGGGGGAGTACATGTCGACACACTCAGGACGGAGTGTGTCGACGCAAGCTGGGAGTCGGCAGCCGGCTCTGGCAGCGCCAACCCCGGCAATGCAGGCTCGGACCAGCATGAGATATTCTGCAGCGATAAGCGAACCCCACAGGGGTGCGCTAGCTGCAGCAAGAGCGCTACTACGCAACCCACCTGCTGGGGACGCACCTCATTCAGTAACCCAGCAGTGGATACGCGAGGTAGACCGCCTCGTCGTCGCCGCTGCAAACCCTCGACTTCGGCGGGGACGACGCTCCGGTCAACCGGCTGAGTCGCTGACGCGCACGCCAACGGTTGACGGGCAGACGGCGGACTCCAGCTCCACCAGGCTCCCGTCGACGGATCTGAGGGCAGAGCTGGAGCGATGCCACTTGGGCCAAGATGCCCGAGTGTTCCTCGAGCGACGTCGAGAAAGGCGTCGCATCCAAGAGGCTGGTGACAGCATGACGTCGGCCTCGACCCAGCCTGAAGGGCAGATCTTCGCCACGCGAGCTCTGCCCCAGGCGTACGCCGCGCAGCATATGCCACAATCATATGCCCTGCAAACAGCGCCCTCGGTCTATGGAGCAGCCTTGCCCATACCGGGGTACACTGTGCCAGCGGCGAACCAAGCGTTCGCGGTGCCAACACCTGCAGCAACAGGAGCAAGATGTGCGGCCCTGGTGCCCCACCTTTGCTTCGCGAGGTGGCCGCGCAAGTTTCGGCCGCACCTGCCGAAAAAGTTTGACAGAAGCGTCAACCCGGCGGAGTTCCCCCAGATCTACTCCACCGCCGTACTTGCCGCAGGAGGGGATGAGGCCGTCATGGCCAACTACTTCCCCGTCGCCTTGACTGGCCCGGCCCGGTCTTGGCTCATGAACCTCCCTCAGGGTTCCATAACTTCCTGGGGAGAGCTCTGCCGGCAGTTCATCGCCAACTTCGGCAGCTCCTACACCCGTCCCGGCACGGAGCTTGACCTCCACGCCACCAAGCAACAACCTGGGGAATCACTGCGCTCCTTCATCCAGCGGTTCTCCCAGGTACGCAACACCATCGCCCACGTCCCGAATGCATCAGAAGTGGTCGCATTCTGACAAGGTGTGAGGGACGAGAAGATGCTTGAGAAGCTTGCGACCAGAGAGGTCTGCGATGCCTCTGAGCTCTTCAGCCTGGCGGACAAGTGCGCCAGAGCAGCCAAAGGGCGGAATTGGCACTCACTGCCAGCTTCCGAAGCCGGAAGACAGCCCGAAGACGGCGGAGTTCAAGCCGAGCTCCCGACCACGTCAGACAGCCAAGAGCCAAGCACTGGCTGACTTCGTGCCTGAGTGGACGCCAACGAAGGCTGACCCAGGGGGCCGCGAAGGCGGTGAACCAAAGTACCGAGCTCCGGTCTTCACCGGGCCTCACTGGACACTCTTCTTCGACGGCTCCTCGCGAAAGAAGGGGGCCGGTGCTGGCGTACTGCTTCTCATGCCATCGGGGGAGCAGTCTGGGTACATGGTGCGTCTCAATTCCAAGGCAACCAACAACTTGGCAGAATGTTGGAGAAAGACTTCCTCGCCTTGGACCTGCGCGACGTACCGTACGCTGGCAAGGCCGCAGCTGATGACCTCTCAACGAAGGCCTCCCTCGGAGCCCCTGCGCCCGAAGGAGTTTTCGAGTGGACGTTGCTGCGGTCCACAGCCCAGCCCGCCGAGCCGGGCGAAGGGGGCTGAACCAGTGCCTCGAAGCTAGGCAGTCCCGGCAGCCCTGCAGCCATGGATGCCGCCAAAGGATCGTAAGCGTCACTGGGGACTCCGTGCATGTCGAAGTGTTCAGTCGACACTTCCCCCGGGCCTGCACTGGGCAGCCCGCGGAGGTTCTTTTTTCGGTGGGGCTAGTCTCTAGCGGAGAGCTTGCGCAGATGGACGAGTTAGTAAGAGCTTGACACGGTGAGTTTTACGTGGTTCAGCGCCGGAGCGTAAAACCCTACGTCCACGGCGAGCTATGGAGCTCGCTGTATTTCTTGCTGCTCGGGGCCGGAGGCCTGAGCTTGGGGGTGAGTTACAGCTTGAGAGTGTATGGCTAGCGTATGAGTTGCCAAGTGCGAACCAACAGGGTTCGAACCCTTGCTATCGTCGCCTACCCGAGTCTTTTATAGTCCAAGACTCGGGTGGCTTACAAGGGGGGCCCGGGACCCGACAGGTGGTCCCGGGGAGATTGTCTATTATCTACCATATCTGCAGTTATGCCGGTAGTTGTCTCTGGCGAAGACTTCTGAGTCTTCGTCTTACAGCCCTGCCCATGCCGCATGCTAGTCGTAGTGGTTGATGACGGCGGGGGCGGCATGGGATGTCTTGTCGCTGTGTTTATTGGCTGGCAGGCCCTGACACCGCGCGCCAGTCTGTGATGCGACTGGGTGCAACGGCACCTGACAGAGGTGTGCTCCGTGTCTTCGCGTCTTGGGAAGGCGCGGGCCTTGAATACCTTGTACGGGCAAGGTATGGGGCGTCTTTACGCCCGCTGCCTACCGCTCGGGGGCAGGCAGCGCTGTTCTGCTGGACACGTGGCGGGCCCGGAGCTCTCCTCTGAGGAGGGGGAGGTCCGGCCCCGCAGGACACGTGGAGCCTTCGGACCTCTCCCCCGCGGAGGGGGGAGGTCCGGCTTCTGTCGGCCATGTGGCGGGTCCGGAGCTCTCCTCTAAGGAGGGGAAGGTCCGGCCCCGCGGGACATGTGGCACCTTCGGAGCTCTCCCCACAGAGGGGGGAGGTCTGGCGGGTCCGGAGCCCTTCTCTGAGGGGAGAAGGGTCCAGCCTGCGGGGCACGTGGAGCCTCCGCACCTCTCCCCGCGGAGGGGGAGGTCCAGCCTCTGTATACCACGTGGCGGGCCCGGAGCTCTCCTCTGCGGAGAGGGAGGTCCGGCCTCTCCGGACACGCGGCACCTTCGGACCTCTCTCCCGTGGAGGGGGAGGTCCGGCTTCTGTATGCCACGTGGCGAGCCCGGAGCTCTCCTCTGAGGGGAGGGAGGTCCGGCCCCACTGGACACATGGCGCCTTCGGAGCTTTCCCTGCGGAGAAGGGCGAGACCCTTAGGCATTTTCCCCTGTGCGCGGGGGTACCCTTATCGCGGGTACCGATAGTGGCCCCCGGGCTCACCTCGGGGGAGGTAACGAGCCCGAGGTGAGGCCTTCTCCTACCCGCGCACTTTCTTGTCTTGAGTACTCCTTGTGCTGGCAGGGTCTTGACGGCTTCGGAGTTCAGCCTCTTAGGAGAGGGTGAAGCCTGGCATCGGAGCTCGGCCCGGCTGTGGGGGCGGAGGTCCGGAAGTCATCGGAGCACAGGTCCACGAAGGGCGTGAGGTCCGGCATCAGGGCTCGCCTCTGAAAGGAGGGCGAATGCTGGCATCAGAGCTCGGCCCAGCTTTGGGGGCGAAGTCCGGCACTGCTCAGTGGTCCCCCTTTCCTGTCCCTTAGTCTCATTTGGCTTACTGTCCCAGGCCGGAATACGGGGCTCGGGTAATCCAATGCACTTGGTCCCGGAGGTCTGGCCCCAGCCCCAGTCAGGGTGTAACCGTCCGGCCCCCTGGTACTCAGACCGTAGCGCTGGGGGGCAGAGTGCGCATGCTTTGGGTGCAAGACCGGGCAAAGCAAGGCTCCTGACCCCCCGGTCTAGCGTAGGTCTTTTCTCGGAGGAGACCAACTGGCGGTACAGTACCCTTATAGGGGAGATCCAAAAGGCCACCGGGCCTCTGGCAGGTACCCCAAGCACTACCGCCTTCGGCAGGACGGCAAATATCGACTATGCATGAGAGCCGAAAAGAGGAGCTGTCGGTACCTGAGATATGGGGTACCCCCGCGCACAGGGTAAAATGCCTAAGGTACTCGCCCTTCTCCGCAGGGAGAGCTCCAAAGGCGCCACGCGTCCTGCGGGGCCGGACCTCCCTCTCCTCAGAGGAGTGCTCCGGGCCCGCCACGTGGCATACAGAAGCCGGATCTCCCCCTTCGCGGGAGAGAGGTCCGAAGACACCACGCGTCCAGCGGGGCCGGACCTCCCTCTCCGCAGAGGAGAGCTCCGGGCCCGCCACGTGGCATACAGAGGCTGGACCTCCCCCTCCGCGGGGAGAGGTCCGGAGGCTCCACGTGCCCCGCAGGCCGGACCCTTCTCCCCTCAGAGAAGGGCTCCGGACCCGCCACGTGGCCAGAAGAACGGTGCTGCCTGCCCCCGAGCGGTAGGCGGCGGGCGTAAAGGCGCCCCTCACCTTGCCCGTACAAGGTATTCAAGGCCCACGTCTTCCCAAGACGCAGAAACGCGGAGCACGCGTCTGTCAGGTGCCGTTGCGCCCAGTCGCATCACAGACTGGCGCGCGGTGTCAGGACCTGCCAGCTAATAAACGCCGTGACAAGACATCCCATGCCGCCTGCGCCGTCATCAACCACTACGACTAGCATGCGGCATTGGCAGGGCGGCAAGATGAAGACTCAGAAGCCTTCGACCAGAGGCAACTACCGACGTAACTACAGATACGGTAGATAACAAGCAATCTTCCCGGGACCACCTGTCGGGTCCTGGCTCCCCTTGTAAGCCGCCCGAGTCTTGGACTATAAAAGGCTCGGGCAGGCGTCGATAGCAAGGGTTCGCACTTTGCAACTCATACGCTAGCCATACACTCTCAAGCTGTAACTCACCCCCAAGCTCAGGCCTCCAGCCCTGAGCAGCAAGCAATACAGCGAGCTCCATAGCTCGCCGTGGACGTAGGGTTTTACGCTCCGGCGGCCTGAACCACGTAAAACTCGCCGTGTCAAGCTCTCGCTAACTCGTCCATCCGCGCAAGCTTTCCGCTAGGAGACTAGCCCCGCCGAAAAAAGAACCTCCGCGGGCTGCCCAGTGCAGGCCCGGGGGAAGTGTCAATCGCACACTTCGACATTTGGCGCGCCAGGTAGGGGGCTTTTCCCCTAGCGCGACGAGTTTCCGCCGACGAAGATGGCCAAGCTCCCTTCGGCGGCAAGCTCACCTCCCCCGCCTCCACGACGAACTGCGACCAGGGGGGAGTACAAGCCAACACACTCGGGACGGAGTGTGCCAGTACAAGCTGGGAGCCAGTAACCGGCTCTGGCAGCGCCGACCCCGGCAATGCAGGCTCCAACCAGCGTCAGATCTTCAGTAGCGCCGGGCGTACCCGGAGGGGGTGCGCTAGCTGCAGCAAGAGCGCTACTGCACAATCCGCCCGCTGGGGACGCGCCTCAGGCAGCGACCCAGCGGTGGATTCTCGAGGTAGACCGTCTTGTCGTCGCTGCCGCAAGCCCGCGACTCCGGCGGAGACGACACTCTGACCAACCGGCCGTGTCGCTGATACGCACGCCGATGGTTGACGAACAGACGGCAGACTCCAGCTCTGCCAGCCCTCAATCGATGGATCTGAGGACAGAGCTGGAGCGGTGTCGCTCGGGTCAAGATGCCCGGGTATACCTCGAGCAACGCCGAGAAAGCCGTCGCTACCAAGAGGCTGACGACAGCATGACGTCGGCCTCGACCCAGCCTGAAGAGCAGACCTTCGCCATGCGATCTCTGCCCCAGGCCTGCGCCGTGCAGAATATGCCGCAGTCATATGTACTGCAGATGGCGCCCCCGGCCTATGGTGCAGCCTTTTCCGAACCGGGGTACACTGTGCCTAGTGCGAACCCAGCGTTCACGGCACCAGAACCTGCGGTGACAGAAGCAGGGTGTGCAGCCCTGGCGCCCCATCTTCGCTTTGCGAAGTGGCCGCGCAAGTTTCGGCCACACCTGCCCGAGAAGTACGACAGCAGCGTCAACCCGGCGGAGTTCCTCCAGATCTACTCCACCGCCGTACTTGCCGCAGGAGGGAATGAAGCCGTCATGGCCAATTACTTCCCTGTCGCCTTGACCGGACCAGCCCGGTCTTGGCTCATGAACCTCCCCCAGGGTTCCGTCACCTCCTGGGGAGAGCTTTGCCGACAGTTCGTAGCCAACTTCGGCAGCTCCTACACCCGGCCTGGCACGGAGCTCGATCTCCATGCCGTCCAGCAGCAACCTGGGGAGTCGCTGCGCTCTTTCATCCAGCGGTTCTCCCAGGTGCGGAACACCATCCCACACATTCAAAATGCTTCTGTGGTGGTGGCGTTCCGGCAAGGCGTCCGGGACAAGAAGATGCTCGAGAAGCTCGAGACCAGGGAGGTCCGCGACGTCTCAGAGCTCTTCAGTTTGGCAGACAAATGCGCCAGAGCAGCCGAAGGACGGAACTGGCACTCGCTGCCATCCTCCGAGTCAGGGGGACTGCCCGGATCTAGTCCTACTCCCTGTGGAGGCAGCAGGAAGGCCAAGAACCATGGCAGAAGCAAGATAGAGTCACCGACTGCAGCCCCAGTCGTCACTGCAGCGACGCTCGGTGGGGCTCGGGGGCCGCGCCCCGACAAGAAGCAGCGAAGATCACCAATCCCAGACGGTGATAAAGACAATATGTGCCCCGTGCACGGCAGCTGTCGCCACACTGCTGCCGAGTGCCGGGAGATCCGAAGGCTCGCAGAGCGCTTCCGCAAGAAGAAGCGGCAGCGGGCTGATGCCCTGCCCTTCCGTCCAAAGGAAGATGAGCAGAGGGTGGATGTTCCAGACAACATCGACCACCCAGAGGAGATCCAGGAGCCTCCGCGTGTCGTGAAGGCGGCACGCAATCACGAGGATTCCGGCTCCAGCGACGATGAGCGTCGGAAGAAGCTTTACGTCATATACGGCGGGTCCGCCGACCCCTCGTCCCGAAGCGCAGTCAAGACTCTTCGCCGAGCGGTAGCGTCGGTGGCGCCACTCCCAAGTGCTGCACCGCACCTAAAGTGGATGGGGACCCCCATCAGCTTTGATGCCACCGACTGCCCCAGGAACATGGCTGGGGCCGGCCAACTACCGCTCCTGGTGGCCCCTACCATCGCCAACGTGAGAATGTACCACGTTTTGGTGGATGGAGGGGCTGGGCTGAACCTCATCAGCCGTGCAGCTTTCCAGAAGCTGCAAATCCCGATGGCCAAGCTCACCCCGTCGAGCCTGTTCTCAGGGGTAGGGCCGGGACAGGTTATCCCCTACGGCAACATTAGTCTCCCGGTGACCTTCGGGGCTCTGGACAGCTATCGAACAGAGTACATTCTGTTCGACGTAGCGGAGATAGACCTCCCCTTCAACGCCATAATCGGCAGGCCAGCCCTGTACCGGTTCATGGCTGTAGCCCATTACGGCTACCTTGTCCTGAAGATGCTGACACCGACAGGCATTCTCAGGATTCGTGGGGACCGCACTGCTGCAGTGTCGGCCCTGGAGAAGCTCCAAGCACTCGCAACAGCTGGGGCATCAACCCCCGGCAATACGGAGCCGGATCAGCTCCGCCCGAACGCACGTCACCGTGCTTCCATCACAGCACCCCGGGTGCAACCTCTCGACGAGGGCGGCGTCCCCTTAAAGGTCGTCCAAGTCGGCGCCGAAGCTACCCAGACCACCCGGGTAGCCGGGGGCCTGGATAGTAAATAGGAAGGCGCGCTCGTCACCTTCCTCCGGCACAATATCGACGTGTTTGCATGGCAGCCGTCACAGATGCCGGGGATCCCCAGGAAGGTGATCGAGCACCACTTGAAAGTCTTCCCCGACGCCCGGCCGGTTCAACAGAAGCCCCGCAAGCAGTCCATCGAGCGGCAAAACTTCATCCGTGAAGAAGTCAAGAAGCCGCTGGACGCTGGCTTCATACGGGAAGTCCACCACCCCCGGTGGTTGGCGAATCCCGTCGTTGTCCCGAAGGCTGGCGGGAAGCTCCGGATGTGCATCGACTACACCAGTCTCAATAAGGCATGTCCTAAAGATCCATTCCCTCTCCCTAGAATAGATCAAATAGTAGACTTAACGTCAGGCTGTGATATGCTGTGCTTCCTAGACGCCTACTCGGGTTTCCATCAGATCCCCATGTCTAGGGAGGACGAGGAGCACACCTCCTTCATCACAGTAGACGGCCTTTATTGCTATGTGTCTATGCCTTACGGCCTAAAGAATGCACTCCCCACCTTTGTGCGGGCAATGCACAAAACCTTTGGGGAGTTAATAAGAGACCTGGTTGAGGTGTATGTCGATGACATAGTTGTCAAGGTCAAGCAGGGTCCATCCCTGCTAGATAACCTAGCTTTAGTCTTTGACAAGTTGCGCTCTACGCGCACCAAGCTGAACCCAGATAAATGTGTGTTCGGCGTGTCCTCTGGGAAGCTCTTAGGGTTCCTGGTCTCGCCCCGAGGGATTGAGGCCAACCCAGAGAAGATCAAGGCCATCGACTTGATGCGGCCCCCTGCCCGCGTCAAGGATGTCCAGAAACTCACGGAATGTCTAGCCGCGCTGAGTCGGTTTATACCGAGGCTAGCAGAGCGGGCACTCCCTTTCTTTAAGCTCCTGCACAAGTCAGGCCCTTTTGCCTGGACTGACGAAGCAGAAGAGGCTTTCCAGGAGTTGAAGCGACTCCTGACGACCCTACCAATCATGGTAGCCCCTGAGCCCGGAGAGCACCTGTTGCTCTACATCGCGGCGACAACTGAAGTAGTAAGTATGGTCCTCGTCGCAGAGCGGTCGGACCCCTCATCTTCACAACCTGCTCCGGTAGCAGAAGACAGATGCCAGGAGGCCCCGCAGGACCAAGATGGTCTCCTGGACCTCCAAGGCAACCTCCCGGAGGCCCAGGTCGGCCTCCCGGAGGTCCTGGGAAGTCTCCCGGACCTCCAAGATAAATCCCCGGGGGCCCTGCGGGACCCCCCGGGGGCCAAATGGGACCTCCCAGAGGTCCCCCAAGACCCCCCAGAGCTCCCGGACAATCGAGATAGCTTAAGGGCCTCCGGGTCCCAGCTCCCGGAGGCCCCCGTGGGTCCACCCACCTCCAGTGGGCCAGGGCCAATGGACGAGGACCTCCCAGGCCTGAGAAAGAGGGTTCGAACCGTCCAGAGGCCTGTCTACTACATCAGCGAAGTACTTCATGATGCCAAGACAAGGTACCTGGAAGTCCACAAGCTGCTGTATGCGGTGCTCGTGGCCTCCAGAAAGCTCCGCCATTACTTCCAGGCCCACCGGGTCTCGGTAGTCACCTCGTATCCGCTGAAGACAATTCTTCACAGCCCCCATGCGACTGGCAACGTTGCTAAATGGGCGGCGGAGCAGGCGGAGTTTGAGCTGGACTTCCTCCCACGCCATGCAGTCAAGAGCCAAGCACTGGCTGACTTTGTGGCGGAGTGGACACCAACGGAGACTGGCCCAGGGGTCCATGGGGGCGGAGAACCGGAGCACCAAGCTCCGGTCTTCACCGATCCCCACTGGACACTCTTCTTCGACGGCTCCTTGCGAAAGCAGGGGGCCGGTGCCGGCGTACTGCTCCTCATGCCATCGGGGGAACAGTTTGGGTATATGGTGCATCTCAATTTCAAGGCAACCAACAACATGGCGGAGTATGAAGCACTCATCTTTGGCCTGCAGACAGCCCTGTCTTTAGGCGCTCGCCAGTTGTTGGCACAGGGCGACTCCCAGCTGGTCATCAAGCAAGTCAAGGGCGAATGCTCCTGCAATGACCCCCAGCTAGCTGCATATCTGCTTCACGTGCAGATGTTGGAGAAAGAATTCCTCGCCTTGGACCTGCACCACGTACCGCGCGCCGGTAATGTCGCAGCCGACGACCTTTCAACGAAGGCTTCCACCGGAGCCCCTGCGCCCGAAGGAGTCTTCGAGAGGACGTTGCTGCGGCCCACAGCCCGGCCCGCCGAGCCAGGCGAAGGGGGCTTGACCAGCACCTCGAAGCTGGCGGTCCCGGCGGCCCTACAACCATGGGCGCCGCCAAGGATCGTAAGCGTCACTGGGGACTCCGTGCAACCCAGCGCTCAAGATCCAGAAGCTCAAGTCAGACCCGATGCATGGATCACAGAGATCCGGGACTACTTGAAGGACAATATCCTCCCTGATGAACATGCAACCGCTGAACGGATTGTGCGTATGGCTAAGAGGTACGCGCTGGTAGAGGGGGATCTCTACCGGCGTGGCGCCAACCACATCCTATTGCGCTGTATAACCCAGGGGGAAGGCTGCGACTTGCTCGCTGAGATCCATGGAGGCGAATGTGGAAGTCATTCTTCCTCACGCACGCTTGTCGGTAAAGCCTTCCGGCATGGCTTCTACTGGCCGACAGCACTCCAGGATGCCGTCAAGCTGGTCGAGAGCTGCAAGGCGTGCCAGTTCCACGCCAAGCAGATCCATACACCGGCTCAGGCGGTACAGATGATCCCGCCCTCGTGGCCGTTTGCCGTGTGGGGGCTGGACATCCTGGGACCATTTCCCAGAACCGTCGGGGGGTTCCGGTACCTCTATGTCGCTATCGACAAGTTCACCAAGTGGCCGGAAGCTACACCAGTTGTCACCATCAATAAACAATCCGCAGTAAAATTCATCAGGTCTATTGTCTGCCGGTTCGGGGTCCCAAACAGGATCATCACTGACAATGGGACCCAGTTCACCAGCGCAGCGTTCCAAGACTACTGCGAGGACCTTGGCATTCAGGTATGCTATGCCTCTGTCGCCCACCCGAAGAGCAATGGGCAAGTTGAGAGGGCCAATGCGGAGATTCTCCGGGGCCTCAAGACTCGTACCTTCGCCAGCCTGAAGAAACATGGTGCCAATTGGGTAGATGAACTTCCGAGCACACTATGGGCTAACCGAACATCCCAGAGCCGGGCCACCGGGGAGACACCCTTCTTCATGGTGTATGGGGCTGAAGCTGTACTCCCCCCAGAAATCACCATGAAGTCTCACCGTGTCCGGGCTTACGACGAAGCCACGCAGGACAACCTCCGGCATGGAGAAATCGACCTCGTCGACGAGGTCCGATTACATGCGGCACTCCGTAACGCGCGGTACAGGCAGGCGCTTCGGCGCTACCACCAGAGGTCTGTGCGTGCCCGGGAGCTGCAGGAAGGTGACCTGGTGTTGTGGCGCATACTTTCTCGCGAAGGGGCCCACAAACTCTCCCCTAGTTGGGAAGGCCCCTTCCGAGTCGCGAAAGTATGCCGCCCCGGGTGTGTGCGCCTGTCCACCAAGGATGGGGACCTGCTCCCGAACCCTTGGAACATAGAACACCTCCGTAAGTTCTACCCCTAAGAGCAAAAATAGGACAGTACTTTCTTTTTGTAAGGAACTCCATAGAGTCCAGGAGCAGCGCTCAGAGCAGCTAAACCCCAGGGGACGGTCCAGGACTACGTTCAGCTTTGCCTGGTTCCGACTCCAAGCGCGTAGAGTCTTGCTTCCCCTCTTAACGGGGTGGGTCGTGGCCTCCATGTTTAGCCTGCCTTCCTCCTATGGAAGGTTGTACGAAAAGAAGTCTGCCCTACTTTGCTCTTTCTTTGTACTCATTTAAATTGTGAATTGAGTTCTTTTTTATCGCCCTTGCAGTACATGGTTGCCATGTGCTCAGCTCCCCCTCTCTACAAGTCCCCAAACACCAAGCATATGGTTGGGGCTGTAAGTCAAATAAGACTATGAGATAAGGGAGGGGGAGCCCCCAAGGAGAATTACGTTTCCTCTACCTGTGTGCAGGACTTCCAGGTTGCGGCAACGGGGACTGCATGAAGTAGGGGGAAAGGAGCTACCAACTACTTTGACCCAGGGCTAGAGGGGGCGGGACCCGGGGGCCCCACGTGTCCAGCAGGCCCGGAACTCTCTCCTCCCTTGAGAAGGGCTCCGGGCTCGCCGCGTGGCAGGCGGAAACCGGACCTGCCCCCGCGGTGGGAGAGCTCCGAAAGCCCTGCGTGATCAACATGGCCGGGGCTCCCGTCTCCGCGGTAAAAGCAATCATCAAGTGAGCGCACGCTCTCACGACCCCGCGGCCGTTCGTGCTCCGGCAGCGGTCAATTCGGGACTTAGAGAAAGTGCGCGGATCGGAAGAGACGGAGGTCCCACCTCGGGCTCGCTATCTCCCCCGAGATGGGCCCGGGGGCCACTGTCGGTACCTGAGATATGGGGTACCCCCGCGCACAGGGTAAAATGCCTAAGGTACTCGCCCTTCTCCGCAGGGAGAGCTCCGAAGGCGCCACGCGTCCGGCGGGGCCGGACCTCCCTCTCCTCAGAGGAGAGCTCCGGGCCCGCCACGTGGCATACAG
The DNA here is from genome assembly GCA_030760725.1 of Neostapfia colusana. Lineage (NCBI taxonomy): Eukaryota > Viridiplantae > Streptophyta > Magnoliopsida > Poales > Poaceae > Neostapfia > Neostapfia colusana. Next base: position 83,330,640 of record JASWHV010000011.1, read on the forward strand.
AAGCCGGACCTCCCCCTTCGCGGGAGAGAGGTCCGAAGACCCCACGCGTCCAGCGGGGCCGGACCTCCCTCTCCGCAGAGGAGAGCTCCGGGCCCGCCACGTGGCATACAGAGGCTGGACCTCCCCCTCCGCTGGGAGAGGTCCGGAGGCTCCACGTGCCCCGCAGGCCGGACCCTTCTCCCCTCAGAGAAGGGCTCCGGACCCGCCACGTGGCCAGAAGAACGGTGCTGCCTGCCCCCGAGCGGTAGGCGGCGGGCGTAAAGGCGCCCCTCACCTTGCCCGTACAAGGTATTCAAGGCCCGCGTCTTCCCAAGACGCGGAAACGCAGAGCACGCGTCTGTCAGGTGCCGTTGCGCCCAGTCGCATCACAGACTGGCGCGCGGTGTCAGGACCTGCCAGCTAATAAACGCCGCGACAAGACATCCCATGCTGCCTGCGCCGTCATCAACCACTACGACTAGCATGCGGCATGGGCAGGGCGGCAAGATGAAGACTCAGAAGCCTTCGACCAGAGGCAACTACCGGCGTAACTACAGATACGGTAGATAACAAGCAATCTTCCCGGGACCACCTGTTGGGTCCCGGCTCCCCTTGTAAGCCGCCCGAGTTTTGGACTATAAAAGGCTCGGGCAGGCGTTGATAGCAAGGGTTCGCACTTTGCAACTCATACGCTAGCCATACACTCTCAAGCTGTAACTCACCCCCAAGCTCAGGCCTCCGGCCCTGAGCAGCAAGCAATACAGCGAGCTCCATAGCTCGCCGTGGACGTAGGGTTTTACGCTCTGGCGGCCTGAACCACGTAAAACTCGCCGTATCAAGCTCTCGCTAACTCGTCTATCCACGCAAGCTTTCCGCTAGGAGACTAGCCCCGCCGAAAAAAGAACCTCCGCGGGCTGCCCAGTGCAGGCCCGGGGGAAGTGTCGATCGCACACTTCGACAGGAGCCGAGTGTACAATGGACGCACACTGTCTAGAGCGTGGGGAGGTGTTCATATAAATTAATGCGTAATTTAAATAAACACCTAAGTAAGCATGGTGAACTTACTGGGTAGCGTCGGAGCGCCTGTCTTCATGCAGAGCGGGTCATGCGTGGCTTCGTCGTACGCCGGACACGGGGGGACCCCCATGGCTATATCAGGGGGAAGCATGGCTTCGGCCCCGCATACCATGTGGAAGGGTAGTTCCCGTGATCCGGCCCTGGGAAGTCCGGCTGGCCCTCGACATGGAGGAGCCGGTATCCCCCGACGGCTCTGGGTGCGCGTCTGCACCGGTTGTGTGGGTCTGCTTGGCGTGGATCTGGCACGCATTGCATCCCTAACCGGTTTGACGGCGTCCAGGTGGCTCTCGGTCAGTAGGAGCCATGCCGGGTGGCTTAACCGACCAACGTGCGGGACGATGAGCGTTCCCAGCACTTGCCTCCTTGGACTACTGCAAGCTAATCACAGCCTTCCTCCTGGGTTATGCACCGCAATAGGATGTCGTGGCGCCACGCCAGTAAAGAGCGTGTAGCACTTAGCCATCCGCACCACTCGTTCAGCGGATGCACGTTCATCAGGAAGGATGTCCTTCAAGGAGTCCTGGACCTCCGTGGTCCATGCATCGGGACTACTTGAGCTTCTGGATCTTGAGCGCTGGGTTGCACGGAGTCCCCAGTGACTCTTATGATCCTTTGGCGGCATCCAGGGCCGCCGGGACTGCCTAGCTTCAAGGCACTGGTTCAGCCCCCTTCGCCCGGCTCGGCGGGCCGGGCTGTGGACCGCAGCAACGTCCTCTCGAAGACTCCTTCATGCGCAGGCCAATGGAGTCTTTCGTTGAGAGGTCGTCAGCTGTGGCCGTGCAAGCGCGCGGTACAAGGCGCAGGTCCAAGGCGAGGAATTTTTTCTCCAACATCCGCACGTGAAGCATATAAGCAGCTAGCTGTGGGTCATTGCAGGGGCACTCACCCTTAACTTGCTTGATAACTAGCTGAGAGTCGCCCTGCGCCAACAACTGGCGAGCGCCCAGAGACAGGACTGTCTTTTAGGCGAAAGATGAGTGCTTCATACTCTGCCAAGTTGTTGGTTGCCTTGGAATTGAGACGCACCATGTACCCAGACTGCTCCCCCGATGGCATGAGAAGCAGTACGCCGGCACCGGCCCCCTGCTTTCGCGAGGAGCCGTCGAAGAAGAGCGTCCAGTGAGGCCCGGTGAAGACCGGAGCTCAGTACTTTGGTTCACCGTCTTCGCGGCCCCCTGGGTCAGCCTTCATTGGCGTCCACTCAGCCACGAAGTCAGCCAGTGCTTGGCTCTTGGCTGTCTGACGTGGTCGGGAGCTCAGCTTGAACACCGCCGTCTTCGGGCTGTCTTCCGGCTTCAGAAGCTGGCAGTGAGTGCCAGCTCCGCCCTCCGGCTGCTCTGGCGCACTTGTCCGCCAGGCTGAAGGGCTCGGAGGCATCGCAGACCTCTCTGGTTGCAAGCCTCCCAAGCATCTTCTTGTCCAGGACACTGTCGAAGTGCCGCCACCACAGAAGCACTTTGAATATGCGGAATGGTGTTGCGTACCTGGGAGAACCGCTGGATGAAGGAGCGCAGCGACTCCCCAGGTTGTTGCTTGATGGCTTGGAGGTCATGCTCCGTGCCGGGACGGGTGTAGGAGCTGCCGAAGTTGGCGATGAACTGCCGGCAGAGCTCTCCCCAGGAAGTTATGGAACACTAAGGGAGGTTCATTAGCCAAGACCGGGCTGGGCCGGTCAAGGCGACGGGGAAGTAGTTTGGCCATGACGGCCTCATCCCCTCCTGCGGCAAGTACAGCGGTGGAGTAGATCTGGAGGAACCCCGCCGAGTTGACGCTGCCGTCGTACTTCTCGGGCAGGTGCGGCCGAAACTTGCGCGGCCACCTCGTGAAGCGGAGGTGGGGCTCCAGGGCCGTACATCCTGCCCCTGTTGCTGCAGGTGTTGGTGCCGCGACCGCTTGGTTCGCCGCTGGCACAGTGTACCCCCCGGTATGGGCAAGACTGCGCCATAGACCGGGGGCGCCGTTTGCAGGACATATGGCTGTGGCATATGCTGCGTGGCGTATGTCTGGGGCAGAGTTCGCATGGCGAAAGTCTGCGCCTCAGGCAGGGTTGAGGCAGTCGTCATGCTGACGCCAGCCTCTTGGCTGCGACGCCTTTCTCGTCGCCGCTCGAGGAACATTCGGGCGTCTTGGCCCAGGTGGCATCGTTCCAGCTCAGTCCTCAGGTCCGTCGATGGAAGCCTGGTCGAGCTGGAATCCGCCGTCTGTCTGTCAACCGTTGGCGTGCGCGTCAGCGACACAGCCGGTTGGCCGGAGCGTCGTCTCCGCCGAAGTCAAGGGTTTGCGGCGGCGACGACAAGACGGTCTACCTCGCGAATCCACTGCTGGGTCACTGCCTGAGGCGCGTCCCCAGCAGGCGGATTGTGCAGTAGCGCTCTTGTTGCGGCTAGCGCACCCCCGCCGGGTACGCCCAGCGCTACTGAAGACCTGACACTGGTTGGAGCCTGCATTGCCGGGGTCGGCGCTGCCAGAGCCGGTTGCTGGCTCCCAGTGCAGGTACTGGTGCCGCGAACGCTTGGTTGCGCCTGGCACAGTGTACCCCGGTATGGGCAGGGTTGCGCCATAGGCCGGGGACACCGCTTGCAGAGCACATGGTTGTGGCTTATGCTGTGCGGCGTACGCCTGGAGCAGAGCTCGCGTAGCGAAGGTCTGCCCTCCAGGCTGGGTCGAGGCCGACGTCATGTTGTCGCCAGCCTCTTGAGTGCGACGCCTTTCTCGACGTCGCTCGAGGAACACTCGGGCATCTTGGCCCAAATGGCACCGTTCCAGCTCTGTCCTCAGGTCCGTCGACGGAAGCCTGGTGGAGCTGGAGTCCGCCGTCTGCTCGCCAACCATTGGCGTGCGCATCAGCGACACAGCCGGTTGGCCGGAGCGTCGTCCCCGCCGAAGTCGAGGGTTTGCGGCGGCGACGACGAGACGGTCTATCTCGCGAATCCACTGTTGGGTCGCTGCCTGAGGCGCGTCCCCAGCAGGCGGATTGTGCAGTAGCACTCTTGCTGCGGCTGGCACACCCCCGCCGGGTACGCCCAGCGCTACTGAAGACCTGACGCTGGTTGGAGCCTGCATTGCCGGGGTCGGCGCTGCCAGAGCCGGTTGCTGGCTCCCAGTGCAGGTACTGGTGCCGCGAACGCTTGGTTGCGCCTGACACAGGGTATCCCGGTATGGGCAAGGTTGCGCCATAGGCCGGGGACGCCGCTTGCAGAGCACATGGTTGCGGCTTATGCTGCGCGGCGTACGCCTGGGACAGAGTTCGCGTGGCGAAGGTCTGCCCTTCAGGCTGGGTCGAGGCCGACGTCATGTTGTCGCCAGCCTCTTGAGTGCGACGCCTTTCTCGACGTCGCTCAAGGAACACTCGGGCATCTTGGCCCAAGTGGCATCGCTCCAGCTCTGCCCTCAGGTCCGTTGACGGAAACCTGGTGGAGCTGGGGTCCACCGTCTGCCCGTCAACCGTTGGCGTGCGCATTAGCGACACAGCCGGTTGTCCTGGGCGCCGTCCTCGCCAAAGTCGAGGGTTCGCGGCGGCGACGACGAGGCGGTCCACCTTGCGGACCCATTGCTGGGTCGCTGAATGGGGCGCATCCCCCGCAGGTGGGTTGCACAACAGTGCTCTTGCTGCAGCTAGCGCACCCCCATGGTGTACGCTCAGCGCTGCAGAAGATCTCACACTGGTCGGAGCCTGCATCGCCGGAGTCGGCGTTGCCGGAGTCGGCTGCTGGCTACCAGCTAGTGCCGACACACTCCGTCCTGAGTGTGTCGACATGTACTCCCCACTGGTCACGGTTCGCCGTGAACGCGGAGGGGGAGAGTTTGCCGCTGAAGGAAGCTTGGTCATCTTCGTCGGTGGAAACTCGTCGCGCTAGGAGAAAAGCCCCCTACCTGGCGCGCCAAATGTCGAAGTGTTCAGTCGATACTTCCCCCGGGCCTGCACTGGGCAGCCCGCGGAGGTTCTTTTTTCGGTGGGGCTAGTCTCTAGCGGAGAGCGTGTGCAGATGGACGAGTTAGTAAGAGCTTGACACGGCGAGTTTTACGTGGTTCAGGCCACCGGAGCGTAAAACCCTACGTTCACAGCGAGCTATGGAGCTCGCTGTATTTCTTGCTGCTCGGGGCCGGAGGCCTGAGCTTGGGGGTGAGTTACAGCTTGAGAGTGTATGGCTAGGGTATGAGTTGCCAAGTGCGAACCAACAGGGTTCGAACCCTTGCTATCATCGCCTACCCGAGTCTTTTATAGTCCAAGACTCGGGTGGCTTACAAGGGGGGCCCGGGACCCGACAGGTGGTCCCGGGGAGATTGTCTATTATCTACCATATCTGCAGTTATGCCGGTAGTTGTCTCTGGCGAAGTCTTCTGAGTCTTCGTCTTACAGCCCTGCCCATGCCGCATGCTAGTCGTAGTGGTTGATGACGGCGGGGGCGGCATGGGATGTCTTGTCGCTGTGTTTATTGGCTGGCAGGCCCTGACACCGCGCGCCAATCTGTGATGCGACTGGGCGCAACGGCACCTGACAGAGGTGTGCTCCGCGTCTCCGCGTCTTGGGAAGGCGCGGGCCTTGAATACCTTGTACGGGCAAGGTATGGGGCGTCTTTACGCCCGCTGCCTACCGCTCGGGGGCAGGCAGCGCTGTTCTGCTGGACACGTGGCGGGCCCGGAGCTCTCCTCTGAGGAGGGGGAGGTCCGGCCCCGCAGGACACGTGGAGCCTTCGGACCTCTCCCCCGCGGAGGGGGAGGTCCGGCTTCTGTCGGCCACGTGGCGGGTCCGGAGCTCTCCTCTAAGGAGGGGGAGGTCCGGCCCCGCGGGACATGTGGCACCTTCGGAGCTCTCCCCACGGAGGGGGGAGGTCTGGCTGCTGTAGGCCACGTGGCGAGCCCGGAGCTCTCCTCTGAGGGGATGGGAGGTCCGGCCCCACTGGACACGTGGCGCCTTCGGAGCTTTCCCTGCGGAGAAGGGCGAGACCCTTAGGCATTTTCCCCTGTGCGCGGGGGTACCCATATCGCGGGTACCGACAGTGCAACCCAGGGCTCAAGATCCAGAAGCTCAAGTAGTCCCGATGCATGGACCACTGAGGTCCGGAACTCCTTGAAGGACATCCTTCCTGATGAACGTGCATTCGCTGAACGGGTGGTGCGGATGGCTAAGTGCTACGCGCTGGTATCTTTACTGGCGTGGCGCCACGACATCCTATTGCGGTGCATATCCCAGGAGGAAGGCTGCGAATAGCTCGCAGTAGTCCAAGGAGGCGAGTGCTGGGAACGCTCATCGTCCCGCACGCTGGTCGGTTAAGCCACACGGCCTGGCTCCTACTGACCGAGAGCCACCTGGACGCTGTCAAACCGGTTAGGGATGCAATGCGTGCCAGGTCCACGCCAAGCAGACCCACACAACCGGTGCAGACGCGCACCCAGAGCCGTCGGGGGATACCGGCTCCTCCATGTCGAGGGCCAGCCGGACTTCCCAGGGCCGGGTCACGGGAACTACCCTTCCACATGGTATGCAGGGCCGAAGCCATGCTTCCCCCTGAGATCGCCATGGGGGTCCCCCCGTGTCCGGCGTACGACAAAGCCACGCATGACCCGCTCTGCGTGAAGACAGGCGCTCCGACGCTACCCCAGTAAGTTCACCATGCTTACTTAAGTGTTCATTTAAATTACGCATTAATTTATATGAACACCTCCCTACGCTCTAGAAAGTGTGCGTCCATTGTACACTTGGTTCCTCTTTCCTGCTCTCATGCATAGTCGATATTTGCCGTCCTGCCGAAAACGGTAGTGCTTGGGGTACCTGCCGGAGGCCCGGTGGCCTTTTGGATCTCCCCCTGTAAGGGTACTGTACCGCCAGTTGGTCTCCTCCGAGAAAAGACCTACGCTAGACCGGGGGTTAGGAGCCTTGCTTTGCCCGGTCTTGCACCCAAAGCATACGCACTCTGCCCCCCAGCGCTACGGTCTGAGTACCAGGGGGCCGGGCGGTTACACCCTGACTGGGGCTGGGGCCAAACCTCCGGGACCAAGTGCACTGGATTACCCAAGCCCCGTATTCCGGCCTGGGACAGTAAGCCAAATAAGACTAAGGGACAGGAAAGGGGGGACCACTGAGCAGTGCCAGACTTCGCCCCCACAGCCGGGCCGAGCTCCAAGGCCAGCCCTCGCCCTCCTTTCAGAGGCGAGTGCTGATGCCGGACCTCACACCCTTCGTGGCATGAGCTCCGATGACTTCCGGACCTCCGCCCCCGTAGCTGGGCCGAGCTCCGAGGTCAGCCCCCGCCCTCCTTTCAGAGGCGAGCGCTGATGCTGGACCTCACGCCCTTCGTTGGCCTGAGCTCCGATGACTTCCGGACTCCGCCTCCACAGCCAGGCCGAGCACCGAGGCCAGCCCTCGCCCTCCTTTCAGAGGCGAGCGCTGATGCCAGATCTCACGCCCTTCGCTGGCCTGAGCTCCGATGACTTCCGGATCTTCACCCCCACGGCTGGGCCAAGTTCCGAGGCCAGCCCTCGCCCTCCTTTCAGAGGCGAGTGCTGATGCCGGACCTCACGCCCTTCACTGGCCTGAGCTCCGATGACCTCCGGACCTCACGCCCTTTGCTGGCCTGAGCTCCGATGACTTCCGGATCTCTGCCCCCACAGCTGGGCCAAGCTCCGATGCCAGCCCTCGCCCTCCTTTCAGAGGCGAGCCCTGATGCCGGACCTAACGCCCTTCGTGGACCTGAGCTCTGATGACTTCCGGACCTCCGCCCCCACAGCCGGGCCGAGCTCCGATGCCAGGCTTCACCCTCACCTAAGAGGCTGAACTCCGAAGCCATCAAGACCCTGCCAGCACAGGGAGTACTCAAGACAAGAAAGTGCACGGGTAGGAGAAGGCCTCACCTTGGGCTCGTTACCTCCCCCAAGGAGAGCCCGGGGGCCACTGTCGGTACCCGCGATATGGGGTACCCCCGCGCACAGGGGAAATGCCTAAGGATCTCGCCCTTCTCCGCAGGGAAAGCTCCGAAGGCGCCACGTATCCAGTGGGGCCAGACCTCCCTCTCCTCAGAGGAGAGCTCTGGGCTCGCCACGTGGCTTACAGCAGCCAGACCTCCCCCCTCCGTGGGGAGAGCTCCGAAGGTGCCACATGTCCCGCAGGGCCGGACCTCCCTCTCCTCAGAGGAGAGCTCCGGGCCCGCCACGTGGCCGGCAGAAGCTGGACCTCCCCCTCCGCAGGGAGAGGTCCGAAGGCTCCACGTGTCCTGCGGGGCCGGACCTCCCTCTCCACTGAGGAGGGCTCCGGGCCCGCCATGTGTCCAGCAGAACAGCGCTGCCTGCCCCCGAGCGATAGGCAGCGGGCATAAAGACGCCCCATACCTTGCCCGTACAAGGTATTCAAGGCACGCGCCTTCCCAAGACGCGGAGCACGCCTCTGTCAGGTGCCGTGGTGCCCAGTCACATCACAGACTGGAGCACAGTGTCAGAGCCTGCCAGCCAATAAATGCAGCGACAAGACATCCCATGCCGCCCCCGCCGTCATCATCCACTACGACTAGCATGTGGCATGGGCAGGGCTGCAAGACGAAGACTCAGAAGCCTTCGCCAGAGACAACTACCGGCATAACTGCAGATACGGTAGATAACAGTCAATCTCCACGGGACCACCTGTCGGGTCCCGGGCCCCCCTTGTAAGCCACCCGAGTCTTGGACTATAAAAGACTCGAGTAGGCGACGATAGCAGGGGTTGGCACTTTAGCCACTCGCACCCTGGGTTCGCACCTCTGCAACTCATACGCTAGCCATTCACACCCAAGCTGTAACTCACCCCCAAGCTCAGGACTCCGGTTCTGAGCAGCAAGCAATACAGCGAGCTCCATAGCTCGCCGTGAACGTAGGGTTTTACGCTCTGGCGGCCTGAACCACGTAAAACTCACCGTGTCAATCTCTTACTAACTCGTCCATCCGCGCAAGCTCTCCACAAGGGACTAGCCCCACCGAAAAAAGAACCTCCGCGGGCTGCCCAGTGCAGGCCCGGGGGAAGTGTCGACCGAACACTTCAACAACGGTGAACCAGGACCCGAGCTCTGGCCTTCACCGGGCCTTACTGGATGCTCTTCTTCGACGGCTCCTTGCGAAAGCAGGGGGCCGGTGCTGGCGTACTGCTCCTCATGCCATCGGGGGAGCAGTCTGGGTATATGGTGCGTCTCAATTCCAAGGTAACCAATAGCATGGCAGAGTATGAAGCACTCATCCTTGGCCTAAAAACAGTCCTGTCTCTAGGCGCTCGCCAGTTGTTGGCACTGGGTGACTCCCAGCTAGTTATCAAACAAATGGTGGAGAAAGACTTCCTCGCCTTGGACCTGTGCCACGTACCGCGCGCTGGCAAGGCCGCAGCTGACGACCTCTCAACAAAGACCCCCACCGGAGCCCCTGTGCCCGAAGGAGGCTTCAAGAGGACGTTGCCGCGGCCCACAGCCCGGCCCGCCGAGTCGGGCGAAGGGGTTTAGACCAGCACCTCGAAGCTGGCGGTCCCGGCGGTCATGAACGCCGCCAAGGATCGTAAGCGTCACTGGGGACTCCGTGCAACCCAGCGCTCAAGATCCAGACGCTCAAGTCAGGCCCGATGCATGGATCACGGAGATCCGGGACTACTTGAAAGACAATATCCTCCCTGATGAACGTGTATCCGCTGAACGGATCGTGCGTATGGCTAAGAGACACGTGATGGTAGAAGGGGATCTCTACCGACGCGGCGCCAACCGCGTCCTATTGCGGTGCATAACCCAAGGGGAAGGCTGCGACTTGCTCGCTGAGATCCATGGAGGCGAATGGGGGAGTCACTCTTCCTCACGCACGCTTGTCGGTAAAGCCTTCCGGCATGGCTTCTACTAGCCGACAACACTCCAGGATGCCGTCAAGCTGGTCGAGAACTGCAAGGCGTGCCTGTTCCACGCCAAGCAGATCCATACACCGTCTTGGACGGTACAGATGATCCCGCCCGCATGGCTATTTGCCGTACGGGGGCTGGACATCCTGGGACCTGGGACCATTCCCCAGAACCGAGGATGGGGACCCGCTCCCGAATCCTCGGAACACAGAACACCCACGTAAGTTCTACCCCTAGAGCAACAATAGGACAGACTTTTCTTTTCATAATAAATTCCATAAAGTCCAGGAACAGTGCTCAGAGCAGCTAAGCCTCAGGGGATGGTCCAGGACTACGTTCAGCTTCGCCTGGTTCCGACCCCAAGCGCGTAGAGTCTTGCTTCCCTTGAGGTGGGTCGTGGCCTCCATACTTAGCCTGCCTTCCTCCTATGCAAATTTATATGAAAAGAAACCTGTCCTACGTTGCTCTTCTTTGGTGCTCATTTAATTTACTTATTAAAGTTTTATGACTGCACTACTAGCGCGTGCTCACCATGCGCTCAGCTTCCTCTTCTCATTCTCACCTTTAGTCGGCATTTGCTGCCCTACCAAAGGCGGATGCGTTGGAGGTACCGGCCGATAGCCAGGGGGGCCCCGAGCTCCCGGCACTTCGCGCACGGTAGTTCCCAAGCACCGTATAAGTGGACGGGGACCGTAAGCCAAATAAGACTATGAGACAGAGGAGGGGGAGCCCCCAAGGAGAATTACGTTTCCCTTACTTGTGTGCAGGACCTCTCGGCCTCAGCTCCCCGCAGGAGTATGGTAGGCACATCCATCCAATGGAACGCACCTACCAGGGGGCTGCTACGGGATCGCGCAAGACTGAAACCCCAAGGTAAGATAAAAAAGCTAGACCTCACCGCTTCCGCAGGGGCGAGGCCCGAAGGTCCCACGTGTCCAGCGGGGCCAGATCATCCACCTCCTTGAGGGGGAGCTCCGGGCCCGCCACGTGGCCTACAGAAGTCGGACCTCCCCCCTTCCGCGGGGAGAGGTCCGAGGGCTCCACGTGCCCCGCAAGCCCGGACCTCCCCTCAGAGGGGAGCTCCGGGCCCGGCACGTGGCCAACAGGCCCGGACCCCCCCCCATTCTCGTGAGGCGGGTCCTGGAGACCTCTGGGGCCCTTAGTATACAGTGAGGACCCGGAGAAGGTGTCTATGCAGAGCTTCAAGATTGGTCAAGGCCTCCGAGTACCCTGCGGAGCTAAGGACTCAGCCAGGAAAAACCAGGAAGAAGACTAGGACATGCAGACACAGAAAGAAACAAGAGTCTGTTCATACAAGGCTCCACGAGCTGGGCTACAGACTCAACAAAAATAAAAAAGGAGGTACAGGGCCTTGTGGCCACGGGGGCAGATGCCTAAGAGTCCCCGGACTCCCGATGAAACCTAGAGGCCACGAGGGCAGCCACGTCTTCAACCTCGGCCCTGGCAGCTTCCTCCCGATCGGCAGCGGGTCCTAGACGGACTGGCCCCAGAGAAAAGGAAGGGTCTCGGCTCCGGAAGCACGCCAATACGTGCATAGCGACCTCCTTCGCAAGGCCCCGACCTTCCACTTCAAGCTCGTCGGCGATCACCGCTTCGAGCTGACCCAGCTTGTCGCCGATGGACTCAAGTGCCGGGATCGCTTCGGACATCGGCCATGCCGGAGCCTCCATCTGCACAGGGCTGAGACCAAGAGGAGCCAAGGCGGACCCCGCCTTGGCAATAAAGCCCCAGACTGCCTGGGCCTCGGCAGACCGCAAGGACTGGAGTTTCTCTACTTCTTGGCGAGCCGCCAGCTCGTGATCCATCACCGCCTGGCGCTCCTGGGAGAACTGCTCCTCCCTCGCGGCAACAGCCGACTCACGGAGCTCCAGCTCCTCGGTCCGAGCCCTTAGCTTCCCCACCTTGGTTCTCAACCGGGCGGTGGTCTTCTCCTCCTCGGCCGCTGCAGCGCGTTCCCGATCGGCGACGGCGCACTCTCGACGAGCTGCCTGCAGCCGCAACTCCTCCGCGGCGGCGGAACGCTCCTCGGCTTTGGCTTCAACGTGGGCCAGAGCCTCGTGGTAGGAGGCACGGAGCCGCCGGGTCTCTGACTTCAAGCGGCTAATGGCCTTCTTCTGAGTGACGAGCAGAGCACTCATGGCCTCGAGCCTTGACTGCCTCGAGTCAAGGTCCGCCTTAGCCTCCTGGGCCCGCTGCTGCCAGCTGAGAAGGCGTTCCCTCTCGCCGGCCAGCGCCCCCCGCTCCTGCTCGAAGGCGGATTGGATCTGCCGTGCGCTGGCCTGGACACGCCCCAGGGCATCCCACACGGGCGCCGGGACAGAGGGGACAGGAGTCACGCCCCTGACCCCCCCCCCCCCCCCCCGTCGAGTCTAAGACCGGCGGAGGCGCCGGGGCCTCAGCAACCAGAGTGGGGCGCTGTCCTAAGGAGGCCAGGGGGCCAGCAGGCGCACCTACAGCGGCCCTCCCAGTCTCAGGACCGGATTTTTGGGCTGGTGAAGGAGGGCGGATAGGAGCGGGGGCGGCTATCACGGAGGGTGAACTCACCGGCACAGAGGAGGCCCCCGTCGATTTGGGGACCATGGGAGCCACCACGGTTCCCAGACGTTGAGGCGCGGAGCCTCCGTCGGTTGAAGACGGCCGGGTAAGAGGCCCGCCCCCGGCAGCTGGTCGGTCCCTGCAAGAAAAGAAAGCTCTCAGGCTAAGAGAGGAGACGAGAACACTGCTCCTACAAGCCAGAAGGAGCAACACTTACTGGGCGGCATGAGTGCTCCAACGGGCTTGCAGCACCGGCCTCTGGGCTGTAATTGAACCGCCTGGACCTGCGGTTGGAATAGTCGTAGGACGTGACGCCTGGATCCCCGGCACAGTCGCCGGCGTCGCCCCACCAGCATACGTCCTAGAAACCCCTCCGCTTGAGGAAGGATGACGAGGTGCTTGGGTTACTTCGGACTGCCGCTGTCCGGGGAGAGACCTGCTGGGAAGGGACACCCGGGGCCTCTTCGGGTCGCCACCTGATGGACCAGCACCTCCGGGAGATGGGTGCGAGGGTGCTCCGGCACCCTGACTCGGTGCAGGCAGCGCCCTCGGAGGAGACCGGGCGCGTTTCTTCTCTGGATGCCCGGGGGCCGGCTCCTTCCCCTTCCCTTTGTCGGCGGCTTGAGTTCCATCGGCTCTTGGGAAGGGTTGGGCAGCAGCAGACGCCTCGTGCCCTGATCCGGAGCGCTCGGTTCCTGGAATCCTAATACCCCGGAAGGCATCCCCGACCTGCCGAACGGCGATCCCGATGTCATCAAGGTTCGGCATCTTCCGCAGGAGCTCCGACCTCCTCTGTGGCTCCAAGAAGAGGGGGGTGGCAGAGGGCGGAAGGGCGGGGTCGCCACTAAGAATGTAGTCGCCACTCACCTTGCCCACCATCTCGTACAGCTCGTCGTCGGAAGGGTCAGAGCCGGGGCCCCTCTCCAGCCTGGTACAGTCCTGCTCGCCAGTATAGTACCATGCTGGGCAACTGCGCTGCAGCAAGGGTGCAATACGACGCGACATGAAGTCCATCAGCACCATCAGAGACGTCAGCCCCTCGTTGGCCAAGAACCGGATCCGCTCCAAGACCGGGGCGTACTCCTGCTCCAGCTCAGGGATCTCCTCCCAGAAGCGACGATCGGTGGTTGGGCTGGCGGTCGGGAGTTGTAGGTGATCGTGCTCGTCGGTCTGCACTACCACTGTCGGTAACTGAGATATGGGGTACCCCCGCGCACAGGGTAAAATGCCTAAGGTGCTCGCCCTTCTCCACAGGGAGAGCTCCGAAGGCGCCACGCGTCTGGCGGGGCCGGACCTCCCTCTCCTCAGAGGAGAGCTCCGGGCCTGCCACGTGGCATACAGAAGCCGGACCTCCCCTCCGCGGGAGAGAGGTCCAAAGACGCCACGCGTCCAGCGGGGCCGGACCTCCCTCTCCTCAGAGGTGAGCTCCGGGCCCGCCACGTGGCATGCAGAAGCGGGACCTCCCCCTCCGCAGAAGGGAGGTCCGAAGGCGCCACGCGTCCAGCGGGGCCGGACCTCCCTCTCCTCAGAGAAGAGCTCCGGACCCGCCACGTGGCTAGAAGAACGGTGCTGCCTGCCCCCGAGCGGTGGGCAGCGGGCGTAAAGGCGCCCCTCACCTTGCCCGTACAAGGTATTCAAGGCCCGCGTCTTCCCAAGACGCGGAAACGCGGAGCACGCGCCTGTCAGGTGCCGTTGCGTCCAGTCGCATCACAGACTGGTGCGCGGTGTCAGAACCTGACAGGTAATAAACGCCGCGACAAGACATCCCATGCCGCCTGCGCCGTCATCAACCACTATGACTAGTGCGCGGCATGGGCAGGGCGGCAAAAGGAAGACTCAGAAGCCTTCGACCGGAGGCAACCACCGGCATAACTACAGATACGGTAGATAATAGACAATCTTCCCGGGACCACCTGTTGGGTCCCGGCTTCCCTTGTAAGCCGCCCGAGCCTTGGACTATAAAAGGCTCGGGTAGGCGTCGATAGCGAGGGTTCGCATTCTGCAACTCATACGCCAGCCATACACTCTCAAGCTGTAACTCACCCCCAAGCTCAGGCCCCCGGCCCTGAGCAGCAAGCAATACAGCGAGCTCCATAGCTCGCCGTGGACGTAGGGTTTTACGCTCCGGTGGCCTGAACCACGTAAAACTCCCCGTGTCAAGCTCTCACTAACTCGTCCGTCTGCGCAAGCTCTCCGCTAGGAACTAGCCCCTCCGAAAAAAGAACCTCCGCGTGCTGCCCAGTGCAGGCCCGGGGGAAGTGTCGATCGCACACTTCGACATTTGGCGCGCCAGGTAGGGGGCTTTTCCCCTAGCGCGATGAGTTTCCGCCGGCGAAGATGACCAAGCTCCTTTCAGCGGCAAACTCTCCCCCTCCGCATTCACGGCGAACCGTGACCAGCGGAGAGTACATGTCGACGCACTCAGGACGGAGTGTGTTGGCACAAGCGGGTAGCCAGCAGCCGACTCCGGCAACGCCGACTCCGGCTATGCAGGCCCCGACCAGCGTGAGGTCTTCTGCAGCGCTGAGCGTACACCATGGAGGTGCGCTAGCTGCAGCAAGGGCGCTGCTGCGCAACCCACCTGCAGGGGATGCGCCCCATTCAGCGACCCAGCAATGGGTCCGCGAGGTGGACCGCCTCGTCGTCGCCGCCGCGAACCCTCGGTTTCGGCGAGGGCGGCGCCCAGGGCAACCGGCTGTCTCGCTGACGCGCACACCCACGGTTGACGCGCTAACGGCGGATTCCAGCTCCTCCAGGCTCCTGTCGACGGACCTGCGAAGGGAACTGGAACGGTGCCACTTGGGGCAGGACGCCCGAGTGTACCTCGAGCGACGTCGAGAAAGGCGTCGCAACCATGAGGCAGGCGACAGCATGTCATCGGCCTCGACGCAACCAGAAGGGCAGGCCTTCGCCATGCGAGCCCCGCCTCAGGCATATGCTGCGCAACATATGCCACCACCATATGCGCCGCAAGTAGCGGCACCGGCCTATGGTGCAGCCTTGCCCATGCCGGGATACGTGGCGCCAGGTGTGAACCACCTGTTCGCAGCACCAGTACCTGCAGCAGCAGGTGCAGGATGTGCGGCCCTTGCACCCCACCTTCGCTTCACAAGGTGGCCGCGCAAGTTTCGCCCGCACTTGCCCGAGAAGTACGACGGAAGCGTCAACCCGGCGGAGTTCCTCCAGATCTACTCCACCGCCGTACTTGCTGCAGGAGGCGATGAGGCTGTCATGGCCAACTACTTTCCCGTCGCCTTGACCGGCCCAGCCCGGTCCTGGCTCATGAATCTACCCCAGGGGTCCATAACCTCCTGGGGTGAGCTCTGCCGGCAGTTCGTCGCCAACTTCGGCAGCTCCTACACCCGTCCCGGCATGGAGCTCGACCTCCACGCCGTCAAGCAACAACCTGGGGAGTCGCTGCGCTCTTTCATCCAACGGTTCTCTCAGGTGCGCAACACCATCCCACATATCCAAAGCGCCTCTGTGGTGGTGGCGTTCCGACAGGGTGTCCGGGACGAGAAAATGCTCGAGAAGCTCGCGACCAGAGAGAGAGAGGTCCTCGACGTCTCGGAGCTCTTTAGCCTGGCGGACAAGTGCGCCAGGGCAGCCGAAGGGCGGAACTGGCACGCACTGCCGACCTCCGAGTCAGGAGGGCAGCCCGGGTCCGGTGCTGCTGCCTATGGGGGTGGCAAGAAGACCAAGAACCGGGGGAGTGGGAAGATGAAGTCACCATTCACGGCCCCCGTCGCCGCAGCTGCGACAACCAGTGGAGCTCGGAGGCCGCGCCCCGACAAGAGGCAGCGGCAATCACCGGCCCCAGACAGTGGCCAAGGCGGGCTATGCCCCGTGCATGGCACCTGCAACCATACAGCTGCCGAGTGCTGGGAGATCCAGAGGCTCGCAGAGCGCTTCCGCAATGGGAGACAGCAGAGGGCTGAAGCACCGCCCTACCCTCAGAGGGATGGCAAACAGAAGGCCGATGCCCCAGTCACCGCCGCCCACCAAGTGGGGTTCCAGGAGCCTCAGCGTGTCATAAAGACAGTGCATGACGGTGAGGACTCCAGTTCCGACGGTGACGGGCCAAGGCGTTAGCCAGCTGCGGCACGCCTCCGTGCCTCGAACATACCTCTCGGGGGCCGCCTAGGGTCCGTCAACCCCTTGAAGGCCTTGCCAGAAGGGGGAGACGCCTTAGGTCATCCAAGGCGAGCCCGGGTCCACCTACCCCTTGAAGGCCTTAGCCAGAAGGGGAGAACTCCCCGGGGGCCCCGGAGAGAAACCACGCAGGACCTGATCCAGCATGAAGACAACAACTTCGACAAGACTCGGCTTGCAGGGAACACCCCACAACGCACGGTCTCAGCTAATGCTTTAAGCACTACCGCCAAAGAACCAAACGCGACGGGAGCCCGCAAGAGGGCAGCCTGGTGAAGCGGCACGCTATATTCCAAGAAGGATCCATAAGCTCTCCCCCAGCAGGAAAGGTCCCTTTCGAATCATGAAAGCTGCCACCCCAGGTACACATGCCTTTCAACCGAGAGTGGGATCCATTCCCAAAAATCCTTGCCATGGAGCAACACTGTAAGTCCTACTTACTGAGCATTGGTAGAACAGGGTTATTCACTTCTGTAATAGACCCCATAGAACTTAGGAACAAAGCTTGGGGTAGCTAAGTCTCAAGGGACGGTACAGGACTACGTCCAGTTTAGCCTGGTTCCGACCCTAAGCGCGTAGAGTCTTGCTTCCCTTGTAGACGAGGCGGAACATTGCCCCCACGTACAGCCAGAATTCCACCTATGGGCGCGAATACAGAGACCTGTTCTACTTAGCTCCTTCTCATGCGCTCATTTAAATTATGCATTAATTTTTATGATCGCACTATCTCTGTATGTTCATCATACGTCTAGCTCCCCCTCTCCTGCGCTCATCCATAGTCGGCATTTGCTATCCTCCCGAAGGCGGTTGCGCTTGAGGCACCTGCCGATGGCCGAGTGAGTCTCTCGGGCCTCCCCCAGTCAGGTGTTGCGGTGTCAGTTGGTCACCTACAGGGAAGGCCAGCGTTGTGCATGGGGGGTCCAGGGTGCGTATCCAGCTTAGCCGGCCCAGAGCCCAAAGCATGCGCATCCTGCTCTCCGGTGGTCCAGGGGAGTACGTCCGCTTTGCCTGGTCATGAACCCAAAGCGCGTGCACTCTGCTTCCCCAGCGCATGGCCCGGTACTAGGGATCGGACGGCCGTACCCGGACCTCGGAGGGAGCCGGAGCTCCGGCGCCTCGTGCACAGAATTGCCCAAGCCCCGTATAGTGGGTCAGGACCATAAGACGGATAAGACTAGGAGACAGGAGGGGAGGACCCCCCGAGGAGAATTACGTTTCCTCTACCTGTGTGCAGGACCTTCAGGTTACGGCAACAGGGACTGCATGAAGCGGGGGGAAAGGAGCTACCAGCTACACCGGCCTGGGACTGGAAGGACCGGGACCCGCCCCTCCAGCAGGGGCGGGGCCCAGGGGCCCCACGTGTCCAGCAGGCCCGGAACTCTCTCCTTCCTTGAGGAGGGCTCCGGGCTCGCCACGTGGCAGGCAGGAACCGGACCTCCCCCCTCAGCGGGAGGGCTCCGAAAGCCCTACGTGTCCAACATGACCGGAGCTCCCGTCTCTTGAGGAGGAGCTCCGGACCCGCCACGTGGCCGGCAGACTTGGAGCCCCCCATAGGGCGAGGTTCGGAGACCTCCGGGGGCCCCTAACACGGTTAGGACCCGGGGAGGGTGTCTGTGCGAAGCTCCGAGATTGGAAATGGCCTCTGAGTACCTTGCGGAGCTAAGGACTCAGCCAGGCAAAGCCAAGAAGGAGGGAAAAAGCATCAGAGACACAAGTATCCAAGATAGTCAAATTAAGCAAGGCTCCTTGAGCTGGACTACAGACTCGATAAAAAAGGGAGAAGCAAGTCCTAAGGACCTCCCGGCTCTCGCCGGAACCTTGCGGCTACAAGGGCGGCCACATCCTCGACTTCAGCCCTGGCAGCTTCCTCCCGCTCCGCGGCTGGGCCCTCTCTTGCTGGCTCCAGTGAGAAAGAGGGGTCGCGACTCTTGAAGCATGCCAGCACATGCGAGGCGACCTCTAAAGCTAAGACGCGGCCCTCGGCTTCAAGCTTGCTGGCGACCACCGAGTCGAGTCTGTCCAGCTTGGCGCCGATCGACTCCAATGCAGGGATCACCTATGCCACCTGCAATGCGGGAGTTGCGGCCCTCACCGGACTGAAGCCAAGAGGGATCAGGGCGGACCCCGCTCGATCCACGAAGCTTGAGACCGCAAGGGCCTCGGAGGACCATAGGGCTGAGAGCTCCTCCACCTCACGGCGGGCCGCCCGCAGAGCCTCCAGGTTCCTCTCAGAGAATTCCTTCTCCTTGGCCGCCAGGGAACTCTCCCGAAGACGGAGAGTCTCGGCTAGCCGCTCCAACTCAGCGGCCTTGAAGCCGGCAGTCAACTCCAGGTCCAAGACCACCCGGCGATCATGGGAGACCTGTTCATCCCTCAAGTCAAGGTCTGCCTTCAGAATCCCCAGCTCCTCCATCCGAGCTCAGAGGTCATCCTCGCCCACGGCCAGCTGCGCGGCGACCCTCTCTGCCTCAGCTGCCACGGAACGCTCCCGCTCCTCAACGGCGAGTTCACGGCGCTCCAACCGCTGCCGTATTTCCACAGCAGCAGAGAGGCTCTCTTCGGCCCGGGCGTGAGCCTCCAGGGCCTCCCTGTTGATCCGCCGCGACTGGGTGTCCATGCGGTCAACAGCCCGCTTCATCCGGTCGACGAGCGTTTCCCGGAAGTCGAGCAACTCCCGCCTGGAGTCGAGCTCGCTCTTAACCTTCGCGGTCCTCTCCCGCAAAAGGTTCCCCCAGGTGAGGAGGCGGTCCTGTTCAACCGTATACTCCTCCCGCTCGTGCCCTAGTGCAGCAAGACCTGCCGGACGCTCGACTCGGCAAGCGCGAAGGCGTCCGCCAGAGGCAATGGAGCAACAGAGGCTGGGGCAGTCCCTCCGACCTCCTCCATTACCTCATCCTCGGGAAGAGCCGACGCGCCAGCAGCCGAGACGAGACGCCGATCAGGAGAAACTGGCCCAGCGGCCCTGGCAGCCAGGCCAGCCGGGCTCTCTTCAGCTTCAGGCTCCTTGACCTGAGGAGAGGGACGAGCCGGGGAAGACGGTGCTGGAGAAGAAGCCAGGCCGCCTAGTGCAGGATCAACCTGTGCTGGCTCGGGGGCCACGGTGGCTGTCTCGGCAGGAAGAGACGACGCCGCCGCGGAGTCTGGGCACACCGGAACAGGAGAAGTCCGCGCTGGCCTGGGGGCCGCAGCAGTTGCCCCTGGCTCCGAGCGCATCGGCACAGATTCCCCGCAAGACGGGGAAGGCCGGGAAGCGCGGACACTCCAGCGGGCTCTAAACCCCGACTTCCGAGCCAGGGTAGGATTTCCAGAGCCCGCTACCGTCTCCGACGACCGCTCCGCAGTCGCTTGGACTGGCGGAACAGAGGACGCCTCAGAGGCTTCCCCCAGCACATCAGCCCGGGGCCTCTTCGAGTCGCCACCGGAGGGAGTGTCAGGCACCCCAGAATCCCGACTTGGCACCGGCGCCGTTGCTGGAGGAGATCGAGCGCGTTTCTTCTCTGGCAGCGGGTTGGAAGCCATGGCAAGGGAGAGCTCAAAGGAAAGAGAGCAAAAGCGCAAGAGTCCAAGAAGAAACGCAGAGAAGTGCGAAGGGAAGCTACAATGTGGGTGAGACCCCCTCTAAAAAGCTTCCCGGTGCAGTTCCAAGCGATTCGGAACTCTTCGAATACCCCGCACCCGCAACTGCTTCGGTTCCTAGACCGAGTGCCGATGACGGGTGGGCCCAAGCCGCTTAACTGGAGCGGGGGGGCAAGGAGTCAGTCTCCTAAGAAGATGAGCCAGCAAGGCCCTTCGGCGGTTCCCGAAGAAAGCGCCGCAACATGCAGAAGTGGCAGCCTTGGGAACCGCCGCAGTAAAAGCAATCATCAAGTGAGCGCACGCTCGCACGACCCCGTGGCCGTTCGTGCTCCGGCAGCGGTCAAGTCGGGACTTAGAGAAAGTGCGCGGATCGGAAGAGACGGAGGTCCCACCTCGGGCTCGCTATCTCCCCCGAGATGGGCCCGGAGGCCACTGTCGGTACCTGAGATATGGGGTACCCCCGCGCACAGGGTAAAATGCCTAAGGTGCTCGCCCTTCTCCGCAGGGAGAGCTCCGAAGGCACCACGCGTCTGGCGGGGCCGGACCTCCCTCTCCTCAGAGGAGAGCTCCAGGCCCGCCACGTAGCATACAGAAGCCGGACCTCCCCTCCGCGGGAGAGAGGTCCAAAGACGCCACGCGTCCAGCGGGGCCGGACCTCCCTCTCCTCAGAGGTGAGCTCCGGGCCCGCCACATGGCATGCAGAAGCGGGACCTCCCCCTCCGCGGGAGAGAGGTCCGAAGGCGCCATGCGTCCAGCGGGGCCGGACCTCCCTCTCCTGAGAGAAGAGCTCCGGACCCGCCACGTGGCTAGAAGAACGGTGCTGCCTGCCCCCGAGCGGTGGGCAGCGGGCGTAAAGGCGCCCCTCACCTTGCCCGTACAAGGTATTCAAGGCCCGCGTCTTCCCAAGACGCGGAAACACGGAGCACGCGCCTGTCAGGTGCCGTTGCGTCCAGTCGCATCACAGACTGGCGCGCGGTGTCAGAACCTGACAGGTAATAAACGCCGCGACAAGACATCCCATGCCGCCTGCGCCGTCATCAACCACTATGACTAGTGCGCGGAATGGGCAGGGCGGCAAAAGGAAGACTCAGAAGCCTTCGACCGGAGGGAACCACCGGCATAACTACAGATACGGTAGATAATAGACAATCTTCCCGGGACCACCTGTCGGGTCCTGGCTTCCCTTGTAAGCCGCCCGAGCCTTGGACTATAAAAGGCTCGGGTAGGCGTCGATAGCGAGGGTTCGCATTCTGCAACTCATACGCCAGCCATACACTCTCAAGCTGTAACTCACCCCCAAGCTCAGGCCCCCGGCCCTGAGCAGCAAGCAATACAGCGAGCTCCATAGCTCGCCGTGGACGTAGGGTTTTACGCTCCGGCGGCCTGAACCACGTAAAACTCCCCATGTCAAGCTCTCACTAACTCGTCCGTCTGCGCAAGCTCTCCGCTAGGAACTAGCCCCTCCGAAAAAAAGAACCTCCGCGGGCTGCCCAGTGCAGGCCCGGGGGAAGTGTCGATCGCACACTTCGACAACCACCCAGCTCTCCCTCCAGTTTTCCCACCTTGATGCGCTGAATGGCAGAAGGTACCCAGAGACCTTTGGGTCCTTGCAGCGGTGCTGGAAGTAGTATGCCCCCATCTGAGTCTTCGAGCCACGCCCAGTCGTCCGCAACACAAAGAAATAGCGGAAGAGCGTCACAGAAGCG
Source organism: Neostapfia colusana (assembly GCA_030760725.1). Classification (NCBI taxonomy): domain Eukaryota; kingdom Viridiplantae; phylum Streptophyta; class Magnoliopsida; order Poales; family Poaceae; genus Neostapfia; species Neostapfia colusana. The sequence goes on from JASWHV010000011.1 coordinate 83,352,522, forward strand.
TGCACCCCCACAAACATCTCGCAGAAGTGGACGAAGACAGCAGCCATTGCAAAGGAGTTGGGAGAAAGATGGTGGAGCTGGAGCCCATATGTCTCCAGCAGTGTGACAAAGAAGGAAGAAATCGGCGGAACGAACCCCGCCAGAGCATAAGCAGTGAAGAAGACTGTCGGTACCTGAGATATGGGGTACCCCCGTGCACAGGGTAAAATGCCTAAGGTACTCGCCCTTCTCCGCAGGGAGAGCTCCGAAGGCGCCACGCGTCCGGCGGGGCCGGACCTCCCTCTCCTCAGAGGAGAGCTCCGGGCCCGCCACGTGGCATACAGAAGCCGGACCTCCCCCTTCGCGGGAGAGAGGTCCGAAGACACCACGCGTCCAGCGGGGCCGGACCTCCCTCTCCGCAGAGGAGAGCTCCGGGCCCGCCACATGGCATACAGAGGCTGGACCTCCCCCTCCGCGGGGAGAGGTCCGGAGGCTCCACGTGCCCCGCAGGCCGGACCCTTCTCCCCTCAGAGAAGGACTCCGGACCCGCCACGTGGCCAGAAGAACAGTGCTGCCTGCCCCCGAGCGGTAGGCGGCGGGCGTAAAGGCGCCCCTCACCTTGCCCGTACAAGGTCTTCAAGGACCGCGTCTTCCCAAGACGCGGAAAAGCGGAGCACGCGTCTGTCAGGTGCCGTTGCGCCCAGTCGCATCACAGACTGGCGCGCGGTGTCAGGACCTGCCAGCTAATAAACGCCGCGACAAGACATCCCATGCCGCCTGCGCCGTCATCAACCACTACGACTAGCATGCGGCATGGGCAGGGCGGCAAGATGAAGACTCAGAAGCCTTCGACCAGAGGCAACTACCGGCGTAACTACAGATACGGTAGATAACAAGAAATCTTCCCGGGACCACCTGTCAGGTCCCGGCTCCCCTTGTAAGCCGCCCGAGTCTTGGACTATAAAAGGCTCGGGCAGGCGTCGTTAGCAAGGGTTGGCACTCTAGCCATTCGCACCCAAGGTGTAACTCTCCCCCAAGTGTAAAGGTCCCAAAAATGTGAATACAAAGAAACATGAGTTTGCACAAATGTTGGAGTCATGTGTATGAAAAAAGGGGCTTAGTTGAAACTTTTTCCCACATATGATAACATTGGTGAGAATTCTTCTAAACAAACTTAGGGTTACTGCATGGATGGACCTCATGTAGATTAAAACCCCAGAAATGAAGAGGTCAAGTGCAAGGGAAGGGTTTAAAAATCAGAGATGGACTAAAGGTAAATTCAAACTTCAAGTGAGGGAAAGACACAATGAGAAATTCAAAACTGTTGTGTCCAAACTATTGTTTGCAGCAGCTAACACAAGGATCAAGTGGCATATTTGGATTCCTTAGGTCCAAATTAGTGGGGAGGCAAAGTTTCATTAATTTTTGAAAAGATTGCTGCCCATTTTTCCAAAGGGAGTGAAATGTGCAAAGAATTCAAATGAACATTTGAATTTGCATGGAATTTGTCCAAACTTGTCAAATGAGCTCAGTTTCCAATTTTCAAACAATTGGGTTGGATAATTGTCAAACTTTGGAGATATTTGGAGGAAAGAGGTACTGAATTGTGGGGCCCACATGTCATTGGGGGAAATGAGTGTGCAAAAGATCTTCAGCTCAGGCGGTGCACGGTCTCTGTTTTTTTCCTCCTCGCGAAGTCATCGCGCCACCGAGACCGCCTCGGTCCTTCTCACCGTGCGACACCGGGGCAAGGCCGACGCCACCTCTCCCTCGCGAACTCGGTGCTGGCGAGCTGGTTTCCCCCCTCCTTATCACGCAGCTCGCGCGTTGTCTTCGGTTCCCACTCTCGCGCGCACAACAGGAACCTCCCGGCGCCGTTTCTCGTTCTGCCTGTTGCAAACCGCGTCGCCCCCTCCACTGCCCGAGTGATCCACGGAAGAAGTGAGCGCCAGCGTGTGCTCTAGTGACCCATCGCTCTACTCCGTGGCGTTGCTCCATCGTTTGATCACAATTTGACGAATTCCACCGGGCACCGAGGCTCACCATCGGGAAACTGAGCTGGTCTCACGTGGACAGCCCCACCGAGAGCTTCTCAGGCCCGAGCTAGAGCGCCCTCGGATGCGCTGGGAGCCCCTGATGCTCATCCCCGAAGCTCAAGCCATGAGATGATCTACCGGGCTCGAATTTGGGAAAAGATCGCCGTCGGGCACCATCCGACCTTCTGATACGGTAATACCAAATTCGATCGTCCCTCTCGTTCTTAGGCCGTCAAATCTTGCACACATGAGCTGGGCTAGCCGGCGATCTTTTGCCCTTTTTCAACCAATGCCTGAAAACCATTGTGCACGACGTATTTCACACTTTTTCCACGGCGGTTATGGTGGGGCGGTTCGGGCTGCCGATCAGAGCTAGGTTAGGGCCATTTGCAGGCTGCTTCACCACCCGGACGATCCTCCCTGGCATCCACTGGTGCTGTAGCGCCGTTCCACCGAGGTCTGGGCAGGCTAGGATGACCGGGCGACGTTGCCGAACCGGTCCAGAGCCGCCGCGCCGTGGCCAGCTAGGTTAGAGCCATCGCCGGCCGGGGAAGAGGGTTCCATCGTGTTCAGCACGTGAAATAAGGCCCTAGCGGCGAGGGAGGGCTCGGGGGATGGCCGGGAGGCCGGGATCCGTCGAACTCCGGCGAGCCCGGCGGCGCGCGGGCGCGGGGGCCGGAGGTAGAAGACGACCCGGTGGGTCCCGCCCGTCAGCAACGGTTTTTCAAATATTTGATCGGCTGTGGCGCAGGGATCTGGTGTGGTGGCGCGGGAAATACCCTGTAGCCCCGTGTGGCTTGCCTCAGCGAGTGACACCTGTCCCTGGACCCACTGACATTATTTGAACATTTTGGGGAATTTCAGTTTTCAGTTCAAACTTTGAATAGCCACAACTTTGGGTAGGGGAATCCAAAAATTGTCAAACAAATTTTATTGGATTCCTCTGATAGAGTACTATCCAAATATGGAACCCAATTTGTATGAAACCCTTTATTTAATTCTGTAAAATTCTTTAAATCTTTTTAGCAAAAGAATTTTAGAGTGAGTTTGGTTAATCCAAAAATTCTCAAATTTTGCCAGAATAGTCTTTAGAGTATTAGTGAACCTCTATAAAAGTTTCAGATCAACTTGGGTTGATTTGATCAGGGAAATTTAGATTTGAATATGCTGTATTCAAATAATACAGAAACAATTTCAGAGAATTTCCAAAACTTGGAAATTCAGTTCTGGGCAGATCTTAGCTCCAAAAATGCTAGGAATATTCATGCAAACTCTATGAACTATAATTGAAATTGTAGTTCACTAAGTTTTGCATGAACATGGGTGGGATCTCAGAATTAATTCTTCTTTGCTTAATTGCTTAGAAAATTATTCTGAACAAACCACTCAATGAAAAGTGCTAATTTTTGGTCCATAGGACTTTCTTGTGACAAGGAACTCACATGAAAATTCTCAGCTCTATTGGAGCCCTGGATCACCCCTGTTCTTTTTAACCTCTTTAGTTGATCAATATAGAAGAGGGGGAAAACCACTTAGCATTTAATCATGTGTTTAGATTCAAACCTAAACCACTAGTACCAGTGTCATTTTAAATTCTTAAACAGAGTTCCAATTTTTGAAAACCTGTTATTAGGACTTGTAGCAAAGTCTTTACAATTAAACGATATGCATATTCATCACGTGTAGTATCTACGTGGAGGAGTTGAAGTCATCAGAGTAGAAATCAAGGAAGGAGGAAAGAGGTTGATCAAGCACCAAGTGGTCTTCACTAACTGCATATATATATAAGTCACCTGCAAAACAAAGGCAAGCCCCGGTTTGCATCAAATTTACAAGTTTTTATTTGTATTCACTTCATACGTCTAGTATTATATTTATTGCATTACGTCTAGATGGTATGAAACCCCAAATGCATGACCCAGAAAACCCTGGAGTTTAATGTAGGATAGGTTATCAATTAATTATAACTGTTGTTCTCAATAAAAGTGGATTAAAAAAGACATAACTCGAGTAGGCAGATTCCTACTCGTGAAATGGGATTAAGGGGGATCAATCAGAAGAGTTGGGAATTGATCCTTATAATTGGGAATGGAGACCGGGCAGTGGATGGAAGGTCAAGGACGTGGTCCTGTGAGCCTAGTCTATGTCTGAGTCGATTAAGACCCGTTCTCGTGTGCGGCCCCGCTGGACATGTTTGAGTTGTGTACCGGATGCATACTGGCTATATGGGACCTAGAAAACCGATGTAACATGTTAACCTGGGTGTCGAGGTATACCTCACCGTCTGATGCCGATGCTGAAAGGATAGAGAAGTCGGCTCTACGAGGGTTTGCCGTAGAGAGACTTAATCCCAGTCGGTGGGACCGGTTCGACATTTGGGTGTCGTGCGAAAGGTGGCCACGTACGACGTCAGTGACGGTTGCTGTGTGCAACGTCGAGTACGGGCGTACGTGTCGTGTCAGCCGGGTGTTTTTGATTGTAATCACCGTCGCTCGCGGTAGTGAGCATACTTGTACACTGAGTCGTGAGGTAGTAATAAACTGGGAAACATTTAATATGCTTCGTGGGTAAGCCTCATAATGGAGATGAGGAACGAGCAACACTTCACTAAATTTAATTTCCACCTTGGGCTAGTAGCGTCGAGGCAAAGCGTTTCTTGTTTGATTGTGGAGTCTCGACGTTAATGGCGCAAGGTCCGTTTGAGTCTAGGATAGCTCACTAAAGTTACTTTCACCTCGGGCAAGTGACATCGAGATGAAGCGTTTCTTGTTTGATTGTGGAGTCTCGATGTAAGTTGCGCGAGGGCTATAAAAGTTGCTTAAAACTTGAAGTAAGGACTCCCCTTTAGCTTAAAATCATTGTTTGTGCAAACCTCTGTAATCAGCCCTCTATTTCTATCATGTAGAGTTTCATGGCTAGGGTGACGGGTCAGTCTTGCTGAGCTTCATGCTCACAGATACTGCATAAGTTGTTTTGCAGGTAATAACTGTAGGCTGTTATGTATGGGTGCCCGATGAGGCTCGGAACTCCCCGAGTGGTGAACTCATGGCAACCCCTGCCGCTGCTATCATGACAGTGTTGCTAGCGAGAAGGATCCGCGGGCTGGACACCTTCTCTGTTGCTTAGCATAGGTATGAGACGTGAGTTGTAATAGTTTTCCGCTGTAGCATATTTTTGAGAAGTATTTGTAAAATCAACACTTTGTAAGCTTCCGCTTGTTTTATGTAATATGATGCTTTATTATGTGTGCTGTTGGGTGCCGCATCGCACGGCACCACCCAATGCGATTCCCGGGCGAGGTGCTCCGTCCCCGTGAGTAATCGGGACGGCGGGGTCCCCACAGCGTGGTATCAGAGCCGCATTGGTAATAGCACGGAATAAGGATTGTATTACGACAAAAACTTAGGATACGGTGAGGAAACGATAGTAGGCCCACATAAGGACTATAGTAGTATAGTTACTTAAGGTGGCAGTACTAACATACTTGTTATAATTCTGAATTTTAATTATGTAACGACGCACCTACGTTCAGGTAAGAATGGTAAGGAACGCCACCGAAAGCGGTTCAATTTCGGTTAGCTCCCCTGACGAGGAAAGTGGTTCAGGGTTAGATCTCACAGCTTGGTGTGAGATGTTAATATGAAACTCTTGGACTCTTCATGTTCCTGAGTTCATATGAAACGCTGATCCCTAGCGTGCATTAGGCAAGTAAGTGGAGACCCCATCGCGTGGTCAGTAACGCGAGAGTGTATTCGTCTGGGAGTAGCCCAGGAGGATATACGCAGCGCTTGCCATCGGCGTGCCCTGCAGGGCAGTAGGTGGTATCCGTTGGGTGATAACATTCCCAACCGTGACGACCCGTTAATGACATACTCGGGTTCCCCGTCGTGTGGTGTTGAAACACGATCGCGTACCTTGAGAGGTGACTTAACTCAAGGACGGCCGTATGGAAATGATACGGGCGTTTGTATTTACTTTCAACTATAGAACTGCCTGGGATGAAACAACCCTTAAGTGCACCACTATTGAGTGTCTTCTGCAGGTACTAACCACGTACGTATCCCGTGTAGTACACGTGTGTGAGAGACCGTTTAGTGCCACTGATTATACGTATATACCGGTATAATCCGGTTTAGGATTTTCTTTTGGAGAGGCAACGTAGTACCGACATGTTTCTTACGGTGCATCGACACCGTACTACACATAGTAACCTCTTCCCTATGAAGAAATGATTCATGAGCTAACTTTCAACTAAAAATGGAAGTTTGAAACAAATATTAGTTACTGAACTCTTATTTTGAGCTAAGATTCAAATGAGAGAGTGTCTAGGTTTCAAGGATTTCAAAAAAACAGAGTGCTCTGTTTCTAGCAGAAATTCTTGCTGGACTTTTACAGAGCATAACTCTGGGTAGTTTTAACCAATTAAGGTGTATGATACGGTTCTGGAAAGAGTTTCAAGTGTTCTACAACTTTCTTGTAGACCTCCAGAGCAAAATTACAGATTAAGTTGGTGAAAAGTTCAGTTGAAGGAAAACTGTTCAGAATCAGGACAGTAACAAAGCCTCTCTGAACCTTTCTGTTTATAAGCCATAACTTCCTGTAGAAAAATCCCTAAGGAGCATGTGGTACACCGTTGGAAAGGTTATGATATATGCAACATTGTTGTAGTTCAAAGGTTGTTCAAATTCTTGTTGTATTTCCATATACAACTGTGATAAAGTCAGCCACATACAAAGGAGATGCTGGCAAATTTTATCCAGAAAGTCTGGCAACTTTGCGAAGTCATAACTTTTGATCCAGAAGTGATATGGAGGCCTTTGGATACTCGTTGGAAAGATATTAAAGTTAACTTTAACTTTCATATTCAACTTGAGTTACGAAAGTGCTTTTAACTGGATCAGAATTGATCTGTTTAAGGACCAATCGGTCGGCTTGTAAATCCTTGCTGTAGATACATCAGATTGCGCCTAAATCATTTTGCTTATATGTTGAGATTTCATTATCAGTGTTACACTGCTTTGTTTATGGAATAAATCAAGTGATAGTGTTGAACTGATAATGAACTCTTGCAATTGCAGAATGGTGCGAACTCGTTCCATGAGTGAGGTGGGTGGTTCCAGTGGTGGTCGTGGTGATAACTCTCCACAGCGGGAGCAGCGAGCTCCGCAACAGCAGCCTTCACCAGGACCTTCACCCACGGTCACAATGGCGGACATTCTGGCTGCCATGACGGGTGCAAGCGATGAGCGAACCGACTTGCTCCGCACCCTGGTGATAAATACATCCCGTCAAGGGGGATGTCAAAACGAAGACTTGCGCCAACCGCAACTGAATTCCTATGTTGAGTTCTTGGCAACTCAACCACCGGTTTTCATTGAATCCGAGGATCCTCTGGTGGCGGATAGCTGGATCCGTACCATTGAATCTAAGTTCGGGTTGCTTCAATGCACAGAACAGCAGAAGGTTTTATACGCAGCGCAACAACTTCACGGGTCCGCCAGTGCATGGTGGGCAAATCAACTCGCCCCCTTACCAGATGGACATGACGTTTCATGGGCAGAATTCCGGAAGGCGTTTCTCGCGTATCACGTTCCTTCCAGAATAATTCAGTGGAAACTCGAGGAGTTTCTGGCCTTAAAACAAGCAGGGAGGGGTGCATACGAGCATTCGTGAGTGTTCAACAAGCTGGCGCAGTATGCGCCTCAACATGTGAACACCGAAGCATAAAAGTGTGAGTGGTTCTTCCGCAGCCTCAATCCCAAGCTAAAGGAGAGACTCGTGTTAGCTATCGAAAGAACTTCAACGAATTGATGAGTGCTGCCATCATGGTTGAAGATGCTCAGCGGGAAGTGCAGGCTGAGAAAAGAAAGAACCATGTACCACCGGAGAGCAGCAGTAGTGCTCCGCAGAAATACAGGGTGGTAGACAGTACATTGAACTGTCAGCTGATGCAGCCGGCTCGACGACTCCAGCAACATTCGGGTCGTTCGTCCCAATACTTTGAATTCGGACAGCTGCAACAACGGTATAGGCATCCATGTTATTCTGCTCCTCAAGTGTTCTTGCCGCAGCAGAATACCACTAATGTCCATGCACAGAGCAACCAGGAACCGGCTGAGAAACCGTGCTTCACGTGCGGTACTTGGGTCACATCAGCAGAAAGTGTCCAGAAAGGATACGCTACAGAGATACTACACCAAAGCAGGGTATAAATCAACCCCGTGCTCAGCTTCAAGGAACAGCACGAAAATCCGGGTGCATTTATCATACAGCTCTAGAGGATGTGCCAGATGGGGCACCCGTGCTAGCGGGAATGTTCACCCTCAATGGACTGCCCGTGTTAATATTATTTGACTCTGGAGCTACACACAATTTCATCAGCAGGTTGTTTGTGTGCAAAGCTGAGCTTTCCACCTCTACACCAAAGGATCACTACCTTATCCGCTCACCAGGTGGAAATATAGCTGCTAATGAAGTAGTGATCAAAGCACCCTTGTGCTTAGGTGGAAACTTATACCCCACAACCCTCATTGTGTTAGAGGGGCAGAAGATCGACGTGATTCTAGGAATGGCGTGGATGAACTACCACGGGGCTGTTCTCGATATTGGTCCACGGATTGTTAGTTTGGACTCTCCAATCTACGGTCTCCAAACGCTCATACTTGAAGCCATGGATTCTAAAAATCCAGTGCTGTACCACAGTGTGACCACGAAACTGGAGGATATTCCAGTGGTCCGTGAGTACCCAGATGTGTTTCCCGACGATCTTTCAGGGATGCCGCCTGAGAGGGATGTGGTATTCAAGATCGAGTTAGCACCGGGAACCACACCAATATCTCGGAGGCCGTACAAAATGTCTCCGAAGGAATTAGCTGAACTGAAAGAACAGCTAAAGGACTTAATGGACAAAGGGTTCATCCGACCAAGCTCATCGCCATGGGGCTGTTCAGCCCTCTTTGTGAAGAAAAAGGATGAGTCACTTCGATTATGTGTGGATTATCGGCCGCTGAATGCAGTGACGATCAAAAATAAATATCCACTGCCGCGGATCGATATATTATTTGATCAGTTAGTGGGTGCCAAGGTATTCTCCAAGATGGACTTACGGTCTGGTTATCATCAGATAAAGATCAGAGCGGAGGATATACCGAAGACGGCCTTCTCGACTAGATACGGGCTCTATGAGTATCTAGTCATGTCTTTCGGGCTAACAAATGCACCCGCACACTTCATGTATCTCATGAATTCTGTATTCATGCCAGAGTTGGATCAGTTTGTCGTGGTTTTCATCGACGACATTCTCGTATACTCCAAATCGGAGGAGGAGCACACCAAACATCTCCATATTGTGCTTCAACCTACGAGAACATAAGCTATATGCCAAATTCAGCAAGTGTGAATTTTAGATCAGCAAAATACTATTCTTAGGCCACATTATTTCAGCAGAGGGTGTGGCCGTGGATCCAACCAAAATTGAGCAAGTCTTGAAGTGGGAGTCTCCAACCTCGGTTCATCAAATCCGCAGTTTTCTAGGACTAGCGGGTTATTATCGGAGATTTATTCCCAGCTTCTCGAAGGTGGCCAAACCAATGACAGAGTTATTGAAGAAGAGCAGCAAGTATGTGTGGACAGAGGCCTACGAAGAGGCATTTCAAACATTAAAGAAACATCTCACAACGGCACCGGTGCTAGCCCAACCGGATACAACAAAGCCATTTGATGTTTATTGTGATGCCTCAGGCATTTGACTTGGCTGCGTCTTAATGCAAGATAGACGCGTAATCGCGTATGGGTCTCGACAACTCCGCAACCACGAGCAGCACTACCCCACTCATGACCTAGAGCTTGCTGCGGTGGTGCTTGCGTTGAAGATGTGGAGGCACTACTTACTTGGAAATTTAGTGCATCTCTACACCGATCATAAGAGCCTCAAATACATATTCACTCAGAAGGATATCAATATGAGGCAGCGGAGATGGTTGGAATTAATCAAAGATTATGAGCTCGAGATCCATTACCATCCGGGCAAAGCTAACGTGCTGGCTGATGCACTCAGTCGTAAATCCCACGTGAATAACTTGTCAGTTGTTCCGGATGAGGATGAAGAACCAAGCTTGCGGGTGATTCCGTATGGGGCGTTGTATAATCTTGCTCTTGTGCCTGCCATTAGATAGGAGATTGTACAAGCCCAGAAGAGAGATAGAGGAATGCGGAATATACGAGCAAGGATTAAAGAGGATAAGATGAAATGTTTCCGGGAAGATGATCAAGGCGTGTTATGGTTTAATGACCGTATAGTGGTACCCCGGAACCTGAAGCTAAGAAAGAAGATCTTGGACGAAGCTCATATGTCCAAGTACTCGATACATCCAGGGAGCAATAAGATGTATCAAGATCTTAAAACAAAATTTTGGTGGACTCGGATGAAGCAAGAAATTGCCAAATATGTATCTGAATGTGATACATGTCGGCGAGTCAAGGCTGACCATATAAAGAAAGCGGGAATGCTGCAACCATTAAACGTTCCAGCATGGAAGTGGGAGGACATCAGCATGGACTTTATTGTCGGACTGCCTCTCACGTCCAGAAAGCATGACTCCATTTGGGTGATTATTGATCGCTTAACCAAATCAGCCCACTTCATCCCAGTAAATACGGGATTCCATACTAAACAATATGCAGAGTTGTATCTCTTCAGAATTGTGTGCTTGCATGGAGTCCCCAAGACCATCATATCAGACCGAGGTTCAATATTTGTTGCTCGTTTCTGGGAGCAACTACATGAATCTCTGGGAACAAAGTTAATCAGAAGCTCAGCATACCACCCTCAGACGGATGGTCAAACGAAGAGGGTGAACCAGATTTTGGAAGATATGCTGAGGGCATGTGCCATAGATCATGGAAAGAACTGGGATAACCATTTGCCATTAGCAGAGTTCTCCTACAACAATGATTACCAATCCAGTATTAAAATGGCACCATACGAAGCACTTTATGGCAGGAAGTGCCGCACACCACTCAATTGGTGTGAATCAGGCGAAAGGGTGATTTTCGGCATTGATCTTGCAAAAGATGCCGAAGAGCGGGTCCAGCTGATTCAAGAAAACCTCAGGGCCGCTCAATCTTGCCAGAAAAGCTATGCGGACCAGCGACGCCGACCCTTATGTTTTGTAGTCGGAGATCACGTCTATCTCCGAGTATCCCCGATGAAGGGAATTCATTGATTCGGTGTCAAGGGAAAGCTAGCTCCTTGCTTTGTGGGTCCGTTCCTTATTACAGAACGGTGTGGGCCGGTAGCCTACCGTTTGGAGCTGCCGCCATCCTTATCGGGCATCCACGACATCTTCCATGTCTCACACTTGAGAAAGTGTTTGAAGAAACCGACGGACATCCTTTCGGAAGACATGGAAGCATTGCAACCGGACCTCACCTACACCGAGAAGCCCATCAAGATTATCGACGAGAAGAGCCAGATCACTCGAAATCGGGCTTTGAAATTTTACAAAGTCCTGTGGAGTAATCACACACCGGAAGAAGCGACGTGGGAAAGTGAAGATTACCTCCACAAGAACTATCCGGAACTTCTGTCGTAGTTGTTGTAATTACCTTCCGTCTCATCTTTCTTTTGTAATCTCGGGACGAGATTCTTTTAAGGGGGAGGATTGTAAAGGTCCCAAAAATGTGAATACAAAGAAACATGAGTTTGCACAAATGTTGGAGTCATGTGTATGAAAAAAGGGGCTTAGTTGAAACTTTTTCCCACATATGATAACATTGGTGAGAATTCTTCTAAACAAACTTAGGGTTACTGCATGGATGGACCTCATGTAGATTAAAACCCCAGAAATGAAGAGGTCAAGTGCAAGGGAAGGGTTTAAAAATCAGAGATGGACTAAAGGTAAATTCAAACTTCAAGTGAGGGAAGGACACAATGAGAAATTCAAAACTGTTGTGTCCAAACTATTATTTGCAGCAGCTAACACAAGGATCAAGTGGCATATTTGGATTCCTTAGGTCCAAATTAGTGGGGAGGCAAAGTTTCATTAATTTTTAAAAAGATTTGCTGCCCATTTTTCTAAAGGGAGTCAAATATGCAAAGAATTCAAATGAACATTTGAATTTGCATGGAATTTGTCCAAACATGTCAAATGAGCTCAGTTTCCAATTTTCAAACAATTGGGTTGGATAATTGTCAAACTTTGGAGATATTTGGAGGAAAGAGGTACTGAATTGTGGGGCCCACATGTCATTGGGGGAAATGAGTGTGCAAAAGATCTTCAGCTCAGGCGGTGCACGGTCTCTGTTTTTCTCCTCCTTGCGAAGTCATCGCGCCACCGAGACCGCCTCGGTCCTTCTCACCGTGCGACACCGGGGCAAGGCCGACGCCACCTCTCCCTCGCGAACTCGGTGCTGGCGAGCTGGTTTCCCCCCTCCTTATCACGCAGCTCGCGCGTTGTCCTCGGTTTCCACTCTCGCGCGCACAACAGGAACCTCCCGGCGCCGTTTCTCGTTCTGCCTGTTGCAAACCGCGTCGCCCCCTCCACTGCCCGAGTGATCCACGGAAGAAGTGAGCGCCAGCGTGTGCTCTAGCGACCCATCGCTCTACTCCGTGGCGTTGCCCCATCGTTTGATCACAATTTGACGAATTCCACCGGGCACCGAGGCTCACCATCGGGAAACCGAGCTGGTCTCACATGGACAGCCCCACCGAGAGCTTCTCAGGCCCGAGCTAGAGCGCCCTCAGATGCGCTGGGAGCCCCTGATGCTCATCCCCGAAGCTCAAGCCATGAGATGATCTACCGGGCTCGAATTTGGGAAAAGATCGCCGTCGGGCACCATCCGACCTTCTGATACAGTAATACCAAATTCGATCGTCCCTTGCGTTCTTAGGCCGTCAAATCTTGCACACATGAGCTGGGCTAGCCGGCGATCTTTTGCCCTTTTTCAACCAATGCCTGAAAACCATTGTGCACGACGTATTTCACACTTTTTCCACGGCGGTTATGGTGGGGCAGTTCGGGCTCCCGATGAGAGCTAGGTTAGGGCCATTTGCAGGCTGCTTCACCACCCGGACGATCCTCCCTGGCGTCCACTGGTGCTGTAGCGCCGCTCCACCGAGGTCTGGGCAGGCTAGGATGACCGGGCGACGTTGCCGAACCGGTCCAGAGCCGCCGCGCCGTGGCCAGCTAGGTTAGAGCCATCGCCGGCCGGGGAAGAGGGTTGCATCGTGTTCAGCACGTGAAATAAGGCCCTAGCGGCGAGGGAGGGCTCGGGGGATGGCCGGGAGGCCGGGATCCGTCGAACTCCGGCGAGCCCGGCGGCGCGCGGGCGCGGGGGCCGGAGGTAGAAGACGACCCGGTGGGTCCCGCCCGTCAGCAACAGTTTTTTAAATATTTGATCGGCTGTGGCGCAGGGATCTGGTGTGGTGGCGCGGGAAATACCCTGTAGCCCCGTGTGGCTTGCCTCAGCGAGTGACACCTGTCCCTGGACCCACTGACATTATTTGAACATTTTGGGGAATTTCAGTTTTCAGTTCAAACTTTGAATAGCCACAACTTTGGGTAGAAGAATCCAAAAATTGTCAAACAAATTTTATTGGATTCCTCTGATAGAGTACTATCCAAATATGGAACCCAATTTATATGAAACCCTTTATTTAATTCTGTAAAATTCTTTAAAACTTTTTAGCAAAAGAATTTTAGAGAGAGTTTGGTTAATCCAAAAATCCTCAAATTTTGCCAGAATAGTCTTTAGAGTATTAGAGAACCTCTATAAAAGTTTCAGATCAACTTGAGTTTATTTGATCAGGGAAATTTAGATTTGAAGATGCTGTATTCAAATAATACAGAAACAATTTCAGAGAATTTCCAAAACATGGAAATTCAGTTCTGGGCAGATCTTAGCTCCAAAAATGCTAGGAAAATTCATGCAAACTCTATGAGCTATAATTGAAATTGTAGTTCACTAAGTTTTGCATGAACATGGGTGGGATCTCAGAATTAATTCTTCTTTGCTTAATTGCTTAGAAAATTATTCTGAACAAACCACTCAATAAAAAGTGCTAATTTTTGGTCCATAGGACTTTCTTGTGACAAGGAACTCACATGAAAATTCTCAGCTCCATTGGAGCCCTGGATCACCCCTGTTCTTTTTAACCTCTTTAGGTGATCAATATAGAAGAGGGGGAAAACCACTTAGCATTTAATCATGTGTTTAGATCCAAACCTAAACCACTAGCACCAGTGTCATTTTAAATTCTTAAACAGAGTTCCAATTTTTGAAAACCTGTTATTAGGACTTGTAGCAAAGTCTTTACAATTAAACGATATGCATATTCATCACGTGTAGTATCTACGTGGAGGAGTTGAAGTCATCGGAGTAGAAATCAAGGAAGGAGGAAAGAGGTTGATCAAGCACCAAGTGGTCTTCACTAACTGCATATATATATAAGTCACCTGCAAAACAAAGGCAAGCCCCGGTTTGCATCAAATTTACAAGTTTTTATTTGTATTCACTTCATACGTCTAGTATTATATTTATTGCATTACGTCTAGATGGTATGAAACCCCAAATGCATGACCCAGAAAACCCTAGAGTTTAATGTAGGATAGGTTATCAATTAATTATAACTGTTGTTCTCAATAAAAGTGGATTAAAAGAGACATAACTCGAGTAGGCAGATTCCTACTCGTGAAATGGGATTAAGGGGGATGAATCGGAAGAGTTGGGAATTGATCCTCATAATTGGGAATAGAGACCGGGCAGTGGATGGAAGGTCAAGGACGTAGTCCTGTGAGCCTAGTCTATGTCTGAGTCGATTAAGGCCCGTTCTCGTGTGCGGCCCCGCTGGACAAGTTTGAGTTGTGTACCGGATGCATACTGGCTATATGGGACCCAGGAAACCGATGTAACATGTTAACCTGGGTGTCGAGGCATACCTCACTGTCTGATGCCGATGCTGAAAGGATAGAGAAGTCGGCTCTACGAGGGTTTGCCGTAGAGAGACTTAATCCCAGTCGGTGGGACCGGTTCGACATTTGGGTGTCGTGTGAAAGGTGGCCACGTACGACGTCAGTGACGGTTGCTGTGTGCAACGTCGAGTACGGGCGTACGTGTCGTGTCAGCCGGGTGTTTTTTATTGCAATCACCGTCGCTCGCGGTAGTGAGCATACTTGTACACTGAGTCGTGACGTAGTAATAAACTGGGAAATGTTTAATATGCTTCGTGGGTAAGCCTCATAATGGAGATGAGGAACGAGCAACAGTTCACTAAATTTAATTTCCACCTTGGGCTAGTAGCGTCGAGGCAAAGCGTTTCTTGTTTGATTGTGGAGTCTTGACATTAATGGCGCAAGGTCCGTTTGAGTCTAGGATAGCTCACTAAAGTTACTTTCACCTCGGGCAAGTGACATCGAGATGAAGCGTTTCTTGTTTGATTGTGGAGTCTCGATGTAAGTTGCGCGAGGGCTATAAAAGTTGCTTAAAACTTGAAGTAAGGACTCCCCTTTAGCTCAAAATCATTGTTTGTGCAAACCTCTGTAATCAGCCCTCTATTTCTATCATGTAGAGTTTCATGGCTAGGGTGACGGGTCAGTCTTGCTGAGCTTCGTGCTCACAGATACTGCATAAGTTGTTTTGCAGGTAATAACTGTAGGTTGTTATGTATGGGTGCCCGATGAGGCTCGGAACTCCCCGAGTGGTGAACTCATGGCAACCTCTGCCGCTGCTATCATGACAGTGTTGCTAGCGAGAAGGATCCGCGGGCTGGACACCTTCTCTGTTGCTTAGCATAGGTATGAGACGTGAGTTGTAATAGTCTTCCGCTGTAGCATATTTTTGAGAAGTATTTGTAAAATCAACACTTTGTAAGCTTCCGCTTGTTTTATATAATATGATGCTTTATTATGTGTGCTGTTGGCTGCCGCATCGCACGGCACCACCCAATGCGATTCCCGGGCGAGGTGCTCCGTCCCCGTGAGTAATCGGGACGGCGGGGTCCTCACACCAAGCTCAGGACTCCGGTTCTGAGCAACAAGCAATACAGCGAGCTCCATAAGCTCGCCGTGGACGTAGGGTTTTACGCTCCGGCGGCCTGAACCACGTAAAACTCGCCGTGTCAAGCTCTTCCTAACTCGTCCATACGCTCAAGCTCTCCGCAAGCGACTAGCCCCACTGAAAAAAGAACCTCCGCGGGCTGCCCAGTGCAGGCCCGGGGGAAGTGTCGGCAGAACACTTCGACAATGGCCTTCCGCGCATGCAAAACCATCAAGTTGCACCGTCCGGAGGTGTATTCCGTCAAGGTTCCGTCCGACCGCCCGGGACCCGAGATCGTGAGTTTTACCGACTTTCTCGAATTTCCCAATTTTTACCCCAATGGCCATCCATGCATGCAAAACCATCAAGTTGCACCATCAGAACGTATATTCCATCAAGGTCCTTTCCGGTCACCTGGGATCCAAGTTTGTGAGTTTTACAGAGTTTCCCGACTTTCTTAGTTATGACCCAGATAGACATCCGCGCATGCAAAACCATCATGTTGCACCGTCAAGACGTGTATTCCGTCAAGTTTCCGTCCGGCCGCCCGGGACCCGAGTTACTAAGTTTTACCGTCTTTCCCGACTTTTTCGATTTTGACCCTGATGGCCATCCGCGCATGCAAAGCCATCTAGTTGCACCGACGTATATTCCGTCAAGGTCCTGTCTGACCGCCCGGGACCCGAGTTTGTGAGTTTTCACGACTTTCCCTACTTTCTCGATTTTGACCCAGATAGCCATCCGCGCTTGCAAAACCATCAAGTTGCACCGTCCGAACGTGTATTCCGTCAAGGTTCCATCCGGCAGCCCGACCCGAGTTTGTGAGTTTTACAAACTTTCTCGACTTTCTTGATTTTGACCCAGATGGCCATCCGCGCACGTAAAACAATCAAGTTGCACTGTCCGGACGGGTATTCCATCAATGTTCCGTTCGGAAGCCTGAGACCCGAGTTTGTGAGTTTTATAGACTTTCCTGACTTTCTCGATTTTCACCCAGATGTCCATCCGCGCATGCAAAACCATAAAGTTGCACTGTCTGGACGTGTATTCCGTCAAGGTTTTGTCCGGCCGCTCGGGACCCGAGTTCGTGAGTTTCACAGACTTTATCGAATTTCTCAATTTCGACCCGGATGGCCATGTATGCATGCAAAACCATCAAGTTGCACCATCAGAATGTGTATTCCGTCAAGGTCCCGTCCAGCCGCTCGGGACACGAGTTAGTGAGTTTTGCTGACTATCCCAACTTTCCGGATTTTGACCCAGGTAGCTATCCGCGCATGCAAAACCTTCCAGTTGCAGCATCCGAACGCTTATTCCGGCAAGGTCCAGTCCGGCGTCCCAGGACCCGAGTTCATGAGTTTTCTTGACTTTCAAAATTTCGACCTAGATGGCCATCCGGGCATGCAAAACCATCAAGTTGCACCGTCCGGAGGTGTATTCCATCAAGGTTCCGTCCGGCCTCCAAGGACCTGAGTTCGTGAGTTTTACAGACTTTACCAACTTTCTTGATTTTAACCCAGATGGCCATCCGCGCATGCAAAACCATCAAGTTGCACCATCGGAGGTGTATTCCGTCTGGCCTCCGGGGACCCGAGTTCGTGAATTTTACAGACTTTCCTGACTTTCTCGATTTTGACCAGATGGCCATCCGCGCATGCAAAACCATCAAGTTACATCATCCTGACGTGTATTCCGTCAAAGTTCCGTCCAGCCACCTGGGACCCGAGTTCGTGAGTTTTACTCACATTCCCGACTTTCCCGATTTCGACACAGATGGCCATCCGCGCATGCAAAACCATCAAGTTGCCCCGTCCAGACATGTATTCCGTCAAGGTTCCGCCCGGCCGCCCTGGACTCAAATTTGTGAGTTTTACCGACTTTCTCAAATTTTGCAATTTTGAACATCAAGTTGCACCGTCCGAACGTATATTCCGTCAAGGTCCTGTCCGGCTGCCCGGGACCTGAGTTCGTGAGTTTTCCCAACTTTCCCTACTTTCCCAATTTAAACCCAGATGTCCATCCGATCATGCAAAACCATAAAGTTACACTGTCCGAATGTGTATTCCGTCAAACTCCCGTCCAGTCGCACGGGACCCTAGTTTGTGAGTTTTGCCGACTTTCTCGATTTTGACCCAGATGATCATCCGCGCATGCTAAACCATCAAGTTGCACTGTCTGGACGTGTATTCCGTCAAGGTTCTGTCCGGCCGCTCAGAATCCGAGTTCGAGAGTTTTACAGACTTTCTCGAATTTCCCAATTTTGAAACGGATGGCCATCTATATATGCAAAACCATCAAGTTGCACCGTCCGAACGTATATTCCGTCAAGCTCTTGTCCGGTCGCTCGAGATCGAAGTTTGTGAGTTTTACAGAGTCTCCCGACTTTTTCGGTTTTGATCCAGATGGACATCCGTGCATGCAAAACCATCAAATTGCACCGTCCGAACGTGTATTCCGTCAAGGTTCCGTCCGGCCGCCCGGAACCCGAGTTCGTGAGTTTTACCGACTTTCCCGACTTTCTCGATTTTGACCCTCATGGCCATCCACGCATGCAAAACCATCAAGTTGCACCGTCCGGACGTGTATTCCGTCAAGGTTCCGTCCGGCCACCCCGGATCCGAGTTCGTGAGTTTTACAGACTTTCGCGACTTTCTCAATTTTAACCTAGATGGCCATCCGCGCATGCAAAACCATCAAGTTGCACCATCCCACGTGTATTCCCTCAAGGTTCCATCCGGCCGCCTAGGACCCGAGTTCGTGAGTTTTACAGAATTTCTCGAATTTCTCAATTTTGACCCCGATGGCCATCCATGCATGCAAAACCATCAAGTTGCACCGTCCAAACTTATATTCCGTCAAGGTCTTGTCCGGCCGCCCGGGACTTGAGTTCGTGAGTTTTCCCGACATTCTCTACTTTCCCAATTTCAACCCAGATGGCTAGTCGAGCATGCAAAACCATCAAGTTGCACTGTCCGAACGTGTATTCCGTCAAAGTCCCGTCCAGACGCACAGGACCGTAGTTTGTGAGTTTTTAGCGACTTTCCAGATTTCGACCTGGATGGCCATCCACGCATGCAAAACCATTTAGTTGCACCATCCGAACAAGTACTCCGTCAAGGTCCCGTCCAGCCGCTCAGGACCCGAGTTCGTGACTTTTATCGACTATCCCAACTTTCTGGATTTTGACCCAGGTAGCTATCCGCGCATGCAAAATCTTCCAGTTGCAGCATCCGAACGTGTATTCCTGTAAAATCCCCAAAAGTGGTAGCAAGAAAATTCAGCTCATATGCACTTATAAAAAATGAGGGGAATTAAAACTTTGAAGTATAATAAGTGTGAGTTTAAAGTGAGGGTTTAGACTTCCCAAAACTTCCAAACATGGAGATCTAAATGCACAACTTGGATCTTCATAATCCAGATATTCAACCTTCCAAATTTCAGCTCATTTGGAGGAGTTTTAATATTTGTTCGGGATTAAAAGGAGAAGCCCTCTAATCTGAATTTCAAATTCAGTTTCAAATTCCAATTCCCTCAATTTGAAAATTGGGTTTCACAAATGTGTTCTCCACCTTTGAATGAGCAGCCATGCCAAAAATTGGAAACTTTGGAGCTGGTTTGCTATATTTTTTAGGCAATATAAAGTGGAGAATTCAAACTCCTTTTCAAATTCAAATGATCAAACCCCATTCAAATTCTACACCAGAATTCAAACCATTTGAATTCTGCAAATTCAAACATAACTTTGGGATGAAGTAAAGCTTTTAATGTTGAGTTGCTGGAGGGAAAAATATCAGAAAAGTTTGACTAAACAAAGGGGGAGGTGGGGCCCAATTGTCAGCCACCTAAAGCAAACAACCGACTGTTTTTCCCTCTCTCTCTCTCTGTTCCCGGTTGATCGCGGCGCGACAGCTCCCGGAAAAGCGCTCCACCCGACGTCCTCACCGAGCCACCGAGCTGGTTCTCGCTGGCCGACGTCCGCGCGCGCGCGCGTGGGCGATAAGAGCGGCCACCCGAGTACCCCAGCGCTACTTCTCCTCCTTCTCAGCTCGTGCAGCGCCGCGACAGGCTCATTTTCGCTGAACACCGCCGCTCAGCTCTCTCCGATCGACCACAGCCCTCCAAGCTCGATTGCTCGAGCGCTCCACAGCAAAGACCATCGCCGGGACGTGCTCTGGCCCTTGCCAAAGCCCCTTCGAGGTTTGCCAATCCGAACTGCTCGAGAAACCCGGATTGGCGCCAAAGCTTCAAGGTGCCTGGACCTTGCCATTTCGGCTCTCCGTCGACAGCAGCAACCGGCCACCCTCTCCCCCGACTTCCTATACAAGAAAGGTGCGTGGACATGTCCTGGTCGTGTAGCCGGAGGCCGTTTAGCGTTTGCTAGGACCAGTAGCGAGAATTTCACCGTTTCCCCAAACGGTACACCGACGGATAGTGCGCGGTCTAGCCAAAAATTTGTGGTGCACGATCCTTTAGACCTCGAGTAGGCTTGCACAGAGCTTCTCTACTTCCTAGCGCCTCTCCTCGACGAAGAACCAAGCAAAAACATCAAGAAACGAGGGAGCTCTAGCTGTTTTCTTAGTCGCCGGTGCAAAAGCACCTCGGGTCGCCGTGGAGCCCTTGGTTGCCGGCAGTTTCACCGGCGGCCAGGACCCTTACGGGCTCCTACATCACTCACTGATGCTCTAGAGCCTAAGAATCGATCGAATGATAGAGGAATAAGGGTTCCCGACCTCGCCGGAGTTCAAAACTTTGCTGTCACCGGTGCGCGATGGTTTCCGGTGAGCCACGGCCGCCGGCGACCCTCCCACAGTGTTCAGCGCGGTTAAAAATGGGGGAGCGGCGAGTTTGACAAAGTTTGGACCATGGCAACCCCGTCCCGGTAAACCTCGCCGGCGTGCGCCGCCGCGGGAGGCGCGGGCAGCGCGAGGAAGACGAAGGAGGGCCGGGTCCCACCGGTCAGCCTCCGGGTTCGCGCGAGGATCGGTTTGTGGCGCCGGATCTGGTGCGGCTGCGCGGGAATAACCCCGTTGCCCCCGGTGTTGCCGAAATCTGACTGGTCCGAATTAAAACAGTGGGCCCAGCCCAATTATTTGAAGTTTCTATTAGAGAAATAATTCCAGAATTTAGCTGATCTTTGCAAGCCCATAACTTTGTGTAGAAAGCTCCAAAAAGAGTGAGACCAATTTTGTTGGATTCCTCATGAGGAGTACTTCACAGAGAAACCAATTTTTGGCTATGAAAATGCCCAGGAATTTCTGTAGAATTGTTTTTAGTAAATCCTTTAGGGATTTATTACAGGAGCAATTTTTTATGAAATATTCCCAAATTTGGGTAGCAAATCCTCTTCATAGATACTGATCTCCAGTAAAAATTTGGGCTTCATTGGAGGTCATTTGCTAGGTCAAATTACCTTCTCAAGTTCAACCTTTATTTGAAAATTCAAATTTAAACAGAAGCTTTTTCAGAACTCCTATTTAAGTTCAAAAATTCATATCTCTCTGATGGTAGCTCCAAAAATGGTGAAACAAATTTTGTTAAAACCATGGAGACTTACCCTAATCAGATCTTCCACCATTAGCTATGTCAAGCTCCTGATTTGGGCTCAAAAATTCAGATAAGTATTGTACTTGTAGGAATTTTAAAGACTACATTATGCAATGACATGTCTCCAAATTTGGCTCAAATCATCCTTAGAAAGTCTAGTATCCACTGTAAAAATCCCAAAGCCAATTAAGGATTTTAAATAGCAGTAGCTATGAGTAGAAGTCCAATTCATATAAATCCTTAATACTTATACATGTATTTTATTATATTTCATAATAGTGACCGAAGTTGAGGATACGCCGGAGCCATTGGACGTCCTGCCACCGGAAGCTGACTTTCCGTTTAACTCGCAACCAGGCAACCCCCGGTTTGCACTTAAGTACCTTTTATAAAGTTTTTTATTTGTATCATTTATGTCTAGGGTGAATGTTTGCATTAGAGTTAGGGTGATTGAAACCCCACTTGCATAGCCTCTTTAAATCCTATAAAGGGTCGGGTAGTTTACAAACTCGACGAGTAGTGACTGCCATGCTAATGTTTAGGATCTCGGTAGAAGTCGAGTGGTTGGAAGCTACTCGCGAGATAGTACTTATTGCACGGGATGAAAAGAGGTAGAAAATGGCTTGAGTTATATGAAAATGAGACCCGGCAGGGGGGATAGGATGCAGTGAGCAGAGGTCTCACGTGCTTAACCCTGTTGGTGTCGGTTGAGGACCGTCCGTGTGCGGCCCTGCTGGACAAGTATCGAACAGTACCGGATGCATACTGGCATATGGGAACCAGAAAACCGATGTAATTGGTTAACCTGGGTGTCGAGGCTTACCCAACCGTAAATAGGAGTGGGCTGAAGGTAGCAAGGTGTAAATCTGCCGGTGGGCACAGTCACGCTCCACGCGGGGACCTCCTACCCGTTATGGATGGACCGATTCGGCATTTGGGTTGCCTTTGAAAGGTTGTTGCATACAACAGAGTTGGAAGGGGTGTGGAATCACGCTTCTGAAAGTGGGTGTATGTGACGTGTTATCCGGGACCCGAGTTCGTGAGTTTTACCGACTTTCTCTATTTTGACCCTGATGGCCATCTGCGCATGCAAAACCATCAAGTTGCACCGTCCGGACGTGTATTCCGTCAAGGTTCCGTCCGGCCTCTTGGGACCTGAGTTCTTGAATTTTACAGACTTTCCTGACTTTCTCGATTTTGATCCAGATGGCCATCCACGCATGAAAAACCATCATGTTGCACCGTCCGAACGTGTATTCCGTCAATGTTCCATCTGGAAGCCCGAGACCCGAGTTCGTGAGTTTTATAGACTTTACCGACTTTCTCGATTTTGACCCAGATGGCCATCCGCGCATGCAAAACCATCAAGGTGCACTGTCTGGACGTGTATTCCGTGAAGGTTCCGTCCGGCCGCCCGGGACCCGAGTTCGAGAGTTTTACAGACTTTCTCGTATTTCCAAATTTTTACCTGGATGGCCATCTATGCATGCAAAACCATCAAGTTGCACCGTCCGAACGTATATTCTGTCAAGGTCCTGTCCGGTCGCCCGGGATCCAAGTTTGTGAGTTTTACAGAGTTTCCCGATTTTCTCGGTTTTGACCCAGATGGACATCCTCGCATGCAAAACCATTAAGTTGCACCATCCGAATGTGTATTACATCAAGGTTCCATCCGGCCACCTGGGACCCGAGTTCGTGAGTTTTACCGACTTTTCCGACTTTCTCGATTTTGAACCTGATGGCCATCCGCGCATGCAAAACTATCAAGTTGCACCGTCCGGACGTGTATTCCATCAAGGTTCCGTCTGGCCGCCCGTGACCCGAGTTCGTGAGTTTTATAGACTTTCCCGACTTCCTTGATTTTAACCCAGATGGCCATCGGCGCATGCAAAACCATCAAGTTGCACCGTCCTGACGTGTATTCCGTCAAGGTTCCGTCCGGCCGACCAGGACCCGAGTTCGTGAGTTTTACAGAATTTCTCGAATTTCCCAATTTTGACCCCGATGGCCATCCATGCATGTAAAACCATCAAGTTGCACCGTCCGAACTTATATTCTGTCAAGGTCTTTTCCGGCCGCCCGGGACCCGAGTTCTTGAGTTTTTCCGACATTCTCTACTTTCCCAATCTCAACCCAGATGGCCAGCCGAGCATGCAAAACCATCAAGTTGCACTGTCCGAACGTGTATTCCGTCAAGGTCCCGTCCAGACGCACGGGACCGTAGTTTGTGAGTTTTACTGACTTTCCAGATATCGACCCGGATGGCCATCCGCGCATGCAAAACCATTTAGTTGCACCATCCGAACGTTATTCCGTCAAGGTCCCGTCCAGCCGCTCAGGACCCGAGTTCGTGAGTTTTACCGACTATCCCAACTTTCTGGATTTTGACCCAGGTAGCTATCCGCGCATGCAAAACCTTCCAGTTGCAGCATCTAAAGGTGTATTCCAGCAAGGTCCAGTCCGGCATCCTAGGACCCGAGTTCATGAGTTTTCTTGGCTTTCAAAATTTCGACCTAGATGGCCATGCGCAGCATGCAAAACCATCAAGTTTCACCGTCCGGAGGTGTATTCGGTCAAGGTTCCGTCCGGCCTCCTAGGACCCGAGTTCGTGAGTTTTACAGACTTTCCCGACTTTCTTGATTTTAATCCAGATGGCCATCCGTGCATGCAAAAGCATCAAGTTGCACCGTACGAATGTGTATTCCGTCAAGGTTCTGTCCGGCCTCTCGGGACTCGAGTTCGTGAGTTTTACAGACGTTCCTGACTTTCTCGATTTTGACCCAGATGGCCATCCACGCTTGTAAAACCATCAAGTTGCACCGTCCGGACGTATATTCCGTCAATGTTCCGTCTGGAAGCCCGGGACCCGAGTTCGTGAGTTTTATAGACTTTACCGACTTTCTCGATTTTGACCAAGATGGCCATCCGCGCATGCAAAACGATGAAGGTGCACTGTCTAGACGTGTATTCCGTCAAGGTTCTGTCTGGCTGCCCAGGACCCGAGTTTGAGAGTTTTACACACTTTCTCGAATTTCCAAATTTTGACCTGGATGGCCATCTATGCATGCAAAACCATCAAGTTGCACCGTCCGAACGTATATTCTGTCAAGGTCGTGTTCGGTCGCCCGGGATCCAAGTTTGTGAGTTTTACAGAGTTTCCCGACTTTCTCGGTTCTGACCCAGATGGACATCCTCGCATGCAAAACCATCAAGTTGCACCGTCCGGACGTGTATTACGTCAAGGTTCCGTCCGGCCGACCGGGACCCGAGTTCGTGAGTTTTACCGACTTTCCCGACTTTCTCGATTTTGACCCTGATGGCCATCCGCGCATGCAAAACCATCAAGTTGCAACGTCCAGAGGTGTATTCCATCAAGGTTCCGTCTGGCGGCCCATGACCCGAGTTCGTGAGTTTTACAGACTTTTCCGACTTCCTCGATTTTAACCCAGATGGCCATCCGCGCATGCAAAACCATCAAGTTGCACCGTCCCGACGTGTATTCCGTCAAGGTTCCGTCCGGCCGCCCAGGACCCGAGTTCGTGAGTTTTACAGAATTTCTCGAATTTCCCAATTTTTACCCCGATGGCCATCCATGCATGCAAAACCATCAAGTTGCACCGTCCGAACTTATATTCTGTCAAGGTCTTTTCCGGCCGCCCGGGACCCCAGTTCTTGAGTTTTCCCGACATTCTCTACTTTCCCAATTTCAACCGAGATGGCCATCCGAGCATGCAAAACCATCAAGTTGCGCTGTCCGAGCATGTATTCCGTCAAGGTCCCGTCCAGACGCACGAGACCTTAGTTTGTGAGTTTTATCAAGTTTCCAGATTTCTACCCGGATGGCCATCCGCGCATGCAAAACCATTTAGTTGCACCATCCGAACGTGTATTCCGTCAAGGTCCCATCAAGCCGCTCGGGACCCGAGTTAGTGAGTTTTGCCGACTATCTCAACTTTCCGGATTTTGACCTAGGTAGCTATCTGAGCATGCAAAACCTTCCAGTTGCAGCATCTGAACGTGTATTCCAGCAAGGTCCACTCTAGCGTCCCAGGACCCGAGTTCATGAGTTTTCTTGGCTTTCAAAATTTCGACCTAGATGGCCATCCGCGCATGCAAAACAATCAAGTTCACCGTCCAGAGTTGTATTCCGTCAAGGTTCCGTCCGGCCTCCCAGGACACGAGTTCATGGGTTTTACAGACTTTCCTAACTTTCCTGATTTTAACCCAGATGGCCATCCGCGCATGCAAAACCATCAAGTTCCACCATCGGAGGTGTATTCCGTCCGGCCTCCCGGGACTCGAGTTCGTGAGTTTTACAGACTTTCCTGACTTTCTTGATTTTGACCCAGATGGCCATCCGCGCATGCAAAACCATCAAGTTACACCGTCCTGACGTGTATTCCGTCAAGGTTTTGTCCGGCCACCCGGGACCCGAGTTCGTGAGTTTTACTGACTTTCCCGACTTTCTTGATTTTGACCTAGATGGCCATACGCGCATGCAAAACCATCAAGTTGCCCCGTCCGGACATGTATTCCGTCAAGGTTCCGCCAGCTGCCAGGGACTCGAATTTGTGAGTTTTACCGACTTTCTTGAATTTTGCAATTTTGACCATCAAGTTGCACCGTCCGAACGTATATTCCGTCAAGGTCCTGTCTGGTCGCCCGAGATCCAAGTTTGTGAGTTTTATAGAGTCTCCCGACTTTCTCGGTTTTGACCCAGATGGACATCCGCGCATGCAAAACCATCAAATTGCACCGTCCGGACGTGTATTCCATCAAGGTTCCGTCCGGCCGCCTGGGACCCGAGTTAGTGAGTTTTACCAACTTTCCCGACTTTCTCGATTTTGATCCTGATGGCCATCCATGCATGCAAAACCATCAAGTTGCATCGTACGGACGTGTATTCCGTCAAGATTCCGTCCGACCGCCCGGGACCCGAGTTCGTGAGTTTTATAGACTTTCCCGACTTTCTCAATTTTAACCCAGATAGACATCCGCGCATGCAAAACCATCAAGTGGCACCATCCCGACGTGTATTCCGTCAAGGTTCCGTCCGGCCGCCCAGGACCCAAGTTTGTGAGTTTTACAAAATTTCTTGAATTTTCCAATTTTGACCCCGATGGCCATCCATGCATGCAAAACCATCAAGTTGCACCGTCCGAACTTATATTCCGTCAAGGTCTTGTCAGCCGCCCGGGACCCGAGTTCGTGAGTTTTCCCGACATTCTCTACTTTCCCGATTTCAACCGAGATGGCCAGCCAAGCATGCAAAACCATCAAGTTGCGCTGTCCAAACGTGTATTTCGTCAAGGTCCCATCCAAACGCATGGGATCGTAGTTTGTGAGTTTTACCGACTTTCCAGATTTCGACCCGGATGGCCATCCGCGCATGCAAAACCATTTAGTTGCACCATCCGAACGTGTATTCCGTCAATGTCCGGTCCAGCCACTCGGGACCCGAGTTAGTGAGTTTTGCCGACTATCCCAACTTTCTGAATTTTGACCTAGATAGTCACCCGCGCATGCAAAACCATCCAGTTGCACCATCCGAACGTGTATTCCGGCAAGGTCCAGTCCGGCGTCCCAGTACCCGAGTTCATGAGTTTTCTTGACTTTATAAATTTTGACCTAGATGGCCATCCGCGCATGCAAAATCATCAAGTTGCACTCTGCGGAGGTGTATTCCATCAAGGTTCGGTCCGGCCTCCCGGGACCCGAGTTCGTGAGTTTTACAGAGTTTACCGACTTTCTCGGTTTTGACCCAGATGGACATCCGCGCATACAAAACCATCAAGTTGCACCGTCCGAATGTGTATTCCGTCAAGGTTCCGTCCGGCAGACCGGGACCCGAGTTCGTGAGTTTTACCGACTTTCCCTACTTTCTTGATTTTGACCCTGATG
This sequence comes from Neostapfia colusana, assembly GCA_030760725.1. Classification (NCBI taxonomy): domain Eukaryota; kingdom Viridiplantae; phylum Streptophyta; class Magnoliopsida; order Poales; family Poaceae; genus Neostapfia; species Neostapfia colusana. Next base: position 83,380,016 of record JASWHV010000011.1, read on the forward strand.
GCCATCCGTGCATGCAAAACCATCAAGTTGCACCGTCCGGACATCTATTCTGTCAAGGTTCCGTCCGGCCGCCCGGGACCCAAGTTCGTGAGTTTTCCCAACTTTCGCTACTTTCCCAATTTCAACCTAGATGGCCATCCGAGCATGCAAAACCATCAAGTTGCACTGTCCGAACGTGTATCCCGTCAAACTGCCGTCCAGTCGCACGGGGCCCTAGTTTGTGAGTTTTACCGACTTTGAAGATTCCGTCCCGGATGGCCATCCGCGCATGCAAACCATTTAGTTGCATCATCCGAACGTGTAATCCGTCAAGGTCCCGTCCAGCCGCTCGGGACCCGAGTTAGTGAGTTTTGCCGAGTATCCCAACTTTCCGGAGTTTGACCTAGATAGCCATCCGCGCATGCAAAACCATCCAGTTGCACCATCCGAACATGTATTCTGGCAAGGTCCAGTCCGGCGTCCCAGGACCCGAGTTCATGAGTTTTCTTGACTTTCCAAATTTTGACCTAGATGGGCATCCGCGCATACAAAATCATCAAGTTGCACTGTCCGGAGGTGTATTCCGTCAAGGTTCCGTCCGGCCTCCCGGGACCCGAGTTCGTGAGTTTTACAGAGTTTCCCGACTTTCTTGGTTTTGAGCCAGATGGACATTCGCGCCTGCAAAACCATCAAGTTGCACCATCCGGACGTGTATTCCATCAAGGATCCATCCGGCAGCCCGGCACCCGTGTTCGTGAGTTTGACCGACTTTCCCGACTTTCTCGATTTTGACCCTGATGGCCATCCGCGCATGCAAAACCATCAAGATGCACCGTCCGGACGTGTATTCCATCAAGGTTCCGTCCGGCCGCGCGGGACCTGAGTTCGTGAGTTTTTCCAACTTTCCCTACTTTCCTAATTTCAACCCAGATGGCCATCCGAGCATGCAAAACCATCAAGTTGCACTGTCCGAACGTGTATTCCGTCAAGCTTCCGTCTAGTCGCACGGGACCCTAGTTTGTGAGTTTTACCGACTTTCCAGATTTTAACCTGGATGGCCATCCGCGCATGCAAACCATTTAGTTGCACCATCCGAACGTGTACTCCATCAAGGTCTCGTCCAGCTGCTCGGGACCCGAGTTAGTGAGTGTTGCCGACTATCCCAACTTTCTGGATTTTGACCCAGATCGCTATCCGTGCATACAAAACATTCCAGTTGTAGCATCCGAACGTGTATTCCGGCAAGGTCCAGTCTGGTGTCTTAGGACCCGAGTTCATGAGTTTTTTCAAAATTTCGACCTAGATGGCCATCCGCGCATGCAAAACCATCAAGTTGCACCGTCCGGAGGTGTATTCCGTCAAGGTTCCGTTCGGCCTCCCAGTACCCGAGTTCATGACTTTTACAGACTTTCCCGACTTTCTTAATTTTGACCCAGATGGCCATCCGCGCATGCAAAACCATCAAGTTGCACCGTCGGAGGTGTACTCCGTCAAGGTTCCGTCCAGTCTCCCGGGACCCGAGGTCGTGAGTTTTACAGAGTTTCCTGACTTTCTCGATTTTGACCCAGATGGACATCCGCGCATGTAAAACCATCAAGTTGCACCGTTCGGACATTTATTCCGTCAATGTTCCGTCCGGAAGCCCAGGACCCGAGTTAGTGAGTTTTATAGACTTTCCCGACTTTCTTGATTTTGACCCACTTGGCCATCCACGCATGCAAAACAATCAAGTTGCACTGTCTGGACGTGTATTCCGACAAGGTTCCGTCCGACCGCCCGGGACTCGAGTTCGTGAGTTTTATCGACTTTCTCGAATTTCGCAATTTTGACCCAGATGGCCATCCATGCATGCAAAACCATCAAGTTGCACCGTACGAACGTATATTCCGCCAAGGTCCTGTCCGGCCGCCCGGGACCCAAGTTCGTGAGTTTTCCCAATTTTCCGTACTTTCCCAATTTCAACCCAGATGGCCATCCGAGCATGCAAAACCATCAAGTTACACTGTCCGAACATGTATTTAGTCAGGCTCCCGTCCAGTCGCACGGGACCCTAGTTTGTGAGTTTTACCGACTTTCCAGATTTTGACCAGGATGGCCAAGCGCAAGCAAACCATTTAGTTGCACCATCCGAACGTGTATTCCATCAATGTCCCGTCCAGCCGCTCGGGACCTGATGCGGACATCGCTACCGTTGATACAACCACAACACCAGCCCATTCACCACTCTCAGCTAATCAAGGTCCAATGACACGCGCTCGTGCACGTCAACTTAATTATCAGGTGAATTCATTCCTGGCTGTTCAAAGTAATTATCCTTCAAATGGGGACCTATTAAAGCCTTGTGATGACCTTGTTATTATTAGGTGCTTGGGAATTGATCCAGCTAGGAGGGATGGAGGGATTAATGCAATAAAGGCTGCTCCACCCGAGGGAAAATCTTGAGGCTGGGGCCATGTAATAAAGAGAGATTTAGACAAATAAAGAAAGGAATAAGGGAAATCTCGTCCAACTTTGCTGCTGGACGAAATTCCCTCTTTCTTCCCCCATTTAAAGATAGATGTGCTATAATAAGGAAAGAAATAGAGGAAATCATATCCTGCCTTGCTGCTGGATGGGTTTCCCTCTTTCTTTCTCTATTAAATGGTAGTCTATCACAGAAAAAGGAAGGGAATAAGGGAGATCACGTCCTACCTTTGTTGCTGGACGAATTTCCCTCTTCCCTCCCCTATTTAAGTAGTCCAATAGCTCCTTGACAGCGCGGGTTTTATTTTCTGTAAGTTTAGCCATTGCTACTTCCTTGTAACGCAAGTGTCGACGAGACCTTCCGATTACTTAAATCAGAACCCTAACTTTTTCTCACCCGTGAGTGTTTGCTTGTTATCTTGTTCTTGCTTGTTCTTCGATTACTTGCAGGTTCAAGGCTGTTCTTGGCACGGCAAGTACAGCAACAACAGGAGCCGATGTAACTATCGCTAAGGCGCAGCATCCTTGTGGTTGTTGTAGTCGGGTAGCACAACGTCGACCTCCACCCAAATCGTAGTTACCAGGAGACGGTGTAACTGTCGCTCAAGGCGCCACACCATTGTGGTTGTGGTAGTCGGGCAGCCAACGTCGGCCTCCACCAAATTCGTTTATTACCAACATCTCTCATCGAAAGATAGGGCGTCCCCCGTACCCGTTGGGTTCATCAAGTGGTATCAGATTTCAGGTTGCTCGGTGAGAGATTTCCTTCTCCTTGTTCTTCATTTACCTACAGTCCACTTTTGCCTACAAAAGTTCGCTCAAAAAAATCCTAAAAACACTTTGAGCCTTTTGCTTGGCTACTTAGCTCTCGACTTGTTGAATTCACGGTTGCTTTTTTGTGTCAAGTTGCTGGTCCTAAGTTTTTCACCGCTAGAGTTTTGAGTTCGTGCCACTTTGTTCTCAGTCCATTTCCATTATCTACCCAAAGTTGAGAAAAAAGGCAAGTGCAAAAGAAAAGCTGCACGGATCAGCAAGAAAAAGGCACGTGCAAAAACAAAAGCCGCACTGATTACAATCACAAAAAAAAGTTTCTAAGTACAAAAAAAGAGAGACAATTTGTGTAACATTTGTTTCATGTTTCGAAGTTTAACTTGCTGTTTTCAACGTTGTTGAAACACAACGGATCGGGCTGTTCGAACTTCCCTACCATAGTAATCCAACGTCACGTGGAGTTACGGCTCACGTCTCTAGTAAGATTTGAGCTAGGACCAGCATAATACCATCGTGGAACGTTTATTTAACTTGTTGTGACTAATGTGGTACTAGCTGTTCCTTTGCACAAATTGTGTCTAGCAGCCACCTACAGCTCCACATAATTGTCTACGACACCATAAGGTTGTGCTGGCAGCCACCGTTTGTTGTTGTTCTTGCTGATTGCCGGCGCCTCCTGCATCGCATGGTAAGAACTTGTAAGACCTTGATTTCTTGCTAGTGAGGAATTGTGCTGTCCTACCACCTCTTATCAACTGTTAGGATTAATCTGCTTGCTGTTGTATTTCCTTTATTTACTAACCATGTCAGCTGATGCGAATGAGACATATCCACATTCACCACGTACGAGGGGCATCATTCAGCATTTCGAACGCCAAGTAAAGCTACACACAGATGCTCTCAATGAGGATATTCAAGTCACCAATGAACGCATTGGTCAATTAGAGTCGACGCAGATTTGCACCAACACCAAACTGACCACATTAGAAAGCACTGCTGGGGCTATTAACACTTCTCTTGCAGCAATCATTGAGCGATTGGAGAGGATGGAACAGGTTGGACGCGAAGAGAGGCAAAGACGTGTTGATGACAGCCACGACTCCGTTGGCAGTGCTGCAAGATATGACGAGGCGGAGTATTCGGCGGATACCGAGCTTGATGATGGACCTTTCAGGTATCGACGGCAGCCACGTCGCGACCATCGTGGTATGGGTGGTCGAGCTCAACGATGCGAGGTACGTGACAATGACGATTCTCTACGCAGCATTAAATTCTCCATACCACCTTTTGATGGTAAATATGATCCGGAAGCATATCTGTTTTGGGAATTGTCAGTAGATCAAAAATTTGCATGCCATGATTTCCCTGATGATAAAAAGGTTAGAGCTGCCACTAGTGAATTCACTGACTTTGCTTCTGTTTGGTGGCATGAATATCAAACTAAAAATCCAGCTACCGTACCACAAACATGGAATGCTTTGAAACGAATCATGCGTCGTCGTTTTGTTCCTTCCTATCATGCTCGTGACCTGTTGCATAAATTACAACAACTTAGGCAAGGCAACAAATCTGTTGAGGAATACTATCAAGAACTTCAAATAGGCATGATGCGTTGTGGCCTAGTTGAAAATGAAGAGGCTGCAATGGCTAGGTTTATGGGTGGTTTAACAAGAGAAATTCAGGACATATTGGCTTATAAGGAATACACTAACGTCACTGGATTATTCCGTCTTGCTTGTAAGGCTGAAAGAGAAGTGCAGGGACGACGTACAAGAACTAACATTTCTGCAGGTCGAACTACCTCATGGCAGTTCCGCTCAAGTGCTGCTGGTACTAAGCATGATGCTCCAGATGATGCTTCCAATGGGTTGCCCAGGACTACATCAAAATCAGCACCTTCGCGTGCAATCGAGACAACAAAAGGATCCACCCAAGTTGCAGCCAACACTTCTTCTTCCATTGCTTCTACCGGGAGAACAAAAGACATTCAATGCCTCCAGTGCAAGGGTTTTGGGCACCTACGAAGGGACTGCCCAAGCAAGCGTGTGCTGGTTGTACGAGAAAATGGTGAGTACTCATCCGCTAGTGATTTAGATAATGAAACATATGCCATGCTTGCTGCACAAGAAGCAGGAAAGAAGAATGATGATGAAGAGCATATTGGGGCTGATCATGCAGCCCACTATGAGAGTCTTGTTGTGAGGCGTGTCTTGAGTGCCCAAATGATCAAAGCTGAACAGAACCAGCGACACAATCTATTCCAAACTAAGTGTGTAGTTTTGGAACGATCGTGTCGCATTATTATTGATGGAGGAAGCTGCAACAATTTAGCAAGTGCTACCATGGTAGAAAAGCTTGGGCTGACAACACTTCCACATCCACATCCCTACTACATTCAATGGTTCAACGACAGTGGTAAGTTTAAGGTAACCGTCTGGTTCGTGTCGAATTTGCAATTGGTTCCTACCATGATTATATTGATTGTGATGTGGTACCTATGCAAGTTTGTTCTATGCTATTTGGTCGACCTTGCCAATTTGATAAAGATACATTACATCATGGTAAATCAAATCAATACTCTTTCATGCATCATGGGAAGAAACTTTTTTTGCACCCGATGTCCCCTGATGCTATTTTGAAGGATGACATTGCTAGAGCTTGCAAAGAGAAATCTGCTTAAATGAAAATTCAGATGTCGTGAAGAAATCGGTACAGCCTAAGACTGACAATTCCAAATCTGCTCATATTAAGAAGAATGAAATAAAATTAAAGAGCGCTTGTTTTTTTGCTTCCAAATCTGATTTGTTTGAATTAAAAAGTGATACTGCAATCTTCTATGTGTTTGTTTGCAAAGAAGCTTTGTTCTCACTTCACGACACACCATGTGCTTTGCCTCCTTCTATCACTATGCTTTTGCAGGAATACGCTGATGTGTTTCCACAAGAGGTACCAGCCGGGCTGCCACCATTGAGAGGGATTGAGCATCAGATTGACCTCATCCCTGGGGCTTCTTTGCCCAACCGAGCACCACACAGGACCAATCCGGAGGAGACTAAGGAGATTCAGCGGCAAGTACAGGAATTACTCGACAAAGGTTTTGTGCGTGAGTCCCTTAGTCCTTGCTCCGTTCCTGTCCTTTTGTTCCCAAAGAAAGATGGATCATGGCGCATGTGTGTAGATTGTCGAGCAATTAATAACATTACCATTAGATATCGTCATCCTATTCCTAGGTTAGATGATATGCTTGATGAACTTAGTGGCTCGATGATTTTCTCTAAAATTGATTTGCGTAGTGGATACCATCAAATTCGTATGAAGCTAGGTGATGAATGGAAAACAGCGTTTAAAACAAAGTTTTGTTTGTATGAGTGGTTAGTCATGCCTTTTGGTCTCACGAATTCACCTAGCACTTTCATGAGATTAATGAATGAGGTTTTACGTGCTTTCATTGGAAGATTTATGGTAGTATATTTCGATGACATCTTGATCTATAGCGCATCTCTCGAAGTTCATCTTGATCATCTCCGTGCTGTTTTCAATGCTTTACGTGATGCACGCTTATTTGGTAACATTGACAAGTGCACCTTTTGCACGGATTGAGTTTCTTTTCTTGGCTATGTTGTGACACCACAGGGAATTGAAGTTGATCAAGCCAAGGTGGAGGCGATACACAGCTGGCCGACTCCTACCACGGTCACACAAGTACGAAGCTTTCTCGGACTTGCTGGATTCTATCGTCGTTTTGTGAAAGACTTCAGCACCATAGCAGGCCCATTGCATGAGCTTACAAAGAAGGGTGCCCCATTCACATGGGGCAAGGCGCAAGAGGCTGCATTTGCAACTTTGAAGAATAGGTTAACTCATACACCCCTTCTCTAATTACCAGATTTCAGTAAGACTTTTGAATTGGAATGTGATGCTAGTGGTATTGGATTGGGGAGGTGTCTTGTTGCAAGAGGGGAAACCTATTGCTTATTTTAGCTAGAAACTGAATGGGCCTAGTCTGAACTATTCCACTTATGATAAAGAATTATATGCACTAGTACGAACTTTGGAAACATGACAACATTATTTATGGCATAAAGAATTTGTTATACATTCTGATCATGAATCTTTGAAGCACATTAAGAACCAAACTAATCTGAACCGTAGGCATGCCAAGTGGGTAGAATTCATTGAGTCCTTTCCTTATGTCATCAAACACAAGAAAGGAAAAGATAATGTCATTGCGGATGCCTTATCTCGCCGTTACAATATGTTGTCCCAACTTGATTTTAAGATTTTTGGCTTGGAAACAATTAAAGAACAATATGCTTTTGATGCTGATTTCAAAGATGTGCTGCTGCAATGTAAAGAAGGAAAAACATGGAACAAGTTTGTTCTCACTAATGGTTTTATGTTTACAACTAACAAATTATGCATTCCAGCTGGTTCTGTGCGTATCTTACTATTGCAGGAAGCACATGGTGGAGGATTGATGGGACACTTTGGTGTCAAGAAGACGGAAGACATCTTAGCAAGCCATTTCTTTTGGCTAAAGATGAGGAGAGATGTGAAGCGGTTTGTTGCTCGTTGCACCACCTGTCAAAAAGCTAAGTCTCGTCTTAATCCACATGGTTTATACATGCCTCTTCCTGTTCCTAGTGCTCCATGGGAGGATGTTTCTATGGATTTTGTTTTAGTATTGCCTAGAACAAAGAAGGGGAAGGATAGTATTTTTGTTGTTGTCGACAGATTTTCTAAAATGGCACATTTCATACCATGCCACAAAACTGATGATGCTACCCATATTGCTGATTTGTTCTTTCGAGAAGTTGTTCGTTTGCATGGGCTTCCAAACACTATTGTTTCAGATAGAGATGCCAAATTTCTTAGTCATTTTTGGAAAACCTTATGGGCTAAGTTGAGGACAAAATTACTCTTTTCTACCACTTGTCACCCTCAAACTGATGGACAGACCGAAGTAGTGAACCGTAGTTTATCTACCATGCTAAGGGCTGTTCTGAAACATAACATCAAATTATGGGAAGAATATTTGCCTCATATTGAATTTGCTTACAATCGTTCGCTGCATTCTACTACTAAATTGTGCCCTTTTCAGATTGTATATGGTTTTATTCCTCATGCTCCCATTGATCTTTTGGCTCTGCCACCTTCAGAGAAATTGAATTTTGATGCTTCTCACCGTGCTGAATTAATTCTTAAAATGTATGAGCAAACTAAATCAAACATTGAGAGCATGAACGCTAAGTATCAACAAGTCGGTAGCAAGGGTAGGAAGCATGTTACTTTTGAACCTGGTGATTTGGTTTGAGTGCATTTGAGAAAGGATAGATTTCCTGATTTGAGAAAATCTAAATTACTACCTAGAGCTGCTGGACCATTCAAAGTGCTTCGAAAAATTACATATGAAATTGAGTTGCCTGCACATTTTGGGGTTACTTCCTCTTTTAATATTGCAGATTTGAAACCATATATGGGCGAGGAAGACACATTTTAGTCGAGGACGACTCAATTGCAAGAAGGGGAGGATGATGCGGATATCGCTATCGTTGATACAACCACAACACCAGCCCATTCGCCACTCTCAGCTAATCAAGGTCCAATGACACGCGCTCGTGCACGTCAACATAATTATCTGGTGAATTCATTCCTGGCTGTTCAAAGTAATTATCCTTCAAATGGGGACCTATTAAAGACTTGTGATGACCTTGTTATTATTAGGTGCTTGGAAATTGATCCAGCTAAGAGGGATGGAGGGATTAATGCAATAAAGGCTGCTCCACCCGAGGGGAAATCTTGAGGCTGGGGCCATGTAATAAAGAGAGATTTAGACAAATAAGGAAAGGAATAAGGGAAATCTCGTCCAACTTTGCTGCTGGACGAAATTCCCTCTTTCTTCCCCCATTTAAAGATAGATGTGCTATAATAAGGAAAAAAATAGAGGAAATCATATCCTGCCTTGCTGCTGGATGGGTTTCCCTCTTTCTTTCCCTATTAAATGGTAGTCTATCACAGAAAAAGGAAGGGAATAAGGGAGATCACGTCCTACCTTTGTTGCTGGACGAATTTCCCTCTTCCCTCCCCTATTTAAGTAGTCCAAGAGCTCCTTGACAGGGCGGGTTTTGTTTTCTGTAAGTTTAGCCATTGCTACTTCCTTGTAACGCAAGTGTCGACGAGACCTTCCGATTACTTGAATCAGAACCCCAACTTTTTCTCACCCGTGAGTGTTTGCTTGTTATCTTGTTCTTACTTGTTCTTCGATTGCTTGCAGGTTCAAGGCTGTTCTTGGCACGGCAAGTACAGCAACAACATGAGCCGGTGTAACTAGCGCTAAGGCGCAGCATCCTTGTGGTTGTTGTAGTCGGGTAGCCAACGTCGACCTCCACCCAAATCGTAGTTACCAGGAGACGGTGTAACTGTCGCTCAAGGCGCCACACCATTCTGTTTGTGGTAGTCGGGCAGCCAACGTCGGCCTCTACCAAATTCGTTCATTACCAACATCTCTCATCGAAAGATAGGGCGTCCCCCGTATCCGTTGGGTTCATCAGGACCCGAGTTAGTGAGTTTTGCCGACTATCCCAACTTTCCGGATTTTGACCTAAATAGCCATCCGCGCATGCAAAACCATCCAGTTGCACCATCCGAACATGTATTCCGGCAAGGTCCAGTCCGGCGTCCCAAGACTCGAGTAGTCTTCTCCTGATGCTGATGATGAAATAATAATGCAAGTTTGAGTACAATGATGTACTCAGCAAGTGTGGGAAAATCATGATATGTAGCTCATAACAAGGTAGGTATAAAAAGGCTTATTTGCGGAAAAGCAGATTTATAAAACCTTGATAAAACAGCAACTTAACTTTAGATGAATGTAATCCCAGCATATATTAAATTACCAACATACCTCCATCACTTTCCATGTTCCACCCGAACATTAACCAACTTCATTCTTGCTCACGAATACCTCATCGTATTCGCTACCATCTCACGAATACCTTCTCGTATCCGCTACCATCTTATCTCATAAACAACTTCGTCTCACACCGAGACCAATCTCGTTGCCATGACTCAACAGTCATGTAACCATCTAATCACCCGGACTCAACAGTTCCAAAACCAAACCATAACCATAATCAATAACCATAACCATGAACCATCCCAATAACCATCGCAACTAATCATGGCAGTTGGGCCAGGCGCTCGTGACCGTAAGCTCGGCTATCATAATAGTTTTAAGAACCCTGCAGAGTTTGCACCTCTTTACCCACAAGTTTGTGATTTCGTCACCCGTCGGTGACTGCAAAACCTCTATTATACCAGTACACAACCATCGGTGTATGGCCAAGAGATCATAAAATAGCCTTTACAAAGGGGCTACTAGATGTATGGACTCACTAAGGTTTCACCGGCAGGCTAGAATCTCCAATTCTCCCACCCACGGGCCCCCTCTTGTGCCATGCAGTTCCCAGGGCAGTCCTCACTCGACTCCCATTCTCCGCGCCTTCCACAGTCCATAACACTCTAGCAACTTACCTAATTACTCAGCTAAGCCGCACCTATGCTTGGCCTTGTGGTGGCACTGTTATCCTGGCATGTGCATGCATGAACCGGTCCTTAGATCTACGGCAAGTAAACCACCCATGCTACCTCATTCACAAACCCAGACTTGCCTAGATCTCCCTCCGATCCATGTTCATTAACATCATCAGTTTCTCATTATCATTACGAGTGCAGTTAGCTAGACACATCTATCTCGCTTCCCAATCCCATGGATTCAGCGAAGCATAAAGCAAAAACCATACCCGACTCATAAACTTCCCTGGAGACAAGGGTGGTTTAACCAAAGGTAGTAAACTCCTATAAAAAGGTTTCCCATCATGTTTGACTCAGCACACACATATTTTCACAAAACAAAACAGTTTTACCTAAAACATAGGATCAATATGGTCAAGGAGCACTTGCCTTGTTCTTGCGGTTCCGGTTGTTCTTGGATCTCAAAACCTTGTTGCTGCAGTTCGTCGTAGACAACTCTCTGAGCTTGTCCTGCTATGTAGGATCACGTGCATACAAGATTCACAGCAATCAATATCATGCAAAAACCTTAAACTAGATGCGATGATGCATATGCATGCTATCCTATGATTAGTTTTATTAGATTGGTTTGTACGTGTTCTTGCATGGCTTGCATGGATTTTATGATGAACAGAGGTGTTCGGATCAAAGGTGGACGTGATGATCTTGTATTTAGATCAACCTGATCATCAAGTGATCTGTCCACGAGAAGGCTTCTGCTCGAAAGGAATCAAAGAACAGATGCAAAGAAAACACAACGATGTCGTAAGGTGGTATTGGAGACCTACCTTATGTTCTTCTCGGTCTCGAGGTCCTCCTCAGATCGTTGGACTTTCCTCCGGCGATCTTCCTTGCTGCACTCCGGCGATGGTTTACTCGGCGGGTTGGGACTAGGGCTCTAAGTCGTCGGCTCAGGAGTTGGAAAAGAAGTTTGTGGTTTCGGCCATAGGTTTTGGGTTCTATTTATAATCGGGAAGAGAAGAGTCCTAATCTGATTGTATCCCGAATAAGAGTCCTGTTCAAATTTGTCGAATCTTACAACTTACCTTTAGTTGATTTGGTGCGGTATCATTGTGGAATTCAGGTCGGTTTCTGTTCTGGTATTTCTACGTTGACAGAATCCAAAAACTGTTCCTAGAACTTGTTACCTCCTCGGTGATGAGCTTCGAAGGCTACACGTGTCCACCGGGTCCTTGTCTCTCCCTCTCCGCAGGGACGAGCTCCGGTGGTGCTGCGTGTCAAGCGAGCAAGACTTCCCTCTTCTTCGGAGGTGAGCTCCGTGTGCGCCACGTATCCTGGCGGTCGGGACCTCCTCTCTCATTCGGAGGTGGCTCTGCACACGCCACGTGTCAGTGTCGGACCTTTCCTCTCTTCTTTCCTCAGAGATGAGCTCTGAGGTAGACACGTGTCCAACAGTGACGGATCTCCCGGAGATAAGCTCCGGTAGCGACATGTGTTCAATAAAACCGGACCTCTCGGAGGTGAGCTCCGAGATCGACACGTATCCCGTGCAACTGGTCCTCTGATTTCCGTGGTGACTAGCTCCGAAGGTGACATGTGTCCTGCGGAAAATGCCTTTGCTTCTTTCGCAGAGGCTAGCTTAGGGCAACACGTGTCTCACGGGGTCGGACCTCTCCCCTTTTTCGGAGATGAGCCCCGAGCCTGCCACGTAGCCATTTTAGCGGCGGACCTCTCCCCACTTCGCAGGGATGAGCTCCGAACGTGCCACGTGGCCAGCAGCCGCGGTAAGTTGTCTTTGGAGCTCTCGGTGAACAGGATTCGGCTCTTATTGGCTATCCTTTTGATATTTTTCTCTGTTCTTACTTCTTCTTAAAATGTTTTCTCTTCATAAAACATGAATATATGGCGACACCAGAAATGAGGGTGTCACACGGGACCCGAGTTCGTGAGTTTTACAAAGTTTCCCGACTTTCTCGGTTTTGACTCAGATGGACATTCGCGCGGGCAAAACCATCAAGTTGCACCGTCCGGACGTGTATTCAGTCAAGGATCCATCCGGCAGCCCGGGACCCAAGTTCGTGAGTTTGACCGGCTTTCCAGATTTTGACCAGGATGGCCATCCGCGCAAGCAAATCATTTAGTTGCACCATCTGAACGTGTATTCCCTCAATGTCCCGTCTAGCCACTCGGGACCCGAGTTAGTGAGTTTTGCCGACTATCCCAACTTTCCGAATTTTTACCTAGATAGCCATCCGTGCATGCAAAACCATCCAGTTGCACCATCCGAACGTGTATTCCGGCAAGGTCCAGTCCGGCATCCCAGGACCCGAGTTCATGAGTTTTCTTGACTTTATAAATTTTGACCTAGATGGCCATCCGCGCATGCAAAATCATCAAATTGCACTCTCCGGAGGTGTATTCCATCAAGGTTCGGTCCGGCCTCCCGGGACCCGAGTTTGTGAGTTTTACAGAGTTTACCGACTTTCTCGCTTTTGACCCAGATGGACATCCGCGCATACAAAACCATCAAGTTGCACCATCCGGACGTGTATTCCATCAAAGGTTCCGTCCGGCAGCCCGGGACCCGAGTTCGTGAGTTTTACCGACTTTCTCTACTTTCTCAATTTTGACACTGATGGCCATCCGCGCATGCAAAACCATCAAGTTGCACCGTCCGGACATGTATTCCATCAAGGTTCCGTCCGGCCGCCCGGGACCCGAGTTCGTGGGTTTTCCCAACTTTCCCTATTTTCCCAATTTCAACCTAGATGGCCATCCGAGCATGCAAAACCAACAAGTTGCACTGTCCGAACGTGTATCCCATCAAACTGCCGTCCAGTCGCACGGGACCCTAGTTTGTGAGTATTACCGACTTTCAAGATTTCGTCCCGGATGGCCATCCGCGCATGCAAACCATTTAGTTGCATCATCCGAACGTGTAATCCGTCAAGGTCCCGTCCAGCCGCTCGGGACCCGAGATAGTGAGTTTTGCCGACTATCCCAACTTTCCTGATTTTGACCTAGATAGCCATCCGCGCATGCAAAACCATCAAGTTGCACCGTCCGGAGGTGTATTCTGTCACAGTTCCGTCCGGCCTCTCAGGACCCGAGTTCGTGAGTTTTACAGACTTTCCCGACTTTCTTAATTTTGACCCAGATGGCCATCCGCGCATGCAAAACCATCAAGTTGCACCGTCGGAGGTGTATTCCGTCAAGTTTCCGTCCGGTCTCCCGGGACCCGAGGTCGTGAGTTTTACAGACTTTCCTGACTTTCTCGATTTTGACCCAGATGGCCATCCGCGCATGTAAAACCATCAAGTTGCACCGTTCGGACATTTATTCCATCAATGTTCCATCCGGAAGCCCGGGACCCGAGTTCGTGAGTTTTATAGACTTTCCCGACTTTCTCGATTTTGACCCACTTGGCCATCCGCGCATGCAAAACAATCAAGTTGCACTGTCTGGACGTGTATTCCGTCAAGGTTCCGTCCGATCGCCCAGGACTCGAGTTCGAGAGGTTTACCGACTTTCTCGAATTTTGCAATTTTGACCCGGATGGCAAAATATGCATGCAAAACCATCAAGTTGCACTGTCCGAACGTATATTCCGTCAAGGTACTGTCCGGTCGCTTGGGATCCAAGTTTGTGAGTTTTACAGAGTTTCCCAACTTTCTCGGTTTTGACCCAGATGGACATCCGCGCATGCAAAACCATCAAGTTGCACCGTTTGGACGTGTATTCCGTCAAGGTTCCGTCCGGGCGCCCGGGACCCGAGTTCATGAGTTTTACCGACTTTTTTGATTTTGACCCTGATGGCCATCCGCGCATGCACCATCAATTTGCACTGTCCGGACGTGTATTCCGTCAAGGTTCCATCCGGCCACCCGGGACCCGAGTTTGTGAGTTTTACAGACTTTCCCGATTTTGAACCAGATGGCCATCCGCGCATCCTAAACCATCAAGTTGCCCCGTACGGACATGTATTCCATCAGGGTTCCGTCCGGCCGCCCGGGACTAAAATTCGTGAGTTTTACCGACTTTCTCGAATTTTGCAATTTTGACCCGGATGGCCATCCATGCATGCAAAACCATCAAGTTGCATGCAAAACCATCAAGTTGCATGCAAAACCGCCCAGGACCCGACTTCGTGAGTTTTACTGACTTTCCCGACTTTCTCAATTTTGACCCTGATGGCCATCCGCGCATAAAAATCATCAAGTTGCACCGTCCGGACGTGTATTCCGTGAAGGTTCCGTCCGGCCGGCCGGGACCTAAGTTCGTGAGTTTTACAGACTTTCCCGACTTTCTATATTTTGACCCAGATGGCCATCCGCGCATGCAAAACCATCAAGTTGCACTGTCCGGACGTGTATTCCGTCAAGGTTCCGTCCGGCCGCCCGGGACCCGGGCCGTCCGTCCTATGCTTCCTCCGTATCGTTTGGACTTGCTTTTCAGCCTCTTGTAGCACTTCGGGTCCAAACACCTAGTTCTCTCCGGTCTCGTTCCAGAACAGTGGTGTTTTACACCGCCTACCAGATAATGCTTCGAAAGGCGACATCTTCAAGCTAGCTTGATAGCTGTTGTTATAGGAGAATTCGGCATACGGTAAACTCCTATCCCAACTATGCCCACGTTTCAAGGCGCAAGCTCTCAACATGTCCTCCAAAATTTGGTTTGTCCTTTCGGTTTGCCCATCAGTTTATGGGTGATAGGCGGAGCTAAAATCCAGTCGTGTACCCATGGCTTTCTGCAGCTTCCTACAGAATCTAGAGGTAAATTGAGAACCTCGATCTGAGACTATCCTCCTCGGAACTCCGTGACGGCACACGATCTGCTCCATGTACAACTCGGCTAATTGTGCAACGTCGTAATTGGCCCTTACAGGGAGAAAATGGGCGGTTTTCGTCAATCGGTCCATGATAACCCAGATGGAGTCGTAACCCGACTGAGTACGTGGCAATCCGACGATGAAATCCATACTGATGCCCTCCCACTTCCACTCTGATACCTTCAAAGGTTGCAACAATCCAGCGGATTTTTAATGTTCGGCCTTCACCCGTTGGCATGTGTCGCATAGGGCAACGTATTCGGCTATATCCCTCTTCATACCATCCCACCAATAACAAGTTTTCAAGTCCTTGTACATTTTGATACTTCTGAGATGTATAGAATAAGGTGAATCATGTGCCTCCTTCAATATTATGTCACGGAGGTGTTTCATGTTAGGCACACAAATCCTTTTTCCTATCCAAAGCGTACCCTTCTCATCTTCTTTGAAATCCTTCTCTATTCCTTGTCGGATTCTTTCCTTGATCTCCTTGATCTCCTCATCCGTTGTTTGGCCATCTCTTATCTGTTGTTCCAATGAGGAGTGGATCTCCATCATTTCCATGTTGTTCAAGAATCCGAGGTGCAACCGTTCGAACACCTTACGTAGTTCGGGTGGTAGCTCCTGAACACATCAAGGATTACAGCTGCTAGCTCCAAGTCATGTGTAGGATAATTGAGCTCGTGCTTCTCTAATTGTCGTGAGGCATAGGCTACCACTTGTCCTTCTTGCATTAGCACACATCCGAGCCCCTGTCTAGATGCGTCACAATATATGTGAAAGCTCTTACTTACGTCCGGCAATACCAGAACCGGTGCTGTGGTTAGCCTTTTCTTGAGTTCCTCAAAACTTCCTTGGCATGCTGGTGTCCATTGGAAGACTTTTCCCTTCGTTAGCAACTCCGTCATAGGCTTTGCTATCTTAGAGAAGTCTTTAATAAAGCGTCGATAGTATGCAGCCATCCCAAGAAAACTCCGAATATCCCTCACGCTCTGCAGTTGGTCCCATTTCAGAACATCTCTCACCTTTCCGGTATCAACCGATACCCCTTCCTTGGAGATAATGTGGCCTAGTTATAATATTTCCTTTAGCCAAAATTGACACTTGTTAAGCTTGGCATACAATTGATGCTCACGCAATTTCTGCAAGGTTAATTTCAAATGTTCTTCATGCTCCTCCTCACTTTTTGAAAACACCATAATGTCATCGATGAAAACCACGACGAACTTATCCAGGTACTCCATGAAAACCTTGTTCATGAGGTACATGAAGTATGTGGGTGCATTTGTTAACCCAAAAGACATGACGGTATATTCATACGAACCATACCGTGTTCGAAAGGCAGTCTTGGGTATATCAGAGGGCTTAATCTTCAGCTGGAAATATCCCGACCGAAGATCAATCTTGGAGAACACTCGGGCTCCTTTCATTTGGTCGAATAGGTCCTCTATACGGGGCAGAGGGTATTTGTTTTTGATTGTTACCTCGTTGGGAGACCTATAGTCCACGCACATCCTTTGGGTTCCATCCTTCTTGTCTACGAAGAGCACAGGAGCTCCCCATGGTGACGAGCTTGGACGTATAAAACTCTTCTCCAAGTGCTCTTGAATTTGTTTATTGAGTTCTACTAGTTTATTGACAGGCATCCTATAGGGTCTCTTTGCTATGGGTGCAGTTTCAGGTACCAAATCAATGGCAAACTCAATGTTCCGATCAGGGGGCATACCTGGAAGCTCTTCTGGAAACACGTCCGGGAATTCTTGAACCACTAGAATGTTGTCCAATGTTGCTCCTTCAACGTGGTTCAAGATTGCCTTTTCGGTTGTTTGTTGGACTGACTCAAACTCAACACGAATACCGTGCTCGTTTGTCAACTGCACGTTCCTTTCAGCACATTGGATTACTCCGTTGTGCTTGCTTAACCAATCCATCCCGAGTATAATGTCGATCCCTTGAGAATTCAAGACAATAAGGTTGGCAAGAAAGTTTATCCCCCTTATTTTAAGGCTTACTTTCGGATATACTATATTAGTTCTCATTTCTCCTCCGGGAGAATTAACTATCATAGCACATTCTAAGTGGGATACGGGTAGATGATGTTTGGCAACATACTTAGATGATATAAAGGAATGTGATGCTCCTGAATCAAATAAGATGGTGGCTAGATTGGAGTTGGCAAGGAACATACCAATTACGACGTCCTCAGCCTGTTGTGCTTCCTCAGCAGAGACATGGTTCACGTTGTCGCGAGCATAGTTCTGCTGTCCACGGTTTCCTTGATTGCCCCCTCAGTTCGGTCGCGGGTTCTGCTTGGGCACGTTACCTTGCTGTCCAGGGCCTCTCCTCGGGCACTGGTTCGGAAGTGTCCTATTTCCCGCATGCAAAGCATGCCCTGTTGCCTATGGCAGCAGGTACGTTGGGGCGGGGGTTTTGAGCAGGGGCGCCCATGTTGGGACGGGGCGCAGGAGGAATGGGCACGCGAGGTGCTGGTGCAACGAGTTGTTGCTGTGGTGGCTGACCAGGGCGGTATGCAGGAGTGGTCGATGCATACTGCGGTGCAGCTGGGGGCATGTACCGAGGTCGTACGTTGCTCCCTTGGGGCTGGTATGGCATCTTCCTCTTGCCCTCTCGCTCGATCTCTTTAATCTTGCTTTCGACCACTATATCCTTGTCAACCAGCATCTGGAAGCTTACGTAGTCATTGTTGAGGAGCTGAACCTGGATCTCATTGTTCAACCCTCTCATGAACAGGTACTACTTCCTCTGATCTGAGTTGACATCTCCGGGGGCATACTGGGACAGTTGCGTGAACTTGTTGAGGTACTCATTCACACTTCTCTGTCCATGGCGAAGACCTTCAAATTCCTGTCTCTTGAGCATCATTACACCAGCAGGGATGTAATGAGAGCGGAAACTCTCCTTGAACTCAGTCCAAGTGATTGTCTCTAGGTTAACATGGGTGTTGCATAGGGCATCCCACCAGTCAGCGGCAGCTCCCATAAGTTGGTGCGACGCAAAGAGAATCTTCTCTCGATCATTGCACTGAACAATGGCAAGCTTCTTTTCCATGGATTTCAACCAATCATCGGCCTCCATGGGATCACTAGCTTGAGCAAAGGTGGGTGGTCGAGTCCTCATGAACTCTCCCAGTCTGTTGTGAGCCGGCGGTGGTGGTGGCGGTGGTGCCGGAACAGGGTTGTTTTTGTTGGCCTGCAATTGACCCAAAGTTTGGATCATAGTTTGCATAAGTTGGTTCTACATGACCATCAACCGTTCCAGGTGGTTCTCGCTAGCTCCGGAGTTAACAGGAACTTCATCATGACCATCCTCTTGGTTGTCACGGGCGTTCCTTCGGCCGGCGTTTCCTCTCACCATCTGTGAGAGAGACTGCAATAGAATAGAAGGTTAGAAAGTTAGGTAGTTTTTCTCAACTATATGCATCAAGGTGAGTTGGACTATATATATATACTAGCCCATATAAGGATGTGAACAAGTGCCGAAACATCTCACACCTCTTTCTACTTACGTGTGGATATGGACAACGTTTTGAGACGTCCCACAACTCCTATTCAAGGATGGTTTCCTATGTCAAGGTAGTTTCAAGGCCAATCTAAGCGTCCTAGGGTGCTTCCTATGGTCAGCGTGGCTTAGCTACCAATCTGTGTCTGATACCAAGCTGTGATTCCTATTTAGGTGTGTAACCTACTGTCAACCCGTGGCTCTAATATCAATCTGAGATTTCTATCTAGCCGTGTAACCTACTGTCAACCCGTGTCTCTGATACCAATCTGTGAAGCCCTCAATTCTGTGGAAAACCACGGAACCGAGAACTAATGCATATGTGTGCCCAGAATGTTCATCACACATACACATATGTTCCACAAACTGAATTCAGATTATATATTACCACGAATAACAGAGTTTATTACAATATCTCATGAGTATTGGACTCATGCTCACAGCGGAAGTCTATATTTCTATGCAGCGGAAGTCTTTATTCTAATGCGGAAGCAATTTAACTAATGCGGAAGCAAATATAAGCAGCAATGGCTCCATCTCTATTCCATCCCCACAGGCAAGGTTGAGAAAAGATTACACACCTAATGCTCCATTTGGTCCTCATAGTAGTCTTCTCCTGCTGCTGATGATGAAATAATAATGCAAGTTTGAGTACAATGATGTACTTAGCAAGTGCGGGAAAATCATGATATGTAGCTCATAACAAGGTAGGTATAAAAAGGCTTATTTGCAGAAAAGCGGATTTATAAAACCTTGATAAAACAGCAACTTAACTTTAGATGAATGTAATCTCAGCATATATTAAATTACCAACATACCTCCATCACTTTCCATATTCCACCCGAACATTAACCAACTTCATTCTTTCTCACGAATACCTCCTCGTATTCGCTACCATCTCACGAATACCTTCTCGTATTTGCTACCATCTTATCTCATAAACAACTTTGTATCACACCGAGACCAATCTCGTTGCCATGACTCAACAGTCATGCAACCATCTTATCACTCGGACTCAACAGTCCCAAAATCAAACCATAACCATAATCAATAACCATAACCAAGAACCATCCCAATAACCACCCCAACTAATCATGGCAGTTGGCCAGGCGCTCGTGACCGTAAGCTCGGCTATCATGATAGTTTTAAGAACCCTGCAGAGTTTGCACCTCTTTACCCACAAGTTTGTGATTTCGTCACCCGTCGGCGACTGCAGAACCTCTATTATACCAGTACACAACCGTCGGTGTATGGCCAAAAGATCACAAAATAGCCTTTACAAAGGGGCTACTAGATGTATGGACTCACTAAGGTTTCACCGGCAGGCTAGAATCTCCAATTCTCCCACCCACGGGCCCCCTCTTGTGCCATGCAGTTCCCAGGGCAGTCCTCACTTGACTCCCGTTCCCCACGCCTCCCACAGTCCATAACACTCTAGCAACTTACCTAATTACTCAGCTAAGTCGCACCCATACTTGGTCTTGTGGTGGCACTGTTATCTTGGCATGTGCATGCATGAACCGGTCCTTAGATCTACGGCAAGTAAACCACTCATGCTACCTCATTCACAAACCCAGACTTGCCTAGATCTCCCTCCGATCCATGTTCATTAACATCATCAGTTTCTCATTATCATTACGAGTGCAGTTAGCTAGACACATCTATCTCGCTTCCTAATCCCATGGATTCAGCGAAGCATAAAGCAAAAACCATACCCGACTCATAAACTTCCCTGGAGACAAGGGTGGTTTAACCAAAGGTAGTAAACTCCTATAAAAAGGTTTCCCATCATGTTTGACTCAGCACACACATATTTTCACAAAACAAAACAGTTTTACCTAAAACATAGGATCAATATGGTCAAGGAGCACTTGCCTTGTTCTTGCGGTTCCGGTTGTTCTTGGATCTCAAAACCTTGTTGCTGCAGTTCGTCGTAGACAACTCTCTGAGCTTGTCCTGCTATGTAGGATCACGTGCATACAAGATTCACAGCAATCAATATCATGCAAAAACCTTAAACTATATGCGATGATGCATATGCATGCTATCCTATGATTAGTTTTATTAGATTGGTTTGTACGTGTTCTTGCATGGCTTGCATGGATTTTATGATGAACAGAGGTGTTCGGATCAAAGGTGGACGTGATGATCTTGTATTTAGATCAACCTGATCATCAAGTGATCTGTCCACGAGAAGGCTTCTGCTCGAAAGGAATCAAAGAACAGATGCAAAGAAAACACAACGATGTCGTAAGGTGGTATTGGAGACCTACCTTATGTTCTTCTCGGTCTCGAGGTCCTCCTCAGATCGTTGGACTTTCCTCCGGCGATCTTCCTTGCTGCACTCCGGCGATGGTTTACTCGGCGGGTTGGGACTAGGGCTCTAAGTCGTCGGCTCAGGAGTTGGAAAAGAAGTTTGTGGTTTCGGCCATAGGTTTTGGGTTCTATTTATAATCGGGAAGAGAAGAGTCCTAATCTGATTGTATCCCGAATAAGAGTCCTGTTCAAATTTGTCGAATCTTACAACTTACCTTTAGTTGATTTGGTGCGGTATCATTGTGGAATTCAGGTCGGTTTCTGTTCTGGTATTTCTACGTGTACAGAATCCAAAAACTGTTCCTAGAACTTGTTACCTCCTCGGTGATGAGCTTCGAAGGCTACACGTGTCCACCGGGTCCTTGTCTCTCCCTCTCCGCAGGGACGAGCTCCGGTGGTGCTGCGTGTCAAGCGAGCAAGACTTCCCTCTTCTTCGGAGGTGAGCTCCGTGTGCGCCACGTATCCTGGCGGTCGGGACCTCCTCTCTCATTCGGAGGTGGCTCTGCACACGCCACGTGTCAGTGTCGGACCTTTCCTCTCTTCTTTCCTCAGAGATGAGCTCTGAGGTAGACACGTGTCCAACAGTGACGGATCTCCCGGAGATAAGCTCCGGTAGCGACATGTGTTCAATAAAACCGGACCTCTCGGAGGTGAGCTCCGAGATCGACACGTATCCCGTGCAACTGGTCCTCTGATTTCCGTGGTGACTAGCTCCGAAGGTGACATGTGTCCTGCGGAAAATGCCTTTGCTTCTTTCGCAGAGGCTAGCTTAGGGCAACACGTGTCTCACGGGGTCGGACCTCTCCCCTTTTTCGGAGATGAGCCCCGAGCCTGCCACGTAGCCATTTTAGCGGCGGACCTCTCCCCACTTCGCAGGGATGAGCTCCGAACGTGCCACGTGGCCAGCAGCCGCGGTAAGTTGTCTTTGGAGCTCTCGGTGAACAGGATTCGGCTCTTATTGGCTATCCTTTTGATATTTTTCTCTGTTCTTACTTCTTCTTAAAATGTTTTCTCTTCATAAAACATGAATATATGGCGACACCAGAAATGAGGGTGTCACACGGGACCCGAGTTCGTGAGTTTTACAAAGTTTCCCGACTTTCTCGGTTTTGACTCAGATGGACATTCGCGCGGGCAAAACCATCAAGTTGCACCGTCCGGACGTGTATTCAGTCAAGGATCCATCCGGCAGCCCGGGACCCAAGTTCGTGAGTTTGACCGGCTTTCCAGATTTTGACCAGGATGGCCATCCGCGCAAGCAAATCATTTAGTTGCACCATCTGAACGTGTATTCCCTCAATGTCCCGTCTAGCCACTCGGGACCCGAGTTAGTGAGTTTTGCCGACTATCCCAACTTTCCGAATTTTTACCTAGATAGCCATCCGTGCATGCAAAACCATCCAGTTGCACCATCCGAACGTGTATTCCGGCAAGGTCCAGTCCGGCATCCCAGGACCCGAGTTCATGAGTTTTCTTGACTTTATAAATTTTGACCTAGATGGCCATCCGCGCATGCAAAATCATCAAATTGCACTCTCCGGAGGTGTATTCCATCAAGGTTCGGTCCGGCCTCCCGGGACCCGAGTTTGTGAGTTTTACAGAGTTTACCAACTTTCTCGCTTTTGACCCAGATGGACATCCGCGCATACAAAACCATCAAGTTGCACCATCCGGACGTGTATTCCATCAAAGGTTCCGTCCGGCAGCCCGGGACCCGAGTTCGTGAGTTTTACCGACTTTCTCTACTTTCTCAATTTTGACACTGATGGCCATCCGCGCATGCAAAACCATCAAGTTGCACCGTCCGGACATGTATTCCATCAAGGTTCCGTCCGGCCGCCCGGGACCCGAGTTCGTGGGTTTTCCCAACTTTCCCTATTTTCCCAATTTCAACCTAGATGGCCATCCGAGCATGCAAAACCAACAAGTTGCACTGTCCGAACGTGTATCCCATCAAACTGCCGTCCAGTCGCACGGGACCCTAGTTTGTGAGTATTACCGACTTTCAAGATTTCGTCCCGGATGGCCATCCGCGCATGCAAACCATTTAGTTGCATCATCCGAACGTGTAATCCGTCAAGGTCCCGTCCAGCCGCTCGGGACCCGAGATAGTGAGTTTTGCCGACTATCCCAACTTTCCTGATTTTGACCTAGATAGCCATCCGCGCATGCAAAACCATCAAGTTGCACCGTCCGGAGGTGTATTCTGTCACAGTTCCGTCCGGCCTCTCAGGACCCGAGTTCGTGAGTTTTACAGACTTTCCCGACTTTCTTAATTTTGACCCAGATGGCCATCCGCGCATGCAAAACCATCAAGTTGCACCGTCGGAGGTGTATTCCGTCAAGTTTCCGTCCGGTCTCCCGGGACCCGAGGTCGTGAGTTTTACAGACTTTCCTGACTTTCTCGATTTTGACCCAGATGGCCATCCGCGCATGTAAAACCATCAAGTTGCACCGTTCGGACATTTATTCCGTCAATGTTCCATCCGGAAGCCCGGGACCCGAGTTCGTGAGTTTTATAGACTTTCCCGACTTTCTCGATTTTGACCCACTTGGCCATCCGCGCATGCAAAACAATCAAGTTGCACTGTCTGGACGTGTATTCCGTCAAGGTTCCGTCCGATCGCCCGGGACTCGAGTTCGAGAGGTTTACCGACTTTCTCGAATTTTGCAATTTTGACCCGGATGGCAAAATATGCATGCAAAACCATCAAGTTGCACTGTCCGAACGTATATTCCGTCAAGGTACTGTCCGGTCGCTTGGGATCCAAGTTTGTGAGTTTTACAGAGTTTCCCAACTTTCTCGGTTTTGACCCAGATGGACATCCGCGCATGCAAAACCATCAAGTTGCACCGTTTGGACGTGTATTCCGTCAAGGTTCCGTCCGGGCGCCCGGGACCCGAGTTCATGAGTTTTACCGACTTTTTTGATTTTGACCCTGATGGCCATCCGCGCATGCACCATCAATTTGCACTGTCCGGACGTGTATTCCGTCAAGGTTCCATCCGGCCACCCGGGACCCGAGTTTGTGAGTTTTACAGACTTTCCCGATTTTGAACCAGATGGCCATCCGCGCATCCTAAACCATCAAGTTGCCCCGTACGGACATGTATTCCATCAGGGTTCCATCCGGCCGCCCGGGACTAAAATTCGTGAGTTTTACCGACTTTCTCGAATTTTGCAATTTTGACCCGGATGGCCATCCATGCATGCAAAACCATCAAGTTGCATGCAAAACCATCAAGTTGCATGCAAAACCGCCCAGGACCCGACTTCGTGAGTTTTACTGACTTTCCCGACTTTCTCAATTTTGACCCTGATGGCCATCCGCGCATAAAAATCATCAAGTTGCACCGTCCGGACGTGTATTCCGTGAAGGTTCCGTCCGGCCGGCCGGGACCTAAGTTCGTGAGTTTTACAGACTTTCCCGACTTTCTATATTTTGACCCAGATGGCCATCCGCGCATGCAAAACCATCAAGTTGCACTGTCCGGACGTGTATTCCGTCAAGGTTCCGTCCGGCCGCCCGGGACCCGAGTTCGTGAGTTTTACCAACTTTCTCAAATTTCCCAAATTTTACCCCAATGGCCATCCATGCATGCAAAACCATCAAGTTGCACCATCAAAACGTATATTCCGTCAAGGTCCTTTTCGGTCGCCCGGGATCCAACTTTGTGAGTTTTACAGAGTTTCCGGACTTTCTCGATTTTGACCCAGATGGACGTCCGCCCATGCAAAACCATCAAGCTGCACCATCTGGACATGTATTCCGTCAAGGTTCCGTTCGGTGGCTCGGGACCCGAGTTCGTGAGTTTTACAGACTTTCTCAACTTTCTCGATTTTGACCCAGAGAGCCATCCGCGCATGCAAAACTATCAAGTTGCACCGTTTGGACGTGTATTCCATCAATGTTCGGCCCGGCCGCTCGGGACCCGAGTTTGTGAGTTTTACAGACCTCCTCGAATTTCCCAATTTTGACCCGGATGGCCATCTATGCATGCAAAACCATCAAGTTGCACCATCCGAACGTATATTCCGTCAAGGTCCTGTCCGGCCGCCCGGGATCAAGGTTTGTGAGTTTTACAGAGTTTCTCGACTTTCTTAGTTATGACCCAAATGGGCATCCGCGCATGCAAAACCATCAAGTTGCACCGTCCGGACATGTATTCCGTCAAGTTTCCGTCCGGCCGCCCGGGACCCGAGTTCGTGAGTTTTACCGACTTTCTCAATTTTGACCCTGATTGCCATCCGCGCATTCAAAACCATCAAGTTGCACCGTCTGGACGTGTATTTCGTCAAGGTTCCGTCCGACCACCCGGGACCCGAGTTCGTGAGTTCAACAGACTTTCCCGACTTTCCCGATTTGGACCCAGATGGCCATCCGAGCATGCAAAACTATCAAGTTGCCCTGTCCATACATGTATTCCTTCAAGGTTCTGTTCGGCCGCCTGGTACTCGAGTTCTTGAGTTTTACTGACTTTCTCGAATTACGCAACTTTGACCCTGATGGCCATCCATGCATGCAAAACCATCAAGTTGCACCGTCTGAACGTATAGTCAAGGTCCTGTCCGGCCGCCTGGGACCTGAGTTTGTGAGTTTTCTTGACCTTCCCTACTTTCCCAATTTCATCCAAGATGGCCACCCGTGCATGCAAAATCATCAAGTTGCATTGTCCAAACGTGTATTCCGTCAAGCTTCCGTCCAGTCGCACGGGACCCTAGTTTGTGAGTTTTACCAACTTTCTAGATTTCGACCCGGATGGCCATCCGCGCATGCAAACCATTTAGTTGCACCATCCGAACGTGTACTCCATCAAGGTTCCGTCCAGACGCTCGGGACCCGAGTTAGTGAGTTTTGCCGACTATCCCAACTTTCCAGATTTTGACCCAGATAGCCATCCACGCATGCAAAACCTTCCAGTTGCAGCATCCGAACATGTATTCCAGCAAGGTCCTGTCCGGCCGCACGGGACCCGAGTTCGTGAGTTTTTCTGACTTTCCCTACTTTCCTAATTTCATCCGAGATGGCCATCCGAGCATGCAAAACCATCAAGTTGCATTGTCCAAACGTGTATTCCGTCAAGCTCCCGTCCAGTCGCACGGGACCCTAGTTTGTGAGTTTTATCGACTTTCCAGATTTCGACCCGGATGGCCATCCATGCATGCAAACCATTTAGTTGCACCATCCGAACGTGTACTCCGTCAAGGTCCCGTCCAGCTGCTCGGGACCAGAGTTAGTGAGTTTTGCCGACTATCCCAACTTTCTAGATTTTGACCCAGATAGCCATCTGCGCATGCAAAACCTTCCAGTTGCAGCATCCGAACATGTATTCCAGCAAGGTCCAGTCCGGCGTCCCAGGACCCGAGTTCATGAGTATTCTTGACTTTCAAAATTTCAACCTAGATGGCCATCCGAGTATACAAAACCATCAAGATGCACCGTCCGGAGGTGTTGATGAACCCAACGGGTACGGGATACGCCCTATCTTTCGATGAGAGATGTTGTAATGAACGAATTTGGTGGAGGCGGACGTTGGCTGCCCGACTACCACAACCAGAATGGTGTGGCGCCTTGAGCGACAGTTACACCATCTCCTGGTAACTACGATTTGGGTGGAGGTCGACGTTTTGCTACCCGACTACAACAACTAAAAGGATGCTGTGCCTTAGCGATAGTTACACCGGTTCCTGTTGTTGCTGTACTTGCCGTGCCAAGAACAGCCTTGAACCTGCAAGCAATCAAAGAACAAGCAAGAACAAGATAACAAGCAAACACTCACGGGTGTGAAAAAGTTGGGGTTCTGATTCAAGTAATCGGAAGGTCTTGTCGACACTTGCGTTACAAGAAAGTAGCAATGGCTAAACTTACAGAAAATAAAACCCGCCCTGTCAAGGAGCTCTTGGACTACTTAAATAGGGGAGGAAAGAGGGAAATTCGTCCAGCAACAAAGGTAGGACGTGATCTCCCTTATTCCCTTCCTTTTTCTGTGATAGACTACCATTTAATAGGGAAAGAAAGAGGGAAACCCATCCAGCAGCAAGGCAGGATATGATTTCCTCTATTTCTCTCCTTATTATAGCACATCTATCTTTAAATGGGGGAAGAAAGAGGGAATTTCGTCCAGCAGCAAAGTTGGACGAGATTTCCCTTATTCCTTTCCTTATTTGTCTAAATCTCTCTTTATTACATGGCCCCAGTCTCAAGATTTCCCCTCGGGTAGAGCAGCCTTTATTGCATTAATCCCTCCATCCCTCCTAGCTGGATCAATTCCCAAGCACCTAATAATAATAAGGTCATCACAAGTCTTTAATAGGTCCCCATTTGAAGGATAATTACTTTGAACAGCCAAAAATGAATTCACCTGATAATTAAGTTGACGTGCACGAGCGCGTGTCGTTGGACCTTGATTAGCTGAGAGTGGTGAATGGGCTGGTGTTGTGGTTGTATCAACGGTAGCGATATCCGCATCATCCTCCCCTTCTTGCAATTGAGTCGTCCTCGACTCAAATGTGTCTTCCTCGCCCATATATGGTTTCAAATCCATTCTTCAAAGTTGCAAATGCAGCCTCTTGCACCTTGCCCCATGTGAATGGGGCACCCTTCTTTGTAAGCTCATGCAGTGGGCCTTCTATGGTGCTGAAGTCTTTCACAAAACGACGATAGAATCCAGCAAGTCCGAGAAAGCATCGTACTTGTGTGACCGTGTAGGAGTCGGCCAGCTGTGTATCACCTCCACCTTGGCTTGATCAACTTCAATTCCCTGTGGTGTCACAACATAGCCAAGAAAAAAAACTCGATCCGTGCAAAAGGTGCACTTGTCAATGTTACCAAATAAGTGTGCATCACGTAAAGCATTGAAAACAGCACGGAGATGATCAAGATGAACTTTGAGAGATGCGCTATAGATCAAGATGTCATCGAAATATACTACCACAAATCTTCCAATGGAAGCACGTAAAACCTCATTCATTAATCTCATGAAAGTGCTAGGTGCATTCGTGAGACCAAAAGGCATGACTAACCACTCATACAAATCAAACTTTATTTTAAACGCTGTTTTCCATTCATCACCTAGCTTCATGCGAATTTGATGGTATCCACTACGCAAATCAATTTTAGAGAAAATCATCGAGCCACTAAGTTCATCAAGCATATCATCTAACCTAGAAATAGGATGACGATATCTAATTGTAATGTTATTAATTGCTCGACAATCTACACACATGCGCCATGATCCATCTTTCTTTGGGACCAAAAGGACAGGAATGGAGCAAGGACTAAGGGACTCACGCACATAACCTTTGTCGAGTAATTCCTGTACTTGCCGCTGAATCTCCTTAGTCTCCTCCGGATTGGTCCTGTATGGTGCTCGGTTGGGCAAAGAAGCCCCAGGGATGAGGTCAATCTGATGCTCAATCTCTCTCAATGGTGGCAGCCCGGCTGGTACCTCTTGTGGAAACACATCAGCGTATTCCTGCAAAACCACAGTGATAGAAGGAGGCAAAGCACATGGTGTGTCGTGAAGTGAGAACAAAGCTTCTTTGCAAACAAACACATAGCAGATTGCAGTATCACTTTTTAATTCAAACAAATCAGATTTGGAAGGAAAAAAACAAGTGCTCTTTAATTTTATTTCATTCTTCTTCATATGAGCAGATTTGGAATTGTCAGTCTTAGGCTGTACCGATTTCTTCACGACATCTGAATTTTCATTTTCAGCAGATTTCTTATTTTTCTCTTTGCATGCTCTAGCAATGTCATCCTTCAAAATAGCATCAGGGGACATCGGGTGCAAAACAAGTTTCTTCTCATGATGCATGAAAGAGTATTGATTTGATTTACAATGATGTAATGTATCTTTATCAAATTGCGAAGGTCGACCAAATATCATAGAACAATCTTGCATAGGTACAACATCACAATCAATGTAATCATGGTAGGAACCAATTGCAAATTTGACACGAATCAGACGTGCTACCTTAAGCTTACCACTGTCGTTGAACCATTGGATGTAGTAGGGATGTAGATGTGGAATTGTTATCATCCCAAACTTTTCTACCATGGTAGCACTTGCTAAATTATTGTAGCTTCCTCCATCAATAATAATGCGACACGATCTTTCCAAAACTACACACTTAGTTTGGAATAGATTGTGTCGCTGGTTCTGTTCACCTTTGATCATTTGGGCACTCAAGACACGCCTCACAACAAGACTCTCATAGTGGGCAGCATGATCAGCCCCAATGTGCTCTTCATCATCATTCTTCCTTCCTGCTTCTTGTGCAGCAAGCATGACATATGTTTCATTATCTAAATCACTAGCGGATGAGTACTCACCATTTTCTCGTACAACCAGCACACGCTTGCTTGGGCAGTCCCTTCGTAGGTGCCCAAAACCCTTGCACTGGAGGCATTGAATGTCTTTTGTTCTCCCGGTAGAAGCAATGGAAGAAGAAGTGTTGGCTGCAACTTGGGTGGATCCTTTTGTTGTCTCGATTGCACGCGAAGGTGCTGATTTTGATGTAGTCCTGGGCAACCCATTGGAAGCATCGTCTGGAGAATCATGCTTAGTACCAGCAGCACTTGAGCGGAACTGCCATGAGGTAGTTCGACCTGCAGAAATGTTAGTTCTTGTACGTCGTCCCTGCACTTCTCTTTCAGCTTTACAAGCAAGATGAAATAATCGAGTGACGTTAGTGTATTCCTTATAAGCCAATATGTCCTGAATTTCTCTTGTTAAACCACCCATAAACCTAGCCATTGCAGCCTCTTCATTTTCAACTAGGCCACAACGCATCATGCCTATTTGAAGTTCTTGATAGTATTCCTCAACAGATTTGTTGCATTGTCTAAGTTGTTGTAATTTATGCAACAGGTCACGAGCATGATAGGAAGGAACAAAACGACGACGCATGATTCGTTTCAAAGCATTCCAAGTTTGTGGTACGGTAGCTGGATTTTTAGTTTGATATTCATGCCACCAAACAGAAGCAAAGTCAGTGAATTCACTAGTGGCAGCTCTAACCTTTTTATCATCAGGGAAATCATGGCATGCAAATTTTTGATCTACTGACAATTCCCAAGACAGATATGCATCCTCGCGTAGGGAATCGTCATTGTCACGTACCTCGCGTCGTTGAGCTCGACCACCCATACCACGATGGTCGCGACGTGGCTGCCGTCGATACCTGAAAGGTCCATCATCAAGCTCGGTATCCGCCGAATACTCCGCCTCGTCATATCTTGCAGCACTGCCAACGGAGTCGTGGCTGTCATCAACACGTCTTTGCCTCTCTTCGCGTCCAACCTGTTCCATCATCTCCAATCGCTCAATGATTGCTGCAAGAGAAGTGTTAATAGCCCTAGCAGTGCTTTCTAATGTGGTCAGTTTGGTATTGATGCAAATCTGCGTCGACTCTAATTGACCAATGCGTTCATTGGTGACTTAAATATCCTCATTGAGAGCATCTGTGTGTAGCTTTACTTGGCGTTCGAAATGCTGAATGATGCCCCTCGTACGTGGTAAATGTGGATATGTCTCATTCGCATCAGCTGACACGGTTAGTAAAGAAAAGGAAATACAACAGCAAGCAGATTAATCCTAACAGTTGCTAAGAGGTGGTAGGACAGCACAATTCCGCACTAGCAAGAAATCAAGGTCTTACAAGTTCTTACCATACGATGCAGGAGGCGCCGGCAATCAGCAAGAACAACAACAAACGGTGGCTGCCAGCACAACCTTATGGTGTCGTAGACAATTTTGTGGAGCTGTAGGTGGCTGCTAGACACAATTTATGCAAAGGAACAACTAGTACCACATTAGTCACAACAAGTTGAATAAACGTTCCATGATGGTATCGTGCTGGTCCTAGCTCAAACCTTACTAGAGACGTGAGCCGTAACTCCACGTGACGTTGGATTACTATGGTAGGGAAGTTCAAACAGCCCGATCCGTTGTGCTTCAACGACGTTGAAAACAGCAAGTTGAACTTCGAAACATGAAACAAATGTTACACAAATTGTCTCTCTTTTTTTTGTACTTAGAAACTTTTTTTTGTGATTGTAATCAGTGCGGCTTTTCTTTTTGCACGTGCCTTTTTCTTGCTGATCCGTGACGCTTTTCTTTTGCACTTGCCTTTTTTCTCAACTTTGGGTAGATAATGGAAATGGACTGAGAACAAACTGGCACGAACTCAAAACTCTAGCGGTGAAAAACTTAGGACCAGCAACTCGACACAAAAAGGCAACCGTGAATTCAACAAGTCGAGAGCTAAGTAGCCAAGCAAAAGGCTCAAAGTGTTTTTAGAATTTTTTAGAGCGAACTTTTATAGGCAAAAGTGGACTGTAGGTAAATGAAGAACAAGGAGAAGGAAATCTCTCACTGAGCAACCTGAAATCTGATACCACTTGATGAACCCAACGGGTACGGGGGACGCCCTATCTTAAGATGAGAGATGTTGTAATGAACGAATTTGATGGAGGACGACGTTGGCTGCCCGACTACCACAACCAGAATGGTGTGGCGCCTTGAGCGACAGTTACACTGTCTCCTGGTAACTACGATTTGGGTGGAGGTCGACGTTGTGCTACCCGACTACAACAATCACAAGGATGCTGCGCCTTAGCGATAGTTACACCGGCTCCTGTTGTTGCTGTACTTGCCGTGCCAAGAACAGCCTTGAACCTACAAGCAATCAAAGAACAAGCAAGAACAAGATAACAAGCAAACACTCACGGCTGTGAAAAAGTTGGGGTTCTGATTCAAGTAATCGGAAGGTCTCGTCGACACTTGCGTTACAAGGAAGTAGCAATGGCTAAACTTACAGAAAACAAAACCCGCCCTGTCAAGGAGCTCTTGGACTACTTAAATAGGGGAGGGAAGAGAGAAATTCGTCCAGCAACAAAGGTAGGACGTGATCTCCCTTATTCCCTTCCTTTTTCTGTGATAGACTACCATTTAATAGGAAAAGAAAGAGGGAAACCCATCCAGCAGCAAGGTAGAATATGATTTCCTCTATTTCTTTCCTTATTATAGCACATCTATCTTTAAATGGGGGAAGAAAGAGGGAATTTCGTCCAACAGCAAAGTTGGACGAGATTTCCCTTATTCCTTTCCTTATTTGTCTAAATCTCTCTTTATTACATGGCCCCAGCCTCAAGATTTCCCCTCGGGTGGAGCAGCCTTTATTGCATTAATCCCTCCATCCCTCCTAGCTGGATCAATTCCCAAGCACCTAATAATAACAAGGTCATCACAAGGCTTTAATAGGTTCCCATTTGAAGGATAATTACTTTGAACAGACAGAAATGAATTCACCTGATAATTAAGTTGATGTGCACGAGCGCGTCTCATTGGACCTTGATTAGCTGAGAGTGGTGAATGGGCTGGTGTTGTGGTTGTATCAACGGTAGCGATGTCCGCATCAGGTGTATTCCGTCAAGGTTCCGTCCGGCCTCCCGGGACCCGAGTTCGTGAGTTTTACATACTTTCCCGACTTTCTTGATTTTGAACCAGATGGCCATCCGCGCATGCAAAGCCATCAAGTTGCACCATCGGAGGTGTATTCCCTCAAGGTTCCGTCCGGCCTCTCGGGACCCGAGTTCGTGAGTTTTACAGACTTTCCTGACTTTCTCGATTTTAACCCAGATGGTTATTTGCGCATGTGAAATCATCAAGTTGCACCATCCGGACGTGTATTCCGTCAATGTTCCGTCCGGAAGCCCGGTACCCGAGTTCGTGAGTTTTATAGACTTTCCCGACTTT
This sequence comes from Neostapfia colusana, assembly GCA_030760725.1. Taxonomy (NCBI): domain Eukaryota; kingdom Viridiplantae; phylum Streptophyta; class Magnoliopsida; order Poales; family Poaceae; genus Neostapfia; species Neostapfia colusana. The sequence continues at coordinate 83,413,191 of JASWHV010000011.1, forward strand.
CTCGATTTTGACCGAGATGGCCATTCGCGCATGCAAAACCATCAAGTTTCACTGTCTAGACGTGTATTCTGTCAAGTTTCCGTCCGGACGCCCGGGACCCGAGTTCATGAGTTTTACAAACTTCCTCGAATTTCCTAATTTTGACCTGGATGGCCATCTATGCATGCAAAACCATCAAGTTGCACCGTCCGAACGTATATTTTGTCAAGGTCTTGTCCGGTCGCCCGGTATCCAAATTTGTGAGTTTTACAAAGTTTTCCGACTTTATCGGTTTTGACCCAGATGGACATCCGCGCATGCAAAACCATCAAGTTGCACCGCCCGGATGTATATTCTGTCAAGGTTCCATTCGGCCGCCCGGGACCCGAGTTCGTGAGTTTTACTGACTTTCCCAACTTTCTCGATTTTGACCCTGATGACCATCCGCGCATGCAAAACCATCAATTTGCGCCGTCCGAACGTGTATTCCATCAAGGTTCCATCCAGACGCCCGGGACCCGAGTTTGTGAGTTTTAGCGACTTTCTTGACTTTCCCAATTTCGACCCCCATGGCCATCCATGCATGCAAAACCTTTAAGTTGCATCGTACAAACGTATATGCCGTCATGGTCCTTTCCGGCCGCCCGGGACCCGAGTTCGTGAGTTTTACAGACTTTCCTGTCTTTCATGATTTTAACCCAGATGGCCATCCGCGCATGCAAAACCATCAAGTTGCACCGTCTGGACGTGTATTCCGTCAAGGTTCCGTCCGGCCGCCCAGGACCCGAGTTCGTGTTTTACAGACTTTCCCTACTTTCTCGATTTTGATCCAAATAGCCATCCGCGCATGCAAAACCATCAAGTTGCACCATCCGAACCTGTATTCCGTCAAGGTTCTGTCCGGCAGCCTGACCCGAGTTCGTGAGTTTTACAGGCTTTCCTGACTTTCTCGATTTTGATGCAGATGGCTATCCTCGCATGCAAAACCATCAAGTTGCCCCTTCCGAACATGTATTTCGTCAAGGTTCCGTCCAGCAGCCCGACCCGAGTTCGTGAGTTTTACAATCTTTCCTGACTTTCTTGATTTTGATGCAGATGGCCATCCACGCATGCAAAACCATCAAGTTGCATCGTCCGTGTGACACCCTCATTTTCAGGTTCTGCATGTATTCATGTTTCAAGTAGAAAAATACTTTTAAAATAAGTTGAAACCGAGAAAGAGTCAAAAAGTTAACCAAAAAGAGTAAATTCTAGTTCGCCGAGGAGCGCTGCAGAAAATTTCCGCGGTCGCTGGCCACGTGGCGTGTTCGGAGCTCATCTCCACAAAGGGGGAGAGGTCCGTCGTTAAACTGGCTACGTGGCAGGCTCGGGGCTCGTCCCTGCGGCAAAGGGTGAGGTCCGACCCCATGGGACACGTGTTGCCCTTGGAGATAGCTTTCACGGAGGAGCAAGGCCAGCCCCGCAGGACATGTGTCACCTTCGGAGCTAGTCACCGCGGAAAAAGAGAGTCAGTCGCGCGGGACACGTGTCGCTCTCGGAGCTCACCTCCGAGAGGTCCGGCCCCACCAGACACGTGTCGCTCTCGTAGCTCGTCTCCGAGAGGTCCGGTCCTATTGGACACGTGTCACGTCCGGAGCTCACCTTCGGGAGGAACGACACTACCGGACACGTGTCACCTCCGGAGCTTATCTCTGGGAGGTCCATCACTGTTGGACACGTGTCAACCTCGGAGCTCCTCTCTGAGAAGAAAGGAAGTCTGGCGTTGTTAGGACATGTGGCATTCTCGGAGCTCACCTCCGAAGAGAGGGGAGGTCCAGAATTAACACATGGCACCCTGGAGCCACCTCTGAAGAGAGGGGGAGGTCCGGAACTGACACATGGCATTTGCAGAGCTCGCCTCTGTTGAAAGGGGGGTCCCGACCCACCAGACACGTGGCGCACGTGGAGCTCACCTCTGAGGGAGAGGGAGGTCCCGCCCGCCAGGAAGCGTGGCACACGCAGAGCTCACCTCTAAGGAAGAGGGAGGTCTCGCCCGCCTGACACGCGGCACAACCGGAGCCCGCCTTTGTGGAAAGGGGAGCCCAGGTTTCCGCTGGACACGTGGAGCCTCCGGAGCTCATCACCGCGTAAGGACGCGATTCTAAAGCGGTTTTTCTTCTGTACGCGTGGAAATCTCCGGTACTGAGGAAACCAACATGATTTCCACAATATTACCGCACCAAATCAGTTTAAGATAAGTTGTTAAGATTCAAAAACAATTTGAATAGGACTCTTGTTCGAATTCCGATCATAGGAGGACTCTCCGTTTTCCTCTTATAAAAAGAACCGAAAACCTTTGGCCGCAATCACGAACTTCTTTTCCACCTCCTGAGCCGACAACTTAGTAGCCCTAGCCGCAAACTCGCCGAGCTAAACCCCTTCGCCGGAGATCAGTCGCCAAGAGATCGCTGGAAGAGAGCCCCGACGATCTGTCTTGGTAGGAGAAGGACCCCGAGACCAAGAAGAATGTAAGGTAGGTCTCCAATACCACCTTACGACATCTTCGCGCTTTCTTTGCATCTGTTCTTCGATTCCTTTCGAACAAAAGCTTTTTCGTGGACACATCACTTGTTGATTAGTTTAATCTAAAGTCAAGATCATCGCCACATCTACATTTGATCCGAACACCTCTGTTCATCATAAAACCCATACAATCTATGCTAGAACACATACAAACCGATCTAATAAAAATTGCATCATAGGAATTAGTATGCATATGCATCATCGCATCTGGTTAAAGTTTGTGCATGGTATTGATTGCTATGAATCTTGTATGTGCGTGATCGCGTATAGAAGGACAAGCTCAGGGAGCTACCTACGATGGACTACTTCAGCAAGAGTTTGAGAAACAGGAACCGCAAGAAAAAAGCAAGTGCCCCTTGACCATATTGATCCTATGTTTTGGAAAACTGTTTTGTTTGCAAAAAGGTGTGTGTGCTGAGTCAAACATGATGGGAAAACCCTTTCCTAGGAGTTTATTAGTTTTGTCAAACCACCCTTGTCACCAGGGAAGTTTTATGATTCGGGTATGGTTTTTACTTTTTGCTTTGCTGAGTCCAAGGGATTTTGGGAAGCGAGATAGATGTGTCTAGCTAACTGCACTCGTAATGATAATGAGAACTTGATGTTGTTAATGAACATGGATCAGAGGGAGATCTAAGCAAGTCTGGGTTTGTGAATGGGGTAGAATGAGATGGTGGTTACTTACTGTAGATCTAATGACCGGTTCATGTCAGCCATGCCAGGATAACAGTGCCACCACAAGGCCAAGTATGGGTGTGGCTTAGCTGAGTAATTAGGTAAGTTACTAGATTGTTATGGACCGTGGAAGGCGCGGAGAATGGGAGTCGAGTGAGGACTGCCCTGGGAACTGCATCGCACAAGAGGGAGCCCGTGGGTGGGAGAATTAGAGATTCTAGCCTGCCGATGAAACCTTAGTGAGTCCATCAACGTAGTAACCCCTTTGTAAAGGCTATTTTGTGATCTTTTGCCATACACCGACGGTTGTGTACTGGTATAATGGAGGTTCTGTAGTCGCCGACGGTGACGAAATCACAAACTTGTGGGTAAAGTGGTACAAACTCTGCAGAGTCTAAAACTATCATGATAGCCGAGCTTACGTTCACGAGCGCGTGGACAACTCACATGATTAGATGGGATGAGATGGTATTTGGTTATGGTTTGGATGTTTGGTTTTGGGATATGGTCTGGTTTTCAGGACTGTTGAGTCCGGGTGATAAGATTGGTTGCATGACTGTTGAGTCGTGGCAACGGGATTGGTCTCGGTGTAAGACGGAATTGTTTATGGGATGAAATGGTAGCGAATACGAGATGGTATTCGTGAGATGGTAGCGAATACGAGAAGGTATTCGTGAGCAATGTTGAGAAAGATTAATGTCTGGTTGAGACATGGAAAGTGATGAAACATAATGGAGGTATGTCGGTATTTTAATACATGTTGGGATTATATTCACTTAAATCTAAGTTGCTGTTTTATCGTGGTTTTGAGAAATAACTTTGCTTTCTTCAATGAGCATTTTTATACCTTACTTGCTGTGAACTACATATCATATTTTCCCGCACTTGCTGAGTACATCATTGTACTCAAACTAGCATTATTGCTTCATCATCAGCTACAGGAGAAGATTACTATGAAGACCAAGTGGAGCCTTAGGCGTGTAATCTATCCTCAACCTTGCCTGTGGGGATGGAGTAGAGATGGAGCCACTGCTACTTCTAAGATTACTTCCGCACTAGAATAAAGACTTCCGCTGCCAGAATAGATTTAGACTTCCGCTGCTTAGATTTAGACTTCCGCTGTTAGCATGAGTCCAAGACTCATGAGACTTTGTAATAAACACTGTTATTCGTGGTAATATATATTCTGAATTCAGTTTGTGAAACATATGTATATGTGTGATGAACATCCTGGGCACACAGATGCATCAATTCTCAGTTCCGTGGTTTTTTCCACAGAATTGAGGGCGTCACAGATTGGTATCAGAGTCACGGGTTGACGGTAGGTTACAGGCTTAGATAGAAAACACAGTTGGTATCAGGCACAGATTGGTATCAACCTGCCATGGGTTGATCGTAGATCACACAGCCTAGATAGGTCACATATTGATGTTAAAGCTGTCATGCTAGTCACAGATTGGTACAATCCACAGATTGGTACCAAGCTATCACGGTTGACTGTAGGTCACAAACTTAGAATGATCACAGATTGGTATCAGAGCCACGATGACTATAGGACACACCCTAGTAACAGATTGATATTAACAGCCACGCTGGCCATAGGATGCAAGCCTAGGATGCATAGATTGACACTAGAACCACCTTGACATAGGATGCAAGACTAGGAGAAGCCATAGTTGGATCACAGATTGGTATCACCCAAACTACTTTGATATAGGGTGAAGTCACAGATTGATATCAGCCTAAAACCCCATAGGACCCCATTTGAAAAAGCCTTGAATAGTTGTGTAGCCTTTATGATGATTGTTTGTGATTGTGTGTTTAGTGTGAGTTGTGGGACGTGTCAGCGTTGTCCATATCCACACATAAGTAGAAAGAGGTGTGAGATGCCTCGGCACTTGTTCACATCCTCATATGGGCTAATATATATAGTCCAATCCACCTTGATGCATATAGTTAGGGGGGTCCATCTAACCTTCTAACCTCTATTTTATTCCGTCTTCTCTCACAGATGGTGAGAGGAAACGCCGGCCGCCAAGGAAGAAACGTCCATGGCAACCAAGAGGAGGGACACGATGAAATTTCTGTTAACCCTGGACCTGGAACGGTTGATGGCCATGCAGAATCAGCTTATGCAGACCATGATCCAAACTTTGGGTCAGCTGCAGTCCAACAACAACAACATTGTTCTGACACCACCGCCACCACCGCCGGCTCATAACAGGTTGGGAGAGTTCATGAGGACTCGACCACCTACTTTCGCACAAGCTAATGACCCCATAGAGGCCGACGATTGGTTGAAGTCTATGGAGAAGAAGCTTGCCATCGTTCAGTGCAACGACCGAGAGAAGGTTCTCTTTGCGTCGCACCAACTCACGGGAGCAGCCGCTGACTGGTGGGATGACCTGTGCAACGCTCATGTCGACCCAGAGACGATCACTTGGACTGAGTTCAAGGAGAGTTTCCGCTCTCATTACATCCCTGCTGGTGTAATGATACTCAAGAGACAGGAGTTCGAAGGTCTCCGCCAAGGACAGAAAAGTTTGAATGAGTACCTCAACAAGTTCACACAACTGTCCCGATATACCCTTGAAGATGTCAACTCGAACCAGAGAAAGCAGTACCTGTTCATGAGAGGGTTGAACAATGAGATTCAGGTTCAGCTCCTCAACAATGACTATGCGAGCTTCCAGAAGCTGGTTGACAAAGCCATAGTCGTTGAAAGCAAGATCCGAGAGATCGAGCGAGAAGGCAAGAGGAAGGTGCGATATCAGCCACAAGGGAGCAACGTACGCCCTCGGTACATGCCCCCAACTGCACCGCAGTATGGATCGACCGCTCCTGCATACCGCCCTAATCAGCCACCACAGTAACGACCCATTGCACAAGCACCTCGTGTGCTTTTGCCTCCTGCGCCCCGTCCCAACATGGGCGCCCCTGTTCAAAACCACCACCCCAATGTACCTGCTGCCGTGGGCAACAGGGCATGCTTTGCATGCGGGGAGACGGGACACTTCGTAAGCTAGTGCCCGAGGAGAGGTTCTAGACAACAAGGCAACGTCCCCAAGCAAAACCCACGACCGAACGGAGGAGCCAACCAAGGAAACCGTGGACAGCAGAACTACGCTCGCGGGAACGTGAACCATGTCTCTGCTGAGGAAGCACAACAGGCTGAGGACGTCGTGATTGGTATGTTCCTTGCCAACTCCAACCCGGCCACCATTCTATTTGATTCTGGAGCATCACATTCCTTCATATCATCCAAGTATGTTGCCAAGTATAATCTACCCATATCACACTTGAAATATACTATGTTGGTTAATTCTCCCGGTGGAGAGATGAGGACTAATATAGTATGTCCGAAAGTAAACCTTAAGATAAGGGGGTAGGCTTCATTGCCAACCTCATTGTCTTTAATTCCCTAGGGCTTGACATAATACTCGGAACGGATTGGCTAAGTAAGCACAACGGGGTAATCCAATGTGCTGAAAGGAGCGTGCAGTTGACTAACGAGCACGGTACCCGTATCGAGTTTGAGTCAGCCCAACCGGCAACCGAGAAGGCAACGTTGAACGACGTCGAAGAAGCAACCCTGGACAGCATTCCGATGGTTCAAGAGTTTTTGAACGTGTTCCCGGAAGAACTTCCCCGTATGCCACCTGACCGAGACATCGAGTTTTCCATTGATCTAATACCCGGAACCGCACCTATAGCAAAGAGACCATATAGGATGCCCGTCAACGAACTAGTGGAACTGAAGAAGCAAATTCAGGAGCAGCAAGAGAAGGGTTTTATACGTCCAAGCTCGTCACCATGGGGAGCCCCGTGCTCTTCATAGACAAGAAGGATGGAATCCAAAGGATGTGTTCGACCAGATGAAGGGAGCCCGAGTATTCTCCAAGATTGATCTTCGGTCGGGATATTTCCAGCTGAAGATTAAGCCCTCCGATATACCCAAGACTGCCTTTCGGACCCGGTATGGTTCGTATGAATATTACCATTATGTCTTTTGGTTAACGAACACACCTGCATACTTCATGTACCTCATGAACAAGGTCTTCATGGAGTACTTGGATAAGTTCGTCGTGATTTTCATTGACGACATCATGGTGTATTCGAAAAGTGAGGAGAAACATGAAGAACACTTGAGATTGACATTACAGAAGCTGCGAGAGCATCATTCGTATGCCAAGTTCAGCAAATATCAATTTTGGCTAAAAGAGATATCGTTCCTAGGCCACATTATCTCCGAGGAAGGAGTACCGGTTGATCCCGGAAAAGTGGAAGATGTTCTCAAGTGGAACCAACCGCAAAACGTGAGGGATATTCAGAGTTTTCTTGGGATGGCTGGATACTACCGCCGGTTCATCAAGGACTTCTCTAAGATAGCAAAGCCTAAGACGGAGTTGCTAACGAAGGGAAAAGCCTTCCAATGGACACCAGCGTGCCAAGAAAGCTTTGAGCAGCTTAAGAAAAGGCTAACCACAGCGCCGGTTTTGGTATTGCCGGACGTAAGCAAGAGGTTTGACATATATTGTGACGCATCCAGACAAGGACTTGGATGTGTGCTCATGCAAGAAGGACAAGTGGTAGCCTATGCGTCGAGACAACTCAAGAAACACGAGCTCAATTACCCCAGGCATGACTTGGAGCTAGCAGCCGTGGTGCATGCATTGAAGATTTAGAGACATTATATCCTTGGCCACCGATGTGAGATCTATACGGATCATAAGAGTCTCAAGTACATATTCACTCAAATGGATTTGAATTTGAGGCAACATCGATGGTTGGAGCTCATCAAGTATTATAATGTTGGAATCAACTATCATCCCAGAAAGGCCAATGTAGTAGCCGATACATTGAGCCGGAAGGGAGCATGTCACCAACTCACGGTTCTGGAGCTACTACCCGAGCTACGCAAGGAGTTTGAACGGTTACATCTCGGTTTCTTGAACGAGATGAAAGTGATGGAACTCCAATCTTAATTGGAACAATAGATAAGAGACGGCCAAGCTATGGATGAGGAGATCAAGGAGATCAAGGAAAGGATCCAACAAGGAATAGAGAAGGACTTCAAGGAGGACGAGAAGGGTACGCTTTGGCTAGAAAAAAAGGATTTGTGTGACTAACGTGAAGCACATCCGCGACACAATATTAAAAGAGGCACACGACTCACTTTATTCCATACATCCCGAAAGTATCAAGATGTACAAGGACCTGAAGACTTGTTATTGGTGGGATGGTATGAAGATGGACATAGCCGAGTATGTTGCCCTATGCGACACATGCCAACGGGTGAAGGCCGAACATCAAAGACCCACTGGACTGTTGCAACCCTTGAAGGTACCCGAGTGGAAGTGGGAAGACGTCAGTATGGATTTCATCGTCGGGTTGCCACGTACTCGGTCGGGTTATGACTCCATCTGGGTTATCGTGGACCGATTGACAAAAACCGCTCATTTTCTTCCTGTTAAAACCACGTACCACGTGGCAGATCTAGCCGAGCTGTACATGGAGCAAATCGTGTGCCGCCATATAGTCCCGAAGAGGATAGTCTCAGATCGGGGTTCTCAGTTTAACTCTAGATTTTGGAAGAAACTACAGAAAGCTATGGGTACACGACTGGATTTTAGTTTCGCCTACCACCCACAAACAGATGGGCAAACCGAAAGGACAAACCAAATTTTAGAGGACATGTTGAGAGCTTGCGCCTTGAAACATGGGCATAGTTGGGATAGGAGCTTGCCGTACGCGGAATTTTCCTATAACAACAGCTATCAAGCTAGCTTGAAGATGTTACCTTTCAAAGCATTGTATGGTAGATGGTGTAGAACGCCGTTGTTTTGGAACGAGACCGGAGAAGACCAAGTGTTTGGACCGGAAGTGCTACAAGAGGCTGAAAAAAAAGTCCAAACAATACGGGAGAACTTGAAGGCTGCACTGTCACGCCAGAAAGGCTATGCGGACAATAGCGAAGGAAGTTGACTTTTAAAGTAGGAGACTTCGTATACCTTAAGGTATCGCCTATCCGTGGTCAACGACGTTTCAACGTCAAAGGAAAGCTAGCACCTCGCTATATCGAACCGTTTAAGATTTTGGACAAGCGAGGAGAAGTAGTCTATCAACTAGAGCTCCCAACACACCTCTCCGACGTACATGACGTGTTTCATGTATCCCAGCTCAAGAAGTGCTTGAGAGTGCCGGAAGAGCAAGTACCGATGGATGAACTTGAACTTCAAGAGGACCTGACCTATGCAGAGCACCCTGTCCGAATTTTGGACGTAAAGGAAAGGGTCATGAGGAACGAAGTGATCCGTTGGTGCAAGGTACAATGGAGCCATCATACGAAAGCAGAAGCCACATGGGAACATGAAGAAGACATCAAGACAGAGTTTCCTCATCTATTCTCTACTAACGAATCTCGAGGGCGAGGTTCAATTTAAGGGGGGTAGATTGTGACACCCTCATTTTAGGGTTCTGCATGTATTCATGTTTCAAGTAGAAAAACACTTTTAAAATAAGTTGAAACCGAGAAAGAGTCAAAAAGTTAGCCAAAAGAGCAAATTCCAGTTCGCCGAGGAGCACTGTAGAAAATTTCCACGGTCGCTGGCCACGTGGCGCGTTCGGGGCTACGTGGCAGGCTCGGGGCTCGTCCCTGTGGCAAAGGGCGAGGTCCGACCCCGTGGGACACGTGTTGCCCCCGGAGCTAGCTTCCGCGGAGGAGCAAGGCCAGCCCCGCAGGACACGTGTTGCCTTCGGAGCTAGTCACCGCGGAAAAAGAGAGCCAGTCGCGCGGGACATGTGTCGCTCTCGGAGCTCACCTCCGAGAGGTCCGGCCCCGCCAGACATGTGTCGCTCTCGGAGCTCACCTCCGAGAGGTCTGGCCCCGCCAGACACGTGTCGCTCTCGGAGCTTGTCTCCGAGAGGTCCGGTCCTATTGGACACATGTCACCTCCGGAGCTCACCTCCGGGAGGACCGACACTACCGAACACGTGTCACCTCCAGAGCTTATCTCCGGGAGATCCGTCACTGTTGGACACTTGTCAACCTCGAAGCTCGTCTCTGAGAAGAAAGAAAGTCTGGCGCTGTTAGGACACGTGGCATTCTCGGAACTCACCTCCGAAGAGAGGGGAGGTCCGGAATCGATACATGGTACCCCGGAGCCACCTCCGAAGAGAGGGGGAGGTCTGGAACTGAAATGTGGTGTTCGTGGAGCTCGCCTCTGTTGAAAGGGGGGTCCCGACCCACCAGACACGTGGCGCACGCGGAGCCCACCTCTGAGGGAGAGGGAGGTCCCGCCCGCCAGGATGCGTGGCGCACGCGGAGCTCACCTCTGAAGAAGAGGGAGGTCTCGCTCGCATGACACGCGTCACAACCGGAGCTCGCCTTTGCGGAAAGGGGAGCCCAGGTTTCCGCTGGACATGTGGAGCCTCCGGAGCTCATCACCGCGTAAGGACGCGATTCTGAAGCGGTTTTTCTTCTGTACGCGTGGTAATCCCCGGTACTGAGGAAACCAACACGATTTTGGCAATATTACCACACCAAATCAGTTTACGTTAAGATTCAAAAACAATTTGAATAGGACTCTTGTTTGAATTCCGATCAGAGGAGGACTCTCCGTTTTCCTCTTATAAATATAACCGAAAACCTTTGGCCGCAATCATGAACTTCTGTTCCACCTCCTGAGCTGACAACTTAGAAGCCCTAGCCCTAAACTCGCCGAGCTAAACCCCTTAGCCGAAGATCAGTCGCCAAGAGATCGCCGGAGATCGCCGAAAGAGAGCCCCAACAATCTGTCTTGCTAGGAGAAGGACCCCGAGACCAAGAAGAACGTAAGGTAGGTCTCCAATACCACCTTACAACATCATCGCGTTTTCTTTGCATCTGTTCTTCGATTCCTTTCAAACGGAAGCTTTTTCATGGACAGATCACTTGTTGATCAGTTTGATCTAAAGTCAAGATCATCGCCACGTCCACATTTGATCCGAACACCTCTGTTCATCGTAAAACCCATGCAATCCATATTAGAACACGTACAAACCAATCTAATAAAATTGCATCATAGGAATTAGTGATGCGGACATCGCTACCGTTGATACAACCACAACACCAACCCATTCACCACTCTCAGCTAATCAAGGTCCAATGACACGCGCTCCTGCACGACAACTTAATTATCAGGTGCTTGGGAATTGATCCAGCTTGGAGGGATGAAGGGATTAATGCAATAAAGGCTGCTCCACCCGAGGAGAAATCTTGAGGCTGTGGCCATGTAATAAAGAGAGATTTAGACAAATAAGGAAAGGAATAAGGGAAATCTCGTCCAACTTTGCTGCTGGACGAAATTCCCTCTTTCTTCCCCCATTTAAAGATAGATGTGCTATACTAAGGAAAGAAATAGAGAAAATCATATCCTGCCTTGCTGCTGGATGGGTTTCCCTCTTTCTTTCCCTATTAAATGGTAGTCTATCACAGAATAAGGAAGGGAATAAGGGAGATCACGTCCTACCTTTGTTGCTGGACGAATTTCCCTCTTCCCTCCCCTATTTAAGTAGTCCAAGAGCTCCTTGACAGGGCGGGTTTTTGTTTTCTGTAAGTTTAGCCATTGCTACTTCCTTGTAACGCTAGTGTCGACGAGACCTTCCGATTACTTGAATCAGAACCCCAACTTTTTCACACCCGTGAGTGTTTGCTTGTTATCTTGTTCTTGCTTGTTCTTCGATTGCTTGCAGGTTCAAGGCTGTTCTTGGCACGGCAAGTACAGCAACAACAGGAGCCGGTGTAACTATCGCTAAGGCGCAGCATCCTTGTGGTTGTTGTAGTCGGGTAGCACAACATCGACCTCCACCCAAATCGTAGTTACCAGGAGACGGTGTAACTGTCGCTCAAGGCGCCACACCATTCTGGTTGTGGTAGTCGGGCAGCCAACATCGGCCTCCACCAAATTCGTTTATTACCAACATCTCTCATCGAAAGATAGGGCGTCCCCCGTACCTGTTGGGTTCATCAAGTGGTATCAGATTTCAGGTTGCTCGGTGAGAGATTTCCTTCTCCTTGTTATTCATTTACCTACAGTTCAATTTTACCTACAAAAGTCCACTCTAAAAAAAATCCTAAAAACACTTTGAGCCTTTTGCTTGACTACTTAGCTCTCGACTTGTTGAATTCACGGTTGCCTTTTTGTGTCAAGTTGCTGGTCCTAAGTTTTTCACCGCTAGAGTTTTGAGTTTGTGCCACTTTGTTCTCAGTCCATTTCCATTATCTACCCAAAGTTGAGAAAAAAAGGCAAGTGCAAAAGAAAAGCTGCACGGATCAGCAAGAAAAAGGCACGTGCAAAAAGAAAAGCCGCACTGATTACAATCACAAAAAAAGTTTCTAAGTACAAAAAAAAGAGAGACAATTTGTGTAACATTTGTTTCATGTTTCGAAATTCAACTTGCTGTTTTCAACGTTGTTGAAACACAACGGATCGGACTGTTCGAACTTCCCTACCATAGTAATCCAACGTCACGTGGAGTTACGGCTCACGTCTCTAGTAAGGTTTGAGCTAGGACCAGCACAATACCATCGTGGAACGTTTATTCAACTTGTTGTGACTAATGTGGTACTAGCTGTTCCTTTGCACAAATTGTGTCTAGCAGCCACCTACAGCTCCACAAAATTGTCTACGACACCATAAGGTTGTGCTGGCAGCCACCGTTTGTTGTTGTTCTTGTTGATTGCCGGCGCCTCCTGCATCGCATGGTAAGAACCTATAAGACCTTGATTTCTTGCTAGTGAGGAATTGTGCTGTCCTACCACCTCTTAGCAACTGTTAGGATTAATCTGCTTGCTGTTGTATTTCCTTTCTTTACTAACCATGTCAGCTGATGCGAATGGGACATCTCCACATTCACCACGTACGAGGTGCATCATTCAGCATTTCGAACGCCAAGTAAAGCTACACACAGATGCTCTCAATGAGGATATTCAAGTCACCAATGAACGCATTGGTCAATTAGAGTCGACGCAGATTTGCACCAACACCAAACTGACCATATTAGAAAGCACTGCTGGGGCTATTAACACTTCTCTTGCAGCAATCATTGAGCGATTGGAGAGGATGGAACAGGTTGGACGCGAAGAGAGGCAAAGACGTGTTGATGACAGTCACGACTCCGTTGGCAGTGCTGCAAGATATGACGAGGCGGAGTATTCGGCGGATACCGAGCTTGATGATGGACCTTTCAGGTATCGACGGAAGCCACGTCGCGACCATCGTGGTATGGGTGGTCGAGCTCAACGACGCGAGGTACGTGACAATGATGATTTCCTACGCAGCATTAAATTCTCCATACTACCTTTTGATGGTAAATATGATCCGGATGCATATCTGTCTTGGGAATTGTTAGTAGATCAAAAATTT